>OX411883.1:40747885-43730514 GCA_948293265.1 Cheilosia impressa
GAATTGATAACTAAGTGGGGTATGTGTGTGAGTAGTTGGCAAGTGCACGTGTGGATGATGGATTTTTGAAACTGAGGTGACAGTCTATCTGTACGTACTCCACGTTCATTTGTTTCGATTTCGAGGCTTTCAAAGTATCTCCGCGGATACTACCACCTTATATGGGAAAAGATTGCGCTGGATTTTGGGTCAAAAGAGAAGATTTTTGCAGCAATTGTAGGCAACTCACAACAAGAGGCACGATTCGAAGTATGCTGGAGTGTGGAAAAAAAAATGCAACTACAAAAATGGCGGGCTTGAGTATAGAGTGACGTTGACGGGAGGCCTGCGCTATTATTTCATTGAGTCAACTCCAATATCTCGCGGCTATATCCTTCGCAAGGGACGCGGGTGTATTATGCTATAAAGCTTTACTATCGTTTTGCATGAATAAAATCGACATAAATCCGTGACGGTGACGAATGAAAGAGTTCAAAAAACACCAGCTGGTTCAGCTAGATTATTTCGAGTATATGGATACTAACGCTAAAGTCGGACTAGGCTTTGAGATCCCTTGCAAATTCACAATTGAAGAGCGTCCCAACCAACTACATATATGAAAGCAGCAATCTGGGAAAGGAGATAGTCGGAGGAGATAGTTGCTGAGCAGCTTCTCAGTAAGTCTAGGATATGAAAAGCTGATGAACACCAACGCTCCGGCTTCGATTCAAACCTGGAGGCACCACGCAGTAGAGGAAGACCTCAGCCTTATGTATAGCTCGCACAGGGGAAGGTGACCTGAAGAAACTTGGAGTTAGCCAGGGATCCCGCCAACTGGAGTGGCGTATTGAGCACATCAGGTTCGCCCCGGATTGTAGCGCCACTTTAGTGTAAGCCCGATTATTAGAAGTTGACATTGAATGGCACAAGGAAGTTGTCAAGCAGCTTCTTAACTTCCCCAGTGCGTAGACACCTTTGTCACAATTTATAAACACTCTATACTCGCATTGACCTGATAAGCATAATTGATCGAGCAGCCTATTACGCAGAAGAAAACTTATCATTGAAGTAGGCTTAGGCTAGCTAACACAGCTTACCCAAGCACTAACCCAGATTGTCCCTTTGCAGACAACAATTAAATCATAAAATAACTAGGTAGATGCAACATGGTAGAGTCACAGCATCAGGTTAGTCTGCGTAGATACTGTTGCGTAGATACTGCTGCGGCCACTTGCTTCGAGGTCCATTTGAAGGCCGAAAGGAGGTTTCGCTGCAAAAGCTTAAAATATCTGGAAACCAGGATCTAAAGATAGATTTCATGTTGACGTCAATGGTCTTTCTTATAAAAGTCGTTGGCAAAATTTTGCTTAAAACTGCAGTTCCTGTTCTACTGCTGAACCGCATTCTTTCTCACGGCAATGTTGTCAAGCGAGAGGGTCATATAGCACAAAGCATATTGTGCACGCCTCTACACTTCAATCCGTTGTTGGTTCTGTTGGCACTGCTTCTTCGTGATGATTGCTACTGAGACGAGTAGTTAAAGTTCGTTCTGCCAGTAAGTAACCTTGCTCCCGAAAGCAGTGACACATTTCATGTTCCGCGTCCTTATGGCCTCTTGTACAACTTGAATCATTATCCAAACCTTTAGCAGCAGGTCACCTTAATTTTGGTCTTGCATATTTTGGGCTTCGTTAACTATGACCCGCCAAATCTTTATTTAAAATTTTGGTCATACAATGCTGCACGTCATCTACGCCTAATGGTACTGCAGATGTTGCTTGAAAGGTACCGCGAGTTCGACTTAGAAGCCTTTTCACCCCATCTTCCCCAAGTTGTAAACCCATGGAAGTCATCCATTGCGGTCTGTAGCTTTGTTACAATCGTGTGTTCTGCTCGTCCAGAAAAGTGGATTCTCAGTACAATATGCGACCTAACACTGAACCTTGGGCTTAGCCCCACAAGTTGCTTGGCATCATGGGCCAACGACTTATGTCTATATAAACAATATTATTTCAGTATGACCTGGCATTGGACTAATAAGCGAGGGGTCCCAGGTTCGCCGGTCTCCGAAAAGAGAAATTACTTTGGACTTCTAATGCTGACACGAAAAAAAATGTTTTGACAGCGAGGTAAGCCCCACGAAGAAGAGGATACAAATGCGTGAAGTTTTTTAACAGTCGTTCGCCGATCGCTGCCTATTAGGACAACTGAGCGATATCGACCGAATAAAAATCTCCACAGCCAAGACATAAGTTTGGGAAACACTCCCAATGTAGCACTGTCACCTTTTAACCGCTACTCCCAGCCCTGCACTGAACTGAAAAGTTTTCAATAATTCAAGGCTCAACCAATTGGTGACACCTGCACCTCATGTCATTGATACCGAATTACAGCACCCGGTTGACTTCTAACAAACGAGGATCCCACCTATATAATGCCGGAAATAGCTACAAACAAGTACAAGTCACGTTTAATAATAAAGCCGGTCTCACATTGCAGCGCTTTTGGAAAACAATCCCACAAGTGAATGCCCATCAAACGATGCAACAACCCACACACAAGGTGTATGCTTAGTTACTGTGCTCAGTTACTGTGCCCAAAGTGGGTATCGCATCCAACAAGACGCAGAGTAAATGAAGACATTTCCTTTATATTGCACTCCCACACTGTTCTGCCACAAATGTGGCATGTACCGGTACCATGAGTGTACCTTCTTCACTTTACCTGGCTGTGTTCGTTCTTCTAGTCGCCGCGCCGCTGCCGCTGCCGCCTGACTTGCCACCTAATTGTGTTCCTCCATTCAATGAACTTAATTGAGTCGTTTATTATTTGCTGCCTTACCAGCCGTTATTGTTGTTGTTGCTGCTGTTGTCCATGGCATCAGCAGGTTAATGTGGCGTTGGAGTCTGCATCGGATGTACACAGAGCGACCACCGACCTCTCGGTGGTCCACTCTGTAACAAAGCAAGCAACTCACCGACAAAGGTGGCTTGTTGCAAATTTGGAAATGTGTCACCACGTGGCATCGACATTTGGGCGTAGCTGGCTGTTGCATTTTGGCCAGGTCCACATGTTTAATGACATATAGGGGGCGCAGAGCGGAAACCCGGATATCGTCGTCGACATATCATGCTCCACGAGAGAGAGAGAGATCGCCTGGTGGTGCTTGTTGTTATACGACTCGACAAGACGGCAGTTGTAACAAGAGAGCTGACAGCCGGCAGCGTTTAATGTTTCGAAAGGTTGTTGAGTTTATGTGCCAAATGATGTCAGGCTTTGATGTTGCGCCGCCGAATGCGTGCGTGCAACCAGAAATGGATGGTTAGGTTATACGCGGCGCGTTTTCTTCTGCAGATAAATAGTGGCCACCACACAGACAGACAGATAGGCAGCGCAGCGCGACAAGAGGCTATTTACACAGCGGACGGAATGACATGTTGGTTTGATAAGAGTAATGACAAGACGACGTGATTTTATAGGCGGCGACAGGCGCTGAACGAGCGAAATATGTGCCGGGAAATGCATAAAATTGCAAGTAGTCCGTACAGCGACAGATGTGGTGTGTGTGCATGTACGAATGGGGGTATGTTGGCTGCAGCTATGAATGGGTGCAATAAATATAGTTCTTCAACCGATTGAGTCATTCGGCGAGCATTGAGAGAAAATGGAAATTATGCGATTAGCCGGTGAGTTATTCACGGTGGCCAATTGCCCGAGTGGTTTGGTAGATAGTGGTGTGTCCATTTGTGGGCCATTAGCAGGGGACATATGTCTTTGGATAGACGAAGTGCATGCGCACCTATTGCGGGAGAGAAGCAGCAGCTCTTTGGGAAAGCGGTCCACCTTGGTTTTCAATTTATCATGTAATATGTCCTAGACTTTGTAAACCGCTCTAGTCCTCGTTACCATATTAAAATTCGACGAAAGAGGCTCATTTTCACCAAATGTAATGAAAGCTGATGATATTGAAACAAATGCGGGCAGAATTTAATTTCTTATCGTCCCGACGATTATTTTTATACGGAATCTGTTCTCAGAATAGCCACTGTCTGTAGCGAGTAGGTACTGAACTTGCCATCTGTCCATCTGTCTGTTTGTTGAAAGCACGATAGCGCCCAAAGGAATTGACATAGGCGGATGAAATTTGGTGAAAGGACTTCTTTCGTCAGGTTGGTATTGAAAATGGGCTACGTCAGTCAAGTAGTTTTGGTACCTCCCATATAAAATCCATAGTAGGCCCATGTGTCACTCTGTCTGTTGAAAACAAGATAGCGTCCAAAGGAATCAGGTTGATATTTAAATCTGGCGAATGAAGTTTGTTGAAAGGACTTAATTTTATCGTCGTTAGGTTGTTATTAAAAATGGGCTATGTCGGTCAAGTAGTTCTGGTACCTCCCATACAAAACCAATATTAGAAAACTTGGTTGTTAAAAAATGTTAAAAACACGAAAGCGTCGAAAATAATCTACCTAGGCAAGTGAAATTTTGTGAGAGGACTTACTTTTGTCGTCGCCAGGTTGATATTTAAATCTGACTATATCGGGTAGGCAGTTCTGGATTCTGGTACCTCCAATACAAAACCAATTTTGCATGACTTGTATGCAGTGGAGGGTACCAAAGAATCGACCAGGCCGATGATAACACATTTACTTGTTAATTCTTCCTTTTGCGTTGTATATAATTATATAGGTATATAGTATATAGGTTTTCGGTAAACAAGACAAATCCTGCCACCTGTTATTGCTACTTCCCCAAAGAGGATTTTTAGACTGCACGAAAAAAAATATTTTCTAAACAGAAAGTAAAAGTTTCTTAAACCAAGAACAGGAAGTGCTGTTATTGTCCAAGCCATGTATTTCTTATTTCTAAAATTTTTTATTTAATTTAAGAACGAGATAAAAATACCTACCAAAACTAGAAAGTGATTTAAGAAAACAATTGTTTAATAAGGTGTTTTGCTCCAAGAATTGTTTTCTTCCAATAAGATTTAGCTCGTTTATAGACTTTCTTAATTCAAGAAACTGTGTTGCTTAGTTATACCTATACGTATGTGAGATTAGAAACAATTTTCTTAAATCAATAACTTATGTCTCAAAAAAAAATTTAATAGCTGGTGCAAAAGGTCCGCAGAGACCCTAGGCCTAGCTTCTCACAACTACTCGTTTTGCGTGAGTTTTTAATTTTTGGGACGAATGGAAGGGATCTACAATTTTATGCCAAACGGTTAATTGAGGAGCTCTTTTATGACAGTAATACTCTCAGATGTTTGTCAGACGTTCGCGAGTAATCAGCAATAATTATTCTTGATCAAAGAAAGGATATGTTGAATAATGAATCTGACCCCAAGCAGTTTTCCCTTATTTTAATAACTTTCTTCTTAAATCGCGCATTTATTATTTAGACAAATTGGCAGCGACTTTACCTTGGTCTTTGTACTCGACGCAATGTCGGCAGGCATCTACTCCGGCTCCTCATGGGTAGGAACTCGGAGGAATATTAAAGAAAGCAACCAGGACATCCTTAGGTACCACTTAATACTCTTAAGTTACAAACGCGACGAATTTTCGAATCAAAATCTCACACAACTCGAACCATTCAAACGTTAAGTGGTTTCCGAACGATTGCACTATAAAGCACTTCATCCGGAGCTACCAAAGGAAATGCAAATTTCGTCTTCGCATTGCCCCTCATTTGAAGATTGCCTCTTCACTTTGAATAATCAAGAAAAGGTTTCTCAAAAATAGTTTCCCATTTAGCTACTGGGAACGGAAAACCCCTCAATGGAACCCAGCGTCTGCACAAACAAGACCACTTTATTACTCTTCTTAAAAGCCACAAAATTAAGGGTAGGCATTTATGTCATCATCACGATGTTGTATACCCATCATCCGCCGACCCCATAAGCGCACACAAAACATGAAAATCAGTTCACCTTTTGATGGCTGAAAACTCGGTTCACACCAATTTTCTACACACACAAGTCACACAAGGTGCGCGACAACAACAACAGCTACCTCACCGCGGTACATTGAACCATCACGTACAGCGATCCAAATAAGCCGTGTACATTGCATGCGCTGCGCATACCACTATCCATAGGGGCTGGGAACACGAACCCTCATCCTGTGATCCTGGCGGACTCAAGAGGTGACACACAATTAAAATGATTTCACAATGCTACATTTAAGTAATTCCGCTGGGCCACACAAAAGACTAGACGCGCTTGATATTGTTGCCATTCCCGTTTCGCTCGAATGCCCTTACGACAAATCCCCTTCATCATAATATATATCCCTCTTCGGATTCGAATGGCACGTCACGTCACTTCACGTCAATCATCGTCTCGTTCGACAATTGTTTTTCGCTATGCGTTTCATGTGTATTGTTACACTTTTTGTTTTGTTACTTTAAAGGTACTCTCACTGTGTTGTTGGTTTATTTTTAATTTAAAAACAAAAATCTGTATTTTAAATTTTTACTAAGGGTTGTTATTGTTGCTGCTGTGTGTCCTTAAGGGTTATAGCTGAGGCCTTGTCATCCCTATTGAATGTCAGAGAAAATGAAACAATAACAAGAAGTTTTTTTGGGATTGCTAACTGGTAGGATAAGAGGCGGAAAATAGCAACAACAACGCATCAAGTTGACTGACTTGGATAACTGGAAAAGTACACATTAGCAGCAGATAGAGGCGGGGTGAGCTCTGATGGATGGAAGAGGATTTGAAAGGATTTTCAAAATAGAGCGCAGTATACTGTTTTCTTTGCTGAAACGTGAAATTATTCAAGTGCTTAGGAGGTAAACAATGCCTTAAACTGGTTCAGTAATTCTTTTTTTTGTTAAAGGCTGAGAGGGGGCTTAGCAAGGGTGCTGACGAAGTGGAAACGTAGAGAGAAGTTGGTGACTTTAAAGCGCTTGAAGCTTCTCAGAATGCTCGCATGTGGCAGAATTTTGCTTTAAGCTTTGGTGCCACTGGTTTCGTACAAGACTGATATTTTATTTCGATGTACACAAACCCAAAACATTAACTCGACATATTTGACAAAAACCATAGACAAGTTGGTTGAAATAATTTCAAAGAAGACTGGACGGTTACCCTTTATCTATAGGTATATAGATAGTTTCACAAAAAAAATCGCTCATTGCCTAGTAGCTGGAAAATCATTCGAACGAATGCTTGTTTAACAACTTTTTTCACTCAATAGTAGGTTTTAGCTATTTCATCATTCTCACCACCTAAAAAGCACTGATAGACTCTTATGGCATCCAAAAAGATGCCAAAAGAGTCGGACCACTGAAACCAAAGGACACATTCAAGAATCTAGTTATCTTAAGTCGACTAGATTGGTCTGGCTGAGATGTAACCTGAATGCAAAAACAAGATTGGTCGGACGTAACTTTTTCTACGTCAGCCTCATAATATGCGAACTGTCAACTTAGTACATACTCAGTCACGAATTTCTTGACTAGATTCGTCGGCTAGCCCGCCATAAACGTCAATTGAAACAGCTGCTCATATGAGCGATTTCAGTAAATCAAAACCAAGATACATCTAGACAGACAGCTGTCAGTCTTACTAAACTAGATACTTAAACGTCCCCAATGCGAATGGGATCAATCGAGGCAAACAAAAAAAACTTAAGCTCGTCAAATCAGTCAGCTGTCAGACTTACTCTTTCAGTTGCACTAGTTCAGGGAAATGTCACTTGCAGAAAGACGTAATTTCACTTGGCTGACTTGACGCTAATATTTGATAGTTTTCGCCAACGCATCTCGATTTGTTAGACTGCAGAAGCAAAAATTCACTTACGTAGCCGTGTCAGTGTGAATTGTCAAAATGTGTAGCGCAACCATTCAGAGCCATATGGCTACCATAGGGTGCTGTTTCGTTTTTTTGCTTCGCATTTTGTTGTAGGTATCGCTTTCCTTACAATTATTTCTGTTTTTTTCGTTATACCGCATTTCGTTTTTGTTTTAATTTGGTTTCCAATCACTTCGCCCTACAATAATTTCGCATTTCTCACTCTCTCTCTTTTTACTCGTTTTGCATGTTCGTTAAAAGTGCAATGAATTATTAAGGTTTATTTCGCATTTTATTTTTATTAAAATCTTTCGTTTAGGGGTGTGGTTATTTTGCTTGTACATATTTTGTTGTGTTTGAAACTGTGCTCGGTAAGCTTCTAAACAAAATTTTAAAATATTAAAGTGAATAACAATTTGATTTCTATCGTTTCTTTTTTATTATTTTAATAATAGTATGCGATACGTGGATATTATGGTATTTATTTTATTAATTTTTAAAATCTACAGAAAAATAAAAAAAAATAGTTCTTTCAATAGCTTCGCCATCGTTTGTTTGTTTTTTGTTTCAAAAAAACGTCGTTTATTTCGATTTCAATTGAAAACCGAAATAATCGAAAAACTAAACAATAAAAGGCGAAGTGAGCTTAAAACGAACTAAGTAAAAGACTAGCTAAACTATTTTTTATTCCAAACAAAAAAAAATGCGATACGACTAAAACGAAACAAAAAAGATAAAAAAGACCAAATAAACCATACCCCTGTGGTAGGTATATCAAGCTTTCCTTATTCCTTCTACTTTCGAATAGGTATCAATAATAATTGTCGTGAAAATATATTAACAACAAATTACACAAACTTCGGAATATCGTCATTCGGTAGTCAAATGATTTCTAGTGACTCATTTTGACCAGAGACCGAGATCGAGATTCGAGTGTTTTTAGGCGCCCAGAAAAATTATTGAGAGTGCTCTCATGAGCAAATTGTAGCCATAAAAACAGTCAAATGCGTTATGATTTATACCACTCCCACCTGCAAAGCGCCAATAATTGTTTTATAGGCAGCGAAACTAAGTCAGAGTTTGGTAGTTAGGAACACACAATAAAATGTGAATATAACTTTACTCCTCCCAATTGGAATCAAGCTTTGTTTTGGTGCATACAACCACTCCCACCGAAACGGGACATTATTTAGGTTGTAACGATGGCAAAGTAAGAGTTGTCACCGAGAAAGCTGCGCTTTCTTTTTTATTTATGCATAATCTGCAATAAAGAGTTGTGGAAATTCAATTAAATCAGTTGTGACTTGTGAGATGGGAATGTCTGAATGGACCCAGTAGGTATTTAAATGGTTGTGTTCTAAGAGCACAATATTTGAACAAATCTGCAATTATGACAACACAAAATCTGTAATGCAGATTTCTATCGAAAAATCTTACTTCACAATTTTCTTCTTTTATTTAAGTAGACCTAACAATAAAAAAAAAAATTGCTTCTGAAGGCCAGATTTTTGCAGATTTCAGGTTGTTAACAAAATCTAGACAAATATTCACTCATGGCAACGCTAAGCGAGAGCGAGAGATCTGCGACCTGTCAACTTACAACCTTCGTCCCCAATGATTTCGAAATCTCCAGTATGAGGTTCGTCAAATAATTACCAGGCGCACCAAAACAACTGACAGATTCTTTTAACAAACAAAAAAAATGCGAAAACATTAGCTAATTTTGACTCCTCCTGCAAAGAACGGCACTCTGGTTTAAAGAAAGAACTAACAGCCAGGGATGTTAGTGAGGTTTTTCTTTTTTCAATTTTAAACACAATGTTAATGTCGGCGCAGCCAATATTTTTCCTTTAGATGCAAGTCGCGGTGACAACGCTTTGATCACAAATTTTACTTGGACAGTTTATTGGCATTAGTAGAACCTGTTAAGGGAAAATGTGTTTTAATAAATATACATTTAGGTAGAGCGATTCAAGAATGGACTGGATCTCATCTAGGTAAACTAAGACATTAACAAAATAACTCGCTGAAATCAGTGATAAATCAAATATTCCACTGTTCACTTTGTTGATAAATGCTATACTTAAAACCCATCAGAATATCTGCAACAAATCGCGAAGAGACGAACTGTTAAATCGTCGCTCAATGTTGATAAAACTCAACAAGCAGATGGATAAAGTTCACATCAGTATGAAAGTAACGCATTTGACGGATGCGACGCATAAAGTAGGTTAAGGGGTCGAACCAATAAAATTCTCTGTGTCGGATAAGTCAGCGTGTTCAACAGAAGGAGCAGCATCATAATTTCAGCTCAGTATAGTCAGCGAAATGAGAGCAATCCTTGACTCATTGACGGCTCATCCATACTGCTATATCTATTTCAACATTCAATTCAATTCAAATTATTATTCGTGAGTAGTAGGTATAAGAAGCTCTGACGAGCCCCAAATAAGTTGATGTATCTTACCTAGGTAGCGGGACAGTATTTTGGCATTGGAGAAGATTAGTTGTTTACCGAATTTTCTGTCGTGCTACCAGCCACTCAAAAGTTACCAACAAATTGGTATTCATGAGTCATGGCATCACTTCACTGTTAATGAGATAAATTGTCCCCTGTCCATGGTCTCGAAATATCTTTTATAAGAGGGTGCGAGAGTAACAACACAGTTTGTCAAAGCAACTGCTAGTTGTTAATATTGTAAAAGCATGCATGCTTACATTATTGTATGACGCAAACACTAACACACACCCAAACCCCTGAAATACCAAGAATTCCGCAATGCGCAGTCAAATTCCACTGGCCAAAACGAAAACGCACAAAAATTACCAAGAATGGCATGCGAAAGCAATGTGACATTCCCAAAGGACCATTCAAAACATTTCGAAAACCGCAAAGCCCCATCAATCCACATACTGTTACCAGTCCCGACACATCAATCACCGCGTACCAAAATACAACCCAACTCAGCAATCGACGGTCCTTTGATAGCACCAGACCAACAGCAGCAGCAGCAGGAGAAACATTTTGCAACCGCAATGACAGCCACGAACCTCTGGTGAAATTTTAAACAAAAATATGGAACCCCAGTAGCAGCTTTTGTCATCATGTCATTCTTCACCCATCGTTCATCTCGTTCCCCGGCCTCCGCAAAGCTATATCGGCATCCTTTGATATCCTATTTCCATTTCCATGCCCATCCTTCATCTCTGGAGCAACGACGCTGATGGATGTCGCCCCAAAATGTTTACCTTTCCATTTCATTTGAAGACGGGCTTTCTATTTCGCCGAACATGCAACCCGGCCGCCGCACGCTATTTTTAGTCACCTTGACAGCTTACAAAATAAAAACTGCCAAACAGAGCCCCGAGAGCAAAAAAGCGATTTTGATAAACTTTTGGAAAACTGACTCCGATGACAATCGGCGAAAACAGAGGAACGAAAAAAAGAACACCAGCAGATTTATTCAGGTATCGATCGATTGTTTGAGGACCTCTCGTTGTCCTCCCCATCGGGATGAGTGCAAGAGTGAAACGATTTATAAATAAAGTCTTTTAAAAAAGTCCACAAATTAAATCCCGTGTTTGGTTAAAAGATCAAAGCGCGGCAGCAACGGAACCGCCAGACACTAGGCACTTTTTGTATTCCTTTGATTCATTGACAACCATTCCCATTCCAACCGACCAAACAACCACCACCTCCTCCTTCGGGAGATACTCTGCTGTGTTCTGTTATATTTATGTTGGAATTTTTTCTCGGGCTGTTTGTTCAAATGTCCTAATCACAGGAATTCATTCGAAAACACGCAGGGATGCTTCGGTTCGTCTGTGGTTGTAGCAGTGGATAATTTACCTGGTCCGGTTTGGATGTTTATTGACAGAGAACGTTTTTTTTCTTCGTTTGGGTTTGTTTTCGTTGTCAAAAGTCAAGAAGGTAGAAATATAAATGATCGTCTGTGTGCGGTGTTTGGTCCCCGAGGTGATTCATAGACACGAAGAGCGGCATTGCATTTTGGAGGACAGTAGCTGCCGCCAAAGCGAGTCAAGATTAGAGCGGACCATTAATTTTGATTATGACATTAGTTGTGTTGTTTGACGAGCTGTATGGGCGGACTGGCATAGAGAAGTGCGTAGGAGTATTGGACGCTGCAGGTGTCGAATGTAGAGGTAACCGGTGATCGAACAATCTGAGCTAGGTACGGGGATGGTCAATAAACTCTATGTTACCAACATAAAAATGTGGATGTAGCTGCACCTTATATAGTAAAAAGCAGCTCCTTTACAAAAAAAGTTGGGCTGTTAAGTTAAGCTTTAAAAAATAACTCCATAATCAGGCTTCTTTTTCGTAGGAATTATTGTGATGGACTTGATGTTTTAGGTAGGTACCTATATAAAATAGCTAAGATAAGGCTGAAAGATCGCCTTTCGTAACCAACCGCTAAGAAAAAAGAAAGTTAGAAACAAACAGTTCAATTAACAAATAACCGAGAGAATAAGACTCTAGTGTAGAGTAAGTAAAGCCTTTTGGACTATAATTACACGTAAGGTCTGTCCTTTGTAACAACTAACAACTTACTTAGTTAAATTTCCACAAAAACTCTTATAATAGACTACTCCTCCTTCCTCATTATAAAAGAGAAAGAACTAATTTTAATTCGAGCCGTACTCGGTGACATCTCTGACTTAGCTTTCGCTGCAACCTACATTAATGACCCCATTGGGTGGGAGTGGTTTATTTGCACCAAAAAATATGATTTGGATTCTAGAAAAGAGTTCTTTTCATTCTGAGCGCCTGGTGATTATTGTGATGTGATTACAATTTTTCTGCGTGTGAGTGTAGTGTTTTTTATTTTACCCACATGATCCATATGAATTTTTGATATCCGCGGTTTACAGCTGTAATACGTGATCCAACTGTTATCGTAAACCATGGAAATCATCTGTATAGGTATAGATCATAATGAGCATAATAAAAAAAGTCCTTTCAGCTGAATGAAAATGTCACATAAAGTGAGCGACGACCGACTCAAAAAAGATACCTGCCACCGCCACCGTATCTCGTACTAATTTATGAAGAGTCCCTTTTGGGCCTTATATTTTTTATCTACTCTCTAGTTTAAGTTTCTAATAACGCCTCTGTTGTTGCACAGGTCGAATTTATTCAGATTTTGACACATGCTTCTCAACTTTTCCTCAGACATGCGCCGGACGTTCCTGCCCTAATTGTTGTCCGAGTAGATCTAACAGCCAGCCTTTGCTAAGCAATTTATTGATAGCTCATACAACTCTTTGCTGTGTCATTTGCTTCGCTTGGTGAGAGGTTGAAATATGTGTACCGATGGCCACCAATTGCAGCAAATCTTTTTACACAGCATTCGTTAGTTGAGGCGAAATGGATGTCAATTGATGAATGAAGTCACGCTTTTGGTACTTATTTATTATTACTCATATTTTTTTATTATTATTTTTAGTTCGCACATTATAATAGTGATCTCCAAATATTTGACCCCGATACGAACTTACATCATGGAATTGTATAGAACTTCTTACTATATTTTTGTAAAATCACAAAACAAGGATAAACGCTGAGATTGCTTCTTGTAGCACCCACTGCACTAAATCACACAGTTTTTTAGTCGCAGTGCTTATAGCAACCATTTCCACCTACAATGAAACAAAAAAGCAACACGCCGTTTAATATTAATTCCAAACTCCGATAAAAAAAATATGCGACAGAAAACTAATGGGTACCTATATGCAGAGTCATCATTCCACACGAAAACGTTTGAACGTTTCACCTTACAGAATTTGACCTCAGGGCTACTACATCCCAGTCAGGGTTACCACAGCTCGGACGCAATAATACATGGAGGAACGAAAAGACTATACTATTCAGAGAGGGAAACAATAAGAAAGTGTGTAATGACATGGTATCGTTAGGTGATGCTTATGCTATATCGTAAAGGTACAAAGAATCATGGCTGCCTTCGTCACGGAGATAAAAGTCATGCCAAAAACAAGTTAATCTACATAATATAATATCGTAAGTCATCATTTTAATGAGACCAATCCTTTAACAACTCGCTTAATGTTTCGTCCTGATCTTTAAAATACTGAAGACTTCTATAATCAAGAAATTTTTAACCAAATTATGTTTTGGTCTAGTTCGTTTCATAAATTTTAAACACAGTTTGCTGTTTATTATTAGTTTAATTATTTACTCACTTCTTTTCATAACATTATTTTATTATTACCTACCATCAGTGCCGGCTCCAGCCAAACTAGCGCCCTGTGCAAGCTTTACAGAAAGCGCCCTTTTTTCTTTTCCACATCACCCAGGCATTTTTTTTAATTGAGGTATTTATTGCTTTGGGGTTTTTGAACTATATTATTTTGTAAAATATAAGTGGATATGCAAGAAATATACCTTCATGAACAGGGTGGAATTTTCTGGCCTTATTTGAACAAGCTTTTTGTTTAAAATGCAAATGACAGTAGGTGTTTGTTAGTGCAAGATAAAATTCATTTCTCTTTTCTAGCAATGCGCCCCAGAACTTGGCGCCCTGTGCATTTGCACGTCTTGCACATATGGTTGGTCCGGCCCTGCGTACCATAAAATTCGCGCAAGATACTTACCACACAGAACAACCGATGGAAGTACCTATCAAAGGACAACGAGTCTACCATGCGAAAATACATGCAGAAACACCTATAGGTAAACTAAGGGCCGTTTTATTCACTATTGTTCAGCTTCCCAAGTTGATTTGAAAGAGAGAGTTCAGCGGCAAGTTGAAAATTGCTTTTATTCACTACTTTAATTCTCAACTCCTCAGTTCAAATTCAAAAGTTGGCTTACTGGCTGTTCAGAAATATCCCTGGGATATTTGTGCAGATGACACAAAATATATGTCCGTTTCAACTTTGGATTTGGATTTCGGCCGTCATTTTCGTTGTGGGCAAAGCATACTTTGTTTACTTTTTATTCTTTGTCTTTGGTTTTCGTTTTAAAGAGTAGATCTCCATATAAGAATTAAATTCGTTCGAGGGAATTTTGCTTTCGCGAAAAAGCTGTTTGCAGCAGTCCCCAGCGCAAGTTTGTTACTTGTTTAATTTGCACGATCTATCAAACAAGAAATTTACGAGCTTAATAAAATATACAATAAATGCCAACTCTTTCGAGATGCACAATATCTTCTCCAGATGGAGCCCCATCATTGTCGTCCACTTTGAGAGACGGAAACGGTAGATAAAGTCATGGTCGTCCCATTTTTTAACTCCATCTCAGTGGTATTATCTTGCATTGCCGTCTCTCACAGACCAATTCTCCTCCTCTCCATCCTCTTCACTGCTAGAATCAGACTATGGCTATATGAACGATATATTATTTCGAATTTTAATTAATAATAGTTGCTTTCATCACTTGATTTGAAGAGCTAAAACAGTCAAAAACGACAAAAAAAAAATAAAAAAAATTATTTATGCATAAAATCCCAAGTTTTCTCTCCTAGCTTCTACTATTTTGGGGAGTTGAGCTAACCCAAAGATGACCAACTTTCGGTTTTCTCAACTCCGGAATATCCAAAATTGAGCAAGTCAACTTTGAGTGAATAAAAGCAAACTCTCAAGTTGAAAATAAAAATCCCCAAGTTGTGTTCAACTTCGAGTAAATAAAATTAAGGTGGACATCTACTGAACTGAATGTAGAATGTCAGCGCGTACATTCTATGAGATAGCCGTTCAATGCTATTACCGTGCATAAAATATTGCAAAAACACAATTACAACCAGCAAAGATTTTTGGTTTAAGCAGATATTAACCTCAATTTAAAATGA
Source organism: Cheilosia impressa (assembly GCA_948293265.1). Taxonomy (NCBI): domain Eukaryota; kingdom Metazoa; phylum Arthropoda; class Insecta; order Diptera; family Syrphidae; genus Cheilosia; species Cheilosia impressa. The sequence continues at coordinate 40,763,492 of OX411883.1, forward strand.
TTTCCACTTTTAAGAAAACATTTTTTTCTAATAAGTCAGCACTTAGAATAATTAAGAATTCGTTTAACTTTATACAGAAAAAGGCAGGTAAATAATTTAGAGAGGAATTTCTTATGAAAATAAAATGAAGTTCTTCTTGAACGGCGACACCATTGTTTAAACGGAATCCATTTATTTTTATATGAAACATTGTTGTTTTGGTATAAAGATGACCATCATCTCAATTTTAAGTTTCCGATTTTTCTCCATGGTATAGGAGTATGCTCAGATGCCCTGTCGTGTAAATCAAATTGAACAGGAAATTCCTAGGGAGAGCAACCTCATTTTACCTTTTTATTGAGCTTCATAAAGTTTCACATTTCTCGCCTAGGTTTCTAGGCTGACCGTATTTTTTATCACTTTATCTTTCCCCATCCGGTCTTACTTCTTAAGTTGCTGTAATGGAGATTCCATACTTGATGATCTGCCTTCTGCTGCATGTAGCCTGCTTAAGGCCTTAAGAATATACCTGCAGATCTCGAGTTCGTTTTCCTTAGCTGGTGGGGTTTTGAAAATTCTGAAAATCCAGGCGAAACCAGCAGTCTTGACCTTTGAAAAGCTACATTAAGTCCCTATCGGTGCACGTATTACACCAGCGATCATGTCATTACCCCCTTGAGTAACCAACTCACTATCTTAGTACTAGGAAGGTATATTCTTTGCATGACTCCGCCAAACGTCATCAAATAACTTAGCATTGTGTCACAACTCACAATCGGCTAGACCCTCGTGGCAGTAAAATTAAATCGTCTCTTTGTTAATCAAATCCCATCGCTTACCCGCTCCCCATCGCATGTCTGTCAAGTCAATAGGGACATAAATTTCAATTATAATGACGGCCAAGCGGTTCCAGTAGTTCTACCACCTAAGCCACACAATCTGCACCACCAGCCGTACCCACCAAAACACCGAGTCAACGTGTTCACAGCATGTGGTCGGCCATTGGTCACCAACTGTAAAATATACGCCACTACTGTTCCAATAAATGTCCATTTTTAAATGCGTCCACCGTCGAATATATTTTCGTTTTCCCCCGCCGTGATTCCCTTCCTGGCGCGAGGACCCACCGGCCACCACATACCATGCCACCTCAGTCTGGCTAATCCGCCATAAATAAACAACTTTGTTAACAATTTTATGGTTTTATTAAACACAACATCATTATTTAAACATTCGTTTTCGTTTTCCTTTTGGCGGGGCAGCGCTGTGGTCCCGAGACTCGATTTCAGTCGCTGTCGGTCGGTGGTCAAAAATCTTAAGTGGGTATAGGATAGTTAAATGTAGAAAATTACACCCGGACTTACATGGCGGGATGGGGAAAGTTTTTCAGTCGGCTGCTGTTATGTCAGCAGTTAAATCCTTGAAGTAATGTCGCAGTAAAATACGGATTAGACGAAGCGCGCGGCCGCCTGAGCTCTGACCAATGTGTTGGCCGACAAATTATTGCCTGGGGATTACAAAATTAAATTTGAATTTTAACGGCCGAGTTATGAGTGACGCACGCCCGATCGAGGCGTATGAGTGAATATGGGAGGAGAAGGTGGGTCTCAAAGCTTAGGCTTAGTGTCGCTCTTCAAACCGAAGGTAGAAAAAGAGTTGTATACTCTTTTATGAACACGAGTGCTTCTAAATTGACCGCAAGCGGGTAAAGGCTTGCCCTGTCTTCAGATTGCGTTATTGTTCCAATCAGGCCTTTACCCAGTCAGCGACGCCGTCCCCTAAACATCCTCCCTCAAAGCCAAATCAGCCCATTATAATTTGGCGACCATTTTTAGCTCGTGCTCAAAATTATAACACTGCAGCCACTTAACCAACCACACAGTCGTAAACTTTTCACAGAGCACCACACAAAAAAAAAGACTCTCGCACATCACCAGTTTTTCGGTCAAGACCCGCCTGACGTCAGAGTTCCTATACTTTACGGCGTTCTCGCTTTCAAAGCATGAAATAAAATTTGTCACAGAATGACAGCTATACGACCTGTGTCCAACCTCGAAACGGTGCGGTGTGTGCCGCGGCTACTTTATGAGCGTGTTGATTGGCTCAATTCCTGAAAATCGGTCGCGCACCAACACGCAGCCAGCATCGGAGCTGTGCTCCAATCTGACTTGGTAATTGCGCTACTGGATTGGAAATTTATTTCCCCAGACCGATGTGTTGCGACGCTTTCGACTCTCCCCGCAGCCTGTAGCAGGTATACTCGTATACTCTTTATGATGACCATTGGTATGGCACAGGTAAATGGATAATATTTTCAAGCTTAATGTGAGCTTCGTTGTATAGGAACGATGTTTGGTGACCGACGACGGCGTGGGTAATTTGCAACACCACTTAATGTTAATTGTTCAGGTTTTCTTTCGCGGGGTCTACAGCTAAGTTCACTGCTTGGCGTATGAGATTTATTTCCGCTATAAGTGGTGTAATTTATTTAGAAACACATTAAGTGTATTTTACATTTTTGGATTTTTGTCGAGTGGGTTTGGAATTGGAATGTTAATTGCGTTTCATTGGGATAGAATTTATGGTGCACAACACTATAAATTGTTGTTAATCTAAAAGAGAAGACCGAAGGTCTGTGATGAGGTTCGAAAGTGGCAGAGGAAGAGTGTCGAACATGCGCGAATGTGAGGCTCATAACGATGCTACTGTAGACGAAGACTTAAAATTTCGGGACCTTTACACTGCCTAGCACGGCTCAAAGCTGAAGGGTCACGCATGGGACTGTATGCGTCTTTGAATTCGAGTAAAACAAATTGTACAAGACGGGTCTTTCATATCAGGTAGGAAGGCATTCGATACAGTTATGTTTTAAAAATAAAATGGCACCACGACTTTCATCCGAAAGATTCAATTTTATATGACACAAGGTAGCCCAATTGACGCGAAGAACTATGTCGGGCTAATTAATATGGACCAAAGGTTTAAAGCAACAAAAAAAAAGAAGGGCGTCAAATAACTTACGATCTCGACTGCCAGTTAAGGTCGGCTATTTCGAAATAGTCGAAATTATACGCGACAAACTGAGATTTAGAAGCCCAAAGAAAAAGCAGTCAAATGGCGTCAAGGCGGAGGATATTGACGGCCAGTTAAAGTAGGCTCTTTGTGAAATTGCATCTGACAAGCTGAGATTAATCGTTATTCCAACCAAGTAAAAGTGTTATCATTGGCCTGGCCGATGCATTGATACCCTCCACTACATACGAGTCATGCCCATTTTTAATACCAACCTAACGATTAATTTAATTAATTTTAATACCAATAAAAGAAGTCCTTTCACAAAACTTCATTCACCTAGGTTGATTCCTTTGGACGCTATCGTGTTTTCAACGGAAAGAGGGACACATGGGTCTAATATTGGTTTTGTATGGGAGGTACCAGAACTACTTGACCGACATAGCCCATTTTCAATACCAACATGACGCCGATAAAAATAAGTCCTTTCACCGAATTTCATTCACCTACGTCAATTACTTTGGGCGCTATCGTGCTTTCAACAGACGGACATGGCTAAATCGATTCAGAATGTGATCCTGGTTCAGAATATATATACTTTATGAGGTCTCCGGTGACTCCTTCTTGGCGTTACAAATGTATTGGCAAAGTGAATATATGTATACCTTCCTGTGGTCTGATCCTTAATTATTTTTCACCAGAGTTTTGTCCGATATGAACCACGTCCCACCGTTTTGCTTAAACCACATGTCGCCAAAACCCAAGCGACCAATTTCTTTCCAAAATATAAGATTCGACTACGGCGAATAATTCGAAGCTCGCTTTGACAAAGTTGGATTGGCTTGAGTAGGCGGTTGTCTGAAGAGACCTTATCACGTCCACTCAGCGACCTAAAAGGTCTATTGGCAGCAATATTGTTAAAAGTGAGGCTGAACAAACCAAAAACCCTTCAAGTGGCTGATCTGAAAACTACAGTTGGAGCTGGAGATCCGATTTCCAATAGTCTGTCAACTTTGCGGAGCTTGCGAAGAATCTATGTCCTATAGTTGGTATACTCAGGCTTTTTTTTTTTAACAGGATGGGTCAATGGCAAAACATTATTCCTCATCTCCACAGCGTTTGCTTAAAAAGTGTTTGCTCAAATCTAACCCAACAGAGTTTGAACAAAAGGTGTCTTACAGTGATAAATGTTGGACAACATTTCCTTACCGCATTTGACCTGATATAAGATTTAACCGAAATAGTACACTGGACGGATAAAAGTGACTGCCTTCAAAGTACAAGCTTTTTGTTAATGCTAAGATCGCATTAACTAGTAACTAATCGAAAAGATTTTTGCCTCCGAGTAGAAACCTGCTCCTTAGCTTTCTCCAACTTTGAGCCGTCTGTGTATATTAGACGAACCCTACATAGCTTTTTTCCATTCCTCCGACCGCCATTATCGGCAAACAATCAATGCTTAGTCGGTAGCGTTACGACTGAGACACTCTCGACAGTGTAGAAAACAAAATATTTATTAGTCATGCTAGCACTCAAGATCCGAAGGCAACGACATCTTCCCAATAGATCCACTGGCTACCGAAATTAATTTTAATACAGGTGTCTACTCAACGATTAACTTTACAACGTGTCAACTTTCACAACAAACTTATTTATAAAAAGAACGGATACTTGCTAGTTTTTCCAGAGAATCATAAGAAATTTATCCTTCCCAGTCCAAGACGACCAAAAAAGTGTATCAAAGAATTGACCTAAATTTCTTATTTCAAAGAAGTAAACTCCAGCACCATAAGCATCTACCCGAGTTCAAAGGCGTGTTTGCAATTAATTACAACGGTCCAAAGCGATACACTCTTGACAACTACAACCGAAGGCAAACAAAGTCGATCTGAAAAAGCAGCCCTCTTAACGAATTGCTTGCACATAATAACTTGATACCTAGCACCCACTAACGGTTTTCCACACGCTACCAAAACTACTTCAATTAGCAAAAAAATAAATTCACACCCCTGCTCTGGCACATACCACCACCGCAGTTTTATACGACCACTTGGAAACATTTAATGCGAAATCCCAAGAGCTCTTGAGAACGCCTACGGAATGTGAAGTACGCGTTAATCCCTTAATCACATTTGCAACATTTAATTCTGTTTTCTCTGTGGTTGAGCAAAGAAGCTCTTTCATGGGGAGCTTGTTTGCGGTGCTCCTGACTCCTGAGTTTGCAGTTTCGTTTCTATTCCTCGTTCGCTTATCCTTTCACTCTTTGATTGTCGAAGTTGGATTAAATGAACTTCCAACGAGGAATGAGAGCAACAAGGTCTTCTATGGGATTGCAGGGTGAACCTGTTTCTATTTAAATGTTAATTTGTCCTTTGGGGTGGTTGAATTTTATTTGTTTTTCCTCCATCATTCATGTAAACGGAGAAAACTTGTTCAAAACGAATATGAAAAGGACGTGGAGGCGTTGCAGACGATTTTCTGCTGTCACAAGCTGTTGGGTGTCGTCAAGTCGATAAAGTTCGAAGGTGCGAGGAATCTTACGATGGGTCGTTGAATTTAATGAGAGCTACGTAACGAATGCCAATCTCATAAAAGCATAAAAGTTGTCAACGGCGATATGAAAAATGTTGCCGAGGGTATTACTCGCACTAAGTACTCACTCAGACAGTTTTTCCTTCGCCTTTTATTGCACACCATCATCTGAAGACACAAGTAATAACCCAGTCACTCTTTGTGAGTCTTTCTGACTCTGCATATACAATCCATGCAAACATATGCCGCCACGAATTGTTATCGTCATAAAGAATAATAAAAACTGCAATATAAGCACAAAGTGCGCCCATAAACAATCCAGGTCCAGGACAATGAAAAAAGAGATTTTTATTTTTACAACATCAATTTCGGACACAGGACTGAAAGTTTTGTAATACCTACACACGGTTCCCGTCTACAAAACTTTATTGCGTGCGCAAGACTTTGAGGAGCTGCTGGACGTAATGAATTTCAGGCGTCCTCTTGTACCGGACCAACCGCAATAAAATGTGCAATAAAATCACAATAAAACTGTCGGATAATTAAGGCAAGAAAATGTGCCTAGTAACATCCTCACAAGTGTAGATTATGTACAACTTACAAGATTCCTAGAAGTCTGCGCCCTAAAACAACACCTTTGTGTGTCTGTTTTGTTTTTATAGCGGCATGCAAATTGCCAAATAAGCAAACGAAAAATTTCCGTGGAAAACCCGCCGACGGAGATCGTCTTCTGAATGAAATTCCAAGTGAAGCTACAATGGGAAGAGAGGGCACCCCTGAAGCACCTCATATATCTTGCTTCTCATCCCTGTCCTTTGTTCGGCCAGACCTTATCAATTAGGCGCTCATAAAGGACAGAATGCGAGTGTTTATGACGGACGATTGTTTTACCCTAATTTGCATACACTCGTACACCAAGTGAGTCTTGGAATGTCGGCCATTGGAGTTTCCAGATTGCCCCTCCTATGTAATATTTTCTTTTTTGTTTATAAATTTTATGGGTTTAATCGCCTCGCACTCGTTAAGAGCTGTAAGCAATTTTTTTATGGCCAAATAATGCAGATTGTACGTAAGTTTATTTGGGCCGTCTCATAAAACCTTGTTAGTTAGACAACGGCGGGTATAGTAACTTTTTCTTTGTATTCCGACAGAGTTGGGGCCGTTTGGCAATGTTTGAAATTCTGATCGAGGCGAATGATTAAAAATTTTATATTGGTGATGAATTGGTAATCAGAGCGTGCTGTTGTTGAGGTTGCTTGATGGTCAAGCTGGTAATTTATTTGCCATAAAAATTATGCTAACGATCGATGAAAATTATGAGAAATGCTGCCGTCTTGTGGTGTTTAAAAAGCAAAAGAAACTTGTAATATCGCGCCAGCTCTATAAATCAAAGTGATTTATTCAATTTTGTGAAACTGGCATGCGAGGAGTTTGGTCTTGGTTCGTGGTCACAGGAAAGACATTTTTTGATTCTTTTAGAAAGGCAAACGTAGTTGGACAGAGTGGGGTTTGAAAATTGGAGTTTTAAAACCGCTGCAATCTCAATGAGACTGCAACAACTCGATTTGGTCTTCACTTAAATATGGAGCAGACCCTATTTCCTTTTAAAAAAATACAGAATTCTTAAAAAATTTAGCGTAAAATATGATAGACAAAAGACACAGTAGAAAATGTATGTGTCGGTTATAGGTATTTTTTCAAAAGTTAGACAAATCCAAAAAGGAGATGGATCATCAAAATTGGTTCATTCTAATACACCGCACTAGACTAGCTAGGTATACTGACAATGTAAAAGGTGATTGAATCTTATTGGACTTGCTTACCAATGAAAGCGAATGTTAAACAAAAAGATGAAGACATTCTGAATAAGTTGAATGAGTCTGAAAAGTCAACCAGAAGCTCTTTTGAATAACAACGTACGTATACGTGTAGATGTTTTCACAGGCAAGAGAATGACAGAGATTCCCAAACTTACTGGCAGCGATGGCTTCTAGGGCCAATAAAAGGGCCCGGTGCTACAGGTTACAGGCTATCCGTCCCGAAAGAGTAAGCAACAAAATTTGTGTATGGCTATTTATGAGGGAGACACGAACTTGCTCGAAAATGAATAGCATTAAACGGTGAATATATATACTCGCAGAACTCTCCTTTGTCCATTCGATTAATAATTTTGACCCTTTCATATAACTAACTACTGCCATCTCCTATTGATGAAGATTGTGCATAGGGCAGGGTGTCAACCCGGAAAACACACTTTTTACAAAAATTTCTCTCAGTAGTGAGTTCAATTCCTGCGCTATACTATTAGAGACTGAACTCAGTTGATTCCCTAATATCGGGCAAAGAAATAGTTTTCCCCCTTGAGCACTATTATGCCGGTCGTCCACTAAGTGCGCTACTCACCAACCATTCAGCTAACTTTGTCCAACAGTTTATCCAGCCCTTTTGTTGGAGGCAAAGAATTGCATGCTCGTACAAAAGTACACCAACTCACTTTGTTAATAAGTTGTGCAACGTAAATCTACTTAGAATTTAAAACTTTTGTGGCTTACGTCAAAAGATTTAAAAAAAAAACAACCAACTACGTAAAGAATTGATAGACGCATTAAAACCCTCGTCCACTTAGCAAAACTTTATTAGTGACACATTTAAATCTCTAGCTGAATAAGTCTGACAGCTGGCTGGCTTACGTTTTAGTTTTTACTACACTAGATTGATCATGTGAACGGTTTTATTCAGTCGACGTTTATTGACGGGATGGCCGACAAATCTAGTCAGCACTGAGTCGGGACTCCGATTATTTGTAGTACTACGACGTTAATGACCAATATTGTTTAGGGTAAATCTATAGCCCTGACAAATCTGGTCGACTTAAGATGACTCTAGTCTGTGTAAAGCAACGCGTTGAGCAACTTCCTCCAACCTAATTAAAGAATTGACATCATTGTAGAGTTGAATGTGTTTAAATCAAAATTGACGATTTTGAGCACTTAATGGATAAAAGGTTTAAGGATACGCTTTCCTAGCTCTCAGGATGAACATGGGAATTAGCATGTTACTCTCTTCAGATATTTTACTAGCCTAGGTATAGCAGGTTGTACAGTTGATGCATAATTTTGTCCGAAATTTGCTTTCCAAACTTTGCACACTTTTGCATTGACTTTAGAAATAAACAGTGACTTAAAATCGGTAGCCCAGCGTAAGGTGGTTCATTGGGTACCGTGGAGATTTGAAACCTATTGCGCCTATTTGAATATTGTCAAAATATCATGCCACCTGCTGGATATAGCCAGCGACTTATGGACCCTAGTAACACTCAAAAAAGGCATCGACAGTGGGTTGAAAATCTATCTCTTAAAATGCGAGTTAAATTGACTTAATTCGCCGAAAAGCAGCTTAGTTTAAAATGGGTCCAAACACATACATCAAGAAAATATGGTGTCCATCGGGGCTGCCTACTACAACCGTAACTTTTTCGTTATTATCTCCAGTCGAGCACTTTTCCTATTGATCTATTTCGCTTGAACACTTTCCCGTTTACCCTATCAAAATGATCGATCCAACCTACACAGGAACACCATCACACGGTATAACCAAGCTTAACTAGCACATTTGTAAACACTCGTAAAAATGCGTCAACCAACTCAGCATAGGGCAAATTATGCGAGTCAATTAGACTTATCGAAGAGTTTCCCATACCGACAGGCAGAAAGACAATAACGTCTAATTCGTATTTAAACCTAGATAACAGCGTATCTATCTCGACAGCTTTGTAATGCCCAAAGCTCTTGCTCGATTAGTTTTACCGTTCTCCCTATCCGATCAGCTATTCAAACTAGGTACATGTAGGTATATGCGTGTGTGACAAGCCACTTTATAGGCACAAGCAACGACCCTGATTTTGATTTTCAACTTGCTTATTTATGACCCACAACAAATGTCCATTATCGATTAAGTAATTTATTTGTTTTGACTCTTTCGGGGGTTTCGGGTCCGCCAGTTCACCTCATTTAAAATCAATTAAACCACGACATCTATCCGATAGCAGCTCGGTTCGTCATTGATTTGTGGCCTCAAGTTGACATAGAAGTAGAACTACCTGCGCCGGGCCCGGTTGCCCGAGATTCCACTCTCTTTTGTGGCGCTGCGGATATACTGCCCTATCGTAGACCGAACACAAACTATATATCCAGGTCCAACTATACTCGTATGTGACTCTGATTTATTACCCTCACAAGCTTTTAATGAACAATTCGGTGATTTATGAAGCCCATTCGGATGTGTCTCCTAAGAAATCATTCAAACTCAAAGGCCATGTGTGAATGAGCTAGGGGGACAGAGACGCACAGGCGAAGACACACTGGTGTGTGTTCAATTGTGTATTTTGACAGAAGGACATTAATCTCAACGCCAGCCAGAACAAGTCCCTTTCATATTGATGGAGAAGGAAAACACTTGCCATTGTTGGGATTTTTGCAAATTCATTTTCGGCATGTCCTTTTAGGAAGAGGAAATGCTTTCCAATGAAACGAAAGGACCAAACGGAGAAGCCGACAAATTCCCGACAACACCTTCGGACAATTAAACAATTTTCTCTAACGGTTTGAGAACATTTCACCTTTCGCACACACACACCTATACAAGACTGCGCGAGGACAATGACAAATGAGGAGAGAAAGTACGAACAATGGCAGCGTGAATTCTCAATGGACTGACTATAGGACTCGACGACGACGACGATGAGGAAATAAATGTGAAAATTAGAAAAGAAACCAGCAGCGAGAGGTGTGTCACATAACAAAACACTTTGTCCCTGTTTGAAAGCAGGATAATTAATGCGGCACTTTGACACCGCCAGGTAAAGAAGGTAATTTTCACTGAAACTGTCCCGTTTTTCATTTGCCAAAGTTAAGCTGCCGCTGTCGACGATGTAGGAGCAGAAAAAAACAGCAAACCCTGACAACAATGCGACAGGATATGTATAGAGGTTTGTGTGGATCCTATAGCTAATTGTGTTGTTTTGTGTGCAAATAACTTTAGGTCAATTGGCCGGATGATAATTTGTATTTTGGGAATCTCAGGTGAAATCGGTCTTTGGTTCGGATGGGAAAATGCTGTTGGACGGTAAGTTGAAACGGATAAACTGGACATGACTTGACTGCAGTTCGTTGGAAGTGGATAATGAGTTTGCAATGAATTCTGACACTATCATGGGAATAATGTGCGGTGTTGTGCTGTATTTTATCAGGAGACTTCCTTTCCTCTGCGCCAAACGTTCGAAAAGGAGGGAATATCTCAGTGTGAGGGACCTTTTGAGCAGAAGAGCGGCGACTAAAGCGTTGTCAAAAAAAATGCATTCTGTGGGATAGCAGTAACACATCTGAAGTGAAAAGTTGTGAATTATTCAAGAGAAGTTATTTCTCGGATTCGAATGATCTGCCTTGCCACACGGGCTCTTAATATTTTTACACAGTACTTTGGTAAAGATCTCGTACTCATCATTGAGCGGAAAAATGTGTATCTAAGTACAACTGTACTATCGCTGTTTTTGTAAATGGAGCTGGACGTCACTTTTACAAAACTCCAAACTTTGAAACTCGCTTCTCAAAGACGTCATGTCTAGGCGACCAGGACTTGCAACAGTGCAGAACTATCATCTCTCACCGATAGAGGTTCGCAGTTTTCAAAAAAGTGTTTCCAACATCAAAGCAAATTCACGGGTACTTATCAAAGTGGATTTTTGTCCTGTAAAGTGACACTAACAAATGAACCTACCTACAGTCTTAAGCGATCAACTTAATATTAAAAGTCTATCAGTTGAACTGTCGTGAATTTAATCCGAAACCGAAAGGGAGTCGATCGCGTTTTAATGCGTCGCTTTATTAAAATTTAATATAGGTACACCCAAAATTTGTCAAATTCTAGCAAGTTGACCAACTTTAAACTTTCAAAGTGCGTACTATCGAAAAGAGCATGGTTTTGTGGTTATTTAATTTTGACAGCACGTCACGACTTCATTCTGGCATACATACGCGCTCTTCACAGCCGACTCAACAACGAGTCGTGCAGAACAGTAAAACAAGCAAAAGCATTGCCACAGTCAATTGTCGGTTTCGGTCCGTCTCCGTATACTTCATCGCATTCACATTAAATTCAATCCGCAAATTGTTCGCTCATTTCCAATTCGAGAAGGACTTCATTGAATCTCTCCCCTGCCCATGCCCATGATCCTATAAATAATATTCCTTTGTCATTCGATTATTACCAGTCCAAACCGCCACCAACAAATCACACAACGGATCACGCTTTTCGCTGCTGTAATACTGCGTATTATCACCGCGTACCCATATCCACCCTATAGCCCTGGGAGATTCTCGTAATTAGCATATGACAGAAAGGTGATGAATTGCCAGTAATAATGGAAACAATTACAATTTGGAAGGGAAACGCTGCTACCATTGCCGGGTATAGCGCATATAGGGTGCCACCATGTGTAGTACTTTTGACGACTATAATTTATGGGCTTGTACAACGCTTGAATTGTTTTTAGGGTGGTTCTGGTTATGCTGCTACTCTATGTGCCTGCGCGTTGATTGCGTCGATTACAACCGAGTTGCACTGCGACTGTACCTGAATATGTACGGAATTTCTTAAAATGTTCACATAAATGAGGTCGGTAACTATAACTATACAAATGCGAGAGATCATAATTTTTACCGGCTGTCAGTTTTGTTAGATTTTTAATGTTTTCGATTGCCACTATAAATTTTCGAGTGCTTATAGCCTGTACAACTGGGGTAGAACGTGAAACGAAACGACCGCAGTTGATGTGTATTCGAGTAGGCACTCGCATGTATATGAGTTGATTTGGAAATTATTGCGAACAGTTGTTGTCGGAACAATAAAATTTGAAATTGTTTAGAGAAACTGTGTAATTGATGATGGCAGGTCATGGGATGTGCGAATTTCCTTGCTCTTTGCATTGTTTTTAATTTAACTTGTAGCACATGATATCCTCATCCCAACAGTAGCCAGTTTAGTTGGTTGTATATTTTGTTGGTATTGTCTCTTTGGATGTGGGTGGTGTTTGTAGCAACTTTTCTTATAGGCCTTAATGGTGTGCAATGGAGACTTAAATTTTTTTTTTATAAAATCGTTCTTTTAATAGAATTGCTATCTCAATCTATAAATAAATAAATGTAGTTGGTGTAACAGATCCGTAAGGACCCAAGGTGTAGCTTTTCACCATTTTTGTGTAAGTTTTTCACTTTCTTAACGTATGGAAGGGATCTATGTATAGTTTAATGCCTGGGACCAGACAGCTATTAGAGGAGCTCTTTCACGACAGTTTTACTCTCGGATGTTTGTCAGACGTTCGCGGGAGGAAGCGCAGTGGAAAAAGAAACCTTAAGATGGGTTGGAGTTTTTTCGGGGATCAAACCCTGGACCCCTCCTTTAGTAGTCCAACACACTAACCATAACCACTAAGCCACTGTGACTACAATATCTAAATCTTTCACTTCTTAAGCTCGGAAGCTAATTTAGGTAAACACGACTTGTTATAGGTAAGTATTTGGAACAAAATTGTACGCGAGCTTGTGAAGACTTCTGCTGCTTCCCAAAAATACTATAGTACCTAAAGGGTGATTTTTTAAGAGGTTTAGAACTTTTTTTAAAAAAAAAACACAAAGAATTCGAAATTAATGAAATATTTATTTGAATCTATAGTTTGAACCTTGCAATTTAATGTTTAAAGATTATTTCATGCAAATGTTGACCGCGGCTACGTCTCAGGTAGCCCATCCGCTGAGTCCAATTTTGGCATACTCTTTCACACATATCGGCCGGTATCTCACGAATGAATGCATGGATGTTGGCTTCCAGTGCGTCAATCGAAGCGGGCTTGTCCCTATACACATTAGCCTTGGCATACCCCCACAAAAAATAATCTAATGGTGTCAAATCGCACGATCTAGGCGGCCAATTGACCGGCCCGAAACGTGAAATTAACTGTTCACCAAACTCGCCTCGCAATTGCGCCATTGTTTCGCGTGCTGTGTGGCATGTGGCACCGTCTTGTTGAAACCACATATCATGCAAGTCAAGAACTTCCATTTCGGGCAAAAAAAAGTTTGTTATCATCGCTCGGTAGCGTTCACCATTGACAGTAACGCTGCGATTCGCATAATCTTTAAAGAAATATGGCCCAATAATGCCGCCGGCCCATAAACCGCACCAAACAGTGGCTTTTTCGGGATGCATTGGTAGCTGTTGCAATGCTTCTGGCTGATCTTCACTCCAAATGCGGCAATTTTGCTTATTTACGTACCCATTCAACCAAAAATGAGCCTCATCACTAAACACAATTTTTCGATAAAAAAGCGGATCCTCGGCCAGCTTTCCAAGAGCCCATTCACCAAAAATTCGGCGTTGTGGTAGGTCGGCTGGCTTTAGTTCTTGCACCAGCTGTATCTTAAAAGGCTTTACGCCCAAATCCTTCCGCAAAATTTTCCACGTAGTGCTGTAACAAAGGCCTAACTGCTGGGAACGGCGCCGAATCGACATTTCGCGGTCTTCTGTCACACTAGCTGATACGGCCGCAATATTTTCTTCACTACGCACAGTACGTAAACTTGTTGGTGGTTTAATGTCCAACAAAGTAAATTTGGTCACAATCTTCCGAATAGACTGCTCAGAAGGTCGAGAATGCCGATCATAAAATGGAAGCAGCGCGCGATGAACATTTCGAACCGAGCACGAATTTTGATAGTAAAATTCAATAATTTGCAAGCGTTGTTCATTTGTAAGACGATCCATGGTTAAATTGCAAACCAAACTGAAGCTGTTTGACAGTGACACAAGGTACTAAACACACGTCAGCTGTCAAAACCAGTGTTGCCAAAACCAAACCAGCTAAAAAATCACCCTTTATATAGATAGATATACCTATATCATAAGCATTATGGAGGCTTATATCAACACAGTGAGCCTACAATGAAAATCTGCCAAAGAGTCTTGAGATTGACAGGTTTACGCACGTCGAAATCTATACGAGAACTTGGCCAAAAGCTGCCTTTCTTGGTATGCTAAATAAATTAATACACATACCTAAAAATTCATTTGAGTGTGTTGTTATTTTCAAACGAACTCAAATGACAAAACAGTTTTAAACCCGAAATGAGTAGATTTCTTAAGACAGTTATACTCTCGTAAATATGTCAACCGTTCGCAAGTGGTGACTTATTAAGATAACATTTTTCGTTTTTCAGTAAATTGACCTAAGACACCGCGCTTAGCTTACCACTAAGTAACTCTTCAGATTCCATTGTTGAAATTATTTCCGCTGACGCGGATTTTTTTTAAGGAAATAATACCTTTGATCAAGGAATAGTACATATAACTACTGCGACAAACAAAATTGCTTTGATCACTGGAAGCACCACAGTTTTGTGCGGGAAACTTTTCGCAGGAGCACTACAAGATGTTACTTGAGAACTTCAAGTCGAGGAGGTTAAACGTTTGCATCTGCTAAGTATCGTTTTTCCAAATAGCCTGAGGCTACTAGATTCGTACAGAATGCTGCTGCTGTGTGAAGCACCTTTTTTTTTACTTAGATTGATGTTTATTTGAATTTCTGCAGCAAAGGCGATTTGATAGCAAATCCTTCTAGCGACATAGCCACATCGATCTGGTCTGAAAAGTATGTCTATACTATGGCTAGGACATGTAAAACTCTTCGATTTTAACCCGAAAAAAACAACTCAACAAAGAAAGACCTCGCCATAACCTATACTTGAAGTATTCTGATGAAGGCTGATAGTCAGCGTTCCACTCACTAGATGTTCGTTAGCTGAGTTCCGAGTAACTCTTCACGCATCGCTTTAATCTGTTCCTTTTAAAAATACAGGGTGTCCGCCGGAAGGATTTTGTCGACACGTTGTTTCTTCCAAAAATTTCACGTAACTTTCTCATCATCACAGTAATTGATATTGATTTTGATAAAATGTTTTAAACATTTAAAACACGAATATTTTTCCATAATAAATTTGCCAAGAAGTGTCTACTTCACGACTGCCAAATATGAACTGTCAAGACTAATGTTCACCAAAATGGTGGCAAAACAAAGTAGGTAGTATATCTTCCCGGTGGACACCCTATATAATGACGTTTTTCATTGAAGATCCGAGAGAATTGCCCCAAATTCAAAATTGCTCTTTCCAATAAAATTCGTTGGAGGACTTTTGCTTTCTTCAATCGGAAACGCCAATCGTTTCGATCAGTGAGGTACAGTGATGCTTTCAGTAGGGTGTTCACTATATTTTCTGCAGTAGTAAAGATAGTGTATTTTTTGTTATATTCCAGGACATTACAAGGAGTTGATTTTCGCAAGTATAGCATTTCAATTCAGCATTTGCAATTATTTCACTTATTCGCATTTTAACTAAAACAAAGCGACACATGATTACAACCAGTTCATGCTCACACATTCTCGAATGATTGACAGCTCTGAGATGACACGGTGAAATTTACATTTTCCATAAAAACGCAGTGGAAGCATAGACAAATTGGTGACAGATGACTAATTATGCCTGCTCTTTTAAATTATTTTTGTGTCTCGGAAATGATTTGGGCAAATTAAATCAATATCAGAAATTAAATTAAAATGGTGCGGCTTGTAAAGTTTTTTTTTTTTTTTTTTAAATCTACATATGATATATGAATTAGTTTAATAATTTTAATTAAAATATCCAGAAGAAGAGTCTGCCTACCTGCAATTGCAATGGAGACTTATGTTAATATTCTACGGCGTTAAAAGACAGGAGTCTATTTTTTTCCGAAATTGAGATTAGTATGCAGCACTAGAAAATATATTTTCGTTTGGTCTTAACAGCACAAGTTTCAGTAAACCGAATCCAAAGTTTTTGAGTGGTCCTAAACACACATTGCAAGTAAATATTTAAAAAAATGTGTTTGATCACAAGGACATTACTCCACAAGTGTTGTTTTGGCCCAGCAGATCCTTATAACTTTCCATATTACAGTGTTTTTGATCAAAACATTTGTTGTTTTCAGCTTTAATTTTTTTTAAATAATAACGTGGTAAAAACCACATGTAACTTAACTGTTGCTTTGTTGTCACACGTTTGCCGTAAATGCATTTTGTGATCTTTGATATATTAATTCAGTTGCTTTAGCAAAGTAAGCGTGACAATATTGTGCATATTCTTTCGCAGTTGACTTCAGTATATTAAAAAAAAATATTTAATTTAGTTTTTTTAAATACTATTACTGTTTTTCTTTTGTTTTAGTTGTTAAACTTTTATAAATATCTTTGTTTTTTTTTTTTTTAAACTTGTTATTTAATTTACTTTCAATCCGAATCTTATTTAAATATTTAAACTTGTTGAGAAAAAAAAAACAACACGTAAAACTGGATTAAAAAGAAAAGGTTGAAATCTTAAACATATTTATCTCAAAAATACGATTTAGGATTATTTGTTGCTTTGTTCTGTCTGCGTCAGTATCTATATTCCTACATTATGGGAACAGCGATATAGTTTCTTATAGCTGAAACTGGACTAGCCTTGCGCCTTTTATGCTAGTCCATGTCCAGTTTCAGTTTTAACGAACAACTTGGAAGTTTCTTTTATGTACTTTTCTCTCTGAAACTAGTTGCGCGCACGTAAGTAGGAGCTTTTTGCTTGTCAATTGTTCATTTTTAAAAACGAATTTATCTGTTTTTGCTATGTCAATAGCCATTAGTTACCATTACCAACCCCGGACAAAATAATCGAATAAGTATGCAAGAAGTGGGTTGTTGTTAAATTTTTTAAAAATGACTTACCTATCTATAGTCTTAAATATCATGGACTGAGATTAAATCTCCTGGTAACGTAAGATTTTTCGTCAGCAGCGGAGGCGGACGATCTTGGACTCTGGGTGATCTAGAGACTGCTTAGGTATTTTATGAATACATATATGCATCGGAAAATGCGGGCAACTTGTTTTGTTTCTAATCCAAAGATGTTGCCAGAGATTACACCAGGATAGAATCTTTAAATTAGATTTCTAAATGCAATTTGCAGTCGATATGACCCAGTACTACTTCCATATCATTCACACACAGTCAAAGATATGCGACTTACCCCCTGAGTTGTATTGCATAATTTAAATACTTTTAAAAACTTATTTCCACGGTTACATCAATTTTACAACATACCTACATAACATCATGGCCTTGAGAAAATGCAAAGTATCATATAATGCCAAGGATTTCTTAAAAACCCCTTCTTTCCAATGCATAAGAAAAAACTTCTTCTGACTCACGACACTCACATCCTTTCGTTTTTCTAACGAACCCACAACGTGACTATTTTGAATTTCTAAAACACTTATATGACATACACGTCAAGCGAACCGAAAAATAACAGGAACGAAGAAATTAAAGCCAAACTGTCACAATTTTCATATAACGTTGACAATGATGACAGTGTTCAGAAATTCCCAGTCCTCCCCCCACAAATCTCAGGACGACCCAGCCGTGATATGGGGGAACAAAAAACTCTCGCCTGACATAGTCTGAAATCCCAAACCCTGTTTATGACAGTTGTCAGGACGAATTGAAATTTTCATGTCTTTTCCAGAGAGGAGAACATTATGTCGTCTTTCAATTTTTCTACCCATGTGACAGTGCAGCCCAACGACAGCAACAGCACTACAACAACAACGAAATGGAATCAAGAGCATAACCAGTATACTAGCACTAGTACAAATGCAACACCCACTTCCGCCCTCTCGCTCCCGTTGAGCTGTCAAAAAATCAAGCACAAAACGAAAAGCACACAAAAAAACAAAACAAAGTCCCAAGCAAAAGAAAGGCGAAACAAAAAATGGAACTAAATTTTCTGTGACAGACATGATTTGCTAACAAGACACAACGATGACAGGATGTCGACTTGGAAATTGCTGGGGAGGCACACTACCACTGCCAGCAACGGTGGCATGACATGCCAGTTCGAGAAGAGAAGCAAAAAGAATAATGATTCAACACGAAAGAAACTACACAATAATTTCCTCCCCGCCAAACGAAGGGTGCCCCGGGACACTAAGCAGGGGATGATAGGTGCCAGTGCAGAAGACAGTCAAGACAAAAAAAAAATCTATTCTCCTCTGTGAGGGTTGAAGGTTGCGACAACACGAACTTGAAAATATAGCACACAGGAAATCTACCCAGGGAATGGGAACGAACGAACAGGAAAAGGAGTTGGCATGGCATGGACAGCAGCGGCAGTGCAGTCCCGCTCACGTTAAAGGGGTTTATACACCACCCGCCCGAGTTCTTCTTCTTTTTTTGTAACTTTTTCTTTTCTATTCTTCTTCTTCTTCTATTTATTTGCGCCCGTGCAAATCTTCGGAGCGAAAGCAGAGTGCGGTAGGAAGCAACTGTCAGCCAGTTGCCAGATTGAAGCTTCACTTCTGTGGGTAGTTGACGGTGATAATGACTTTTGACAGGTTAACGTCGGCGTGAAGTTGTTTTCGCGACTTTGCTCAATTGAGCTTGGGTGTGGTGTGGCTGCTCACGGTATGGGAAAATATAGGTAGCTAGCTAGCTAGGTGTTCAACATCATCATCGCTGGTGTCAGATCCAATTTCAACTTGGGAAATTAATTTCGCAAGAACGCGAACGTGAACGCGAAGGTGAATGCGAACGCGGACGCTTCGAGGTGGAACTGAAAATGAGAGGAATGTTTCGAAACGTGCTATAGGGTTAATAAGCGTTTATGAGCTCAGGCAGGCATGACAACCGCATACAATTTCCAAGTCAGTCAGTGAGATTATTGTGATTTTCAAAAGAGGGGTGGCTCTTGATATGTGATGGTTCGAGGGTATGTACGAATGTAGTTTGTAAAATGAACGGTGGGCTGGTTTTGAACGAAGGGATGCAGCACGCATCAAGTTTGTTGGGAGTTGAGTGAGCTCGAATTCAGTAAACAGAGTGCGGCCAGTTGCCTCTTTTAGTACTCGTTCTCAAAAGTCTGAAATATATTAACGGCCTATTCTACCTGAATCCGGGTTTGAAAGAGTCCATGTGATCATGGATCTGTATATGATTCAAACCCGCTTTCTGCTTGGAAATAATGCTATCAAGGTAACTATGACACGATGAGCAAGCTTCGTGGTGGAAAAGTACCAAGATCGAAGACTGGTTTGTTTTTTTTCAGACTTGGCGTTGAGGGCCTCCAAAAGGTCGATCTATAAGAATGACTTGTCGCAAGTGGTTAGAGTCATTGCTTGTGACCCATTTGGAGATTGTTCGATCCACAGTGAGTGACAGCAATACTCTGCCATCGAAAGACTGATTATTTCACAGTTTTTCCCCGGCAACTACATACTAAGAGAAACGAGGGGGACCTGTTTCTGTTTTGAATATCTCTCAATTAAGAAAAATGTATGTCTAAGTAAAGTTTACCTACCAAGTGTTCCTAAGTAGTTTGAGCAACAGGTACCTACCCTAGTCCTAACTCATTGCATTCATTCGTTTTAATTTTTGGGACGAATGGAAGGGTCCTACGATTTTACGCCAATTTCAAACAGCAGATTCGGGGAGCTATTCTAGTAGTACTCTTGGATGTTTGCCGAGAAGTAATTTGTGTTTTTCGGTGTATCGAATCTAGTAGCCCATAACACTTACCACTGAGCAACGGTGCCTATATACAATGACTCAGTTGGCGGTATTAAATGAGTTATGATCCTAAAAATGAGCTTGAGAGCTGCAATATCCACTATACGAATATGGCGTGTTTGAGTAACTGACGATCCCATCCACGACCATGACTATGAGGACAGGGTGGAGTTTTTTAAATTGATCTCAACTATAACTTATGCCATTGCTCTTTGTTTACAAGTAAATACTACCCCCTCCTTGGTCATTTCGGAAAGAAAGCGAAATACGAGACAGATCCCGGAAACACTTCACATACCCTCCTCAGCGCAGACAGTGTCATTCCTATTTGATAAAGATTCTCTCGTCTGTTTGCACAAGGACATTTTTAACAAAGGCAACCATTTCAGCAGGATATATGGGTGGAGGCAGCCCAGGGTCCTAGGGCCAAATAAACGGCAATTAGTACTGGACAATTCGAAAGGAAAGGAATGTTACAAGTGGTGTTATTGTCGCACATATAGATCCCGTCTTTCCACATGTGTCCCTTTTTTTCATCGGAATTTCTTTTGTTTACTTACACATGCACTTCTTGGTCGTCCTGATTTGTTTGTCCTTGATAAATCATTCTGTATGACGATATACGAACCCGAAAGGTAATCATTAGGTTAAAAGTATCCCGGAAAGTGTGGCACTAAATCTCTGAATGAAACGATTGGGAGTCTGACCTTCGACAGTCAATATATTTACTGCATTCGTGTGCAGCTTTACATCTGCATAAGAGTTTAACAAAAACAAAAGTGGAATGACAAACAGAAAATGAATAAGAATATACCAAACATATTAAAACAAAAAAAAAACAGGAACAAAATTATATGCACAGAGAGAAAGAAACACAGAAAAGAGATTAATGTCGACAATGAGTATTTATGTGTTCGCCAGTGTGTAATGTGAAAAAGGATACTTAATTATAATTTATGTCCTTTTCTGTTTGGCATAATGAAATATGTTCACTGTCAACTACTGCTGAATGTAGTTGCTGTAGGGGAAGTGTGTTCTACTCCAGTTGTGTGAAAAATGAAACGCAACAGAAATGGACAAAATATAAAAAATCGCTTACAAAGTGGTTGAAATAAATGGTAATTTATATTCCACTCCACGCAGTATCCTTGCGAGGAGTAACGAGATCGTTGATAGTGGTAAGCTGTCGTGTATATGTAAATGGAATCTAGTTTAATTTGGCTATTAACACTGGGAATGGTTATCCGGAATCGGTTTTTTAGTCGGTTGCGAGTTTTTATTTTAATTTGAAGGACAGTAAGTATAAGTATACTGCTTGATCACGTTTAGAGTCGGTGAAGACAAAATGCTTCGGGCAGTGAGTCACGCGTTTAGTGTAGATATGCAATTTGGGTCAAAAGAAGTCGGTTAGCATCGCCATCGATAGTGATGGCCGTACCAACATCATGTTGAAAAAAGTACGGACCGATGACGCCGCGCCGGCCCAAAATCCCGCAATGAATGTATTGCCACCTGGTGAACCTTGCGTAGGTCGGCGTCTTTTCAAACAGCAATTTTGCTTGTTAATATAGCCAATCATCCAAAAATGCGCCTCGTTGTTAAAGATGATGTCTCGACCAAAATTGGGGTTCTCTTCCAAACGCTCCGAAACACAGTCAGAAAGGCGTTGTCATCACCTTTGAACTCCTTGTACGGTTAAAACTTGTAAGCCTAAGTCCCGATGAAGGGCAGGCTCCTTATGGACGGCGAGAAATTGACTGCTTCAGGTTCTTTCTGCCCTTTTACGAACCGCGGCAGTTTTCTGGGCCAAAAACTGTACCTTCTGTACCTTTATCTATTGCAATTGACTATTCATAAAAAATATTTAGGTACTCTACTCTACTTAACTGGTGGTCGTGCGACTTCTCGTAATTGATTTTTGAGAAACTAATGTTGGAATTGTTTTAATCAATGGCGATATTGAGACGAACTTATGTGCCTAAAGTGGTCAGAAAATATAACTTTTGGGTGACCCCCTTTTAGCGAAGACATCTTTCAGAAGGTAATGATATCAAATGCTCTCTGATAACAATGTCCGGTGTACCCACAACCATGCTTCAATCGAATTCCAAGAAGTATTGGTGAATGTCGACGTGGCAGTTATATCCGCTTCTTCTCCGCGCCACATCGCACTTAATCCGTATTTGGCTCAGTATTTCATGTGTGCTTCACAAAAAAACCGTATCAAACGAAAGGAATGAAAAATCCACACCCAGAAGGCAATCAATTTACCACCATTACCGTGAGCCTAATGTAAACACTTGTGACAGGTGATGCCACATCAATTGCGGCACAGCAGACAGACGACGATGACGACGAACGACTGGCAAGCCCCCCAACACAACAACAGCAGCTCAGCAGCAGATAAATATAGACAGACAAACTGATGGACGAATAGACGGATGAATAAATATGCTAAAAGATGAATGAATAAATTTTCCTCGCAACTGCCAAAACAGCCCAAAAACTTGCAACTCGTCCATCCGTCCATCCATCCATCTATCCGTCCGTCCGTCCGTCCGTTTGTTAGTTCGCATTGATGGACACTCGATTACCATAGGAGGAGTGCACGAGAAGACAGGATGCCAGTTAAGCAGGCACGCGAGATTAACGATGTAAACGAGAGTGTCCATCATCGTCTTGATCATCATCCTCATCATCATCGTCCGCGTCTACGTCGTCGTCATCAATGCAGGGCAGCACAAAGTCGCTGGGTACAAACATCGGTTTTTGGTGTGCAGTGTGCACTAACTGAGCGGCTGACAGGCTCCACATAGTTATTGTCATGCACGCAAGCTTTATCTATACAGGATTCCATCGGACGGTCGTCGTCGTCCTGGTGATGGGAGTTCCAACAGACAAAAGGCAAATGCGCACGCAATTGCAAATGAAACGCAAATTACAAATCGCATGACTTCACAAATTGGAGGAAGGATGTCGATTTTGTTGTTGCTACGGCGACGACGCCTGATTACCGAATGATGCCAATGACGATGTCGGCTTGTAATTGAACGCTTCCAATTTGTGATGCGAGGAGAAGCAACTTCGCTTGATGAATTACTTAACTAGAGAGGAGGGGCTGCCATGGATTCCTTGCGCTTTTTGACGGGAGGTTTACTAATTTCGAATTAGTGCAGCAGCAGATGCGGAATCCTTATTCACTCTCTGTGTTATGTTAGCCTATAAAGGACTGCAGTTTCAGCGGTGTATAAAACTTCAATTCACAACCTGTTTGGTTAGGGAAAATGGTCCCATAGGAGCTTCATCAGTTTTCTACCACTGCTCGGTATCTGGGGCAGCTATCTCGTGAGTTCGGATGTTTAGATCAAAGCTGACATTACTCTTTTAGGTTTTTGTTTTGCACTTCCACTTTAACTGTTTGGTCCCAACATTTCGTGTATCTTTTCGTGGGATTATAATTAAGAGCCCATGTGGGCTGTTAGTTAGCTGTGACTAATCTTAATCTATAATCGTACTCAGAGTAAGCCATTCGAAGTCATTCGTGGCAAAGAAAAAGTCACTTAAAAAAAACAGTTCAAAGCAATATCTAGAGTCCTAGTCCTCCTATATATACCTATTGCGCTGACTATTTATTTATTAAAAGGCGTTGCATAAAATTGTCTGTATACAGTCCGAAACTACTCTACCATACTACGGAGACTATTATTCGCCCCTGACAGGGCCGATGAGGGCTACATGACTGGTCCCATTCAACGTATGCCTTGGGCATCAAAAGGGGGCTTTGAGTATAAGTCTGCTGTGGGCGTTGGTGTAGTTTAGCTAGCTAAAGTCCTTGACTACCTTAAAGTTTGTTATATCCATCCTAAGCGCCGCGTACATTTTTGTAAATAGCAAAGGTGCCTCCTGTTCTGTCCTCCATTTCGATTTGCCATATTTGCTAACTTTGGCACAATGCTTACAAGTCAATCACTGATAGCTTTCTGAGTATTTTAATGTCATTGTCTTGTAGTGGATTAGATTTTTTCGAAACTCCGGTTCTAGATGGAGAATTTTGTGCCAACACCCTTTCTTCAGTTCGGTCGCGACAAAGGTTGTGTGATCTTCCAAAGCTACTGGTACCTCTTCCAATAGCACGTAATCACATCTTACACCTTTTAACCACCCTCACTGTGGTGATGGACTACGTTAAGTAGGAAACTGGTTACAAATTTATGTCTTGCTTTAGTTTTTAGCGCTTATTGCTGACAGTGAGTTGACAGACACTTCGATTGGCTTTCATTGAAGCTCTGTTTGATTCATCCTACGAAGATTCGATGTTTCTTCCAGAACCACGTCCGAATTGAAAGGCCTAAGAAGAAATCAACTTCTTTATGACTGCGGTACATTAATTTGTAAGATATGAGTCTATTGATATATTTTAATTCGAAGACTCGTCCCGTGTCGTTTGTTGCAACTAGAGAAGCTTTTTAGACACCTTAAATTATTGGTCTATTCAGAGCCCCTAAGACAAGCCTATCTAACCCAAAAATAATACATGATTTGTTTTTGACTCGTTGTTTGATACGATATCCAACTTTTAAAGATCGACGTTCTGGGGTGTTTGCCGGATGGAACGAACTTTTTATTTGTCCCGCTCATATACATATAGCAACAACTTTTCTGCGCCCACAAGGTAGGTACCCAACTCCACCTCTTCGTCCTAGGTATTAATAATATCGGAGGGCCACTCACTGACGTAACCCAGATCCGCTACAAATCATTTCACACAATTTCATATGAAAACTACATATTTCATCGCCCAGCGCCGACAGCATATGCTGCCTTACACTGAAATCCCTTCAAAGGGACCAACACCAACAACAGCACCAAGTCCTGCCACCCCACTCCGTTTGGATAAAATACAATTTACCAAATGAAAAGTAACTGAAACGACAACTGTCTGCAAGGATATGAATTTATTTATGCAACATATTTCTTCTACTCTGCGTCCTTGTTGTTGCTTTTTTTTTATCCATCCTACCCAGAAACGAAAAATTTATGAACATCCAGGGTACAGAGATATCCAGCGGGAGACATGCGACCAACCACCATTTATTCCAACTTAAAATGTCCAATAAATTTCAGTCGCGCTCACACTCACACTCACATAATGGTGGCAGCCAACAAACAGCGAGAAAGATTCGTCCTGGGATCATAATACAACACCATTTAAACGGCATGGGGTTCACAATTACCCAATTTATCTTGCGTGGGTTTTTTTTTCCTTGCGCAGCTCCCTGATCCTGGGCACTCTCACAAAATGATGACTCTGCATGCTCTCCGCTAAGTGGAGGAGCGGGGTGGGGCGGCTCGTCCTAGGCACCATCATCAAACTAAGAGCAGCCAACCCATCCAAAGTGTAATGGTATCTAAGAGCGATTTATTCTTGCCGCATCTCGAAGGGGATCTTGTCGGTTGTCCTTTGGTTTTATTTTTTCCTTCTACTTTTGGTGTAATAAATTGCATTTGTCTTCGGCGGCGATAGTTTATTGCATTTGCTCTCCCCCACTACTAGCATACGTGGAGGACTTGAATTTATGTCGGTATGCGCTGTGTGCTCGCTCGCGAACAAGGATAATGGATGTTATAACTTTCTGTGCGCGGAAAATTAGGATATTCTCTATGTTTACTACCCAGCGGAAGCGTAAGCAGTTCAAGGATTTATTAACATGGCGGCTTCTCACTTTCAAGGAATATCAGGCGGGCGGATAACAACAATCTACTAAGCGCTCGTTATCGGCAGGTTGTGCGAGGTTTTATGGTGCATTTTGAGTGCAATAAAACCAAACGCACGCCATATTGGGTATGAAATGGTCAAAAGTTGAAAAGGAACCACCGCCGCCGTCGGTTGTCGGTTGTAATTTAATTCATATCACGGCGAGAACGCTCCGACAGATTGTTCCTTCGATTGAGGATGTGAAAGCCTAATCGTAAAAGTGATCCTTTTGGTTGTATTTTTGTTTGCGCTGTTGAATTTATGACCTTGTGCGGAAGCCGACCACCGCTCCCCTGTGGCAGGAACAAAGAGGTGATGATGATGAAGCTGAAAGTGCTAGGGAAGATTGAAATGCGTTTTAATTAAGGGATCAAAGGCTACCGATGGAATTCAGAATGAATTGGGGACGTGCTCTTAGCTGGAATTTACATTTTGGAACCTGGACGCCGTTGACAGGTTAATCTTCTCGGCTGCTTTGCTGTGGTTTACGAACCGTTGGTAAATGGGAAAACTGAGTTTGGGCAGTGGTCTTTTGGTGCGCGTCGAGCATCAAGGGGAAATTCTATTAAACCCATTTCCAAATGCGTGTGAAAAGCGGTGAAAGAGAAGACAAATTCAAGAGGAGTGTGTCAAAACATTTGACTATTTGATTATTGGGACTATAGGTTTATCATTCCATTCCGTCTATCCGATCAGAAGGTCGGGAGAGTTGGAAACTTAAGTGGTCCTCCGTAATTCTCGACCATTCTCCATTAAATTAAAATAGGCGGTACAAAGGGTTCTGCGCCTACACAGAGAACGCCCCGCTTATGGCACGAACTCATAAGTTGGGAACATAAACCAACCAAAACTACCAACCCCAGAAATGGCATCAATATCATCTTCTTTTTTACAGAGTCACCGTCGCCGTTAAGTAACCACATTTTTTAATTTTTAATATGCTAACCATTAGTCAGTATGTTGGCCAGTTTAGTTTTAGAAACCCTTTTGGCTTTGCCACAGCCCGGCCCACGTATCTCTTAGCCTACCTCTAGGCCTTGTATTTGGGACACTCTGCAGCAAGGTATTACCTTCCAACTTCCTGATTTTCGGGTGTTATGTTGAGGATTTTAAACCTCAAGTGCTGCTATATGACCTATTGCGGTATTGGTCTCTAGCGATACCTTCGAGGACATACATTTATAGCCCCCTTTATACCAATGCATATAGATACAGCTTGCTAGTTTTGCCGACATTTGTTCGGTGTTATGTCGACATGATATCACTGCATAGGCTATCAAGTTTTAAGGCCCACTTTTCTCAGCGCTGGCATATATACATTTCCATTGCCGCCAATACTTGGTGATCTGATCAAGGTAAGAAGTCCAGGTGAGGGTCCTATAAACTGTACCTCGTACTCGTAAATTGTCGATGACTGCTTTATTTTAGTTTTTGATTTCCCGAGCACGGATTTTGCTGAAATAGCAGGCAACCCTTTGTTATGCCATTTTTAGGTTAAGCATAAGTTGAGGACACTTTGCATAATCTCCGTTATAGTGGAGTCAGGACTGTCCCTTAGAGTGATGTAGGTACTAGTACACATGGACTGCCTATCTATACTCACATGTAATCTACACCCTGATTGTTAACGATGGTCATAAGGCTTATTTATGTCTGATGCAAAAAGTAGAGGAGAGAGTTTGAAAACCATCTTAACCTCTGTCCAATTAGGTGTTATGTTGCCAAAAGGTAAATGACCCCAGTTATAGGAAGTTCTCATTTGTTTCATTGTTTCGAGAATACATGAACTATGTATACGAAACACTTGATCCATCGACGAGTTTTTGCTTCTGACCCCGACCTCACATAGGTCCAAATATGGTGTCAAGATTTCCGATTTGCTAGGTGGGTACTTTCATAAGCACCACCGTCTCAACTTGTTCACCACATGGTGCCACTTATAAGATGCGAACATCCAATACTGTCCGGATATCGCACGCACGGAGTATCTGTCCAATCCAGATAAACGGCTCCACTGGCAGGCTAACGCTCTAAATTAAAAATCCAAAACCAATAGCTAAGCTTTGGCAGCAAGTTTGGTCAGCCTAGTAACACAAACCCCTATATAGCTGTTTTTAAATGGACCCAGCTTTATGCCAGAAGACGTAGGTATAGGTACCATCTTTTCGGATGGTGGACAGCATAGCTGTAGATGCACATTTTTGTAATAGCCTGAACGAAATCAGATTTTAAGAAACATTTATAGGCCCGTGTAAATAAAAAAAAATAAAAAATTGGATCCAAGAAGAGTGCTCCATAGCATTGGCAAACATTTTTCGACTCTGACCATGAGACCCCACCCGGCGCAGCTTAATCTTTTCATCACAAATCCTCGACAATTGACAGTGATCAAAAACTAACAAGCTCTACACTTATCTATGGTATCCATCCCATTATGGTTATAGACAACTCCCCCAAGCTGATGAAGATTGAAGGCATTCTCTTCTATCCTCATCGCTCACGTATCGGAACCAAACAAAATATAACTTTCGACTTAAGCCCACCCTGTTGAGGGGATGCCTGCATCCAGTGGCATAGCCCACATCAAACTATGAACTTCACCTCGGTATAAAAATTCCACGAAGCAGCTTTGATGTTGTTAAATGCGGTGTCTCGGTTAAACCCACTTGTCTTTGGCGATGGGAAAATATAAACAGAAACCCTTTCGAGCTGCTGGTATAGACGCCACTAATACACCTTTGAGTGCGCTGAAATAAGCCACTGTACACGTACGTTGCAGGGAGGGCAATCGTGATGTTTAACGGCAGCTTCGTGTGTTGTGAAATGAAAATTAATGACGTGCAATCAATTCTGCTAGTCGACGTTATTTGTTATGTTGATGGCTCACCCTTGGAATCATTTGTCAAAACTGAGTCGACGACGAAGTATAGCGAACGCCAAGGGGGATGCCATGAAAATTTATCGTGCATTTCCAAGTCACATATATATAGATTGCCTGACGACAACACTGCTGGTGGTAGTTGTTCCGCTAGTGTGTGGTAGTGAAAAGATGGATGACAGAAGGACTATGCGGAAGGATCCGAACCCCACTTTTGAAAAATGAACGAAGGAGTAATAATTTTTAGCAGCAAATGGCAGGAATGAATTATGTTCAAGCCCCCCTGGCACTGCTCGGGCTTGGAGTCCTATAGTTGGCTGGTATATAAAAGTGTCAGTTCAAAAGTGTGTGTGCTGGTTTAGGTATTGAACGAGACCTGTCACTGAATGCAGATTGTCGAAGAGAAGGAGTCAAGTTTACTTGGCGGGAAATCGGTTGCACGGAGCACCACCTCGGAGCCGACAGCATTCCTGAGGTGACTCTTGACTGCAAGGACGGCTCTTGTAGGTGAGAGGATGACATGGAAAGCATTTTGCAATCGACTGAAACTCGCTCGTCGCTCGATACAAACTACCAAGTCATCGGTGCTCGGGGTGGGTTTTGTGTGTGCAATGGCACATATCGCAGCTACATATCCACACAGCAAGAGGAAGAAGGACATTTTGATTAAGGAAATTGCTGTTTTGTACACTTCCTCCTGCTGACACTGCCGCAAGAAGATTGATTGATTTTCTTCTCCCTTCCTATCGTGTCGGCTGTGTATATGGTGGTGAAATCGTTTGCATTTTTCGTGTCCTTTTTCTGCTGCGCCCACGGAGGATAGAAGTGATTTTTGATCGATTTTTTCCTCTCTCCCATTCGGCAGGATGACAGGATAAATTACGACAGAGGGTGTCTGAATTAATAGGCATAATTCATGACAGAAGTTGATAAATGACAACGTCGAAGGCGTCGGACATAGAGCCTGCACATGGGAGAGGGAGAGGGGGTGGTGGTGTTGGGGGTGGGTGATTTAAAATATGGTTTTCATTTCAATCAAGGATAATTTAGATTTTTTTTTTCTCCTGTGGCATTGTGTGTGGGAAATGGTTTATATGAGTGATGTGCTGGGATGTCGCCTTCAGATGACAGGATTAATATTTTGAAAATTAATTGAAATTTGTGGCAGGGGGGGGAGTGATGGAAAAGCTATTAATTTCATTTTGTGTACGAAATTGGGTGACGTCTGACGTGTGTGGGTTTTTTGCAATCAGTGTGCTTGTCTTGAATCGGATTTTATTTTGTTATTTGTGTTGGAGAAAACCTACATAATAGTGAAGTCCGAAGGCTCTTCGTGAAGAGGTGGAGCTGTCTTCTGTGCTCGACGTGCTTGTCACAATGCAATTTTTGAAGCCGGTCTAACCATGTAACTACATATAGAATGAAGAGCTCTTTGGTTCGTCTTTGCTCATAATAGGTATATCTACCATTCCTAAACTTTGAGAACATTGATATTGCGACATTGAATAAGCGGTCTTCACATGATATTCCCGAATTGACTGCGACTCCTGAACTAAACCTCTTCTGAGATTTCGATATGTTGGCTGGCTCAAATTGTATAGGTGCAAGTGTGCTGTGTGCTTAGGTTTTGAGCGCGGGTCCCCTCGGGATAGAAGGCTACCAACGGAGGGTATGGCGGCGTAGTTCAAGAATTCATTGTAAGGGAGAATAGCAAGCGGCCGATAAGGTGTGGATTTACTTAGGTAACTCGACTCATTAAAGCTGGTAAATGGAGGCGCCCAGAAACATCAAATTGGCTGTTATAAATCACCCAACGGATAATCATGGATGGAGTTCGGTTAACGGTTAGATCATGATCAGAGATGTGCAAAAAGGTGTTTTGGGAAGACCATCTGTCGTCTTAGAAGAAAGAAAGTAGATGTATATAGAACACTTCTTTCTGAAGAACCTCTTAAGCAGATTTAGAGCGGGGACTCAATTGAGTTCGTTAAACACACAGAGGTTGTGAATCTAACTCTCCTTTTCCCTAACTAACTTCTCAATTCAGCTATTAGACATAAAGACTCTTGGTTCCTTTAATTGGTCCCGCAGAAATAAAACATCTCCCGAAGCGAATGGCTGTGCGAAGCTACTAAGAGCCCTATAGGGACCTGTTGCAATAGGTATTTCTTTATTTATTTGACAACATATTTTTTGACTGCAGTTGATACACCTTCAAGTTCAAAGGAGCTTTTGTATTCAGCAATGCGTTAGGTTAGCTTTGGTCAACAGGATAGTTCCTTTTCCTATTTCTGCTATTTTTTTGCTTGCTGAGGAAAGCGTTGACAGTTCTCCCAACGTAAACTATTGAAATTCTTGAGAAAAAAAAAAACCCTCCACGTCTGCTTTTTATTGATGGCCCTCCTAAGTTTGGGTCTAATGATAGATAATTCAGTCCGAAAGTCATCCTTAGGTCCAGTTTTCCTTCTCTTTCCTTTAGTAGCAATCTTTCATAGGTGCTGGCGTCTTTTGGGAGTGTTTCGGTTCAGGATAGTATTTATAAATTTCATAGATTTGTTAAAGCTTCACATACTCCTCCGTTTTGGCGGTCAGAAGGCAAGCCCTTCCTCAGCCTATTCCTATAGCATCACTAATTTGATGCGCAAATTGAATGGAATATGAAAATTATACGTTAGAACACCGCATTGCCCCACCACTTCGCCTGACTAACTCATGTATTGATGCACCCAAGGACATGCACAGCAATTTCCATCAAACTGAAAGAGATGTTACCCAGATATGCACTCAACGATCGCTGCGTGAAAAGATAATTCGACATCCTAGCATATAAGACCTTTAATCATTCTCTCGAGCTGTCACAGAGCAAACCCGTCACCTTTACTCTGCCTGAAGTCCTGTTTTCCACAAGTGCTCTCGATCATGAAACGTGTACGTGTACCGTCTGCTCACCGGTCTCCTCTTGAATTAAGTCATCACCCATGCGAAGGGCTATGCGTTTTATCATCACACTTTCTTGTTACTCGTTCCCATTCCCCTCATCATCTTTGAGGATCCTTCAAATTAAAGAATGAACACGAAACGTAAGAATAAAAGGAAAACGTCTAAAAGCCCAAATAGCATGCATGGCATCTTCGGTGAGAGTCCTCAGGAAACTCTTCAGGCAGCGCACACAATGCTTTCTCGACTATAAAGCAAGAGCCGTGCGCATGCAGATAGAGAGCCGCCCATTTAGCCTGTCCAACAGCTGTCGCGATATTAAATGCCAAAGTGGCAAATGGTTTGATTACACACTCCGACCTTGTTTTGTACTTTTTTTTCCTTCTGCTGTTGTTTGTTCTTTAACCTGTTGTCGAGTCGTGGCCACTTGAGACCTCGTTTTGTTCCTGTTCATATGCACAACTCACCAGCCGAAGACGTATTATATAGAGGTCCTCTCAACACGAACGCAAATAGATGTTCTCTCTTGTTGTGTGTTTGGCTTTGTTTTGCTTTCATATATGGGTACACCCAGAGCGAGATGACTTTTAATGAACGATCTGCCAAAGTGCACAAATGACAGTTCTCCTGCATAAGGAAGGCGTCGGTCGTCGTCGGTCGGCAGAGGAAGGAGAAGCAGACGATATACTGCAACTGAAGACCTCTAATTTGAAATGTGAAACGGAACGCATTTTACGGGCCAAAGTCGGGCCGCCGCCGGCTGCGGGAGGTTCCAGATACGGCTAAATGATAACGGCAAGAGAGAGGCCTGCATTAATGGGACGTCATTCCCACTTTAAGATGTCAGAATGTGTAGTAAGGCAGACACCTTAAATTAATGCCGCAACGTTTGATGTTTTTTTTTTGTTTATTCGTCGTTTTTGTTGTTCGTTCTTCCTTCTCTGAAGGTATTCTGTTTTGCGTTTTCTCGGGATTGGGTTCTAATTTGATTAGGAAGACATTAACGGGCGGATAAACAGAAGACCACTTGAAGATGTCTACAATGTCGTCGTCGAAGTGTATGTGCCTCCTTTTCACATTCCTTTCGGGCTGGTCGCTGGTGTTACAACTCGAGTGGACCGTATACCTACTCGTATACAGAAACTTCTCACGTACGGTAGCCCAAATTGACAAAGTCAAAGACAACGGCGACGGAACAGCAAAACAGAAAATAAAGCCGACAATCTTTTGGGGGTTTTGTCAGCGCGTAACCGTTTTATATTTGATCATCACACGCCCACTCAGCACCGACGACACATTCAATTTGTCAATTTGGAATTAATGTGTTTTGAATGGTTGAGCGAGCGTGTGTGTCTGTTTAAAGGTTTGCCTCACTATAAAAAAAGATGTAAAGATTGAACAGAGTAAGGATCCTGAGATGAATAGTAAACTCAGTGTGAAATATAGGTGTCGCCGCCGACTTGTTTAATTCGGCGTGGGAAAGATGTGCGGGTGCTGGATAAGTAATAAATATTGGTACCTACATCAGCAACGGTGCCGCTTGGAAATTCATAAATTTCAAGGTGCTGTTGAGGTCTTTATTAAGGGGGCTCCATATTTGTATTCAACAAGCTCTTCGTATGCGCGTTTAATGGGCATTTTGAAACAAATTGACACCTGAATGTGGGTGCTAACTTCTCTAGAGCGGGGTAAATAATTACGACCGGTCATTGCGGGCTCTTTTAAAACAGATTGAACGAAAGGACTGTTGATGGTATACCCAAACTATGGAATTGTGTTTGGTAATTGTGATAAAGATATTCCCAAACTTAGGTACCTGAACTCATGCGTCCATAGCGTAAGGTGAGTCAAGAGTTTGGGCACAACTATCTCTAACCAAAACCAGGGTAATAACAATACGTATCTTAAATCGAAAGAATTTTTGAATAAGGACGGGTCGAGTTTGGAATGCAATAAAAGAAGCTGTGCGTGAGGTATTAACGAAATTTGCAAGAAAAAGTCTACCGGCCAATTTACGTCACATCTGCAAGAGATCATATCCTCGAATCGTTCATGCAGAATTCATATTTTTTCAGCCTTATGAAGAATAAACAAAGCGCGTCTCAAACCTTAGATTATAGGTATACACAAAAACTGGTGCTTTCCAAGGACGAATGGTTTGAGAATTATTGGTGTTTTGACACTGCTTTTGTTAATAAATTGGATTACGCTGCTTCCATAGATGAGGATACGAGTCTTATGGTGTGCGCTACACTAACGCACAATAATATCCGCATTAAAAACACCTAACATGCAGTTTTTAACTATTGTTCACGTCATGCATGCCAACTTATGATATTTTTTTTCATTTGTCTGTTAACGCACACCCATGTTACAATTTAGAAATTGTCGCGTTGCATGTTCTCTTTTCAATCAGCGACAGAACTTGAACTATTTCCTAAATTTGAAACATAGAATCGCATCATATGCGCTAGTAAGACACGTTTTGTATCATTTGCCTACAAGCACGCATGTGCGCAAAACTCACTCAACATGTTCTCTTTCTAATCACCGTTAGAACTTGAACTATTCACCAGGTTTAATACACTAGCCCCCTTATTAATAAACGCTGCGTAAAAGTTATCAACTCGTTATTCAGAAGTTACGTCAAATTTTTGTATGCTATCTGACGTCAACTAGCTAACTAACTTGTGCACATTTGTTTATTAATACTGGGGTAGATTTTCTGAGTTCACTTATTTAGACTCAAAAACCCACTCAAACTTTAAAACTGCTCACTGATTTAGTGCATTGAATTATTATGCGCACACGAGTCACACATTTAACGTTAGTGCTATTGACTGTGCGATCAATGCACGATTTCCCTAAAAACAACGACCGACTTGTCACATTCTTTACCAAAAGTACAATAAGTAGTTGCTAGAAAGTGCTAACAAAAAATTTGTTGATTCCACCTACAGGAGACCTACAATGGCACGAAATGCCAAAAACAGCCACAGATTGCTGTACATGGCCTCGAGCATGATCGAAGGCATTTGGCAACCGGAGTGAGAGACCAAGAGACCTCACGCCCCCAAAGCGGATACCCGTGGGCAACAAATGCATGCATGCACCACGACCACCACCAAACACACTGTAGTAACCGAGGAGTGGAAAAGGGAAAACAATTTATTAAGACTTTTAATTTTCTGGCAGATTTCTCTAAACACGACAGATGAATGCACGCGGCGCAAGAGGGACAGCGCGCGCACAGTCTGCTCATGACAAGTGAAGGATTCGGATGCGGAGAGGGTGAAATTTATGAGTCTGAGTTTTCGGACGATGTGGCGATGTAATAATTTTTCTTCTATCCCCCATAAAATATAATTTATTGCCATGCAACGCTGACGGACACAGTCCAGCTAACATTGTGTTACAATTTCAATTACAAAGGAGCAACTGAACTCGCTCTATTATATCGGTACGTATGGCTATAGTTTGTGTTCGATGACGTGGAAAATTGTGACTTTGCCATCTTTGCCTGCGGTGCTCCCTTTGTTGTAAATGTAAAAGGATCCTTGATTAATCGCAGTCATTCCTCCAAGTTCAATTGAAATTGACAAAGGACCGCATTACGAGGGCCGAACAAATTTACCTATCCACCACCCGTTGACCATGTAAGCGAGTCAGCACAGCAGGCACAATGCGCGAGATGGGATATCAAATTTATGATTTCCCGGATTAGGTTATTTCTCGCGTCCTTTTTAGGTATGTTCGTGTACAGTACATAAGCCAAAAAAAACAACATCATGGCGAGTCATCATAATTTTCAATTTCCATGCCGCGCAATAAATTTCCGACTTTGTGTACAGCAGCGAGTCCTTATTCACAGACTTCCAGGGGTGAGATGAAATTGGAAAATTTATTAGCAAAATGGAAATAATGAGGATGATAACAGTGACCGGAAGACAGGAGGCAGCACAGCATTTGAATAATGGCATGAATTTATTTTCATCGCCCTTAACAAATTGTAATGCCAATGATAAGTTTGCCTCGCAGGCATGGGGATGGTGGTTATTTGTATATATACCGGTTAAGGGAAGTTGCGTGCAACAGTTAATTATTGTAGACAGGCGAGGGGATTACAGAAGGATAAGCTGCAAAAAGGGGATGGTATATATTGGAGTGATTAGTACTTTGATTTGGGAATTTATCAGGACGTCAGATGCAATCTTGGATGCTGATTTGTTGGGATGAATCAAGCTTTATTTGAGTAGCATAAGTGGAAACGGCTTGGTAAGGCTTTAAAAATACAAGACCGGAATCGACGGCGACAAATGAATGTTCTGTTATCCACTTTGAATTATCCGACGCAAAGCTAAGGGCGACTTTCTTATCAGCTTTACCATTGCACCTATGCAGGAGACGGCTGCCAAAAAAAGGCATATATTTCGAACGATATCCTACTTCCTATTTATGTACCCCTATACGTGGACTTTAAAAGACCATAAATGCTCTTGCGTCTTACAGAGCAGCGAAGAGTATGGGACACAAACGAAACCTTACGGAAACAAAGGCCGATGTCCATCTAAAGGCTTTTAAATTGGGACGGGTCGATAGCTTGTTTTGCTTTTTGATCTGTCAACATGTCAAATAACACAATTGAGCAGCACTCTTATTAATTGTGTGATTTTAAAAATTAAAAATTTGTATTCAACTGATGTTGTTAATTTGTATTTAATTAAACTTAGAGAACGTGACCACTTTACTCAACTCTTGGATAAGAATTTTGTATATTCACTTCCAAAAGATACAACTTTATTAACAAAGACTGTTTGTCACTACAAACGTTGCGCCCATTTTACAGCAGACGCGGAGGTCCTTCAAAGTGGACTCTAAAACGTTAGGTGGCCAACAACCGTTTCGGTAGACAATCAGCCAACACCCGTACGTCAAATGAACGCCAGTACAGGGTGACCGTTGCAGAATTTTGAAAATTTTGAAAGAAAAAGAGCCAAATAGGTAAAAGGTGTCATTTTTAATATTTTTTAAGCGCCTTCTCCAACTAAAAACAGGGCAAAAAATTGCAATTTTACTCGCACAACGGTCACGCTGACACCAGATCCCCAGAGATCTTACTGCCGTCCGTGAAAGTGTACAGGAGAACCCGAGGCAATCAATTCTTCGCCGTGCACAAGAAGTCGGACTCTTGCAGACTTTAACGTGGCTAATTATGCATTGGGACTTGTGCCAACACCCGTTCAAGATCCAACCGAATCAGAAGCTCATAGTGAATGACCAAAGACAACGCCGTTTGTTCGCTGACAGGGCTTCTGATAGTTTGGAAGATGTCCCAATTTTGGCCCAATAATTATCTCTAGAGCGACAAGGTGCAGGGGTCTGCTATAATTAGTACTTTATTGAAAAAGTTGCCTGTAGGCCCGATACCCTATTGCCTACTGGACAGACACAACGCCAAAGATGCTCGAATTCTATGCAGACTTTTTGTGGTATCTCGTCATGAAAAAGGGCCATTGCCCAAACTAAACTCCCTAAAGTACGCACGTTGAACTAGCTTTCGAACAAAATTCCGCCGCACCGCACTCTAAATCATGCCGCAGATGATAAATAACTTGAAAAGTCTGAATTCATGTTTCCACCTCATTAATCATAAAGCAAGAGAGTGTTTCCCGCAAATTTATCTTCGGCAAAAACTCATTTGTCCATCTTGTGTATCTATAGCTATACACATGCACACTCTAATCCGATGACTGGATTTTTCAGATGAATGCAAAGGAATTTCGAAAATGCTTCTCGACATCTTTGCAACAAAATGTATCATCTCCTCGCCTCACGCGTTAGGCGGCGACGGCGTAATATATCTAAATTATCTATGCAGCATTTATATGAAGTTAACATCCTGCCGCTGCCAAGCTACTCGGTTGGCGAGGGTAGAAGTTATGACTTCTCATAAAACGGTGGAAAATCATATCGAGGCGGAGCGAGGCTATAAAAATAAGATATAATATCTATAATTTTTCTCCACTCTGAATGTGTGCCGGGGGAGATGATGCGCTGCTCGCCTGATGCGAGTTTTGTTTTCGGGATGGCTTCCTTCGTTATTTATCTACGTGCAGATGCGACCGTAGCTAATTTCGCTGTCATAACGAACCCATAAACACATATTAAGGGGGCACATTAGGTCCGCTTTTCTCTCGGGTTTTTCTTATTCATAACACTGGGAGGGAGACCATCAGAAGGGTATAAAGCGAACACACACACACGGGATGGAGAGAGTCAGTTTATTTAATGCGTGCCATGAAGTAGACAACTGCAAAGCATATTTTATGTGTCGGCTATGAGAGGTTTATGTTCGAGAACTATAAAGCTGGCAGAGAGGGTCGTCTCTGGTGGAGTAAAATTAGTTTTCTTATATTCAGTGCACTGGGCATGAGATGATAGTCACAATTCATTTCATGGTCAATTTAGTGAGGATTTATTGTGAGTATTTAACTGGGCTTGCAAGCGTTGAATTGGTGTTTATCGTTTCATTGCTCCCAAGTCGGGCTGAAGAGATTTAATTGAAAATATGAATATACCATTTTAGCGAGCTTGGTATGTGATAGGTACGTGCAAGGGCTAAACGCCTGACAAACACCTTTTCTGAGCTTCTTTGGCATAGCTCGATATGATAGGTATATAAAAGGGTACAAATATATTTTGGGAGTACCTCGGTGCCAAAAAAAAAAGTCATCGGCAGCCTTACCCGTCGGGTTTATGATGGGAAATCATTGTGACCCGATTTTGTCATAACCGAGCTTTGGTAAGAACACCGAAAACAGTTAGGGGTTGCCCACGACCTGCGTTATGTACATCAAGTTAGTTGGGGGTTTAGACTCACCAACTGAGGGGGAGTCTTTCTCCGTTTCGTTGACCCTAAGAAGCGCACTCGCTGCTGTCCATATCTGTCCAAAAGTGACCCAGAAATCTCACCGGCTGCATTTTTAATTTTTTTTTTAAGATATTCTCTAAATTTCCCCATCGATACAAACTTGACCTAATACCACCCGAAGAAAGTTTGTCTCAAATCGTCTGAAGAGGTTTTAATCCGCTGTTCTTGCATCTGTACCTGCGACAGAAGAGCCTGGACGATTAAGGTCTTGTGGTTCTATGAAAGACGGCTATCCCAAAGAGACAGCGATTTACGAGGGTGATCTCCGTACTTCATCTCTGCACCAATTTGTTGTTGTTGAGCTTAAGTAGGCCAAGTCTTTAAATACTTCGAAGCTTTATCTGTCCATTGTGCCAACTATCCTTGGGAGTCCTTTCTACATAAGTGACATCATAATAGCATCGCTTTGTCCTCGATAACAGACAAATCCAATATAACAGACAGACTCCAATCACCCAAACTAAACCTTTCCTTACGTCTCTCTGCGACCAATGTAGCGTTTTTTAGGCAAAAGTGATTGATATAAGCGAGGCTGTTTGCAGACCTGCCAATTGCGCTATCGTCTTTTATATAGACGGGCAGATAGATCTGGTTAGACTTACAACTAGGATTAAGAAAGCAAAATGATGACGTGAACCTTGTAACAGATTTGCAAGTATATTTTCAATTACTTTGTGCTGGTTTCAATATTATATTTATATACATTTCGGTTGTCGGTTCACTGTAAGCCGGTAGAACTATAGTCAGATAAGATAAGTGACATCAATAAGGAAAAATAAACCTCTTCTGCATCTTTCAAGCCATAGAAAGATACTTTTTTGAAGACATTTGGGGGCTTGTGTCGAATTCGAGTTTTCTCTATCCAACAATTGAATAAAAGTAAATAGCTGGTGCAAAGGTCCGTAGTTACCGTATAGGCCTTGCTCCACAAATACGATTTGCTTTTTTTTTGATCGTACAACTAGTTCAAAAAGAGTTGCTAGCCTTACAAGACAGCCGCATAACCTTATCTAGCACCACAGCTACACATTGCAGACGACCAGTTCATGTAAGAGATTGATCAGCAGAAAGTTATGCAACAGCTTCTTAGAGAGAAAAGAATGGTCCACAGTGTAGAATGCTTTTAAAATGTCCAACAAAGTCAGAACCGTAGAGGAATTGGCTTCTAGGCTTTGCGAACAAGCAGAACCTCATATCTTCTTTTTGTGCGGAGGCCAGACTAAGCGCAACTCGAAGGGCAGTTGTGGCTAAGGTGCGTGCTTACATCTGCTTTAGAAACGCTTTGACTAAAAGCGGTTTTATTGCTGACACACAAAAGTATATTTTTCGACCCGGAATAATATCGGTGTTACGTCTTTTATATCGCGGAATGGGGATCAATAAAGAGTATTTCTCAATTCAAGACCTTGGTTACCAATCGCTGAAGAAAGTTGACAATCAAAAGGTGATACCAAAAACCGATTTACCTAAATGGCGCGTTGTCCTTGTTTATCTGTTGGAAACGTGCCCATATTTCTCTGTTACCTGCCTACAAT
This sequence comes from Cheilosia impressa, assembly GCA_948293265.1. NCBI lineage: Eukaryota > Metazoa > Arthropoda > Insecta > Diptera > Syrphidae > Cheilosia > Cheilosia impressa. The sequence goes on from OX411883.1 coordinate 40,803,734, forward strand.
GCAAACCTTAAGCTCCTACAAATAAATAGCCGTCGGCCTGCGTCTATCTCAAAGCAGATCAGTCAACACATTCCCGTGCGAAGGATACAATCGCCTAAGCCAAATCTCCCTCAGCTGGCAATTTGTTCAAGAAAAATGGTAATAGTCTCGAATCCCCAGCTCATCCCCTAACTTTATTCTGATGCCTCAGACAGCACTATTCTCATAATTAGGATTCTATTTGGTGTATGCATAATCTGGAGTCTTGGGCTACACACAAGTTTGACGGACAGATACCCTTTCAAAGCAAATTGCTTTCCCCTGGCTAATCCCTCATTAAAATTTGTTTCGCATACAGGTCGACATGGAATTCCTTTATAATCCCACTTCCAACTTTGCAGACAACAAAAGCCGTAACGCACCTAATAAACACATAGATCTCGTGGCCTCATTGTCTAATCCTTCCTTTATGCTTGTTGCGGCTCCCGCCTAAAAACCGCAAAAATTCAGATAATTTCCCAGATAATCCACTAAATTCCAGCCGCATTCAGTAATTTGCTGGGGGGATTTTCTTCGAAGGATCAGCCTAATATACTTACTACACTTTATCCGTCTCGTGTGCGGTTACCCCAATAATATACCAATATTGGAAAACACAATACAAATTGTTAAAACAATTGTCAGTGTCCTTTGTTCTTGGAAAACTGTTAAAGGTACTGTGCCTACTTGTGATTTCGATCAAATTCCAGGATAACCGCGGACGACATGATGATTTTATCGCTTTTCTACAAAAAACAAAATATGTACGCAACACTGTTCCCCGTTGTTATCGAAACGAAAAACAAACATGAGCTGAATACCAGCACCAAGTGAAGGGACATTTGTCGCGTTAAAGTCGTAAAACGTTGACACTCGAAAGAAATATAATTCCTCCGGGGTTTTTATGGTCCTTCGGAGTTAATTTCCTCCCTTCTTTAACCTCGAAGAAAGTCAATAAATCTCCTGTGAGCGTGTGTGTTTTTTTCGTGTCTAGTGAGAGGAAAAACAATTATCCTCGCCTATTCAACTAATTTCATTGTCCTTGCGGGAAAGCGAAATGTTTTAAAAAATCGTCTTCAATGGGTGGTTCGACTTCTTTTGTAGGTTTTCGCAACTGCTCGTAAAACTAACAAAACGAACAATAGTACACACAACAAGCACAAGGCGTTGCAGGGGAGAAAACGTGACGCATTTTTTCGAATGCGTCTTTCGGAATAGGTACGTGTGGTTGTATAGTGCTGTTGAGTGTCCTTGGGTGTTTGTTTCTTGTTTTTTTTCCCAACGAATATGTTGAGAGAAGCGATGTTATCTTACCGAACAGTTGACAGTCATTAATAAAGATATTGTCAGGCATTATGGTCTATGGGTCCTTTTTGTTATGGCTGTAGATGAGAATTTAAGGACGAAATTTGAGCATGCATCATAAATTAGGAGTTTTATTGCCATTATGAGATGTTTATGGCATGCTAAAGTCTTTCACACGACAAGTTTAATGCATTCCTTTTATGGCGGCATAAAAGACGAATGCGAATAGACAAAGTACGCAGATCCTTTCGTTCTGTTGTGGATTAATTGTTTATGCCATCGATCATGATCCTAAAAAGTGGGAGTACTTATTGTTACTGATGTGAATATGGGGATGTGCTTGCTACTTGTAGGTACATACCCTCGTATTGGGCAGTCGTTGTTTGGCATTTATTTCATTAAAGTGGACAGACCCTGTTATCTACACTGTTAATAAAAAATAAATATTCTCAATATATGAGTAAGTTGATGGAATTGATGGAGTTGGAAGAGTAAGCTAAATTTTTGCTTTCCAATTTTGAGCACAATATTCCCTGTCTTTGGACTCGATTGCTTTTTTGGTTTAAGGGTACCAGACTCGCACTGGATATTACGACAAGTCTGTTTCCAATACTGTTTGCTACGATTTTGCTGTCGTTTCTGTGCTCGGAATGTTCAATGGTATCGCACATATCATGTCCCCACCGTACCAGCTGTGATGCCTCTTAGCCCAAGACTGCTCTTTGTTTCGCAGACGATCATGTACCAAAAAACTCAGTAGAGATGAGTTGCAGTTTCATCCCGCCTTATGTGACGTTTCTTTCATGTCAAGTATGTACCTACTTAGATTGTAGTTTCTCATATTGTGAATGGGGTTAGAAATACTCAATTCTAATAAAGAATCCATTAAGTTCGCCCAGGCTGAGCAGCCACCATTGGTCCTTCGAGCCGGATACTCTTGAATAAACTATTCTAATAAAAACATTTGAAAATCCAGTTGAACTTGAAACCGATTTTTCTAATAACTTTGTGGTTCGGAGAAGATCTAAGGCACATTTAGGTTCAAAGAAGAAGTTGTTTGATGCCTTCTTTTTATATTTAAACAACTATAGGGACAATAGTTCCCATGACTAATTGTGACGCCTTAAACAGCTGATGATGTCGCGAAGAGCCAAAAACTGTAGCATGCTTCAAAGTTACCATTTGTAATTATAGAATTTGTATCCAATAAGTCTGAGTCATTTAGTGTTTTTTATAGTTGTAATTGACTCCATCATAAATAGGTAATTCAAAACTGCTTTTTCTTGAGACATTCATTCAAGAAATTGCATGAAAAACTAGGCTCGGGGAATTCAATATGCCGCTAAAATATGCTCGCTCTTATCTAAACGACTGTAGATTGTATAGGTCTCCATCATGTCTTAGCCCCACCATATCGATGATACAGAAACTCTGCCAGCCAATGTGAAAAGAAAAAACGATACAAAAACACAGTTTAAACGGTAAACACTTTCTCAGCGATTTCTAGCAAATTTATTGCACTGTCTATTCCACTGTCACTTGGCTATTTTTGGATTTTCGAACAAAGGACAAACAATAAATTGGCGGTTTATCTGGAAGTGTCCATTCTCAACATGAATGGAAACAAACAACTTGAGAATATATTTACGCAATCAGCTAATAACTTAAGATTTACATCGTTCAGGATAAAAATCACACTCAATATCGTTGCAAACAAAAAAAAATACGACCAACTACAATATAATAAATCTCACCTACATAAATCACCAGCCTGTCATCCGACTGACAGTGACTTATCGACCTGACCATACCTATCTGCTAAAGAAAAATCATAAATACAACATCTTTCGACATTCGTATTATTATTTCCATATTTTAACATGTCATCATACACAATAGCGAAATCCGGTTAAGTTTAGACGTTATTAAACAAAAAACACCACCATGCAATAGGTAGATATTTCTCGAAACTGATGTTCATAATCCAGGCCAACCGTGTTTCCCCCAAAAACCAACATCAACCACTACAACCACAGCACAGTGGTTGATTTGCATTTTACCACAAAATCGATTGCTATCGCCCCCACCCCCATTAAAACCACAAATAAGCGCTACGAAAAAAAAAACGCACTAATCGTTGTATCATCACCTGTGCTCGCCCACTTAATTTTAATTTCATTAAGTTTAAAAGCCATACTCGACTAAATAACAACGCGACCAACAGGCGGCCGAGAATACACAACCGACAAAAATTAACATCAGAAACCAATCAACAAATCCCAAATAAAAAATGCAAAACAACACAAAAAAAAATTTAGTAGAGAAATGCCTCATTAATTCCTCGTTGCAATGCCCCCGCGCGCTTTTGTTCCACGTAATTAACAGAGTTAAATACTTGCTGCGGTTGGGGGGAGGGCGAATCCCAAAAATCAAACAATCAACTCCCGAAAACTTTATGATTTCAATACTCACTTTTTATCCGAGGTGATATCGACAAAAACCACTAATTGTTGTATGGCTATGGACTAGACCCAACCCTCGCCAACCAACACAACCTCATAATTGAAGGTAAACAAATTATTTTTACAGAAAAAAAAATATTCTCCACAAATTATCAGGTAAGCACAACAAAGGACGTTCAAAGTACTGCATGCCATCCAAATGGCAACACTGTTTCTGCCGATGTGATTGGTCGATAAACACAATCCGCTGGAGGGGATGGGGGTACTCCGCAAAGAGAAATTCATAGGCAAACCCGCGCTGCCATAGAGAGCCGTTCTCATCGCGAGAGGCTTTGAGCGATTCTCTCGAATCGCACACAAATATGCTACCCCCACTCAAAGCGCATGTCATATGATTGGATATACCGCCGCCATGTTGAAAATTGCATCTGAATTTCTCTCAATGTATCTCACTCATACACCCGTTCGCAAAGAGAAACAGAGAATCCGGTTTGCACACAAACGAGATATACATTCGTTTGCCTCTTCCGATTTCCATCAGATACTTTGCGAATGAACTAAAGGCCAGTCCGTTGTGAATTTCTAAAATCAGTTCGAGTTTGACTTTCCTTGCGTTTAGACCTAGTTTTCGGAAACCAGATAAACAAGAATAACCGTGTGAATTCAGTGATTGAAAAAAAAATAATACAGATATTTTGAAGAAGAGAAAAAATAATTTTACATCAATCGGTTCGGTAAAATATTAAGAAAAAAAGAAACCAAGTGATTTGTTGACAAGTGACAGTGAATAAAAAAATAAATAAAAATATATACAAGGATAACCCTGTGGATTACTTATACCCAACACCAGCTTCTGCTACTTAAAAGGATTACTTAACTGGTACTACTACTACTGCTAACTCACAAGCTAATAACTTTCTATCAGCAACATGGTTGTTCTAGAAGGTGGCGGTGGTGTTGTTACTATCGGTAACAATCAATATCTTCAACCGGATTATTTATCACCTTTGCCAACAACGGTTAGTTGATGATTATGTTGCATAGATACTTATTTGAGATTTTAAAATATCCCTATACGAGGCATCCAGATCCGTCGTCGATGAGGTTCTTTTTTTTTTTGTTAAATGTTCTCGAAAAAAATAAGACTTTGATTTGAAAATCACTTAACTGGTCGAAATTTTGCAGCTTAATCGGCTAGAGAAAAATTATTCAACGGGAGTTTGTGGATTTTAAGAAAAAATACCATGAAGCGATACAGATTTAGTGTAACGTAACAAGTGAGAGTTTCCACCACAGAAGTGCGGCACCTCAAAAAAACAAATGGTTCACTTTTGGCCGAAAATGTTTTTTGAGCAATAAATTGTACGAAAATGTGTTAAGGAAAAAATTAAATACGTCGGTGTAGGTTCACAAGAATTCCATAAGCCAACTCTGTTCTTATAATTTTCAACAAAAGGAACAATTCTGACTTAATTGTGTAAACAACATAAAATGGGCCCCTGTATTATGAGTTAAATAAATAATAAATTTTTAAAATTCACTAGGGAAAAATATTGAAAAGTGACCGTATTTTCTCGTCAAAGTGGTCTCCTCTTAGTGACGGTTTTAAACGTCAAAGTCGATTGAAGTCTGCAATTATTCAGAAATAAATAAAAATATCTGGAAAATCAATTTTTTTCAGTCGTTGTACTAAAAAGAAGGCAGAAACTCTGTCGATAATTTTTACTCCAAAAATATGCAATTCAGCCCGAATTGTATTTGCTTCCAAAACTTTGATCCTGCGAAATGAAATAATGTATTTGAACACATTTTGTTCCAAGAGTTCTGGCCAAAATTTGTATCTACTTTCAACTAATTACTCAAACAAAATGTGGATCCAGCTGATTTCTCAGCCAAATTTGGTGACCTTTAGTTGGTGCTCGCAAAATGTATTTTGTTCTAAAAAATAGTATTTAGTAGTCATACAAAGTTATACGTCGGCAAAATGGCCACAAAAGAACTAATTAAAATATTTTTCGCAATTTACCAAAGTGCCGTCGGTAGATGCCCGTCCTCTGCACTTCAGCTAGAACCTGCTTGCCGATCACACATCAAATCCATTACAAAATTTACGCTCACACCCAACATCAACCGCATTACTAACAATATTCCTTTGTCTCCTCCTTCCAGATGGATGCCAAAAAGTCGCCCCTCGCTCTGTTGGCGCAGACCTGCAGTCAAATCGGTGCCGATTCCAGTGCAGTCAAGCCGATTCTCAGTGTGGACAAGAAGAAGAATGGCAGCGCCAACGACTCGTCGTCATCGTCGTCGTCAACCTCAAAATCACCATCGCAAGTGAAGACGCCAAAGTCGTGCACACCCCAGGCGTCAACCGAGATTAAGCTGGCATTCAAGCCATACGAAGCCAATGTGCTGAACCACCAACACATGACCAAATCGGAGGATCACTCGCAGCACCAACAGCGACCCAGTTCGAAGAGCTCCAGTCACAGCGAGTCTGGCGGACGTGTGCCATCGCGCAACAAATCCAACTGCAGCCCTGAGATCAGTGTGACCAAAACCTCTGACGACCACCACAACAACAATGGCAAACTGACCCCAAACGGCGATAACCGCAAGACTGTATCCCCATCGGGCTCGTCGCAACGCGGAGCCAGCCCCATTGTTCGTTCCGGAATGGAAGTGCTTCATGGCCATCCATCGGCATACAAAAACTCCGGACCCTACGGACCACTTAACCCACTTTCGGCGGCTCTTTGCTGCCCACCCGGCATGGAGCAACACGGCAATCCGGCTTTCCGTCCATCATTTGGCGGCGGATATGCCGCCCATCATCATGCAGCCATGCTGGCCGCCGCTGCAGCTAATGGATATCCAGGTGCAGCCCAGGGCAACCCAAACCCGTACATCAGCTATCAGCGCATCAAGACCCCGTCGGGTGGCGAGGCCATCGTCCCAGTATGCAAAGATCCCTATTGCCCAGGCTGTCCCTACTCGCAGCACACCCAGCAAATGCTCATGGGCGCCCCATGCCCCAGTGGATGCACGCAGTGTGAACACCAAAAATACGGTCTCGCGATGGCCGCGTCAATGGCTGGATCACTACCGCCAGGCCATCCCTACTCGGCTGCCGCAGCTGCCGCCGCTGCTTCTGCCGCCCAAATGCGTTCATCACCCTACGTCTGCAGCTGGATCGTCGGCGACTCGTACTGCGGCAAGCGTTTCAGCACATCCGACGAGCTCTTCTCGCACCTACGCACCCACACTGGAAACCTCTCCGATCCAGCAGCTGCCGCCGCCGCATTAGCACAATCACAGACCCAGTCTCTTCTAAGCTCACTGTTTCCACCGTCGGCTCTGCAACGCGGCTACCCAACACCTCCGTTGAGTCCAATGTCGGCCGCTGCTGCTGCCGCCGCCGCCGCTCGCTACCACCCATATGCGAAGCCAGGTTCCCTGCCATCACCCTTCGGAGGCGGTGCTGGTTTCAACCCAGCCGCTGCTGCAGCTGCTCTCGGCCCGTACTACTCACCATATGCCATGTACGGCCAGCGTATTGGATCGGCCACTGTACACCAGTAATCAAGTCGGCCCCCCTTTCAAGACACCCATCACCTCTAAACTGAATACCAAAAAATGAAAATCAATAACGAGAGATGAGACGGAGACGCATGCTTCGGCCGGCTTTTCGAGTTGGAGGAGTTTCACCTGTGATAAAAAACAAAAACATAATGTAGAAGTTTTAAAACAAACAACGTGTTAACGCAGACTTTTGTTCATATATTTTTTTGAGTTATCGTTCTTTTTTTGTCAATTTTGTTATTTCTTTTAATCAATTCCGCCAAAGGATATACCTACAAAACAGATTATTTCAAATAATTAGTTCTTTTGTTTGTTTGAACTTATGTACATAATACAAGACTTGACCCATACAAAGCGTAAACGTAAAGTAAACAAGAAATAAAACTCAAAGTATCAGTTGCTGTATCATAAAATAAAAAATTTAATTAAAATAAAAATAAAAACAAAAATTAAATGTAGTTATTAAAAGGAAAAATCGCTATTATTAAAATAATATTATTATTACATAAATATATAGATTGTAAGACTTTGAATTTCGAATTTGAAAGAAAAACAAAAACTGAAGAAAAAAACATGAAAAGAAAATATACAAAAAATTAAATAAAATGAAAATATTATTAAAACAAAAATAAACTGAGTTGTTTTGCATTTCTTTGGACTTGCGGTTAAAAGACGTTGGGAAGAGTTGGAAAAAACTCGATTCTGACCGCGAGACGGGGAGGGAATTGTATAGACACATTTGTTATCATGACACTGCAACTGCCAAATTCGTTGCAGTACCAGTTTATAATGTTCTTCAGTCTATTTTGTTGCGAGTAGGTAAAAGGTTTGTGAGCTAGCGAGACGTAGCAAGGAATACAAGACCCACACTATGATCCAAGAATGTTGAGTTTTTATTTCTACTAGATGTACGACTCTAGATTTGGCCAAGATACGACATAACCAGAACAAAGAATCTCCTAAAAAAAACATGTGCAGATGTCGGTAGATTAGCAGCAGTTACAAATGACCACTGACCTTTGAGAACTCACGCAAGCTTGGGATCCTGTAGCGCTATGTAGAATAAAACAATGTTCCGCAGCCAACACATCAGCCGTAAACGGTTCCATAATGCCGTCTGGGCAAACCAAGGGATATCCATTTCAATCAGGGTACACCGCTGCAAAATTTAAAAAAAGTGTCGTTTCTGAAGCTATTTTGGAAATTTGGAATTTTCGAACGATATTACAATCATTAACTCTCTAAACACTTCAATAGTCTTGTGATAGGCAACTGCGTTTCATTTTAAAGGCTTAACAGCATTTGAACTTTTTTTGAAGCTCCTAAAAAGCGCCTTAACTGAAAAAAGTGTCAGGTTGCAAATTGATCTTGAGCATAATATTTCATCACCACCGCGGAGTAATAGTTGATATTATTGCGTTCTGTTTCATAAAAATTATCCTCTATCCTTGCGCTTGCAACCAGCCCCCATATTTACTGCTTCCCCATTGAATTTAACGAATATATTGCAACTGACAATCGCATTCATGATGATGTCGAAGTCGACTGCATAACTAAGCAGTTGAACGTATTGACAAATATTTCTCAGGGTCATAGAAACAATTCGCGGAATATGGTTCAGTGGCCGATCGAGCAGCCTTGCGGAGACCTGCGAAAAATTTAATGAACGGCCGACTGAAAATATTGCAGGCGACACGCAAAGTGGGCACAAGCAACAGATCTCCTAATCGCATTGTTCTCAAAATCTTAATCCTGGGATTAGGGAAATTTTGCGAAGACACCCGATACTGGTTGGGCTCTGTAGCACTTAAAAACCAGAGTCCAAAAAACCGTCGCATAACATATAGCACACTACACTACCTGCTCCGGAACGAGATTAGGGAAGTCACATGATTGGAGTTCTTGACAGGGAATAGGTTAAAAGAGCTACTTTAATTTCACATCTAGCATCGCATGTTTTCCACCCTTGGAATTTCAAAATCAACCTTCGCGTCGCCACGAAGGGCTCTTGACAGTGAATTCTATCATATGCGACCTCGAATCTGAAGCGAGGCTTTTAAATTTTTGGTCGTTCCCAGAAATTGGTCAGTGTGAAAATTAGGTCTATCGTCCTCTGTAACCGTTGGGTCTTCTCTCATATTGGAAATGCAACCAATACCATACTACAAACCTCTGGCAACCACAAAACAGCCGCGATCTCTTCAAATTCAGGCATCAAATTCGGATTGAATTGCCACGTGCCTGGCACGACGTAAGTCCGCCAGAGAATTGAATCGTCTTTGAGCCGCTCCTTCTCAATTTGAATAAATCTCCACTCAACGCGAGTCTTATAAACAAATCCACGTCAACTCAAGGACCAAGCGACCATAAAAACGTTATTCACACATCCATATGTATGAGCCAATTAAATTCAACTTCAAAATAATGCATAATCAGTTCCAGTCAAAACGAATTCACAATTAATTGCCCATCGGACTAATCTATTCTTAGCAACGAATTCACCTAAGAGACTACAGACTTCGAATATGATTATCGAAAAAAAAACACACATGCTAACTGAATGACCAAGTTCAACTTGGTAAGAGATTATTAATTAAAATTGAACACAAAGCCAATTAAACCCAATTTACACTACATAACGAAATTGATTCCACGCTATTTTAATCAAATTACATGTATTTAGACTTACAACAGTAGTTGCTGTGACTGCCATGGTGCTGGCCTCACCAAAAGTCACAATATATGTGACAAGAGCAAAAGAAAATCTGATTAAGCGTACAGTCGGCTTACACGATTTCTATGTAGCTCGTAAATTATTGTGTTTGACGCGAGAGAGGTACGGGAGTGTGGGTTGAAATCGCATTGAGTTTTTTGGGATTAGAATCACAATTACGCGTAGAGGTACTCGAGCATAACTGCTTTTCATTCCTTAATCACACGCAAACTGACAGCTTGTCCACGAAAATATGAATAAGAGAAAGAGTGCTATGAAAATTCGTCTGCGAAATATGCCCAAGTGTCAAATTGAAATTGTAATCGTGGCTCAATATATCATTTAATCGTGCTAAACGGACAGCTGATTAAATCTGTGATTTGTTTTGGGTACTTCAGACGGAGGATCGAAGTGTTACCAATGGTTTCTGATTTTTAGAAAATTAGTTTGCAAAAATTGTTCCAGGCGAGGAGAAATTAAAAAGAACTTAAGCCAAGATACACAATGGTAGGTCTTTGAGCGACAGTAGGGGACTTCTTAAATGACAGCGTACTGCAAATAGCTCAGGTTTATTTTATGCATTTGTGAACACAAAATGTCTTCTTCTATTTTAATAAAAACTAAACCTGGCTCTAGGTGACTTTAAATACGAAAAAGTTCAGAGGAGCTGAATATGTTTAAATCGAATTGTCAGAGTCTCTATTTTTAATCCACAAAATTTAGAATAGTAACCCCACGAAAAATTCGTTCGAACTTATTTTCAAATTAAAAATAATTGTAACTGAAATTTCACTGCCAAAATTCTAAAATTACTGTGACCAAAAGAAAAACCTGTTCTGGTGACAGAAATGTCAAAATTCACGAATATTTGCTCGCTTTCATAAGGGTAGTACCTACCTAGAATCTATTTATGGATGAAACTACTGTAATACTAACTTTCTTAGCGAACTGATTGTGGCAAAAAGGGGAAACTGCATAAGTCGACTTATGTGAAGATTGAGTTAATGCAATGATCGGATGCACAGTACCCTGTTCCATATGTAACACTTTTTTCATTCATATATCTTCTATGGTTGTTGAATCAGGAAAGTTATTTTCCCACATCTGAAGCCAAACCTTAAACTTGCGCTCCTGAAAAGTGGCTACTAATGCTGTTTTTCCTTGCTGTCACAAAATTATATAATAGGTATACTATTTCATAGACTATTGACTATCCTTAGCTTAGATTCTCGGTAGAGTTTCGTTTGTGCGATGTTTTTTGCTGCGAAGAATGGAAGGGTCTCTCTGGCAGTATTGCTTGCCATATCTGTACGGCTAAATTGAGAAGCTCTGTGTGTTTTTACTGTTTTTTTGTCGTACTGATTTGAGCTTTATTTTAAAACCGTTTCTTATGTAAGATCTACCAAATCGAAGGTGAATTCTTGAAGTTAATAATTTCAAAATGTGAGTTTCGCCCGAACAATATTCCACCCGAAAAAAAACAGATTTCTGTTCTGAAATGTCATTTTTTTTTTCGGGTGGAATATTGTTCGGGCGAAATTCACAATAAGGCTGATAGAGTTAGATAATATGGAGAGAGAGAGCTTATTCTTTTAGAATTGATTAAAGATCATTCAGAAAAAATGTAGTCGCAAATAAAACAAAGCTTTTGAAATCAGCCATTCAAACTGGGCATAAAACAGGGGCGATTCCTCTCAGTTAGCTAGTTTAGCGGCGCTAAACCAAGAAAATAAATTGAAATACATATACGCAAAATACAGAAAATAACGAGGTTAAAGTAATTATGAAGATTAATAATTGCAATAATCAATGACATACTAAATAACAAAACTAACATTTACAAATAATATTTGCCTACACAAACACACAAGACAATACTCCCATGCAATAAGTTTCACTTGAAATACTCTTTAGCGTTACAACTTGCGATACCGCAAATTCCCTGCCTGCACGCACACACACAATCTAAAACTCCCATAGAAAAGTCTCCTGCTTGTAGCATTTTAGCGTAAAAAAATGCGCTACCGAATTTCCTACAATCTGTATAAGTGTGGAATTTGACTACCTCTACCAGTCGTAAGCAAAGCACAGAAAAAATATACGGAAGGGTAAGCGCAAACAAATGCGATAAAACTTGAAAGTAGAGTGTAAGTGTAAGCAAGCAGGTTATCTTTTTTTGTACTTCTGTGTGTTTCTCTTTCTAGTCAAATTGCAGTAAGAATGTGTCGTTGTGTTCTTATTTGACTGAATTAATAGTCTTATTGAATTCCATACCAAAAGTAAAGTGCGATCTATAATTTTATATTTGCGTGGATTATAAATATAAGTAAATACATAATAATCATTTTTGTCGTGCTTTTGGAATATGACAGTGCGCTTTTGTTTTGTTTTTTTGTTTGTGAGAAGTGAGCACGTAGCTAACCCAATGCTTAAGACCAGGAATCGCCACTGGCATAAAATGGGGACAAGATTGATTCAGTGAGGTCCTTCAAGTTAATAGATAATACCTAATGAAAATAATTAAATTCAAAAGTATGAGGTCAACAATAAAATGTGCGAATAATGTGGTAGAAAATATTACAACTTATGCAAGGCTTGGGCTTCGCTTAACTTTCGATAAGCATGCATGTAAACAAGTGTTACCAATTTAGTTCTCAATCGGTCTGTTCGTTATTTCATTTACGAAGTAAGCCGTGCAACGAAATATATTCAAGAGGTTCCAATATAGTAAGTCCTTTTAGAAAAAAGACCTGCATTCAAAACTGTGGGTAAAAGACCAAATTGTGGGACTAGGTAGGAACCTTTTATTATGTTTCACACTTTAAGTTTGGTCATTCTTTACCGGGCCTAAACTAAGCCTAAGTGTCTCATTGGACATGAGGCATGACAAAAATTTCTGCAATCATTTGGTATACTCTTACAGTACCGATCACTATACTTTACCAGAAGCTGCGCCGAATGTATTTAGTGAGCTTATTTGATTATCAGTGGCAATATACGATGGGCTTACTCCCTACGAGCCATTTTAAGCTTTTTGTCGACAACCTTATACAAATACCTTAATGACTGCATTTAAATGCTTTGGCGATAAACCTAAGGTCGACTTTCGTATAAACGTTTTTCCATAAAACGGCTTTTACAAAACAAAACTTAGTATAAATAAAGGTTGTCATTTAAGATTTTAATATTGGTAGCTATAGGTGCCAATTCTTCCACCTACAGCTTTTCTTGGTTAACGTTTGTAAATTGTTTTTTTATAGATTATCTACCTACATTTATACTAAAAATTTAAAGTGAGTCTGTTTATGGCTATGTACTAGAAACACATTCAAACCAATCACTATGAACTTCTAAGAAAGCTAAATAACATACCTTAAAATGGAGCTACCTACACGTAACAGGCAAACCAAGAGTCCACATCGCTGGAGTATACTTTAAATCGACAAGTCTGCCGGACGGTTGCTCTGGATAATATGACAACTCATATAACTTTCAGAAGACCAGAAATTCAGGCAGTCGACCTGCTGCTAGCTAGCCCAAAGGTAGGTATGCCACAACCAAAAATTCAACCAGACGAACTTTTTGTACAACAGGTTTGTACGTTTTCAGGTTTGAGGGTCCTGAACTGGCCATTTCCCATTAAAAGCGAATGTATTTTTTTGTGCAGTCAACGTGAAGTAGGGTAACACCCTTCGACTAAACATGATTTAGTTGGATCAAATCATATATGCAAATAATTCCCCTAAGATGCTGAATTTCGGTGTGACTAATGATCGAGAGCTATGGAGGGTCACTTAAGCGACATACACCTGAGACACTTGTTATAGGTAGACGCGACATTTAACAATTATGAAAAAAACTATTACGATAGTGATGAACTGATGATGATTATGATGACCAATGTCCTTCTACATAAACGTCGTAGATTTTCGTAGGTATAGATCGTTTAAAAAATAAGTCGAAAGGAAAATGCGGAATCACGGGAATAGAACGATTGGATACTTTTGTACAAGTGGCATAATTAAAACATATTTGAAAGCAGAAAAGTCTGCTACGCACTATTTACTTTTCGCACATTTGCGTGCGTTTGCTAGAAGAACAAACCTATTCAAACAGAATGTCCATCGAAAAGCATTTCCGGGTTTCACCGCAAAATTGCAAGGGTGGGTTAGGACAACTCTGTGCTTCAATGGATGTTAGCAACTATTTCACCAATTTCTTTTGAAATTCTTAATTCACTTATCACAATGACTCAAAAGCTCAGCACATTCATCCCACTTTCCTTACAAGAAAACCTAACTTAACCTCTACTAACTAAATGTGCGTTTAAAACTGATACGGTACTTGACCTCATCGTGAGATGACAACCAACTGATCTAGGTGCAAATGCTACACCTTAATCTTTTAACCCAGAGTGTTTTATCCGCACACATAATAAATTAACCGTTGATACATATTTGCTTTGAAATACCGCTTTCGCGCACATGGCTGCGTGCTTGATACACCCTCGTCATATAGACGGGTGTATTCACATAGATATCGATGTCAAGTAAGTGCTTTTCGACACAGGAACGTATGTACCAACCAAAAATCGTATGAAAGACCAACAAGTTGACTAACACTGTAGCCGCTATCTTCTTCCACTTTTATGACCAATGCCTTGTACCAGGCAAAAAATTTCCATTCCAATTATCGGAACAACAATTAATAATATATTGCACATGCGATTTATGGACTCACTCAGTCACGAGTCACAACAATCACTATATAGCGAACGTGACTTAAATTTATAGCCGCCACTGCCAAGTACAACGTACCACGACGCACCTCTACAGCCCACATCACGCGGTACGCAATCAATCAAAATATTTTTATCGTTTATGAATTGAATTTGATTTTCAATAAGCAATCGAGGGCTAAAAGCGTATTCTCCAATAGAAACTGGGTTGGTTTTTGGTTTCGATCATCAGCAGTCTCGGCGCACAGAGAAACAAATGGCCTTTGCCTCAGAGGAGGAGACAGAGACGTAGTCGTAGATAGTACAGCCAGCCAGCATATGTTGCCCACTCAACTCAAATGGCTACGACGTACGAGTATATCTTTCTTTGCTCTTGATTATGATGTATCGATATCGATTACAAGTTTGATAAATTGGTGGCTGTATGATAAATAATATTTTTTGTTGCTTTCAAATGATGAATTTGGTTAATTATTTTATACGTTCTGTCTGCGTATGCCGGGCAAAACTGTGACACCAGCATACGAGTATCTGCGATTTTGAGTTACTTATCGGTATATCTGTATAGGTAGCTATTTATTTTCGGTAGCTAATCAATATATCGAAGAATAATTATTACTGGATTATGTTTAAAATTTGTCGCTGGTTTTTTTGGGAGGCAGTTCTATGTATGCTTTGCTACTGACATAGCTGTGTGTTTTAGATTAGGCTTATGAAATAACTGATTTGTTGACAGCGTGCCTGTTCGAATGGCGCCAAGGATTTATTTAGAAGAAAAAACCCACAGTGGGGTATTTTGATTGATTATGTGTTGGGTAGGTATTTTTGTCGGATCTTTATTTAGATATGGATTAGGAGCAGTGCTAGAAGGAGGCTAGGGCGCTTTGAATAAATAAAGAACATGGGGAAGTGGTGATATCAAGAGTATTTAGTTGGACGTCGGAAAAGAAGGGGAATTTACATAATTTGGAAATGACGTATGACTTATGATAAGCCTTACATACTGGAGCTGATTATTGATCGGCTTCCCAGCGATAAATGAAAAAAGATTGCATTAGCAGTCAGGAGAGCATCTTTTTGTTTCAGATTTGAATACAGGGAAACTTTTGCAATTCTTCGAATTCACTTATTTGCTCTGCATTAATCAGTCTATCGAATATTCTACTTACTTTGTTAGTTAGGTGGCGCTACAGTCCGGGTGCACCTAGGCCTTAACCAATATCTACGCCTTTCCAGTTAGCCCGATCATTGGCTAACTGCCTCCAGTTGCGCATACTTCAAGTTTGTTGAGGTCCCCTTACACATGCGCGCGCCACCTCAGGTGCGCTGTTCTCCTATGCTTCGTTCCTCCACGTTGGAATCAAAGACTCTATATCTATTCTCTGTAAATTCTGTTTCGAATTTGAACGAGTTATAGGATGCAAGCCTCTGTCGCACTTACATGCGGTCCGATTATACATCACACTTCCAAGCATTTAAAGCCACATCTATCTAAAAACGTGTAAAATATTTGCTTTTGAAGTCTTAAAAGGTTGGTCTCTCAGCATTTTACATAGAACCACAAGTAGAAGTCAATGGACTGGCGTCAAATCGCACAATCCCAGTGGACAGTGCAGTAGGCTGCTCAATAAGTTCATGCTTTAATGGGCAGCACTGGACTTAGTGGCATTCAGCGTGAAGACTAAACCAAGCAGTTTAATTTGGAGAGTTGAACTGAGCCACATGGCTTTCTTTTGAATTCACCTCACCCCAGAAAAGATAAATATAACTGACGTCTTCAAGATGCTCAAGACCCTGCCTCCAGTTTCCTGGTTTAAGTTTTTTTTTGCATCAGTTGGTTTTTTCAGCACAAGACCAAAAACTCGTAAAAAAAAAACCTGCCAAGGAGAGGTAGAAAAAACCCGTCGAAAAATGTGCTAAAAATGCTTCAAAAATCGTTCCAGAAAATTCGCCCAAAACATTTGAAAAAAAGAGTTGGCGAACTCGTTAAAAAAAGAGTCGAAACAAGTGTCTATCAACTTGCGAAAGGATGTGACCGAAATCAAGTCGAAAGCACTTCCAAAAAAGCATGTCAGACCAAATTAACATGTTTTATGTTAAAAAAACGCAAGGAAAAACGAATCGAAAAACCCGTCTGAAAGGGCGAACATAATATGGAAGAGTGCAAAAAAATATCCAAAAACAATTCAAAAAAGCTTAAAAAACAGGCTTAAAGTGCATCGCAACATTTGTCCAACAAAATTACAAAAAGGCACCCAGAGATGTGTCAAAAGCTCTTGCATATGCGACTTGAAAATCGTGACTTCATGCGAGTCGAAAAACGTGTCTAAAATCAAAAACTTTCAAAAACTCCAAACACTTTTCCGAAAACAACACCAAAAACCGCTACAAAGACATTCCCAAACAAATAGATACGATTCTAAAAAGTGTCAAAAGCCGAATAGGAGTCCAAAAGCCCAAAGGCGAGTCAAAATCTCGTCCAAATACGAGCCTTAAACCTTTTCTAATACTCGTCAAAAAATGCATCAAAATACTTTTCGAGAGAGCTCTTCAAAAACTCGTTCAAAAAACGCGTCCAAAACGTGAGAAATGTGTGCCAAGTAACAAGAAGACAGTTTGAACTGTGCGGTCGAGTTAAAATTTCCATATTGCGGAAGCTGCTGCAGATCTAAACCAACGATTGTAATGGTTCCTTTTTTAATTCCATAGCTAACCTGTAAAATGTGCGTTCTTCAAGAAACAAGGGCCAACTAGAGTCTATTTTTACACCAATGGAATCTTTCGACCGTAACTACGCTTAAGAGTCATTCCCAGAAATGTGTGCCCCTAAGTGATAAACGGCTTAACAAATAGAAACAAACGTGACAAACTCAACCCTTCCCAACGTCAATCGAACCGCACACATCCACAACAATCACCTTCCATCGTGTGAGCACGTATTTACCGCCCTTCTTCATCTCTAATCCCCATCAGTATATATCGGAAATTGTTTCTTGAAAATATGTCGCTTTAAAAATAGTTACGCACTCAATTCGACTGACATCAATCTGCTTCCATCTGTCTAAATTAAAGTGAAGAGTTGACAGTCTGTCAGTCTGTGCGTCGCAACTTACTAATTGCATGCTCCTCCGTATACAGTATACAGCTTAGTGACTCACAGTCGCAAGTCGTAAGGAATTTTTAAATTACAAACTACAAGACATCAAACATGATGTAATTTTCCGTCCGTCAAACAGTGGCAACGGCACCACCACAGAGAAACTCACTATACAGCCTCTCGAGGAGGAAGACATAAATTTTCTTTTGAACGATCGTCCTCTTTTCCATGTTGCAGTCGCTGTCACTGTGTCAGAGACAGCCCCGAAGAGTGATCCCGTATTGTCAAAAATACCCGCACTAAGTGCCACATATTTATGTTCCACACTGCTGTTGTGTCACTTATACGACGAGTATGTTGCGATCGACAAAATATCACGATGGTGCCCCATCCCCATAGATACTTCGCATATATGGTGGCTAGCAGAAGAAGAAGTTATGCATACGCATGACTGTCATCGTCAACTCTGATAATTTATAACAAAATCGTTAATTAGCTATGACATCAGCTGTTTAAAAACAGAAATTTATCGCCCATCCAAGGATGCGCCCCTGGGCCTCAACACGGTTCGTGGAAAGTTAAGTTTCTTGTAATTTTTCACTCTCCGAGCTCCGACTCCGGTACGAGTATTTCTGGTTGTAGCCTGTTGCACTTTACGCATATTATCTCGCTGAACTGATAATTAACAGCCCCGATGACAACATGACTCTCCGGGCACACATGTGTGTGCTCTGGCAGGGAGGGTGCGCCGTGCATTTTCTTTTTTGTTCGGCTTGACTGCGGGTGGCATTCTAAATGGTAATGAGTGCGTTGAGTGTTGCGTTGGAATTGCCTCCTGGATGGATAGATGATTTTGTGGCGGCATGAGGTGCTGCAGAAGAAATCGATTTATCCTGTCAGTGTTCTGTCAGAGATCAGGTTTTTGACACCTTCAATGGAAATGTCAAATTTCTTCGTTGGCGCATAATAGATTGAGCTGTGGATGTATTTATAAATGGTGTGGCAATGTTTGAGATTTATCAACTGTCGACGTTGCGTCGTCGGCTGTTTTGTGGTTTCCTGTTTTTTTTTTTTTTTTTAGAGCATGATGATAGAGAGGGTGCAGGGTGTCCGGAGCTCTCTGACTTTGAAGTTGGCTAATAGACTGAACAAATTTTCTTTGCATCACCAATCGACGGTGTTGAATAACTTCATCCTTTGGATCTTGTGCATCTTAGTATAGTCATAAAGAAGTAAGTGACACAGTCAATAACTTGTGACTGCTTTGAGTCTTTCGGCTTCTGTCGAAAGTGTCTTCAAGCTCTAGCAGTGGGATAGGCACAACTTTAAGGTATTTGATATTTTTTTTTACCATCTTCATTTGGAAAAACTTAACTTTAGATTTGCTAGTGTTAGATTGAGGGAATCCTTCAACGGAATTATTTAGAGATACTGAAAACAAGAGATGGCCCCAAAAGACAACCTTGCGTGACTCGAAATTTCGATAGGAACTATCTATATATATAAAAATTGAGCCTAAAATTGTGTTGGTTTGTCGCCGATTCACGCCTTAACGCATCTACCGATTTTAACCAAACTTTCACACATCTCCGGTATTGGTCTATACATCATTTTTGTGAAGTTTAGTTGAAATTGGAAAATGTATGCGTGGGTTGTGCGTGCTTGGAAAAACACATGAATTTCAGTACATTTTGGTTTTTGAATGATTTTTTTTAGTGATTTGACATCTCAAGATGTCGTTCGAGAAGCTGAAGACTACTAATTGGAAGATTATGACAATTTTTTTACCAAAACCGGAGCAAAAAAATGTGTTTGTACTGTAAAATAAGTTTTTTGTTTTTATGAGAAATCAATTTTTATTTTGTCAAAATACTTTTTCGAGTTTTTAATCAGGTTCTTCATGTTTTCCCAACATTTTGAAAAAGTTTAGTCCTGCGGTTCCTACGCTGGTACCTTTAACTTATTGAAGATTGATTTTTTATAATTAATTTTTTTCTTTTAGTTTGTATCAAAAATGCCACCTCAGCGAAGAAGTGATATTGGTAGTCGGTTGTGTAGAACGCAAAATAGATCAAAGGAAAGGCAAAATCAATCAACAAAGACAACAACGAGCTGAACAAATCAATGTTAATGTTGTTTTAAATGGTGCTGGATTTCGATATTATAGTGCCATTGATTATAGTTTGCACAAATTTGTGGTTATTGGCGCAATGAACAAGCTACATATATTAATATTGTAATGCATTAAAATTTGGTAATAAAACTTCTGGAATGTGCTTCTGGGAAAGTTTGATTACCAGAATAACAATATCCACCTGAACCATTACGATCATTACTTTCTGGCACAACACCAGAATCAAATAATTTTTTGGATATCATTCAAATTCATGCTTCCAAATAACATTTCGGCATCAGGCATTTCAAATGAAACATTGAATTGACCGAATTACATGAAGCAGTATGTCGGCGCAGTGGCTTAGTCCCTACGGATCTGTTGCGCCAACTATTTATTTATAGTATGTTCATTCTCGGAATTATTTCATGCTTATTTTGAGATTCGATTCTTTCGAAAGTGTGTCGAATTTGAAGAATCTGTATTTTGAATTTCGAACAGATAGGAAGTTCATTCTATCAATCGAAAGTTCATTTTTCATTCCAATGTTGAGTATATTTTCACTTTCTAATCGTTCGCATCAAATGTAATTTTTTTATTCGTCTGTATTTTTCTAACGCTAAACAGTGATATTTGTTGTTTTTCCATATTTTCTTGAGGGATTTTTTTCGGAAATGGATTTGAGGCATCCTCCTGTATGAATTTTTTTCTTCTTTCATCCATAAACAAAACAGTCACCGATTGTTTACAGAAAAACTGTATCAAAAAAAAATTGTTTTGTTTATACAATAACCATATTTAAGAGGTAGTGTGACCAGAATTGAGTTGAATAAATAACTTAAAAACTTGAAGTTCAACATAACATAATACCTTCTTTTTGCATTCTTTACTTCAACAATATGGGTTCGCAATGTTATAACAAAATTTAAAACCTATTTTAGATAAGCTCATATTTAAACTTCAGTTCACTCGATATAAAATAAAAATGTGCAACCGCTGATTTCGAAAGTTGAATTCATTTAAATTCATTTTATGACATTCTCGATAGTGAATATTATTCGTTCGAATCTCAAAATACACAAAGTTCATCCGAACGAATAGAGACATAGATTATTCGTTTGAATCTGAAAATAAGCATGATTATATTCATTTCATTAACGATTTTGGGCGGAACGAAGTTCGCCGGGTCAGCTAGTAGTTGTATAAAATGTGTCCTTCCTAGACCGCTAGAGAAATGATTTCGTCGTAAATTGTTTGTACTTCTGCTGCTATCGGTTCTTCTCTCGGGCGACTCGTGTTAGCCATGTATGGTGTCGACTGTGAAGTAGTATTAACGAAAGCCATAGTTCGAATCGTATCACCAGTTAACGTGCAGTACCTGACGAAATGATTCCTCATTTATCGGCTTAAATTATAAAGCATAAGTTGTTTTTATAAAAAAACGCGAGGCACATGTTTTCCCCTGAGAGGAGCCCTCTTTTGCGGCTGAAGGTAGGTATCTATACCTATATATAAAAATGGTCTGAAAAATGTATAGTAATTCATCAATTGAGAATAGCGGGGCCGTTTTGCCAGAGGAAGGTTTTTACGAAAGAAAATTTAGGGAAAACCCTTCGGAAAAGTCTGGAAATTGGAAAATCGAAAATAGATTTTTTCATGTAGACTGAAATCGCGCTGCTATCGAATACGATTCCGCAATCGACTACAAAGATCTTCGTTGCATTGATATCGGTTCATTGTCTGTCGTAGACCAGCATTGAAATGCATTGAAGTTTTAATCGGAAACCCCCGGCTGATGCTGCGCTGGTGGCAAGGTGAAATTGCTCACTGGTGAACAATCTGATTCCAGCGACGATCATCAACGGCAAATTCAAAGGAGAGGAAGTCGTTATCCCATGAATTCCGATTATTCCAACTGATCTTCCATTACAATTCAAGCAAATCAGTTCCCCGTTCGACTGACTTTTGCGATGAGAATGAATAAATCGCAAGGCCAATCGTTGAAAGTCTGTGGGATTTATTTCAAATTTCTTTGTTTTTTGCACGATCAGCTCAACATTGCCTGTTCGCGTGTTGGCAAACCTCCTTCGTTGTTTGTTTTGCGCTGAAAAACAAATCGAAAAACATTGTCTATATCCTATTGCTATGAATAAATCACATTGAAATTTGACCTATCTGTGTTTTATTATCACTCTGGAGTTTATCTGAAGGCATCAAATTAGGTCGGGACGAAGTTTACCGGGTCCGATAGTTTTATATAACTCTAATGAAACTGCGGTAAATTGCGATTCGATCTAAAGAGCTGATCCTGGAAAGACTGAGCTCACATTGCATTTGGTCTTGATTGGGAGTGGGCTTAGCAAGCTCTCGAAATATTCGTCTAAAGTAGGTGTTGCATTTAGCAATCAACTCCTCGGTTAGCGTTTTAGTCTTCTTCCAAAAGGATCTACGTATATGGCCTTCTATATTCAGAAAGTATAGTCTTTCTTACTAATTGCAAATGCTTATGGTCATATTGTTTTTAAACTTGTACATAAGTATGTTTTGTGTAATTCATACCAAGATCGGTAGTCATCCTATTTGCATATTGTGGGGTAAACCACTGTAGTGGTTACTCGTTAGTGTGTTGGACTACTAAGCGAGGAAAGTCAGGAAAGAGCTTCTCAATTAGCCGTTTGGACTCGGCATAAAATTGTAGATCTTTTTCATTTGTCCCAATATGAAAAACTCACACAAAACGAGTAGTTGCAAGCAGACAGGTTTTGGGTCTCTTACGGACCTGTAGCGCCATCTATTAAATTATTTTATGGTCAAGAAATACATCCATCTTTATTATTTGTGACACTTGGATTGCCTGGCCATCAGACCAAGGTTCAAGGAAGAGATCTTTCGAAAACCCGTCTCAAAGGCCTAAATACTCGCACAACACAGAGATGAATAAACAAAAAACTTACTAGAACAAGACAAGTATGAGAGTGGCTACAGGCCACTGGTAGTCTTACTCGTTTTTTCTTTGAAATTACATTTTATTCTTTAGTTGCTTGTGGTGGCAAGCTTTTAGCCTATTTTCCTCTTAGGTGACATGATAACCTAGGGCTCCTCACAAAAATCTCTCCTGCTGGCACGGTCCTTAACTTATTGCCTCCGAATCGGTTTAGGCTCCCTTATACTAAGGCTAGGTCTTTCTCTACTGCGTTGGCCAACTGAGTTCGGTTCAAAGATATTTATGTTCGGAGTGTTATTATCCACCAGCTCTACATGTTCATGCAATTATTTTGAATAGAACGACGTCACTGCAATTGCCCGTATTCCGTATATATAACTCTTCTTTAAAAGTCCTCCTTCGAAGCACTTTAACTTTATGGGGACAGCAACCTTCGATCCTTCGAAGAACCTTTCTCTCGAAACGACCGAAGGCATCAAATTGTGGAATTGGAATTGGTCTTGTATATAATCTGCTAAGCCATTCTAGACAGGACCACAGAAATAGTATGGTTGAAAAGAGTTTTCCTTCGTTCATTATAATTATAATCTTACTCTAGGCCTGAACGGCGGTGAGTAGCGAGGTCTTTGTAGAATTTCATTCGAAATAGTTTAAGCAAATATCTAATAGACCTTCTATTAAAAAAAAAAACACCACCAACTAAAATCGCAAAAATTTATAACTAATGTCGACTTCTTTGCGGCAAAAATGTCTAAATATTTACCGAGTCGACAAATTAAATGGCCTATCAACTCGTCCACATGCCGTCAACAGCAAGCAACAAGATAAACATCAGCAAATGCTGTCACTTGTTTTATAGAGCGGTTGACACTTTGGCTGTTAGACGTAGTGTCATCATAATAATCATCCTCCCATCAACAAACATCATCATCATCCAGTGAGCTCGCGTATTCATCACATTAAAATCACACATGTACACACAGCAGTACAACAGAACACACGCGGCTGTGCGGAGAGGACGTCGCGTCAGTCGCCGTCGTCGGTTGTCGGCTGTCATCGCCACTGGAGACAGCAGCAGCCAGCAGATACCTCTGTGCAAATAAGCAATCTACCTAACAAGTCACCTCAACCTCACGGTATATTATATACATTGTATCGGCTTTATGCATCCGTGGGCCAGATAGGGGAAGGGGGGAGGGGGTGGTCGGGTCGCGAACACACATTCGAAATAGCTACAAAAATGTCATAACACTCGGTGTAGTGTTGTAAATCAAGAAAAATGTGAAATGCGATTGTGTCAGATTTTTTTATTTATTTATTGCCTGCCGTTTATTTTATGGCATTTCGGCTGTGTCCCGTTTCGCCGCATTCTCCCCACACCCCTATACTGTTGCTGCTGCTATTCTCTTGGTTTATTTTCTTATTTCTATTTTCTGCTATTCTTCCCGCTAGTTTATTACAATTCTATTTCATTTTATCAGCATTCTGATGTCGGCTATAATAAGAGTCAGGTAGAGGAGGGGGAGCGGGCCCATGTTGTTGATGATGTTTCGTGGTTTTAACGAGAATAACGACGACGACAACTACCCGAAATGAATTATGGCCCAATAATTTGTTTGTTAATTCTGCAGAGCCTTGTAGTAGACTGGAATGTTTTTAGTGTGACAAAGATGACGATGGCAATTAATTTTGAATAAAATCCAACGATTCTTAAATTTCTTAATGTTTTGTGTTTGGATTTTTTTTTTTTTAATTAAATTGCCATGCGATTTGATTGGGGAAGCTGAAATGTGTCTTGAGCTATGTTATGCGAAGGTATAAAGAAAGTTGGCCATGAGCTCGCGAAATTCATTATAAAGACGGTTATTGTATAAATAATTCATTTAATTAGCCTGGGCTCCAGATCAGTACCTCATATTTAAAGTTTTGGTCTGGGCACATAAGACGCGGAAAGTTGACCTCGATAAATTGATAAATGACATCTTTGTCTTCACTGTGGAGGGATATATACAGGTACACGTGGGAAACCATGGTCTCCCATGGTAAGACAGACTTAGCACAAAGTGATCCTTCAATTAGTTATAATGCTTCCTCTCAAAAAAAGCAAAGAAACAAAATTTAAATAGTCTCTCCTTGTGAAGCCAGCACGCATAAGTGACCATGGGTTTTTTACGCACAGAGTTGTCGTATGTCTAAGACCTTCAAAAATGTTTCCATACTGCTGATGGAAACACAACCAGTGTACACAACTTCCATCACTTTCAAAACTCCTTTGGCTATAGCGGAAGAAGTAAACTTCGATGTTTCAACAGCGCCCGCAGATGCTTGCAGATAGTTCTGTATTCTGGAAATGTATCCCCAGAAACCTGGTTAAATCCGCAGAAGAATAGCATAACAAAGGGAATAAAATGTGGAAAAATAGGTATTACAGGGTGGGCCGAAAGAAGTCATCCGAACCTTTAGAATTTTATTGGTCGAGAAGATGATATCGGCCAAATGGGCGCCGTCACAATTGATTGCCATGCGGGCTCGTTTCAGCAATGGGATGTATGACAACAGGACGGTGCGCGCTATAGGCCATGTTAACCGAGTGTTTTCTACCGCAATTGGACGAATTAGGACTGTAAATAAAAAAATAAATTCGAATAGGTAGATATTTAGCTTCTCACTACAATTTTTATTTTTGCGCCAAATGGAAGGGACCTTAAATTTTAGGCCAAGCCCGAACGGCTGAAGCTGAGAAACTCTTACATGTCAATTATACTCTTAGATGTTTTTTTAATACCTGAAGGCAATAGGTCTCGCTTCTTTGATATAGGTAGCGGTCTTAAATTACGGTTTTTTTTACCTCACAGATGGCGTTCGATTTCACTTGACTTAAATTTAGAAAGAGTTAAAAAAAAACTACAGAAGAGCTATTCTGGTAAACGCTACCTTCCCCAAAAAAGGGACACCAACCCCGCACGGCCAAAATGTCATCACTATTATCAAACAGATGCCAGACACGATAGGACGGTGCGAACCAACAATAATTGGATAATTTGATCCCCCATAACTGCCGCCACTGCCCGTTCGCCGCTCACAACAGGAGCGAAGGAGATGAAAACATAATAATAGTTAATTTCTGTTCGATTCTTTTTGTCCCCTTAAACTCGTCGTTCGACAAATGACTAATGACTCACTGATGACTATAATTTCCAGCGGCAGGGACGTCTAGAATATCCCTCCGCTATGCAACCATTCTAAGCAGCATTTTGTAAATGAGAATATACGACGATGTTGACCGCTGACTATGACGCTAATAAATATTATTAAGTGCCATTGTTGGGATCACAAAGCAGTTTTTTTCCTTTTCTCATTCGGCTGCTTGTCGCTTAATTTCTCTTCGTTAATAACGAGCTACCGCTTTGGCCCCTGTCGCGATAAGACGTGACCATCGGCTGTAGAATTTTAAACAAAAAACCAATCCTCTCCTTAATGACAAACTTTTTTAATCGTAATTTATATTCGTTTATTTCTTCATTAAATTTTATTTATACTATCTGTATTAACATATTAATTTGTCGGCCATGCTGCATATACATACAGCGGCTACTGCGCGTCCGATCTGATGATGGCAGCTAGCAGCAGCAGCAGCGATCACCCAAAAACAACACAAAATCTCGAATTTATGGTGAGCGGTTGTCGTTAAGTTCTTCGATTTGTATTACTTTTTTTTTCTAATTTTGTGTTCCTCTTTGTTTTTGTGATGTTGGCCAAGAGTAGAAGCTACATAAAGTTGTTAATATATTGAAGCACTTCCAGTGGTGATTATCGGAATTGATTCAATTATTTTGACAGACAGCGTTTGGCGATTTTCGCTGTCGCTGTCGTCGCTGTTGAGATCTGACAGCGAGATAGCTGGATTAGAGGGTAATAAAAATATTTAAATACAGTGTAGCAAGAAGCAATAACAATTAAATGAGATATTTATGGGATAGACGAATCAATGTCATGTGGGCTGTCGTCTCGTGTCAATATGAAGAGCGACGCGTTATATAAAAAAAATCAAAAACAAAATTATTATTTAATTTATTCGGCAGATATGTGACGCATTTAGAATTAAACTGCGAAAGTATTTGTTAATTGTCGGATTGGGTGTATCCGCAGTTGATTGGATATTTTGATGCACAAATTTTAGGTTTTGCCTTTTCGGCGGTGTATTTGCAGAATTGCTGTTTGTTGGAAGTTTTCTAGTGCACTTATTAATTTACTCATTTATTTCCAATGTCCCACTTATCTAATAAAAGTGTCACCAGTGTAGGATGCTTAAGTGAACCCTCTAGAGCTTTCGATCTTTCGCTCTCTACAGCTTCTGACAGCCTAGGCGAGCACTCATGTACCACAATATCCGAAAAAAAAAACATATCAAGCCTCTCAACTTTCCTTGCAAATTTGATAATGCTACCAGCTGAAAAGTGTTTTATTTCTTCGCAACCTAGTTGTTCTGGTGAAATTTGTCCTCCAAACTCAAAAGGTTTTTTTTTAGAAAGTTCGAAGAAGCCTATTTGTAATTTTGTAAGTGAAAAAAAGCTTCACTCTAGTTGATCACCACTCTTGCAACACTTTAGTCTTGATGCAATTTCCCAATCATAAACAACCGACGCGTATATGAGCTAGAAAAGGTGTTATAATAGCTCTGTACAGAGAAAGGAATTTGTTTGGTGATAACCCCTGAAAACTAATGGCGCCTTAGATGTATTCGACTTGACTTGCTTTCTACGAAAAAGTTTCTTAAACCTAGAATCACTCCCAGATAATCTCGCTTCATCCGACATCTCGATAGTGACGCCTTTTAGGTCTGGCTGAGTCAAACCGGTCTTCATCTTTTAAACTATTGACGGAAGTGTGCAGCAGAGAGTCAACTCCAACCCCGAAGCTGTGGGGATGGAACGCCACCTTGCCACAGTTCGCATTTGCAACCGAAGTTCTATTCATGATACCGCGGCTGTCTAACAGATTCACATAAATGGGCAGTCAGAATTTGCAATCTCGAAAGCGCCCTCTATATCCCATGGTGAACTCTTACTTAGAAAGCGCGAATTCAATGCTAGCAATTACATTTGAATGCAGACCTGAGCAAATGAATCTCGACCAGAAGACATATTTATTGGTCTAGAACTCTTAGCGGGAGAGTAGATAGTCACCTTCACAAATTTTGTATATAGCAGTGTTAGAAAATCAGTTGGGTACCAGTTGGTTTATAATTTGTTTGCAGCAAAATTGGGCACCAAGCGGTTTGAAGCCTCCAAAAGATTCTACAGGGTATCTGAAACCCCATCTGATTCCACGAGCAATCCAGTGTACCAGCTACTCCGATTTTTGTGACTTAAATCAAGCTAAACCGGCATGGACATCTGCAGGTTCAATGGAAATGTTTTCTAAAGCCCTTTCACATAACTCAGTATAGAAAGAGTCATCGTAGCTCTGGCTGGAAACTGCGGATGAAATCTCCAAAATGTCGTCAAGTTGAAGAGCCAAATACGACTTTCACGTTTCACTTCGTAGGGTAATGACTCTGGAGCGCTGACTACTGGGCAATTACTTGTGTTCCGCCTAGGTTGCTCATGGAATGCTCTTTTGTCCCTAGATACGGAATCGAATAGCCAATGCCTTTGTAAATGATCCATTTGGGCCTTTAATTTGCCATAGGTACGACACTGCTATAGCACCGTTAAACTCAAATCTGTAGGCACCTGTGTAAAGGCTTTATACATACCAATGGTAAATAGCGTTTTGACAAGTTAACAGAACATATCAGATACGGAGACTTAGCCTCGGTCTAAACGTTTCTTTCGACCAAACCTTTAGTGCACAGTGTATAATGTCTTTTCTGGTCATCTCTAAAAAAAAATAGTAGATGATCCCCGGGTCATCTTTCAAAGCTTGTATGGGCTTGAATGTCTAAAATGACACACAACGGTCTTCCACTTGGCGATAAGCACGGGCCCATCTTAATCACATCATAATACCGCTCTAAACATTCCCCCCTCCACTGAGACAAAGCCGTACAAATTTACGGCAGAACAAACAGACTTTCCGACTTTCACTCACTCAATTTGTGCGGCGCATTATCGCGCCCAATATGTTAAACGATTTACAAATCGAAAGACAAACAAATACTTCATGCTTGTCCTCTATGCCGCGCTTGTCCCTTTCAATAAATTCAACCACACTATCACTCGACTATCACACTGTATAATGTCACTAATGTCACCCGTAACAGTGGTGGCGCCGCCAACAACGACCACCGCCAACAGCGTCTCTTTCAGTCCCAGTCTCGGTCCCATTATACGATATCAGTTTAGTGCGGTATCAGTTTCCTGAAGTCCCATTAACAAATCGTAATTAATAGGGCAGATGTCCCACTTTTAAGGCGAACCACTGCCATGGGCAGTAAATTAAATTTATTACCCCCAGCCCCGAGATTTATCAAGTATTTCTAAGCGCTTCATGGACAACGATGTCGACAACAGCGAATGGCCAAAAACTCTAATAAAATGTATATTAAGCTCAATTTAGTCCCGGTTCCCGGTCCATGGCAATGGCTAGAGAGGGGTCGTAAAAAAAACACACACACTTTCTGTTGGGAAATCATAAATTTTCGAAATGTCCGCGATAATAATTGGGTACTTAATAAAATTTATTATTTTCCACAATTGGCCATTCGCGCAGAATGGTAGCAGTGTATTCATGTGGCAGCCACAGGGATGGCGGAGTCACGGGGCCCAAAGGTGGTGGTCTACCGCAGCTACAAATCAATTCCGGTGCTGTGTGATAAGTTTGTTATTTTGCGACGATTTATGGCGCACTAGGTATGCTTTCTGTCTCTCTCACTCGTTTGCTGTGTTTTCTGTTTGTGCGAGCAAAGCTTTTCCGCGCTCAACGCGAAGTTATAAATCCGTCGTGCTGTGCGACTACTGTACTGCGGCGGACCAAATGTATCCGTACCTTGTTTGGTTTAACTAAGTTTTGACCATTGCCGGGTGTACCTACCACCTATGAGACTGTTTTTCTTTTTCGGCTACCGTTCGATGTACGATGGACTACTTGTAGCAGCCGTGGGTAGGACTGCGGCAGTAAAAATTCCCAAGTTGACTCTTAACGCGGCGAGGAATGATAAATTTCTTTAAAAAAAAACCTTCGCCGTGTGTTTATATCTGCGGTATAAGTCTACCTACCTAAATACTCGGGGCAGCTTTATTTATTACTTGACAGTTGGTTAATGTCTTTTTCTTCGAACAGTATGTTTTGACAGACGCGTGTGCGCGGTATTGCTGTTAAAAATTAATGTGGCTGTATATATTTTCATGTGTACTCTGCAAAGGACTCTCGAGTGATTGCGATGGTGATGATGGAATGGAATCGCTGCACGAAAACTGTGGCTCTAATTCCCAGGATGAGTTCCGATACAGACTCTAGCTTAGGTGGGCCAGTTCGAATGGTTTCAAAATTGACTCAATTTATTCTTGATTGCGGAGACCAATAGCAACTCACCTACACCCAGTTGGTACTAAAAAAGAGTTCCTATTCAGCTAATTTGATAAATATTGCAGTTCGAATGGGGGCCATCTGTTGATTTTCTATTGAACTAGGTACATATTAAATATTTTCACACTGAAACCTCTTTCGTGCTCAAAAAAGTGACGGAAGTAAAGAATTGGCATAAAATATAGGTCTTTTCCATTTGTCTCAAAAAAAAATGCAATGGTTGTATGAGAAGCAAGGCGTAGGGTACCTTACCTATGCGGATCTGTTGCGCCAACTGCATAATTTTTTCAAAATTTGTCTAAGTTTACGATATCACATTGATCGTTACTTTATTTTGTTTATTATATACCTATATAGTTGGTAGACATTTTGATAAATATATATTACTACCTACCCAAATAAATTGTTTCAATGGTATTTGATAGTATACCCCAGCTATTACTGCGTCATTATTTTAATACTTGTCTTTGAAAACGTACTACGACATGACATCATTGATGCCGTAAATCACTGCTGTCTTTGCGCTGATTTTAAAATCTCATACTTTGATTTATCTTTAAAAGTTAATAGCCTAAGTCAATATTTTAAAAGATAGCTGCCAATCTTATCTTGCACTATAAGTAGATGGAATTTTGACTTGATATGACGTTAAGTACTAAATGTATATTATTGATACCGTTTAGGCCGAAAGACGTCGGCTTGTCTATTTGTTTCAAAGCTAAAAGATAATATTTATAAAATTTTCCATAAATAGATACTTCCTGCCAAAAGTAGATGAGCAGTTATAAATTTGAGTAGGTACCTATAGGTACACAGGGCAATTTAGATTTTTGCAACTAATTAGAAAATAATGCTCCTGTTGCAAAAATCGAAAGCTGTATTTATCGGATAGAAATTTAAAACACTTTAAAAAAGCTTAAGTAATATACCTACGGTATTACTTTTTAATCCTATAAAAGTGGATATTTCCGTTTACACTAAAAAAAGCTAGAGTCCAAATTGGTTAAAATAAATTATAATTTTAGATCTTTTTATTGTAAAACTTTGTCCTTTTTCCATATTTTTGTTTTTTTTTTACTTCATCGAATATTTCCTCATTATTATATTTCTTCATTTCACGTGAAAAAAGCGTCGAAGACTCGTGAAAAAAGAGTCGAAATATACGCGTGAAATAAACAGCAAAAAACGCTACATTATTATGCTGCATTTACAACATCACACATACCTAACTCGACAGATTAAAGAGACTAAAAGGGACAGCATTTTCTAATGCGCAAAAATACGGTCGGCCATCCTGTTTACGTGGAATTATAGCTAAGATCATCACGTTGATATTTTTATAGCGATGGCTTACGAAGTTTCGCTTTCCTATAAAATAAAATGTTTTAAGAAATAATAAGAATATAATTGATTGGTGAATTTGATTGTTAAATTCAATTCAATTCTCTGATTTCACATGTTTTAAATAAGTAAAAGAAATGATTACAGAAATGTTTGCCGTTTGTTTTTTTTTTTCGTTTTACATAATCTATAATTATGGATAAAAAATCCGTGACACTTTAGGCGTCTGATTTGTGATCTCATTCCCATGCCTTAATTAGCATTGACTGCGGACAAACGGTTCTGTCTCTCCCGTCTCGTGCAAAAATGCTTATGCGTGATGTTGTTATACATACTAAATACATCAGTATAACTCTGACCGACTTTTTGTTTTTTTCTTTCTCTTTTTATGCTTTAAACTCTCCTGGAGGAAGATAAAAATGAATTTGTTATTTTTCTTTTCTGAATTTCCTTAATTATCAAACAAAATATAAACTCAGAAATAATCTCACTCCCACATATTTATTTAAAACAACCACATTTCTGTTTTATGTTTTTGTTATTAGAAAGTTGCCACTCCCACATTTTGTCAGGTAGTATAATATAAATAGGTATCATAAAGGTCAATATCAATAATTATTGCCAAGTATTTCACTTTTTTTTTGCATTTGAAGCGCCATAAGTGCTATACAACGGCAACCTCACCCATATTCTGATAAGCAGCTATGGATTGTTTAAACACGTTTCAAAATTAACAACCATGAAACTTTCATTTCTTAAACTCAACACACGAAAACTACAAGTTATATCTGGAATGAAGAAGACTTAAACACTAATAAGAATTGCACAGTTTTTTTGGTACAGATAATAACTGAAATCTTGGTTGGCAACACCACCTGTCATCGCAGTTCAGTTTTCAGCTCGCCGCGAGTGTGCAATGTGCAAGTGAATTTCGGTTCAGTTTTTTCGGGCGGAAAATACATAAATCGATAAAAAATAAAATTTGCTTAGTTTAATTTAATATTGTGTTTCGGTCTGTTTTCATTGCCAAATTAGTAAATCTTAGTGAAATTGGTAAATTACATTTGTAATAGGTACCTAGCAAAGTGTTTTTTGCTTTTGTTCAGCGGGAGTGAATTAGTGATCGTTCGTGGAAAGAGAGCAAGGGAGACAGACAGTGCCGCTGAACGAAAGACATTCGTTGAGTTGATTTGAAAATTTGAATTTGGAATAAATTTTGTGGTGAGTGTTTACCTAGTTGAATTTTAAGCAAAACATGTCATATTGCAATAATTATTTTCATTGACATAGCCCTATGTATTGGGCTTCTTCAGATTCGCTCTCAGATTTCTTGTATCGTGTGTCTAAACGAACATAAAAACGTCACTTGCTCCTTTTTTATTGATATTCGTGCGATTGGAATATGTGTAGCCTTCGACACTTTTCCAATCATTTTACATTTTAAATTGTATATTAAAATATTCTAAATTTGCGCCAAAAACAGATCCACCCGATGCAGTGCTTTTCTTTGCAGTTGAAAAATTTCATGAAAACGTAAACAAACTAGGTCTATTCGCGTACTCGGTTGAAATCGAACTCAATCGATCGCAATCGCACAAAGTCTATACACGTAGTACCTATAGATTTAGTATAGACCTTGTGCGATTGCGATCGATTTATATCGATTGCGTTCGATTCAAACCGAGTACGCGAATAGACCTACTATTTGTCAAAATACAAACGCAGTGAAGCAACTCGGAGAAAAAAATTAAGATTTGCAAAAGTGCTCTGAAATCGTAAAAAGATTGTTTTTTTCGTAACAAACTAACATTAAAAGTGAAATATGTAGAGCAAAAAAAAGTGATCTGAGACTGCCAAATCGAATACTACATACAAAACTTCTCAGTAACAGACAACTTGCCCGAGTTCTGATTTGAAAGTTTTAAGCTCCTAATGTATCTAATGTTAAAATGCTCCTACTTCCTAGTCCCTACAATATTTTATAGTACCGTTACAACTTGCAAGCAAGGAGTTTTTAATCAATTAGCGCATGTCATTGTTTTTGAATGGGTGATGCTGCTGAGCGGTCCCTAGGTATAGTTAAAAGTAGGTACGATCCGTGATGTAACGAAATGTTTACACACAGAAGTAAGAATCCATCTCAAAAATAACCTGAGGGCAGATTCCGTATATCAACGGTCGTGTGAACGATATCGTTTTTGAAACTTTGATCACCAAAATATGTTATATTCTGCTCGAATTTTTTTGACAAACGTCAACTTCCATTATATTTGTGGAAAATAAACTGGATTAAGAATTCAAACCTGTAGTTTCAGCACTTAGTTGATAGTTTTGCTAGTACGGAATGAGTGCCCTGGAAAACTTGGCAATGAACTCAATTTCAATGCAAACTGGGAGTTCTTAATCATTTAAATACTGGGTACAATATATTATTCAGGATGTGAGCATTATTTGATTTTTTTAGACAGAAAATGGGGCTTTCGAAATATTGTATTAGCAGTTTTTTGAAATTCCGTCTTCGGCCAATCAAGTAAAAAACCAAGGACGCAGTCATTTTGGTAACGTCAATTTTAGTCCACCTTATGTACTTTATTTTAAATTATAAAACCAGTTTTCCGTATAAACCGGACTCGAATTACTCAAAACATTTGGGGAAAAAAAATAGTCGATTCAGTCTATCCGTTCTTAAGTGATGCGGTTACACCCAAACAGCATATTTTATATTTAAATATATTATATACTTACTTTTACTTACTTACTTACTTAACGGGCTCCCGACCCGTGAAGAGTCTCTGCCTGAGACACTGCAGCCTTCCATCCTCTGCGATCCCGGGCACGCTGCTTCCAGTTATCCAGACCAAGCGCTCTGGCATCCGCGATGGCTTGGTCTTTGAAACGGAGGTTCGGTCTTCCTTGTCGTCTCGAACCTGGCGGCTGGGATTCGAAGATCCTCTTAGCTGGAGCATTATTGTCCATTCGCTCGATGTGGCCGAGCCAATGTAGTCGACGTATTTTGGCCTTTTGGACTACATCCACATCTTGGTACAGCTCATAGAGTTCGCGGTTGTATCTTCTCCTCCATTCGCCCTCCTTGCACACAGGACCAAAAATCCACCGAAGAATTTTTCTTTCGAAGGAGCCCAGTATCAGCTCTCCCTTCCTGCTTATCGTCCAGCACTCGGCGCCATAAAGCAGAACTGGCAGGATAAGGGTTCTGTAAAGCATACATTTTGTCCTTCGAGTTAGGAGTTTTGAACCCAATTGCTTTGCCAAACCGAAGTAGCAACGGTTTCCTAGGGTAATTCTTCGCCGGATCTCCACTAGGATGTCATTTGTGGAGTTCATGTTTACTCCGAGGTAGATAAACTCCTTAACTACCTCGAAATTGTTGCTATCAATAGTGACGTTCTGTCCTAGGCGGTGGACAGATGCTTGTTTGTTTGTTGATAGCATGTACTTAGTCTTGTCCTCATTTACTACAAGACCAACGAATTTCGCCTGTTCTTCAATCGCCGTAAAAGCCTCTATCACGGCACGCTGGAGCGACCGATGATGTCAATATCGTCTGCATACCCCAGTAGCTGGACGGATTTGTTGAAGATAGTGCCTTCCGTGTTGACACCTGCCCTGCGCACTATCTGCTCTAGCACGAGATTGAAGAAGTCACATGATAATGCGTCTCCTTGCCGAAATCCGGTGCATGTTTCGAATAGCTCGGAGGAACTACTTCCAAATTGCACGTTGCAGAGTTGTTCTCCAGCGTCACGCTACATAGCTGGATCAGTTTTGCCGGGATCCCGAATTCGGCCATCGCCACATAAAGCTCCTGACGATGAATGCTATCATATGCGGCTTTGAAGTCGATGAATAGGTGGTGAGTCTCGACTTGAAATTCATTGGTCTTTTCCAGGATTTGCCTCAGTGTGAAAATTTGGTCTATAGTCGATCTGCCGGGCCGGAAGCCACACTGGTACGTGCCGATTAGTGTGTTGCAGAACGGTTTGAGACGTTCACACAGTACGTTGGATAGGATCTTGTATGCGACATTAAGCAGGGATATGCCTCGATAGTTCTTGCAAGACATAGGATCGCCTTTTTTGTAGATGGGGCATATGGAGCTGATAGTCCAGTCATCGGGCATACTTTCCTCCACCCATACTTGGTTGATGATTTGGTGCATGCGCCCTACCAAAACATCACCACCGTATTTGAAGAGCTCCGCTGGTAAACCATCAGAGCCGGCGGCCTTGTTGTTCTTTAGCTTTTTTATTGCTAAGCCAACTTCTTCTATACTGGGCGGTGGAACTGGATCTTCATTGACTGGACGTGGGTTCTCTTCTTGCCCTATCACTCTCTCTACATGATGCCCATTTAGCAGCTGCTGGAAGTGCTGCTTAAAAACATCTACTATTCCCTGCGCTTCGGTGACTAGGTTTCCATCACTGTTTCGAAGAGCCTGCGTTCCGGTCTTGAAGCCAGCAGCCAGTTGCTTGGCTTTCTTGTAGAACTTCCGGATGTTGCTTCGATCGCGGGACTCTTCGATCTCCTTGAGCTGGGAGACTGCGTAGGCCCTCTTCTTTCTACGCAGGATTTTCTTCTCCTCCCTCCTCCTGGCTCGATACTCTTCCCTCGCTGCCCTTGTTTTGCGCTGCAGCGCCTTTATATGTGCATCTTCTGTCACCTTTTTCCTGCGTACGCATTCATCATCATACCACGGGCTCTTTCTCTGGGGTGGCTGGTACCCTAAGGTGGTTTCGGCTACCTCTTTGATGATGTCGCGATACTTGGACCACTGGGTGTTGGCATTTGTGGTAGGTGAATGCACTGCGGAGAGTTTCTCACTCAGGCGCTCTTTGTAGACTCTGGCTACTCCAGGTGTGCTAAGGCGTCCAACGTTGAATTTCTTCTTCTGGGCGGAACGCAGCTTCTTCTCGTTGGATAGTCGAGCTCTGAACTTAGCCGCAACAAGAAAATGGTCAGAGTCGAAGTTTGCCCCTCGGAATGTGTGCACGTTGAGGATGTTGGATGCGTGCCTCGCGTCGATTAGCACATGGTCGATTTGGTTGGCGGTTCGACCGTCTGGAGAGCGCCAGGTTGCTGTGTGGATCCTTAGCCTTGGAAACCTAGTGCTACTTATCACCGTACTACGAGCTGCCGCGAAGTCAGTTAGTCGGTAACCGTTGTCTGTGGTCGTATCGTGGATTCTGTGTTTACGAACTAACCCGCCAAAGATGTTTTCCTTTCCGATTTTAGCATTGAAGTCCCCGAGCACAACTTTGACATCGTACTCCGGACAGGCTCCGTAGGCTCCATCCAGGAGGTCATAAAACTCCTCCTTGATAGGGTCTTCAGCCTCGTCGGTAGGGGCGTGTGCACATATTAGGCTTATGTTTTGGAAAGTAGCTTTGATGCGGATCACAGCTAGGCGATCACTTATCGGCTTAAAGTCAATGACTTTTGTCCTAAGCCGATTTCCCACGACGAATCCGCATCCTAATACATGCAATCTTTTATGGCAACTGTAATAAATATCGCAATTTTTCCTTTTCATCATACCTGATCCTATCCATCGTATCTCCTGGATCGCGGTAATATCTGCCTTGTACCGCGTGAGGACAGACTCAAGTTTTTGAGTAGCACCTGGGGTGTACAGCGTTCGCACGTTCCAGGTACATACTCTCAAATCGTTGTCCGTTGACGTTCCGGGTCTATATACACAGCTAATTCATAAGCACAGTCTCTTGATATTCCGGAATTCGTTTGCAGCCTTAATTGCTTTGAAGTTTTATCATTATAAATATTAAGTCAAGTTTTCATAAAGTGGAAAATAAATTAGATGTATAAAAAGTGAACAAAAATGCGGAGTGATACGGTTATTTTCGAAGTGCCAATCTAAATGGTTTTCCATATAAGAGGTGTTATTTTGGTATTCAAAGAAAAATACCATTTTTTGAGATAAATGATCGGATGTTTATTTTATAATAAGGAGGAAGGTATGCCGTTAATAATGAAAAACAACATAAGCCAAATGACCACCACGAGCACGCATACAGGACCATATCCTTTTCATGAAATTTTCCATAACCAAATTGCAAAGTGGCTGCCCTATGTCCTCGATAGCCTCACGAATTTTATCTTTGAGGTCTTGAATCTAGGCTGGGCTGTTGGCGTAGACCTTATCTTTCACGTGGCCACAAAGGAAAAAGTCGCAAGGTGTTAAATCACAATGCTAAACAACATCTCGGTGGCCCATTGTGATCACCTCCTCAAAAGATATCACGGTCCGGATCATTTTCATGCATTTCAAGGACCCAATCAGCAAAGACACGACGTTGTTGATGATCGGGCGGCTTGAGTTCTTGTGTTAACTGAACTTTGTAAGCCTTATGACCCAAGTCTTTATGCAAAATACGGTGTAATGACGTTTTCTGGAATGCCCAATTCCAAAGAACGACGAGGAATGGACAAATCTGGGTTTTCTTCAACACTTTGAGCTACAGCAGCAATATTCTCAGTTGTTCTTAAGCGACGTGCACGGGTTTTATTCTTCACATCACTAACTTGTCCCAAAAGCTTGAATTTTTCCACCAATTTCTGTATTGCGGTCCGACAAGGTGCTTCACGACGACCAAAAAATGCTTTAGTTTTGCGAACTGTGACTGCAAGATTTTCAACATTTTTGTAGTAAATTTTAATAATTTCAATGCGTTGTTGAAGAGTGTATCTTTCCATTTTTAGTAATTGCGTGGTTTCTACTTGTCAAATGTCGAAGAATAAAAGCTTCAAAAGTGACAGCTACCGAAATAGCGGGTCATTCACAATAACACCTCTCATTGGAAAACCCTTTATTATAATTAAAGTAAATCAATTGCGAATTGTGATATTTCCAACTCTGAAAATAGCCGCTGGATTGACTCGTCATTTGGATATATTTACAATCTAGAACATGAATTATCCCGATTCTCCGAATCATTGGCGAGGCTTGATATCTAAGGTTAGTCACATCCTCCCTTAAATTTTATGATAGACAAGAACTAATTTTTAAGCAACACAGTTACGGCGAGGCAAAGCACGGGCGGGCACAGCTAGTGCTCCATAAATTCTCTTTCACTTTCTTTGACAGTTTCTGAAAACGTGACGAAAAATATCAGGGCCACAAAACAAAACTGTGTGCGCGTATTTTTTGTGGACTTCAAAAGCAGTCAACTGATCGTATGCCGACAAGCAACATCCGCTAATTAATAGCATTTGACACATATCAATGTGTCAAGACTGGGTCTGGCTGTCATTAACTCTCAAACGAAATCATAAACTTCACTCTTGTGAAGGAAAATAAATTAAAAAAAATCGTTGATAAGGAGCGTTGGAAGTGTTTTCGAAATTAATCGCAAAATTGTATTGAATTTCATCAAGACTGCCTCTCCCGCCGACTGCGATAGGCAGTGTAGCGATTATCGCACATCGCAAGGCAATTAGTTTATTTGTTTGGAACTGGTAGGACCCATAAATCATTCCCAACGCATCGATAGACAGAGAGGGAAGCCACTGGTCTTTCTTTTATTTTTTTTTTATTATTATTCACTTATCCTTGGTCCTCCGCATTGTGTTGTATTATTTATGATTTAAACATTTTATGCTCTTTCGTTTTTTTGTGTTTTTTTTTCGTTAAAAGAAATTCGCCTGTCAGCGCAAATGAGGAGGGCACTGTGCACGGGTGGTTGCTGCCTGCCTCTGGGTGTCAATATATAGAACGCGGAGGCGGAGGCAGGCGGGTGGTGTATCGTTTTATATGCGAACATGTCCAAATGTGATTTATTACACTTTGATAACCCCCCAACAATAATTACTGATATAATTTATGACTCTGTGTATTTATATTTATTATTCTACTTTAAAATGGGATGGATTTATGGGGGCTATACAGTGAATACTCAGTACCTCGGTGCGCACCCCGTGCCTGTCGAGTTGCGGGGCATACCGTGTACCGTATACGCGTTGAATGTATAAATTATTGTAAATGTTTGTTTATTCTCTGTTGTGGCTCGTAAGGTCATCATCTTTTGTTCGCATATGTTGTCATTTGTTCGAGGTTACGTACCGCGACGTAGATACGAGTGTAAGGGGTTGTAATTGTTTTCCCCAGACAGCGGCTGTCTGATATTGTGATTAGCTTTTGTAGAGTCAGTCTTTGAGAGGAAATAATTACCCATTGTATTTGATGAGCTTGGGTGTGGCGTCATATGGAAAACATCGACACCGGCTTAATGCCTAAGGCTGGATTTTTTTTTGCATAAAACACACACGTTTTTGGGGTTTTACATATTTCGCTTTTGTTTGGGTACTTTTCTGTT
Source organism: Cheilosia impressa (assembly GCA_948293265.1). Classification (NCBI taxonomy): domain Eukaryota; kingdom Metazoa; phylum Arthropoda; class Insecta; order Diptera; family Syrphidae; genus Cheilosia; species Cheilosia impressa. The sequence goes on from OX411883.1 coordinate 40,843,928, forward strand.
TCGGTTGAGTATTTGTACTTGCGATTGAGGACGTTCAGGAATATAGTTTAGTATAAGGCTGGCTTGATGTGCTTTAGTATTTATTGCTTGATTAGAGACGTTCATAGAGGGAATATGGGACCACATCCGAATCAGTGGATGCTATAGCTAAAGGACTCTGCAAATGATGTTCTACTGAACACAATTATCTGCATTAGAACTTCGCAACGGATTGGTAAATACCATGCCGTAGGCTGGAATTTGACTGTCGCCTTGTATTTTTGCAGTCTCATTTGCTTCATGATTTTCAATAGTAGGTCCAGTTTGTCAACAATTTGTAAAGTCCCAAGTCTTTTTCACGGTCTGTTTCGCTTGCAAAAACGTGTAGGAATTCTTTGTTTGTTTCAGTGCACCTTTGGGTTATTTCACATGCTCTTATATTTACGGAGACAATCTACCTATTGACTGTCGCAGTTCCCGCCTTATTTGTACTAATCCTTTGTGTACATTGTCATTCACTTCCTTTCCATACTCAATACGTACCATACTCGCCTAATCGTGGTCGTTAGACGAAGACAAAGAGACGTTCTTATCTCAATACAAATGTCACACTAATCCTCCCCCGATCTGCTAATTTCCACCCTCCCCTCGTGCATATCTACTCGACATTCGTCATTCTTTGTATCCATCACTAAACAGGAAAGTGCCGCCTCAATGCGGCACGATTGATGCTGCAAATAAGTACGCAAAATACCTTGTAGTTGCAACTCCATTTAACAGATAAAAGCGACACAAAATTATGACAAACAACAGTCTTCTCTATGCACAGACAGTCATGTGTCACATGGCTTCTTGTCATCAAAGATGTCATCTGTCTCTGATGATGGTTAGATTGTCATATTGTCACTATTGCCCTTGCAAAGCAGATACACAGTGTCACGTTTCAACTTACAGATTCAACAATAGATAATCTAGTTGACGTGTGCAGCATACGTAGGTATTTTATTCGCGCTAGCGCACACTCGGCAGCTCGACGGTTTATTGTGACGGATGCTGGCAAATGTTTGCCCATCCATCTATCTAATCGCTGGCATATAAATTTTCATAATTTTGCATTTCAACTCTCATAACTTAAATGGCAGTGAAAGTCAGATTGCGAAAAATCGTAATCTCGTCTGGATTATAAAAGGCTTCCGCTGGGTGTTACCTGATTATTATTTTTTTGCGAGTTACTATTTAAACTGTGATAACACAACACACTACTTGAGAGTGTTGGCTACAAAAAAAAAATGTGTAAACCTGCATGCCACCACTCAGTGAATCATAAAGTTTATTGCAGGATTTACAACCGCGGTCGCTGAATGCGCTATGTTTTCCCATGGAGATGTTGCATTAAATTAAATTAATTTGCTCAACCCGTGGTAAATTATTTATTTAATAAATTGGGATCAGAGAGTGCGGAGTAGATTTATGGATTTACCAGGTGTTTTGTTGTGAATTTTAGTTTGTTCAGCTTTTTGGCGGATTAACTCTTATCCAGTGCAGACAGAATGCAAATGGGAGCGCAAATGACGTTGACTGTGTCGTGCGGTTATTTACATAGCTAATTGTAAAATCAACTAAAAAAGACCTTGACAATTTGTTTAGCAAAAAATAAACCACTAGGTATCTATATATTAGAGAGAGCGGACTTTCGCCTGGAGTATAGCATGTGCCAACTATGTGCTCTGTGATTGCTATCAATGTCCCACGTGCTGTGAGTATTTTGTGACTATAAACAAAAGCAAATTTGTGGGGAAGTAGTATATAAATAAATGAGTCGCTTGTTAAATTATTCAGGGATGTGTACAAAATTTGTTCTAGGTAATTGCTAAATTCGCCTGGATAATATCTTTTCGTAGGCGGAGATTTGTAATTTAACTTCTGTGGTCCTTTACTCTCAATATAAAATGCTTTCGAATCAGAGTGAGTAAGAAGAACAATGCGACTTTCATTCGACAGGCAAGCCAAGAAACTGACCTTAATTCGATTGTTTCCGGTGGGTGGCCTTCTAAAAAGGATGTTTAGGGTTAAGTGCGTCACTGAAGACTGGAAGTCAAACTAAACCGCTACATTGATATCGTACAACAGACTGAATGGAAAAATACTATTGTAAAAAAAATAAAAAAACCCGCAGGCTTAAGAGTTTATATCCAGGAAGACCCAGCGGCTCAGTTGTTAGTGTTTGGGACTACCGAGCGATGGGACCCGGAAAACACACAAACTATACGTCCTAAGGTCTTTTCCACTGCCTCATCTTCAGCGAACGACTGACAAACATCCAAAAATTAACTTCCGTGAAAGAGCTTTTCAGTTCAGCACTTCGGACTCGGCAGTAAATTGCAGGTCCCTTCCATTCGTTCCAAAAACAAAAAACACACACAAAACGAATTTTTTTCAGAGAAGCTGCGCTTAGGATACCAAATATTTATTTATTTATTTTAAAATCCTAAAGGCATTCTTGCACCACCCTGTATTTATACCATCGTACTGGTCACCTTCGTCAAAGGTAAAGTCTTTCGCATACCGAGCCCAGAAACACACTCGTATCGCTCCCAACATGGAGTACAAAGAGCTTGTAAATAAAGTCGTATTATACCTGCCCAAACCCCAAAGTCTCCCAAAGACATCACCAAACGTAACACACCGTAAAAGTTCTAACACCAGTCATTAAAAAAAATCAGTCTAACGGCAAACTGTTGCAAATCGCACTTATCCCCACAGCGACACAGAATATGACAACAATACACTTCGGTGCCTTAGTGTAGGGTGTAGGGTGCCAAAAGTCGGCTTTGAATTTATGGCATAAGTCTTTCATTAGACCGACTTTTGTGCGTTGATACTACACCACCGAATGGCTCGAACCGAAGCGACATAAGCTAAGCAGCTGTCACTTTATGCCCGACTGTCAGTTAGCCGCACATAACCCTGAAGACAACCCGATTACACTAGGTGACGCGCAGTTATTTTTGTTCCATAGTTGGTCGGTGTCGGCCGAGTCATTATTTTTCATTCCGTCTCTTATTTTACATTTTACCGCTGAGCGGTAAGTAGCCCTGACTCATTTCCTTCGTTTCTACTAAAAATACAGTCCAATACCCATGCAATCGGTGGCCCGGCCAACCGCTTAAGTGGGTATTAGGGGAGCTTTTCTTCCATAAATTTATTGCTGCTTTTAATTTCGTAATTGTGATTGATGAGTTATTTCGGATGTCGCATGTGTAAAGTTGAGGATTTCGTGTTTGTGTATTTATGGCTCGGCTATATAATTCGAGTCGAAATGAAGGCGATTTCATTTTGACAATCAGATTGTCATATTTGTTATGGGTATGGTAATCGTCGGGTATTAATTGGGAAAATCTACACCTAAGCGGGCGCGGCACCTTTGAAGATTGAAAGTACAAAGTTATAAATGCGTATGTAGTCTCATCTGGCCGAATGGATTCGAAGAAAAAGTGTCGAGCTTTTTATCTGTCGGCAAAATGTCGGATTCTCCGTTTGTCATTTATTTATGCGGTAAGGGAATTTGGCAGACTTTGTTGTTGATACATTGATTTATACATTTGGGAATGTTGTTTTGAAAGACTGTTTGGTGCCTTGTGTGCGCGCAGTTGGACAAAAGTCGTGTCAAAGACCAGGGCTCAAACGCATTAGCGGGCGGCTTATGTTAACGGTTGCTAATTAAAGAAATGCTTATATAGGGCAGGGGTTAGTTTTGTGATAAGGCCAACAAGTCCAAGTAAAGCCGCACGTTTGAAGAAATATTTAACAAAAACACAGATAGTTGCTATCTAAGCGATATTGGTAAGCAAACAGGGTGCAAAATGGTGCGTAATGTTCTGAGTCGCTTTGAGGTTGCTTTCTAATACGGGAGCCAGGAGTAATGATTTTCTAATGGCACGTCAATGGACCGCTGGGATGTAATTTCTATAAGTTGTCTTCGGGTGATTACCTCCAAGCAACTCAGACTTGGAAAATTTTTCAAATTCGGTCTTCCGTATTTTTGTAAGAATACAAATGATCAAGTGCGCTCTGTTGGACGAGACTCGACGTATTTACGAAAAAATATTGAGTGAACTGAAAATAGCGGAAGTTCGTGTTCTATTTAGAGACAATCGCCTATCGGTTTTACGGTTTTAGATCGAAATACAGCGATTAAAATATGGATAGATGTGTTAGCTACACCAAACTGTGGTCGTGTGGTTTATCTACGACTTAGAGCACGGTTTGGATAGTTTTTTCAATGAGTATGGTCAAGATTAAAAATATTACCACTCACGAATTGATGTGTAGAAGCATAGTATCAATTAAAGTCACTTGCAACTAGGTTCAATGCGATCTTATGTGAATTATTAATTCTGTTGATATTGCGCCGTACTAATAAAGAGTTTAAGTCTCGACTTTAAATTTACGGAAGCTCACAATTGCGAAACTTGTATGGAATATATAGCCACTGCTGCAACTGCTAAAATTTAGAGTCGACACTAAAAATGTTTATTGGTATGAAGACACATTTTTTGTAAAAAAAAAAACAATTCACAGGTAAATTTAGCAAAAGAAATTAAATTTCATTTGGTTTGTATTTCATTGAATTCGGTTTGAAAATAGTGCCCTAATCGGTACGACAAGAAAGTGCAGCCTAGATAATTATGGTGGCTGGAAAAAGTGTGAGACACAAAACGGGGCAATGATATTCGAAACAACTTCAGTTTAACGTCTATAAGGATGTGGTATCTAGGCCAATGAAGAAGAATACAAAACAATCGATTACACAAATACGTCTTTTCGACATAACAGCTTGATGTGAAACTTATTTAAGCGCCCTTAAATATCATGAGCGACCAGATTCGTTTCACTAAAGTATATGAACTCATAATGTTAATATGTACTTCTATCAGGAATGCCGTTCCGACTTTTTACAGAGCGCTACCAGTTTGCTGTGGTTATAGTCAAAGTGCGACTAAAGTTGTAATTTGGCATTTTTTTTTTGAGAGACTACCTCATTTTTTTTTGTTATTTTGCCCCTTTTTGGTTGGAAATGCTGTAATTTACAAATAAAAACCTTTTTAATGTAACGCCGTTACCTATCACAACACTGTTATAGTATTTAGCGAACCAATACTCGCTAAATATCATTCAAATACTCTAAATTAGCTATTCTGCTTCAGAAACAGCACTTTTTGGCCCTTTTTCTTGCTACCTTTCAGAATTATGCAATGGTCACACTGGTTGCAGTACATAGATCAACTTCTACAGATCTAGATCTGAATTTATTTTCAAATTTAATTACAATATGAATATTCTGACATAAATTTAAATCAAAACTGAATTACGAAGGCACACCTTAGGATGGCCTATTTTTTTTAAAAATGCCAAAGGCATTAGTGATTCGTTCCGAACACGAAAAACAAATAGAACATCCGTCTATCGATTGGATATGATAAGCAGCAGGATAGTTGAAAAACATGTCGTTTTATCTAAGTATTTGGGTATTAGGACCAACTATAGCTGCCTTATTTTATTACGATTATCGGTCTAAGTCGGAAGATCCCTTTCACTGCATTGAATTTGTTTTGTTAGCAATTTAAATTTGACAGCGTGTCGATTGTCATTCTAAAATATTCGGCATCAAATGGAACTTAGACTTTTTTCTATATAAAGACAAGCTATTGCTTTGCTTTGACCGATTTTGTTCATTCGTGGAGCCGGTAACATCAATTTGGCTTCTTGGGTCGCTATACCACTGCTTGCTTAGATAAATTTGAAGCCTGCACTTAAATTGCTCTATACGTACGACAAAAGACTTGCGGCACCTTGTTTATCCCAAGCCGAAGAGCAAGGCTTCCCATTACTTTGGGTAGGAAAGCACTAAATACTCAGGGAGATAATTATACTCGCACTAAGCATTTTCGAGAAAATGTCGTCACCGGCATCATTCTATGTTCCGTGTAGAAGTGGAGTGAACTCGCATTCCTAGGACCGTCAGTTAGAGAAATCTAGTCCGATTTTTTTAAGGTTTGGGCCAAAAATTTCACAATAAAAAGTTTAAAGTTACATAGAGCTACAGAGAGTTGCTACAAGTAGGTACCTACTTGTAAGACATTGCTTTATAAATATAAGTTGCAACTAGGGAGCTAGCAGGAAAGTAAATACCTATAAAAGGAGGTCTACGGTCTGATACTTGATGTACCTAGTCTATTTCCTCACAGCTTCCTCGAGGCTCTTCCGGAGCTTCGAAATAACGCAGTTCCGCCATTGTGATAATTACTGATTTAGTTGATTGGTTGTGCTGGTTGTAGACTGGGAATAGGTTCGAGTAAAACGATACTCAAATGATAGAACTCCCTCTCCTAAGGCTCTCCGAAAAAATCTTGCAACTTATATGATGCTCCTGCTTGCGGTGTACGAGCTCTGGGCTGTGACATCAATTTTAAAACGTATCTGCAAAAAAACTCTTTGAATCAAGTGCACTGAAATAATAAGCTTCCTTTTGAAACCCTGCGCTGAGCACTTTGCCTCTTGGTGGTTGGTTGTGGCTATTTCGGTTACCTACCAAGGTAAAACACCGCCTTTTTGGGGCCACAACACACCGGACCTGTAGATAATGAGGGCGAGGGAAGCTCAAAATGAGACTGTTTGTTATTCAAATGGATGTGTTGAATTGCCGCGAGGTCATCATAGAACCACCTACCTAGTGATTTGCCTCATTAACCCGAGAGCTGGTATAAGATTGACCGGCTCTTAAAGCTAGCTTGGTTGATGAGGGTAAAAGCTATCATTCTTCAGTAGGTCCGTTGGAGAACAGTTCTGTTTGTGCTGCAATCTTACTTTCTATTTTTCAAGGGGATATCCTACAGAAATTTGAAAATTAAGTTCCAAGAGTCTAACAGCCAAAGACTGCAACTATGATTATCGAACCTCTATATCTACATAAAAAAGTGATCGATTGACACAATATTTAGGGAGACGCAGTTTTTATACAAGAACATAGGGAAATAGTTTGCATACACACTTACAGAAATTTTCAATCCCTTTGGCAGCTGATTTTTAAGCTGCTAACTAAGATTTCAAAAATCCACTTGTGATAGAATACAACATGTTAGAAGTAGTTTTTTTACAGCCCCGCCAAAAGATCGGCGGACCTCATGAAGCTCGCAATACTTCCACAGTGCCGCTTAACTGAACTGAAACCCAAAAACTACGCTCCCAAACCGTTCCGGTTGGTTTCTTATGTTCGACAATTTCACAGACCATACCTACCAATTGGAAATGGTGCGCAATAGTCATCACATCACATCACCTTACCTCCGGACAAATATCCGTTGTTGATGATAATTAATGTCCCTGCGTCCACTTGTCGATTGTTGTTCCTGTCACAGACACGCTAGACAGCACAAAAGGACAAAACAGCATAAAAGAACGAACGGAAAAAGGACATTCCACTTTTACGGGATTTTCGACAAAATGAGCATACGACATACGAGTATATGACTTGTCATTATGGGGCGAACAAAATCCAACACAAGTTAATACACACGCACTCGCTCTAGCACTGGAAACACATCCTAGTGACAGCTCACATTTTTTCCCCTATTGTTTGTGTGCATGTTTGATGGTTTTATGTCGTTTTGTTCGAGAGTATAATTGTCTTTAACGGGTTGACAGGAAGGTGTCACATTCCCATCTATCCTTCCTCTTCATTTCCATCAGAATGTCAACTGAATGTTGACATTTATATGTCTACCTACATGCTGATTTTTTTTTCTGTTTTGTTTCGTGTATATTTGTTCGTCCTCGTTCTATTTTTCTGACATGGGGTGGATATAATAAATTTGAGTGAAAAGGGACTATAATTTGTGGTAAGACTGGTATTTAGCTGTCATGAGTGTGTCATTTAAGAGGGGGATGCAATCTGCTGACATCGTTTAAATGCCAAATTGAATGACAGGACACTTCAAAAGCGAAATGGAAAAGGGAATAGAATATGAAGAACAAAGGTTGGCTGCCAAAAGGGGTGAATTTGACACTTTTGGTTGAGACGTGCCAAAGCGATATTGGTTGTAGATGGTATATAATGTTGGGCAGTTGTGTAGTTTTATATTATCGCACTGGCGCGGCATTAACATTTTAGTGAATAATTGATGGGCTCGGGTTTGACGTGCAGGTTGATGGGCTATAACGGGTTGTCAGTGCAGGATGACTGATTGCGGATGCCTTTTGTTTATAAGACCACTTATACGCGCAGGAAAAAAAAGTTGTCTATGATTTAGACTTGGAAATAGTTCCGTTCCCTCAGAAATGAATATCTAATGTTTTATATTGACATGCAGCTGGGCAGGTTAGATGTGACTGAGTTTACTTAGAACTTGTGAAACAGTAAACAAACTTAGGTCAGTGAAGGAGAGAATCTGATGTTTATAAGGTAGATAGATATGACTAAACTAAGGACAGGTTGAGGTCTGATAAATCGGAGAAACAATGCGACAGTTCAACAGTCCAACAGTTTTATTAAATCGGGGAACTGGATGGCCATATGGGACACCTTAAAACTCTTGACTAAAGCCGAAACTAAATTTGTTGCCACTGTCCCAGATCCTCTATTTAGAAAGACTATTCAAAGTAGTATTATAAGACCTTATCAGCTGTCAGTGTTGTAGCGGTGCTTGGCCTTAAATGTCTGGTTCTCCAACGACCAACGACCGAAAAAACAGTTATTCAAATCATCAGACTCTAACATAGTCGTGCAGTCTTTAACAACTTGGCTGGGGTACCCGTCCAAAAGCTCGGTTGCGGCTCTAGAGCTGCTTAACCAGTGGGATCCCCAACTTCGTCTAGCCTATTCTTGGGCTTAGACGGTACAAAAAGTTCATCGAGTCTATACGTAAGATAAGCGAAAAACATTTCGAAACTAATAAGTATCCTGATAGGCTACTGCCTGATATAACCCCACCAATTTATAAATGAAATTGTGTCCCCCAAACGAAATTCCAGCTACATCTTGAAAGTAATGAGCTTTTCAAAGTTTGCTGGCAAATGAAAGACATTTCCGCCCACAATGCCATCCATATGAGTAAGGCTAATGAGTATAGATAAAATTGGACAAAATGATGATGACAAACCACTTACTTTTATGAAGAATTCATAAAGCTTGACGAAAAGATGTAACTCGTCCTGTTGGACAGCGATGCTCATATAGAGCCCTCCGTCAATCTATGTCTTTCTGGCTGACTGTATGGTTGGAAGATGACAACTTCACTGACCATAAAGACGTAATCGGGCACGGGGCTTCTGGTTTGTTTCCTCGCCATCATAGTCTATCTCTGATGGGCTTTGCAGACACGTTGGCTTTCCAAGGGTCTGGCCGAATGACATATTCTTCGAGACGTCAGAGTTTAATAAGTTTGTAACAATTGTCAATTATATAGTGGCGAACATGTCCGATATAGACCAAAAAAATTGCAACAGTTCCGTTAGCCAAATAACTCACAACCATTCGTTTCAGTGAGTTTTGTTTTTTTCTTTAGACGAACGTCTGAAATAAGAAGCTTCCTTAGAGCAGCTTTGTTCTAGAATGTTTTTGAGCGCGTCACGAGCGGTAGCGTAGTGAAAAAACTTTAAGACTATTTGTACTTTAGATTATAGTACTCCAGCACTGAGCCTACAAAAAGTCTGGAGCAAAAGATTTAGACTAGATTAAGATTCCGCACTCGAATTAGAAGGTATTATGGAAATTTACGAAGGCCAGTCGTTTAATGGGGTATTCGTCCTCTATTGGTCTTCAATATAGGAATGCATGATGTCGCGGAGGGCCGCAAATACCAATCAAGCATTTGCACACAATGCTCATACTTAGATTTTGGTGCTAAGCTTTGCCCCAGTTATGACCAGTCGATCGGCGAATGCCATTTTAATTAGGCTTTGTGCGTCTTTTAGTCGCCAAGTTTTACATGTTTGCATAAAGATCTTCAAACACAATTCTAGATCTTACTGAACTTCTTTGTCATACATGATGAAATGTGGAAACTGAATGACCAAGTCTGCCCCAGTATCACATACTCAAGTGCAATTGCACACTTTCCCATTGGGGAACTATCCCCTTTCCCATTAAAATATCACCTCCTCTTGGGGGATTAACCTGCAGGTCTGATGTCGACTGCATTCACTCCAGTATTGGATTTCTTTAGTGGCATCCCACCATCATGACTACAAACCAACGCACCAACTAACAATTCAAACTCATTCCCCCATGTGTGTGGGTCGAGATAATAACCAAATTTATGACATACCCAGGAGTTTAATTGTTTTTTTAGGCAAATTTATGACGGCAGACGGTAGGAGATCTGGAGATGTCACTGAATGCCTATACCGATATACAAAGGTAACCCGATCGCATTTAGAGCCCGCGCACAGGTAATCTTAGCGGGATGCTGATGCCGCTGCTGACGATACCTTTGACAAACAGACAGATGCACACTGAAGCTGTGCCAGGTACTGCATGACGTTAATGGTCTGTTGATACATAATCGCTGCCATTTTAATTGGAATTTTATTGATCGGCCAACTCGGCGGGATAGAACCACTTACACAGCCGTGCATCTAGACAGTGTGTTGCTTTTCAAAACAGTTTATTGATCGCATTAAATACAACTTGATAATTAAGTCATAAATTAGATTCTAGATTGCACCAGCTCTATGGGCAGGTGGGGTAATAAAAATACAGGCTTTGCGCGTTTGAATGTCGCCCGGAATAAAATGTCTGATATTTCAAATTAATGGTGCGAATGTTTATGGATTGGCATTACAATTGATGAAATATTATGCCATGTGCGTGTCGAATAGGGAGTTGCATTTATTTGGGAATTTATTCGAGTTGTCGTTTCCGATGTATTGATGTCGTCAATCAATCGGGGTAAACTACCGCATTTTGATCTGAAAGTTGTCCTTGTAGTTCGATGGATTGCCTTTCAGTGATTTCTTTGCATAAGTAATGCTACACATAAATAGGGTCCTGGCATCGTAAGGGGTTTTAGATATTTCAAACTCATCCCATCGACATAAGATCATTCTCTTTCCTGCGGTCATTCCGTACATTCCCTGTTGCCTGTTAGAGTTCAGTAGCATTCAAGATCGATGTTGTCATAGTCAGTCTTTAGTTTTGTTTGAATTTTAAACTGAAGAAGTTTACAGTAGAACAGTCGACCCCAGAAGCGACGGCTTGTTTTTGAACGGAGTAAATTCGCTCAAGAAACGTTGGTTGACAGTCTAAAGGACCCAGCTCATAGAATCCGAATCTATGATCATTATTATGATAGACTCATCGACACCCTTCCTTATGCACAGCCAAGAAGTTCGTTTAGGCAGGATATCCTAATCCGGTAGCCTTTTACCTGCCCATACTGAAGAACCCATTCTGAGACAGTAGGCAGGCACTCCATATACCCACCAAACCAACCCGAAGGTGGGAGTGGAAGTTCATACTGAGGGGCTAATGTGAAAAGACTTGGAATTCGTATATAACCTCCTCACGGTGCCTTCTGCTTTCAACTGTGCTAAAGCGGAGCGAAATGGTCCCAGACATTCTTTTATGAGGTGGCCTTCATTCGAAATAAATGCACAATGGTCTAAGCACTCCACCTGGTGTTGTCTGGAGCTACAAAAAACAGCCTGTTTTGTATCCGATATTGTCTTGCAGTCTCCGGATAAATCGACTTGGCGTCATACAAAGACCGCCATCCCGTCTGTTCCGGTGTTCCGAACACCTAATAGCCAAAAAATTTTAATTATTGGAGGTTGCTTGTTCTCCAAATGATTTTCAGCTGATTTTGTGGGTCTGGGTAGTCCTAATCCTTAAAAGATGATGCGAAACCTGTTTCTGCCCGTGCATTACTTTTTTTTTTTAAATATCTTACAGATAATAATCTTGTAAAAGCTGGTGACGTAGTTCTGTTCCAGAATTTATCTCAAGTCGACTAGATTGGTGTGGACTAATTGTACCTACCCTAAAAAAGATTGACTTACCGGTCAATCTGTTTTTGTCTTACCTTTGCAACATAATATGAAATGTGAACTTAGTACCTACTCATGCTTCGACTTAAGTGTCATTTTTCGTGGCAAATTTTGACATGTTCACGTCACAAAAACTCGGTCAATCGGTGGTCACTAGTACGTCTTTCGTGAGAGGGCGCTGCCACAGCCCGAGTCACCAGACACTTGTCAGTCGATCACACGTAGTCACAAATTTAGGACAAATGTTTACTTCATAATGACTTCGGAATGTCAAAATTTGACATATGAAAAGTGGCATGTGTAATTGTAGCTTCAGTCAACCGGAACTTGCGGTTCACATCATGTATATGAATGTGTTGACTATAGGCAACTTGAATTGTTTTTGTATTCTCGCGGTTTATTTTAAATTTTGACAGGCAGGATTTTCTTGAGTAGATGTGTCGTCTACCCTTCCATAATCGTCAACTGGAATAAAGCAATTCACGTGACCAATCTAGATCAATAAAAACTGTCAGACTTACTTAGCTAAAATCCACACATCTTTTTGCCTCTTCTTGATTGACATTCTGCTCAGTCCTACAACACCGTTTCATCGAGTTGAATGCACTTACTCATCATAGGGATATGTCAACAAAAAAGTATCCGTTTGATTCCACCGCTCAAATTTGGCCTTCATAGTAAGCACACACTCGAAACAGAGCAACACCTCTATGCGTCGCTTCCAATCACATTACCACCCCATTCATGTATTCACTCATATCCTGGTGCCATATCAGGCCAATGTGCGCTCACACAAATATGTCATATTCACAATGTGACAGCTAATTGTCACATTAATACTTGACAACATTTTTCATTTCGCATTTCAATGCCCATATTTATCAGAGCTCTCCATTCCGACCCACATGTGCACGCACAGCACTACAGCGACGACGGCGACAACGACGACGACATCCAACCATAGGTACATGCTTTCCATTTCAACAACAACTGTCACCATTCATATTCCGACCTCAGATGGTCGTTTCGCCCCGCATTTATACACACTCCGACAAATATGTCGAAACGTATTAACATCGCATTCGAGGCTAATTCAAGACAAAATACTCGTGTTTTGTAAAGTGTCACATTAAATTTACTCACATAAAATTTATGTTGGCCCGTCAAAAATATACCGACCGACGCGACGCGACGTCGCTCCAGATCCACAGTACGACAGAACGAGCTACATTCACATAAAACACGTAAACGGATGACCGACGCTTTCGGGCTCACAGTCACACAGATTGCTTGCAACCAGAGAAAGTACTTGAATTTGAATCGCTGTCGCTGTGTTTCTTGCTCTCTCTCTCTCTCTGGAGAGATGTCAAAATGATTTCGGTCAAAAATCTTCACATGCGAGTTTGTTTGTTATTCAGTGAATCCACTTGGAGAGATGTCCACTTTTGTCGTTTCTTTTGCAGCCCTCGAGAGCAATTTGACACCGAGAACGGAACCCCCTTACGGAGCAGTGCGTTGCGTACACGTAAGTCAATGGGAATTATCCCAGCTGTATGGGACAGGGATCGAAAATTGTCATGTCAGTTATGTCATGTCGTGTTAATCAAATGGAATTAGCCTGAACTTTGTGCACTCGCATGTGTAACCCGGGTTCAATTGATCTTTTTTTCTTCTGTCTGTTGGTTCTTGGTCTTTCTCTTTTGACTGGGGGTAGGTTTTTTTTTTGTTTCTGCCAGGCCAAAAAAATTCGAATTTACAAGAAAATGCGGTGGTGCACTTGTGTTGTTGGTCCCCCCCCTCCTGTGGCACAAGAGCACAGTAACTATGAGATGGTATCGACATCATCTTCGTCATCGTTGGACCTGCACCATGGGCGGTTTTCATTCTCAGTGGACTCGGCATGTGGTGCGCCATGAGAAGGAGACTCACCCCACCATGTATAAGCACGCAGGCGACAACGAAGCGAACACGTCCCTGTAGCTGGCAGACGACACAGCACTTAGTTCATGATGGCCATGATAGAGAGTTTATGACATAGAAAATGTCATTATTTGTTACCATCAGCTGTCAAAAAATGTAATTGGCAAGTCAAACAGGGTGGCAGAAGAAGTACTTGACATGGCGTTTCGATTGAAAACGGAGCAGAGGGGCGCATTTATGGTGGAAACAGAAAAACAGGCTGGATGTGTGAGTTTGGCAGAGAAATTTTCTTTGATTGGAAATCTCAGAGGTTGCGACGGGGCTTATTTCATATTTTTCCTCAGTGTGAGGGAGATGCTAAAGATGTTGCTGGGAGTAGTTTAAGAGTCGAACAGTGGGTGAGGGGTGGAAAGTAATTTGGTTTTAATAATGAGACAGGAACATACATGAGAAATATATTGGGGCTACATCACTAGTCTCTGGGGCTTTGAAATCGTTTGTTTGCCCACTATATTCAGACAGTGTGCGATCCAGATCCAAGGCTGTAGCTCTCTGCCTGGTCTTTGAGCTGATCAGGGTTGAGCGAAGTAATTACATTCGGAAATAAAAGAACTCAGGTCTTGAAATAGGTTAAATTCCGCGTATATGTGCTGCCTAGTGTGGCTGCCTTTCCTGACTTATGAGCTTTTATAGTGAAGTTATAACAATCGGTTGGTGCTCAATGTACTTAGAGCAGGTCCATTGTGCAGAAGCTACTACTCCCGCATGCACGGTGAATGGACTTGAGAGCTCTGCTAGTGCTCTGTTTTGGGTAGCTTTATGAATCTTTATTCGATTCCTTCCAAGTAAGCCTTGGGAAGCCCAGCTGCACTGGCAGCTCTTGTGCGGGCTGATTGAAGGTTTTACGCGGCAGGCTTGTGGACAAAGTTTCAGTTTTTAGCCACTAGTTTTGAGGGGGGACTGGAATACCTCATTTGCATAGTTTTGGACAGGTTATTCCCTTTAAATTCTTGCTGTATTATTTTCATTTAATTTCAGCTGAAATTTTGGAATAGCTAAGCACCTAACTGAAAGAGCTTATTAGTCAAGCCCACCCAAAATCTTGAGCTCTACCTAGAGCACCGAAGTAAAAGATTACTTCCATACACAAAGCAGGTAAGCCAGACCTTAAGTCGAAGCCGACTCAGTGAATCACAGGAATAAAAGCTGCAAAACCAAGCCTGTACGCTTTCAACTCTTCTACAAGTTCAAAAAAGATGCGCACTACTTTCTAAAAGCTTGGGACTTGCGTGAGATCGGTCCATAATATGTCATCTAAAATTAGGTCCATCCGCTCTGCCATCAGTGGGCTACCAAAAACTGCAGCAACTTTGGAAGCTACTGAAGATAGTGGGCGTTAGGTGGTAATCATCGGTAGGTCCCGAACAGAAGAAGACTTCAGTTCAATTTCTCTTAGCATCCGGCAACAGCAGCTCACGCACGCCATACTCCAGCCCCAATTCCAATTCCCGTCGCGATAACACTTACCTTAAATAAGAATAAACAAATTTTCACGCATTGGTGCGCTCTCCCAACATGGAAGATGGAAGTGTCATTTATCTGTCATCGGATTATATATCGTCCCGTTGCTTTCTTGCTATTTCCCAGAAGTTCTCGCTCTTATTTTAATCTTCAGCATTGAACAGCATGACATCCAGATAATGGCTGCGCCGGGAAGTTGTTGGTAAAAGAAAGTAAAAGAAAAAAGAAACCTGAAGACAGCACTCTCGCACATATTACACACATCCACGTCAATGGTCTAATGACAAGTGACAAACCCTATCTCTTCGCAATCAGTTCAGAGACGCTGCGCGACAGGATCTCTGTAACATGACAGCATTAATGATACGAACGGCAGTAGCAGCTGCTGTTTTCCAATTCAGTTATCTCATCCATCATCAGTTGAGCGATGTCAATCAGACCAACGTGCACACAAAGTGTAGGCACTTCTCTTTGATGGGAAGACAGGGTAGATCTTTGGCGATAAGATCTGCGGTGGTATCAGGTCCTTTTCATGTCTCAACGAAACTAATTTCAACCTATCAACACACCTATGTTTGGTGCTGTGGATCTTGTGGATCTTGTACCTAACCTTTTGTTTGGTTATAAAATACCGCAGGGACAGATAATCGCACCAGATGATTATAAGATCTGGGTCTCTCCTTCTTTTGCCACCTGAGATGGCTTTTGTAAATCGGCTTTGTGCGAGGAGACTGCCTTCCGTGCGAAATGTGTCCTTGTTTTCAATCAGTCATGTGTTCTACACATGTGACAAGCATCTGACATCGCTCTTGATGTGTCCTGTCTTCGCGCTTTCGGGGGACTCGTCGTCGTCGTTGGGAAATGAAAAAACCGTCTTGAATAATTTTGACGCCTCCGTGCACGCCTCCCGGTGTTACCACCCCATTTCCTGTGAGTCAGGGATATTTGTGTGCTCAATTTTAAAATATATAATACCATACAGCATATACCTATACAGAGCTGGGAACATGGGAAACAGGATGAGCGACAGCTACACTGAAAGTTGACACGTTATTTCGTTTCGTTTTTTGTTCGCCCGAAATTCGCTGCAAGAAGACAGAAGAAGATGAATTGTGGTTGGCGGCAACGGAAAGGGAGTTGATTTTCATATACAAGCAGAAGATGTAAAAAGGATTCCCAAAGTGGGAATATGTGTTCCGCGGAAGTTGCACAAAAGCATATTGCAAAGAATTGCAGGCACGAAAAAAAAACAACAACAAGTGAAACCCCGAAGGACGCGGAGGAAACTGAAATGACAGCTACCCCGCTGAAAGCTGTCAGAGAGAACAAAACGTACATTATCGCGCGACATATCATTATTATTATTACTTGTCCTGGATGCTGTGTTCCTGCTGCTTTCTTCGTGTATCGCGTGCACGCAGCAAGGAGAACAATTTATGGAGCACAAAAAAAAATATATATATTTCAATAAACCCAGGCGAAAGAAGTGGGGAATAATAATGATAGTAGTTGCGCTGAAGACGACGACTATGAGTGATAGCCAAACGGATGAATGAATAAACGAGGTAGCGCTGGCAGGCGTTGCCTATCTCTTTGCAGTGTGCGGTACCAGCTACCAGTCAGTCAATTCTGTCAGAGCGGTACGTTGATGGCATGTCTCTTGCAAATAAGGACACTTCCATTTTTTCCCGCAGTAGGTACACCGCTCCTGGTGTGTGAATGTATTCTTTCATATAAACTGTTGACAGGATTTCTTTTCATGTCGTTTACCTGTCAGTTGGTTTTTCGATTTCCATTGTTTGACGTTTTCGGGTGTTGGAACAACGACAATGACGGGGATGAGGATGAGATGAAGGTTGTGATTATGAAGTTGCAGAAGCGGTAGCAATGTTCTTGACATTCTAACTGGCAGTGAGAGCTGTCAATTTTAAAGCGGATGTTGCGTCGAAACGGATTTGATCGAGTTGCTATGATTATTACCTGTGCGATGGCAGAATGGATAAGTTCGGGAACGATATTTTCCTTTAATTAACTAAATAAGGATTTTTGACAGACACTTTGAGTGGCTGGTATACATCCTTCTAAGTGAGGTAGTTCAAAATCGATATTTATTTTAATGAAACTTCAGAAGTGGAAGCACTAAACAGCACAATATTCTATCAGAAGTTTTTGAGATTAAGGATACCCCTCTTTGTGATAGGCAATGTCATTCAAAATAGGTAATTAAAAACGTTACGCGGGAGAAAAATATCGGGCAGTTGGTGTAAACTAGAGTTGTACACTCAGAAATGTTTCATAAGCTAGCAAAATTTCTGGGCGTAGAACTCTAGAATAGGTACGACGTATATTATCACTTTTGTATCTCTCTTCTGTCAATTCTTATGTTCGGGACCACGGAGCAAATTTGCTGTACATTTTCAAATGCGGCGAACTATTCGGTGGATACAATTATAGCCAAAGTTTCATTCGACTGCGATCTTTAGTTTCATGCGACCGCCACGTTTCTGTGTAGGTAGACCCAGGGTCAGGTATGGCTTTAGAGGCAATATTTTTGCCCACATCAACTTGCTTGAATATTTTGACTGTATACATTTGGATGTTGTCAAATTTGTTCAACCTTACTTACTTTACTTACTTAACGGGCTCCCGACCCGTGGAGAGTCTCTGCCTGAGACACTGCAGCCTTCCATCCTCTGCGATCCCGGGCACGCTGCTTCCAGTTATCCAGACCAAGCGCTCTGGCATCCGCGATGGCTTGGTCTTTGAAACGGAGGTTCGGTCTTCCTTGTCGTCTCGAATCTGGCGGCTGGGATTCGAAGATCCTCTTAGCTGGAGCATTATTGTCCATTCGCTCGATGTGGCCGAGCCAATGTAGTCGACGTATTTTGGCCTTTTGGACTACATCCACATCTTGGTACAGCTCATAGAGTTCGCGGTTGTATCTTCTCCTCCATTCGCCCTCCTTGCACACAGGACCAAAAATCCGCCGAAGAATTTTTCTTTCGAAGGAGCCCAGTATCAGCTCTCCCTTCCTGCTTATCGTCCAGCACTCGGCGCCATAAAGCAGAACTGGCAGGATAAGGGTTCTGTAAAGCATACATTTTGTACTTCGAGTTAGGAGTTTTGAACCCAATTGCTTTGCCAAACCGAAGTAGCAACGGTTTCCTAGGGTAATTCTTCGCCGGATCTCCACTAGGATGTCATTTGTGGAGTTCATGTTTACTCCGAGGTAGATAAACTCCTTAACTACCTCGAAATTGTTGCTATCAATAGTGACGTTCTGTCCTAGGCGGTGGACAGATGCTTGTTTGTTTGTTGATAGCATGTACTTAGTCTTGTCCTCATTTACTACAAGACCAACGAATTTCGCCTGTTCTTCAATCGCCGTAAAAGCCTCTATCACGGCACGCTGGGAGCGACCGATGATGTCAATATCGTCTGCATACCCCAGTAGCTGGACGGATTTGTTGAAGATAGTGCCTTCCGTGTTGACACCTGCCCTGCGCACTAACTGCTCTAGCACGAGATTGAAGAAGTCACATGATAATGCGTCTCCTTGCCGAAATCCGGTGCATGTTTGGAATAGCTCGGAGGAACTACTTCCAAATTGCACATTGCAGCGTGTGTTCTCCTGCGTCACGCTACATAGCTGAATCAGTTTTGCCGGGATCCCGAATTCGGCCATCGCCACATAAAGCTCCTGACGATGAATGCTATCATATGCGGCTTTGAAGTCGATGAATAGGTGGTGAGTCTCGACTTGAAATTCATTGGTCTTTTCCAGGATTTGCCTCAGTGTGAAAATTTGGTCTATAGTCGATCTGCCGGGCCGGAAGCCAAACTGGTACGTGCCGATTAGTGTGTTGCAGAACGGTTTGAGACGTTCACACAGTACGTTGGATAGGATCTTGTATGCGACATTAAGCAGGGATATGCCTCGATGGTTCTTGCAAGACATAGGATCGCTTTTTTTGTAGATGGGGCATATGGAGCTGATAGTCCAGTCATCGGGCATACTTTCTTCCACCCATACTCGGTTGATGATTTGGTGCATCCGCCCTACCAAAACATCACCACCGTATTTGAAGAGCTCCGCTGGTAAACCATCAGAGCCGGCGGCCTTCCTGTTCTTTAGCTTTTTATTGCTAAGCCAACTTCTTCTATACTGGGTGGTGGAACTGGATCTTCATTGGCTGGACGTGGGTTCTCTTCTTGCCCTATCACTCTCTCAAATTTGTTCAACCGCCTGCAGATATTTCAAGCGCTTTTATTTTGCGACAAAGAGCTGCACGGGTGTCTGCTTTTTTCATTTGTTTTATGCGACCACGCAAGAAATAAAAAGAACAAGAAAAAACTCTAATTACCAACTTTTTCTACTTGGAGCACAAAGGACAGCGATTGGTCTGAGTGCTCCAGGATTTGGAATCCTGTTTTTAATCAAAAGATACAAATGTATGCTTGTCAATCTATCAGTGACATAAGACCTATATGCAACCTCCGGTCTTGCATCTCGCTGATGCCATTTATTTGTGGTGGGATGTTTAGATGACGCATACCTAAATTATATATTTTTTATAAGTCAAAAGATTAAATAGATAAAATGCAAAAATTTTTTTTGCAAATTAATACTTTTTAATTTAAAAATATCGTGAACGTCTGGTAAACATTAGAGAGTTAAACTGTCATGGAAGAGCTTCTCAGTTCAACCGTTCAGACTCGGTATAAAATGTTCCCAAAAATAAAACTTAAAACTTACACAAAGAGAGTAGTTCTGTGAATCGAAGCCCAGGATAGCCAAACCTGTTGCGCCAACTATTTATTTACTTAAGGATTAATTAATTTTTTTATTTTACTAACAGAACGACACTGCATGCTTACTTATAAGAACTTAATTACGGAAACTTAATTAAAGTACAAATTTTATATATGTAACTAGCTGCATCCGTCGGCTTAGCCTGTGCAAAATTTAGTTTCACAATTATTGATGGAAAAATATTTATGACATTTTCCATCTTATAGGGGATAATACATTTTAGAGGTTCGAAGCTGGCCCACTTAACTTGTGAGGGCCTAAAAAATCTCTCAAAGACTGACTGAAATGAAATCTGTCGCTCCAACTTTTATGTTGCCTAATCTTGTTAGCAGGCAAACCATTTTAATATCTACAACTAAAGCTGTTTAAAAACTCTACCCGATAATTAACAGTACCGTCCTTTTTTTTAATTATAACATTTACGCACAGGCACGATGTTATATTACGCAGGGATTTGTTTTATTGTGCCAATTTTGAGGTTAGATACTTATTTGATTTCGAGTGCCAAAATATACCTCTCTTAACATCCAATAGCGTTCATTTGCATTGAGGTTATAAGCGTTCTCGTGCAATCAAAATAAGCCGCGTCTGACACACCCTAACAAGCATATAATGCTCTTAAATTGCTGAACCATACCTCTATTGGATCCCTTTCTAAACTCCAATGTTTTATTGATCTCCATCAAGATGTTTATTAAAAAATCATCATTTAAGGCTTTAATATGTTGATTTTCAAGTCCCACGTGTTGCAGTAGTGCTTCAATTTTGAGGAGTTAAAATGCAGCCCTGAGGAACCCCATTTTGAGTGTACAAAACGTTGACGGGTGGACAAAAAAATAGCCGCAACTTATAGGGCTTGCAGATTGGTACTTGGACTTTCTTTATTTAATTATTTTCAAATAAATTATCAATTGCAACCTAAGTACGAAATAAAGCCAGTCAGCCAGAAAAGCAAACCTAGGGCAGGTCATACAATCGTGCTCTCTTCTGTTCTTGATCAAACAGTTCATAAATTGTCCTCATTGAAAATACCAAAACCCGACTTCTACGTATCACGGAATGTCACTCAATGTTGACAGCTTTGGAAAGAGCCAAGGATCACATTTAATTTTAATTCCCGCTTGTTATGTCGCTTCAACATCAGCGTCGGAACACCGACTTTTGCAATCTCTTTGGTGATTATGTTATATCTATGCCAACTCACTCGCTCATTCTCTCGGCTGTCGTTAGTCACAATATGCACACTACATCACACAACAAATTCGCCAAACTAATTGCTATTCTCATCTCAGGTACACATGAACCGCTCACAACGGTTTCTGTCAAAGCGCACTCCTCATCCATCCAGCTTGTCCTCGAAAAAAAAAAATTAGAAAACACCCAGATGATTAATGACATCGGCGCATGTTGGTCGTTTGTTTTGTCAGATCCTAATGAAAATTAAACACACGCTGACGTTGACGACCCATATTCCTTTACCACACGCACACACAAATTAATTCCAGAAAGTAACCCACACCGCAATCCATCATTACATTAATAGAGCACCCCTGAGCAGGAGCAACAGCAGATAGACCCTCATTCTTTCATTCTTTGTTTCTACTGTTATCATCCCTCATCGCAGCTCGCACTAATTCGTTGGTCAATGTCATCATTAATTTTCATTAAAGTCACCTGGATACAGTCCCAAAGTGGGGCAACTATACACAAGCTGAGTAAATGATTTAGCGTTCCTTTGGTCAGCGCGCCCAGCTGACAATCCTTCGTCGTTGTCAACGGCAGACCTTTTGGCCACAGCACAGATTCATCATCCACAGTGAGAGACATGTCATCCATCAAAGAAGATAAATGATGGTCTAGCAGTATCTTTCTATAGTCTGTCCACATGTACACTGATACACACTCATATTCGAATGTGTCCTTCCATCGACTGAGTGACCAGCAGTTGGTCAACATGTGAAGGCGACTTCAACTTGACACGACAGTGGAGACGGGGACCCATCTTCTGCTGAAGTGCAATTGTAATATGTCCTCTCTGCCGCTCTGACGTTGACGGCGACGACCCTGAAAGGACTAGGCGGACCTGCACTGCCACGTTTACCGATAGACGACGATAAATCAAAATGAGACGTCATAAAATTACCATTATCATGTGGCAGAGCATGTTGCATGTCGAAAGACAGCACATATACCGTCGGAAGTAGCAGCCAGGATATGAACACGAGTGCCCTATCCAGTGTCCACTGTCCATTTATGTCAGAAACATGATACTCGCTCTCGATATATGGGGGCGTTCAGTTCCTATGGCTGACATCAGTGAAACGTACAAATGATGTCTGGAACGTTGTCTCGATTTGTCCAGGAAATTCGAAACGCTGCATTGTGAGTGAGTGTGTGTGCGTTGCTCTGGACACTTGAATAAGAAGGATCTTCTTTTGTGTGTTCATAAATTGTGTTCTTTTTCAACTGGCGAGAGGATTTCCAATTAAAGGGAACAAACAATGCGATTCCACGCCACCTAATTCCATTGATTACCGCTGGCGCAATGCTGAGGCACGATCTTACTTCACGCGGTTTAGAAAGTCATAAATCCTCATCATGATTCCTTGTTGCCGTGGTCGGGGTTCGCGACTCCTCATATGCAATAACTCAGCAAAATCACAATACACCGAAAATTAATACCACAGTGAACTCAGTGCGCCGTGCACAGATCCTTTGGATTGGACTCGAGTTGCGGAGAGCCTTTTTTCCCGTCCTTCCACTTCGCGAAAATGATTTACAGCGACACTAAAACTATTGTGTGGCGGTTGCTTTTCAGCGTCTTGGCTTGGCTCTACTCGACTCTTTCTCATGGTAATGAGCGGCGGCGGCGTCGTCGTCGTCACGGGCTCCGAGTCTTATGGCTAAACGAACAAAGCCAACTAAGAAAAAAGATGAAGCAGCCAAGGAGAAGCGCGGCGGCAGTCGCAAACACTTTCAATACAACCGCAATAAATAACCACAAATCTGATGATTTATTGGGTGAAACAAATCATAACTATTTTTTCTTCTGATCGTGTTGGGGTCCTTTTTTCTCTTTTTGTTTAGTACGTTTTAAGGTTTTAACGCGCTGAATTATTGGCAGGGGATTTGGTGTAGGACAGAATTATTTCCACTTTCGATAAGTTACCTACAGCTGATTGATTCACTTTGTTATATCCGTAATCTGAGGTGAATAATGTGAACGACAGTTGTATGTATACTTACGGTGCTATCACCACTTCTTCTTGGTCTGGGCAACTGTCACATTTAATGTGGCTTACTAAAGTTGAATAGGTATTTGTTTCACATATGAAGTAAAAACTTTTCGGAATATTGATCATTCTTGCAAACATATTTTGACAAACTTACTAACCAAACTAATATTTTTTTTAGCAAGTTCGTGCAGCAAAAATAAAAGGTAAGGAAAACCGTTTTAACAAGCAAACTAAAATATTTTTAAAACCTATCTGAAAGTACTCACTGAAGTTTGGATAGATACCTACACCTCGCAAGTTTCAAAATATTAACATTCTGATAATTGGGAAGAAATCGATATTCCCACCCTTTTGACTAAAAAGGGGAAGAAATGTATTAATTTGCATAAAGAGTAGGTAAATTAAAAAAAAAAAATAAAAAACCCGTTAAAAAAACGAGTCGAAAAATGTTTAAAAAACGCTCAAAATCGCATCAAAAAATGGGTCAAAAAACGAGTCGGAAAAGGCGCCGAAAAAGGGTACCGAAAAATCGCGTCAAAAAAGCAGTAGAAAAACATCGCAAAACGCATCCAAAAAACCTTCTTAAACGCGGCAAACTAGCCGTCACAACACATTGGAAAGCGGGTCTAAAAACTCTTCAAAATTGCATAGGAAAACGAGCTCTAGAACCCCGAAAAAGCGTACAAAATCGCGTCCAAAAAAATGCATAAAATAACTCGTTAAAATATGCGTCGAAAAGAGGGTAATTAGTCCAAAAACGAGTCGGAAAATGAGACGGAAAAGGGTACTGAATCGCTTGGTAAGTTACTTCAAAAAGCAGTAGAAAAACGTCTAAAACCCTATTCAAAAAAAAAACTCCTAAAACGCGGCTAAATAGCCGTCAAAACGCATTGGAAAACGGATCTAAAATTTCGTCAAAACCGCATAGGAAAACGAGTCCTAGAACCCCGAAAAAGCGTACAAAATCGAGTCTAAAAATCTTATCGAAAAGCTCGTTAAAACTCGTCGAAAAGCGGGTTAAAATAGCCGTTTAAAAACACAAAAAAAATCGTCAAAAATGTCCAAAACCAAATAAGAACAAACATCGAAAAACCAGTTAAAAAGCGCGTAGAACCCGTAAAAACGGCATCCAAAAACACGCTCAAAACCGGGTTAAAACGCGTCGAGAAACGTCTTAAAAGAAGGGCTAAGAAGGTATCGAAAAACGCGCCCAAAAACGCAAATTAAACTTCCAAAATCGGATCAAAAACCCGTTCATCGTTCAATCGTTGAAAATCGAGTCTAAAATCGATGGTTATCTGTGGACCCAAAATTGCGTCTAGAACGCGTCCAATAACCGCTCTAAATCGCTTCGATAAGCAGCTTTCTATATACGTCTGCTGCTGGCTGACTGGATCCAAATAAGACAACTATAATTATTCTCACATATTTTGAAGGCTCCACGTCTTGGTTTCCAACACTTTCTGTCTGTAGGAATTGCCGAACCCACCTGCTTTCCATTTTCATCATAAATTTTCTGATGTCCTCGCAATCGAAACTGCTGTTTTTTATGACAGCAATAAATTTCTCTCCCACGCTCCCTCAGACTTACATCTATAAACAATAACCGAACACAAAAATAGATAATCCCCATCCATCCCTGATACACCACAAGAGCGCAAACAATAACAGGAAACTGCCAATTTATCCTTTCGTACAACACAAATTCGAAATAAAAAAAAAAACTACAATCCAATTTAAATAAAAGGATATATGCGACTGCCTAATCATATTTCATTATTGGCAATAAATTAACTGCAAGGACTCTTGCTGGAGAAATAAAAACTTAAATATATTATCCGGAAGAAGCACCCAGTCTACCGTGGCACATAAAAATGTTAAAAGAAAAAAACAAGTCCAAACGAACGGCAAAAAAATGTTTGTTCCTTTTAAAATTACTTGCAGGATATATACGTTGATATGTACTGTGTAGTCTGTGGCGGCGGCGACTATATGAAGTGCACACGAAAGAATCGAGGGTCCTTTGGCTTTGTCATAATTCCTATACCAGCAGTGATTTACTGCTGCAATTGTGCTTGTCCTTATACAGTGTTTTCTATCGTCCGGACTTACAATTTACATTACTCACCAAAGCGGGAAGGACCTTTTCTTGCTTACTCACACAGATAGGCTACCCTGGCAATATCCTGTTTATTGCGATTTGATTTAATGTTATAGTTGCACAATACAGAGGAAAAAAACCCTTGCCCATGTGTCATTTTTCACTCTCAGTTTACGACTTCAATCCAATTCTATTTTCATATTATTATATTTTATCAATGATCCTTGAAATCCTTTTTGTCGATTGTTCTATATAACTACTCACTCTCCTGTTGTTACGTGAAACGGAAGAAGGCGAGCACACACGACAAGTCCATGGGTGATGAAGAATTTTGTTTTGTTTTGCTGGTGGTTCAGGTTGTCCTTGGAAAGCATCCTTCTGCGATTTATTGTTTATGAAGAAAGTCCCCGCCTTGTTTAGTTGGTTTAGTTGTCGTTTTTACAGGTCCCGTGTTGTCATGTCCCTTTTTTTTCCGTCGAATTTAAAATATATATTGCATTTGCGAAATTGGATCGGATTAAAGGTCTCTAGCTGACTCCGAACAGGAGATAGCCGTCGAAGTGCGCTCTATAGGGTATGTGCGTTTGGGTGTGCTCTGTCGCTTGTCATAATACATACGATGACAGGATAATTCCTAATATTCTTTCCCATTCATAGGGGAATAGTCCTCTGTCTGTGTTTAGTGTGAGAGATCCTGTTTGTCTGGTTCATTTTATCTGATTTCAATTACTGGGTAAAAGGTTGTAACTGCTCAGCAGGAGACGATATACTAGAGAGAGGGTGAAATGAAAATTTAATTTCCCTTTGAAATCTCATCCTTGGTTTCGAGTTGCAAGATTTTTTAAAAGAGATTAAGGGCGTTAAGATATTAACTTTTTCAAGGGCGTACCCGAACCGGAACATCCACCGGATGTGACGATGACGATGGCGAGTACTATGCATGGGAACAAGGACACTTGATGCAGATTAAATCGAAACTTTTTTTCGAGTCAGTGATACTGCACAATACAATGCTTTAGTGGATCCTTTTTTTATGTAATTGCATGCATTATTGATGCAGGTATTTATTCCTTAGAGTGGGGATTAGGCTGTTTTTTTTCTTTGCCTTGTAGCGAGATTTGTATATTGATTTGATAGATATTCCTTAGTGCAGGAAATGAATGTGAAGGCAGGCAGTAAAAAAAATCCACTTTTTTGACGCCCAATGGTGTTCAGACTTCGAAAAATATAGAGACCTGCAGCAATTTTTATTACAATATTTATTTAAATATAAAAAATAAATTAATAGTGATAGGTATAATTAGTAGTTATATTTATTATGTATCTATATATTTATAAATGACTAGCTGATCCGGCGAACTTCGTACCGCCTAAAATTGATTAAATTATTAACATCCCTTTTGTTAGTTTAACCTCTCTATTGAACGACTGAAACTCCCTTTGAATTGAATTGAGTTGAATGCATAGAAACTTCATAGATTTTCGGGCTTCTTGATCGTTTTTTTGCGCTAATGAATGAATCGAGTTGTTCCGGTCAGATTTTCAAAAATTGATGGTTAGCATCTGTGATTGGCAACAATGAACCAATTTTATGATAAACTTGTCCTTGTATCTGTAATGTAGAAGGAAAGTATTCAAAAGATAAGCTTGAACTTGTAAAAACCTCACAAATTTGGCTGTCTCTTTCAAATGTTTCATTTGAAATGCCTAAAACCGAAATTACCTTAAATGTCGGCATAAAATTATCTCGTATTATATTCGTTGCTCCAAAAGATGTCATTTGGAAGCATGAATTGTACATTTGAATGTTATCCAAAAAATGTTTTGATTCTGGTGTTGTGCCAGAAAGTAATGATCGTTATGGTTCAGGTGGATATTGTAATTCTGGTAATCGAACTTTCCCAGAAGCACAACACATTCCAGTTTCCAGAAGTTTCATTTCCAAATTTGAATGCATTACAAAATTGACATAATTTGTTCATTGCGCCAATAACCACAAATTTGTGCAAACTATAATCAATGGCACTATTATATCGAAAGCCAGCACCATTTAAAACATCATTATCATTGATTTGTTCAGCTCGTTGTTGTCTTTGTTGATTGATTTTGCCTTTCCTTTGATCTATTTTGCGTTCTACATGACCGACTACCAATATCACTTCTTCGCTGAGGTGGCATTTTTGGTACAAACTAAAAGAAAAAATTTAATTATAAGAATTCAATTTATCTTATCTTCAATCTTGAAAATAAGTTAAAGGTACCATCGTAGGAACCGCAGAACTAAACTTTTTCAAAATGTTGGCAAAACATGAAAAACCTGATTGAAAACTCGAAAAAGTATTTTGACAAAATAAAAATTGATTCCTCATAAAAACAAAAAACTTATTTTACAGTACAAACACATTTTGTTCCGGTTTTGGTAAAAAAATTGTCATAATCTTCCAATTAGTAGTCTTCAGCTTCTCGAACGACATCTTGAGATGTCAAATCACTAAAAAAATCATTCAAAAACCAAAATGTACTGAAATTCATGTGTTTTTCCAAGCACGCACAACACACGCATATGTTTTCCAATTTCAACCAAACTTCAGAAAAATGATATATAGACCAATAACAGCGATGTGTGAAAGTTTGGTTAAAATCGGTAGATGCGTTAAGGCGTGAATCGGCGACAAACCAACACAATTTTAGGCTCAATTTTTCTATATATAGATAAGTTTATACAAAGGTATCATAATCATTAGTCTTTTAATTGAAGGCTGGAATGAATGGTTGCACGAAGTATTAACTGTTTCATATAAATTTATAATAAAACTTTATTTTTTAGTCAAAAAGCTAAAATTAATTTAAAAGATGAGAAGACCCTATAAATCTTTATATTTCTTTTATTTTAATTTTAAAGATTTATTTAATTATGATCATATTTATTTATATATTTTATTGGGGTGATAGTAAAATGCACGATTCACCATTCACCAGTTTGGCTTAAAATCGGAACATCAGTTGGTCCCGGTTAACTATTCCCGGTTAGCTGAATAGGTATGAAGATGCACTTTTAAATCAATATACACGTTCATGTAAGTACAGCATCCAATTCTACATAATTACCAAAGTTAGAAGTATGTAAATACCCCCAATATTTTTGCAAGCTCTTGTCCTTCATTGCCATCATCTGTGATCGTCATATTTATATTTGGTAACTTCTCCAATAGTTATACCCCTCCTGCATACAAGTAGGCGACATACTTTTTCATACTGAGGACAATAAAACCGTGTATCGTGTTCCGCATCTTCTATTGTTTTTAAAAATTGGACAGAGAAGGTTGTTTTAGCGCCTTTACCTAAGCCCAAGGCATATTTCTTTATCAGAGCAAGTCCATCTCTGCCGGCCGTATTTTTCTTCTTGTGCCTGTAACTGACTGTCTGTTATAAATGCAGTTGAAGTTGCTGTTGCTTTCCTTGAGCTTGGCACTATGGCCACTATAAACGCTGCTTCATATGTCGTTTTCCTAAAGATCTCCAAACTCTCAATGCATTGGTTCGATCTTCATCAATGATTTTGAATAACAGTATTAGCGACGATGAACCTTTTGACAGAGTAGCAGTTTTGTTTCCGTTTTTTTTTGCCAAACATCGCATCATCCTGTCAGTGTAGGGATTGCTTTTGTAATTCCTCGTCAGCTACCTACTCTTCGAGGTATTCTTCGGCCGTCACCCAAGCTTTTTGGTTTGAAATTTATAGTGTGCAACTTTTCCCTTATAGTCTGCCATTCTACCACTTATGGTGGCTACTGCTGCTTGTCAAATCCATACTGGCGGTCTACCTCACTTGCTCATCCACCTCAGACTTCAATCTATCACTAATGCTGCACTCCAATACTTTCTCAATGATATCCATTATGTACTAGGTTCTGTTCTGTTGTGGAAGTTTCATTCCTTGATTCTTCAACTGATTTTAAAATAATTTTGGGGGTGCAATCGATGACAGACTTTATTTTTGCTTACGATTTCGATTCAAGCTTGCAGAACATGATCCTTTGTCGAGTCGTTGTTGGATCAATCACGTTCAAATACGTTACCCTGAGTGTTCGGATTAGAGCTTCATCCGAACATATCCTAAATAAGTTGCAGATGTTTCCGGGACCATTGCCCACCCTTCAGCTTTTGTTTTTAGTGGACCTCTTTGCACTGCTGAATGACACTTTTATTAGTAAACTTAAATTTTTCACGAAATAATGGAAGTAGAGGTATCGGAACATAGGATTGAAAACAGCGTTGAATCAGTACTCCTTTTAAGGCTCCGCTTGTCTCAAACCCCATCTCTCCCAAAGCCCTTGACATTTTGCATCCAAAATACTCACCAGAAACTATTTGCGCAAGTTTCCCCGATGATTTAAAATCGACTGTAACCGCTTTTGCCTACTTCAGACCCAGCCTCGCATAAAATGCTGTTCAATCTATCATAAGCTACTACATAAATACACCATAACGACGTTTCAAGTTCTTCCTAAGGTATCCGCACCTAAACGAGCATCTAGGTATTGTCCTATTGTCTGATATATCAAGAAGAATATTGGATACCAAGTTTGACTTTGTTTGCACGTTTCTGACAATGCCAAACCGCAACATACGAATAGGCTGTTGGGTCCTTACATTTTCTTTCTGTTATTGATTTGATTTTTCGATTACAAGAAAGTTGTAAGAATCGACCTTGTTATGTATCATGACCAACTTTGTCGGTCAATTGATTCATCTTCAGTTGGATGGGAACCAGGGCTGCAGTCAATATGCTTAACCAGGTCAACTCAATCCATATCAAAGTGTCTTCAATTGCATAAACCACCGAGGTGGTTGCGATTACCCAAGTCTATATACTACCCGCTGAATTGATGAATTGAAAAGCTTCCTGAGGATAGCACTGTGTGCACTAGAATGTATGTCTTGTTGCATGTCATAAACAAGAACATAGAACGAAACTATAATTGACAACGCTATCGACCCATGGCGCCTCTTGTGCTTTTATTGAGTTCATCTGCCCACAAATTTTCCTTCAACTACGCAGGCCTTGAGATTGTTTTACAAAATTCCAACAAAAATAATTGGAATGCAAACTACCTGCTCACTGACTTCATATTATGCAAATTACACCCATCGTCCCATTTGTACCTACCAGTTAGAAGATTTTCCTTAAAAAAGCTTGAAAGTAACTATACACTTGCTTGCCTCACACACCTACAGCGTACCTTCAACTTCACTACTATTATC
Source organism: Cheilosia impressa (assembly GCA_948293265.1). NCBI lineage: Eukaryota > Metazoa > Arthropoda > Insecta > Diptera > Syrphidae > Cheilosia > Cheilosia impressa. The sequence goes on from OX411883.1 coordinate 40,874,808, forward strand.
AAAAATGAATTTCCAAAATAGATTTCGAAATATCGCCGCTGTATGCCTGTGTACGACTTTAACATAAATACGTGTGTGTGCTACAAATCTCTCAAACTTCAGTGCTCTAATTTTGCAGTCTGAAAGAAAATCCCACTTGACAGACAGCCAGTTGGTTGGAATCAGCACAGGGGTGGGACGAAATTCGTAAGTTACAGGATGAAATTCATGGGTGAAAGAAAACCCTATTGTCAACTTGTCAACTTTGCATCTATTCACACGCTCCAATTCGTTCATGTACACTGTACAGTACACAGCGTACACTACACACGCACCATCGTATGAAGTTACATACCAACGTCAACGATGAGGACGACGACGACGACATCAGACATTATGACAGTCGTCTCTGTGCCAGACAACAAAATCCCAATACAAAGTACAAAGTAAGCAATTTCATTTGCATTGCCACCCATTTCTGTCAGTCCTCTATGCTCCCTCCAGGCCGTGCCCTCAAAAAGTGTTCATTTCTACACTGAGAGAAAAGAATAAAAAAACATAAACAACAAAAAATTAACTATTTCGCTCGGTGTAGAGCGAGTCCTTGCACAGACACCATCCCTAGGACACACACGGCAGCAGCGGCACATTCATTTCTTTTGACTTGACATTGCTGTCAACATGCCAACAGGGTTGAAGTCTACTCTAGGGCGTCGTATGCAAATGTCAATTTGCATTGCAAACTCTAGCACACACTCGCGCACACATATGTACCTCCGAGTATCCAGGATAATATGCAACGGGGAACACATTTTTTCGCTACCGATTTTCAATGACGTCGTACGGTGTGTATGGCAGTGGCAGCGCAGTTAGGTGGCAGCTAGATGACACCATGATTTTTCCACATCGGTGCATGCAATCACCCAATGCATTCATTGTGTGAGTGTGTGTGGATTATATGTCAAGACAAACGGTACAGGGGAAGTGCTCTGGCGATGGTGATGGTGACCAGCGAATATGCAATTTGTGCTCTGTTCCACCTTCGGTTAACATCACGATGACACAATGATGTGGGGCGAACAGTGGCACCAGCGACAGCAGCGTCAGGCCATCCACCGACTATGGTGTCAGAATGTGTTAGTGTGCTGTCACTTTGACAGTTTGTTTCTGCTTCTCATTTATTTTCGTTTCACTTGTTCCAGTTTTTTGTTTTATTCTTTTTTTTCACTTTTTCAGTTGGTGTCGCTTTTCGTCTGAACCGAAATTAGATTTGATTTCTGTCAACTGTCTGTCGTGCCACTTTGGTGTCACATAAAGAGAAATCATTCATTGTCATGGTGACATTTTCATTTGTTTGCCGCCGTCGCCTCTTCTAACACCTTTGATGGACGTGTGCACGCCATGGTAATGTGTTGACACAACGACTGATAATGGCAGAGTTTCTAACTCATATATACTCGTGTATGCATGTGGCGGGTCGGCATAGGTGGTCATAAATTGTGATACAATCACCTAATGTCAATTGGCTCCATCGTAGTCGTAGTCGCAGTCGCAGTCGTATAGTCGTCGTCTTGGGCCAGCCAGAGTTTTGACGTGATCATAAATATCAAACACACCCAGGCTATACATACACACAGTGCACACACCCCATAATTCAATCCTCAGATGAGGCTTTTATCTAACGTTGGGGGTGTTATTTATGGCCTTCAACTTGAGAGTTTCACACTCCTTTCTCCGCCGAGACTGTGTGTTCTTATTTATGGCGCACAAAAAGGAGTTTTCAACGTGCTGCATTGGGTGTGGGTCCTCTGGCAGGGATATCAGTCTTCATTTGGAGTTTTTTTTTCTCCATTTGTTGTTCGCCTTTATTTTTTGCATTTTTATGATGTATATTGTGGCTTGTGTGGATAAATGGAATTTTTATATTGTGACTGGAGACGGACGGCTTTAAACCAGTTGTTGGGAAGGGTTCTTTGGTCGGTGGATGGTAGTCAGTTTTCATTTGCAATAATCTTTAAAGGTACATCAAGTGAGGTGTCTTTTAAGATCGGTGACTTAACTCGGTCGCACTAGTTTGGTTGGGGAGATTGCATGAGGGGGATGATCAAGTACCAGGAGAGGCATTGAATGAGTTCAAGAATTGGGGTTGAAGTTGTTCGCTTTGCATAGAATAAGCCCCAGTCGAAAGTGGTGATAACGCGTTGAAGATTGCTTAGAAGGCATTGGATAGGAGTAGGCTGTAGCTTCATCTCATTTAACGAAGGTATAAACACCGTTCTTGTGAAAGAGGTAGGTGTATGCCATTTTCTATCTTTCCGGAAGAGCGAGACAAGACTTAACACTTCAAAATGCATGTGTCATTCATGCGTGAGCTAAAAAATCCACCATCCCATAAGGACTGCCATGAACTTGCCAGGGCGATTGTGCTAAATGCAAAAAACGGTTCGGTGTTAGTAGTTAAGAAAACTGTCTTACAGACACCTCCTATTATACCGATGCTTCAAACGAGCTTGTCCCAAACCCTAAGTATAGGTACTTAGGTGCTCTACAGTTCATAGTGCGACAAGACCTTAAGTCCAATCGGGCCTAATCTTGGGAAACTACTTTGATTGATTTAGGTCATTTTCTACTTCTGTCTGAAGTATTTCTCCACTTCATTGACCCTTTGAGTTACTCTGAGCAAACTCGAATGATATAAGTCTAACATGCGCTGCAAAATGTTTTGCTATTAAAAATGTAAATGCTTTTGAATATCTGGGCTTAACTATCGATAGCAAAATAAATTGGAGTGTTCACACTTTCTTACTAAAAAAGTATATTCTGAAAGCACCACATATTATGTATCACCTTAAGTTTATTTTAGTTTTTGTGCAGTCTAAGTTGCAATATGGGCTCGTATGTTGGGGTGGTACTTAAAGCAATAACTTACAGTCCCCGGTTATATCTCAGAAACAGATTCTAAGATTAATATGGAAATAACATCGCCGTGAACATAGTTTTTGTCTGTTTTGCAACTTAAAGATACCTTCTCTGAAATATCTTTATTTTTATAAAGCCTTAAAAATATTTTACCTAAGAACTTCTTAAATCAAAATTTAACTGCATATGGGATATGTAGCTCAGAAAGATATCTGGCTAAAATTCCATCTTACAATACTCATCGCTTCTTACAGTTTTATGCATCAGTAGCACCCAGACTGTTTAATCTGTTACATTTTGAGATTAAAAAGTACTCAAAAATTCTTTTCGTTCAACAGAAAAGTTAAAAAGTGGCTATTTAAGTTTGAACTCAAATAAATAAAAAACTCAGTAAAAGTAGTTTTATAGTTTTGCGTATGCGTACTTTTAAAACTAATGAAATAACGTTATTATTACCAGATTTGTTAGCATCTTATAATCACCCCCCACAACAACTTTTTTGTTTGATTTATGTCAAAAAACGTTGTTTTTCTAAATCGTGCTGTAACTCAAACTCAAAATATATACTATGCACTGAGTGTTTCGGGAAGGGTTTTACTGTACAGTTTCCCTCTCGTAGCTGCAAAACAGCGACTGACACGATTTATTGTTTTCGCAATTTCCCATGAGACGTCTTCTTCGAATGTAAGAGCAGAGTCCATGTAGACGTAGTTCCCTATACTGCCTCAAAGTTCCAGATGTCTACTTTGACATCTACATGGGGTAACTTAGGGAGCACCTTGTATGAAGTCTTTCGACTTATATTGATAACAATGTTGAAGAATGTGTCATAATCAACTATGGCAACCTAGAAAACCTACTGACGTTTGTTTGTACCAACCCATCAATGAAGCTGATTTAGGTCCTTTTAAACCGGCAATTCCATTTCAATATAATAATCTTTATTTATCAACTTTAGCTCCGAGAAATAGTGTTAAATGCCACATTGCCACATTGTGTAGGGGTATTTTTAATAATTTTCAAGGGTAAAACTTTCCTTAATGTCCAGATATAATATGTAGATATTTAAAATAATTTGTTTATATGTGAAGTGCCACTCCCCGTTTTCTTATCCCGCTTATTTTTTGCAAAGAGCTTTAATAAGGCGATGCACTTAAAAGTTCACACACAACAAAATCGGTGCAGGGAAATAAGTCCCCGGGAACTAAGTCCACTGAGGGACGTAGTTCCCACCTAGTGGGAAATAAAATCACTTTCGTAAAGTGGACTTAGTTCCCATGCAAGATGGGAACTGAGTCCACTTTCTTATGGGAACTTAGTACACATTCAAAAATAAGAAGGGGGAACTAACTTCCAACATTTAGGATTGGACAACAAACTGTGAAGTGCAGTTAGTTATCACATTCTTCTAACAAAATCTTAAGCTTATCTCGGATAAGTGCAGTCAATACGATTCATTATCAGTAAAAACAGTTTGAAGTGAATCTTATTTTCAGAGTCTTGCAAACTGAATTTCGAAGGGAGTATTTTGTCAAACAGAACAAAAATTAAAAAATGCAGTTCAGTTTGCAAGACTCTGACAATTTTTTAAGTTATTGATTTTTCTTTTCCGCTTCTTATTGGTTGCATTACATTTATGTTATATATGTATTTATTTAGTTATATATCTTTAAATCGAAATTTTGAAAATTTTGTTAACTCAGTTTGGTATATATTACTCTGACTTAGTGAACAGATAATTTAATTTTTGTTTATAAAAATTGCAAAGTTCCTACTTGACTCTTTAATTTTACTTTGTTCTTAGTCGACAGTGAGAATATACTTCACATTAAAAGGGAAATAAAACCACTCTGAGTTTTCGGAATTTATTTCCCATCTTACATGGGAACTAAGTCCACTTTACGAAAGTGATTTTATTTCTCACTAGGTGGGAACTAAGTCCCTCAGTGGACTTAGTTCCCGGGGACTTATTTCCCTGCACCAACAAAATCATGTAAAAGAAGATAACGCATAGTTAATTCCCCATTTTGAACAAAGGCCTAGTTTCTCACAGGCATTCGTTTTTATGAGTTTTTATTAGAATTGCGGCAAAAAAAAAGGAGCAACCTTCAATTTTATTTGTGGTGCCGTGAAAAAAAACTTTAAGATGTACATAATTCCGGATATTGAAGCTGAGACCAATAGCTCATTAGTCTAGCACACCAACAACCAAGCCAGCTCACCCAGAACTCAGAACGAATGGTGGCCTGTAGATTCTTCATCAGCAAATTATAAACCAACCGATGTGAAGGATGAACCTAAAACCTTGAGTGTTTATTAATTTGAGGGGTAGACATAATTTTCCGCCCCTCCCTAAACACGAAGCTCGATTCTTAAGTGAGTCAAAAAAAAAAATAAATTGGCTTCGCAATGATAAGATCCTGACATCCCCTGATTGAATAAAAATCCTAGTGCTAGGGATCCCAAACGCCATCATGCATCATGAAAAACACTGTCTAAAAGGCATAAAAGATAACTTTTAATAATTAGCGTCTTATCAACACGGGTATAGGTATGTAGACTTTTCCTTACATGCTCAGGTGATTAATTTTACAGTCATTCCCTGCCAAGTCCACATTAAGAAATAATCTCATTCAAAATTTCCCACTCCCATTAAAACATTCGACTACAGTCGAACACAAACCGAATCCCTTTTGGTCTGCAGTACTACAAACTAAGTCTGGTAACACGTTGATTCAAAACCCCGCCAAAATATTGGTACCACCAAGGAACACATGGCACATAGTCAAATATACAAATCCAATCCCTTCGTTGGAATAAAAAAGTGTCAGGTCACCCATCCACTCGAAGAGCAACCCCTCACCAAAGCAACGTCTCATTTAATTCTGTATCCGATTTGTATCCAAGGGAGAGAGCAAAAATCAAAGTTCACTTGGGGATACCTCCTCCGAAGTGGCATATGTAAGCCATCTAGGGATTCCGACAACTGACAGCTCTCAACTCACTCACAATCTTTCCCATCATTCCACCCCCAGTTGCCTGATTCAACATCTCATCGAGCAATGAATTTCACTCGATAAATCTTTTTGGCGAAAACAATAAATCGCTTCAAGGGGTTGTACCCGGGGGCGCGTCACACTCCCAGTCGGAAAAATCCCTGTAAATATCCCGCATTGTTAGAATTTATTATGCCGTCAGATTCTGTCTAATAACCGAACCGAACAATCTTCTTATCGGAAATTTCATTGCGGGTTAAGTTCTGTTGTTGTTGAGGAAATTTATAGCCCGGTGTCTGGCTCATAGCCCAAGCGGAGATGGTGATGGGGGGGAGGTCACACAAGGGTGAGCCTCATTCGAACAAGAAGAACTGTTCTACTGATTTCATTCGCCCTGTCTTTTGCATGTTTTCTACCTTAAACTGCACCAGTCAGCAAGTCATTCGAAAGCATAGTTCCCTCCGTGTTCAAACTGCCTCCATCCGGCTCCACAAAGCGTACACCTCCCCGCTGGTGGAGTTGGAGATGGAAAGAAAAGTCGTTTATTATCATCAAGCGTATCTATGTAAGAGATAACAGCTTTACACCTATATAGACTCTTCAGAGTTGTGTCTGCCAGTTTGGTTGGCTCCCAACTCCCACCTCCCACCTCCCACCTCCCACCTGCCATAGTCAGGGTGGAAATTCCCTTAAGGAGCAAACAGTGTGCCATGCCGCGTCGAGAAAGTGTCTGAGAAACAAGTTAAATCGGAAAACACCTTGAAACGTTCCTTTGATAAATTGCACTCGGGGTTAGATTTATTTTCCTGCTCTTTATCTTGGCTTGTGTTTTTTTTTCGAGGTGGTAAGCACAACGAACGGGACGACATGGCAGATACGGAAGTATGGGTTTTGGTGAATTTCTTTCCCATGTTGACATGACTTTGCTATGTGGTGGCAAAGTGGCAAAGTGGTGAATGTAAATCAGCACTGAATAATTGAAGTCTTTGACACAAGGACTGGTATTTGGCTTGAACTTTTCAAACTTTGCACCGGTGGGTTAATAATTTATGCGCGCCTTCAACCGGATGAAGTCATTTCAAGTGGTTTGTTAGTGACTTCGAAATCTTTTGAAATGTATGGTTGCGATAGCATTTGAGCGTCCCCCTAAACAGGTATAGGTGCACACAGTGTTTGCCTTTAGCGGGTTGAAGAACACCTTGTTTCAATAGTGAACTCTCTTATTTAGTTGACTGCCGCTTCAAGGCAGAGGTGGTACTTTGGGCTAAATGTCCAATAAGGGTGACATGAGTTGAAGTCCTTGCTTGAAAGATAGTCGTGGCGCATATATTTGGTCAGATATCATAGGGGTATGGAAGTAGGTAGTTGGAGGGACTTTTAAAAGATCATTCCTACGTCATTTTAAGAGCTTCGCACGATTTTTCAAGTACCTAAGATGTCGAAGAACTGGAATGGGCTTGCGCAGTAGGAAGCTATCTCCTCTAGCTTTTGTAGGTATGCCAAAACCAGACGAGGTTCTAACACGAGCCTATTAGGTAATATCGAGGAGACTGATGCATGGTACATCTAAGCTGAGCTTCTAATCATCATTTATCCAACTGCCAAAATATTAATAATTGAGTTAGCACACCCATCCTCATTTGCCCTAAGGATCTCTTCCAGTAGGCTGTTGGGCCCATCAGCTTTGATCGTCCTTGTGTAGCTGGGATATTGCTATCGTTTTTTAGGTGGACGTTGATGTTTATCAATTAACGTCGAAATTATATGATCAGAGGAATGTAGGTCCGAAGAAATAGTTTTTTTTTAACATTACTACGCGATAACCTTCTTTATAGATTTTTGTACAGGAAAGGCTGCCCTAGCACGTTCTTTTTAGCTTGTGATGAAATTTCCGCAGACTAACGCTGACACCTCTCACCATCTTGTAACCCTGGCTTATCGTGCTGATTGTTATCAGACCTTGCTATCAGACAACGGTCGTCAAATCAGGGGTTCCATATAGTGGTGCTTCTGTTAAACTTGCAGCACATCAGTGGATTATGGATATCTGACAGTTTTTGAGTTCGTTGTTGCTGAAAGATTACTAAAGTCTCGAGGTAGTAAAGGGTTCTGGCAGTCCCTTTGAGCGTTATACTTTTTCATATATAGCATTTCCTTGTTGAAGTTGGTACGATGTCCTTATTCTTACCTTGAAAAGGTGACAGACCGAGTTGTTGGGTACTATCGAAAGTTCCGACATCCAAACATCTGGAAGTTTTTTTTTGAGTCGATTGCTATATGGTAAAATTTGTTAAATGATCAGAGCACAGCCTTGTCCCTCATAGATTAGAAGTGCAGATAAGTCGTGTTTTGCTTCAGTTACATATCGTAGAAAAGTCAGTTGGCCTAAGTAGCGTCGTGTAGGGTGTAGCCTGTGCTTCCCAACTGCTATATGAGAGATTTTGTTCTCCTTGATGATCTAATCGTCGTGGTTCTTCGGTAGAGTCACTCTTTCTTCTCATATCAGATTAATGTAAGCCAATTTAGCCAAATTCTCATACTTTACAGTTCGTCTAAGCTAACCCTCTACCCTGTGGCTCGGTGTTTCTCTTACCTTGTATCAGATATTAATACGGACATAGAGGATTTTTTTATTTTTCTGAAGTAGTAAAAAAAAAAACTCCAATGTCTGTCTTCTGGAACTACGTCAAAAAAATTATAATTAAACGTCACTGTCAAGTCTATGCTCTCTGCACTAAGCACTGTCGTTCAATGGTCCCCGCACGAAACATAAACACTCTCCAATGCAGTCCATGATGCTGGATTTGCGTCCCCCAGTCTACCAACACCAACTGTCTGGGGCGAACAATTTGATTCTTATTATTTATCCTCCATGCCAATGCCACCACTTCAAAGCAGAGACAGCTATACCAGCTCTGGCGTATTTATTTTCATTTTTACTAATTTCAAACATCATCAATCCGCAATGACGAAGGCGACCCAAAAATGAAGAGAAAGAACGAACGGTCGTCGTATCATTTCATATACTCTGCTCATCCGTTCGCATTTCAAAGGAATTGAACTCAATAAAAGTTGACAGACAAATTGAAGTGGAAATGGAGATGTCATTTCGCTGGGTGTTTGGATGGGTGTACGCAGTCATTCATGTCAATCTTTGTGTCCCTTGCAGCACCACACAGCACAATGCACAAGCATTTATCCACCTTCAGCGTTGCTATTCGACGCGAGGCGACGCGACGATGTGTATAAGGAATCACTCCCCGACAGCCGAGACACAGCGCGCACACAAAAATAACCGAGTGAAATAACAAACGTCAAATTAATGACACACCGTAATGTGCTTACAAATTCGAATGTGGTTTTAAATTGTCAAATAAATTCATTAAGCCCGCGAGTGTTTAATGGCAATTTTACGTGCCGGATGTTTGTGTATGCGCGGTGAGGCACCAGCGCGGAGCTGTCTGCTATATATGCGGCACCCCAAGGGGCATACCGCATACATACTCAACCCATGTGTAGAGGAATATATTTTGCTTGCAGAGATCATCGCCTGTGTGTGGCGATGGCGAATAAAAGAATAAAAATAACGATCCACTTTAGCGATGGCACTTTCAGCTGTCTTTAGCTGTCTGTCCCGAATCGGATGTATTTTTGTGGTCTGCAACGCCAAATGATATGGAAACTCTTTGCAATAATTGGGTTGTTCCCTGGAATAGCATTTTTAATATTTTCATCAATTTTTTTCTTTTAAATGGTTTTGCAGCAGGGGGGTATAACAGTGGTGCAATTAGCGAATTGTATGCGACTAGGAAGCTTTCATTTTCGAATAAGGAGATCTCAAAGAGATTGGTTTTGATAATTATGTGTGTCTGTACGGAGTTGGGCCTTGACGACATGTAATCGAGCTTGGCCCATAAGGATATATTCATATGAACAGTGCATTCCAGTAGCCAGTCAGGACTGAAAATGAATGCGAATGTCACACCAACCGCTTAAAGAGCGAGCTCTGAGACCTGACGAACAAATAAAAGGCCAGTATTTTTGAAGGTAATTTACAAGCCTTTCAGCAATCGCAAGAGACTCGAAGTGTATACCTACTTAAGGTTTCTTGTAAGTCGATGTCGCAAGTGCGACAATTTTACTTGAGTACCTCTTTGGGTTATCCAAAGAGCTGAACAACCCTCTTTATTACTCTCTAGCTGACCGACAGGCTTCTTTAACAAAACCGAAAGAATTACCTTTGGCAAGTCTTCTTTATTATATTTGTTTAATTTGTTGCTTTTTAATTTCACTACTGTTTTAAAATGATGGAAGCTCAGCCTCTGGCTCTGAGAACTGCCTAAATAGTGTTTCAGCGTTAGATTTATGAAAATTAATTGCGTTGGCATAGAAATTTTATACACAGTTTGCATTCAGTATTGACAAAAGCGCTAAAAAAAATACCTACAAAAGACTGAAATTCTGTTTCAGAAAGGATTAAAGTCAAGCAGACTTGCTTTGTAAAGGGTTTGATGTTTGGATTTGTTTTTTTGTGGCTGCACCACGTTCTTTTGATCATAGGGAAAACAGATATGTCAGGTGAATGTCGACATATTTACAGATTGGGGGCACATCGCGTACGGTGAATGATGATTTTTATTGATAGGACGTTCAAAGTTCTTAGACGATTTTTTTGTTGGTAGTTTTTTTTTATAAATTCTGTGGGTCTGTTTAAGGTTATAGGGCCCAGTTAAGGTGACAAAACATTTATAAAGCAAATCAGGACCCTCTCATTACGTTTGCTAGTATAAGTCGGCAGATTTTTGGCATAATTACTGACTATGCTGCTCGTTTAAGCATTAATGTCAGAAATATTGAGGTAATTTTAAAACTGATCCATTTAGATATCTAGCCAAGTTTCAAACCAAACAATTTCCAAAACCGCCAAACTATCCTGCAAATATAAACGAACGTCACAAATCACTAAATATCTACTGAAATATAATGACCTCCCTATACCTGATACAGCCCATACACCAACCATTGATCAAATGCAGCAACCTCCATTGGTGCCTCAGTTATTTGCCACCACTGTCTCAACAATTTGAGCCATTCGGCTGCACATTCTTCAGAGATACCACCACTTAGCCGCACGAATTTATCTCCGCAATCCTTTGCGTTTAAGTGACAGTTTTGCTCTTTGGCGTTCATTCGAGTGAGATTAAATTATCTGAAATTACAAATGACATTACAATAATTTAGCCAACTTAATGAACTGAAATTAATTCGCCGCATCTTACGACGACGGTGGATGGGGACGCCAACGACCATGGCGATCATTATAGCCGTGCTTTTATTGGTCACGCTTTCACTTTAGGAACGGTTGATGTGTGTGCCGGGGCACGGCGCGCCAGCAAAACCATCGAGCGCTCGCAACTCGACTAACTTATTTATTGGACGCGTCGCGATTTTGCATCCACTGCACACCGTCCGTAGAGTGATGCGCCCCGCTCACGGGGCTAAGAGGTGTTTGCCATAATCACAGCACAGCTAAATTTATTGGTTGTTTTAATTTTCAGGCTTGGCCGCCTTATTTCGCCCCACGCCACCACACATCAGTGACACACAAGCAGAAGCAGCAGCCAACAGCATCAGCCACAGGCAGGCGAGCTAACAACTGTCAACTTTGTGACATTTATTCCGCATTATGAAGAAATTTACAATCGAGTCGATGTGTGCTGCAGGCTGTATGTGTTTGCGCGCATTTTGTGTGCCCAATGCAACTCTACATAGTTGACTGATCCTGACTGGCACTTTATTGCAATAAACAGAAGGCAGATATATGTTGCTAACAGCTGATTGTCGGCCATTTGGCTGGGCGATAAATTCACATTTTCGCGTGAAAATTTACGATCGCTAATAAAATGTTGACGGCACATTGAAATTCGGTGTTTAATGGGGCGCACTATACAGATATACCGCGCGAGCTAACTGCACGGAGTGTCCTTCATCACTGTGTATTTCGTTTGATGCTTCTGTCATTGATGGACAGTTTTGTTGTCTCTAAAGGGATTTGTTACAAATTTAATGACCTTTCGGATTATATCGAATTATGTAGGTAGCTAAATTCCTTATTTTTTGAAAATAGGTATCGCATAAGGTGTCAAGAACCCTAACCATCCTTGCATATAAATCACGTAGGTATGCTCTGCCTTTAACCACAGTCGGTAGAAGTTGTCTCTAGAGACAGTCCCATTTGAGATGGCCTATATCCTTTTGGCTGTGATTCTCTATCTCTTAACCTGCGTCGGCCCTTGGTTTCGGTCAAGGTTATCATCTTCCCATTTCATGATTTTTGAGTGAATATCTAACTCAAACTCTATACAGTGATTTGTACCAGATGGTCCCCGCATTCGTTTTAAACCTTTGCAACTTTTGACACTTAACCCCTTCAAAAGAGGTTTAAGACGCCAGTTTGATAAATGCCAACAATTTTTCACTTCTCTCTGACAAGCTGTTTGGTCAGAGTTCGAAGAAAAGTTCAACTTAGGACCGGAAAGCTTTTAAGCCAGGTTCTAGTAACAGTTTAACCTAGCTGTCTCAAAATTGACCCTCCATGACGAATTCTACTCTCAAATACAACATTGCTCGCACCATATCGGCTCAGAGGCTCTCAGTCAGAGCAAAAGCAATTTTTACGAATGGCCGACAGTGTGTAATAAATGTGGCAACACAATGAGTCCAGGCTGACATGGAACCCCGTCTAATTGTCTTTATCGAGTTTCAAACAATAGCGTTGTGAAGGTTAACTTCTACATGAGTGTTCCTCACCTAAGGCAAGGTCTGGACTGTGCCGGGCACTGGTGCTCATACGCCGTATGAACATATAGCCATTTCAGATGTTCAATTTTCTAACCAAGTCTATGTAAATGTGATTAAATAAAGCTCGAATAATTTTGGGTTCGAAAAGAAAGTCTCCATCCGTTTTCGCTAATTTCCATGTTTCTCTGTCGTAGGGGTGAGCTGAGACTACAAAGGTCTTGCAATAGACTTCCTCTGTCAAAAAAAACAGATTTCCACTAGATTTCTGATGTCATACCTCTTCTGTTTCTCTCTACTTTAGCAAACGCTCTAATTCTGTTTCTGTCAATGACACGAAGGTCATCAGCGCATGCTGTAATTGCATCAAGTAATTGCACTGGCCTTTGTGTTGTGCCTCTGGCTGATAGCTTGCAAATTTCTCACCATCAAGTAAGAAGTTGGAGGGATTGCAAGACAGCGCATGACCTTGTCTAAGTCAGTCTTTGACTGCAGCGGTCTCGGTGAAATAGTTTCCAAACTTAATTAGGCAGCGAGCGATCTCCATCGTCGTGTTGGAAAACCTTATACAGGGTGGGCCAGATACAAGTTCCTTTTTCAAAATGCAATAAATTGAACAAAATTCAGCACAACGTCCTTCAAGTGTCAATTGACATTGCCAAGACGGCTGATAACACGATTTGGGAATTTGGTGCGCAGAAGATCGATTGTGGCATGAGCTGAGTGGAATGGTGTGCCGTCCTGCATGAACGAGAGGTCGTCTAAATCCATGTCTTCAATTTCAGTAAAAAAAAAGTCAGTTAACATGTCTCTGTAACGCCCACCGATGACCGAAACGTTCTTCACAGCCTCATTTTTAAAGAAAAATTGTCCAAAGATGCCACCACTCCAAAATTTGCACCAAACTGTCACTCTCTGTCGATGCATTCGTCGAGAAGCCGACGATAACGTGTGGTCTTCCGAGCCCCAGATGCGTCAATTTTGTTTGCTAACGTGGCTGCCAAGATGACAATGCGCCTTGTCAGAAAAGATGATTTTTCGCCCAAAATCTTTTCATCTCAAGAACACTCACTTTGGATAAGTTTTCGATATTTCCAAAGTTGTTCAAGCGTAAAGCGATTCATATCGTTCCGCAGAGGTATGATACTGAATTTCTGTCAAGATTTCGAGCGAAAAACAGCTGTCAGTGTCAAAATAATCTATGATTTAAAAAGAAACCACTAGATGGCCCACCCTTTATAATAGTTTGATAGGGAATTCAAAACTGGCCATTGCCCTATATGATTCGTCTTTATAAATGCATACGTGGCCATTGGACTTGACAGACCCATGCGTGTGCCTCCAGCACCAGACTTCTTTTGTTCTCTCAAGGGTGTGTGCAAGTGGTCGCTTGAGATCTTAATATAAAATGACACTGATGGTGGTTCATAAACGAAATGGTTATAGGAGGTCACACATTAAAAAAAATTGATACCTCTATAGATGGGGATGTATTTAAGGTCTTCTTCTTCTTCTTTCTTCCGACCACATTTTTGGAAATAAATAGATAGGTGTATATCTCCTCCATCGATCTAAGACTGCTTTAAATACCTCTGTGGGTTGGCCATTTACTCCACGACCCTCCTTGAGTTTAAAGGTACTGTCCCCACTTCGTTTTAGTCCGGTGGACCGAAGCCATTGGCTTTCAACGTGCAGGTAAAATGGTTGTTCTGCCTGACAGAGAAATGTAAGCGGCCTTCTCCATTTAACAGCCTGAAGAAGGGGTCCCTACCTCTAGGTGCAATATAGAAATACTGCCCGCGCTCCTCCTATACTCACATTCCTTACCACTTGTGTCTGGGCCGGCCATGCGTTTTCCGTAAACCGTTCAATCAACAACTGTCCAGTTTGTTATGACTTATGAGTTTCATTCATCCGTGGCCCATTTCCCCTCGCGTTACACGTGTGACATCTCAAGTCGAACAACATTTTCCACCGGAAGCCGTCAAAAACTTTGTGTTTTCCTAAGAAACCCAAACAAACAGTTCAAAAGCCCTCAATCATTCTCACAGCAGGAATTAATCACTTCGTTCTCCGAGAAGTGAATCTGAATATCCCCCGCCACACGGACGTTTTTGAAAACACACGAAACAGAAACGCTCTCATTATGTGTGCATATCCATGCACAGCAGCGTATGTAAACATTTTGTTACAATTTCTCTTAATCACTCTGCCGTTGTCCACGGCCTCCTCCCGGTTGACTTAATCCGACATCAAACACAGCAATGCACGAAACACAATCGCCCTCTAAAGCATGTGGCGGTTGTTGTTATGAGTAATTCGAATAATTCGAGGATCGTGACTAATGACGGACATTGTGAAAATTCGTGTAACGCTCTGTTGCCCATCTGTCGTTTGGGTGCGCGCTGCCCTGCACTGCAATCGCTTATTTTTTCAGGCTTCCTTCTCCCATTTTCCGCACACTGAGACCCCAGTCTTGAGTCTTGACGATGGACGATTACTCAAAACGACCGAGAAACAAATGACCGATTGTCAGTGGTCATTAAGGCGATTCATTTGCAGAGCACCAACAAAGCCACAGCCTCGGTGAACCCAGTGAGCCGCCGCCGGCCTCCGCGCCGATTGAAGCAACAACTCGCGTTGTCGTTTGGATATATGCGGAAGGGTGCACCACGACGTCGTGTATATTGTACATAGGCCAGACAAGGCCAAAAGAACTCTGATGGATGATTATCTAGAGTAGCGGCCGGAGTGGATGCCCGGTGCGGCTGTGTGTATATGAGACAAATGTAATAATTAAAATGATAAATTGTCGCCATTTAGGTTCGGACGTGCAGATGATGGGGTAATTATTATTTTTTTTTATATTGTGGGTATTTTTCACGGGCTTTCGCGATTTGAGAAATGGTCGTCACAACATGAGTTTTAGCCTGGTGGGCTTGTGACAATTAGCCGGGCAGTGCAAAACTCGGTGGGGGTATATTTGGTAGCCATCACTTTGGCATAATTAATTTGTATAGGTGCACATCTTGAGTGTTGCAAGTGGAATTTAAAACGTGATGAAGAACAAAGTTATGAAGCATTGTAAGCAGCTCAGTTGGAACGGGCGATTTGACACTTGGTTAAAAACTTATTTTTGAATTGTTGAAAACCGAATAGATATTGGTAAATTGAAAGTTTCAACAGCCTTTAACTGGCTGGAGTCGTTGTGTTGCGGTTGCTTAGGATATATTATGTCGAAAATGTTCCTAATCCACAGTAGAGAAGTTTCTTTGAGGACCTTCTTTCTGGTGCTCCGTCATTTTATATCGACGCTTAATGTTCGACCTTCCATCACCCTTTTTGCTTCCCCAGATACTGTTGTGCAAGCGCAGCACACTTCGAGCGATCGACAGCTGTGCACAGGGGTCAAAACGCGTCGTTCCTAAACGAGTAATACGTTACGAAACTTGTTTTTGTTTCGCATGTAATATTTAACTTCCGATACGGTCCATGATTTTATCCTTCTCAAGCTGGAGGCAGAGTTGTTAAAGCCGATCGCAGCATAGAGGTACTGATCACAGCTGTTTACATACCTAACGATTGACTTGCCTTTTATCGGGGGCTGATTTTGGTTACTCAAAACAACGAGATAATACTTTGAGGAGATTTAACGTTGGACGGCTACAAACGCAACAAACTGCCAGAGCCTTTGCCGATCGCGTATCCCTAAACCTCTCGAGAAGTCCTACGCTGCCAGCATCAAATGCCGAAGACCAGTGGCGCCGATGCCAAGAAGCCATCAAAAATGCCGCAACTGATGTGCTCGGTTTCACCAGTCCACCCCCTCGAAACCCCTGGTTTGATGAAGAATGCCGGCAAGCGCATGCAGCAAAACAACGTGCCTACGAAGCGGCGCTGCACAGAAGGACGAGAGCAGCTCGTCAGCTCTACGAGCAAAAAAGGAGGGAAGAACACCGGCTTCTCCGGAGAAAGAAGAGAGAGCATGAGAAGCGCGCGATCGAGGATATAGAGAGGTGCTACTCCAGGAATAATGTTCGGAAGTCTTACCAAAAGGTAAAACGAACGTGTCAGGATAACAAAACCCGAACAGAAGCCTGTAGAGACGAAGAAGGAAACCTTGTAGTAGAATCACAGTCGGTGCTGAGGATATGGAAAAACCATTTCTGCAGACTGTTAAACGGCGAAGACGACACAAATTCCGCTGTCAGGCAGAATGAACCATTCAACCTGGACGATGACAGCCAAGACTTCCGTCCACCTGACCAAAGTGAAGTAAGGATAGCAATATCTAAGCTAAAGTCCAACAAGGCTGCTGGACCGGACGGCTTAACTGCCGAGCTTTTTAAGGCAGCGGGAGATGGCTTGGTGGAGAGCATACACCAACTCGTTTCCAAGATTTGGTCAGAAGAAAGTATGCCTGATGAATGGAACCTCAGCATCGTTTGCCCGATCCACAAGAAAGGAGACCCTCTAAACTGCGCCAACTATAGAGGCATCAGTCTCCTTAACACTGCGTATAAGATCATATCTGCTATACTGTGTGAACGCCTTAAACCATTCGTCAACGATCTGATAGGTCCCTATCAGTGCGGTTTTAGGCCCGGAAAGTCCACAACCGACCAAATTTTCACACTACGGCAGATCCTGGAGAAAACCCAAGAAGTCCAAATCGATACCCACCATCTGTTCATCGATTTTAAGGCCGCATATGACAGCATTTATAGAGACGAGCTATACAGAGCCATGTCTAGTTTTGGCATCCCTGCCAAACTCGTCAGATTGTGCAGAATGACGATGGAGAACGCTCGCTGCTCCATTAAGGTCGGAAACAATCTCACCGAGACCTTTGATGTCAGAAAAGGATTTAGACAAGGTGATGCGCTGTCATGTGACTTCTTTAACATCATTCTTGAGAAAATTGTGCGCAACTCACAAGCCAACACCAGAGGCACAATTTTCCATAAGTCTGTGCAACTGCTTGCATACGCGGACGATATTGACATTATTGGCAGAACACAGCGAGCTGTCACTGGCGCGTTTGCAAGTATTAGTACGGAAGCGGCAAGAATGGGTTTAGTGGTGAATGAGGGCAAGACAAAATATATGCTGTCAACAGGAAGGGACGCACAACATCGACGAATCGGACAGAACGTCACGATAGACAGCTATAATTTTGAGGTAGTTAGGGACTTTGTCTACCTCGGCTCCGCTATAAACTCTGATAATGACACCACAGCAGAAATCAAACGAAGAATTACACTTGCCAATCGCTGTTTCTTTGGTCTAAGACGGCAATTGACTAGTAAGGCCTTGTCAAGAAACACTAAGTCGATTCTATATAAGACCCTCATCATCCCAGTCCTGCTCTATGGCGCAGAAGCATGGACCCTAACAAAGGCGGATGAAGATCTTCTTGGCCGTTTCGAACGCAAGATTCTTCGAGTGATTTTTTGTCCCGTTTGCGTTGACGGGCTTTGGAGGAGAAGATTTAACAGCGAACTCTACGAGCTGTACAACGACACCGACCTGGTCAGAAAAATACGCATCTGTCGTCTAAGATGGCTAGGACATGTAGAGCGAATGGACACCAACGCTCCGGCCCGAAGAGTCTTCGATTCCAACCCGGAGGGACAACGTAGTAGAGGAAGACCTCGCCTTAGGTGGCGCGCACAAGTGGAAGGGGACCTCAACCAACTTGGAGTGCGCAACTGGAGGCAGTTAGCAAAAGATCGCGCTAACTGGAGAGGCGTATTGGTTGAGGCCCAGGTCCACCCCGGACTGTAGCGCCACCTTAAGTAAGTAAGTAAGTAAGTAAGATTTTGGTTACTGGCAGTCAGGCAACAGCCGGGTTGAACTTCGTCTGGGCTTTGAAATAGGTGCTTCCTAAAATTAAGCTTAAATATTTTCTTATCGACTGTGTATTTGGCAACTTACAAACTGAGTAATGCTCAACTTTGTCATGGCCACTAATTGTAGAACATATTGGCACAGAGGTTATTTGGGTGAACTCTTAAGCAAGGAGTTCCATCAAGCTCAACCTCCGGACATATATGAATTACAGCTTGTGAACTTCTGGACAAGCATCCGGTAGTATAAATGTTTTGAGAAAGCTTCTCAATTCAAACGTTCGATAGGTCCCCTCTATTTGCTGTAAACAATAAATTCAGACTCACCTCACCGACTATTGTATGCAGAAATAGCCTCTTTAAACTAAGTTGCGAAGACAATAAAAGACGCAAAGTATGTCGATAAGATCATCACGTTACACTGTGACAGTCAAGCGGCCACTAGAGCTATGCAGCCAAATGTGTTCAAGCCAAGAGCACTTAAACCAGCACTTAATTGAGTCACTCACACGGACGTCGTTGGTTCCGCTCGAAATCACGTTCATCGTCGGATCGTGCTAGGGCATGATGGATGTTATGCAGTCTTTAGTCACCTTGACGCAAGAATCATGTTTTGTCGAAGCTCGTAGCTCCCTCTTGGCCTCAGGTTTGCCTTGACTCAGAGGCCAGGAACCATTCTTATTCCTAGGGACCTTCTCAGAACCTCGTTCTTCCTTTGGCTGACTTCTGTCAAAATTAGTTTTATAAATTTAGCAAGTTTAACCAGTTCCAGTTGCAAATGGATCATTAAATAAGAATTAAACCTCTCACTTATAAATCGTGTTTTCTTGAGAATATTCTCAAGACTCTCTGTTTATGGTTAAACGGATATACGATATACCTCAGATTTTTAGGGAAAAACCTCATCACAAGCAAAAAGGAGGTACAAATTCATTTTATTGGACTAAGCCTAATGACTTTCGTCGGAAAAGCGACGGGCTCGCTATGGTGGCTAGTCTTTTCTGATGATCTCAAAACCATATTCAAAACCTTACCTAACGTGTCCATTGGCGGTCAGCCTACAGGCGGTCCTACTATATAATGAAACGTCGAAGAAATAGAATCTGCTACCGAGCGCTAGAAAGGAAATTGCAGACAGAGAGTTGCGTCCTTTTTAAACTGGATATCGCAGACCTGAACTTAATTCCTGGGACTCATACGTAAACCTCGAACTTCTTCTCCCTATAGTTACTTCAGTGACGAATCTGGATAAAGTCCGCTTTTGTTATAAATAGAAAAATGAGATTTTTCAGCAGTGAAGTAGGACTTTAGTATGTTGAATCCATTATGGGTCTAACTAAAACTTGTGACACTTCCTTCTACTTAGCTTAGTCTTTCCCATTATGAGAATATGTTTCAGAAGTCATTGTCCCTATATGCGCTAAATTTTAGTTTGCAAAACACCAACCAGCAGAATAAAAATCCGCAATATCAACAATTGCTGGGACTCTCTATCTCCCCATACCCGAAACAATTTTGCACAAATATTCATATCTGCAATTTGTCTGATTTTTTAAAAATTTTTATATGGTACCTACGTATAGATAAGTCCGGTGAAAATGCACAGGCTATCGGCATAATTTCAAATTCAAAACTACGAAATGGCATCCTTCGCACATGCTTTATAAACATTCCTATATGTATTCAGTATAATTTCTACTATACGTCCACAGAGTTTCTAGTAAAATAAATTTGAAAACCAAAGACTTTGCTCTTCCTGGGCTTAAACCCTTTCCCAACACTGTCTGCTGCAGCTCATCCCCTGCCCGATTCCATTCCTTATACCTATGACGTGGGTAGCGAAGAGATGTATAAAATCATGAACATTTTTAAAAATAAACTATGCTGCTAACCTCAGTCTTTCTCAAAAATAAAACATAAAATAGAGACATAGGTACCTTGCAAAGGCACAACGAGCGCCGCAGAAAGAAGGAAACAGAACGCACGAAACATAACCCTACTCATCTGTAATAGTGACCGACACTTTGTGACAGCTCTGTCAAAAGTTATAAAGCTTCAAATCTGTTGAAATATTTTTGAGCATCAATTTTATAATTTGGCTTATGGTAAACATTATTTTCTGTTGACACCTCTGCCAGTCCGACTAATACGGGCATGTAAATAAACACAACACAACACGAAAGAGCTTATGATGATGTCGCAAACAAATTTGAATGTCTGCCCGCTGTCTCACCTAGGTGTACAATGTACACCAGCCATGAGCTGTATAGTGTCGGAACATTGTGACAAAATTAAAATCATGTAGCGCAACAACAGCAGCCGCCGTTGAGAAGGGCAATTGGCCAGAGCGAGCAATTGTTTTGGTCCAATTGTAGGACAGGCCACGGGCCCCATGCCGGAGCAGTTGCATACATATGCAACTATTTGTGCAATTTTGTTGCGTTATGGGTAATGGCTAATGGGTGCGATGTGGACGACGCGTCACGTCGCGGCATGTCAAATGTTAATTAAACTATCGCGTTTTAATTAAATGGCCGAAACAAATGGCGTGGTTGGTATTTCATGGTTCGAACTTTGATGACTCAATCTATTTTGGTTCTAAATGCACTGCAGGCCGGAGGAGATATTATTTTTAAACGAGTGGGTAACAACATTATATATGGGTATCAATTGCAAAAGGCTGTGTTAGAGTGGCAAAGTTGCAGTGGCAGGTTTATGGAATTTAGTGGTGTAAATGCTGGGGTTAGTCCTTCCAACTAACCACTGCGGTTGGTAACAAAAATGGTAGGGCCCTCATGCGGTAACAACAGATTTGCTTATTTTTTAAAAAAGGTAAAAAGCCCTGCTGGCCGACCTCATCAGCAGGGAAGAACATTTGACTGAAGACCTGGTGCCTTGAAAGAGACAAGAACTACACTTAGGGCTTCGGGTTTGTTGGTGAAAGACTGCAGGAAAAATGGTCGGTAAACTATTGAGGACCAATTTTGTGTCAAATGGCAGAAAAAGGAGATGATTTTTGCGGGTACCAAGCAAAATCGCCATAAATAATTACTTACTGTGTTGCTGCGTACGAACTATCCTTAGGATTTAATGGAGTTCAATATCTTGCCCCTCAATGAGCAGGAAAGTTTGGGTAGATCTTTTAAGAAGTATGGGTAGGTACCTCCCAAGGAAATTACCGCGGCAATCACTGCAACGTAATTTTTTCAAGTGGTGCCACAGAGTATTGTGTTGTCATTTTCAGACACCCAACAGAGTAGTATCCTGGGCGGAGTTCCAAGAACCTTCAGCTCTTCGAGAGCATTTCTCAAGCTTCAATTTTACTTTTGGGTCAGTTAGTGCTTTTTGGTTGCCTGGCTGTCGATAAAGAAGGTAACATGTACCTTCCATAGGTGTTACCCCTACTTAAGACTTAAGGGTTGCTCTGAAGACACTGCTATTGACCGGGATATGATAAATGATCTGCCCTTAGACGCATAAGCCTTCCGCGGTGTTGATTTTTGATCCGTCTTTAGGTATTCGGCAATAAGTCCATATGGGCCTTAACAATACAAAATTTTAGTTTCGATTCTAAGTTTTAGTAGTTCAGAGTGTCTATATTTTCTATTCAAATTTTACAATTGTGAGCTTCCGTATATTCAAAGTCAGCAATGATATTGCATAAAGATGTACAGCGGATGCTGGGCTCGAATGTCGTGAACGCGCAAAACGTGACGTTAATTTTGTTTCGTATGTAAAACCGACCTAATTCCGTGGGAAGGTGGCAATTTAGCCCTTGATTGAAGTTCGCTTCAAGACTGTCAAACTTGATATTACTATTTTAAAATGGGTTTGTTTCTTGTTTGTTGGTTGCCAGCGGCTATACGAGATTGCCATAGGTCAATATGAGTCGTACTGCTTCTTCTTTGGTGGCGCTGCCTTGATATTTTAACCCCATTTATAGTTTTAAATTTTAAACATAGTTCCCAGGTCTTCCAAAGATTCTCCTGAAAAAAAGAAGGGCTATTTAGGCCTTTTTGTGGATCAGGTACAGTGTTGCCTGGTTTGGCAAACAAAAAGCTTTATTCGGGGTTTCTTCCGCTATTGAAAGTCGGATTGCTTTACGAACATAAAAGGTCTGTAAAAGGGATATCTCAAGGTAATGTAAATGTAAGAAAAACTCAGTCTTCGGAGATTTAATTCAGAACTCGGTGTGTTCCCCTATTCAGCATAAGCATTCCTTCTGCCTTGCATATAATTCTCTACACCGTTGCCCCTGATACATACGTGACTCGCTTAGTAAGTTGTTAAGCTTTGTAGGTGTTCTCACAAAAGGTTAGACTCGATAGCTGATTCAATATCAGCATTTATAGAAAATGATCTGCTGAATATTTTCGCTTGAGAGATGTTTGTATACATTTGCCCATCGATTCACAGGGTTTAGCTACCTAAGTCATTCTTAGTGCGCTTTCGTTCATTCTGTGTGGCACTTTATTTTGTTTTTGCTCCATAAATTGTTGATTCACTGCTACAATTTTTCGTATTGCTTAGCTTCGTTGTCAAAGTTGATTTCTTTGATGCTTTTATCCCTGGATATAGCTTAAAGCTGAAGTATTTCGTATGCAAATTCATTGCTCAACTCTAAGACCCCTACAACTTTATGGCAGCGGTTGGACATGCATAGATTGCTCCGGTGATTCAGGTGCCCGTCAATCTTTCTCTTTCTATAACTAGACTAGTTCGCTTGGCCTATAAAAAAAACTGCTTTGACTGTGACTACTGATTCACAAAATTGATTTAAAATGGGGTTGCACTCCCATGGACTTCTACCTTAAACACTACACATGATAGGAGCTCGTGTAGCTTCTCTCTCTTCGTTTGTGCGAGATGAGCGTTCTCTCTAAAGAATGGGACTGCTTTCAAGTTTCCTCCTTTTTGTGAATCTTGGGTTTTTGCCACCTAAGGTGATCATCGACTATAAGTAGACAAAGATATTTGACAGCCATCATAATTATAATAAAAAAAATTACGCCCCTAAAGGCCTGATCGTTTTTGGACACTGACAGGTCTCACTCAACACCGAGATATTTGCGAAACTTCAGAGCTTCAATTGCTTCACCTCTGGTCGTTTTTGGACGGTCTGCGAGTTCCGAAAAATTGACGAATACATCGACTCGAGTCTCATATATATATATTTTATTTATATATACATATAGGTAGGTATATGCCAAACCCTCATATCTGACAAAGTATTGACGGCTACAATCAGTTTCGGTCCTTCATTAACTTGCGCCTTGCCCATAATTAACTTTTGTTCAATAAATCACACGCTCAAGACCTCATTCCTATTCCCTATTCCAATTTACTCCATGTCACACATTTACGATTATTGTTCGGTCTTTCACATCAAACCAACTACCCGACTACTCATCACCGCAATCATCGTCCGCGTCACGAAGTCATTAATCGCACAGCACTTAATTTAGACCCACCGTGTAAGCCATCCGCTTCATCCGGCGGCCATCATTCACGTTTATGGTGTGCTGGTGGCTGATGTGCTGCCGTTGCTAGAGAACAACCGTATCTTCTGCTCGTTTGACAAATTAATGGTGTGCAGCAGTGAGCTGGAGAAAAATTTCCCGATTACGAGATGCTTTTCATCACGCGTAAACAAATTTATTTATTTTGGACTCCATCATAATCCCCACGATCTCGTGCTGCATCAGCCAAGATGCAACAGCAGCAGGAGACCCATATCAAAGGGCAGCAACAGCAGCAGCAGCATTATGCCACTCCTCGTCCCCGTCGCGTCGGTCGCCGGGCCCCGTCACTATACGGTGTATCTTTGAAATTTATGAGCTCATTCTACATGCTGTTCCACTTTGGACGAAATCTAAATACTCGTCGTAGATGATAGAGGAGAGATTTGGACGCTTGCGGTGCGACATCAAACGAAGATCTGTAAAAGAAGCTGCGTTGTCACATATACACAGCCACGCACACATCCACAGAGCCTAGAGGAGGCCGAAACTGAAACGCGGATAGAAGACGCAGCCGATGGTGTTGCTACGTTTGTTGGTTCTATATAGTGGCATGTGGAATGAAAGGGAAATTTATGGCAGAAGGATGCCGCCGTGCAATCAGCCATTTTAAGATAATGTGAATGTGTTGGCTCTGGGGAAGACAAATTGCCTAGTGGCAAGCGCGGCGGGAGGGGATTTGCGCGCTCGCACTCCCCGCGCAATTGACGCACCGTGTGTGTGTGTGTGGATTTCCTGCTTGTCGCGTCGCGCCGTCGTTGTGTGTACACGAAATGGATTCGGGTAAATTTATTATTTGACAACAGTCATTAGTTAATAGGAGCACCATCAGCAGACAGCACCACAGTGGCAATCTAGTAGTTGAACAATTTTTCGTTCCTCGAGGCCCAGCAATCATCTTATACCATGTGACATGGTATCTGCATCTGTGTGTGCTCTCTCTCTCCGGAGGTAGATTAACGTTAATGGCTGTCTATGTTTTTCCTTGAGACGATATTTTTTATTGCATCATTGGGAATGGGAAGGAGGGACAAGGCGGAGGTGAAGGTTTCAAGTGGGTGTCCGCAGGGCACTGGGGGAGCGCGACAATTTATTCGATAGTTGACAATCGAGCACGCTAAGCATGGGAGTGTTTCACTAATGGCGGTAAATTATGTGAGGGAAGAGCGAACGAGTGCCTGTGCCTCTGCCTATGGTATAATACGCTGTCGTGGTATCTCGTTTTGGCTGTTAATTTCCTTTGATCGCTCATTTAACGAACCGTTTTTGGTTTGGCATCTCATAAATTGTGATGGCAGTTCTGACAGTCACATAAATTATCCACTGAATATGACAAGCAGGCGCGCAACAAAGATGTGAACAATTAATTTGCTGGCTGGTTAAAATAAATCAGAATTGTGTCAGAAAATGTGAATTCCATGGGGCATTCGTTGCTGTGACAGAGTGGAATTAATTTTTGTCACTAATTAGCGAGTCAATTTTTTTGTTTCGTTTACTGAGTTTCACTGTGACAGCTGTCATAAATTTTAAAAGGAGTTGGGTGGGTATTTTGAAAGGGGTCATAAGAAGATGACAAAGGAAGTGTGTGGCTATAAAAATTTTGACAGAAATGCGACTATAAATTCGGTCTGCTGTTTTGGGCACCTGTTTTGGCTTTTTATCCATAGTTAGCCCGTACCGATGGCTACATAAATACTGAGAAACATACATAACATATACATAGTTGGTGATTGTTATCTGCAGCTGAGATTCTTGCAACACGAAACGGATAAGGAGACCTATACAGGTGTACTATTTCTATGGCGGTGTTCCACGAAGTCCATTCTCGGACCTAAGCGATGTCATGCGATACGGTTTATTGAGCCTGAAATTGTGTGGGTCATGGTTTTTCTTTTTTCAAAGGGGATATCGAAAGAGCAAGGTTTTCGCTAACGAAGACGAACCAGGCCCACACTTGAGCTACTTAAACAGAACATTTGTCTTGACATTGATGATACGAGTATAGCGGGTAAGTTTTCTGAGTCTAACAGAGACAGATATTTGTTGAGGTTATAAGGTGGGCGATGTTTATTTCTCAGATATGTCAACCCATGCGTGCAGTATGGTATCTGCTCTGTCTCACATATGGTCAATACAGGACCTGACAAAATTAGTCATCATTTCTAAAGCTATATAGCTGATTTAGTAGGCTATTTGAATTTTTTTTTAATACTGATTTAAACTTCTTAAAAAAGTGTTGAATTGATAAAAAAAATACCAAAAATTAAAACCTATTAGGTCCATATGTTACCCTACTCGCGACCTATCTTCTCATAACCAATCGATTTGCCCAGGATTTACTCATGAACAAAAAAGTGTGAGTTCTCCTTTTAAAGTTATTTTCCCAATTTGTTCCTGCTGTCATGTATGCGAGCTGTTCTCAGAGACATTTTCTTTTTTTGGTACTTGTTTTCCTCGTGCTCCGCAATCTAACCTGTAGAGAAAGATAAAAAATTGTATTGGGTAGTTTTTCCTTGATGAAGCAATTTAATTAATAACATTATCTCACTCCCAGTCAATTTTTACCATGCTCTGCGTGAGTTTTTACTGGGACGGACTGAGGGGACTTTCAATTGTACGCCGAGCTCGAGCAACTGAATTGAGAATCTCTTCCGGGGCAGTAATATTTCGTCACAAGTTCGCAAGAGGCTGCGGAAGTGAAATAACTCTTTTAAGGTGTAATTCGTGTTCACTCTGGGGATCAAACCTCATCACTTCAGCACACTAACCATTGAGTCCAAAATGGGGGTCAAAATCATATGATTTATCTGCTCGTTGATGGGATATTTTAAAAAATATCCTCAGCACTGGTTTATGCTGAAAAGCTAGGAATCATTTTGTTTATACCTATTAAAGGTAGCCTGGCAAGTTATGGGGATGCTAAATCATTCCAGTGTTAAGTGTGAATTTTTCTTTCAAATATTCAACTGAAAAGTCCAATACACGTCTCTAAACACCGAACTACTAGCGTTAAGAAATGTACAAGGAAAACAATAAAACACCAAACACCAACTTTCTTGAATTTCTTATTACAATTGTGTATTTAGCCATTGAGCCCTGATAGTTGCGGGGGAGTTTCTATACTTAGACAGATGGAATACCATAGGTTTGTACAGTGGCTGAAATCAAGCAATGGAGGCTACGCTTTTCTACGCCGTCACTAGTATTGCTAAGAAGTAAAAAAAACCATTGAAAAAATAGAAGCCTTATTCTATTTTGTAGACTTAAATAGTAGCGCGGTTTTTACAAAAAACCAAGTGCTTTTGTTCGGTTAAAAAAAAATTGGTTAAAATTTACAAAGTCTCTATTAAAAAAAAAAATAGTATTCGTTGTTAAAAACTACCGAGATCAGAAACTACTGTTAAAAAACACACTTTATTAGTTGTTATCAACCATGTTTCTAAATTAATATCAACCTGTTGGTTAAATTCTACAGGTTAAATTTACGACCGAGAAATTTTGTGGGAAATTGATAAATCGGTTATTTTTAACAATGTTTCCAACAAGTTAAATCGGTTCTTTTTAGTCCATTAACTCTATAGGAGCCATATTAACAGTGAGTCGTCTATAGCTTTACCAGAAGTGCAATTTTGATACTGCAGGTCCTATTTATAGGACGTTACGTTCTATCAATAAACTCTGAAGACAAGAACTAGCGTTGATCAAGGCTGCATCTTAAGTCCATTACTTTTTGCAGTGTTTATTGTAAATATTTTTGCAAGTTGGAAGGATCAAAAAAGAAAATGTTTTATTGCATGCTGATGTGCCTTGCAGTTCTCGCGCATAAACCTGTAACAATAGTCAACAAACTTAAGCGCTACTGCGACTTGTGAGATTTGCAAAACAACATATCAAGGTGTGGTTTTGAATCAACATCTCGAAGAGGAGTTTGCGTGAGGATTGGACTATAGAAAGGCTTCAGTAGGGTTTGCTTTAAAAATATACGAAATTCCGTTTCCTGCTTTCAAAGAAGCTGCACTTACGTCCGCTTGTAAGTGAAAGGGGTTCTTAACTATTTCCCTTAGCCTTTTTATAAATAAGATGATCTTGCAGCACAACGCGTTGATAATTTAAACATTTGACTGAGACAAACTTATCTTGTAGGTGTATTTCCAGTAGAATCTCGCAAAAGCAACATTTTTGCTTGACTGTAACATCAAATCAGACGGATCCAGCAAACTTATTGATTTATTTTGAGATCACTTTTAAAATTTATATTTATATTTCATTAAGACTTCCTGCTAAGAGCAAACCGGGATATTTGCCTACAAGTTGCTTGCTCCGCATAGGATTTAGAAAAAAAGGCGAGCCATTGCTGCTGCACGCATCCTAAAAAAAATGCTATATGCACACCTTAGACAGAGCTTAATTAAAACCAAACCCACCATTAATAAAAAGTGGTCTATGGCCACTTGAATTTAAAAAGGTCACCGCAATAGTAAGTCCAAGATTTTTTGAAGGAGTTTCTTCAGTTGACAGTTGACTCATTCTTTAGGAAGTAGCACAGCACTAAAAGGAATTCTCGTGTGGTTCTTCATCAGTATGATACATTTTTCTATCCATATCAAAACGAATTTCATAATTTTTTTTAATGCGTCGCCGTATTAATAATACATACATTAAAGTCTTGACTTGAAATATGAAAAAACTTCACAATAATTACTAAATTTATAGTCATTGGGCCTTACCAATAAACATTTTCAATTCCGACCCCAAATTTTAGTATAGTTCACAGTGGCTATATTTTCCATACAAATTTTGAAATTTTGAGCTTCCGTAAATTTAAGGTCGAGACTAAAATTACGATTATTATGAGTTACTTATGAGGCGCAACTAAAAATGTTTATTGTTAAGGCCCGATGATTTTGTATATCAGTTTTGAACCTCCCTTGCCAACATCGTTCTTGGGTGTTTCGAAAGCTTTAACTAGAGCTTAAAAGTCGCATAGTGGAGGTAGGGAGGACTGATACCCCTGTTCAGGGCGTTTTGAAGTTTTTAATTTAGAATTACGTAGCTCACTTATGGTGGGTTGGAATTTTCCATAAATAATTTCTTTCAATATTACTAAATATTTCATAAGCTATAATAAACGAAATTAAATATTTAACCTTCCTGGCGAACACCCTACACTAGCTAACAAAGCGAAAGTAGTTCGATGCGGAAGAGTTTGTGACCTTGCAACCGAAGAGATAAGTAGGGTTCAAGGGACTATGGCAATGAGTGAACAAGGGAGAATATCTGCTCTGAACAGATGCATCTTTCATAAACGAGGAATGTATCCGAGTTTACACCTACTTTAATTTTTAGAAATGAGTCTTATCAAAAATAGTCAACGGCTTTCGGACAAAGGTGTCACCAAGGAAAAACATCCAACCTAACATTATAAACTCTTATCGAGCGAAGACCCTTTTTGTGCTTACGCCCAGAGCACCACTTAAAACCGTATGTCTGTTCCAAAACGTCAAAGCCGCACCGAACCATTGACGATCGTCAAAACGAAAACAATAGAATTATCACACTCCCATAGCATTATTGTCAAATCACTGTGACCAGAGTGAGACAATAAAGTGAATAAAAACTGTGAACCAATTTAAAATGACAAATGTGTCTACTCACACGTCCAGCAGGCAGCAGCCCTCATGCTCCATAGAATCGTCAAATAAAAGACAAAACGACCGAACAAAGAAAACGCATTCACATTGATTAAAATGTCACTTTTCTTCATTTATTTTGACATAAACTGACGAAGGCCATTATGGCGTTTTACGAGTGCTATTCTCTCTCGTGTGTTTTGTTCTCATCGTGTGTTGGTCGTCATCATCATCATCATCATCGCCGTCGTCGTTGTCGTTGTCGCTGTCGCTGTCTCTCTAGCTGACCAGACCGCAGCAATCAAATGTGTATAATAATATTAACAAATGACGAGGGTCTCCCTCAAGCGGCGCGCAGTCGTAAACACTGATTAAGAGATCCGTCCCTTTTGGCCCGCATCGAAACCCGCTCAAGCGGCGAAACTGTGTGTAAAGTCATAAAGATCTGACAAGTTTAACCGCGGCGCACTTAAGTGAGCTGATTGTCTCTCACACGACGATGACGATGACGACGACGGCAACGATCGCTCTAAGGCAACATCACCATCTCACAGACAGCCACTCAACAAACTTTGTAAGAGCCCCTTAATAGACGGCTTCATATCCAAGTTAGAAACAACACTACGCCACCACCAGTAACGAGACGACTTAAGGAGCTGTGAGTGCGCGCGCGATGAGATGCCCGCCTCGTTTGACGCTTGACCCGAAAAAGGTTGATGATGCGTGTTTTCGCTCTATCTCTGCGCGTCAATTGGCATCAATTTTGGTCCGACACCGAGACAAAAACAGAGACGTGTGTTATTTTCGGAATTGAGCTCAGATGTCAGAAATATAGACAGGCCAGGGATTGAAGGCGCATTTGACAGCTTTATGTGGCGCATTAAGTGTATGCGCAAACACACGCACACACACTCCCATTTAATTTGACAAGCCTTGACTTTTGAAGTTTTCCGATGAAAATACGCTGCGCCAAGATTGTGAGGATAGGCTATCATATATAAAATAAACAAATCGCCAAAAGTGGTTGAGAGGTGTCAAAAGCAATTGTTTGAAGGGTGGCAGGATTACTCATGACCGGAAAAGTGGTTTATTATAGAAGACGCTGGAAGAGGTTTCGCTTTGCGAGTGGTTGTTGGGCAAAGTGTTGAGTGTTCCTTCTGCACTTAGACTGTACCTTTATAGAAACTAGTATCACGGGTGGTCGGCTAGTCAGTGGAAATGCTGTTTAACTTCCTACTAGACCACTGTCACTTATAAGAGGCTCTGGATAAAAGAAAAGGTGGGCTAACGACCACCGGGAGCTTTGTTTTGATAGAAATTGGGATAAACCAGCCATATTTTAGATGGAAACCCAAGTCAGTCAGAACTACATTCTGACGAATTTAACTTGCATTGCTGAGTAAAATTCGTTTTTATATATTTTTTCCAATTGACTCTAAACCAGTCTTGCTCTGCTTCAGCTCCCTACCAACATTCAGGTCTCGCAACTTCACCAAATTGTGGTAAATCCGACTCGAGGTCTTTGAAATGTGTAACGAAAAATTGTTAAAACAAACATTTAGAGCACTCCAAATTTTGATATTGAATTCAGTTATAAAAAGCTGGGGGGTTGGATGAATTCGTACACTTGGAAAACACCCCAGGCTTAGGTCAAGCTAAACAATTTAATTAAATTAGGTTATCCACGGTTTGCAACACCACCTATACAATGGGATCCAAAAGCCAAGTTACCTCAGTTCTCTCAGTATGTGAGCGACGAAGTGAACTGCTCTTAAGAAAAACCTAGTTAAAAGATTCATTACATCGACATTGTTCGTTATATTAAATGCTTGTATTATTGATGGGCCAACAAAACGCAAGAAATACAAAAATGATTGCAAGAACCTTTATTGCACGAGTTTCTCTAGAGTTAAACAAATTTTTTTCGTCAACTTCGTCATATTTAAAGGGTTCCTCAAGTAATGACATTTTGGAAAACCTTGTTTCGCTGACAAACCAGACTTTACAAAGCGCCATTCTTTCTCGAAAATTCTTAAAGTCGCTTGAAGTGGGGTTGTTGCTGCATCTATTTATAGACGGGCTGACTTCAACGCAATCTTAAGCAAGTTAAATCCAAACAAAGACCCAAACTTAGGCCAACCTTTAGCTAAAGGTAAATTTTTTGCAGACGACTGCATGAAGCAGCCATAGGAAACTGTAAATCACCCTCCGTCAAATTTGTGCTCCTGGAAATAGAACATTGTCAGTAGTCGCGATTTGTCAACACGGTAACTCAGTAGTTAGCTACTACTTGAGCGAGTGATCAAATTGTAAAAATGTAAAAATGATAGTACTTATAACGAACAATGTACCTCTCATTCTTTCCACCAAGTGGTATGCGCCGTACGGCCTACACATAGCCCACATGACACATAACAAATTCTTTAATATGCTTGCGATTTGCGCCCATCACTCCAAAGCAAAGCAAGAACGCAACTATCGGGTCAACCATACCCATCCAGTGACTTTCATTGAATTTGGTTGAGTATTGTTTTGGAGATCGACAACAGCGCCACCTATCGGGTCAAAAATTTCCAGAATCAAAATCGGTTCACGCATTTCAGAAAACGATTTCTAACACAATACAATCTTTTTTTATATAATAAATATATAGACAGAGGAAAAACAAAAGCGCCTACAATGCCACCTGTTAAGAATTTTGCGACTTCTCTTTTTTCCTAAACCTTCGCGTAGCAATTACGAACAAACCCGCAGAAGGAAGCATTAAATTTGGTCCAGTCGTTTTCAAGTTTTAAGCACCCACGATCCATTTTTATAAAAATACTCTTTTCGAATGTCCTATATCCACCTCTAATGATGGAGATTTTTCTTTGACTAGCTTTTTGCTAGTTTATCTCCCTAATCTCTACCGACAAGGCAACACCTTCTAACAACAGCTTTGACCATTACTCGAGTTTCAGAGCAGGTATACTAATAGTAGGCGCAGTGGCTCAGGGATTATTGTGCTAGACTACTGTGATTCCCGGAAAGAAAAAAACATCTGAAGGTTTTTTTTTCCACTGCTAATGTGTGACAAACACTCGAGCGTATTACTGTCATGGGAGAGGTTTTCAATTCAGCAGTTCGGAATCTGCATTAAATTGTACACTCTTCCATTCTTACCAGAAATAGAAACTCACAAAACGAATGCTTATGAGAAGATATAGTCCTAGCCTAGGGTACATCTACCTATACAGTCCTGTTTCCCCTGTGTCTAACGAATATCCATGCTGACTCTCGCAACCGCCCACTACTTGCGGTCATTGCTTGGAGGTTGAAGTAGGTGCGAGGAAGGGTATTATTCATTTAAAGAAACTTTGCATATACCCAATCAACATCCAAACAGTAACCCTAAACAAGGTCGCATACATATTCCAAAATTAAAACGAGATAATGCCAAATTTGCCTTGTTTCGTTCTCAGTGACAAAATAACTCCAAAAATGCTGTTTACTTTCATTTTAAAAAACGAATGAATGACAAATATTGGATTTTTTTTCACGTCACCACATTTTACAGTCTGATGTTTTTCACTTTTTGTTGTGGTTGTCAAAACGAGTTTTCCGTCTATACAGCGACTTATTGACGTTAACGTTTAGTTGACACCTTTTAAACTGAATGAACCATAGGGCTCTATTCTTGGACCGACATTCTTCAGTGCAACCCACTCCGACTAAAAGGAAACCAATTTTAATCTGACATGGGGTTCAAGACCACCCATCAAAATTTGTGACTAATTGCGAAATCGCATTTAATTGAAAACGAATCACAAATTTGATTGCCACATCCAATGATACCGATTTAATAGGCACCTCGCCAGTTAAATTTATATCACATTTAGTATACTTCATCAATCAATTTAGTAAATTGCAAGCGTTCTTATCGCGACAGGACAGACGTATTCTGCCCGCATGAAATATGCCAACTACTGTCATAGTGTCACAGCTATCAGATTTCCTCCGTTCGCCATCAGTTGATAAATCACCACTTGTCAACTTCCAAATCAGCAACAGCAAATCAGCAACAGCCAGCAGTCGCGCAGCACGCTCAATGAAGCGACATAAAAAAATATGCCAATCGACTGGAAATCGAAATCGAAATCGAAACAATGTGTTCCATTAATTTTAATGAATTGTAATTGCTATTGGATTGCTTAGAAATGATTTCAATTTCACTTGACATATCGCTGAACACGATCGACAGCATGTTCACATGGTCGTAATTCCCCACAATTGTGTGACACGTTTGTCTCTAAATTGTTTGGGTGTGTTTCCCCGTATAGTATATGTTTACCCTCTGGGGTGTCAACCAAATGTCATAAATTCGAACAAATTTAATGCTGCGTCTAATCAGTGGCAATCACCAGCTACCAGCATACCGCATACGGTAAACGACATGAACAGCGTATGTCGACCTATACAACAATTGTGTCAAACAAGGTGATAAATAAAGAAGAAACAAAGTGAACAAGAGTTTTCTTTTTGACAATGTCCCATCTACAATAACAGGCGCAGCTGTAAATTAATTAAACTCAATTGAGAGCGCGATTGAGTGCTCCAGCATTCGAAGACGAAAACTACGTCAGACTTGTCAAGTCAATTGGTGTAGCCTTGATATTGACAAATGTCACAATGAAACATGAATAACATGTATTTCTTATTTATTTTTTCATTTTACGCTAGCAAGTTGCGCTGGAAAATTAAGAAATAAATTTCAATCAGTGCAATGGCGTTTAGAGTTGAAGAGTACTGAGCGGGAGCACTGGTGCTGCGGCCCTCATCCCGCAAACAAATTGTGATAAATTGACACGATAGTAAATTGGATTGGACTGAGCTGCTGCTGCTGAATGGCGGAAAGAACTGGCATAGCAATGTCAGCAAATGAAAATCCCACAAATCAATTTAGGAAGGGCTGTGCTCTGAGAATGCCAAAGAATCGGTGGCCATAAAAATGAAATCTCTGGCGTGGGTATAAACGGAACGCCTGCGAGCGAAGAACGTAACTTAGTTAAACGAGCGACGATAAATTCTGTTATCAGTGTATGGAAGACATTAACGCTGATAGAGTGGACATTTTGGGTGAGTTTATGACTTTTTTTTTTTTTTTTTTGAAGAAGGATATGCGATAATGGCCAAACGAAGAGGTTTATCTGAGTTTGGGCTCTTCGTTGGCGCCTTGTTTTTTTGTTCTTGATTGCGACGTGACATGTGAGTCACAGATGTTACGAAATGGAATGTTGGAGTTGGAAGGCTTTGGGGAAATTAAATTTTCAATATTGAAAGAAGGTTATCTACTGTCTTATTGACGTTCTTCACCTCCCCCATGACAGCTTGGGGGAGGTGCTTTTCTAAAAAACAAATCCCGCCTTATGAGCCTTTTGTCTTGCAGTTTGTAGTTGCATGCAGTCTTTACTTCTGTTCTGCGCTGTTATATAGCAGGCAAATGCAAATCATTGAAAAAGTTGCGGCGTGCCCATCTACAGACTTTATAAACTTCATTCCAAAAGTATGAAGTGCATCGAAACAAAAGTTGAAAAGTTTCGATGTAGTTCAAAATTTGGGACTTGGGTTGGGGTTAAGCGTTCGTCAAATTTTCGTAGGATACCAGACTCTGACTGGCAATGAATGGTTAGATCTTTGTGGCATTCCTGCGCTTAAAACATAACACAAAATCGCCTGCAAGTTCAATTGAAGAAAGGCTTACATTCCATTCGCAAGTTTCTTCTGGTGAACCATAAGAGGATCATTAGCGTAGTAGAGCTCTTTCCCAAACTCGATCCAAAAGCCTTTGAGAAGTCGAAGACAACGAGTCGCCATATTGAGCTATAGCCTCCGTCATAAGTGGATTACATAGCCGGCTACCACTTGAGTGGAAGGAAAGCACGTAACGCGCGTACAAAGTTGAATGGAAGAACATTTTTGAAAAGAACTGAAAGACCAAGAGGACCATGCCTCTTGGTGCGTTTGCTATAGTCCAGTAACAAAAAGTGGGTTACCTAGCTCTAAAGGTAGCAAAAAGATGGCTTACTAAGTCCATACCTTGTAAATATTGGAATTTTTGTAAGCTAACCGATGTGTGTTAGCTACACAGGATAGGTTAGGTTGAGTACATAATTAACTTAGACCACATTAGGTCCATTACACTTAAAAGTGCTAACCAGACTTCTAGGACTCGGGTCACTTTGTCACTATATAAAGCCATTTAAATTCAGAAGCTTTTAGGCCTGGCTCTAAACCGTCACTTTTTAGGAACGTTGACTGATATTGCGCAGTGGCTCAGTGGTAAGTGTGCTCTGTGCGAGGAGTCTCAGGTTCGAAAAAAAACAAATTTCATCTCAAGTCACTTTTTTCACTGCGCCCTTTCCCTCGCGAACCCCTGACAATAGCCCGAAAGTAAGATCGCCATTAAAGAGCTTCTCAATTTGGCCTCGGGGTATAGTTATAGGCCCGTCCTTCATTCCAAAAATAAAAACTGATACAAAATGATGGTTGTGGGAAGCTATGCCACTAGGCCTATTTATTTGTTTTCTTTGACTGGTATTGCCCTTTTAACGGGGCTCATAGGACTCTCCCCATAACAGATGGAGCTTGTGGTGGTAAATTTTTTAGAGCTGGACTCTTTAACTTGAATCTTTTCGACGTTCTTGGCCAACTTTTTGTTCGATTAAGCTTTGCTACTCGAGGTGTCACTTAAACAGTCTTTCTCCAGCTGTTAACTTTGACTTCGAACTTTGGGTACTGCCGG
The DNA here is from genome assembly GCA_948293265.1 of Cheilosia impressa. Lineage (NCBI taxonomy): Eukaryota > Metazoa > Arthropoda > Insecta > Diptera > Syrphidae > Cheilosia > Cheilosia impressa. The sequence continues at coordinate 40,911,279 of OX411883.1, forward strand.
AGGTATATAATTTCCCAGGCCTTTCAGCCAGAAGCGCAGTCGACATCGCAGTTTATATCCCACTTTATGCAACCAACGCAATGATTGTTTGGATTCGTCGCAGGTTGCTCATGGCGTTTCGTCACCCTTTTGAACTTTCCGCGCACTTGTGGGAGGCACTTTTCTTCTAAACAACTAGGAAAGGTGGCAAGCAAATGGTGGCAACCACCCTTGACCAAGTGCTCATTGCAGGGACGTTTGACCGCGCCAGTTATACAGTCAGCCTCAATCCACTAATGTTTCCATTTGCCATGCATTGCACACAACACGAGTAGCCTGCGAACATGAATAATTTGCCTCTGTCACCGGAAGCGTATACATCCTCAATGTACCGGAATAGCCCATACGCTTGGCGTGTTTGCGAACCAAATCATTAATTGACGCATATATCAAAAGGCTCCCTATCCCGATGGCCCATCTCTCGGGCCTGCGAACGCGATTTATTGAAGTCAACAAATTTCATTGACGGCTGACTCGTTCCTTCGTCAATTGAGTGGCCAGGCCCACGTGCATCGCTGCTCTGTGTTTGCCCATCTCTCCCGATGATGCTTACATATATATTTTCAATTGAAGCGTCTGTCAGTCAGTCGATTGGGTTGTCCAAAAGCTTCACCATGCCGGGCCACATAAACACAGTCGAAGTCAAATAGTCAAACTCGAACCACCCTCCCAACACACTCCGAATGGGAGACCAATGTTCGCCATCGCTCACCATATTCTCGCAGGTAAACGCTCGCTGGTGCTGGTGGAACAGTGCAACTTGTGAATTACTGACTAAGTTTATTTATTTATGGAACATGCTGGCCGACAGGCTCTGACTGCTTTATGGATGGCCATCAATTTATCAGCGCGATGTATTGCCAGTGCTTAAGCTATCGTCAGGTTAGATTGCCGCCGCCATCGTCGTCGTTGCCGCCGGTAAGTGTGCGTGTGTGTTGGTTTATTGGGACCGGGATATTTGATGCGTTGCAATGCAATGTGAATGTGATGTCTGATGGAAGTGACTGAGGAAAGGAGCACACCGGAGCAGAGTGCTGTGGCGCTGTTCGTTGTCGGAGTGATGGATTGGATTAGGGTGGGGAGATGCCCTTAGTACACGGGAAAACAGACAGATGGACGGATGGATTGATGTTACACTGTGGACGATAATTGCTGTTGCATTTCATTCATTGCATGCGCGCAATTTTGTGTGTTGATGCTCGAGAGAGTGCTGTTTGTACACGGTCGGTGCGCGTTGGCGGTAATGATTGAATTAATTACCACCCTGCCGTGTGGGTGGGATTGCTTTTTTCTCAGTTGATATATCAATTTATCTAGTTACCGCGCGCCACACTGCAACGAAGTAGAGAACTTGATTTTTTGTTCTTTCACACAAGTGCCTGACGCTTCAATACGACTATGTTGTGATAGATGCAATTAACACATCGTTTGTGTGAATTGAGGGGGCGGCTAGTGTGAGATATGTGTGAGCAGGCTACTTTCTGGGGGTGGGAAGGATGTGTTTTGACATTACAAATAGGTGTGCCCCTCAATGGGCTGTTTGATTATTTTTCACGATTTCGGTAGATTTTTGAAAAGATTGGCATAATAAACACTTGGAAACGAACCTTTGATTAGACACAGACTTAAGGACTGTGTTATCCTTATTCTTTGGTAAATTTTGGCGTTCGCCAGTTGAATAAAGTTATAAAGCTGTCCCATCAATTGGGGTTGCCGACCTACGATTTGTACAGAAAACTTCGTTCTTTCGAGAAAACCGGCGGGACCTTTCGTTGCCACTACATAGGTGGCGCTACAGTGCGGATGGACATACGGGCCTTAAACAATATCTTCGCCTCTTCAGTGCCTGGCGATCTTTGGCTAACCTGAAGTTGTGTACCAACTTGGGGTTGAGGTACCTTTTCACTTGCGCCTGCCACCATATATAAGGCCTGCCTCTATTGCGTTGTCGCTCCGGCTTGGAATCGAAGACTCTTAGGGCCGGAGCGTTGGTATTCATTTCTACACATCTAAGACGACTGATGTGAATCACTTATGGTTAGCATTAATTGCAATTCATCTTAATTGAGATAAGAGCAGCATATCTCAAAATGAAGGTTAAGAGTTGTGTGCGTGCCTTTAAACTATCAAACCCAAGTCCCATAATAGTTCTTTTAAATTCTATCAAAAAGTCCCCCGATACCATCGGTTAAGTTTGTCGTGGCATAGGATGACTTATTGAACAGCCATCGCGGTTTTTATTAAAAGGAACAGATCTGAAGCCACTTTTTACCCAACCGAGGAGGTTTTTTGAGATGGCGATTACTCTTGATGACAAAGAGTCAGACGAAATAAATATTGCAATCCCAATAAACGGGCAGAAGCACTATGCATCCAGCAGCAAATGCCGACGACCAGTGAGATCTATGTCAAGACTTCAAGAAACCCTGCTGCAAATGTACTAAGTTTCACCTGGCCACCCTCGAGGCCATTGGGTTGATGGAAAGTGCCGAAAACAATTCAACTTGGACGTTGAAAGCCAAGATTATACCTTCCACTCGAAAAAACAAAATTAAGAATGGTGTGCAATATATAACCCAAAATGCTTGACTAGAAGTCCTGCCGGTCAAGCTGTTTCAAGCAGCAGGCAACGACTTGGAGGAGGAAGAAGTATGCTTCGTAACCAGAGCTATATACCAGAGGGAACTCTATATCCTGAAAACCTTCGCCGACGAACGGATTGGTTTCTACACTCTACTAATATGATTTTAAACTCGTTAAGTTAGTGGACTTTGAGGACAAAAGCAACAAAAGTAATATTCACAATATAACAGATCCTTTGGAGAAGAAGATTCAACAGATTACTCAATAAAATCTCTACATAGGCCATGGTAACGTAACGTAGACCAACGAGCTGGCTAAAAACCAGAAAATTCAACTGAGTGAGCTGTGTGGAGTATTGCGACAATGACCTAGTTAGAAAAATGAGAAGCAGTCGTCTAAGATGGCTACGACCCGAAGATCGGACAGAACTCTTCTTGCAAGTGGAATTATTAGGCTTCGTTTAAAATACTTTTAAGGATTTTTGACTATTATCCTTATTTTTAAAAATTAATTTAATGTGCTTATTTTTTTACTTATGAGCTTTTATATATACTTTAAAAGGTGCATTAAAATAACTTCATCACCAACTTTGTGAAATTGTTTCACACCTATAGCATGAACATTTTTTGATTCTAACTGCGGGAAAACAAAAACAAAACCAAAATATTTATAAGAGTTTTAGTATAATTTAATATTAACATTATGAATAACAACCTTGCTTACACCCAACCTCGCAAATACTCCCACCCCTAAGCAGTGACGAGCCCCCAAGCAAGGGGGTTGCAGAGGGCATCATGCCCCCTTATACATTTCCCAATGTTTATGAATTGTGGGCTCACATATATGTCGTCGCATGTTAAGAGAAATTATTCCTCACAAAAAAGTAAAGTTATTGCTTACTTTCAGTGGGAAATAACTTCACATAAAATAAGTGAAAATATTTTCCACTCGCGGTGAAGTTGTTTCGTATGTGAAGTTATTTCCCCGCACCACTATAAAAGACCTTTGTACTTATTTGTATACCTTACCACACAAAATTTTGATTGAATTGAATTGCCTATCTCAGAAGGCTAAGCATAGTGAGCGGGTCGAAATACTAAATCATGTCATCTCTCACAAAAATTGGGTTTCTTTAAGTTCTGCTGTTCAAATTTGACGCAGGGACAAAGCTTACTGCAAAGGGACATTAGTTAAAAAATTTGTTACTGACTTAGTCCTACCGAAGTGGGACACTGGTCCATTAAAAACATTTATGGAATTATGTCCCTTGTAACATATTTTGATTAAAGAAATACTGTAGGTTGCTTAAATTTAAGCGAATTTTTTACTTTTATTTTCTGAAATTTTTGGAAGCTAAAATAAATCGACCGACTGAAGTTTGACAAAAGTCCATTATGAACTGTTTCGTGGACTTCTGTCCCTGTGCCTTCAAATTCATAGCAATAAAATTTTGCTTATTCTGCCTTTTTCCAACTAACTAATTTAAAAAAAAAGTACAAAAAAATACATTAAAACAATTTTAAAATTATAAAAAAATAAAGAAAATAAAAATTATGAGTTAAACAAAAATAAATTTTTAATTAAAAAAAAGTATACCTAAAAATTAAAATTAGATTAAGTATTGAAAAAAAAAATTAACATTTTTCACCGTTTTTAATTTAGAAATGCGGAATTTTAAAAAACATAATTTGAAAGCAGAATTTTGTAAAAAGAATTTTGACCCCTCCAAAATGTTGACCCTAGCCCTTCTTCGTCTATCTTTTTTTTTGTAGGTTGTAAAAGAAGTTTTGCAAATCTGCGACCCCTAGTGAAATTCGTCAGACTTTTTTGGATTGCTATACGCTCAACGAGTTGGAAGAGAAATCATGAAATTAAGTTGGATCGGACAGCTAGCAGTTGTTTGAAAACGGTGACAAGAAAGTTGACTTCATGTTTTCGTTAGAGAGTTGGGCTAGGAAATTTGCAAACATTTTTTCCTCTGATTATGACGAATTGGGAAAAAGGATTAAGGCTCCTTAAATGATGCTGCAACTCTGTTCACCTGTTGCCCCCAAAGGCGGTTTCATAGGCTGTTACCCCTCTTCATATATCTCAATAAACAACACTTTCAAATTGAACTGAAATTCCGAATCAGATATCCAATAGCCATTCATTCTGCGCAACCCTAACAAATGGGTTTTCACGTGTACCTACTCCCGGAAGTCAATTAAGATCACCACCACCGACACTGCGCTGAAAGTAATTTACAATCGCTCCCATAAAACCAAACTATTGCGCAATATGAAATGGAATAGAGACCTAAAGTAGGTTCCCTTGAATCCTTTCTCGCCATTCGTTCGTCTAGGACCGTAAATCCAAGCCCAATACCGATTACCCTTTCCCATCTCTCCGGTGCAGTGGGCTCCTAAATCCATTCGAAATTTAACCGTAGAACAACGTCAATATTTCCGCCATTCACACCAGAGAGGTGCACGACGATGCGCCATCAAAGGATAAATGGCCACGTACGCAGAGGCACCAACCACCTAGAAGGTCTGAGCTAATTTGAGAACATTTTATTTCAAAACCGTTTATTTGAGCAACGTTGAGGCAATAAATCTGCTTTTAGTGTTCCCCCACATAGTGCAGAGACCGACAAGGATATGGCACACACTATTAAAGGAATAAGTGCTCTGTCTGGGCAACGAAGTAGGACATAAACTTTGCCGCCTCAAATGCCCCGAAATCGAGTTTGGAGTTGTTATTCAATTGCGTGTGGAGGCAAATAATTTTCATAACCACAAGGATGGGGGACGACAGGGAAGTCTGTCGGGGGGTTGGCGTTTCAAGTTTCATCCCTCTGGAGGCATTCGCGCCTATCAAAAGGGTAAATAGCGAGCATTACTCACCCAGTTAGTGGAGAGTGTGAGTTTTTTCTTCTCTTTTTGTTGCCTGCGATATTTGTTGCACTAAATATTGGGGGGCTATATACGTGTAAAGTCCTGGGCGCTTGTTTGGCAAAGAACAGTTAAGAGGGTAATTTACGATAGACGGTATTTTTACCATCTTTATGTCTATTCGGCTATAAAAGTGACTCGCAGGGTGAAATATCGTTTGGGAAGTTAATGCGTGCAGGAAAATTTAGTGGGACACAGTTATGTGTCAATTTTACTGCTAGAGATATGTTTTTTTTCAAATCCTAGAGCATTTAAGCATTTATGGTCGAATTCAGGCCCACTGTACTACACAGGCAGAAGAGACTGTTTCGGTGAAGGAACTTGGATCGCAATCGCGCCGCTGGGGTGGACAGCTGGAAATGGTGTTCATTTAAGTTGAAGAAGAATGACAAGCAGTGCAAGACACTGTATAAAACGCAACTTTAGGCAGACGTTTAGGTTGTGAACTTTAATAGGTTGCTCACCATTATGCAATGACAATGAAGGACGAAGATCACACCACTGCAGCTGCCAAGTTTACGCTATCTTTAGACACACGAAGGCCACCTGGTCACAGATCAAAAATCAGACTCCTCTGACAGTGAATTCAACGTAACTCAGTTATCTATAATCACGAGTGCCGCAAAGAGCCTAGGCACGCCTTGGGGACACATAAGAGGTAAAATAAAAAAACTTCACTGGGTAGTGCTCACGTTCCCACCGTGAAGAATGGTGAAATAGCTAAGAAGCGTTCTAGGATCTTCTGGAGAAGATGTACGATTAATGCCAAAGTATACGATGTTAAGGTTGTCTCATCACCAGAAAGCACAGCCCCAAAAACGAACTCAAGCTGACCTACTTTGCTAGGCAATTTCAATCGATGGAACTTAATGGAACCTTAATCCAAATTGTTCCGAACAGCTACTCGTATCTTTGCATTGCGCCACAATACCCAAGCTATAAATCTAAGCGACTTCCAGGGGCTACTTATACATTGGCAAGAGACCTTTATAATGTTTTAAGTCCGCGTCTCCCATAAGCACGCAACAAGCCTATTGTCCAGTATTAAGTGCAGAGGATCAAAGGAAGCCTGAGCCTGAAGGGATGATGGTTAGTATTCCAGTAGTAGATTCACAGTTGCTGGGGGCTAGATACTTTGAACTGCACCAACGACCGAGGAATCAGGCTTCTGAATGTTGCCTCAATAGCGCCTTATTTGCAACTACCTATTGAACCGGAAGGACGTAGATGGGTTTTGGACTCCTAAAATGGGTGGCTCGGTCAGAACTCCACCAGAGCTCTGGGACAACGCATGAGAGGAAGAATAACACTTAGGTGTCGGGTGTCGGGCGCATTTGCCATTATATAAGCGACCTCAACCCACTTTGGGTGTGTGGCAGGGGGCAATTAGCTAGGGACCGAACTGGACGGAGGGGCTTGATGCTTGATGGCTAAGACCGTGGTCTATACCCTGGCCCAGCTGGAGCTATCACTTGGCTGGCTTGGTTTTATCTTGTTCTGATAACAAAATTTCGCAAGCGATTGTCTCTTGCTTTGTTTTGCGAATAGCTCAACAGAAAAGCTTCCTTCAAGTGCGTCAATTATTTGTGTATCATACGGCACCAAAATGCTTGTAGTTTCAGGTCCACGCCTTCAAAACGATGAATACTTTTGTTACTCATTAACTTGCGATCCAAGTTTTAATTTTCGAAGAAGTATAGTTCGATGATGTCACGTTTTCAGAATATTCAAAGCTATTTACCTTGAGATTAAGATGCGAATGTTCTTTAAGAATTAACCAACAAATGCGACAGCAATTCAAATAGCTCTCAACTCTCCACTTTTGCTAGAACAACCCTCTTAACCCGTTGGGATATCCTCTAAAAAGGCATCTGCGCTGCCCGAACGCGGGCAACTGATCCACAAAGCTCAGCAATCAGGTGCAGCTGCCTGCTGCCATACAATAATAATACAAAACATGAATAACACTGGCTATACGCAAACATTTATCCTCATCCTCCCCAATTTCGTTTATTCGGACTCATAAATCCTCCACCTGAGCACTTATTCTCGCGCCAAATTCATTGCTTGTTTGTCCATACACATTCACATAGGTATAGGTGTGTTTGTAAGCAAGCAGGTTGCTAAGCTTGCCTTCGCGCGCTAGAGATCACACACAAAGTCAGTGCTGTTGGCACAAGGAAGCCGGAGCACTCATACCTAGGTATAGACACCGAGCACCAAATGGGGCTCCAAAAGTTATTTATACCCCATATGTGGCATGGTAATTTGTTAAGTACAGTTAAAATAATTGCTCGTATTTATAATTTACACATACGTGTATGGCAATTTATTGTGCTGAACAAGGGAGCGTGTATAGCGGACTCCTAAACTCGCAACAGTGACGATGTAGGTAGAGTGCTTGCATAAGAGCGGATAGGTATATAAGTTTGGGGAATGAATTGCCACCAGCCACCACTCGGTGTAATCGAGAGATGGTTGGTACACAGAGAGGACTTTGTACAAGTGGAAAAGTTGTTAATAAGTGTTTTGTGCTACCGCAATCTAAATGGGTTCGGATTGTGTGTGAATTCGTTCCTCTGGTGGTGGGATGATGGTATACTTATCTCATGTACATGGATTAATGACACTGAAAGAGGAAGAGTGTTAAGAGGGCGTCTTTGAGGAGATTCATCAATTGGAAGTTAGTAATAGGATTACTATCATATGACATGACAGGCAACAAGTGTGTTCTTCAAATATACCTATGTGAAAATAATGTAGTAGATCAATGGGAACATTAGGGACAAGTTTTTGTAATGGAACGCACAAGTCCTCTTCAGACACACTTTGCAATTTGCATTAAGGAAGAAACAAGAATGGGCCCTTAGATGTTAATCAGAAACGGAAAGTCATTGCGGTTGTCATGCTCTCTGTTTTATTAAATAAACAACTAACTTCTCCATCTGATGGGAAGCGTGATAACTTCTGCTCAATGGAACTGGCAACGACCTAGCAATCAGCAGGGAAACAGGCGCAACAGTAGGTCCTCAATAGTAGGTACGAAATCCCAAGCAAATAGAAGGCGGACTAGAGCATTGACCCCTCCCACTGCAACCGGTACAATTTGGCGTCAATTTGGTATTTGCTACTCTGCACAGGGATGTCACTGAGGATTTTGAAAAATGCTTTTATTTCATTTCATATTTGCTTTTGGTGTACCTTAAAATTTTAAATATCCAACTAGGCAATTATATTTTTTACAATTTTGACCATATTTATTGTACTATTGCGTCAACTTTTTCGATAATTCCGTCAGACAGATTAAGCCACAAGTCACGACTTTTACAAACTGTCGGTGGATTAATGCTTTAAAACGCAAACCTCATAAAAATTGCGAAAATTAAAAGTGATACATGCAAGTTTTGGAATAATACTGGTTAAACCAATTTTTAGGTTTGTTCTCCAATTGAATTCTACTTAATTTCTCCTTAAAGACCTTTAAATCCCACGACCGACGCGAATTTCTTTGTATAACTTAAAAATTCTATGGCCTTTCGAATCTTGATGAAGTATTCAGTTGCTTTTGGGTATAATGTATACCTATTACCTATTCCAATATTTATGTCAAATAGATTGGTCTGGAATAGTTGCATCCTTGACGCAAAAGTTACGTCAGCATGTAGCAGGAAGGTACTCAGTCTCGAAATTCTAGTATTTCTTCTACTTCCGAATGTCAAGGGTACAAACAATTTCGCAATCAAACTTCTAGTGTCCGATCTCTGATTTCAAATCACACTAGGCGGCCAGAAAAAGTAGAGAGAGCTCTAACAAGTGGTGATTTACACAGCAATGTGGCATCGCTGGACTTGCATTCACACACGGACACACCAGCAAGACACATTCAGCAAGACTCCAGCAGCCAAAAATTGTGAACAAAAAAGACAAAAATCACTAGGCGCTCAGCAGCAACAGATCTATTCTACGCTTGAGAGAAGAATTTTACCTGTTGGTTGTTGGTGCAAAAAACCACTCCCACCCAACCGGTACATTAATTTTTTAGGGAGAGCAAAGTCAGAGATGGCATCAACAAAGATGGATAGAAAAACAAAATATTATGTTCTATTTCATTTCCAGGCATAATCTGTCAACTGTCATAGGAGTTAATATGGAATTATTAAACTAAATCACTTGCGAGTTGCCTGAATGGACAATCTATGTGCGTAAAGCTACAATTTCGTTTAATGTCAAATTTTGACATGCGACGTCATTATGACGTAAACAATATTGTCACTACCACTACGTGTGATCTGTTGTCAAGTGTCTGGTCACGCGGGCTGTAGCAGCGCACTCTCACGAAAGACGCACGAGTGACAACCGAAATGCCGATTTTCTCTCAAGTCAGCATGTCAAAATTTGCAACGAAAAGTGATACATGTAATCGTAGCTCAAGTTATATTTCTGTGTTGTACGAGCGACATTACAGATTAAAATACTGACAAATTGAGCAGAGTTGTCTCGATCCGATGTCCGATCAAACGGGAAGCACTAACTATCAATGGCTTACACGTTACACCTTACAGAGAACAATCAAAAAAACAAAAAACAAAGTGCTATTTTTTATTTTGACTCTCTAGCCCGTAGGCCGTAGATACCTACGCCAAACTACCAGGCGCACATGAAAACTAGGAGTCGCTCTTAAGTAAGAATGTGAAGTGTGAAATGCGAAAATATTGGCTAATTTCGACTCCTCCTTCAAAGAACGGCACTCGGGTTCAAAGATGTAACCGAAAGTCAGGCGTGTTAGTGAGGTTGAAAAAAAAAGTTGTTTTTTTGTGTGTATCTAATTTGGTATTTTGTTCGACCCAAATTTCACAATGAAGCCTAGTATGCTGCCCGCGTTTAAATTAAGCCCCCATACAAAAATGTCTCCAAAGATAAAATTGAGCCAAGCAGTACGCAGTTGAAGCTAAATTTGTTAACCACTGTACGAAAAATATCTACTGAATTTAACCCTAGAAGGCTAATGTTCGTCGATTCAACGACGTCGCATTCTTAATTTTGCTGTCTCTTTTCAAATGCTGCGTTTTTTAAAAGACAGCTTAATATTAAAAAAATTAAGAATATACTTAGTAAAATCAGTTCTTTATTTGGAAATACAATCTTAATGTTTCAGAATAAAAAAAAAGAACCATTATGTATTAAACAAAGCTTAAAAAAACATATTTTAGTACAGATCGTCAAATCGACGAATGTTTAGCTTATTAGGGGTAGTCAGCCACATTAGCCTTCTAGGGTTAAGTAAGCGTACGTATTAATGCTAAATACATTTTTCAAAAGCAAAATTTTGACAAATCAGAGAAAATATCGGTATTCGCAGCAAAATTTCAAACGAAAGCAATTTAACAGTAGCAAGTCAATCAACTTTACCAACACAGTTATTTTTTTTACGGAACTAACACTCTAACTAAAACTAAGCGAACATTAAGCGAAGTGGTGAAGACAAAGCATTGAAGAGGCGCTTAATTTAAGCTTTCCTGGAACGGAGTACTAGACTTTAAAGGAAAAACAACTCACTAAACCGATTTCACCCTACAATGTCGGTTTTTTTTTTTTGCAAGAAAACATCTAATCAAAGACTTCGTTCCACGTGCCTGCTGGTCCTCTGCACACTCGAACATTATCGTAACATCGTTGCGATGTACTAAAATCGGATCTTGCTCGCAATATGAGCTCGTACTCCCCGTACCGTTTGTTGAACAAAGCTTTGTGCAACGATCTCCAGCCGGATCCAGCACATTACAGTTGAATTGATCCATTGCACACTTAGTGGACGACTGGCATTACAATCACAGATGCATGTGTCATGAACTTGTTCAGATTCAAAGGCCAACAGCATCACATCAGCTCGCAGTCATCAAGTGCCAGCAAAACCCGTTTAAGATAATTTAAAACACAAGCAACTTGTGCATAAATAAGCTACAAACCCAAATCACAAAAAAGAAAAAAAAATCACAGCCTCTATTCTCGTGACTAACCCAAATCTCTCCAACTGGCTCGTTGGTCTAGGGGTATGATTTCCGCTTAGGGTGCGGGAGGTCCCGGGTTCAAATCCCGGACGAGCCCAAGAGTGCTATACGTTTTTTTTTTGTTTAGTTCTTAAAAATCTTGCACACTAAAACAGAACTCAAAACATCGTGCCCACGCATTAGGACGTTCATTTTATATGATGACAACCTCTGGCAACGTGCTTATTAGTAGCGATGGAAACCATGTCCGGTGTCCTCCATCGTATTCACACGACAACTAATCCGCGGTTGATATTAATGACCAAATTAATAGAGACACACGCATAAATTACAACGGATGCTTATCGCACCTTCCCTAAGTTATTGGTGGCTCCCAGACGAGCTGATAAAACCAAGGATCCCATTAAATCCGTCTGCTCTCGGCGCACATTTCGGCAAAAGATATTTCAATTCGACTTCGATGGTATCTCACACGACAACGAACCAAGAATTTACGGCCATCTGTTGATTGTCATCATCGTCGTCGTAGACGGACGAAAGGCGACAATTTTTCACTCGCAGATAATCTACACAAGCGACAAACTTACTCGGTTTCCCCTTTTCTTTTCTGTTTTTTTTTTTTTTTTGAAATAAGATATCACCCCAGTGAGGCGTAGATAAATCATTTCCCTGTTGGCTCGGCAAAGGCACGCTGAAATGTTCTTTAATTACCCTCTCGGAGAAGGGCTAGCCACGGCGGACCCCCACCGCACTGGGATTGGGATCCTCGCTATGACCATAATTAATGATCTTCCACAGAAACACACAACATACAGTGGAACCTCTCAGGGAGATCATTCGATTTAGTTCGAGATTAATGTCAGAGTTTATAATTAGACATGTTCGCTGCAACGCATGGCCCCGGACAGGACTAATTAATACCGGGCCACAGCATCGTTCGCTCATCCTCCTCATAATCGCTGATTGAGAGATCGATCCTACAGATCGATAAACCCATTAATTAAGAGCGACGACTGTGAGACACAGTGCCGAGGAGACCTACACCTACTTGCATCCGAGATATAGTTGTTTATGCCATCTGACATGGCCAACTGTTGGCTAATTTATTCCTCGTCAGATGATTTATAAACGAAACGATTTAAAATTTGTTGCTGCCGGCCAAAGTGTGGGAAAGGGGAGATCGAAACACGAAACACGAAACAGAAACAAGAAAAAAAGACGTAGGAAACCTAAACCGAAGAGATGTACCTACCGGAGCCTCTGTGTATCAAACGCCCATTAACAGCGCCCTCTGCGACAATGATAAATGTCCGACCAGAGACCGTTTAGTAGCCGAATCGGGTCGACAGGGTGTGGGGGGATTATAAATTTATTCGACAAGCACACATTGTGTGCGCATAAATCATCGAAAATATTTAGTGTCATGGTGTGCATATTTACAACGGGATTTCGCATATTTATGTAATGCGAAGTCTATTTTCGAGATACAGTGGCACGATAGAGCGCGATTTATGAGCCGGCCCGATGTTGGGTGACGATGATGCAGTGGGATAGTCTGATAGTGTGCGGGCAATATATTTGTGTTTGTGTGTGCAGAGGCCGAGTTTAGTAATTTGTAGTGAGTTTTGCAGTACGTTTAATGGAAGATACGGGGATTTTATTTCATTTGTGTCAGGAGCGGTTCATGGTTCATAGGATCACTGTGAATAGTCGATGGGGGCTGTAGTACTTCCCCAAACACTCAATCGAATAGGCTTGGGTAAGGAGGGCCTGGGGTCCTGTTTCCTGTATGGACGAGATTGCACCTATAGACCACTTACCTTTATCTGACCTATAAGTACACTTTGGAGTATAGAAAGGATAAACGATTTATAGTGAGGCGCTCTTTGTCAGCTTGAAGTGTCGTACTCTTATATGGACCACCGCCAACTATAGATGATTTTATTCTGTCTGTATCACAGACTGGAGTGTAGGTCCATCTGAAACAAATAGGTCTAGTTGTTCGTGAAATTTAAACTAATCGCAAGTTTGGCGCCCATAACCCGCGACCTTACCCTACATGGGACTTTACAGAAAACGGGACCTTACACAACACGGAATCGTATACCCAACACGATGTCTTAAAAAGAGCCCTGTGCAAAAGTAGTGCGCCCACTTTCAATATATTATTTCAAACTGAATCGCATTTGTCCTATACCACCAGCCGGCCGTTGTTATTGTGCCACCGCTTCTATCCAACACCACTCGACATATGCGCGCTCAAAATCTCATCACCATCCCACCTGCCTAAACACTCCAAATACCAAACTCAAATACTGTCGACAGTTCAGCGATTTATTAACGGGAAAACGGAGATTACACACCGGCTATGCAAACTAGTTTGGTTTTTGTTTCCTATGAGTCCTGCAGTGCAACCAACAAAAAAAAAAACGGAAAACGAAAAACCCCTTACCCATGCACAACAACTGGCATAACAAATGACCACTGATAATGCCCACTTGGCGTTGTCAAAAATATACCTAATCGCAAGCTCATGACACTTGGCGCGAATACAATTCCCAAGCATCCGTTGTCCGGGCTGTTGTTGCTTCCATACTTCCGGTGCCGTGACATATACCATTGTTTCTCACCGTCCATATACAGATAACAATTTTGACAGTTGCCCTTATTTATTTTCCTCTTGGTGGGTTTTTTTTTCTTTGTTTTCGTTTCATTTGCGGGGTAATTTATTGGTGACCAGATTTCTGGATGAAACTCATTTGCATCCAGTGGGTATCAGACCATCAGTGTTTGGCTTCCCAAAATATCGGGAGTGTTTACCTTTCGAGAATGGGATTGTGTTTGTTGTTCTCCCAGGGTGTGTGCTCGTTTTCGACTGCTGAGCGCTTCACTAAATGGCTGGCGACCTTATCACCACTTGGGTGGTTGGCTCTCGGCTGGCTGTCACAATCACATCACCGGGAGTGGGTGCGAGAATACCGGGAATGTAATTAGACTCTCACTCGGGTTTGGTTTGTTTGGTATTCGTAATGAGAAGCACTTTGGTGTGTTTGCACGCACAAGAGCTCGGCGCAACCCTTAGATGTATACCCACACTTGACGATATAGAAAGAGGTAGATGTGTGTGGGTATTATTTGTTTGGTTCTGTGGTGTGCTTGTTATTTTATTTTTTTTTTTTTGTTAATTACATTGGATAGAGCCACCTATCCGTTTTGTTTGCCAACAACGTGTGCGGCATCTTTGACTGCGATTTTGTGCCAGCAACTAGGCCAATACTTGTAGTGTAAGGCTTTGGAATTCTTTGAACAGAATATGACTTTATTTACCTGTGTATAGGATTGTGTTACGCAAAGACATGTTTATTGAAGTGGATTAGGGTCAGATGTAGTTTACACAAGCATATAAGCGGGGAAATGTTTCTTTCAGGCCGTGGAAAAGTACCCACAATTATGAAGTGGGGTCTCTATGATGCCCGGGATTTTACGAAAAGTCACGTCTATCGCCTTCGATTTGAGATGGATAGGAATGAAATGTTGCCCTATTTTTGTAACGAATAGAAAAGAGTAACAAAAATGTAATTTTCAATATTTTTTAAAAATGTAGCTTTGTGGTTGTGGTAATGTCGCTGAATTTATGCAGCATGTCGCTTTGTAGATTTGCTTTCTTTCAAAGTTGGGCCGCGGAGAAGGTTCATCTGTAGTTGTGGTTGGTATTACGCAACAGCAAAAGGGTATCATTTAGGACAACTACCCGACTGTAGCTTTGTAGCTCTCGTTTTGGTTGTTTGTTTCAGCTTTTGAAACGTCTGTGTAGCGGGAGTTTATACAGCAATTCAATGAGGGAAAATACAGTTTCAAGTGATATGGTATTACTACCTAACTATATACGAGTACTAACGAGGTCTTCAAATGTGGCGGCTGCATATTATATCCAGCGCACTTTGCGGTTCAACCATAGGCGGGTGATTACAAATGCAAACATCTTCGTTTAGACGGCCTTAGGCTGCTTATACACTAGTTGTATCGCATTGTTGGAGCTGCATTCGCAAAGGTCCTTCCCAGCACTGCCATATTTTGACCTCACAGCTGCTGAATTTGTTGGTTTAATGTAGTTTGTGGTCATTGAAAATTCGAATGATTAATTGAATCAAATTAGCATAAGGCTACGGTTCTGGTGCGAACATAACTCATCACAAGCCCATTAATTAAATAAATTCGCTTGGTTCGCGCGATTACAATGTTTCATTTCATCGGAAAATTTACTCGCTTAGATTTGCTTGGTTTCGCTTAGTTTGCGCGAGATAATTTTTTCCACCCGAACCACAATATAGGAAACGTAAATCTATCTACTTTTGAATGAGTTTAGCGAACTTAGAATGCGCGCAATTAAAGCTTTTGTTGGACAAGATTTGACCAAAACTGGATCTGAAAAGTGCTAATATTTGATCTCTATCGTATTTTAAAACGATTTCTGTCAAGGGTCTATTTGTGAAGACGAGAGATGTTCCCTGTATTTGCCAGGATCCTTCTCAAACTTAAGCGTGCCGGTAGTTTCGCCGATTTTTCACTAACTTTCCTCCTTTCTTTTAGAGAAAAACTATTTAAGATTTTTGTATTTGGTTTTGTTTGTTTTTAATGCTGTTACGTTTTTTTTTAAGCCTTGGAAGGTGCCAAAGGTGCATGAGGCTGCTGTGTTTATTAATAGCGCCAAGTTTCTACCTTATAAGTCCGCCTTCTCTCAGAAGCTCCTGTCGCTGGGATGTGTGTGTTGCTATTTTTGTGACCTACAATACTATGCCGAGTTTGTGAATTGAAAACCTTTTACAGGACAATTATATTCTCCGAAGTTTGTCAGACGTTCGTGCGAGGTGCCAATGAGCTCAAAATTTAATTTGTCTTTTTCCCGGTATCGAGCTTGATACCCTTTGCTCAGTAGTATACAAGAAGGAACCCCTGAGACTTTGTGTCTACTACTCACGTTTTACTTAATTCATTTTTTCACGCAGTATGTCAATGGGTAACACTTAAAGATACGACTAATGGGAAGTATCGTAAGAAACGCTCTGGTTTACTGCTGAAAACAACCTCCTAAGGCAATAAACAGATTTGACTCCATTTTAGCTGTACTTTACTACATTTTTAATATGTACCTCTGTATATTTTATTACTGCTTTAGATATTTTTTCAACTTTGTATTGGTAAACATTTAAATCCACGTATGCTTTGTAGCAACTCGTCTATCTGTAGTTGATATCTAGCAAATTCTTGTAGTTGTAGCCTTGTAGTCAAAGTTGGAGTGCTGTAGTTTCTTACCTACATGTTTTATTATTTTGCACCTGCTACTTTGTTTTGTTTTTAAATTTCAGAAGTTAGATAAATTCGTAGGTATGTACTTACTACTCGCAAAATGTGCCTTGTATCTTTGCGGTTAAAATTGTATCTTTTCAGTTAAAATTGTATCTTTGCTGATTTGATGTCATCCACATGCACGTAGCCTTTGTTCCATTACTAAGGCACACTTTCATAACTTATTGCATTTCGTTTACGAATTCCACCCATAATCGCTGGCAAAACACAAAGAGAAAACATAACTCACACAGTTGCTTGTTTTCATGCAGAAAATTCCACAATGGCCATACTATATCAAAGTGCTGCGCTGCCCTGTTCCATGGGGATAATTGTTAAACTATACTATACCACGAGGCGCAGTTAATCAACAAAACGCACAAACGCACTATTTATCCTTTGCAATCTCGCATGCACTTTCATCCTACACAACGCTAGCCTCCCTGTTACTAATTCACTCATACCACAGCAGCGCACTCTCATTCCACACAACAAATGCAACATATCGCTTTAAGTGCGACCATAAAATGATTTAATTAACACATAAATCAAAGAGCCGATCTGAAATTGTAATTTAGTTTTAATTCCAGTGCACTTCGTCGTGCAGACACACATACAGTGTCTCCCCTGCATGCAGCCCTCCTTTCGGGCAATAATTCGAAATGATTTACGGCCCCCAGTACGGGGCCTCGTTTGCGGACACTTGCCGGCAGTGCAGCGGCGGCGGCGGCCGCTTGCATTGTAAACAGGGTGCTGCCTGGCTTCCACTTTGCACATGGTGTACAATTGAGTTGATCGCCGGGTTTATTGTGTGCCAGTGCCGTATTCCCGCCGCGCCGCTCAGCACACACACACGTAATAATTGTAGTGTGGTGATGCATTTTATTGTTAGGCCATAGTGTGAGACAGGCTTTATTAATTTAAATCGCTTTTATAGGATTTTATAGGACAAAATTAATTAGAGGCACGGTGCGGTTTGTGTGCAAGCTGTAAATTTTATTGTTACTTTATCACTGAGTACATACAAGATACAAATGGCGAGGCGGCAACGGTCCAAAAGCAGTATCTCATGGTGTGTGTTTGTGATAAAATATTGTTTGGCGGTTGATTACTCTCTGACCCTAAATAAAGATTAACACAAGTCAGTGGAACTCGTGTTCACACAAGACGAATGAGCTGATTAAATATTATTCGTGCAATGGTGTTACCCAGCTCTTGTGGTGCAATGAGAAGAGCCATCAAGAAAGGCTCTGAAACCGATAAAAGCCTTAAAAAGTTCAATGACTATCGAATTTGAATGAACTAAAACAATACAACTTGGACTAGGTCACATTCCTAAGTCTGAGATGCTGTAGCAATTTTTGACAGTGTAATCAACATTGCGACTGCATTCTAGTAATAGCCGAGGCCGTCTTAGGGAAAGAAAGAGAAAGACGAAGGCATCTTTTGACTGACTTAAACAGTCATTTTTAAATTTCCATCCGAATTCAAGCACTAATTTTATTTCGTCGATTGTTTAGAGAGTTAAAAATAGATTTATTTTATGTAACGAAAATATAAAATAAAACAGAGTTTCTAGGCTTAAAAATAATTTTAAAATCTTAAGTCGGGTAATTACTTTCTAAGAACTTTTGAGGTTGTGTTATAAGTATGAGCTGATCTGGTGTCTGATTGATATTTTAATTTAATTCTTAATTCTTAATACAGTCTGACAAAAAAGTTTAGGCAATGCCACAAATTTTCTGTTGAACTCGGCGTCGGCATTTTTTCTCAATTTTTATCTACCAAAATCAAGCTGTAGCTCTAGCTATATCTACCAATATAAAAAAGCAAATTAGAGTGTGTGCCTAAGTGAATGTATCGGCTATTTGGCCTGGGCATAGGCACGGGCCCGGTGCCCGTATTATTCCTGACAAAGGAACGATGCTAACAACTACTCCTTCTCCTCAAACATTGACAAACCACCGACCAATGTTTCAGGTGTAACGAAATCGTGCATTCATGGCCTATTTAATGCCAAAATAGGCAAGGCTGAGATCTAAAGGAGAGCATGGTCTAAGCGACGTCAATCTAAGAAAGGACTCATTTATTATTCACCTTTTTGTGGGGCGTAACGTTGCTGTCTTTATATTAATAAAGTATGTTGACTGTCACCAGTTCGTCAAACGATCAGGCGGTTGTATCTCACCGGTCCTAAGACAAATTTAATCTAAATGCCCCTGGGTGTTAACTGTAAAACATGACACAGGACGGTTCCATCCCCATGGTATCAGTCTTCATAGACTCTTGCAAAGCTTTTGCAGCTCGACGGTCCGGTCTGGCTAGTGAATGAGTCAGTCATGCATTGTTTTCCCGGTCCACTAAATGAAGACCAACTATATTGTGTCAAATATATAGGCAACTGACTTCTTGACATCGCATACAAGACCCTGCTGCCCCATACAGTCTGAATGCCTGAGTAAATGACATTTATCAGCTTTTCAAAAGTTTTTACAATCACTTTGGATATGAAGACAACGTTGAAGACAACACTGCGGCATCATTGGTAAAGCTCAGCGAGGTCTCAGGCGAGTTTCCGAATTTTGCAAAGGTCTTGTCAAGAACCACATATGAGATTTTAAATAAGGCCTTCATTATTTCAGTCCTGCGGAAGTTCTTCAAGTGATTCTCAGTTCCGTTTTGCGTTGGCTGGCTTTTGAAACAATATTTAGCAACGAAATCTGTACGAGAAAATTGCAAATCAGTCGTATACCATGGCTTGGATATTTGGAGCGAAGAGACGAAGAGAAGTCTTCGATTCGAACCAAGCAGCGGGACAACGCAGTAGCGGAAGACCGCGCCCTGAGTGGGGCGCACAAGTAGAAGTAGCCCTGAAGTAACTTATAGTCTCCAACTGTAGACAGTTATAAAAAGATAGGTAGGTAGACAAACATCTACTACTTGAGCTCCTACTGAAGTGAGAACGCTTTTTTTACTAAATCTCATGCCACCAGACCCAACTTATCGCATATCTATAAAACAATCTTCCGGCTTCCACAAATCTTGAAGATCTTATTCAATGTGGAAAAATTAAATCCACCTATCACCACTGTTCCCAACAGCTTGGCATCGTAAATCCTCTTCCCATTACCACAGGGCCCGCCATGCACTGACATGACATTCTTCCCATTCCGATTTAATTACTTCCAACTTGCTTACCCCTTCTTAGGCGGGCGTAATTAAAGCCAACACTCAAAAAGCATGTTACTGCTTGGCGTATAATTCCTCGCGCCTAAAACATCAAGATCTCGGCCTGTAGCGGCATTGTAAATCACTTCGTCGAAAATCCCATTAATCCCCATTTAAGTTATAGCTGTCCCCAGTTGTGGCTCCGTGCCATCTTCCGCCCGAGAAGCCTCTCTCTCTATAGCTATAAATGAGTTCTCTGCTCTAGCGCAATGAATTAATGCGCTCACATAAAAGGCGCTCAGATAACAGCTCTTTTAAAGCCAACATCGCAGCAGCCCTGTAGTCGTTGTCGAATTAACCAGAATCAGCGATTTCGTAATTACTCGGGATCATAACTTTTGACTTTTATAGTCAGCAGCAGCAGCAGCAGTCTCTTTATAGTGAATCCCTTCAGTCATGACAATGACAAGACACAGTGTCCCGAAAGTGTTGGCCACTTAAAGTGTACAATAATAAAAATTACATTAATAAAACAAACAAACATGTCAGCGAGCAGTTATCTAGGGGGTGCCATCCACACACACTCACACACAAACAAACAGCGCCCACAATCGAAACAGTTGTCATAAAACTTCAAAAATGCTTCATTGTTTCTGTGGACGGAATACGATGACGGTGACTCCTCGTGATGGCAAGGGCGGGGGGTTGAAGCAGATATAAAAGGGTTTGATCGCGCACACAAATCCTGGCATTAAACGCTGGTAATAAAAATTGTTTTATGACTTTCTGCGCTGCGTGTGTGGGGATGCGAGAGTGCAGGGAATAAATTTTATAATGTATTGTAATGGAAGGGTAATAAAAACGCAACTTGCCGCAATAAACATACATTGCTCGCATCCGTATATATTATATGGTGTATCGAGGTCGGGGCGAAATTAATAGTCATGTTCCGCACACATGCTGCTGAGTAGGCAATTCGATCCGAAGAAGCGCAAAAGGGTTGCCGATGAATACGAGGATTTATTTAATTCCTTTAAGTGGAAAAGGGAAATATTTTAACGCTCATAGGGATTTAATGTCAATTGAGATTGAGATATATTAAACATTGTAAAGTAGCAATTCGCTGTAGACAGGGTCGGGCACTGGGAGACTTTAAATGTTAATAGTAGAGATAGGTTGCGTCCGAATGATGTAAGAGCAGATGATGCTGGCAGTCTTTTAGGTACCTATATGGTATGGGGTGCCATTGGAAATGGGAAAATGGGACTTTGCGGAACTAATTTAAATTTAAGGAGATGAGTCTTTTCAGAATGTATATGTTTGTAAAGGACACACCTCACTTTCCGCTGTCATCTGTTTGGGATTTTGATCAGAACATTAAGAGGCAACTTTATGCAAAGCATTCAAGAGCTCTCACAATCTTATCAGGTTTCAGAGGATATTAAGTCGGTTATTTTTACAATATTGAAGAAAAGAAACGTCGCAATAGTTTATTCCCCATATTGAATAGAGCATCACAAAGTGTCAATAAGGACCCAGGTGTAGTATAGAAGAGTATATGATCTGCTTCTCTATATACCCAACCAAGAAGACAAATATTGTCTACTTCGCCAACCCGCAAATCATACCCCAAGCTCGGCTGACTGCATCCTGCTGCGCACCCGAGTTAGATTATGTTCCTACATCTGTGCGTACTACCTAAGTCGAGGTCGAGGACTTCCTTTTAATGCGCGTTCTCGCTCCGAGTTGAAGACTCTTTGTGCCGGAGCGTTGATTTGCATTCGGTCTACAAGTCTGGCTTAGACGACTTGTACTCCTTTTTCTATAACAAGGTCAATGTCACTGTATGTTCTGGTTGATAAATACCTCAAAGACCTTCAACGAACCGAAGAACTGTTTGGTGGCTCCACTGGTCTTCATGATTCTGCGGTACAAAGAACAACTATGATGATGAGGGTTATACGACCCAAAGTTTCCAAAACGTTTCATGACATGCCCCTATATCTGAGGCAAAGTAGCTGACAAATTTCTCTGTCTCATTTGTGATGGAATGTAATTTCGGGGCTTAAATCTGGGCCTATGTAGACAAAGTTCTTATCAATCTTGAAGTTTAATCTATCTTTTTGACCGTTTTACATAATTCGTCAAATGTGTCCCTTCTAGTCTTGGTCCACCTAAGCTATAATAGATACAGCAGGCGTAGATAAGTTTTGATTGCTTAGAGTCTAAACGAACTGTTGACATAATTGAAATAGTTTCTAAGTTCCAAATGAGATCTGCTGTGAAAGTTTTTTTTGGAATTGTCAACTGTCTGACTGGCAATAAAAACAATGCCAACGCAATTCCTGTCTCGTCTACTGTAAACTCTTAATTTCAAAAACAAGCTTTTTTTATATGCCTTCAATTCTGAAACTTATTTCCTAAATAGAGGTGTTCCTCAGGGTTCTGTTTTGTGCCCGTATCTCTTTCACATTTCCATGAATTATCTTCGACCTATTCAACTTCTAATCCAAGTCATTCTTCCATACTCATTCCTGGAATCCAGTCCTTGAGGCCGTAAACAAGCAACGTTACAGCAACTTGAAAACTGCGTTTGGTGGAGCCATGATGGTTCCCTTCCTGTTAAAAGTAGGTATATACGTTTCGTTTGTGTCCGCTTTTGTCTTAATATTTATATAGACTAATAAAAACTGACAGTTCGCTAAGTTCTGCCAAAATGCTGTCAACCGCGTTACGCAGGTTAAACATTCTCTTGAAAAATGGTACCTGGGATCTGGCTTCAAGTCAAGGAAGTAACAAGACAGTGCACCGATTTGGGCCTTTAAGGCTCCCACCAGGATTTATCCGATATAACACAGCTCTGGTATATGGGTCAGTCAGTCGGCTGACTAAATTGATTTAGGAGACAACACTGAGAGGAGATACTGATTTTGTAGGTGAAAAACTGATCTAAGTCCGACGGTACCAATTGTACCGCCAAAAATGTCCTCATTGCATATTCGGGTATAGCACAAAGCTGATATGTTTTTTTAAGAAGCTCACAGCAAAACTTGGTATGGTACGTATCATCATTTTTCACTGAGCTTTATATCAGGCTTTCGCTGACGAATCAGGGCTTCCCGCAGATTGCCATAAGACGATCACTAAAGTGTCGATAGCTCAAAATCCTTTGCCTAAGTCTGTCGCGTACGGTCTGCGCTGTGTTCGTTGTCATACGCCTTTAGCGCCTCCAAATTATAAAAATAAATGAAAATATTGACATGTTGACGAAAATTGGTATAAAAAATTACAAAGGATATCGGAAAAAAATTGTCTAGACTGCTAAAATTGCTCATCGTCAATAATAAGCTGAACTTTTTTTTGTTACACATTTCCTTTGTCGTACTGATTACGACATTTGACTTGTTACAAAATTAAGTGAATGTTGCGATCGGATGCACCGTACCCTGTTCAATATGTCATATTTTGTTCAGTTAAATTCTCGTACGGTTGCTGTGTTATGAATCAGAAAAAAACGCGCAAGTCTTCTTTCTACATCTTAAGTCAAACCTTTAACTTGCGCTCCTGAAAATGTCTACAAATGACTTGTGCTGTTTTTCCTTCTTGCTTCAGTATTACTTAAATGGCTTAAGAGGAAATACCTCTACATAATACCTGTGTTTGTATGAAATAAAAATAAACCAAAGATACCCCTATGATCCAAGAAAAAAATGCACAAGGACGTTTCTTGTCTTTTCCATATACAAATATAGTACGTTGTTGCAAAAAGAATTTATAAAATATCCGACCATTTGAAAAATATGAGTTAGAAATAATTTTATTTATTTATTCATTCTCTTTTTAAATAAATAGTTGGCGCAACAGGTCTGTTGGGACCCTAGGCCAGCTTCTTACAACCATTCGTCTTGTGTGTGTTTTTCATTTTTAGGACAAATGGAAAAGGATCTAACAATTTTATGTCGAGTCCAAACATCCAATTGAGAAGCTCTTTCATGACAAATTTATACTCTCGGATGTTTGTCAGACGTTTGCGAGAGTTGGGCGCAGTGGAAGTAAACCTTAAGTTGGAATTTAATTTTTTTTCGGTACTCCAACCTGATACCCCTCGCTTAGCAGTTCAACACACTAAGCACTAAGCCACTGCGCCACTCTTTTTCAAAACTAATAAGATCGCGATTCTATTATTTCTCATAATTATGGTGACCATCCGTTCATTACAATAATAGTAATGAACAGTTCTGTATTTAAAGACTACGTTGATTATGAATTAT
The DNA here is from genome assembly GCA_948293265.1 of Cheilosia impressa. Classification (NCBI taxonomy): domain Eukaryota; kingdom Metazoa; phylum Arthropoda; class Insecta; order Diptera; family Syrphidae; genus Cheilosia; species Cheilosia impressa. Next base: position 40,935,630 of record OX411883.1, read on the forward strand.
TTTGTATAAAAAAAATGTTCCATGCTCATAACTCACATTTCGTAATAACTTTTACTATCTTAAATTCACACGAGATATTATATCGTCTACCAATTTATAGCATGCGCAAAACTCCTATTTCTTACAAATCTAATTCAAATTCAAAACGCAATAATGCAATTGTGCAATGTGTACTCGTTATCTTTTTTAATTCAAATTACCTATGTGACCTAGTCACTGCCAGCGTTCTCAAGGGTGTCGCATATCTTCTTCAAAGATAATGCCAGATGCCAAACAAATTTTGTGTTCGAAGGCAGAGCAGACAATTTAGAAGCGAGAGTTCGTTACCGAAACGCATACGATTCAGACGCAGCTTGTAACCTGTCTTGTCCAGCTACGATTATCTACTATTGGTGTAAATGTACTATACAAAGTAGATACTCACTTATATTTTGTGAGTCTATTTCTTGTTTTACATTGTTGTTGTTGTGAAAAGTTAAAAATAAATATATTTTTGGTGCAAGTGTTATCCACTCAATATGACAATTCTTGGCAACCTAACACGAAGATTGTGTAGATAAATTTAGTAACATTCAACCGTCACAAGTACTAAATATTTGGATAACAATAAGAGGATTTTAACAAAGCTCGGCACAACCAAAACAACTGCAGTGACAAGTGAAGGTTATTTAAAAACACCACAAAAACATATAAAAATGTTCTGTATTTACGAAGTTGTTTATTATTTGTTCTGTATTTTATTTAAAATGTAAATATTTAAAAAAAAAAAATCAATTAACACAATGATAATGCTAATGTACCACAACTTCCTGAACGAGCAAGTACTAATCTAGTACTAAAAATGTATTTTTTTATATGTTCGTTGTTTATAAAGTATACCTAAGTATATGTATTTATAAAAAAAAAAAAACAGTGCACTCCGGGAGTGCCGACAGAAGTGAAAACTTGAACAACTATAAGTGTATTTTTTGAATCGTCAGGCAATATTTTGTTGTGCAGAAAATACTTTTAAATGAAGTGTTTTCTAGTTCATTATTATAAACTACTAAAGGGTGATTTTTTAGCTGGTTTGGTTTTGGCAACACTGGTTTTGACAGCTGACGTGTGTTTAGTACCTTGTGTCACTGTCAAACAGCTTCAGTTTGGTTTGCAATTTAACCATGGATCGTCTTACAAATGAACAACGCTTGCAAATTATTGAATTTTACTATCAAAATTCGTGCTCGGTTCGAAATGTTCATCGCGCGCTGCTTCCATTTTATGATCGGCATTCTCGACCTTCTGAGCAGTCTATTCGGAAGACTATTCGGGCCGGTCAATTGGCCGCCTAGATCGTGCGATTTGACACCATTAGATTATTTTTTGTGGGGGTATGCCAAGGCTAATGTGTATAGGGACAAGCCCGCTTCGATTGACGCACTGGAAGCCAACATCCATGCATTCATTCGTGAGATACCGGCCGATATGTGTGAAAGAGTATGCCAAAATTGGACTCAGCGGATGGGCTACCTGAGATGCAGCCGCGGTCAACATTTGCATGAAATTATCTTTAAACATTAAATTGCAAGGTTCAAACTATCGATTCAAATAAATATTTCATTAATTTTTTCGAACTTTTTGTGTTTTTTTTTTAAAAAAAGTTCTAAACCTCTTAAAAAATCACCCTTTGAAATATTTATTTGAATCGATAGTTTGAACCTTGCAATTTAATGTTTAAAGATAATTTCATGCAAATGTTGACCGCGGCTGCATCTCAGGTAGCCCGTCCGCTGAGTCCAATTTTGGCATACTCTTTCACACATATCGGCCGGTATCTCACGAATGAATGCATGGATGTTGGCTTCCAGTGCGTCAATCGAAGCGGGCTTGTCCCTATACACATTAGCCTTGGCATACCCCCACAAAAAATAATCTAATGGTGTCAAATCGCACGATCTAGGCGGCCAATTGACCGGCCCGAATAGTCTTCCGAATAGACTGCTCAGTAGGTCGAGAATGCCGATCATAAAATGGAAGCAGCGCGCGATGAACATTTCGAACCGAGCACGAATTTTGATAGTAAAATTCAATAATTTGCAAGCGTTGTTCATTTGTAAGACGATCCATGGTTAAATTGCAAACCAAACTGAAGCTGTTTGACAGTGACACAAGGTACTAAACACACGTCAGCTGTCAAAACCAGTGTTGCCAAAACCAAACCAGCTAAAAAATCACCCTTTACAAAAACTATACTACCTACAATTTTCATTTTCGTTTAATGCGCTATTGTATACATGAAAAATAAAGCATACTAGCTAATACCCGCGACTTCATCTGCGTAGAATTAGTACTTCGAGTAACTCATCAAAATATTTATATCAATCGGGTCTAAAATTTTCAATATTAGGACAACTGTCAACAAAACTGTTTTGAAATAACATAACAGCGCTTCTTACTATCCGATTTCCCCACAAAATTTTGAAAATTCCTTCTTAGATTCCTATGACTGTAACTCTCTTCCATAAATTAAATTCTTCTTTTTAAATTCTTCGGACATTACTGCGGAGTAATTTTTCGCCGAAAACAACAAACGAAAACAGACTCAATAATAATTATAGGAACAAAAATATTTTATTTGAGCGAATGAATTTTTTCCTTTATTATTATTTATATTGATTACATTCGTTATTATGCAATTTGTAGAATATGAACATGTATTCGTTGTGAAATAAAACAACGAATTTAAACTCTCAGAACGCATCCATCAGCAGACAGAAATCACCAAACACACAAACTATCAGCCAGTGTTCTTTGACGTCTCTCTTTATTTTTCCCACGAAGTGTGTTCATTAACATTTTTCACTAAATTTAAATTAAATAAAAGTAAAATTTGTATTGTTCGGACAAAAATCACACTTAATTAATCTTCAGTATAAAAATCGCAGTTTGCTAACACTTTAATGATTATTTTTTGGTACTAGAAATTGTTGCTATAGGCAAATCTTCTTTTTATGTGCATTTAGTGCGTTTATATTCATGGTCAACAAAAAGTTTTTCAAAAATATTAAATTCCCTCAAAAAGGTAGACAGATACAACGATGTAGGAACACTGCTGAATTCACACGTATTCACAGACAGTAAAATTGCGAGCGGGAGGGAGGGGCTTATATTGAAAAAAATTGCCGGGGGAATCGGTGAGACGTAGTAAAGCTGTCAGTCTATTTCATACTTAGTTTATGCTCTCTTCGGCCGTTGACTCTCTTTCGTGGCGGCTTTTGTGCTACGGCTACGGCGCTACGGGCATTATGAATGAAAGATTATTTTTCCCTGTATCATAGTTTGTACACAACTGCGTAGTTGAAATTTTATGTAGTAAGATTGGTTGAGTGTGTGAACAGCAAGAGGTAAATATACTACTACAGAAACAGAAATAATAATAGAGTGGATGGATGGATGGATGGACTATTTTAAACACAAAAATTGCAATCTATTGCTTAAAACGTAAATTTACAGAGCATGCAATTAATTGGTATTCTTTAAAATGAATACCAGTGAAACTTATGAAACGCACACCCGATTGCCCCGCAAATTTTAGAAATAAAATTCTGTCTGAAATTACTTTAGCATGGCAAAGGCAAACACACTTCCCCACATTAACATACATACTGAGTCGTCAAAAGTGATTGGCAAATGGCAACGCGAACACTGGTATCACACACACACTTGTAGGTAAATTCTCTCTAATGTTTATATACAATGGCCCAACGCGCCTCAAGAGTCTTCACGAACACTGGTGTCGGCAACATTGGTTACACAACATTGGTGTCGCGAGTTCAATGGTTTTATCCCATATCAAAAGTGCCCCAACGCGCCTAAAGAAGTTATCACTTCAAAAAAAAAAAAATATATTGAAATTTTGTTAAAATTTTTGCCTTTTCCACTTGTGTCTATCAGAATCAAAAACGATGTATTCCACTTTTTGAACAAATCGAGTTGGCAATGATATTAATTCTCCCTCTTGAAATCTATCTATTTCTGTTTTCGTTTGTTTCCAAAGCCAACTTATTCCAGAGAAATTTTGATTTGAATGTGTGGGTTAGAATCAAAACCGATGTATTCCTCATATAATTTTGAAACAAAACGAATCCATTCCTAGTTAAAATCAAAATAACACTATTCCAATACTAAATTACGTTTTTTTTTACTTTAATAATCAAAACAAGTGTATTCCAGAAAAGGCGAGAAAATCCGCAAAATCTGTCAAACTTTTTAATGGCTTAACAGTATGTATTTGTAGTTCATTTATTTATGAGTATGTGTTAAGCGATGACTTGAAAAAATAAAAACATAACTAAAAGAGCTTAAAAAAAGGGTTTCATTTTCATGAACCGATCTATTCCAAGTAGAAAATTTCAAAACGCATGTATTCCAAAACATTAATTTTCAAAACAACTTTATTCCAAAATGCATTGATAAATATTTCGAAGACCTTTTCAGGTTTCACAATAAATTGCATTTAGTAAAGTTTGACAACCTATGATAAGATATAAAAATGAAAAAGTTCTTATTATTTTGAAGGCAATGTTCCTTAGGAACGTTTTTTTCGAATATCTCAAAACTAGTAAAAGTGGAATACGTTGCTTTTGATTCTAATAGACACACTTGCTCATTATTTAAAATTCTGAAACATGGTCACCGTACTCATGTGGTACAACCTTTAAAAATATTTATTCTTTCAGTTTCAAGTATTCCCGATCATTATAAACAGAAAAAGAAAACGGATTTTTATTTTTCTCACAAGGATCCTTCTCCATTTTATACGAAATGTATATCCGGTAGAACGAAAAGCCACACACGCGCACTCAAAGACACGTTTTGTTGCTGCGCCGCATTAAATCACGCCGTACGCGTGTACCAAATGTGTCAATTTGTAAAATTAACTATCTGTGTCACCTGTCACAGCAATTTTAATACTTCAATGACGCTATACAGTTTCCGGTTTTCCTCACAAGTTTAACCGCAGTGCAGCAGGTATAGAACCTGAAAACCCAAGTGATTTAGTGCAACACATGTCCGACGGTCATTTAATAGCGGATTACTAATAGCAGTAGAAAGTTTACTGAATCTAATGACTGGTTACATGTCTAACTGACTTTAAGCCCAGTTTGACATTTTAATGAAATCGATTTACTGCGCGCTGTGCGCGTATTGCTGACCTTATTTGGTTGGTGACACTGCGTGCTGTCCCCAGTAGTCAATTAATCACTCTTTTCAAAAGCGGCCCAACCAAAAATGCGTAGTCAACGTAATCGTTGTCATATTTCTGAACAACTGTTGTAAAAAAAAATTAGTAACTGCCATCACCATCGTCAGGCGCAACACGATAAAGTTGACAAAGCTGACTTGTGTGTGCGGTTGATTACTTCATTTGGTGGTCGATGGCGAGATTTGAAGTCGACACTATCTATACGCACACACATACACGACGCGGATGTGACACTCAATCCGTCAGCCATCAATCATAATTTATTATAGAGTCCTGAAAGCAGGACCAAGCGTCCGGCTGGAGAGAGAAAACGTCATTCAAGTGAGATTGTGTGTGGATTTGGACTCGATTACCGGCACTCACTCGTACTAGTGTGTCCGGGTGTCAGTATTTGTTTGACTTATGGTGACTAATGGCGCTGTGACAGCTGAAGATTAAGTGGCGACGACTGATGGACTAGCGGAATAGGTGCGGCTTGTCTATAGAAATGAAAAATTGAAGTTGGACAGTATAATTAACGGGAGAAAGCAGAAGAAGGGTTTTTGTTTCCACCCCTTTTCGCTTGTGGATGACAAATGAGTTTTAAATGTGCTGGTAGAGTAGAAACATTCTGTGGATTTCCATGTAGACGGAAGTGGGCATCATTTGGCACTTGAAATAGTTTTGAAGCGAGCGCCAATGTCGGGTGTTGTTATCGTACCATACATGCGCCTAGTGGCCTCAGTCTTGGATAGACTGTTTGACAGCATGACATCGGAACTATTCCAAATACCAAATACTTGCTATAAGGTTTTTATCCACTGCGTTACCTCCCGTGAACGTCTGACAAAGATCCGAGAGTATAGCTCTCACAAAAGAACTTCCCAATTAGTCGTTTGCACTCGGCATAAAATTGTAGATCCCTTCCATTCCTCCCAAATAACTCACACAGAACGAATGGTTGTGAGAAGATTGGCCTAGAGGGTTCCTATGGACCTGTTGCAACAACTATTTTGCCCGTTCTCAGGAGTTGTACTGAATTAGTTTTCTTTTAATTCGTTTGATTTTCATTTGCGCTTCATGAGTAGTCACTGCTGCAACCTTCCACTTTCTCTCCATATTTGTCCTGCCCTCGAAAATCTACGAAAGGCTTAGGTATTTTCCAGTATTTGCTGCTTCTATTCAACAGCGACCTGGTATCCCCATCATCCCGCTAGTCTTTGATCATGCTCGATTAATTTTTCATTTACTCATTTTCAATGACCCGCTTTCCTTTGTAAATGAGGCGAGTGTAGGACGCTTAAGTGGGTCCTCTATGCATTTTGAGCTTCCGCCGACTGCAACATCGAAGAGATATTTCGGACTTGATCTCACCATCTCATCCTGAATCTACCTAAAGGGCTTCCCTTTTAATGCACGGAGTCAATAGAACGTCTTGGAATCCAAGTTGGCGTCATGATGCGTTCAACATGGCCTAACCACCGAAGCATGGACCGCTTAGACCGGAAAAGGCCCTAGGCTTAGAATATTAAACAAACACCGAGTTAAAGCCTGATTGCTTAGCTTTGACATCAACGACATTAGGTCGTTCTTATATAGATTGACCTACTTATCTGAAAACAGAGAAGTCCTGGCCAAACCGGCCATAAAACTTTGCTTCTTCCATCGCTCGTAAAAAGGACTCCGAAACACTTAAATTTCTGCACCTTTTTCAATGGAACTCCACTAACATGCCGACTGCATTGAACAGTCGATCTGGAGATTTATTTAGTTCTACCATCATCTCAACTTAAAATTAAAGAAGACCACAAGCCAACCGAAGGCGCAAGTTGGGTCTGGAGGTTCCAAGTCTGAAAAGCAAATGAGCCACCCAAAGGTCCAAAAATTCAGAACTTCCTTCACCTAGGCTAAGCTTAAAGCAGCCTCATTCGGCAGTAATGAAAAGGAGAGCACTCCTGATGAAGTCCCAGACCCACGGCTCGTCGGTTTCCGACATTTTGAGGATGGCATCTTGAGTACTTCGTGTGTCATGGCCACGTTCAATTATGGTACTCGCCCACACGCCTTAACTATGCTTCTACCAATTTTAGTAGACATACAGACTCGCTTTACAGGGCCCTACTTAGTTATGGACTTTAAAATTTTAATTTTAATCATTGGACCTTTCATCTGCTTTGGTGGTGAACACTCTGATTGCCTCGGATTATCGCGTGCGCTCACTGCCCCGATATTGATTTCCTAAAAGACCAACAGATCACCACTGGGAGAATCCAAAATTACAATAACCCCGCGTCTATGTATAAACGCAGAGCGCGCACAAAGCAAATGGCAAAGTGAAAAATTAGCACTGCCAGACGGGTCATCGTTATGATTGATTGCGACATTATTCACTTGCTCAGTCATTCGAATGACACTTCAGTGGGTCGGTCGGTCGGTGGGTCTGTTCAGTTGGTTTGTGTGTAAAATAGTCGACAGATCCGCCCGTCAGCCTGATGATAATGAATGACGCAATTACGCACCCAGTACCATAGACTGACACCAGAAATAATTCAGCCCCAACGATAGATTACATTACTCATGTCAGTGGTGGTGGTGGTGGCTGGTGGCACAAAAACGAATGTAGTACTCGTATCTCTGCAGCCTCGTGGCATATACACACAGTGTTGCTGGTCCGTGATTAATTTGCCTTTTCGTGACGAAGACAACTAGGAGACGACAACCCCGTTGATGTATCACTCTCTGCAGACTGAACCACTAACATTCAGATCACACCGAAACCCAGCTAAAGATATCCTTGATCCCATTCACTTTGGAGATGCAATCGCCGATGACTTATACTTGGGATGGAAATGCAACCAAATGAGATTCGTGAGTCAAAGACCGAGACTGAGACTGAGCCACTCCTACGACGGAGGAACTGCTCTCTCTCTCTTCTGTTCCTTGATTGCGCTGGTTTGCGCAATTTATGCAACAATAAAATAAATATTTATCTGGGATCGTGTCGAAAACCTCCTCCTTTGGCTGCTGCCTGCACACCACCATCGGACCAAAGCAGCGACGGAGACTGAGGCATGGGCCGGCTATATGCTCAATTGTTCCATTGTTGTCCGGAAGATATCTCAATTTAAAAATTTCCCATCGGGCCTGGTCCGTGCATATATACAAAGACCAATAGGGACCAGGTGAACTTATGACAGCCGCCAATTAATAATCGCGCCTGCTGCTTGCGCAAAGTCGCCATAAGGCGGCTGGGGGACCGTACCAGGTACCATTGTATCTATACAATCGCATCAGTTGGAGGCAAATCACGAGAAGGTATATGCAATTAAGTGCTCAGAGGGTACTTTTGACTATGATTACGGCGCACATCTATGGTCCGGCCGAGATGGTGAGAGAAAAATGAGCATACCGTCCGGAGCGAGTCCTTATCTGTGATTCTAATATTCATATTTTATTCACCATTGCGGAGAGTTGTGTCTCGATTGTGCGCACTTGCGGCTAGCAGTCGAGCTGTGTGCAGTGGGTGGGAAGATGCTTCGAGAGAGCGTCTCAATTGAGTTGTGAAGATTGCCACATCGAGATGGAAAAATGAAAAATGCTGGCAATTTGTTTGAATGGCAAAAATAAATGAATTAAGAAATAAATTGGCCCTTGGAGGAGTTTCCCATCGGCGAAAGTATGGGATGGGTGTGCGGAACTTGCATTGGCCTATTTCGATAGAAAACTACATTAAAACGGGATAGTGAGGGAAATCCCCATTTGAAGTGGAGGGTGCTTCACATTTTCTTTTTTATTTCGACATTCGCGGCTAACGTTGGGAAAAAACTCTAAAGATACCTGTTGTGCGCACACAACAATCATGATGGGAAACTAATTTTGCTAGCGTCGACAGTATCAAATGACTAGCTTTAACACACGCCATTCGCGTTCGTTCTGAGCATACGTAAAGAAATCTGAGTACGCATGCGAAACGAACGCGAATGGCAAATTGTAAAATTTTGTAAATTCAGGTGTAATTTAGTATATAAGGTAGTGCATTAAATAAAAACGATGAGTTATGATAAAGACCTCTGAGTATATCATTTATTTATGTTGACTTCCCCCCACCCGAGGTAAGGGGTCAATAAAAATACTAGAACTCACATTTTCATGGTCCTTCGAGTTTTTAAAACGATCAGTACCAAAGACTTATACAATTTTTGGATTCGCGTTCCCAGGGCGACTAACACTGGTTCATCAATCTACTACTTTAACCATCCGCGTTAAAACACAACCGCGTTACCAGGGCGATCAACACTGGTACCATAATCAACAATCTCTAATTATCCGAATTAGAATAACAACGCGTTGCCAGGGCGACTAACACTGGTAGTGAACAAAGTGAAAGTGAAATCGATTTTATAATCACAACGAAATGGAAGACACAACCATATACGTCATTGTCGCGAGACAAAGGACGTTGTATCAAGAGCTGGAGAACCTTAAGACCAACATTGGGAAGGACTCCGCAATCAGAAAGACACGGGCATATATAGCGGAACGCTTGAAGATAATAGAAGACATCTGGACGGAATTTGACGAAAATCACCAAAATATTAAAGACGTCGTCAAGGCTGATACGCCATACATGCAGAAAAATACGTACCAGATAGTACGCAATATTTACGAGACACTCAAGCTTAATTTAAATAGTCTTGAAACAAGCCAGACCGAATTGCATGATTTACCAAAGGGAACAGAAACCCAAATGAAAGACGTTCCTACTAAACCTATAGTAACCCTACCAACTTCATCTGGAGCAAGTGCAAATGACCCTCAGCAAAACCAACGACTCAGAAAGTTGAAGATCAAAATGGAAGCAATCAAATGTAACATTGATGACTTTGAGGAGACACTGACCAACTATTCAAAGGAAATACATGAGTATCAACAAAGGATTCTCATTGGACAGTGGCAAAACCTTACAGAACTGCATGAACAATTCATGTCCGAAACTTTAACCAACGATGACCATCACGAATACGTAGCTACAAGGCAATACGAAGAGATACAGAAAATGGTTAACAAGTGTCTCTATAGAATGGCATCAAGAACTTCAGAACTGAATGTCGAAAACCAATCGGCACAACCATCGGAGACAAGACTACCGGTTCTGAAGATACCTACCTTCAAGGGAAATTATCTTGAGTGGCGCTCTTTCTATGACATATTTTCCACAATAATTCATAAGAAAACATCCCTAAGTACAACTGAAAAGATGGAGTACCTCAAGACACATTTGGAAGGTCCACCACTACAACTCATTCAACACTTAACAATTTCAAGTGCAAATTATCAGACTGCATGGGAAATGTTAAATGCCAGATATGAGAACGAAAGGAAGATAATATCGATGCACATTGATAAGATGCTGAAATCTGGATATCAAGCAAATCAACAATCCGCAACTTCAATAAAGGCAGTACTCGATGCCACAAAGGAAGGTCTAGCAGCACTTACCAACATGGGAGTTGACACAACCTCTTGGGGTCCAATAATCGTACACCTTACCACTAAGATGCTAGATCAAGAGAGTCGAAACCTATTTGAACAAGGACTTGCGCAACCAAACAAGATGCCATCACTTGAAATGCTGTACGACTTCTTGGAAAGAAGATACCAAGCACTGGATGTACTAGCACCTACTAGACGATCACAAAAAACCGGGGAAGACGGTAAACAAATTCTTCGTAACTTTCACGTATCATCGAAGCCTAACTGCTGCCCCATCTGCAAGGGGGAACACAACATTTACACGTGCCAACGGTTTATAAATTGGACTCCAAAGGAACGTTTGGATCAAGCTAAACTAGCCAATCTCTGTGTCAACTGTTTATCACATGATAAACAAAGTCCATGCAGAAGCACAAGAACCTGCAAATTCTGCAACAGAAGACACCATTCGATGTTACACCTGGAAAGACCTGAGAGGACTCAACAGTCGAGAGCAAATTCTCAGATTCAAATCAACCATGGGTCCCAAAACCAAAATATTTTGCTAGCTACCGCCATTCTCAAGGCAAGCAACGCGAATGGACACATTATTGAACTGAGAGCACTCGTCGACCCAGGGTCTCAAGCTACACTCATTACGGAAGAAATTGTTCAAACACTAAAGCTAAGAAAACAAAAAGTATTAGTCGAGGTGAGCGGGCTAGGGGCTACGGACGCAGGAACAGCTCGCAGTAAAGTGGAAATGACAATTATACCGAGATTTCCCTCAGCATTTAAAATGCAAGTACAAGCTCTTGTACTACCTAAATTGACTAGACTACTACCGGCCTCGTCAACTAAGAACATTAAAAGTGATCAATTTACCGAAATTGAGTTGGCCGATCCCTCATTTAACATACCAGGTCCCATTGACATGATAATTGGAGCAGACATCTATGGAGATATCATTTTAAATGGATTAATAAAAGGTGACGAAAATTCACCAATAGCACAACTATCAAAATTAGGTTGGCTTATCACGGGGCGCACATCCGCAAAAAACATCCCCAACCAGAAAATTACTACGATGGTAGTTCAAACTTCAATTGACGAACAACTAGAAAAATTTTGGGAGTTAGAGGAAGTTTCAAGAAAGAAATTCTTGAAACCGTGCGACCAAGAATGTGAAGATCATTACCGAAAAACACATTTCCGAGACGAAGATGGTAGATATGTTGTCAAAATACCGTTCGACGAAGAAGCTGCACAAACCAATCAGCTCGGTGAGTCCAAAAATAGAGCGTTAGCAGTACTACGTCAACTGGAAACGAGATTCGGCAAAGACACACGTTTGAAAACCGACTACGTAAAATTCATGGAGGAATTTTTGGATTTAGGACATATGGTTGAAGCAGCTACAAATTACAAACCAGTGCACGAAACCTATTACGTTCCTCATCACGCAATTCACAAACCGGAGAGTACTACCACGAAATTACGCGTAGTATTTAACTTCTCTGCTAAGACTTCAACAGGGGTAAGCCTCAACCAGTTAATGCATAAGGGGCCCAAACTTCAAGCAGATATATCAGACATAATAATACGATGGAGAAGGCACAAAATCGTTTTTACTGCAGACATCGAAAAGATGTATCGCCAAGTAAAGCTTCATGATGATCATCAAGACTACCAACGCGTTTTGTGGCGCAGTTCGACCAAACAACCCATAAAGGAGTATAAAATTACGAGAGTAACGTACGGGATGGCAGCAGGACACTATTTATCGATAAAGTCCCTTCAGCAAGTCGCCATCGATGAGAAAGAAAAGTACCCGATCGCATCTGAGATCATCAAGGAAGATTTCTTTGTAGACGATTTGATGTCAGGACGCGCCACTATCAAAGAATGCCTCGAAGCCCGGAGACAGTTAACAACAATGCTGGAAGGAGCAGGGTTTCACCTTAGAAAATGGGCAACGAATGAACCCAAGTTGCTCGAGGACATTCCACGCGAGTCCCAAGGCTGCCAAAACATCAGAATTGATAAGGATGAAACCATAAAGACATTAGGAATCCACTGGAGCCCGACAACTGACACTTTCCAATTCAAGGTCAACGCTGACCTATCAGCAAACATTGATCACCGAACAACAAAGCGAAAAACACTCTCGGATATAGCTAAACTGTACGATCCATTGGGATGGTTGGCACCAATTACAATCAGTGCAAAAATTCTTATGCAGCAGATCTGGAAGTCACAAATCAGCTGGGATGAGGTACTATCAGATGATCTACAACATGCGTGGAACCAAATTAAATTGAATCTGATAGCAGTAGAGGCTATCAGAATTCCAAGATGGATTGGAGTCAACAATAACCATAAATTCGAATTACATGGTTTTTGCGATGCTTCGGAAGCAGCATACGCAGCGGTAGTGTACTCCAGAGTAGCCTTACAAAATGGCACATACCGGACGACATTACTGACGGCCAAAACCAGGGTAGCACCAATCAAAAAAATGCTTCCCCTTCCTAAACTAGAACTGTGTGGAGCTCACTTAATGGCAGAATTATTGAAGGAAACAATACGTATTTACGGATCGCAGGTCGATGAAATATTTGCTTGGTCAGACTCTACCATCACATTGGCCTGGATTCAAAAGTGTCCATCCACATGGAAAACATTCGTAGCAAATAGAGTCTCCGACATACAAGAAGTCACGAAACCGAATTGTTGGAGACATGTAAGCTCCACTGATAATCCCGCCGACTCCGCATCCAGAGGGTCTTCACCAGAACAACTTAAAAATAATCTATTATGGTGGAACGGCCCGGATTGGCTACAACAAAGTTCAGATTATTGGCCAATTCAAGCTATGCCAGAGACGCAACCTCCAGAAGCCAAACTAGTATCGACCGCATCAATAACAGAAACGTACGACATAGTGGAACGATTCTCTTCTTATAACAAACTCCTCCGAGTAGTGGCTTACTGCAAGAGGTTCCTGTTCAACTGCAAAAGTCAAGTAGATAAAAAAATTCACGAACTGACGGTAAAGGAAATCGATAATGCCCGAAAGTCGATTATCCAAGCTGTCCAACGAAGAGAGTTCTCAGAAGAGATAGCTTGTTTAAAGGCTGGGCACGGTGTTAGCAGGAAAAGCAAACTACTATCACTAGATCCACATTTAGACAAGGATGATATCTTGATAGTGGGAGGTCGTCTAGGAAATGCTCTTCTATCAGAATCAGAGAAGCATCCAATCATTTTGCCACATAACAATAAGTTCACGAAATTATTGGTCGAAATGACACATAAAAGAACTTTACATGGAGGAATACGATTAACTTTGTCAACATTACGTCAATCATACTGGATAATTCAGGGTAAAAGAATAGTACGCCAAATGATCCACCACTGCATTCGATGTCATCGGTTTAACGCTGGGACCAAACAACAAATAATGGGAGTTCTTCCGGCATCGAGAGTGACACCATCTAGACCCTTTAGTCATACTGGTGTGGACTATGCTGGACCCATTCAGTTGTTAATTTCCAAGGGACGTGGAAATCGGACAACCAAAGGATACATTGCGATTTTCGTATGTTTCGTTACTAAGGCCATTCATATCGAAATGGTAAGCGACCTCACATCAGAATCATTCCTAGCAGCAGTCAGGAGATTCATCTCAAGACGAGGGCTATGTGCGCACTTCTACAGTGACAACGGGACTACATTTGTGGGAGCCAATAAGGAACTACAAGGCATCATTAAGCAGTTGCAACAAGATGTTTCAAGAAACCTCGTAGTTGAAGGCATCGAATGGCATTTTATACCGCCTGCTGCTCCGCACTTTGGAGGATTATGGGAGGCGGGCGTCAAATCCATTAAATACCACCTGAAAAGAATAATCGGTGATACTAAGCTAACATTTGAAGAGATGACGACATTACTAACGCAGATAGAAGCATGTCTAAATTCACGTCCTCTGACAGTCTTAGACAATGATATAGATAACACTCCAATACTCACGCCTGGTCACTTTCTCATTGGATCAGCCTTGAATGCCGCTCCTGATACAATCACGGAAGAAGCACGTAGTTATCGTTCCCGCTGGAAACTAACACAAAAAATGACTCAAGATTTTTGGAAGGTCTGGTCAAGTGAATACCTTTCCTTGCTACAGCGACGTACCAAATGGAAAAGGGAGGAAATCAATATTAAAGTTGGCGACATCGTGCTTGTGAAAGAAGATCGTTTACCGCCAACTAACTGGATGATGGGACGCGTTGCTGAAATTCATCCAGGAATAGATAACAAGGTGCGTTCTGTTACTGTATTTAGTAATAAAAAATATATCAAGAGGCCAATTACAAAATTGTGCCCACTGCCGATTGAATCTCACACGAGTGAATCTCCAGAGGAACCAAGGAACCTATCAATACAACAAGTAAACTTAGGAACGACAATGCCAGAAGAGCGGAAGACGAACAATCAAGAACCGAGTAGAAGAGGTCCACGAAGAACAACCAAATTCAATCCACTATTATGGATCTGCATAATATCCGCATGTATAATTCCCGCAACATCTAAACAATTAGAAGAAGTGGAAATCACACAGTTCACTACTGAACCTGGCATATTCTTTGAAGATATTGGAAGAGTGAACATGATTGCAAGTTCTTGGAAGACTGTAGTATATTTCAACCTAACAAACTACTGGGCCGAATTTTATACCTACAAGGACTGCTTAAAACTGATGAACGAGATCTGCATGGCAACCAACCTTACGGACGATACCACGGACCTTTGTGAAAATACGTTTAGTCAATTTCAACGACAGCTTCAGCAAATTGAGTTAAATAACGAAGTTCTCCTTCATGCTAACGAAGATGCCACTCGTAGAGTTAGACGTTCTCCATTTGATTTTATTGGAACTGTCACCAATGAATTGTTTGGAATACTAGATCAACGCTTTGCGCAAAAGTATGAAGAAACCATCGAAAACATACAAGATAACGAAAACCACTTGATGCAGCTAATTAAAAACCAAACAACAATAGTAGATTCGACACTCAACATCTTCAAAAAGGAACATGCCGCAACTCAGAAACAGCTAACGCTGTTAACAACTTTGTTAAACTATTTTAAAAGGCAAACCGATAAATACAATGCGTTTAAAATGTTTACTTCTACGGCGCTTAATGCAATATTGATGATGATAAACTACCAAAACACACAAAATATATTACTTGATGTGCTTCTTTCAACACACAATGGAAGAATCCATCCACTCATACTGAACATTGCACAACTGAGGAAGGAATTGACACGAATTCATGACAATATCCCTCGGAATCTGATGATACCAGGAGAACGACATCATGAGTCACTACTTCAACTCTATAAGGAACTCCATCCGAAGGGCAGAGTTACGGGAAATAACATCATCATAGAACTTACCCTCCCCTTATTATACAATGAGGAGTTTAAGTCGTTCAGAGTGCTACCAGTTCCCACGTTACATAACCAAAACTATACATTTATAGTCCCATCAACGGACTATTTATTGGTAAACTTACAAGGAGATCATCTTTATCCAATGACCAAGGAAGAGTTTAAATCATGCAAACTGAGATCATCTAATACGTATTGGTGTAATCTTCGCCATCCGATATATACATCAGGCTCTTCTGTAAGCGCTTGCGAGCTGGGCATACTTCAACACAACAAAAAATTGTCCGATTCATGCGTAACGCAAACTGTCGTAGCCAGGACTTATTGGATAGAAATGCATCATCGAAACTCATGGATCTTCTGCATACCCGACGAGTGCAATGTGAATATTGTCTGCGACTTCAACACAAGGACTATTCGTCTAACTGGAAGCGGGATCCTTCAGTTACAATCCAATTGTATGATTCAATATCAAACGATGATTATAATCGGACAACACTCATTAACGCACAATTTGGATTCATCATTCCTGCCAGCAATAAATGTATCACACCAACTCAACCAATTCCGACACACCAAGATGGAAGCTCCTGTTTTACAAACTGACTTTTCAAACGAAATATTAAAGGTTGAGCATGACATACAAATCCAGAAAAGTCAGGAAAAAATGCTGAAGGAACTAAAAACCCACAACAGCCATTACTATACTACAATTGGAGCTTCGACGACAATTTTACTTATAGTGGTATTCCTCATCTTTGCCGTACAATTGAGGAAGAAGTGTAAACGCAGAAGACCACAAGCAACAGCCCGCACGAGTTTACGCACGACAAGAGCGGAGCCAGCCGAGACAGAGCTTAATGAATCCCATTTTAGTGTGACGTCAGCATAAAGCGGCCCCAACATGTTGTGCGCACACAACAATCATGATGGGAAACTAATTTTGCTAGCGTCGACAGTATCAAATGACTAGCTTTAACACACGCCATTCGCGTTCGTTCTGAGCATACGTAAAGAAATCTGAGTACGCATGCGAAACGAACGCGAATGGCAAATTGTAAAATTTTGTAAATTCAGGTGTAATTTAGTATATAAGGTAGTGCATTAAATAAAAACGATGAGTTATGATAAAGACCTCTGAGTATATCATTTATTTATGTTGACTTCCCCCCACCCGAGGTAAGGGGTCAATAAAAATACTAGAACTCACATTTTCAATACCTATTTTCAAAAGCCGTCGTGCACGGCCGTGGTATCAGCTGTTGAAGTAGGTACATAGCTACCGAATGACACTTTACATCGATATGTAAGCTGTCATGAAATGAATATAAAAAACAGATTAACAGTTGGACAGTACAACCTCACCCTTACTGAGTCAACAAAAACGGTGCGAGATCTCAGCGAATTGAGCAAAGGGACTTGGTAGACTATCTCACATCACAGTCCCATGTCAAAAAAATCATGCTGATGTAAGAGGTGAAGCATTCAGAGGACTTACGTGCTCATTTTTAAAGCATAAGTCGTTTAAGGAATTGTTGCGCCCGTATCTTAGGCAGACGCTGCTGAGACAGAGGCACATAGAAGTATCCATTTACTTAGATAGCTTGTTCAGAGTGGATACCATTAGACCCCTTTTTTGGAATTTTTCGAGAATGATATAATAGCTCGGAGGCACTGCAAAAACTGGAATTGTCTAGTCTATCTTGGGCAATAGAAAAAACTCCGAGAAGACAGAAACCTTCAAATCAATAACAGCTGTGAAACGTCTCAACGAACTGGGCACCATTGGGTATCGTTCGGTCAAATTCTGCTGGATTGACATAGTAGCATAGAAGGTAACGAAAAGACGGATGCCTTGGCAAGATTGGGGTCGGGTCGTTGTTGTCGCCAATTGCAAAATTGTATAGCCCAATCGACAGCAGAGACAAATCATCCTGTTCATCTAGGGAAGACTGCGCCACTTCTAGTACTGTATGACCAAAACTATATACCAAAAGAAAATCCTTCTGAAACTTTATGATCCTCTATGCGAATTATTACTAGGTAGCCTGCGCCGTCGAAATCATGGTCCGTAAATGGAGAATATATTTATGTAGAGTTCAACGATTTATGGAGGAGCTAAAGTCAGTCCAACATCTTTTATGTTACTATCCCGCCACAGGTTCTCCGCAATCAGCGCACATTTTACAGGCTTTCGGACATCAAAGCTCCTGGCGCTTTCTTCGCCAAGTGGCTCCCAAGCCGGCCAGTAGCTTGATGGTTTTTGGTTTGTTTCATTGTCTCTCAGTCCCGCTCTAGGTAAGCAGGTCTTTATTGCAGATCTCTACGTGTGTATTTAGGAAGTCTCTAAAAATAAATGGGACGTCTCTCAAAACGTATGACGTTTTCAATGGTTTGATACGGCTCATTCTATAACATGGGATTGACAATGGACCTTTTACAGGTCTCCGAGTGGACTTGATGAGTTCTTATTCCATCACACACCAACCTAACCTAACCAACTGGAAAGTTGATGTCCATTCGTTATAGGTATAACCTTGCAAACTCTAACATATGGTCCGCTTTCATTTAACCAGGTCAATGAAACTGTACTTACGGCTTGTAGAACCCGCAAAAATCTAGACTTCCCCGACGTCAAACTATTATTGTAAATTACTAGACGGCTTAATTTTTACTAACTTCGTTTCGTCGCTTTCGTCGCAGTGTAGCTTGAAGTCGTATTCAATCAATATATTTTCATTATTCCATACGTGTCTATCCCAAAATGAAGACGATGATGGAGAGGAGGAAACTCAATGTAATCCAGTGATTTATATTTTTTTGCTTAACATGCAAAGCCAAAGCAACTGGCTGATAGAAGATGACCAACCCTGATCTGAAAAAAATAAATAAAAACAGTGTTCTTAACTAATGTAAAATACTTAGATAATATTTTGTGTTTTTTTGTAGTTAAATGTTTTTTTATTAAAACATTGCCAATAACCAATAAATTAATTAATTTAATTATTTTGTTTTTTAGATAGACTCCACACACTTTAAAAAAAAATCTTTATTTAGATGTTTTGTTCCTAAAAAAATGATAGGTTTGTTTGTTTTTCAACCTCAGTAACAGCCCTGACCGTTTGTTATTTCTTTGAACTAGAATGCCGATCTTTGTAGGAGGAGTCGCATTTCATACTACACAACATCACTTAAGAGCGGCTGCTAGTTTTTATGTGCTCCTGGTACCACTAGTTCGAAAGGGAGTGTAAAGTCATTCTCCGGAGGCTCTCTGAAGGAGTTCTGGATCTAATCTTGTCCCCTTGCAAGTGGGAGTGGTTTTAATCAGCGAGTATGGCGGTTTTTACGGGTAAAATTGGGTCTTGAGAACTCTCTCTCTCTTTTTCTGGGCGCCTAGTATGTTTTGAAGCCGCATCTCCAGTTGCGTCAGAATGACATTCGGCAATGACGATTTTGACGATATTGCATGTAAAACTTGCTGTCGTAATATTTGCACGACATTAATGATATTCGAAGGTAAAAGAACTGACACCTACCACAGCCACGGTTTTGCATGGTTGCGAAAAACATTTGACATTTTGACAGTTTATACCAGAGACAATACTGAGACCACCAACTTCGGCCGATTTCCCGTTACTTAGCCTACAAGCTATATTTTTTCGGAGTGGTCACGATTTACTGCGCTAGTATTGATACATAGAAATTCGTATTGACAAATGTCACGTAGCTTCAAAAATTCTGAGTCACCAATACACTCCCAAAAAATATGAGCCACTTCCGCTTTGGGCAAAGTGGCTTGCAGCGTTCATAGAATTTTATCAGTTAAATTTGAAATTGTTCGTTACGTGTGAATAATATGTTTTTTTTCGGAAAAAGTGTACATTTGCTTAAAATATTTACGAAAAATTAAGAATGTATGTTGGTTGAGGGAAAATAAAAACATTTTAAGCAAATTTTCTTTATTATTTAAGAAAAATAAAAAGAAATACGAAATCGAAGTTAATTATATCCAAAAGTGGGAAATACACAACCATATTTGTCCCAATATATTTTTAGGATATTAAACATCTACTTTAGATAGTTTTATTAGCCACACAAATAAAATTATTCACCTTTAAAAAATTTACAAAAAACTAACCAATGGCATTCAGTTATGCTATGGTTGCCGAGGTTGGCAGCATTTATTTTTGTATTTTGTGTATGTTTTTGCATGTCATTCGGATTCCGAATTGACATAACACCGATAGGAATACAAAATGGCGAATTTGAAAAAAAACTGAGGGAGCCAGCGGCAAGAGGATTGTGAGTTGGGGGTCTCAGTATGGTTTGTCTATGGTTTATACAACTTAAGTGCATTATTTCGGCTTCTAACAAATCGATATGCTATGGCGATTAAAGTAGTCAAGCTGTTTATAGGTAGGTAGGTACCTACTGAAAGTGGCATTTGTCTCATCTAGCGCAACTGACAGGGGACGTTCAATAATCTAGCTGGCTAACTTGATGTGTTTCAATATTTATTATTCAGATTGGTCATGCAAGCAGGTTTTTCAGTTGACGTCTATGGACATGGAGGGCTAGCCTATAAATCTAGTAATAAAATTAATCTCTGAGAATCAGTGCTCGTCAAGATTTGACTAGTACTTTTTAGTTACCTACTCCAAAAAATTGCGTCAGTCAGATCTCAAACTTAAAAGAGACTTTAAATAAAATTCGATTGGAGTTAGTACAAGCCTATAAAATTGTAGGACTAATCAGTACTCAAGCATTTGTGAAACTTTTATTTTTCCCAATTTTGTGAGGTATAAATGTTGTAAAGCATTTTCCCGCAGACGCTTTTGTAACAGCTGTGAGGTATGGCCTACACTGTCTGACAGAACTATTGCAATTGAGTACACGCAATAGTATTATAGTTATGGTCAAGTCAAGTGTGAACATAGTTTAAGAGTACCAATTGTACCAATTTTGAAATCAAAAGTTTAATTGCATAGTTGAATATTAAAAATTCGAAATAAGGTACACTAAGAGCAAACATGGAAAGAATTAAAAGCGCATTTGAAAATACTCATTGACAACCCTGTGCACATTAGCAAATACCAAACTGACACAAAATTGTGCCGGTTGCAGTGGGCGGAGTCAATGTTCTAGTTCGTTTTGTCTTTGCTTGAGATTTCATACTATTGGACCCCTGCTGCTGCGCCTGTTTTCCTGCTGATTCACTTTGCTTGATCGTTGCAATACCAGTGATGCCAATTTTTAAAATCGGTTTTTAAAGGCGATTTTGAAATAAATTTCGCTTTCTGTTTGAGATAGAATTTGCAGTCACAATTGTAATTTTGCTGTGCGATTTTTCCATGAAATTTGTACTCAAACTGTGTAGAAACCTTCTGTTTTAGCCTATCCTTTTCACTGACATATGGTCCACATCTAACCCCATCTGACGCATTCGATTTATGTCCAATTGGAGTCCAAAGAAACCGCCACTGCCATCAACCACAATGTAACAGTAACAGTTCAGCGTTTTCTCATTTTGTGCACACGCTCGATTGTCATAAATTAAACTTTTGAATCTTCCATTGAACCCACCTCAAAGCCCAAACCACTAAAGGTATATGATGATGTGAAATCCGGCCATCTCCGCCACAGCATAATGGAGCCCCCGCCTGGTGTAAATTATAAAATGTTAAATGATTTCATCTTTCATCTGGAATCGAAGGTGCACACTCCACGCCATGGCAGGAGGCGAGTCGGCCAACATCGAATTTTATTATTTATTGTTTCACCTGACATCGTAAACAAGATTCGGGCGAGCCAAACGCTGCAGCGTGCAAACGAGCGGCCGCGCAAACGTTTACGATGGCAAAACACGCCACGGACATAAATTGATTCGTCGTCGTGGTTGAAGTCGCGCGCGTCTCGCTTCCATCCCTGTGCGCCTTCTTATTGTTCATAATCAGCGCATTACTCAAAGTCACTTCCTTGGGCATGCCAACAACTTCATTTGGAGCCTGAACTCAACGAGCCTTTTGTTAAATCCCACCATAGCTATATACCAGTGCGCTGGTTCTGGAGAAACGAAGCCCAATCTCAGTCTGATTCCGACCTCATATCCTGTCGGTGGTCATATTTGTGGTGCGCGACGTAGGCTGATGGGAGAACAGGGCTTAATGTTGTTTTATAATAAATTGCCCCTAACGATGCTACATTTCTCATGTGTCGAAGGAGGTAGAAGGAGGCGTGGTGGTGGAGTACCACTGAGATATGTGCTTCGATTTGTTCGCCGATGGTGTGGCGGCTGAGACACTGGTAGACTGTAGGTACACTGTTGTGTGTGCGTTCGCGTTCTGCCTTCGCTGACGGAGTCAGATGAAAGGAATCCTTTGGCTGTGCCGCTGTTGCTGCTGATTACAAATCGTAAATTGCCGCCTTAAAATGTCCCTGTCACAGTTGGTGGTTGGGTTTGCCCCCACGACGCGACGGTGGGTGTATATGTGTTGTGCAATACACATGCACACGTGCATCAATTGAGTTATGATTTGTGGTATTTTTTGTTAGTAATTTGTTAGGTTTGATGAGATATTGATGAAAGGTGTGGGTTGGGTCATTTTTACAATGGATAAGCAGACCGATCTTGGTCATGTGATAGGCTCTATCGTATTATACCCAAAACAGCCTTAGATTAGGCCGGCTTGACAACTCAATTATATTAATCTGTGTAAAAACGACTTATCGCTGTCTTCCTGTATAGTCATCATTTTGAGCTGTTGGTACTGAAGAAAGAACTGCTTATGTATGGATATCTCTATAGTGCTGCATCATGTCTGGACAATTTACATGCTAAGACTTCCTCGCTGCTAGAGATTCAGGGTAGTTGTATTCCATTTTTGTTCCATGAATTTACTAGAGTTTTTAAAGGGTGGGCCATCTAGTGGTTTCTTTTTAAATCATAGGTTCTTTTGACGCTGACAGCTGTTTCCCGCCCGAAATCTTGACAGAAAGTCAGTATCAGACCTCCGCGGAACGAAATAAGTCGCTTTAGGTACGCTTGAAAAACGTTGGGAAGTATTAAAAACTTATTTCCAAAGTGAGTGCTGTGTAGTCAAAACTGTGCGTTTTTTGAAAAGAAGTTTTGGCCGAAATGAAGCACCCACCACGCCTGCTGTACCTACGCAAGTTTGTCCAAAAAGTTCGGTTCGTGAGACTGGTATGCTAGTGGACAACACTCATGGTCCACGTCGTCGTACGGTGCTCATAGACGAGAATGTGGCTGCTGTAGCCGAGAGATTGCACAAAGATCTCGGATTATTCGCTGACAAGGTCCAATTGACTCAGCAATTGAAGGCGCCGGACCATCCGCTTACTTCCATAATAATTAATGGGAAGGTAGCCATTTTATTGCATTTTTAAAAGGAAACTTGTATATTTGGCACACCCTGTAGATAGATCACTGATCGCGGCATTTCCCTTTAGAGCTTAAGTTTGTGCCCGAAGGCTGATGTGGAAACGTGTTAGTTTTCAACCCTGATATGCCCCTGGAGTACAGTTGGCATACGACTGTGAGTCCGGCACCATTTAGGTAGGTACCAAGATTTCTAGATATAGATCGCGGTTAAGAAGAGATGTCAGTTTTTAGAAATTACCTACTGTAAAACTGGACTTTTATGTTCTTAGAAAAATAGTTTTTAAAGTAAGCACATGGATCAGCACATTTCTATAAAGAACCGGCACGTTTCGGAGCATGTCCGTGAAACTTTTCGAGCCTGTGCTTGGCCTTTATCTGACAGATGGTATTGGGTGATGGCGTGTGAATTTAGCCCCCGCCAGTTGTCAGCCTCTGGAATACAAACTACAAAGCAATAGTAAAACATTTGTTCTTTGTTCCAAGCGAAAATTATTATTACCTGGAATAACATTTCTTCTTCCTGTGAGCAAAAACTTGCAACAGTCCTGGTGCTGCTTCCCGCGTGAAAAATATATATTTGAATACCAGAAAACCGGTGGTAGGTATATTAAAAAAAAAATAGTACCTAGAAGTGATTTTGGAAAAGTTATAAATACAAATACTTTTCCATTTTGTAACTATTTTTTATGTCATTGGAAGTTTATTTGTCTTGTTTCTTAACTAAAATGTTAAAAGTACTTTTTGATTCTCGCAAAACTTTTGATTAATTTTGTTTGTTTGCAGTAGTCAGTCCCTGTCCATTTTCTAGAGCAATGTGGGCTGATTATGAAAGACACGCTTCCTTTAAACGTTCTCCAGTTAAATTAAATTCATGCAGGATACGACTACTGGAACTAAGGGGGCCGACTACTTCAAAATAATATACCTACTTCACTTATTTCGTAAATATTTTGCACAAGGCGCATTTTCGAATCTATGCACTTCAAACATAGTTGAACAAGGGATTTTTGATTTTTGAGTACCAATCAAACGCAAAAAAAAAGTTAAAAGGCTGACTACTGGTGCCATCATCCTAACTTGAGACACGATTTAAAACGATTCCTTTGTTGTTTTACTGATGTGCCTTGAAGAGATCGTAGAAAGGATACCAAAAGACATGCGGTACTCAATGCCAAACAGCTATCAACCAACTTTCTGCTAAAAACTACCGAGTTAGTAATTCTGTTAATATTTAGCTCCTACAGAGTTAGCGGATTAAAAATAACCGAGTCAACATGTTTAGGGAAACTTGGTTAAAAATAACTGATTTATCAATTCCTCCAAATTTTCTGGGCCATAAATAACAAAGCATATCTGAAAAATTTAACCAACTGGTTGATATTAACGAAAGTTTTAAACAAGGAATACCTGCTCGATTTTTCAACAGAGACTTAGTTAATTTTAACCCATTTTGTTTAACCGAACAAAAATCGCACTTTGTTGGAACCAATTTTTGAGAGAGTGCAACTTGCGAGCGCAACTTGCCAGCGACTATAGGTAGACCCAGTATGAAATGGTTAGATGACGGAAGATCGAGAGCTGTAGAGGGTTTCCTTAAGCATTTTGCACCTGCGATATTGAAAATGAATAAAAGAGTTAATGTATATGCTTCCAGCTCCCGTTAAATACCTTTTATAATATCTTTTTAGCAAGAGTAACACGATATTTATATGTCTAAAATTTGAGCATCTTTTTAGCCTTTAAACTTTTACATGTAGGCATATCTGAAAGCGCACTTGGCTCATTGAATCTAAAACTCGTGACAACCATAATTGTATACCCTTTATAAACAACCATACAAAAACGGGTGAAGTGCTCGGCAACAAGTCCAAGAGGAAACAGGTAAAGCGTTCCGCTAGATATTCCTTTTTTGTCAGGTAGTTCCTTGCCAATTTCATCATAAATTTCATCAAGTAAGGGAAAGTCAGGCCACTTACAGCTGAGCAGCAGCAACGGACGCTCATCGACAAGTCCACCCCTTTAAAAATTACTATTTCTTAAAATTCTGAATTTGGTGGCACTGTCAATTTTTTCTAGACATATTTTTGTCGGCCGTTGGGAACTCGACAAATTTTAGTTCCATGCGATAGAAAATTCAAATATTTTTGGAACCAATCCCGCAGAAAGTAGATAAAGTTAGCGGTCCAAGTTTGTTTAAATACAAAAAAGCTACCTACCTACTCGCTGGTGCCAAACTACAATTTATTTTGCGTTTGATTTTCTTTTTTTTTGCAATTCCCTTGGGTTCCACACACAGGGCTCAAGGTTTACTATAGCCAGTTATTGACTGCAATCACCAAATAGTCTGATTAATGTGTACCTGTATAGTTTCGTGTGCTGCCAGCATTTAAAGTTTTATATAGGAAAGTGTACATTTGGGTGCCAAGTTCAAGATTTTTTGTTTATATTGCTTGGAGTTCCGTTCAGTTCTGAAGTTCTTACAGCTCTCTTAAAGTGCTCCCAGAAATGTTTTTTTCTGACAAATTATTTACTTTACTTTGAATTATAATTTTTATTTATTTATATACTTCTACTCAGAAGTTTCAACTTAGTAAACATTTTTTGACTACCTTCTCAGTTTATTTTTCAAGCTCCCAAGAAAAGTATTATGCAATGGATTTGTGAAAAGTGTCCTTGAAATTTCATTCAATTCCCATTGGCATTGATTCCTTTTCTAAGTATCACTCTATGTACGCAGGCCTTCAAGAAAACTATTAGGGAACAAATATTTACTCACGAAAAGACTCTTTACCCTTACAAACTATCAGCAGCTAGGCATGCTTTCTGCAACGCCATCAAATTGCTTAAAAAACATAAGACTCCGCCATTATTGTTTCATTGCCTGCTTATCTGCCCAGCTACATGTAAGACACGCCACGCTAACACAACAAATACCTTACCAATTAATCATCCTCAACTGTCAGCTATGGAATTTAGTCAACACATCGGTGGATGAAAATATTTTTGTTAGAAAAGCGTAATTTTCGTACGCATTGTGTGTACCTTAACGGTGTGCGATCCTATTCGCGACGAAACGGTTTCTCTTATCACAAAGACATTCATGTTGGCACTCATAAAACCGAGCCCCGTCCACATGTTTGTCGGACGTATGCAAACAATTTGCTCACTCTCGCTGTCTAATCCATTGACATGTCAAAAGTTCTCAAATGCCCGATGATTGATGACAGCTGTCGTCGTCCATGCCGACGTTGTTCGCTACAATGACAGCCACTTTGAGTTTGAACCCATCATACAGGCTAAAAGCGCTTAGCAGAAGAATGTCCTTCATCAATCCCCACGCCCCAGTTTGACGGTGGTCAAACGACGACAACGACAGTTCAGCTGTCACCCTTTGATGTTTCAAAAAAAAAAAAACTGCCACCATAATATCCGTTAGAAAGGAAATTCTTTGTCCTTGGGTTTTTTTTTTTTGTTTTTTTTTTTTGTAGACCGTTTTAATGTATCAACATCAATTAGAGCATTGAAATGCCAACTATGTGAGCGTTGTACACTTGCATAGCATCGATTCATCAATCACTCCCGGCAAGAAGGACATATCGCTCTATTCATTCTGGCAGTGGCAGCAACGGCATGGCATCAGCAGCACCTCACCTCGACCGACAGTGACAGATAGACAGCAGCAGAGTTGACATGCGAGAGGAGAATTTTCTGCGCGAACTTGTCTATGACGCTTGTCGTTGTTTTTGTTCTTTTGGCGGGGCGCTTTCGACAGGCCATGCTATGGTGAAATGAATTCTGGCACCAGCACCAGTCACATATGTCACTTGTGTGAGAACCCCCCCAATTAAGAGCTGTCAACGAAGAACATCGTGCTTTAAATATTTCAAATTTTCATTTTCATCAGACACGGGGGGAAATTCGCGTTGCATACATCACCACGAGCGAATTCCTTATTACAACAACAACAACAACACCATCGACGACAACGAGCGCAAGTGTATAGCGTGAGAGATGGTTTCTTTTTTTGGGGGCTGCCTTGACGCGGCATATCTTGTTGGCTGAATGCAGTCAGTTGGGTGGTTGTGCTGGCGTAGAATTCGAAAAGGAATTTTTCACTTTAGTTTTCAGACGAGGATCTGTGTGTTTGTGTTGGGATGCAGGATGTGGCGCATTTGGAAAGGAATTTGCCAGTGCAAGTGATCAATTCGCTGCCAGGGGTAAAAGCACCTAAAATACCAACGCATGGAATTTTCTGTTGTGCAGCGCAAATGAACTGCATCGAGTTGTTTTGATGTATAAGGAGATCTGAAAATGTTCACATTTTCAGAGTAAGATCAGCGTTCGCTGTCAGTATGAAGTATGGAGTTGACTTGTCACTTCTTCTGTTGCACCCTGATTATCAATGCCGGCCTATAGAGTATCAATATCGCAGTTTTGACAATGACAATGATTTGTCCATGGGGTTGTTCAGCAGTAAGAATAATGCTCCCTAAAACCCAGAATAATAACTCTTGAAATAAACTTACAAAAATTTAAATAAGAACAAGTTATCCTTATACTAAATTTTGTTCGGAATGTTTCAAGAATGCCATATCCCAATATAGATTCGTATATCATGATCGTAAGGATCTTAATTGGTGTGCACATTAATCCATCATGCAAGTTTAAGATTATATCCTGCTAAGGACTCACGCTTTTAAGCTTGAAAAATCGACATCGGATGGACCGGGACTAGGTGCGGCTACGACTTAAAAGTAAAATAAAAACCATTGACGCGTTGTAGTCGTTGTTGCTGTTTTGTAAACGCAAAGTCAGCACAAAGTGGCATTTGCTACTACATAATTCAATTGATGTGTATAACACGCAGTTACCGCAACTAGGCACCGCTAGGTTATTCCAATGAAACTCGGTTCTGTTCATACAAAACCCTACACCTATGTCGAAAGTTCACTGTATCAATAGATAGGTCAGTTACGAGAACCTTTCTAGTTAAAGTAGGCTGCCAATATTACAATTCTGATGTAGGTACCCTGTTTGCGTGCAGTGGTTATTGTGCTAGATAACTGAGCGGGGGTTCTCCAGTTCGATCAATGGAAGCGGTAAAATCTTGTCCTAACGTTTTTTCCATTACACCAAATCTAAAAAAAACGCCTGGCAAACATATACTGAGGACGCTTCCCAATTCAACCGTTCGAACTTGGCATAAAGCTGTTTCTTCCTTTCATTCGTAACCAGAAACAAACCCTCACTCAAAATAAATGCATAACTGACATAAAAGAGCTTCTCAAATAGCCGTTTGGACACGGCATAAAATATCAGATCTCTTCCTTCGTCCCAAAATGAAAAACTCCTACAAAACTTGTGAGAAGCTATTCCTACGTTCTACGATTTTTTTTTTCTTAGCAAATTTATAGCTTCCCCTACCGTTTTCTAATCAGCGCCTAGATTTCCCATAGTGTCGTGCCTGAAACTGCGGCTTAACATTTTCTTTTCTTTTTCAAAACGAGCCAATAAATTGTGGGATTAACTTGTGTCCATGTGAGCACACCAACTTGAATTGATTACTTACATTCAGCGACCATGGCGTCAGCACACCCCGACAAATAGCATTTTTGTAAGCCATTTCCCTGCACCTTTGGCATCTACTGCCACACTCTCAAGTGCATCCGTCGCCGTTGCACAAGGAAGCCCAGCGCCAAGCCATATAATAATGCATGATAAATTAGTGTTTGTCCATTTGTCTACAAAACATTCCACGGGGCATTATACAAAAAAAAAAAGGAGCAAATACCCGCCTGATAGAGATTAATTGACTTGACCACATGTGCTGACTGTTGACTGGTGACTGCTGACTGCGCTGAGTTCCTCCGACAAAATCCCCGATAATCTCCCAGCAACAACGCAGAACATTCTTCATGTCGGCCGCTGCACTTTTAGCTACCTGGCCGGTTCCAATGGACAGCAGATAATATTCCCACAGCTCAGACCCTTCGCCCTATTCCTGTGTCTGAGCGATTAGTCATTATTATCATCGCCGTCGTCATCGTCTAGCGTTTTCCCATCACAGGAGTCATCAAGTGATCAGCTACTGTTTGACAGCTGCATGACATTTCCGTCTGTTTATAATTGATTTACACACCTCGCCCTCAGTCGCCACCTTCTTCGGTGCGATTTGAATTCGATACTGAATTGATTTCGTTATAAGCACCACCACTCTCTGACTCCGCGTCCCTATGATGGGAATAGGGGAATGGTATATGGATTAACAATGGGAACAATTTATGTTTGACTTTGACAAGTATGGCGTCAGACAGTAAGCTGATTAATTCCCGCCGTAATAAAGGCAAATTAACAGAACAAACAACAGTGGACAGGCCGTGGTCCGTGGATCCGAAATGGAAATGTTGGACGCGTAAATTTAATCAGATTAGAGGTCCCCCGAGCGGGACTTGGGCGCGACCCGATGAAGTGCATTATTTGTTTTGTGCGCGCCCCTCACTGCATTTGAAGAGGTGTCCAATTCTGGCGCCAATCGGATTTCAATCGCACCATGTGATTGAGCGTAACCCCCCCTTCCCCCATGCACCACCGGGGAAAACATAAAAGTTTTTGAGCGATTATGATCGATGAGTGCTCTTGGGTTTCCAATCGTCACTTGGACGAGGAGTTGGGTTTCTTGTTCGTCTTTGGTTCGGTTTTTATTTTATAATTAATTTCGCCTGAATTTGATGTCAGGACTAATTGATGGTGGTGTCTGTGAGTATAATAGGTATCGGCGGGCCAATTAATCACCGAGGTACTTATGCAGAAAAACAAGTTTTGCTGTTAAAAAAATACAAAATTACACAGCGCGCACCGAGTGAGTGCTTGATGAGTGTCTTTTGTTCATCAATCATTGGAATCAATCAGCAGTATAACGAGGAAAACAAAAATATTGCTTAATTACTAAATGTTGGTTGGGAAACCATTTATCAGGCGCAAGTC
Organism: Cheilosia impressa; assembly: GCA_948293265.1. Classification (NCBI taxonomy): domain Eukaryota; kingdom Metazoa; phylum Arthropoda; class Insecta; order Diptera; family Syrphidae; genus Cheilosia; species Cheilosia impressa. Next base: position 40,966,166 of record OX411883.1, read on the forward strand.
CATTAGTGTAGTAGAACGGGCGCCTTTATAACGAAAGTTCCAGTCTTGTGATTAACAGTGTTTTTTGTTTTAACATTGTTATACAAGAGTTTGGTCTGACGTGCAAGTCGTTTTTGATTGATTGATTGCAGGTATCAAATTCGCATGAATCACCCTGGTGGTATAATCAAACCCCAAAGGCGTGTGTGAAATCGTCGTTTGAAACGCTATTCGAGGTGGGTATATAGGTTGCGCAAGCAGCTGGGCTGTCGCTGCTTTCACACCGGAATGTCACTAAATAGATATTTTTGCCTTTGACTGAAGTGTGTTCTGAAGGCTCCTTTTCAACGCCTTGACATATCCGATTGGAGGTTATGCTTGATCATTTCTGCCAATATGTAAATTATGATAGATAAATTGCTGGAGAAATGAGAAACTCTTTCACGACAGTAGTTATACTCTTCATCTTATGGATCATTAAGCTTTGAAACTAAATCCGTAAAGTGAAAATGAATAGTTCCTATAACTACGTAAAGTCCATCCATATGGTGATGTTTCCTCTTTTCTTTGGTTTCTTGTTTTTACTCGCTGAGTATTTGGATATTTCCTGACTTCTGTAGGTATATAAACTTCTCTCGGGATTCCGAGATTGACGGGAAATAAATGTCACGACTATGAAAGTCGTTTGGGCCGATTCACTCGGTGTTTGGCATGCATTTCTATTCTTGTTGTCTATTATAGATAGCGATTTATATATAATTTCCAATACATACTGAGTTTTGTGTACACCTATTTACCTATACATATCTTCATATATATAATTGTATGTACGTGTGTTGTGACTGAACTCCTCCTAAACGGCTGGACCGATTTGCATACATTTTTTTGTATGCGTTTGGGTTGCGCCCCGGGTGGTTTAGATTTACAATTCGGTCCAATTGGACAATGGGGCGTGGTACCTCCCATACAAACCACAAATTAAAAATCTATTATTTCTGCTCCTGCTAACGGTTGGTATTTCGGTTGAGTGAACATATTTTAAGTGCTGCTGCAAATATAGGCGGGGTTTGATAAAGACGCGTGGTACCTCCCATACAAATCTTCCTAATGTATATAATTCTACTGTTCGTGTGTATGTCACTGAATAAATTTGTTTTGGTCATCGAGCTTATTTTTTTGCTTTTATTTTTTGACATCTCACAAATTCGTTCTCAATCGTTCAAACAAAAGTAAATTTTAATTTACGCAATAGTGGTTTGTTTTATTTCGAATTGCAAGACAACGAGTGTGGTGTCATTGAAAACAACACAATCTTGAATCAATCAACTACTACGGCCACACGTACATAGGTATTCTAATTTAAGTGTATTGCATTAAGTGCTTTTCGTTATTTTCATATTTAAATTTTTTTGCATCTTTGGATATTTTTGGTGTCGCATTTTCAGTGAATATTAAGTGTATTACATTCACATATAAGTTATGTAACTGAAACAATGCCACGTCTTCGTGGACGAGGAGGAAATATTGCTCGACGGACTATCCATTCACAATTAAAGCACAACCATCGGTTAAATACATCGGCACAAGATCAATTGACGGACAATGGAAATGTAATAAATCCGACTGCAATCACACGTGCTAATGAAAGTCAAGAGCACCGCAATGAACGCCTTCGAGCTAAGACATTGACACAAAGACTGGCCCGTCAACGAGTCACCGACACATTCAGAACACGCGAACAACAACGTTTGCAAGTGTATCGCACATTGACACGTGCATCACTTCTTCGCCTTGCGTTTGAATATAAGTCGGACATCGACTATTCGTCACATTCACAAAATCTAATCGGTGCTATGAGCAAACAATGCCAACACTGTCGTGCACTCAAATACAAAGGTGAATCGGCCGGTTTCTGCTGCGCGTCTGGAAAAGTTGTATTGCCACCATTGAATTCGCCGCCAGAACCATTGAAAGCATTATTGGCTGGAGGTACATCTCAATTTAAATTGTTTTTGTGTAAAATTCGCAAATTCAATTCGTGCTTTCAAATGACATCATTTGGAGCAACAAAAATCGTTGCAAAAGCGTTGTGACATTATAACTCGCGAACGTTCAAATCGAATTCGATAAAATTTTTAGGGTTTGTTTGCATGGTCGTGTAGTTGGTTTATCTAAAGTTTGATCGAAATTGGTCAACGCGTTGGTGAGTTATGTCAACATCTGATTTTGTCCATATAAAAAAAAACCTAGGCGCCTATGAGCGTGTGCTGTATGTTTACTGTGTGCTGATGTCATACACACGGTTATCAAAACGATCATGGACTTTATCGTTAAGCACTGTGTTTTTGGACAATCGCGTTTCTGGATGTACTTTGTCGAATGGCAGACGCGAGGATTGCCGATTGCCCACATTCTGCTTTAGTCGGACCGGACAACTCGATTCAATCATTAGCGCGGAAAAAGATGATCAAGAAGCTGACCCTGAAAACCGTAAAGTAGTTTCTATGCTTTGAACTTAATTTAATTCCAAGGAAGTTCCATTCGTTCAATAGAGAGGTTCAACTATCAAAAGGGATGTTAATAATTTAGTCAATTTTAGGCGGTACGAAGTTCGCCCGGTCAGCTAGTATATATATATATACCTACTGCTTCATTTCTTAAAGAACTAGTTTTGAACAAGTCAAAAGTAGCTTGAAAAGAAAGCTCTAATGTAAATAGGTCTAAGTTAGTAAAAGGATTTATGAACTATCAAAACAGTATGGGCTATCGTGGCGCACCAAGAATATTTGGAAAAGGACTGAGCACCAATTGATGATTAATTTCTTACTGTAGGCTGTCTAATTGTGGGGTCCATTTAAGTCCTGCTCAGTGACCAATTTTCTCCGATCCCGCGCAGTTTTTAAACAAAGTCATTCTATTTTTCGAGACAAAGCCGCCTCTCAATTGACCAAACTGGCGGAGCCGTACATTAAACTTCATCAAATCAAACCCTTTTCAACACCATACGCAGATTGGTGTAATATTGTTCAAAATGTAATCCGCACATCTACAAAATTTCAAGACCACTCTCAACCTTTCATCTTTCTATACAAAATTACCACATATCTTGTCATGGCATCGCCTTTTGACCAACGATGCAGAATTGATTTATGCATCCCTCCTCGTAAAATGTGAAAACTAACTCGCAAGAGCGAGTTCACTGAATTACAAACAAAGACCACATGATTACGACATAAATGAGAGTCACGGACACCGAAACTTGCACACGCAACAAGACGCGCGCAAATACTCGACTCGACTCGTACAAGCCCAACGAAGAGGAAAGTATTATTACAATTTAATTTAAATTGAAAACGGTCCAAGATTTTTGTTTTCCGGCTACCCTAAGGGTGATTGCTTAAAATTCCTCTCCGACAATCGCGAGATGCCTGTATCTGCGCGTTCTACGTGTGTGACTATGCAGAGGGGGTACCGGGTACCCGTTCTCGTACCCGTTTCTCATATAGTGAACAGTCGGACAAAAAGTTTCTCTCGGTGTGCCAAATGAGCGGTGCTTCGTTGGGCGCCTGTCACTCGCCGTGCTGCACACTCTCTGTGGAATTTGTCATTTTAATTAATGTCGACTTTTCGCTCGGACTTAATTGAGACTGTCACCGTGAAGTCGTTCACATGAAGGCAATAATAAGTTTCTACCCGCTCGGTGGAGGGGATCCAGTGTCACACACCGCTTGCCAAATTATTTATTTTGACAGGTGGAAATGAGAAATCGCTTGAGGACATACGAGATACGAGTGCGCTGTCTACAATGTCGTTGGGTGATTTGTGGGCCCACATTTTTTGTAAACCAGTTGACCGCGTTTTGGTAGTACCATTTTACGAGCAATGATGCTGCTCACTTGCCTTGGGCGGTCTTTTACGGCCCGTAGTCACTTTGTCATTTCCGTTTGTGGCATTATCATCGGGCCTTTGGTTTTATTACCAATTGACATCATTTTGTGTATCCCCCGGATAAGGATGGCTGCCAAATAAACGCCTCGTTATGACATCTCCACCAGCCGTTGTTGCCGCCGCTGCTGACTCTTGCTATTTCCATTTTAATTTGTCACTCGAACTGCACGTGAAAGGAGAGCGCACACAAATTTCGAGCCCTTCATTGTGTCGTCGTAGTCGTCGTCGTCGTCATGGCTAAGTGGTGGCATTTTTATGACCCATAAAAAAAATGCTGCCAAAACGCTGGAATTATGGATGAGCATCATCAAACGAGAGAGAGCAAGAGGGCGCCCGCCCTTATATACACAACTTCGAGGGTCGCCATCGTCATCGTCGTGGTAAAGTACATGCAAAGTGATGAGCGCAGTTTGGCTTAGTGCAGAGTAGCAAGTTGCAAAATGCCGGGTAGAAGAGTCATAGAGACGCTCCTGAGTGGACTTTTTATGGGCTGTGCAGAGCTATCGTTTTGGTCTAGTTCTAGTTAGTTTTTTGTTTCATTTTTTGATCGAGAGGGGGTAGCCATTTTTCGGCAACCACATAAAATGTAACTTTACGACCCCGCATAAATTCAGATTATATTCGCACTGTGAAGTGTGGAATTTTATTTGGTGTTATCCTTTGAAGTTAGCGCAAACGACTGTGTGTTGGTGGCCGGGACTTAGGGACATTCTTTCTGCCTTTGGTCGTAAAATTTGCGCCACCCAAAATGAATATTTAAGGGAGTAACCTACACGACTTTTTGAAGACTTTTTTGTAATGGTCGTAATTTTGTTTTGGCGAAATATGGTTGGGTATGGGAACAGTCGTAAAATAGGATGAAGTTAACATTTCACTGCACTGGGAGAGAGAAGTTGTTATAATCAAATTTTCGCCGACGTGTGGGGTCAAAGTTGAGATGTAATACAAACGTGATTGGATTGGGTGCTTAATTTACACGAGAAGTCTTCTGCGAGCGTTCCTGGTGGAAAAAATTGTCTGCTCTATAAAAACAGGATGAGCAAAAAAAAAAGTGAAATCACCAGGCCAAATTTAGTAGGAGGTTGGTTTTCGCGATATTTAAGCTCACTGTTTAGACACTTTTTTTGGTGGCAGCTCACTGAATGGACTACAGTTTTACGCGCAATTAAACGAAATCCGTCTCCGCATTTGGTATGAAAGCCTCGTCAATGAAGGCAGTTATCTTCTAAAAGGCAACGTTTTCCTCATCCATGATGAGACGATTTTCCAGCTTCACTGTTTCGGGGGACCTATGCCATTGATGGGATATTTACCGCGAATGCAACTGAAAAAAAATCAATCAATTTCGATTAGAGCAGCGAAGGTTCCCAACCGTTTGGTAGGAATGCCAAAACTAAACACGGCTCTATCGTATTTGCTGTCGGTCTGCGACCTTAGAACCGATGAACAAATTCTGATTATCGACTTCTAGGCCTAAGACTGTACTTTTCTGGACCAATAAGTTTGTTGAAAATAGTTTGGGGCGTCCAAGCAGTATGGCAGATTGGACCTTGCATGTAATATTCAGGAGACTGTTGCCTTTCTAGTTAGGGCCGTTTAGAGCTTCTGTTTTCTTATGTGCGGATCCGTCAAACGATGCTCTGATGTGGTTCTATCACAAAGGCATACCTTCATTTGGCAAAATCTTGAAAACTATGCGATGTTTGCTCTCCATCAAAACCTCAAAATGATCGGGCCAGAAGCTTTGTTAGAAATGAGTTAGGATATTGCTATTGCTATCCTTGTACATCATTTTTGTCGGTATGTTATGTTATAGTTAAAAGAAAATATGTATTTTAAGTTGTTTATATATGTTCGTAACTTATTGCTTTTAATATTTATTCCCTTAATTGGCTTGTTTGCCAATTGTTTTTCGTCCGTCTCGTTAAGTCGTCTGCTCTCTGTCGCGGCTCTCCTCGATTTCCTCTTCTCCGAGAGCTGTCAGTTTTGTTGTTGCTGTTGTAAATGCAGGGTGCCCTAACAGTATCCGTGGCTTCCATAGTCAAGATTGAATAGTTCTTCGCCTTTAAACAGTTTTTACTGTGACTTTATAAGGTTCCCTTGACCATATCGACATCGACAGGTCTATATCCGGGGTGGATGGTAACCTTGGCTTTCTTCGTCCAGGTTCAACACCTCTGTGGGTCTTCGCCTTTTAAAAGTTTGCACTGTGGCTCTATAAGGTTCCCATGATCATATTGACAGGTCTATTTTTGGATCTGGTTGCAATTTGAAACATTCTTTTCGCCTTTTGGTAAAACTGCCACCAATGATCCTCTCTATTTCTTTGATCGCACGAATAGTTGTCCTCACCACTTTCGATTGTATAGATCTTACCAGCCGGTCTTTTGCCGCCTTAAATTGGGTATAGCAAGATAGTGGTGCGGGTCTAGGTTGGCCTCTCGGAAAGCTATCTCGTCAGCCCCATGTTCCTTCATAAATATTGTGGTGGACAAATCGCATTCTAACTTGAGTAGTTAAAGCCTCTTTCCAGACATGGCGTGGTAGGCCATGATTTCTGATTTCACTACCAACAATGTCCTCATGAATTATTTTTAGGCGGATTTTAGGTCGCACTTTGGGCATTGCTCACTTGTGAAAGAGGTTGTAGGAGCAGTCTTAGGGAGCACCGTAGCCTCTTCTCTATTATGAGGGCTTCATCGAATATTTCGCAGATGAAGCCTTATACGAAGCTCACTCATGTATCGAAAGCTCAAGACCGCGCTTGGCAGACATACTCTCGAAACATATCTGCACAAAAAATTAAAATTCTTTTACCGTAGCAGGTGTCGTAATGTGTAACTGTCTATGATGCCAAAAGTTCATCAGGTATACGCGGAATATAGGGATACAGCGGGTCCGACAATTCCACTTAATGATCAGAAAGCCGTCGTCCCTTATTTGGTATTGCAGAGTTGGCTGTGAATCTATGATTATCGGAAACTCTTGGTTACTTTGTAACTATTGCAGTTACACATGATGAAGGTATCACAGTCTTTATTCTTTTTAGTCCGGTGTCAGTAAAGCAATCCGTGGGTGTCGAAACTATCAAAGGTTCATCCTCATCACACTGTTTTTGAAATAAACTGAAACTGGTCCCAAAAGTGCTTCTCCATTTAAAATTTGTCAAAATAGCTCGCTGTAGGTATGTACAATCCTCCTTATTTTTTTTCCATAACACCTGTTAAAAGTGGCATGCAAAAGAGTTTACTCAACTAAACGCTACTTCGAAGCTCACTTTCTTCTGATCAAATTCTGAACACAAACTTCAAACGACTTATGGTAACGACACCTCCCAGCCATCCGTCAACCAGTTTGTTTTTCAGCATCTTTTCCAATTAAATCCTACCCACACCTACCACAGGGCTTGGCCCATTACTAAACTCCTACCACCCATCAGTCAATCAATCAATCAATCGACTTTAAGCGATAACCGAAAATATTTACCGTGTGTGACAAACGAAAAGCCATCATCGCGCCACTAAATCCGCGTGTTTTGTTGTCTCTCCTTGACTCTCTTCAATTACATGTCAATTTCACTTGTCGTCTGTCTGTCTGTCCGCCGCCCATCAATCAAATCCGAAAACACTTTTTTTACGGCCTTACGGCTCCACTCGACTGATATCGAAATTGAGTAAATAGCAATGTGTTGTCAACTTAAAAAGTACAACCCACCCAACCGGAAAATACTCTTGGAAAATTGTTTTGTTATAGGTAGGTGGGTTGTTTGGCTAAAGGCAAATACTCGAGGAAGGAGTGAGAGAGGAAAACGGTAGCTGTTTGCCTAATCAAATTAAAAAGCATCCTTGACAGCAAATCAAATACACGAAAACGCTATCAGTCGCTACAGTCGCTACTGTTGTTAATGTTTGACAATCGAGTGCCGTGACAGAGAAACAAATACGTAGAGATTCGTTGCGATATGTCATGCCAGCGGAGGAGCCGATACAGCAGAGGTGTCGGAAAGGAGTAACACGTATACGTACTTAGGGTTATCTTTGAGTGCTCTTACTAAGTGGAGATTGCCAATATGAGTAGAGGGCAAACGGTTCAACTTTAAATATTTACAATAGTCGATATCTGAATGATACAGTCAAACATGGGTCGATAAGAAACACCTCATTGTCAATAGGTGTCAACTGTCAATATTGCAGCACCGACATGTTCTTGTTTGGATTGCGATCCGAGATAAACTGAAGTGAGTCAGTTCAGTGTGTTGGCAGTTGAGCAGGAAGCCCTGTATATACTGTGTGCTAGGAAATGACAAAGCGAAAAAATTATAAATTTGGCGACCTTTGATACAAGAGATTTGTGCTTCTGAAGGTCATATACTCCATTGTTTGTCCTCGATGGTGCCTTACGAACAATTTGCTATGTCAGATCGAAAAAAAAGCAAATGTTACTCATGTTCGGTGTTGTGGCTGTCTTCCATTTTACAGATCTCCCTTCGAGAAGGAAGCGTTAAGCCGACTAAAATACGAGTTCACCTGTCAAGTGCGCAGTGCAAATATTATGAGTAATGGGTGGCTGTTTGTAAATATAAGGTGCAAATCAATTTTGAGAGGCCATTCTTTTTTAATTAGCCATCCCTAGGAATCTAAAACCCTCTTAAAGTCACTTTGGGAAGATAACGGCAAGACCACTTATTAAATATTCCAAGATCAGCTTCTTCAAAGTTAAGTTACTTATTCAGTCCCCCGCAAATCGCCAGACCTTATAAACATTGGCTAGACCAGGCCTCGAATATTGCTGGCATTTATAAAGCTTGGACAAAAGACGTTCATTACACCTCCTGGGTGCACTTGAAGGCTTAGAAGTTGGCTTAGCTATAAGAAAGCTCAAGAACAACAAGACCGCAGACTCTGATGGATTACCAGAGGAGCTCTTCAAAAAAGGGGGCGATATTTTGGAAGGGTGAATGCGCAAGATCATCAAGAAAGCAGGCCGGATGACTGGGCTATCAGCTTCATATGCAGCATCTATGCGTTGCATGAACAATATATAGGCGAACCCCTGCTCAATGTCGCATATCAGATCCTAAATCCAACGTCTTGTGTGGCACCTACCAGTGTGGCTTCCGGACCGGCAGATCGACTATAGACCGAAATTTGAAACTACGACTTACCACCTTATCGTCGACTTGTAATTACAAACATGTGTCCATACCTATACTTAGATGCTACTCTAAAACCGATTCAGATCTGGAGGAAGTTTTGTAAATCAATAAATCCCGTCCTTCCAACTCCTAATTTGAAATTGCACTTGTAAGATTCGTTATCGTATCCTCTCTCACACAAACAAGCCTCAGAGTCCATTGATCCAAAGCGAAGGAAGCTCAGGTAGACCATCCAAGCTTTGAAGTCGAAATGAGGTCTTCAACAATCTGTACGGAGAATCGTCCTCGATATCTGTTGGCTTTATAGCCAGTAGTTGGCGTTTTGCTGTCATCAGAAGTGTAAAAAAGAGAATTCTACATCAATATGTCAATTTCACTTGGTATATGTTATCTCCTGAGTCCTGACCTCCCGAATGCCCCCATCATCACGGCCAGATACTCTTACACTAAATGTCTTTTATCTCCACTGCGGGGCGAGTCCGATTAAATAACCTTCCTTCAACAAGGCGTCTTATTATGACCTTGCGTCTCCGGCAACACGCTCAGCTGCAGAGCGTCCCCTCCATAACCACCCATATCTCCAACCATTACTCACACGCTGGCGGCTGTCGCCATCAGCCGACCCGTGACGAAAGGAACAATGAATAAATTAATTACGCTGCCGCAAATTCCGTCACAGCAATCAGATAGCGATGTGAAATTTATTAAACTCGGACAGCAGGCGCGTCGTCCATCCCCACCATTAAGAACCATTGTACAACAATGCATGCTCGACCCGGCACTGCACCGTAATTATGATGATAAACCTGCTGGCTGCACAAGCCAGCGACGAGTGATGATGGGTCTCGGCTGACGGCTGATCTTCCGGATGATGATGATGGTGATGGCCGTGATGTCGATGGTGGTGATGGGCCGATGGCCGTCGCAGCGATGACAAACGTGCCCAACAACGACAAAACCAACAAAAAAAAACCTGCAGATTGCAGAGCGTCAGTATTCTGATGATGTGACGACTATACGAAGACGACGACGGCTATACGTCGACGAATGTCTGTTTGATTCGTGCTGATGATGACGACGACAACGACGGTCTGGGGATGGTTATGTGATGATGAGTGGCGGTGGTGGCCCGATACACGCACTTGCATCCGGAAGACTGACGAGCAACACACAACTCTGTCAGCCACTCATCCAGTTGAACATCCGCCATATGAGAAGTTCCCGTCGTCGTCGTCGTCACCCTCTCCTCAGCCACTGCCTCCGTGATGTGTGCATTTTTTGTGTGATACACAAAACTACTTGTCCGTGTGTCAAAGCGGCGCGCTACAGCTAGTGCCGGCCGACATGGGCTTGTCATTTATCTTATGCACGACGAACTGGCGGTTTTCGCTGCTGCATCACGGTCACACCATACACACATACGTGTCCATAATGTGTTCGCATAATTGCTGCGCGCTCTGGAAGTGTTGACTTCCTTGGACATGTTTCGTTTAATGTGAGAACAAAATTGCAGATCTCTATCAGCGTCATAGTTGGTCGGAGTTGGTTTTTTTTCTGCTCTGTCCTGTCCCTGGATTTTGATTAATCGTGCCAATCTGTGCGGAAAGCGGGAAGAGGGAAAATTGCAACAGCCGAGGTAGGTATTATATTTTGACAGTCACTTGCAGCATGTTCCCGTGGGATTAGACGCTCAGCGCACGTCTGTGTGTGTGTGCTAATTTATGGGCGGCAGGAGTTTTTGCATGTGCAAATAATTCGATTAAAATTATAATCCCTATGGGTGGCGATGATAAATGCCATAATTGAGGCATGCGAGAGTTTTTTCTAAATTGCTGGCGCGGGCGGTGGTATAGTGGAAGGTGGGTGCTAAGGCTAACGCGTTTAAGGATGACAAATTATCGTAAATTTCGTTAGTAAGATGAACTTTTGGTTGCGTTAACCAAGGCTAGAGGTGGGATTTATGTGGTAGGTATCTGTTCGGTGGATCGGTGGAAATATTGAAAACTTATTTAGGCTGTTTATCCCAAACAGTGCGTTTTTTGAAAAGAAGTTTTGGCCGAAATGAAGGTCCCACCGCCACCCATTGAACGAAGTTGTGTAACAAAATTAATGGGAATGTTTGCTCTTACTAATAAAGCCAGAATATGTGTATGGACAAATTTTAATTTTGTTCATTTTATTGCATTTTTAAAAAAGAAACTTGCATTTGGCTCACCCTGTACTCCGTACTTATTTCTATATATAGATATTTCTTATTGCAGAGAAATTGAGAAGGAATCGTTAACACAAAAAAACTTCGCTAACGATGGCATAGGTGTAAGTCAGATTTGTAGGGTAGCGGGGAGTACCAATTCAAAAACAGAACAGAAACACTTGGAAACCCGCCCAAAAAGAAGTCACAAAATCGTCTGGAAACGTCTACAAACGCGTTCGTAAAACGCATCAACAAGCGTTAAGAGCAACGTCTAAAATAACGTACTTAAAAGCTCCAAAGCCGGGTTCAAAATCGCATTGAAAATCTCATCTAAAAACCCGCCAAAAGCTTCGTTGTAACTACTGAAAACGTCCTAAAACACACCAAAATTAGGCCCAAAAAACGCCCAAAATCGTGCCAAAGACCTTTCAGAAAACGCATCCAAGAACGCTCCTGATTCGGTCAGAGACGAGTCTAAAAACATACTTAAAATCGGGTCGAAGACGCATCTAAAATTGGGCCAAAAATGCTTTCAAAAACTCATTCAAAAAAGAGATGAAAATTCGTCTAAAAAACCGTCCGAGACGCGAATTAAAACACTTGTTTCTTACTTTTAAAATTAAACAATATTTATTTGGAACTATGTCCTTTATTATTGAAATACTTTTTACTAATTCTAAAAGGAGCTTAAGGCTACTATGTAGTTACAATAAGACTGTTGATAAATTCATCATACAGTCGTATTTATATACTTTTCTTATCTATCTACAAGGAGACCCAAGCGTACAATCGTCTTGCTTGATAATGAAGAAGAGATAATATTCCAACATTGTATACAAACGATATTATCTCTTTTACATATGTTATCATTGTAGCGTTGTGTGCAAGACTGTACTAGAGACTAAAGATATCATTGAATACAAATAATGTTATCTTTTTTCTCAATATGTTTTGCTATGGATACTTAACTCCCCCCCTTGTTAAACGAAATCGTCCCGATTTTTCGACGCTATTTTTAACATTTCTCTTTCATAAGTTTTGTTATATGCGTCAATCTTTTTTTGTTTTTGACGATCTGTTATACATTGTATAGTTTTTATCATTACGTACGTAAATGCTAGAATAACAATCAGTGTTACAATTGTGTATATAGTTGATAATATCGGTTTTTCTTCAAAAGGAATAATTAGTTTTTTTAAAGTATCTATGTTATCGAATTTGTACATTGTATCTTCTTTAATTATTTGGTCGATGTAAGACTCTGAATTATGATTTCTTAATATAACTTCTTTAATTTGCTTATGCATGTTTTTGTATATTTTATCGTCTAGATTTATAGTATTTTCATAAGTAACTAAGTTTATACCATTAATTGTTTGATTATTTAACTTATGCTTACCGCTTAATAACATAACACCGGATTCAATTTCTAAGTCGTAATCGTATTCTTGTTTAATGTTGCATTTTGAAGTTATATTCTTTAAAAGTGGAATAAGACAATTTTCTTCTTCAAAGTTAATTTCACAAATGTTTTTACTTAGATGATTTTGACAATTTCTTGTTCTTAAATAAGTTTGGTTACATAAGGCAATTGTTTTATCTGTAATGATTTTTCCATGTTTTGAATTTAAAGGTGTTACTTTATACAATTTACATGATTTAATTAGAACTGGATATTTATATATTGTGATGAAGAATTCATCAGTTCTAGCTAATAATATTTTAGAGTACTCAAGTATATTTATTATGGGTACTTGAATTATTTCATGTTGAATAATATTTTTAATGTCATCTAAGTCTAGGCTTTCTGATAAATATTCATTATTTTTTGCTGCATTAATTGTTCTGGTCAATAATAATAATTGTTCGTACACTTGTTCTATTACTAAATGTTCTTTAAGGCTCTGACCTTCGAATTGTTGCAAAATTTGTTCAAATCTAGAATTTATAGTTTTTTGTTTATTATTGTTTTCTATGAGATTATTTATACTCGTTTCTATGTTAACTAAGTCATAATGGTCAGGATTACCAAACACATATTTGAAAGCTGTTCCTAAAAAGTTAATTGATCTAGTATGCCTAGTATGTTCTTGTAATTGGTCTGCTAAATTCTTAATTTTACTTAACCAAATTTTTTCTTCTTGTGTAGGTTGATATTTACTAGTTACGATATTTACGTAAGGTTGAAATATCGAAGTCAGGTTGGTGGCATGTAACAAATAAGTTTGTTCTTTGAATAAATACACGTCATCTGTTTGCGTAAGTATAAACTTCTTGTTTAGTAACTCAGTTATTTGAACGTTTCCTTGCCCTTCTTGACTCTGTACAATTCCTAGTAATGTTAGGAATATTAATATTTTCGTCATCTGAAAAATGATAATTCTTTATGTTATCCTTGTGAATTTTTATTCCTTCTTTAGAGATTACAGTGTCTCCTTTATCTTCTTCTACTATTCTTGTTATGTATCTGGCGTTAGATTTCTTTCTAAGACCTGTGATTCTTACCATTATCTTATCTCCTTTTTTATACTCTCTGTGTCGAGTTCCTTTATTTAGACGTTCGATCACTTTTTTGGATGCTGAGTTTAGTTTATTTATTATAATTTCACTATTGCTATATTTATTTTGATTAAAGAAAATGTCTCTAGGTTTCAAACCGGTAACTGAGTGTATAGAATTATTTAATTCACGCACTGTTCTAAATATTTCTTCGATAAGTCTTGTTTTATTCTGAATTGTGAATATTCTAGACAGTTCAGTTATTGTACCGTTTACACGTTCTACCTGACCGTTCGCTGTCGATCTGTATACTGGAGTTTCTACTTTAGTTATGTTGTATTTCAAACACATTTGGTTCACCATTTCTGTTTTGAATCCCTTCTCGTTATCTGTCATGAGTCGTTCACATTTTGGGAAATAATTAGATAAGACCTCTTCCATAACGTCGTACAGTCTGTTTCGAGTTTCGATTTCCCGAAGGATTGTATATTTAGAATACTTATCTACTGTTACAAGGAAAGTATACTTGTCGTTGAAGTATATGTCCATATGAATGTGTGTTCCCGCATGTGTTGGTATTTCTGAATTATTCAGAGGTTCTCTGATAGGTTTTCTTTCATATTTTCCAAATAGACATGCTATGCATTTTTTGTTGAAACTCTTTGCTTGTTTATTTAGATCGGGCCAGTAATATTTCTCTGAGATTTCTTGTATATTGTTACGTAACCCTCGGTGTGCTCTTTCGTGAGTTACCCTTACAAGTTTTAGTTGTTCCTCCAAATTTGTCACGTCTTGAAGTTTTCTTGGTGTGAATATAAATCTTACTAGTGGGAATTCTTTTTTTATGTTTTCACCATATTTGTATATGTTTTCAAATTTCGTATGCAAAGCTACAATCTTTTGGGGTTGTATAACTTCTTTCATCTGCCTTAGTAAAGAGTCTTTGTCCTTAAACTTTATTATGAGTCTTATTTTGTTACTAAAATAGATTTGTGTTTCGATATTATTTGTTATATCTTCAATAAGTTCGAACTGTGCAGTGTATGCATTAAAAGGCTGATTCACAGTTTTTATTATATCATTAGAAGAACTTTCAGCTGAATGTGCTGTTTCTATGGTAGAAGTATTTATGCGTTGACGTGATAATGCGTCAGCTACAAGATTTAGGTTTCCTGGTTTATAAACTAATTTTGCTCCAAAGTCTTCAATGATTCCCTTCCAACGTTTCAGCTTTGTGTTGGGATTTTTTCCTGATACAGAATATATAAGGCTCTGGTGATCGGTATATATGGTTAAGTCTGCTATACCATATATGTAGTTTCTGAGTTTTTGTAAGGACCATATGATCGCTAATAGCTCTTTCTCGTTTGTGCTATAGTTCTCTTCTGTCTTACTCAGTGTTCTTGACAAGAAGTGTATAGGTTGCTTATTCTGACTTAGTACGGCTCCAATAGCTATGTTGGATGCATCAGTAGTAAGCTCGAATGGTTTACTATAATCCGGTTGAAAAAGTTCGACTTGTTCTTTCAAATAATTTTTTAAAATTCTAATCGCTTCTAATGCTGAATCATTCAGATTTAACTTAATATTTTTACTTTGTTTTTTGTTTACTTTACCGTTATCTCCTCGTAAATATAATGTCAGGGGCTTGGCTATGCTTGCGTATCCTTTTATAAACTTACGATAGTAACCTGTAAGACCTAAAAATCCTCTCAAATCCTTTACCGTTTGTGGGACTGGAAAATTTTCTATAGCTGCTATTTTCTCAGGGTTCGTAGTGATTCTACCATGTCTGATTATGTGACCTAAGTATTCTACTTCTTCTTGAAAAAACTTACTTTTCTCATCAGATATTTTTAATGTGGCTTTATTGAGTACGTCGAATACTTGACTTATGTGCTGTATATGTTCTTCCTCAGATGAAGAATATATCAATACGTCATCAATGTAAACGTGTACGAATTTACCTACAAAGTCTCTCAAAATGTCGTCCACGCATCTCTGAAATATGCTTGGTGCATTTTTGAGCCCGAAAGGCATTCGTTTAAAATGATATTTTGCGTCATTTATAGCAAAAGCTGTTTTTTCTTTGTCATCTGTTTTGATTTTAATTTGGTGGAAACCTGACTCCAAATCTAATGTTGTAAAGTACTTGGCTTTACCTAAATTTTGAATTGTCATGTTGACATCCGGAATGGGGTATCTGTCTGTTACAGTGTGAGCGTTAAGTTTTTGGAAATCAACAACCATGCGCCGTTTTGGTTTTCCTTTTTCGTCCAAACCTTTTTTAGGTACTGTCCATATGGGACTGTTATAAGGACTATGGCTTTTTTCTATTATATCGTCATGTAAGAGTTTCTGTATTTCTTTGTTTACGAATTCGTTATCTGCTATGGGATATGGATATTGTTTAACATAAACCGGATTATCATTGGTCGTCCTAATGCTTGCTTCTATAGTATCTGTAAAGGGTAACGGTCCTATGCTGTTATTAATCTTCATCAGTCTATCTATGTCTGCTTTATAAATATTATTTTCCCCAATTATGTAATTAATTTTCTGAATAGATTCGACACTGCTTATGGTAGTTAGAGTCATATTACTGAAATTTATTTCCGCGTTTAGAACTTTAAGTCCTTCATATCCTAATATCATATCAAAAGACTGAATATCCTCTAATTCAAAAAATGTTATATTTTTCTTTAATATCCTAACTACTTTCTTTGTATCTACCATAGAATAACCATGCATTGTTTTTATTTTTATAGGTTTAATTTTAATTTTTTTGCTAGAATCGCATTTTCTATTAATGTAATTATGGGTTGCACCAGTATCAATAAGAATTTTATAAATTTTCTTAGAAATAGTACTAGTTAAATTTAAGCAGGGCAACCCGTCTACTAGTTTAAATGATCTATTCTTATGTTATTATTTACCATACATTCCGTTTCATCTGCTTCTGCATATGTACTGCTGACATCGTCTCTGCGTTGTTGTCGGGAGTTATTTACTCTCTGCTGCTTGAAGTTCTGCTGATAAGATCGTTGCGGTCTGTTGTGTGTGTTGAAACTCCCGCTGTGTTCACGTTTCGCTGGTGGATTATATACATCGGGTTTGTATTGATTCCAATTTTGTCGCTGTGCATGTACAATTTGTCTCGAGTTTATCTCCATCGGCTGTGGTCCTTGATTGTGTTGCTGCATATTATCGTATTGCTTCTGGGGTTGATAATTCGTTGTTTGGCTCGAATAATTTGGTCTTCTTTCGTTTCTGCGTTCATGTGGCATATTTTTGTGGTGCTTATCCTGAGTGAGATGTAAATGCCTGTGCACATTATCATGTTCTATTCTGCGAGCAATTGCGAATGCGTGTTCTAGATCATTTATTGTAGCTGAATATAATGATCCTCTTGTAAAGTTGTCACTCATACCATCAATGAATATACGAACTGCGTCGTCGTTAGCATTTTTAATTAGTCTGTCGATTATATTCGGCGGATCACCTGACATAGTGATTTTTGATATTATTAAATTGAGATTTTTATTTATCTCGTCGTGGTATTCAGACAGTGTGCTTCTTTTTTGCGTGATGGCTTTCATCATGTCTTGTAGCACGTATAGAGGTTCTTGATTAGAGTACGTATAATCTAATCTGTTACGTATCGCCTCAAAATTAAAAATTGTGTTATAATTAGTTAACACATTCGCGGCTGCACCCTGTATTTTACTTTTCACTATAGTCAATGCTGCTGCGTACTTACTGTGTGTTTTGAAGTTTTTAATGCTGTCCATTAATCTGGATGCTTCTTCGCGCCACGACCGATAATTTGATTGATCGCCGTTGAAAATAGGTAGGCTTTTAAATGCGTCTAACTGTATTTCACTACCATCTGTATATGTGGTTCTTATTTCCTCTAGCACAGGTATGTTTGGTACTATGCCTAATCCAGATTTTACTTCATTTAGTTTTGTTTCTAAATTAGTGTTTATTTGATTTTGGTTAGTTATTATTGCTGCTAACCTTGCATTCTCTGTGCGTGTGTGCTCTAGGGTTTGTGTTACTGTGTTGCTCCTGGTTTCTAAAGCTTCTAATCTTGCCATTAATACTGCGAGTTGTTCCATTTTGAACTCGTGTCTGTTGTCGTCGAATTTGTGTGTTTTTTTCCTCCACATATACACTTTCACTGAATTGCTTTGCTGCTTCGTACGAAGAAGCTATATTTGTACCTGCTATGCTAGGTAATTCTTGTAACCGGTAACGCGAGTGTTCTGTTTATACTAGATTTCACTACTTGTTCCCGAGGTCCGCTCGATTGAAGTTAAAAAGTATATTTAACCTCCTGGCAGGATCGCCAATTAAAACACTTGTTTCTTACTTTTAAAATTAAACAATATTTATTTGGAACTATGTCCTTTATTATTGAAATACTTTTTACTAATTCTAAAAGGAGCTTAAGGCTACTATGTAGTTACAATAAGACTGTTGATAAATTCATCATACAGTCGTATTTATATACTTTTCTTATCTATCTACAAGGAGACCCAAGCGTACAATCGTCTTGCTTGATAATGAAGAAGAGATAATATTCCAACATTGTATACAAACGATATTATCTCTTTTACATATGTTATCATTGTAGCGTTGTGTGCAAGACTGTACTAGAGACTAAAGATATCATTGAATACAAATAATGTTATCTTTTTTCTCAATATGTTTTGCTATGGATACTTAACTCGCGCCAAAAGTGCTTTGAAAATCGTCTCTAAAACTGATTTCAAAAACGCATCTAAACAGAATTGGAAAACGTGTAAACAAACAATTTAAGATTTTCAATTTTTAAAATCCCGGCGTAGGCACGGCTTGCTTTATTCTGTTTATTTTTCATTAAGTACGTGTCGTATCCTACGTCACAGACAAGAGAAATATACAGATATAGAATGATAGAGCAAAAGCCTGTTCAAGACAAAATATAAAACCAGCATACACAATTCGAAAAAACCAGCATACACCATACAATACCTGGTGTGAACTGCCTGCAACATGAAGCAAGTTAAAAAGGATTGTATGATTCAAACGAAAATGTACCTATTTTGGGTTTTTTTTTTGCTCAATTTCTATTTTGTGTGTTTACCTTGTGTGCTGACGATATTATTGTTGTACACTGCTCTTGGTTTTTGGATTCTTATGTTTTGTAATTATTGGCCTTTTATGTCATTGATTAGTTTCATGGTTCATTAGTTTTTAGGCCATGTGTATAAACAAGAGAAATAAATCAATGAATTTTAATAAATTGATAGCGTAAAATAAGAAAAATCTCTGTCTTATGTTGGAGGTTTATGAACTTCTATTTCAAACACCCACAAAATGTCAGAAAATAAGGAAAAATCCATTGAACTTCTGTGTATTTTTTTCTATTTAAACATTGTCGCAAATCCCATGCAAAAAAAAATATCAAGAAATTACCATATCAGCTAAAAAAATTGTTTTCTGACACGGTGGTATATCTATGGCTATGTATATATAAAAATGTTGTCGAGGATTTTATTTAGCGCAAATGCAGCAATATTTGCTGGCTAGAAAGTATTTTTTTTAGTTCCAGTTATTATTATAATTATATCACTAACGAAATAAAAACAAGTAAAAAGTGTTATCCTCGGCCTGGCCTATGCCTCCACTCCACAAGTCATGCAAAATTGGTTTTGTATGGGAGGTACCAGAACTACTTAACCGATATAGCCCATTTTTAATACCAACATGACGACGATAAAAAGAAGTCCTTTCACCAAATTTCATTCGCCTATGTCAATTCTTTTGGGGGCTATCGTGCTTTCAGCAGACAGACAGACGGACAGACAGACGGACGGATATGGCTAAATCGATTCAGAATGTGATCCTGATTCAGAATATACATATATACATTATGAGGTCTCCGATGACTTCTTCTTGTCGTTACAAATGTAATGACAAAGTGAATATACCTTCCTGTGGAGGGTATAAGAATATTTTACATATATAATTTGCAAATGGTATTTTGCAGAAAACTCGTAGCGAATTTTGTTTGTTAAAATAATGTTGATTGAACGAATGCACAAAACAACATAAAGTTAAAATATTTACAAAAACACAAATTATAAAAAAAAACAAATAAAAACAAAGTTCAAAGCAAAAAGAAAGAATTCATAAAATAGCTGGATTTTTTTTTTTTTGAATATAATGAAACAAAAAAAGTAACTCAGGCTTATTCAAAAACTAAAAATAATATGATTGTGTCTTCTACCGGACCTTAAAAGAAAAAACATTTTTATTGATTTCGTAGCAAATCCTTGCAGTTCCTATAGGTTCATTAAATTTTCAAGTCGCTTGTTATTAGTGTTTTTTGTTTTATTTTTTTGGATCGATTTTTTGGCGTTTTTGCTGGTCCAAATACAATTTTTTCTTAACAACACAAGGACCATAAAAGAAAGTGCTTTCAAATGGTGCTCACCACAAATTGAGTCCTCAAACCATTCGGGACAAAACAACGCTGTTTCTCTAATGCACATAGATACTATTTGCGATTTGATGTTAATAATTTCTGGGCTATTGTTGTATATATTTTCAAAAACATTCGTTTGAAGTTCGCAAATTTCAAAAAATGTATTTGAAGGTGGATACAACTTTCCAAAGTCAGATTCTGAATTAAGGTATGCCTTGTGATGAATAAGAAACTCAGAATTTTCAGTTTGCGTCTTATCCATTTTAATCAATGTTCGAGTACAATTCAAACAGGGATCTTTCATCGTTTTAAACAGCTTATAACAGCAGTAACCAGCAAAGTATCGAATAGACATACTTCTGACAGTTATTGAGGCAGATGTCTGTTCATTAAAATTGACAAAGTTTTGCGTGTCAGAGTAATGGATTGACATTATAGCTGTTTCACATGTATCTGCCTGCAAAACTGACTCTTCACCTGTAGTCTTTACAATTGCAGACCAGTCAACATCAAGTAATTCATCGGAGTCTTTTTGGCAGTTAGAAAATTTTGATGCAAATAGTAGATTTAGTGAAATAATTTTGGCAATAATGGATTGAAACTCAAAAACATTAGGATTCCTTTTATTTGCGTTTCGGGCACGAACATGCGAAAAAAAATTTTCTAGTGGATCCTGGCTCATTTTATTTAAATGGAAATAAAAAAAATCTGAATATTCCGTAATGTATGGTCATTACCATCCCCTTAAGGCAATGAACTGTTGTCTTTTTGCGAAGTTGTATGGACGAAAATAACTCTTTCATTTCAACCAAAAAATCCATATTAATGCTGTTTCTTACTAACGGTGGATGTCCATTTAAAATGTCGAACATTTTATTTGAAAAAAATTGAAGTAGATTTGGCCTTACTCTCAACATTTTTAGAGAAAACTGAAGCTTCTAGCATTGCCATTATTGCCGCTGAAACAGTATGTGAAAATACTTGTGTTGCTAAACCAACGGACATTTTTTGAAAATTTGTTGGGTCCAAATGTGCTTGGCTGATTTTTGGGCAAGCTCTAACAAGGTTTTGAGAATCGATTGCATATAATTCCCTCAACACATCCCAGCTGACAATATCTCCATTGGGTAACAAAAGTCC
The DNA here is from genome assembly GCA_948293265.1 of Cheilosia impressa. NCBI lineage: Eukaryota > Metazoa > Arthropoda > Insecta > Diptera > Syrphidae > Cheilosia > Cheilosia impressa. The sequence goes on from OX411883.1 coordinate 40,987,556, forward strand.
GAAGATAACAAATTTGTTCTAATGGATTTCACTAGATGCGGTACATCAAAGCATAGATAGATTTTTTTTTCGTTGTAAACAAACCAGTTTTTGTTGGTATTTTGTGAACTGCCTTCATCTTCTTTATGTCCAAGTTTTAAAAACAAGCTTCGGTTTGTCGATCCTTGGTCACATGTTAGTGCTCGCACAAATATTCCAAGTTCTGCACAAACATCCAAGCATTTCAATATCTGTTTTTTTAACTCTGAAACTGGACATGATGTAGAACTCACAACATAGTTTAAAATATATTTAAAATTGCAGCAGATTCCCCTTATCATGAAAACGCAAATAGTTTTACCTCTTGTTGGCTCTCTTCTTCCATCTCCGTAGTCAACAAATCCGTCAATTCTGTCCTTAAAATTGTTATATGTTATATTTTCTTCGATAGAAATTTCGTCGAAAATAAGTACTACATTTTTACTTATGTCAGGCAATTTGTCAACCTTTTCTTTGATTTTCGTTAGAACTTCGTCATGGAAACCCGTCGACAAATTTTTTATTTCCATCCCCTTGTATAAAGAAGTGGGGTGAGGGAGATGGAAGTCAAGAGTTTCTCTCATAAAATTATATAAGGCGGCATTTCTAAAAAATAAATTTTGCGAAATCCATTTTTCTTTTTTAGAGTAGGTTTTATTTTTAGTTAAAAGCATCCTGGCAAAAACTTTTGCGTTTTCGTTACCGACAGGAAATGAATCGATTAAATCAGCAACGTTTTTTGAGGCTGTCTTTTTATTTGATTTGTGTGACAAACTTCCTATTTTTAATGTTTTCAGTCTGCGTCTTAAAGCAATTTGCTTTAAGTTATTTGATTTGCGTATTTGTCGAATAGTCTTTTCCAAATTATGAATTTGTTCTTTTAATTTCAAAATGTCTGATTTATAATCTTGAATATTCTTGACGTTCTCAGATTTTTCAGAACATTGTGGTTTCTCCAAACATGCATCTGAAAATTTAGCAAATTCTTCTAGGCTTAAATCGACAGCAGGCTCACCTTTTCGACATACGTACGTTTTGTGATTTGAACCATTAGCACTATTAGAAATAAAGGGTGATTTTTTAAGAGGTTTAGAACTTTTTTAAAAAAAAAAACACAAAAAATTCGAAAAAATGAATGAAATATTTATTTGAATCGATAGTTTGAACCTTGCAATTTAATGTTTAAAGATAATTTCATGCAAATGTTGACCGCGGCTGCGTCTCAGGTAGCCCATCCGCTGAGTCCAATTTTGGCATACTCTTTCACACATATCGGCCGGTATCTCACGAATGAATGCATGGATGTTGGCTTCCAGTGCGTCAATTGAAGCGGGCTTGTCCCTATACACATTAGCCTTGGCATACCCCCACAAAAAATAATCTAATGGTGTCAAATCGCACGATCTAGGCGGCCAATTGACCGGCCCGAAACGTGAAATTAACTGTTCACCAAACTCGCCTCGCAATTGCGCCATTGTTTCGCGTGCTGTGTGGCATGTGGCACCGTCTTGTTGAAACCACATATCATGCAAGTCAAGAACTTCCATTTCGGGCAAAAAAAGTTTGTTATCATCGCTCGGTAGCGTTCACCATTGACAGTAACGCTGCGATTCGCATCATCTTTGAAGAAATATGGCCCAATAATGCCGCCGGCCCATAAACCGCACCAAACAGTGGCTTTTTCGGGATGCATTGGTAGCTGTTGCAATGCTTCTGGCTGATCTTCACTCCAAATGCGGCAATTTTGCTTTTTTACGTACCCATTCAACCAAAAATGAGCCTCATCGCTGAACACAATTTTTCGATAAAAAAGCGGATCCTCGGCCAGCTTTCCAAGAGCCCATTCACCAAAAATTCGGCGTTGTGGTAGGTCGGCTGGCTTTAGTTCTTGCACCAGATGTATCTTAAAAGGCTTTACGCCCAAATCCTTCCGCAAAATTTTCCACGTAGTGCTGTAACAAAGGCCTAACTGCTGGGAACGGCGCCGAATCGACATTTCGCGGTCTTCTGTCACACTAGCTGATACGGCCGCAATATTTTCTTCAGTACGCACAGTACGTAAACGTGTTGGTGGTTTAATGTCCAACAAAGTAAATTTGGTGCGAAATTTGGTCACAATCTTCCGAATAGACTGCTCAGAAGGTCGAGAATGCCGATCATAAAATGGAAGCAGCGCGCGATGAACATTTCGAACCGAGCACGAATTTTGATAGTAAAATTCAATAATTTGCAAGCGTTGTTCATTTGTAAGACGATCCATTATTATCAAGATTCAATGTTGGAACAGATCCTTTTTTAAGTTTCTGAGTCATAACCAAATCTTTTTCAAAATGTATTTCACATACATACATCCTTCTTGCAATAATATCATCTTTTAAATTGCAAGCGTCACACCATTTTCTTAAAAGAACCTCTTTCCATCTTGCTGGGAATTTAAAAAACTTTCTGCCTAAATTTGCTTGCCGCTGGGCGCGACAAGAGTTTATGCAACATTTAATACGGTACCCGTATTCTCTAGTTTTAAGCATTATTTCGTTGAAAGAGCTGAAAAAAGTGCAAAAAAGGTAGAAGACTAGCGCATTCACAACCATACGTTCTCAGAACAAAATTTGCACTGAATGAAAACGAAGTGAAAAAATAAAATTCAAATGTCCTCGCCTCGTGTCGTGTTCGTGTCGGGTGTCGCTTCTCGCTTGTCCTCCCTTCGGTGATGATTGTGAGTTGTGAGTTATTACAGTTATTACAGAGAGAAAAAACTCCTTTCACGTTTTTTTTTACCTGGATAGATCGAACACCATACCCATGGCCATGGTCACAAGATCAGCACACGACACTGATGTCCATACTCCATAATATGGGATTGAAAATACTGCGGACAAAAAGAAAACAAAGTAAACGTAGGGGTTGGGGTTGGGGTTGGCAAATGCATGTTGCCTGCATGATCATACAATAATCGAAAAACAGAGTAGCTGGAGCCATCTGCATTAAGAAAAAGAATTAAACTGGATGTGTACCATATTCTACATCTGTATATTTCTCTTGTCTGTGCCTACGTATAGCGTCGCATCGGTGTGAACACGCTGGCCCGATAAGGCTTGGACGTATTTGACTAACCAATAAGGCTCACCATTTGCAGAATGTATGTAGAGATCAGACGCCAGGACACTTGTTTAACTGTGAAGCAAGTAACTCTGGACTGACAGTATCCAGCTCTGTCCATATGGTTTTTTGTAGTAGCAACATCAGCCATGTTGGCTATTACAAAGGTGGATGTTCAAGGCTGCTTGATTGAAATTTTAAACTTGTTTCAAAGATGAGGAAGATGCTTGCTGAAAATAATAAATTGCTGAGCAGCGCAAATGATAATTCGGTTGAGTACGAGTACCACTTGCGCAGTTTACAAGTTTGCTCTTTTAAAAGGTTCAAACCAACTTTATAAAAAATCTTCTTCTTTTTAGGTTTTCTAATGCCACACCTTTTAAAAGTGCAAACTTGTAAACTACGCAAGTGGTACTCGTACTCAACCCTACACATACCCCCGTGTGAATAAAGGCTGCGTAAAAGTTATCAACCCTCTGGCCTATGTGAGGCTGCACTCGGTGTGAACTGGCACCCGAACCTAACCTAACCTAAAAGTTATCAACTGAATAATCAGTTGCATCAAATTATTTTATGTTAACTGACGTCCGCTAGCGAAATAGCTTATCTGCAATTGTTTATTAATGCGGGGGTGAATTTTAAAACAAATACGATTACGACTTTAACAAACCCAAAAAGACGATTTTCAGAAAAAGTTCTTTGCAACGCTTGCACGGCTCAGCCTTCTCACTGACATCTCTGACTTTGCTTTCGCTAATAATATTCCGTTTTGGTGGGAGTGTTTTTTTTTTGTTTGCCTTGCACAGAAGATGTTTCGTCTGAATCTGAAGAAGATGCCTTCTGGTAGTTTTGATCGCCTAGTGATTATTGGGCTTTTTGACAATTTTTTACGTGAACTGACTAGATACTTATCGAGGCTGGGTCGGTCGGTCTTATGTTATCATCGCCTTGTCTCCGGCGTTTCCAATGCCATTTCTAACTTTTCCAAACAATATTTCGTTATGGTAGTGGGAGAAATATTTCAAATCATTTTGTTCCTTACCAAAAAACATTTTCAATTTCGACTCCACATATTTCTATATTTCTATACAAATTTCGAAATTGTGAGCTTCCGTTAATTTAGAGTCGAGACTAAAATTTGAATGAAATTAGAATGCGACGCTTTGTGTAGAGCTGAGGCTTATATATTTGAGCTGTCAATTTTTTTTTCGGTTGCCTGGCAGATTAATTTGAAGTCTCGATCACTGACGATGGTTCTTTCTTTCTTTCTTTTTTTCTTCCTTCCATAATATGAATTCATGCATGGGTGGAGCTCAACTAAAAATCAATTCCAGTCTATTTTAATTCCGATTCTGATAGGTATTGGGTCTCATTGATGAAGTTTTTTACTATTTACAGATGTGCAGTATGTACCAGGCCTTATTTTTCAATTCCGACCGTACATTTCGGAATGTGGTTTATTTGAGCAATGGTCAAAATTTTTACAACTTTAGCTTCCACATGACGTAATATATAAGACAATTGTCGCAAAGAGCGTTTGTAATGTTTCCTGTTTTGTATGGGAGATGCTATTCCCTCATGTAAATTTTATTTCATTTAACAAAAATTTTAAGTCAGTTCGACTACTTTTTTGTCCACAAACGCCCTTTGGCTGAATTTTTATATACAATATCAAATACGAGTAGCTATCAATAAATAATTTTATTCTTTAAGATATACTGCAAACCTTGTAAACAATTTTCCTATTCTTGATGTTCTCTTTTCGTAAGGTCACTCTATTAAGTACCTAGTTATATTTCCCTTCTTTCCAACCTCATTTACATGCCTGACTGTTGGTTATTTCTGCCAAGCAAAATTTCGTTCTTTGTAGGCGGAGTTAAAATTAACTAATTATATGCGTAGTGCTGCAATTTGACATCTTAGAGCGACTGCTACTTATTATGTGCGTCTGGTACTTTGAACGTACCTATGAACTTTTTCTTGCTGTTTGGTTTTGAAACAAAGAAATTGGGAATGCCTTTGCCGCCGAAGCGAGAATTGCGAGACATGTAATTCGCAGCCAAATGATTTTCAATCGCAGATCTTATACATATGTGGCAAAAAGGAAGAGCAGCATATGTCAATATTGAGTTAATGTTACGATCGGATGCACCGTAATACGTCATATTTTTTTCATTCAAATATCTCTTATGGTTCAGTAATCCTGGTCATTTTGATGGTAGTATTTCTACCACTAGGCGAACTCTTGTTAAATTAAATCGCCGGATGAACTATGGGCGAGCGGTCTTACTTTTTAATGGCGGTAATACACGGAGCTACTTCTCTCAATGAAACAAAAATGTTCTCGTAGTTGTTCCTGCGGTTGAGCGTTACCGATGGTCGACATTGGCCACTTTTTAGACATCAGGGCCCCCCCCGGCGTCGACTTTTTAAAAAAATTCTCTGTTTTAGCAACTTACTCTTATTAGACTCCTTTTTAAACTCTCGGCGACTTTATTATTTTGGCCATCGGTAACGCTTTTGCATTTGTTTTAAGGTTAACACTAAGCTGCTCCGTAGCATCCTGGTAGCGATCTCGCTCTAAATGCTCACGCTGGTGCTCCTGTGACTCGATCAACATCAACAAAAACGGGTCAAAAAAACGCTTCAAAACGGATCTCGATACTCGAAGAAATGGAGTCTGATGGGCAACTACTTTACAGATGTGGTTTCCCAAAAGTTTCTAACTATTCGATATGAGAACGAATTTCGAACTGCGAATATTCGAAGTTTCTGACATTTCATTCCCAAGAAGAGGAAATCCCGATTGAGTTTAATTTTTAAAGGTTAAGTTCGAATGATTTTTCTTTTGTGGGTTTGTAGATCGCGACTGCGACTCCATTTTGTGGATTGTGAATAAAGTGCGACAGTTTTGGCAAGAATTTTCAATAGTATGCGGCAAAATTGCTGTAAATGTAAATTTCGCTATTAAAAATCAATTAAGGCTCAGGTATTAGTTTTAGATGTTAGATTTATTAAATATAACTAGAGTTCGCACATATTGGAAAACAAATAACATATAGCATTGCATCTCTGCGTAATCTTTTTGAAAAAAAGCGAACTTAAATATTTCCCTTCGCCTATTTATATACCTTAACTAGTTTCGCTTGTGGTCGAAAATCCTTCCTACTCTGCCTTTGAAGTATACAAAAGTGAATTTAACAACATTTATTTTAACTGTCTTACTTATTTGTGGTTAAAACTTAAATCCAATTGCCTGATATTTATATGAATCTTGTTATATTTACATATAAAATACAATGTAGTTTAATACCTACGTTTATACTGCTATCATTTTTTCAAAACCTATTTTGAACTAATTGTCAATCTTATATCTTGTTTCTTTTTCTATTAAAATTGAAGTCGAAGCAAGACATCTTTTATAGTTCCTTTTTTTTACACGTCCTGGAATATTTAAACAAAAACCTTCTAAAAAACTAAATTTTTTATGTTTTTTAAACGAAAAAGCGACAATCAAGATATCGCAACAATACGTCCCTTTGAAAATAAGTTATACTGATGTTTTTTTTTTATATTTTAATACATATAGATCGAAACATTAGTCTAAAAAAATTTACACTGTAACGGCCGGTAAGCAGCTGTTCCGGAACGAAATATTCCGGTGGTCTTCAAATGGAAGCAAAACGTCTGCGAAAAGGCATCGGAAAATAATTTGGGGAGAGTTCCATCAGCTGATACACAAGTAAGTACTGGCTATTTATATCTGATTTGGCTACTTCGAATTTATTATTTGAAATTGTTCCTAATTTAAGCTATTCACTTTAAAGTTTTGCGATTTTTATGCTCCTTAGGAATTATTTAAGTGCATACTTCTATTGCGAGCGTACTCATTTTGTATAACTAATGTCGTTTTCAATTTGGCTTTTCAGATTTTGATCTGAGATTTCAGATTTCTGCTGCCAAATCAAACACTAAATCCGAATTTTATTGATTCTTATTTGTATTGAGTTGGCCGCAAACAATTGTTTTTTTTACTTGCAAAACGAAAAGGAGAACGAAATTTTTAGCATGATTTCGTTGTGTCATTTTTGTAGGGGATTTTTCGTCCCGGAACAGCTGCTGAATTAAGTTCTACGTACTGTTGCTTATATTTAGGAGAAGGTAAATTGCATTCCTTCAAAAATAGGTTCTAATCTATGGTAGTATATATTTGAATACGCTCTCGTAATTGTCCTTAAATCTGGGTGATTTAAGTATATAATCGAACTTTACATCTCCTCAGTCACTTGTAGGACGAACTGCAGGATCTGGCCGTAACTTTTTCGGAAAGAGAGCAAGATCATCTTCTCTAATATGACCAGTGTGACCAATTTAGCATACTTACTTTACTTAACGGGCTCCCGACCCGTGAAGAGTCTCTGCCTGAGACACTGCAGCCTTCCATCCTCTGCGATCCCGGGCACGCTGCTTCCAGTTATCCAAACCAAGCGCTCTGGCATCCGCGATGGCTTGGTCTTTGAAACGGAGGTTCGGTCTTCCTTGTCGTCTCGAACCTGGCGGCTGGGATTCGAAGATCCTCTTAGCTGGAGCATTATTGTCCATTCGCTCGATGTGGCCGAGCCAATGTAGTCGACGTATTTTGGCCTTTTGGACTACATCCACATCTTGGTACAGCTCATAGAGTTCGCGGTTGTATCTTCTCCTCCATTCGCCCTCCTCGCACACAGGACCAAAAATCCGCCGAAGAATTTTTCTTTCGAAGGAGCCCAGTATCAGCTCTCCCTTCCTGCTTATCGTCCAGCACTCGGCGCCATAAAGCAGAACTGGCAGGATAAGGGTTCTGTAAAGCATACATTTTGTCCTTCGAGTTAGGAGTTTTGAACCCAATTGCTTTGCCAAACCGAAGTAGCAGCGGTTTCCTAGGGTAATTCTTCGCCGGATCTCCACTAGGATGTCATTTGTGGAGTTCATGTTTACTCCGAGGTAGATAAACTCCTTAACTACCTCGAAATTGTTGCTATCAATAGTGTCGTTCTGTCCTAGGCGGTGGACAGATGCTTGTTTGTTTGTTGATAGCATGTACTTAGTCTTGTCCTCATTTACTACAAGACCAACGAATTTCGCCTGTTCTTCAATCGCCGTAAAAGCCTCTATCACGGCACGCTGGGAGCGACCGATGATGTCAATATCGTCTGCATACCCCAGTAGCTGGACGGATTTGTTGAAGATAGTGCCTTCCGTGTTGACACCTGCCCTGCGCACTATCTGCTCTAGCACGAGATTGAAGAAGTCACATGATAATGCGTCTCCTTGCCGAAATCCGGTGCATGTTTCGAATAGCTCGGAGGAACTACTTCCAAATTGCACGTTGCAGCGTGTGTTCTCCAGCGTCACGCTACATAGCTGGATCAGTTTTGCCGGGATCCCGAATTCGGCCATCGCCACATAAAGCTCCTGACGATGAATGCTATCATATGCGGCTTTGAAGTCGATGAATAGGTGGTGAGTCTCGACTTGAAATTCATTGGTCTTTTCCAGGATTTGCCTCAGTGTGAAAATTTGGTCTATAGTCGATCTGCCGGGCCGGAAGCCACACTGGTACGTGCCGATTAGTGTGTTGCAGAACGGTTTGAGACGTTCACACAGTACGTTGGATAGGATCTTGTATGCGACATTAAGCAGGGATATGCCTCGATAGTTCTTGCAAGACATAGGATCGCCTTTTTTGTAGATGGGGCATATGGAGCTGATAGTCCAGTCATCGGGCATACTTTCCTCCACCCATACTTGGTTGATGATTTGGTGCATGCGCCCTACCAAAACATCACCACCGTATTTGAAGAGCTCCGCTGGTAAACCATCAGAGCCGGCGGCCTTGTTGTTCTTTAGCTTTTTTATTGCTAAGCCAACTTCTTCTATACTGGGCGGTGGAACTGGATCTTCATTGACTGGACGTGGGTTCTCTTCTTGCCCTATCACTCTCTCTACATGATGCCCATTTAGCAGCTGCTGGAAGTGCTGCTTAAAAACATCTACTATTCCCTGCGCTTCGGTGACTAGGTTTCCATCACTGTTTCAAAGAGCCTGCGTTCCGGTCTTGAAGCCAGCAGCCAGTTGCTTGGCTTTCTTGTAGAACTTCCGGATGTTGCTTCGATCGCGGGACTCTTCGATCTCCTTGAGCTGGGAGACTGCGTAGGCCCTCTTCTTTCTACGCAGGATTTTCTTCTCCTCCCTCCTCCTGGCTCGATACTCTTCCCTCGCTGCCCTTGTTTTGCGCTGCAGCGCCTTTATATGTGCATCTTCTGTCACCTTTTTCCTGCGTACGCATTCATCATCATACCACGGGCTCTTTCTCTGGGGTGGCTGGTACCCTAAGGTGGTTTCGGCTACCTCTTTGATGATGTCGCGATACTGGGACCACTGGGTGTTGGCATTTGTGGTAGGTGAATGCACTGCGGAGAGTTTCTCACTCAGCCGCTCTTTGTAGACTCTGGCTACTCCAGGTGTGCTAAGGCGTCCAACGTTGAATTTCTTCTTCTGGGCGGAACGCAGCTTCTTCTCGTTGGATAGTCGAGCTCTGAACTTAGCCGCAACAAGAAAATGGTCAGAGTCGACGTTTGCCCCTCGGAATGTGTGCACGTTGAGGATGTTGGATGCGTGCCTCGCGTCGATTAGCACATGGTCGATTTGGTTGGCGGTTCGACCGTCTGGAGAGCGCCAGGTTGCTGTGTGGATCCTTAGCCTTGGAAACCTAGTGCTACTTATCACCGTATTACGAGCTACCGCGAAGTCAGTTAGTCGGTAACCGTTGTCTGTGGTCGTATCGTGGATTCTGTGTTTACCAACTAACCCGCCAAAGATGTTTTCCTTTCCGATTTTAGCATTGAAGTCCCCGAGCACAACTTTGACATCGTACTCCGGACAGGCTCCGTAGGCTCCATCCAGGAGGTCATAAAACTCCTCCTTGATAGGGTCTTCAGCCTCGTCGGTAGGGGCGTGTGCACATATTAGGCTTATGTTTTGGAAAGTAGCTTTGATGCGGATCACAGCTAGGCGATCACTTATCGGCTTAAAGTCAATGACTTTTGTCCTAAGCCGATTTCCCACGACGAATCCGCATCCTAATACATGCAATCTTTTATGGCAGCTGTAATAAATATCGCAATTTTTCCTTTTCATCATACCTGATCCTATCCATCGTATCTCCTGGATCGCGGTAATATCTGCCTTGTACCGCGTGAGGACAGACTCAAGTTTTTGAGTAGCACCTGGGGTGTACAGCGTTCGCACGTTCCAGGTACATACTCTCAAATCGTTGTCCGTTGACGTTCCGGGTCTAGTTGCCGTTTGAGGGAAATTGTTATCCGAGGCTCCTCGTGTCTCTCTCAAAACTATTCTTTTTTTTACATGGTCGGGAAGTTACCCCGACGGCACAACCCCCAACCTGGAGGGCCAGGCCCTTGACCCTAGGACAGCAGGCCGGTTACTCCGGTGCCAGTAACCCACTTTGGGATGTGAGCGCTGCCGTTGGCCCATTAAGGGTTCATCCGCCACCCACTCTTCTCCAACACCCTGGCTCGGTATTGGAAATCCCTATAGACCTGGTATCCGAATATGTCAGAGCAGCTCTATAGGGATTACACTAAATAGTTCGGCCTGACTGGAACTGTAGACGCCACCGTTGGCTCCATCTAGGGAACTCCTCCGCTGCCGTCTGGTACCAGAGGAGGTGTCTTAGTGAGAAAACAACACTCCTCCCCCCTCTCTCGTCTGCTACCACCAACGACCTTCCAAAGGGGTTGGTTACCCAATCTCCAGTCGAGGTACTAGGCACCCACCAGTCACCACGTGGAGGTGAGAGTAGGAGTTGATAGTGAGAGGCTAGGTGAGAACGCTTGTGCTAAATTTGGCAGAATTTTTTTATTTTTAGCCTCGTTTTCAAATCCAAATCATGTCAGATTTTTTTTTTGCATGATTGCATTCTGTAGCAGAAAAAATGAGCAGAATTTTGGTTTAGCCAAATTATTGATTAAAATAATAAAAAATATATCAAAGCAGACGAACCTTATTGTGAACAAGTCATCACAATTCTCATTTGGCAGTGAACACTGAACACGGCCATTCAACGAATTCGGCTAATTATAATTATATTTATTTTTATTCAACGAACAGAGACTGAACTTTACTGAATTGATATATTTTTTTATATAATACATACTAAGTGTCACGAAGTGATTTTTATTTAAAGATATTTTTTTGAAATATATCTTGGTTTTCCTAAAAAAAATCTTTTTGTTAGTTTTTTTTTTTGGGTTTTCAGGTTTTTAAGTTTTGATTTTAGAAATATACTTGATGATTTTTAGCACTTTTTTATACAAAAAAAGGATACAATACTGCTGAACTATGCATGATTTCAAATATTGAATTGGTCACACTGAATATGACGGAATAGGTTTTCCAGCATGCTCCTAAAACTCTGACGGTCCAATTTATTGTAGATTCAAAAAAACATAAATAGGTATGCGCCATGAGAAATCCCTGAATGAATTTAGCTGCAAATCTTCCCCGAACCTTTTTAAATAAAAGTCTAAACATGCTTCCCCAACACTTTCCGAAACCGTTTTCATTGCGACGAAGACTCAAATTAATTCGCACTTTTGAAAATGTCATTGAATCGGAACTCCCCATATCCCCACCCACCGTGAGTGTGTCTGTCTCCACCATTCTCTGCACTTCATGTTTAGACAGAACTGTCAATCCGTTTGAGCCTACAAGCTATACAACCAGCGCCAGAACGGCAGCAGCTGTCTTGTTGTTGATTTTGTTGCTTCCATCATTCCGTGCCTTCATCAATCTTGTGGCCGCTCACTCTCATCCATTGTACGTAAATGTGTTGATTGATCGGCTTTTCCGTTTTATTTTTATTTGTTTTCATCAGTTGTGACATGTTGAGAACACTATATAAAACGTACAAGCCGAAAGAGTATAGTCGAGTCACATTGCATGACTCAGAGTCAGAACTGCTCTGTTGGCGCGCACATAAATAACAAACAAAATAACAACTTCATGACACGAGATGTAACCCTTGGCGGATGATGGACAGCAGCAACACACACAGTGTTGTGCATAGAGCTTAGAGGCTGACTTCCAAGTTCCAAGTCTCCGTCTCCGTCTCTATATAAATGTCTGTGTACAGATTGACACTGTCGGTTACACAGAGTGACATGTATTAATGAGCAATGCCGGTCAAATATATCATTTTGTTGTTGAAAAAGATTGACAACCTGGACAGGCTGGACAGACTGACAGGCCGTGTCATTACATTGCGCCAGTATATTTGTGTGGCGTAGTTTTGCGGTAAGACCGGCGGCCTGCTGTTTGATGACTGAATGTCTATGTTTGTTCAGCTGTCAGTCGCGTTGATCGATTCTAGTTGCGTGATCACGCAAATACTATGTCGCACTACGTGCTAATTTGAATTTTCTGTTATTGAGAAACGCAACGGCAAATCCATTCCTGTTGTAATGGCAAATGGCTGCGCGAACTTTTATCGTTCTATCTACACTGAGCACTTTTACGGTACACCTACCAGGAAGCTATCACATGTTCTAGCGCTATGTACATAACAAAAAAATTCAAATGCGGTTGTTAATATTCTGGAATGGTAAAAGTTATTTCATGTAATCCTGTAAATTGGCCGCACATACTCGACGGCACTCTGCCTTTGGCAGTGATTTTGCATTGGATTGGACATCCCCTCTGGGTGTTCGTTTTAATATTCCCGGAAATTCCATTGAATACGGTTCCCTATCCGGTGAGTACACACTGTTTGGAGCTTATATCCTTTGACCGAACCTCTGTCATGCTCGAAAATTGCCCCATGAACATGTGTAGCGGTTGTGGCGGTAGTGCAAGGGTTGTGCAATCCAGCAAGGTGGATATCTAATCGCATTTATTGCCACTGTTTCCTGCCGTCGGGGTTGCCATGCCATCGGAAATATTTTGTCACGCTCTTATTTTTTTTTATTCCATTATAAAATTTGTCATCTACAGTTGTGGTATTTCTCACCAATAAATCCCTGGTTTGATGGACAATGTCGAAGAGCACACGCAGCAAAACAAGAGGCGTACAAAGCGGCGCTTAGAAAGATGACTAGGCCATAGAACTGCTTGAGATCTTGATAAGCGAAAGAGATGTGAGGAACATCAGCTCCTTAGAAAGAAAAGGAAAAAACACGGGAAGCGCGAGCGATCGAAGAAATTGAGTGATGCTACTCCATTAAAAACAATGTAGGGAAGTTTTACCAAATTGTAAAACTTACATGTCAGTACAGCAAATCCCGCACAGAAACCTGTGAGATGACAAAGGAGACCTCATAGTAGAAACACAGCAGAGAGGCTGTGAAAAAGTTGTTCCTGAATCCTGCTTTTAGGCAAAAGGTATATCATTCAATATTGACGTCGATATAGTCTTCCACCCACCTAGCCAAACCGAAGTAAGGATGGCAACGTTCGAGCTAAAAACTAACAAAACTACTGGGCCTGACGGTTTAACCGCCGAGCTTTTTATAGCACCTCGAAATGGCTTAGTAGAGAGCATGGTTCATGCTCATTTCTGAGATTTGGTCAGACGAATGCATGCCGAATGGATGAAACCGAATGAAATCGTCTTCCATTTACAAAGATTTGAGGTATCACTCTCCTTAACATCGTATACAAGATCCAATCTGCCCTTCGTGTGCAATCTGTTTGGCACTTATCAGTGCGGTTTTGAGCCAGCAATGTCCACCGTCGATCAAATTTTTAAACTTCGATATAGATGCTGGGGAAAAAACCCAGAAGTACAAATCGATTGGCTCCATCGTTGCATCTATTTCAAAGTCGCCTATGAAAGCATCTAGCTAGAGCATCTCTAGAGATGAGCTAAACAGAGCCTTATCTAGTTTTGGCATCCCTCCAAAGCTCGTCTGTCCATCTGCGTGGGATGACAGTGGAGAAAGCTCGCAGCTGCTTATAGGTCGGCACTGACCTCACCTCTATGATGTCGAAAAAATATTTATGAGAGGCTAAGCTCACAGGTCGACACACAACGCACAGCATTTAAAAAGTCTTTGCGGCTACTTAAATGCGCTAACGACATTGACATTATTGGCAGAACACGGCAAGATGTCACTGAAGCGTTTGCTAGTGTAGGAACGGAGGCGACAAAAATGCGTTTGGCGGTTAAAGAGGGCCAAACCAAGTAGAACAGAATGGGCTAATACCCAGAGATATTTAACCTGTTTCATAGGTCTCCATTAACAACGAATCGAGTTGAACCGCAGTCTGGGAGGGCCCAAAAATGGCCAAGCTGGTCATTGAAAACAAATGAATAAATTCGATTCACCTTTGAAGCCGAATCACTGAGCTAAGTCTTTTTTGAAAGACGTGGAGTCAAGTTTGGGGAAATTTATTCTAAGCCCGACCTCCCCTAAAAATAGTTTTACTGTTTTTCTAGTAAACATTTTACTAAGTCAGCTTTTGTCGGTTGTGACGGCAACCCTGACACAAAGTAAACGTAAGCCGACCATCAACATCACCGCAACTCGTTGTCAATGCCATCACCATCTCGATTGCCACCCTTGAAATGGTATGGCATACCTATTCTTCGTAGCCTTCGTCCTTGTCGTCGTCGTTATGGTTGCCTCATATAGTTCCACTGCATATCCTTCCAAAGAGATAGTTGAGTTGGCGTGTTGGCTTTTTTTTATTGCAAATAGAAACCACACCCTAACCACCGGAACAGCCTCACGTAACTATATCCTATAAATTCCAAACTAATACCCTCAAACAACTTGTTATTCTCCATAGAGAAAGCGGATAAAAGGGTAAAATCTGAAGGTGGTATCCTCAACAGCAAAATGGGGAAAACGTGAAAACGATTTCAGAAACAACAAATGAACGACAACGACGATGAGATAGAAAAAAAATAAAAGTTACAACTGTAAATAGCTTAATGAACTGCTGAAGAACTTTTGTGTGCGAACATTGTGGTTGGTATTTGCCAATTTAGGAAATCACTGCTACACCGCACCCAAAGCACCAGCCCCTGCTATGCGATTCAACCGTCTGTAGAAACACGTGTATCCATGTTCTGGTTCAAGTTGAATAACTTCCGGTGAACAGCCCCACCCGGTCCGCAGCGACTTACAACTTTATCCGAAATTGCCAAGTGGAAATTATCATGGATTTTCAATGAAATACGGCTTTTTTAGGACAGACATGCTCAGATAACTCAATGGAATGTATTTTCGGTTACCTAGGAAACGATGCTCCGGATTATGCCAATGAAATACGTTAGGCGGATTAGTTATAGTTTGTGTGGATACGTCCACGTTGCTGCTGCTGCAGCTGAATTGGTCGTGGTGTGTGTAGCTGAAGAGAGTATGGCAATGGCAAATGAAGCTGTAGACAGGCGAGGAAGCATCATTTGAATTTGATTTGGTTTATAAGCTTGTGACCAGAGGCAGAAGGCGAAAGATTAAGCGATTGTTGGAAGCTATCCGATGGTAGTCGGATACATAGAATTGCAATCATGGGCGACGTTGCAACTTGATTTTGTTTGACTTGTACCTTGCCTATAGAGTTGTGGTAAGATTTCTAATGTATTTTGTTGTTAAATATCCATCAGAATACCTACTTCTATTAAAATATGAACTGAAGGTGCACATTTTTGAAGTAAATAGCAAAAAGCTATCACTGAAAAAAGAACCCTGGTATATTTGATAAAAATGCGGATTGATTCAACAATTTTTTGGCACTATACGTCCAACAAAATGTTTCTCTCAAATTGACAAAATTTTAATAAGTTTTATCTTGTCGTAAACCTTATGTTGTGATAACAAAAAAATTGTTGTGGTAACAAAATATGTTTATTTGGGCGTATGAGGATTTGTTGTTTATTTTACCAAAATGCTGTTGATTTTGCGAAGAAATTTATCAATTTGACGTTTTTTGTTAAATTAACAGAAAGGGTTGTCAGTGCCATCGAAATTGTTTGACGTTTTGTTAAATCAACAGCAAATATTGTTGATATTACAGAAATAATCCTTGAGTACTACAGTTGTATTTTGTTGAATATATAAAAATATTGCTGGTTACATAGAATTATTCTCTCAGTTCGGTAATTTTTATTTGTTGATTCAACAAATAAATTGTTATGTAGATAGCGTTAGGTTTTAAAAATTGATCCGCAAAACAAATAAGTTTAAAAAAAAAAAAAATAGTTGGCGCAACAGGTCCGTAGGGACCCTGGGCCTAGCTTCTCACAACCATTCGTTTTGTGTGAGTTTTTATTTTTGGGACGCATGGAAGGGATCTACAGTTTTATGCCGAGACCAAACTGCTAATTGAGAAGCTCTTTCGTGACAGTTATACTCTCGGATGTTTGTCAGACGTTCGCGAGAGGTGGCGCAGTGGAAAAAAACCTTAAGTTGGAGTTTGGGTTTTCTCGGGATTCGAACCTGCGACCCCTCGCTTAGTAGTCCAACACACTAACCACTAAGCCACTGCGCTAAACAAATAAGTTAAGCATATATAAAATTGCAAAATGGAAAACTTAGAAATAAAAAGATCCGCTATACCTTAAATACCGACAACGATATAGATGTAGTCATCTCCTTCACTGTTTAAAGTGCGTCCTTTAGTTTCGGTTTAAAAATCTGAGAGCATAGCGTTAAAGTTAAATTTGATTTATTTAATTTAAGATAATAAAATGCATATTTAAGAATCCAATGTTACCAAATTGCAATTCTTACCAAATTATATCTAAGGGGTCGTTTACATGTTCTACATTTTCCCTGTCCAAATTCACCAACGGACCTATTCACTTTTAAAGTATTATACTCACTTTTTTAGAGAAGTTTCGCATGTTCAACAAAACTATTTTTGTTAAAATTTTACAATTGGCTTTTGTCAATATTACCTGGTATTTTATTTTCAGTGATCTAACTTGTAAAATTGTAATTACAACTTCCTGCCTTCAGTGGAGCAATATATATAGGTAGGTACATGCATTGGTATTTGGCACTGGTCCTAAGGACCGCAGGGGGTTTTTAAATTCTCTCCAAATAGAACTATTATTTTCAAAGTCAGGCGAGTAGGCGCAGTGGCAAAGTGTGCTGAACAGTTAAGCAAGGGTTCCAGGTTCAATTTAAAGAAAAAAAAAACATCCATTTCCCCAAGATGAAAAACTAAAAAACACTACTAGTTTTGAGAATCTAGGCCTAGGGTCCCCATACCACTTTGATGAAACCTTACTATACTGACGCGATATTGATAGATCTATTGACCTCCCAACTTTTATATCAATATGCCAAAGATGTCGAAATATCCTCCGAAGGACTTATCAATGTGACTGCACTCTTGCAAATCGTAAGTCACCCCTACAGAATTTGGAAGCATCGGTCCGATATTTCGTACGTGTTTTTTTTTCATGGGAATCACTATAACAAATTGTTCGGCAAATGGCACACACCAGTCACACAACCATTTTGCTAACTGTGGCAGCCAACAAATGAATTGACTGTCTCTAATCAAATGGCATCTAAACTCCGATCAGTCATTCGTCGCTCGTCCATCTAGCTTGCTCACACAGATATACCTATACACTGATAGACCAACCACATCGCTATATTGACGTAGAAAAAAAAAATTTAAACGATCCACTAACCCATTATTCATACTCAGTCAAGGCGCACCATCAAGCGCTTCCACTTCCTACAACACAGCTCCCCTTTGGGCAACGGTGCTATGGCCGCCGCCGCGTGCGACAGTGGACACTAATCAACATGATTGATGGAGTCACTTATCACGGTCGACACCGACACGAAACGTCATTAGATAATTTGTTAAATGCCGGATTAGCGCTTGGAGACTGGAGAGTGTACAGCGCGCGAGACCGCTCTCCTCATAGCCGAAGGCGACGCGCAATGTTGTCATTTGCCAGCGGAATTACTGGCTGGTTCGGGTTCCCCCTTGTTCCGTTGTCTAGCTGTCAATTAATCTACGTGTCGACCATCTGTCGGCCAAAAAGTGAACTCATTAGTTAGCTCGTTGGATTTCCCCTCGTGCAATAAATTCGATGACACTGTGCCGCGATGGCGTGTCCTTCAACTGGCTCATTATTTGCCATCAGGGGGAAGACTTTCGAAACCCATTTTAATCTTCTGCTGATGGGTCTGGGCGGGGGCTTACCTGGGAAACCATCTATCATCTCGGAAATATTCAGAATGAACAATGATCATTCTTCTTGCACACTGCCTCTTGTACTGCTTCATCATCTCCATCATCATCATCAGCGTCGTCTTTTAGTTGTCTTCCTTTCTGATTTGCGTTTTGCGAAACAGGGAAACCCAAGCAACCAAACAACCAACCACCCTAGCGAGCGGGAACGCTCCTTCACCGGAGAAGATAAATTGCACGTCAGGGCGCGATGGACAGCAAGCAGCAGAGGAGGGGAAGGAGACACGACCACCGCACTCCTTTTGCAAGAGTAATAATAAACTCATTAATCACCCGACTGTTGTAAACCAGCCCCCGAATCCTATGCTAACCGTGTGGCTGGACCTGATTCCTGTCATCTCTGACAGATTTGTAGCGGCGATGAATCAAAACACACACAGCAGAGCAGGCGAGCTCAGGAGCTATGTGCACCAAGCACCACACACACAGACACATTTTGCATGAAATGCGGTTTTTCTATGTTTTGGAAGAGAGCTGATGGCGGCTCCTGGCGATGTGGTGCTGATGCTTCCTTGAGTGTCATTCAACGTACAGCTGTATACGTTACGTGGTGAACGGTTGACTTTTGAAAAGAAGGGCAATGATGTGGTCCCGACGAATAATAATAACTGTTGAAATTTTTGATTGATGTCTGTCTGACGTTTGGAACACAACACATGGACGACTGGGCTTGCATGGCTTGCCTTTGTCTGTATGGATGTATAAATGAAATTGAGGTCGGACTTAAATTGATGGGATAAGACGTGATTGATCATCGTCGTCATCATCACTTCGCATTCGTGCTGTATACAGCAGCAGAAGCAGCACGAGTATTGGTTAATGTACAATTCCCCGTCCGTTTCTGTTCATTGGGTATATGGTGTGGTGGTGGCGATGTGATTTTGATTACGGAAACATTACCGCAACTAACGAGGATGATGTATATGGGAGGTAATCAATCAAATTATCATTCCAGATCATGGAGAGGGATTTACAGCGCACAATGATTTCATTTTAAAATCCAATGCACCGAAGGGTGGTTGTAACAACTGAACGTTTTATCTATAAACACTCCAGAAGCATCTTTTAATTAAGATGACTTGAACTGTGCTGTGGCTGCAGATACTAGCGGTCTACGCTATAGGTGTGCCTTTATGTCACGACCCAAAGTTGGCTTACCCTAGTAACAATTGCATTCTCTTATCATTGCCAGACTCAAATGGCCACCTTTGACTACACTAGTTGAGATCCAGCATTTTTCAAGCATTACTGCAGTTGTGGCCTGCAATTATATGTAGCATCACGCCAGTATAGTTGTGGTGAAAGGTTTCGCTGGGCTACAAAATTTGTAGTCTGAGATGTTTACAGCACCACACCAGTAGTTGTGGTCAGAGGTTATTCAAGTCTGTAGCCTATGGTATATCCATCACCGCACTAGTAGTTGTAGTGACAATTTTTTTTTTTGGCTACACCACTTGTGGTCTGAGGTATTTCCAACCCTACACCAGTTGTAGTCTGAGGTATTTTCAAAACTACAAAACTGTAGTCCGAAAAGTTTGCAGCACCATACTAGTACGTGTGGTTACAGGTTATTACGGTCAAGCACAGTGCCAGTTGTGGCCTGATGTTCTTCAATTACTACAACAGTGGTTGAGGTCGAGGTTATCCCATCTTTATAACAGTTAAAATCGTACAAACCTATCACTGGGTCAGCTTTTATAAAATTGCTTTGTGGCTACCTCGGAACACCGTCTACCAGTGGTGCTGGTTTTCCATTTTTTCTGGCATGATCAACCCGCTGCTGTTCCTACTCTTACTACTCCACTTCAGATGGATCGCTAATGACACAGTAGCTCAGTGAGTGGTGCATTGAACTATTTAGGGTTCGAGGTTCAACCCCTGCGAAAACACTAATTGCGTCGGAGTTTTTTTTTCCAGCCCTTTCTCGTTAACCATATACGACTTTATTGGGATATTGCTCCCTAATACAGCCTTTAGTATACGGCATACCATTGTAGGTCCATCTTTTCGTGCAACTGCAACATATTCTATTCACAATCAATAAGACGCATGCACCTCCACAGGGAATACATACGTCCATTGCGCAATCGGAAACCACAAGAGCAAATTACACAATTGGGTTATAAACCATCAAGTGATCCCCAAAGAAACCAACATCCACAACTATCCACTCCTTGTGGTTGAACGATTAAGGGACAAGTTTTGTAGCTTCTTTCTCTCCACATACCACATATATCTATCCGTAGTGCTCCAAAGCAAACACATGACTTGTCAAGTTGAAAACCCAAAGCTCACCACCAGTGCATAATCAATGGACCTCCATCTTCATCTGCCCCGAATAACAACAAACAGATTCACATGTCCTTGCCGCGCGACAGAAATCAAATAAGAATCAACAAACCCACGCCTCCACCCCCCGGACGCATATAGAAAGAAAGCACTGAACGTGACAGTGGGACATAAAGACGTCACATAACTCAACGTGATTAACGTCTACTGCTAGAGACATAGATAAAAGCATTCTAGAATACACCCACCCATCCAGAGGAAACAGGGCCATCAACAACAGGCAACGCAGGACACAACAAGGAGGACGCATCCCACCACGCTCAAGCGTATTGTTCTACACTCGGGATGGTTTCCTCTGTGATGGGAGGGTGTGTATACCCGGGCAATCTGCAAATGCACACGATAGCGCTGCTGCTGCTACTGCACTTTATTATGGGCGCCTAGCCTGAAAGGATATGCAGCACACAATACTTGACAAACGGGAAGAGTGAGCGAGGATTCTTGTGCACAGCCAGACACAAATTTCATACGTTCCAAGTCAGATGTCAGACCGGAGGGAGATAGATGCGAACCAAATGTCTCTGTCGTGAGAGCTGGAGGATGCTTCCTGCGGAGTTTTGTGGCAGTTTGTTTTGGGGGCTAATAACAAATGGTTGCACATAATAGATGGCGCTTACTAAACACACATTTTCTTCTTCTGCTTCTTCTTCTTTTTTTGCCCGCCCCAAACAAATTTAGTGCACTAGACGATGTATATGACTCTAGTTGGGTATCCGAGTAGAGCGTATAGTGGGTGAGAAGCAGAGCTGGAGGATGCTTCTGGCAGAGCATGAATGTCGCACACGAGAGTCGGAATAAGATTTAACGTTGCATGGTTTAAATGCTCAAGTTCGTTGACAGTATACAATGCATGCTATCTGCAGCAGAACCACCATCACGTATGTAGCTTGGTATGAATGGAATCGCTTTGTTTTCTAGGGGACGACTGCGACGATGGCGACGATTGCGGACGCTCTTCCAAAGTTATGGGCTTTGGTTTGGATGACATATTCAGAAGCTTTGTATGCGACCATTTAATTGGGAACTTTTTCTATTTCTATTTCTATTTCTATTAAGTGGCAAAAGTTTCGTTTTTTATATCGGATGGCTGTCATTTAGTTGATTCGGTTCGAAGGAAGTGAGTGACAACGGAGCTCAACGCTCAAGAAGCCACAAGAGAGAGAGAGGAATGTGTTGAATGCACAACAAAGTTGACTACTTAAAACTGGCAGGTACATGGGGCGAGTAGTACGTGTTAAACCAGCCAAAGAACAATCTCTCGAAGGAGTTCTCTGAAATTTTAGACAGTGATCAAGGACTTTCATACAAGGTCTTTTGGAAGACCGTCCGTCATCTTAAATAAACAAATTTTTATTCCACTGCGGAGCGGAACTTTTTGAGTTTTTCAATTCAGGCCAGAACTGAACACTAAGGATGACAGATCCATCGCTTTAAGTAGGGCGTAAAGTATTCCCACGGTAGAGGAAGTCACATTTGAAATTAAATTGCTAAAAGTTGACAAATCAGCGGGAGTTGATGAATGCCTTAATGCCAATTCTCAAGATATCGATGGCTCTCTCTTGCGTCATTTATCGTGGAAAATCTTGTTACAATTGACGTTACAAAATTCGGCCATTCGGTGGTCACTCGCGTATCTTTCATGAGGGTGCGCTGCGACAGCCCGCTTGACCAGACGCTTGACAGACGATCACACGTATAGTGACAAATTTAGGACAAAGGTTAACGTCAGAATGACGTCGGCATGTCAAAATTTGATATAAAAATTGTATAAAGATTTACAAACTGTATTGGTTGTGACCCTTTTCGAGAAAGAATGAGATCAGAGGTAACCCTTACCTGGGCAGAATCACAACCGATAAGTTGTCCACTTTACCAGTTGTATGAAATGATCAATCTCGCTGTATATACAGAAAAGTAATCGGCAGGTTCAATCCCCGCGGAAAAACACAAAAAAAACACCATGCATCTGATAAACATCCAAAAGTATATTTTTTTGTAGGTCCTTCCATTCGTCCCAAAAATATAAAAAAAAAACTCTCACATATCGAATCGTTTTGAGCGCCCTATATCATCACAGATACCAGGTTTCTCATTCAGTCAGGCAAATACCTTAACTCTGGGTCTGTACTAAAATCGAGACCAAGTTTCATAGACTCAAAAAAAAAATAGTCACTTTAGCTATAGATTCTTGCAAAGTTCTACAAGATTAACCACATTACCTATATTTCGTCGAAAGAAGTGGAGCAAAAATATCTTCTCTTACGATATCAAGTTTGACCTGGGAAATGAAAAAATAACTCTCCTGTGTGAAGAACGAAGAGATTCACTCTGCGATGAATGCCTCCAAAGGAGTGCTCCACTATAAGTTGAAAATGTATTGATTATTGATCTGCGGATTTTCTAGGTAAAAAAGAGTTCAAATGGGCTTCTTCTACGTACAGCTACGCAATACATTAACTGCAAGTTTTGCAAAGGGTAGGAGGGACCTACGTTTTACAGTACAGTAATTTTAATGCTCGTTCGAAATTGTAAGATAAATTTATATTTAAATTTAACACATAAGACCCTAAATAGCTATATATTTAAATAAATTTGTTTTTTCTTAAGGTAAAAAATACTATAAGAACAAAAAAACGTAGGCTAATCAGACAGCTTCAAAGCTAACTAAAGGTCAGCTGTAAAAGTACCTTGCTAAAACAAAAATCAGAAATGCTTGAAGTCGATACTAATCATTTTAGAAAACGGATGGATAAGAATCGCCTAAACCGCCCACAATGGCATATGCGATTTTTTGTCGATTTCTCATTGTGCTAGGGTAGAGATACCCATGAGAAGCTTTTAAGTCAATACCTGGGGCTCGTGCCTACTGTGTATTGGAACATTCCTATAGTAAGGGTTGAGACGAAGGAGGAACTGATGATTGACAATGGTATGGGCATCCGGTCCATTTTCCTTGAATTGAGGTCGTTCTTTTGCAGAAAAGGATGAAGAAGAATCAGCAGTATATACAAATACAAGACAGACAAAGATCCACAGAAGCATTAATAAATAATATTAACTGTCGATAAAACTACTGGCGCACTGATACGTTGGACCTTGCTCAACTCAAAATAAAATAAAAAGCAATGTAACCTTACAACCCTCTTTCAAAGACTTCAAACTCGGATACCAATATCTTCTGAATGAGTTGAACGGTTGTCATACAATAAAATTTGCTGCTGCTCCATGGATTTTCGGAGAAATCAATAAGTGTACCATGGGCAGTTTTGACATAGCTAATGCGTGTTCAAAGCCACACACAAACGGACAATATTGACAGCATTATCGTATGTACTTGTACTCGTACAAATAACGGCTCTGCTAGGTGATACAAAACTATGAAAGGTCTCCATGTATCTTTTGCAAAATTTGTACCTTCATTTAAAAAAAAGGTGCGGGATCAAAAAACAGGCAACTGAAAAAGGAACATTGACTATTTAGGACTCACGCAGCTGAACTTCGTGCTTGGTAGTTTAACAACTCAGAGGACGGTTCGTAATATCAACTTCTGCCTAAAAAGCTTAAGAAGTCTTCGACGCAAAATGTTGCTTAGTAAACGAATGAAAACCCCAACTGCAATAATAGTTTAGATGGGATATTAAAATTGTTCCTTTTTATCAAGAGAACGACTTCGATTTGAAGAATATTATTCGGTTAGTCGATCCCTTCGCAACAACTCTTAAACTAAGCATGATCCAATGGACCTATCATCGAGGGGAGGGTATTGATGTGAGAAGATATCAAATTCAAATGTGAAATTTCGTCTTATCGGAAAATGAGGGAACAACTAAATAAGTACATTTAGTAATTGTCTATTTTTGTGAAACAGCTTGAAAAAACATGCGGACTCAATTAGGTATTTTTGTAGTAAAGATCCATTTTCCGGTTCTCACACTCAACCAAATGAAGTGTCAAAAGGAAGATGTTCCCCTGGAACATGTATAACTACTTTACTTTACTTACTAAAACATTTCCAATTAAGTTTATTTTTAACTTTTTCTATGCAAAAGCTCTTGCAGGGACACCCTTTAGTTTGAAAATCATTTGTGTTCGCAGCTAACTTATTGGTGATGAATTTCAGCAATGAAAATGCACTGCAGGGGAACAAAATTACTTCCCAAGAGAAAAACAATTCCCTTGACATAGCAACACTGATGAAAAATAATGTCAGACATCAAGCTCATCACGATAAAAGCAGGCCATTTGGAATACCTCTACTGGCAACTGTCATCATTGTCACAAAGATATTCCAAATCTACTACTAGCATTCCGTTTCAGCGGTTTGTGACCTTAATTGTCAATAGCTTTCAAGTTGCATAGAGCAAAGGACATGCTACCAACCAACTAATTTACTTTTTTGGGTGTCAGTGAAATAGCCTATTGTTGAGGGCGGATGAATTACTACCTTCGAATCGTTCCGTCCAAATTGTGGCCACATTGTGTGCGCGAGGAGGTCTTACGTCTTACACATAAAATATATCCTTGTGAAAGAATAATGACTGTTCTGCCATCTCGTGGCAAATAACCATTCATCAAATGTTCCAAATTACAGACATTTCACTTCGACTTACAGGCTGCGGTCCCGCTGCTGCTGCTCCTCCGTTTGGAGAGTCACAGTCCCTCATACACACAAACACACACAGTCACACAATGCCCAATTCGTTTGCACCAATTTCATGGCGGATGGCGACGCCAGTTGTGTGTTCTGCGTTGCATCGTAAATAATCCGGCAATTCTGCAAAATATCATTCCCCGTTCACCTCTACCCCTGGAGGGCCCGGTCGCATGTGACTGGCGGAGGGAAAAGTGTGCATTTTCGAATGCCATGACCATAATTCTTCCTTTTCGCCTTGTTCCTTAAGGGGTACCGAGCGAAAATTTATCGGTTATGGTGGTTATGAAGCCCTCTCTTTCCCACTGTTGTGCTGTGCACGTTCCGAGCTGTCTTGTAACTAAGAATTATGCGCCATTTAACGTTTTTATTTGATCGTTGATTGCCTGCGCCTGAAGGCCCCTCATTAACGTGTCCTTAATTTAGTGGTCTCCGTTGTGCTATGGCTGTTGCGCATAGACCTTCGAGTAATTGTTTGTGTACCTATATGAATCAGGATAAATGAATAATTTCCAACAATGATGTAGCACAATTCGTCACTGAGAGTTACGACGAGCGTAAAGTGGCCGTGGAAAAAATACATGTGCCATCGCGTACCCTTGAGGTATCCATAACTGGTTCTTCTACAAAATGCTTAGCCGTGCACGTTACATTTATCCGTATGGGAATTGTGACGTGTGTGTTAATTGCCGGCAATTTGAGTCGCCCACCCCCTTGACCAGACGGACCCCCTTCCCCCTTACCACGGAGCTGCTGCTCCTTGTCGACCTGTAGTTTGCAGTTAATCAAAATATCAAATTAACTGTCGTGTCTGTGGGGCATAAATCAGCTCTGGAGCTGGAGGTAAAATGTGTGCACATGTCAAACTGTTGCACAAGTGCTGTGTTCAGGTAGGGTGTGTGCGAATGTGTGCGCGAGCGAAAGGGTTTCAGTCGGAAACTCTGAGGGCGCAGAGTTTGACTTGGCTTTGAAAACAGACATTGTTTATGTGACGCTTGGCAGTAATGAGACGGATGCAGATGGTTGGTTTTACCTAATTGTATACCCAAGTGGTGTGCGTCACAAATATTGTCCTTTCGAGGAAATACTTTCTGTTAGCACTATCGCGAACAAAGAATTTTCAAGTCGTGAAAGGCGAGGCCCCAATAAAAATGAAATCAAACTGTTTCATCCTTTGTTGTCCGATAGGGAAACAGAACTATTTTAGCACGTTGGAGTTTGTACTATAATATTATGCATATGTTTCAAGTGACATAACCGACAAACAACACTTAAGTACCTACATGACGCTGTCTTCCGGTGATTTGCTTTTCCCTTATTCTTTGCAGAAACGTCACAGACTACGGCACGTAGTGAGCGACAAGCGATTGAGCGACAAGCGATCGCTCTGTCGCTTGTCGCACACTACACACCCTAAGAATTCGGAGACAAAAAGGTCTCGAAGTCAAGTCTTTTTTTAAAAATTTGATTACATTTGTACTAAAGATGAGCAGAGCATTCTTTGGGTCACTCAAGGTTTTACTAGGACAAAAATGGACAAGGACATTCCCGGAGTACTGAAGCAATAAAACGTCTTGACAAAAGCTGAAGCCTTTTTTTGATGAAGTCAAATCGCTGAAACTTTGATAAAAATTATTAGTCCATTCTGACATCAATTTTAAGGTAGGGCTAGAAGGCTAGACTGGATAAACCTGCTCTTGGGAGTGGTATCCACTTTACTTCAGAAATGAGTACATATTTAATAACCAGACCGAGTAAACATTTGACTATATTATCTAGGATCGGTAGGAGGGTAAAGCTTGCAGTGACTCCTGACTGGTTCGACAGTCCGCAATAAGTTAATAGTTGGCTCAACAGGCCCGTTGAAAGAAGTAACCTCCTACCTTGCGCAGAGTTTTGTGACTGGAAAGGCACAAATGCGATCTACCAGCACAAAAGTCATTGCCGGCGACTCTTATTCTTAGAAGATGCTTGCATAAATTATTATCTTTTCACTTTTGGTTGTTTTATATAGTCCAAACCGTAGCTGGGCCTCAACTGACATACCTCCTTCAGCCAGCTCTATCTAGAGGGCTTATCTGTCTATGAAATAAAAGATAACTTCTTCCTTTTACAAAGACGTTCATGTATTGAATGTTTGAAACGACTTATGAAACCCATAAATAGAATAAATTCGCTAAAGAAGTCATCTCTCAGTACAGCTCGTCTTTGTAGGTATACGCCATTTGGGCCGACTTGAAGTCAATGAATGGTATCTCCCTGAAATCTCTCGGTCCAGTTCGATACTCACCGCTTTTCAACCGAGGAAGTCCCGAGGAAGTTCAACAGGTCTGTCAATTGTCTTATTGAGTATGCTTTTCTATATAGACCCATTCAGTCACTCTAAGAGGACAAAATTAAGTAAATGCTTTATAATGGACGAATCGTTACTATTGGCAGCAGCAAATTTGAGGCTCTTTAGGATACTTCTTGAATGACAACGTATAGATGAGATACGGCGACCGTTGCTAGACCACCGCTGCTACTTTCGCTTTCCGCAAGTGACATGGGTTCACCTTCCTGACTCGATGGATAAAATAAATGTTTTTTGAGATACCTCTTAATTTTTAAAGACGCGCGACGACCGAACTTTCGTTTAAAAGACTCAGACGAAGCTGGGGTCGAAACTTGCCCGTGATCCAGGCAGTGTATCTGGCAGAACCTCTTTACTGATTAATCACTCGCCTTGCCTAGTTCATGGATTCATGGATAGTTTGCAGACTGTTTACTCTGCTGCCTACTCCACTAAGCCAAATAATGGAGTTCCCAGTTCCACAGTAGTGCACAAAAGGCCGCCGTCTTATTCAAGCATCAACGAGAAAAAGTTATACCGCCTTTAGAAGGCCAAATGCTCCCATTTCGAGCCTCAGTACCCGGTGCAACCACTTTCTGAAAATTATCAAAATGAAGTTTTAAAAAACAATTAAAAAACATTTTTTTTTAATGAATAGGTACCTAAATAATTTTGTTTCCTTGTAAATTTTTTTGCTGCTGTTTTTTGTTTTTGCTATATACATGTCGTATTTTATGTGGGGCCCCTTTTTCTTCTGGCAGGGGCCCCGTTTCATTCCTCTTTTTAAAAAATGCCAGCGTCAACACTGCCATTATACACCTTTGCACAGACTGTGCTCATTTTCATACAATTACTTAGCTCCTCTCCAAATGTCCCACATTTCCAGGAACCCTTCCTCCCATATTTTCCTCGAATGTAGCGCAATAACATTCCCTCCCACACACGCACAGGCATAGCCACATAAATCAACAATAGAGCAGCGGAAAAAACAACAAAACAACTATACATGCCTAATTTATTGTAAGTTTGTGCAAATAGCCATAAACATTGTTTCCATGGAATTCCATTTCCAGAGAACGTGCACCAGAGACCAGACCCATTCCCTATCTAATAATTATCCCCAAGCGAGAGGGAGGGAGAGAGAGGCGGCTTAATAAATCGGTAGCAGACAATGCACTTGTACACACACTGCCCACACCCCACCCATATTCAACGACCGAGTCTGAAAATACGCCATTAGTTAAACAATTTAATTTCCAAGAAAATTAATTAAAAAAATCACGCGTACACGAATTGCACTCGCACACCTCCGTCAGAGGAGATGCCATCTACTCCACAGTAGCCGCATATATAGGAAAAAGACACTTGTCCGCGCCGAATAGAAGGTATTCGCAAACGTCCCACCAAGCCGCGCCGCCGGAGGTGCATGGCTTTCATAATGAATCCATCAAACGCTCCACTTGCAATAGCGCATACTAGCGTTGATGGATAGGCAGTTCTCCTTCTTTAGCGCTTAAGAGCCACACATGGAATCGCATAATTAATTTATTGTTATGCTTGTAGCCCTAACCCACCCCTGCCACTGCCGCACCGTCATGTTGCAAGAGCGCTGTCAATTATTTTAGCCAGCATTAGCATGAATTTTGTAGCGCAACTCTTGGAGCGGAAATTGCATTTTGCTGCTGCTGGCTCCGGAGGAGCCTCTATACACTTTGGTGAATGAATGGGATTCGGTTTCGGGTTCGGTTGGGGCTGCTCCTTCTCTCGCTCCAAGTGCGTGCTCGATTGTGATTTGGAATTTATGCATATTGCCCGAGGAGTGATGGATACGATTAATGGCACGTTGGACGTTCAATGTGCGTTGGCTGCATCATAATTCTCTTTCTCTCTTCGGTCTTCATACTGTAGTTTGGTTGCGGCAATCCTCCTTCGCGTCCCCAACGCATGGCAGGCCCATATATATTGTGCACAAGATGTATGCTTCACAGTCTTGCGGCTGTCGTCATAATTCTGCCGAAGAGAAAAATTATAAATGCACGCAGATTATCGCACGAAACAATGGGCCAATTCAATTCAGTGCTGAGAAATTTATGAATTGATTAATGGCTCTGAGAGCTGGTCGGGGTTGCTGCTGGGGCAAGCACAGTCGCGTGGAAAGTATTCCGACAACCGACGCGCTTCACGTGGTTTTTGGTGCGTCTAGAGCAAGACTTTGGCGCATTGAAATGATCAATTTATTTGAATGCGGAAGTGGGTATGTCTACGCGGTTACGGACTGTTTGCATCGAGTAGTTGCCTGTGATCGCATTTGTTGAATGGTTCAGTCGGTGGGTATATAGTTTCTTCTGAGTGGGAGCTACGTGTTGCACGGCCATTAGCGCGTTCAGTTTTTAGGCATTGGCAACTGCATGTGATCTCTCTCTCTCTGGTGTGATCTTGATTTTAGAAAAAAATGTTCGCATCAGGCACTGACAGTTGGATACCTAGAATGTCTGCGATTTGAAGAATGCAGAAACTTTGTTAAGACTTCATTAAAGCAGTGGCCTGTTTGACCAAATTCAGATACCAAAATATGTACGAAATTAGAAAAACACATATTCCACAAATTTTATATTGGAATGCAAGAAAATTATGAAAGCACGATCTATGATCACAAGTGTATAAAATTTCAGGTTCACAAGATTTGGCATTGATCTACAAGCGTTTTTCTACAAGTTCTTTGAATTTCGGCGTTGTAAAAACAACTTTAACTAACAAAGCTAAATCTTTGTTACGGCTCCAATTGGTAATAAAAAAGGGTTTGGGATTTGAAAAATGTTGAAGAATTTAAACATTGAAGAGTGGAAAAAGTTTTAAACGACCTAACGTCGCTGGGCATTTTATGTTATTTTTAAAGAATGGAAATACCCCAGCAGCATACTATAACTCTATTCAAATCTTCAGACTTTAGCTATAGGTAGGTATATGGAGTAGTTCATTATGTTTGCGTTTGTAACTTGCCCAAACCTCTGCCTTGATGTTATTATTCCGTCGTAGATATCTGTGTTTACAACAATTTCCCCTGCTTTACATCTTGAAATTGTTCATAAAAATTCTTAAAGTATTCGAATCCAAATATTATTGTTTCAACCTTAAGACATTTGTATTGTAAAGAAAAGCTAAACTTGAATTTTACCTGTCAAACTGACAACCAACCACATAAGAAATTGAATTATTATAACCTCCCTTACTTTATTGAATAAGCTTGCGCAGTATTTTCAAAAAAAAAATTAAAACTCTGAAAATGACGAAGGATTTTGTAGCCGATGAACTTTTTTATTAAAATTGTAACTTACGTAAAACCTCAAAACGATCATGGACTTTATCGTTAAGCACGCAGTGTTTTTGGACAATCGCGTTTCTGGATGTACTCGGTCGAATGGCTTAAGCAAGGATTGCCTATTGCCCACATTCTGCTCTGGTTGATTTGGTAGATTGAGAAAATCTGACCGGAACAACTCGATTCAATCATTAGCGCAAAAAAAAAAATTATCAAGAAGCCCGAAAGTTTCTATGCATTCAACTCAATTCAATCCCATGGAGTTTCAGTAGTTCAATAGGGAGGTTTATTTATCAAAAGGGATATTAATAATTTAATCAATTTTAAGTTCTTCTAAGTTATAGGTATTACAAACAGATTAAGATGAATTTGTATTATAAAAGACAATGTAATTTTTTTTAAGAGACTGATGAAAACACCTTTCGTTTATAGCTTTTTTTTTGCTTCATACATTCTAGCATTTTCTTGCTACATATTTTGCATTTTTTCTTTTTTGAAATTCTGGCAACTCTGGTCGCAACGCCAAGAACAAAAAATACTTTGCTACTTCAATTGCAATCACAATTTGGGAATTTTGCAGTGGAAGCAGACCGAAAGACAAAATAAATCAAACGTTACACTTCAATGTACAATGAAACTGTGGATTTGATGTCGAAACTAGTCAAATTTAATTTAAGTTGAATATTTTTCAACCCGAGGTATCCGAAGCAAAATCGCATTTGTACAGTGCAAATCGCGAGCTGAGAACTAACCTGCGATGACAGGAAGCGTTGCCAACGAAGATTTCAGTTACTCTGTCAATCGTTACCTTTGCCGTCTTTAAAACGAGATTACCATTCTACTTACTTTGATTAAAAATATATTGTATTTAACAAGAAATTTAGACCCTCGATTATAACATCACCTCATCATAGATCAAATATGCCAACCCACACACTTTTCTAAAGCTTCCCACGTTGCTTTCATTGATTGGCTTCTGTGATCGCGGCTCATGAAGGTAGCCGTTTCTGAAACTCTGGTTTTTCCTCGAAACTCTGAAATCTATGGTGGGTCTGGAAGCACTTTGCCCTGGGCGTTTTGAATTTATTTGAAACATTAAAAACTTATACAAATTTTAACTCCGCCACATCCTACACTGGGGTAAAAGTTTGCGTCGATTGGTCTTATGGTCTCCGCTGCTGGATGAAGAGCCGGGTGTTAATGACTACCTCCACTTCGGCAAACGGGCTAGCCCGAGTTATTTGTTTGATTTCAATCTATTCACATGTTTATCGCCGTCGCTAGTTCACTCTTCTTTCAGTGAATGTTGTTACTTTTACACTGAGCTCATTTTATGTCGAAAATAGCTCACAAACGTGTAAGCGTATTATTTCTCATAAGTCCCCTAAAGTGCATACGGAACGTAATCATACTGCAACATCAATCCATATTCATCTTTTCCCTGTACAGCGTCTTTCACAGCCCATAATGAGACCAGTTTTGACAAATGAATAGAAATTGATTTCCCTACCGACAAATGGAAATGACTTCGGGGCGCTGTCATCCGCACGAAATGTTTGAACATTTTTCTGCTGCCTCTAATCTAACTAATTACTCCTCAAGGCCGCCTTGCTGACGGTTAATCATTTATCTCCATTTTTTGTGAACGTTTTCGGTAAGTGGCCCACCCTGGTTGTCACTATGCTTCAGACCATCATCATCATTAATGTTGCCGAAGGCGACACACAGCTATTTCGTGAAGACTGTTCGGTGTTCAGTCCCCGGATGGATGGGCCTCCACGACCGCCAAAACAAATTTGCCTGCTCTTTGATTAATGACTGCGATGATGTTGATTCGACTGTTGGCGCGGCGCGGCGGCACGGTGGGGAAGAACTTTTAGTTTTGTGCATAATAAATCAATAATAATTACGATTTATGATCGGTCCGTTATTCGAAATTGATTGAAGGCATACACCATACACACCGCCATCGCTGCGGGTATCTGTTTGTTGTATCTGTTTGCCGCGAAGACCGACTGTACGGCCAGCAGGAATCGATTATTTTATTTTGCCGGAGTAATTTTTCATGTCAGTCTCGGTGGTGTGGTATTGCGTTTGCCTTGTCGTTGCCTGCTCCTGTGTTAGACAGTGATAGGTGGCAGGGCCAGGATATGCCTATTGTGTGTCGTCGCAGGTTGTCACTGTGGGAGAACGGGCATATGTCGGCGGGGCGAATTGCGAACGATGACAAATTGATTTGGGAATATCGTCCGATGGTGGGCAATTGTTGTTGATTTGCGCGAATCGCCGTAGGAATTATTATGTTGAAACTGATAGTTTGTGGTTTTGGTTGAGGACTAAATAAATGATGAGTGGTTGACGGAAAACGTAGATTAATTGTGGGCCGAGTAATATGCAGGCAATGGTGGGTGAAACCTTGGCGGATCGCAGTTGTTTTGGGTAGGGACATTCTCAGGAAATATCGACGAGCGTGGAATGGTCGGAGCTTGGAAAACTTTAAGTAGGTCTTTCATTGTTGGGTATTTTTCGCACTGTTACCGGGCAAATTTACGTTGCATTGAGCCACTCAGTTGGACAAACAGTCTCACATGTTTGTGATGAATTCGTTGAAGGCCCTGCTTGGTGTACGCCCAGTTGATCAACTGCGGTTGTTGAATAACCTCTTTTATTAGCTATGGTTGATCTTATTATTTTTAGGCCTCGGGCACCTGGTTCACGAACTTGCGCGATTTTGAAAAACCAACGTCAGAAAGCTGTCAGAAAGTTTTTTGTAAGGGGAAGAAATACATGACAATCAGGAAGCAATCAGAGAATGGAACAGACAAACTTTTTTCTCAATTTAATGTGGCAAGCACTCATCCAGAAAACACTGATCAAGATACGACGAGACATTGGAATCAAAGGGAAATCGTGAAATATTTATCAAAGGGAAATGGGAACAGAAACACTTCCGTCGGAAGAAAACCTAAGGAGGTGGTCAACTATGCAACACGAACAGTGTAGACAGCTAAGATGGCAATCAAGTTGCTGACCTGATATGGGTGGTAGCTATATTAAGAGAATATTTAGGGGAGCATTGACAGTGGTACATTTACTTACTGTGTCACGTGTCAGTGTCCACTACTAGCTAGCAGAAGAAAGAAGGCCTTAGGACCCAGAAGTTCAAACAGGTCTCCTAAAAACGGATGCCAGAGAGCCTCTCTGGGTAAGGTGGACAGTGGTAAAGAGACGAAAAGGGACCGAATATGGTTGTCTAATTCAAATATCTCCTAAACCTCTATACCTAATGTATGTTTTTGGTCTGGTGGCGCAGCGAGTTCTGTTCTGTTCTGTACCCACCATCTGTTTGTCGGTTTTAAAGCCGCATTTATAGCATGCATTTATAGAAACTTCCTTTTAGAAAGCCATGTCTGGTTTTGGAATTTCTGTCACACTCGTAAGGTCATGCAGAATGACTCTAGCTGCTCTCTTAAGGTCAAAGATAATCTCCCCTAGACTTTTGATGTCGAAAACGGATTTAGACAAGCCGATGCGTTGTCATATAACTTCTTTGATTTTGTACCTACGTGAAGTATCGTTGGGCACAATTTTTAACAAGCCAAAAGAGCGGTTTACATTTAAGCCCTGGGTTGACTGTCTTTTCTATACCTTTATATTATTTTTGATGAATAGATCACCTAACTCAGTAGGTGAAGGTCTTCAAACAGTTTAGGGCACCCAAAAAACTCTATAGGAATATAGGAAGTCGCTTGATACCTTCTAAACTTATAACAAGGCATCAGGTGATCAAACCGAAAAAGGTCATTTAATGATTCCATCTTCCTGACAAGACAGAAGTTGTCTGTTTAAATTCACCGATAGCCACAATCGACATACGCTGCCGGCTCTTTGCTTTCGCCAACTTTTGAGAGGCATTCGACCCACACCAATAATTGAAATATTTTATCTAATGCCAGGAACATCTCATCTGATGTCGAGACCACCTTAATTCCACCACCTTTTCCAAGACACCAGTAAAGCAAACCAATAACCCCCAACCCTCACATCTCTGACAATACAAGGGAAAATAATTTATCTTCGCCACTGATTATCCGGCCATCTATCCATTGATGCCAAAGATGTTTCCTGTAATTAACGGTCGTCCATGTTTTACCAAGAGTCGCCAGGATATCCTTATCACCACACCGTGAACAAAACAACAATAAGCAGAAAAAGAAACCCCCTCCTCTCCATCACCAAACTTATCCGAAAGTCATTTGGGTCATTAATTTTCCAGGACCTCAACCATCGCACTGAAAGCTGATAGCCAAAGCCATCAGAGAGGTGGAGCGCGGCCGACACAACATGCAAGTCACTTCAAAATTCATTAATCATTTTCGTTCGCTTGTCGTTCACCCTTAAATGGATTCCACTCTAACTATGGAATCATAAAACTCAAATAACGTCCGTAAATGACAGGCCATCAATAACCTCGCCTGCTTCCTTAGCGGCGTGCATAGTTGATTTCCTTACAATTTTCCTGGTCCTGTTGCTGCTTGAACACATATTATATCGAGTGGGAAGGAAGTTGAACTATCAACACATCGATCAAAGCGAAAGTCAAACAGAAACCAACACCACCAATGCGACCGAAACCGAACCTCTTTTGCAGCACACCAACGCCAACCAACAAGTGAACAAGTTGCCATCCGCACTTCGTTTGCCGGCAATCATGTGATGAAGAAGTAGACGAAGACAACCACGCCAACGAAGAAGAAGAAGGTGACGTGACGTCCGATTGGCACTGTGTGCTGAATGGTGGGTGTAACTAGGACACGGGAACTTTCCCTTGTGTGGCACGACCTTTCCTTGGCCTCGCTCGCATTGTATCGTTGAATGTTGTTGGGTGGCGACGAAGACGGGGCTGAACAGTTTTCCGCAACTTGTCATCCGGCGAGTGGTGGTGTCATGAAGTGACTAAGTTCAACGGTGGTAGGTTTCAAGGATCGATAGCTCCTCTGATGCTGGTTCGTTATTGGTTTGACTTTTAGCTCGACTTTGCCTTCGAACAGCAGCAGCAGCAGCATCATGACATGCTTAAGTGGTAAAAAGATGATGAAGGCCAAGTGGGTGAGTGATTTGAGCGAAATTGGGGAGAAGAATTTCAATTAAAGTAAAGAGGTAGCTGGATACTCGCTGGGGTGTAAGTTTGTCCTGGGTAATAGTTGGAGCGGCGAAGGTACCATACCAGAGGACGAACTCTAAACTGTTAAGTGATAACTTTCAACTTTCGGAATATAAAACCGTTTGAGCTGAGGGAGGAAAGATGTCGTTTGACTGTCGTTTATGGTGCCACAAAACAGTCTTTCTGGTTGTTCTGGATTGGTGTGAAGTTTATGTCGTATCTGAATAAGGAATGTGTAGAGAATGGGAATTTGAAGTTGATAAGCTCTCTATAATATCTCAAAAGTCAGTCGCTATAGCGCACAGAAAACAAATGCCGCAAGCTTTTTAAAGATATTGCAAGATAGTGTTGTGAGAATTATATCCTGGCGTATATGCAGGGTCATCTTGGGCCATGCCGGAGCCCTTGGGCACACAATTATTTGAATTATTAATTTGCTATAATCTATTATGTAGAATAGCAAACAAAAGTTTTAAACTCTGAGAAGCAACTCGGACACGGGTCAGCTAGTAACTTGAATAAATAGAATAACAATAATCTAATCAATAT
This sequence comes from Cheilosia impressa, assembly GCA_948293265.1. NCBI lineage: Eukaryota > Metazoa > Arthropoda > Insecta > Diptera > Syrphidae > Cheilosia > Cheilosia impressa. The sequence continues at coordinate 41,024,319 of OX411883.1, forward strand.
TCGTGGAGCTTAAGTTTAAGATTATTTAAATAAAAACTGTAATAGTAAAAATACGTAAAAGTTATACGTAAGTTATTGAAAATCTATTTTTTTCCAGAAGGTTTAGAGCAGACATGTCAAAGATACGGCCCGCGGGCCATGACCGGCCCTCGACACAATAACCTACGGTCCGCGACATCAGTTTAATAATCTTCTTATTTTACATTTCAATGGCAGTCGCGATGCACCTACTGTTTCTGGAAATCGAAATAATATTTCAGCTATAACGTTCCTGCCTAGAAAAAATATAATATATTTTATAAACTTCCTACTCAAACATAGTATTACAGTTTCGCATTTTATTTAAAATATGGTCATGCTTGAGACAAAAAATGGCGCTTATGGCGTTTGAGTTTGAAACCCCTAGTTTAGAGGCTTAAAAAACAGGAGGTGAAGGGGCTCAGATACATTTTGTTCATTAGATTTAGATGCAAAAATATTTATTTAAAGATTGAGCGGTAAAATAAAGTTTCTCATGAGCTTCAGCAGCACAATAAAGAAAATGTTCCACCTCTGGCCGGATACCTATCTGTTTTTCTCCATTTTTGAAAAAAAAAAAAAACAGTTTGTTTAAAATAAGTGAAAACAAGCCATAATTTCTTATGGCACTTTTTTTTGGTTTTAAATACTGGTGTAAGAATATTCGGTGTCATTAAGTCTAAATTTCTAAGGAAATCGGGGTTTTTATGGTAAACATTTTGAGGTATTTGGCAAGGGCATCGCAGCAGGCATAATGTCGACTCTTGTGGTTGTGTGCTATTGCACTATGGTACGATTATTCTATTCTACACTTCGGTGGTATAGTTATTTTGCAGCAAACAATGAAGCCTCTTTATTTCTGTTGGTGATTGCAAAAATATGATGTAAATATGAATATAGAATTGGCTTTGCCAAAAATGTTCTAAGCAACGCACAGCATAACCGAAAAATCCTCCGAATATTTCAGTAAACGTTGCGTTAAACGTCCCAAGAAACTTTGCGAAAAATGCAATCGGAAACGCACCACAAATATTTAAAAAAAATAAAAATACTTAAAAGTGCAATAAAAAATTATGACACAAACGCCTGACCAATGATCTAATAATCGTTACAAATTTTAATCGGTGTGGATGGACTAGAGAAAGTGGCAGTCCTTCTAAAAACTCCTCGAAAATTGCCCCCAAAAATGACCATAAAAACGCACCAACAAACACCCCAAAGAAAACAAAACGAAAAATACTTTAAAAATATTTACAAAAAAGTCTCAGGAAATGTACACACAAACACCTGGAACATGTTCTTAAAAATTCCTTTTTCAAAGAAGATCTGAAAACCCACTTAAAAAAGCCTCTTAAAGCGCCACAGACTACTCTGAAAATATCTACGAACTTTCACTAGTTGTGGGAGAAGACATCGCTCGACCTTGAAAATTACTCCCTTTCGGTGCCCCAGAGCAGATGCATAAATATTTTTTATATAGCATGCGGTCCAATACCCGGTTGCATTTTTAATCATAGCACAACCACAGTTGGACCTTACTTCTCCAGCATGAGTTGAGGTATATTGACATCAAAAACATGGACAGTTACTCATACTTTCTGACCAGAGTTACGTTTCAATATATAAATATCGTTGCAAGACTTTTACATCCTCTAAGATGTGTATATCAGTCCTTTTTTCTTGAACGGAATAGATTTCACTCATCACTTGTCGAGGAAAGACAACTTTGTGTATAAAGGTAGAAAATACAGCGATAAATAGCGAAATGAAAGCTCTTTTTGGAGGGCTTGAATATTTGGCTCGATATTTAAGATTGGTCGACTAGAGCGGTACAAAGGTTAACTTGGTTTACATTTTGCGAACTATCCTTAAACAGATCCGGATAAATAAATCAATTGGAAAGGGTGTTTGAGCCTAGAGAAGTGAATCTATTTAGAAGAAACAGACAGGGCAGGAATGAAAAAACTTCAGGCGACGAGCTGTACCTTTTTAAGATATCTACATATATGTTTAAAAAATCAAGGGGAGAAAAAGTAAAAGTTCCACAGACCAAAGGCAGACCAAGTGACTACGTGAAACATCCTCACATACTTAGCTCTACTCAAAAATGCGTAAGGCCAATAGACTCTGTATGGTTATGGGATACCTTTTGGGAAAATAAAAATGTTGGACTTATAGTGCACCGTTGCCGGCTAGTCCGCACATAGTTGAAGTCTTTAAGCTTTTTGCACTCGAAGTATCAATATCAAAGGGGGATATGTCCCACTGCATTCCTTGCTAAGGCGCATGCCAAAGTCCGTTGCACTAAGATATGTGCCAAATTAAACCCTGCTACAGGTATTAAAGGCGGCGGAATATTTCTCTTTTCGCAGGTTTCATCACCGTTTGGCACTGTCATGCAACTGCTCAGACTTGGCGACAGTCATGTAACCTGTAACCATGCATAGCAATGTTAAACTTGGCTGGGGTACCTGCTCACAAAGGCTTGGCTGCTCTTGGCGAGATAGAATAAACCTGGATCAGCGTAGATCCGTCCTGATGGCCTTGGGCTGAATAACGCCTAAGTCCAATGAAATAAATCCTGAGGCTTAGGTGGTCCAAAAGTTTAGTCGGACTTATTGCTATTAGGTTAGGAAGATGATAACCTTTCGCACAGACTACTGCTATTTGAGATATTTTTTTTAAACAATTTAAATGTATGCCCGAGAACGTAATGCATGTTCAATCTGGAAAATGATGAGTCTTTCGACTCTGAAAATGCCCGGAACGGCTTTGGCTGTGAAGACGTTTTTTCCACCCACGTCCCTTAGGAGAAGCGGGGCAGAAATACATATTTACGCCGAATTATGTCAGAACGGGGATTGACGAAAAGACGAAACTTCGCCAAGAGAGAAACGTTTCGCCGGGATGAAGATGGGCAAGCTCTTGCCTAGCAATGAAGGTATTCCCACTGTACGAAGCTCTTTATAACCGTAGCGTTGACAACGGAGCACCACCTATTGCGCAAAATTGTATGCCTACTCATGTCCTGTCACTAAAATGTTCATCAGCTGGTGTTGTAAATAGTTCGAGCAGTCGCTCGCAAACTTGTACAGATTGCGATTCACAACTTCACAATAGATAGCCCCTAAGGTACTTACCTATCGGTGTCAAAATGACTAACTTTCCATTTCAACCAAACCCATGAAACAATGTTACAAAAGACTGAAATTTGACACCACCACAACCATGGTAATGATGGATCACCACTTCACAGCAGCTTCGGCTTACGCGTAAAACTGGAAGCCATTTGCAGTGCCCACAACCTTAAGTGACAGCTACAGGCAGCACCATCATCATCACCGTCATTACCCGCAACTGCAAGTACAATCTTTGAACAGTGGAAAAACAATCGCAACGCGTAACCAAACCACACCACAAAGATGTCGAAGTCTCTTGCAGTTGCAGTGTCGATATTCAATTCGATTCGTTGATTCCCAATCCCGTTCCGGATGCCATAACATGTCAATCAAAACTAATAGCATAGGTTTGTTATGGGGTGTTCTTTGTGTGTGCAAGCCTTCCATACCATCCAGCGCGGTCGGGTACCTCTACCTGGTTTGGCGTAGCATGACTCCGACATCACACATCATTATCAGAGATCAGACTTTGGCTCAGCTACTGTTGCTGTTATTGTGGCGGTGGCGGCGGCAGAGGTACGCCATCGCATCAAACGCACGTACTGTAATTAGAAGTCATCACTCCATCAGTCTGCGCCACATGAAACAGACGATAGTCGGATGGATAGACGGACGGATGGATGGATGGATGGATGAATGGTTGGTTGGTTGCTGCTGCTGTGCTACCTACATGCTTCTGCCAAGCCTGGTAACCAATATCAATCAACATTTTTGTTCAAAGACTGTTTGCGCGGCCGAGGCGATGGTGTGTTGCCTTTAATGGAGTACCCGCGCGAAACATGCAACCCAGCAACCAGCCACCGCACACACGTCAGCCAACAGTGCAATTGTTAGTTAGTTAGTTGTTTCTACAACAATTCGCCGATTGGGAATTGACTTGGAAATTATTAAATCGGAGTCCATTAATCTTGTTCCATTTGACAGGCTGCCATCAGTTTTAGAGCGTTTTCCTTTTGACTGACACTTGCACTGGCACCGGGACTGCCACTGACATGAGTTTCGCTTTGTTGCCATCGCCAGTGTTTTGTGTAATTGAGATCGTGATGTGGTTTATGGGCAAATTATAAGCCACCAGCAAAGCCAATTCGGCAAGTGTGTCGGAAGTGTTGTTCAAATTTGGAAAACGTTTTTTAACTGTGTCTAGACAGGGTGGTGTGAACATGGCTGGTCAGCCAACTTATCAGATCTCCAAGATATATGGGGGTTTGTCAAGAAAAGGTGTTATTAGCTACACAGACCTGCTCAGGCTCTACCAGCCCTTGACAGTATTCCACGGTTCAAGAGACATGCGTACCGGCTGGCTGGACCGCACGTAGAGTTGATTCGGATCACTAGTCTGAGACGAAGTACCAGGGAGGCGACTTCTACAGAGGCAGTTTCTGTCTTTTTTCTATCGGAGGCAAACTTTGGCTATGTAGATTTAGGTGAGGAGACTACTTAAGAATAGATTCCTTACCCAGATTGGTTGATAAGGCTGAAGTCTTTGATCCCCAGACACATATGCCATAGATTGGACCCAATTTTTACTAACCCGAACTGTCAGCTGTCACATTGTTATCTTTTTTTCCATTGGCATCACTGTATACAATTAAATGGCGCAAAATTTAATTTTTGCGTGAATTATGGGACACCCTTTATATTGCTCCTCTCCGCAGGCTATTTTTATACCTGTCGCCAATAAAGCAGCTGATGTGCGATCAGTTAAATGAAAGTATGACATCAAAACCTTCTTGGTTTCAGTTTTGGATCGCTGCAAGTAGATATTACTGCGCCAGGCTCGTTTTTGTCCGCCACTCTTGCACAAAAGTTAAATTTTTGAGAAATATACACGCATATCCTTGACAGCACTATAACCGACTTCATCGAAAAAAATCCTTGACAGCACTATAACCGACTTCATCGAAAAAAATCCTAAGCTTGCTTTTTCGCATTTATGTGCATTCTGCGAGGCACTGTATACTTACTTTACTTAACGGGCTCCCGACCCGTGGAGAGTCTCTGCCTGAGACACTGCAGCCTTCCATCCTCTGCGATCCCGGGCACGCTGCTTCCAGTTATCCAGACCAAGCGCTCTGGCATCCGCGATGGCTTGGTCTTTGAAACGGAGGTTCGGTCTTCCTTGTCGTCTCGAACCTGGCGGCTGGGATTCGAAGATCCTCTTAGCTGGAGCATTATTGTCCATTCGCTCGATGTGGCCGAGCCAATGTAGTCGACGTATTTTGGCCTTTTGGACTACATCCACATCTTGGTACAGCTCATAGAGTTCGCGGTTGTATCTTCTCCTCCATTCGCCCTCCTCGCACACAGGACCAAAAATCCGCCGAAGAATTTTTCTTTCGAAGGAGCCCAGTATCAGCTCTCCCTTCCTGCTTATCGTCCAGCACTCGGCGCCATAAAGCAGAACTGGCAGGATAAGGGTTCTGTAAAGCATACATTTTGTCCTTCGAGTTAGGAGTTTTGAACCCAATTGCTTTGCCAAACCGAAGTAGCAGCGGTTTCCTAGGGTAATTCTTCGCCGGATCTCCACTAGGATGTCATTTGTGGAGTTCATGTTTACTCCGAGGTAGATAAACTCCTTAACTACCTCGAAATTGTTGCTATCAATAGTGACGTTCTGTCCTAGGCGGTGGACAGATGCTTGTTTGTTTGTTGATAGCATGTACTTAGTCTTGTCCTCATTTACTACAAGACCAACGAATTTCGCCTGTTCTTCAATCGCCGTAAAAGCCTCTATCACGGCACGCTGGGAGCGACCGATGATGTCAATATCGTCTGCATACCCCAGTAGCTGGACGGATTTGTATAGGTAAGTTTTAAATAAGCACCCAAGCCTTGACGAGTTTTGGTTTGTTTCACCTTTTCTTTCAAGGGACCTTTTAGGTCTCCATCAAGTAAAGACTTGAGGAGTTTTCTTCATCACACACCCTTTATTTCTAATCTAACCTATCCTCACCCACATTGCGCCTTTAAGGTAAAAGAGCAGCAGGTCTAGGTATAGCCCAACTCTATTGCGCCAATAGGCCGAATTAAGAAGCTTTCTAATGAGGACAGATATCTCGGACGTTATAAAGACGTTAGCGTGAGGTGACTGCAACCTTTAACAGCAACTTGTGTCTCTATGCTTGAAGTTGGGTCAAATAAAGATAATGAGTTAAAGGTTCCTAAATAACGTATATAGCTTCTGTTAATCTATAAAGCTAGTTACCATACATTTCCTATCGTTGTAGTTAAGCCTTAAGACTCCGATGTTGTCAAATTTTCTAAACCACGACAGATCTTGAAAAAATTGATATAGCAAATCAGAACAACCCCAGTCATCGACTATGTGGTCTTTAAAATATCAAATAGAGACGAACTACAAATAGCTTTGCTGTTTTTAGACATCCCCATAGCCATTCAGGGTCAGCATCCACCTACAGGCTCTGCGGTGACCTCGCTCAACAATGATATAATCTCGTAGATCTAACCAAAATCAACTCCAGTTAATCACTTTTCGAAAACTATCAAAGAAGACGTAGAAGTTGCAATCTAAGAAGACTTGTAAGAAGTTCCTACAATTTGCAAAATCATGGACCCTGTGTACAGCGGGTGATAGCCAGCGCGCTTGTTTTATGTGGAGAATTGTTCGTGTGGTTTTCCTGCTCAGTTTGTTTGGAAGGGATTTTAGGGCGGATGAACACAATTTCTGGTCTCCTATATTAGAGACCTTTACCAATTCGTGTGCTCTGGAGAACTTATAAGCTATAGCTGGCTGCATTGGCAATGGTGGCTTGAGGTACACCTTTTGTTTGTAGATCGAAAACCTATCAGGGTGTAGAACCAAATGGACCCACTTAGCTGTCAGCAACTTAGTCTCAAAAATATCGAGTCGCAAGAACGCAAGAAAAGGTTTACCCAAAGGCTTTCTTAAGTCATCCACTGTCCAACTTACACCATGCGCTTTGAACGACTAAAATCCTTTCTTCAGTAAGAGCCAACTGCTGTAGCAATTCGCAAAGAAAATGTTTCTAAGGACCTTCTAAGTGACACTTCTCCGACATTATATTTGAGAGTCCTTCCCCAAAGGTTATAGCACTTCTGCATAATTCAAAAGGTTACCCGGCTTCCCATTAAGAACTCTATCGTTCCAACTGAACCTTTCCAAAGCATCACAACACCTTCTCAACCTCTTAGCATCCACTGGCTGGGTCGATAAATCTCTCTTAAGCAATCCACTTTATCAGTTGTCTACCAATAACTAACAATCGCCGGAGAAAAACACAAAATCGAAGGCGACGAAAAGACATGACACCAACTACCGGGGCTACCGGGGCTACCGGGCACACCGAGTGTGTCTGTACGGATAAAAAAGAAAAAAAATAAAGCAGCCCCGTCCTATACTACGGCTTAAGGATGCCAAAGAAGGAACGACGAAAAATTGCTTCACTTAAACAGTGAGGAGAGAGAATTAATTTCGCTAGCCAACTGAGAAAAGATTTATGAGAACATAATTTAAGATCCTCCCCGAGATGGTCACATCGAAGGACATTCATTCTGCTTTTGCCCCGCACCAAGAGCAACGATAACCTGGCAGGGCAAACAAACAAGCAAAGCGCTATTTTTCACATCCTTCCACTTTTATCGGAAGTCCTCGCACTTTACGAGCAGCGAGCCAAAATGCCCCAGAAGAAGGCAGCTTCAATGGGCAGGGTACGGTATACCTACGAGAAGAAGCTCCACCAGGGTAGAGCACTTTTCTGGACAGCGCATATCCTTGCCATCGTGAAATATTTTCCGTTTTCTAGAGAGAGTTTGGTATGGTGTTCACATCCCAATAAATATTGTGCACTCAGTTATATGGGTTGGGTATGGTGTCGGCCCCAGAAAGTGGGAAGGCGAGTCACTGAAAGTTTTGATAGTCGGCGAAAATAAATCAGGTTGTTGCCAGTTCAGGGGATGGCTTCTAGGGGTTGTGCCATCTGTCCCAGGCTCTTTGTGACATAAATTGTCCTCGAACCAGCAACCGACCGACATTGAAAGCAAAACGCCAACCCTGGGGGCGCAAAAGGTGAGGCGCCATTCTGTAATAGGAGTCAGAGTCGGAGTCGGAGACGGAGTCGTCGTCCTCGTCGGTGTTGTCATGGTGGATTGTGGGAGGACACAGAGCAAGAATGTTGGGATGCAAATGTCAACGAAAGTGAATGAGATTGGCAGGAACCCGTGGGTGGGAAATTTATTTCCCTGCCTGACATGAACTGACATGGCTTTCGGGGAATGACAAAGCGTTAGGTAATTAAGCTGTCAGTTGGGTTTCATGAAGGATTTGCTTGCGGTGCTGCCAGTGGGTGTCCTTGTTGCGTTGTTTTTCCTACATTTTTGCACAGGCAGTAACGCGTGCTGCCTTGGGACCTACTACAGAGGCATACACTGCGCTGTAATTTTGATTTATGTCCTCGACTGGGGCTGAAGATGAAGACGGATTTTCCAGAAAAGAAGGTAAGAAACTCCTACAGAAAAGATGCTAATTCCAAGCAGGACGTACGGTGGTTCATGAATCTGGGTGACATTGTGACAAATGTGACGGTTTGCCCTTTATCCCCCACCCATCCGTCAGCACAACATCCACTTGTCCGCACACTTCATCCCCAACTTCACTCTATTTATTTGAATTGGAAAACAGGAAGAGTTATGCAGACACCATAAATTAAAATTCGACGGAAGCAATTAAAAGATCCTCTTAGAAATATGACAAGGAATGTGGTGCTCTCGGAATTTATTAAGCAGAGATGTCGCATCCACTGACAGGGACCTCGCAAGATATACCCCTTACTTTGCATGAGGTGTCTGTGTATTTTATATTCCTGTGTGCTGTCGCCATCGCTAAAGTTAATAGGAAATGTTTTTTTTTTTTCTCTTCTTCTTTCGGTGCATCCTTTGGCGAACAATAATTTTTATTCGCTCTTGACAGGACCGCCAACTGCACAGACATCTAGCCTCGCATAGAGCACAGTCAGCTTTACGAGGTGAGAATGGAAAATTAATTGCTCTCCTTGCACAAGGGCGATATAATTGAATTTTTAGTCGTCCTTTTGCGAGCATTTCCAGGAAAATTGTGGTGCCATCGTCGTTGTCGACATGATAACAAAGCGCCGTCTGTTTCCCGTACAGAGGGAAGGACGTCTTGGGAAGGACGTCTTTTGTTTGCTGGAAAAAAATAAACTATATTGATGTCTGCACGTTGTCAATACAGAAAGTGTACAGGGTGGGCCAAACACAAGTTTCTTTTTAAAAATGCAGTAAAATGAACAAAATTTAATTTTTTCCATGGCTTTGGGCTGTGTGGCATGGCGCGCCTTTCTGCATGAACCAGAGGTCGTCCAAATCCATGTCTTCAATTTTAGTAAGAAAAAAAGGCGGTTAACATGGCTCTGTAACGCCCAACGTTGAGTTAAACCTAGTTTTCAGCCTCCTTTTCGAGGAATAATGGCCCGATGATGCCACCAATCCACAATCCGCACCAAAATGTCCCATTCTCGCCTAGACGACTTCGGGGACCATGAGTTTTATCCACTAGTATACCAGTCTCACGAACTTTTTGCGGTGGGTGCTTCATTTCGGCCAAAACTTATTTTTCCAAAAAACGCACTGTTTGGGCTACGAAGCACTCACTTTGGAAATAAGTTTTTAATATTTACCAAGCGTAAAGCTTGGAGGTATAACACTGACTTTGTGTCAAGATTTCAAACTGTCAGTGTCAAAATAACATATGATTTAAAAAGAAACCAATAGATGGCCCACCCTTTATACCCAACTTGGTGGTAGCACACAATATATCATCCCGATGGGAGTGAATGACACTTGCTATTGTTCCAAGGGCATTCTATAGGTAATAGCTTTTGCAGGCTTGATGGTTTTTAGATTCCAATCGGATCTGGGAGTATGGATACCGCAGACGGTTGTTTATTTATATCAATAGGATGTCCCTTCCCACATTTGGACCATAGTGCGGCTTAAACCTCTTTCATTGGCACTAGCGAAATTTGATCTGTTTTGAAACGGACAGGAGGAACTTCAAGGCTGTCTTACCGACTTCAAGTGGCACAAACATCATCTCCAGAGCTTAGCACCAGCTCATAGGTAAACCTGTGACGACCAGCATTCTACCTAGTATGTAAGTAAAATACTGAGCACGCTGTCGAAGGAGTTTCCTAAAACTGTCCTGAAATGTACCCAAACTCAGCCAAAAGCAAGCAAGAATGACGTGACACGAGCTAACCAGCTCCCAGGGCAAGTAAGACCAATCCATACGTGAAACAAACCACTGCCACTAAAATGTAACGCGGGATCCGAACTGCTCTTACAAGGCAAATGAGACCCCCTCCTACCGCACATAATCCCCATCCTCTCACCTGATTGCGGCAGTAATTAACTTTTGCAAATAAATTAAGAGCGACGCATGTTAATTCACACCCATAAACATCTCCATGACAGTTTCGCTCTGACATTCATCCGAAGAGATATGAAACGAGAATTAACGTCCTGCCTCATCGGCAATCACTTCGTCGTCGTCGTCGTCATCGTCGGACCGATTAAATGCGATTAAAGCCAACTTAAGTGACACTTTGAATGGACAGAAAGACAGCAATGCGCAAAGAGAAAAATAACCGCACCGGAGTCCTTGAAGGAAATACCTCTAGAGATGACAAACTCGTTCCAGAAACCCAACCCAAATCGGGGCTAACCAGAACACAAACACACACACACACATTCAGACTGACATCCTCCCAGGCAGAAGATGAGGCGCATAAACGGCATATCGAATCAAGTCAAATCCCTTTCGATACACTCGTAATTTGCAGCTTACCCCGGACACTATTGAAAAGTGGTCAGACAGGCAGCCTGGCATGTGAGTCGGAGCCTGATACTAACTGCCAGCATCAACTTCAGATGCAAAATTATTATCATCTCTCTTTAGAGATGGCTGCTGCTGAAGACAGTGAGTTTGACTTGCCGGACAGCTGGGATTAACTTCATTTCATGATTGCGCCTTCACCGTGTTCTGCTGATGCTTCGTCGTATTGGGCTCTACTTTTCCCTTGTGCGCTCTTGTTTTGTCAGTGTCCTTTTAACCAGTGTTATTGCTTGCAATTTGCGTACTTTGGCGCACGCAGGGGGCGCTCAGTGAGTCTCACTGGCATTTCACCTGACAGTTGGATGTTTTAATATAAATTTCAACCAGCGCAGTGGCGGAGCGTGGTTGTATTTTGAAACGGGGGCTGGCAGTAAGTTGCTATCGCACTGTGCAGAGTCTGAAGTTAAGTGGCTCTGATCAACGTTGCAGTTTACAAAATAAGTGGTAGGATGCCATATTGAGGCGAGGAAATCTTGCGTTGGAATTGGCGACCTGGCGACAGGATTCGTTTGAAATTTCGATCTTCAAAATCGGCTTAAACGAGTGCAGTCCTTTAAGAAGCAATCTAGACCGTGCCATGGATGGTGCTAGTAAACTTTTTTCTGCCACTGTCCACTACCTACTGACAGATATTAAAACCTCACTGAAACCAAGTCACGCGGGAACTAATTTTGAGTGCTCCAGCAAAACACACCCAAAAAAGAGTAGGCTTAAGCACCTCTTCTAAGTTTATGAAGAACTGGGGGCAGATTCCGTATACAGCGATCGTCTAAACGATATCGTTTTAAAAACTTTGACCACTGAAATAAGTGATATTCTGGTCGACTTTTTTTTAAAAACCTCAGCTTTTATTATATTTTGGAAAACGAACTGGATTAAGCTCTCAAATTGTAATTTTAGCACTAAGTTGCTAATTTTGGAGGTCTATATCGTTCCGACGATAATCGTTACGGAGTGAGTGCCCTGCCGTTTGAAGTCTGTTAAAATGAGGGAAATTATAAGACGATGACAGTAAGGTAAGCAGGATAGAAGTTTTGGGGGGTGAAGGCAAACCCCTGAGCTCCCCCCCCTGCGTCCGCCACTGGACGCCGGCAAAGTGCACCGCAATGCACCTCAATGCACAGCTGTTCAACACTCTAAAGAGATAGCACTCAACATGATGACAAGTTATTCTGTATAACTATCTACGGGTGCTCCTCCACCCATTAGCCCCTTAACCATCGCCACCACTGACCCTATATACACTCCTCAATCATTGAGTGGATTTACCTTCCGATGACCAACAAGGATCTTTTCCCTTTCAACTGACATCCATAATAAACATGACGGAGTTAAATGCTAAATAATATAATATTCAGTTCGTCTGTCTGTCAAGCTGTCTGGCATGTCTGTCCGTTGGCCTGTCTATTTGTCTGAATCCACATCAAAGCCCCGGATTATTCCGTCCAATTAATCCAGGTGAGATGCACACATTGTGTACTCCCATCACTGGCCGCCACTCCAACTTCAGATCTATGCTACAGTCGTACTCTCCAAAAGGCATCGGAGGCGAGGGCCGAGGAGATGCGCCATCTCATGCGTGTAGCTTTCCTTACCACAGCCGACACACAAACACGCCCAACCAGGGCAGAGGGTGAAAAATCCTGTCTAATGGATTTCGGGTTTTGCTTTTGTGGTCTTGGCCTTTTGTCAGTTGTTCTCAAATATAGTATATCTTTCATTTCAGCATATCATTGGTCATGTCCGTTCGCATTACCGTGTCATGCTGCGTTTGTGCGAACGTGCGTTTGGCTCTAGGTTCCTTTCCTTATTCGGCCGGCCGCATGAACGTTGTGTATTCGGTATGTTGCGCTATGGTAATCAGTATGCCAGCGTCAGGGTCGGAGAGAACTCCGATATATTAAATGAAATTGTCGGAATCACCTGGGCAGCCAGATAAATCAATTTCGGGTCTTGCAGCACAATAGATGTTTGTTGGTGGTTCGGGTCGTGCAGAAAGTGAGTGCGAGTGCGAATTGGAAATGGATGACAGAGAGGAAGAGGACTTGTTTCGATCCGGGAGGACGTATGAAGATGGAAGGTTTACAACAAGATATTTTCTGTATTTCTGACAGCTTGACGTTTATCTTAATGATAAATGAACGCCGAATTCGGTAGCTATAAATGGGATTTTAATTGTGCTGTGAGATTTCTCGTTTCTTATTAATTTTTCACTTTTCAACCGTGCTTTCGGGGGGGAACGTCGAGAGGAATAGGTTACATACATACTGATTATTAATGAGATGGGATGACGGAAGTATTGGCTGGGGATTCGTTGGTTAATGGTTTGATTTATCGAGGGAAATTGTTTTTTTCTTAAGCATTAATTGGGCAACGATGAGTGGTTATTAATATCGCCATACTCTCATACTGTATGCTTCAAAATACAGGTGTCAGCACCGGGGCCGAATTCATGTACTTACATATTTTTACAAATCTCTTAGGAGGTGGGCAGATGACCCTAGATATCCAAATAACTGACAAGAATCAGAACGGGACACATTGAATCAACCACAAGAAAGTCAGAGTGGTAACAGCATCAAGGAATAAGTAGATATACCGAATGTCGCATCTAAAAACGGCATCGACGGGCACAATTTTGTTTTTGAATACCCACTCGGGCTCAATTGTAGTCCCAGACTGAGGGGAAAATCGTTAAATTTAGAAAACTGTCTACAAAGTCTGGCCATCCCGCAGTAATTTTGTTTTTACTTTGATTATTATGGAGGTACCTGGGACTAAACCGCCACATCCGTGGACATCCGTCCTCGGAATTAAGTCAATTTAACAAAAAACAAACTTCATCACGATTTACTCGTTCACGGATGACGCGATTCGCCCGCTTTTATTCGTGTGCTTCAAAATGATATGTAACAAATAAGGCTAGGTGCATTTTATGGCACTTTTAATAGTAGGTCTCTTTACAATGATTTCCTATAGCAATACTCACACTATCTTTTCCATACGCCAGCACATTCATTCAATACTCACTCTAAGATCATTTACTCCGAGCACATTCACCCATCGACCTTCATTTCATTCCCCTTGCACACGATCTTTTAACTACGCTGCGCTTTCGGCAGCACATGCACGCTGAACTGTATCCACTCACCTTAATCAGCATCAGCACTTCCCGCATCTCTTGGTTAAAAAATAGAATTAAGAATTCAGACTAATAGAGCAGAATAAAATTTATTTTCGAACCAGTTAAAAATATAATAAACAAGTAAAAGTGTTATCATCGGCCTGGCCGATGCTTTGATACCCTCCACCTCATACAAGTCATGCAAAATTGGTTTTGTGATGGAGGTACCAGAACTACTTGACCGACATAGCCCATTTTTAACATCAATCAAACGACGATAAAAAGAAGTCCTTTCACCAAACTTCATTAGCCTAGGTTGTTTTCTTTGGACGCCATCGTGCTTTCAACAGACAGATAGACAGACAGACAGACAGACAGACAGACAGACAGACGGACATGGCTAACTCGATTCAGAATGTGATCCTGATTCAGAATATATATACTTTATGAGGTCTCCGGTGTCTCCTTCTTGGCGGGACAAATGTATTGGCAAAGTGAATATGCCTTCCTGTGGAGGGTATAAAAATGTCTCTTGGGACGGTTTTTGACGCCATGTCTTACTTTGTCGTTTTTGACAGTTGTCGTTGTGTTTCTTGATCCATTTATTTTAATTAATAAATAAATAGTTGGCGCAACAGGTCGGTAGGGACACTGGACCTAGCTTCTCACAATCATTCGTTTTGTGTGAGTTTTTTTCATTTTTGGGACGAATGGAAAGGATCTACAATTTTATGCCGAGTCCAAACGGCTAATTGAGAAGCTCTTTTATGACAGTTAAACTCTCGGATGTTTGTCAGACGTTCGCGAGAGGTGGCGCAGTGGGAAAAAACCTTGAGTTGGAGTTTGGGTTTTCTCGGGATTCGAACCTGGGACCCCTCGCTTAGTAGTCCAACACACTAACCACTAAGCCACTGCGCCGACTTGATCCATTTAGCTTTGTTTTTTGATGCTTTTTTCAAAGCCTTTTGTAAATACCTTTCACGCGTTTTTTCTCCCAGATGTTTGACGCTTGTTTTGACAGACTTTTGGCCTAAATTATGCCAGTTTTGTTGACGATTTTCTTCACATTTTATAGTTGTAATTTCTTTACATTCTTTTAAAAATTGCGACTAAAAAATGTGTCAAAAAGTGTCAGAAAATTTTACAAAAATTAGCCCAAAAACCTAAAGTCGACTCTATGTCCCTTTTAATATTTCCCTGGTGTCAGGTAGAAAGGGGCTAAGTCACTCTTGTCAATTTGTTTTCCCTATTATTTGGCCCTATCAGCTTAAGTCTAGCGTATCTCCTTTCTTAAGAAATTATTTGTTGCAAAGTGTATAAGTCAGTATAACACATTCAGTGCAAAAGAACAACACACGAGACGACGATTCGTGGTACAGTCTTTATTGCAACTAACTTAATCTCATTTCGACAAATATCAGCTAAACTTAACAACGAATGGTTTTCGGCAAACAATGAAATACGGTAACCTTATATACCTACGAGGAAATGTGAAGGTCAAACTGTCTTATCGTTCGATCTATGATCTCGTTGTGTATTATCTTACATAAGATACGCTAAGTCGCTAAGCGAGCATGTAGGGGCATGGATCTGAAGCGATAGGGTGATCAGTATATTATTTTAAGATCGCAAAATTGTTTGCGTAATGCAATTTAGTTTAAATTGGCTTCTTACATCAGTAAATTGGTTTGTGTTAAGGGCGTAAGTTGACCTACATAAGTTTTTTTTATACAACGTAGTTTTATTGTTTTGAAGTAATTAAGTTGCTTCAGTCAAGGGCTTAAGTCACCTAACGCACATTATTTGCTTAGTTCCTCCTACTTTTAATAACTTGTATAAAAATTTTACAACTTCGGAGGAGTCACCAGATAACGAAAACGATACTGATTTGTTGGATGAAGAAGATAATCACATATAAATATTTTCTTTAATTAAAATAATAGAATAAAAATAGCTAAATTTTAACTTGTTAGTAACAAAAAGACAAATGGCTCTAAGGAGGTCTCATCTGGCAAGCACTTTTTTATTGGTCAACAGCCTTTTCAATGATTGTTTGACATTATTAATATTTCGAAAATGGTATATTCGGTTTTACAGAAAAATCAATCTTTAATCGCATTTTGGGCAAAACTACTATTTCGGACTTAGCCCGTTTCAACCTGGCACCAGAGATTTATTATTGTCGTGGTTTTTCGACATGTTTTCAGTTTCGACTAGTTTTGCTCTGCTTTTTTATGCATTTCTTGTTGCTTTTCTGTATGCGGTTGTGGTAGGTACTAGGTATTTCTGAAATGAGTTTAGTAGCTACACCTATACTGTTCCTCGACCAACTTTTCATTCATTTTTTGGCAGCAAATCTTAGCATTCATTTGGGGAAACTTTTCAGACCTTTTTTTGACACATTTCATACCTAAACACTTGTAATACATAAATAGAAATAGTACCTAAAAAAAATAAAGTTGATCTCTTGACATTTTTTTTAACTTTTTTTGCGATTCTTATCGTTTCTTGCAGCGTATTTTTGGACAGCAATAGCTTCGCCACAAGACTAGCAATCATCTAGGTAAGTTTTGTTGTTGGATTTAACATGAAATTTGCTTACGCCTTCAGTCTTCATCTCTTTAATTACTGGATCCATGCAGGTGTATATCTGCTAACCATATCCATGATTTCATGTGTCCATTCCCTTATCACACTTGTTTACCATCAGAAAACGAACAAGTTGACTTTGAAACACTCTGAAGTCTGAATATGATGCCGCCACAATTCCAATGTTTACATTCGCAATCGCAACAATCGAGCACAGTGAATCAACAGGAAAACAGACGCAACAGTAGGTCCCCAATAGTGTCACATTCAAAGAGAAAACCAAATTGACTCCTCCCAATCCAACCGGTACAATTTTGTGTAATTTGGCATTTGCTATTGTGCACAGGGCTGTCACTGAGGATTGCGAAATACGCTTTTATTCCATTCCATGCGTTGCCATCGATTTGTTTTTAATGCACATATTTTAAAAATTTCAACTGAAAAAACTGTTCACGTTACCAATCAAGGCCAGTTAAAACTGGAACAAGTCAGTCAGCAACAAGAGTTCCGAACGCCCGCAATTTCACTGTTTTCAGAATATTATTTGTCAAATGCGTTCATCCTCTAGGATAGGCAATACTTTCGCAATTTTTACCTTTGCAGTTTGGAAGGCAATGTGAGTTCAAATCGAATTTCTGAATTTAGTTGATAAAATGTTCCGCCAACAGATGTCACGAGCATCAAAAAGAAAAAGGTTGCAAGCGAAGATATTTTTCGTGCAGTTGGAAAAGTGGTTGTAGCATGAGCTTAACGAATCTCGTATCCGATGCAGTGCTGCCACAAGGGAAAAAATTTGCGTAGCAAATTTGCGTAGCAAAACTTAATTTGCGTAGCAAAACTCAAAAGTCCAAAATATAAATTTAAACAATAACAAACTCTGACATCAAGAACATGGACAGAGATGTGCGTGCATGTAGATTTGCAACACTCACTAATTTTCCATTACAATTTTGCAATGTAATTCCACACCGATTCCAGATTCCAGTCAAATTCAAACACTAACACATCCAAAGAAATGGGTACTTGTTGGGTATGGTAGAACAAGAATATAAGTTGGTGTGGGGAAGTGAGTAAAGTTTGAGTTATTTTCGTTTGTTTTTTCCAGAAAAATTACAAGATTTTTGTTCTCATTTCGTGCTTTAAAAAAAGGTAGCAAAATAGGCGTTTTTAGGCAGAGTGCGTAGCAGCGTAGCAAACGGGCAATTGCGTAGCAGTTTTGCTACGATCGTAGCAAAGTGGCAGCGCTGATCCGATGTGATGTGGTTTGTACATCAAATCGGAGTTCAAGAGACACTTCCTTGTTTCATGTGTTCAAACATAGAGGGGGGATAAATCGAATTGGAAGTGACCAAATTATGCAAATCTGATATCAGAGCATTGCAGAACATGATAAGGTCTACATAATCATAGTCTCTTGGGCTTTCTTTCACAGTTTGTAGCAGTATTCACTCATATTCCTATTGCAAGCACACTCCTTCGTGATGGTTTGCCTGTTCGTGACTCAGTTCTGCGTTCTTGCATACCAAGGAGGTCTGTTTATCTATCGTTTTTGTTTTAAAAAGCGTGCTACACTTTAACTAAGTTAAAATGACTAACAACATTCACACAGCTGGATGTCCATGGAAGCCAAACTGCAAGAACCGCTACCGTATCCCATTTAAACCCGCATTGGACCGACCCACAGTCGTATATTCAAAAAATCGATCTCCTTAGCCAGTTTATGTTTTTCAGGCGGCACTTTCGATGAGCGAACAATTTAATTGCCACATGGAGCAGCCCACAACCACTAAGAACGGTTGCAACAAAATCCACGATCGGACTAGAGTTCAATTAAAATTTAATGATAACTCTTGCAGCGAGTAGTCATTTTCACTTGCACTTGGCCAAGCTTCGAGAGCGTTAATTTGCCATTCAAACCCGGACATTCCGTACTATTTACTATATCCAAACCAACCTCTCAAACCGCCCACCAGTTTCGGAGTGTGTCCGAATTGAATGACCGACCGTGCCGCTGCCGCTCTGTGTATGCACAAATTGTAGCGTTTTGCCACCGAAATCAATTGAAGCTGGTGCGGCCGGCCGAGCACCGCCCTAAGCAAATTGCTACGGTTCAGGTGAAATCTGCTCCACAAGCCACAACGCCGCCAGTTCAACTCTTGGTGGCAGTAGACGATGTTGGCCAGTTTAATTGAATTTTATCGTATTGGCAAGATGATAATAAAAGTTCTCCTATAGCCAAGCGCATGCGCGCGGTCGTCCGCACTGCTATTATTATTTGCAAACGTGGAGGGTGGGGGGGCAGTGGTGTGGCACCTCATCATAATCGGAGAAGGCGGAGAACGCCAAAGCAACCACAAAATCGTACCGCTGAATGGAGGAAATGGCCAAATACGGTGGAAGATTATCCGCTCGCTCGTTTTATCGCTGGAAATAAGTGTCTTGTTGTTTGCTCCACTTTTTAAATTGTTTTCGACTCTTGAGGTTGCACAATTTACATGCAGCGAGACTGACAGTGTTTGTTCGTTTTAAGCGATTCTATTTGTTTTTTCGATGACTGTGCCCTGGGAAAGGTTGAAAAGTGTGCCAGTGGCCTTTGACTCCTCGCCAAGAGGTACCAATTTTGGGACATTAAAACCGCTGTGTGGGATATCCACCTGTGTAGGAACCGCTTGCGTTCATGAGAGGAATGTTGGATAGAAGCGCCTGGTCTGCTTAAAGGGGGCTGATGTAGAATGGGGGACTTGCAAGGCTGTGGGTGTTTTACAGTCAATCGTAAACGGTCAAAATTGTTGGCATTCGCAGCGACTAAACTTGGCAAAAAGAGTCGAGTCATGAAACTTTGGCACAGCGCGGCTTGCACAGGTCTATGGCTATCACTGCTTTCGATGGCTTGTAAGACTAACTAACTAGGGCACCCACCACAGCGAAGTGGCCCAGCGATTACTGTGCTGGAGTATACTGATCCTATTCGGGCCTTTTGGACAAACTATTTATTTATTCTAACTAGGGCAATACTGACTCTATTTTCCTCGTCGATATGTCCCAGAAAAGTCTGCAAAGCCGAAGAAATTTGCAGTTGAAGAATTTTTAAAAATTATACTTTGCGCAGATCTTTGCCATATGCGACTTTCTTTCTCGCATATTATGCACATCTTGAATCTTTTAAGCCGCCTTTGGAGCATACAGCAGTAAAATTTTCTGCCATGCGGTAAAAAAAAACAATCTTTATCCTGCCCGACCTTGGCAACCACCGCGTCGTTGGCCTATGTCTCTTTTACTATCCAGCGCTGAATATCCTATTCAGTTAGAGCTTGATCACATCCTTACCAAGGGCCTGGAGCATTTGGAACGGATTTGTCGCTGTCTGGAATAACCCAGAGCCCCATTCTCTGTGTTTCTGGGTACGTTGCTTCTGACAACTTGACGTGATCAAAAGTTTGGAGTGGACTTGCCTTCGAAACGGCAGTTCGGTTTTTGTTTTAATCTCGAATCAGGGAGCTGGACCCTGAAGATGCCCTTGTCTACGCCATTATTGTCCATTCCATGGATGTAACAACCATTTCGTGGGACTATAGCTACCGGGTTGCTCAAAGTGATGGACTGATGGCTTTCACAAAATCACTGGGATAGAGCAACTCCGAAAAAACCTCGCTCCATAGGCATGAAACAATCTTCGGCTAATGGTCTAGGTGCGTCCAGGTTTTTGCGTTCCCGTTGTACCCTTAAGCTCCATGCGTTTTCAACCCTTCAGTCGCTAGACTAATACCTGCAAAAGCTCTTTACTACTGCCGACTATCTTCTTTTTTAATTAAACAGTTGCAATTGTTTTACACCTTCAGATACCTTGCTTAGCATTGCTTAAGACGTAAGGCTGGCAGTCGGCGTTTAAAGTACGTACGCCCTCAAACATCAAGGTGCCTCCAGCCAAATTGATCCCTAGCTCGTTGCCTCCAGACAAAGTTGGGTGAGATCGCCCTCTAATTTTGTGCGCCACATGAGCTCGCCGGTGTCTTCCTCTACCTTGTAGTCACTCATAGACTCGCTGTCCATACTCTCCGCATTACCTAGCCACCTCAGCCGTTATATTTCAGCTCATTTGACCAGTTCAACGTCGTTGAATTTATTTCTCTATATATGTGGATGTGGATGTGGTAACACTGGCATAAGAACTCTACTACTTTTTAGCAGTACCAAACCTGTCATCCAAAACGACCCGCCAACGTTGAAGAGTCGCATCGCAGTTTTCGATCCAGCCAGCCTACCACGGAACCTCAGTTTTTCAGCAGTAATACCACATTTGGCGACGAGGAAAAGTGAATTTGTTGCAGACACGAGTCACAGAAAATAAAATAAAAGAAAATGGCGTCAACTGCACAAAATTTCAACTTCGACAAATTTCTTCCAGAACGGGAAGACTGGGAATACTACATCCAGCGTTTCGAGACAGAATTGGGTATTTACGGTCTGGACACACCAGACAAGGAACCAATTAGACGGAAGCTATTGCTGTCAAAAGTAGGTGCAGATACATTTAAGATTCTCGTTGACCATTTTCGCCCAAATCCCGTGAACGAGAAAACATATTCAGAAATTAGCGACGCATTAAAAACGTTTTTTGGTAAACAGACTTGTGTGTTGGCTGAGCGACGTACATTTAGTTTTCGAACACGAAGAGACGACGAAACTGTGGCACAATTCGTTAATTCTTTGCGTGCACTTGCAGGAAATTGTGATTTTGGTACGAATCTAAACGAACGAATTCGTGATCAATTGGTAATCGGCATAAACAACCCCATGTGGCAGCAAGAATTAATTCGATTGTACCCAACAAACGATTCAACCCTTAGTGCAGTTTTGGCATCAGTTATGAATATGCAACAGGCATCTATACAAACACAGCGGTTGGAGTCATTGGCACAAAACGAAGGAACACACACATACCGTGTGCAACACAGTAGTAAATCAAGGTCAAATCCAGTGTCTAAAAAGCAAACTACAGCTGCTACATCTACAGCAAAGGTATTGGATGGTTCAGTGACATGTCTGAAGTGCGGTAAACAAAAACATAACAGCAATGCGAAATGTCCAGCTGAAGGTAAAAGCTGTCGTGCGTGCGGTCGTATGGGACACTTTACAACAGTTTGCATTGCATCGGGAAATGCCAATATTAAACTAAAACGACAATCTAACACACATTCAGTACGGCAAGAAATTGATAATACACAGTTTTGTTGTGACAGTAACTTATATAATATTCGATCTGTTTCTCGCGCAGCGAGTAAAGTTTTAATTCCTACAGTTTTAAACGGGGTAAAATTCGATATGTTGTACGATCCGGGGGCATCACATTCGGTGATTGGTCGCGAAATGTGGAGGCAAATTGGGAGTCCTAAACTTTCACCAACAAACAATTTAATAGCATATACAAACGTACAAATAGAGACTCTTGGCGTGACGAATGTTAAGGTAAGTGCTCTTAGAAAAACATTAGAATTGCCAGTTCATGTTGTAAGAAAAAGTGACATTCCATTGTTCGGACTTGATTGGTCGTTTGCATTTGAGGTACCTATGCCGGAAGGTGTTAAAATCTGCACAGTGAAAAGTACAACAAATAAAAACTCGTACGTTAATGAAACAAACAAACTCTTGTCGGAATTTAAAGACTTATTTAGTGACAATATTGGTGCTTTGAACGGAAGGCAAGTGAAGATACATATATCAAGTGATGTTAAACCGAAAGCTTTTAGACCGAGACCTGTTCCCATCGCATTACAGGACAGCGTTCGGACAGAATTACAACGTTTATACCGGGAAGATATAATTGAACCAATCGACACATCGAGAGAAGCCATTACTTGGGCATCACCAGTCGTTATATCCGTTAAATCAAACGGACACATCCGATTATGTGGGGACTTCAGGGTGACGATAAACCCCCACGTTCAGATTGACGACTATCCTCTTCCACGTTTTGAGGATATTACATCGAAGTTAGCTGGTGGATTGAAGTTTTCACGTATTGATTTAAAGGATGCATATCTACAAATGCCTGTACACCCTGAATCACGACAGTACTTAGTTATTTCAACTATTAATGGGTACTATCAATATAAACGATTGCCTTTCGGAGTATCGTTTGCTCCGGCGCTGTTCCAGAAAACAATGGACGAATTGATTTCAGGAATTCCAGGCGTAGTTTGTTATCTAGATGACATTCTCATCACAGCTGATAATAATGAAACACATTTACGACGCCTGCGACAAGTATTGCAACGTTTAACAATTGCTGGTGTGCGTACGCAACCAAACAAATGTATTTTTATGAGTGATAGTGTTAAATTTCTCGGACATACAGTAGACAAACACGGATTACATCCAACAGAGGAACATTTAAACGCGATTAACAAGATGCCGAGTCCGACAAATATTGGTGAATTACGTTCTTTCTTGGGTTCTATTACGTACTACAATAGATTCATTAAGAATTTGCAAATAACATGCGCACCTTTATACACCAAGCTTCGTAAAAACCAAAATTGGTCGTGGACTCGACAAGACGAAGATATTTTCATGTCATTAAAAACAAGATTGACATCAACAGATACATTAGTACATTACGATTCCAGATTATTACTCGTTCTTCAAACTGATGCTAGCGACATTGGGGCGGGGGCAGTATTATTCCACAAATACGAAAACGGTGAGCTAAAACCAATTGCTTTTGCGTCACGAACATTTAACAGCACAGAAAAAAGGTATGCTACAATTGACAAAGAAGCACTTGCTATTGTTTTCGGCGTTACGAAATTTAATCAATATTTATACGGTCGACATTTCACATTGTATACGGATCATAAGCCACTCGAGCGGATTTTTGGCGAAAACCGTGAAACACCGAAAATTATTTCGAATCGTTTGGTCCGTTGGGCAATGTTTTTGGGATCTTACAATTATACAATTAAGTACATAAAAGGGAAAGATAACAGTCCAGCAGATGCTTTATCTCGACTTCCACTTCCGGATGAACAAAAATCTGAGGGTGAAGAATTAGGTCTGTTATATGGAGGTCATCTGTTTTACGTTTGGACACACTACCGGTAACGAAGAAACATCTACAAAAATGTACGAAGTCTGATGGAGTCTGTCGGCGGTTAATTACATTCATAATAAATTCCTGGCCGCAACGAGAGGACGTCCCTAATCATCTTCGACATTACTACGAGAAACGCAACGAGCTTTCTTATGAAGACAACCTCCTTCTCTGGCA
The DNA here is from genome assembly GCA_948293265.1 of Cheilosia impressa. Taxonomy (NCBI): domain Eukaryota; kingdom Metazoa; phylum Arthropoda; class Insecta; order Diptera; family Syrphidae; genus Cheilosia; species Cheilosia impressa. The sequence continues at coordinate 41,048,387 of OX411883.1, forward strand.
GGGAAGGCTTATCATTCCGACGACACTTCAAAGGACAGTATTGGACATGTTACACGAAGGACATCCCGGAGTTTCAGCGATGCAGTCGTCGGCTAAGTTTCACATCTATTGGCCAAATATTAATGCGGACATTGTCAATTTCGTTAAACGCTGTGGAGCTTGCCAGGAATCAAAACCAAATGATAGCAACGTGCCGTTGTATCCTTGGAATTCACCATCAGAGACCTGGGCAAGAATACATATAGACTTTGCAGGTCCATTTGAAGGGAAAATGTGGTTACTTGTAATCGATGCATATTCGCATTGGTTAGAAGTTGTACCAATGGCCGACATCAAAACATTAGCTGTAATCACTAAGTTGCAGGAAATTTTCGCGAGGTTTGGCATTCCAAAAATAATCGTATCAGACAACGGTCCTCAACTTGTGTCAATAGAGTTTAAACAGTTTTGTGTAAATAACGGTATTACACACGTAAGGACCACACCGTACCATCCAAAAACAAATGGATTGGTAGAACGAGCTGTTAGGACTTTCAAGGAACGGATGAAAGCTAGCAGATTTAATGCCGATATTCATGGACGATTACAAATGTTTTTGTTTAATTACCGAAATACCATACAGCGATCGACTGGACGTTCTCCAAGTATGCTGATGTTCGGTAGACCTTTACGAACAAGGTGGGACCTTATGAAGCCAGACGTAAACAAAGCTATGGACAAAGAAAAATTAAAACAACAATTCAACTACAAGCGGACAATTGATAAATTTTTTGAAACGGGGGAGAAAGTCTGGGTGAAACGCCCGTTATCAAAAGGTTACGAAAGAGGACATATCATCAAACAGCAGGGACCTTATTCGTATATTGTAAATGTATGCGGATTAAATCGACGAAAGCACGCTGATCAGTTACGTCATCGTGAAGACTCAGAATTTAACAATCAGCAAGGTAAACCAGCTACGACAATATTTAAACCAGCTACGACATCATTTAAAGCAGCTACGACATCATTTAAACCGGCTACGATATCATGTAAATCAGCCATAGCAGAATTTGAACCAGACAACGAAGTTAACGAACAAAATTATACAGACAACACGCCATCACCACAAGAAGCTGTCAATGAAAGTGATTGTCAACATCGAAGGAATCCTCCAAGACAGCGTCAGGTACCAGCTCGGTATAGAGATTAAATTTCTCTAAGTGGGGGAGGAATGTGGTAACACTGGCATAAGAACTCTACTACTTTTTAGCAGTACCAAACCTGTCATCCAAAACGACCCGCCAACGTTGAAGAGTCGCATCGCAGTTTTCGATCCAGCCAGCCTACCACGGAACCTCAGTTTTTCAGCAGTAATACCACAGTGGAAAAGCTTTTTTTGCTTTGTAACTAAATTCTTTCTCCAGAAAAAAAAGGTACACCGACGACGACGACATACCGCCAACTTTGAATGGCATGCCGTTTGCTGAACCCATTGGCAGAAAGGATGGGAAAGCTTTTAAGTGGTTTCAATTTCAACTGTTGCAACTTGCAACACCCTGACGTTCTCACTGACATCAGCTCCAAGTCGTTGCTTCGTCTTGTTGTAACCAAATGTCCCCTGAGTTCGTCCCAATTATCAAGAAGTGCCTCAGATGATCTGGTGGGCCGATGACTCCAGTTCTTAGTCTTTGTCACACTCGCAGTTTGTACATATGAACGAACTCACCTATGTTACAATTGATTTTCGGTCCGAGACAGCGCCCAACCTTTGAACATTGAAGCGATTTTATATTTCCGATGGGTTGCGGTCACAGAACATACGTTCGAAAAGGGAGAATCGACGGCAGATGCACGCTCCTCACTGTGATGGCGACTGACCTGGAAGAAAGTAAAACTTCAGCCTGCCGAATGGGACCACTGCTGCCTTGCTTCAATAAAAGGAAGTCATCGTGCCTGTGAAAGTCTAAAAGCGTTCCCCGGAGAATCACCCAATTTCCCTTCAGCACAAATGTTACTCACTCTACCTCGTACGTAGCTTCCTAGAAACTTCCTTTTGCTGCGATATGCAACATTCGAAATGTACTTGTGAAATGTTTTCCTCGGGTTGCAGGTTATTACAGAAAATTTACTGCCATCCGTGTCTACCAGTCTGAGTCTTTTCACACGATTTTTTAGAAGACCATTCCCTGACAAAACATCCGCCAGTGTCCTGAGTTGCTCCCCGCCTAGTCTGACAACTTCCATAGACCTTTTGCGATCGAATTGTTGCCAAGGTAACCTTGACCACCTCAGGTCGGCTTCCGTCATTAGTTGGCCCCTAATCGTGATCCATAGGATACACAGAGATATACCAGGTTTGATATCCACTTTCTCTCTTCTTTCCAGTTCCCTTTTTATTCCAACTCTTCCTTAGTGTCCAAATCCACCACAATCCCCTCGATTCTGATTACACAGTGCCCTACACATTTTACGCCTGTTACTGAGTCTTTCAGAAGTGATGTTGATAATCTATCACAGTGTCCTGATGGCGATATCCCCTCCAGATATATAGACCTCGTTCATTTTCCTCGCAGCATACTGCGTCCACCAGAAATCTCATGTTGCAGCACCCCCAAACCTGTCAACGCGATATCTCTCATTTAAGTTCCCGCACCTCGCATGCCTCCAAATCAAAAGTTCAATCATCTTGTGGAGTCCTGCACCTCGCTCGGTGGAAAAATTAATTTAATAAAACAATTACACACGACCCCGATTCTGATAAATTAACCGCACATAACCGGGAAGCGAATCAACAAAATCCGCGTTCTCAGTTTCCAATTAAAAGGAACACAAGAGTTGTGGGTATCGCCCGCGAAGACCGACTACTCGCTGCTGCCAGAGGTTCAGAGATTTATTAAAATCGGATTCCGGACAGATGACGACGATGATATGCCGGTGGTGATGCGGCTGTGATGCCCTCGTGCTATAAAGTGCTGATGCTAACAATGTAAACATTCGGATGGCAGGGATTTTTGACACACATTTCGACGAGAAAGGTCTGTTTGGGTTTGGTGTTTGTGCGGTCATACGTACTCGTGCATGTGCGTTTATCTCGGGGCGTTGACGTCTGATTCACGAGGCCCGGTCAACGATTCCGATTACTGACCCATAAATTACGACTTTAATTGTATATACGTTTGTGGGTCACGGCTGGATTACCGGGCTGGAAGATTGATATAAAAATATATTTCCGCGGCTTAGAGCGGTCTGGTGGGTTTCCGTTTTTTTTTGGGGAATTACCACCTCCACAGCACAGAGGAGGAGGGTGGTGCGCTCTTGCCTGGGTGTCTGTGATGGGCCGCAACAAGTGTTTCACTGTGCACGATCGTGACGCAACTTAACTTTGGCATTTGCATGTCACCATTCTCCACCGCTAAGATAAGAGCTTAACGGTCTGTGCGAACGACGGACCTGCGCGCATGCTTGTAGTGACCTCCATTCGGCGGCGGCAACCATCGTCATTAAGTCGTGGGCATATGCACTTGCAGATGCATTTCGCGTCGCATTCGCCGTTGTCGTTGTCGTTGTCTTTTCAAATTGGCCAAGATGACCAAATAAATCATGGAATTCCCATTGTGAGTCCCCATGTGACATGGTTCGCTTACTATGGTGGTGCGGCAGTGAATGATGAGGTGGAGAATCGGAAAGTGCGGGCCTCGGCATGGACCCCAATGCGAAATGTTAATTATGTAATTTACCACTTGTTTGCCGCTCGCAATCCTCCGTGATATCTGTTGGCTTTGGTAAGAATTCTGTGCGACCATTAAATGTAATGAGGCAACTGTTGCTTGGTGGTGGTGGGTGGTGGTGGTTAAGAGAGGATGGGTGAGTGCTGGACTGCTGAGTGTTACAATGGTTTGAGGCTCATCACGCAATCGCAAAATTGGCAGCTAATGATATGTTTTGATTCGTGCTCGCCAGAGTCATGCAATAGTTTGCACATGCATCTCACGGATGAGAGTGTTGCTTGCATAGATAAGTCATTGGGTCATCATGGGTGGGTCTGGGTATATCGACTCTTGTATTGATATAATCAGAAACTGGAATGACGTTTATCGTTCAGAGTGCAGCACGAGAGAGATGGTTCGCCTTTCCCAGTCAACCTTGGGAAAAGCGAAGCATTTATGATTCACCAGCGCCCCCTATAGTGGTTGCAGAATCGGGTTGGGTTTGCATTAATCAATTCTTGAAAGTTGTAACCCTCTGGAAATATTTCCGAGGCAGGTCCCCGTAGCTGTAGATAAAAACCAAAAGTTTTCGAAAAGTGATTCACAGTTGTTGGGTACTGATGGGCTGTGGTTGAGACTAAGTTCCTTGTAACATCGGATATTTGCTATAGTATACCTTTAGAATAGACGGTTTTCGGCGGACAGTCTTCTGTGTGTCAGGTTTTTTAAATGATAGTGTATAGGATCTTCCATAAGTCGGAAAAATGTTCTTCAAAAGCTGTCATGAAGGCTAGGTGAAAGCATTTTGGCCGTGCTCTATATGAGGGAGAAATACTCTAAGCTCGGCTTTGTAGAAGATGAAGAGTTGCTTTTTTGCTTTTTTGCTTTGTATACCTCGATTTGGAATATTTAATAAGTATCTATGTCATGCTATCCCATTTAGCAAAGTTCGAAACCTAAATCGCTCTAAAAGCTGAAGATATTCCTTTTAAATGATTCCATTGTAGGCCAGGCGCACAAGTCGCATTGTCTAACTTTTTGCAAAGCCCACCGTACTAACGATATATATCCATGTACCAAATTTTGCAGCCATGGCTTGATTTTTGTTTTATTTTATACCAAGGTTAGCGTCTTAAGACTGTTTGTGATATGGGAGGTGCCACGTCATATAGTCCATAGTCCTTACGGTTATTCGACAGTCCATAATGAAGGACCTAAACGAACCAAAGAGTACTACATCGCCCTCATTATACCATTGACTAAAATTGGTGGCCAGAAATACAACATTCCCAAAGAGGTAATAACAACTTTTTATCTGTAAGAAATACACTCTAAAAGCACTTACATTCCATTCTTTTGAGGTCATGGAAACGCCTTATGTAATATTTTGAATCAAGAAAACTATTTTTACGGTTTCCTTGGCAGAAGATCCTCTGGTGACTTGATGGGTTATATCAGCTTATTGTGGAACCAATCTCTCAATCATGAAGACTGATATTTTAAAAAGGGATTCGACAGAGTTGTCTTTTGTTGAGAATCCATGTATCTTTTTATGTTTTCGATGGGACTCTTATTGAATGGATTATAAACTACCTTTTTGAAGTCTGAAACACACCATATTAGCGCCGGGGCTAGGTTTCTCTGAATATTTGTCATTACCTAATATTAAATATTCGAGCATTTTTTTTTTTCCTTTCGTTGCTGGCTTTTTTCATGAGTAAAAAGAGATTTTTTTTTTTCTTATATTGTCTGTCTCTCCTTGTTGTCTGATCCAATTCGCATTAGCATAGCGTTTCATATTCATTCGAAAACTCACGTTCCTGATCTTAGGCCGTACGCAACTGGTTATAAGTTTATCAAAAGACTTGACAAGGTTTTAAAAAGGGGCTTCCAAAACGCAATGCTGTCTCTATACTCTAAATCGAAACCCAAACCTTCCGGTATTATCCCTGAATGACACTTGCTTTATGTGTGTTCAACCTTCCATTGCACGACTATAACCACAAAGCCTTCAAGAATTCTGCAAAATGTCTAGGTTCCATCAAGCTGTACACGCCACTCTATGATGTGGCTACAACATATAAAGCCCGAAATGAAAGCATCCATCCTTGAGTAAGTGCCTGTGTTGTCGAAAAGCTGTAATCTGATGAGTCCTACTCACCAACAGCTACTACAGACATTCAAGAAAGGAGACCTCCGTAGATGAGCCAAATACAGAGGCATCACCTACAAGATCGTATATCTACCTTAATCATATGATGGCCTGTAACCTGTAACCTTTCGTTACCAAACTGGGATCGCATCGAGTCATCATTGAACGCGCTATTTCTGGCCGTCCTTTGCTCTTCTATCGGTTGATTTTTTTTGTATTAGTGGAGACCTAACTAACAAGAAAAAAAAGTGGCTAAGGAAGAGGTCTAATAAAAAGTCACATAAATCTTGAATTAAGTGTCCTTCTTGATCAACTGATGACTGACAAGTATTCTTAAAATGTCCGTTCTAGTTTCCATGAAGCTTTGCCTTCAATCGCTACTGTATAGCTTCAAGCTATAGAATGCGTGAAAGAACATTGCACTGGGGTCCTTCTCGCAAATATAAAGAATACGTCCTTGAGCTAAAATTCCTTCCTATTTTAACGGCAGAGGATCGTGTCAATAAAATGCAGTCTTTGTAAAAAAATTGGTTCGATTTGGGTTGGCTGGCCCCAAAGGACAATGCCTATTCTCATTCTAAAAAGCTGTCCAACTTTAAAGCGCGCACATGTCAAAGGTGCTAAACTTGAACACACAAAAAGGATGACAAAATCACAGCTCAAGCGTGTCGATACAATGGGGAACGGACTTTTTCTGAAGCCTATGAGTACATAAAACGCCGTCTTAAAGCTGATCTTGAGCCGGTCACATGAAAGTATACCCTTTCCTTATACCAATCCAATGGCATACCTCTGTCAATCGCACAGTTCCAATAGATGCGGCTTTTACTGAATTTGCAGTGTTGCAAATCCAAATGCAAAAGTGGAAACCTCCAGAAACCATTCAGGCGCACCTTGAACTCCCCACATATGGCCGAGCGCACTAAAAATACAATTTTCACGCTCGACAAAGCGCAAAATTGTGCGCGCACTTCCAAATAACCACTCACTCGCTCACATATCTTCTTCTTTTCATTCTGGCTGCTGTCATGATGGGCCATGGGCGATTTGCGATGGGCCCCTGCATCGAGCGCGATAACAATCAAAAGAGGGCGTCCTCCATGTCTCTGACTTCTGCTGATGTTTGAACAAATTTTCTGATTGCAATGATTTATGAGCGAGCTGCGCGTCAAAAAGGCACACAAGACGCGCGTCTTCCTAATTACTATCCCCATCATCCATGCCAACAATGCCCGTGCACACACATAGAGGAAGGAGGCTCGCCAATTCGTACACCCAACAGCCGCCACCAGCTCGTCATGGTGCGGTTGCTGATGGTTACTCCTACTGTACCCCATCAGCGGACAGCGTACAGTGGCATTATACGCTTGATTGATTTCGATTAATTTTATGTGTCCAGGAAATCGAAACTTAATGACAGGCCCTACTGTGTGTTGTGTGTTGCGGTGTGGAATGCAAAAATTGCCATGGGGCCGTCGGTGGCTCGTGTCTATCACTGGCCAGCTATCAGCAGTTGAGTTGGTGATCCCTCTGCAGAGCCCGACGTGTGTCTTGCAAGAGCGCGAAATTCGAGATGCTAAGGCTGACTTCCCGGTTGCATCATTGCAAAACAGCAGTACTAGGCACGAATGTGGACCTTAAGAACTTTGACTCCTTTGGAGTCGCGGTCTCGTGTCCGTCATCGGTTTCGGGGCAAATTGCCGAATGGGGCGTTGATTATGATGACGGCCTGCGATGATGGGGGCTGCTGCCATTTGAAATTAATTTTGATATCCACCTCGCGAAGAGGTGAAAATTTGAATTTAATTATCTGACACTGCCACTGCTGCTGGGTAGTTGGTGGCGTAGCATGCGGTATCTTGTGGTGATTTGCATGCCAATTTAATTGGCCCAATCATTTGAGAGTTTTACTGATGGCAGGTATGGTGTGCGAGGCGGCAATGAGGAAGTCTTTTCGTGGTTTCTTTTGTTCTTAAAGGTTGCAATGGTGATGGTAGTACGCGACAGCTGGACTGACCTGACGGAGTGGTGATAGTTGTAGGGACAAGGGGACGAGTCGATCAAACACTCTGAACTCTCGGCGCTATTTACACGAATAGGACGGATGGAACTACGCGTTGGATTTCTTCACCTGTCTTAGAAACTTTGGCTTTCTACACGTGTCGTCTTGTCAACATCATTTAGAACCTCTTGGAACACTCTCAAATTTATTCTCATACCAGAACTAAGGGCAGTCGACATTTGCCACTGGCTGCGGTCACTTTTATGCCAGAACCCTAAGTTTGCCACACTCCTATACCAAGCAGATGATTTTTGGAGCAACAAAGTGGGCTTTTACTTAGACAGTAAGGATTGCCACTCTCCAGTCATCTTCCCTGTCGTTTTCTGACGACACTCTTTGAGGCTGCTACGCATTTGTTTTCGCCTATCGTTGTCCACCGAGTTCTCATCAGTTGTTGTACCGTTAGCTATCCTGGCTCTTTAGGAACTGTGGCATTAGAGTGAGCCCTCCCGCATATTTGTCCACAGCCTTTGCGAGGGTTGACCGAACAGACTTATATGTTGTTAGTTTATCATAATCCCAGGCAGGCATTTCTAAAAGACTGGAGGACTTTAAAGCTTTGTCTGTCCTTTTGCTTCAGTGGGCAGGTGGTTTTTCTCCCAATGGATGTAAATGACAATATGAACAATATCGATGAGTTGGCGATGTGGCGATGTGGGTCAACTGTGTCCAAGCTCCTCTGAACTGGAATAGGCCTACTTGTTAAATGAACACCTCCTATAGTTCTTCGTTGAATCGTCTTCCCTAAGACCTCTCAGACTCAGTGCCAACGGGACAACATTTCTTGGGAATATTCTCTCGAAGTGGCCTACGATATAATCATCCGCTTTTAGACAAGTCCATGCTTCGAATTCGAAATCTTCAGGCGAGATACTAGTCACCCTTTTGCCGGCACCAAGCTTGCACGCAGCAACAAGGCTCCCATTATTACATACGTCTTGTATAGAAACTTTTCACGTCTTTCCTTTCCCTCACTCATGTGGTATCACAAATGACCTAAAAATCCGTTCTAATTGTGTTATTTTCGGGACGACATAACCTGACCTAACCTAAGTCCATAGGGCAGGACTGGAACTACTACGATCTCCTACAGAGTGTCAGTATACAAAGCTACTTTTCTAGCAATGGGCAAGACTTATTCTTTACTTGATTTGTAATGAAATCTTTTTGATGTACCCAAGAAAGAGCAGAGCCGAGGTAGATATGTAGTTTGTCTTAGAGATACCTTAGAGTTTAGTTGTCTTTTGTGAAGTATGTTGGATTAATTTATGTTGGGTGTCTGTTCTTGTTGACAGTATATATATCTGGTTTTGCCCTCGTAAGCACAGTTTAAGAAGCTTCACGGCATCGATTCCCCTTGTTTACATACTTTTAGCTCCCGATTGTGAAGTTATCTAACTTGATGCAGCAGCGGGTTTCCTCCATCGTAATCTTACACCATCAGATAAGTTTTTCGAGAGGCTGTGTACAGCTCGGCTCTATAAATGCTGTCCTATAGGCGGATTTGAAGTCAATGATCGGCTTGGACTTTGTGTGCGACTGATATATGTCAACAATCAGGCTACTTATGAGGGGTCTTATGCATTCAAGGAATATTGTAGGTATATACATTGAACCCTCAAAACGGCCTTGCGCGCGATGTTAAGGGAACTTTTGCTAACTGATATAAATTTATCGCGAGGTTGACGAAAGATAGAAAGAAAGGTGAGCTTTCTTTCTCAAGATCCCATTCATCAGGCTGACCTAATCCTATGCACACTCTCCAGCCAAGTCATCTGCAGTTGCTCTGTGTGCATCACAGATGAGTTCACCAAGGTCAAGAGCGACTGAAAAGAACAGCCACAGGAACCCCTATATAGACTTAAATAACCTTCTCTGACGAGACGTCTTCAATAAAGTGCCCCAGAATATAAAATGCAAATGCGGTGAGACCCAAATGTTTCCGTGGGCTACACAAATATTTAAACACCGGGACAAAAGCCCTTCCGCCCTCAGCTGTGCAGTCGTTTTTATTTAAACAACTTATACCAACTGCAGCTACAGACAGATCCTCCTTCGATGGCCCTGATGTCTACTGATTCTACGTAGAGTAAGTCCTACAAAAATTTGTATAGAGACGATAACAGGTTCCGATGCACATTATTAGACATCATAGTTGCGTCTACAAACTGAAAGGCTTCCACATTTCCGGGGAATTGTTTGTCGCTTCGGATCTCCCAAACTCTCTCTTACAAGTGCTGAAGTATTTCGTTATACTGCAGTGCTGGCCCTCAACCCTGATATGGCCATTACCGGCTTGTAAAAAAAGTCCCCCCCAAGATGTCTGTCCTCATCCCTATTCGTTCTTGTCTTTGTTTCCTTTGACGCACGACTAATTAATTACACGACCTTCAGGCAGAGCAAATGAGCCCGCGCGAAAGGACTTCTCTTCCGTTTCTCACAATCAGCTCCCATTCTACCCGTTTTGATGATGTATTGCAAACTCGAAACAGAAAAAACTGGGATCAGAAGCCAAAATATGATACCGATTCGTCTTACATGACATCCAATTAGCCAACCCGCCATTTGTATTTGTCATGTTACATAATAAGCACTTAGTTGCCTGCCCGTCTCCACAGCTAACATCGGCCGTTCGCCCAAATTGCTCGATGCATTGTGGATCCATGCCCAAATATTTTTTTCCCTCGTTTATCACTGACACACACCTCCTGAAGGGTCAGCCTCCGGACAGGATGCTTATTTATTTGTATATCGAGGTCAGACGACCTCATATAATTCGTGTGCCTCACCCATAATCCCTGACACTTGGCATCGGCGAAGTGAAAGACAACTTGCCGTGTTGCATTCGTTGAACTGGTTTGAGATAAGGAATTCCGGACGGATTCCCATTTAAAACCCCACATGAGGTGGTTCCGCCATACCTTATCCATCGCACAGATAAAACACACAAAAACAAACGGAGCGCTAGATCCAAATTCAATTTGTACATCATTAGTTCCGCCTTTCGCTACGCACTTTCACAAAACCTGCCGCACCGATCGTCATGGGGAGTCCACGGTGTCTGTGGTGTACTATGTGCAATGGTGCATCTACCACAAGGAAATCCAAATCGCGTCCTATAAGACGTCGCGGCTGTTTGTCGATCTCTATAACATTCAGGTTTGTGTAGCGCCATCAAAAATGAGTCCCATCCATAGCAAATAAAACCAAAGCAATTGGGTGAAGGTGAAAATATCAATTAGCGGGCCGACGAACCTCAAATGCGATCTCCCAGCGGTGCTCCATAAGTCTGGCAGCGAATTAGTACCATCGCACCATTAGTGAGCGCGATTGCAGCTGGCTGTTGTCTGAGGCAGCTAAGGATCCGCCGCCGAGTATCAGTGCTCAGTGGATATGTGCGTGTGCACTGTACGCTGTGGTGCGCGTGTCCTAATGCAACATAATTTCCAATCAATTAAACGAGTCCATGCGAATGGTGGTTTGAGTGTCGTGCTGCTGCGCCACAATCAATAGAAGTGCTTCCATATATTGCGCGTGGCGTTTTCGTACTTCCTGTCTGTTGTTGCGGCGGGACTGTGAATGGGGCGCAATAATTATGGAATTCGTGTCGTGAATTTGAAAGTGTCAGCAGGTTTAGGGACAGAGCAACAAGTGGCAATAATTGGCACTTTAGCCAATGTCTCTAGGACATCTTCGAAATGGAAGATACGGTAGAAGGCAGAGGCAGATACACTGAGAAATTGGTCCCCTCAAGTTTTTCCAGATTTCGCTCGATTGTCGCAATCTTCTAACCCGGTTTATGTCAGTCCGCGTGAGGTACAAAAATCGTTCGAAATCATCACAAGCCTTATTTTTGCATGCTTGCCTCTAACAGTGTCTACACTGGCACATTTTGTGGCGCTGTCAAGAGATATTAAGACCTTGGACCGTTTTAGGCCCAAATCTGTTTGTTGAACTACTTTTCCGCCCAAGTTTTGATCTTTCGGTGGCATCCAGTCTTGTTCTGAGTAAAATCCTTAAACGGAAAATTCACAGTAATTCTTTATCTGCATTTCAAACTGCATGTGGGCTCTCGGATCTCGAAAACGGTTTCCATAAGTTACGAAGAGTCCACAACGCTATTCTGTCTTGAGAGACACACCTAGAACTGATTGGTGGGTCCTTTGTAATACCACATGAGTGAGGGGAAGTCGCGAATTTCCAGACCTGACTGCGTGCAAGCTTGGTGACGATTTCTCTTAGGAAAGACCTGTAGACCGCTTATCCTTCGAAGAACTCGGAAGAACATTTTTTGGGGTTTCCTGAGTTTCTCAAGGTGGAGCTGACCAGTAGATGCAACAATCTAATATCCTTCCTAAGAAAGGAACATGATGCAGTGCAAAAACTAGTGATTAAATCGATGAAGCCTGCTTACAGTCATTCAGACGTTGTAATTCAAGTGCTCACAAAGTGTACATGTGTGCGAGATAAGTCACTCAGAGCTTTAAGAAAGTAACCTTCCAAGTTGGCCTTTCGTAAGATGGCAAAAACCTGGACAAGTTCACAGCGGCTATTCAGAACCATTGGTGTGTCGTAAAAATTGTTTTATAAAATACCTGTACCGTACTGTCGCTCTTGGAGAACACCTCAAGACGCATCGATGTTTGAACCTATACACTCCAGTAATAGAGAGGAGCGAATTGAAGGGTCATTTTACCTATGCCATTTAGCTGGTGGAAGTACAGCGTAACTTGTGACGTAATAAGCGCAAATTTATCGGTGCAGTGGTAAAAAGAGGGCAGCGATCGGTGTGGTAATAGAACTGTTTCCACAAACTCAAAGACAACACAGAGTAACACTTTCAGAGGGTTCATTGTTTACTTTGGGTGTTTACCTGCTCAAAAGACTGAAAAAACGCTTATACTTAATTAAACGTTCAACTGAGTACTTTAACTGCCAGTAATATGCACCCAAGATTGACGTAGCTGCCTGAGGTGGCAAACGACCGAACGCACGCACCATAGCAACCAGAAGGTAGGACTGGTTAGTCCGGACATCGGATTAGAGTTAAGATGCTGAGAGCCTTCATGATGAGTGAAAAACAGAAGTGATCCTCAATATTCCTGAAGACGTACGCAGTGCGAGAGCTGACCACTAGTTTACGACTACAAGGTATGAGAGGTATCGGCTGCAGGATAGAACCCAAGATTTGTTTGGAGCAAAATAACTAACAGGTAGAAGACAAGTCATACCCGAGGCCGAACAAGTAGGTTCCTGCGACGGACCCTGCTACGTGGATCACAGCAACTTCGTCATTAGAGTACCGCGTCGAGTGCCGATCATATATTTTTTTAATTTTCGAAAAGGCAATCACTCTCACATCGGCGCAGTGAGTAGTCCGGATGACTGAGCGAGGCATCATTTAAAACGTTTTTCCACTGCGCCACCTCCAGCAAACATGTGTGCCAAAGATCCGAGTTTAACTATCTTAAGAAGGCCCTTTTGATTCGTCGTATTTGTGGAACTTAATGTGAACTCGAACTCGAAATGCGGCAGTTGATCCATCCCACTGAAGAGGCTAGCCACCGTCATATACCATTCGAAAAAAGCTTTTAAACTTGCCACCCGGAACCTTACTACTTCATATAAAACGATTTTAACCTATAGATACTCCTCTATTAGCTCGTTCGTCGTTCCTATAGCTAGCTGCCTCCAGATACGCACACGAATTTGTTTGAGGTCGCCCTTAAATTCTGCGGTGGGGTCTTCCGCTGGTATGTTCCTCCAGCTAGCTCGGCACATAGCTATACATGCCTTCAGTTATACTCACTCCAATTTGGTTAAGGTCGCCCTTAGATTGTGTGGCGAGGTATTCCGCTGCTACGTTTTCCCTCAGGCGACAGACATCCAGCTTCATGTCCCGTCAAAGTTATTTAAGACTTTCCATCCAACTGCTCACCCGGAAATCTCCGGTACGAGTTGCCTCATTACAGTTTAAGCCTAACCACTTGGAGCTCAAAGATCTCTCGCTTAGTGCTCAAAGCTACACCGCATCAGAGCTCCGAACAGCATGTCCCCTTGGAGTATATTTTACATCTGCAAAGCCCTAGACCTAGTCCATCAAATAAATTACGACCACCATCAGGCAGAATACAGTCATACATCTCTCGCAGTCACAGTCATTAGGATGACAAAACATCGGCCATAGCTAAACGCACTACCAGTAAGTCACACTGCGACGCAGAACATATCGTTCCGAGCGCGCGCGGAATCGTAAACACATCACAATGTTTAACAGGCTGCATATACGGCTCCAAGTCAGACCCAGAGAAAGCAAAGCATGTTGCATGTCACCTGTCAAAAATTATAAAGCGTCCTGGTGTAGCCAACCCCAAAAGCCACATGCGAAGCCAACAACCATAATGACTGGCGAATTAACACTTTTTTTACGGTTAATTTGCTGCTGCGCACTCTATGCGGTATGAGAGCGCGCGGCCTACAGATAACAATCGTAACACTCGCGATGTTTTAGTAGCAGCAAAGTACGCTACTGCTGCCGTATTTTAATTGCACATGACCGAGCCTATACTACTGGTCGGCGGGGTCATCTCTACAAGTGTGCCCGGTGTACGCCAGAAATTAGAATAAATGGGAGCGGTGCTAAATACGTGAGATAAAATCGTTAGAATACCAACATGAATAAGTACAGTACGCCACCATGGAGGAGTTATAAATTTCACAGAGGTCCACTGTCATGTTCCATCTGTCGAGCGCGCAGGTGGTGGTGGATGCGGTGGGGCTAAGCGCTTGCGATCATCTTTTCTATCGGTGGAGGTTATAAATATGTTCGAGAATTTAGCGACTAAGTGCGAAATGTCGCTGGTGCTTTGTTCGCGCGCGATGCTGGTGTGATTAGGCGAAGCGAAAAATATAAATCGTGCGAAAGATACGGTCGGGTTTTCGGTTGGCCTGGTCAGCGCTCTGGCCGTGTCAGAGGGGCTCTTCATTAGCATATTCCGACCGAAGGAATGTGAAATTTAATTATTTTATGGCGAATTGTTTTGTTTTTTTGTTGCGGTTGTCTGACGGGTATCTGCTGGACTGCTGTTGGTCATTGCTTAGGAATGGTGTCTGATTTGATTTCGCTCTCCGGATAGAAGAGTTTTTTGAGACCATATACTCGCTTTACCAACTGCCTCTATGGCATCAACTATTTCTTAGACTAGTTGGCATTGCCCTTAAGTATGGAGCTCATCAAGTTACCACACTCATTGAAAATGTCTTCCGGTGCTGAGCAGTGTTACAAGGTCCGTGGCTTGAACTACCGCCTGGTTTTAGTGTCCCCCACCCATCTATGAAGGCAACTGCGAACAGCTGCTCCTATTCACATCCAAATCTGTTTTCCGTCCCAAAAGTAACTGCTCACACGCCTGGTAGTATGCCACTGTGGCTCTCCTCTATATCTAGGGCATTTATGAAACGATGATGTATTTGGCGCCCAACATGATAAATCCCGACCGACCGACGAGAAAGCGTAACAAATGTCACCACGAGGCCTACTACTATTATATACGCACATTCACACACCGCGGCCAGTCGGAGAATCCCATGGCGCATCTGTTTGGCGCACGAAAATATCTCGCAGATCATGTTGTACTAGATGGCCAGTTGCGGACCCACTCATCAAAATGTCCATTTCGGCAGAAGAAAATTAGAAACGAATAGCGCGTCATGTCGTCTTTGCCTTGGCGTCTTTGCGTGCGCACTCGCTTGTCCATGCGTGTGTGTGTTAGTAGGGCGTCAAAGTGGGATTTGGTGTTAGAAGTGAAATTCCACTCCTCGCGCGCAAATCTTTACTGAGACAAAGTGCGTACAGATGTGCGCAGCCGCGAGAAGCTGCATCTTCCTGCGGGTAATTAAAATGAAACGTTCAGGAAAAAAGCCTTTTAAGCGCAATTTGTTTGACCCAAAACTGACAGACAAATGACACATGACGCGATAGTGTAGTCTGTAGTGTAGCCCGGGGGTGTACAATGTGCAAGACACCACTTATCGATTTGTCAAGAAGGAATTTACAAGTCATTCTAGGGACGTCGCGTCGATTCAATGTTTCTTAGAACTGCGCGAGTGGGACACACATGCAACACGAACGCTTCAAGGCGAGCAGGTGCTTAATGCTTAATTGCACAAGCGAAAAAAGGAAAAACAAGTATTGCCAAACAAATCACTTCGTTGGACATCCGAAAATGATTTTTGGTAATTTTTCAACTCCATGCCGCGGACGATTCAAGGTGAAACGTTTGTCTGGCTAGCCGCTTTGATTGATTAACAATCACACGACCTGCAGTGAATCCGTCGAAGCACGTTTGAGCTGGCCAAAAAC
Organism: Cheilosia impressa; assembly: GCA_948293265.1. NCBI lineage: Eukaryota > Metazoa > Arthropoda > Insecta > Diptera > Syrphidae > Cheilosia > Cheilosia impressa. The sequence continues at coordinate 41,064,652 of OX411883.1, forward strand.
TTGTCATTAATGAACAAAAAATGAACGAAACCCGGCCGACTCCATTGATGGACATGTCTCGTAACCAAACGAGATAATCACCCACTTCTGGCAGGAGGACAACGGGTACATTCTTCGCGTCCGCACAGACGCTTTATGTGACGGGAGGCGATTTTTAATGGAATCAAAATTGAATGGCCGCAAATGGAAAATCATACTGATTTGGACATTACTCTGACTGGGTCCGGAGATGTTTTGAAAAATCGCACTAAAGCAATTGGGGAGAATCCTGTTTTTGAAGATATTGTCGGATGGATGTCGGACGAAGCACTTTGGCAATTAAGATTCTTGAATGCTTTCCGGCTGATTGGGGATTGCCAATGGCAGTCGGAGGTTGGTGAAGGCATTCACGGTGCGGGAGTTTGGTTTCATTCTTCTTTGTTGTTTCTGAATTTTGATGTAGTCGATGTGGGTCTTTGCTTTTTTCCGATCAAGGGATACCCGTTTTGGTATAAAATGGGTTGTGTATAGCCGAAGAATTGGTTAGGTGGGTATCTGCGTAAAGGTAGGTAGACGTATGCCAGCAATTTGGTTCCACTGTACCCATTTTGAAAGACCGATTTAAAAAGACTTTGTGCTTTGTAACAGCTTTTAGAACCACCCAGATGCAGCTATAGCTTTAATAGGCGCTCGGCTGTCGGGGTATACGGTAGAGTTTCATCGACAAAGTTTCAATCTTTAACTTCTTGGGCTATAGTAGCTATCTCTGCTTGTAAAACAAAACCATCGTTGATCCTGTATGATCCATTTAGTTCCAGAGCTTCGCAAAAAAAGCCTGAACTTAATATATCCAATTTTAGACAGACAGCAATGTCTTCCGTCTTCCTGCTCTGTATATAAATGATTTGCTGACCCCTTTTTGCAGTGATTCTCCTTTGAAAGGCTTGAAGGGTAGGTAAAGTCTTGCTGTTCGTTCTTTCGAAGTTCTCCATTGTGTTTCAAAGGATTCCAAGCTCAGACTCCTTCAGCATGGAAGCGGCTTTTGGCCCTGCTCGTTTCCGCAGTTTTATGTGGAAAAGAATGATTTTTAGCACAATCCCCATTGCTGTCCTTATACCCTTTACTCCAGTTTATCCATCGCTAGATATTTCGCAGTAATCCCAGTCAGAGCGAGATAAGTGGTTTTAACTCGCTTCACCTAGGGTCTTTAGCATTTCCGGTATTTCATCCACAGCGACAGAGTTGAAAGCTGTTAGACATTTGATTACAAAAGTGTCTTTCTCTAAAGTAGGGCTTTTGTCCGCCCTGTCAATGAGTCTGTTATCATCAGCAACTGCCCTTTTCAAGATTGAGAAATTGAAAGAAGTGCTTAGAAATCTGCGTAAGACGTATACCATTTTTGGACTTATCTCCTTACCTTATTAGGTATCTAGATACTACACTCCCTATAAGAAGGCTTGCAGATCTGTGATTATGATGGACTAACTTTCGTTGAACTCTCTCCAAAAAGTTCATTGGCTCTTAAAACAGGCAATTTGTCAACACCCTCGCATACTAGTTTCGAAAAGCCGATTACCCAGGAATCTACACCTCAAAGGTATTACAGGTACCTATCGTACAAGTGCCTTCATTATATCTCAATTGCTCTGAAGCCCTTTCCCTATATACGTGAAGCAATCTCAGGTTTACCCTTTGCCAGGATGGGTCTGATCATTAAGACAAAATTTGCCGACTGCACCAGGTGTTGATCCTTTGACAGCTCAGCCCTCTAAACAAAGCAATCTTTAACTACACATCGGGTATCTCTTTTACAATATAAAAGTCCTTCCTTCCTTCTCTGACCTATGTCAATAAATCCACACGTGAACAATGAAGTAACAAGATCCCATATATGCGATCTTTTCAATGGCTGTTCTGAAAGGAACGAGATTAATGTTGCTCAAACTAACTCGTATTTTTTGCTGAGAAGCTCTTACAGAAACAAATTTTGTTGCCAGCATCTTTCGCCTCTTTGAGGTCGTGAGCCCTCAAGCAGATCATAAGACGATCAGTATGACGATAGTTGAAAAACCTTCTTCCCGATCTTCAAAACAGCCATTCCTACCATCCTTTATATCACAATAATTGTCAGAAGAGCAATCATAGAAAAAAAAAATAACACGATCACATTACCGTCTTCATTCGCCTTGATCGGCATATTCACACTGCATACTTACCGGAACAGCGCATTGTATGCCTAGTAATTTATTAAAATGCGCTCACAACAGATGTGTCATCGTATTAAATTTTATCGATATTTTATTACCTCCATACGAACGGTGATCGTAAATTGGAAATGTGCCACCATCGCGATCAGTCACTGAAAGTGGGCAAATTATCCAATAAACTACCCGCATCCGATTCTAATTTGCTTAATCGCCATCACTCGGCTCACATTAAGATTAGCATCTATTTCGTAGGAGACTCCTGGTTGTTCCTTATACAGTCTGATGGCGATCATGACATCAGCGCCCTACGTGATTGACAGTCAAAGCTCGAACGAGTAATGGAGGCCATTCGAGCGAATCATCAGGTGCGTATATTGACAACCCGAACGAGCGACGCACGGACATCGATAATGGCACCTACATCCGTTGCAGCATACACTCGCGGCGTGCACACACAAACACACACACACGAGCATGCCCCCGCCAATTAGGCCGCAATGAATGACAATTTAATATGCGAATTGACGGACACAGGCTGATCTGAAAATTTGCTCGCATTGCGATGGCTACGTGGCTCGGTGCATCATGGATGGATGATTGAGCGTCATCAATAGTGTGGTTAGATTATTACATCGCTACCAGTTGTCAGTTGCAGATCTAACGTGCATAATTGCTGTTTGTGTGTGTGGACGAGGTTGGCCTGGTTCCTCGAATGCGTTGCGCCATCAATTGGAGTTCGAAATAATTTCAAATAATTACCCGCACGTCAAAGTTGTTTGTTAGATGTCCAGAGAGATTGCCTTTGCGACGGGAAGCTGGATTCTGATCTTTTATCTGCGACACAACATCAGCTCGATCAAAAGAGGACCAATCCGTAGGTACATGGGGGCTATAGTGGCCACGGCGCCTATGAGCTCTCGGTGGCGCATGTAGACCACCACCGGAAAATTGCCGCCGAGCAAGGAGCGGGCGGTGGGGCGCACAACGGCGGGAGAGAATTTGCAATTTGATTTGAAATAAATTGGCAGCGGAGAGACAGGTTTAGCGGGTCTTGCGGTTTGCTCCTGATTTGGTTCACCTCGTTTGCTGATTACCTTTGATTTGCTTGAATTTGCGTTGTCCTCTCGCTCAGCTTGCACTCGTATGTGTGCCAAAATCTGTGCTGGCTGTGAAGGTTCAGGTTTTTTTTCCTAATGTGAGTGTGATGCTGAAACATAGAACGAAGAATTGACTGCGCGCGCATTCACGGTCATGATCGTTTTTGTAGATAAAGCGAAGCTTGATTGTGCGCATAACATCTGTGCGTGTACTATGTAGACCATCTGACCGTTTGACCTGATCCTGGGTATAGTTTTTGCCATACGGGGAAGAACATAGATTTAATTTTGATTAGGTGGATGTGTTCTACTTTGGTAGCACCGCATCTGCGCTTTTTCTCATCAACAGTCGTTGATCCTTTTGACTTTGTGAGGCAGTGCCAGATGGTATGCAGGAAACACAGATTGCTAGACGATAACCTTCCCAGATGAAAATCAGGGCATAAGTGAGCATATGCGAATTTAAATGGAATTCACTGCTGTCTGAGGTCTTTTTTCAAGAGCATGGAGGTAGGGATTTTGTCGCCAGTCCACGTGTTGTCTGTAGTTCGGAGAAGGCCGGTAAATAGCATGGAGTGACAGACAGGTCATAACCACTGCGACCCAAGAAACATTTCTGTTGCTTCAATGTTGTGTCATCGCTGACACTCCTTGTGCTTCTTGCAATGCATTTGCAAAAAATCTTGGTCATGTTACCTACGATGGAATTTTGATGAACAGAAGTCTCAACAAAGATATTAGCTGGTTTCGGATTTCGAATACCGCGATAGTAAGACACGTAAAGGCTTCTCGGTATCTACCAGCCGCATAAATCAATGAGTGTTCGAGTTCAACTCTAAAGACATTTGGCAATTAGTTTGTAAAAAGGTTTACTAGAGCTCATTGGATAGGCTTTTGGGTAATGGTTTTTGATTTTGAAAGCGCCATCTATCAGTACAGTAAAGTAATTTGCTTAGCAGTCTTGATACTTCAAAGCAGTACCTACGTGACGAAATTTTTTAGCTCGTTGACTGATATGGCTATTTGGTCCCAGTTTAACAGTAGTTTTTTAGATATTCGAAGAAGCCGGTAGCCAGATATTGGTCTCTGAAGTTATCCACTTCGTTTTCCAACCTTTTGCATACCTCTTACATAACTCAAAAGGTAATAGAGATGCGTGGACCTCATTCAAAAGAAAGGCTATTCCTACTCGGAACTGCTACTACTTTACTACCTACTTTTTAATGTCACGTATATGAGATAAGCAGAAAAGATCTTTCTCGTTTCGGCGAGTCAGAATTATTTAAAAAAAAATATATAGGATCCCTTACTGTTTGAAGGACTTAAACCTCTCATGTAACTTATTAAGAAATCTAGCCATCGACCAAACCTTTACGCTCCGGTAAATCTTAGAAAGACGCCGGAATTCAGAGATCGATAAGGCACTTCCATGCTTTATGCACTTGAAAGCCGCAATAATTAGAGGCTATGGCCCTTGACGAGACATAAATCGAACAGCTCTTCAAAGGTTGTTTATGCACTAGAACAAGGCTCTCACCAGGAATTTCTAGCCAGATTTCGTTCCCCATTGTAAAGATGTCTTTAACCGTCTGCGAGTAAGCAGTCTTGGTTTTTAATGAAGTCATTAAACGACCTTATTGATACAGCAAACGCTAACCTGAGAAAGGCCACTCGTGTCTTCAAAAGTCATGCTTCTCGTATAACCATTTCCGAGTAAAAACGCTACACTGGTCAGGGAGATGTTAGATACCTTTCGTCATTCTAGATTTGACGAAGGGGATGTGTGTGGCTTCTTTTCGACTCAGTACTAGTTGTAGTCGCAGTAGGTCCATACCGAACCCTATGACAAGTTTATTGTTTGTTGAGTTCAAAAATAATTATCCAAGTGACACCATACGGAGATGATGATACGATTTTGCCCAACTGATCTGAGAGGCTGATGAAAGCTTACACACTGCACAAGCCTTTTCAAAACTCTGCAGTTGATTTTTTCTCACTGATTTTCTCAGCCTAATCCTTCTTCCTGCACCAACGGTTATACAAGACAAAGTGTTTTTAATCAAAACGCATTCCTGATGGTAAACGTCTCTTAGCCCGCCGCTTGGTATGCGCCTTTTGCTTTCTCTACCGACATGCACGATCCAGGTTTTTTCTCTCAATCCACCATGATGAAGTGACGGACCATTTTTCAATCATCGGTCCAAACATCTTCCTGGTTCCACCTACATAATGCGTCGTCGAGTGATAAATTCGCTTAACAGCTCCACCTCCACATCAACGAAATTGTGGAAACCATACGATAAAATCCAATTCATGTGAGAGCATGCCGCAAACTCCATTGCGTCCATTGACCTTCAACATGCAAAGGGACCGCAAATCAAAATCGTCCCTCACCCCTTGCCGATGCCTTTCAGTGAATACCGCCCTCTATGTGTGCGGATGCTGAGGGACGGCAAGGGTTCTCTCTGTTAGTGCGTAATTAAAATGTACCTACTCATATGTTGGCTTGTCGTTATGCTAAAGAAAAATTGATGCACTCCCGAAGGCTGTCACATGCTTGCTCCTCAAGGTGGGCATGGGCATCCGCCATCCAACAGATGAAGTATCTTGTTATCTGCTTCTAGTATTTCTGCTGCGTCGCACTCATTTCCATATGGCCAATGGAGGAGTCACCGCGTTGTGGTATGGCGGCCGTGAAAATTGGAAAAGTGCTCGATAAAAATCTCCACCATCATTCTTTTTAATGGGTCTCGTTTGGTGGAGGCCCTTGGACTTGCACCTCGGGGCGAACCAAGTCCCTTCGGAGTTAGAGTGTGTGGTTCTTTGTGTTTTGATTAAGCGCAAGGGTTCGCATTCGCACTGTGTGTGTGTGTGTTGGGGGACTTTAATTTATTACGTCAGGAATTATGAGATACGACGATGATTTCGCTGGCAAGGTTCATTAGGATCTCGTGTGTGTGAGCCTTGATGTCAGCTATATGGTGGATGCGTATGTACTAATGCGGTTACGGCATTTCGTTAATTGAATCTGAATTCTCGAATGGGGCACGCTTGTGCGATGACCGAGGCTGTGCAGTTGTATGTTGTACGTATGAGGCGGTTTTTGGAGTGAATGCGTTCCTAATTGATTTTTCGTTTGGAAAAAAATCAAGAAACAGTTTGTGTCCTGATAAGATGTAGTAAGAGCGGAGGTGGATGAAGTTATTTAATTTTGAGTCGTCCCAAAAATATAAAAACTCTCGCAAAACGAAGGGAAAGATGCGGAACAGGGCGTCGAACTTTGAACAATTTAAAATAATATGCCTAACTTGACAGTGATTTTCGCTTGAACATGAAAATATGGTAGATGTTTTCGTGTTGGCCTAGGAATGGCTTTAGCATCCTTCTTACTGCAATCGAGTAGAAGGAAGAACCGTAGTCCTGCGTGTCGTCGATATGACTTATAGCAGTTTAACGATGGTTGAGTAGAGTTTAACCAAATCGCCTGGCAAGAAGAGTGGGTTGATAGAGAAATGCACCCGGGTTGGGGTCAAAATTCTGGATGGCCCGAAATTTTGCTTTTCTAAATTCTAAATTCTAAAATTTTTGCAGAATTTTGAAAGGCAGCAACTTAGAGATATTTTTTTTTTAATTTGTAACTTTTCTTTTCTTAATTTTTGTTTCATTATTTTATTTAAATTTACTGTTTTTTAATTTATTTATTTTTTTTCAATGGATAAATTTTGTTTTTTTTTTCTATGTGTATTTAATTTTTTTTTAACTTTTTTTTCAATGTAGGTATAGATATTGTTTTTTTATTATATATTTTTTATCTTTTAATTAAAATAATTTTTTAGTGTCTGCAGATTTTATTTATTTTTTGTGTTTGTTTATATTATTAGTTGGCAAAAAACTGAATAAGCAGAATATATTTGCTTAAAATTTTTAAAGCAGAATTTTGTAAATCAGAACTAAAAAAAAACAGAATTTCAGCCCGCTCACACAGTATACGTTAGGTGAGGGGGAATAGGGGTTGCATCATACCAAAATGGATGGTTAACATTGCAAAAGGCTACTATGTTGCTTTTGAGCTTTTTGGATGCCTCCAGTGCGATTTTTCGCAGACATATCTGCGTTTGGCGCGGTCGACAACATTCTTTTTTAAATCGAATTTATGATTGGGGCCGTACGTCTAACTATTTGAGTTTCCGTTTCTGCGACAGCACTCGATAAATCTGTCTATGGCTTTATGAATACTCATATAACTGCGATTGTCCTCTTCTCAAATCATTATCCCATCCAGACTGTAGGGACTTTTGACAGAAATATGACCTTCTATACCTTCCCCCCCCACTGCCATTTTCAACGAAAGCATTCTTCCAAGTACAATGCACCCGCCATTCACACACATATCTCTTTTCCCTAAACGAGCTCACAAATTAATATCCTGTCCAAATGTTATCGTGACACAAAGTGCAGTAGAGCAACCTATTACCCGAAGAAAATTATTAGAATCCTCCTCACACATGGAGCCGATTTATTCATCCCATTTTCATTGCCAGGATAATTAAATACCTCAACAGCGCTACCGCATCGACTAAGCGGACAGAATACACCATCCGCTTGGCACAGGCAGTAGCAATTAATTCACCCGCACATCCTTTGATAGCGCTCAGCCCCATATACATGAAATAGACTAGAAATGTGCTCGTCCTCTCCCCACCGTGTGCCAATTTATTATTAACATAATTAATTGAAGTGTTAACTTCGAATAAATTTTCTTAATGGAACCCGCCATTTGGCTCAAATCGGAGCGCATCAATTCTAAGGCAAGCGTTATCTCGCTCTTTGAAGAGCGCGGATCAGCAGTGCCTCGGCTGAGTTATGATGCCAATAAAACTTTAATTGCGAACTTAATTACTTTGATAAATTTGATTTCGCCTTGGAGTTTGGGGAGTGTATAGAGAGTGCAGACGGTGTGTATGTGTGCACGGTCGGTCGTATAGTAAGTAGCGTTTGAAAGTCTTCACCACTCGATTAGTTTTTTGAGTAATTGGAGCAAATTGCCGGGTGGAGGAGTTACCTGCTGATTGGCAACAGTTTTGTCTGCTTACCAGGAACTAACCGCAATATCCACAAGACACACGTGTCCAATGTTTGCGCAGGGCAAACTCTTTTCACCCTTTAATACGCCTGCGACCATGCAGAGACAGCCACGCTTTCAAGCACAAATACCACTCTGCAGCAGTCGCTTTAAGAGATGCGAAAATAATTGCCTAACGGTGGTTATATGCAAGTATGTATGCACGTTCTTGCCGCCATACAGCACAAGGTGTGACCGATGAGCGATTCGGCTCTTGAGTTGAAGTTTAAAAGCGGCGACACTTGCGGCTCATTAACTTTGATGGCAAATGTGTGCTTGGCGGCGAAGGTGCTGGTCCTGGTGGTAGTGGTGCTGGTTCGCGCGCACATATTGTGTAATTAATAACAATTACGTGAGCAAACAATGCACGCGACAGAAGAAGGAAGCAAATGACTGCAACGAACGTGCAACGTGCGCGCATGTTCAAACATTTTCTAGGAAGTCACTGAGACACCATGACGAAGGCACATATTTTTGATTTTATGCGCGAACGGTTAGTTTTAGTTTTGACAAACTCATGATCGAAGCTATCTTTAGCCTTTAAGGCGATTACCAGTTTAGGACGCGTAACAGGGACAGAGGATGACCCTCTTTCAAATTGAGAGAGCTTGCAAGATGATCCATACATTAAAACTAAGCAAAAGCTTTTGGATGCGCCTATTTAATAGGCATAGACTTGGATTGATTTGTATGACCATACCCACCCTTTGAGGCAAAAAGTGCACATTGCTAATGCAAGACCTGAAGCTTTTGGTTACTAAAAAGGATCACACGGATCGTTCACCTTAAGAAGCCATAAAGAAACTCAAGAGTAACTTCCTCTATCTTTTCTGGCTCATACTTTCATCTGCACAAACTGCGCCATCCCAATTAGGTAGGCATAGCACCAGACGACAAACTAACTTGCAAAGCCCACACTTGGAAAACCCTTGACAAAGCAACTGCTGTCTTAATCCGAAAAGATTGAGTCATCGTCAGATGCAATAGACCTACGTTACTATCGTCATGTTAATTGATGGGTGGCAAAAGGCAAATGGAGCCTCGACCCAAGAAACGCAGTTAAAATTATTCAAAGATTGGCGTGTATTAATTGCTATCACTGGTGGCATGTATTTCTGTCTACTCTATACGATTTAAAAGGATGATCTCGTATAGTCAGTCCAATAAAACGTCACCTTGTTCAAAAATACAAACCACGCCTGAGATATAGCATGAAGATCTGCAGATCTGTAAAACAAGTGACTGACCTCCCGCTTAGATGGTAAAAAATATCAGAGTCCAGACATGGATGAGTGGCCTCAGGGTAGATGTTGTACCACTTAGCATGACGTTAAAAAATGGCAACCGCTGTAGAGGCGGACAAAATCTCAGTCTGTACCTCAGCTGGAATCTCTGCAGTTGAACTCCGTGCCAGGGACTGATTAAGGCGTAATTGAAGAAGGACAAAACTTACTATATTTTCAGACAGTCAAATCGCCCTTAAAACCTTTGATTCATAGAAATTTAACTCAAGATGTGGGTTCTGTATAGGGAAATTAAGTGTATGGGGGAACAGGAAAGCTTTCCCAAGACTGGCGACAGGTGGCTAATTTATTTCTAATAAACTCGCAACCCTGCACATCCCTACGTTACCTATATGACAAAGACCCAAGAAGTTGCCTTTCATTGTCCCGGAGCCTTTTAAGAGAGTGACGACCAGCAACATCAAGGCAGAGCTAAACTCTTGGAAACCCAAAAAAAAGGTTATTGAAATAAACCTCCATACAGGTTATACGTCAGGTCGAAAGGCTGTGATAAAAAGAAGTCTACATTTCTATTAATTACCGTGAGTAAAAGTGATGATTTCTCCACCTCAAGTTCAAAAAATAAGTAGAATATCCCCACCGATATGTGAAGGTTTCGCCTTTGAAAAGCAAGAAACTGCGGAGCACATTCTGCATAAATGCCCGGCAATTGCCCAAAGAAGAATAAAACATATCACTGGAAGTTGATAAAAGCTTTTCGACATTTAGAAAACATCTCAAGTGATGTTTTTAAGGTTATTCCAAGACCCTAAATAAGACACATAACCTAATCATTCACTAGACTTTATGGGGGCCGTACAGTTCGGTGTGGGCCTTGGCCCAATCTTTTATCATTCTGATTCTAAGGGAGTATGCTGTGCTGCACTGAAAGCTAAGGTACATCAAAAAGACAACCGATCCGAATTTAAAAAAAGAATTTAAAGAAAGATCACCCTTAAAATGCAATATCCTTCAGTGAAGATAAGCCACATTGACCAATTGAAGCTTTCTAGCCGTCCTGATGTATTTAGAAAATTGCAAACGATTGATAGTGAATATCAAAAATTTGACTGAAAGTAGTAGCTTCAAAGTGTTCCTGATACTTGATTGACAGAGATTTGGCCAGAAAGGTATAGCTTCGTAGATCTAAATGCTCTAACCTATTATAGCACCTATAAAATTATAAGAATTTGGTGGTCCGCTCTTTTCATATATCCGGCTTTAAGGTGACTGGTAAAAGGCGTCTCTTAGACTAAGTCGAGGCACCAAAATCGATCAATTGAGGTGCCTTGGTAGTCTATAAGGAGAGCCGTTGCTGCCAGTTGCTCAGTCAACTTAAAGCCTACCTTGTTCGTGCGAAAAAAAGGCCAACAAAATTTAAACAGCCTTGAGCAGTTTAAAGCTTGTTAGTGCAATCGGCACAGAAGTGTTTGAAATGGAAGTTGTCTTATAAGTTGAGAGCTGTGCGCCTACCATCTCTACCAAAAGGAAACAAGTAGGTATGAGGTACCTGCAGACCTCTGAAAAGCGCGAAATAACCGCTGACAATCTTAAATAAGCAAATGAAATGAATGGGAACCAGGAACCACAATTCCATGGGTCGCGCCAAAAGGTGGCGAACAACTGTGAGGAAGAAGACGATTTAAGATTTTAAAAAAGATGTCGCATTTGGACTTGGCAACTGGAGTTAACTGAAAAACCAAGTCCACCCCGGACTGTAGCGTCAGATCAGTAGGTAATAGGTATACCTAAGTTAAACCGGATGAATTAAGATATTACGTCCAAGAGTAACATTCAGATTTTGACTAGAGTCCAACAATTTATCCCCGTCAAGAGCTCCCCAAAGCCTTTATGCCAATCTTTCTTTGCCGTAGTTCATACTTCACCAACGTCTGCATCGTGCGAAATAGAACAATTTACTTACAACAACCGAGTAGATCATGCCAATGTCACTTAAAAGTGAAGTCCATCTGGAAGACTTCCCCCCTTTCATCACGCAGGCTGCATCACAATACTTTTGACAAGTGTAACTCTGCTTGTCGATAGTACGGCCGTATCTTGTTGAGCAACACTAAAGTTTATGTCGTGCATAAACTTTAACTTGCCGTTTCGGACAAGTCTTCGTCGTTCACTTACTTTGAAACTGGCCCTTCACGATGCCAAAACAGGAACTTCATCCTCTGCCGGCATTGTTGCTGTATGCGATGTTTCTCTTGTCCACGCGGGTATACATATTTTTTTTGTTGTTGTGTGCAATAAAAAGCGACACGCGTGTTTCGATTATCGCCAACCGTTTATCTCAGCGCGATCTTTGCGACTGTAGAACTACAATTTTGGTTGTCCTTGAGACTCTCGCAGAGTGTAGTTGGAACTCTGGGTTGAATGGGATGCGTGCCCCCAATTGTCCCCCGCCTCCACCGTCGAGATATTTATGTTTATGATGCTCACACAAAAACCAGCCCGCCCCATTCACATCCCGCATTTTGTCTTTCGCATCGTTTAACGACGCGTCCTCGCTGTTGTCGTAGTTAATTTACATTGCGCTTTTGTTAATCAACTCAAGAAGCTGCGCGCCCCTCGTACACGTAGATAGTGAACCAATTGAGCAGGAAACAAGGAGGATGGTTTTTGTTCCTCTTGTTCGTATTCTCACATAATAACACACTCGATGAGTGAATCTAAATGGAGGGTTACTTTTGTTTTGCTTGTACTGTGCACATCCTATCTCCTTTGGCTAGAAGTACACTTATCTGCACACACTCAGAGTCCTCTTCAATTTTTTGTGGTTTTTTTTCTCGTGCAGGCTTGGGTTTTTGTTTATGCGAAAATGATGTCCTGCGGCATAATTGTTGTCTGCGCGCCACAGAGCACAGCAGAAGTAGTGTTGATGGCATAGTAGATAAGAAGACACATCGAGACGAAGTTATACAGCCCGCATACGTAGGAGAGATGGTACAAATTTGAAGTCCTTTTCTTTAGTGTGACATCGATTAGACCGTATCGCAGGGTATGCGTAGACAAAAATGTTACCCGGGGAGAATTTTATACATGGCCTGTGAGTTTTCTACACGCTTTTGGTTATCTCTTGGGTTTTTATGGTCATTTGTGGGGAATAAAGTTTCGATTTTCAGCAATGGTATCTGTTTCAATATTTCCTTAAGTTTTATGGGCGAAGCGAAGGTGGTCCGCGTTCGATATGCGCGCGCACGACAGAAATTCGAGCCCAGAAAAGTATTCCAATAAATTTAACTTTGGCCGGACGAATGTTAGAGAGGAGTGGACGATTGGGATCATTTTTAACCACTTAATACTCGGTTTTTGGTGATTCATTGAATGGAAGCTTGATTTAGATTCTAAATATGAAGGTTTGGGACCTTTTAACGTCTCGAATAGGAACTGAGGTCATGGATAGGCATTTCGTTTGGTTCAATATTGTTGGCATAAATAATTTTCACAAAAGCCTGAACCTTACAGTAGATTTTTTTAAATTTTCTAGAATCGTTGTCGAAAAAAATCGCCTTCCGATTTGTGGCTTCAAAAATTAGAACAATTTATTCATTGAAAGTATAAAAAATATTTAAGAAAAATAAACGGCAAATCAGAGAACAATTGGAATTCTATTATTCTTTCTTTAGGACTCCGACAGGAACTAAATACCTCGCCACCAGAAGATATTTTAACTCATCCAGGGTACCTCTCCTCCTATTTTATATATCTCTTTCGTTTCATGCTCGAATGTTGTGTCTCGATGTTGCCAAATTGCTAACGATTGGATAGGTGGACCATGTTATCAGATACTTCAAGTCTGAGTCTTCAAAGTTCCAGTTATTAAATTAAGAGCGGCGTTCACCGTAAAATTGTTTTTTAAAAGTAGACCCTTTTATGCCTTGAAAATATTAAAAATTGAAGTAGAAAGAGAATTGATTTGATTTGCAGAAAATACGCTTTCAGAAACTACCCCTGATTTTGTGTACAACGTTTTTAGTCGCCGTTTACAAATTACAAACAAAAAAATTACTGGCAAATCATTGTTAAAAAGAAAAATTCATAAGAAAATACTTAAGCAAACTTCTTTTTCTTCCTCTCCGTCTCTTTATTTCCTTTCTTCTTCTAGTATACATAAGTTATGACTTATGAATACTTACGCGGTAATTTAATAAAAAAATATACACATATTTGTAGCCTAAGGTTTACAAAGGTTTCGCAGGTAAAACTCAGTCGCTGAGTCGGTCTTTTCCAAGAATTTGAATGTGGGGACGCATATGGTTTGCTGTGGAAACTGATGACTTTTTACTTTGCTGGAGGTTTTCAAGAACTAAAGTTGATTGGCTTGTGCTTCGGTCAACCTTTTGGGTGCTGACTTATATGAAAGTGAATGCAACATGTCTGTCTGTTTCTCGTTTATACTCTTCCGGAATCTCATCTGATATCCCTTAAACGTCGAACTAAGTGAGTTTTCCGAGAGGTGCTCGATTTAGGGGTAATCAAACAGATGTCTTCTTGGTAAAACAAGAAGACGATATAACATTTCACTTTGCAGCCTTTTCAAAAATTTGCCTCATGGATGTAAAATTATCTATGCGAGGGCACTTTGTAACGAAATAAATTATGCAAGGAATGGCTGTGGGTACACAGACACCAGAGGACTTTATCCCCCACTGTCTGCGCCCCTAGGTCGGACCGTAACTGCCAAAATAAAAAGGTTCTTGAAAGCGCAGATATAAACAAAATAAACTCGACCCATTTCCCTGAAACCTTCCGCTTCTTATGCCACCCTTATGACCCAAGGTCACAGGATCCTAAAGTCAGTCCGGGCAGCGAAGACAGAAGGGTGTTCGGAGTGTACAACAACGTCAGCATGCTTGCACAAGGCACGACCTAGCTCGTCGGATATGGGGGGGGATCTTGTTGCTGTGACCCGAACATTGTTACGTATTTATCCATGCTGAAAGAGGAACTGGTATTCTGTTCCGAAGAATGTTTGAAAAAGTAGGAACCCGTTTTGTCCTTTCACATTACCTATTAAGTAGAATTTTCAATGAGGAAAACCAAAAGCTGGAAATGTTCTCCTAGAGCTGACCCACCCCTGCATTATCTCAAAGGTTTTTGATATAAGACATCCATGGCTTCCGCAGCGCTCCGTATTTGCGAAAGCCCCGAAATCGATCCCCTCGGTTAAGTTTTACCGTACAAATCCTTCCATTGATGTACCTAAATCACTATCACACCCCCCTTTAAAATAATCTCACACTAAGCTACTCATAATGAGGAGATACCAAAACCAGAAATATCTTCCCTTTGATTTCTTCCCATTGACTCAGATAGAAAGTTCGAACGATATCCCGAAAGACGATAACTGGCAACAAGAATAGTCCATCGTTTTACACGACATACTCCAAATTCTTTTTATTAATATTCAAAGGTTAAAAGCAATAAATTTTAATCACAAATTTTCAGTTTTATCGGTTTAAATTTACTATCGTATCAACCAGGGAAAACGCATCGACTGTAGGATTGTCAATCTCTCTTACTTAAATCTATCAAAACGCATCAATCGTGGATGAACATAAGATTGTTAATCTCTCTTACTAAATTAATAAACACACCAATCGCGGATGAAAATAAGACTGTTAATCTCTCTTACTTTTTTATCAAATATACCAAATTTATTCTAGCATCTCTCATAATCCGGAGTCTCTTCTGATCTGGCTAAATATCTTTACTGGCAAGTCAACATAATCTCACGTTAAAGTTTAATTTATCGCATCACAATTCCTTCTGCCAAGGTTAAGCCTCAAAGGTGTTGCGCAACATGCGCTCTCTAACCATACACTTTGTTTTGTTGCTTTATTTTAAGAAACGCCTATACGCACAGTGTAAGCATTAGGCAGGAATATTACACACAGAAAAATTGTAAACAAACTCTATCTTAATGAAGAGATTACCACAACCTAATTTAAAAACTCTCTAATATTTCCCTAATACGTAGAAATAGTTTACTCAATACATATGTACACAACTATAGTATGATCACTTACCGATCTTTTGTATTGTCGTTTGGAGATTATGTTTATTCTTATTGTTAATCCAGGGGGGAGGAAGATGTTGTGCACAGCATTGTCCAGCCCGTGGCGACGTTTGTATCTTTGATGTCGATGTTGGAGACTTTACGAATTAGCTAGGAAAGTGAGTTATGTGCTTGTATTGCGAGAAACTTTACAAAATAACAAAATAAAAGCTAATCGATTCCTATGATTGAATATACTTAGCCAGCTGATGATACGAGTGTTTGCTTTTTTTTTTTTTTTTGTTGATGCTCTGGTTGTTATCAGTGTTGTAGGGTAACAGGAAGATAAGCGGGTAATGGTGGGTTGGTTGATGCAAAGTCCGGTGGGGGGGGGGGGGGGGGTTAAAGATGGTTCGCAACGATGGTGTTTGAAGTGGACGAATGCCAAGTTACGAGAAATTCTTGCTCGGTTTTCGGCGCAGGTAGGGATTCGATTAAACGCTCGGTCCGATGATGTGACGATGATGAAGACGCAGACAGGGCGAGGGACGGAATAAAACCTATGGCGGCGGATGGAAGCTTTGCTTTGTTTACAGGTGAAATTCCCTTTACGTGTTCCCGCACCTGTCGCGTTTAGACGGGTTGTGAGTGGTAAATAGTGGTTGGTTATGTGTTCGGCGACTTCGAAGGTGAATTTGGCGTAGCCTTCGGATATGGCGAGCACGAGCAGGCGAAGTGTTGGAGCTGCTGATGCCTCGGTAACTTAGCCGATCAGCAAAAATAAACGTTCGGGTGCAAGAACACGCATGCGTCTCGAATGGGGTGTTGCGGTGTCGTCTGCGAATATTTCGTTAAGTCGTATGATGATTTGGCCAATGAAGAGACTTCGAAATAACTCACCTACCTTACTTATTTATAGGGAAAGGAAACCTTAATTAATCCCTAGGACTTCGTGTGATGACTGTACCAACTGTGGTGTAGGATTCACTTTAGGGACCCTTTTTTTTTTTTTTTTTTTTGCACTTGCACTCTCGCGGACTTCTCAGTTAATTTCTTTTCTCCTTTTTTTTTTTTTTACTTATTATTTTTGAAATTATTTCCCTTTTTCTTTTCGAAAAAAAATTTTAGACGAAAAATAGAAATTAACGATTTAACTACCGAGCACACCACCACTTGTCGTAGGAAAAACGCAAAATGACTTGGCAGTCGGTTTATATAACCTCGGAAACTTTTCAAGCGGGCTATCTCAGGCGATATCCCCGTTTTTTGATTATTTACTAGCACTTCTCCAGCCTGCGTTGCTTACCCAGGTACATGAATTGTACGTGCGGTACTCGTATAGTATATATCGATATTCCCCGCCGTTCCTGAACACTTAGTAGCGCCTAAATCGATACCCCACATCACTTACTAACGATTGTTTAAAAACATCGCTTATCGGATACACCAACCATGGTACAATGAGTGCTCTCAAACTGTTGACTAGTTAAAGCACAAAAAAAAAGTTTAGACCATTTTCGTTTTTGTTATATGAGATATGAATTTCGAAGGTTCCCTACAACTTTGCAAAATTTTCGGCTAAAACAAAACCTTCCAAAAGAGAAAAAATACAAAGTTTTTCGACACCAATTTAGAACTCTCATGTCTCGTGTGCATTCTATAAGAAAAGCTCTTTGTAAATCCGGACGTCATTGTTGAAGAGGAGACCCCGAATTCATACAGACAAAAGTGAAAAATGACGACGAACAACAGTCTTTGTCGACATAACAATGATTTGCCAGTAATTTCCCGAGCTCCGATGCATAGAAAGGTTTAAGCCAATAAAACGGCTCTTCAATGGAGAGGTCAACTTCAAGGCTCTTCAAAAGTTCAATTTGCCAAAAGGTACTTAAATTTTATTTACCTACTTAAATGCGCAAGATGTGAAATTTGTTGATCAATTTCTGACGAAGTGTATCGTCTCTTAGACCCCTCATTACAGAGACGGATACAAAATTGCTTCTATGTAATTAGGTTTCGGTTTATTCTCCATCAGACTTCCGAAAATATGTGAGGAGATGTGTGGAAAGTGAATTGTTTCGATAAAGGTTCAGCTTCTTGCTTGAAAGAGTCTTAGATGCGGTCCAGGATTGGCATATTTCTTATGATCGCCCCTAAAAAGGAAAGTGAGACCGTCAACTTTGAAGGGCGAACAAAATAGTGCGCTCGCCTACGGGTAGGAAAAAGCCCCACGGTACTCATTAATCACACGCGATTCCAATCAGAACATAAACCACTTCGCCTCTTTGGGTTCAACCTTCCGCTGATTGAAAACGAAAGAACCATCGGCGATATCTCTCGGCTGACACAGATCTAACGAAAGAGTCTTCTTCACCATCGCCAATCGTAAATTTAAGCACAGTTCCAGTTCTATATGTCAAGTTCACAAAATTGAAAGTCACTTTTAATTGTCGTCGGCGGGAGAGACACCACCACCATCGTCATATCACCACAATCTTCGGCATCTGGTCGGGCGGCCCACATATGTGCAGTCTGCAGCGCATGCAGACCTGGATTCAGGTCACCCATTGCCTGGGAGAGCAAAGACATTGCTACCGTGTCGTCGTCGTCGCCGATGCATCTATACGATCGATTTTCAATTAGCCGCGCTGCATATGCAGCGAAATCGAAAAGATTTTCCCTTTTTTTCCCCGACTCGACTCCTTTTCTGTTATTGCCGAACCTCGATTGGATGGCCGTGATAACGACAATGCTCCAATTTCTGCTCTGGAGTCATGCGCTATTGTCGCCGTTGTGTCCTCTCCCCCCTCGCACCAGTCGAAGAACCCCGAATAGAAGATTTACCGTCACACACACACAGAGCATGCGAGAGCAGGAGAGAGGGAAATAAATTCGCAGTGCAAGTGATAAATCTTCCTCAAGTCGAAGGATCACCTGGTAGTGGCTCCGAACACGAGTTGTAATCTATTGCCGAGCATCTGTGAGTCAGCGCTGCAGCACCGCTAGACTACTGCCATTGCTTGGATAATGATGATCTTCTCCTTTACTTCACAGTGTGCGCCAATTCATGTTCTGATGGAGAATTTATTGTTGTCGAGATTTATGCGCTCCCATCTCGCCGAGACTGCGCGGCAGTTTCATGGATACACATGGAACCCATTGTTAGCATAGTGTGGCAGTGCAGATCTAATTGAAACGATCAAAAATCGATCGATGCATGCTGCCGCTTGCATGCGATCTGCCGATCTGCCGATCGTCGTACAGTCTTCAATTGGAGGAGGCTCTATGTGAAGTGGAAGTTCTCCGTTGATTCTTGACCCAGAGGCGATACGATGAAGATGTGTGTGCGATGGGAAAAATCACTGCAGCCGGGACATCATTAGTCTTTGAATTTGTGACACACTTAGAGAGATCATACGTCGGCGTCACGGCCGCCTACGTATTCTCTCGTGGGATACATCATTATTGTATTTATGTTGTGTAGGCTTACTTTGTGGCTTGCACAGTGGGCTTGGAAAGCAGGGCAAGCGACATACGACCCGATGCAGCACAGCGTGCTTGTATTGATTCTGCTGTCGTTTAAGTGAGGTGAGTTAAAAATGTTAATTGTCTCGGAAGTGATCTTTTTGTGGGTGCGTTTAAAGGGCGTGCAATCCTTGTAGGTACCGGTAGTTTCGCCACACTATTTTCTGCCTTCTGTCACTATACCCGCTGGTAAGCCTCTCAGGCTGTTCTTCTTCGATGTTCTGTACTCTCAATTTTTCGCAGTTTTATAAGGAAGCTGGTCAAAAGCTGGCATGGAACCTTCCTCTCACAAGATCATCTCGCCAACTATAAGATTGGATGTAAAAGGTCTGTATCCATTCTCATAGAGTTTGGTCAATGTAAGATGATGTAAACCATTCGGTCTCTTCGTCGTTAGGTCAGTGTGGACACAGTTATGGCTCCACTGCGTTAGGGAGAAGTTTAAGTCACTCCGCCGTTTGCTCTTCGTTGGTGGTTAGCTGTTTCTATCTGTTCAGTTCCATCATTCCTCCAGAAACGATATCGACAGGCACTATTCAAAGACCAGTGCCGCATTCTCAACGTTTATAAACCCGCGATAGCTTCGTCCTTCGTTGACCATTGCTGTCTCCTCAAAGCTACGTTAAGGAAGCCACCGCGCTAGCCGCTATTGCAGATGCTTGGCAGCATTCCGGCTAGTGATGGTTTGAGGATATTTAGTTTTTTACTATGCAGTGTAGGTGCCCCTACTGTCAATCATTACATTTAGGTATCGGATCACTAGTTTTGATCGAATGCGTTGGTCTCCTATTTGCATGTTTACTCCGTTGCTTATTTAGACTGCTTTAGTTTGAGGATTTTATCATAAAGATCGCTTCCGTAGCTGTCGCCTAAAAAGCTGAGCCACGGTTTAGAGAGCCTATAGGATGTTAACTGATTGGAGCAGCCTTCGGAAGTCACGGAACAACGTTTTTCCCACAGGAGACGATCTGGAGCACATAATTGCGGAACACCTGCTGACACGTTGCAGAACTTGGTAATTGTGATTCTATCTGGCCAAGAAAGTAAAAGTTGTTCTTATGGATTGATGTCTGCTTCATCGAGCAGCTTTCTGAAAAACTCCTGCTTTGGCAACTTTCAGATGTTTTTTTCACTCCTGAAGATTGAAATTAATGATTGAAAAATTACTGAAATCCGGTCGACTTTTGACCGTAGAAGACTTCGCCTCGCACTCCGACAAATCGATCGAGGACATTTACTTTCATTTGTCATTAGTAGCACCGCGAGCTTCATGAGTACGACTTTCTTCTCTGCATAGAAGCAACGTGCCGAAAGGTCATCATAGATCCCTCAGTAGTTATCGGTTATTTGCAGTTTTCACGGTCTTAATCGGATAGACTTGATCGCTACCTTGAACATTCGTTTGTCGAAGAGAGTCTCCTTCCATCTTGGGACAGTGGCTTTGACACGTTCTCGGTGTTTTACTTTATCAAACTCAGAAACAGGCTGATGGTCTATGTGAGTGTTGTCTCTTCTAACCTACAGGCAGCTAACCATACCAATTTTACTGCTACGGTCAAATACCAAATGAGCTCCCCAAAAGCCCCGCTTAAAAGCAGACCGACATAAGTTTAGATGGATTGTCCCAACTCTGTGTTAGTCTGATGATGACGACAGTCTTCGAAATGATCATACTGCCTGAGTATCTCCGCCTTTTACCAGTCTACAGAAGTGCTCTTTTGAAGTCCTCAGCATCGACTCTCAGAGTCAGTAGTCCCCATCTCATCTCTACAGGCTTCTGTTCGTCGGTCCTTCTAGACTTGAAAGACTGAATGAGGTCGGTTGTCTTAGTTTTAAAAAGTTTCTGGGCTAATTCGAACACCTCGTGGTGTACCGCTCTTAAAATGGTCAACTAATGTTTGTTTCGCAACAATTTTAGTAAACTATGAGGTGTTTTAAGCTCCGCTTTTAGGTCTGAGGGCAAACTCTGAAAAGATCATCTGCTGGAAAAACAAACTGCTGAGAAAACGTCTGAAAATTGATATTGCATCGGGACTGATAGGACTCAGCTCACCTTACGAAGATCGTAGTAGAGTTCCACTGTTTGAGGTTCTGAACAATCAACAACGGACGCTCACTTCATGGCTTAAAGTCGAACTAAATCTTCTTCGTCTTCTTCTTCATAATGAATCCACTCGGCCGTCTGCTTTGCCTTTCGCTTTTAATAAGCGAAATGAATTCGCCTTGTCAACAAGCATCAGCTCGGCGTTTATGTTGTTTATACCACGAGTCCAGCGACTGCGTCCAATGTGATTATTTAACATTAATCGGTTATAGAGAGGCACAGCCCTCACGAGTCCCCATTGCTGTCCAATTAAAATGTAAATTTTACGTGCGCGCGCGCGCAAAGAGTCCGCGACAACAATTTTCAAGGAAAAAATACACATAAACATAAACTTACTTTCGACTGGGCGCTGCTGCGCCGACCGGTTGGGGTTAAGGTCTAGGACATTACATTTTATAAGCGCGTCACATAAGTGGTCTGTCCGCCCTATAAATGGGTATCTTCTTCTGCGCATAGTTGTTGATCAAGTAAGGTGTGCACAAGTTGCATACATCCAATGGCCTAGAAATCGGCCGTTGTCAATGGACATTGTGCCAGCATAAAAAAAGACAGACCGAACATACCTTCGAACTTTTATTGATAATAAGTTATGAAGATCTGTAGTCCCGTCTAACTGCATGGGACGAGGACTTTCAAAACTGTCACACCACAGAGTCTATGTTTAGGGAAATTTCGATAAGCTAATGGGGCAGCGATTTGCATAAATTTAATTTTTTATTTTCACATTATGTCGGGTGATTTAGTTGAGATATGCTTGGCTGCGGGGATAAGTTGCGACAATGTAATAGAACTGATAAGGATTTGCTTTATGCTAATGCAAGGACATGTGAAAATATGACCGAGAGAGGGGCTAAACAAATGGCAGGATTCACCGAGTAGACCAAGGCGGACTGTAGAGTAAATCTATTCGGAGAAGGCATCATTGATCATCCTTTTGGACAGAGATATAGTTATTTTTTGATAGTTGTAGGTTGTAGCTTGTGATGGTGAGTTTCACGTTCGCCCCATCGAAACTGCACCCTTTCCGTCGATGGAGACAGCTGCCTTTTATTCGTCGAAAGAAGTGTATTCACTTATGTCACCCTTGTTAAACATAGATTGCTTAGAGGTGCATCGAGTTGATAAACCATGTCACAACACAAATACTCATCACAATAGGGATTGTCGATAACTTGAAGTCTTTTAAACACCTGCGCATAGAAGAGCCAGCGGAAGACTTACCTACTTGCTTTGGCCCCTGTTTAGCAACAAGAGAGCTACCGAAAACTTTGTGTTAAATCCTGTCCAACAGAGCTACCGGAACACTAGACTGCAGATTATCAGTTAATTTTAAGATTTACGGCCTTGGATCATTGGAAGACAACCTTCAGATCTAGAAACTGGCGTAATTGACACAAGCATCCGCTGCGGATACCGACTGCGCGGAAGTGTCGTATTTTGCAGCAGTAGAGTGGTGTGACTTTATAAAAAAACCTCTTCGCACTTGTTGACACAACTAACATCTACTCCGGATGAGAAACTTTAGGTTTTCTCTCAGTAATGAGGGTATACCACTTCTGAGAGTCGGAGGAAAAATGAGATGTCGGTCACTAACAGTTGGAACATACGTTGCCATAAAGAGGCGAAGCTTGTAAAGAATTGGCAATCTTTTCTATTTCTTAGGCCTTCCATCAGCACTTGACCTAGTAGAGGGTAGATACAAAATTATTAAAATTTGGCATTAGAGGCAGTTTCACATTTGAAAGCACATTTCAGCAAACAGGTGCCAAAAGCATTTCTGCCTTACTGGTCTTAAATAAATCAATTTTCCGAGTTATTTGACCACGTTTGGGATGGTGACACCCTCTATCAATGAATATGTCAGCTTTATCTTGATTGTCATCTACCAGGCTTGCTACATCATCCGCATAGGGTTGAGTGAATGTGAATGGACATCAGAAGCATTAACTGGGACAAATAGAGAGTCAGCTGCACAAACCTTACAACAACGGGGGACACAAAACAACGCCTTGCCAAATGGACTCTCGGATGTCCATATATCTGCTGATACATTTACAGCACTCCGTATTCACGTGCGTTTCATTGCTTTTGAGCATAGCTTTGGTCCACTCCACAGTCATGAAAAACATTCTTTCTAGGAGACTGCGGAAAGCGGCGTTACATAAAAGTGCTTTCGAATGGCACCGGGTATACGATGTTCAAGTAACTACGTCATCTATTGTTGTTGATGTAGAGAGTCAGAGAGTCTCCAGAGATAAAACTCGATAAAAAGCTTTGAGCCTCCTCATCAGCTTGTAATGGTTATCCCTATCAATTCTCAGGCTTACAACGTCATTCTTATCTACGACCTGTGCTGTCTAAGGAGGAGGAGCTTGAGTGTTTCAAGCTCTTTGAGGGAATCCCTACGAGAAATGATGAGATATGAGATAGGCTACTCTGGTCTACGAGCGTCCGATTATTCTTCGATAATTTACCGCAGAGCAGTATTTTATCGTAAAAAAAAACATCCAAAAAATAGATATCTAGTACGAGAAGTGTTGGTAGTGCGTAGTTAGAAATTGTCACTTGTCAATAGTTACAACTAATTTTGGAAACGCTGCAATCGATGGAAGGAACTCCTCCAGTGCACTATTGTTCAAATATTGCATAGCGCAAATATAGACTTCAGCCACTACCATGGTGGACAGATGAAACAATAATATCGCACCAGGAATCGGTTAGTAAGTTCAGTGTTTATAGAGGCTGCAACCGACCTTTCTCTGGGTCTCCGAAGAAGTCTTTCAGCAACAGTATTCTGGAGCTGCACTTTAAAAATGGACTTGGGCCGCTCTCTACCCCAACGGGCACTGAAAAGGCGACGGAAGCCGTACGTTCTTAGATAAAAGAAAAAGAAGTATGAGATGGAAAGTTAAATCGAAAAAATCCAAAAGTTCAGTGTCTTCTTTCGAAAATTATTCGCTTGCCTAAGGCGGGTGTAGTGGAAATTGCTACGCTCGCTGCTCCATAATGACACCACCCAGACTTCTAGTTCAACTAAACTGGTCGGCGGTCTTTCGTGCAATCTCTTCAACCTGGTATGTCAATGTACCTACCAGAAAAAGATTCGCAAAGTTCCCAGGTCTATACACTACACATCTAGAGCTTTTTTCACAAATCTGTACTAATGCAAGGATTCACCGACGGCAGTACTATCAGCGGCAAAGCAAGCAAGCAAGTCAGGTCGGCTTTGCTATCGTCGAACCCAAACGGTGCCAAAAGGAGGATTAAACAAAATACTCTATATAGACGAACTGGAAGTCAGAACACTTTTCAAACTAAGACTCCGAGGTGTTTTAGGAAATTGTCTACCTAGGCTGATATGACAGCTCTCCAAACAGCATCGGAAGGGAGTTGAATGGGAATCGCTGTGAGTAATGGGCTGCAGAGGGAATTAGAGCTTCGAGGATATCTATATATATGTAGATGTTAAAGTGATTAAAGAGAAACACTTACACCGATATGCATACCTCTGGTGTTTAGGGATTCCTTTAAGGTTTATGATGTAAACCATTAATAAAGCTAGGTCTTTATTGAGGAAGTAGTTTCCTAAGTAAGCTTTCCTCAAGTTGGATAGGGCCCGTCAGCTGCAGAGAAGGTATTGGTGACGGACTGATCCTCCTCCTCATCTCTCCAGCTTCTGCAAAAGTCATTGTATGCCCGGTAATGACTTGAGCGACTAACAAAACACTGGATCTTTCTAGTAGCAGGAGCTCTTTGGAGCTGTTAGTATCGTAAGCCAGGGTTGGCCATATGTAGCCAGTAACCTAGGTGATTCTTTCTATGACCTGCTTTGCCTGCTGCGTCCGCGTAATGGTTTGTCTGGCGTAGGACATCAGCCTAAAAAAATAAAAATCTCGCCCAGAACCACCTGGATTACTATTGTCCTGTGTGGATAAGCTTGTTGGTTGAGGTCGCGGTTCACCCGAAACATCAGTAACTAAGTTCTTCAAGTCAACTTGCTTCGAATGCAATGGAGAATAATCCACCTAAGTGTGTACCCAAGTCCTTTTCGTAAATTTCCTACCACAATAATATGGAACAACATCAAATGTCCATTTCGCGCACTCATACACACGGAAATGATGCGCACAAAGAAACCTAAACCAATCCAATTATGGACAAATGACCAAATAAGTTCTGCTTAGAAATTATCCCAACAAATATGGGCATACGGATCAGTTCCTTATGGGAACCGCTCCAAGTGCGCACATGGTCATTGGCATTTGATGCAAACAGCGACTGCAGACACACAAGTTCCATCAGCAACATCACATCACATCGTCCGTGGAACACATATCGAGTTTAACCCACTCTGCCGCTTTGTGGTCATAACAAAATGCAATCAGATTCAATGGCCCAACAAGTACTACGCCCCGTCATTTACTGCTCCAATAATGAAAATTACTTCACTCTATACATCCAGAACATTGTCCCTGCGATGGATGCGCGCGAGCGATCCCTCGACTCCATGGCGACGACGACAACAACGATCGTCATCCATAGGACAATTCGCGTTGAATTCCACTGACCAATGGTTCTAGATCTGGCGGGGAAAATGAACGCAGCACAAATGAAACCACCATCGGAGATCGGAGTGTCCTGCGCTACAGATTCTGGGCATTAGTGGCGGATAATAGTATTACCTGCGTGCGCGGTGGTGCAGGTAGAGTTTAATGGGTTTGTATCGGCAGTGGACAGTGATTTTGTTTTTGAGGATGTGTAGGGAATGGAGACTGAGTTTGGTGGTACTTCTTCCGAACCTATTTATTAAAACTGTTGTCGGTCTTTATTGGGTCATCAAAGTAACCCATCACTATTTGTATACATATTTCGAGCACAATTGGCTTGGTCATTTCACCCTAAACTACTGAGCAAGGAGTCCCAAGTTCGGTCCCTGAAAAAACACCTATTAGGTCTTCAGGTTTTCTTTCCACTGCGCCACCTCTAACGAACGTCTGACAAACATCAGAGTGCGTAACTATCCTGAGGGAGCCTCTCGAATTATTAGTTGTTCTTTCGTCGGCATAGAGTTGTAGGCCTATTCAATTCTTCCCAAAAATTAGAAAACACACGTAAGGAATAGTCGGGCGGGACTGGGCCTTAGGTATCGGTCTATGTCTATACGGACCTGTTGCGTCAACCTTTTATTTATTTTAGCGTTGCTAACACTAATCAAAGAGATTTGGTTCCGTTTGTAAATTCGGTTTCAGCTTTGCAATCAGTTACACACTGCTTGATGCAGGGACTCCTCTCACTCTCGCATCCTCTGACCAATATAAGGTCCCCCTCGTACAACTTATTGCGATTTCCTTCTAACGTAAGGACTATCTTTTGGTATATAAGCTCTTTGACAGGAGTTGTTCCCGGATTTGAATATAAAAAAAGGCTTCCTCTCGGTTCCGCCTGTCACTTGGGTATAGAATATAGAAATCATGATCTACCAATAGAGGTACTGAGGAACTGGCAAGTAAAACAGACCTTCCTTCATGCAAAGCAAAGCCACAGTGAAATTTTGAGTGCTAGTATGGGTTTTTGCATACCCACCTAGCAAAACAGTGCGGCAAAGTGGTCCTGGGGCTCGAAAAATCCACCTCTAAAGCTATCTCGGCGGAGGTGTATTTTTCGGTCTCCATAGTTGGTTGATACCCCCGTTCTACTTGTGCGCACTACCCAAGACGAGGTCTTCCTTTACTGCGTTGTCAAAGAACCTATGCGGGTTGGAATGCGCAGTTGTTTTTTATATTTTTCCTGGGATCCGCGTCATGAAAGATTTATGGGCAAGGAACACGCCGATGAATTTGACAAAAGAGGTTCTGAAGCTCCACATACAAGATCTCGGAACAGTTTTTTTACGGCTAAATTCACCCATAAGAAGCTTCAAACACCCGATATACTCGTAGATCCCACGTTGGGGATTTGAGAGAGGCTAAACTAGCCCAACGAGTTAATAGGACATCTTACAGATCATCAGGGTTAACGATACCCTTACAAAAAATACCAAATAAAAATAAAAATACCTAGGCGACTGTTTAGAGCGCCAGCTGAGTCTTGAAAAAGACGAAAACTCCTAACACATAAACGCAAAGGCCCTGCTCTTTGCGGAGCTAGAAGAAAGGGCTTCTTCGAGGTACTAAGTAGCTCCGAAGAAATGAGGAAACGCTCTGCTAGTAGCATTGTCAACTTTATTAAGAAAGGTTACTCCTTTGTCCTACTGTACCAGGTACATTCGATTTTTTGGTCGCTCAGGCGAGTCAGAGCTCTTAAAAAAGATAGCTCGATGCCGCTGAATACAGTTTTTATTGTTCGTCGTTGAATCCGTTCCGCCAATCCTTGTTAACGAAAATGGGTTTGTCTCAAAGCGAGTGTGGATATCTTCATTTGCGTTAGATTGTTTCCAAGCTCTGTTCAGAGGTCCACAGGTCTTTAAGGGAACTATACTGAAATCTGATCTATAGTTTCCGCTGGATAGTTATTTCTAGGACTTGACTGTACATCCTCTTATGCGTTTCAATCACGACAGGGCGCAACCGAAAGAAATCGACTCTTAGCTCGCCTAATCTTTGAAGCTGCGCCTACTTTGTGTTATCATTTCATTTCATTTCATTTGCTGCAATTCCAAGCCCATGACAGAAGACGCAGAGTATGATATCACCTACCGAGCATATAGCAAATTACCACTCATTACCTATTCAGAAATACCATCATCAGCCGAACACGTCCTCTAATTGCATCGTGATAGCCGCAGTCACTGATCGTTATCAGGTCCGCTAGTGTAAGGTGTAAAATGCCATCTGATTAGAACAAAAAAAAAATCCATTTTACACTTGACTTGGCACAATCTATTTACTACTACTCGCCCACTTAATCTTAAATTAAAAATAAAATCCTCTACGTGCCTCTGCAGCTCACTGCGCATGTGCATGTGCACCTCAATCAATCTCTGTGGCAGATCATGCGATAACCGCAACTTAAAGGTCAAATGCTTTGGAGTAACCTTCGGTCGCTAATCAACGTACCAAAGTGTGTCCATCGACCCATACCAATCCGAGCTATTAATTAGCCCGATCAAGGTCTCATCGCACCACTGTCGCCCTCCTAGGAGCTCGCGAACGTTGCCCATTTGTCTGGGCCGCCGGTAACCGACCGACGACGATGCCACAGAACAATCGAAATCATAAATCAAAATTCTAATTTTCAGATCCAGAGCATCATCTGGCTAACGAGCTGGGAACTAGCCTCCGCGAGAGGAAGCAGACGGGGAAAAAAACTGACAATCACTACTAAGCTGCTAACAATATGCGCGAAATGTTTCCCCTCTGCACGAAGCACTGCATTATATTGGGAATAAGACGTTCCAGCAGGTTAGAGCCCAGTTCCCCAGAGAGTCTGTGTGGAGAGAGAGAGAGAATCGTCTCCGGACGACGCATCAGCTAGACTACGCGCGTTAACTTATGTAACTACACTTGTTCATAGAGTGTGCAGTGCACCCATCGAACAGGAGATCTATCTTCCTCGCGCCTGGTTCTTCGTGGTGGCTCCTTATCTGGACGCGCACACGCAGCGGTGTGCGGTGGCGGTACAACGCGACGGTCATTGCTCAATCTGGGAAAATCGAAAATGATAGGCCAGTGTACAGTACAAAACCCTCCTTCACCTGCACTGGAATAATAAATAAAAATGTTATCTGCGATGGCTTCCTTAGGTAGGGGACGACAGCAGAACTTTTGCTACTCCACGCCAGCACACGATGCTGCATATAGGACCAGATGGTCCTTTATGTGCAACAACCACAACTGCACAAAAGGGAGAAATTGTGTGATCTTGCGCTGGAATGGAATGTAATCGATACGCGATTAATGATGGTGATTCGTGGAAAACGGGGGATGCCGCCGCTGAATGCGAATTAATGATGCACGATGCGAGAGTTTTAACAAATCCTCACGCAAAGTGAGGTGTCTGCGCGAGCGATAGACCGAGGTCCAGTACGAGATTTAGATCTATCTGATGTCGCTTGGCACTGAGGGACTGAGTTGTCAAATGGCCGATGAAGGGGTCATTAATAAATACATGGCGAGGTGCTTTTGGGTTGTTGTTTTTTTTATCAATGTGGGAAAGGACGCGAATGTCCTAGTGGCATGGAAAGTCTCTTAAAGTAGATGGTTGATGATCGTATTGTAGGGAATTCCGACAGGAGTTGCAACCATGAATTATCCCCCTGAAACATAGTTCTGTGCGTGGAGAAGTGATGTTGTGCTCATTTATAGAGACTGTTTGTATCAAAGATTGCTAAGATGGCTTATTCACGTCTGTCGATAGGAAAACGAGAAAAAAAATAACTGCAGTAGTTGCAGCTACTGACTTTGTGGCTTCTTCGTGGGACCGATAATTTTAAAGCTGTTTGCTGTTACTTCTCGTAGTCGCTCAGGCAACCAACGAGTTAAGAAAGCTCGCCCCAGATTAAGGTTTGAATAGTTTTCAGTTGTCGATCTTTTCCGCTAAAAAAATTCCAAAGCGTTCTTTCCAATGCCCACCCACAGCTTTACCAGACTCCTCGGGCCGAATCGTGACATCCATGAACTATAGATATCGAGTTATTGAAGACTCAGTCCGGTGAACGTGTTGTCTCAAGGAACGGGCCCGTCTATTGTCAGCCGAGATCGTGTGATTTAACGCCTCTAGACTTCTTTTTTTATGGAGCTAAATTAAGTCATTGGTCTATGCCAACAAGCCGGCGACGTTAGAGGAGATCAAATAGTAATCGAGAAATAGCAGACTTATCGGTCGAAATGTGCGGCCGAGTCATCGAAAGTTGGGTTCAACGTATCGACCGCTGCATATATGTTCCCGTGGCGGACTTATGAACAAAGTCGGATTCCATTCGTAAGTCAATTTTTTTTGAGATATTTCAAGCAGTTTGTATTTTATTTAAAAAAGAAGTTGTCAAGTTCTTTTATGAAAGACCTCTTATATACGAGTACGTTCAAGGAATTATTACAGTTTTATACAGATAACAAAAGGAAAATTGAGTCACATGTCGCTCGTTTACCAATGACACGATTCGACCCCTTAATCCCGAACTTAGTGGCCAATACTTCTCTTTTCATCGACCCTTAGTGATGGCTGATGAGATTTAAAAGGAGCTTACAGCACAATCGTCCTATATGTTACAACAACGACTTCAAAGAAAACCTTTACTGAGTTGTCACAGCTCCAGCGGTATATTCTACACTGCGAGGGGAGACTGATGCTTCATTAGGTGGAGCTGACTTTTCTTCTTGGCCTATAGACTACTTTTCTTGACGCTTATTCAGAAGTTGCTGGAGTGCTAAGCATTTTGCACTCGAAAATGAAAGCTCTTTGATATTCTTCACCAGTAAGTAAGGCAGAGTGGCTTAGTGGTTAGTGTGTTGGACTACTAAGCGAGGGGTCCCAGGTTCGAATCCCGAGAAAACCCAAACTCCAACTCAAGGTTTTTTCCCACTGCGCCACCTCTCGCGTACGTCTGACAAACATCCGAGAGTATAACTGTCATAAAAGAGCTTCTCAATTAGCCGTTTGGACTCGGCATTTCGGCAAACATGTAGATCCCTTCCATTCATCCCAAAAATGAAAAACTCACACAAAACGAATGGTTGCGAGAAGCTATGCCCAGGGTCCCTACCGACCTGTAGCGCCAACTATATTTATTTTTTAAGTAAGGCAGCTTTATACGGTCACTCTGCGTCTGCATACCCAGACCCACCAATCTTTTGCATTTGTGCATTGTATTGTGGATTGCAGATGATTTCACTGAAGCCTCCTTTGTTCGTTAATTATTTAGACGCATCAGATATAGGCCTACTAAAGTAGAAAAAATCACGGACGTGTATTTAAATGCAAAGTTGTGTTAAAATTGCAAGTCAATTGACCGACAACTTTTCGAGTTTTCTGAGCCCAAACATACGCGAACTGAAGTTGAATATAAAAGATTGTTCTTTTGTTGAATCTTACAATAGTCGAAGGCAAATAGTTAAGAACCACTTTCACTGTCTTGTTGCACACGACATATTCGCTTTTTGTTGGGAAGATTATGCAGAGATGCGATGCTGGGTGTAATTTGTTTTCCAAAATAAGGTTAGAATTTCTACCACTGGGATCCAGTAGAATTAAATAATTTTCCTTGATTTCCTTATGAAAGATGTTTTTTTGTATTATAATGTTAAATACTCAATGTTGAAAATTACTATACTAATTTGTTTTTCGTTTAATTGTGAATTTTTTGTCTAGCGATGTGGGTTTGAATAAAAAAAAAAACTTTCTTCTCGACCTCATAACATACCTGAGTTGGGAAATTTCTTAAAAGCAAAATGCTGTTCTTTGTGGGAGGAGTTAAAATGAACTAATATTTTTTGCATTTCGTGCTGCACATTGTCACATAAGAGAGCTTGCAAGTTTTTATGTGCGCCTGATAGTCTGACGAACTGGTTGTTGTTTTTGAAACGGGAGAATCCCACAAAGATTGTGTGAGAGAGACGAAACAACATTCTTGCATTTTCCATAAAATAGAAAAGAATTCGAATTTGTTTGAGCTGTGCTGGCCAGTGTTGTCATGTGATCGTAAGTTTCGTAGTTTTTACGATTTTTTTTGTAGGTTTTGTATTTGAGTTGCTGATTTTCTACTACGATTTTTACGATTCTAAAAGGATTCAAATTTATTCATTCAAAATGCTAGCTATTCGTGACGCAATTTAGTCTTAATTTAATATTAAATTAATCTTAATTTAATATTCACTCTTAATATTTTTTACGACAAACTCCGTTGGAACGACCACATAATATATGAAGTCGCCAAAAACGCAGCGAAATGTCTAGGTTTCCTAAATCGATGCAAGAAGTACATTATACCCTCTGATTTAGCCTCAATTTACAAATCCTTTATTCGGCCTAAGCTAGAGTACAACGCTCATGTTTGGTCAGGTGCACCTGGACAGTATCCAAAAGAGTGCGATTAAACTTATAGGCGATAGAAATATAGCGGAGTCAATTGTCCCACTTGAACACCGCAGAAACGTTTCTTGCCTTTCCTTGTTTTATCGCTATTTTCACCACTAATGCTCTGATGAAATAGCCAACTGCATTCCACCCTTCAACAGCTCTTACGCAACACTCGTCACTCATCGAATGCACATCAGTTCACCCTTAAGCCTACCTTCGGACGTACTGTAAAGTATGGAGATTCTTTTATAAGTCGAACAACACGCATGTGGAATGCATTGCTTCAAACGGTTTTCCCCTCGCAATACGACCCTCAATCGTTGAAGACCAACGTGCACCAGTAGATACCTCTTCTCTATCCTTCCTGTTAATCCTTCCACTCGTGCTGTGTATTACCATTATAAGGGACAAAAACCCCTTGAGCACTAGTAAAAAATACCATTCTTAAAAACAAAACAAAATCCACAAAAGAAACAACGAAAACCAATATGAAACGAGTGTCCCATAATTCAAGCAAAATTTTAATTTTGCGCCATTTAGTAGTAGCTAGGCTAGGTACAGTGATGCCAACGTAAAAAGACAACAATGTGACAGCTAACAGTTCGGTGTTAGTAAAAATCTGTTTTTTTTATCAATATTATTACATTTTGCGTGAATTATGCGACACCCTTTACATGTAACGAAACAAATTTTTAAACATACACACAACACAGTTTAAACGCCCAAAGAGCGACCATGCCCACCTTTTGCAGGTTATTTACTACGAAAAATTAACTGAAACATAGAAATGTGGCGCCAAGTTCCAAGATAGACAGGAGCTATTTGGTAGAACATTTGTTTTGCAATGTTGTTGGTTCTACTATATATTGGCCAACTTACAAGGGTAGTCAACTTGACAGGGTTCACTGTACCTATACATAAAACTGAATAAACAAATATGTAGATAAATATTTGGCGCAGGTCCGTAGGTACTAGTTTCTCATAACCTTTCGTTTTATGTGAGTTTCATTTTGGGACGAATGGAAGGAATCTACAATTTTGTGTCAGAGTTTGAGAAGCTCTTTCATGACTGTTATAGTCTCGGAAAAAATCATAAGTTGCAATTTGGGTTTTTTCAGGATTCGAACCTGGGACCCCTTGCTTGTAGTCCAACTAATTAACCACCAAGCCCCTGCGCGCACCCATAAAACTGAATGGTAAAATTGTAAGTCCGCTAAAATTTTACGAACTATTGCACCGATTTACAAATTTCTTTGCTTTAAATATATGAAATAGATTTGTGCAGGTTTTAGGCTATTTGTTTCTTTAAAAAAATCAGCATTTTTCATTTAACAACATAATATTTTCGCTCATTTAAATGCCAAGAAAAACATACGGGGGTCCGCTAGCTAGATAAAGGTATTTATATCAATGGGTGCTCTTGTTGTGGTGGCCACAGCTTGACTTAGACCATCGCTTTGGGTCCATTGTGTCCATTTACGGGAACCATGTATTGCATACCTGATGAAGTGCAGGAATTAAATCACTTTTCATATCAGGACCACCTAGATTTAATATGAAACTCATTGGATCTAAGCAAGGCTTCTTCAACATCATATGAAACTCAATGCAGCTATTTTTTTTTATTCTCTCTAAATCAAAATGAGAGATCGGGGGGATCATTCCTCTATCACGTATCCCTGGCTATCCCTTCAAACAGTAATTCTAACCTCCGATGAAACGAAAAAGCGACAGGATACGGCAGGAGACAGCAGCTTGGTTAGGCTGCTTAAGCAGAATCTATGGCTTGTTGGGTAGCAATTCCAAACGGGAGGGGGGCGCTTTAAAATTATTTGCCGATCCTTTTAGAGTCCTTTTTCAAAACAGTTTTACAATGAAATGGTTCTTGTCCCTTAAAAAGACATCCCTTGTCAGTAACACACTCAGATTAAAGTTTGTTTTGCGATACTTCCGGTTATGGAATACTCATTGCTTCCGCCAAGGAGTTGGCTAGGGTCAATTCAAACCCATACAACCCATATGGGGAATTACTGAACGTACAACTCATCCAATAATATCACATGCAACTTCAACTTATACTCGTAGGAGTAGGTCTTAATGGAAAAAGTTGTATCCGCAAGACACCCCAAAATAGTTTAAACCCTCTGCCGTCGAGCGAATCGAGCCGCCCACTTCACGAATGATGTTGGATGAGTTCAACTGAGTTGTCCTGGCAAGTAACATGGGTATACGACGGTCATGGATGAGCAAGATGAAAACTTCTGTAAACTATTCCAGTTTTTGGGTCATTGGCCTTTAGGAACTCACGCAGCCAAGCTTGGCATCCCCCATAACACCCACTGCCGTAGTTGCGCTGACACAAACAAGAGTGAAACCGTGTTTCATCTTCTTTGTGAGTGTCCGGCCCTAGCCAAAACCAGACACAGTGCTCTAGGTCATTCCTTTTATGATGACCTTTCGGCCATCCATGGTATCCATTTCAAGATGATAATGAAATTTCTTAACTCCTCAGGCTGGTTGTAAGTTTTCCTATCGTCCTTCTCCCCCTCTATTTTTGAGGCTTCCGTGAGTTGTGGTCTCAAAACGGCGCTCAATGCGTTATTTGTGTTTTTCCCTTGTTCGGGAAATACAGCCACTTAAACCAACCAACAAGCCATTCCAGTTTATCATAATTTCAATGTTTTGACTTATCTTCCTACCAAATCTGTGACAGTCGCCCCAAAATAAATCATCTGCCCAAGCATGCGTGGTATCCACTTGTCAGTGCTGAGCGAACTGATCTAGTGAAACTCTAAACTGTCATTTAGTCCGCCTAAAAGCGACCACTGATCGTTGACATAATACCGATCACGTAGAAAGCGATCTCAAACTAACTGAATGTCCAGAACTGCCTCATGTACATTAGCTGCCATCGCAGATGGTACTTCTGTGCACAACAACATCTCCTCCCATGCGTTCTGATGGCTTTGCCGCGATAAACACAAATTGTCCCCACAAAAACCATCAAAACATATCGGCTCGACATGAGAAACTTTCTACGCCGGCCAACTGCATAGGACCAACCGCACCAATGACGTACTCGATATGAATTAAACATCCATGCAGCCAAGTCTCTCCATCATCATCACACACAAACAACAAGCAGTCAACATGACATTTCTAGGATCTGTTTTTTTTTGCCCACTCAAATGTTGGATACCCGGCTGTACAATGTAACAAATGCAGCAAATGTACGCGATCCTGCACGACCGCATCTTACTTTCGATTGCGTGTTTGGTGTTCCGCCCATGTTCGGCACACATGTTCTAGCCGAGTATGGGGTATCTTCTAACCATATAGACACGCGGGGTTTTGTGTTTCCGTGAAAAGATCTAATGTCCACTTGGGCCTGGTACGCGACATGAATCCCAAAACAGGTGCTGATACCGCACCGACATTGTTGTCATGAGAGGGGTCCCCTCATCCTCATCCATCAGGCTAATTAATTTATGTTCCACCGTAGTAGGTAGGTCTGTGGCAATTTATTAGCCAAATGCTTATCCGTGCCCGGCTACCTGACTCGAGTCGAATTCCCAAATGAAAATTAGGCGATGAGGCAATCGTCATAGATCACGACTCGCCTCTAATTGTTAATCACTGCTCTCGTCCGTGACAATAGCAGGAGTCTCAAAAGTGATATCCAAGGCAGGCATCTCCTCTGGGCTGGGCGCGCGCATATACCTCACGGTTGGCATAGTGGCCAATTTGTCGGTGGGCATCTAATAAACTTGCATGCTTGCACCACTGTAGCTGCGCACATGGATTCTGGTCAGACCTCTGTTGACTCTCGGAAATGGGCCACAGCAGAGTGCGCTGTAATTTTTCTTTTCCTCTCCCGTGATCGACTTTTCTCTTTGTCGGTCGAGGTAAAATTGGATCTCGGTTCACGTGTAATTACTCGCTGTTTCGCTGCTTCGGTGACTGCATGCGGCTACCGTCAATTGTCTAGGACGTGATAGTTGGCGCGCAACTCCATCAAGGGCTGATCGATAGGCGTAGAGAGAAACTTAGATGGATGGTTACAGATGGAAACTTTGCAATTAGCTAGGGGTCCCTATGTACGGCGAGGTCATCATGCTTCCGTCTTTGGGTCGGTGCTCAAATGACCTATATATTGGAGCTGGAGAGGGGAATGTGTTTTTACCGCCGAGTTGCCATCGAAGTGAGTTCTTCTATGAGCTCAGGTAGAGGTGATGCCAATCAAGTTAAGTCGGTGAGATTTAAAAGACTGTTTGGAATTTGACATGCGGCATGATAGAGTCGGCCATTGGACCTGAGCGAGCGGAAGCTTAATCTCACCAACCAAAGAGATAAATTTCTTGAAATCGAGGATGGCGGCGTAAGGTCCCTTTCTGACGGTTTAATAAGGAGGACTTAAATTAAATGAGACTATGAATCTACTCAGGGCTCTCAGTCTATTGAAAATCGCCTTTCAGAAATTGCTTCAAACAACTGGGAAGGAAAACCAATCAAAACGCAAGCACTAGAAGTTAAACAAAATAAAGCAGAGAAAAGTGTTCAATAAAGAACTTTTAAGTCATTCATTTGATATAGCTGTACATTCCAAATAACAATGTGAGTTTTTTAAAAGTTTAGGCTCTCAGCAAGTTCTGGATAAAGAGTTATAAGCGCCTTCTCTACTATTTTATAAGCTCCTACACTTTACAAGATTTTTGAGTACAAGGACCGGCTTGCTTAAGGTGTCCATGATTGGAATTGGAAGTAGGGTTCGCGTTAGCAATTAAAAACTAACAGCCGTATTTAAAAAAAAAATTTACGCGCCTACGTGGCTTTCCGGAAATTGTGATTTATAAACATTTTGCCGCGGTAACTTTACTAAACGAGGTTTGTGTCCAAATAAGTAAGAATTTCGATAAACTATTACAGGAAACACTGAAATCTATTACTTTTTGCAACTGAAACACAAACAAAAACTATTTATTTTCACTATTTGGTTTTGTTTAAAATTCGACCACTACCAAATGACATTAGCTGCATAAACATATTTTTTACATAAGCTCTACGCAGGCTCTCAACGCAAATTTTCGCAATTCCCTACGTAAGGACATTTTAGAGTGTGCGTAAAAATAAGTGGGTTTATAAATAAGGCTGTAATTATACCGATGGATGTGTATGGAGGTGCAAATTGAGTGGGAGTTTCTGATTAAGGAAGCTGCAAGTGGTTAGGAATAATTATTTTATGGTGCATATTCAATATGGTTGAAAAAAGAAGAAGTGGGTGATATTTGCTAAAAAGTAGGTTTTTCGCAGCTGTTATTGCATTTTTATTAAAAATGCGGTATTAAGTTTAGCAAAAATATGCGATTACAGATCGGGATTTGGGTAGTAATTTTTGAGAAATAATTAAAAAACTGATTTATTCGAACTTTTTGAGAAAAACTAATTATTGGATCTTCTTAAGAATTATTTAATTATCCTATTCTGTATTTTGATCAAAATCTTTTTAGCGGTTTTTGTAAAGTTATGCAGACAAAACAGTAAAAAAATTTGCAACCTTTAGTTTGAGAAATACTATTAGCTTATAACCGAGTATAAAATATTGTTCAGCATTGCTTGGTTTTTAAAGCTCTATCCCAATCGAAATGGGGTTTTCGAGATATGAGCAGTTTATTAAATTAGCATTTTTGGTGGTTCGAATTAAAAATTAAGCACGCAATAAATTCGAAGACATCAGTTTTACTCTAAGCATGCAGTTTGGTCAAAATCATTATTGCCGTTTCCAGGTAAACCAAAGAAAACAGAATTTTAAAAATATTACTTTTTTCAAAAATCCATTGAACGATAATATATAGAAAAACTAAGTTCACTGTTAAGTTAGAAATGACCATATTACTGCAGAAACGAATTTTTGTTTCAATCGTATAGAACGTTTTCGAGATATATCCAAATTTCAAAAGAAACGTTATTCGATTTTTCAGTGGAAAACTGAGTATGTAGTCATGTTAACTCATCTACTTAAGCTCAAATATCAATTTGGTATTAAATCAGACTGTTATGAACATTTTACATTGAGGTTACCGTGCAAAACAAAATCGTCCCTGAACCTGCCACAAACTTCCAAATCCAGAGTTTGAACCAAATCAGGTCAGTTGTAAGTCTTGGTAGCATACGGACGGACAGACTGACACTTTCTTTAGTTGATTAACATCGCGAGTTCGAGATTTTGTACGAATACAATATTTTTCTTTTATTACGTAATCGAGTAATCGAGAAAATAAAATATATGACCGGAAATGTATATTTCAAGTGTTTGTAAATATGTAAGAGAAAAATGCAATATTTTCTAATTTTGTGAATACATTTGCACAAATTGTAAGTTCTGGACTTAAAAACCATTTGCATTGTTATATTCCATCGAATAAAATCAGAAAACATTTAAATTAAATAAAATTAGTTTATAATTATTATAAATGCTCAGACTGTTCCTCCTATTACAAAATTCAATGCCGTCAGTTTGGATGGTTGTGCAACACCCATGCAATGATAAAATGTCATTAAGGGAGGATTTGTTTAGCTAATGCCCGAGATAAATATGGCTTTAACATTTACATTTGACCCTACTGTTAAAAAATCGTCAGAAAAAAACACTGCCAGAATTTAATACTTTGTTTAATAAAATATTTACAAACTAATTTAGTTAACCCCCGTGTTAATAAACAAATGTGCACAAGTAAGTTAGCTAGTAGACATCAGATAGCATACAAAAATTTGACATAACTGCTGAATAACGAGTTGATAACTTTTACGCTGCGTTTATTAGTACGGGGGTAAACATTTATTTATTTATACAAAATTATAATTCTCCTATTATTCCTAAAAAAAAAAACAAACACTAAAATGTTTGAGCCTATTTTTCTTAGTAATAATAAATATATTCAGTTTTAATAAATAAAAAAATTTTTCTACAAAAGTTAGTAAATTCAAA
Organism: Cheilosia impressa; assembly: GCA_948293265.1. Classification (NCBI taxonomy): domain Eukaryota; kingdom Metazoa; phylum Arthropoda; class Insecta; order Diptera; family Syrphidae; genus Cheilosia; species Cheilosia impressa. Next base: position 41,103,974 of record OX411883.1, read on the forward strand.
TCAAGCATTTTTCAACACCTATAGTCAGCGATATTCGGGCAACTCTTTTGTTTATTGGTAAAGGTATTTTGGAAAGTGTGGATTATTTATTATTTGCGTTAGCTGTCATACTAAAGCTGATTATTGGTAAAGCCGAAAGACTCTACCAGAACAATTGTGTTCATTCGCTACACATAATATAGCCATCATAGACTGTTCGTGAGCGGCTTTCTTTTATTTTGATGATGTCGCTGTTGTCCGTCGTTGAATAATCCCCATTAAAAAGTTTCATTCGTGGAAATCATGTATCATGTTCAAGTAGATGAACAATTCCTTAGTAACCTTTATGTTGCTTCTGTAAATGCCGAAACTTCGTCCTTGAAGGTAAACAGGGTTATACTGACGTGGTCAACTGCTTATAGCTCAGTCGAGTCGCTTGGCTAATATTTATCGGCGAATAGAAGTAAAAGTTGGGAGAAGCAACTTCTTCAATCAATATCAGAACTGACCGTCAAAATGCAACTCTTTCAACCAAATCAGTAAGGAATCTTTGGTGTAGTTCGAATTAGCTTAAACTCTTACTTAACTAACAATTACAGTGAAATCCGTTTAATACGACTTCGTTTATAACGACCAACCGTTTTTAGCAACGTAGGCACAACAACTTGTTAGGTTTGCATACTAATTTCTATGAACGAACATCCGTTTAGACTTTACGAGCGACTCCGGTTGAAGAGCTTGAAGAACGTGATTTACCGATAAATCGGTTGCAGCGACTAGTGGTTATTGTTAAAAAAAAAACAATCGTAGTATTCCACTCTGTAGGTCTAGGTATTGTACTAATTAGTGCGACAGAGCGCGAAGGTGTACGCCTCTTGTGAGTGCAAATTGGTTTGGTTAAAAAGAAACAAAATGGGTAAAATCGTCCTTTTAGAACTATTTCATCTCGTCGGGACCTATACCGTCGATATATCCGGATTCTACTGTATTTCTTTTGCCTGTTTATTAAAATTTACTCCTGTTCTCGGTTACTCCAAATAATTAGACCAACATTAATATTTTCCTTTTACCAGGGCTTCTTTTAGAAACTGCTCCCAATTTCCCATCTCCTACCAGACACCACGTTGGCTCCTTCCAATGTGCGTTTGTTACAAAAAAAAAACACTGCAATCACTGCATAAATCATTTACAAAAATAAAAAAATCAATATCTCCACACCTTTATTGCGTCCACATAATTCCAGTCGAAGAAGTCTTCGTCGCAAGTCGCTTATGGTCGCTCTTGTGTCTGATGCACTCGCAGCACTCTGTCTCAACCCCAATAATTGCAAACTAATCACAGCATATACTACTACCACTTATTGAGCTCCTTCTTTGTGGCAAATTTTAGATCGTAAATAATCCTTCAAGTGGGTATATATATCCTTTGGGCAGCGAGAAAAAATAAAACGATTTCCCATTCGCCGCCGCACAGCCCATTCATCATAACAATTGAAAAAAAATGATAAAAACAAACAACAAACAATACGCTTGCCATAAATTATTTATACATTTTCATTATTAAGTACTCAACAAGATCGACGAGCTTATGGACGGTCGGTATAGTGTGTGCTGTGTGGTGGCCCGAGAAGGATAAGTCCGCGCTCTGCGCTCCTGCATTGCATATAAATAGTGGGGAGCGGGATATTTTATTACCCCGTGTTGCAGTAGTGCAAACACAATGCTACATTGTCGCCCATTGTAAAATTCACCATAAAATATCGAAACGGTAATAAATCACTGTTAAGGACAGTCCTACGGGGCAAAGGCAACCGCAAACGGAACCACGTCACTGGCGAAGAAAACCCTTCGTTTGCAAACATCATTATTATGCTTTACAGACTGTGTCAGGAGTTGTGTGGAGATTTTACTGTCCGGGGCTAGCTAGGATTTGGGAAAATTGAACTTGCAAAAACACATTTGGAGTCGTTGCACAAGAGGGCGTCATGTTCGTTCTATATAGAGCAGCAGGACCATGCCCTGCATTTACATTTGCTGACCCAATTAGAATTCCAGCAGTCTGCCATAGATCGAATGTATATTTAGTTATCCCTCACTGGCAGTCGTTTGTTTGCTGCATATTTGTGTAGAGATACCTGGGAAATTGGGGTTAGCATTTCTTCACGCGGCTGGAAAAACTGTCGCAGCTAAACTTTATGTTTGATTGTTTAGCACTGTTCTGTAGTCCAAATCCAGTATTAATAAGAGTTGGGTCTTGTCTAAGTTGCACTCGTAGGATTGTCTGATTTAACAAGAAAGCTTTACCTACTAGATTTAGGTCCCACGAATCTTTCTAACAATTTTTTAGTGACATACTTCTGAACTCTTTGCATAGGCAACTGCAATCTTATAATATGCCGTGTGTCAAGTTAGCAAGCTGTCCCGGAGGAGCCCAGATGGTTCGTGAATCACTTCTAGTGCTGAGCTAAAGCCGTGGATTTCCTACTAGATTCCTACTTCCAAATACCTTCTGTACAAATTAGACCTCGTCGTCAAGGTCGCTATAAAAAAGCTCTTCATACTCACATCTTATTTACAGGAGCAAACCTCTCTGGGCAATATGCGGCTTTAGGATATTCAAGTCTCGTAGACCCAACTTTAGCCGAATGTCGATCCAATCTTTTCTTGGCAGTCTTCAAAGTTTGTGTGGATCTGGCTCATATTTCGAGTTTATGGACTGAGATAAATGTGGTTGCGCCCAAAGATCAGAGACACATAAGACAAGCTAACCTTTTTTTTTAATGAAAACCCTTTGGAAGCTGATTAACACTCATTGAACGTCGCGTCGCTACCGAGATTTGTCACTACGGATGCACCACTTGGTGGACTAATGTCCCCTCTTCCTTGGTAGGCTCCAAGTGAATGAACCACATCTTTAATATGTATTCCAAGGCGTATGGTTAAAGGTGAATGCCTATACAGATGAGGTAGCTATTTCTTGTCTAGGTCTAGGATTCAATTCAAACTGAACTGGTCCATTCAAAATTCCCAACTTTGTTTCTTCAAAACTGGAGGGCAACATCTTGCTGCTCACTTAAACGGCCAAGTTAATCCACATTCTAGACACCAAACATTGTTGGAAATCCAACATCGTGCAGCGACTAAAAATAACAGCACGGCTTTGTACAGCTGTAAAAAAAGATCGCGGACAAATGGCCTGTACTCACGTATGGTCTAACCGTTTGGTGGATTGCGTTTAAAAAAGAAAACCATCTTCGTTGTGTGAGATCGGCACGCGGCTGCATTTTCGGAATTCGGAGTCCTGTACACCAATCCAACCGCAGCTTAGGACACACTGTTCCACAAGCTGCCGCTGCAAACAAGTGACTTCATTCGTAAGAGAGCAATTTGTTTATGGACTAGTAGGCAAACAGGTCTAGGTCACTATCGTCTATTCTAAACAAACTAGAATACATAGACGCAAAAACACACTGAACCAAAAAGGTACATCATAGTAATGAAAAAGTTCATCAATATGATGAAAAAAATCATCAATTTTAGTCCAGTGAATTTGTTCATTGCTATGATGGAACCGATTTCCTCAATATGATGAACTTTGAAAATTATAAAATTCGTTCATCGTTCATCAATTTTGTTCATCAATGTTATGAAAAATTCGTCAATATGATGAACCGAAATTCTCCTCCAATTTCATCAATGAGATGAATGTATTCATCACATTGACAAATTTGTTCATCAATATGATGCACACTTTCTTCGTATTCATGAATGATTTTCATTAAATTGGTAAATTTATTCGTTTATATGATGCACATTTTCATCCTATTGATGATTGCATACGTCTATATAAAGAATCCTTTTCATCACCTTCACGAATTTATTTATCAATATGATGTACACTTTCTTCCTATTGATGGTCGCATTCATTTATATGAAGAATCGTTTTCATCACCTGTAGGAATATATTTACATATACGATGTTTTATTTTCATCAATCTAGTGAATATTAATATCAATATGATTAATTGTATTCATTAATCCAATTATACTAAACTTCATTATGAAGCATTTCTATTCCTCATACTAATGGTTGAATTCATCAAAATTAAGAATAAATAATCATCTTATTTATGTAGGTAGAGACTTCATAATTTCTCGGATGTCATATAAACCATTAAGATTACATATGAATTTTTTTTCAAATCACTGGTATATAGAGACACCTCAAGTTAATATAAGTAAATTGTAAGTAGTATTTTTTTTACGAATATTTTCTTAAAGTGCCCTGGTATACCAGTGCACCATGGTCCATATAAAAGATATGTAATATCCGAGAAACTATGACTCTATATCAATAAGTATATTATTTATTAATAATTTTCGTAAATTCGATCATCAGCACGATGAATAGAAATGCTTTATTATGTAGTGGATTGATGTAAATATTCACCTAGAAATAGAAAAGGTGCCATTAAAAAGTCATTATTAAAATAATTACTTCATCACACTATATAAATACAGAAATCGTACATTTTAGATAGATGATTTTGTACCTTTAGCCAAAGACCTAAAATCATCAACTCAAAATTATTCTTTTTCTGAAAATATTCCAAACTACAAGATCAAAACCAAGTGGACTTAAAGTATTAAATTTTATTATTTCTTAAGTGTTTCAATAATTGTTCTTAGCATAGTAGAAATATTTCTTTTAATGGTGCTATTGAGTAAAAATACAACTGTATGAAAACCCAAAACTGCTCGCAGGCAAGTGGGTATTGCAAATCAAAAACAAACAAAAATTTTAGACAAATGTCTTTAGCACGCAATAATTTTTTAAATTTAAGTTTAAGAGATACTTTTCTTCCAAGTCACGCTAAGGTAAAAGGTTGTATGTTGTTGTTTTTTGTATTTAAAAAAATCCAAATGGTCTTCTATTTGCTGAACGCTTTCGGCTTCAAAGCAGGTAATTGTGCAGACTTTTAAGAAGACAAAGAACCGCATTTTCTATAAATGAAAAGAGGAATTGTAATATTAATACAATAACTTTGTAAATTGTTGTATGTAGTATAAATGATATTTATTACCTTTATGGGCATCGCAGTTTTCAAATTTCACATAGGTACTGCTGCGTGGAATGTCTAGCTAAATTTTAAGAGAATTAGTTAAACTCATTCGTTTTAAAAGTTCCGCAATCCAATAACAAATTACTTAATAATAAATCACATTAATCATATTTAAAAGGCATACATCATATTTATATAAAAAAACTATAAAAATAAATCATAAATATTTCGAAAGCCATCATCAATATGATGAAAATATTAACGCATTCGTCAATAGGATGAACATTTTGATTAATTATGCTGTGTATGTACATACAACAAAGAAGCATAAGTATGAAGATAGCGTTCATCAATAGGTTGAAAAGATAAACGCATTCTTCAATGTGATGAATGCAATCATCAATATTATGAAACCTTGAATTCTTCGTTCATCAATATGATGAAAATATAATCGTATTCGTCAATATGAAAAACGCAATTATCGATATGATAAAATCTTGAGTTAATTAGTGAAAAGAAAATGGCCAAATTTATTTCGCTTAATAATTACCAAAAAAAAGAAGGAAATATGGAGAAATTGCAACACACTTTAGGTAACGTGCTTTTAACAAATATGTATAAGAAAAATTACATCGACTTAAAAATTATTATAACATTACCTACCTGTGATATTTGATGTTCCTTAGAAAATAATTTTGTGACAATGCAGACAAGATGAACGGGACTTAATTGATATAATTTGTTTAATAATAATAAACTTAACATCTCCAATTGTTTTAGTATTTAGTAGCACTTATAACGAAATCACTTTTATTTAATTTTTTTTTCTTTTGAAATTTACACTTTTCGCGATCACTTTATACTTTTACGTCTCACTTATTGAACTTTGAAATGCGAACTGAATCGAATATGGAATGGACGCCTTGTTTTTTAGTCTGTGTTTATCTATGTACACTGTAGTCGATATGATGATTTCATTCATCAATGAGAAGATTAAATCATCAACTGGATGAAAAAATATCTAAATTCATCAAAATAAGTATTTTCATCATATTGATGAAATGTTTTGATGAAATTATGAACCTATTACATGAGAAAATTTGCCAAAATCTTATAAGAATCCTGGCAAAAAAATTGATGAATGCACTTTCTTCATATTGAAAAAACGGTTCGTCAATTGTCACAAAGTTTTCATGAAATTGTTCATCATATTGATGAAAAGTACGTCATATCAATGAATATCATGTTGAAAACCGCCATTCGTCAATATGACGACGACTTTTTTTTTCAGTGCACTGATTACACCCTAACCCGGCTTTAATTCAACAATAACTTCCAATCTATTTACCCTTGCGGACAAACTGTGGGATTCATGTAGGATCCCCAGTCTCGCAATAGATCTACCTGATTTTATTTAAAAGTGCCCAAAATGGAGACTTGATTGAAAGGTGGTGTTTTCTCCCAAGATCTGAACTACATTTGCGGGGATACGGCCGACGTAACCAATCACACCGACGAACTCTAAAAACAACACTTAAAGAACTTTCCAATATACGAATAAATTTAATGTAATAAAAAACGGTCGAGTAAAATGAATATCACTTGGGCCTTAACTGTTTGTAGTTAACTGCCCCCTGGTGTCTTACTGCCTTACAGTCACCCACATCCCACATGGTATATATCGAATCAAGTCGCGATGAAGTCCTTGGGTTCGGTCACCTTCAGTTGTAAAACTTTCCCTAATTGAAGCTTATTTCTCTACGAGATGGTTGTATCATTCTAAATTAAACTCATTTGGGTGCTGGGCTCCAACTCAAGGTTTTTTTCCACTGCGCCACCTCTCGCGAATGTCTGACAAACATCCGAGAGTATAACTGTCATGACGAAGCTTCTCAATTAGCCGTTTGCACTCGGCAATCATGTGGGATCCAAAAATGAAAAAAAATCACACAAAACGAATGGTTGTGAGAAAGAAGCTAGGCCCAGGGTCCCTACCGACCTGTTGCGCCAACTATTTATTTTTTTGGGTGCTGGGCTATTCTACATATTCTATAGCTCATTCCAAGGCCGCCGATAAACTCGCCAGGGTTAGTAAAGCTATGCGTCGTTTCCACTGGATAAGAAGAATCTCTACACCTCTTTCGCTACTCACAAACTCTTAATACAAAAGCTGTATGGACAGGGACAAGGACAAGGAGGAGGAGGATAAACAGTGTCGGTGAACTCTCTTATATTTATAAGCATAAGCCGCCTCTGGCGACAAGTTTTAAACTTCTTTTGTTCATGATTGTACAATAAGCCATTGAGTGGTTAAAGAAGCGGTGGCCTGCCAGCCAAACCTAACCTAACTAACGAGTTCTACTATGGCCTGCACTTTTCGTGTCTAATTAGTTCAGATTCCACCGTCTGAAAACAGGAGTAAAGAGCACAGCTTGGACTGGACTTTGTTCTTTAATGTGTTTACACTTATGTCACAACTACCCTAACCAGCCGAAACCGAGTCTTGTGTTAATTCGGTTTAATGCAGTGACATTTTATAAATGACTAATTCATCCGTTTATCGTCGGTGAAACCAGAAAACTGTGTAACTCCATATTAGCAAATTTTTCAGGAGAGTATTAAAACTTTTTAGGAACACGATGTGAATCACGCACTTATTACCGCTTAAAATGGGAGATACACAATTTTCTTACCAAAAATACTGAATACGGAGTTACACTATATTCTAAATCAGCGATAGAAGCATTAATTTGATTTAATAGGGGATTCCCATTTTACAAAGTGGTGGATATCGTGTTGAGCAAATAGATGTCGCTTAAACCTTATTTTCACTAAAATTGGAGTTACACATTTTTCTGGTTTCACCGACGTTATTCAACTTTAGTGCAGTGATGCCAGACTTTAGAAGCAGGTTATCCCACGGTAACACCCAAGAAATCCCTTTTATCCCTCGCCAAAATATAAAAAATCCCCCGTTTATCCCACGAATATTAAATTAAAAAAATCATGTATTTCATTAAATTCGTTCTTTTTTATTATCAACAAATTACATTATACATTAACTTTCATAGCTAAAAAAAATAAATACATAATAAGACACGTTTCTAAATAATACAAAAATAGAAATGTGAGTATCGGTACATCGTATACATTTTTAAAACTTTACAAAAAGAAACATAAAATTGCATTCGGCATTAAAATGAAAATAATATTAAACATAAAATGAATATCTTATGAATTATTTGAAAACGACTGGCTTGCAAAAAAACTCTGTCTCATAACTCTTGACAGAGACAATACTGAGACCACCAACTTCGGCCGATTTCCCGTTACTTAGCCTACAAGCTATATTTCTATGGGGTGGCAAATGCTAAGTGCGCTGGTATTGTTACATAGAAATTCGTATTGACAAATGTCACGTAACTTTGGGCAAAGTGGCTTGCAGCGTTCATAGAATTTTATCCGTTAAATTTGAAACTGTTCGTTACATGTGAAAAATTATTTTTTTTTAGGAATAAGTGTACATTTGCTTAAAATATTTACGAAAAATTAAGAAAGTAGATTGGTTGAGGGAAAATAAAAACATTTTGAGCAAATTTTCCTTATTAGTTAAGAAAAATTTACACAAGAAATCGAAGTTAATTATATCCAAAAGCGGGAAATACACAACCATATTTGTCCCAATATATTTCTAGTATATAAAACATCTCCTTTAGATAGTTTTATTAACCACACAAATAAAATTATTCACCTTCAAAAAATTTATAATTACTAACCAATGGCATTCAGTTATGCTAAAAGGTGGTATTCCCGAACTCTTTCACATTTCCCCACGGTTGCCGAGGTTGGCAGTATTTATTTTTGTATTTTTTTATGTTTTTGCATGTCACACGGATTCCCAATTAACATAACACCGATAGGAATACAAAATGGCGAATTTGAAAAAAAACTGAGGGGGCCAGCGGCAAGAGGATTGTGAGTTGGGGGTCTCAGTATGATTTGTCTCATAATTCTTGATTTTTCGTACAGGAAAAAAATGAACGCATTCAGATATTTTCAATGACTTTTTTCTAAAGCTTAGTATCCTGCTCGCGCTAAATTTTAGCGTCCCTTGCCTCCACTTCGTTTCTCCACACCAAAGATAAATGCTCGCTAAATTATTATTACACACCATATAGATGGGACAAAATCTATTTCTTCATGACAGTAATCAGTAAATATAATTTTTACAATTTTCGAATTTCAAACTTCAAAGACATCGCAGTATTTGAATCATGTCAAAACAATGGGTATGAGAAAAATTTAAGAAAATATTATTATTGCTGCAGTAGCTCAAAAAATGTCTGTAATAGCAAGCAGAAGAAGACACTGTTCTTCGTGTCCCATAAATTCCTATTTGCAAAAAAGGCAAAAAGGCTGATTTTCAAAAGACCTAAGATTATTTGAAGCTTAAAAAAACTAGTTTTCCATTAACATTGCAAAAGGTTTTTTTTGGCTTTGCGTTTTCTTTTCTTTCTCGATCAAATTTTTCTCTGCGGTTTCCTTCAAAGAAATATCCATAGTAAACGCAACACAAACTCCTTCCTCCGTTTTTTATGTCAAAATTTATCTTCGATTTTATGTACCGGACATTTATTTCGCGAGCTAAATGAGTGGAGGCTTTTCATCGACCCATCTACATGAAGTTAAGAATTTAGCGTGCGAACAGGATACTGCTTTGCTAAACTGCCTCTCTAAATTTTATCTTTGTAGACATTTTTGTATGGAAGATAAAATTTAGCGCGAGCAGGATACTTAGCTTAAACACGAAAATATTTAATTTTATCGTAGGTTGATCAATTTTTTTTATTCTTCATGAAATTAGCATTTAGGAACCAAAATTTACCGAAAAGTAAAATCTTCTTCTTTTGTACTATGAGGTTTGAATAATCCCTATGTCCCTTTTAGCTTATTTTAAGTGAGAAAATCCCGCAAAAAGGGATAAATCCCCCGATCTGGTATCACTGCTTTAGTGCTTTCCCTTTCCTTACTACAAATGGAAAATTCTTATTTTAGAAAGGTACGTGGGGCAGCAGAAATAAAGTGGCCTACACTCATAAAAAATCATAAATCCGTCACTGCTTAGGTATCTCAATTGCTGTACTGAACTCGACTTTGATTGTCTTTAATCACCCCTCCACGCAGTTTTCTTCATTCATTATAAACTCCATAATTCTGAAGGGCTACGTATAAAAAGGTAGCCCAAATTGAATTCCTAGTGCCGTACTAATAATAGATTTTGAGTCTCGACTTTAAATTTACGGAAGCTCACAATTGCGAAATTTGTGTGGAAAATATACCCACTGTGAACGTGTGAACTACTAAAGCTTAAATCCGAAACTAACAGCGTTTATTGCTAAGGCCCCTAATCTTCAGCAGTTCCATTTGTTCCGTCCGAGGTATTGCCAGTCCATTCACTCTCTGTATGACACACGTTCTAAAAATAATTTCACAGTCATTTCTATCGCCGGAAACAATATAAGAGTACACTTTGGCAGCTGGTTTTCAACTGGCTCGTTGGTCTAGGGGTATGATTTCCGCTTAGGGTGCGGGAGGTCCCGGGTTCAAATCCCGGACGAGCCCAAGAGAAATGTTTTTTTTTTTTTTTTCTTATACACAGTTTATTTGCACGAAACTTCATAAATTGGATCACAGGCAGATTGTGTCAGTCAGTGGAATCCTATGCCTGGTGGCGCTCCGTTGGCACAATAATTGTCACTGGCCATTTCCCTTTGGCCTAATCTCGTTTGGTTGATCTGACATCACCACGTGTGAACTACTACACTGACTCGCGGAGTTGGTTCGCATGTGGAAAATCGTTCCCATAGAGCGCTCATCGAGGAAGCCACAAAACATCTCCATATACACTTCCTAGTTGACCTTATAAAAGCGCACGACCGTCGGCTGAGCTAGAGTAGCAGCAGCAGCAACAGCAACGGCGACTACTAAGACCATACGCGCACATTGGGGAGCATCCTTTGATAAATCACGTCTTGCACCTTAGACACCGGCAAAGGCAATGTGCCGAGTATATACGCTCGGTCGCTGCGATGGGATGGGATCATCTGCTTTGCGGAAACTTTTTCGGGTTATTTGCGGTCAAAATGGAATGTTTTCTGTTTTTTGTTTGTTGTTTTGTTTGCTTCCTCTTTTGGGCTTCGATTCAATTCAATTTCTCTTGGATTCGTTTCTTTTTTTTTTTGTTGGGCTGATGATGTAATCACCTCTTGAAGATTCCCATTCAACCCCGATGATGATTCCTGTTGTCACCTCGCGCATGCGTCAATGGCCGCGCGAATGATTCGCGGCAATGTTCTTGCGCTAAATGAATTCCTGTCCTGACGATAATCGAGACCGAGAGTGGGTTTTGTTTGCGCTTTTGTTGGTTTTCTCTTTCGTGTAAGCAAATAGAAGTTGACAGACAACAGGCGAGTGATGAATTTGCATGGGAACTCGTTTGTTTTGCTTGGCACACATTGTTGCTCGATCGGTTTGCCGAAGAGCATTATGTTGGCGAGTGTAGTTGTTGACCGGTTAAGAATTTTTTCTTTTTTTGGTTTTTGTGTGGAGAGGGGTGGTATTCTGGTATTTCGGTTTGCAAATCGCCTTAAGATACATTTAGTTTCAGTTTGAAGATGTTGACAGTTGCTCGATTGGAAGATCTTGGGGTGATTTAGAGACGGCTCAATTTAATTCCGCTTACCGTTGGACTATACTTCTTATCAATTTTTATGAAACCTAGATCAGAAGAATTTAAAATGAGTGATCATTCAAAGAATCCTCCAGACTATCTCACCGATGATATTTTCCCTGCCTTAACAAGGCCTGTCCGCGTTATATAAGGGTCAGGGTGATGACGAATTAACTAATATTTTCCTAAGACATTTAACGCCGAAAAGTACCTAATTTGATTGATTCCTTATGATTTTGTGGACCTGGCGGTGGATACTCTTCATGCGAGGAGTACGGCCCTTAGTCGTTGTTAAGGGCAGGAAGGTGATATCTACAAGGCAGAGTACTGAAGTGGATAAAATTAAGAAGGAGGTTTGTGATTTAAGCTCAAGCTTGTTATAGCATAGGTACCTCTTGTGCTGATGAATCTCGAGCGGTAGTAGGCAGCTCTCTTAGATCGCGTTAAGGCAGCTCTTTAAAATATAGCAAACATTTCTCTGACCAGAAATGCCCAAGACCCCATGAGAAGAGGGAGTTCAATGGCTCTCCCTAAAGTGGCATACGACCGACCCCCCCACAGGAGTGTACTGCAGGACTAAGTCTCTTGATACCCATTCAAACTCTCTTTACTGAGTTACGTTTTGTTAAACGTTATAAGATCGATACCCTTCACCGTGGGCCGATGAGCTTCCTCAGGGGTGCATTTTAGCTCCTCACCTTTTCACTACTTATGTGGACAGGATATTATATCTATCGCAGCCTTGATGGAAAACCTGTAATTTTGCCGACCTGAACAAGTTCTCACCGAAATGTAAATGGCTTGTCCTATTTACATCTACACCGGCAAACATTTAAAAGAATTACTATAGTAAGGCCCAAAGTCCCTTAAAAGTGTCGATTGAGATGTACTGTATCCCTCCATGTTTTGCGTCTCTTCCTGTTTTACGACTCCAACAGAGAGGGACAATTAAGAAGGCATTGCCTAAGGTGGCGCACACAAGTGGGTAATGCAACCTTAACCAACTTGGAGTTGCAACTTGAGACAGTTAGCCAAAGACTGCGCTAACTGACCCAGAGACCCCTTGGACTTTAGCATGATTTAAATAGGTAGGCAAGATCCATTAAAACAGGTAGAGTGGCTTAGGTATTTCGTGGTTTTATTCATGAAGGAGTAATGCTGGAGGTTTGTGGTAGTATTGGTCAGGGTGTTTCAAATTTTTAAACGCTACTAGGTCACTCTTTTATTGGAAGGACCAAAGCTTAGTTGCAGGTCTTAAGGTTAGGCTAGGTAAACGGGTGGGCAGAGCAGGGAGAACCCTGCGCTACCCCACTTAGGTCCTCGTGGACCCTTTGTGATGCCCTTGTTGAGGTCAACCGTTGGTGTTGTATCGGTATTCATCATCCCCTCTCCTAGTGGTTAATAGATACTGTCTAGCCATCCCGATGTCCTCAAAAACCTGCAAAGATCAGACAGTGAAGATATCAGAGAGTTCTTGTAGGTCATGAAAGAAATAGCTTCCAAGTGTTCTGTTCCTCAAGTGACATAGACTCGGGCAGTGACAGAGGAAGTGAGGTGTGTCCTCGTGGACCTCCTCGTCTCCGCAACCTCTACATATATCGTCATCTTTGAGATTTAGTTTCATTGCGTGGTTTCTTAGGAAGTTATGACCAGTTAGAGCCCCTACTAACTTAGATAGCGATGACCTGTCAAACTGTAATAGTCTGTTAGTCCGGCTTCTATTATATTCTAATGGCCAAAGCTTCCGTGATATTTCATAGGTAGTGAGTTCTTTCCACCTGTTCTTTTTTGGTTTTCATTCTAATTTTGTTCTCCACTCGCTCTCTGAGATTGCAAAGTGGGGGCTTGATTGACTGAAGTTGCAGGTCTTTAACTCGGCATTCGTTCCAACTATAACCTTTTTCGATGAAATTTTGGTACTGACCAAGGGAACAAGATCACGGATTAAAGGTGTAGCAGTTTGGTTGAGCTATGTGCTATGTGGATAAATTAAGTTGAAAATCTCTTAATATGATTAATTGGAGTCGATGGCGGAAGATCGGAAGTAGCGGAACATCGAAAATGAATATAAATATAAAGAACATTAAAATCCGGACTGCTTCTTTTTTGAGACTTCCAATATTTAGCCACCTTTTCGAGTATAAGGCTTATAGGTCAAGAAGAATTCTGATTGTTGGCTTCAAATATTTTTGTAGAAGTATTGACTTCCTTAAATAGTTCTTTTAGTTTTGTTTAAACTTAGAATTTTTGAAGTCAGAAAAACGTACATTTTGGTCAAAAGCTGTTCCAAAAAGTGGGCGTGGCAATAAAAGACAAAACCTATAGCATTCCTAGAGTCCTAAGAGTGATTTCTCAAAATATCCATCGGAATCTATCCAGCAGTTTTCACACCAACTGGTAGCAGGCAAAAAAACCACTGCGACTATCTAAGGACACGAAGCCTATATAGCTCTACAGATGCTGTATAAAAAAGACTGCACGACATATTTCACGATTTTGCAACAATATGTACCACTGGACACATTACATACCCTGACTGTACTATCTGCTGTACCCATACTACCGTTGCCTCTCTCATATGTAGATATCTATAGATCCATCGATAACGAAGGCCCCATGGAACCTTTTCCAATCGTTGAATTAATTAAGGTCGCCAGTAATTAACCGCTAACTTAATGAGGCTCTCTGCACACATTCACCCAACCGATACTTTCTACCACGATAACTCATGGTGTTTCGTCCGCTTTAATTGTTATGAATTCCCGTTCGTAAATCTCCGCCAGCACAGTCATGACCAGGAAAACCGAACACAAGCCCCCCTCACTAAAGACACGCCAAAGATGCGACGCGACGTTCGCTGGCCAATTAGTTGACCGTTTAATTTGCACTGCGACAATTAATAATTAAATTCCATTTGGAATAAATTTGTAGACGATAATCGCCGACCAAATGGTGATGGCGTCTTCGGGATAGACTCCATACAGTCAGGTGACGGAATAGGATACCTAACTGTTGTGAATAGCACCCAGCGTCAAGATGAACAATCTAATTAGCCGGCGAGTCGGAGCGGGCTCATTTGAATAATACCATTATAATAATGGAGCCGCCGAGATACATGGCCAACAAGAAGAATAATAGCCCAGAGGATCCATGGTCCATAGTAGAAGGAGCCGCAGAGCGCTCGTGTGCTGATGTGCATACGGATGTCGCAGATGCGGTTCTTCGGCTGCAATTCATCTGCATAGAGATAGTCGCTCGGCTGTAATTAAAAAAACACAACAACCCAACCAGAAGGCCATGAAGTTGATCATATCGTGTTAATTTGTGCACAATTTACACATGCACTCACACAGGCGCACTCATGTGTTGGTGGCTAATAACAAAACAGCTTGAACTAATAAAAATTGATTGCCTTCGCTTGGTACTATTTTTTGCCTTCCATTGATTGCCGATGAATAAAAGGTTTCCTCCCATCCATTCAAGATCTCATGACTTGTCGAGGCGGAGAATGGGAAATTTTAATTGAAAACCCGTTGATAAATAAGAGAAAGAGAGACCAGGTGGTGTTACTTGGCTTGAAGCATCAAATGGTAGTTCGATGGCACTTTTGATAGCTGTGGTTATGTTCCGTATATTTGGAGTTGTCAACCAACTCTACAAATTGAATGTGCGAAATCACATGGCTCGTTGGTCTAGGGGTATGATTTCCGCTTAGGGTGCGGGAGGTCCCGGGTTCAAATCCCGGACGAGCCCAAGGTTGTATTTTTTTTTTCTTCTTTTTTTATGGCTAAAACTTAAGATCCAATGCATAAATAATCAGCCCTATCGAGCTATCCGATCGGAACGGAAGTTCCACTCGAGATAATCACCCCTATCGGAGTATCCGTTCGGAACGGAATTTTCTCCGATTTGTACGAAATCGAACGCAATCTGGGCTTTAATCGTGTAAGCACAAAACGATCGAAAGACATCCTCTCGACAATGCTTCTACTTCGTATATAACAACCAAAAAAAAACGATCATGCTTCAAGTTACTAATTCAAACGTCAAATACACTCGTCGAAACGATTCGATTGAACGATGGCTATTTCGCAATCGTTTCATAGTTTGCATACAATCTTTCTAAATGCAGATGTTCGCGTTTTGTTCTTCCGCGTGGATTTTAAGGCAAACCACAGCCGACTCTTTCACCGGACTTCGCCGTGATGTCTGTAACTTTATACAAAACATATTATTGACTTGGATTTTAAGATGAACGCTTCGGCGAACGAACTGATACGGTGAGGTACATTATTGGTTTTGTGATTTTCGATCCTGTTTCTTATTTTTTAGCGTAATTTATTTAATACCTTTATTTAAGACACTTTACAGATCAACAGCTCCAAATGATAGCTGACGGTGGTAAGGTGAAAGATGACAGCGAGAAGGACGTTTCAGCACCCGCAGTTAAATAAACTTCAAAAATAATAGTAAGAGTCGAAAATAACAATTTTTTGTTTTTGTGTAGTACCTAGCTGCCACGGTAAATGTTGTCAACAGGCAATATTCGTCCCAACTTTCCAATCTTCGATTCTAAAGCTGTAATAAATGCCAAGATATGAGATAGATAACTTTGTTGATGTTTTTTTTGTATAATAATGTTAAATACTGAATGTTGAAAATTACTTCATTAATTTGTTTTTCGTTTAATTGTGAATTTTTTGTCTAGCGATGTGGGTTTGAATAAAAAAAAAAAACTTTCTTCTCGACCTCATAACATACCTGAGTTGGGAAATTTCTTGAAAGCAAAATGCTGTTCTTTGTGGGAGGAGTTAAAATGAACTAATATTTTTTGCATTTCGTGCTGCACATTGTCGCATAAGAGAGCTTGCAAATTTTTTATGTGCGCCTGGTAGTCTGACGAACTGGTTGTTTTTTTTGAAACGAGAAAATCCCACAAAGATTGTGTGAGAGACGGGAACAACTAATTCTTGC
The DNA here is from genome assembly GCA_948293265.1 of Cheilosia impressa. Classification (NCBI taxonomy): domain Eukaryota; kingdom Metazoa; phylum Arthropoda; class Insecta; order Diptera; family Syrphidae; genus Cheilosia; species Cheilosia impressa. Next base: position 41,120,719 of record OX411883.1, read on the forward strand.
AATTCAAGAATTCAAATTTGTTTGAGCTGTGCTGGCCAGTGTTGCCATGTCCTCGTAAGTTTCGTAGTTTTTACATTCTTTTTTGTAGGTTTCTTGGATTCGAAAAGGATTCAAATTAATTCGTTCAAAATGCTATTCCTTAAACCTCGTCGTAGTAACAACGTGACACACTTCAGTCTGTAGAGCCCTACTAATAATAACTTTTAATGTTCACACAAAATATTTTTTAGCTCACAATTAGTAATTTTATATGGAAAATTTCGCTATTGTGTTTGTAAAATCTATCCCGGACTCAAAAAAGATTTATTTGGTATCGCTGTGAGTACAAAGTAAGTTTTATATTTTTCAATGCGTAATCGGATTTAACTAACCAATAAGGCTCAAGCTTCATAGAATGGATAGATATATCCAGAGGGTAGAAGTTATGTAGTTTTTGTTGGTAAGTTAGTACTCGATGATTCTTTGAATTCGCGTTCTTTTAACTATATGGCATTTGTTCTGGCAAACAATTAATACGAAGCTCGTCCGAATCTTAAAAAACGAAACGTCCCTGTCGTAAGGCGTTTATTTCCTCTATAGGTTCAAAATGGATTTACAAGGAATTATATTATACTATTTTATGAAATATGTACAATTTTAAGTGTTTTTCTCCCGGTGGATCGAAGTTCAAGAAAGCAATATAGGTTAGGGCTAAAGGCAAAAGGAAAATGAAGCGTGTGCATCCAGACACATTTGATTGATGGGCTGCGTTCAATAAATATTATGAAGGCCGAAGTACTAAAAGAACTTAACAAAAAATTAATTCATAACAGCATTCGAAACTAAAACGCAAATACTCATATCAAGTTTAACTTGTCTTCAACTCACTATAAAAATTGATCTAGTTCACCGAAAGTAAGGTATCAAGTTACTCGTTGAAGTGGAACTTAACTTTCTTGAGTAATTTTGCCACAACGTGATATCTATAGACACTAGTCTCTCTTGGCGAAGGATTAAGCAAAATGTTTTGTTTTGCATAATCGAGCCTTGTGAAAAACACCTTAATTCCCCTGTCAGCGTTATTAAGGAGCACTCTATTTACAGAGAAGCTCATAACCATGTACCATATTTCGATTGGATAAGACTCTATTTAGTTTATGTCAGACCTTGCCGTGCACTTTAAATCACGTACAGTTTCAAATGATCGGAATATATTTCTTCACATTGACGCATCTCTACAGGACACTTTTAATTTCCTGTTCCCACCTCTGCTAGCAAACTCACTAATTGTTTATTAATGCAGGGAAAACATTTAAAAAAAAAACCATTACGATTTTAACAAGCCCGGAAAATACGATTTTCAGTTAATTGCAACACTAGTAGGTACGGCTCAGCTTTTTCACTGTCATCTCTGACTTTGCAGTGGCTACAATCCCGTTTAGGGTAGGAGTGGTTTGTTTTTTGTTTACTTTGCACCGAGAAGCGAGAATGAGTTTGATCTAAGAGAAGATGAAACCTTCAGTTCGTTCTGATCGCCTGTTGATTTTTGTGTTTTTTGACGAAATTTTGTCATTAAAAAGAAGTGTTCGCAGATGCCGCCGCTGAGTGATTTCTCATCAATGTCCAGAGCTCTCGATGCCATTTCTGCTGAATTTTCCAATCAAATATTTCGTTGCTGGTGGGAGTGGATAACCTCGTTTCGTGTATGGCTGTTGCTTGAGAGCTCTCTATTTATTTTGGCCACTTGGTATTTGAATTTAAGGTTTTGGTTTTGTTTGCGCAACAAACCAGTGGATTAAGTAGGATCCGATCCACGTGAAAGTGTGGATCGTGTACGTTTTACTTAAAGCCTCGAACATTAATGGCGAACGATCAATTTCAGTCGGTTTTAATGCCCTTCTGATGGTAATGAGTTCACACTCGCACTATTTTAGAGAGAAGTTCTTACTCTCTTCGCCTAGTTTTTGAATAGACTTTTTCAAATTGCGCGAGTACATAATGGCAAAGTTTTTTGTTCGAACATGTACATGATTTCAAACAATTTTACAACTTTAGCTCCCACATGAGTGTCCAGATATAGCGATTGTAATGTTTTTTCCTTTTTTTATAATTATGGGATACCACGACCCTTTGTAAATTTCATAAAAATACCCCCACATTCAAATGAAATGTTGTCTCAACACTTTTTACGCGAATAGACCTTATAACTAATTTCACTCATTTTCTACTTTAAATAAACTATTAAAATTTTAAAGAAATTCCCTGTGCGGTTTTTGTCACCGTAAACCGTAAGAAGTTGGTTTCCCTTCAGTTGTGACATTCCTTGCACGCGAAATATCTTGTTAAAAATAAAACTTTCTTCTAAACCTCATTAACATGCCTGACTGTTGGTTATTTCTTCAAACAAAAGCATCGTTCTTTGTGGGCGGAGTTAAAATGAACTAATATTTTTCATGATGCACATTGTCACTGCCTGCTAATTTTTATGTGCGCCTGGTAGTTTAGCGTACCTACGAACTTCTTTTGCTGATTTTGAGAAACCAAGGAACTAGAAAAGCGAGCCACCCCAAAATTATTTTCAATCGCGGATTAGTTCATACGTCATACCTGATGAAGTACGACCGTCTGTTTCATTTTTCAAGTGATTTATTATAGTTCACTCGAAGTCCCAATACTTACTTCTGTCAATGACCTCTAATGTCGTTTCCATTGGTTTCACTCGGATCACTCACTTGGATCCACTCACTCTGAAATCCAATGGGCAAAACTGCTTCTGAAAGAATCCACAAAAGTATTGGTGAAAGGCCGAAAAATAAATCAACGACTGCTGTCAGTCAGCTGGCTTGTATAAAATAGGTACATAAATTACACTTGTGTGAGTACTTCTTGAGTGGAATCTGACTTCAAATCGAGAAGCGAAATTCTCTTCTCAGAATCACCAGAGAAGTATTTTTTGTCTGAAACCAATGGAACGGTTTTTTTTTCGATTCCGGATTCTCCCGAACGCTTCTTTTTGCCCAATATAAAACGACAAAAGTGAGGTTAATTCGACCCAAGTTTAAGAAGACCTTATGCCGGCTACCAGGGAATGAGACTCGCAATCTGCTTTCAACTGGAATGTAGGGGACCCTTTTGATGACAAAATCTCAAACCCTCCGTTTTCTTGCTTACCACTTCTTCGCTGCTAAATCCCACTCACGACTCTCACTCTGTCCCAACAACTTTGCGTCCAACTTTAATAAAAAAAAACACAGTACCATTGATTTTTCTTTTAATTGAATAACTTTTTAACTTTTATTTCGGAAAATGAAGATTTTCGCGTATATAATATTTTTTAAAATAAAATCCAGGGGTTAACAAAACAAATAAAATAAAAACATACACTAATGCGACTAATATAACTTTTCTTTCCTCCTATATATAGGTTGTATATATGTATTTATATGTAAATGTGTATATTTATCCATAATATGCAAGCTAAGACGTCTCTTTCTCTAAAAATAATAATTTACATTTCATTTGTCGTGGACATAATGTAATTGTTTAAAAAATTGTGTTAGCTTTTCAAAATTAAACAACAAAAAAATAAACCGATTAGAAGAAGAAAGAAAATACAAAATGATTGGCTTTACGGTAAATAGATAGATGTACCTAACTTAACACACAAATATTCGCAATCAAATGCGGATAAACAATTGAGTCGTTGATGTTGTTGGTTGTTACTCGGCGTATTAAATTTCCAACTCAAATCTTCTCAGGTGTGAGGTCGCATGATGGTGCTCAATGTCCCTCCCACTCAAGGGAGGGGGTGAGCACTGCTTACCACTGATACTATTTGACGTTGCATGTTGGCTGGCTGTTGGTGCTGACTCGCTGAAGGCACTTTTGTCGTCGTTATCATCATCGGTAACACTGATCCGTTTGTTGTTGCTCTGATCATCACCCCTACTCCGACGCATCGCATCCACCACATTGTCAGCCGGCGATACTGTTGCCGTCTTGCGGATGATATCGCTGAAGCTGCCCAAGCTGATGGCGAGCTTGCTCTGTATGCCGCCGCCGCTGCCGCTGCTGCTGCTGCTGCGAAGGTTCGATCGACTGAAGTTGCGCATGCTGGTACTGTTATTACATGAAGTGTCATCGTTACTACTAGTGCTATGTATAAGGTTATTATTATCGCTAAGCCTAAGGTTACTATCGTTACTAAGATTATTATTAACTAATTTCATTTGAATTGAATTTGGATTTAGAGTTTTTAATAAATTAATGTTCTTTGGTTGTTCCACTGGTTTGGTCGTCGTTGTTGGCGTCGTCATCGATAATTTACTTGGGTGGTGGTGGGTTAATGCTTTGGTTGACATTTGCTGTTTTTGCACAAGTGTGAATGGAGCGAGGGGCTGTGTGGAGGAGGGTGATGATCTGACGTTGGATTTGTCAGTGTTGCAGCTCGGCGATGCTGACGATGTTCGCGGCACGTTGCTGTAGATGGGTTTCGATGATGATGTCCTTAAACCTGTTGGAAGAGAGACAGACAAGTTAGCCTTCAGTTCTGTACAAATGTGGTCAGTGGTCACAGGCAAATGTGGCATTACGCAATACAAAGAGAAGCAGTGGTGAGTGGTATGTGAAATGAAGATGAAATTGGTTAGTAAGATGGATACGAGTGGCATTTACAACAGAGCCAATTAGTGCGTGTTGTGGATTTTGTCTCTTCTACTAATTGCGGTTCTTCTGAAAGTCGCTGGTTCAGAAATGTAGGGCGGCCGTGCCTTTTAGACTGTGAAAAGGAGGCAAGTGACGGACCAGATACAAAAGTAGTTTGCGTCGGTGGCTTATTTTGCACTACACTTCTAATTTATCTTAAGACTCCCTTTAGTTTTAAAAGTTGATCTTCGACAGTCAATTCTTTGCCACTAGTCACTGTCAGAAAGCGAACCTTTTAGTTGACTAAGCGTCAACGCCAGTTGAGCACGAGACCATCAAATACAGAGAGGATGACAGACGTAATGCGTTACTTGTTGTTTACAACAATTTTTAACCGCTCGACAACGCGCCAAAGTCTTCGAAAGACTGCAGCGTGTAACGCAACACGACATAATGCTACGAAAAGCGACTCAAAATTAACACAAAAGCTGTACAAAACACTGCGTGAAGCATGAAACGTAAAGAACCCTTGGCGGTGCACAGCGTTGAGTATGCAGTTATTTGTCTACCTTTGCTTAAAATTCTAAAATATTTACATCACATCTGAAATCAAGCCAAGAGCTACACTTGTCAATCGCTATTTGCTTTGGTCATAGAAGACACTCGAGTAGAGGGGCCTTGTGAAAAAACACTAAGCAGACTACATACAGGACCCTCACCTTTTCAGGCCTGCCCTATTGGCATGGTACAGAAGCATGGCCACTAGCGAAGGCTAGTTGGTCGCTTGAAACGCAATATTTTTAAGTACTTATCGGCCACCTTTCCGTTGACGGGAATGAGAAGAGAAGCTACAAAACCGAACTGTACAGCAAAAACGGCCTGTTCGAATCTGTCGACTTAGATTGGCTGGTTGCTTGCTTGGCTAGGCTAGGACATGAAGAGCTAACGGAAGAACTCTTCCACTCCAGCTCAGTGAAAAGGAACCTTTACGTAGAGCACAGTACCTACGCAATGGCTCAGTGATTTTCCTAGATATACAAAAAAAAAACTACAACAAAACGAATGGTTGTTAGAAATTGAGGTACAGATATGCGAACCTGTTTCCCCAAATTGTATTACGCAACTATAAGGGCAGTTCGACAACGACTGCGATAACTGGAGAGCAGTATTTGTTAAAGGCCAAGTCCACCCCGCGAATCACAGCTTTATAAAAAAGAAACGAAAACCTATAACTAAACGCAACCACAGGTGTGTTTTATTGAACATCTGTCTAAGCGAAGCAAGTTCAAGAGAAATGCTTAATAAAACAGTTCAAAGTGATTTGCCCCAAATCAGCCTGCATGTATGCAAGCTTTTGTGAGAAGGTACTATCAAGTGGCTATGTGTCAAATTTTAGTTTGATTCAACATCATTTTGTGTCCGCCTCGCGGCAAGTGGATGGCGCTAAAAGCAGTTTATGAAGCTGCTCCAAATTCTACCCCAAATTCAACAAAACCACTCGCAAAAAAGGCCATTCGTGCCAGCTGTCATATAAACACACAACAGTTAAAAGTTTGGGAAGATTTGCGCCTCTGAGTGCGGCTGAGGCTACTATTCATGGTGACTGAGGTTTATATTTGTATCTTGGTGTGTGCTTAATAAACTGTTGACTACACTCTCTAATTTGTAGCTGCCGCTCGATTGTACTGAAGCAATAATTTTGCAGCCACAAAACTACACATAATAGACCGCCAGCTTGCGTCCACCAAATTTTGAAATCGGCTCTCGACAGTTCTTAACTTTTCTATCTGCAGCGCGGTATTTACAACAAGCTATAAAAGTTCATAGAAGCCAATGCATTTTGCCCAGTTAAATTCAGAAGCCGCATACTTTGCCACCTAGCAACATCGCAGGCAGTGCTCCCAGATGATGGTCTCTTATATGATATGTAGTTTGTGGTTGCGGCTTTGTAGCATAACTCTACTTTGCTCTGCGTCCCGGTTTTCCTATGTACCATTTCATAGCGGCAAACAGAAGTTCTTGTAGTAAACTCGTAGTGTTATGTCGACTTCAATGTAAACTGTCGCATTTGGTCGAGTTTTGTGTCAATTCGCAGAGTTGTTTGTGGTACAGTTCTTGTAGTTTGCTGCTTCATGCAGCGTTACAGACAAACATTTTGATTAGAGTTTGTGGGTTTTAATCGTTCTGATTGCCTGGGTTTGTCTACATTCGCGTACAATAAATATAGTTTCAACTAAAAAACACGTAACCAACTGCGCATTACTTGTTAAAATATAATTGTAAACATAATTTCCCTTTGACACTGATTAATCCATCCAATTTATGTAAGCCACTCTGGCGTATACGTAATTAAATTTTTGAAACTAACATCGTCGCCAGTAAATTTTTATTTAAACTGTGTATAGGGCTTGAAAAAATATAGCCCTAGGACCAACAAAAACCCAACCGGCAAATACCTCTCAGCAACTGTTCTGTTCCACTGACACAAATCATTTTTTACAATGGGGTAAAAATTCCTACAAAATATTTATGTGATTCTGAATAAAAAGAAATATAAAAGCAGCACTTTGTACATTGCAAAAAAAACAACACACACACACAACATACTTGGACAAGGACACATTACAGACACAAGCAAAGGCGGTTGCAATATACATTTATATACAGAGAGGGACAGTGTATAATAGACCAAGTGTGTTAAGAACAGAGTTATATGCCAATATGGGCAAATTGCATTTCCTGCTGGACTGGTCTTTACCTTCTATGGGGTTCCTTGTGGTACAATGGAATGCACCACTCAGTTTGTAGCACGGATCATAGCAACAATTTAGTTCGTCATCGAATTCTGGTGGACCAGATGTAGGTAATGAGGGTGGTGGTGGACCCACGTCCAAGGTACAAGAATTTGCATGCAGATCCAATTGACTGCTGGATGCGGCTTCTGTTGTTGTAGTTGTTGTTGACTTAGTGTGTTCTTGTTGTGCTTGTGTTGTTGTGTGACTAATTTCAAGCGCATGCTGTTTTTTTTTTGTTTAGTATATGGTACATATTTTTAAATTAGTAACAAAATCAAATAAAACAAAAGCGATTCAATTTGAATGAAATAATATACATAAGCGAATTATCAAATTAAAAAATAAATAAATAAAAAATCATTCCGTGCACACCACGCTCAGAAATATTGAAGGCACTTAAATTAGTTTAAAGAGATTTGAAACTCACCTCACTGTCTGGGCATGGCTGCTCTTCCTTTGATGATGTAAGTCCCTGCACGAAATTTACATCGCTTGACGGATCTTCGGATGCTAAATGTGCACGGAACTGTTTGTTTCTGTAAAAAGGACAATAGAGGTGGATGTTCAGTTTTGTGACGTTAAACAGATGAAGGTTTAATGATTGGTTTTTGGTCATTGGGCGAATCGACAGGCAATCAAATGGAAGCAAGGTTGTGATGACATTGTGAGGTATTTTTAAAACAGAAACTGATTCTACACCTCTTTAGCTTTGTTCCATATCTAGCTAAAGAGGTGTAGGTGGCACAAATACACAATAAATTTTTGACATGTTGATTTTAATATATCAAAGTTCAGTTAAAGTACGATAGATGGTGCGAAGGGTAAACGCATTTCGGGCTTAGTCCAGTAAACATAGAAAACACGCAACCAAACAGACGAAATGCGGCTACACTTTGGCACGACAGCATATAACACATCAGCTTTACGAATATTTCAAAGAAAATAGCATCAAAAATTTAAATGCAGGCTGTAGCGTTTCAAGTTCAAAATAAAAATTGTAAAAGTGAATTTTTAAAATTTAAATTGCCGCCCAAGTTGTATAAAAATTAAAAACAAAATTGGAGACGCGTTTAACCACTAAAGTCAGATCATTTTAAAGCCAACGTCAGAGGTACAATTTTTAAAAATTATTTCCATATATTTAGTACCTGCACAGTTGGTCTACTTTTTCCTATGTGAGGCTGCAATAGGTGTTTCCAGCCACCCGAACCTTCTTCAATACATGCTGATTATATTGATCGGGAGAAAACGGTCAGCTGTAAGTGGCGCTTTTAGAAGCATTAAAACTGCGATGGCGAAAATGGGTCTGACTCTATCGAGGACAGAACTAAGTATCGGAAAAGAACGCTCAACATCAGCGTACAGGGGACAAACAGAGAAGTTAGCTAACTGGCAAAATAAATCATTCTTCGTAATCGGTGTTTCTTCCAGGCTTAGAAGGGCTTTAAGAAGTAAAGTCACTGTCATAGTCGTAGAACCAAAGAGATACTTTACCCAAGATTTTAAAAAGCCAATAAAACTAACTTGGGGCTTTTTGAGAGGAAGGTTCTTCGACGGAATGTGAAGGGGCAGACTTAACGATGAACTTTACGGCATTACAGCCGTTGTCCTGGTCCCAACAGCTGAGGTTGCTAGTCCTGGTGAAAGACATGGATAACATTCAGTCAAACAAGTCTTTTAGGTCGCCACTGAATGACAACAAAGCAGAATACGACCCCATCTCAGTTGGCTTGCACAATTGAAAAACTTATCTTGGTTTGTTTATTTAGTATTTAAAAAAACTATTAATTTTACAATTTTAGTGTTAGAGTGTCGCAAAATTATAACTAAAATAAATAATTAATCTATATAAACAACAAGCTAGTACCGTAAATTTGCTGCATTGTCAGTCAGCTTTAAAATAGCAAAAGGTCCGTATAGGACTCATATGGTGTGATAAATGGATGAACCTACAATTTTCAACATAACCATTGGGATGTTTGTCAGATGTCTGCAAAAGCCGCAATCGAAAAAAAACTAGCGGTTTAATTTGTATATTTTTGGGGGTCGAATCAGAAACAAATCGTTTATTGTTCAAGCACAATATTTTAGTAAAAAATGGGAAAAATATCATCTCTTAGAGAAACAAAAGAAGATGCCTGACATTTAAGGAGCTATGTCAACTGTCCATTTTCAATGAAAAGCTTAGCTAAGTGTGTAAGCAATGTAGGGAACTCGTTTCTACTACCACTTTTTAAATAAAATTTACAAATCAGCGGTAATAGACAATCGTCCTCAGTTAAAGAAGCTTTAAGCTACTCATAAATACAAACTGAGTCGTATATACTACCTCATTTTCTGTAGTCTTTTGAATTTAATTTGATTGACAGAAATTATTTCCAGCTAACTTAGTGCCTTCGATTGCAATTTAGATAAGTCTAAAAACATTAAATGGGAAAAGGAATTTTTCGTTCAGAGAAAACATCCACCTACGTCATGAGGCACACCAAAACTAAGTAAAACTCCGGCAAAAGAGGCGCATTTTGATTTCGACTTTGAGGGGAGCGAAGCTTTCTACTAAGTAAAGTACAGGATGAGGTGAACTTTAGGTAAGAAGTTCTCCATGCCTTTGAAAGGATAAATAGCTTCACACATCCATTCGCTCTAAAAAATATGCGTCAGGTGCATAAAGCAATAAAATTCATGAACCAGCGCATCCACCCAACTTCTTAAAATGATAAATAAAGACCACCAAATGGCAAACATTCACTTAACGAGAAGAGTCAATCAAAATGACGATCATCAGTACAATAAAGAATACGAACAAGAGGAGGATTGCCAAAGAAACCGTCAGCAACACAAGTAGAGACAAAACCGAAATTCACTTCAACAAGAATTAAGCGAAGATTACGATCGCACAACAAGTAGCCACACATGGGGGGTATACCAACAACATAAAGCGAAGCCTCATGCCCGCCACGACATGACTATGGGCAAGAGTAACGACAGCCGACTAGAGGGATCAATGAAGCAACCGGTTTTATCAGTACCTACCCAACTTTATATGACAGTGTCCGAAGATAAGAGATACTAGAGCTAAAACGAACTGCTTCAGTTGATCTTACGACCGAGTGTGCGATTCTACCATCAAATCCACGAAAATCGCTTGCAATACAAGAGTATCTAACAATCGGGCATCCACCGTCGAGTATACCCCCTGAGTAACAGACGCTGTATCACACATGATGGCGTTGAACTCTCCAACATCGCAGGTTTGTTTCGGTTTATCAGAGTGAATACAATAATCATAACCCAAGAGTGGGTTTATATAGCTATGCTGATGTCTTCCATCCTGCTCTTTATAAACAAAAGGAAAAAGGCGAAACAACAAAACAGAGTTTTCGTGCCCAACCCTATGAAGTCCAGTCAAATAGCCAGATCGACTGCAAATCTAAACAAGCATCACTTTCACTGTCATATTACCGATCGGCCAGACTCCAGTGGGGAAGAACTCATCTGACCACCATAGTTGCTTGGGTGCCCACTCCTGAGCCCTCACAAGGATACAACTTCTAATGCTTCAAAGAATTTACACTGAAACAAGGACAACCCTACAGCTCCCGATTGCCTTGGCTCAATCAGATTGTCTGTGACTTCACTTGAACTCACCTCAACTCGATTTGCTGCATCTGCTGAAAGTGCTTCAACTTTTGGTTGGCCGATCGCAGTTTTTCCTCCAGTGCGGCATTCTCTACGCACTTGATTGAGTACTTCTCGGAGAAGGACAGAATCTCTTGTCGCAGCTCCTCGAGTTCCTCTCTGTAAAAGGGAATAGAATACGCGTGTACAAAATGCCTTAAAAGATTGTCTCAATCGAATGGCAGCAAAGGTGACGTTCTTAATACATACTCTTTGATTTTGGTAGAGTCCATAGAGTGTTCGCCGCCCTTTTGGAACTGCCGGAGGAATTCCTGCTTGAACCGCGCCACCTCGCGTTGAACTTCACTTTGGTGTGCCTTACGCATGGCATCTAGAGCGGCCAGAGTCGCCTGGAAATATTTATACGTCATCATTAGTAGTGCTTGATAATATAACGTGCTCCACCTACCTGAGTCTCTTCAGCTAGAGCTGTTTCCTTCTCCATGAGTAACCTGTCGATCTCCTTTCGGTGCTTGTCTTCCAAGTCGTTGATTATGCGACGATGTGATGACTCCATTGCACTGAGTCCCTTCTCGCAGAGTGTCTGGAAAATCCTTGAATCAGTGTCGAAATCAAAAGAAAGTATATCAATTTAAACTCACCCTCAGCTGTTCGATTTCGGTTTGGTATCGCTGCCGGAAGCTCTCCTCATCGGCAATGTTGGTAAAGTCGGAGCAGTGCGAAAGAATCTGGTCGCGGTATGCCTCCTGCAGGCACTCCAACTGTTTGCCGTGCTCCACCTCGAGCATCTCCAAGCGCTTCTCCATGCGGCGACAGCGTTCGCGCTCCTTGTTCAGCTCGGATTGGATGAAGTCACGCTCCTGCAGAAGAACCGCATACTCCTCGTCTTGTCTGGAGCATTTCATCTCCAAGCTGTCTCTCTCCGATTGGAAGACGCGAATCTTCTCGTTCTGGTCCTCCAAACGATCCATCAGATCCAGGTTGTCGTTCTCCTTGCGATGGCACTCCTCCTCTTTGGACTTCAGTTTAATTGTGATGGTGGTCAGCTCGCGCTCGTGGTCCTCCACCAAGTTTGTCTGCTGGTGGATCTCCTCCAGCAGCGAGTTGCGCTCTCGCTCCAGAGCCTCCAAGGTGTGCCGCTGGTTGTCGACCTGCTGCATCAGCATCGCCATGTCGTTGGCGTGCTCCTGCTGCAGGCGCATAACTTTTGACTCGTGCTGCACCTGCAGGTTGCATATGGTGTCCTGGAGTTGAGTGCAGCTCGAGCAGGAGGCAGCTAGGTGTTGTACATCTCCCAGCAGACCGTCAGTTCGAGCCCGCAGCTCACAACATTTTTGGCAGACGTCCTTCAGGGAGTACAGCTCCATGGGCGTGTGTTTCACGCAGGCGTCCGGATGGACAGCGCTCATCAGATTGCTTATGGACTGCTCTAGCTGGCTGAGGAAACTCGCGATCTCGTTCAGCACGCCGCGGTCACTGAGGAAGTCTATCGTGCGGTTCTTGTACACAAACTCAAAATCTGCCTCAGCGAGGATGTCGTCGGGATTCGAAATCTGCAGATCGTTGGACAGCTCCTCGAAGAGATTCTCGTACTTCTGCAGCGTGGAAACGCTGAACGCATTGCCCTTCGCGACTGTGGCCAGCTGGTTGGTACGCTCCGCGTTGGTATAGTCCCCTCGTAGGACTGCAATCCTGGCGTCGACCAGCGCCTTGTGAGCGACAATGTCGGCAAATTCCGCCAACAGCTGACGTCCCTCGCTCGCCTTGCGCTCCTGCTCCAGATGCAGTCTCCACTGGCCGCGCTTCATCTTCTGCAGAGCCTCCTCGTAGCACTGGGACAGCTGTTCAATTGCATGGTCCATCTCCTTGCGCAGACTTTCGTGCACAGCATCAGCGAACGACTCGAACGTGATTCGTTCCTCAGCAGTCAGTGTGTAACCAAATGATGGCGTGATCGAGCCTTCAAAGCGCTCCGCATTCCGCATCATGATGTGAGCGATCTCCGATTGCACTAACTCCGCATTTACTGTCTCCTGCGCTTGCCGCCAAGCCTCCTGCACCGCACCCTGCACCAGGTCATTGGAGCTTATGTAGCTGAGCGTTTCCGCCGCCAGACCAGACGCCAGGTTCTCCATAGCGTTGTTTTTGTACCGTTTCGCTATCAGGTTGATCTCGTGTTGCTGACGAAGGAGTTCTTCGAGAATCTTTGGTTCGACGGGTTCCATCTCAGGCACTTTCGTCTTGTCCTTACGGAACGAGGAGAGGACTAGGCGACGTGCTAGCACACCGGCTAACACGTCAAGACTGCCGCTGGGCTTGAAGGCGCATTTGCCACTCAACTTCGCCTTCAGCATTGACATCAGCTGGGACGTTTCGGCGATCTCGGCGCGTGTTTGGCGCTGCCCAAAGAGTTCTGGATTCTCCGCCCGGGTTATGGACTCGCGCAGCTTTCCAAAGCATACACTCTCGAAGGCGATTCTCTCGGCGAGCAGTTCTAGGTCCTTCCGTGCAGTCAGTTCGTTGCGCTCTCGCAGTACTCGCCTTTGCTTGAGAAGGTCACCCAGCTTGCTGCGAAGTTGCGCCTCCAGCTGCATCAGAGCGATCTTGATTGGATTCGTTTCGGGAAGGAGAATCATCCCAGGAGCGGACAGACTCTCACTTACTACGCATGTCTCACAGGACTCTCTGATGAGTTTCACCACCTCGGTGAGGCAACGTTCCACAAATCGGTACGAGTCTTTGCGATCAGTGATCGGCGAAACCGATCGACGAGTCCGCGACGAAGATCGCAACGTCTGCAGCTGGTGCAGGCTCTGCTCCAGGCGATCTTTGCTGCAAATCAGCACTCCTTCCAGGCATTTCAAGCGCTCGATGAGATGCTCAGACATCTTTGGACTAGATGATGATCTCCTTGCGTCTGGGGCAGAGGATGACGACGCGGCCGACTGGGGAGACGTAACTCCTTCGAATCGTTTCTCCAGATCGTTCACACGTACCATAAATTGCAGCGAATCAGTGCTCGCCGAGCTCTCAAGAGAGCGTCGCCGGGCTGACTTCTTGTTGGATGACGGGGCGGTCCTCACTGGGCTGGGGGACTTCTTCTCCAAATCGTCAATCTTGGACTCAAGTTCGGTCACCTTGATCTCGAGTTCCTTGGACACGGTCAGCTGTTCCTTGCCCTTCAGCGAAAGTGATCGTCGACGTTCTGACTTCGCCAGCTTCTGTTTGAGGCTGCGCACCTGCCGCTCGGACCCACTGTACTTGAGGGTAAGATCTTGAATTCGTTCCGCCATCATCTGCAGCTGCGATCGATCCTCGATTTGTTGCCGATCGAGGTCTTGCTTGAGAGACGCGTAGGAAATCTCCAGATTGTCGAACTGATTCTGCGACTCTTTTAGTTCCCGCTTCATCGCCTTGATCTCGTTGACCGCCTTCTCGAACCGCGAACGCAGCTCATTGTACTCATCGGCCAGCATGTCACGATCCAGGCAGTACGGATCGATGTCGCTGATTTGTGTCAGATCACTCAGCGAGTCCATTCGCTTCAGTTTGTGTCGGTTGAGGTTGCTGAAGCTGGAGGGACTGCAGCTCTCCAGCTCGCGCAACTTCTTGTATAGCGTTTCGTTTTCTTCGATGCCCCGCGACAGGCGATCTTCAAGGTCCTTGATCTTCTTTTGGCTTTCCTCTAGCTCGATTGAGAGTCGATCGACAATCTTTTCTGCGTTTCGCTTGGCTTCCTGCAGCTGCGTGGAGAGGTTGTCTCTGGCCTCCTCCATCTCTCGAATACGACTGTTCAACTCCTGCTCGGTTCGCTCCAAGGTCGTCAGCAGTTCAGACATTCTTGCCTCGCGCTCTCGCGCTTCATCGCGAAGGATATCGCGTTCCTTCTCTGCTGCTCCCAATCGGAACTGCAATTCCTTGTCGATGTTGAGCTCTTCCTGAACGGAGTGGATTATCGGCAGCTCATCGGAGCCCACGCTGTCCACCGTACTCCGTCTCGAGCTCGGCGGTGAAGACCGACTGCGCTTGTGCAGCCTCGGACAGTTTCCTGGCCGGGATCGCATGCGCTCTTTCGCTCGAAACAACGCGATTGGAATCGGTGGCGACGGGGAAAGCGGCGAACCCCAGTCGACACTGTCACGCCGTCCACCCTCCGAAGCCGTCCTGTACTCCTCGTCAGACGAGAACATTGTATTCTTTGGCGTGAGCGGGGTGACTGGCGTCGTAACGGCCTTCTGCACGATCACTGGGATTGCTTCTGTCGGCTTGTTGTTGTTGTTATTGTTCAGAATCAGCTCCTGGTTCCTCTGTGCCTTGATGAAGTCCTTTTCAATCTCGCTCTTGATGTCGTCGCTGGTGTTGTCCTTGATAATCAGCTCCGTCGTCGGAATACAATCATCCACTGCCTTCGGCTCGGGCTGCAGCCCTGCGGCACTCTTCAGCACCGTGATCCAACTGCTTCTCGAATTCGCCGACAAACTGGACAGAACCAATCGCCTCTTGTCCCAGGTCGTCAACTGAAAGGCGTAATTTCTCGAGGCATTCACCTCACTTACACACGTCAGGCTATTCACATCCAGCACCCCGTCCAAAACTCCCCGCTCCTCCGACACTGGGTCGCGATAGTAGAAGAGCGCGGCTCCACTCAACGTGAACCAGTGCTTCGTCCACTCGCCCGTGCGTCCATCTTGCTTCATCAGCCAGCCCTTCTTCGAGTTCAGAATATCCTCCGCCGGCAGGTTGACCCTCAGCTCGGAGGTCTTTGCCAGATAGTTTGTGGACAAGTCGTCCAGATTGCAACCACCATCGGGATCGCCTCGCTCGTGCGCCTGGGACTGCTGCTGAAGGATGCGCAGTTGCTGCTGCAGTCGTGGACTAGATTTGTTGTTGCTGTTTCCGGCGGCGGTCTTTGGGTCGAGAACGGGGGGTATCTTCTTGACTATGGCTGATACAATGGCAGGCGTTGAATTCGATGCCAGTGGCAACGACTTTGGTCTCAGATTCACGACAGTCGTGTGTGATGGTCTAAAGTGGGGGAAGTCGGTCTCGTCGCGGGTCGGTTTCTCATCATTCAAGCCCTGCGTCTGACTGTTTAGGGCGTTGTTCACTGCTGTGCTGACAGCCGAGCTAGAACTTACGTTTGAGGTACTCCAGCGATTCGATGCTTGACTTAGATTTGTGATTGTGTTGGCGATGTCCTTCAGTTTCTCATCGCGCCGGACATCCTCAATCAGCAGGCAGGGGGAACCTGAAATGACACAAGAGTTAATATACATGAAATGGTGGAGTAAGTGGTAAAGAGAGTCAAAAAATGTTCACTTCTGTGGTTGGGTTGTTTTTGGGAATCCAACATTTTTTAAGCCCGCTCTTCCTCTATACTGACACCACACAAGTGCTGGTCTATATGCTCATCAGAGCCACAGGCGGCAGAAGATTCAGCCGATGAAGTTTTAAAAGCAGAGTAACAATAAAGTACCTACAAATAGGGGACCGGCGAACTGTTTACGTATTGGAAGTCCCACAAGGCTGAGTTCTTGGACCACTTCTGTAGAATATCACGTATGATGGAGTTCTGCGGTCAACTCCGTTATGGGGCGTTAAGGCGATTGACTGAACTTGGTTCCTATATAGCAAAACACATCCACGGGAGTTAGTTCGCCACTTATTAGGCAGGCATCAAGATAAAAAAATTGCGAGATATTGTATCCGCCTTAGAAATAGGGGACCATGAACTAAAGGTGTTCACCAAACCATCGAGTACACGGAGTTAATCAAGTTCAAAACCAGGCTCAGCTTTAAAATGTTCATCAAGAGAACTCTAGGAAGAAGGCTTCACAGATGCAGGCAGCTCTTGTTGGATGATGACAGATATCGATGATAGAGTGACCAATTCACTGTTGTAAAAAGTCCTAGATGAACAAGTAATCGATATGATATGGTCCTAATCGAGAGGATTCGAATTAAGAAGCTTAAATGGCTGGGACGCACAATAAATCATCAACTCTACGGCCATGCCTTAGGTGCCGCGTGACTGGTCACACTAATCGAGGAAAAATTCTTGTTGTGTCGGTCAAATCAATATTTGTAAAATAAGAGCCACAAATGCGAGAAATTTAAATAGAGACCACCACAAGGAAGCAAGTAGTTGTCAACCCGATCCCACTCTAAGCTTCAGACCGGTCGTTTGAAGGCGTGATTAGTGCTTGCTGTAGCTTGCCGTGGCCCGGAATCAGGGTGCCTTGTATCCAGGATCTTTGTAGTTAATGCTCTTTTCTTCCGCAAATTTTATCTTGTTAAACGACACACCAGACACTACCAAAGAGACTGAAAGAACTCTTATCAGCAGCTCGAAACAGAGGTCCGTGAATAAAGCTACAAAAGAACCCGACTAGAACCGACAGGCATTTTAAGTCTGTGCCAGCAATAGCTCCCATTCCCTTGAATTCGTAAATTACGACTAACGCATGCAATAGCGAACTGGAATTAAAGCCACGTTCCACTTAACAACGTTACACACATGTTATTTAGTTAATTGAGCCGGTTCGTGTGTATCTGTCTGTCTGATGCTGAATTGAAATTTTCCAAAAAATCACGATCACCCTTTTAACCGAATAAAGTGGGTAGGTAGGCTCACGCAGACAAATATCTCTTCGTCGATCGTAACCTTGAACTCTGGCTAAATCTACGGCAGCAGCAGAACAACAATCAAAGCCACAAACACCGTCAGACCTTGTTTTATATCCAATTACTTTTATGGCTCAGTGGGTAATTTGCTATCGAAAAAAGCACGCACACTCACATCCGTACACACAAATACAAAGTGAAGAGCACGCATAAGACAAAACAAACGAAGAAGAACCTTATCACTGATGGGTATATTGGCAGGAACGGCTCTTTCACACGATTTCCATTGCCTCCCACCAGCAAAAAGAAAAATACGTGCCAAACACGATTTCCCCAAGCATCTCTCAGAGTCAGAGTTAATTGAGTCATTCAATGGAGGATGGCACCGCGCCACTCCCACTCGATCAAAAGGTACGCGGCACCTGGTCAGAAGTAAACCATCAGCCATCAGTGTTAATCTCCGTCGTCGCCTGCTAATTTGATTGGCACTGGCCAGAAGAGAGTTGTTGGCAACAGATTTGTAGATACACGAGCGATAACGTGAAATTGTTTTGCCCTGCTAATGAGATACACAGTACGATTGGAGTACAGCTTTTAAATAACCGCGCTGCACTCGACTAAGATCAATAAACACGTATACATATTGATTCTTGAAATGGATCAGGCAGCCGGCGGAGCGGCATCTCTTAAGTGATTCTATTGTGAGGCCCATTTTTATTACCTGCCCGTTCGGTTCGGTGTACACAGCCACAGAGCTCTGTAAGGGTACACTCGGGGAGTTCAGTTGGAGATACAGAACGTCAGATGCTGATGTAATTTAATACCCGTACCTGCAAATACGTAGGATCGCCATTGTGAGTGCACGATTGTTGTAGGGGTGTGTGATCACTGCCAAGGTCAGATATAATTTACCAGGCGATCGTTTTACAATTCATAATTATTGTAGCAATGTAAGTCGCATTGTAAACCAGGGAACGGGAACGGTAGGGCAAAACCTTGCCATACAGACAAGTGTACTGAACAAAAGAATTGACATAGTAAAGTGGGTATGCGAATTGGGAACGCCAATCCATCATCAATTTGGCACGCGAAACATTTTTGTCAAACGAACAGGTCACTTATCGGGTCGCGTCGATTTTCATGACAATTGGGAATGTTTTAAAATAACTTACAATTGGGAGGAGTGGTGGCCAAGTTTGGAATTTTAAAAATCTTGCGACTGCGTAGCAACTTCAATGAGGAAGGAAGTCGAAAGGTCGAAAAGTGTGTCGTACTTTGATGCTTCCAAAAAAAATCCTTCACGAAATCAGACCCAGTAAGATTCACAAAGCAGTTCTCAAAATTGTAATCAATCCACTATAAGGCAAAGCAATATTATTAAAACTCTTCAGCTTCGGGTCAGCAGCCGGTGTTAGCTGCCATAGCTACACACAAACAAAAACAACATCCGGCTTGTCTTTCTTAGGGATGATTAACTGAACCCAAAAGCCAGAAACAGGGAAGAGCTCCGACTTTAGGCTTGAAGTATTGTGATGTACTTTTCTCAAATGTTAAGGTAAGCTCGTTACATTCAGGGTAGCCAGAAGAAACAAAAAACATTAGGGCTGTGTATACATGGTATACAAGTAGCTTTAGTAGTTTTGATTCCTAATTTCGAAGAAGTATACATACGACGGTTTTCTAAAAAAACTTCTAACTACCTCACCAATTATCCTATAACGCTTATAAGAAAGCTCAGCTTAAAACTTGTTTGGTGGTGGAGAAACCTCAGACCACAACTTGTGTAGTATTGAACAACCACAAGACCACAAGTGGAGAAGTGACGATGAAACGACAGGCAACAGCTGACGTAGCACTGGATAATCTTCAGAACCCAAGTATCATTGTGCTAAGTCAGACTACAGTTCGTGTAGCGCCGGAAAACCCCACACCACAAATGTATCTACTGATGATGAAGCGACAGACCACAACTAGTGTAGTGCTGCTAATATGTCAGACTGCAACTAGTGTAGTGCTGCAAACATGTCAGACTGCAACTAGTGTAGTGCTGCAAACATGTCAGACTACAACTAGTGTACCGCTGTTAAGACTAATGATGACAAAAAATCGAGAAGTGATGATGAAAAGATAGGCAACAGTTGGCGTAGTGCTGGCTAAACGACAGACTACAAGTGACGTAGTGCTGCAAAAAAACTATAAACGATAAGGAAGAGCTTTAGAAACATGGAAAAAATAGCAAAACCTCATTTCATAATGAAAAAAAAACCTGTGGCTTTTGGT
Organism: Cheilosia impressa; assembly: GCA_948293265.1. Taxonomy (NCBI): domain Eukaryota; kingdom Metazoa; phylum Arthropoda; class Insecta; order Diptera; family Syrphidae; genus Cheilosia; species Cheilosia impressa. The sequence goes on from OX411883.1 coordinate 41,140,680, forward strand.
GTCAACCGATTAAAGCGGAAGTAGTTTTACTGATCAACAAGCCATGGTGTAAAAACCCGCTCAATGCTTCGGCAGTCAGAGAGAGAAACAATTTGGCACTAGAAAAGGCAAGTACTAGAGACGCCGACCAAACGGTACGAATCTCGATTTTTAAGAAGGTTCAACTATAGTAAACTAGGACAGCAACAAATGAGAAAAGAGGAATGCCTCCCACGATTGATCTACATTTCATTTACAAACCCCCAAAGGATTGGGCGTTGGAGTCTGCTCGTAGACCTCAATCTTATGGTTAACTTTGACTCTTGGGACACATTTAGGACTGCCACATACAAGCAAATCATTGAAATTTCCACGACTTCAAAAACTAAAGACTTAGAAGAATCTATGGCAGATATGCCCAATGATTGAGTTTGCCGTTTCAACGACTTCTGCAGAGACGAAGAGGAAATCATCCCTAATGACTTTGCTTATCTCATGAGTACTTATCGCACTTTCTCAACGACCTCGGTGATCATTCGCACAGCTAGCCGCCTAAGCTATAACGATAGAAGCAAGTGGGTTGCGTGAGTAGTTAGCAGCCACTTCCAGTTGTATGTGCAATGATTTCCCATCGATAGCCATCTCAACATAGAATCTGAAGTGGTGAAGCCCCCAGCCCCCATATAATTAAAGTTTGATGAAGACGCGTTATCAGCTCATATAGAACCGCTAAGATCACCAGCGCCAATACATTGTACTAAATCACACGATAGAAATACCGGAGCAAGTTGCTCTGGATAGCACCTCAATCAGTGTCTCAAATTGGCTACAATTTGAGCATTTCCTGCTCACGCGCATCCTCCAATCCGCATTGCAGTTCTGAGCGGCAGACTCAATGCAAATTCTATGTCTGGCGCTACATAGCAAATTGAATCTTGATGCCCAAGCAGATAACTCATCAGCTGCATCAATTTTCCCATAACCACAATTCTAATCGTTAGAACAGACAGAGCCTCACCATCGCATCGACAACTATATGCACCAGCACATTTCCAACGCAATAAGGAAGAAAAAATGATGAATTACCCGTGCAAACCTGTGCGCGAAATATTCATGGGAACGGGAGGCGCGCTCGGGAGTCCTTGTATAACAAATGATGCTCTCTGGTGTGTCGTTCGCTTGGCCCCATAATCATCATTGGCATTATCGACGTCATGATTACTCCCAACGCGCGCGCTCGCACACACAAACACACACACACATACAGAGGATGAGAGAAGATATCAGATGAACTCGTTAGCTGCCCATCAATCTCACTCTCTTGACTATTGCCCATAGGATGTTGTTGTTGGTTGGGGTCTATCCTCGCCGAATCTATTATGCAATTTGCGACTCCTTTGAACAAAACACTAGCAATAGCATGACACGATACCCCGGGTGGTGGTGGTGTGCCCGATTATTTCATTGTCTTCCTTTCGCTGTCATGCAAGCTATTTCCGTAGAGAGCGCATCTATTATTGTTTTTGTCCGATTTGGTGGCCGGCGCGGTGATGCTCGCTCGTTGTTGGGCGATGATCTCAAGAGAGTGCAATGATTGGGCGCGCGCACTTGAACTTGATGATTTCGTGAAATCGAAAGGTCTGTCGTATGCATGTTAGACTTTGGAGATAATTTTCTAAATTGCTTTTGTTAACAAAAAGAAACAGACATTCGGCTGGAAAAGGGAGTAATCTCCATTGCACTGGTGGTCTTCAGGTTGTTCTTCGTCTTGGGAGTGGAATGACACGTGATGATTACCGACGTTGTATAAGGTGGAATTTGTGTGAGCTAATTTGTTTCGTGATGTTATGTCAGCTGAAGGGGATTGGCTTCAATTACGCGTTAGCCATTTGAGTGGTGTATAAAGTATACATGGGCTAGGTATGATTGCTTCTTCTGTTCGTTAGAACTCTCTTATACTGAACTTGAATACCCAAACTGACATGAGATGCGAAAAATAGATAAGGAAACGGAATGAGGCTTAGAAAACAAACATCTACCTCGACCTATTTGCGATTACCGCAAATGGGCAAATACCACTGTCAGAAGGTTTATCAAACCAGATGCCAGGCGAAAAGAAATAAACACGAGCTGTGTCTAAAGACCGCCTTACGCAACTAGCATATATGAGGAAAAGGCTCCACCAGCAACATCATACAGTTAGTTCAACGTGGAAGCGAGCAGAGACTATGGGTCTGTTACCGAATATTTTCTTCGCAGAAACCTTGCAAAACGAAAGTTATAAACGGCCCAACTTTTGTTACTGCTCGACAAGAGAATAGGTGCAGAGGCTTGGTTCAAAAATGTATAGCTTTTGCTATGAGAAGAGCTTTTTCTACGAAAATAACTTTTCCTTCTAAAAAGTACTCAACAAAAAGCTTTCATTTGACGCTATTTTAAAAAAGGATTTCTTTTGCAAAACATATTAGCTCTTTCTCAACTCAATTTTATGAAGGTGTTAAGTATCGTAGTTCTTTTTACGATAAGCTTTCAAAATTTGAAGCTCCAAATCTTTATGAAAGTATCAACAAACTAACTGAAGAAGTTCCCAAAAGAACACGCACAAAAACGGTTTCCATCTCATCAACATCAACTAGAAAGTGGTCGACAACTCCGCGGATATTTCGAAGAAACCTTACTTAAAACTTGCAAGACAACTGGAATGTGACCAACTTTAGTTCGTGAAAGATGCCAATGACGTCGAGAGGCTACAAAAAACATATTATTCACTAACCCTATCTTCACGGGTGTATGGAAAAACCCTTTGAGAATTGAATGCTGTCAAACCACAAAGCCGAGTAAATATGGAAATCAAAGGCGTGCTTCTCTTTAATCGTGAAAACTTCGGTTTAGATCTGATGTCTAACTTAAAAGATCATCGCCGTAGTGGTCCGCATTTAATGGATCAAAAGGAGTACACTAAGACCGCTTTTACTCTCAAATTTTGGGCCGAGAACCGGACAGTTAAATTTACCCTACAGCCTATTAACAATTTTACTATTGGACACTTAAAATAGTGTGCTGAATAAATATTTTTAAAATTTGTCACCTAATGTACCTACGTTAGTAGATATCGAGGTGCAGAGATACGATATCAAAACCATACCTATGACCAACTACGGACTGCCAAGAGTTGATATTACCTAGAAATGGAAAGCCTGGTTTTTGCTATAAGTACATATGAGTATAACTCAAAACGTTAAGAGTGGATAAAAACGCCATTAGACGTTTGAGTAACAAATTTGTCCCGAGTTTTAGAAAGTTAATTGAACCCAACGGGTCTTCTAAAGCTATACCTTTGTGTTACAAAAGGTTTTTTTTAGATCGGAGTGTCAATACCAACTGGTGGATGCCATCTTTTGAAAATTGAGTATACTCTAGAAACAGAAGGCTCAATGAAAAGGTGTGCAGCGATAGCGACCTAGTCAACAAGTTCCGAATTAATAGGCCAAGATGGGTAGGAGGTAGCATTTCGACAGCTTATAATTTGAAGCGCGACTTCAAACAACTTCTCGTGAGTATTGGCTGCAGTTCGCTATCTATAAAGCTGGCTAAGCTGTTTGGTTAAGGTTTTGGTCTGTGCAGAATGTAGTTCCAACAGAAGTAAAAGTAACTAGACGAACGGTTTAAGTGTTTCTCTCACCGAGACCCACTTAAACATAACAAGACATAACAAGACGAACATAACTAGATGGATTATATGATATACAAAAAAAAGCAACAGCCAAAAGAGCCTTGGGCGGCATTAAAGGGTCTGAAAGCTGGCATTTTAATAGTGTAACTCTGTAATTTAATCGTATTTAAAGACGAAAATTTCACCTTAAGGTTTTTTTTTTCCACTGTGCCAAATCTCGCGAACATCTGACAAACATTCGAGAGTATTACTGTCATGCTTCTCAATTGGCTCAATTAGCTTGAACTCGGCATAAAATTGTAGATCCCTTTTATTCGTTCTCAAATACAAAACGAGTGGTTGTGAGAAGAAGCTAGGCCTAGGGTCCCTACCGACCTGTTGCGCCAACTATTTATTAATTTTTTTTTATAAAGACGGTTTGGGCTTTCTGGAAAAATAAGGTTAGTTTTAACTTCTAATGGACACAGGGGAAGCAAGTGATGATCTGAGTGAAGCTGTGGTCTACCTACCATGCCACCTTTTAGGACCAAAAGTCACACATTTCCCCTACAAGTATTCAACTCTTTTAGATCTTTATCAGGCTTCCAGACCTCTGGCCAGGAACAAGTCAAGATTGCACTATAGTACGACCGAACACTGTATAGTCTCAAAAGAGATTGTCTGCCGTCCAACATTCTCATTTTCAAGGCTAAACAAAAACATAGCCACTCACTAGACCTTTGACTTTGTCACCTGCTTGGCTCGCGTTCTATACTGCAATTTTAATAGGTCCGCAGACTACCACTTACATGAGATCACACAAATAAAAACAAATAAAAAAAGGCGACCCAAACAGAAGCACCGTCTAAACGTCTGTGCCTGAACTTATTAAAATTCTCCACCGCAGTCATTTGTGTGAGAGGCTGCTGACGCATGATCATCAGGTCGTGCAAAACACAGTAGAACCGGATTCCAGATCTCTGCCTCTTTAATTGCCAATAATTCTAAACGAAATGATATTTTGTGTTTTATTCAACCGACGCTCAGTGATAAAGATGATGATGATTAACCCACAAGGCATCCTGTGCCATAGTACAAAGAATGTCGTGCGATCGTGATCGTAATTTACACAGAGGCCCACCTTTATTCCGCGAAGCGATAGTGCTAACAATCTCATGCAAAAAACTAACACGGAGATCCGCCGCCATTGATATGTGACCGCGCGCGTCGCGCCGTAACACTGGCCCCAGCCAGGGAACATTACCCATGTGCGCAAATGGGTGGAATTAATTTTCATAGATCTTGGCCCGCACTTGGCAGTGACTAATTACCTTCAATCAATAATCGAAATGGCCCTTTAAATGAGCCAATTTATTATGTTGCCTTGTCTTCACCTGAAGACGACCTCTCTGTCTATTCGTCGTCGACTTAAAGTTCGGAGAACGTGCCAGCGGATATTTTATGGGGAATTAAATTTTGCACGACACGACGACGACGAGGACGTCTAACGCGAGCGGAACTACTGCAAGTACAGCGCTTTACACTTTTCATTTCGATTGAAGGTGGTGTTGAAGCCCAAGAAGACGGAGGGGCACGGTCAAGTTCTCTCGGGGGTAAATCGAATATAAATTAGCCCAATCCATTGAAATACCGAGAACTTCGCACAGGCGGATGGAATGGTCGGCGGGAAGATCTCCGTCGTCATCGTCGCCATTCGCACCTCGGGCTATCGACATCGATGCGTCGAATGTGAGATTGTGATTCCGCACTACAGCACGTAGCGTGAAAAGCTTAAGGGCCGATCCAAAGACAAATTACATAGCGTTGAATATGGTCCACCACACGACAGTCGAAATGGTATAGGAAGGAAGGTTGTTAAGGGGTTCAGCTGGAATCCGACAGGAGACAATTGCTGCAGCCCAGCGATAGTGTGTTGAGGATCATCCTCGAGGATGAATTGTCGGTTGGAATGGAAATTATAACTCTGATAGCAAGCGAGGTTCAATTACAATGCTTGCTGCACGCTGTCGATGATGCTGATGCTATTGAAGTATACACGGTGAACAACGGCAGCAGAAGCAGCCCGTAAACAAAGTGAAGATAATGATTATTAAAATTTATCTCTGCAGATAGCTTCAGTTATGCGTTGACCCGAGGAGAGATTCTAGTTTAGAAATTGCCTTGTAACAAGAGGAGCAACGTATGGGCTGGTATGGGTGAAGTTGGGCCAAGGAAGAACAGTCACTGTAATTGATCTACGGCAGCAAACAGAAAACAACATTGAAATTGCAAGGTGCACGCGATTGGGCAATTACATTTTAAGAAGAGGAACTGTTTACATTTGACAGAAATGCCGGCTTACGTTTTTTTTTTTGATTTGGAAGGCTGGAGAAGTCAATATCTCCTGGTTTATGCAGTTTTTTTAACACGATGGAAAAACTGTTTGAAACTAGCTTGATCAAAGCTGATCGTAGCTCAAGTCAGCCTGACTCAAAAATGTGCCATAATACCGAAATATTTGATCAGAGCAAAAGATCAACAAGATTTTTCACATATTAAAGAGTTCGAGTTCCACTAAAATTAGGAAGAGGATTTTAGATTACAAAACTTGTTCGAAAAAAGTCGTCAACAATGTAGAAAGATGGGCCAAAATTTGGTCAACGCCTATTGGTTCACAGATCACAACCAACCCGAGTTGTAGGCAGAGGCTGTTCGATTACAGAGGCTGGTGCAGCTTTAAAAATGATTGGTCTAAAAATTTTAACAGATTTTGAGAAAAGATCAAAACTTTAGTCGTTTTTTGAGCTTTGCCAAGCAATGCTAGACCACATGATTCATACAGTTTTAAGATACATATTTTGTTAAATTTGACAATAAGAATGTTCGTCAAAATTGTAAGGCCACATTTTTGAGAAAGAAGAACAAGAACCCCCTAAGCTATGGACATGACTGATATTGTTTCTAAGATATTCGGTCTAAAATATGTATGTTTTGTACAAAATTTTGTAAAAAGTCCAGATTTCAGTCTAAAGGGCAAAATATATTGATCCACTAACGACAACCACCCTCAATATTGGACGAGAATGCTACTTTACATGATTTTGAGTGGGTTCAAGATAACTGCACATAAGAAAAAGACCAAATTTTAGACTGAAATGGTTTTATTGCCAAACTAAATGCCAATGCACTGATCGCAACCAATCTCAGCTTTTAGCAGATGATGTTAGAATTCAAGATCTAATAAAGATTTTTAGACAAAATTAAGAAAAAAATCTAAATTTTGGTTAACGACTTAATGCTGTTAAAAATTAAGTAGTCTCGCTTTTGGGCGAAAATCGACCCTACCTTTTATAAATATGTTCCGTATACTAAAAAACGTAACACAATTTTCATATTTATGTTGTTTTGGTTTGTAAATGAAAGAGCGACATCTAGATATCGAAAAAATACGCTAAGTAGTCTTACTCATGATTTAGACTTTAATGTGCAACTATGAAAATTCAGAGCAAAGTATTTGTGCCAAAAAAAGATATTTGCCCCCCAATTAAAATTATACATGGGGCAAATTCCGTATATCAACGATCGTCTAAACGATATCGTTTTTAAATTTTTGAACAAACGTCAGCTTTCACTGTATTTGTGTAAAATGAACTGGATTAAGCTCTCAAACTGTAATTTTAGCGCCTAGTTGCTAGTTTTGGAGGTCTATCGTTTCGACGATAATCGTCTGAAAAGATACGGAATTAGTGCCTAGTTACTTTTAGAGGTAGGTAAATTGCATTCTAATAAATTTGGAGAAAAAAATCAAGAAGAATGTCAAACATTTCCTACATTTTTGACTAGCATTCTTCTTTATTTAGTAGGTCAAAATGTTGTTGAAGCCCTTATCATCGTTCTAACCTAAAAATATTTAAAAATAAATTTAAGAAGATTAGTCGTCCAATAATCAAAAGGCCTGCTTAGGAATTAAAAAAAAAATGCCAAATTTTAGTCAACGCACAGCAAAGCTTAATTTCGTTCCGTTGATCTTTAGCACTCTTAGTTATGGACAATAGGTACATATATATTGTTATCAATTTATTGCAAAAAAAAAATATATCCCAAAAAAATTAGGAAAATAAGTCAAAAATTGGTCAATACATTGCCCAACAAAATTTTGATCGGCTGTATCCACTGAGATTTAAAAAGAAGCTCGATTAGAAGATATCAGGTCTAAGAAAATTTAGCAAGATTGTTCCTCAAAAACGAAGCAATGTAATCCAAGTACTGATCATCGCCTGATGTGGTGTCACTTCCCAATTAAATTTCAATCCGCTAAGCCGCAACTCAACTTTAGGCATTAGAAGGTTACGAGACTGATTCTGCTTTTAAAGTATCTGAATAGAGAAAATAAAAATTACATCGCTAAAAATTAGACCAAATTTTGATCAGTGACGAAAATCGGTCAGAGGACAACCAATTCGGTTCCGTTGAACCCAACTACCCTGAGTTTTGGACAATCCTCGACTATAAGATCAATAAAAATAAATTTCAAAAATTAGGTACTCGTCAAAAATGTAAGAAAAGTGGCCAAATTCTCATTCAACACTGGAAGTTTCATAATCCAACAAAATTATTCAAAAAATTCGAAAAATAGGAAAACAACCCAAATTTTGGACAAGGCCGCAACTAGCTGTCCATATAAAATGTACGTGTTTACCCCAACCACCCTGAGTTTTAGGGAGTGTAAGAACTGAAACAGCTATCAATATGTGAGATCAAAGAAAATGAATAAATCTGTCGAAACTTTTGGAAAATAGTCCAAATTTAAGTTATTTAAGAACTGAAGTAGAGTCATCGCCTAAAATGGTGTCAGATTACAACTATATTTCGATCCGCTGATCTGATGTCATTCTGAGGCATGCTCGTGTCACCATTGCTAAAGAATTTGTCGCCTGTCATGCGGTGTGTCACGACCAAACGCACCCAAGCATCAGCAGCCTTGTTAATGCTTCTGGGACTGAATGACCACCAATTTTTTTCACCTGCTTGTCACGTTCCACGAGTGAGACTGGTCTCTTTTGTAAATACGAAAATGAGACAGAGTTTGGACAAATTTGTCACCAATTTTCAGTATCCAAATTTCCTGTCAAGCTAAACCAAGCAAACAGAATCACCTACTCAAACCAATCGTATGCGTCAAATATTACGGACTTAGCACTTGCAAAACATTCAAAAGTCATGCTACCTTCATGAACCCAAGTTACTGCCACAAGCGCCCTCAACATTGTTGCAACGAAAGACTAATCCGACTTTAAGCTCACGACATATTAAACTCGGCCATAGAGCAGGTACGACACATCGCCCTTTACCGTAGGTAGGACTGTCTCCTTACTAACCTAAACACAAACAAACAAAAATCACAGCCTCAATGAAAACGCAACATTGTTGCTAAAAATCGGCAATAAATTAGCATTTCATTCGACCTGCTTTGCTGGTCTCCTTCCCGTCGAATAATTGACCCTGGACGTCGTGTGCGTTGCTCCCTCTTATCCCAGTAAATTCGAAAATAACAATATGCAAGCCCCTAAAGGAAATGGTGTTTATGATGTAGTTAACAGAAAGAGCGCACGACAATTACACAAAATCGCATCTTGTTCTTCAGCACAAACCAACACACACACACACACACTCAATCCGACTGATCGTTCGATTTGAGTGCACTTTGTGGGCACGGCACTTTGAAATCAAACATTACAGTCTCACATGACACATATTTTCGTATCCATTAGAGCTCGCGCACCGGGTATCTATTAGAACCAGATGGATGTGGTGGATTCTTATTGTTTTGCCAGCGTATTTCTCTGTCTTAATACCACAATCATCAATTATACTCGTAGATTTGAGCTCAAGGCTGACTGCCTGAAAAGAGACGGTCGCCCGACAGCGACACTCGCCGGTTTAATGCACTTGCGAGGAGAAAAACAACGATGCGGTCGCGGTGGTTCTAAGATCTAATGGTCTCCCCCACAGACACGCTCACATTTGCACAGCACTAATCGCTGCGATTATTCATGGTGAATGAGACCTTAATTAAGCCTAATGTGCGATGGAATTGCAAATTTATTTGTTTTTACGGCTTAGATACGTATAATGAGTGCTATTGCGAGTGTGGTGGGAGTCGTGCTGTTAAAAGTTAAAACTGCGCGTGTCAGTGCAAGTGGTTTATGTTTCTTTTTTTTGTTGTTGTATGGCATGGCGAGGATGCTTTGCATATTCAGGTGCAGCTTAGATGCTAACAAGGCTATCGCAAGGTATTTTGTCAGTCCCAATCAGAATGGCAGCAGTTGGTGCTGCACGAAGATTTATTGTGATTGAGCGTTGAAGCGGATAGGTTACGGTGGTAACTATCAAGTTTTTTGAATGTAATTTACTATTTAGTTGAAAGATCAATGGCAGACTGATAGTAGATAGGCCTGACGTAGTAATAAACTCGTTTTGGGTATACTGCAAAGTTTGCAGTTTGAGGCGCAAGAGATGTTCACTTTGAAAGCAAGCTATGCAGGTGCCCCAGAGTCCCAAGATTGTGAATGCTACTCCCAAAATCTGAACATATCAAAAACATGAAAAATTACTTTAAAAAAAAATTCTCGACTGAAAAGCTGGCAGCCAGCACTTTCAAACGAGATCTTTGCTTGGAGGCCAGCGATTATTTCAAGCTTTATTTTGTTCTGTATGCGGTTGAGTAGTTGTGGTACTTTAACATCAAGTTTTTTAGGGAAATTACGAAACCAATATCAATCCAATCGCGATGTTATCATATAAGCAGTGCATCTCTGACAAGGCTTTGAGTTCGAAGCGATTAGCCTCGCCCTTACTTGTATTTAAGATCGAAGACTTAAGTAGGCAACTTCTGGCCTCTAAATTCTAGTTCCATCGTCGATTTGCACAAAAGACAAAAAACCAAATTTAGAGTAATGATGTTTTAAAATAGTCTTACGAGCTCAAAATCACTGAGCCCTTAATAGCCGCATCAGTGAACGAGCTAGAAATTTAAGTAATCAGGTATATTGAAGGAATAAAAAAAACAACAAATTTTATCATGTGCTGCTAGATAATGCGATTCGGCGACAGATCGATCGTGGGAATTGTCATTTTGATGGACTACCTTTAGTCCGAACAACCCATGTACCTACTGTATGACAAAGTCTGTTCATTTGGGAAGCTTAGTAAATTAAGTGGTCTTCACTACCGTGTTCAAGTCAGGGCAGATAAATGCTTTAAAAAAGTCCCTTTGTCCATGTGCGGTAAAAAATGGCGGTTATTTTAAAGACGTAATTTTTAACAACTATAGTAAAATGATTTCCAACTAATTAGCTGTATTTTTCAGTAAGGATTTATGAAACTTATTTTTTAGTTCAAAAACTCATGAACTTTATAATCAAAACTTTTGAGTCAAAAATACGAGTAGAACCTCTTAGAATAGTTCAAAACTTAACACACCATCAGCGGCAGGGAATATGAGTGTTTTCAATCAGTGACGGAAGCACCTTATATTGTATAAGGGTAAAGGTCCGAAAGCTAGACATTAACAAAAGAGATGAAGTGTGCGTTAGAGGTTTAGTATTTCGAAAAACTGGTAAAAGACTGGATTATATCGGACCCATGGCTCAAAACCAAACCCGTGTAAATGAAACTTGAGCTAAAGATTAAGGAACATTGAACTAGAATCAAATTCGGTACTGAGAACATGGAAGGAGCATTTCAACTTTTTTTTCCAAACAAAGACTTTGGTTAAAAATGTTAAGAAACCAAAAAAGGCTCAGTCAAAGCTCTAACCAACCCAATTTGTTGCCGTTGTGTAATGCTCTCTGTTTTGTTCATAAATTGTTGTATTATTTTGCAATTATTGGTCTGCCACTCATGCCGTTAACACAGGGAGGCTATCAGGCTTTTTATAAATCTAAGAACTTTTTGGTCTTCATGTCTCATAGATGCCCGAGATCAAAAAACCTTTTTACAAGTATTTGGTGACTAGATTGTCTTTAGTTAGATCTTTTAAGAGATTAAAGCTGTAACAACCAGCTTTGATCAGAGTTTCTTGACCGAAAAGTCGTAGATGCGGGAAACGTTACAACTTTCGTGTAAGAACTCTCTGCCTAGTTTTACCATTCCTTTAGCTCTGTGAAGCCTCCGCTCATAGACTCTGAAGCCAGTACAACATAACTGTAAACTGTCGGTTAACAAGTTTATTACCTTTGATTGTATAATTATTTATTTGTCCACACAAGTTTAATGACCACAAACGACCATTTTGAATATTCTGCAGAAGAGTTTTCTTAGCATTGTCGGGAAAGTTATTGAACATTTTTAGTAACCTTTCAAAAAGAGTTTTTTACCTTAAGCCTTGGTATATTGGGAGCTTAAGAACACGGAAACTAGCTTAATTTTACCCAGATATCTGTCGAGGTGGTGGACTAAGGTATATGTCTGTTGTTGGGCATGTTTTCATTGGTAACGCATGCTTACCCATATGGGATGTAAAGTTTGTTTTGGGCCGAATTTTGTTTGTTTTTTTTTTTGGTTTTCAAAACAACCAAAGTGTTTGTTTTCAAACAAAATAATCGCCACACCCTATTAAAAGTCTTCTTCCACTGTATTTAACTGAATGCAATATATCGGCTGGTCCGTTTGTCCTTCATACGTTTCTTGATGCTATGTCCGATCTTACATAATGGTATATGGATCGATCTTCACCCGGAGCCCTTTGAAGGAGGTCACAAGAGCTGTGCGACGGATTTTAGACAAAGGGGCGTTTCAATCAAGTTTAAATAGAAAATAAGAAGACTATATCTTGGCATATACGCCAGCTAAAGTTGCGAACTGTTGACCTTAGCTCCAAATCAGATATGAAGCATTAACAATCGCTGTTTTCTGGGCCAGTAAGAATAATTTAGTCGCAAGGCCAAGACGACTCTATGTAAGAACAAGAAGGGCTTAAGACCCTTCATAAGAGACTCATTATCACAGTCCTAAGTTGTGAAGCATATAGCTTAGGCGCTTGCGACATTTTTGGTCGTTTTGAGCGCTAAATTCTTTGGGTGATTTTTAGCCCCTTTGAACCTTAAAGATCAAGACTCAACAGAGAACTTAACCAACTGTACAGCGATATTGGTATGGCAAGAAGAGTGCAAAGCCATGAGACATATAGATCGAATGAACATAGGTACCGACCCTACGACCTGAAGAGACTTCAATTTCAATACCGCATTGTTACGGAGTATAAAAAGGAAGAAGAAGGTGCGAATCGACCTCAACCAACTCAACTTGGAGGCAGTAAGCCTAAGACCGAACTGACTAGAACATGTGTTGGCAGAGACCCAGGTCCGCTCTGGACTGATATACGCCTCCTAAGTTAGTAAAGTACGAAAATTTATAAATGGGTGATTATTTTCTGACCAAAGCGCTCCTTCCACATGAAAAACAAAAGCTTTTTAAGGGTTACATCTAAGGAACTTAACGCAGTTGTTGAGGACTTGGGTACAAGAATGTACATAATCTATGCCGCGCATTTCTTGGGTCTTGGCAACATCCAAAATTTTAAGAAAATATATTTTGCCATACTACTCGTATACATGCGCTAAACGATATCTCGCGCAAACTGACGGCAGAAAAGGCCTTAAAGGACCAATAAAAGTCGCATGCAATTGAGTTTAACTTCAGCGACATTCATCGTTCGGCACTGCTTAAGAAACATCTGCCCCCTACAATGTCGACAACATAATCCCCAAAGCGGTACAAATGCTTGGCCACACAAAGCCGTGACAATTACACCACCATCGTACTACCAATTGCCCAAATCATGTTCGACCTTATCTACCGCCTTTGAATCAAGTAAAACGGAAAACCGAAAACCATTTCTTATGTTTTAACCAAACATTGCCCAATACAGACCTCAACTGGACCAAAGGCATTCCGACAGCACCGCACCACTATTGCCTCATGGAAAACAAAACCACGCTCGTAAACCATATTGATTCGCGCCCCCCAAAATCATAATCCGCTTGCAAAGCGCGCTTTACATGGCATTCTCTGTGCCTGGCCGCAAGTTCAATTAACAATTGGGCAACACCTGTGTGAGAAATGCCCGGACACTGGCGATGGCGGCGTGTACTCAATTTTGACGCTGATATCGTGCCACTGATTACACTGACTTGGCAATTAAATTCCATGGCGCTGGTGCAGTGGTGCCCCTCCACCACAGCCAGTCCACTTAGCGCGGTTCGATTCCCGAAAAGCTTCGAAATGATAAATTGATTTGTGTCCGCTTACACTGGTGCTCAATGGAACCGAACTGAGCCGCACCGCGCAGTAACAGTACTGTGCCGCAGTATGATGCAACACCTGTTCCGCCCGGTAACGCAGTCCGGTTTGGGCCACATTCCGCCGCCGCTTGGGACATATGGATAAATTAATAGCCCATTGCCGGGATATGAACACCAGAACACAGTAAGCGCGACTCGCCGGAGGCATCAATCAAATTAGACTTTGGGCTGGAGGAGGCATTGGTACCCTATAAGCACACACATCTATACAGATCGGTGCTTTGTTGAGTGTTAACTCAGGGTCATCGGATCGCCGCGGTTCGGATTACCCGACGGAGCACACGGTGAATTGCATATTTCATTGCTTGCAACGATGATCAATTGATTTTTCGTTTTCGATTCGGGAAACCCATTCCCACGCTGCTGGCTGCATCTGTGCGGTGTGCTCGACTCGAATCGTGAAGCTTTTTCCAAAAGCTATGCCTCTCAAAGTCGGTGGAATGCTGTTGCTATTGCAGCGCAGTCGGGCTATTGTCTTTCGAAAGACGTGTTCTTGTTGGCGCTGCAACAATTGGATTTCGGGTTATGTAAGCACGGTTGCAGTTGTCTGCCGTCCGTTGTGAGGTGCATTGTTGTGGCACTTTGTTGTGGTGAGACTTGCTTGTGCGGTGGCATAGCTGTGTTAATTAGGTTGATCGTAACCGTTTTTATTAATATGGATAGAAGGTGGTAATGGGCCAAGAAATTGGGAAACTCTTTTCTTGCTATGTCGAGACGGGGTACACAAATAGTGAACAACATCTCGACTGTCAACGTGGTACCTGATGCATAGATTAGATTGGTGGGCAAAGGGACCACCTATTGTGTGAGGTTCGGACATAAAAGGTACGGTTCTTTTGAATTTGGACAGACGGGTGTCGCTGGTAATGATTTACTATATTGTGCAAAGACTGCAGCTTCAATCAAGTGGGTTGTGCTTCACATGCTCTCTGAAAGATCCGATATTGAAGGGTGCCTTTTATGGCAGCATTACCGCTAATAAACTATTTTTCTGTTTAAAGTTCTTGTTCTATTAGCTTCGGCCAATGGTTTTACAATTGCTTTCTCACCAACCGTATTAAAACCCGAAGCCGGCCAAGTCCTACAGAATGCCAAAATTTTTAGAATCTGTATGGTCACGACTGTCATGGTGTCTAGTACAAAATATAACCGATGACTCATTCAATCTGGTCCTAAGTCCGTGAACTCAATCGAATTCATATAAGGCTTTCCTGATAAACTATGAAGTATACATATATAACCTCCGATGGACTACCGCCCGTAAGGAGACTAAATTAGTCGAGTATCTGTCCAAAGATTATTTGATTTAAACAACTTACGGGAAGTTTAGGATCCAATGCGGGTCAAAATGGAATGCACTCCTGCTTCAAACTAAAGCTGAAAATATTTTCAACTCTTCTCTACCCGTAGCGGAAACGGCACAAATGATTTAGAGTATGAAAAATATTGAAAGATTTTGCCGGAACATGGAAAGATCAAGAGCTCTTTAAGGGGCCACTTGAGAGACGTTAAAAAAGATTGGCAGGACATTGAAAATGATCATCATTAGGAGGATTAGTTTAAAAGAGTTTTAAAAGCAGTTCATAGAATTCAGTGCACTATTCAGACGAAAAACAAGCCTGTAATAAATGAATATAAGAAGTCATCACCAGACATACTCGTAGAACGTTCATCCTTCTTTCGGCTCAGAAGGCAGTGGAATCCTGATAACAGAATATGTAATAAACCATCACCATAGTGCCAGAGCTACTTGTGCAAAGTCCAACTTAACCGAATGGCAAAGGCAGCTATTGAGAATATTTTGCTTAAAGACTTCGAAAATTCTACCGTGCAAAAGTTGAGCACAATCGAACCCTTTGAAACACCATTAAGCTTGACCGTAAATTCAAGGACCCATGGGTATTAACAAAGCGGTGTCTTCTTTCTGTCGTGAGAGGTCACATAGGTGGCAATTAAAATTGGGACTGCTTTAAATGAGTTGCAACAACTTTGCACTCGGGCCATAGGTACCGACTAGGATTCTTACATTTTATCCCTCAAAATATATTGAAACTAAGAGCCTTGGCAAAACGAAAGAATCTTCTGAGGCATCAAGAAACCCAATCAAGCCAATCTTTTTTAAAAAAGATCAATGGCTCTTGGATATAGCGAAGGATCTCTTAGTCTAGGGCTCGAAACCCATTTTGGAGGTAGCTCAAATTCTCCAAGCCACACATGGATCCAAAACTATTAAATACGCAAGTAACTGGAGACAGATTGCTCTAGGCTGCAAATAATGACTTCTTCATCATGCTGAAGAGTTTTTTAGCTTTGATTCTCAATCTTCAGATATGAAGTGAAGTAAAATCGGGTTTCAGATCCAAGGCCTGTAAATCTCAAAGATCTCAGATTGTCCTATCAGTCATTACTTCTTGTACAAACTTTAAAACGACCCATTGAAATCCATGTATGCGAAACTTCTGTCAGACGTTCAACCTTCTTGCTAAGAGAAATCGATGAAAATGGCTAACAAGTCGGCGTCTAAAGTAGTACATACTACACAGCTATTTTAATATTAAACAAGTAAAAGTGTTATCATCGGCCTGGCCGATGCTTTGATACCCTCCACTGCATACAAGTCATACAAGCAAAATAACCAGAACTACTTGACCGACATAGCCCATTTTCAATACCAACCTGACACCGATAAAAAGAAGTCCTTTCACTGAATTTCATTCACCTAGGTTGATTCCTTTGGGCGCCATCGTGCTTTCAACAGACAGAGAGACACATGGGTCCAATATTGGTTTTGTATGGGAGGTACCAGAACTACTTGACCGACATACCCCGTTTTCAATACCAACCTGACGCCGATAAAAATAAGTCCTTTCACCGAATTTCATTCACCTACGTCAATTACTTTGGGCGCTATCGTGCTTTCAACAGACAGACAGACAGACAGACAGACAGACAGACAGACAGACAGACATACAGACAGACGGACATGGCTAAATCGATTCAGAATGTGATCCTGATTCAGAATATATATACTTTATGAGGTCTCCGGTGACTCCTTCTTACAAATGTATTGGCAAAGTGAATATACCTTCCTCTGGAGGGTATAAAAATTAATCTTCAATTGTTCATACACTGTCACCTCACTACGGACTAATCTAACCTGAGTAAATTCACGAGGTGACGTTCTATATCTTCCCTTCTATGGTGGTCAATGAATGTCTGACTTGCCTGCAAGGCAACTTCAAGGTGATTGCGTGTACTGGTGACAACATTGCTATTGTCTGTCGCGTCTGGAATTCAGCTAACAACCAGAAAGGGATTCCTTCAATACGCTCGGAATAGACCCAAACTTGTTCCATAACCGTTGTCCCTACACAGTGAAACATGGCACCTTCCAAGGACATTTTGTCAGATTAGGAGATAGGCAAACAAAGTAAATACCGAAAGAACAACAACATAAACAAAACGATCGATTGGAATTTTGGTTCGAACTCTCTTTCGCTTTTGTAATTATTAAAAAATCTACCCGTCTCTTTGAAGATAGATTGACCTGAGTTTCACAAAAATACGAAACTGAGCCTAAATAACCAAAGCATAGATGAAGGCAACAAACTTATCACAGCAAATACTAGAAGCCGGTGCTTAGTACATTATCTCCTCTTAGAAAAGATCACACCAAAACAATGTACTACTGCCAGCTTAAGAGTAGACCATAATTCCCATCGAAGTGTCCGACTACCCTAATAGGATAGGAAGCAACATCTGACGAAGGAAAAATCCTGGAGACCAAAGACTTAACCCAATATAATATAGGCATGCGGGAGTGGACTCTTAAAATATTGTGGCGACGATAGAAGAAGATCTATTCTTCGACGCTGCAAAACTGGAGCTAGGGTCTTGTTTGCTTAGCTTGCTAAAGGGGCTTGCTGTCTGAGGCCGTGGGTCCACCCCGGAATCCAGGCCCCATCTAAAATAAAGTAAAGTATACGCCTGACGATTTGACAATTAGTGGGCAAGGAAACGTTTGTTATCTGTATAGAAAGGGAACGTTGTGTTCCTATCTGTTTACGCGGTGGCTCTGCTTTGATCATGTGGCACTCAGCGTCAAAGAATAGAATGCCGATATCAAGAGAAATCTTAGGCAACTCTTTATGCGATCCCCTTGCGCAGATTTAATTTCACATTTGACTATCACAAAAGCGACTATCGACATTTCAATCAGAGTCAAGAGACACTAAAATAAAAATGTTAGTCAAAAAGGGGATGAATGCACCTACCAGTTGTCACATAACCTCCGCCCAGACACATTTATGCCAACCTACCAACCAAACAAAAATGTCTCTCAAAACACTCGGTCCTTCGCAGGCCCACGATTTCTTTACACATCTCTAAAACTCCACCGCTAATAAAGCCCCAAGGCCCGGGAAATGTCCAGCCCTAATGAGTTGACTTGAATCTATAGATCGATCGTAAAAAAAACTCGCCACATCACTTGCACATGGCACATCTCACAAAAAGGAAACTTCTCTGCGGTTCAAGGAACATCCTACCACAAAATGAATTGCTTATGCTCCACTTGACTAGTACCCTAACCTATAATTTAATCATCAACGCTGAATAGGATTTGATTTTCTGCCTCTTTTTTTACAACCGAACTACGAATGGTATCCTGCGGTAGTTAGCCTCGCACGCATCTTTGATGAGCTCCATACATACAATACACATTCGAAGAGGCCCAGCCCACAAAGGGCCTCATCACTCGCGACTTGTTCCTCGCAGCCATCGGTATATACCTCAGCACTGCTGCGTCTATTGAACTTGAAAATAGATTTCCAGGAATGCTCCAGATAATAATAGACCCGTGCAATCAACTCAAGTACCACCACAACACAGCAACACAACAACACATGTGTATGTACAAGAAGAAGAAGAGCATTCGGTGTTGTGCTGTGTCTTCGTCGTCATAGTCATCGTCATCGTCATAGTCATGAAGAGTCTTCTCCGCTTTGATGTGTGCTGTGTGCACGTTACACGTCCGATGAAACGCATATTTCTTTTGACATATGCAACGCGCAAAATCTGAAGGCAATAGTAGGCAATCAGGAGAAGAAGTTCAAAAATAAATGGATTCGTCGTATATAACGTATGTAAGTGTACAGGAAAAAATAAAAATAATGTTTCTCACTTACCCGACTCGGAGTCATCCTGTTGCTGCTGCTGCTGCACCTGAACCGATGATGGTGCTGTCCGATTGCGATTCCTGATGCGAACTTGAGCCTTCGTCTCGGGATGGATTTTATCGCGTGTGGGTGGTGACTTCGATGAGACCGGTTGATCGGTGTACACTAGAATGAGAGACGAAACATTTTTTTTTGTTATATTTTTGTTTGTTGTATTGTTTCGTTAAGTGGAAACGAATATGAGTGTTATTGAGAGTGATAGCGATCCTAGGTGGAATGTAAAATTGAGGTGATGGGCTTTTTTGCGCCTTGAAAGGGCCGAACAGAAATTTAGAAGAACGAATCGATTTCACACCGATGAGAGAAGATGGAGTAAGATATTCTCATGGCTGCCAGCCGTGCTTTGCACACGCACAAAGGACTTGTACTTGTACGTTGGGTGTATTGGTCCTGCAGCTTACGAGAAATTAATTTGATTTTGATATGAAATTTTGTCTTAATAAGTGTCAAAAAGTGATAGCAGCAAAACCTGGAGGAGTACACGTTTGGCCTAAAATCGTAGTAAAATATGGACTAAAAACTCCATTTCGCGCCCTGGTAGCAAGTGTAGGTAGAAAATGAACGATTAAAATGCCCCATTTGTGAGTGATGATTAAAAATGAGACTCATGAAGGGCATGGTGCGCACTATACACTGCTGGTGGAACAACTTCTTCAACAAATTTATTGTAAAGTGACCATCAATAGAGCTCTTCGCCGAACGTTGCAAATTTGCGTTGCATCGAACTGGGAGACATGTGGGCTCCATGTGGCGCAACATGTCAATCTGTGAAGTTATGGGCGGAACTGTACCTCTCACGAAATGGACCGAAATATTGGGCACTAAAAGCTCGCAACTTAACGCCTCTATTGGTTTCTAGAGGGGTTATGTTGAGTCGTTAGTATATGCAGACAAACAACAATGATTGTCACTTATTCAAAGCCAACCTTGTCCGCACTCTTACACTTATTCAAAGAGCTCTATGAGCGGGCTTAAGAGCAACGAACGAAATACAGTTTTTAAAACACCCTTCGAGGATTGTAAGGGTTGGTAGATGGTAGGCCCGTATGACTACACATAGGTGAATGGATTCACAGACTCAACTTGATATCCCAGTACGGGGCGCGACACTAGATGAGTTGACCTCCAACCAACAATGTAATTTTGCGCTCCAACGGACAAACAAATCCAGAGGTTGGATAAGGTTTGTGGTATGCAAAAGGGTAAAAATAAATAAATAAATAGTTGGCGCAACAGGTTCGTAGGGACCCTAGGCCTAGCTCCGCAGAACCATTCGTTTTTGTGTGAGTTTTTCATTTTTGGGGCTAATGGAAGGAATCTACAATTAATTTAAGCCGAGTCCAAAAGTTGGAAATTAATTGCAGTTAGCAATATGCAACCTATGAGGGAGGTAAAAATACTAGAAGGCCCAAGAAAACGTAGAATGGGTTTTCTAGGTCGTCATGATTTCTCGTCGCCTATTTGAGTCAGAACTTACAGCAAAAAATGCGAGAAGCAGTGGATTAAGTTTCTGGCAGTGTAAACATCGAACTTTCAATCTCGTGCAATCCACAAGGGATTTAGGGCCGTTTGCTCATACGACTCTTAACGATTTAAGTTCTACTTAAATACTTATGGGCTACTTTTTCAGGTCATAAACTGTCACATAAGAGTTTATGTGGAACTTAGTTCGCTATGAGTCGTATCAGCAAACGGCCCTTAATGTCGAAAGCACCGACCTAAAAAGCTACGTCCATATTCAAAAATGTATAGTTTTAATCGACTAGATTCGTTTGGAGTAGATGTATCCTGAATACGAAAACTATATTGGTTTGTAATCTCACTTTTTCTACGTCAACCACATGTACGAACTATCCATTTTTTACTAGATGCGTCAGCTACTCCTGGGCCCCTCAACTGCAAAAAAAAAAGGAACTCTTCATGTGATCGATCTAGGCCAATCAAAACTGAGGCACATTATAAGTCAGCCAGCTGTCAGATTTACTGAACTGGATTCTTGAACGTCCCCAGGCATAAGTTGAGTGAAAATGCTATTGCCATTGTGACAAAAAGGTTGCCAACAACGACTTGAATAGATCGATCCCTTTCGCAAGCCTCGTTCATATGTTGAAAGAACATTTTTTGTTAAATTTGTGAATGAAATCTGGTGAACTTGTAAAAGCTTGGTAACTACTTGATCACCATTGATTGTAGTCGAAAGGATCCAACCGCAGTTCTAAGCTCCTGATCTGATTTTTTGACTGTTTTTTGTATGGTAACCCTAAGCAGAAATCTTATTATCTTTTTCATAGATATTTTTAGACAACTTTCCAAATTTGTCACAAAATTTCCTTTTATCGTTATTCACGTCAAGATGACTTTGTACTTGAAAACAAAATTAACGTCTCCAAGAGATCGACAAAGATAGGTGCGCAATTTTCATGTGACTTCTCAAATCGAATACATATTATTAAGCTTTAGCATTTCCCAGACTGTCAAGCTGTGAAATTGCACAAAGGACTCGTCAGTTCCACATTGCATTCAAACGAATTGTGTGAGAAAACGAGAAATGGTACTTACTATGAAACAAATGACATGTGGTGTTTTAAAATAACCTTCACTTGTGTGGTGTTTTAAAATAACCTTCACTTGTCACTGAAGTTGTTTTGTTTGTGCCGAGCTTTGTTAAAATCCTTTTATTGTTATCCAAATATTTCGTACTTTAGTGACGGTTGAATGTTACAAAATGTATCTACACAATCTTCGTTAGGTTGCCAAGAATTGTCATATGGAGTTGATAACACTTGCACCAAAAATATATTTATTTTTAACTTTTCACAACAACAATAAATTTAAAACAAGAAATAGTCTTCACAAAATATAAGTTAGCATCTACTTTGTATAATACATTTACACCACTAGTAATCGTAGCTGGACAAGACAGGTTACAAGCTGCGTCTGAATCGTATGCGTTTCGGTAACGAACTCCCGCTTCTAAATTGTCTGCTCTGCCTTCGAACATAAAATTTGTTTGGCATCTGGCATTATCTTTTAAGAAGATATGCGACACCCTTGAGAACGCTGGCAGTGACCAGGTCACATAGGTAATTTGAATTAAAGAAGATAACGAGTACACATTGCACATTGCATTATTGCGTTTTGAATTTGAGTTAGATTTGTAAGAAATAGGAGTTTTGCGCATGCAATAAATTGGTAGACGATATAATATTTCGTGTGAATTTAAGATAGGAAAAGTTATTACGAAATGTGAGTTATGCGCATGCAACAGACACAATATGACGTTTGATGATGACTATGGTTGTCAAAGTGACAAATATCTAGAGTTAAGTTAAATGATTAAAACACAGCTGCAGGAAACGCCCCAAATAGCTTACATATGAAGTGTCAAATGACTTATTCTAATTAAAAAAAAAACAGCAAAATGGGTCCCGCACATCGGGTTATTCGAGCGATGTGAGACCGAGAAAAACCCTGCTCGTCTTTGACTAGAACTGGAAGAGTGTACATTGAGTATCTGTTCAAAATCAACAAGTCCCTGTTTATTCGAAAAACCGACAACTGAAATTCGAACCACATTCAAATATCTATTAACTTTAAGGTTATGTATGTCAAAATCAGAACACGTGTTGCTATGCCTACTCACCTTGCAACAACTGTTACAGTTACAGATGTATCTACCAAAAAAAAAAAAAAAAACAGTAAATAAAAAGCAAATGTATGTCAATACGAGTATCAGTTTCGACGCGCACAAACAAAAGCCTTGTTTTCGGTAAAAGTAAACTACACCATTGCCACTATGTCGATGCATTGTTTATTCGCCAAATAGTCGCGCTCCCTCTTGTAAGTGATCAGTTCCATTGAAGTAATACACTTCAATAGAGAGCCGCAAGAATCGTTGACCTTGACGGAATTCGCATGTGTATCTAAAACAAGTTGTCGACTTGTTGTCCCGCCGCCTAAAAATTACTATGACTAACATATTTAAATTCAACAACACATCGACGCCGAACGGGACCCGTACGGCAGTTCAATTGATTCATGATATTTTTATTGTACCCTCATATTTATGGTGTGTACTATAATTGACGAAACTTATGACATTGACCGATGTAGAAGATATAATGAACGTGTCATTATCGTTCAAGGTTTCTCGTTTAGTGGGTGGGCTCTGGGTGACAATGAGAGTGGTTTTCGCTTCAACCCAAAGGTACTTGAACTTGACGGCTCGGAAATAATTGACTGGGAACCGTTACGCGTTTCCAATAAAAAAAAATATTTAATTTAAATACGAAAGTTAGCGGAATAGGTTCAGATCTACCATCCCAAATCTGTTTTTCATGCCGAGTCCAAAAGGCTTGAAGAGAATTATACTCGCGGATATTTGTCAGACGATCGCAAAAGGTCGCGCAGTGGCAAAACGCCTTTCTTGTTTTATTAAACCTATAGGTCCACGATGTATAAGGAATCTTCCGAGAAGACCTTAGAATGGAACTTTTTGCATACATAAAAGAGGTAACAATAAATTGAAAGGTTTTATCTTACGGTCGGCAGTATATTAAAGCAAACCAATTTACGTACCAAAGAATAAGCACTTTAAAATCTCTGACTTGAGGATCTGGAATGTCGCGAAACTAGTGCAACATATTCGATTGCGTGTTAGGGTTTTCTGATAAACGGGCTCCGGACCATTTTCCTAACCTTCTCAAGGCAATGAGACTTTTTTTGCTTCACAAAATGCAGAACCTCTATGAAAGGCTACAAAATCGCACGTCTTATGCCAAAAACTGGCATTGAAAAAGATCATCATGACACAGAACCATCAACAACAACTTTGATAGCAACAGCACACTTTTAAGAGCCACTGCTTTTAATGTTGTATTGCAGAAAACATGGAAACTTTGTAATAAGTCGACGCCTTGGTAGAGTTAGACGACTCTCGGTTACAAACCCACTAGTCCGCATCGCTTAAAGAAATTGATTCATTGAGGTGTATTTTTGTCAATAATATTCTTTTTTAATCTAAGTAGACGCACAAAATGTATAAAAATCTCGCAGTGGACTGGACTGCAGAGCTAAGGTCCCACCACTGTTTTGCTTTTGCAGAAAAAACGCATTAAGAAACAAAATTGACGAACGGATAAATTCCGGTTTTTTGTTACAGTTTTAAGGAAAACCTTTCTTTGTAGATGAATCCTTCAGTAAAGAACGGTTTCGTTCACAAACTCAATTCATCTTAACGGAGTTTATAAGTCAATTTAAACTCATTTCGATGGTGATGCAACATGCTTGAGGCGTTCTTAAGCGTTGTTTAAATTTATAGGTCCTTTCAAATTTGGACCTCGGAATTTTATAGCCAATCTTCATATCCAAAATGACTTTGAGTACAACATCTTTTCTACTGTAAGCTTTGGAGAAAATATACATTTTCGCTTTTCAAGATCGCTGAAGATCTTCCTGCATATTTTTAAAAGTATTGAGGGAGCTAAGAACAATATTGAGCCAAGAGTTAAGTCCTAAAAAAAATGATCACAAAATTTCCACACGCCTACAGGAAGGGCAGGCCAACGTAATTTAATTGTGGCAACTCACGGGCGGCATTGATCAATTATTTTAAGAGTGGAATATGACATACAACCCACCTATGGACGTCACCCTTAACTTAATAAACAATACAACATTCCGCAAGGACTAACGCGATCCATTAGTAAGGAATCTCCTTCCAACAGTCGACTTACATTGTGAAAAATTTCTCAGAATAACAAACCAACTGCTAAACAAGTTAGGAGTCCTTTGAAGGACCACCAACAAGACTATTTCATCATATACCACGCCACGTCTCAACATTTCTAATTGAAGGTAAACGACCTCTGGAATGCGAGAACGGCTGGCACACACCGAAGGTCGCCCGTGACCAACAACAATCGAACAACAATCGGCTCACTCTCAATTTCGTTTGGCAGCCATTCGTTGAGCAACTGAATTCGTTTCACATATCCGCGCATATAGCGTGTCATGGATGCCAGCGTAACGAAAGAAAATTGTTTTCCACAAAAATATACAACTCCAAAGGCGGTCCCAGTGAATAATTCATGAGCACAGACAATAAGTCATCTTTTTCGAGGCACGAATAATGAAGGTACGGCGTTTTATTGCTACACTTTGTAAATGTAAATTAAGCCGTGGACAATATGTCAAACCCGTTCGGGCTTTGTGAAGAGCTGCCTTTTGTATTCAAAATGTGTTGGTAAAAACCGCATCCTCATGCATGATGTCATGTCGTCACATGATGAAGACAAAACGAATACTTATAACATGAGTGATCTAAATAAAAAAAACTAAGCACTCACCACGATTTGTAATCTCGTTGCCAGCATTTTTATTGTTCTCATCCTGTCCGCCGTTCGACGATTGATTGCGATCCATGCCGCAGCCGCCACCGCCGCCCATGTCATCGTTTATGTCGTTAACGTCATCCACATCGTCCATATCGTCGACGCTGACGGTGGCATTAGCCAGGTCCCAAGAATCAACACTTGCTGGATTTCCGACTCCGGTTAGAGCGTCCTTATGGTACGAATTATGGCGATTGCGTGATCCCACACCCTGTGTGGCACTGGTCTGTTGTAGTATCGTTGTCGCTTGGCCACCCGGAAAGGTGGCGTTGCGTTTGTGTCGCCCCTTCGATTTGGGAAAGGCGGCCAATATATTTAGCCACCATTTGGACTCCTCTGGACAGGTGCCCTTCACGAATGTGACACGATCCGGTGCTGTGATGGCAATTGAACTCGTATGGCCGGTGACATCCTCGGCGGTGGTCACCTCGAGAACTTTCGTCATATCAACGCTGGCTTGCGGGACGGTTTCGGGCTGCAAATAAAAAGAAGAACAAAATATTTCAGTAAGGAAATGTTTAAGTTTGGCAAAATTGTCTTCTGTTTTGTTCAAAACATGGACGACATTCTTTCTACAAAAGGTATGTAAATAAATCAACAACCCTTTTGACACTTTTCATCGTTTGTCACAAAACAGTACATACGACAATTTACCAATGGCAACACCTTTCGTTAGCTCCATATTTCACAAAAATCGGATCGGATATCCGTACGACAAAAAGCCGTAGGTTTTGCTGCTTCATTACACATAGCCGCTAAGGTGTCAATAAGTGTGTTCATTACAAAGAAGCTAAGCCTACATGCCGCACAATATTAAAATTCGAACCATATTCAAACTAACCGAGTCCGTAACCAAGCTTCAGATAATGTAAGTAAAAATCTGCTACCGTCTTCACTGAGAAAAGGTCATGGACGTTCAAAACTCTGGTTAACAAATCTAACAGCAGACAACTGTCGTATGTGATAGTTTTGGCCTAGATTGATCACGTGAACAGTTTTTTTTTCAGTTGACGTTTATGGAGGGCCGACAATATTAGTCACAAAATTTCTCGACTGAGCACCAAGTTGACATTTCGGTTGTGGGTATGACTGAATTAGGTACAGTGAAGGTGACGTTAACAACAAATTATATTTTTTCCTTCAAATAAAATGGGTCTCGTCAAACCTACGCTTTTCAATTCAGCCGTCCGGACTTTGCAAAAATGTTAGGTCGCTTCCATCAGTCCCAAAAATAAAAAGCTCACACAAAACGAATGCTGGTGAGAAGCGGAGCCTAGAGAACCTATATAGAAATAATTTTTCGACGACCTTAGCAATATTTCGGGTAAAGGGATATTAGACTTAATCCGTTTTCTGAATTCCACAGGTTGGATATAGGCGTCGAATGCATCACAAACTAGGTCACATGAGTCGTGGTAACAAAAAGGCATATCATAGTGCTACTTGGGTTCAAAGCTGAATAGCCACTTCTATACCTACCCACCTACCTGCACAAAGCTTTTGTCCTTAATAAATGTGGCTAAGAAAGACCGCAATTTATTTATTCATGTCCATCAAATGAGAACATTCACGGCTCTCGCTAGATTACTTAATAAATACAAAATTTAAATATATGCGGATCATGAAAGTCTTTAGAGTTCCGCAATATAAAACCCAACATAGAATTACCCTTAGCAACCAAGAACAAGAAGTCAATATGCTTACAAAAATCGAATTTTTTGTCAAATATGACTCCCAGGTCTTTTTTGGAGAAGATAATAGACAGTTCGATATTGTCGGTAATGTACTTTTATGATACTGGGGAGAGGTAACGACGACGTCATTATCATGGCACCATGAAGTCTTTTAAGATCTTCCTGTAAAAGTATGCAGTCATGTTCAGACTGGATATGTCGGAACACTTTTAAATCATCAGCAAACATCAGACACTGTGAAACAAAAACAGATCGGGTATGTCGTTAATAAATAAAAGGAAAAGTAAAGGGCCCAAGTGACTACCCTAAGGCACTCCGGAGGTGACATAAACTGGTGAGGAAAGTGCATCCTTTATACGAACATACTGCATACGATCAGTGAGATAGGACCGAATCCAAATCCTTTTAGTTTGGAAATTAAAGCAAGGTGAATAACGCTGTCAAAAACTTCGGCAGAGTCAGTATAAACTACATCATATTGTAAGCCTTTCAGGAGCATGTTACAAAAGATTACAAGATTTGTAGAGGTAGATCTACCAGCTACAAATCCATGTTGCTAATGAGAGACTGCTTCTAAGTTCTTCATAAATAGTTTTATAGTAATATCATTTAAAATTGGAGTTATCAAAGAGTCCTTCCAAACTTTCAAAAAATGTCCCGTTGTTAAGCAATTAAACAAAGAGGCACGGAAAACGCATAAGAACACTTTTGAAGTAAAGCGGGATGCCCACGGAACCAGGATTTGCATCTAATTTTAACAAGGAAAGAGCATTTTCAACTTATGGAAGTGAACACTCTAGATTACCAACATTTAAAGAAATACATGACATTGAAGTTTCATTCGAGACACCAACCAACTTTGTCTATGCAACTGGAGGCAGCTTGCTAGGTACCTACCTGCTCTCCAGCTTGTCATCAGCTTCCGATGCACCAATAAAAGGCAACGTTTGGTAGCAGGTTATGGACTGCTGGCCGAATAATTTCTCAAAAACCAAGTAAATTCAAAAGTGATTTTTTAATTTTCTTCAAGTTAAGGCCGTGATACACCCGGACTCTAGGCAAAGTAAAATCAGCCGACTGATGGATTACTTATTTATTTAATTAATTTATAATGGCAAGAGGCCATTAGATCGAAGAAGGCTTTCAATGGGATTCAAATTTGCAGCAATTTGATGCTCCCATTATAACGAAAAAAACCTATATGGGCTTTCCAATAAGAGGTGTTATTTTGGTATTCAAAGAAAAATGCCATATTTTGAGATAACCCGAATAGCACACTTGGGTTATAATTTGGTACATACAACTCTAATATAACTATCAATTTATTTCCAAAGTATTGCAGTAACATTGTCACATCCTCATTGTAACCAAAACAGCCGCATTTCCCCTCATATTTTGCAACAAGTCTGTTGTATTTGTGTTTTACTTAGGTTATTTTTTGTTATGATAGTTTTTATTACGTTGTTCCAACGAAAACATGTTGCTTTTAACGTAACTCTTGAGTTGCATTAAAAATGTTTCTATAAACATTCGAGAAGTTTTAAATAAGTTATTATAAGAATGCTTTTTGAGTCTACATGTAGACAAACAAATTATGAAGTATAAAAGGAAAGGTGAATGTATTCGATCTGAAAGGCATTAATACATATCTAAAGCATGTTATAATGGAAGTTCGAATTTGCTGCGATTTTTGACCAAAATCTTCCAACGAATACTACTTTTGTCACGAACATTAATATTTTGGTTCCGGAAAATTCACGCGCCTTCAAAAAAGTATTAAACAGAGAATTGTTTAAAAATCTGAATATATTAAAATTTGTATTTAAGCTTCAAAATCGCAAAAGACTTGTAGAAACAAGTTTTAATATACCCTCTATATCAGTTTCTATTAAACTTAATTGTAGAAAATATGTTATGTATTGGGAAAATTGAAAGGTATTTTTTGCATCTTAAAATATGGGGTTAAATACGCACATAAAATGGTGAAAAATATGGCGGTTGTTACATGAAACTTTATTAAAACATGAACAATTATTACAACTTCAATGTTCCTTGAAATGTTATTGAAATGAAGGTACAACAAAATAACAACTGAATGTTAGCAAACTGTTGTTTCCATATTTATTGGAACATCATTATAATTGAAAATAAGCTTTAATAGCATTATAACTTCTTTGTAACTTACTTTGGTTTGGTCGAACACATTATAGCCACTGTTGCCAAACATTCCCAGAAAAACTGAATATAAGATACAACCAGGAAATATAAATAGCACGGCTGTGTTACAGTTAAAATAAATGATTATCCTCGTCAGTTATCTGTCATTATCGAGGTGAGTACACTGTAAGCAATATTTTTCAAAAATCTAAGTTACATTAAACATTTTAACTTATATTTGATTGCTTACTTACATGTTGAGTTTTAAATGATAAAACTACATATCAGTGCTATTTTGCCTCTTCGAGGATAAAAAAAAAACCTGATCTCTTTTGTACAACATATTTTTTAAATTGCGAATCCTCTACGTGGAACAATATTACATTCGAGGTTATATCTTGTTTTTGTGCATTGAAGTAACATTTTCTGGAAAATAGAATCATTGCGGAAAGCTGATTTGGCAACGCTGATTACAACCACTTGATGTCGTGAAGAATGTTAAGTTATAATGAAGTTAATATTATGAAACTTGGCGCTGACATTTCGATTTTCTTATCAACATCATTATAAGCAATTAAAAATTATTTTACAAATCAGCCGTGATTGACGACGACTGAAGCTAATAATTCCAAATGGTGTTAGAGTAGCTGTCATATAATGAAACATATTTGACTTGTTAATATGGGATTCATTGTAAAAACATATAAAAAACTTATCAATGACTATAAGTTTCTTATATAACATAATAAAAACTTTACGACTTTTGATTGTAATTAAGTTACTTCGTTGTTAAGATTTACTAAATGTTACTGCAATATATTACCAACCTGTTTAGAACTTTAACTTAAGAACTTTTATGAAACTACTTTCAAACATCCCCCCTTTTTGTAAACAAATTTAAAACTTTAAAAAACGTATTTATAACGTTTCGAATGACAAAGTTACAATTAGTCCATCATGAACATGAATACAACTGATATAGAACGGATGGAGAGGCTTCTCAACAATAACTCTTGGGTTTTCCGAGCCCCAGATGCGACAATTTTGCTTGTTGACGTAGGTGGAAATGGAGGTGGAAATGGGCCTCATAAGTCAACAATGCGTTGTTGAAGCGTGTATCGTTCAATTTTTAGTAATGGCGTAGTTTCTACTTATTAAATGTCAAAGAAGAAAAGCTTCAAAAGTGACAGCTACCGAAATAGCGGGTCATTCACAATAACACCTCTTATTGGAAAACCTTTTACTTTTGAGGAACAAGTAGAGCCACGCGCCCTTGGCTTCAGCCCAGTGCGACATTGTTCAATAAATAGTCTCCCTTAACACAGCATTCGAAACCTAATCGAGCCATCAGCACCGCCATCGATAAACCAAACCACATGATAGACCAACAACCAAACTCCAAGCTCACGCGACACACTCCCAACATGCAAGTGCATAAATCCGCTTAAATTTGTCGCCAGATATGGTGGCTGCCCTCTAGATTACACAATCCGATGGAACACGACAACACCTTCAAGGGTTCCTGTTCGCCAGGTACGACCACAGCCAACATGCTTAAACAAATTGATACTCTCTTGTATACGGGTCCATGTAATCCCACAATCCATTTGCATATTTTCACACTTTTCACGCCAGCAAAAACCTTTAGAATTTTCATTTTTCAACAAGGCTTACGCCACCTAATACCTCGGCAGGGAGCAATCACCTAGACCTAAACCTCGACATATCCAATATCAAGTGTCCACCATAAGTTGGAATTTTCAAACAAATCCCTACAACCGGACAA
Organism: Cheilosia impressa; assembly: GCA_948293265.1. NCBI lineage: Eukaryota > Metazoa > Arthropoda > Insecta > Diptera > Syrphidae > Cheilosia > Cheilosia impressa. Next base: position 41,171,941 of record OX411883.1, read on the forward strand.
AGTTAAAATCTGCAATTTATTTGCGCGTCGCTACACTATCTCGGCGCATACGAACACCGACAGTTATGACAGCGCGGCCAGTAGGGTGCCAATTAGTAGGCAACATCCTTATTCCATATCTTTGCGCGATTTCGGTCGTTTGGTGTGTCCCAACTGCGAGTATAACGTGTAAATTATCGCATGTTTAGGTCGTTCTCGTACCTAAGCCACTCCCACTTTTTTTTTGTTTTACTACTTTCTGACATGTGGGAAATTATTGCCCCGATGCTATAATTCACAATGTGTCAATAGTACGTGCAGTTCAAGCCTGCAAAAAACTTGAAAAAAATAAAACTAAAAACCGCCGCGATATAAACGAAATTAAGTTAAAGCCGTAGCTATCACGTGGCCAAGATCTGGCTGAACAACCGGCCCGGCCGATATGTTGGGAATGCACTTTGGCGAATCGAAAGTGGTCGGACGAGGACAACGTCGAAAACAAATGTCGGTCTCCTTGTTGGGAAACGAGTCGTATGTCGGAGTAACACGGATAATTAAGTGAAATATTTTTCGGTTGTATAAAACGAAATTATAGGCCGCAAAATTTTGAAAGGAAGACACCCAAGGATGATGGGTGAACTTTCAATGAATAATTGCGACCACACTGGGCGATCGGTGGTAATTAGTGGCAGTCAACCTATCGAACAAGTGCGGCGCGACCATAACAACAGGTCTGTGGTGCGGCAGTTATTTACGAGCCTTTACGGTTATGGTGTTGTAACTTAATCGGCGAAAATTTGTAATCAGCGGATAAATCGATTTGTTATATTGAAAGGGATACGAATAACAGGAAGCACTTACGTGTTCGTCCACGGAATATGTGAGTTCTCCATCGTCGTACAGCACAAACCACCTTCGTTGCCATCTCTGTAATTATAAAAGAAAAGGGTTTATTTTAATAAAAAAACTGAAGGGGGGTTAGTATTTATTTTAATATGAAATTTGTTTAACGACTTGATCTATTTGGATAAAACATAAAGGAAGTACCCTTTGGACAGACGTTGAGGGGGTCTAACCGCTGGAGCAGTTTGAAGCTTGGGAAGAGGTTATCTTTAAAACACCCGATTGGACTTATGACAGATAAAGTTGTACCTAGGAGACTAGGGAATTAGACGACGAATCAGCAGTGGAGTACAATAAGGCGGCGTTCTCTCCCTGCGCATATTTTTGGCTCCGCTCATATTTAGTTGACGAGCTGTTTAAGATACAGGAATGGGAAGGCCAGAAAAATTCCTCTCAGTCTTTATCGAGTCGATTAACTATGTCAATGAAAATGGACTACAGGCGAGGACTGGAGGTCATACAGTCGAAGACAAAGAAAATAATAATTTCAGCTTTAAAACCCCTGAAACGGATATTCCCCCACTGCAAGCTCCTTGGGTGTTATTCAAAGTCAATTGGAAAGAAAACATCGACGGCCGTGTTAAAAAGGTATACGTAGGACGCTCACCATATAAATGAAGACTCAAGTGGTATAGGGACTGAATAGGGAGGTATAGCAAAGTCCACTTAACATGCGGCTGCATTGTATGGTAGCTATACCTTTTGAGTAGAAACTTCATGTTTAAGTTTTTACCGAAAGGCAGATGGAGGTAGCGCTAAACCTGCCTCCACTAAGAACTACATTCTGTATCAGCAAGGCGGACAAAACCAGCTTAGGGAATCTGTACTATGGTCACCTAAGCCATAAACGGGGATTCACTAGAAAAAAAGAAGCCACCAGCCACCATTTATATCTACCAGGGCATATCGGCGAATGCACCTTCTTTTTAATTCTAAGTCCTAGCAAATCATGGATCTTCTTGGTTTTTTTTTTTTTTAAGTCGAGAAAGCGCCGCTTTAAAGTAAGTAAGATATATTCGTAGCTATTATAACACAAGCTGGTAAGGAAATAAGGAGGCATGACTTTGGATCGCCGTATACCTACTCTTAGTGCCAGCTATATTACTATCGTTGACCGGGAGTGCTGAATGTTGGGGAATGCTGGGGTATAAATGGTCAAATGATTCATCTATTCTTGGCCCTTAGGTCAGGAAAGGGTGATAGGCAGCCGCACTTAGGCCAAAGTAGGCACATTTTGATGGCAAAGTATTTTTCGACTGAACCTTTAACTCTTGGAAAGAAGGATACCATAAGTAGTGCAAATCTACTTCCGATACGTCTAAAAAACCCTACAGAAACGCGAGAGAACTATGCCCAGTGCTGACCAAATCGTTTATGCATCTATCATCATCTGGTCTGAAGCTCTTACACTGGGCGGTAGGTTTGAATTCGGAGCGGCTTGCTTGGCACACTGCAAAAGCTTTAGAGATTTTGACAGCATTATATGTATCCGTTATCACTATACTGCCACTATGCTGAGCTCCGCCTCTTAAGAAGTGTAAATTGAAGGCCCTTGTTAGCTACTTACTTTGTAATTTAAGCCTGTAGTAGAGGCTAGAGCTGGAATCGGTTGATTTTTCAAAAGGCTATAGCTCATTAACATGTAGAACTAGTATGGACCTAGCTTTTGCATATTGTTATATGTAAATATGCTTGTAAAGGGCCTTTACATGCGGTTCCAGAAACAAAACCAAATCTTGGAAGTTCCCCGGGCATGAGCGAAAAGAAAGTGCTGATGAAACTGATGGATCAGCTTTAAAAAGTTGGGCAACCTTAACATGTGTATCACACATTACGAAAAAATCCCGTGTCTTAAACAATTCAAAAGGAAACACTTCGTCCATAGGCTGATAACACACGGATACCTAAACTATTCGGTGCTATATATGTACAAAGTAACGTAGGAAACTTGGGCTGATGCCTGCTAATTTTGCAAGATTCTCAATTAAAAATGATCCGAGGTAGATTATTAAACGTTGGGAACAGGCTGGGCTAAAGATAGGGTTAGGGATAGGTAAATTTGAATAAAAAACTAATTTGTTAACTTCGTATGCATAACTTTCAGTATGGCTTCGCAAACATTGACAGGGAAGAATAGACAAAGTGGAAGCTATTTTTTTGGTTTAGAAAAGATGTATGAAAAAGTGGGACTTTTTGTCCCTTTTTGGAATTTTGAAAAACTAATTTTTAAGAGGAAAAAGGGGATCTGCCCCCTAAAGGGGTACGTATGGTAACCACAGCTACAGAGATAATGGATAACGTCGTCTAGGCTTCATCATTGCAGCCTTAACAGAAGTAGCTGTAAGGAAGGCCTTAACTTCTGATATGTTGGCCATATGAACCAGCATCTAATCATCATGATATGGATGTGCGATCTAAAGATCGAAAGTTGATCCGTCGATCTTCTTGAATAGCTGGTATCTATCAAGTTACCAATTGCGATCAATGCGTTGGACAGCGCCTGATGCTTGGTCTAGTGCACGAGGATATATGCAGATAAAAGAAGCTGTGCAAAAATTTACTGAGTCGATCATGCATACGAGCCAACTCAACAACTGATTGAGTTGATCAATTAAACCTTTGATCTTGCTGCATTGGAAGTCTGGATAGTTTTGTTTCATTAAGAACTGACTTTACGCAGTCTTCCAAGCCGTCAATTGAGATATACTCTTGGCACAGTAAAGCAGTCGACAGGGAAGTCGCTGTTCCCAAGTTTCGTTCGAAGAAGCATTTTGATAATTTATTGCGTTAAGGGCCCATGTTATCGATTTGAATTACAATATGATGTCCGCCCAATGGTATGCGGCTGCCTTCTTGAAACGAAAAGCGAATGCCTTAGTTGATGTGACACCTCTGACCAAAGCAAGTCGCCTTCTGTAGGTCGACTCAGTCAAACGAATATCTAATACGATTTGCAAAATTTCTCGTTCGATTGTGCAGCTTTGGACATGCTCACTTATATGTAACAAATTTTAATTCGATTGCAACCTCATCGCACTTGCTGGTCTATTTCGCTCTTATGGCACCAATCACCCGCCAGTCCAATGCATCGGTTCAATTACCCAACCAAAGGTCAGCCATAAATTAGAGCACACATGATTGACACTGCAGCAAAACCGAACGCAGTTGCATAACAAGACTTGATTACGAGAGCACTTGATGTAGTCTATCTTAAGCCCGTCGTATGCCCATGCGATATTCTACTTCTAGTCCTTTGTTCCGTAATGAACTCGCGCACACCTCCTCCCGCTAATCTAATTACACCGTCACAATTTCTATCTGCGAATGCTTTTCTAATGAGATTTTCTTTTGTCCCCACATATGCGACACTTTTTGTTGTTCAGCTAACCTAACCTAACAGCTAATGGGTATAGGAACGTCGCAAAAAGCCCTGAGGCATTCTGATGATAGTCCCGACTCTCCGCACACCGAGACCGACGTGAGTCGGTTTTCATTTCACATCAGTCATACAGAGTAAAAAGCATAATCACAGTCATCGCACAGAGATAGCTACGTCGCGTCGGTTGCCGGTAACGCTATCTGCTATGCGCGCGTAATTATTAAGAAATAATTACTACGCCGCAGTTGTGTGCGGTATAGAAATTGTTTTTCCTCTGATGGGAGAGTTGCGTTCAGTTTTCACTGCGGAAAATGCCTTCGACCGCAGACAGTTAGGGGCGGCGGTGATGATGGTGCAGCCGATGCGATGGGAACTGCGCGCGATTCTATAGTGCACATTCGTTGATGGTAACCCTAGGCTAACCGGGGGTAGCTTATCGGTAAATGTATCTAATTACCGGCAATACCACCACCGCATTTTCAGTTACGTAACCGCTTCGGTGGAGATACTTTAGTTGGGAGCCAAACAGAAAAACGTATTCAAGTCTGAGAGATATGCTCTCGTACCAACACCCGTCGGTAGCTATATTGAAAAAAAAGCTTTCGAAATGCACTCCAAATACACTCCAAATACGATTTTGTAATTGAGAAGAAAGTTAAGTGGTTTATGGGTTTTATTTTTTTTATCGTCGAAGCCATTTTTAATATCGAGTATCGGACGGAACTCCATATCCAGTTGTGAAGTTGATCAAACTCCCATGGAGAGCCACGAGCAAACAGAGAGACAAATGCGCCTCCGAAGTGTGCTGGCTGTGTACTCGAATGTGCCCCCTGTGGGACGTGAAATACATTTTCATTTCCATTAGCAATTTAAATTGCCAATAATTCAGGTCAATAAAATGTGAATTTCTGTGATTTATTGATAGGTCTTCAATTAAGGCTGTCGTTAGACGTTTTTATTAGCAATTTGCAGCATTTTATGAAATGAAATGTGACTGAGAGAAAAAACGGCACAGATGCCATAATAATTGTGTGAGCAGTATAGCACTGTATACGATGATGGCAAACTCTGAGAATTGACAGAAAATGTGCGGCTTTGGTCAACGAAACCGATAACTGCTTGGTGTGAAAAGTGCTTTTGATTGCGAGTTTAAATTACTTTTGCAGCGACCATCCTGAAGGGAAAACCACCACTTGATGCGGTCGAATGACAGTTGTGAATGGAGCAAGTGTAAGTTTTTATATTGTCCTATATGCCTGCAGAAGGAGACACTGACTACAGAAAACCTCTCCTCCACTGAGGTGCCTTGCCAAGGAGTTGTGCCACGTATGCATTTCTCGACGCCCTATATAAGAACTTCCACCCGCTCCCTATCTAGTGCCCAAGCTTACTCGAACCTACATCGATATATGTACAGCAAAAAAAAAAAAAAAATTAAACAATTCAAAGGCTAGACCTAGGGACACACGAAAGGACAACAGGGTGACACAACAAAATAGAGAAAAACGACATGTGACGACGACGACTTTAACTCGTATTCTTGATCCGTAGGCGCTTCTGTCAAGGACCCGGAAACTACTTGTGGAGCCGGATCGGCATCCGAAAGCCTGTGTGAAAAGACCACACCAAGTGCTGTAAAGTCAAGGGTGGGGGACATCTAGTGGTTTCTTTTTAAATCATAGGTTGACAACTGTTTCCCACTCGAAATATTGACAGAAAGTGAGTATCACACCTTCGAGGATCGAAATGAGTCGCTTTACGCTTGAACAACGTTGCGAAATATTGAAAAAAAACCTATTTTCAAAGTGAGTGCTTTGTAGCCCAAACAGTGCGTTTTTTGAAAAGAAAGTTTTGGCCGATATGAAGCACCCACCGCGTCTGCTGTACGCAAGTTTGTGCAAACAGTTCGTGAGACTGGTATGCTAGTGGACAACACTCATGGTTTCCGTCGTCGTACGGTGCGCGCAGACGAAGTGCGGGTGCTGTAGCTGGGAACAACGTTTCGGTCAACGGTGGGCGTTACCGAGCCATGTTAACCGAGTTTTTTTTTTACTGAAATTGAAGGTATGGATTTGGACGACCCATGATTTATGCAGGATGAGCGCGATGCCACACAGCCCATACCACAATCGACCTTTTGCGCGCCAAATTCCAATCGTGTTATCAGCCGCCTTGGCGATGTCAATTGGCCGCTTCGGAGCTGCGATTTGACCCATTTTTTTGTGGCAAACCGTGAAGGACAAATGTTATGCCAACAATCCGGAAACGATTCAAGCACTTTAGGCCAATATCATCCAAGCAACCCGTGAACTACAACCCGAAACCATAAATGAGATCTTGGAGTGACAGAATGCCCTACTGCGGAGCCAGCTGAACGACTTTTTGTTCCATAATAATTAATGGGAATGTTTGGTCTTATGAATAAGCCACAATAAAATGGAAAAATTTAATTTTGTTAATTTTATTGCATTTTTAAAAAGAAACTTGTATTTTGCCCACCCTGTACATTGTAAAAGCAAGTACACATGGCAAATCCCGAAATGACACAGAGACAGAGAGGCGGACAGAGATACCATCTGATCAGCTAGAGCGCTAATTAATGAGGGGGGTTGTCAATCTGATGAGAGAGGCTGTCAACATGATTGAGGAAGATAACCTACCTAAACCAACAGATGCAGCCAACCGTTGAAAGTCGCATGCCTCATCGTAAGTAGTAGGGTATGATACATTCAATCAAAAACTTCTGCATCAATCGCAACTCTTTTCACACGGAATGTCGGAGTCTGAAAGCGTAGGGTTGACTGCTTAGGTCAGCCTTTAAGGAATATTCCATACAATTTTGCGTAATACACGTGGTGTATGCCCGGTCTAGAATTTTCTGACCATTTTCCCCTCCCCCCTTTTATGTAGTCTCACAGTGGACATGCAAATCCTAGTCTAAGTGTTTCCTTTAAGGCAGCCACCTTCATATTCCTGCAACCTGCAACCGAGAACAATTCAGAGTCAGCGACGATTGCAGTGGCTTTCTATAACTTTTTCTTTATAAAGTTTTTAACAGGTCAACGATGTCTGTGGGTACCGCCATCTGTTATTCCGAAAGACTTACCCCCTGAGATACCCCCAAGCAGAGAATCAGAGTCTCACTAGAGCTCTTTTTAAACAAAAAACATAATCTCAAGCACACACTCGAGCTCGTCTCGGTACATTCCATCATAATGTGTCAACGTTTCGCCAACTGGAATCCTTCACGCGCCCCAAACCCGGTCAAATAAACATTTATTCATGCGATTCAACATCAACAGCTTAAGCATTTGCATTTCCAAAATTAGCCCACTTGAGCACAGCCAGCCAGTCCATGCGAGTAGGATCCCATAACAAAGGTGCACGTACAGCGCGCCCTTCGCGCGCCGCACTGAAAATTGACTATAATTACCCAAGACGTGTACCAGAGAGAAAACAAAAACATTTCCTCCAAACCACCTCTCAAGTGAGTTGTGAGTTGAGTTGCTGTGTGTATGCTCTCGCATAAATCAGCGAGCGAGTTATAGTTCGAGGTGGTAATTTCCATCCATGAATACTTTTGTCACATTACAGCGGAACGCAGCAAATAATATTGTTGCGCCAACGCCCCGAAATGCAAAAATATCCCTCAACCTCTTTTGGGACGTGTGTCCGTCTGTCTGTCTGTCTGTCAGTTGGATCTATCCAATGTTTGCCATCCGTCTCAAAGTCTGAACGGATGAATGCATGATTTATGGCCGCGCGCCCCGGCGCACTTACAGCGAACTAATTTAAACAAATGTCTCAGTAAACACACTCGTCCGAGATATATGGATATATGTATGTATTCGATTGAGTTTATGTTTCGGATGGAGAGTCTGTGCATCAGCACGACACGGCAACGACGAAATCCAAGGTGTGTGTGACCGCTTTCCACTTATGCCCCATCATACCATCACCCATCATCATCATCATCATCATCGGCACGGTGATCGTTGTAACATTCGCTTTGCTAATAAATTAGCATCGAGTGCAAAATGCAAATATGTCAGGTGAATAATGTGAATGTTGGTGTGGTGGGACGTCGCTGCACATACCCATCGGATGCAGATGGCTGATACGGTGAGATGATGATGGGTTTTCGGTTTTGGTGAGTGCGAGTGCACATTGTGGGCCTAAGGTGTGCACACAGCACGACGATGATGGTGTAATTAAGTACTTTCCTCCTGCCTGCCGCCCACCCACCTCCTGGTGTGTGGGGTAAATATTTTGCTCCACTACTACTACTTATTCCACTATTAGCACCACCTTCGCTGCTTGCATTATGGATGAAGCCTTGCCGTCGCTATTTATGAAAACTGATCTCAATTCGCTTCGAGAATAATTGATCGCACTAGGAGAGAGACGACAGGGAGTGCGCTTAATTGGGGAGAAGCACGAGGAGGATGGGTGTGCGATTTGCATATCAATTAGAGGAAAATCTGATTTGAATGCATTCATGTAGGCAGTGTGTGCGGAATGCATATGCCCCGAGATGTGTGTGGGAGCGGAAGTTACAATCAATTTGCCGCTTGGTAAATTGTCGTAAATGGATTTTAAATAGAGCCCAGACATGCAAAATTATATTGTGACAAAGGTGGCGACTATGCGCCTGGATGCAGTGCAGATAGTTGCGGTTTGACAACTAGATTTCAATCGAACTTCGGACATAGAAATGGACTTTGATCGGTTGGTTTCAGAGAGAAAAAAAAGAAATGGTCCTTTTGGACAATCACTGATAACCAATTCCGATAGCCGACAATTTTGCGTCATGAAATCGATTGCGATCGGATCGATTTGCGATTGACACGGAATGTGTGGCTGCATAAAGATCACTGGTGAGTGGCGAGGATTTTGATTGTAACTATCAAAGAAGATCGACAGTCGTTCATTTTTTGAATTCTGTAGTACAAACTGTTCACTTTTATTGTGACGATAGGTACAGAATGATCGGATGATCAGCTTCTGTGAAGATCGCTACAGATCGAACGGAAGATAACTTTTACTACCAACGGTGGTGATGGTAGCTGTATTCAAATTATTCAAAGAAAGACTTTTGATCGGAAAAATGTGGAACTCATAAATCCAAGAAGCTACAAGATCAAGGATTTGTTGATCTTCTCGTTTCAAAAATGTGAAGATCAATGCCAATCAAGTGCTATACTATCAGCTGCTGTTTAGTAATGCTGAACAAAATAGAAAGACCCGACACTTATGTGACCTACAACATGATGATCGTTGCAAGATGACAACTTGTAATTCGACTAATGTTAAGATCACTACAGATCGAACTGAAGATCAATTTTGATTTCCTTTATTCAAAGTAATTATGCACATCGGAAACTTTTATATCAAAGAAGATACACAATCAAAGATTTTCGGATTTTCTCGTTTCAAATGTGAAGATAAATGCGAATCAAACGCTATACTAGCAGTTGCTGATCTTCCCAATGCCGAACGAAATAGAAATAACCGGCATTTGCGTGCTCTACAATAGGACTTTTTTATTATGCTCATATGATCTATATAGATCATTGATTTCCATGGTTTACAACAAAAGTACCTATAATGATCGTCGCAAGATGACATTTTGCCATTCGACTATACTATAAAAACTTCTAGGAGACATCGGTCCATTACAATAGTGATAATAATTATGCGACAAACAAAACTAACTCGCGAAGTTGCAGTCATTGGTATAGACAGTGGATCATCATCATTTTTAACAAACCTTAATAGTAAAGCCAATTTTCATTTCTACTTGTATCAGCTACAGACTTAGAGAAGCGACTTAACGAATTTCATCAAATAAATAAAGGGTGTTTTTTAGAGGTTGGTTTTTCTAAAAGAGATAAAACTGACATTTTGTGGTCAAATCACGCAACTCTAATGTCATTTATGTTCAGTTTGGTTTGCCATTTAATAATGAACAGGTTGACAAATGAACAACGCTTGCAAATCGTCCAAATTTATTTTGAAAATAATGGTTCAGTTCGCGAAGTTTACCGCAAGCTCCGTTCATTTTATGGTCGACATAATCGTCCATCAGAGCAATTATTCGGTTAACCATGGATCTTTTTCGCACTACGTTTACTCTATGTGATAATACGCATCCGCAGACACGTCGAACAGTGCGCACCGAAGAAACAATTGCCGCTGTAGAGCAAAGTGTTGAAGGGGACCCGAATGAATCGATTCGCCATGCACAGCAATTGGCCATGATAACCGACTATTTTGTTCCCGAATGAGTGGATGCGATGTGGTTCCAACAAGACGGCGCTACATGCGACACAGCGCACGTCACAATCGATTTATTGCAGGAAACATTCGATAAGCGCAATATTTCGCGGAATGGACCTGTCAATTGGTCACCAAGATCGTGTGATTTGACACCATTGGATTATTTTCTTTGGGGATATGTGAAGTCGCTCGCCTACGCTAACAAACCAGAAACGTTAGGGGACTTGGAAGCCAACATTCGTGGCGTTATTGCCGACATACAGCCCCAAATGCTCGAAAAAGTGGTTGAAAATTGGACCTCTAGATTTGGCTTTATTCGGACCAGCCGCAGCGGCCACATGCCCGAAATCATATTTAAACATTAATGGCATAAAATTATCCTTCCAATAAAGCCAAATTGGTGAACATTAAAACGATTTTATTGTGTTTTATTTCAATTCGAAGTTCTATACCTCTAAAAAAAAAAAACACCCTTTATTAAAAAAGGTTGATTGTTGTAGGACAATAGTTGCCCGACGAGGGACGTAGTTATAGTTATAAAAAGTCACATTAGTGAATTGGAAATGATGGCCGTGCAAAGTGGGAAACAGCGCTTTTAATAAAATTCGCTAGGTGTCGCTCCCTAGTTGTCTGTATGACTGCGCTTGTATCGAGAACTACTGAACGGATTTTGGATACGGTTTTCAATATTCAGATCAGGGTTTAACATCTGTGGTAGTATATTCATTCATTAATTCATTGCTTTTCAAATTCCACTTAAATCTATTTAAAGGGTCTGTCTTTCCTCACCGACTCCAAATTGTCAGACTTGTCCTGGGTCTACTTAGAGAACGCCTGGATGATGTTACGTCGTGGAATTATATATATATATATATGTCTTTGACATTACCTACTCTACAACATGTAGGAGAAGAGTATTAATCGTTTAAGTGGCAAAAAGTTGATCAATGAAAAGAGCACTACGGAACGATCTTACCAACAACATTCACCCCCGTCCTGTATACAAGATCAACGATCAGTGTGGGTCAAATTTACTGACGATGCGGTGATTTAGGCAGAAGTAAAATGATTTTGTTGATAAACTTGTGCAGAGCTCTTGAATGTGCTGATCGATTCGGAATATATAAGTTTACAATTTTAAGCATAGTGATCGCCGAATATATCAGAAATTTCAAAGTTAACTAGTAAACACCTTTTTACACCTGATGGGGCTATAGTCCGTGGCAGACTTAGGCAGACCAGAACTCTCTGCACCACAGCAAAGCGACAAAGTTTTTGATCGAAGAGGCAAACTTCACTAATCATTGAAAAAGGTAGCAATCAATAAGTCGAAGGATCAATTTAATTGGAGGGACTGTCATTATTGAAATTTTGAAAGGTGTTGGCTCATAGCCAAGCTGTCAAACTAGCATAGGGTAATACAGTTCCATAGCGCTACCTCTTCGGGAAGAACAACTTTTAAAGATCTAGCATCTTTTAGAGGTTCAGTGAAATGGGTTAAAACAATTCACCTATAAAAGACACTGGAATTGTTAGCTCCGTCAGTTGTGAAGAAGTCCACTTGCTTACTTTCGTTTTACTTTTGATGACGTTAATAGTCGGTGGAAAACACCGTCTTCAACTTAAGCAACTCAGCCGCCTATACTTAAATATCCTTCGATATTCTTTGTAAAGCTGTAGAAATTTTCAGTGAATCGTGTCAGGGGCTATTACCCTCTTTGAGAACTTGCCGATCTTTAGAGTTTAAACACACGACTATGCAAATAAAATTGGATAGTAAATGGAGCATCATGCTTATATTGCCTTAAAATTATACCAAAAGAAAGGCCCGATTTGGAGTGAATTGGAATGATTTTACAACAACCAAACGAACCGAAGAAAATGGTAAAAGGAATTGAACTCACAGCTGGAAGATGTCGAATTTGGGTAGCTGGAATAATGTGTAAGTATGCGAAGCTGATTCGCGTATTGAACTCTGACTAGTATGCAATTCTTGACAGTTATACGGCCTGAATGTACACCAAAGTAAATGTGCGAAAGATATGCCATGTACAGCAAGTATCAATTAATGACTTTTCCCGCCACATCCGCAAAAGGTTTAATCAAAGTGACCCCGCCTGCACGCGCTGTGCATTCGTATTCGTGACGTCCGGCAATAAATCAAATCAGCAATCGACACACATCTCGCCTGTCAGCGAGGAAGAAAGCGAATTAGAAACACACACACAAAACCTCCCACCCCATCTTCTAACAGCACAAATACTCGTATGGAAAACCTCTTGTGCTAACAATGTTAAATGTTTAATTATAAATCTGACATTAAGAATGGTGTATCCATTCGGAGAGGTTATTGTATCTCGTCAGGCGGACGAACAGTTGTAGGAGTTGCAGTGATGGTCCCCCCTGCCCCAGCATGTGTAATTCAATTAGCAAATAAAATTTCCGACCTACACCACACTCACGCACCATGCTGGGCAATGGTTCCTCATACATAGCCGAAGTTGAGCCGAACTTTTCTCCCATACACCAATATGGAATGTAATGAGCATTTGTATGTTGGTGCGGTTTGCATTGAGCCAAAAATAGAATTAGTCATAGAAAACGTTAAACCAACCGCACATTGTCCCAGAAAAAGTTGCCAGTACAAGAAGTTTCACTACACAAAAGTAAGCTATGCGAGCACTACAGCTCACCATGGTGGTAAACCTGAAAACTTCAACTGTTGTTTGTTACGACTTTGAAAGTGAGTCAGCAGGTATGAGGTATTATTTATGCTTGTTTTGGTATTGCAAAAAATTTAAAAAAAAAAGTTCGTTCGCCAAAAGCGGAAATCACTTTTAACGGTTAACGAAAGTCAGTGAACAATTTGCGCGTGTCGATAGCTATCTGCTGGGGTGAGAGATTATCGCGCAGATTAATCGATTGGAAGGTGGTTGACATTTAATTTAAGAAATGACCTAGTGTTTCATGCTAGTACTGATTTTTTGCGGAATGTGAGGCTACCAGGGAGTGGGTAGTGAACTTGTTGTCACTCGATAGCCAACAAAAATTGACTTTAAGATTCACAACCGATATTGATCGTTGCAGGACTTTTTAAAGGGGTTGCAGAAACACTTTAACTTCACTTAACCCTTTTTGTTTATTTGATGTATCTTTGTCCATTCTTATTTAACTCGAGCGGTCTTCACACGATCACTGCATTGATCCTCACGAGAGAAATAAGAAAAATGATGAGCGAAGAATCATATTAAATTGTGTAACTAAATTTGATTCAGTAGTATCATGACGGTGGTTATGCAGCAGCAATATCCCAAGTCTACTGATACACGGTCATACTGATCATCAGACTAAAGATCGATCCAGATCATCAGACAATACATAGCTAAAGACTTGTTATCCGAATAGTTTGGTATAAAGATGCATCGATTGGTCTACATTCACACGATATGATCAGTGATTTCACTGATCATAGGTACTATCGTACTGATCGTGTTGAATCAAGAATATCACTACCAAAGCCTATGCAGACTGGAGTGTCCACGGTGTAGTGGTTGCCAATAAAAAGTCAACTGAACCTAGTTTCATTCACCGATCTGGAGCAGGTTGTAATCGACCTTCTGAAATCCTTCCTGTCGCTTGATCTTCGAAGAGTCATCACACCGAACATCAACAAAAAAAAGAAGAAGATGTAAATAAATAGATGACGAAGAGTTCACTATAGGTTCCATAGGTATATGTTTTTAATTTTGAGACGAGTGGATTATCATGATCACTAATTTTACAAATATATAAACTGTTTACTTTAATAACTTTAGCGAAGCAGTTTTCATGATCATGTCGATCGTTTAGAGCCGGGAATAGATTTATGACTGTTTACAGAGCAGGAGCATGCATTGCTACTCGGAGATGACGAAGCCATACAACTTTTAAGTGTGCAGATGCAGGTAGGTGTTAGTTGTGCATTTTTTCCCGACTGTACACAGGGAGGGTTATGTGTTTCGCGCGTATCCTATGTACGTTCCTACGGGACGCCCGGTTGCCTAAACGTCTTGACCGATGTTGAAGAGTGAGGTGTCATTATATTCGTATTCCTCCCCGGAGTGTCATAGGCTAAAAAAATATTAACAATTGAACAAATTTGAGCATTTACTACATTAAATTTCAACTACGCAGTTGGGTTGGGTAAAAACTATACTTTTCTTTCATTCATCATGCCCGTACAAGCGACTCCGACGTAGACTGTGTGACCGTTGCAGCAATCTGAAAAGTCGTATGAAAAAAAAATTTATTTAAAAAAAACAAAAAACCCGACTGACTGTAAAAATAAGAATTCAAAAGATATGAACAAGACACATTCAAGTTCGTACACCTAACTATTTGGCAGTCGGAGGGTACTCAAAACTCATATATTTGGTAGGCTTTGTAGGTATATCGTATAGTCTCCGATTGTCAATAAGTTAGGTGTACGAACTTGAATGTGTCTTGTTCATATCTTTTGAATTCTTATTTTTACAGTCAGTCGGGTTTTTTGTTTTTTTTAAATAAATTTTTTTAATTTTATTTTCAAAAGACACCTAAATAAGTTTTTTTTATAAACAATGATTTTTTTAGTAAGTGTTTTCTTTGCAGACTTTGCATTTCGCTGAAGACCAAAAGATGGTATCTACCATTCTCATGATCATTGAGTCGTTGAAGATCCCTAGCCGACATTAAACATTTTATATTGTTGTTGGGCCTTGGGCTGGCGGGAAAGGGGAGCGTAACGAAAATTGAAACAACCAGCACTCACCCAGCAATTCAACTTACAGTTGAGTGAGTGTTTTTATAGTTTTTCAAAAATCTAGAAGCATTCCCAAAGACTTTGACTCTCCGGCAGTTGATAGTAAATCAGCCTACATGTTTCATTTTTCGTTTTTTTTTTTATCCTTAACACAACACTTTTATTTTGTTACTTAGATCGAAACTTCTGTATGCTAAAGATACACCCCATTCCTAAAGTAAATCTGCAGCATCATCCACTATCTATGAAAAAGTTCTGCAAATGCAGCTTAGGTAAGCTTACATAAAATGTTAAAAAACACGCAGATAAGGTGAAATTCACTTTTGACAGTCGCGACTAGAGCCCTAGAACATAACGCGACAAGTCCTTTAACAAGTATAAATGCTAATCCTGTGACAACTTGTAAACAAATTCCACTGGCACTTGTAAGTCTTGTGTTATACGAGTAGGCTGCTGGCAATAGAAATACTGAAAGAGGCGAAACAGTGACGATTGGATTGTTCACTGTCCAGGTCATCAACACACCACGAAAAACCCTGAAAGGTTCTACTTCGGAAAAGGGTAAAGGACAACCTCTTTTCTGAGTATTAAGGATTACTTTTTGCCAGTTCTCAAACCTAATCTACCCAGCAAAGGCAGTTCAAAAACTTAGTTCGACATAGTACCCAGCATTTATGATCTCCTTCCCAAGATAACGCCAAGCAAACATTTTCAGACTCGGACCGCACGAAAATGCCAACGAAATCCATATCCATCGGGACTTGTAAGTCTTGAGTAAAAATGTGAATGTCAACACCTTTCTTTACTCATTTGAAATCGGATTCGGCTTTGCAGCAGATGGCTGGCAGAAAAATCACCCCAAAAATCACAGTAGTAATACACAGTTCCGCCTGGTTTTAGGTTGCCAGTATATATAATTGACACTGTATATAGTAGTTGGCAACATACTATTTCAAAGAAGTTGCCTCATCTGAGGGTTTTAAAACAGAACGACATCTTGCAAGTCCTTGTAGCCACTCAGAACTTGATGCATTCCCAAGGACTTTGCACAACCCCTCATTAGAAGCACCCAACAAACAGACGATATGCAAATTGGTTCACATTATGCAGTCCATCAACTAATTGAATCCATCAACATCCATAAACGAGGTTGCCCCATCATTCGCCTCCACCCAATCTCATGTTTCTCACAAAAATTCGCCAAATGCATTTAATTTGCTTAACAAAACAAATTGCACTCCATGTGGACGGCAGCCCGAGTGCAAAGCAAACACACAATCAAATCCCCGAAAGCCAATTCAAACAGAAGCCAATTTTTGAACAAATTATTTGCCACAGACGTCCCACCGTAACAAGTCGCACAATGAACAACACAATCTCTGCCGCGGCTAATTTAATTTGCTTATTCTGGGGCGCAAACAAATTAGGACATCAAAATGGATGCGTGGCTCACTTAGCTCGCAAGTACTGTATATGAATCATCGCATCATGAGAGTCCGTGATCTTGATCGATCGCTGGGCAGATGAGGTTGACTCTGCTCTGCACTGGGTCAACCCTCAAGTCGATTGCATAAGAACGAATTGCAGTTAATTCACTCGACGTTGAGCCACTTGAGAAGAAAATGTCAACACAATGGGAGCCGGCTACATGCAAGCACTTTAAGATGCAGTCAGTAAGAAAAAAAAATATAATTACAGGAAGTGGGACACTGTCGTAAAAAAAAAATTGTTCAAGTGGCTTACTGTGTCACCATGCATACAGTTTCAGTGTCCTCGAAAGTGAATAACAATGAGTTCAATATTTATCTGAGCTATTAACAAATTGAGCACACAAATGAATGGTGATGGTGAGAGATTGTCGTTAAAAAACAAACACACAGGTGGCGGTAATTTACTGCGAATTCGCGTTTAATGAGACGTGAAATTCGGTAAGTGACTGCGGTTCGTGGCTACTTGTTGTTATTTTTGTATTTGTTGTAAGAAATAAAATAGTTTAGATGGGGTTTACCAACAAACCAATTATGGGTTTCAAACCTTTGGTTATAGCGTCGGCCAACTGATGCCTAACATAGTAGCAAAAGGGCCATGGTTATCTCACTAATTTACATGAAAAATATTCCAACTGTGTAATTGGTTTGCGAATCCAATAGAATTATCAAGTGCACAAACCTTTTCAGTAGATGTCGTGTCAGGAAGATCCAATATGTACGAAGGGGGTTCTATTACAAGTACCGAGGGCACTTTTGGATTGCCGCTACAGGTTATCATTGGATCCTTCAAATCTAAAGTCGCATTAACCAGTTCCATGGAATGTTAAAACCAGTGTTGACACTTACTTTGGACTATACTTCTGACTTTTGAAGAAAGAAATTTGCACTGCCTGCACAGACAGCAACCCAAAAATAACTCTTGCGTAGCAATATGAAATATTGGAGCTGTGAGTCCGCAATCTGAGAAACAGATCAAAATATGGCACTAGTGTTGCCAGTTTGGGGATTTTCCTCAGATTTAGGGGTTTTCATGTCGACGGTGGGAAACTGTTTACGGGGAGATCTGTTTTTTTTTTTAATACTATTTAGTATCGCTTGTGGTCGAAAAGCGACCTTTTCTTAGTACTAAATACTAAAAAACCTACCACAATTATTTTCTTTATGTATTATGTATTTTTTTTACAAACGAAGGGAGCGGCATCTATCAAAAAAATTCGTAAATGAGATGCGCTAAGGTTCTAATATAAGATGATTAATATTTGAATACGTTGCTATGGTAATATGGCGGCGAAAAATCGATTACCACCAAAATCCTTTGAATTACCTGTTTTGTATAGAGAATTCATAATTTAATTTTACCAGCTTTAATAGCGACATATACCAACGATTTTTTGTTTGCGCACATCTATGGCACAGTACCTTTCAAATAATATAAGTTTCATTCTCCTCATTTCATAATAAATACTTAAAAAGTGTACCGAAACTTTTGATGTTCACGTATTAATAGAATCATGATCCCTTTTGGAAAGGACGACTAGTAAGGATTGAGGAACAGCGAATCGCAGGTTACTCGGTAGGCAGAAGGTAGAGTAAATCAAGCCGTTGGACGAGCGTTCTTTAAAAAGTAGTATTGAATACATTTAATTTCTTTCAATAAATGTCTGTGAGTATTAAATAATTCGCGTTAAAATAGTCCTTCATATTCAAAAGTCTTACTCAGTAGATTTTTTTAAGAGAGCCGTGTGAAATACCTGCAATGAAATAAAAATACAAAGAAATTAATAAACAAATATAGGAATTCTTTAATTATAATTTAAAAAACTAATATAAATTCTACAAGAGATCAGGAACGGATTGTTTAATAAGTTATCAATATTTTTGATAAGTAAAATGGACTAAGAAATGTTTCAATGCTTTATTTTTACATTTTTTATAATTTAAATTCAAAACTTTTTTCGGCTAAACTGATGAATATAAGAACAGCCCGAAGCCATTGCAGTTTGCATGTTCTAGGATCGCTTCTCGTAACAAGTGAGTCTTCTGTTAACAATCTTCTGTAACTGACACTGGCTAGGCCTAGGATGCTGAAGTTCTAAACTTGGGTAGATCTGCTGGAAAATAGGTGCTGAAATATATTTTGGACTCTTAACTTAATAACTAAAAGTACCTTTTGAAGGCTTTCAGTTTTCAATAGAATGCAAAATGAATTTCATAAAAAGGACTGCTAAAAGATAAAATATTGATTTTTTATAAGATAGAAGAGGTTGTATAATTGGTACGTTGTCTAGACCCAACTAAATTACAATCTGCTTGGGTTTAGGGAAAGTATTTTTGTTTACAATATTAAGCCAGTGTTCAAGATCAATGTCGGCAATGCCCCAATTGTTATTGATAGTTTTCTAAATTTACAAAGAAATGTGTGTGTATTCTAGGTCTAACTTCTCACAACTCACAACCATTCGTTTTGTGTGAGTTTTTCATCTTCGAGACGAATGGAAGGGATCTACAATCTTATGCCGAGTCCACAAAGGGCTACATGAGGTCTTCATGACAGTTATATACTCTCGGAAGTTTGTCAGACGTTCGCGAGAGGTGGTGCAGTGAAAAAAAAAACATTAAGTTGGAATTTTTTTCGGGAATCGAACCTTAAACCCCTCGCTTAGCAGTCCAACACACTAACCACTAAGCGCCGACCTACGTACGTACCTACGTTAGAATTTTGATTTCACGCGGTGCTTCCAGGCTGTCTGTGGAATAATTCAGATAAACATATTATTTTTCCTACGGTAACTTTTGGGACTGTTTCTTCCTCCATTAAATATGTTGTCTCACCAGAAACGACGATTCTGTGGGCAGCGCCCTAAAGTCAATTATTCTGAAGGATTTGCAGAAAGATTCCTGCTATCCAGTCGTGCATATTTTGCTCTTCCTCTAAAGGCAACAAACTACCTAATACCTGTCATATGAAATATATTACAAGCTTTGAGGAGTCATTCCTTTTTAAGGCCGTTCGAGATAATTATTTAAACAATTGGCAAGGAGCCGTTGGAGACCAAGACAATATACCACAAGTTCTATTAGTTCGAGGGAGTTTCTGTAACATACTTATTTGTTTTATTAAACATCCATATCAGCAAGGCAACGTGGACCGTGGAGAAAGCAAAAATGCTCATTGAAATAACTCAGAGTGTCTTGATCCAAATACGCCTGCAAGCATGCAAGCATTAGTGTCAAAGTCAATTTGGTGGGTGTCTCGACTTTTTCTTTAATTTTGGTAGAACTCGCTAGTTTACGATGATAAAAACTGTTCCATATGTAGTATCATATATACATCTTCTAGAGCTTAGAATTTAGTTTCTCCCAAGCCACTATTACTATAAGGATAAGCAACTTGTGTGAATCTCAGAAATGTCAAGTCTAGTGTGTGGTTGCTGTTTGAAAACAAATAATAACACTCTGCCAGTCGATTTGTGGTTTATTTCTGGAATCATAAAGAATTCCATTCTCTTTCTCCGTCCTTTGTCACTCATCACTTGCCATGACTCATAAAGTCCATCCATCTCAATTTAATGACTCTGCCTGCATATCCACTCCTATCCTTTTTTTTTGCTTGGATTACAAAGGTATACCACATCTCTTAATTTTACGACTCTGGATGCAATCTCACACCATAATGCGATCACCAAGTCAATAGACTTGATCCCTTCTGGTGATAGGTTTTCCTTATTGCACACTTAATGGACATGGACTAATTTCTCCCTATACACCAGACCCACAACGAACGTATGGAATTCCTGTTGGTTTTATGGACTCGAAGCCACAAGGAGAAGTCTTGACAATAGATTCAATATAACGATGATTCGATTTGGTGATGTTTATTCAACAAATAGTAAGAAGTCGTAAAAATGCTATAAAATTTGTTAAAGTAAATCTGAGCTCATCGGGCCGACCGCATCCTGCAAAATGGAACGTATTTTATTTCTGTATGGGATATGTGGGATAAATTCTCCGGGTATTGTAGAAAGAAGACTTTTTTTATGGTGATTGAAAATTCATATTCTGGTGCACTTAATGACCCCTAAGTCGGACTGAATTGCGCATGGACGGGGTCAGAAGTTTTGATTTAGATCGCGTGTTGATCGGACATTTAGGAGTATTAATAGAATTATGACACATTATTATTAAAGCAATTTTTGTGTCTTACTTTCGTACGAGTTTTTCTATTTTTGGGACGAATGGAAGGGACCTACATCCTACAATTTTATGACGAGTCCGAAAGACTGAATTTAGAAGCCTGGCAGTTATACCTCCCGGATGTTTGTCAGATATTTGCGAGAGGTGCCACAGGCGAAAAAAAAAAATTATTTGTGTTTAACAAGGGATTGGACCAGAAACCCATCTCAGTAGTCCAGTACACTACGACCACTTGTGCCTTCCTCTATACGAGGTTTAAAAAAAAGGCAAAATCCGGGTTCTAAGTGATGAATCGAGAATAAAACTGGCAGAGGAGAAGTTCTTGTTGTTTTATAACTTCGCCACTCCCCAAAGAACAGATTTATCAATAAACCACTTTTTAAAACCGAAATCGAGAAAAAATGCTTTGCTCGGACGCATGTCCGTGGTTACGGCCGCTTTCTCACAAACGTAGAACAAGTATACCTAGGTATTAAGTGTCTGTTAGGTCTTAAGCCAATTCAGAAGGGGTTTGTGGAATAAATATATTAAATTTCTTATTCAAAGTTCATGGAAGACTTCGGATCGGGTGAGTTATAGCTCAACATTAGATAAAAATAACCTCCCAAAGTTGAAAGAAGGGCTTTGAAATAACTCAAGAAAATATGATTACTTCAGTCTCATGCAGTTTAGGTAAAGAGCAGGTCTTTTAACCCTTTGAACCTTTGCTACCCAATTTAACACAAAGGACAAGCTCTTCAATCTTATTTAAATATTTAAAACATAAAAGGTGGAATTTAATAAGAGATCTGAGCAATTCCAAAGTTGTCGAACGGTTTTAGTTTTAATCATCATTATTTATAAATTACCCTTTTTTTGTAGTACCTATAACTACGTAATTTCAAAACCGAGTCCATGAGTCGTTCGATTGGTCCACAACAAAAGAGACAAGAACGTAGCGATAGCTGCGCCACCTAGAGACGCCCAATCTCATAAACACTGCAAATAAAGTGGTCCCTAACGATTATATTAAGTAAACCCCTAAGATCCCTCGCAAGTTACTCGTTTTGTCAGAACTATAAGTCGATACACTCACCCCTATCAAGTCTAATTTGTTCGGAACTCAAATTGCGTTCGAAGTATCCGTTTCGGAATAAAATAAATAAAGCATTGCACATAAAAATATTCCGAGGCAATTACCTGTCCGAGAGGTTCGAAAAGATGTCAAAAGTAAGTGAAATAACGCGGTACAACGCAATGTGGGAGAGTGCGCTAAAGAAAACTTGCTGCGGCCTTTTGTCGATCAGAACGTCACGATCGAGAGCTACAACTTTGAATAGTAAGGAGCTCTGTCTAAATCCGTTCTGCTATAAACTTTAATAACATCCCTCATGTTTCTGTGGGCTGATAGGGCAATTGTGAACAACATAACAAGGTCCAACATAAAATTATAATCACTTGTTGAAACAGTTCAAGCCCCTTAAAAAGCTTGGGAGGCTTCCAATGTCTGCATTTGTTAGATCTTTGTATTAAAATTCAGCTCAGATGGGTTTTTCGTTTTTAGAAGAGATCCTCGGGTTAGCTTTATCAAAAATGGTTAAAAAATATGAAAAACCTTATTGCATCTTCCCAATGAAACAGTGCTGTCACCTATTGTTGCGCTGGCATGCAGGCTGCCGAGAGAGATCAAACTTTTAGAACGACGTCGTGAAATCTTAATTTGATTATTAAACTGCTTCGCAAGTTATTTTAGTGATGAACGACAGTCTTGAGCTTCTAAAGGGTTTATTGGGGCTGATTCGAAGGGCTTGTATGTCGTTTGGCTATCCGGAAACATATCTTATAACTCTACCCTAGAGTGATCTGGAAGACTATAGCATATCTTACCCTTCGGAGAACAACCCACCAGATCTATGGATATGCATCCTCGCTGGGTTCTGAATTGTTTCACTGGTTCACTGCGAAGTTACTTTAAGGCGAACTACAAGAGGCTACTTGTTTGTGCTTGAATGCCAAGTGTAGCGGGAAGAAGAGTAGTCCAAGCTCTTCACTGTTGTACAAACGACCGAGGAGTATATCCAGCGAGTGTATACCCAAACTTTTCTTTTAACTTTTTCGAGTATGCTGGGCTTTCAAATTAAAACTCTGAAAACTAATATTAAGTAAAGTCTCCGATTGCGGACAGCTCCCTTATCCTCCCTTAGAAGGACACTCTTTTGACCCGGCGGGACTAGTTGTCAACAATTATTTCTCTTTATTGCCTTAGACCGAAAAAAAAAACTATCCGACAGGTTGACACGTCAGCTTCAGAATTTTGTTTGCTTGCAAAAATATTTCATTGAAGTTCTTGACCATGTTTTGATTCTGAAAATGTCTTCTCTGTCAAGTTTTACCATTTAAAATAGTTGCACGAAGTGCTTTTTAAGTCCCCCTGGTACGGACAACTCTTTTGGACAGACAAATATTGTGTCACCGTCACGATGAGCCCTGTAAGGGGCTTTTCACGTCTGCTGTTATCCTTACTAATCCAAGATTAATTTGCTAAATGCTTCAAACATGACCATTTCCAACGTGGTAAATTTTACAAAGACCTTCCTTGGCACCTACTCCTTCCGGTACAAATTCCTCAGCCAAAAATACGACAGTTTTCAAAATAAATGACAATAAACTGCAGAATTACCCAACAATAACAATAAAAATCTTCTCGCACAAATTAAAAATGTCTTCGCGGAATTTGTTATGGCCCCAGAAACAGAAAACGTTTCCTCGCAATTAGGCATCCTCCCAAGTAGGTATCTCGATACAAATTGCTTCCATAAATTCCCTCGAATTCACTCGGTCAAATGGGCATACAGTCGCCATTTCGGTCGGCCCCAAAAATAGACTACACGACACACAGCGTTTCATATAGGTAGAACTGTTTCGGTCAATTATTTTCCAAAAATAACTACACCAACAACGAGCGAGGTGAACAGCCTCAGGTTCCCCTAACTTGGCCGCCAGCCAATTTCCTGCATCGCGAGGCACTCAAGTGCAAAAAACACATTTAAATGTTGCAACACATCAGCCAGGCAGCACCTCATCACCGCTCTTAGTCACCGCGTCATGCACATGTTAACTGATTTTTCATTGAACCCATTCGCTTTGGGGAGACAGTGTTTTTTTTTCTTTCCTTTTTCATTATTTGTGTCGGGGTGTGGTGGTGGCGGGAATTAATCAGAAATCAATTTCGGAACACACAAAAACGCCAATTGCACAGCATTCCACGGGCCGGCAAGTCGATGGCCAATGAATTGCATCTTCAATCGTGCGTAACCATCAGTCTAACATGTTTCCTGTGGTGTGCCCACTGCAGCTATACATGTCCAACATACCGATATCGGCAATGGAGTGTGCACGGAGCCCGACATGAGCATCAGGCCCATCATGAGAGTTGTCTGCGAAAGGCAATCCATTAGAAAAATTAGATCTTACATCATAGAGGCACCTCATGCCTGAGCTTTACAAGTCAACCGGTGGCGGTCGGTGGTCGGTCGACCAACCACACTCCGGTGATGATCAGGAAGTAATTTTTAATTCTCCTTAAAGATGTCGACGGTGGCGGCACAGGACTGTACAGAATGAATGATCTGTGGATCCTCAGAACGCACACTGTCCATCAATGTGTTGCAGAACCGCTATCAGCAGTGGCCCGGGCAATTCCTCAACATCCCGCTGCTCAGTCAAAGTGAAAGACCACTGATGGCATCTACTACCATTATAGTTATTATTATTACTTCAACTACATTTTGATGCGCACTTGTTTTCGCGCAGCCATTGCTCAGAGAGCTTGTGCGCGCGCCTGGTTGGTATGGTTCTATGGTTCGCCCTGGAGCGGAATTCAAAGTTTGCCCATAGAACAGCGGCAGCAGCAGCAGAAAACTGGAAGCCGAGTGTGCCGAGGAGGAACAGGAGATAATCTTGTTGAGGTGTTTGGAAACGAGATTTTTAGGGAGCAGGTTGCTGCCGCGTGATTGCTGCCTGGTATAGTGGCGCGTGTTCCTTTAATCAACTTTAGCAGGGACCACGGTGCGGCGGAACTTTTTACTCGTGGGAGGAGAGGAATTAGGCGCGCCGTCCCTCTACAAAGTGGAAAATTGTTTATTAAAGATGAGATGAAGAGTTGATTGCAATTGACATAGATTTAGCGGTGCGGATGACGTAAGCGGGAAACAAAAAACCGTGGCGAACTCACTTGACATTTGGAGGAGAAGTCAACGAGTTTTTCTGGATGGATGACATTCCAAAGACGAGTGGAGGAGTTTGCACTAGTTTGTGGGTGAATGTTGGCAATACATTTCTGTTTCAAGTGGAAGATGGCAGCACAGGGCGAAAAACCAAGGTAGGCTATGTCTCGCAGATCTGAAAGAAATGGTGAAGTCGAAAGCCTTCCGCGAACTATAGTGGCACAATAGCATGCTAAGACTGGGAAGATGCCGTCTAAGATAATCTACACACTTTTAAAGGGCCTATAGTGGATCCATAAAAGAGTGGTCAATTCCAATGAGTGTTTGCTCTCAATAGGGGTACAGGAGAAGATAGAAGTTAAGCTTATCACCAGCAGAGAGCTAGGGAAACCATAACGCACGAAAACTGTCGGTGACAATACCGTCTTATTCAAAACAAAGCTAAAGGACTCCACCATTTTTATAGACACAACGCTTAAGCTCAAACAGCACGATCAGTCCACAGCTTAACCACTGCCCAATGCTCAATATTAGGGTGGCCAAAGTACTGAAAAATTCCGGTTCTAACACAAGGTTCAGCGTCGATAAAGCCTAATGGGTAGCGGATACGGGCCGGTCCAATGAAATCATAGAGAATGCGAACTGAAGTTGCCTACCATTGTAGATGTGTTAGGGCAACTGCCGCTTTAAGAATGACGTTCTACGATGCAGTGAACTTGACCAACCAACTGACCCCCTAGCAAAAGACTCACAGAAAAGTGCTGCCTGAGCATAGTGAAAATATTTCAACAAGTGCTAACCACAGAGAACACTAAGGCTAGACGAATGACAGCAAAGATGGGATCAAACTGGCAAGATGGAGGCCATGACAGCTTTAGGGTTCACATGCGAAGGTGTGTGCTCAATGACAAACCTTCTTACTTTACAAGAGTTTCGGAAGACGCTGAGCACGTGATATTTAACTGCAGGCGATACGAAGAAGAACAGCACAAGCTGAGGTAGATATTTGGTCTGCAATTGTCGCTTGAAAACATACCTAATCAGACAGCTGTGGCCTACAGAAGCAGGATGGGAAACAATTTAATCATAGTCAGTAAGAATTTGATACAACAGCAGCTGTCTCCTCGCAGACTAGTTAGCTATTTACACCTAGAAAGCTATGCTCGCATTGGCGAAGAATGGTCTGAATTTAATAAATTTAAAGCCACGAACTTCAAAAACTAAATGTGGTACAAACCATCAGCTGTATTATTACGACCACGACCAAATTAAATAAAAAAAAATATCAGCAAAAGCACTTGACCCAAGACGATGCGCCCTTGGTCCTGTTGCTGATCCCCTTCGGTTGCCCAACACCAATCGGTTGCAGAATATTTCGCCAAGACTATGTATACTGAAACCCCCCTCTCCGTAATTTTTCAAATGTCCGCTTCCTTATCGAAATCATCAAATCTCGTGCCAGGTTAAAGTAATTTTTCGTCAAACTCCTCGTCCATCCAACAACAAGACGAAAGAGAGAGCATTTCCTCATCCACCTCCTTGTCAAGTGTGGTATGGCGTTCAGATTTGTGCGCTGTTCTTCTGCACTCACCTAGTCTTTGGCATTCCGCAAACGTAATACCACTGCCTTGCAGTGGTTACCTACTCATCTCCCGAAGGCGTGGATGGCGATGTCTAGAACGTAACTTGTTGAAATTCCAATCGAGTGTACTACAAGTCGTCGCCATCGTTGTCGCCGTCGTCGTCGTCGCTGTTGCTATTCGGTTCGTTTGGTTCTTGATTCCTGGTTAGCCGCCTCCCGGTTGGACTTGTGTCTATTTTTGCACCTTTCGGGTTTATTGCGGCAGCGATGGTCGCTGAATCAATCCTTGCGACTGGTGGTGTGCCCACCACCAATGCCAGCATCATCATCAACCACTACCACGGTTAGCTATGCGCGGCGCGTTGTGTAATCAAAAGATAACGGCATTTAATGGTTTGCGGATGAAGACGATGATGACGATGATCATCGTCATCATCATCGTCATCATAACGATGGTACAACAAATGGAAACGTATTGGTGGTACATACCTCTACCTTCGTACAGCTATACCGCAATTTCGAATGCAGCGCGATTGTAGTAATGCCGCGACGTGTATAGCGGTAAGCGGCAGCTTGGCTTATATTGAAATGTCATGTCTTTGCAACAAATTTGTGGGATTGTGCTCTCCGCAAAAGATTTGGAGTGTACAAGAAGAATGTTGTGACAGTGCAGCGCGCAGACATTTGAATGCGAATGCGATTGTGCGCATTGTAATAGAACACGAGCGTGCGGCGGGGACCATGATTTAACAAGTGGAGACGATGATTTAAATTCAATTCAACAACTGGGACTGGATATACCTACTGAACTGACATGTGTGTGCGCGCTCTCAAATTGCAATGACCCAGGAAGTTGGCGCATTTGCTCTCGTTTCGCAATTGACTAATATAGCGTTGCGGTCCAAATCTACCCCGTAATTTAGTTGTCTATCGAGTGGATGTAAGTCAAATAGGTTATGGGTATGTTTGTGCATAACTGTGGTGATGGGTTAAGTCGAGTGTCGCTGACAGTTCTGTTTTGCTGTTGAAGTAGCAAAGGAGCGGAAGCGTTACCATCGAAAATAGTTGGGTTTTTGTGAGTCATTTAAACTTGAGGACTTTTCGAAGATATTGGCTGTCAACAACCACCCATCAGCGAGGATCATCTTAAACCAACCAAAGTTCCATAGAGTACTGATTAATAATACACATTTTATTAATCATTTCCTGAATCCCCTTACAAACTGAGAATTTGAAGCTAAGCCGAGTTGAAAGCTTCAGGGGCAAGCTAATGACAACAGTTACAAGCCACCAAGTTGTAAGTGCAGATGTCATGTAGTGGTTAGAATGATGATGTGCAAATAGAAGGACACTTCTTTCATATAAAGAATCGCACTGCTTTAGAGATTCGAAGTGTTCGTATAAGGACCTCCATAATGAGGTAGCCAATATCGAACACCAGCGCTTAAACTACTTTACAAATGAATACGTCTTGGTCCATGCTTCGGAGGTTAAATGCAAGTCTCGAACTTTGATTCTTTTTTTTAAGGGGTACATTCCAACAGATAGAGCTCTTCTAGGTAGATTCAGAAGCCGGACTAAGTCCTTCATCTCCATTCCTCCGTTTGAGTATATTTTGTGTTGATGGGGGAGATCAAGATTTATGGAGAGTTCCCTTGAAAATTACGATGACGGTAGAAGATGCATGTGACCCAACAATTTTCACAAGTTCGACCTTAAGGGTGGGATAAAAAAAAATATATACAGAATTTAAAAAAGATACCGAACAGAATCTAAACCTCGTCATAAAATATAAAAGACTTAGCAAATTTAGTCAAAGGTTTGTCAAAAGAACTCCGGCATAAGTGCCACTCCACACACAACTACACATCTCCCTCGTAGTTGAAGTTTTGAGAACTTTGCATTCTCAAAACTTCGACTTGAAAGAGGTGAAGGACAGCAATGGAGGAGGTAGGGCACAGCTGCTGGTTCATAGGTTAAACTGGAGAGAGCACCCAACCCAGACTGGTATTGAAGTCAATCAAGTCGGCGCTGAGGAACTCGGGCTTTGCAGCAATTTATAAACCTGCTTGCGACAGATTTATGAACGCTTCCAAGGGAATTACCAACAACAATTTGACTCGTATATGGGAGGTTCTAATTCAGTGCATAGAAGAAAAAGCCAAAATAGAGGAGCAGAGCTATATTCTTCTTGAATTTCTGTGTCCAAAACTTAAGACCATCGAAATGGAAGAGATGTAGTTCCGACAAGATCATCAAAACGTTAATGCTACGCTTTAATTGCTGAAGGTTTAGTTTGGCCATTAGAAGATTGGTGGACGCAGAAATGTGTGATGGATATCAAAGAGAGTAGCAACAGGCACGGTACATAAATCTTCTGGGAATGTATACACAACCAAAAGACCAATGTTGGTGCATTTCTTAAAGGAAGGGCAAAATTCCTCACCGCGCAGAAGTGCATTCCGGGCTTTCAAAAAAAATTCGAGGGAATTCCAGTAAAATGGGTGATAAAGGACTTACTTTCTGGTAGTACAATGGACCAGTTGCTGTCCATTGTAAAAACTACGAAACAGTCAGAAATCCTTTGGAACAAGAGACAGGAAATACACGAACGCCAAAAAGACTAATGTCGTTTATGAAATATGTCAACGAGAGAGGCAAGCGAAGACACTATGATTGCGGGCGTCTACAGGGAACTTTAAGAAAAAAAATAAATTGGTACGAGCTCAAGAAGAAGACAACAGAATGAGGGAGAGGACGAAGGAATGCCTTGACAGGCTGCACCCAAGTGGATACCTAGCTTGGGGAGGTGTTTTAACACGTGACAATGCGGGTGGTATATGGTTTGTATGCCAGGAGAAGGACCTCTAGCGTTTTCAAAAACTAGATCCAATAATATGTTGCTTGTGCGATCTTTGAATATGACCCCATTAATGTATCCAAACTCAATAATTTGGGTCATAACACACTTAATACTGTATGAAGACTGCCATAAACGACACTGGGTACCATCTCAGAGAGAAATCGTAAGATTCATGTTGCCCTATACTGAACACTGTCCAGAATCTCCATTACTTCAATACTTAAAAGGGATGACTGTTTAGACCATTAATAACGAAAAGGATACAGTAGATGACACCTTTCTGTTCAATAGCAATTTCCTCCCTTCAACTGACTTCCTTCGAGAATATTAAAATATATTATATTAAAAGCTCTTTTCGGCCGATGATTGTAAATCAAAGCGTAAATACCTAGCAGCGCACTATTTTTGGTAATAAATTTTGTGAATTTTAATGTCTTCCAACTGTGTTCGTATATATTTTTCCTGAAATTCTCAAAATAAATATAAAAAATTAAAAACTTTAGCTATTTCAAATGGCAATATATAAAACGTTATTAATTTAAATAAGAGGGGTGCCAATATCTGTATCAAAGAATGGCTTCGACTGTTGACAGGGCAAATGATTTTTTTTAAATTAAAATTATAAAATTGTAATAGGTAAGTACATTTGTTTAATTCTGTGTCGCTTAAAAGTCCTAGATTTAGTTGTTAAATACAAAAGCTAAATTAACGAATGGATTATATTTGACCACTTTAATATTTATTTTAAATTAATGGATTTTATTATTATATTGAAATATTTACTAATCAAACTATCACATTTTTATTAAAAAAATAATCATCAAACGCATTTTTGTAAATAGGTAGCTATTATTCAATCATAATTTTTGAGTACCGACTACTATACAGGAGTGCCAACTACTGTAGTTTTTGTGAGACATTTTTTATAATTCATAAAAATCGCGTTAAAAATAACAAAGCTGCACTTTTCTACACTATTGTTTAGAAAACCAGCCACCAAACCAGCAGCTAAAATTATAAACCCCCATTTTCAATCACAAATCCAAACAAACAGCAGAAATATTTGTTTCTCCAGATGCGTCTAAAAGTGTGAAAAACCACAACTGCAGATGAATCATTACATTATGACGATTCTTCGTCCAAAAGACCTCAATCTGCCAATTGATCAACTGGCAGGCAGTAGCCCCTTGCTGTACAGCTCAATGTTTCAATAAGTCACAGAAAAGTCGTTGCCCTCAATACGCCAAACAGAGATCTTTCTCACAAATTCCATTAAATATCTCGCAGCCCCCTCTCCCGAAATCAAAAAATCAATTCCCACTCAACTCTATGGCAGAGAGAGGCAAGGGTTTCACATTTTTGTTGCTACATATGCATATTAAATTCAACACAAATTGACGTACGCATGCACACGGTCGTCACGAGGAATTTATTCCGGTGACCTGTCGCCTTAGTAAGTACTGGGCTTCACACAGAAGTAGCACCCGAGAGAACTTGAGCATGTCACTCAAATTTTGATATCGATTATTTTTGGCAAGGTAAACGAGTGTCAGACTCTGCGGTCGTAACCCAATAAACAAAGTCGTGACAACTTGACATCGTTTGACCAACATGTTGACTGTCATATTGTCAGATTCTGTTTGCCTTTTGGTGTGCGTGCGCAAGAGTATAACGAAGTACAAGTACGAAGTACACACAAGGTTCACGCATGATTTTGTATTCAATGTGATTGACAAGTTGAAATGTCGACTCGTGTCAGATAGGGGTCATTATTAAAGTAAGTTGACCGTCAGATGTGAGCGCTATCTGGGAAGACGTTTCAATGTCATGGTCAGCGGTACGTAATTGCATTATTGTTTATGCGTTACCTATATGGATTTTTTTTGTAATACAGCCGGGAAATGTTACGTATACGCCGTGGTTTTTTTTTTTCGGATATTACATAGCTTGATGAGTTATTTTAATTTCCGTTAAGGTAGTTTATGGGAAATATTGTGGCAGGGCAACTGACAGGCATAGCCACTTGTGATTAATGAGGGAGGTGGGCTGTTACCTTTCAAATGGCCTTTAAGGAGCTTATGGAAACGGTATTGAAAAATCGAGATTTATGTGCACTGTGGGGTGGAACTTTATTATGCAAGTGGTCAGCTTGAGATAGTAAATTTAGTCAACTGGGAAATAATTTGCCAAGAAAATCGAAGAAGGTGAGTGTAAGTTGCAAGTCAATTTAATTCGAGTTTTGAAGAGTTCAAAAGTTTCAACAACCACTCGAATTGCAGTGCTGTTGAGTTTTCTTGCCTCTTTCAAATAGACATTGACCGATCAAGATTAGGTGGGTTAGGGATTCGATTTTGTCAACAATGGGGTCTGGCTATTAAGTATATAGAGTATATTGTATCTAAAAAATATACCAAAAGGACTGCACAGAGCAGTGGTACCTACGTAAAATGCCGCCCATTAACACAGACAGATTTACTAGAAAGATGCAAAATCTGAAATCCTCCTGAATACCACATACAATTTTGGGTTGAATGTTAAGGAGAAGATCGGGAAAGCCAATAAGGTGATATAATAAGAGTATGTGGACCGGCGCAGTGCCAGTTTTGCAAGGGCCATCGTAATGAATGTAGACTATGTTCTTTGGCTCAATTTAACACATCGCCACCACTTTTGTTAAATCGAAATGGTACATGCTCCCCGGTTGCGGGACTTTAATTTGACTTGATCAGAAGCTAGTTCAGCGAACTTATGACGCCAGTGAATGGAAGGAAGAGGTTTTGTAGTACCAAATAGGTAGCCTTTAACCAGTTTAGTTTTGTTGCAAAGTGCGAAATCACAGTCACAGTCACATTTCAAGTCACTGATGGAGACTCGATGGATGGTGGAACAGGTATCTATCTATCAGAAGGACTAGCGTAACATCTGAATTTGGGAATAAAAACTTCAATATTGGAAGCATTGCTGCAGAGGGTCAGTTACTAATTAATACTATTCATTCAAGTAATCCTGAATATAAGGGAGACCAAAACCCGCAGTTGAGAGTTTTTAAAAAAGCTCAACAAATATGTGCCATAAGATATGAAAGGTCGACATGATTGATGGGTATAGCCATTCCCAGCAAAGAAGCAATTTTGGTGCAACAGGCCCATGTAAAATCCTTTTTCTATGCTCTTACAGCGATTTTTATTTTTGGAAGCAATGCAAGGGCTGAACGTCTGAATTGAGTGTAATTTGTGTTTTAGTGATTCCGACTAAGTAAAAAAACAAATAAGACAAGCTGTTCATGATGAATCCGTTTTAGTTTCCGAACGAACTCTTGAATACCAGCGAATCTTTGTGTCGGCTGCGCATATTTCTCAACTTAATGGGGTATACAAATTTCCTTATTTGAATTATGAGAAAATTAAGCCGCTAAAAGCTGGAAAAAAAGCGAAGACGAACTAAGACCAGCTGTCATCTGCAAGCTTGTCAATTCGCGGCGTTGAATACTTTTTCTAATTTTAAGGGGTTCGCTTGAGTAGTTTTCAATCAATTTCCAATATGCGTTTACATCGAGAACTGACTCTCAACATCCGCGGCTTGGACAAAACATCAAGATAGACATACTTAACAGTAGTTCGTTAAGGCTTTGTCAACAACTTCGCAAAAAGCGTTCTGTTTGATGTACAAGCATGGACTTTGTCGAAAACGGAAAATAGCTCTTGAGGCATTTTAAGAAATATTGCTCGGGTTATATTCGATCGAGTGTGGGGGACAATCTTCAACTTCGAAATGTGAGGTTATTTAGAAACATTGACAAACCTTTGACGAGCTTTATGAATACAAGGGTCAACACAACTGCGGAAGACTCAGGTCATCCGCCAATTCATGGGCCGGGAAGGGTAATGAGTCTCAACGGATAGAATGGAAAATTTGATTTACCAAATTTCAAGATTCTCGCTTGGAAGGTAACCTAACCTACTTTTGCAGTTCGGTGTAACAGAGCTACATTAAAAAACTATTGTTGGAGAACATGAGGGTCCTGACCAAGGTGCCATACTTCTTCTTAATGTTCAGCTAAGGATCAGGGTGGGCATAGGGGACCACTACGATATTAGGCAGATGTAAGGACTCAACCAGTTCTGGCTTCGCTGAGGTATAAATTTCTCTTTTGGCGGAGTCATTTCGATCGGGAACATGCCATTAAAAAACGGACTCAATGACAATGGAGGTCTTTGAGTCGGCAACAGAGAAAATAATCAAGCCCATTGATCATGGAACCGTATACAAGTGAAGTTAGGCCAGATTAGGATTATGGCAGACTCTTAGCTCCCTTGTGATACCACCTAAGTGACTGAGAGGGAATATGGCCAGAAATGCTATACTGAGCATATTAATGTGAGTCTTGTTGCTGCGCATAACCTACCTTTTTGTAGCTATGATATTAGTCCCCGTTGGGAGGACCAAAACCTGATGTTGGTAGATATAGGTATAGGTGACTGAAATAGTATCCTCCACCGAGTGACGGTCTATCTTCGAGCACACAAAGGTCTACCCGCATATGTCTTCTTGCAGTCAACCTGAATAAAGGAGACTGATTTGGGACAAAAGCGGTTGCTGGAATCACTCAGTCCAACTACTTAATTATCAAGTTGGTCAAGTTAGAGGAAAGCTTGCTTTCGTGTACTAGTTAAACTTTCCATTCAAATCTAATTAACTACCCACTATCTCTTGCAGAAGGAGACTAGGCACATGTACGTGTATGACCAGTATTTCATTGACATCATGAAACAGAACGTCTTTGAGAGCTGCCGAAGTCTATCTGATTGACACTTAGGGCGTCTTTCAATCTGAGAATTTAAGTTTTTGCACCGGGTTTTACTACGTTTTGAGACTGGATCTCAGATCTTGTTGGAGTCCCACATAAAAACAAAGCTCAAGTGGTGAAGTTAACACAACAACAGTCTTCCGCTATACCGGAAATACTCGAAACAGTTGTTATGTAACCAAACCATATTTACCGATCCCAACTAACGACGACTTCGTTGACCACAACAATTCCAAGTGACCGCACAAATTCCACTTGCGCACCTTTCCCTGACTAGGAAATGCCACAACCTCAACTAGTATTTCCCCAAATCAAACACTGATGCGCCTGATGCTACCTATCACTTTACCGACGCAACCCATCACTTTCGCTTAAGAAAACAAATTCGCACGACGATAATCTAGGCCTTTGGAGAAAGCCACTTAAATCCACGCACTGCACCATGACTTCCGTGTATAATTTTCCCTGCGAACATCAAACAAAAGTCCAGCAAACAGCCGTGAAATGCACCTGAGCTAAGCAAACAGACAAATAATGTATAATAAACCAGACCGGGTGGCGCAAGAGGGAGGCCACCAACATACCCCAAGCAACCGATTAAAGGCAAATAAAAGAAGCACAGCACAGCCGACACCACGAAGACGACACTCGTGCAAAACTGTGCGCGCATGTTATATTGCGGCTATAACTCAAAATACCACCGGGGCACGACTTTGCCACCAATATCAACACTTCTTCAACTTTTAAGCGAGGCTACTAGGCACAGCACCGTCTTAGTCGTGCCTCTTACACGACGAAACGTAACAAATAATCGAATGACATAATTGTTGCGACATTTTGTTGTTTTCCTTCTTTTTCTTATTTTTGTTTTTGTGTTCAACTAACCGTGAGATCTTGCATGAAGAAGATCACCCACAAGCTGGTCTCTAGCTCCCCAGAGAGGTGTACCGTGTGTACGTATCGAAGGGGAATTTGTCAATTTGCCAAAGAGAGGCAGATGGGCTTTTGTTGCATGATGGAAATTGACAGTTTTCCCTCGTGAAATGCGAAGAACTTCGCCGAAATGCTTGCCCAATTGGGAGACTTCGAGTGGGAACTCTGGGAAAGTTATGAAATGAGATTTTGAGTCAATGTGGCGGTTCATGTTCGGCCGGGGGACAAAAATTAAAAAAAAGAATCTAAAAAATGCAGTTGCACCCAAACCATTGTTGTACGTACGGGACTGTGTGTGTGGAACCTAGTTTACCTTTGTGGCTGCAGCATTTTCCAGCTGACGCAGCGACACGATTTTTTTTCTGTTGTTTTTTTTTGTTGTTGTTGATGTTTTGTGACAATAACAATTAAAAGTGCAGCAAAAATATGGAAACTGTGTTATGCAGGTGTTGCGCTTTGCTGTGGAAGCTTTCGCGATATTGTTGTTGGGGGTTTTATCGTTTTTTTTTTTTCTTGATTGTATAGGTATAATTGGCTGGGTAACTTGTGTTGTTTAGATTTTTCGCTATGATGTCATTTTATTGTGTCTGTTTTTTTGTTATTGTGGCTTAGCGATGGTGTGTGCGCTACATTTTGGGCGATAGTAGTAGCTAATGCCTGCACAGAGGGGCTTAGGGAAGGGCACGTGTAACTTTAATAACTTAATAGATTTAGACGCGCGCTGCTAACGTGGGCTGCGATTAGGTTTAGTTGTGGGATTTTCCTCACAAATGTACGCAATTTTTGTCTCATAATTTGAGGTTGATCCGATGGTGGCAGTAATGGGATTATTACTTCAAATTGGGGCTAAATGTTTCCCTTTTAGCAATTTAGTAAACCTTCTGTTGCAACACAGAAGTTGGTCTCGAATATTCCGCTGTTAGATAGCTCTACCAAACCGTGTGTGAATAAAATCATGTATAGAAGGTATAATGGCATCAAATTGTCACACAATGGTTTGCATGGGTTTCGAAAGAACACCTTTTGCGGGTGCCAAATATGCTCGTGAATACGAAGAAAGAACATTTTCCAAATGCTATACCCTTCAAACTCAATGGTGGGCTTTTACAAAATTGTATAATACCAGTTAGACAGCCTTTGCGGAGTTGCGATATGTATTTCTCTGAGAATCGAACCCATGGATCTATGCTCTTGGTTATAGGTTAGAGATGGGATGGGGACTTTCATAAAATACAAGGCACCATAATGGACCCATTAGTATCTAGTGTCCTGCCTTATCGGTTGCAGATTGTTCATAAAATGTTCAGTCCCATTTGACAATCGACGAACAACAAACTGCGCAACAGTCGTCTAGGATGACTAGGTAACGTAAAGCCTTCGAGTCTACCCCGGGGGTAGAGGAAGACCTCAATTTATTAGGAGCGCACAAGGTAGAAGGAGACCTCAACCGAATAACTGGAGGTACTTAGCTAAAGACCGGACCGATTGGGCAGGCTCATTAGTTGAGGCATTGGGTCATATAGAATTGTAAGAAGTAGTTACTATCTGAGCGAAAAATACCAAAAAACCTTTGGTGGAACATCACCAATATCATATTTTTGATATGAATAACAAAAGGTGAAAAGATTTTAATTTTCACATTTGGAAAATAAAAATCATATATTTCTTCAGCTACGGGTTCTGCATAAATATTTCGGACGTGACTGTCCAATATTGACTATATCTAAAGTTGATTCTGCCTAACAAACGAAAGAGGTTTAAGCATGCTAGACCTTCTGGATTAGAGGAGGCGAGAGATTAAATTTTGCAGCCGTCATTGCTGCAGACGTTGGTGGATTGAAGCGGCTTAGTCTGGTCTGGAGGCTGGTAGTGAAAAAAAAAACATTTTTAGTTTGAAACGCACCTAGTTTGAAAAGCCAACAGGGACAAGGGTAGGACCCTTTAAGGCGAAGGTTCACTTGACGAGTTCGGCTTCTTGACACCGGTTCACGGAGATCTTGTGTATTTACAATTAAGGCAGCCAGACATGGACGGAATTCCTTGAGTAGTTAGAACGTTATCACAGTTTTAAAATGAAGGTGTTTTCACAGACCATATATAAAATATTTATGTTGCCTTAGAGGAATTATATGGACAATAATTTATCAGCAGAAATTGTCAGGGACATCCCCGACAACCGAGAAGCGTTGTTGCTCGTCGTTTCCCAATTCACTCGAATGGATTTGCACTTTTTGCCGATAGAAGGACACCTCAGAGAGAACTCAGAGTTCCCCAATCAAGATCAAGAACAAACCATTGAGGAAACTGGAGGATTCTTTTGGTGGAAGGAAAAGGAGGGAGGGAGGGAGGTAGTAGAAGTCAGTTTTATGATAAAATTGCTAAAAGTTAGAAAATCTGTAGGAGTGGATGAAAATCACCCATAGAAACAATCAAGGTTCCTAGATATAAACTCCAAAATGTACTAAAGAAGTATCAATCTTCAGTCTAGATCGTCTTGTATGTTGTTTGTGTCAAAAGAAATTCCGGGATTCTCCTACGGAAATTTACCTTTCATTTGTTTCCAAAAGCGATGCTAATAAAGACTATTTAGTGTAGTACTTCCGTAGAGTATGAAGCCTGTAAAGCCCCGTCGCAGTATAATTCTTATAAATACTGTGTTCGAATTTCTTTATTCGGATTCAGCACTAATAAAAATATAACTTCATGGAGTCCAGTTACGGCCTTAAAAATAAAAATAAAGTCTATTACTTAAAATGCGTAGACGCTATTTTCGAAATATTAACCGATTTTGCAACAGGTTACCGATGAAATGGTTTTCCATGGTCGAAAAAGTGTCCCAAAATTGGACGGTCAAAAGTGTCACAATGGCATGGAACATTTTCCATGACGAATAAGAATTTTCGATTCAAAATCTTTACTAATTATTTCTAAATTCTATACGTCTGAGAAAAAAATTCCGCAATCTTAAATAGTCAAAAGAAGTCAGAAGTTACAAAATCTAGGTTAATTACTTACAAAAGAAGTGTCATATCATGTTGCCAACATACCTGAAAAGAACAAGAAAAATTATCAGTTTAGCTTTGTTGTTACTTCAACTTTTGATCTTAAATTTAACTAAAATTTTAAACTACTTCTGCTAATTTAGATCAAGTGCCTATGCTAATGCGACATTGAAATGCATAAATCTGCGAATAAATATCCATCCAACCACACTTAACTGCAATTACCCGCTAACTAACCTTCAGTCGGTAAATAACACCACCTCCTAACTTGAATTTGCGCGCCTATTCGAAAACATTAATTTATTTCACATTTCAAATTTTGACAGACAGGCCAACAGAAAGAGGCCCGCCTCTTCGCACAGACAGTATTTCGACTATCTAACCAAGCAACTGGCCATATAGACAGTGGATATCAAAGAGTTTAGCCCTCGGGGAGGGAAACAGTCTTCAAGTGCTTGATGAAAATCCACCCGGCTTGGCAGCGGCGGCAGTGGTGCGCAATGAAAAATCACTTTTGCACAAGACTGTAAAGGAGGCA
Source organism: Cheilosia impressa (assembly GCA_948293265.1). Taxonomy (NCBI): domain Eukaryota; kingdom Metazoa; phylum Arthropoda; class Insecta; order Diptera; family Syrphidae; genus Cheilosia; species Cheilosia impressa. The sequence continues at coordinate 41,210,875 of OX411883.1, forward strand.
CCTCGTGAAGCGCCTGTATTCCTTTTGTGAACAAAACAGAATATACGGCCCACGTGATTTGCCAATTTCTCCTCCCTTTTGGTGGCTTTGCACTCGGAATCTGGGCAAATTAATTCCCTGCGCGGTGTCGACGAGGATAGAGTACCGCTGCAAGTTGATGCGGTCTTGAGAAGGACCGCGCTCTCCTTTAAAGATCGCACGAATAAATTAATAACAGAATGTGGCTGTGGTTTTTTACTACGCCAACCGAACAGAGCCCGGCAATGGCTAGATACTCTCGTAAATCATTCAATTTCTGCTCGAGTTCGGTTCAAGTTGATTACATGCATTTCTGTTTTTGTTTTTTTTTTTTTGTCCTGTTTTGCTGCCATTTGTAGTAACATTCGCTGAGGTTGCGGTGTGTAGTTCATAGTCGAGCGCACGCGCACACACAATGACTTTTCAATGAAATAACACAATAAAACGGGCAAATCTCTTAAATGCTCAAGGGGACAATTGTTTGCGTTGTCGTAGTGGTGGTTGGTTATTCTGTATTTGCCTGAACGTGTCCAGAGAGGAGGGATTACAAAGATACTCACTCGCGCCCATGTCTATGATTCGCAGATGACAGATGAAATTTAATTGAAAATTATTGGAAAGAGAGCCCTGCCGAAGGATATAATTTCAATTTGCATTCTTCGACTGTGTGTGGGAAGTGAAGAGCTCCGAGTTGAGAAAGGTCTAAAGGAATGACACGTGGATGGTATATAGCGGGGCCTGTGAGTCTGAGAAAGGTGGCAACGGTCGCCTTTAAGTGTCAATCGTTACTAAGTATTTACTTAACTGTTATCTGTTTTAAATTGATGGTATGCACAACTTTGACGGCAAAGTTCACCAGACTGATATAGGGAAACCCAACTATATCCGTTTCCAAGGTGTCGGTAGTACAATTTGGCTCAATAAAACAATTTAGTGATTTCTTCCAAATCAGCCTGTTTGTATGCAATCGTTTTTGATAGAGTGCTATAAACTGGTTATTTTGGTTTCATTCCATGTTCTTCTAGTACCCACTCGCTGAAATTGAATGGCGGTAGAAGCAATTTGCATGCGGTAGCATAAATATATCATGTATTATCTCACATGAGAAAGGTGTCAACATGGCCGAAACATTTCTCAAAGCTTAGAGACTTCAAATCACTTCTGCTTGTGATAAATACGTACCTACAGAAATATTTACCGCAGGGTAGGCGTTGCAACTGAAGGTCCAATATTGACTTTGCTTTACTGCGAAAATGTCCAAATCACGCCCAGTATCTAATAAAAAGCTTCCCTCTAAGTACTTTATTTTACAGCAATTGAATTACATCTAAGGATCAAAGGATCACGTACTAATAAAATCGGAGGGAGATCTTTCCTTACTCCCGTGGATGTAGGCAAATTCATTCTTTGAAGAGAAATTTAAACGTTAGAATATTTCACCTTACCGAATTCCGATCCGGATTTAAAAAAAAAAAAAAAAAACAAAATCAGTTTCAGATTTCCAAAAAACGAAAGAAATAATGCAAAAGCGAAAATTCATTTCATGTAATTCCTTTCGTTTTCTTCTCCAAAGTAACAGTGCAGTTTGAATTGGACATTTTTTTGACCATGGAGTCGCAGAATTTTGTTTTCAATGCGACGAACTTTTTGCAGATACACACTTTTGTTTTAAGGTTACACAAAATGAGAATGTCCATTGTCCATGTCAAAATATTTCGTTTTTTTATGTGGAGAAGAAAATTACTTTCGCCTTTAAGTTACATGAAGCAAAACGTTCGTTTTGCGAAATGGTTGCACGTTTCCATCTAACAGAATGGCAGCCCAATTTCAGCTCGTTCCCTGTTTTGGCATTTACCGTCATTTGTGTAGATAAAACGACAGTCCATCAAAGACCTGCATGTAGTTCCTGTAGCAACTTTATAGGTGTTCCTAATGTGTTACGTGGAAATTTCGACATTTGTTACAAAAAGACTGCCTGAAAATAAGGACAAAATGGTATTCACAACATATCCCTTCTTTGACATCTAAGCAATGACTGGAATTTTACAAAATTTAACGAAAGGTTTTGACTTTTCGAAACAAAAGAATTTTTAGTCCTAAAACTAAGAATGTCTGATCGCAATACATCTAGACATGTTAAGGTCCCAAGGGTTTATCGTTCACTTAATAAGACTAAGAAATGAGCTTTCGCCTTCGTACCTTATTGACGAACTAGAGAGAAATACTGCGAGAAAACAGTTACAAATTGAAAAGACCGGAAAGTAAAGCCGAGTCTGGACATATGTTTTTATGTCACTTTCCAGAGACTTGATAGGGTCAACGATAAGCAATAGAAGCGTTCTTCAATCGTCCTTATTCCTTGCTGGACATGATTGGGCTTTTTTGCGACTCTGCCACAAATTTTGGAATGTCAATTACAATTCAATGGACTTTGCTTTATTACAACAAATCCAATTTTGGACAGTCACGTACCGCTCTACATCAAGACTGTCTTAATTCTGAAGTATTCATCGACCTCCTCTCTACCAAAACCTACTCGCAAGTCGACAATAAAGTTTAATTAGCTTTTCAACATCGAACCTCGTAAATCTAACTTAATGCTATCTAAATTGATTGACACGTACAATTTATACCATTTTTATTAGCGTGGCACTATCAGTGTAGGTGTCAAAACAGCCATTCTAATTGCAGCACACACATTCTTGTTGCGGATTCATGTTCGCATTCGCAGCGCGCAGGAGGAGACTCATATATACTAATTGAACATTATTTACTGTGATGTGGGTTGGATAGTTTACAAGCAGCTCCAAGTGCGATACATATGCAAATGTACTCAGTGATTTATTACCACCCAACTCGGCATGGAATGTGCAAATTAAATGTACATTAACCTTGGAGTTTTGCCACATACAATCATTTTGATCCACTCCAGTCAAAGCGGGTTATTTATTTTTAATTTTGTTTTTTATTTGTGAATTTTTTTATATAAGAATGTCGATCTTATTTTGAGACAAACTTCATTAAAACCTCCTCCTCAATTAGTTTTATGTCTTTCAAAATTCTTCCACGCAAATGAGTTAGCAAGTGATAACCCGACAGAAAAGATGGTCCCACTCCAAATTCATATTTTAATTGTCCATAAATTGGACTACACATTTTCCCGACTGAATTTGGAGTTTATTGCCTTTTTCCATTTCTGTCTGGCCGTGGCTGTGCGAGGGCCTAATGCAATTGTCCCCATTTCCCCCCTATAATTTTAAATTAAAAATTTCCTAAGCTATAGCGCCACCACAGTCAGTAGTCAAGTCATCGCCTACACAAAGCAATTTCCACATAAAGTATAAAAAAAAAAAAAACACCAAGACGGGAAATTTAATCACAATGAGGTTAATGAAAAGTTTCATAATTCGTCGGTTTTTATTCAGATACAGAAGGAAGAAACACGATAGATTGTCTATTAACTGTCCTTGCACTGTCTAGAGTCTAGACTATGGGCTGAACGGAAATTATGCAATCTTGTGGAGGGTAGCTCTGCGGGACTATGTGGATGGTAATGAATATTCATTTGTTTTGGCTACTTGAAATTGTTTTGTTTTTAATGTACATTCTAATGAAAATTACTATATAAATGAGGAAGTGACGAGTGGGAGCTACGATCTGTTGAAGGTGCAAGATTTTTTGTCAGGGACTGTAAATAATTTAATTCACTTACAATGTTTAACCATCAAATTGGTTGATGATAATACATTAAATAAATATTAAATATTACCAGGGACACAATTAAAAACAAAAAGTACGCGGATTGAAGAGAAGACTAGATGCGCGACTCTACTGCCACTGACAGATAAAACAACGGCGCTACCTACCTAATTTTATTCAAACTAGTCTAGACACTACCGGCACTAATAAGAACGAGCTGTCAAATTTTCAGTAAATAATGTATACATAAGTGGATGCAGAGGTTTGTGTGCCTGATTACTGAGCGAGGGGTATCATGTTCAATCAATCAATAATGAAATCGCATCTTAAGGCTTTTCCACTGGGCCATCTCTCGAACGTCCGACAAACATCCGAGAGCATATTGACTGATCATCGAACGAAAATGCATGATCGCCAGCAGTAGAAATCTAGTTCTTCCGACCCATAGATAGATAGATGTTAAAGCGGGAGAGCCTTCAAGGGGCTCTGCTACTGCGGCTTCTAAAAGCAGTCTGTTGTGCATTCCATGGTAGGGTATAGAGCCATATTTTCACTCCAGAGACAGACAGAAAGACAATGATCTTCTCTGGATGTCAGAAAGTGTTGCTGAATTGACGATTTCATCACCAAGGATGTTTATTCTGAGATGGTTTAGAGCCGGACATTCCATGAGTATGTGAAGAGAGGATTCGTTATAGGATTGTCAGGTTATTTATGTTTTGAGCCAGACCTCATCGGATTCGATGCGGATTGATGTTCTTGATATAGTTCCTGCAATGGCTTTTGCTGACTCCACAGAAGAATTCAGGTCCCAAGAGTGAAGAGGTTGCTTCGACTTAAGCCAGTGAGTCAGCCGATTCGTTGCCCTCAAATCACCTGTGGACTGGAATCCAGTGGAGGATGACCAGGTTTTTCTTAGAAAGTTCGTAGATGCCTGCGAATGTTTCTAAGACAAGTTTAGATTTTATAACAGATGAGTCCAGAACTTTGAGACCTGCTTGATACTAGTCGTGAATATATTCATATATATCTACCAAACAATCTTGGTTTTTGGCACTAGCGATCGATCGATCTGCACCATTTAAAAGTATACACGATCATCGACCAACAAGACTCTGTAGCTAGCCCGATTACACCGCACTTTGGCAAAGTGTTTCCCTTCTTAAACTGGTATGAAGCATTCTGCTGTTATATCCAAAATTTTAACGTATGTATTTTGTTTACTGTTTACGGACAGTCATCCCCGTGCGATGGTTACGTTTAATTATGGCGCATTACTTCCCTCAACTGATCGTCAGTCAGTATGTCAAAAATACTGATCGTTAACACTACCTCCATGTCTTGGGGACAAGTTATCGGCGATCCAACTGATCTTTACCTCAAGATCAACCTTTTAGAGATCACTGAGAAGAATCGGACTGGTTTTCAGTCTAAACCCAGCTCTTTTGTAATGATTCAAACTAATCCTGCCTTTTAATGAAATGAACGTCACTCTAGTTCTCCAGTTCTACATTTTTGCGAAAATCTATTAATTGCACTCAACTAAGTTAAAAACACAGATCGCTCGCTTTTTGTGGATGTAAATCACGTTTAAAGTTTTAAGATGCAAAAGATCGTCAATATAATGAACCATCGACTATCCGTACCTAGAAGACAGTCGTTTGCAGAGATTCCAAATCAGAATTTGCTTTTGTTTAATAATCTCTGACTGGTATCCAAACGGATCTTCACTTCTGATTTAATGGTCGTCATTGTGGCTTACCAACTTTACCATTCTGTCTGTTACACATTTTTATAAACCTCTCTCAGTGCCATTTTCATAAAAATTCTTGAACCTCTATGGGTTCGGGCATATACCTACCATATTTGAATACATATCTAATAAGTGATCTCAACTGAACCGTCACCAAAGGCTTATGTGAAGGTCTTACGTAAATAAAAAAATCAAAACTACCACAACCTGTTAAAAAAAGCTAATAAAGTGCTCGTTTAGATAATCAAATGCAGGATAGACAGTACGGCCAATTTGTCATCACTTAAGTCTCGACAAACATTTCTAACTCTCGCATATTTGTCTTGTTTTCTTTTTTAGCTAGCCTACTCATCATTAGCATTTCAGGCCAAAACCCACTCGAAACAACGCCACCTCCACCATTTGTCAAACCTTAATGTTCCACAATTGCATTAGGCATACAGAGACAGTGTCTTGAGAGGAGATACCCCTTAATGTCACATAACTCTGAAGACATGTGAGTTCTCACTGTGCGATGAGACACCACGTACAAAAAGACCAAGTGAAAGACTTGACTCCACTCCGATGCTGATGATGATGATGACGAAGACACATGACAGAAAGGCGACATGCCAACTTCTCTAACACACACTAACTACTGGAACAATGCGATCGTAAATAATGACGAACTTACTTCGCATTTGACAGGGATTAAGTCGTTTTTACCATTTATCTTATCGCCGTCATTGATATTAATTCCTATTAATCTGTCATCGGGTTGTATACACAGTCGTCGTTGGTCGTCATCGTTGCTGGCAGCACCCTGTGTTGCAATTAAAATGCAGTAGGTATGCTCGCGAGTATTCCTCTACGTGGTTTTGTATCGCAAGATAATCCCGTGTAAATATGCATGCACAACGCCACGCTACCAACACACTGCCACACACATAAATCTCAATGAAAATTTATGACGATAATTGTTATGGCAGGCTTGGGATACATTCGTTATACATGTTCTTACCATGTTTGGCATTGACAGTTGTTGCTGTTGCTCGCAGAGAGTGCGATACTATATCAGACCGCGTGATATTCGCTACCAACAATGGAAATTAATTAGCTTGCCACGCGGGGAGGTTTTCAAAAAGCATATTTGCCAAACAGCGGGTGGATCTTTTTTTTTCGGCAAAATTCGATTACGGCACACCCTGTAGGATGCAATTAGCAGTTGATTGTTGGTGTTAGTTTATGATAATCGGGGAAATCTCTCTAATTGGATTGAATATCAAATGGAGATTTGTCGGCTGGTATCGCCTACTAAACGGAGTGGCTGTGGGCGGCGGGCTTAATTGCGGCTGCCTGGTCGCTGTGAAACTCTTAATAGAGATGTTGGCTTGATTTTCAGGTGGGCGGTTTAAAATTCTAAAATTCGATAAGCAGGAATTATGGCGAGTTATGAAAGCATTTTCTATGAGTTATAATGATTTGCCTGTCGGGAATTGCATGTCAAATTGTCAAATGATCACGAGGTGACAGTTGCAAGCCCCCACATAAATTGGCACTATTCGAGCTGTTTGCGCTTGACAAAGTCTGTCGAATATCATTCTTAAGTCAGGGTCATTGAGATTCTTTTGAAATTCGTAACCGAAACCGTCATATATGCGATACATTTATGATAAGCATCGTTGACAAAGCATCAAAGTGACGATCTTGAGCCTTTGAAAATTCTTTTTTTCGTAAGGAAAATGTGAGGATAATAAGTTAACGACGGCTGACCATCAGTCTATCTGGGGTCGTTCATTACATCATAAGTGAGGATCAGTTTGGATACCAGTCAGAAACTTCTGTGTTCACGTGGAGGTAGTGACACGATCAGTATTTTTGATATACTACTGCAGCATAATGTAGCCTAACCATTGCACGGGGATGAGTATCCGTAAACAGTAAAAAAAATACATTAAAATTTCGGAAAAAACCGCAGAATGCTTCATACAAGTTTAAGTTTGGAAATACTTAGTTAGCTACAGAGGCTTGTTGGTCGATGCTACAGAGCTACAGAGGCTTCGAACTGAGGCATATAATTCGATCGCTAGTGCCTACAACCAAGATAGTTCGACCCATTTATTAAATGAATATATACACGACTAGTACCACTTTAGAGGAATTTCAGCGGCTAGCGATCGTGCATTTTCGATGATCAGTGAAATTTGCAGCGCAAGTGGAATTTAGACTTCTTAGCTAAATAGGGCTTAAGCATATGTTTTTGTGCTGAAAACCATTCTCAAATACGCTGATCGTGCTATGCCTTCCGTAAAAGAGAATCGGAAGATCAGTGGGTAGATTCGGGCACGAATTACGAAAATTCGTCAATTTCTGATTGAAAGCATTGGACAGTGTTTGGTATTCAGAAAGTAAAAGCGATGCGCTTAAGACTGCTGATCGTTTGAGCTGCGACGATCGGTACTAATAAAGTCGACTTCTCTATCGAACCTATATGGGTGAATAAAATGGAATGCAGATCACCACGAGGTCTTGAAATAGTTGAAATAAAAATCACTTTCAAAGATGTTGTTCTGTAAAGTACCTATCGATCGGTGGGCTGTCTTAGTTAAGCTCAGTTGAGATCGGCAACTATTTTCAAACAAAATAAGTCAGTTAGTTGAGCAGAAATGCTTAAAAAAGTGCGTAACTTCCGTTTTTATAAAAGATTTTAGCAAAGACCGTCTAGAGTGAAAATCTGTTGTAAAGATCAGTCAAAGAATGTTGTAGTAAAAGCTGCTGGAAAACCTTGCGATCCCCTCATGGAAAACTCTGTGCAATGTCCCTCAGTTAAAGACATTTTAAGTATCTTTAGTAAAAAGGGGTCACTTGTATGATCTTTCGATCAAATAAAAAGACTAGAACAAAGGTATATCCTTAAGGGACAGACTGAGACTTCTTTGCGGAAGATCAACATGGTTGATGATCAGTTGCAAACAAATGAAACAACTTATCTTAGCACTCCTACACTTTTCGACTCGCAGGCTTGCACTTTCAGTGAGAATCGTATGAAAATATCTCAAGGATCCAGAACTGTTGACTGCAAATAAATTCTAGCTCCCACTGACATATGCAGCAGGTCTAAATGAAAGAACCATTTCTTCGAGCTAATGAGAAGCGATTACTTTGACCATACCCGCGCTGAGATGGCAAAGATATGGAGAGAGAGAGAGCAAATGTGGTCGCGCACGCCGCCAGCTCCAACTTGACTGTTGTTATCCCTCGATGATGGGAGCGAGCGAAAGAAAGTCCCAATCAACGAAAGAGTAAGTAACCCAGAGACATGATTTGTTTTGTTTGTTTTGAGTGCAGGCAGGCGGCTTAAGTCTGCTTGCTGAACCAGACTCCAAGTGATCCTCAGCCGATCTCCGCACAGATGTTCAACTCAAGAGCAACGACAACGCCAACAACGAAGAAGAAAAGCCCCACTGGGGAGATCGTTTCATTATTATTATTTGTATGCAGTTGCTGCCATCTGGATTCGTTTTTCTACATTTTGCTCGCTAAAAAGATACAATTTCTGTTTTCGGCATAGAAAGAAAAACGATCATACGATCAACCTGCAGGCGAAGGTGTGTGCTTCGGTGGTCATTTAGAAGGCTGATTTGTGTCCTGGGTTAGTTGGACGACACGTTGAACTTCACCTAACATGCACAGTTGCACACTGCACATACTCGACTCGTATCTACATGTGAAACTAAATTAAGCGAAAGTTCTTCTTTGGCGATGATCGTGGAAAAATAGTTTTCACTTTTCTTCTTCTTTTTCTCATTTTTCTATAGGATTGTGTGAATCGAATCGGACAGAGGGGTGGCGGCGCTGCGGATGTCGATTGCCAATTGCCCCAAGGGATCGCTGCACTGAATGGTGGCACAAAACACCGCTTTCCACTTATCGTTATACCACCTGAGCTCGTAAAGCTCGTCATTTGCGGCGCGTTGGTAATTTCCGTAGACAACTTAATCGCATGGTAATTTGCCTTAGCGACGAGTTTATCATAATTTAGTGTCATTTGGCAAATGAAAATCTTCGACTTATGCGCATAATACCTGTGTCGCTGTGACTCTGCGGTAACGTGCTCCTGTTCCACAAGCTGACGAAAGCCAAGTGTGTCTTCGATAAGAGGTAATGAACGATCGAGGTTGCATATCGCTTCGCGATGTGCCCATCCACTCAGTACCGTCAGGAGTTTTATTGCGCCGCGGCTCGTATTAAACCAGGAAGTCATTTGGATATCTGCGTAATTGTTGGTTGTTTGTGGAACCTTTTTGCAGCGACTGTGCTGAGGCGAAGTCTTGTAGCTGCGGATGAATAATCCTTTAGGATGTTCGTTAGTTAATTGGTTATGATGTAGGGCTGAATCGTGGAGGCAATAGGAAGTGAGGTTGCCTTCGTTTAGAATTGATTCTAATCGCGATTTATAGCAGGTGTGTCAAGTGGTTTAAGGAGATGCGACAGCAATGGGACAGGGGGCCAGACAAGTTCCTTGGCAGTTTTCAGTCAGCCGGAAGGTCTCGATTTTCATTTGACATTGTATTCAAGCAGGTGGTTGCTAAATCATACGCTGAAAGATTGCAAACTGGATCGGGCAGTGATTACGATGTCAATTCGGTCTGCCTCCAGATCGTCCGTAGAAACATAGGTATTAGGACTATTAAGAATGTAATCGATACAGCTGATCGTTGCTTAAACCGGAACGAGTTCGAATAATGCTTGATATGATTTGTACCACATGGCAGTGACCCATCATCCTTCTATGTGGGGTCAGACAATGCCTGCACCAAAGGTGATCGTGATTGCAAGTGATCCTCGTTTTACAAAATTTACCTGATCCTCGGTCAAGTTTCATACTTCTCACTTGGAATACTTTTGCAACCCATATGATCTTTTTATATGACTTTCACTTAATAAACTTAAGCGACAATCTACCTCGAAATTTCTAGGAACGTTCACAATAAGTGATCATCTTTATTCCGAACCACTCAGGCTCGATTACGATCAATTGTAATATAGAGCAGAAAATATAATTTGGTGTAAATTCTACACCTTTCCTCTCTTCATTAATTTTACGAGTATTTCTAGGGTTCTCAGGTCACAGGTGTTTGGGAAGTGATAGAGATATGGAAAATTAAATAGAGGTTGTGCAATTGTGGGACATCCTTAGACGGCAAGGTACATATATCGCTGCAGGTTCTATGAACGAAAAGGTCTCAGTGGCTCTTCAGAGGGCCAAGTTACTAGTAGTCTTGTGCTGAGGAATAAGCAGCGCGATTCGAAATGGTGCCTCGAATGAAGACAATATATGACCAGTGTTGCCATTCTGACCGGATTCCGGTTATATCTGACCGAAATCTCTTCACTCTGACCGGAGAAAATTTTGAAATCCGGTCTAACCGATTTCTGACCGGAACGAAAAAATTCTTTAACCGGAAAAACCTTTTCTGACCGGAAAAATAATATTGTTCTATGACTAGATAAAGGATAGATTTCTAAACTTTGAATAATACTTGGCCATACTTAATGAATACACTCACAAGTTCATACAGAAACCAGTCTCATTTGAATACTCCCACCAACTGTGACTGGGTGTGTGCATTCAAACAAGACCGAAGTAAAGACGTTTTAGCATATTTTGCAATTTCGGTGTTGGTTTTACGAGTTTCAAACGCCGAAGTGGAGTGGAAAGTTAATTTTTCTGCAAAACATTGTGATGCAAAGCTTTTCAATGAATTGTTTGTTTTTTGTTTTACTAAATCCAAGATTAGTTAAATACATATTATAATATAATATATTTTTTGTTAAAATATATTATTTTTTGTTAAAATATATTATTTTATTCCATTTTTGACCGGAATTCTGGTCAAAAAATCTTATTTTATCTTTTGACCGGATTTTCTGACCGAATTGAAAAAAATAAAAATCGGTCATTCGGTCAGATTTGACCGGATTCATTTTATTTTAGTGGCAACACTGTATATGACTTGAAGCAAACTAAAGGCCGGGCAGTATAAAGAGTTGCAGTCTTTGCCTTTGAGGCCAGTCAAATGTAATTTTTACATTTTAGGGTCATAGGGGAGAACGCAACCTTTCCTGTTTATAGTCGCAATGAGGCTTTAATGTGGTAAAAATTAGGACGGAACAACTCTCAAACCAACCCAGAGCCTTTGGTACTCCACTCTGTTTTTATCGCGAATTTCCTTACAGTATTATTCACAATAATAGACCCACCGCCCTCCTGTTACTGTTTTATGAACAAGCTCTTACTGCAGAAGGGGCCAACTAAGTCATAAGTCTTGGACAGCGCGATCACCCTAATGGACAACCACAACAGTGTCCAACAAAACTGGAAGCGATCCCACAATAATGACAACAAGCACCATCAGCTGAAGCAACATGTACCAATAATAACAACAACAACAACAGAAGCAACATGATCAGCAAAAGAGTAATGCTGCACGCAATTATCTGTAATTGGAGACAAGAGCCTGGCGATTTGTGTTGCGGAGGTTTCGCGCTCTTTTTTTGTTTGTGTCTGTCCAGTCTGGACCGACAACGGTAATGAAACAACAAAACAATCCAACAAAACCAGACAGAGATGCATGCGGGGGTAAATTGTTCAGCTTCAACTGATTAGTGGGATCATGGGCATCTGGAGTGGTGCGTCTGCGCGCATAAAGCCGCACAACAGGCGGTCAGTTCAGCAGCGCTTTTCATGTACATGTGCGTGTATAAACCTCAAAGTGAATGTAGCAACGAATTATGTCTGTCATAGAGGAGAGTTTGGAATTTTTGTCCCCTGTCACAGTACAAGTCGTTCGGCTTCTAATGGAGCAATCAACTAGAAGGTTTTGTCGGTGGAATCGCACGCTTTTAATTGAGTAATAAAAAATCACACACACTAACAGAAAAACAAACACAACGCGATATGTAGCCATAGACATGGGCGCGTTCAATGCACTTTGTGGGATTCCAGATCCAACATCTGGGGTTTTTGTTTGGACATTTGGACGTTGATCATGCCGCGGTATAGTGAAAGTGGTGTTACAGTTGCAGACGGTAGTGTAGATATATAGGTAATGGGCATAGGCTTTCGAAAGATGCAAGAAAAACGCTAAATGACGCACGTTTTGCTGAACAAAACAGTGGTTACTTTGACCATTAATTAGAGGAAAGCGAGAGTTTTTTTTTCCTTTTTTTGAAAGAGGTTGACAAATGTCGTTTCTAAGGAAGTGACTGCGCCTTGCAATAGATTAAAAAAGAAATACCTGACTGGAACTTCATTAGAGGCAAAAAGGAAAACAACGACACTACGATCTGGAGACAGAGAAGGGTGGCACGATGGGCAATTAGTTTATTGGTGGGAAAGTTGGAGATTGGAAAAACCACTTCATACTTAAGAGCTTCTGGAGATTGTATATGAATGTAAGAAGCAACTGACCCTAAACTTCGGTACTGAGTGCTGCAAAATTATTTATTTTATTTATTTCCTTATCCCCAAATTACATTTTAAAAAAACTTCAACATAGAAAATATTGCACCTAAACTTTTTGAGTGACAAATGTCAAATTATATGAGGTGACAATATAACGTGTTTATGGACGACTTCATAAAAGTCACTCCCCAAAAAGGTGAAAGTGGAAGCCCAAGATCATCCGATCGACACACAACTAAAAGATCGATTGATCTTTCAGACGATAGTTTCGCATTAGTATCTAGAGAACTTCTGCGTGATCATTCAAAAACGGATCGTGTGAACCGATCGAGTTGATCGATGAAAATGATCTATAGTTCGCCCATTCGATAAGAAATCTACTATCAGAGAAATAAAGTTGGTAACCGAAAATTGTACTCCAGGAAAATCGTCTGGAATTTAGGGCGAGTAGTAATTGAGTGTAATGCCCTTAGTTTAGGGTAAAAATGATAAAGTCTCATCGAAGATGCTAAGAGATGCGTGGCTGTTAGAGTATGATCTATTTTTATTTGCTTGACTAACCGATGGTATTTTCCTAAGCTGCAGATGCTTTCCACGCATTGATAAAAATATCCATCTCTGAACTGTCAGTACAGTTTATGGTTTTCTGATTCCTAGATTATAAATAATGTCAAGGAGAAAGACTCCGAAAGTGGACCATTACTCTTCGAACCAGGCCAGGACTGCTACAGTCACCGACATATTGGAGACTTAGAGATTAATTACGAGAAATGTGTAGGAATGTCTGCCGTGTTTTGAGACCCCTTTTCTTTGGAAAAACTTGATTTTTGGACGATGCATAAAATGTGCGTGTTTTACATGGGGAGAACCCAATCCTCAGCTAGTTTGTCAAAATTGTCAAGCCCTTTCAAAACATAAGTAAGACGTACTTTGGACTACAACTGGTCCAAGGGGACCACATGGTTTTAGACTTTTTCATACTCGTAAGTGGTGTGTACTAAATAAAACTGTCACCACCACTTGTGTATACTGCTGAGAGTATGAAAATATTTGTCTCAGCCCCAACCAGGTCACCCAAAGAATGTCCCACGGACGATATTTTCCATTTTATCTTGTCAAATTTCACTATGTCTCCCCCAATGATATCTAACTCATGTGCAAATTGTGCCTCAAAATATTTCACTCAACTACGTCCAACGTCCTCCACCAACAACAGCACTTCCCCACTGACTATCATCTTTTTGCGTGGTGTCTACTGAGTCGGAAATAATTCCAAAACCGCACATTCCAAGATTAATGTCAAACCTATCGGCGGCAACATGAACAGAGCGACGCGGGTCTATGTCTGACCTTAAAGTCCGCTATGTTTGTCTCCATATCTTTAACCAGTGTGTCCCAGAATGCCTCAATGTAGATATCTCGTGGGAGTTTATGTCCTTCGTTGCGTGTGGCACACAAACCAAAGATAGCGGAAACTTGTCAACTCTTTGCAAACATTGTCCAAGTAAATGTGACAGCCTGGAATGCCTGGTGAAAGCGGTCATCAGGGCCAATGAACCTTTTTTATATCTAATTACCAGCACAAAGTTATCGACAGATAAAGTTCATTAAATGATTTCTAATTCGTGATCTGGTCGTGGAGCAGTAAAAAAAAATTGCTCAAGTGTCTACAGCCAGAGCGGCAAAAAGTTTATGGCAAACTTCCGTGTTGCGCCAGCAGGAGGCAAGGCAATTCCAAGTCAGATGTGCGTTAATAAAATTATGATCTGACGTGCTAATAAAAAGACCCATGGTGCAGTGAGATTGGCGCAGGTGATTGCTACCGATGGTACGCAGGCGTTGCTTATGCGAACATATCGCACTGTGCGGATGCAATCGACGCGATGATGACCATGGAGGGTACAGAAAATGGGATGTTCGACTATTTTAGTGATGATTGCTGCATCGCTGATGATGATTTTTACCCAGCCAGGACCGCAATATAGTTGGATTAGGATTAGGATTAATTTCTTTTATGTTTGCAGTTGATTGAGACCCTTGGCAGCTTTATGCGGTGTTCTCTGGGAAATCAGACTTCTGTCTAGACTATGGTGTTTTGCTGCGGCACGACTTTCGGAAGCACTGATGGCGACTGGCGACTGGCGACTGGCGAGGTGGTAAGGTCACGTTCTTATATGGGCGAGTACAAATCAGAATTGTGGTGAAATTGAGTGATTATTCATGGATTCCAAAGCGCGGATTCCAAAAAAAAAAATAGCAAAAACAAGTTGTAAACATTTGATAAGATATAAGCTTCTGGGAAAACATGTTTTCAGCCGCCTAGCTTTGTTATCGATGAATAAGCCTTGAAGGGCCTTGGAGTTTTATCAAAGAGCAATAAAGTATAAGGCTAAGTTAGTGTTTACAACTTATAATCATTTTTAACCTTACATTATTTTGTAGTTCACAATGGACAATTTTGTATCGAAAATTGCACTGGTTGGTGTCAACCTATATTGTTGGTGTAAGAAATGTGTTCCACTAGCAAGATCTGATGAATATGATATCTAAGGGTGATGCATTCACAATGGAAACTACTAATAAGACAATAATAATTAGATAGTTTGACAGTAAGTTTAAGGTTTGACCATTGGGTACGACAACGATATTGTTCTTTACTGATGATAATTTTTAACGTCCATTCTAAAAATACTCCAGTTCACAATTGATGTTTATTTTGGAAAATGTCGTCATTGTGAATTTGTAAAAAATTGTACTGGGATTCTAAATACTATTTAAAAAAAGCCTATAAATCGTATACTATTTCTTAAAGCTATATTATTTTACAGCAAAACTAAAATTATGTTCACAATCACTTACCTTAGTTCTGTATAGAGGATTGTTGAAGTCCCAGTCCGGAGCGACAAACAAGTAACCACACTTGGATACTTTTCTCGATGCCTAAAAGAAAACGAGAGATTTTTTAAAAACATATTTTTGGCTCATTAAATTTTGGAATATTATGTAACATGCTATAGCAAGTGATTTGTAATGCATTACCGAAAGAAAACTGTAAGTGAATTATATTAAAATGATTTTCTATAGTATATTTGAATAAGTAAACTGCAAAATTTCAGTGTAATGAGAAATGTAATTGCTTCATTCATTAGAGCTTTCCTACTATCTAAATGAAGTTCGTAACTGTTATTATTAACTAACTTCAATCATTTTCGCAATCACTCTTATGCAGCAATAAGAAATGCAGAATAATGAAAGGGTAATATTAGCAGTGACTTCCAGGTACCACAATTATTGGCAACAAGGTCAAAATCATATCAATCCTCAGAGCATATGTGTAGTATGACGTTTTAAGCCAAAAGTCAGTAATAAAATTGAATGTAATTGAAGGGGTAATAATAACATGCAGTCAATTCCATTCTATTCTATTGCTTTCGTAATTGATTTTTCACCTTCGTTTGCTTACTCGATTTATTTAAAAAAAAGTGGTCTACAGGTAATGATATGGTAATTAATAGTGAGTACTTTCGTAATACAGTACGCTACGGGTAATGAAGTGGTAATTAAAATATAGTTCTTGGAGATATTACCAAGAACTAGTTATATTGCATTTAAACCAGGATGTCTGCTGGGCACCACATCGTTAACGCAATGCTATGGATGAGGAAGTAATGAATTTTTCAGAATCGGTAGTCATTACCATAAAATATTATCAAAACTGAAAAGTGACCTATCAATGTCAGAATTGCATGAATTTTAGCAAAGAATGTGTATTATTTATTCTATTAAAAATGTAATGCATAATCGAAAGTATAAATATATTCAGTACTATTCTATTACTTTCCGGTTAGATTATATTGTATAAATAATTGGCTATAGGACTAGCAACCATAAATGTTTTTATTCTTACAACTTTAAGTTTCTATTTTCGATTCGGTGAAAAGCTTATTAAAAAAAAAAAATATTATGGCAAAAGTAATGCACTGATTCGAAAGTAATTTAAGTGTAATGTATAGGTAATATAATATGGATGATTGAAGAAAATGTTTTTCATTAGAAATTTTGAAATGATATAATATTTTTTTTATAATGGAAATAATAACATTTTTTATGAAAAAAATGGTAATAATTACCAATGTATAACACTTCATTTCGTTCAAGAATACTCTCACTGCATAAAGTTTTAGACACCAAAAGTAATACATAGGTAATGATTACCACTTATTGCATACAAAATGTTATATTTCACTCTGTAATGTCATTGCCACTTATTAATAATGTTCCAATTCAATTTCTAATCATTACCATTACATTACCTCATCTACAAGAAAAACCAAAAATCAGCCAACTCAAACTAATACCCCCCAGCCGCGTGTAATGCACAAAAGATTCAATTTAAATGGCGCAAAGTTGCCACCCTAAAAGGTTACAATTACCCATAATCACAGCCTAATCAACTTGTCACTTTTGTACGTAATCTGCAGCAAAATATCAGCACGACATCGCCCATGGTATTAGAAAATTAGAATTCTCTAGACGAACAATAACGCAACCAAAGTGTCCGACATATTCTATTGGGGCCATTTTAATTCTCATAAATCACCATTAGATAGATTTGGTTCGTTTTTGTATAGCAAGAGTTCTTATATTTATGTAGATTCGTGCCTCCCGAATAACAATGCGACTCGGGGCGGGCAAATTATCCTACTGCTACTGCACTACGCTGCTGGACAGACCACCTCCGCCACTTGCGACGCCACACAAAACGCTATTGTGTGTCCCAGTTTAAGGCGGCGCGGGCTTCATACATAGCTAGGTTCACAATGCTGACGATGATGATAATGATGATGACTCATTTAGTCACGACTTGGTATAACAAATTCGCATAAAATTTTCATAGAATGAGAATAAGTTAGGCGGCTGACAATAACGGCTGACTATTGAGCCTCATTTGTTTCAAGGCGGGAATGTTTATAAGGGTAATTGGAATGGCTTTGCCATTTCCAAGAATGAATCGAATGTTTCAAAAGGAAGAGTGTGGAAGATGCGAATCAATTGTGCAGACTTGCAGTCAAGGGTAGGTCTGGGAATATGTCAACTGTATACAGAATTGGTTTCAGCAAGGTATGTCACCTCACGAACTTTTGTCTCAGATAGATCAGATAATGGTCTAGCAAGTTTTCCGGCGTCAAAGTCGAGGCTTCGATTAATGATGTGCGGGCTATCACATGGAACAGCCTAGATATTTGGACTATGATCTTGATATCTGTTTTTTGTCAAAAACCATCAACGGTCTAGACAAAATGTGTCGATCATGGAGAATCGAACGTTCTCAATGACAGAAAGACAGATATATTGTGCATGGGTTCGTTCACACATTACGTGTATTATTCTGTAGTAAATTGGCATCGGAATGGTATTAGACGCGCAGATAAATGGTATCTCCGCACAAGACGTTTAACGGAGGGTAAAAAAAGCTCACGATGGTAGCTATTTGGTACCTGCCTCAAGTTTGGAACTCAAGTTGAATCTCCATACTCTTTATGGAGACCATTCGAATGCCAAGCAATGGTAAATATGAATATAAATTAAAAGGCTTCTTTTAACCGCTTTCTATATCCAACCAAAAATTTTGGCGGAGAACGAATTAGAAGCGCTTTTGGATGTTGAGACAATAGAGAGACCCTTTGAACCCACCTTGGTACTATATGTCAAAATGCTGGATTGTTTACGTACTAAGGAAACCAAATGACAAAACCGAGAATCGGTTATCCATCAAATGCAATCCTTCCTCTGTGTCCACATGAGGTTGGAAGACAAATATCTCGGAGATCAATAGTCTTAGGGGAAGCAGCGAAAAATGGAAAAAATGGCCATAGTTCAAATATCAAGCTGTTGATGGAGATGATTTGTTGAAGCCCCAAATGCCCCTCTCGTGGTTCAAAGACATATAAGGTAGACACAAAGGACTTGAACACTATATCAACTTGAATTCAACAGCTTATGCCGATAAATATTAAAAATTTTAGGAAAAACAAGAAGGGCATCTTTAAATATATGAGTGAACTTTGAGCTCTAAAATGGATCAATATCACCAAGAGTTCGAATTATGGAAGAAACGTCAAGGAGTGTGAGTGTGACACTCTGTCTGATTCAATTAGGCAAATATTTTAAATTTAGTCTCACTTTTATAATGAACTTTAACTGGAAAGCTAACTTTCAAAATCGATCTAAAAATTGAACAAACATGAAAGGAAATGCAAAATTTGTTGTTCAATTTTTAAAATTTCAGTTTAACTTGCAATAGATTTCTTAACATTTTTCAAGGTCATACTTTTCATTTATTCTACTCACTATTTTGTTATAAGAAAATTTTACCAAAATATATTTTGAGCTATAAACAAGCGTTCATAAAAATAATGCTTCCAGGCTTCTACAAATTGAAAAAAAATGTACCGCATGCATATCGTAAGACTACTGCTTCTAAGTGTCGTGCTAATGAATGCAAATTTGCGCAACTTGTAAGCTAAAAGTTGTTCAACAATACAATCAACCTCATTGACAACTTAACTGTGCCAAAAAGAAAATATTTTCCAGTGACATAATCACATGATACTTACGGGCACAATAACCAGCTAGACATGTAACAACAAAGAAAACACAAAATAATAATAAAACACTTTTTATTGCTAAGCAATCGCTTTTCGTCACACCTATTGACAAAAATCGATCGGGAATAAAATAAAACAAATATGTGCTCTAGAATGTGTCAGAAATTCGTTTTAGTACATATTTCTTCCTAACCTCTGTCGGCAAGGCTTGGCCCGCTCAGAAAATGACAAAATCAAATAAAAAATCACGTACACAAAACACATCTATGTTCTACTGTCCATAAAAGAATTAATGATCTAAACAAAAAAAATCGATTGATATACGAGAAGACCATAGAAGAGTTCATGGGTCCGTGGCGGCGAGTTGATGTTTTACGGGTGATTGTGAAGCGGAACTTGTTGCGAGACAATCACCGTCGATCAGGTGTCAAATATATTTGTGGCAATTTTCGAGGCATGACAGACACATTTGCATACGATGTTTACTCAGCGATCGTTTGAACTTTTAGTATCGTAGGGTGAAAATGTGAATCGTGTTCACTGATCGACTCTGGAAGGTGTCAAATTTCAAATCAGCTTACACAGCAAGAAGTGCCAAATTGGACATATTTCTGGTAATTTGTTTCGTTTGTTTTTGTATAGGTGTGACGTGTGAAATAGTTGGAGATGGATGTAAAGCTGGGAAAAGACTTTTTCCATGAAACGTATGTATATGTTTAACAACGGTTTACTTGATGTTATGGCTACGAGTATGTACTATGTTTGTAAATAGAGCCAAAGACAGTTTAAATGTGAGAACGGACCACTGTGATGACGATTTTTAGATACCGGATTACTTGGGGACCTTTGTAACAATTTTTCCGGTAGATGGAGTTCAAAGTGATCGAACGACATTCGAAAAAATAGAGTGACAGTTCTGTCAAGGATGTACATGTACATAGTTTCCAATTGCCAATGCCAACATATATTTCCTCTACTTTTTAAGAGAGCAGATTAGAAGGAACAGGGAGTCTTTTGCTTTATTATGAAGAAGTGTGAAAGGACTTCCTGACGGTTATACTCCTGAAAATACAACTCACTTTGGCATTGCCACTTAGGGTCTTTTCAATACTAATCTTTCGCATCTTAAGGAAGCATAAAGCAAGGGAAAGGACTCAGAAGTGAGTTAACGGGATGAGATAGGTAAGATCAACATCTAGAAACACTTAAAATCACTTAAAAAAATAGGAAACAAAGGCTATCTTCTTTTAGTTCCTTTTATTTATGTAAGTGACACCTTATCTTTAATGCTTTAGTTGCCAAAAAAGGTTCGGAAAACGTGCAGTTGAAAGCGGTTTGAGTTTTCGGGGAATTGAACGTGAAACCTATCCCCTAAAAGTTTAGCACATAAAGAACAGAGCCGCTATTAGAATCACAAAACAGAGCATTTTAAATGAAGGTCAATTCTTTTAGGAAGACCATAAGGGGCGTATAATATTTACAAAGCATCTGCTAAATTTGAGCTTGTAACTTTGTGTTACAGAATTTTGTAACACTTGTAGAAAAACACTGGTTCTGCATGTACTTGGTGCGCATTTTTAAAGACCAAAGGAAGCCAAAGGGAGTACAAGTACTTATGGAACAAGAGAATTTCTATTATTTGTAACGGATTTCTGTAACGCAGAGCTTTATGATCTGTAACAATTTGAAGATGCAATAGGTATACTTGCAAGACTTGTGAACTACAGGTTACCGGCCACAATATATTTGCGATGAACTAAGTCTGGGTCCAATAGGAACCCGTGCGCCAACTATTTATTTTATTCGCGAGTGGTTTGGGAATTCTACTAAAGCTGTTAAGCAGATAGAATTTATTGTTCACTTACTTAGCAACTGATTCAGCGGTTAGAAGACATTTGGTGGGAACTAGAGGGTTTTGATAACGCAGACCAATAGGAGGCATATTTACACATAGATCAAGGTGGTTTCTAAAAAGTAAAAAGCGGACTGCACGCACTTCCTTCCTTCCTTCCCAGGTTTTCAAAGTGGGTTCACTGGACAATACGCAGGCAGGGTGATCTGATGGCTCTAAGCCTTTGCAAAGATGTGGATTTTTTCAAAAAGTAAAAACATGTCGACTTAATTCATTGTCGTCAAGCGCCGAACCTCCGCTTTAATGTAAGAGCTCTTGGTCTGCCCAACATGCCCAGGATATCGGTCAATTAAAGGTGCAGTGTTTACAGCAGAGCCATGGCGCCAGTCACTTCGTCCCCAACTACCCATCTAGCTGCCTGTAAAAGAAGCATATATCTTATTATAGCTCCAACTTAGAAGCCTATTCCGATATGCCAAACAGTCTCTATAGTACACTGACTTTGAATCCGAATCAGGTTCGAACCAAAGCTTCCGAAGGTCTTCATGGCTATAGTTGGCTTCAAGGGAATGATAGTCTCTAAACTATGTTTTAGATTTGCTTGAAAAGGACAACAAATAATGTAAAGGCCAATTTTTATAAACGTTGAGCAGTCAAATTTCGTTTTCCACAATTCAAAAGCTTTATGTGCTTCACGTAATTTCTTTCCCATCATGACCGCGCTTGAAATTCTATTTGTACGAAAGTGAATCTTACTCACCTCTCGCTCGGCACCTATATCCACCTACCTTGCATAAATACCCACTACCACCGACACTCATTTATACATTGCTCGTCCATAGTGTGCCCTGTACCCACTTGGATATACACCGCTACCGAAAGGAGGATGCCAGACTTTCAGCTGAACACGGTAACATGCGCAACATTGAAATGTCAAAGAAGTCACGACATGAGGACAATTACCGTTTAACCGGTTTAATGTCAACCTGAGATTCTTTTCCACATTTTCCTTTTTTTTCATCTTCTTTTGCATTTTCTGCTGTGTGCCCATCTTCTTCACAGAGGGCATATAGAAAAGGAAACAAGGTTCGGCCTAGGAGATGGGATCGACCGACGACGATGATCGACAAAGTTTATTGATCAGACAAAGTGATTTTTACGGTTTTCGTTTTTACAGTTTGTACAATTTGAAATGTCACTCTTCTTTTGATTAATAAAACAGAAGAAAGGAAAGGCAGGTTTTTGTAACGATCACCACTTTATATAGAGGGGAGTTGAAAGAAAAATAATAATCAACTTCCACCCAGAGAGTAGATGAAGATGACTGCGCGCGTCTATTTTCGTGGCGCATTTTCACGTCATCTCTACACACACACAAAAGGATGATACGAAAAAGGAATTGAATGGAAAATTGATTCAATTTAACTGTTGTTTAGACATTTCGCTGAGTTGTAAGCGGTTTGTAGTAAATTATGACAGGAAATGGCCGCAAATTGTCAAGAGGTTGAAGGCTTTTCTTGTGTTGCCGATTGACTGCAAGTTGCCAATAATTGCAATTATAAATTGTTGGGAAAGGGATTTCGAAAGATGAAAGGAAGGGACGATGCTATTGAGTGGCGGGACAATAATGAATCACACGTGATTGCGCTCTGGTTAGTTTTCATCGTAAGAGTCGAGTTTGTAAGTAATTTCTCGTGATCGCCTTATAACACTCTAAAAAGGAGGCATTTGAAAAAAATAATGCCAAAATCTGTTACATGGTTTGTTAGTTTCTACTGACGAGTAAGGTCTGCAAAAACACGACGTGAAAAAAGTATTGCAGGGTGCAACTACGAATGTTCATGAAAATTCAATAAAAACGAATAAATGTCTATACCCCCTTAGGGGTTGCCCCAAAAAGGCGGGCTGAATTCAAAGTCTTCTGAAACACGTGTTTAACTGCTTTCTGTTTTCTATTACCATACTAAGATGGGCATCGCCATGATTAAAAGTTAAGAAGCTAAGAACCTAAAGAAAAATTCCCACTCCTAACATATACCCCTTACTAGGGGGGTCATTATGAAAAAATTGAAAGAAAAATTAATGCGCTCCTACATCGTACGGCATAAGTACATATTCTGACGATAAAGAGCAGAGACTTGGCACCCGGGGCCAGTTTGCCTAGGGATTGAGTGGTTTAAGGCAGAAAAAAAAACGATCCATAAAGACAGTAGAAAGATCGTAGATCCACGGACCATCGTACATACTTGGGTTTCTGATGAAACGTAATAGAGCGGATAAAGACCGAAGGTGTGGCACTTCTTATATCTAATTACTCAACTATATTAAAAGAAAATTTTGCAGAAGACTTTTTTAACGCACCACTTCTGCAAGAGAGTGTAAGCGATTGTAGAACTCATCAAACACAACTCTCTGACTTATAACTATCCTAAACATTTAGTTATTTTACAAGATGATTTGCATTTCGTTCGGCGGCGAGTTCTTCCGCAAATCCCAGGCGATAGTCGTATGTTTTGTTATACGTTGAGGCGAATAAAAATAAGTAGTAACATAAGTAACAGTTCCGTAAAAAACAATAGGCCTAGCCTTTTGCAAACATTCGTTTTGCGTGAGTTTTTGCTTTTGAGACGAATGAAAAGGACCTACAGCCAGATCCCAACGGCTGAACTGAGAAACTTTTTAAACTTTCATCCGACTGGACCTAACGTTCCAGGTAGGAGTATCTACTCTTGCATGTTTGTCAGACGTATCAACGCAAAATGGTGGTAGAAAAGTCGTCTGCTATTGTGTGAAATCCAACTCGAAAAAAAAATCCGAAACTCTAGGGGAATCTTTTGAGAAGGAATATGGAAAAGCTGCAGTTTAAGGGCATTTTCTATGCGCTAATAATCATCTTCAATGTCCCGGCTAGATTTAACGAACTCACAATGGCAAAATTATCAATATAAAATTAGCCATTGTGACCTACAAAATATTAAGCGTGAAGGTTAAAAATGATTATTGGTAGGTCCCTATGTCTTTATAATTTAAAGCTGAATGAAAAGTTGTTAGCGATTAATTATTATAAAAGAGAACGCGTTCGCCCAATAGATTAATGGATAGGTCACTATATATGGCCCCGTTTCCGTTATGAAAGTTGTTGACGTTATATTTAGGAATGTGACCAATATACAACTGCTATAAAAATCGCATGAGGACGCAGTATATGAACAACTTTTAGAAGACTAGACGCCTTGTTTCCAATCGTTCATGGTCACATGGTTCATGGTTCATGGAAGTATTCACTTGGATCCCACTTAGTTTCATTGCAGATCACAAAGAGCATCCATTTTTGTCCCCATGCCTCTCTCGCCGTTTAACAATTATATTTAATTTTACTGTCAACTTTGACGTCAACAGTTCCTGATCAAAGCAATTTTCATTTTCACTTTCACTGGCCTTTGTTGATCAACGAAAATGAAAATGAAAATTCAACGACAACGATCACAACGAAAGCAGACAAAACGAAAACCCCCGACCGATATGTCTTTCCAAATGTCACAGAATAAATTCATCAAGAATGCATCAACGACAGGGCATCTGCAATGTCAAATGGAAAGGAGCTACCAATCGACAATCGCTCAAGATCGAAAGAGAGAGAGACAAACAAAAACAAAAAAAAAAACGAAACACTGTCAAGAGTTCAAACGACAATGACATTTCATGATCGATTTGACACACAAGGGCACGATCGATCGATCAGCACTCTCGATCAATTGGGCATGATAGTGTATACATTTTTTCTTTCTGCTCAGTTTCTGTTTCACTCTGACTAATGAATTAATGGGACATTCATTACCAGACGGCGACAAACGCCAAACGGTTTACACAATGGCGACAGTGGAGAGGACCAATTTCACGAAACGATCGGTGGCACGATCTTCTCCGACTGAAAGCAGCCAGATGACGTTAGTCTTGAGAGTCACCTAGCCGGGCGAAAGTAAAAATGAAATCGAAAGGAGATGTGTGCAATCGCAGGAAATCAGAATGAATTGGGCAGCCACAAATGGAACGTCAGGGTAGACAAACATTTGAGGATCGCAAGCAGCAGAGCACAAGCAGCACAGTGGGCATCATCATAATCTATATCATCTCGTCGGTAGTGAGTAAAAGAAGAGATCCCTTCAGGTTTTGCACCAGCAGATGATGAAGCTCATTAGTGATGTAGATAGAGACGATCGGTTAGCTCTTTTTTTTTTTAGTTTGATCATTAATTAAGAAATTGCCGAGATGTTGATACGGTTTTTTTGTCGGGATACTTTCGATTTCAATTTGGCTTGATCCCCAGACTAAGTCGTGAGGTTTCAAGTCAGGCATGGGTGATGGGAGGGAAATGGCCATATTATTTGTGGTTATCTTCGTCTATGAGCACACCAATGCCAAGAAGGATATCTGTGTCTGATTGGTAGGAGATTTGGAAATAGGCTTTCTGTAGGTATACATTCCAAATGGAAACTAATTTTAGTTGGGGCCATATTTGCCTCTAGATGTCGCCACAGAGTCGTAAATTGTATGTAAAGATGCACCCGGGATGTAGTTGTGTTATGAATTGACATCAGAAGCTAATTCACAAAAATATTTTGTCTAAAATTACTAATTGGCCAACTCAAAGGGGCAAAGCACTAAAAATTAAAGCGAACCTCTAATCAACAACAACCGGCAGGGCGCAGCTAGTGAAAGTTGGCCAAAGCCGACGTTGACTAGAAAACCTAAGGTCTGTGCCGGAACGCCTTCAAGGGAACCCAACCAAACAAAGCGGCATATATTAAGAATGTAGACTGTGCTGCTGAGATAGATTATGGACCGCATTCAACTATTGGAAAGTAAGGACTGTTAACCACTGTCCCAAACATGCAAGGTGAAACACCTATCACCCTTTAAACGTGTAGCATGGCGATCTTAACCCACCAAGCATACAAAGAAACCTTTATAAGGTTAATCACGCACTTAGGGCCAATTGGAATCGATTAAGAAAAGCGATGCCCTGCCTCCTTATGACTGAAAAGGAAAGTATCTGCGCAACTTGTCTAAATATTCGATCCGTCTTAAGTCTCCCACCGAACGGGTATTTCAATTCACCATTCACTTGTTCCCGTAACGACAGTTTGATTGAAACCGTAAAGGAAAGTGATTCACTATACGACAGCCGACTGCCAGACCCGAAAATCAACGTTGAAGATTGATCTTGATGATTTCGCCAACCAAAACAAAAAAAAAAGAAAAACCTCTTTAATAGGCCCGTGTTTGACACACTAATAACTGCCTTTCGGTCATCTCCATACAGCCACTCAGCTCACATTAATAACTCGCACAGAGATCGTCGATCGTCGAACCGCCTCTCATTATCTCAATTTTCGGCACATTAAATCTGATGACGAAACGTCCGACAGTCTTGGCTCGGATTCGGATGCAATCAGCATTTCTCATCGTCAACGAACGCATGCATGCGAATTCGTTCACCTGACCTACTCACTGCGATAAATCATTTCGCCAAACAATGTGCAAACCGACAAAAGATACATATCTCCGCCGACGACGACGCACGATGATGATGATGGTGATCATGGTGGTGCTGGTGGTGCTGACCACTTTCCGCCGGTCCAATATTCATCAGAGAATTTATCGCGGAATGGTCTTTGGAATACCACTCGCAAGTGGTTTGCTGTTGATTTTACTCATTTATTCATTCATTAACCTAGTCAGTAGTGAACAAGGCGAGGAGAATGGAGAACCAACAAAAATAAATAAAAAATTAAACCGACAAGAGGTAGAACAAAAAATGTCTTCACTTGAGCCAACTTTTTGACATTTTCGGCCGCGCCGAATGGTTGTTCTGAATTTCTTTGACCACTGCCGTACCGCCAGCGGTGGCGCTGTCGCCGGTTCAACTTTCTTTATCTTTTGGTGGACGCGTTTCGCCGAGGGAGAAAATGAAAGTGGGCGAGCGCAAATCTCGAAGAAGACCACAAGCCATCTGAAGCCAAACAGGTTAAATGAGATTCCGCTGGAACATCGAAATGAAATTGTAAAAATATTTGTGCGCCAAATATCTGCGTGATGTTCCATCATGCTCGATGAACGCATGTTCTTGGATGCGGTTAACTATGAGTTGTGGCGCTTAGGTAGTTGGTTGAGTGGAATTTTGATTGGCATCTCGGAGAAATTCTTCAAAGTTGCCAAAGGGGTTGGAGGAATTGGTGGCATGTTTACAAATGATTCACAGACCTTTGAAGAATTGGGACATTTTGAAGCGGGCCACATTTGTTGCATTAGTCACTGGCCCTGCTCAGCGGTCGAATGAGCAAATTGGTTTGTGAGAGTTTTCCAACATTTTTTGAGTGGCAAAATGTGGTAGACCGCATTCAGTCGACCGACTGATATACATTTATCACAAACTCGTCACGTCTAGGCCAAAAGAATACCGGAAACTTTGACGATCTCTACAATTTTGAGACAAGTTCCTTTACAAATTTGGATAACCAACAAAATAGCAGGAACCAACTATAGGTTGGTAGCCAGTGAAGGAGAAATCCAGACGTCATCGGCGAGCAGTACGGGAGTAATTTGATAAAATTGAGTTGTTCTGGAGACCTCTGATCATATCGACGCGTAGCAATACGAAACTGAAACTGGGTAAGACATTTGACAGATTGCTGAGACCTTATCAAAGAGGAGAGGTGTAATAATGACGACAAAAGGTCGGTTAATAAATGTATGAAGCGTCCAACTTTTATACCCCTACTCCTAGCCCGAGCAGATGCCTATTGAGCGTCATCACTGACGGAAGACTTCTAACCATTGCCACTCACGCCGATGAAATTCCGGAGGGTCGCCTGGTACGTCCACATATATCTGGATTCCACCAGGAGCACACCGAATTTCTTGTGGATCATACCAGATCTTACTGCCTTTGGTTTTGACGATTAAAAGTGTGAATCGTATGATGAATTAAAAATGCCCAAATTGGATAGAGCGAACGGAAGAACACACGACAGTTAAGAAAAGGACTTAGACATGTGCCCATCGACTTTTTGACTGTAAGTACTCGGAAAATATCGAAATAGCTGATAATTGGAGCCTACTTTGGGGCGGATAAGCTTCTAAGTAATAGGGAAGCTATACGTATGAAAAATTCTGTGAATTCAGCAATTATAGTCAACTGCAGCTGCCATTTCCAAACGATAGTCTCTACAGCCATTGATACAGAAAATACAAAGGACCACCAAGTAAAACAAAAAGGTAGCTCCGGTTGTTATGACTGCCTAAAAAAATGGAACGAGGCAATCGTTAAACTAAACAGGCTGTGCATGTGTAGATAACCTTAGAAAAATCTGACATAGGTTAAGTGAAAAGCTCATTATGAGTTTTAGGAGATCAACAACCCTAGCTGCTGATCGCCTGTTTAGGAACGTAAAAGACAGAAAAGGTAGAGATTCAAAAAAGCTAACCGAGTGTCGAGACTTGATATTTACGGATCGTAGTTGGTCTGCTACTAGTTTCAAACCCCTCAAACAAAATATAATAAGCACATTATGAGTGCTGATTGAAGGAACCTTATAACTTCAAACAGACACTCTCTCCTCCATAAAGGTGGGCTGATTTGCTTCGAGCTCTATAATCTTCTCCTTTGAAAGGTTCCGTGATCTTGACTCTAACAGCAGTCGCTAGCAATTGGTAATCGGGCGGCGCTTTGTTTGAGTACAATGGACCAGTAGATTTCGGAGCTCGTTGTTTTCGAAAGGCCACATAGCTAAAGGTATAATTATTGTACAATTAAAGAAATAGACGCATACTTTGTCAACTTTCATCGATTGGCAAACCACAAGGCCAAGGGGAGTTTGAAAAGGAGCAAATTGACTGTCAGATGCGAGTCGGTTTTCAAACGCCTAATGTCAGCCAACTTGCCAAGTCAAAGTGAACAAATTTAAGATAGGTGCAAAAGGAGATTCAATTTAGAGCAGCAGCAGGATTTGGAATTTTTAGAAACTGTCCAATAGTTTCGCCTTCCAAACCGACACCTACAAGACGAGGTGGATAGTAGAATACGGCCCCGAACTTTGGAAAGACTAATTTTGAGCACTGAAAAATAGTGACGAATGCCAAAACCCCGCTGTACGTAAGTTGGTCTGATAATCTACAGAGGGGAGTTGGTAAGGTCCAGGTTCAGTTTGAACTGTGTGAGCAAAAAATAAGTAGATATTCGGTCCTTATAAGTCTCTAAGCATTATTTCTTACAACAGAAATCTGTGTGCGACTTTTATGGAATTTTCTTTTTCGGGCCCTAAGCTTTGAACTGTAGCCACTTCTAAATCCCTGACAAGTAGACAGGCTTAAAGGCTTTGAATTAAAAGAGAGATTTATAAATACACAACTTGGTTAGGATCGACAAGAACCTTTGTTCCCCTTAACACCGCAGAAGATGGATCGATTTTCTTAGTATAAAACAATTTTATCGGTGACCTTGTCAACATATGCCCACTTAGTATAAGGACGAAAGAGTCATCATCCTCTGGTACAGTTGCTTGAATTTTGAATACAATTAGCGTCCAGGATGATGACGAAACTACTCCGTAGGAGGTATTTTCCGGTATTCATTTCAACCACATTATATTTTTTGCAACGTCACACACGACGACCGCTATGCAACCACTTCTCCGCAGCACTTCTGTGTCCCTGGTCATGGACAATAAATCGTTTTGTGGTGTAAAGATTCCTGGATCTTATCGATTTAATTGGACATCTCACCATAATAAGAAAAATGAATATTTATGGCAGTCGGCAGGATTCTTCTCAGCATTCCTCTGCAACATTGTATATACTATTTGTGTGCCCCCATCGGGCAAGTTATCTAAATTAATCAGTTAAGATGCCTCAAAGGTACATCTTTTGGATGCCGGCCATACCGTCATCGGCATAACTACCACACGCACAGATTTCACTTGTCCGACTGCGTGAAGCCCAGACAGATGAGATGTTGACGATGGAAAGTTGTTGGCCAACTTTTTTCCATTTTGTTCATTATACTATTTGAGTGTGCGATACACATAGAAGTGCTGATGGCTTTGAACCTGGCCAAGGGGCCTCTTTTAATGATGCACGTGTGTAGGCCCAAAATAGTCAAACGACGTCGTCGACTTACGAAACGGTGTGCACACTGCCATCGCCACTTTGGACTAGGAAGGAAGTAACATGCATCGCATGAACTCCACCTTGCCGATGCTCGAGGCGGCAGGCGACAGAGAGAAAGACTTTCTGTCTGTCGGGCCATTTAAGTTTGAACACACACTCTCGTGGTCAATGGGTACGATTGTTTTAGACAGAGGAAGAATTTGTTGCTTGGGAGAGTGCGCAGAGATTGCATGCAGCCAGGTAGGTGTCAACTTTCTCATTTTTTTTCTTGTCGGTTACAGGTGTTTCCGAGATAAATAGGCGTGTAGATATGCGTTGTATGTTTTAGAGGTTTTTGACCATGAATCTCATTAGGTGCTGCTGCATGCTGTTCCGTTTTGAGGCTGCCGATGTGAGTTATTGGAGACATTTATGGAATTATTGGGGATTTTCACTTGATTTAGAGTGCGTTGTAATTTGAGGAACGTGAATAGATCAGTGAGCAATGGAGGCTTTCATTTGGAACTTTTTCAGATTTCAGTACGCACTGAAGTCATTTGCGCTCATGATGTGCTCAGCGAATGACGCCATTTAAAAGCAGGTGCTATTTCTGAAAACTTTGTAGTTATGCGTTTATTTGTATGGACAAATTTGATGGGTATCGCACACTATATGTGCGCTTCGATAGACTGGTGTGCGACAGCGGAAATATAGCTAATGTAAACAAATGAGCTTCAGGTTTAAGTTATTATGAACTGCATAAAGTAGTCACAAATTAGGTTCAGTACAAAGCTTTTTGGTATAATTATTTAAATAATTTTCCAGGGGAAAAAGTGAACCCATAACCCTTTAACAGCGTCTCAAAATCTTTGAGATATTATTTTCTATTGCCAAACAAACCCAACGGTCTCTTGGATTTGGGACATATCTCAATCCACTCTCAGACATGGGAGGAAACAACGGAGCTGAACTCTGCTCTATGTGGTGAATGGTTTATTGGAATACATTACTCTTACATGTTTGTTAGCTTTTGCACTAAGCGGGACAATTGGCAACTTGCCAACTTTCCAGTACCAAATGAACCGCTGCAGTAGGCAGAGAAAAGTATTCGACATGTGCCCTTCGAATTATTTGTTTAGAATCGACTAAGATTATAGTCTAGCTTATATAAATTCACTTTAGTGAATATCTTTTTTAAAGCAATGCACAGCAATGCCTTGTTTGCGTATCGCACACCCTGTGTGCGCTTTAGTTAGATGATTTGCGATAAGGTAAAAATAGATATGGCGTAGATAAGAACATGTTTATGTTTGAATCCAATTTGTTCCGACATTTGTCACATGCACACACAGGGAGTAAATATAGTTTACATATTAATGGGGATCTATACTGGGCCTGCAAGTTCGTAATCAAAACTATTTATCAAACAAACGGGGGTCTTAACGTGGTCTTGAAAAAACCTAAAAGCCAAAAGGGCAATTAATAACAAATGTACTTGGCTTTGGACCTTTAATGGATTCTCTTGCTATGAGTTACTTTTAAAAATGAGCTTAGATTCAAGCTCTAAGCTCTCAAGTAGATGAAGTCTCTCGTAGATGTATGCATAACAGACAGATACCTAATTCGAGTTCTATTTACTGTAAGGTCTACAATCCGAAAAGACACACTGTGTCGACCTTCAAACATTTTGGTGGCAGCCTTCGAAATAGATATATTTCTTGGGAGAACATTTGTCAAGAAGAACTATACATTTTGACATAAAATACTACCTACTAGCACGTTACATAAGGCTGATACAGAGACCTGAGGGCAGTATCAATTTGTTTGAACTGTTCGCCTTGCAAACCGATGCAAGCCCAGTTCACAACGAAAATCGTAATTCCAACCACACTTTTCTGTATGACTTACACAATCCCAATACACCTGATCGATTCGAATGAAAACTTTTCCTCCAATCCATCTCAGTTAATCAAAACGTATCTGAGGCTGATCACGAATGGCTAAAATAAACAAACATAGATAGCGGTTGCGCTCTTTACGTACTTTCACTCATCTGCTTTCGATCAGACACTATGGACCAACGAAAGTTGTGTATGTTGTATTTATGTGCCTATATGCAATTATCATCGACATACTAATATCAATAAAAAACAAATTTAAATCACTACATGACAAGCACAATTTTTCATCTGACCGAGAGATATGGCGCGGCGCTCGCACGCAAAACGCAACACACTCGTTTCACTTGTATACGAACAGACAAAGAAGAAACATAAATAATTTCCTATTGAGTGCATAACTTTTTTGAAAAAAAAATAAACAATAAATTAATAGTAAAATATCATTGCATCTGGCCAGACAAGGCGACGGTAAATTAACCAAACGAATGCACAGATGCGTGCGAGTTACCAATTTAGTGTTTAATTTACGCGGTTTTAGAGTTAAAAAGTTCATCTCTGATACAATTAGTCTTCATAGCTGGCAGGTGGAATGGGTATGTGAATGTGATGAGGCTTACCTGGAAAGAGAAGAAACGAAATAAATTATTAGTTTTGAAGCTTGATTGGGATATATAGATGAGGAGAGCTTAAAATGGAGTTAGTTTGGAAGGCACATGGTTTTTTGTTATGGGTTATAGAAACCTAACCACAAAAGTCGTTATGGCAAATGTCAGAACCATCTTAACCATTTTTAAAATCATAAATTTTCCTCTACAAATCGATGGAGGATGGAGATAACGACTGATGATAATCTCAAGCCTGTTGCTAAAAATTTGATATCAAAAAAAAATTAAGACGAAAGGTGTGGTTCAATGCCTAAAGTATTTATTTTAGAGTATAATGGACGCGTATGAAAAGGGTAGTTTAGCAGAAACTGCTCTGCAAGGTGTAGTTTGGAAAAAGAAAACAAGCCAGCACGATAAGAGAGGTTGATCTTGGAGGTGTGGAATTGTCACCATTTTCGGCACAAAAAGAATCAATAATTCAACGTTAGGCTTTAAATACCTGGTTCATTTAAAAAAAAAAACAATATGTAGGACTTGGGGTTTGAAAACTGATTTGGTGCAAAACTAAAAAAAATAAATAAAGCATAGCTATTGCAAGTGTGCTATGTATTAGCTCTACGACAGTATTGGACAACTTTTCGCACTTAGTATGCAGTTGCATTTAAAGAATAGAGTCGCTGGCAACTTGCACTTTTTCACTACACGATCTTTAGCTACTGCCGAACAGTCTAAAAGAGACAGATCAAGTTTCCCGCTTTTGTCAATTGGGTCTGTTGTAATGCACACTTTTATCAGAGAAGCACAGTGAAAAAAACACTTACTACAACCTATTTGACACTTGGCACCTTCAAACTTCATAATAGTTAGGTATTTATCGCTGGTTAAAGATGTGAGCAGATATCCGATCCTGAGTGGAAGGGGTACCTTTGTAAAGGCTGTTTTTTTAGAGGTTGGTTTTTCTAATAGAGATAAAACTGTCATTTTGTGGTCAAATCACGCAACTCTAATGTCATTTATGTTCAGTTTGGTTTGCCAATTCATCATGAACAGGTTGACAAATGAACAACCTTGCAAATCGTGCAATTTTTTTTTTTTGAAAATAGTGGTTCAGTTCGCGAAGTTTACCGCAAGCTTCGTTCATTTTATGGTCGACATAATCGTCCATCAGAGCAATTAATTCGGTTAACCATGGATCGTTTTCGCACTACGTTTTCTCTATGTGATAATACGCATCCGCAGACACGTCGAACAGTGCGCACCGAAGAAACAATTGCCGCTGTAGAGCAAAGTGTTGAAGGGGACCCGAATGAATCGATTCGCCATGCACAGCAATTGGCCATGATAACCGACTATTTTGTTCCCGAATGAGTGGATGAGATGTGGTTCCAACAAGACGGCGCTACATGCCACACAGCGCACGTCACAATCGATTTATTGCAGGAAACATTCCATAAGCGCATAATTTCGCGGAATGGACCTGTCAATTGGTCACCAAGATCGTGTGATTTGACACCATTGGATTATTTTCTTTGGGGATATGTGAAGCCGCTCGCCTACGCTAACAAACCAGAAACGTTAGGGGACTTGGAAGCCAACATTCGTGGCGTTATTGCCGACAGCCCCAAATGCTCGAAAAAGTGGTTGAAAATTGGACCTCTAGATTTGGCTTTATTCGGACCAGCCGCGGCGGCCACATGCCCGAAATCATATTTAAACATTAATGGCATAAAATTATCCTTCCAATAAAGCCAAATTGATTAACATTAAAACTATTTTCTTGTGTTTTATTTCAATTCGAAGTTCTATACCTCTAAAAAAAAAACACCCTTTATATATGTTGATATAATAAAGGACACTTTTGAAGACAAATCAAAATGCTGGCTGATCTTAAATGGGAAAACCTTTTTTAAAAATATTGTTAGCAAAAGATCTGGAAACGAATAGCTTCTACGGGATACATAGGCACAGAGCGCACGTTGCGTTCGGGAAGTTTCATAATATTTGGGATTTATATATTTTCAGCGCACAAAACTTCGCGGCTCAGCTAAAGAAGGGAACTGCATTATCGGCACAACGTTAATGTTATATGAAGTTCATTAACAATTGGTGTAGTCATTGGGAAGGGTGGTGGTTGATTATTGACAAACTAAATCTAAAACAAGTAAAAGTGTTATCATCGGCCTGTCCGATGCTTTGATACCCTCCACTGCATACAAGTCATGCAAAATTGGTTTTGTGAGGGAGGTACCAGAACTACTTGACCGACATAGCCCATTTTAAATACCAACCTGAAGACGATAAAAAGAAGTCCTGTCACCAAATTTCATTCGCCTATAGCAATTCCTTTGCGCGCTATCGTGCTTTCAACAGGCAGACAGACAGACGGGCATGGCTAAATCGACTCAGAATGTGATCCCAATTCAGAATATATATACTTTATGAGGTTTCCGGTGACTGCTACTTGGCGTTACAAATGTAATGACAAAGTGAATATACCTACCTTCCTGTGGAGGGTATAAAAACAGAACGGAAACTGATTCTACTCGACAAACGATTATAAGAATTAAGGATTTTAGGTTTCGGTATTAATTTCTATTCCTATTTCGAATACTATAAAAATGGGACTAAAAGGCCCTGAACTAAGATTGTCACCAGAAGATACGTTCATTAAAATGAAGGAAACAAAAACTAAAATAAATGAACTTTTGCACCAAATTTATGATCACTTTCTTTCGATTAATGAACGAAATTTTTATTATTGTTAAAGATTTTAACTACAGATTGACCAACGTTTTGAAACTTGAAGACGACGGCAAATGACCATAACTTACCAGAACAAGAGTTGGGTTATTGGACTCAGAATGAAGCAGAAGACGAAGCGAGGCAGTAACTCTGAAGAAATTCAAAGAGACTAACACGATACGCTTAAGAGACTCTGAAGAGGCGAAAATCAACCCAAGCAATTAGCTAGTACGATTGTGGTATCTTTAAATATAAGTCTATATATAAACCGGTCATCAAAAATATGAATACATACTCGAAAATAATGAAAGAAAGTTGAATAGCAAGTGAAGAGAAGGGTGACTCAATAGACTAAAGAATAAATAACACACCACAGAAGAATGCAAGGTCATTAAAAGAAGAACATTATACACACACATTCATCGAATTTAGAATAATCCCCTCCAGGAGTTAGGTGAAGTAAATATTCACTTCGCTTGCAATAAAGTCCTTTCCTTAGATTTAATAATTGCCCGATAAAAATGATTCTCAAACGACCTCAAATAAAAGTCCATTCACCCCCATTTAAGAGCACACATTGCTGCAGGTAAGTCCGTCAGATTTCGGGATACCCCATTCAATGCTTATATTGAAAAGAAGACCCAGACCCGGTGAACCCAATCCCGCGCACTAAGCTCATTTCCAGACACAAAGCAATACCATGTCTGGTCTGACACACAAGTACGTACCTATTTCATTACAAACAACCCGACATCTGTTCATTCTGTAGCCTAACCTTACTCTAGACTCCAATCCAATCGAAGTCCATTCATAAAACCGCCGCCGCGGCCGCGCACAACTTCATTCATTCCTTTTTGCCAAACAGAAAAAAAAAAACATTTTCCTGCTTCGCCATAATCCGTATGCCTCGACCAGGCACCACAGCAAATCCTCTATATTAGTGTCATTTGTTCCACTTATGCAGACTGAAGTTGGAAACTTACTCTCCGACTCAAGTTGTAAACTAAGTTCGTATAGCAGAGTTGGCACTTCTCATTATAGAAAGTGCTTAGGCTCAGCAGTTAGCACATAAAGTTCCATTTCCTGGATAGATGCGCTGACGTCTCTCTCGCTCTCTGTCCCGTCTCTCGCATCTGCACAGCGTTACGCATCAGTTTGAACAAATATGTCACGCGTCTGCCCATTAGATACATATTCATGCTGCCATAGATACGCACGCAGGTATTTTATCAATAATAATGAGAAATTAGATCAAAAGACTCGGTTTTGTATACATATATGTACCTCGTGCACTTTGGCGTTAATATGGGTTGGGCCCGCCGTTCTCGGCTGCTATTCATTCATGTCTGCTGGTGACTTACCTGGATTCATGCCACCGCCGTGCCGCCGTCACCGTTCCGTTTTGGAGAAGAAACTTACGTGCACTTACACTCCTTAGAAAAGCGAACAAGCAAACAGTTATTATTGTCTTACAGTTTTGGCTATCTAGATACGCAAGACAATGGGCCAATAAAAAAATATTGTGTGCGGTGT
The DNA here is from genome assembly GCA_948293265.1 of Cheilosia impressa. Classification (NCBI taxonomy): domain Eukaryota; kingdom Metazoa; phylum Arthropoda; class Insecta; order Diptera; family Syrphidae; genus Cheilosia; species Cheilosia impressa. The sequence continues at coordinate 41,248,180 of OX411883.1, forward strand.
GCACGCTGTACGATATAGTGCTGTGGGACATGGCCATGGCGTATCTCTGGAGTTTATTAAAATACCAAAAAGATACGATGAATGGTTAATCATTGTCGGGCAGTGTGGCAGCGGAGCAGCAGTTGGGCTTTTGGGATACAAATGTCCCGTACACCGTATGAGTTACGATACGATCTACCAGGGAGAGGGGATTGTCGTGACCTACCTAAGGAACCTAAAGAAAGACCGAGCAGACCGAACGGTGCGATGTTGTGCATAGCGACTGCAAATTAGATTGACCACTGTAAAATACGATACACACCGTTATGAGGTGCGGGTACCACGGACTATGGGATGTGGGAACAATTGCCCGGATGATGGTGTCCAATGGAATGTTGAGTAAGCGTTTGTGTTTTATGCGCTGCTCGTCATGCTGTGTTGATTGGAAATCGTTTGTCTCGCATTTGGGTGACTAATTGCAACTTACACTGGAATGGGTGACCGAACCGTGAAGGACGATGACGGTACACCTTCGTCTTCGGGCAAGACATCTTTGGCGTTCGATATGAAGGTCAAAACAGTTTTGGAGTTTAGGGTCAAGTACACTCGAGAATGGCCATTATGCTGCCAGGCGTTACGTTCTTATTACGATTTTTACATAAAGCTAGGAAGTCGGTGAGATGATCCATATTCACCACATCAATTCCCGTACATTGGAGCCCATACGAGCTTACGTATGACGGCTACAGTGATGATGTTCTCTGTGGTATCATTGCCCTCTATAACTTACGACGAACATATTGAGGTGGTTCGCCTAGTTCAGCAACTTTCAGGCTTGTTTTACATGATTATTTAATAGGCTTCGCGTTAAATTTTTAAGATCAGTTTCTATCTAAGACCCAAAGGTCTTAAGGAGTTTTTTTTTAATTTGTATTTTTGCAGGAATCGGATCTAAAACACCAGCACAGAGCCACTGCGCTCCATCGATTGCGACTCAAAAATGAAAGAAAGATGCGATTAAGACTTAGACGGCTGAGGTATCACTACCTACTCACGAGGCTTTGCACAAGGGACTCTATACTCTGTGCATCAGCTTACATTGTAAATACTGTTTTAAAAATTCAGCTTTTTAAAATTCTGTTTCATAAAATTCGCACGTTTTTTTCCCAACCTTTTTTTTTATTATTTGCAGAATTTTGTAAAGCAGAGATGTAGAGAACATTTTTTGTTTAATTTGTAATTTTTTTAAATAGTTTTTACTTCTCTTCCTTAATTTTTCCTTTTTTTTTAATTAAATTTGTTATTAACATCTGCTTTTTTTTTTGTTTATATTTGTTAGTCGAGAAAACGCAGAATAAGCTGAAACTTATTGCTTTAAATTTGAAGAGCAGATATTTTTAAACAGTATTTCCCAAAATTCGGGTTTGAAATAACGCCGTTATCAGTGCGGTCATACAAAAAAGGAGCGTCTTAATCTCTATTCTCCGGGACCAACTATAAAGCATTTGCCATAGGGGTAGAGGAGAGCCTTCGGTTATAAGGTACATCAGTCGGCCCGGAAAAGCCACTCTCCAGAAACCAGAAAAGGTTTGAAGCTTGCTATTGTTTTACCCGTGCATGGCCTTCCAACCAACGGATTAATGGCAAATTTACGTCTTCTTCAGTTTAAAAATCGTCCATCTACCTGTATAAACCTAATGAATAGATGGGACGTTTGAAAATGATAATTAAGTAGAAGATGTTCCGATGTCCCGTTCCGCGGCCTAGGCTATCGAACAGACTAACCAAGCTTTGGTCCAATCCAGAGCTGCAAGAAGAAGGAATATTTTCTACAACAAAGAAGGTCTTTGTAGTTTTTACCCGTTTTTCAGTTTGTTGATAATTTTAAACTCACTCTGTATATCTGGAAAAAGTTGCGCTCTACGTAAACTCAAGTTGACAAGGCTCCCCCTAAGGTTGCTTCAAATCGTTAACTAATGGAATCGCGGGATATTGCTCAACATAATTACAGAGACTCGCATTTAATAATAAGTTACTGCAGCAAAGTTGAGACTTTTTTAATTCAACGCGTAACGCTTTTGATAGGTCTTCCTATCATACACTTTTTCGCATGTTGTGTTCTCAAGACGTGTGGTTGATTTTACCTATGTCAAGTAGAAAAGTTTCGCCCAATATATCCAGAATTTGAAGAGCTTTACTTCCAACAAATTGTGCGCAAAATTTTAGCATTTTTATTTCGTTAAAATGATAGATTGGGTTCGAGGGTTATCGACCGACTAATTCTAATCGAAAAGAGTGTTTTAAGACACCCACTTACGCACGAATCCGATGCGATCTGATCGTTTCCACCGATGGGTGTTTTTATCTGTCAATAAGCCCCACAGCGACCTGTTAATATATAGCTATAACTTTTTCTATTGAATTTAAATGATCAATAAACTTGAAATCAAATTCCGTTGATCAATAAATATCCGAAATGGGATAATAACTTTTCGTTAACGTCAATGTTTGGGTTACAGATTTTTTTTATTTTTTTATTTTTAATTTGATGTCAAAAATCCCTCAATTAATTTCCCTTCATTTGCATAGACAACGTAAATTGGGTTCTGAAATGAAAACCATAGCCACCAACGAAAGAGAAATGACTATCAAATCAAACACTTGTAACAGAACACATCAGACTTTCACTGCAAATATGTATAGAGGATCTCCACACACCGAACAGTGATGCGAAAGACAAAAGAACTCGTGTTTGCATAGAATGCAAAGCTTAAGGTTTATTTTTTCGAAAATTAATTAGTTTTACTAATTACTGGCATATGGCGGCGGGTTTCTTTGCTTTTGTGTTATCAATAACAATTTTGCCGGGACGGGGAAATTGGCAAAAATTCCTTAGATAGCAGGGGGTACGAGTAAAGATAAATATTCATACAATGGGATTTGGGTCAAGTGTGTATATGATATGAATATGTGTATGGCAAACCGAGACTAGACAAGCGAAGGCCGAATTTGTGTAAAATCGGAGCAAATGCAAAAGTTGGACTAAATAATTTTGTGGTCCGAGTTGCCAGCTGAATGTGAATGAAAGTGATGACAATATGAGATTCGGGTGAAAGTGATTACATTTTTCGTGGGTATGAATATGAATGATGAATTGGCGAGCTCTTTTGACTGTGTAGTTGAAGCCAAAGTGTGTCATGATCATAATTTTCAAGGGTCAAGGGTAAGAACTTTGATTACTGAGAAAAGGTTTAGTTTAAATGCTGCCCTTTTAGTTAGAAGATACGACGGACGGCCGCGTGGAAAGTGCTGCTATTCACTTGATCTTTGGAGCTCTAGCGGTTGTCTTGATGATTGTCATCTCAAACCATTAATTAGGTCTAAGGTTACATGCTTAAGAGCAGCATTCAGTTCAGTCCCCAGCAATAAATAAAACTTTTCCAAAAAACTACAGAAGTGGAGATACCTTGTCATGGTCGTTAAATTTTGGTAGCATTGTCGCCCGGACGATCATCAAAGGTAAAAAAAGTCATTACATACTGAGAGTACTTTCTTAATGAGCATATTTTGTCGTCAACACAGGGAAACCACCCTCTGAGAGGTTGCGTAAGCGTTCTATCAATACCATTACCGATTTGAACTGACTCATAAAAAATTGTACCTCTGACAATTAACAAACAGTCGGTCTCATGATCTCAATCGACTTAATAGAGGACGCCTGCTTGATTTCGGGAATTCTACGACATGTTTTTCGGTCCGAGTAGGGTGGTGCCATGTGCTTTTTCTTTTTAAGCAAACATATGGCACATTGGCTCAGTGGTTAGTATGCTGAACTTCTAAAGAGGATTTGAAGAGAGACGAAGGTCAACAAGAGTGTGCTTCTATGACAATAATGGATAGTGTATCAGAACTCCTTTCAGGATAAGCAAACTTTGGAAACAGCTTCGCATATTCGCAGAAGTAAGACCTATCTCAAGGCATGTCAAGCCTTATAGGTGCACGAGATAGCTATTAAAACAGTGAAGTTTGCAACACAAATTGATATCACCAAAGGAATTGAATTTTCTGATTATGAAAACGTAACAAAATTTCTCTTGAAAGCCTACACTTTGAAAGGTATACAAAGCTATTGCAAAAATTCAGCAAAAATACTTACAAAATTCACCCACTGACTTTACATTTTGACACAATTAACCTTCATTTAGCTCACTGCTTTGGATACAAACTTAGCTGAGTCTTGAGAAATGGTTCAGATGAATAGCTGGATCATGCAAATTCTTCTGCAATCAGGGTTCGAATTGGTAATTCGTGAATCGACTTAAGTCGACGAACCGGACCCAACTCACAAGAATAGCATCGATCGGGGGGATTTTCTTCTTTAATCTTTTGTGATCTTGGGGGTAAAACCGTCTATCAATGTCACGAGTGAACTCTTTGAACTTCAGAGTTTTGGATTTCGAAAAATATTCATGTGCTGAAAAGTAATAAATGTCCTTACATTTGAGTGGTATAGATACTCTATTGTGGTTTGGACAGGGTCTAAGTTATGACAACCTTACTGAGAGTGATTTAGAAATTATTACGCATTTGAGATCTACGCGAAAATGAAGTGGGTTACACCCAGCAAGGACAAGAAAATGTCTCCGAAGTGATTTCCGACTAGTATAGCACCGACTGACACGCATCTGATAAAACGCCCTTTAAAATAGCAGGCTACAGGAGTAAAACATGAAAAATCTCTGATGCTGCAATACAAACGTGCCAGATCAGTGTAGGATCACATTGGGCTAATGTCGCTAGCAATGTGATCTTCAGCAAAGCGACGTGTTTCTGATACCTAAAGAAAAGCGCTTTGTCACCAGCGTGCTAGGTTACTGAAAGCAAGATCACTTTGGCCAGTCTTTCTCTGATCACAAGAGAAGCCGTAACTGTTGCTATGTGTGCAACAAATTTGTGAAGCCAAGATCAACACGAAGATATATATTGCTAACGTTCAGTATCAGATATCTCTTTAAAAATAATGCTAATCACAATCGTATTTAATCAATGTAACCACCGATTGTTCATTCGTCCCAAAAGTGCTCGAAATTCTGTTAATTTCCCAACGAACGCTTACGAAAACTGATTCCAGGCACGATCAATGATGACGATCATCAGCTGATACAGTACCAAAACTTTGAGACTGTTTCCAAACCGAACTGATCGCACCCTTCCATATTTAATGGATCACCACCAAATATAGCCGATACAAGAACCACAGTTGTCAAATCTTATACACCCCATCATTCCCGCATTCGAAAACATCACTTCTCCCGCCCAGTCCATAAGTGATTGACCATCGCACAGCCAAATAATGAACCCGCCGCCAAACTGTACCAACACACAACGAAATTCCTTGTCACCGCATCGTTGTTGGTTTGCCATACTGTGTTTCGATTGCGCTTCTTATCCGATGATCTCTCTAATTGAATCTCCACCAAATCTAAAGTGGATCACATAAGTTGCCTTTGTCTATTGCCAGAGTGTGGTGTGGTGCGTTCCTCCAGTCCAGTCGCACAGCACCAACAAAGCAAACAAAATCCAAAACAAAACCGTATTCATTTGCCAATTGAGGAGATGTGTTACCACTCTAAAGGAGATGCCCCCCCTGCCACACCCCCGTGCCAACCGACTGGCACAACATTCACAATTTGTAGGCTGTTTTGGTAGAGATTTCTCGAGATGATGTTAACGTGTCTCCCAGCCGCATCTGTGTTTGTGTGTGGTTTATTTTTTTTGTCGTCGTCGTTGCGCCCGGTTAAGAAGTTCTTCCACATACCTGAGCAACAACACAACAACACAAACCGACACGAAGAAGACGAAAACCAGGAAAGATAAAATAGATTTTAAATTATGCACACGGAAGCGTATCCATGGAAGATTAGTTCTTGCGTATATACCTTCAACGGCTGCAATGATAGCCCGTCGGCTACCTCCCCGCTCCTGTAGTCGTACATTGTTACTGCCTCTATACGTCTAGTTGCGTTGCGTTGCATTGCTGCCGCTGCTGCTGCTGATTCACAATTGCTACTCCTGTTTGCCCATTTCTGAAAATGCGGTCCTAGCCATATTCGGGAGGAATTGGGTAGAGTAGATCCACAAGAAGACGTGTGGTATCTCTCCGACGACGACGCATCCGTTAACCGGTCGCAAGTAAAACCATAAAAATGGCAAACTTCCCATATGTGCCCAGGGCCACATAACGACTTGTCAATCAATCTCCTTTACCCGGCGATTGTCGATCGATCGTGCGCCTTGCACTTACTCCACCGGCAGCCGTCCATGATCTCACGGCAGAGATTGTGCGTTCTCTCGGTGGTGTGTATATATATCGGCAGGCAGAAGGACAACGACTATGGTCAGAGAGTCAGTGGAATCTCTTTCTCGCCATTTTTGGTCACAAGGAGGAAAATGGAAATTCCTTTATTTGATTGTTTTTTCCGTGCACGTCCGCACAAATTTCCTCCCCACCAGAGAGAAATGGAAAACCAACACCAAGGAGTCAAGGAAAAATGTTTTCCAAGTATCTCCTCCCAATAAATATGTCAAATTCAGTTTAAATGCATTTGACTCGTCATTGCTAACGTTAGGTACACCAGACAGAGCCGATATTGCCTCGGCAAAACGGAACCAGGAATAGATTTTTCAGCTGGGAGGTGGCAGAGGAACATGCGGTAGCAGTGAGCTTCCTCATCAATCTCTCCCCATGGGGGTTTGTGTTGGGCTTTTGTTTCTGGCTGCATGTAGCCGTGTATTGGATATTTATTGCAATTGTTGGTCAGTTGCTGGCAGCTCCAACTCCCATACACCGGCGATGTGGACAAAATTATCCAAAACAGTTAAATGGTACAGTATTGAAATTTATTTGTATGATTAGAAGTACAGTGCGCGCGCACAGCAGACGAGTGGAGTATCTTATGGATGCAAACGGTAAAATGTGTGTATGCGGTGCTTCCAGATTTTATTGCAATTTTATGCAGTACCTACCGATACAGATTGTGAGAGAGAGAGAAGGAGCGCGCGAGATCATGGTGATACCTGGAATGTTTCATTGATTTCGATTTATTGGAGCCATTTTGATGGTGAATTTGTGCGCATAGCTGAATGGGCAGAACGGTAAATATTTCTGCCATTGTGATCATGTCAAATTAGAGGAAGGAAATTTATAAGCGGTATGCGGTTTGCCCATCGAATGGCATACACAGATACCGGGAATCGGGTGCCAGAGTGTTTTTGGTATATATTTATAGATATATGTATTTAGTGATCGGCGATCGTGCCAGTGACCTCAATATTTGGCATATGACGAGATCGTGCCAAAAATTGGAAAATTCGTGTGATAGATCAGGTGCTAAGTAACGAACGGCGACGATCATCTAAAATATGTATGTAGTGTACGATTAAAATCAACGACAATCGTGTTAGATCTTTCCTTTTTATGTTCCCATTCCCGCAGATCAACCCAACGTAAGCTGGGTTTCGTTTCAAAGCTGAAAACAACATAACACGAAAACCGATCTTGTCGAAGGTGAAGCGTACCTTAAATGGAAGTGGGAAATGGCACTATAGGGAAGATGAGGCTATACAAAAACTAGAAGTCGAAGCAAGTTTTAATAGAAATAAACAGACTTTGGAAAGATCAACCCTTTATATGAGAGATCAACATTTAAAGTTTGGTAGGTGTGATGAATTTCTTTAAATCTGCCCTGCATTCTTTTTTAAGTATGAGAGATCAACATTTAAAGTTTGGTAGGTGTGATGAATTTTTTTAAGTCTTCCCTCCTCTTTTAGTGAAGGACACAACTAGATTATCTTCTTAAAACCTTTTCAGATCTTGACATCATAATTGAGGGATGGCAGTCTAATGGTCATTAACAGCACGCAACGTCGGAAAATGCACTTACATCTAATGAAGCGATAGCGACACGATGCAGTTGGGTTAGGTGATATTAGTAGTGTTAGATGGGCCCATCGCGAGTAGGGAAGCCTCAGACACCTAAACCAATTCGGGAATACAGTAAATTGCTCTACAGAACCGGAATATAGCCTAAATTTTGTTCAAGAAAGCAACCTCCTTTCAATTGCTGAAGAAGGTACTCGTACTTAATTCTACTTTGAGCAATGGACACCGAGGGGAATGAGGCTCTCCTCGGTTTTGAGTCCATAAAAGTAAATATTGAGCTATTATTGCCTTGAAAGGTTTGCCACGCATCTCTACATCTATTTGAAATAGCACTGCTGTCTACCCTAGTCTATAGGAACCCTTAGAAACTTGAGTTTTAAGAAAAATGTGAGCACGTTTCTTGAAGGCGATTTTTCAATTCAAGGGTGCTGTCTCATTGTCATGTAAATGAAAATTTTTGAGCTTCTTGGCGATTTAGTGATCAGATCCAGTATAGAAAGACATCAATTTGAATGCCGCTCAAAAAGTATTTGCTCTTTTGTACATGAAATAGCTTCTGAATTCGAAAAGGACTATTGCGAACTGCGAACAAGGGAATATTCGTAGTTTCTGACATTTCATTCACAGGAAAACAGTTTTGGGTCGCAGATACCCGCTTTTCAGTTTCCTGTGGATCGCGATTGTATTGCGTGGATTTGTAAGCAATTTTATCTCATGTGAATAGTCCTTAAACGATGCTAGGAACTGGACATACAAATAAATAAACGAAGACCTTATTCTACAGTCATTTTTAAATATAGGAAGAGGAAGAGTCCAATTGAGTGAAATTGACTCCTGGTTGTATGCATGGTGACTTCGACGACAAATTGCTCCTTATTATGCCCGTAGACATGGGAACTGCATGCATGATGATTACTTTACAAGGGAATTCCAAAACGTAGTCGTACAATGCAATTGCGTAATTATTGAGTAGGAAACAATAGATTAGATATAAAAAAAGTCTCGACAGAGAAAATTTACTTGACCAAATGTAACTATCAATATAAATTGATGGAGGGAAGACAACTGCATGTCGGATGCAACTCAAGTATATATGTCTACCATGGAATGACATTTTCTTTTTAAGACGATGGGTTGACTAATAGTAGTATTTAAGCGAGGTACATGTACTACTATAATAGCCCTTAATGATGGGTTTCCTTAGCTCACTTTATTACCTGTAAGCTACTTGTCGACCATGATTTAAAAGCACCTTCATACTTGGTATGGATGGATGAGTCTTACATGACCTATTTCGCACCACTTTGTTTACAACGATGCGAAAGACTAAATACTATAATTTATGATTTAAAAAGTCCAAAGTTATGATTTAAAACCTATTCAAAAGCAGGATAGACTATTCAACAAACAATTATCCACTCACAACTCCATTGTGGAACTAGGTCAGCGTTCGGTTAACTTAAAGTGTTGAGCTTACCTGAAACGAAAAAGGAAAAAAACGTTAGGGTGTGTCTGTGTATACCACCTATACTTAATTACTATTCAAGATTTTTTTAAAACAAATACAAGTCGGGTTGTAAAAAGAACGTCGTAGGTTGTTTTTTTTTTTCTGATTCTAATGAATAATCGAAGCTTTAAACAAAAATGAAATTTAGAAAAGCAAAGCTTGAAAGTGAAGCCTAAGAGTGTTTGGTAGAGGGCGACGATGCTCATTTCTGCTATTCTTTTTATAGGTCTTACAATGAAGCTTCTACAGATTGCTGGGGGTCTCAACAGCACAGAATCGACATTAAAAAGGGGTAAACGTCTTTGGTGCCTATGTCTGCATTACCCTGCATAATGTGGATAACATTCCAAGGGATGCTTCATTCCACTGAGTATATCACATTTGATTTCGCCATAAGTTAAGACAACACTTTCCAGACATTTCTACTCTGCCTGCTTGCTATATTGTATTGAACTATTATTTTCGCAGTGTCAATCTTCTGCCCACCGACTTTTGCCATTCTCCATCACATTTGCTCTCATTTGGTAGAGATCTATAGTTAGCGTAGTCGACAAGGCTGTATTTTAATAAGGGAGTCCATCCCATTCCAAACCACACCGAAAACCGGTAAACAAAAATTTGGGGCTAAGAATTGCATCCTTGTCGAGCACCACTTTGAAATGCAAATTCCTCTGACAGCGTTTCTCTATATGCAATTCCAGTCAGGACGAACTATTGTCCTCCAGCTTCGACATATCCGATTTCTGATCTCAAGCCCGATTCTGTCGATGTGAGGCGTCACAAGTCACAAGACCTTGGGAGGTTTGTTGTCATTCGATAACATGTATTTTGCAAGATTTCTTGTTTCGTTTTTCTTGAATGCGAAAGTTGTTTTCGTTTTCTATTTCATTTGTTTCGTTTCGTTTTAGAAGAGAAGGCAGTTAAATGGAGTTTTAATCGCTTTCGCGTGATTTCTTTCGTTTCGTCTTTCTGTAATGCGATTCGTTTCGTTTTCTTACAAAATTCCATTATTCATTTGACAAAAAAATTCTAAAAACGATTCCTGCCATCGCAGTAAGCCCCATACAGGGACCTTCAAAGATAACGAAGGAAAACTTGCAGTGGAACGACAGTCAGTGTTCAAAACATGGAAAAGCTATCTCTGCAGACTCCCGCTGAAATGATTCAATTTAGATAATAATAGGTAAGACTAAAGTCGACCTGAACAAAATGAAGTGAGGATACCATCATCGAAGCTGAGGGCCAATAAGGCTTGTCCAGTCCAGAAAAAATAGACCCCTTCAGGTGCACCAAGAGGTAGCAGTCTAACACAGCGTTTAAGATACTATCTGTCATATTGTGTAAACTTTTCAAACAATTCGTAAAATTCATTTGGGACCACTGCTTCGGTCCATATTAATATCGATTCAAAGCCGCCTATAACGGTATTTATATAGATGAACTAAACAGGAGCGTTCGCTAGTACAAAAGCGACATCAATAAGTCTTTTGTTTAATAGGGAAAAACCAAGTACATGCCGTCAAGAAGAAGAGGCACCCAACCAACAGCAGATACTTCACAATCGAAATCTAAAACTTTGGGGTAGTTAGCGACTTCGTGGTTAGCTGTTTCTTTGGACTCACTGTATAAGATTTTTACAATACCGCTCCCAACCCTGCCTCATGAATGTGAATCTTGGACTCTTTTCTCTCCTTTAAGGGAGGAACATTTTTCCAACAGCTTGCCAACAACGGCATAAAATACAAAATCGATTAAACAGTCTTTTCCCTCCAATCCCATCACGTAAGCAGTTAAACGAGCGCCAACAATTGTATCTATAAGCGCTTGCATGCAACCGCCAACCCCTGCATACGGCTTCTGTAACCAACAACCAACCCTCGACTTACGATGCAAAGCCTTTCTAATCGGGGTCATCCAATCGATTTGACGTGTTTTTGTGCTGTGCAAACGTTTTGCATTTGACTTCTAAGCAACTTGCTCAGTCAGTCGTTTTCCAAAGCCCACCCACCTTAAGTCGCTCCAAATACCATTCCAAGGACCAATTAGCAGATTAACCGCATATGGCAAAAATTAAACACCCATGCAACATTGTAGCGGAATCAGGCGCCTTTACGAGTACCCTATACCAGCATCTCTGAGCGCAGTGGAAATTCTTTTGCATATGACCTCAATTCCAAAGCTCCGCATATCTACATGCATTCCACTGTACCCAACCGATGGGCACTCCTCGCTGTCTAAACACAGCCGTGCCGTCGCAGCTCAACATCATTGCAACATCGCATCGCACATAAACAACTAGCGTGTACCCGCTGCAAAAGCAGGTTCCGTATGCGTCGTCGTCGTCGTCCGAAATGGCGAAATTCTAACATTATACCGTAATCATAATCAAGATTGAAACCACACCGGTGTGTGTTTGCTGCGACTGAGACCAAGAAACGTTCTCGCTGTCTCGGTGGAAGCTCGCAAATTAATCGCCAAAGCCATGAATGCACACATCAGCATCGCGGAATCATCATCATCATCATTAAATTTTCCTGCTGCATCCTCCTGCTGGTGGTGTGGTGTGTTCCTACTCGCAAGGAGCGTTAGAAAATTAATATCACTCGCGAGCCTTCACTTCACGGTAGGTAGTAACACTTGTTTCATGTTCCACTCGCGTCGCGTCGTGGCCCGACGTCGCAACAGAAGGTCATACAATATACCATGGCGTGGATACCGCGATATGGAAATCAACTGAAGAGGATTTGCGTACACAGCTTCCAGATGATGACGATGATGCTCAGTGAACTGGGGGGACACAGTCTTCTTTTTTTTGCATAATATCGCATCCTGTTTCGTCCCTTGGTGGGGTGCGGTGTACAGTTCTCTTCCTCGATTCTAGTTACGACAGATGGTAATCATAATTCTCTCATGGTCAAGAATTTTGGAATTCTGCGAGGACGACTACGAGTAGGTATCGTTGTCGTTGTCACCGCGTGTTCAAATGGTCAACACTGGGCATGTGGTGGAGCATCACTTCCTCCTTGTATTTTGGGATTCAGCTGACAGATAAGATAATATGAATGACGATGATGTAAGCAACATGGTGATGGCTGCAGCAGGAGGCTTGATAGAGTAGTTAATAACGATTAGCTTTTGCCCAAGGGATATAGGCGGTACGAGGAAACATTTACGGCGATGTACTCGTTAGGCGACTTGACTATGTTGTTGATGTGTGTGACGCTAATGTCGAGTGAATTCTTAATATTTTAAAGCTACTCCTGTTTTTATTGGAATGGTCTAAATATTTATAAAACGGAACAACAGGAAAATCACTGGTGAGTCACTAATAGTTATCTAATAAAGTTGTCAAAAAAGTCCTAGATGAACAAGTAATCGATCAATTGGACCTAATAATCAATGTCATCTTTAAACGAAGTTTAAGCAGTAAAAACTAACCGTTGGCATGGAGCTACTGCTTTTGCTATGTTTTCAAAAATGAAGGAGTGGTGAGTCACATCTCATTTTTACTTTTTTTCTATACATAGCATGTTATGTACAAGTTTTTTATAATAAGTTCGGCGTAAAAAGTTCATAAATTAACTTATCATTATAAATCGATTGAAGATTTGCATTTATATGTCAATGAACTTATCGACCAAAAGCACCGCTGACGTTTTATTTTGATTTACCATCTGATCAAAGTCAAATTTGCATTAAAAGGTATCCCACTCGTAGTTATCTAAATGAACTGGGGAAAAATCACTGGTGACTCAAATGATGACAGACAAGTGGTGCAAGAGTGATTTTCAAAAAGATCGACGCGAAAAGCTTTCAGGTGAACCAGTGATCCCGATCAGTCGAATACAGTTTTGCACGATCACGATATCTAACTCACTAGTGGAGGAATGTGCAGCCGACTAGATAAAAAGAAAATAACAGAACTCCTGTTTGTGACATGGGCGCTTTGTCGTATTTTGACAAATGAAATATGAGAAAAAGTGTCGGAGTCAAAACAGAGCCTTGGGGAACACCTTATACGGTGAGATGTAGACTTGAAACCATCCTAGAGAACTTAACTTAACTTCATCAAATCGGTGGTGGACCTGCTGGCACGAACACCGTATGTCATTGAGAAGTTTTCGTGATTCCAGATATTCCATAAGCTGACGGTTGATCAGCGTTTCCATTAACACTCATGCAGTCAAGCGACATCGAACAGTTGTTCAACTTGCAGGCACACCAATTTATTTTGCATGCCTTTTGATTTGACACAACGCACAAACCGCAAAGGCCAATTGCAGAAGATAGAAGTCAAATAAAATTCGAGGCGCTAGTGAGAGGGTAAGTGAGCAAAATACAAGAAAAAGTGGTTAAGGTAGGGAATTGGGAACATTTTCAACGATTTTTGTTCTTCTTTCTGGGCTAAATTTTTTAAGGTTTGGGCGCTTAAAGCAAACTGAATTTGACAACCCCGATTTTGGGTGGCACAAGTAGAGTTATTATCATGATCAACCTCATGTTTTGAATGTGATTTTAATAACCCTTCAGTAGCTCTCAGCTTGTAAAGCCACTGTAAAGTAATAATCTTAAGTTTTGGCCCAAGATTTTGAGATGTAAGGTAAAGGGACTAGAGTATATAGAAGCAAACGCAGTCACATGTGAGTGGATGTTATATCTACATCTACAAACAAGCCCATAGTTGTTACTTTGTGTTATAGAATTGTGACAGGCTTTTTGAGGTTCACTGATACTACTAGAACTTATGGTATTGTGTTACAGATGCAGTCATTAAGATCCAAAATAGTATCACCATTGGATGTATTTGCCTATTTAATTTACAAAACTAGAAGATCAATAAAGGAATGGAGATGATAAAAGCAACAACTATATAAAGCAGATTTCAAGAAACTTGGTGATCTTTCATACAGAAATTAATACCTTCCGGAAACATGTACCTACACCAAAACCAAGCTTTGCACCCTTTCCGATATGCGTCATTTCGAAGTTTCGTCTTCAAAGATTATCGTGGTTTCGAATCTGCGAAAGTCGGTTCGAAATGCAATTTGACATCATCTTGTCGCCTTCACAGATTATGAATTGATGGGCTCGTTTCGTGCTCAAAACTGTATCTGTTGCCAGATTAAAATGCTTTACAAATTTTGACAACCTGAAATGGAAACTAAAGCAATTCAGAAACTATCTTCGGCTGTCAAATATCTTAATCTGCCTTAAGGTTTACAGTTCTGCGAAAGTATATCTTCCCAACTCAAACTACATTCTTTGCTATCTCCAATCGTTTCCTATGTAGATACACCTGTCTGTGCCATGCACATTTACAAACTTGACTAATTCAGATGTTGCGGCGATACCTGCTCCCGATGATTCATCTACGATAATCAGATTAAAATTGGCCGCCTTCCCTATCCCACCCTGGACATGGTTTTCTCGTTCCTCAAGGCTGGCAATCTTCCAGTACGATCAATGGGAGCGCACAAATTTCCTGGTCTATTTCATGCCGCTAAACAGAAACTGCAATGAAAAAAAAAAGAAAAAAAAACTCCCAACTTGACGAGATAGCGTGCCCGCTATATTGACTTTGGCATCCACTTTTCCTTTGTCTAGCCTCACACTGCAGAGCAAAACTCTGACGTTGTCTGACAATCGCAGATCTGCACGAGGATATGCTGCAGCACAACATGTGTGTGTTATATGCGCCAACCGCAAGCACTATCTACTTTCATAGTGTGGCAGGGAAATTGACTGCAATTTGGTGGGTTTCACATATGAATCGGTGCATTGCGGTTCTCCGCCATTTCCTTTGCCATTATAATTTGATTTTCATTAGAAAGACCCTCTCCGACTCCACAAAAAGAATTCCTTTTCTATGCAAATTTGGTGATTTCAGTTCCCAGAATATCTTGCTCTATGCATATTGAAGGGCAATTGAAAAGGTTGAGGTCGCGTTGTGAAGAAGTGCCTTCTTCCCATAGGTTATATGGTGTGTTGGATTTTACTTTTTTAACTAACACAATGGGTGCAGACTGCAGAGTCACGTGAGCATTCGGCAGATGATGCTGAAAGTTGTTTTTCACTTTTTTTATGTAGTGTATACAAATTCAGTGGCAATTCTGCAATTCATTATGCAAATTCTTGGTTAGAAAGTAAAAACACATTCCATTTCTTGTTGCGATTATGAAGAGTGTGCAGAAATAGTTATAGTTGAAATGGATAAACGAAATTTCTGAAAGTATCTGCATAGCTGCGGCGTATGTGGATGGCGGATTAGCATTGTGCGGTTAAAAGGCAAACAATGTATGAATGGTAAATCTGATCGTATGTGGGAAGGAAGAAAGCTGGTGTACGGAATTTCCTAGGCACATGGCCCATGTCACTATCGTCGGTATTGGCATTAGCCAGGGATGTTGTTGGGTGCACGACTACGTATCTTTGCCAAGACAACGAGTGCAGTGGAGAATGGCGCCCAACACGAGGCGAAAACTGTAGTTAATCCGAAATACTTCCCAAGCCGATTTCGTTTTAAGGGACATAGTCATGATAATCTTCAACCTCATTATCGGTTTCTGAACATATAATATATATCGACAACTGAAGACCAGCACTAGGCCTATCAGTGCGATAAATTATTGCATGGGAATGTCTTGTTAATATGCGAAAGTAATCCTCTTTGAGCAGGGCAGCTCTAACAAATTCCATCTTAGTGCTCAATTTCTTAATGAAATGGCGCCCAGCACGAGACCCCGACTGTGCCTCAGTTTTGTGAAGAAATATCCCTGAGAGTACGAGAAAGTGGAAAGAAGCAGGGAGTCTAGTTTCTTGGAGGCGATCCCCGACTATTTTCATCTGCATGATTTTAAGCCAAATGTGGGCCAAAGATGGGCCACAATTTTTTTCCTGCAGTTGTCCACTATCATACGTTTTTGCTGAATATAAAAAGGAGTGGAGTTATGTTCGTATTATGGAACAACCCATGACAAGATCTTGGTAGAAGCTATCTGCTGGTGCTGACCAACTGGCATAATATTTGAGTGAGAAGGACTTACAAATATGAGGTAGATCACTATTCATTGTAATGGGTTTTCGGTTCGAGCAAAAATACCAGTCTTTCTGCAGAACGATCTCGATTGATAGATAACCATTTACTGCAAGTAAACTCCAACAACGGGTGGTAGATCACTTTTGACTTTTCACATGGTTATATATACCGATATTTAAAAATGAGACTGCTGGAAGATCTTTTAAACTTACCCGCCATGTGATTGTAAATAGTTTCAATGGTTAAACCTCTGCGAGTAGAGAAGGAATGTGCAAAAGAACATTCTACCGATCTTGTCCACAAGGTCAACAAGTGTTCATACAAAAGAGAAAAGTAGGTTGATAATTTTTGGTATTTCTGGCATGTATTTAGTTTTAGCTCGCATAAATAAGATGACCATCTATGACGAAGAACATAAAAATGTTAGCCAGACGGCAAGACCCAGTTGAATGAGAAATGCCGATCTTCAAACAGTAGCCAGCTGAGAAACTTAAAAAACTGGACTAATAATACAGTCTGTTGAAAAACTAATCAACAAAATTGTGGTAGATCACCGATCTCTAAGTACAAACCTGCCTCAGGACCCCGCAATCTACCACATGTCACTGCCTCACTAAGAACCAGGTCTCAAAACGAGCTGGTAGATCACTGTAGATGATGTGCCAACACCTGAAATACGAGTCTTTCTTTAAGATGAGATTTCCCCATCGACAATAACGACAAGACACAAATCACAAAATTTATTTAAGTAGCCCAATCCTATCTACTTAGCTCTAAACGTCTTGCTGCACGTCTCCTTATATCATCGCGATTCATGGCCATCCGTACCGGTCAACGATGCTGTCAAATTTTTCTCTTAATAACCATAGCGTATAATTAAATTTTTTTTTAATTACAACCGGCATGGCAGTGAGCTTCCAAATTATCCATAAATCTTCCAAATTAACCCGGAGACAGTCGCCGATACATTAGTGGATCCAAGGCGTGTCTGTCCTCCTATATTTGTCAATATTAACATTTCAGCCATAAATATGCAAATAATTCGCCCGTGTAATAAAGATTCCTCATTAAAGTCCGCTTCGTGAAAGAATGGCATGCAATGGGTTCTTCCTGGAGACGAGGAGGCGTATAATGGGCACAAAAAGCGGGTCACATCCTCAGCCGTTCCTCCTTGTTCTCGCGCTCAACAGTAGTTGACCATGCGGCGGTTGTTTGGTGGTGCGCGGAAACTGAAGTTTTAATACCAAATTTAGTACGCAACAAGAAATTTATTTGTGTATTTATGAAGACGTTTTTATTGCCATGGTAAGTGAACGAAGAAAGGTTGGAGAATGGCACTGAGGAAAAGAATGACACTGCCAATGGGCAACCGTTATTTTGGACACCTTTGCCTCTGCGCTGGTGGTGGGCATGGGCACATTGTCCACTGTCCATGGAGAGAAGAATGAGACCGTACGTTTAAATTAGCCTCTTTGCCGGTCCATTCATTATTACTTAACTGGATATGGGTAATTTTTTTTTTCTGTCTTGCTCTTGATGTTGCCCTCCTCTTGTCGTTGTTCTGTGAAGGTATGGCCACCAAAGGGAAATGATTGGCAGATTTATGGGATTTCGAAAGCTTCGAGCAAGAGATACCCTATTGACCGCAGTTTGCATACACATAACTGGACGCTGCAAAGTTGGCCGTAACCTAATAGTGGACCGTGCCATATTTTGAGCTCCCTCGCGCTGTGTATTCATTGTTGCTGATGGAGCGAATCGCTGTGCGGACATTGTGCAATTGTCCATGCGGTCACGGGGTTAAATTTAAAAAGAGTTATTTTTATAGCCCCAAGCAATGTGACAGATAAAACCAGTGAGAAGAAAAATTGCCATGTGGCGGGAAGATGGTGTACATCGTGAAGATATGCAAGGCGGGGTGAGTACGTATATAATTTCGCTGAAGAATGTATTTTTGTGAAGCATAGAGACGGCGAAATTACTTAGGAATGTGTCCACCGGATCATTTGCATGATTTTAGTTTGTAGCGATCTGCTCATCAAATTCCGATACGGCATAGCAAAAACTACAATACAGTGAAGATTAGAATTGGAAACCATCGAAATTGATGAGGTAGATCACTTGAGGTCACATTACGATCTTTAGATAATAAGGCCGCAGCTGGGAAATCAAGGGATGTCACTATGCATTTCTTTCGCTGTACATGATAACTCTATAGAACGGGACTAGACGAGGGTATTTATGTAAATACTCATCTTATAAGAAAGACTGGTTCGATATACCACAATCCATAAGAGGATCAGTAACTGAACAGGAAAGAATCATTCCTAAGATTACCGATCTTTAAGTGAAATTTTACTAAAGAGCCTTACAAGTTGGTAGATCGTGTTCTTTTACCATGAGTATATACTTCAAAAATTGTTGATAAAGCTTACTTATGAAACCAACTGGAAGCGATGTTTTTACTAGTTTCAGACCAACTGGTACAAAAAACCTTCAACCCAGGAAACTCCTTCACAAGCCAATATAAATCGCAATACATACGAGTACGATGCAATGATTTGCACTACATTGGGCCTTGAAATACCAAGTGTATTTCCGCTACAAAAAATCAACTTCCGATCTTTTGATATCAGACTTCTAATGAAATGACACAATGAACTGGTTTCTGTATCAGCAGATATCGAAGACGGCACAAATAACTGGTAGATCAGTATTGAGCTGTTAATCTACAGAGTCTTTTATAACATACCTTGCTAGCTGGCACTTACATATTGCAGCATATATATATTGATTTAAGCTGTGCTCTGGGCCGTTGTGGAAGGGTATATTTTAACGTGATAGATCAACAACGGCTTTGCGTCCCGAGCCATTTCGAAATCGCAATGAACAGCGAGGCTGTAGAATTAAGTATGCCAACGCTTATGCGAAATGACTTTTTCCACAGTTAAAAATATGGCAAGATTAACAACGAGTTCCAGCAAAAGCTGCAGATAAGAAGAACAAAAAATTGCTCCACTCTTGGTCCGATCTAGCCACCAAAGGATCATCAGACTTTTCAGACAAATGCAATGGCCTATTTACAGCCAATCTTCACAAATTAATGAAGGCTCGATGCACTTTTAGACCTATCCGAGTAAATGTGTCCTTTAAAGACCACTAATAACTGCGATATAATTTTCTATGGCGAGGAGTAAGGCAACGATCGTTCATGGCTATACTTTACAAGGCAAAATTCCGATCTTCACCCAAAGAACTTACTCTACGCTTTGTAAGTCTGAAGGTGATATTGATTCAATTAAAAAATAACATTCAAGGACGAGGTAGATCACTAGTGATCGTGGATATAAAAACGCGATCTTCAAGCTAAAAACGTATTGGAATTTTAAGAACCTTGAAGTGGTCTAAATCTTCAACGTGAGTATATACCAACAATCGGGTGGATCACTATTACACTTCACCCTATGGACGATCAATATTAAGGCTTGGGCATATAAGAAATTCGTAAGCCGAGAAATACAAATACAATAGAAGCTCAAACCTCAAATATCAACAGTGTATAAAAAAAATCGAGCGCAGCAGCCTTTCCAAATCATCTCTGGGTCTTCTTGACTCTTAACTCAGCTCATTAAATAGGTATCTAAAAAAATTCTGACGGCAAATTGTGCCGAAAATATTCCATTAATATTCGCCGTCAATTCGTCTAGCCTTCTCCCAAAAATCCAGTTCAAACTATGGAAAGTTGTTCACCATTCCACGAGAAGCTACTCACGTTACACCAAAACAAATACCTGTTCGCCATAGTCGGCGCATATAATCATTTATAGCGATTATAAATCAAAGAACCTCATAAATACCATATTTAATTGATTCGCTTTTCATAAGCTAATTAGTTTTCGTTTCAAGTGTTTCTGCTTAAAGAATCGGTTTGATTTACCTCAGCTCCGATTTGATATACATTTTTCTTTCTGGTTTATTGCCCTTCCTTTCGATTGAATTTAAGTCGAAAATACAAAGGCAATCGCATTTGAACCAGCTAACGTGCATAAATTATCCAAATTTGTGAAGTTTCCTCCCAAATGATATTACAAGTCTGGCGGCGCAAACGACAACCCGCGATACAAATTACCATAATTCGATTCTTAATCGTTGGGATATTTAAATCGCCGGATTAGAGATGGACGAACGAGATATGCGCGCGTACATTAAGTGGATGAAAAGGTGGTTTCTCATGTGGGGAAACGCCTGCATTTTGGTTTAATCTCTATGTGCATCATCATAAACATGGATTTTTGTTCCTCCTTTTCGAGATACTCCGGCGTCTATATGGTGTGGATAGGTATTTTTGGATTTTTCTCTTATACACACGAATGGTAGTATCTAGCGACTTTCTCTTTCTGGTAAGAGAGATCCCACAAACAAGAGGTGTAGATCACGTACATTTAGATAAACATTTGATACGGCAACTTGGTTTATTTGATATTTGATAAAACAAAGGAAAGGTACGAGGAGCGGTAGTGATCATGCGAGTAATCTAACAGAGTGTCAAGGCTTTTTTGGTAATCAAACTGAGAAATGCCGCTATATATTTGAAGATCTTTTACTATCGGACTGGAAAGCAATTGTAATGGCAATGAGTAGGCAGAACAACGAGCATTCTACTTCATATGACGCCATATTGTGATGTTCTGTTCAAATTCGAGGATCAGTTCATTGATCGCTTGAAGAAATATCACCGAAATGATGAATGGTTATACTGTGAGTGGAACCACAACTGATGTTTGTGCATATGATCTTTGAGCTGATCGTGAACATAAAGTTATTGATCAGTCATGGTATATGACGGGGAAATCTTCATACAATGGGAGTGGCGAGTAGCGAACAAGTTCGAGGGGTCAACGGTTTGAGATATGGCGACTCAAATTATCAGTAGATTGGCGCAAATGATCAAGTTCTCGATCAATCTCACTTTGGTTCTTGATCGTTTCAAAGAAATTATCATTCATTGTCCCTATATTACCACTTTTGCGAATTACTTTCTAATAACTGTGATACAAAAGGTTTCTTTCGACAGCTAAGTAACCGAGATACACATGGTAAGCATGTCGGGTAACTTTAAGATTTCAAAAGGTTTTCCTGTGGTTTTCAAAGATTTATCCCCGACATATGTAGTGTATTTCATAAATATTTCCAAATTTCTAGCCACTGGAGATTTCCAATAGGATTGATAAAGATTTCCTAATGAACCTGAAAATTGTGCCTCAACCATTGTTTTAAAGTTGCTTCGACTTCTGAAACGTTTCAGACTCAACACAAGGATTTAATTTTACGGTTTACAGTTTTTTTCTTCCGGATAAGGGTCGCCAAGTGGTTTATTCTTGAAAAAACTCTACAGGCTTGGTACAGAACTAAGTCGCCTAATAGAGTTTTGATAATTTGTTCTAGATACATTAGAGGCGACGAAGAAGGGGAGCGAACTTCTCAGACACTTTAGACGCATATTTAAGGAAGTCAGACAAGGTCTTGTACAAGAAGCCAGTTCTATGGACTGTTGGGGGCCGTAAGAAAACAACATTTTAATAAACCAAAGGTGTTGTTGATGCAAATTCAAACCGCAAAGACATATTGACGCCTTAGAACAGGCTTTGTGGAGCCACTTTAGCTACAGCACCTTCCACAACCTTGATTGCGAACAAACAACAACAACATGTGTCCGGCTTCTTCTGAATCAGTGCATTCCGCGAATGCAAGTCAATGTTATACACATAAGCAACCCCAAACTTAATAAATCATCTCAACAATGCTCGGTTCACACCGACACCTATAGTACCTACTTCCTATTAAATCGCCTCGTACACACGTACTTAGTAGCAATCTCATAACCACCATCTACGGCAACTACAATGTCAGTAATTAAATTCACTCGAAAAACCTTCCCACATTCTAGCAGGGCCCCCCTGTTGATCATTTAGAAAAAAAAAAACCCCTCCATGTTCCGGGGCACATGGAAATTTCATCAGCAACAACTTAATTACACTTGATTCGATAATTAGATACAATTGTATCTGCATGCCTTTGCACCGACTGGAAAGGCAATTGAATTGAACAAAAAAAAACTCCGTTCATTTGTATTCATAAATCTAATTAATTACTTCCAACACTTGGCCATTATGGAGAAGTCGACTTCACCGCATGCCAATACACACATGTCGATGGCTAGAAAATGCCCGGACTGTAATATTTCTATCGACCTGCAGCTAGGCATAGATGGCGTTCCAAATGCATACACAAGACCATTGCGCTAACAGCATACCAGCCGTCACCATGCATAGTTAACTTGGTTAATTTGATTGTTGCATCAGTTATATTTGTTGCTTTTTTCTCGAGTGAACATTAAAACAGAACACAATGCCAGTCACTTGGGAATGGTTGTAATTTTGACTCTGCTAACAGGTTCCATTCGCCCCTTTCATTTGTTTAATTAAATGGGTTTTGGGTTTTTGGTGGAAACTCTCCAAACAGTGGGCGGACCTGCTTTATTTGTTTATCGATCTTGAGCGGGATCGTTTCGGTTAGCATCTATGAAGTTAATAAATTGACTTAGTCATTTGTTTGTAGGAACTATTCTGTTGTTTAGCGCTAGCATTAGCAGAAAGTCTTCCGGTCACAAGGTTGGAAAGGTGTCACGTATCTCTTCCTAAACATGAAGTTTAACCAGGCTATAGATCTACTGCAAGCAGTAATAAATATGCAAAGAGGTCAAAGATAAATTTATCACTAACAGCGCCTTTGATAGATAACTTCTGAGGTCTCAGCGGAATTTAGATAGAAGTGCCATGTCATTGCTTATGGGGCTTCCTTTTCCAAAAGGAATAATAGAGACGTGATTTTTTCGACGACTGTCCTCGAGAAGATAGACCTCCCAAGCTCCAAGAGTAGCAACTCAGTGCGAGACCTTAAGTTGCAGGCTTTCTCTAGACAAATGTAATAAAGCATGTCGACGATTGAAACAATTCATCCGGAAAGTAACTTATTACGGTCATCAAAAGTTTAAAAAAGACAAGTAGTAAACTAACCTACGTCCATACACTGAAACTTAAGCAAAATATTCGTAGATGATTGCAAAGCCGTTTATATGAACCCTAAGCCCGTCCCTAAAAGGTATAGTAAAGCCAAACTTCCCCCACACAGCATGGTGCAGCCCTCTATAGCTTAGTAACAACTTTAACTGTAAAGTCTGCTCAAAATTTGAGCCAGATTTTATGAAAAAAGGTGAATGGAAAACTACTTTTGAATTAGTCAGCCTTAAAAGACAAGATAGCGCAGGAAAGCCGTGTCTTGTCCGGCACGCCCTACCAAAAGTAGACCTCAACTAAGACCGCGAAACTAACAGCACTTGCAGCTAAAATTCGTTTGAACTACGACGGTTTATAACGACTATCAGTAAGTCACAAGTCAGAGGTTTTTTCAAGCTTCATAAGATTTTTTTTTTAGCATTTGATGGGATAGAATTTTTGTTCATGTCCTGAAGAACGGAGGCATCTGTGCTAAAATCGACAAAGGTCTGAATGATCCATCAAATGAACCATCAGTGAACAGTTTATGAGTCTTGACCACTTATGCTAACATATGGAGGGCCTCGATAGTATGTTGAAGCCTCGACTTACTGTTATCAAAATCTTACTAAAAGTGAAGTCGAAACTTTATTTAGCTGTGGTCATCAGAGCTTCGATCTTATAGGCATTTGCAGTTAACAAAGACCTCGCTGACTGATAGAGGCAACTAGGTTACTACACAAAAAGTCGCCTTATATCTGATAGGGCTACAATAAAAGCTGCCGAGGGCTACGCAACAGAACGAAATAGATATTCAGCTCAGATCAAGACGCACAATATTTTAAAAACTTTTAGCGTCGCATGCAATTTTAATTCAATTTTCAAAATGAGATTGAAGGGCTTAGCGAGCCTTCTTTAGTTGTCGTTTTACAGATATTTTTGATTTACAACCCACAGTTTAGTGGCGAATGGGCCTATCATTGGGCGCCAATCCTAATTTTCATGTTTTATCCCGCAAAAATGAAACTTATTTAATACTTTGGATGATTTTTATGTGAAAGGGTTGGGAAAACCTTTTTTTCAATCGCCAGGGGATATCACAAGCAACCCAATATTGCTCTAAATGTTTCCACCCTTGCTGACAGTTTCTTATGAAAGAACTTTCATCCTCTTAGCATACACAACAAAAGTCCCGATATTGGGCATAGCATCTTTCGGCACCATTTGCATCTAAACATAGTGTAAAAATGTCCTCGGTCAGACCACCATGTGAAATTCGGATTATTTATGTAGTAGTTGGTAACTCCCGCTACTGTCACCATTTCGACCATCAATCTTCGCAGCTTCACCCCGCCCTTGCACTGGATTAGTGAAGCCGCCTGTCTGGCAAAACGCGCGAAATTTCATCCATATGACTAATGCTGATTCTGAAAATTCACTATCTCTATACAAAAGTGCAAATTTGGCGAGTTCGCTTATCGACAAACAAAATAAACGCCAAAGCAAATCCACAACAGCCCCTACAGTGGACTTATCTAAACGTCGGTATCTTGCGTGTGTTGACACAAGGATAACAGCCTGACATCCGAATCTGTCGCAGGGGCAAACAAAAGAAAGTCATTTGCTTCATCTGCGCGTGTGTGTGGGAGCGGCAACCGAAAGAAAAACAAATTGAATTCGCATACCCACCGCAGTGCTGGTGCTGGAAGACAGAAACCAGAAGACAGAAGACAGAAGCCTTTGCCATTCCAAATGATGATGAAGGAGATTCATCAGCATTTGCATATAGCATATGCAACACGACTCGGGTGGTTCGAAAAAGTGAGTTTGATGGATGCGCAGTCGTCTCCCAGTGTGCGCCGTGCACAAGCTCCTAGACGATGGAGCTGGCCTACCACAGTTGATTGCGAATGCGCTCGAGAGCGATACCCAAACATAGCTATTTCATGTTAAACCACTGCCATCTCGCCATGATGCAATCATCTCATCTCTCAGTATCCCCGGCTATGCAACGCGAATGTCAGTGATTTGCATTTCTCTTTGGCAACGGCTGCGCAGGCGCACAAGCATTTTTGTTATCGTGTCCGTTCTGCGCGTTTTGCTCCGCTTTATCATGTTTTTATGGCTTTATTTGTTCTCCGCGCTATTTGTACTATGGCCATGGCTGATGTGCGGTTAGTGATTTTTATTTGGCGTTTAATCTCTGTATGCACACCGATACAAATGTATGTACCTACGAGTATTCGTGGATTACCAAGTGTGGAATTAAAAATTCTGATTGTGTAATTGTTGGTGTAGGTATGTCAGTGATATAGGGGAAACGAAGAACACCCAGCGCACCGTCTGTCTACCACAGCCGATGATGGTCATGTCCGGTTGGAGAGGGGCAAATCTATCTATGGCATGTCATGCATCAGTGATGGATGTGATGCCGTGTTACCTGTTGCCACACTCGATGGCCGAGGTATAGCAGGTAATTACATGGCTGAGCGTCAAGTGTGGGGTACATGCAGAGTGGCACTCCCTTCGGTTCTTCGGTCTTTCATCCGAATTTAGATACAAATTTTATTTTGTGTTTCTAATTGTGGGAACGACGATGTTCGATGATACACCAAGAAGTGATCCTTTCGTAATCTATTACTCATAGACGGCCTGTGTGCGCAGTCGCAATCGTATTGCACAACAGCATCACTGGTATTGTTGTTGTTGTTAACCTTTTAGACAAGCGCGGCGGCAGCATTCCATCGGGCATCGCGGTTTTGGGGCAAAATCAGTGTCCGTATGCTGCGGTAGATATCTGTGCATGTCCATCTACTACCGTAGCGTAGTTGAGCGTTTTGCGATTTCAATTGGTTGATATGGGTAGCGGGCTGCATGGGATCGATGGGTTTTTTTCTTTATTGTTATTTACGAAATGGCAAGACAAGACTGCACTTCACGTGCGCGCAGTGGTAGTACCAGCAGTCTTGGAATTGAATGGAATATGTTTTGACCATAATGTGTTTGGGAAAATATGCACAGATAGTTGTTTCCGTCGCCCCATTGCTGGGTTAGATGTATAGTTGATGTATTTGCAGGCAGTCAATGTTTTTCATCGGCAAGAACATTTTCATTTGAAAACGAATATCTTTCATCTTGAAGCGACAAAGGGGTTAGCCTTTAAAGATGGACTGGCGCGTAACGATGGTCTTGGAGAGAAACAGCTTAAAAATTCGGAATTTAGCGGTATAAAGTATCTACGTGGCAATGGATCCGACAGTGGCTTTAGTGTGGTGTTGCTGTGGCATAAGTGGATGGTTTTTATTGAGAGTAGAAGTTGAGGTACAAGTATATGTCGCCAATTTCTTTTTATAGAATGCCACTGCCGTTTTGCTACCACACCCTTGAAAGACTTGAAAGATTATATGACAATTAAATGAATGCGGGTTATCTAGCTCATCCTAGAGGTATTTAAGGATAAAACACGTGCCAAGATGTCAGATGAAAAATCGTGGCGAAGAAGTGACACATTACACCCACTGAGAGCTCAGGCTTAAGGTAAAGTAGACCTATTGGAAGCCAGGGAGACTGCTCAAATACTGCAAGATTCGGACTACCAGTGACCAATCGAAGAAGAAGAAATAGGGACTCTTAATCAAGAGAATGCTGCAACACAAGATGCTCATAAGATTGCGCTTAATAGAAAGGCGACAACTGGAGGAGAAGGCGAGGACATCGGCTTTAATGACGAAATAAGAGAGAGAAGGGTAGTTCTTAGCGTTAAAGGGCAGTGTTCGAAGGACCAAATCAGGGTTTGAAGTCTTCAGAAGAGGTCTGAGCGAAGGAGGACGTTTTGGTCATGGTGAAGCGTTGCCCTGTCTAATAGCATACACCAAACAAAAGTCACTTCGAACTGTTTGAGACTGTCATACTCCAACATGGGTGCAAAACTTCGCCATCGGCAAGAGAAAAGCCATGAAGGCTATAGGATCCAGTACACAGGAGTTGTCCTTCAAACAACCAATGGAACTGACAAAACCGACGCCACTTCCGGCTCTCTTGTGAATAGATCGACTGGGTTTCTTTATATTTACTTATTGAAACAGCTCGTGTGTCCTTCGCCTCAAAGTCATTATCCATGAAGTTTGCTCAACAAGTTTTACGTCTATGTAGGAAAAACAAGCTTGTGGCTTCCACAGCGGTTGTCATGTGCCTGGGACATTGAAAGATGCATTGTTTACCTTCAAATGTCATCTATAGAGAAGACAGAAAAGCCAAACGCTGCTCTGGCAAGTATGATGGCAAACATCACCTGGCAAACATATCTTTGCCGATCACAGTGTACCGATCCCAATATGGACCGGCGCATTAGGCACAACATCATGTAAAAGGAATTCAGAGGAATCTTATCGAATCAGCGCCCGGGGGTATAGCTCGCAAAAGAACATCATAGAACGCTATCAGATGCATTCAAAAGTACCCGCTACTAAGCTATACAGATGCTAGTAGGAAATTCTTCGGAATGCGCTGCTGGAATTGTGTGGATTGAAATTCTTGTCAAAGAATCATGTTTTCCTCAGAAAAACAATAGAAACACAAATGGCCAGTGCCGTTCTAAGTCACAATCGGTTACTTTCATGAAGAAAGTAAGTAGTAAGTATAACAGCAAATATTGGAATAGTCATGTCAAAGGAAGGTGCACATATAGAAGGAGATACATCAACATGGTGGATGCTTTATAGCTGATCTTCACGACAACCCTTATTTTCCAACCTTTATAAAAATTATTCAAGATGCGGAGCACCTCACATTCCACTGCCCTCGGTATGCAAAAGAACCAAGCCTATTATAGGTGAAAATGGAAGAGCATTTAACCCCAGAGAGCAGTGAGACCTAAAACAAAAATAAAATACAAACATTTGAACCAACAGGTTCGTATTGGTACACTAACCCTCCTGACAAACCAAATAAATTAAATAATCTGTACCAACATGTCAAAAAAAAGTCTTGACCTAAATCTACTATTATTAATAATTCATTCAATACTCAACCACATTTCAGAATTTTTGAATAACAAATCAATAGACAAGTCTGGCGCTTACCTGGAATGAGAAAAAAACATAAAAAAATGTCAATAAGTCATGCCAATGTATTTAGTGTCAAATAAAAATCCACAAAATAATTTATTATTTATTTTCAACCGTCAAAAGTCAAGTTAATTTATTAATAATAAAAAAAGAGACATGCCAACCAAACTCGTTGACCTCCTCACATTGACCAGCCAGACGCACAACAACACACTTTCCAGTTCGAGAGATCACCGCATGTTGCAGCAACATTCCTTCTTTCGTTTCTCTCTGCGTGATTACTATACGACGCGATGCGACGCACAGGTTATGTAAATTTAATTCGTTATAAAGATATTTATGTGCAGAGAACTGGGCGACATACATATGCATACTTTCAACGAAACTAAGTTAGTCAAGGCTCGTTAAACGACGAAGCTTTAAATTTTGCACGCACTGGCACAGAACCTGCGATGGTAATTTACGCCAAGGTATGCGCGTAATTTTCTTTGAAAGCAGTCACTTTCTGCACTTGGTTCCAGCAATTAACGACGAAAAGGAAAGTGTCATCTGAATTAGCATATAGTTGGGAGTAATCTTGGGCCAAATTGTACAAGATGATGATGATGATGGTAGATGGTGGTATGCGAAAAGCTTAAACTGGTAATAGAGCGAATTACTGTCCAGTCATTTGAAGCATAATGAATTCATTAAAGGTGGGAAACGATTAGGTTCTTCTGCAACTTAGTGGATAAAGATGGTTTATCTTACTCTGAAAATTTAGCCAACTCCACTCATTATGTGGATAAAAGTGTTGACCCGGAGGGGATTTTTTAAGACTGAGAGAGGCAATATCTTCAAACTCAATTAAGTCATCATAAGCTTTAGGTAGCCATGCAGTAATTATGTTTCTTCTTCGCGATGATTCCTCCAGAATTTTAAGTTCATGATAATAAAGAAGACACTGCCAATGTCAATGGTCGAAGACCTTAAAGATCGAAAAGGGTCTTAGGACATCAACATGGCTTCTAAAATAGCTGCGACTTTAAGGCCCGCTCTTGCGGTGGTGTTACATTGGGCAAAACCTACTTAGGTACGAGTTCATCTCACTTTTAGCTGCACTCGAAAGTAGCTAACTTTAGTAAGCATCAGCTATATGAATGATACTCTGGTGGTGAGCCGGCAAAGAACACCCCTAGAGGGCAGCTACTTCTTAAGATCAAACATTCCAATCAAAATAAATACTCTACGGAACACTTGCAATGCTCGTTCTGCTAAATTTGAAGAGACCTAGAAGGAATACTAAGTCCGACCCGTTCATCTCTGTTTGACGTGTAGTGAGAGCACACAAGCGGAACATAATCGCGTTTTATACACAAAATGGCTGTACCTCCTATTAAAATCTGTCTTAAAGCCCGCATTGCCATTGTCATTGAGCTCCACACTTCGTTTGTTGAGTCCAACTTGAGCAGGTTTCTTTAGCCTCTTTGGCGGTTTTCAGTTTAATTTCCTACGTGATAGGACGACACCCAAAATTGACAAAAATATGCGACCAGTTCCACCACTCAGAAGCTTCTCTGTTTAGCTAGGACACCCACCATCCCGGCCATAAATGACTTCCAAACCACATCAATAAGAAATCGTTCGAATATCTTCTCTCCATCATTCTAGTATCTAGCTTACAATGGACGGCGTCTGTGTCTACCGACCCACTGACCGCGATCCAAATCGAACAAATCATCTTTGACAAAAGGGAAAGTCGGGTAATCCCTAGAGTCTAAAGTGACCATGCTTCAGCTCCTCACTGGACAATAGTTCACTTTTCGTTTTTGTTTACAAAGTGACTGCGTTCAGCTTTTGAATTCTTTCGTCAAAATCCATAACCGAATTTCAAATAAATAGACAGTCTCTCCACCCGCCTTAAAGTCGCTTCCACCATCTTACGCCATCAATCAAAGAGGTATTTCCAGAATTTAGGTCAACCGAAGTTCTTTATTCTCTCCCCCAAACAATCGCTTGTTAGCTTCTGCAGCCACAACGAATCCTCCATACAATAGAGTCATACAACACAAAATCCATCAGAACCAAACGCCGAGAGAGAAGATTTCTATCAAGTCTCAGACCGATCCTCCTGTGCGCAGAGGAAGAGGCACACAAAAAAGCCGCCAACAAATCATCAAACATTGTGCGAACACAATGTTTAGTTCTTGTCCACGCTGAACGGGGGAAGGTGGGGGCACGATTTGTGCGCCCATCGTATCGTTTGCAGGTGAGAATTATTCGATCTTTGCACATCGTATTTGCCAGCACGAACATTAAATTGCCAAACCCCCATATCCACTCAGAAAGAGAGAGAGAGGGAGAAAGAGAGAAGAGGTCGTCACACTCAAAGACAGGTCATTCAATTATGTTGGCCTTTCGCTAGAAGATTTTTATTTTTTATTCTGCGGGACAAAGTGCTGCTGTTGATGATGATGATGATGATAGTATCTGCGAATGGGGGTCTGCGCATTCGCTATGAGATAATACAAGATGATGCGCAAAGTGGCTTGGACAATGGGAGTGAACCGTTAAATGGACATTTATAGCCGCTCTTGGGATGATCGCAGATAAGAAATGAGAGATTAAGCTATCTTCTTGCTTTTGTTTGTTTTTTCTGGCCATATACTGTGGCACATGTGACTTCCGTTAAGTTGCCTAAGGCAATGGAATCTAAGCACCCCTTGTGGCCATTCCGATTATAGACCTCAAGACCGCGGGGTCGTATCAAATTAAATTTCTAGTTCAATGAAATTGTTGGTCAACATAAATACAATGAAAGTATAGAGACATCTAAGGATTTTGGTTGTGCATAATCGATCTTATTTCTGGACCTTATACGTTTTCAAACTCGTTTACTTCTAAAGGCTAGACCTGAGGTTTTGCGTT
Organism: Cheilosia impressa; assembly: GCA_948293265.1. Lineage (NCBI taxonomy): Eukaryota > Metazoa > Arthropoda > Insecta > Diptera > Syrphidae > Cheilosia > Cheilosia impressa. The sequence goes on from OX411883.1 coordinate 41,279,672, forward strand.
ACTTCAATTTGTTTATTTATTTTTATAGCTTAAATTAAAATCGACTGCCAAACAACTTGAAAGTCCACAATGGACTTTTGACCCACCTAGGTGGGTTATGAGTCCACAAATCCATTGTGGACTTATAACCCACCAAGGTGAGCCAAAAGTCCACACAAAATTCTTGTGGACTTTTGACTCACTGACTGTGGTCTTATGGCTCACTATGGTGGGTCATTGTCCACAACTCTCATAATTTAAAGTACAACAAAATTACGAGGTTTTCTTTGATTCTCTCTTAGACTATAATGTGTCTCTTGAACAATATTTTAGGAGCGGATTGACACAAAATATAAACAAATACACAAGCATACAAGGAGTTGAGAAATTTGTTGTTAGTACTTTTTAGGCAGATCTTATTTTCAGTTTGGTGTTGATGTTTGTTTAATATTTTAATCTCAGAGTATATCGGTAAGCCTTCACTTGCTGATAAGAGTCTATCAAAGGAAGTTGTTGAAGCGCGTTTTTGTTTACCCGAAAAAAAAGTTATTGTAGGTAAAAAATATAATAATAAATTCGCTTTATAGATTTTTACAGTATTTTATTTAAACACGAAAAGTTTTTCAAAAACAATTTATAATTTATAATTTTTAATTTATTTGTGAATTGTTCCAAAAATTTATAAAGTTATTTTGAAAAATTCGCGCGAATTTCATAAATTATAAATTTATAAATTTTTGGAACAATTCACAAATAAATTAAAAATTATAAATTGTTTTTGAAAAACTTTTCGTGTTTAAATAAAATACCGTAATTATTATAAAATTATTTTGAACAATGAACACGAACTTTTTAATTAACTTTAAGAATAAGTAAGTAATGCTCCGTATACATACATGCTCTGAATGTGCTACACAGACAACTAATAATTGCTTCCATTCACCTAATGGAAGAACATTAAAGGTGCCGTCAACAAGAATTAATTAGTTGCATCCTTTTCAACATATCCGATTGGTCAGGATGTGGATGAAGGGCATCAAATATTTTGGATATTTTTTGAACTCTGTGCCGTAAATCAAGCTAGCCTTGCAGAATTTTATGTAACACGTTAATTAATTTTTTCGTCATATGGATAATTGTGGACTTATGGCTTACTTTTATTTTAAAATTGTGAGCCTATGGCCCAAATTAATGTGAACTTTTGGCTCACCTCGGTGGGTTATAAGTCCACAAATCCATTGTGGACTTATAACCCACCGAGTCCATTGTGGACTTTTGGCCTGTGGACTTATGACCCTGCGCCCACTTAAAGACTTGGCCATAAAAAGACAATCAATCGGCTGAAATGTTAATCGTTAGGCAAGCTTTGAGAATTTCTTGCGAATGCGATGATAGTAACGAAAAGCTTTGAATGATGTCGTGTAAATCAGATAAAGGGTTACTTCGACTAGTATCTGTGAAGATACAATTGAGAAAATTTTATCGACCCATGATGGGTTTTTGGAAGCCTGTAGGGTAACTTATATCTCTTAGCTTGAATATGGGTAGGTACTTGGAAGTGCATAAATAGAAACAAAAATGTAGAGTAGATCCTGAATACGGCTTTGGACTTCTCCAAGCTATTTTAATTTGATCGTGCAACTGAAAACTTTTCTGTATGGCAATCGTCAGAAAAGCTAGTTGGTCGATTTGCTCCCAAAGTTGCCGGACACTCAATGAGGGGCTACATTTAACGGGCTTACGGCGGCCATTAAGATTATTGTGAACCTGGCTTATGCTACTCTGCCTGATCACCTCAAGGGTAAACGTTTTTTGAGACATAGGACTATACATGCACTTACTGGAATTGCATTGCGATTTCGAAGTACCAAAGACATTTACGACTATCGTCGACTCCGACGGAAGGTACACTTTTAGGTTGCATAGTTAGGAGCATAGGCGTAAAGTTTTAATAAAAGGAAAAACTGCCTCTATGGCTGCCATAAAAAAGACAAGTTCATACAAAACTGTTAACGCAAATCCTAAAAACGGGCGAAAATCGAAAAAATAAAAAGCACATATATATGTCTGATTTATGTGCTTTTGATTTGCTAAGTCATTGATTTTTGTGCTGTCCTAATTTAGCCCCTAATCCAAGTTTTAGGTTTGGCTCTGGTAGTAAAAGACCTTTTACAGAGCTCTGCTAAAAATTTCAGGTGAAAGAAAGGAAATCACAATGCAGAACGTCGACATTGTGGCGCCATAACAAAAACAGCACCAAAAAAGTAAAAGTGTTATCATCGGCCTGGCCGATGCTTTGATACCCTCCACTGCATACAAGTCATTTAAAATTGGTATTGTATGGGAGGTACCAGAACTACTTGACCGACATAGCCCATTTTCAATACCTTCCTGTGGAGGGTATAAAAATACGCAGTACATACCTATACAACATTTTTGTACTTCTAACAAAAATGATTTTGTACCATTTTAAAGCTTTAACGACTTTAAAAACATTTTTCTAACCGACATGTTTCTACTATATGCAGTTTTTAATAGATTTGTGAAGACTGAATTGAATGCTTGCATCTTCAACACTGGCACGGGACTATCCTCTCAATGTAAATTTTTTTTTGATCAAGTTCCTAGATCTCTTTTACTGCTTTAAAAATGCAGATGAATGATACATAGTTCTAGGTGGACATTTTGCGTATTTGCAATTTTTTAGGCAAAAATTTCATATAGTCTTGTTTTTAATTTATCTAATTTATTTTAGGATGAATTACAGCGATCTACAAATTTGCGTCACATTCGAACTGAATAATGGAGTAGCCTTCTCGAGTCAGTTTAGCTTTTGGATCCTTGTCAGAAGTTTACGAAGGGTGGCGCAACGGAAGAAAAGCCTTTACGAGCTAATTTGTGTGTTTTTCTCAGATATTTCGCTCAGTAGTCAAGGACACTAATCCACGGTCTACTTTTAGTCGAGTTTTGGGTGCGGACTGCAGGTAGATACACTGTTACGAGGAACGACAATATTCACCCACCTACCCTACGGTTATAAATCTCGACAAAAAATTAAAGCTTTCGTCTTGGATCTTCTAAGATTTTAAATATACGACTTGTAATGCAGCCCTCCAGATCGCTGGTAATATTAGCTCTAGAGTAGGATGCGTATGAACCACCTTTCTAAGGGGAGACGCCAACTTCAAGTCGACTGACAAATGATCAGGTCTTAGAAGGTCATAAACTTATTTACAGAGCAGTGAACTTTACGTTTGGTGACGCTGCGTTATATAGCGGTTCTGGTCGACATCAAGCCACTTGCAGGGGCTATAAACTACTTTATGCAAAAGGCCATTCAATGAAGGCAATAAAGGCGCAACGATAACCAGCAAATACAAGGTCTAAGAGCTGCCGCACTAAACGTAGCAAATGTCGTCAAAACATCTTGAAATTCCGCCAAGCCCCGACATCAGTTCAGTTCGTAAAATCAACGTAACAACCAAATTAACAAATAGTTACCGCAAATGCACTTCAACACATCGACTTTGATATCTCATTCACATTTATGCATTTCTAAGTACGCTACCGATAAATTCCTCCACAGAGTGACTATGTGTGTTGCTTTTACCGATCGAAGCATTGCTTCGAAGAAAAATGGGCAAAATTCCGTTGGCTCGAAACGTCCAAACGGTTATGCAACCGAGCAAAACAAATATGTATATAATATAGTATCGACAGAGACAGACACCGCACACAGCCAGCCCCAGCATACATGTCTATAGGTTTGCGCACAGTCATAAAGCAGAAAATAACTGGAATTGTAATGTATCGAAATTATTAAAGCATATTCGCGCATTCGTACATGAGAGAGACCGTTTGCTTTTTTTTATTGGCAAAGCCTCCATCAACCTTAATAACGAAAACATAACACAAAACTACACCAAGTAAACATGGCTTAAAAGGCGAACAAGTTTTTCTAGTCAAAGATACTCTTATAAGCAGCGCAGCACAAAGTCTCTCACTCGTTGTTCACCACTCACATTGAACGCTTTCGATCAGGACTGTGGCGCGTTATACAATAACAACAACATGACGGCGCGGTGGCAGTAGTCATGATCATGTTCGTATCATTCTGTTTCATTCATTTCAGCATTAGTTTGTGTAAAGTATAGAACTGAACGTTCTCCGTTCTCCTGGGCACCTATAGTACGAGTATCTAGTATTTATTTTTTCGCGCGCAATTGCTGTGGGATGAGGGGGCGAATGCGTGACCAACTAAAACGAACGAATAAAGAACCTGACGGCGACTGCAAATATAGAAACAAACGTCGTCATTAGATCGACGAGAATGTTCACATACGGTTGAGCGCGATGAAGGTTAGCCACCGTCAAAACTCACGCATGCATAAAGTTGCGCTGGCTTTATGCAATGTATCTGTAACTGTTGCTTAAATAACCACCTACACCTAACGGATACCGCAAATCCAAATTAGACTGTGAAATAGTATGAAAACGGGACCGCGAACACTCTTCTCCCCGGCAATTTGTCGATTTTCAATGTGCGACCTCCATGTGCCGGCAGCCTACTCCAAAGGCGTCAATTGATGCTGCCGCCGCCGACAATGCTGATGATGATGATGATGACTATACGACCACCACAGCAAAATCAATGAATGGCGGTCATCTGGAGCGCCCTTCTAGACGAATTTTCCGCCCACAATAGTTCACAATTGGACGACAGTTAGAGTCCAGCTTTGACAGTTGCTGTTCTGGATGATGGACTTATGGGTATGTTACAAAACTGCGTGCACTCCTCACCGTGCGTCGGTCGCACATCGCACTAATTGACTGTCGTTAACCTATATTTGGTATCACATTTCCCTCCGGATATAGGTTGTAATCAATTCTGCTTTTGTTTGTCAAGACTGTGTGTAATGGTGATGGTCTAGTTGTTGGTTGGGCGCGTGGGATGAGTTGAGTGTGCGTCGTCGTCGGCATTGGCAGCGGCATCGTCTAGAGGCGCTTAATTTATTGCACAGGCATGGCTGGAAACTGTTAACTGTTTGGTGGTGGGAATTTAGGGCATTACGACACTAGGTCTTCACGTTCTCCAGTTGGAGCCGCGCGCGTGTCCAGAGAGACTTGGGGCTTTGTTTTGATAGAGTCAGAGACATCGAACGGGAGCTTTGAGCAGCTTTTTATTTATGACACCTTTTGGTACGTGTAGTACAAGAGAAGTTCTACAAAATTTAACACAAAGCGGTAGAATGGAGGTTCAATGGTAGCGTCAGACAAATTTAACAGGCAATTGTAGGACTTGTGTAATATGACCCAGCTGATGGCGTTTCGACTCTATAGAGATGGTCAAACCTCTTATACACATAAAGTAAGTAGATAGATTTGGAGAAAGAAGTCGAATAGCTACATACGATGATCAAGTGGTTAGTAGTCGACAATTTTTTTCGCTTAAATCAAATCAACGACAAATTGATGGAAAAGGACGATAGTCCAAACGATACCAACTTCAGCTGTAACATTAACGCATTCATCTGAGTCATCATCAAACCTTTTTAAGCAAGTACATCAACCACAATATAGGAAAGTTAGCCGATCTATAAACCGTTCTTGGATTTTTGACCTTGACTACAGGGAAACACATATACGGAACATCGGACAACAAAATCTTGGACAGAAAGGAATAAAGTGTGTAATTAAGCTAGGCGTCAAGAGCAAGGTCAAGATCTTAAGATCAAATGATTCCTGAAATGTTCCCTGTCCATCTGGTCTTAAAGTCGTGTAGTCCAAAAGGCGTTCCAAATGTAACCGCCTTGGAAATCAATTTAAAAGCGGTTGGAAAGACTTTGGTTTGGTTGATTTGTGATTAAAAGGGAAAATCTAGTATCAGAAAGATTTATAAAAAAGAAGACCATCAGTCAAAAAGTAATGACAGGGAATCGATATGGAAACTTCTTTCGACAGCTAGGTATAGACAGCCAATTACTGGCGTACACTGGCGACAGTGACATAATGTCAGAATGCATAGAGCTACCATTAGTACCTTCATGAGAATTGAGGCCAAAGTTGGTAAGCTAGGTTTATGAAAGAAACAATCAACCGAACACCGAGGAATCGGACAGAAGGTCGCAAATAGGCAGCTTTAACTCAGTCGATATTGATTCATCGCTCAATTGTCGAAAAGCTTCTTACTGCTAGTGGTTTTGGAAAGCAAATCTGTTGGTTAGCTTCCTTTCTACATGGATGTGGAACGAGTGGTATACTAGACATCGAAAGTTGAACAACGCGTTGAGCACACACGGTAGATGCTAGATGACAGCTGCAATGAAGCACACCTGTAGGTGAGAAACCAAACTATGAAGGGCTACAACAAAAACAGCAGCAACAGTCGCAGTAAGAGGAAAATGGGCCCGCGTTCAAAAAAATTGTATGGAACACTATGGTCTGAAGTCGTTGTTCAATGCGATGCACAAATATGTCCATTCACTGCTAATGATTTACTAGTCTATAGACTTGCGCACTTATTGAGAGCGAGGCGATGGCCAATGACCTCCAACCATCTCCAACTCATTGGCTGACCACAAGTTGAAAGCCTCGTACATTATAGCTGAACAAAAGTTGAAAGCCTCGTAAATTAGAGTTGAACGCGTTGATAGAAAAATTGATGTGTTTGACAAGTAAAGTGCACCAAGGGTAAACCGCCATGCGGATATTTTATTTTATGAACAAAATACGCGTTTGAAGTCAAAATTTTGCTCCCAAATAGTGCGTGCAAAAATCCAATCATCAATCTATCAACTTGATTTATTCTTATTATGTTTTTCGACAGCCTCTAGCCATACAAAATCAATATTCTTTAGACCGACTGGTCAATAAAAGATATACGTAGACTTTACATAAATCCGTTAGCGAAAGAGACAGAGACTTGTTCTTGAATGCCAATTAAGTTCATAAATTCAGCTGGTTATATCGGTGAGTGGGCGAACCCTGTTGCGTACGAATTACTTAATCTGAGAGGAACGTAAAATTAAAACCGTGCCATTGTGGCCATGATGACAAGAGTGTGTGGTATTGGACTAGTTGGCTGAAAGTGAGTTTATTGTTGCGTAACACAAGCGAAGTCATTAGCCGCTTATACAAATAATATTCTCATGGGTAAAGTTTGTCAAAGAGCGGCCTTAACAAGATCAATAATTTTGGATGTGGTGTTTGTTTGGGAAGACCGGGCACCCACTGAAAACTGACCTGCTTAGAAATAAAAAAAGACTGCTGCATTAAAGAAGGTAGCAACGAATGTAAAGCAAATCCAAAATCTGCAAGCATAGATTCCTTGCTGTCGGTAAACTAAGCATGACTGATCACTGATCTTGTAGTATCTATGGAGGAATTGTGAAAATGATACTTTTAATATTTTTAAAATTACTTTTTTACTTCGCGCATCGATTTTAATGAGACTTCTTCGAAGTGAACAAGAATTGTCTGTTGTAGGTCCCCCTGAAACCCTATTTACGAAGATGATTGAATATATTTTTTCCAGACAAACTTGTCCTGAATGATACTTTTTGAGAAAGTATTATAAATGCGACTTGTAGAACTCTCAACCGTTTAAAGTCACACTCCTTAACAAAAATCTTCTTAATTTGATTTCACCTTATATTCGCGTCCACAATCAAACCTCCCCGGGGGTATATTTTGCACACCATTTAGGACATCATCAGTCTGTGGCAAGACTCTTTAGAGCAAAGTTCGAACCGATATAGCCCGCCGTCCGCCGACACCGATTCAACTTTTAAACAACGTCTTTTCCCTGACAGCTGTTTATTCGAATTCTATCAAAACAAACAACAATTTCCCAGTATATACACTTGTACCGGGTAATCTCCTTCTTCCTCTTGTCTAACTGTGCACACTTACCCGTTCATGCGTGCGTGCACTATTCGAGATGTTCGTGGGCCCGATAAGAATTGTTCTTTGAACTTAAATCCAAACAAACGAGTATCTAGGTCAGTCACAACAGCATATAGACAGCACTTGTGCTTCTTCATCTCTCACAACATGGTCCCTGGATAAAGTTCTAATGACGTCTTGTTACAGTTTGTTTGTTGGATACAGCATTTTAAATTTTCACACCCAAATGTCAACGAACTTTACCAAAGAAGAAGAAAGAAAAAAACAGAAACCCAACTGGAAGGCCAGATGGGTGTGAAAATAAGTTACGATGCATCTTGGTGCATCTAAATGCAAATCTTCTTCTAACGAAAAAAGATTCAAAAGATGACATAAATTTCATATTTTCCCGTTGGCTGCATCATGGATGCCGTTTGAAAACGAACAGCTTATCGATCCGTTGCAGTTTGCTCTCCGCCTCTGGAATTGTTAATTTTGTTCTTTGAATTCGTACAGGGCGGGTATTTACAGTTTCGAATTCTTAGCCGAAAAGAAATTTATTCACAGATATTTGTAGTATTTTAGGCTATCTGTCAGATGTGGATGTGAAAGGAATTCGATTTTGAGAAGATGAAATCACATATAAGCTGAATTGATGGCGGCATGCAGGCCGATGGCTATATGGAATGGTCTTCGGTACATGGATGTGGCTTGTACAAGAATTTAGTCATTGATTTGTGTATTTGGTGATAGTCTCTGCTTTGGTGATAAATGTTTCCGCGTGACCAAAAATTGGATTATATAAGAACGTCATAGGCAAAGAGTTCCTTCGTGAAGACGATCAGATTGAGTTCGAGCTCGGTATTGCTTTCTGCCAATAGGTAAACTTAAAAAAATGGACCACTGGGTCGAATTATGTAAGAAGTAAACATTAAAGCAATTTCACTATAAAATTGGAACTGTAAGATGATCGCGAAAGCATGAATGTTTTAGTTTACAAAACTATAAAAACGAAAACAATTTTCGTCTACGCAAAAGCCAAAAAACGAAAGTTATTTCAACCAATGGTTTCAAGAGATTGTCGTTTGCACTAAGGTGAAAAAAAAACGAAAACGTTTTCGCTTTCTTTTGCTTCTAAAAACGAAAGACATCTTCCTTTCGTGAGAAAAAAAACAGCGACATAGTCCTCTTTGACGTTCTTCAATCTCTTCGATTATTTCTACAATTTAAAATTCCGTTCGTGACTTCAACACACAACTAGGGTCGGTATTCTGTAAGGCGAAGACGTTCATACGTTTTCGTGTGCACTAATGATTTGCTCTATGTTATTTTGAAACCTTTTGGCTTGGATGAATAAAGTCTTATATGTTAGAGTCTTGGAGAAGCAAATTGTTCATGGTAGGTGCACCCGAAAACGTTTGAACGTTTTCACCTTGTAGATTGCCGACCCAATCTTAACAAATAAGGCCTTAAAAGAGAGAGAAAACAAGAAATGTCAGATGTGGAAAAGAGTACATTTAGTTGCCGAAAATTTCATGTAGTAAATGAGACTCCTCATGATGACTTCTTTCGTTTTTTTTAATGTAAAAGTTATCCAAGAGCCCTCCTGTTTGACGCCTACGCCGACAGCTCTTTCACGACAGCAAGACTCTTGAATGATTATCAGACGAGGGAGGTCGAAACAAATTTTAAGATGCAATTTGTGCTTCTCCTGGAATCGAATATAACACAACTCGCTCAGTAGTCCAACACACTAACCACTTAGGCGTCCAGACAGTTTGTAAAAAAAACTGACCTCACACCTTCACACAGACATTGACGTCATACATGCCTACCTAACCTTTAAAACTTCTCATTGTGTCCTTTAAAAAAATGCTAACAAAGACGCACTCCTTTTTAAGTAATCAAACCCCACTCAAGCTTCTAATACTACCTACAATAAAAACAATTTGTACTTCCGCAACTGCAGCAATGAAACCAATTTATAAGTTCCATTCTCATCAGTTCAGTAGCCAAGGGCAGCTATTTGGCCTTAATTGTTAATCGACTGACCCAGTTGAAACTAGCACTAAACCAGAGTTTCGATTTTGTTAATTTCAATGTCCAAGCCCTGGGAAACGCAACTCATATCATATGGTTGAATTTAAGTGAGCCCAAAGTGATGAAGCCGATTGGCGTTATGATGAGTTGCCCCCTTATTTAGGTAATTATGGCCAGCATCTTGGAACCAGCATGCATGCACGATAGAATTCCTAACTGCCATTTGAAGATCATTAATAGATCTTCACAAGTAGCTGTCTGCAAAGTAATAAAACAAACGAGTTAGCTGGTTTCAGAGTACTTGACAAATGGGAACGATAGCGATCTTTGGATAGCTTTAAGGTTTGAAACTCTCACTTCTAGAGAGTTACCAGCCAGGATGACGAACGTTGGACATAACCAAACCTACCTAATTAGGGTACTCGTTGAAGCCATGGCAGAAGAGTTGCAGTTGGCGAACGTCTAGTGGTCGAATTGCAACGCTTGGCAGCCTGCCTAAGTTTAACTCAAAACGGCTATGAGCTTCCCATCAGATCAGAGGATAGCTGCACTATGCACGATCAGGGGCATAAGTGGTCTAACATTGACTTCTTAGGTACATGAAATATATCTACACTCGAGCTTGTTGGGAAGACTTGTTAAGAATCGACTAGTGGTTTTAAAACGGTGGACCCAGCAGATGCGGTGAAAAGATCCTCATGCACATTCAATGTCTGCGCATGCAAAATTGGAGATACTGACAAGTCCTTAGGTGAAAGGCAATATTGTAGCTTGCTTGAAATGTCAACTCTAGCTTTAGGGTAGGCTTATGCATCAAATTTAGATGCGGATTATGCACTTTTCTAAGATGTAATTTGTGCCGATACCTGACAAACCTGAAGCTGCCGATCCTGATGCCTTGATGGGTGAGGTCATGGCTCATGTAGGTATAAATGGGAAAGAACTGTGTCCGCAATCAAAACACAATAAATATAAATACATGGACCTATTGAAGTCGTCAGCAGTAGTCGATAATGGATTTCGTCGGCTGAACTGGCAACCGATGTTCCACAAACTCTATTCAAATAGCAAACACCTGCTCCAACAAATCGTAAACCTAGCAGCGAAAGAGCAATTTTTAACTTGCGCCTTGTGGGAATTCTCAGAGCTTATTCTCATATACAAACCAATTACGACAAATTACATTGTTTGCTCCTAAACTATACTTGTTCAATTATAAAGATAACCATTATTGCACGTGTATTTACAGGGATTGGCAAGGCGCGATAATATGGATATGGGAACAAAATTATAGCGCCACAATTTCGCAACCTCACAAACGCTTATCAAATAAAAAAAAACATTGGTAAAACTTTCGTCAATAGACCTGCGATAAACTACATTCTTTATATATATATCTTATCGGCAAGTAGCTACGTAGTTAGTTTACCCGATCGACCCACTCCCGGTTGCCCAATTTTATTTCAATTCATCGAAAGACCAACTCGCACTTACCCTTATCAGTTGATTGAATTTATTTATTGTTTTCTCCTCTCTCTCTCTCTCTCTGTTTGTCTCTGTATTTTAATTAAATAAATGCGTCTGGGTCAAAGGAAATCAATCAAAGGGAGGAGCAGTTCCCCATTCCCGATGCTCTTATCAAATCTGGGAACGCTAACTACTTTAATTATCATTTTAATTGTTCATCCTCGAACCGCATTCAGTTCATAGATACGCATTATCTCTAACGCACGCACCGTCTATAGCCACAATTGGGTCACAAAAGGGGGAAAACTATACACATGAGGGAGCTGCGTCTTTAATGGGTTTTTGTTGTCTCCTCTATTGGGATCCTATTAATTTTCATTGTGTCCTGATCGAGTTTCCCTACACACGCATGCATGCTCTTGTCTGACACACCATTGAATTGCAAATGAGTCGTGCGTTGGACTCTGAATCGAGTTATTGCTCTCTTTTGGAATAAATAATTAATTTATTGGCATCGTTAAGAGGCCGACTGACGAGATTAGAAAAAAAAAAATACATTCAACCAACATTTATACACACATATACATAAATATATAGCAGATATGAGAATAGGTTAGAGAATAGATGGAAAACTCTAGCTTCTGGCATATTTTTTGGGAAGGAAAAGGTCTCCTCTTACCCACCTGGATGCGATCGAATCGATTCGACATGGAGATAGAGTTTTTTTGTTCTATTTGGGTATATTTTCTGATTTACATATATACAGAGATGAGAACACAAGGGATAGGGTAATAAAAATGAAACTTTTGACGCGGGGTTTATTGAGATTTATGTACGAGAATTATTTGTTGTAAATACATAAACTTGTGGGTATTTTGGAGAAATATTCGTTTTTATGGGAATATTAAGACGATTATAAGGTCAGCCGAAACCTTCTCGTATCGATTGTCAGATATTTTGGTACACATGCGTCGTTTGAATGAGTTGGAGTTGAATTTTCGACTATATTGCGGCCCTTCGAGCCACACGCTCGAGAAGCTTAGAACGTACAACGGAGCTCAAAGGCTCTTTTCAAATGTCTCAACTATAAATTACCAATTAATAGTTGGCGCAGCAGGTTCATATAGCTTTTAAGAAATTATTGTTTGTGTGAGTTAGCCTATGCTATAGCTTATTGTGGACGTTTTCTTTCGAATCCGTGGGTGGAAATGGAACGTAGTGTGGGTGAATTTAGAAATTTTATGTGAATGCAATAATGAAGAACACTTCTATTCACACACATCTCCCGAAATAGAAATTTAAAGCAATATTCAAGCCACTGCATGTCATGCAGAGGAGATTCAACCAAATGCGTTCAACTGTATATTCAACTTGTAAATGCAATCAACGATAATGCACGCATGTAAGATGCTCAGGTTGACCAACACAATTTAACTGACTAACTCGATCAATTGATAGGTAAACTCATGTATCTAGTCGATCAACTTATTTCATTGCAGAATATTCCCTTGCAACTACACCTAGTTGATCAACACTTTCAATTGGTGATCAAACCTATCTATGGTTGAATAGGGTACATCAAGTTAATCAACCCATTCTATGTCTGAATAGGCTCGTGCAAAAGGTTGATCAACACCTTAAATTGATGATCCAACTCATTTTGTTGTTGAGTATCTTCATACACCTAGTTGATCAACCCATTTTATGGTTGAATAGAATCGAACAGTTGATGCGTCGCAGAACCCCATTATGAAAAACCCCACACATTTAACTGATTTACATTGGAGATGGTTTTTATATCAATTTATGGCTTTCCTACTGTTAGTTCCTTTCTTTAGGACTCTTCTGTACACCTGATCCAGATACTGGTTTAAGTTCTTAGGAATCATAAAAACTCGACGGAAATTTTGTTTATTTTTCGTCTTCTTCCCTTCATTCTGTTTACTTTTTGTGGATGTATTTTTTTTCTGTTTCTTTTCCCTTCCTTTCAATGTTTATTATTATTTTTGCCGATTTGCATTTGTTTTTGCTTTCGTTTTTTTTTTTTGTTCCTTTGCAATTTTTCTGGTGCCCGCCAATGTCTATGTTGATCTCTTCAGATTGTTGTAGATGATGATGAAGCAAATTCAAAAAAGATTCCGATTCCAATTCCAGTCTTGCGATCAGATGATCATGTTTTATGATGACGATAGTAAGGTTCAATTGAGTTCAATTTATTCTCAGACTTCAGACATATTAAAGTTAATTTATCTCCTAGTTGCATGTAAGTTTTGCTTGTTATTCCTTTTATTTGTAAATTGCAATTCCTTGCAGCGGTCGTCATATGCGTTGCATATAATGTACAGACAGTCGCACATGGCGGATGGGAAGGAATCTTATTGTGTTTCTCGCTGCCTAGACTTATTTTTAGATCATCCATTTGATGAGACAAATGAGTTAGATTGGTATTAATGGTTGCAGTGAACTTGTTTCAAGGGATTGCCATGTGACGGAGTTAGTACGAGAGAGCGGTGGTGAACGTGTGGCTCCTTAAAGTGGCGAAAGCTTGAATACAGCTTCTATAACCCTCGGCCTTCTGCCACCAGCTCTAAATCGTAGAGGGAAATCCCCATATGGATAGAGGATAGATTTCAAACTTGAAACAACTTCATATCAGACGGTCTATGGAATACGTCCATCACGCAGGCGTCTTTTATGGCTCGGTCTGTATCATCCCCTTCTTAGAAGATTAAAACTTAGAGGACGGCTGCTGATGGCATGGATTCCAAGGCACAACTAAAATTCGAGTTGGGGACATGCGTTTAACGCAACCAGACCGTATATTCCGTCCAACTGCTATCCCTCTCATATGCAATCGATTAGCTTCAGCCTTTCCAGACTTTTGTCTGCAGGTTCGCACAAGAGCGCACTTTTCTTTGACAAACCGTTTCCAACTACTTGCCTTCTCCACTCAGATATACAACTTATATGCAAACGCGCATATTTGCATTTATCAGTTGAAAAAAAAATCCACACCACACCCCATCATTTCTTGCCAAAGAATGTCCTGTAGGAAAAAACCGATTCTTCACTCCTGGCTTGAGGCCAAAAACTTCATTCATCCGAGGCAGGTCCGCGTCGCATTTTATACGCGTCGCACGATGACTAAAAAAAAAAGATGCTGAAAAATTGTCTTCCACAAAAGAGCGACCCATGTTATACAGGAACAAAAACAGGATAAGCCAACAAAAGAGCACAGCGAAAAAAAATACGCGTGTGTACTTACACATGTACACCTGAGGCCGACAGACGTGATTTTTCATATCACAGAGTGACAGGTACAAGGTACATGAGCAGACCCTCTCCTTCCCCCCGTTTGAAAACCTCTAATTTGTTTGCCTCGCAATGCATGTATGTAAGGTAAGGCGTAAGCGTATCTATACGGTTTGGTTAGCCTGTAAACTGTTAATTATTTTTCGGTTAATCTCCGAAACAACACACAGAATAAGAACAACACCCAAAGATACAGCCAAACAAGGAAGCAGAAGTCTCAGCGCACCGGACTCTCGGGCTCGCAGGTCCAAACACTAATTGGTAGTATAATTTTCGTTGCGATCGTTTTTTTTTTTCCTCCTTTTCTTTTCTTTTTGTCTTTTTCCCCCTCGCTTGTCGCTGGGGCCAGACACTTTTCGGTTTTCAGTCACTGTATAGTGCTGGCTGATAGTCTCTATAGAGAGATAGATACTTTTACTTTAAGTTTGAAACGATGGAATCTGTTTATTTAATCCATACACACTGTGGTGCGCGCTGGGTTCTCCTGTGTGTAATGCGGTGAAGTGTCTATATATATTGAAAGTTTAACGGCGCTACGAGCAGCGAGATACGTGATAAGGTGAATGACCCGGCTGAGCAGCTGTATAGAGGTACATCGAACACGCGCACCGCATTGCTGATGCTGTTGGCAAAAGTGAGAAGAGAAAACTATTTTTAAGCGACGCGGCGCGGTTTTTAGAAAAAGTGTTTATGTTGAATAATTTTTAAATGCATGTTGCGTATGCATTTGTGAGATACCTTTGTCGAAAAGTTGTGCAATTCTGGATAGAGAAGCGGAATTAGCGGATGACAGATTTAGTGGTGTTTGCTTAAGATTATTGTTTCTTAATTATGGCCTGAATTGCCGAGGATTATGTTGTCTAAGATGGTTGACGATGGTGGATGATGGCGGCGCTGTTGTGCAGGTAGTTCAGGGAGTCGGCATCTACGTTCTACAATATAATTTGCCATGGTTCACTTGAATGCAGCTGATTGTTTATAAATTTCAGTCTCAATGTGCTCGCATCTGTTTATTTGCAATCGCAACAGAGGGTGCATAGGAACACCTCGCATATGTGAAGCCTGATGTGCTGCTGTGGAAGAATAGATTGCTACGTTTGAATACATCTTCATGTATCACCCAGAGCGACTCGCAGATTGAAAGAATTAACTTCAAGACTGTCAGTATACAGCGCTATCAATGATTTAGAATAATGGCACTTAAACAGCAGTATAACCTGTGATGACCTATAATGTCAGATAAAAAGCGCATTTGGTCAATCCCACACTATAAAGTAACATCTGCAATCAGTCTTCATAGGTCTGCTCTTTTATGGTCAGTCGATAGCGAGATGTGGCTGTGATTGATAATCTGACATCCCAAACCATTCAACCCAACTACATCGTAGACGTAATCGATCTGCAATCGATATGTGGAATATGCGCTGTCCCCACTTAGAGGGACAACTTCCAAATTTCAAAATCGCTTAAAAATAACGTAACTGAATTTCAAATTCCACACTTCGTTACTTTGTAAATAGCAACTCACTCGGAAGGGTCACTTCAAAGAGTTCCAAGACTACGTCAAAATCATTTTAAAAGGGCATAACTAGTTTTATCGATGAATTGTGTTTCTCAAGCTACCCCGATATTAAGTGAAATTTGTATTGCCCCCGCTAAGAGGGGGTCACTTCGAAAAATGCCAAAACCACATCAAGACTGAGCTTTAAGGAGCTTAATATACCTATAAGTTGGAGCGCAAGTCCTGATAAGTGGGCCCTCCATTGTTCTATGAAATATGTGCTGCCCCCACTTAGAGGGGTCACTTCAAAGAACCCCTATATCGCGTCAAAACAGACTGAAAAAAATGTATATTCAATTAAAGAGCTCAAAGTATCTCTAACAACTACTATGCCCCGGCCAGAGAGGCCAATCCGAAAATATACTAGTATCACCTTTAAATGATTGGTGGGTTATGAGTTATGATATTTCAACCTCCGCATATGAAACTGAATAATATCAGCTGATAACAAAAAACGATTCTCAATTCCCTCTCCGAAATATAAATATAAAACAGACAGCAGCTGGCAACGTTCTGATGTAATTCACTCTGACAAAAAGGAATCTGCTCTGTTCGGCGTAGTATACTCATCATCATCATCGCTATTGTAGGAATCCCTACACAAATAGACAATAAAAAAAAGAAACAAACTCCACCTAAATGAAGCAACAAAGAGGAATCCCACTGCGAATAACCTCTTTTTTCTGTTCCATCTTCCTTCCATCCAATCCAGCTACTTATCCCCAGACACACAAAATGATCTTCATCTCTGTGAATACTACATCTTCTTCGCCGGATCTTCTGCAGACTATACGGGAGGACTTCCAATGCGACTGCGACTTCGACTCTGATTCCTACTCAGACTTGAACTCAAGGAGGCAACAGCACACATCTCTCACACAGATCTTGATCACATACAAATTCGATCGATCTTTGCCGCGATAGCACAAATAGACGACACGCCACACAAGGTTTTCAGTTCTGTAGCAGGACGCGAACGAGGATTATGATTGTTCCTACAGGAGTAAAGGTAGCTGCACATCCATATTTATAGTACAAATTTCATTATTGGGTTTGTGCGTGTATTGGCCACTGCCATAACAATGTTCATGGTGGCTATGCTCTGATATAACCGCACAAGGTAATTTTTTTTTGTTGCCCCACAGGAGAATACCAAAACGGACTCCACACTTTGCACTCAATTGAAGAGGTGTAGCTGGAATGGAATGGAATGTTAACCTTGAAAATGTTTCTCCGGTTGGATTAGTTTCTGTTTTGTTATTCGTTTAGTTGCGCATTTTGCTTTATGCGCTTCATCCTTTCGAATTGAGACTTTGTAGCGTGGCCTGTGTTCAAAGTGATGGGAGATTCCATTCGACGGATGAGTCATGTAGTGCGAATTAGATGTGATGATCTGTTGAGACACTCGCTGAATATGGAAGGGATTTGAGTATTTTTTCAGCCTGCCAATGACACATTTATAGAATTAGACTTGCAAACACTTTGTCGACAAGGGCATGCTTTTGGTCTATAATTTAATAAAAGATATATATAAAAGAAACCATCCAAGGTAACTGTGTGTACTGTGATGGACTACTAAGCAGTAGATCTCGGTTCAACCCCTAAATAAGTAAGAACTGAGAGCTACTTGTGCAGCATAATGAACGAACACTTTGACAACCATCCCTGGTAATGTTTTTGCACTGTGATAGACTACTGAGTGATAGATCCCGGTTCAACCCCCAAAAAAAGAAAAGTTTGGTCTTATGTATATTTATACGACAAACATCGGAGTGTACTACTGTCATGAGCAACATTCTTAATTCTGACGTTCGGAAATGGTCCCTTCCAGTCCTAGGCTCATGTTGGATCTTATTGAACGGAGTAGATGACAACTCAAGATACCATCTTCAAGAAAAGACGCCTAAAACTCAGACTGACAAATACGAGAATTTGTGTTGATCTACATACAGCCGTAAAGGAGACCCTGATTCTGCATCAGCGTACAAACCTCTGTGTATGCTAGACACTGCATCTCTTGGAGAAAATGCTGAGACCGCGACTCACCGCTGCAGTATAGAGAGGAAGAGACTTGTCAGACAGTACGGCTTCAGAAAAGGCCGCTTTACGATCGGAGCCATTGAAGAAGTAATAAAGGCTACCGAAATCGGCCAACGAGGGAGCTATTACTCAAGGCAGATCGTAGTGCTGTCAACACTGGACGTTAGAAACGACTTTAATTCAGCGAGGTGGAGTGACATGCTGAACGCACTCGAAAACACTTTCAACATCCCAGTCTACTTCTTGTGTATGGTGAAGGACTACCTCAAAGACCGGGAGCTGATTTACGAGACAGCAGAAGGCCAACGAAGAATGCGAATCACCTCCGGAGTAGCGCAAGGATCGATTTTGGGGCCTAACCTCTGGAACATCTCCATGATGATGGCATTCTGCGCATGGATGTGCCGCAAGATACCCTCCTGGTGGGGTATGCGGATGATATCGCCGCGGTGATAACGGCGAGACACCGAAAGTGCGCAAATGTAGCTTAACCAAGTTATGCGAAGAGTAAGCTTCTGGATGGATGAATACGGCCTCAGCCTGGTTACAGAAAAAAAAGAGATATTCCTTCTGATGAAGAAAAGAATTCCGACTCTAATCGACTTCCAAATCGGCCAGGAGGTAATAAAAAGCAAAGACGCCGTGAAGTATTTGGGTGTGACCATCAACACCAAACTTACTTTCTTTCATCCGATAGAGAACGCGGCGGAACGAGCATAACGCATGCTGTCCTTCATTACGGATGTGAGATTTGGGAAGACGCGCTTAGACAAAAGAACAGAAAGCAGATGGCGGCTGTGCAGAGACGCGGAGCTCTACGCTTGGCAAGCTCCTACCGAATGTTGTCGGAACCGGCTGTCCCAATAGACCTCCTAGCAGCCGAAAGGAAGTACATCTACGACAAAAAGACGGAAGCTGCAGTGGAAAGGGCAACAGAAGAGGCTAAAGAACTCGGAAAGCAGAGGACGATGGACAGCGAGGCTGATCAGAAACGTGGCTGAGTGGAAAGACCGGAAACACGGTGAGGTAAACTATTACGTCACACAGTTACTAACCGAACACGGACATTTCAACGCCTTTCTATACAAGATTTGTAAAAAGAACAGTCCAGTCTGTCAGTACGGGGACTCCTAAGAAGACGACGTGCAACATACCTTCTGCACCTGCAGTAGATGGGAAACCGAAAGAGGAGAGCTGGAAAGAAATATCGGTATCATTACTCCAGACAACATAGCGGAAAAGATACTGGCCAGTGAGCAGGACTGCAACCAAATCTGTACCTACGCCCAACATATTCTCAGAAGAAAGAAAAGAGAAGAAGAGCAATACCGCGAGATAGAGTGAGTCCGAAAGGATATGTGATTACAGACCCCCGAAGTAATGCAAATTGCGATTCCGGAGGGGTGGGTCAGAAACCGAAGGGTCAGGGGGAGTTAAGGTTTACGTATACCTTGCAATAAGGGGAGTCGGACACACGGGGATGGTCAACGCCGAAAAGACCTCCTTATGGTGCATAAAGCATTTCTCCTCCTCCCAACAGGAAAAAATGGAAAACATTTTTTATTATTTCTCGACAAATAAAGTACGTGTACCAGACAGTTGTCTCTTTTACTGAACAATGCAGTTGTGCCCACTTGAAAGCTCGTCTCTGAAGATGACAACAAAACCAATTCACCTTCAACTCATATTGCGACATCTTCCCCGCCTAATAAACTTCCATCACCCCATCCATTTGCAACCTTAGTTCAGAAATTGATGCATCATTAGGAGATTTCTGCCTCATTAGGTAGATAACATCGCGCCGCCATCCAAAGGGAGCGACGAAAGACCTCCTATGCAAACTTGCTGCATGTGCATTAATTAAAATTCTTCTCCAAGAGATTCCTTCCATTTCTTGATTATAATTGGTCAAAACATCTCAACCCCATCGTCTGCGTAATTCAAGCCATATGAAAAAAAAAAAAAAAAGGAAACCCACGCACACTTTGGTGCGGCATGCATGCCGTGCTATCAACTTATGCAATCCAGCATGCAACACTTAAATGGCAAATTACAAAAGATCAAATAACTTTAAATTGGCATCCTCCAGGAGATAATTACGTCGTAGGAAATTACTTCATCCACCACCACGACCAACAGTAGTTGGCTGCACAATTTAGCGTCACTAATTCATTTGTTTCCCACCACCAGAAGTGGCGCTGTTAAAAAATATTACAAATCACTGAGGAAACCGAAATGCGCAACATGTTATTGCTCAACTTGTTGTTGGTCTCAATATTGTTGTGTGTGTTATACCAGATACCAGATATACAGATGAAGAGAAAGATGTTACAGATACGATACGCGCTTCCATGGGTCGGGTCGGGTAAATACGATGAGAAAAGTCGGTATCGTTGCCGGTGGCATCTCACGCCAATAAAATACACTTTTTAGTGCTAAATTACAAAATTGCAAGTAGTTTTGTATTTTTTTTTAATTTTCTCTGTTTTATAGCGGTAATTTCACGCAGCTAATTGAGAGATTGTTTCGCAGATTGGCGGGTTAGTGTCGTTGCCAAATGTGGCGCATATAGGTTGTGTACTTGTTTGAGTTTTTGTTGCGTGAATACTGTTTGCATCATTTATTTGGGAACCAAGTTGCCTGATGATTGATGCGATGGGACTTGCAAACTAGTGCAGAGTGGCACCTGAAGAAATTCTTATCCTTGGATGAATGGACCTAAACGGACTGTTAACAGAAAGCATCTGATTAAGAGGTGTCTTACTACGGGATACACGTCCGCAGACTAGGGTTCCTTGTGGGATCCCTCTTAACCTTTGCGTTCTTCTTCCTTAAGT
The DNA here is from genome assembly GCA_948293265.1 of Cheilosia impressa. Classification (NCBI taxonomy): domain Eukaryota; kingdom Metazoa; phylum Arthropoda; class Insecta; order Diptera; family Syrphidae; genus Cheilosia; species Cheilosia impressa. The sequence continues at coordinate 41,300,792 of OX411883.1, forward strand.
TGTGAACCTTAGATAGCTATTTGGAAAGTGAGCTATTGATCAACGTGCGCTAAGTCGGCCTATGCATCTGTAGCTGAAAACTCGAAGAGAGCGCCTTAACCTTGGCCTAAACTTCTACCTCCCGTAGCAATGAAATGTTTTTCAAGCTGAAACCATAACTATGGTTGTCCATTAATCCGAAGTTAAAAGCTCTAACGTACTATCTGGACTCAGGCAGAGCATACTTGCCAAAGCCTTCTTTGATAAACGTTAAGAATTCTGTAACATAAAATTCCGCAACATTACTCATTTTCCTATGGACATGAAGCACTACCAACGCCAGGCAAGTTGACCAAGTTGAGGAACATGATCTTCAATTGTGTCCCAATTAATCTAATAAAGCAGCCACCACTACCTACACCTACCTACAACCTAAAGGAACGGACCATTTTTTCGAATATCTCCTTATGAGCAAACTTGACAGTAGGTACAACTTTTAGGGTTCCTAACGATCACTGAACTACCTCTCCTGATGTTTAAAATTAAATGTGAATACTGTCCAACGAACCCTTCATACTGACGAAAAGCTCTTAGATGCACAAGCTTAAAAGGCTGGGACTTTTCTAGACTGAATATTCTGAATAGAGAACGTTTCTATGACTTGAAAGACATCGACAGGTGCTTCATCTTAGGCAGGTATCCGCAAAAGACTGCGTTTGCTTAGCAGAAATTGTTGCAGAAATTGCAGAGCTTAAGAGGACGACTCTGCCAAACCGTGTTAGCTGTTTATCTTTGTACATGAGCTGCTGACTTGACAAATAACGAGAAGTTCTGGCCCCAGTATTGGACAACAGAATAAGGTATATCCGTGGTAGTTTCAAAATTTAAGCTAAAAAAGTGTCGAAAATTGGACCACTGTTCTATAGAGCTGCAGTTGAATCGCAGGCTTAGCTATGAATATAAAGAATAAGCTGGTCAAACATCTCGATAGAAAAGCAACCATCAGGAACTTTAGGGAGTTTAAAGAATTTTTATTTATATGCGGTCGTATGACATGGCACCAATGTACTACACCAAGACCTCAATGGGCATAAATCGCCAGCCTTTATTGGTGGTATTTTAACAAAGTAATGATTTAAGCTGGTTACAAACTGTTTAAATAAGATTCCAATGTTGCATTGCTGAGAAGACCTGATGTAGAGATCATAATGAAGGCGATCACTTTCCGATCGAAGGGAAAGAATCATTGCACGTATAGTCACGTTGAACGTTTGTCCCCATGACTCTTATTCCAAAAAGTCGTGCCACGTAAAAACCTCTGCCAACAGAAAGTATGTACATTTTTCTCTGATGATTAAGGGGCGTCAGCAACATCAGGTAGAGAGTTATTGAAGTTCCACTTGTACACCTTAAGGGGTGTCGTGATACCACGCCAAACGAAATAACATATTATGGCGCACATGTTGGTCCTATAATGGCTTCAGTAGAAGCTGAGTGCCAAGTTCGCATTGCTCCGATAAACCCCAGACATGCAGGTCTTTCTGTACTATTTAATTGCGGTCTTTTAAATGGCTAAAGTCCCCCACTTACTGAAAAAGGAAAGGCCCGATCATCGTTGTGTAGAGATCTTTAACGGGATCAATAAGCTTTAGAGACTTAAAAATATCAATCCGCAACAATACTCACGAAATAAATGAATCAAATTTTCAAGGTTAGCTAGGTACATACCTGAAAAAAAAGAGAGAAAAAGTAACAAATTAATAAAAGTTTTCGACAAAAATTGTATCATCTACGGCACAAGCTAGCGAAAATCAACAAAACAATGTCACTGTGTCAACCATATGTACAAACACCAAAAAGGTGTCGGCGTCAATAAAACGTACATCCACCCAAAAGGTCAACATTGCACAAATGGTTTTATTGTGCTTATTTATCAGTACGTTTGCGTAGATAGTTGAGTTCATTCATTAGTCACAGTTGAGTCAAAGCGACACGTGGTGCACCTTGACCGTCGGAAGTGACAATTTCTGTGTTCACTTTGACTGCGTAGTGACCTCAGGCAAAAGATATTTCCTCAAATCATGTTTTCTCTGGATAATTTATTAAAGCTTCATGAGCAGTATCCATGTACAAACATTTATATCCAAATGTTGTTGATCCATCCGTGTAATGAATGAATCTCATTATTCACCCACTGGATTATCTAGAGGGAGAGACACTGACAATTATGACTCCTCCAAGTGCGTCGGGGGGAAGGCAAGTTTAAGTTTTTTTTTTCGTTGTACATGAAATTACGTGCTTTCCTGGTTATTATTTATTTTTCGGTGGTTAATTGTTCCTAAAGTCGGTAATTGAGAGTAATTTACGCTTCAAGTGTACATACAACGGGCATTGGTAATATTCTTTTGAAGGTTATAGGAGTAAATTATATTTTGATGAAGATACATTGGTTATCGGGCAAATTTCTTATACAAACGATCTACGATTTGGGGGAACAAAACAAAAGCATCTACTTGGCGAGAGAACTTTTAATCGACGTAATTTACAGCCTTCAAGGTTAGGTCTGGGCCGACTGGTGTCGCTGAGTAGATTAAGCTACCTAGGTCGGGGTAAATGTAGATTTTGCTGCTGATTGTGTATCCGCTTAGGGCAGACATCGTTTTTCTAGTTAAATAGCAGTCGAATAAACCAAGGGGAGTATAGTGTTTGAAGAAAGCTTTTATACTGAGCCAGGCATATGCACAACGACAAATAAGTGTTTTGAGCACATTCAGGTGCAAATTCGCCCGGATATTTCGGACACAGATCATTGATCAAGGAAAGGGAATTCCATTTTTTTTTAATTGGCACCACTTTCCCACTTATTGACAACTGACAGAAAATTTTGGCTCATTTCACTGTGATAAGACTTAGGTTACAAAGGAATATATGCTTGAAAAACTAGCCCTAAGCTAGACCCCCGGTTAGAGTTTGAAATTAAAGCGATCCCGGACCTGTGGCTTGCCTGTTGATTTGTTAGTAATTGCTATGACGATACCCGGATCGATAATTTGTCAATCAAACTGTTCTCATTGCGAAGCTTTAGAGCCAAACGGTCTGGCCCGCAGAGGGCTCGAATCTGTTCTCTTACACTGTTCGGGAGTGCGCCTCTTCTAATTTGGATCTCACAAGTCCAAAGCAATCCCAAACAGCTTCTGGAAGCAATTAGCTACCTGGCTAACTGATTGAAAGACTTATAGATCGAGCCCCTGATTTACCCCGAACTATAGCAACACCAAAGTGATTAATTCTTCGCTATGGCCCTAAGTCAAGGACTCTTTCGAAGGGTAATGATTTACTACCTCCTTCGGAACGTGACACCACTTTTTTGCAAAACATTCAGCCCAATCGGGAGCCGTGAAATAACGCCGAATTTCCTTGTTCGGTCTTTTTTCACTTTGCTAAAGCGCAGTCGGCCTTATTTCGCTTTGAAATTATGAATACATTCAGATAATGTGCAATCTTATGACTATAAAATATTCGGTCTAATTTTGTACTGTTATTTTCTACAATTTCTCCATTCAGCACTTCAAATTTGAGAAAATATCGTGGGCCCGATAACTCAGTGGTTAGTGTTACGATGTACTGTCCGAGTGATATTCGGTTCGACCCCCGGACGAGAACAAAAAATTGCACTTTGCATTTTATTCTATCGTCCCACTTCTCATGAAGGTTTAACAAGCATCCGAAAGTGTTATTGTCCTGAGAAAGCTTCTCAATTCAGCCGTTCGGATTCGGTAGGAATTGTAAGCTCAATGCCAATCCCCTAAAAACAAATTCACACAAACGATTGGTTGTGACAAGCTAAGCCTAAGGGACATTTTTCACTTGCACTTGTTGTTTTTTTATCTTATAAAGAGGCGAAGGCAAATAGATGAGAACCACTTTTACTGCCTTAAACACAAAATATTCACTTGATTTTTTTTTTTTTTGCGAAAATTTTTCTGTGCGTAATTTGGTTTCCAATATATATTGTGTATAAGTTAGGTCACTATAATGGAAGAATTTCCACCACTTGGCGAACGCTAGATTTATTAGTTCCGCTTGCGTTTATGGGCTGTAATTCTACGACAAGCTATACAAACTGTACAGCGAAATTAACACAGTCAAAAACTTCTCATTTGACTTTTTATCTGACTGGGCTGCAACGATAAATTTTGTTTTAAATCTTACGCAGAAGCGGATTCTCGATTGGCTTGCAGAGCAAGTATAGGCCCAGTTCTATTTCCAACTTTCTCATTCCCCGCACAGGGTTCGCCGTCAATTTCATCTTTCGTATGCAATAGAACCTACATTTTGCTCTATATTAGTTCAAGAGTGCAATCGGACAGGTGAAAAAGATTGCTTTAAAATCCACCAATGTTTGAATCCACTTAGCTCACTAGTTCAAATGTTCTCGGGGGCTTCTTTTTGCACAGCACCTACAGCATGTTAAGATAGGTCTAGAGTCGAAACAAGATCTATTGCGCAGTAAGTTCAGCCATGCGGCAGTTATTCTTCAGCAAAAAATAAATGCTTTTAAGCATCACCAATCTAGTTCAAAAATTCTGCAGCTAATTTTCAGGAACTAAAACTTGTCAACTATATGAATGAAATTTGTACCTAGTTAAACAGAATTGTTTGCGCTAGGTAGAGTGCAATGGAGATAGATCTCCTGCCACATATGGTCGACGAGCCTTTTACAGGTTTAGAGGATAGTTGAAGTTCAAAAATTTGACAGAAGAACTAAAGCGGAACTTTCTCAAACCTATTCACTTTCCAAGAAGTGATTTATGTGGGCTTTCCATAACCGAGCTTACCGAGCATCTCACTGAAGCTTCAACTAAACTAGTTGACGAAGCTTTGAAGTAAATTGACCGCTCCCTTAAATCCACTAAAATGTACAAACCTTCTAAGCAGCATTTTTATTGACTGTAAGTAAGACAGAAGACACTCCCTCGTGACTGATTTAAATACCAAATTTATATCTTTTCAAAGCCTACCTAAATAGAACTTCCCCCTGGAAGTCCGCTACGCAACTCACTCGCTACCTTACAATAAACACATATTTGCTCGGGAAAATCTTCAAAGAGTTTTCCGCCAATTCTTCCAGTTTTACATTAAAGCCAAACGGAAAACGATAAATTCCACATAATTCCATTATCGAGTACGCGTGTGTACTCACTTTATGTACCGCACGATACATGTACATGTGTTAATCTGGTCATTAATTCAATCAACTTTCGGCAATCATCACTCCAATGGACGCTCTTTTGAAGATACATTGTATAGGTACTCAGTCATTCGCGTTGCCATTTAAAATCCCGGTCTGTTTCAAAGAATCTTTATCTCTCGATACATACACATACAAATGTTGCGCCACTTAAAAGTGCAAATGCAGAATCAAACGAAATTCGACCACAAAAAGCGGAACCGACCAAAAGGAAAATCAACACACAAACCGAACTATATATAGTCAGCTTGCACCGGGTATCTGTATCTGGGTTTTTAGGTAAGCCGTTTAGTGAATATATTGCATGCAATTCGCTTCGCATTATTAATTATGATGAAATTCGCATAAATCGCACAATCTAGAGTGACAGCGTTTATGGTCAGTGTCAGTATGTGTGTGTGCGAGGCTTTTGTTTTGCCATCCAATTTCACTTACATGAAATAATTGGCGAACTGAAAATCCAATTCTCATAGAAATTGGCTTCGGATACCCGTCGTGTTGGTGTAAATGTACAAAAGAGTGCTTTGCCTGGTGTGACACATTGGCTTGAGTTGAGCTAATTTCTAAATTAAATTCTATTGAGGTTTCGTTGGGCATTCTCTTGTCACAGAGGGTACTCAGTCGATGAGGGGAGTGGGTCTGGTTTTCCTTTCAAAATTGATGTCAGATTGTTTTCCACTGGTGGATGGTTGACATGGAGGAGCGAATATGTATGACTAAGTTTGGATGGTATGATGTGATCTATGGCAGATAGCGGGGAATTATAGATGAAAGGAAGTGCGCAGTGCGATCTTCAGTGCTCCAAGACGAAAACAACAATTTAACAGATACGATGAAGCTCTTCCAATCGCACTTTTTGATGAGGACTTCACTTAGAATGCGGCGTACTTAAATTCAAAAAAGAGGTCACTGAAAATGGCTAACTATCGCGAAGTCCACAAACGCATTCACCCGAATAAGTTGGGACACTAACCACAATAACCACGACATAGCGGAGCCACGCACCACTAAACTGATAAAGCCTATTGTGATACCTTCTTAATGGCATTAAGTAGGCTCTGTTGTTCTATAATAGGGAAAATGTGCAGCAATGACCATTCCAGTTCAGCATTTTGGATAGTTCACATGTAAAGTTAGATGGATGTCCTGGCTAAGACAGGACAAATTTATACCAAAAATACGTGGGGAAGTTAAATGGAATCTACGGGCACAGATACATTCCCTTCTGTTAAATGGATCGTTAAAGCTAAATATTGATTGGAGGCTAGGAAACCCTACAGTCCAGTTATCCAGGCAAAAAGAATGATGGGTCAAGTTAGGTGGATGCCCTGGCTTATCCAAGACACACTTAAACCATCTGAGTCTACCTATTATAGGACCAAGTTGCTGCATGAAACAAAAATAAATACCACCTGACTATCTAGGGAACTTAGAATGAGATGTTAAAGTAAGGGGAGAACTTTAAAGAAGTACATGCTACAGACTGATGGCAATGGCGATCACTACAATAAAATTGTAAGTTTGACACACTTTTTGCTAACCCTTGTATAAGCGAAAGTTCACTGGCATCAAACTGGTTGAGTAACACTACTGAGCTACTGCAGTCCGCAAAGTAAACAATCGGGCTTAGCAAGGATAGTGGAGGTAGCTCATATTTTTAGTACTGGTTTGGGATCCAAGAGATCGAATAAGGAACTTCTCCTCTTAGAAAGACGCAACCTCTTCAAGCGCGTTACTGTAGTTACAGAAGAGCCTGAAATATCAATAAGGTGGCCCAGACAACATTTTCTTCAGCGACCCTTATTTCTTACGCTGATGATATAAATATCTAAGGTCAGCAACCAAGAGTAAACGTCTTCGTACGAGACATAGAAAATTCCAGTTCGAGTTTTTACATGGATACTGGTGGTTCCACCACAATAAAATCTACTCCAAGAGCAGGCATATACTAAAAAAACCATATGAACCAACCTCATCATCATCGACATTTGCAGCGGAGCTCGAGGGCATCATTTCTTTTCGACCAAAAGTTTTAACTTCGACCTAGAAAAGGAGCAGAAAAACTCTAGGGGCGGGGAAACCTCATCTCCAGTGGCTGTGGCAGTGGCGATCAGAGTGAATGCAAGAACAATGTAGACGCACGAACCTCTTGCGGAATTCACCTGACCCAGACATCCTATCCTAAAGCCGGGACTGATCATATATAGTTTGGGCAGAGGAAAAAAATAACCGGAGGTACGATACTTAAGCTGGAGGGACGTACCCGATAATAATATGCCGCCATACAGTTTGGTTTACAAGAAAATAGTTTTATACGTTCATAGAATTCACACTCGCAATGTAAAAAAATTTCATGAATTCTCATAAATATATGAGTGCCAATCCCCGGCTCGGTGGGGCTCTTATTCAGTCATGAATATTACAAGTTTTGGAGGCTTCTTCCTTCGGAAATTGATGCTTAATGGCAACTTGAATTTGTTGGTGACCCGGTCGCCATCGCAACTCTGCAGATTTAAGCTTCATCGTGGGGCCTTATAGTACAAAGCTTCTCTTTTGACAGCTGCCTTTCACATACATTGTCGTTTGGCTCCACACCTTCCATTGGGCAACATTCTGCAACCCAGAAAGTAAATTTTTCTCAACACCCAGGAAGGACACTTCGACGTATAAAGGTCGTCTTCTGCCACTCAGGATCATCAGTTTGCTCATGTAATTTGCAAAAGGGGTTGCGTTGCGTGCCTGTGATGTGATTTAGTTCCGAGTGATTCCAATCGATAAAAGATAGTTTACACTGAGCTTCGTTCTTCTCATGTACTACCTTGGCTATCTGATTAGGTGAATGCCTCAACCGTTTTACTGTGGGATTTAGTTTACTGAACTAATTCACAATCGAAGGATCTACTGAGTTGAATTTACCAGAGTCTCGACACCGACTCACCGAGTGAACTTGTCGACTAACCCTGTTGCACCTCACTTGCACTCGATTCAAGTTATCTAAGTAAACGAAATCAACCGTCTTCATTAAAACACAACAGCTATCCAAACTATATGCGCCGTGTCCCTAAGCGCACCATCCTCAGTTCTGGTTCATCTGAGTCAGGCCAAATAAAATTCGGGTCATCCAGTTGTAAACCACTCAATAAATTAAAAAAAAACTTTTTAAAGACGAAAAAGAGGAAAAAAGATTCCAATTACCATATCCACAAGTACCAAGTTCCATCTGCAGCAGCGGAGAGCCATTGCATCCATCGTTCGAATGAGGTGCGGTTCATTAGGTTAACCTTGTGCCAAGAGTGTTATGCATATGCCCAGGCAATTTTGTGGTCAATGAGACAGGAAAACTCTGTCCACTATAAAAGATATCAAATATCCAATCAAAAGGGCAAACAGCAAGGTAACAAAAGACAATTTTTTTTTTCCTTCTGTTGTTTTTGTTGTTGTTGCTCACTTAAAAGCAATAAATATATAGGGTAGGGTGCGGATACGTAGTATATGTGCGCTGAAAGTATCTTCCTCTCGGGTTACTAAAGAGCGACCAATGGATAAAGAGCCGCAACACCGTCTGGAAGACACATTTTCAGTTTATTTCGACTTTGGTGAGGTACTTTATGATGATCTCTCGAAGGTTCGCTTGCTGTTATTATTTTTATTATACCCTCCACAGGAAGGTATATTCACTTTGCCCATACATTTGTAACGCCAAGAAGGAGTCACCGGAGACCTCATAAAGTATATATATTCTGAATCAGGATCACATTCTGAATCGATTTAGCCATGTCCGTCTGTCTGTCTGTCTGTCTGTCTGTCTGTCTGTCTGTCTGTTGAAAGCACGATAGCGCCCAAAGTAATTGACGTAGGTGAATGAAATTTTGTGAAAGGACTTCTTTTTATCGGCGTCAGGTTGGTATTGAAAATGGGCTATGTCGGTCAAGTAGTTCTGGTACCTCCCATACAAAACCAATATTGGACCCATATGTCTCTCCGTCTGTTGAAAGCACGATGGCGCCCAAAGTAATCGACGTAGGTGAATGAAATTTGGTGAAATCACTTCTTTTTATCGGCGTCAGGTTGGTATTGAAAATGGGCTATGTCGGTCAAGTAGTTCTGGTACCTCCCATACAAAACCAATATTGGACCCATTTGTCTTTCTGTCTGTTGAAAGCACGATAGCGCTCAAAGTAATTGACGTAGGTGAACGAAATTTGGTGAAAGGACTTCTTTTTATCGGCGTCAGGTTGGTATTGAAAATGAGCTATGTCGGTCAAGTAGTTCTGGTACCTCCCATGCAAAACCAATATTGGGTCCACATGTCTCTCTGTCTGTTGAAAGCACGATAGCGCCCAAAGTAATTGACGTAGGTGAACCAAATTTGGTGAAAGGACTTCTTTTTATCGGCGTCAGGTTGGTATTAAAAATGGGCTATGTCGGTCAAGTAGTTCTGGTACCTCTCATACAAAACCAATATTAGACCCATGTGTCCCTCTTTCCGTTGAAAACACGATACCGTCTAAAGGAATCAACCTAGGTGAATGAAGTTTTGTGAAAGGACTTCTTTTATCGTCGTTAGGTTGGTACTCAAAATGGGCTATGTCGGTCAAGTAGTTCTGGTACTTTGCATGACTTATATGCCGTGGAGGGTATCAAAGCATCGGCCAGGCCGATGATAACACTTCTACTTGTTTTTATTTTTTTTTTTTCCTATTTGTTTCTATGGGCAAAGTTCCAGCAGACGTCCAGGCACCATCTCACTCACAGACATCATCATCATCAGCATCATCATGGGCAGAGTGTGCACTTTTGTATAACAATGGAACAGTATATTTAAATCAACTGTAGCAGAGAACATGGGAGCGGGGGAGGAGAACAGTTCGAGGATAGAGTCATGACTGCGAAATGGTTTATGCGATTGTAACTTCAGAGCCGAACTGACAGTCTGGTGGTGGCACCCCTCTGTGCGAACTACAAGTACTGAAGTACCAACTCTGTGGAAGGAATGTTACGTTCTCGCGTTCGGTTTGTATATGTGAATGTGCACAGAAGGTCAAGGAAGGGATTATGAGATTAGCCGGAGGAACAGTGCGCGTTGGGGATATAGGTGCAGTGGAGTATTTCAGAAAATTTGAGACGGTTGTATATCGCCCTTTAAATGGGAATGGAAAGTTCTATGAATAGTTGGGACTTAAGTCGTCGACGGAAACTGTCTGTCATACGTGTTTTTGGGTGACACCCCTTGGAGGGGGCACCCAAATAATAAACCAAAAACCTAAGTGAAAAACCAACGGACAGGTTTTTACAACTTTTCGGTTTGACCCTCATAAAGAGGGGCAAGCTTAGCACAATTAAAAGGAGCCCCGATGACAGATGACAATTTTTAGTTCAGCATTAGCGAAAAAAGATGGGAAATGTCGATAGACCTGCCCCCATTTAAGGGGGGTAACAAAACAACACACGTACAAAATCCTATTAACTTGAAACTGGAAAAGATATGGATATGAACCTCAAAATCCCTTCTAATAAGCCAGAACAAGATGGGATAGATGCATATTGAGGCCTAAAAGGACTATTGCGATGCTGGAACAAATAGAATAATGTATACCCCGATCAACTGGAAAAGATTAAAAAATGGAATATTTTCAGCATATATAGAGTTTGACCTTTAACTCCTGCAAAGATTGCCGAACTTAGATAATCGAATATCGACCGACTGACTGGTTTAAATTTTTCTTGGTGGATGGAGAGGTATAACTTTTGTATATGATAGATTTTACAAGTTCACCGCGGACTGTGGAAGAACCTTCAAACAAATGACGAGTCTCCATTTCAGTGTATCTATGGCAAGTGCCTCCCACTGTCCGTCAAATGTCTTGACAAATTCCCTGAACACACATCCCCACAGGGCAAACTAACAGGAAGATCTTTTCAATGAAGGAACACACAAATCTCAGAAAAGGGATCACACTCGCCTGTCGTCTAATTTTAGATTCCCGCGATAGATGCAGTTTATGTACTGCAGGCGACACGTTCTTAGCCACTCCATAGCATATGAAAATAAACACAAAGTCACATGGATCAGCCGCCATATTCCCGGCAGCGGAAATGTGCATTGAACCGAAATGTGAATCTATCGTTGCCTCGCCAAGAGAACGTGTGCCGCCAAGTTGCACTGCATCAAACCGATCATCAGTTCGCGAGACAGGGGCGACATTCCTTACAAAAAAAAAAAAAAAACAATCTCCGCTCCACTGCGAGATAGAGATTTTGGGTTCATTTCTGTTTCGGTTTTTTCTCCCGGGGAGGGTTGGAATTTACGAGCCGACTTGCATTTAGACTACAGCGACAGATTTTCCTCGTGCGGAGTGTGCTGGCTGGCACTTCTTCTATATACAATTTGTTCGCCTTACACAACATGTTTATGTACTTTTGGGTGGAATTTGTGCATCTATCCCTGTCGGTCGGGAGAGTAGTATGCCAACCCAACCCAACCGAAGAGACAAAGTGCGATCATTCTAATTTTAGATTGAGCAGCCGCCAGCCGCCGGCCGCCGCGCAACACAGAATCCAGGCCTCTTGGTCAATCACTCACATTGCCAGGTTCTATGGTGTAATGGGGAGGGCGCAGTGCCCAACGCCGCGTACATCCTCCAAGCTGTTCGACGCAATGATCCTCACCTTCGAGATGATTGTGACTGGTGATCATCATTATAAGTATGTTGATAATCGGAGTTTGGTCAGTTTGGTCATCAGCAGGCGAACGTATGAAATTTCAGTTTTTATGTTCCCCCCTCTGGCTATCGGTGTTTTGCAAAAAAATATCCTCGCCCATATTTTGCTGTGCAGATATACTTTGGCCTTTGGGTAGATGTGTGTTTTTATTGAAAAACTGAGAGTGAGTCATATAGTTGGTAATACCGGTGTCCATACCTATGGTTAGCGAGATGTTGAACTTGATTTGTGCCGACTGCCGAGTAATTTTGTAAGTGGCGGACAGTGCGTGCTATAAATTTGTAACTCGTTAGCGTGGCACTTGGTGGTGACTACGTTCGGTTTTCAGATGGAAATGGAACTGATCGGAAACTTGTTTCAATTACGTAAGAGCGGGCTGCAGGTTTTTTTTTTCAAGAATTTCAGAAAGCCTAATTGGTAGTTAGGGGTTTGTCCATGTCCTGTGTGGCGACAGTCATACATATACATATGTAGTTGTTGGTGGTTGCATAAGTTGATGTGTGACTCTATTTCTACTTTCAGTTGCTAATGTTTGGCATGCAAGAACTTTGTGTATGGTTCGAGGAGTAGACTTCTCGTTGAAGTGGCAATCCCTCAAAATCAAAATATTTTCTCGTGTATGGTTGTAGCAAATTGTCGGCGGTCAGATAGGTATTTAAGTATTCGTCTCATAAGTTGGTATTGAATATATGGACAAGTGAAGTGGTAAAGGGTTCTCCAGTTTAATGGAGAGTCCCAGCAAAACCACAGAAGAATTTGCATACACATTATCAATAAAAATGCAGTAGAAGCTTGTGACAAACCACCTAAACTTTGCAAAAACAAATTCTGGGAAAATTCTCCCTATGGTGAAAAAAGTACCTAAAACCCACAACTTCTACTCTGACTATTTTTTTCCCCTTATTAGCTTGTGCATAAACCAATTAAAGACAATTGCAAAATGTGCCTTAAATCATTTGAAGGCTAATTACTTTAGCACGCGTGGGATTAAAGAAACAAAAAGATTTTTCACATGATTCAATATTCACCACAATACGTAGATGTATAAAGAAGTTGTGTAGTAGATTTTATTCACCAAACCGCCAAATACACAGTCGGGCTATTTTAAGCCTACATTTGACCATTTGGAGACCTAGACAGCTTTGGGCCTAATATGGTGAATAAGTGTTGTATTTAGAAGGTTGTTGTATTGACTAATCGAGGTGGGTATAGGAAATATGATTTTAGCCAATCATACAATTATACAATTCTAATAAAGACTGGTCTTGAAGACTGCGTATCTGAGCTAAACATAGGTCTCTTAAGTGAAAACCCTAACAAAAGAATGATTTTTATGTTTGGATCTCTAGCCGAAGTTAAGGTTTCACTGTCAAAAAAATAAACAAATAAGTCGTTTTGTTTACAATCAATCGAGTATAAAAGACTTAAGCTTACACAACAGGTCGATCTGAAGGGTCGAAAATAGGGCAGTATTGAAAATGCACCTTTCTCAAGATACTTTTAACAATAAAACAGAGGCAGCTCCTAGCTTTAGGTACTACTCCAAATGCAGATTTAAGTGCATAATAAAATGAAAAATGTCAAAACACTTACTTAAACGTTAAAGTGATCTTCTTAAGTTTGTTTGCTTACCTGAAAAGAAACAGAATAAAGTTCGGTAAGAATTTTTTTTATTAATAAGCGTTAGGTTAGGAAAACATAACAAAATATGAAATGAAAGTCAATCATCAAGTTTGATGAACTAGATGTGAAAAATTTGTCAGGCTTTCAAGTGGGATTTTTTTGTGTTTGGCTATAAACCTGAGTGGTTTTTATTTTTTTAAGCGAGAGTAAACTGTTTAATGTCTTCAGCAAGAAAGTTCAAAAGTTCGATAATTACATTCAAATTGCAGCCTTTAGCTTAGGTGGTTTGTAAGAATTTGTTAAAATGCGCTGAAGTTTATTCGTAAAAGATGGTAAAAAATTCGACGATGGTTTGATCTTAATAATTCACTAGATTTTATCTCGACATCATTGTTTTTCATACAAAAAAATTGGGTTGGGTTAAATCTTTTCGACCAAGAACTACTTTGTGGAACGTTCAGATGTACTTTCTGTCGCTTGCACCATCCTAAATTGCATAAGACCTTCAACTAGCTGGTGGATACATTTATGAACCATAGCTTCGTTCAAACAAAACCTTTGGACTTTGGTCCGTGTCCCATATTTGATCCAAATCCAGACTTAATCCAGCCATAGAAAGCTTGGCAAAGGACTACTAAGTTCTTTTTACGGAGCTCTGTTTTGTGTCAACCCAAAAGGATACGCCTCTTCAGCGATAAAAAAGGAGATCACAGAATTTTCAAGCCCTTCGCTCGGCAAAACACATTTTTAATGAGAAACCAGATTATTCCATGGACAGTCGGTACCAAAATGAACTAACAAAAAAAATTTGCTTCAGCTGGCTATTCGTATCAGATAATTTTAGCTTTTAGAAAAAAGGAACGGTGAGAGAAGAGAGCCCTGTGGCACCTCAGAAAACATTTTGTAAAGCCCTATTTACCGATTTTAAAGCTGATTTTTCCTTTCTTTTAGGTCAAGCCACTATATGAAGAGTTTAATTGATGTCATAGGAGGTTTCAAATTAACCTACAGTGCACAGTGAAAAGTTTGTGAAAACATATTGTGAATCATTGAGAGTCTTTCCAAAAAAAGGGGTTAACCTTCTCAAGTTTGTTATGAACACAACGTAAAACGTATGCAGTTCTTCTACGTCGTAGGCTTTGCTGTAGCTTGGGACAACCAACCAACCAAGCTTTACTAGTTATAGCCTGATTCTTAGCCAAATGAAGTTGATTGACTTAGACTTGAGTATTGAAAAGAAAAATAAGAAGCTCTTTCAGTCACTCCTGTCACGATGCTTTGTGTAAAGTTGTGCGAAATTAAATAATCATTTGAAAAAGTTTGATTTATTGGATATTTTGAACGTTTTTAGTCTCAACAGAAATGCTTTTGCCACCGAATGCGATGGGTGCGCCTCACGTGCAACTTTTTAAAACACAATAAAACCCCATAATGACTTTGATCAACCAGGAACCAATAAAAACCCCATCCAGCACTGTATTTCAATTTAATTTCGATTAAAATCAAATCAAAAGTACCTACCCAAACAACAAGGATACAAGTATATTACCGACCCGAATTCAAAGCGCTGCTGTCAGTGACGCTCACAACGAACAGCAGCTACAATTGTATAAGTTTTCTTGGCCAATTCGACACAAGTACTAACCGAATAATTGCGAAATCCAAGCGCGTGGGATCGCACAATGCAAAACTGAGCCAGAAATCTGTCCAAATTAAGTCACCCCAAGGTACGGGTCGATATACCTACCTACTGACACAAAGTAGTTATGGCATTAATCCGAAAATTAGCTACTCAATAGCTCACACAATGCAAGCGAATCGGATGGATATCGCGTACACTAAAAAGCAAAGTTAATGCCACCCATCATCGAAATGAATATCGACCAGTACCTGAAGTACACTTAACCTTGTCTTTATGACCCGCACGGCGCAAACTGGCGCAAGGAAACATATTCCCAAACGAGATACACCAACTGACTGACGAATAATTTCTCGCTTCTTTATCTGTGCATGTTGTTGCGGTATTCGTGTTTATCGGGTGAGTGTACTATACAAATTGGCGAGCGCGCAAATTTTCAACTCAACAAAATGATTCTGTCCACCTACGCGCACATGGCTATTGATTTGTCGTGATTTTGATTGTGCTGGGGATTGGTCGGACAGCGTTTAGTTGGCGCTTTTGTTCTCGCCTGTGATTGTGTTTTCACAAAAAGAATTCTTTTGTGGAAGCGTGGTGCTAATAAATCATATTGAGTCCTAACCATTTATTTGCTGGTTGTTGTATTTTTTTGTTGTTTATAAATTAGCTTGCGCTAGTTTATTGACACCTAACACATTGTATCACATGTAAGCCAAGCCTAGGAATTTCTGTGTAGGTACAATGTAATGAGAGTCGTGTTTTGACGTTCGAATGACATTTTAGTTTCTAGGAGCTTTGGCCGAGAATATTGTAACCAAAGCCCTCGGGCGTACTTCTATTGGGCAGTTTTCAATTTTGTATAGTAAATGGCGGTTTCCTTTTGAACAGCAAGGTCCTATTGATGTAGAAAATTCCAGAATCCACTCACGAACATATATTTACATATTTAGGATGGACCTCGATAAGCCCTCCGCCCTCCAAGTGCTTAATGTAGATAAAACTGTTGCAGAGGATGTTTCGACGCAGTAGACTTATGACGAAGTAGTGAGGTTTAATAATCGGGCAAATATCTGATTTACGTGAATAGCAGAATAGGGCTGTATGTTTATGGGGTCTCCTATTTTTGAACGGAGAAGCCAAGAACCAACCAATTTAGATAAGTAAAACTACCGACAAGAGGCGACCAAGAACTATTTTGTGCATTTTAAAACATTCCCAGACGGAGAATGGAATATGCTGCCAGACGTCCTGTAGTTGGAAGAAATGGTTAGATTAGGTCGAATTGGAATTTTATTTGATGGCTTTGAAAATCGAGGGTCTACTTAAGCACTTTCCCCGAATATTTTAATACATTAGCTCATTAAAAATTAATAAGTGAATGAAAAATATTACAACCAATGTGTTTTGGGGATGTTGTTAAATTTGTAGCTAATTCCACGTTCCCTGTTATTTTTGAGCGACTTTTAAGTCCTTTATATAGGTCGCTTTGACGTTTAATCATTACCACAGAGTACAGAGTTTAATTCCGGTATAGAAAATGCGGCAAACCAATAATTTTCGAGCCTTTACGCAGTCGAGCATTAACAGATATCAAACCCATTAGCCATGTGATCCGAGACACCATACCATACCAGGTAAAGAAAACTTATTTTTAGAACAAACAGAGATACGCAGTCGCTTCTAAGTACGTCCGTACACCTCTGTATGTGCCTCAGTTTCAACCGAGTATATCCAATGAATTCACCCTCCTATCGCGCAGATACCAGAAACTTACTCCATCATTTTTATTCATTAAGTTAACTTGTCTTAATACATTTCATGTTGTAGCGTCATCATGTTAAATCTATTAAATCCAGCGTTTGACGTCAAACAGGTAGCTACACGTACACCCGCACTGCGTGTACAACTACAACTCGCTCTGGCCTTGTTCGGTAATTGTTCGTTTTTGTTTCTTTCTGCTCATCCATCTGCTGCTGCAATTGTATAGGGCTACTGATACATGCGGTCTATCCATCAACAACTAAAGCATTCGCTTAGAGAAGATGCCTCTGTGTCGTTGCATGACTGCCTTTATTGCGAGATGTGTTGTCGTGGCGTAGTCAACATTTCGATGAGTTTGCGATTAGATTAGATACGAGATGAGATGAGTTTTATTTTAATTGCTTGTGAGTTTATTTTTATCATCTCAAAATGGGAACTAAATTCAGGAATATGAGGCTGTAACCTGCGTGTATCTAGAGCACAACAACATGTCACAGCAATATTTGTTTAGGGTTTATCTGGTACGTTTATGCGCTCAGTACAAACAAATTAAGACGGGGTAAACAACATTTTGTAAACACAGACCGAAGATCCACCTACAAAGCTCCGCACATCATAAGTAGGTATATACCTTCTATTCGTGTGACCTTATTATTTACATTAGATCAGCCTCCAGCAGAGCAGCAAACAAGTGATCGTGGTGGAAGATGAAAAAGTAACAAGTTTGTATGATTTCCAGATAAACCCATTAGCCCTAGGGCGACATTTTTTCCCCTCTGCATGGTAGGTGTACAATCTTATGATCTTTTCACAAAAAGATACTTCAATCAGACAAACAGAAAATTAAATCCAAATTGAGGTACAAATATCTTTCGGATGAAAGCAGAAGAAGCAGCTTCAGCTTCAGCGCACGCATACTTTAGATTCGTGGAACTATCTTTTTTTGTTCTTGCTAATTTTGTCTTGATTATAAAAAAGAAAAAAATAGAAGGGAAATGTTTTCTGTTCTTAGAATGCACTAATACCCATGGTATGGTGTTTGTCTTAAAAAATAAACAGTTAATCCCAAAACTTTTACGATGATATTTGCTCAAATTAAGTGATAAGTCAAATGAGTGAGTTGACAAGTTGGGTTTTAGTAAAAGTAGACTAAAGGGAGATGTCAAATTGATTTTAGCTTTTACTTTAATTTAGATAAAATATTATTTGCTAAGCTCTAAAGTAGAGCCATCTGTTGTTTTGATGTTGAAACGTTAAAAAAAAACAGTGCCACGGCATCTCAGGACCATTCGTTTCGAGTTTTTTTTTTTCTATTTTTTGAAACTTCGATTTTATGCCAGTTGAATTTGGAGACTCTTTCATGACAGTAAAACTCTTGTCAAACGTTCGAGAGAAGTAGCGAAGAGGAAAAAACCTAGAGGTGTAATTTGTTTTCTTCCGGGAATTGAACTACTCCTCGCTCAGTAATCCAGCACACTATGCATTACCACTGAGGCCACATTGAAATATTAAAATAACATAAGGAGAAGAATACAATTTTCATACCCACTCGAAATAAATCAGCAATTAAAGTAAAAGTCGCTTATAAGGACGATAAAGGGACCCGGCAAATGCGTCGGTATAACCAGTGGCTGTTATGTATAAGCGGCTTAAATGCAAAATTGCTAACTATTGCTAACTATTTTCAAAATGGAAACAAAATAAAGAAAAGAACATCATTGATGTAAAGAAGAGTCCAAGTAATTCATGGGCACGACTGCGTCGCATGAAACTTGCACTACAACTGAAAATTCTTTTTCGAAAAGTTTGATTTTTTATAAATCTACGAATCGATATTTATGTCACACCTAGTCAATTCTTGGTCAATTCTTGGAAAAGTAAAATTCAGCAGCGGGCCTTGCAGAAGGCTTGCGCCCGCAACTTTATTCGCGCTTTAAATTCAAGCTGTGCATCGTTTATTTATCTAATTATTTATAGTGACTTAATTGAGTATCAACTTTTAGCTAAAATACGTAACACAATAAATTAAGAACCCGCTTTCGTATTTACTGACAAAACTGCCTTAATAAACATTTTTTTCTTTAGCAAAGCAAAGAAACATGTGCTTCACGCAATTATAACTGCAAGTAAGCCGATGTCAGCGTAGGGTTACTATAAGTACCCGTTTTAATTTAATTATAACTAAAAATAGGAAAATGGAAAAGTATGAAAAAAAAACGCTTTTTCAATGTTTGAGCTTGTGAACTCATATTAAACACATGCCTAAGAGTCTTGTACAAACTTTTATAACTAAATACATCTATTTTACGATTTTATTAAATAAAATATTTGAAAATATTTCCTTTTTATTTTTTTTTTTTTAAATCAGAAACTGAAAACTAATATTTTTTTATTCTTCTTAAATTGGTTTTGATGCGGGCACTTTACCCCAAAGCAGAACCCCGATCAAAAGCAATCATTGCTAATATTTTTCAATTTAAAAAAATTCTAAAATAAATTGGCTCAAGATAGGTTTTGGTCTGCAGCTCAGGGTTCTGTTTGGAGCAGAAAGCTGACTTGTGGCCTAAAATATTTAAGAAAAAGTTGGCTCCCTTTAGTATTGTGAGCTGTATAAGTAATTACAATTTTAAAGCAACGAAGTCAGAAAAAATACATTTTGATCAAAAGTACCTCCAAAAAGTAGGAGTGGCAATAAAAGGCACAGCCTTTTCGGAGTCTTAGGGAACATTTCATGAAAAGTTTCTTCGGAACCTTTCCAGTAGTTTTCACGTCAACTCGTAACAGACATAAAACCTCATGTGAATGTTTGTATAATGATAGTAACTCCGACAATTGCATATTTTATGGCATGAATAATGAGGCTAGTACAGGGTGGGCCAGATACAAGTTTCTTTTTAAAAATTGTAGCAGATAAAATTATTGCAATAAAATTAACAAAATTAAATTTTTTTATGTATTATGCCTTTATTAGGAAGAGCAAACATTCCCATTGATGATGGAACATAACGTCGTTCAAGAGGCTGCCCCGCAGTAGGTCATTCTGTCACTTCAATTTTCCAAGACCTTGTTGATGGTTTCAGGCTGTAGCTCACGGATTGCTTGGATGATATTGGCCTTAAGTGCTTGATTCGTTTCCGGATTGTTGGCATAACATCGGTCCTTCACGGTTCCTCACATACAAAAATCGAAAGGGGTCAAAACGCAGCTCCGAGGCGGCCAATTTGCATCGCCAAGGCGGCTGATAACACGATTTGGGAATTTGGTGCACAAAAGATCGATTGTGGCATTTCGCTCCGCGAGGTATGATACTGACTTTCTTTGTATAAAAAATTTTAGCATCCTTACATGGAACCTATAGGCTATTAGTACCACCCATAAATTTTTGTTCTTACTTTTATTAGTAGAATATAAAACAGTCCATCCCAATCGTAAGGTAAATATTTACTGTGACCAAGATTAGTCTATCCATTCAATTATATTGCACGTTCGAAATAAAATTACTCGCTCGACACTGACTCACATCCAAATGACGCACTTTGTCACATTATGATTTTTAATGCGATTTCGAAGTAGAAAAAAAAGTCCCACAAGAACAATTGCCTGGTAACGACATAAAATATTTAATGCAAGTATTTTGTGATTCCATTAGATTGCTGATGTCATTCCATTGATGATCATCATTGTTTTCCAGTTTGTTGCTAACCCATTTTCATTAGCAGACTGCCGCCTCTGGCCCCAAAACTAAAGGTTGCAACCTACTTATCAAATGATGGCTAATGACATTTGGCTTGTTTTCAAACAACTTTCCCAAAAAGTCAAACACTTTCTTGAGTGCCGGTTATATTTAGTGATTAATTAAACAATATCAATCAATTGTATAGAACACATGGATACGATATTTCGCTAATGACTGCGAAAGATGTCAGGTTAATTTATAACACGTGTGAAGATCTTGTTGCTGAGATGATTTGGCAAGATCACACCTACTTGTTTCTGTTCAAAAATAAATTTTAATTATGAAACCAACCGAAGGAGTAATTAAACTTTGTGAATGATGGTGGAAAGTGTGAGGAAAAAATAAGGAAAGTGAGAGGTAGACAATTCCCTTTCCCTAATGATTTGGGTATACTACTTATTTGGGCTGAGTTATATTCATAAGAGTGAGAGAAATGGGCCAAATTGTGTCGGGGTGGATACAACTTGATAAAAAAATCTAGTGGAGCAGCTGATAGTCTCTGACACCTGGTGGTATTCAGCTGCAACATAGGGTAGATCAACAAACTGATAGTGGGAGAAATCGGTGCCGTGAAATAACGCCGAGCGAAATAAAGCCGAATTCCAGAATTCGGCGTTACTTCACTTTGTGAAAGCGAAATAAAACCGAATTTTAATGTTCGGTCTTATTTCACTTTGCTAAAGTGAAATAAAGCCGAGTCGGCCTTATTTCGCTTTGCATTTATAAATACTTTCAGATAAAGATTCCTACCTTTTTTCAGATTTCCACCCCTGAAAATTAACCGTGTGAATGTATTCACACGTACTCAAACCCATTCAACATCCTGTTTTCATTTTATTTATTTAACGAAGTTTAAACTATTTATTTTGATTTTAAGATACCTATCCAGTAACTTAAATGTGTCAAAACTAATAAACAAAAGAAAATCTAGGAAACAATAGCTAAGAATATCGGAGTTTAACAATATATTTTGGTGGTACTTTGAACAATTTGCCTGCAAATTGGACAAAGAATTGGATTATTAAGCTTTAAATATTTGTCTGACAATCCTGTATAACAGTTCAAACACAGTTTGAAGTGATTACAAGGTTGTAGAAGGATAGTTCGAGCATTTTTACAACATATAATGCACAATAGAGACACATCATCAACATTAAAATAATCCGGTTCTACATCATCTGGATTCAAATCGTCTTCATCTTCGCTGCTTACACTTTCAATTAACGAGTCTTCAGAAAGCAAATTATTACTTTCATTTGTCATTTGGTTAAGAAAGTCTTGGATTGATATACGTTTTTTTTCCAGTTTAATTAAAGCCGCTTCAATTTGCTGTCCCCTGTCTTTGAATTTTTTCTTTGGTGGTTCAAAGATTTGGAATGTGCCATCAATTGACATTATAAATTCCTTAGATTTTATAACATCTTCATCCAGAAGACAGTCTACGAACTTGAAAAAATTTCCAAATTTCGCCAACTTCCGGCTTAGTCGACTATTGTACCCTTCAACAGCGCTTGTTGTTCTCATATGAGACCTGAACACGGATACAGCTGAAGGAGTTTCCTAAACATACACATATATACTTATATATAAGTTTGCATTCAATTAAGAAATTCATTTGATGTTACGGTTAAAGTCTCATCAATATTTTTAATATAAAAGGTATATTTTTACCAATTGAAAAATAGTAAATAGGATGGCCGAGAACTTTTACTATATTTTCAACTTCCAGAAATATAAATAGTATTTTAACGATTATAAATAAAAATTCTCCGCCGTTCTATTTATTTCAGCATTTAGAATTTGAAAAAATAATAGTTCAAAATTCGCGCGAATTATGAACTATTATTTTTTCAAATTCTAAATGCTGAAATAAATAGAACGGCGGAGAGTTTTTACTTATAACAGTTAAAATACTAGATAAGTTCTCGACCATTCTATTTATTTCAGCATTTAGAATTTGAAAAAATAATAGTTCAAAATTCGCGCGAATTTCGAACTATTATTTTTTCAAATTCTAAATGCTGAAATAAATAGAATGGCCGAGAATTTTAGAATTTGAAAAAATAATAGTTCATAATTCGCGCGAATTTCGAACTATTATTTTTTTCAAATTTTAAATGCTGAAATAAATAGAATGGTCGAGAACTTAACTGTTATTTTAACTATTATAAGTAAAAACTCTCGGCGGAGTACTATTATTTTCTCAAATTCTATGCAAGTGTTTAATTAAATAGATCGACTTTTTCTTACCCTTTCTATCCACTGCTTTCTGAAGTATATTAAAAAATTTTTAAATATACACTCTCCTTTTACTTTAAACTGCACACCTTTTGCTTCGTTATTCAGAAGTTCAAACGCCGATTCCATATCCATCGGTTTTAACAGAGGAAGAACTAAAAATTTGCGATAAAGGCGCTTTGCCTCCTTCTTTTTGTTTATATTAGCAAAGAATCCTGGCAGCTTAGATGATTTTTTTCTAATAGCTCGGCAGAAATGAAACCAGCAGGTTGTATATTTGGCAGACGGAAATATTTTCTGCAAAGCATTTCGTAAGCCTTTTTCAAAATCCGTGACAAAAGAGCTTGGGCAAAATTTGAACAAATTGGCTTCAATGTACTGAAATGCGTGCAGGTACATTTTTTCCGATTTATTGCTCATTAAAATATAAATGAACGGGTAAACCTAACAAGTAAAATTTCATTAAATGCATATAAATCTTAATATAATATTTAATATTACATGATCG
Source organism: Cheilosia impressa (assembly GCA_948293265.1). Taxonomy (NCBI): domain Eukaryota; kingdom Metazoa; phylum Arthropoda; class Insecta; order Diptera; family Syrphidae; genus Cheilosia; species Cheilosia impressa. The sequence goes on from OX411883.1 coordinate 41,324,250, forward strand.
TCGTGAGCAAAATGGATTAAACAAAGTTGTTTATATCCGCAAGATGGGACAACGCTAAAAGTGCCGTCCAGAAGATAATTTTTCTGGCTCCCGTCCGGTAACTTCCGAATTTCCTCAGAAATTGTCGGAGACATAAATATAGTGTAAGAAAATCCCGGTTCAATAACAGTGCTCCTGTAGAATGGCTCACTACGTTTGTACCGAGACATACCGAAATCATGCATCACACTTCGATTCTTAAAAATTGCACATATCTCTGAAGCAGATGTGGGGGCTTTAGGAAACGAACTGTTTCGGATGTTTATAAGTTGTCGCCGAACTTTGCCAAACTGAACAGACGCTCTAGTTTCACCTCTTCCACAAACTTCGTCAAAAACTTCGCGAATACCACTTCTTTTGAGCGAAACATTTGCACATTCATTTTTTATTTCGCTTAATAATTTTAATTTACCGCGAAGGTCTTCTTGCGTCGAATGGTTGTGCGGTGCACTTACCTTTGGAACTCTAACTAAATTTTCATTGTTAAACTCAACAACTGCACTTGCATTACACTCACTCTTATAACACGTATATCTCTTACACAATCTAGACTTTGATTTAATTTTATAAAGTTGCTTTGTTTCGGGTATGTACAAAAGTTCGCTTCCCTTTCTAAAACCTTCACAGATTTCATATACAAATACTGATTCACCCAAATTTGCCATTTAAACGATGTGTATCACTCAAAGTTCATCAACTAATGAGATGACTGCACATCGAGTTACAATCAACAAACATTGATTACGGTAAATTTCACTTGTTTTTCTAACAAGTACAGTTGGCTTTACTGATTCTTTTGCCTTTTCTCTGAATTCGGCATTGTTTCGCTTTAAGAAAGTGAAATAATGCCGAATTGTGGAAACATTTGCTTCGGCTTTATTTCACAAGCAATGTTCGGCGTTATTTCACTTTGTCAATGTGAAATTATGCCGAATTCTAACATTCGGCATTATTTCACTTTATGAAAGTGAAATAACGCCGAATTCTGGAATTCGGCGTTATTTCGCTCGGCGTTATTTCACGGCACCGGAGAAATCTGTGATGCATTCTTAAAATTTCAATGCATACAAGAAATTGAAAATTGTTTTCAATAGTTTCAAAAAGCATCAAGTTCTCGATAATCAGTTTACATTTTTTGAAGTACTCATTGAACGATAGTCTTTGACATTTTATATAAAAGAAAATCCATTCATTTTATTACTAGCTACATATGAGCGAACACGTATCAAAAGCAAGAGTCAAAACATGCACATGACGTTTTTTTGTATGAAGGATTCCGCCATAAGTTGTTAGCATTTTGTTATAGCCTGTGCAAATACGTCACAACTTGGAGTTTTGCATGCAATCATACGAATATTGTTATATTGCGATTCTAAATTTTATGTGTTAATATCGGCTCTCACTTTGCACGATTTTTTTAATAACACCGCGTTATTGACTTTTAGAAACTCATATCGCAGTACATACAGTATTTTCATAGCTCAGATGAAAAATTTCCGATTGAAAAGTATTAAATATAAGTACCGACTACCAAATTTAACAGATAGGTTGAAGATGATTGATAGTAAGGCCCACAGTGTATACAATAACTAAGGTGAATAGTTTTCTTCGTTCTTCTTGAGGTGTCGAAAACTTTGTGATGAACAAAAAAGTATACACCTCCATCTACTTCCATTTATTATATTTCTTTTTCTTCATAGCTCTGTGGTTAAACAAAAGCCTAATTAAAAGAAACAAAAAAAAGGCTCCAACTTTAGGCACAAGCTAAAAATAATATAATACTCGCCCTGCGTTTCATAGCCCCTTGAGCGCATATATATATAAACTCCGACTCTCATAAGACATATTCTTAGTGTTTGGAAATAAAAAAAATAATAAATTGGGTTTCACTCCAACCAAGAGCTAAATAAAAATAAAAAACAGACCGTGGGATAACTCACCTTCATATGGCTCATAACCATATAATACCTATCCAGCTCATCGATAAACTAGCTTAACTTCAGTCCTACTGAATGTTTGAACTGGGAAACAAACGCACAGCCGTCTTTAGGACCTACCTTGTCAAATGTAACCTTTCAACTTAAATCGTGTTTTTTTTTTGCTATGTTTTCCCTCTTAAGCAAAGCGCACACATATCTTCACCTATCAAAGCAAAACAAATAACGAAACACCATCAATCCACTGCCACTCTGCAAGGCACAAGATAGCCAAAAGTGATGTTTATTGTTGTTTACAAAAAAAAAAAGAAACCATGCACATTTTGTTTGCGATAGGAGGACTATAATTATATATAGTAAGCATACACCTGTGGCTTTTGCATGTCTTTTGAAGCTTCAAAAACAACAATAACAACAACAGCGACAACAACATAATGATTAATATATTTACCCAACGTTCATCATATGAGTGAAAATATGATAAGATAAGATACGAGTAGACATGCAATTATCAACTTGGTCACTGATTCATCATTTCATATTAAACAGCATCCAGCTTAAGCAAAAGACCTCATCAATTTTTGCACAAAACTAACATGGCGTGTCATAATTCATACCGTTGGCGCTTATGAAAACACAGACAATTATGATTTATGAAAAGAAATATATGCAAGCGTTTGGAATGTTTTAATTGGATAATTAAAAAGCATGTCTGTTAAAAAAAAATTGTTTTCTATAAAGTGACTTATTGAAGATTTATGTTTTTTTTTGTGTTGAAATTTCAAAATTTCTGTTTTGCTTGCATTTTAAATTTCCATTTGGTTTGATTATGCGTTCTCCTTCTTTCCCCTCGATAGGTACTGAAAGCAGTTTACCGGGTCATGAACTTGTTTCTGAGAAATCTGACTTCAACTTGGGATAAATAGCCACCATGAGTCTCAAAAGTGTCAAGTATGCTGTACTGAGAAAAGTCTTTCTTAAAACAGTCCTAGTATCTATTACTAAAGGAAGGTAGAAGATTTTATTAAACTATAGTCTATATAAAGTCTAGAGGCTGTGATAGAGGAGTGTCCCTTTCCAAATACTCGTGATCAGTCAAACAGCGCGTGCTACTATAAATGAAAAGAGTCTCCAATATGAAAATAGATGATTTCAGAAGAATACTGGGATTCACTAAGGCTCACTGTCACCTTCGATATCACTTCTAAAACAAAAGCAGGTATCGAAGATGGAATGCCCATGCAGTACATTTTACTAACTACCTACCTATACTTTACTAAAAAGTGTCACTACCTACCTACCTATTTAAATTGCGGAAACCGACAGTGACACCTTAGGGTGGGCCTAAAACCTGCCAATACAATCTGCATAATGCTGTTTTTGCGTTGTTACTCAAATAATTTGGTACAGATAAGTCAGAGATCGAGCATTAGAAGGAAATGGAATTATATTTTTATTTTTTTTATTTAGAAGTTGGCCCGGTTTCGAAAAATTGAATCCCTTTGCCAGTTTTCTTCACACACATATCAAAAAATAATAATAAGAATAAGTTTCCGCCTGGCATCCAATTTCTAGATAGACATCAAAAACATGTCAATGTCAACCCGAAGATCGAATCGTCACATCCGTCACTGAGCTACGTGTTCTCGGAATTGAGTCGTTTTAATTATGGTGACCATCCTTTCATTAAAATATTGAACAGTTCTGTATTTGAAGACGATGTTCATTATTATTTTAATAACGTAAAGTTTTTACTCAAAAGGACTTCTGTGATACCGAGAAGTAATTGGTGACCTATAAGCCATCCTTTAAGAGCTATACCAGGGGTGTGGTGCTACCCCAAGCTTTCAATTTTTAAATAGTTCATTCGCAAATAATTTAAGAGACAATTCAACCACGAATTTTGCAAACATTTCCCTACCTCTGGCGCAACCCAATTCCACTTCAACTTCTCGACATCAAAACTACCTGTTTACCTAGAAACCCATTCGTATTTTTTCCCGATGACGTAATCTACCAGCAATTCCTCGAAATATACGTTCTCGCATCAATAGCTATACGCAGCGCAATTGTATTCCCAATCCCCATTCACACATAACAAACAACCAGTCCTTCGGAATTTCACATGGTCGTCTTCATTCCAATTCATTATAAAACTACAAGGCTAATGATTCTGATGTTTACCTCTCACAATACCCCATGGGGTTACCGTAGTGCAATCCTCTTCAACAAAAAAAAACAAAAAAATCACACCCAACAGGACCACAAAGAAAAACAATAAAATCCCAAAAACTCACCCGATTGCATTCCAAGGCTGCAGCACTATGCTCCTCCCGCTGTCGAAAGCAGTGGCTGCACTTGCTCTTGTTAAAGATGTTTGGTGAAAATTTCCGACAATCTGTCGTCCTTGTACCCATTTTGACAGTCAAAAACTCTCAAATCTTTAGTTGGTGATTTTATTCACTCGATCGTTGGTAGTATGTCTTCCAGATGTCGTTCCACGAATCGAAATTCAAGACTTAATCCGATATTTTTGAAATTTTTCTCAGTTGGCACATTTTGAACAATTGAAAACACAAAAATCGTTGACTGGGAGAGAGAGAGAGATAAATTTTTCTTCTCCTTGCGAAACGTAAACAAATTTCAAAGCCTTTCGGTGTTTTGGCAATTTTTTTTTCCTTTTTTGTTTTGCTTCGCCGAAAAATAACTTTATGTCGGAATTATGCAAATGAATTCGGAGCTGGCCATATTCACTGCGCGCCACACTGTGTACACTAGGTATCAAAAAAACGCGACACTTGTCGTGTGTCGGAGTTTTTTTTCTTTTGTATTATGCTTTAGCGAATTTTTACTCCACACGTTTACCGCTCAAAAACTCCAAACACTTAGCACTACACGACGACGACGACGATGGAGCAGACGAAATATAAATATCTACACATAACCGCGCGCGATAGAACGGGGATGCGGTGAGGTGGAGTGGCGTGCTTCTGGCTGCATTTACAAAACAGACACAAACCAGAAATCGCAGAATATCAAGAAAAGGCGAACTCAGCGCGACCGATAGACAGACAGACTAAAAATCAAACACAAAAACAACAAAACGGCGAAGGCACGTTTTTTTTATTTATTTCGCGCAGATACCGACAAAATTTTATGAAGAAAAAAAAATCCAGGCACTGCCGTTGTAGCTAGCAAGCCTGTCGTCCCTGCTGCTGATTCAACTCACTACACTCTGTTGCTTTTTTGACAATGTTTTGTTTTTTTTTTTCTTCGAAGTGTCAAAAAAGATAAACGAAAATCAAATTCGAATCGAAGGCAAAGCCGCAAACGACCGTCGAAACAAGTGAAAACTATTGTTCTAGAGATACACCGGTGAGGTGATTTGATCTTTCGAGTTGGCGATCACGATGAATTAGTCAGAGATAGACGGATACAGATGTAAAGTGAAAATAATATAATTGAATGAATAGATAGCTATGTGTGCTTTCTTCCAATCAGGTTGGCACGTAACGTAAAAGCAACAAACGTACACACTATTCGTCTCGAGTGTATCCACGGTACTGAATCGCGGCGCAACGTCCAACGACAATTCAGCGACAACACGACACGACGAAACGAAACCACTGCAGTGTGGTTGGAGTTGGATATGCTCATTTCCATTTGTTGGTGTTTTGATTTGTTGAGCGCTATTTTCGTGTTGGCATCGAACATGTTTGAGTGATTGTTGTGAGTAGAATGAAAAACGAAAGAGTACTCTTCTGTTGAAAGAGTAGATGTGGGAGCACTTTTTTGTATGGAAAAAATATGTGCTGCGAAAATGGTAGTCGACATTTTACACAAAAAATGTTGGGAATACAGACTTCAGATAAACTTGCCTATTGGACTGTCGACTTTTGGATGTTTATGTCAGCTGGCTGTATGGCAAAGTTAATCAGCACTTATAGATCAGAGTTGTAGGTCCACTGTGATACCACACGATAAAATTGGGAAAGGGGGTGGTTAAGAATTCTAATTCTGACTGATTCGATTCCTATCCCTGGGTAACGATTTTCTTTGGCAATGCATAGGGTAGACTGAAACAGTTCCACAGCCTTTGACAGTCCATCTGTTGTTGCACTTGTGGGTAAGAGCTGGAGAAGTAATTTGCCTTTTTATATGTGAGGTTGAAAATGAAGATAGAAAAAGTCGGTTTTATGGCAGAAATATGGTGGTGAACCTACCATTGAGACTGCCCAAAGTTGAAGGAGGTTATTTAATGCTTTCACGAAAAGGGTGTACCTTGGTGTACCTTGGGGCGATAGATACTTATCGTTGTTTTCAGAAGCCGCTTAAACTTTGTAATGAATTTGCGGTCTTCAAAGAAGTAGGTGATCCCTTAAGGTTTTCGACAAAGGCTCAAGTAGCTAGTGCTGTAGTATGATTTAAAAAAAAAATAATTGACTTTGCTGTTTTCAAATTCCCTATGGTAAAAGTTCGCAATTTGACGAAGACTAAGTGGACAATAGTGCTCGTTGAATAGGACTCCGCCCTTCAATCAAACAACACACAAGTCAATTCTCTTAAAACGGAGTCGATTTCAGTCCTATTTATAGAAAGAAGTCGAAGCGTTCCTCTGGCATCTTTTTCGGCCTGAATTTGTTTGGATGTTATAAAGGTGTTCCACCTTTTATGAACGATTCTTAACGGCTCTTTTAAAAGGAAGTATTTTAATGATTGTAAGCTAACGGCCTCTGGAGCCCAGCATATGGAAAATATATACTCAAACTCGTTAAGAGATATGGAGGGCTTGGAGCTGAAGCGAACCAAGTCAGAAAAAGACAATTTGAAGATATTTGAGGTTGAGTAAATGAGCTGACATTAAAATGAGAGCAAAATGAGAGCCATTGACATTGAACGAAATACTTTTTGACTTAGCCCGTTATAGAACTGAATAGAGTTAAACTTTGCGGAGAATTTCGCACTAAATTTCACATTTCTTATATTTCATGACTTGGTTCGGTTCAGCTCTGAGCCCTCCATATAAGGTACCTATTGTTTCACCAACTTTCGTCTAGGTATTGGAGTATTTACGGCTTGCGATCTATGTAAATGACGATAGATTGTCCGTTCATAGAGTCTAAGATAAGGCTGTAAGCTGCAAGATACCTCATTTCCATCTGAAATACTGTGAAAGTGGTCAAGGAGACGGAAGGTATGTAAAGCCAAGTTCAGGTTATTAGGAGAAGATTGTCGCAACTCTGCCTGCGATATTTTTATATCCATTAGCGTTCATTTCCAGCGCGTAGTGCTGTCAAACTCGTATTCGGATCGATCTTAAAATTAATATTAAGGTCATCGGAAAAAATTACTTATTCTTTGTTAGGTAGCATATACGGCCGACCTGAAAATTGGTCGACTTCTAATAACAAAGAGCATTCTTGTAGAAGAGGGTACTAATCATGTTTTAGACTATTTGTAGTGGAAACTATAGGCTTGGATGGAAACTAAAAACTTCGTGCTAAGGCTCTACAAGTCTGAGAACATCATCAAGTTCGTCGCCACATATTTTTTGATTTGCTTCAAAGAAAGCCATCCAAAGAATGATTTACTATGTCGACCAATGGATACCGTTTGTGAAGCTTAACCATACGAGAAAAATCTGTATCCTTGCCAGCAGCTCTTGCAGCATGAATGAATTATTGTGTCACAAGTTCATGGAGAGCTAGCTGGCTGAAGGAGTAACAATAATAAAACGAAAGCAATGTAAACATGCAATCCACACAACAGCAGAGTATTTTAAGGCAACGGACCATAGAAACAATTTTCAACTAATAAAAGGTGGAACAACCCTGGATGTTAACAAAGAGTACACAAAGCATGTAGTAAAATGCCTGTGAAGCGTAAATATGTTTTATAAATATTAATATCTTAAAGAGGTTATGGACATATACGTCGCCCAGCGTTTTTAGTGCATTCGGAATATTAAATGGGCGATGTAGGTCTGGACCAAAAAAAAAATGGAATATTAGATCTCTATCAACGAGAATGGCTACTTGTTGGCCATAACTTCGATCAGGAAACCAAATGAAACATAATAAAGCTATCCTTCTAATGAAATCATCGGGATGCAAGACCAGTTGACAGTCGATCTTGCAACTTAATTAAAAGCTCAGTTTAAAATACACAAATACTCAAGCGAAATTAAAGCTGGCGCCGAATGTACTGCGAACAGGATGGAAGTTTGCGTCGCCGTCTGTTCTACAAAGAAGTGGAAGTGGATTGAACTCTTACACTTCGCTCCTTTTTATATAGTTATGCCTAAAAATATATAACAGAAAAAAATTTAAACAAGTGGCAACACTGTTTCAAAATGCATCTACGCAGTTGAGTAAGTACGCACTCTCCCACACGTTGCATCTCGCATGCATGCAACGATGCACCAAGGTGGACATGTATCTCAATCAGCGTTGCCACTAAAGTCTTTAGCAAATGTAGTACGTTAGCTAATAAAATGTAGCATTTTCAAACAAAATGTAGTACCTGTTATTTTTTTTTTTAAATTGACATTTACATTAAGTAACAAACAAATAAATAGTAATGACATAACAAAAAAATAATTTTAATTCACAAAAAAATAACAGTCCGAATCTGAAACTAATTTTAAAAACCGATCCATATTTGTTATTTGCAGTTGTTGTGGGTGCAGCACAATAAACAAACAAATTTAAATTGGCTGTAATTCCTACGTAAATGACAGCATTCAGCTGAAGATTTGCACATATGTACTTTGGAGTGATGCCAAGTTTTTAAATCGATTTATTTAGTTATAAAAGCACATGGGGGAAATTTGAAATGTTGTTCGTAAAGTAATATGGTTAGACGGATTTTAAGAAATGTAGTACTTTGGGGTAACGATGTAGTATGTAGTACAGCGTTAAAAAATCCCCCAAATATGTAGCATAGTACTACATATGTAGTACAAGTGGCAACGCTGATCTCAATCTCATATTCTTTTTAAAATGGTGTGAATGCATTTGTCGTTTTCGTTTCATAGATATCATAGGAGTGGCGAGGGCGACGGCGATGGCCTGTGCTTCTTCTGTCGCACATACCAAATCAAGTTGATAAGGGAAGGAGTCGAGTTCGAGTGGTACGGTGTTCGGTGCGGTCGACAGTGTTCGGTCTACGGTGTATGATTGCAATTGCAAGCGAACAATAACTTGAGTGGTTTTGTTTCTGTTGCACATTTTTAATTTTATCGAACTTAAGAGAGCCTCTGCAACTTACCATACAGCAACAGCATACAAAAAACCAGACAGTAAAAGAAACGAATTTCCCTTCTCTTAACTGTCGCAGAAGGTGTACGTGACATTTTCAGTTTGATGTCAGGATTTGATTAATATAGATTTAGAAGTTTGATGGGGCTTCACGACAAAGTTAGAAGCTTCAATTTGGCCAGGTTTCTTGACACCTTGAGCTTTGTAGCTAGTTTGTTGGTAGCTTGTTACGATAAGGAAAACCGGAGTCAGCCTTAAATGTCTCCCATGTCGATGCATGCTTATTTAACTAGTGGATAACTATTGGGGTATGTACCCATAGCCTTGGTGATTCCATACGCTTCTTGCGAATATTTTCAGGCACTTGGTGAGTAACTTAACCAATAATTTAGGTATACAAAGCTTCAGTGTCTGTTGGCGTAACTTTAGAACGTGAACCACCTTCATTTTATATCCATTTTTCGCACTAAACCATTAAACTAGTTTTTATGTGACAGTAGTTTGTAATCTCCTAGGAACTACAAGTTCGGATTCTGTTCGACGGCTAGATGGCGCCTCAAGTTGTCACAATCGATTCATTAAGAAAACAGCACTCGATTAAGAGTTTCTATAGGTTGCAGTCGGTTTTAAATGCGAGTTTGACATCGTCCTTGCTACCTCAATCTTAAAGCTGTCAATTGAGATTCGTTTATGTCATATGACATCACGCCGCCTATAATGTTTCGACATCGAGATACGCCATTGGTTAAAACACCGAGTGTCTCTTGCGATTGAACCTTTATGCTAAGAAGGTTCTGACGCATAGAATACTGAAGGCATGCCTTACGTTGGCAGTTTGTTGGAGGGTCTTTTGAAACGGAGACCGCCATTTCCTCTAGCAAATATTAAGATGTGGAGACCGTGTGCTTGCTACAGTACACTTTACCACTCATCATAGTCAGTTCTTCCAAGTGTGTAACCAAGTGTCTTGCGAATGATGTCCTTCTTTGTTATGTTGGCTTTTAAATCGTCCAAGCCCGATGTTATTGGAATATATGGGGAAGTGTTTCTGCATGTTGTCTTGTAGAAACTATATCTTTCGCAGCATCGTCCCATGAGCATGAGACCACATTAAACGAATTTGGCCTTGTTGCGAATTCTCACAATCCGTAATGTGCGAAAAGCTCCCTACTTCTGGCCTTGGTCTTGCGCGGCATCTATTATATATTTCCACCGCTCTTTTTAGCAATCATCGTGAAAGCTGCAGCAGTTTTTCACCATCGCACTTTTTGGGTGGTATAGTTATGTCTCCGCTCTAAAGCAGTCTAGGGGTTTTGACAATTGCTTTGCTGCACGTGGCCTGCCGAGTTCCCATCCGAGTCCTAATTACGTTCCTCTATAACTAAATCCGTCCCCTTACCGATTTCATAGCCGCTTGGAAAATTATGGGTCGTTTTTGTTCTACATTCATGACTATACACTATCAACTCGGCATGACCATAATTCCACAATCAATGCTGATTCAATACCTTTCCCAAATTCACACCGGACCAGTTGAGGCAAGTTCCACTCCACTGAATCGAATCCAGCTGAATGCGCACAATTGACATAGCAATTGCATTCGGAAGAAAAGTCATAACACCCAGAGTCATATACTCTCATACACAAGCAGTTACAACTTACAGCCGATGGGTACAAATTATCTGCTGGCGCTCCCCTTCGGGCTACCGTAAACAACGTCCGATCCGACTGATCGACGACGATGGCCCCTTCAACCGTATACCGGGGCGAAAGTATCTCTGGCCCTACTATTGTGCTTGCGCCCTCACAGCCGCTGTCCCATTCGGAACCGCAAAATTTTCACGGTTAATTGAAAATGGTTCTTTAATTTGCCCCCGCCCTCTGCGCGCCCATTATGGTTGCAATCAATTCACAACAAACGGAACGCAAATGCCCTTATTCAAGAGTTACAGCCGCGAGTGGGTCGTCATTGTTGTTAAATTTATTTGAATGACATGCACGCAGGCGGAAGACTCTGATTAACTGAGGCACCTGATTCGGGGGAAAAAATTAAAATGATGAAACAAACCATAATTGCACGATGACACATATCCAATCAGTGGATAACCGTGACCTTTTTTCGGATCATCATTGGCGTCATGCCAGGCGCTGTTGTGTTAGCTCTGTGGCAGTGATAAGGTCTGTTATCTGTGCGACTGATAACGCTTCCAGTTGTGAGTGGATGTGGTGTCGCTGTCTAGTGGGGATTCGATGTGATGGCGTTTGATGGAGGATTACTCGCGCATCGATATCAGTTCGATTGCCTTTCGTGTTTACAAGCCGATTGGTGTCCGTGGTCGTGATTTATTGCGCCTCTGGGGCGCATTGGGTAAACACAAAATGAGTAGCTCTTGATGCTTGGAGGTCGTTACAGGGTCGCCGGGGCTGTGCGAGGTTTTCGAGTGTTCTCACTTTTATTTTACCTTGGGATGGTATTGGAAACGATGTCTACCTATTAAGGAAGTTGTCGTTTGCCAATGCATGTTTCTAGCAGAGGAGACAAAGACGGTTGGTATTTAGTGACAGTTTGACTGAATTTTTTTGTGTCCATCAACAGTCACCTGACAGAGTTTCTAGTCAACGAAAGGAAGTTTCCGGTAATAGGTTGTGAATGAAAGAAGCTGCCTACAATGAAGCGAATGTAAATAGATATGTGAGGCTAATATAATGCAGCAACGGTGTAGTGATTGAAGCATTTGCTAGTGTTAGAGCTACAGCCTTTAAATTGGACCACGCTGCAGCCCCTGAATATACAACTGCTGTCAGAAATTTTTGTCAAGAGCTGGAAAACATGTGAGATATGGTTCTGTATATAAGGCACGTCACACGTCCCTTCTGACTGTTGGAGATTACAACGCACCAGCTCAACTAGTCATTGGGTTCACTCCTGAGAAACAAATTAGCAAAAGAAGACCTTGCACAATTGGACTTTCATCAAATTGTAAAGCCCTACTGAAGATAGCCTTGGGCAGAGTTGGTTAGGAAGGCTGAGGTTATAAGTCCGAAAGACTGGTGAGGCATAGAAGACCCTAATCCGTCAGCACAACAGTTAGGATCGTACCATTTCATATGATGAGTATATGCACAGCTTATATAAGAAGTGTATAAATTTGTGACTATGCAAAGCTATAAAAGACTAATGAGACCGTAACTCTTACGTTCATCTCCTTCCTCTAACCAAAGAAAATGTAGAGCGACACATGGACCTGTCGTTGAGGCCTTTCTACACTTTGGAGAATAATAAATTACGACCAACGTCAGGCTGTAGGAGTTTGGAGGTGGTCACAACACCGATAGTTTTGGAGCTTGGGGCGTGGCACCTCTGATACAGCTCCTAAAAAACTCTCTAAAATGTTGTCATTAACTGCAGCTACAGTGGCAAAATGAGTAAGCTTATAGGTATTTATGTATACTGCACCAAGCAATTCAAAATATGGGAGGAATGTACCATGGAGGCGTGGCACCAAAAACAGTTAAAGCTTTATATCTTTTCACTTAGACAAGTTTTAGTTGAGAAATCTGACACAAGGATGTATATTGTCTTTACCGACTTCTTTGCAACTTTGTGGGCAGAATGTGCTAACAAGGCGTGGCACTTGTAGTACAGCAACGAAATACACAAAACGCTGTATCAGCTCTTATGAGCAAGAATTGCTGTTGGACTCTAAGACAGCAGTAGTATTTAAGCTTCTTCAAGCGGGCCACAAAAAGAAGCTTCGTTTACAGTCGAAATTGGTCTTGAATTTAAAGTAAGCGAGGACAGGATAACGGGCAAGAAAAATATGTTTTATATTGTCTCGAACAGAAAGTCACTATTTGAAGGCAGCGAGTTGGGAGTAGTAAGGGCGTTCATCTATACCTCTACTACGAATGACACCTTTTACTGGAGAAGCAACGAAAAGTAACAATAGGAAACTCCTACTCCTTTGGACAAACGAAATTGGTCCAAGACTCCAGACTCGTATAACAAAATGAAGCCCTATATAGCCAGTGGTCTGCCAATTATTTTTTACGGCGTCAAGTGCTGGGCAATAGTCAGAAGGCGGGAGCTCATACTCGGCTCCTTTGAAAAGATATTATTTGATAGAGTTTAGGTTTCGTTTGGCTTTCCTATCGAGAAGAGCGAATGGGCAATAACACTGCGACCTGATATGTGGATCCAAAGCCATTACTAGTCGGCTACATTTCCACGGCGCCACCCAGCGAATGGACAATAATGCCTCAGCCAAGCGGATCTTCCCCAAGTTCTTCAAGGAAGATAAAAACCCCATTTTCAAATACCAAGCCATTGCGGATGCAGATTTTTTGACTAAAGTTGTCTCAGATAGTGACTTTTCACGTTTCGGGTGTTTTAAACAAAGTTTTCAAAGCAGATGTACTGCGCGACCCACTAAGGTTAGAACCTATGCAAAAACTGTGTTTTTCCTGGGATCCAACGTCAGGCCCCAGTCTCAGTAGTCAAGAACACTAATACGATTCACAAAAAAAGACTGATTAGTTTCCTTTAAAATGAGGTGGAACAACAAGCAATGAACGGCGCAAATAGGCGGCTTGGTTTTAGCTTCTAAAGCTCTTTGGGGGACAAAAACTTGATACTAGCGTCAATTCAAAAACAGTGGTTGATTTCTCTCGCCGTATAAGCATCATTTCGGGATACCCATACCCACCTTATTATTATAAGGGTTCTTGTCAGCCCATAGGTTCTAAGAATAAACGTGTTAAGCTCATTATTTGAAACAAATGCAATAAGTCCGTCAAAATGAGAGAGGAAGCTTCTGTGTAAAACCTTCGGAAGGTTATAAGGCATAGCTTCGAGTACAAGGTGGTGAACGTTGACGAATGACAAATATAACAGCCGAAGTTTAGAATAGCCCACGAAGACTGTAGATCAAGGGATCATTTCTATCGTGATGTGGAAGAAATCAGTGATCCCCAAAGTCTAAAAATCAGAATTGCAGTTAAAAATATTCTCATTTCTGATGCCGTTCGATTTTTCTTTCTATTGCTGAGAAGATACAGGACTACTAGGATGACGGCTAAAAGTACATCTACATACATGCCGAAAGGGTTCTAGAAAGAAAGTCTCTTAGTCTTGTTCGTACTCACACACTCTAGATTTTGGGAGTTTAGATGGCTGCCTAATGTCTGAGTCCATAGTGTCTTCCTTCAAAGGTGTCTTGAGTTGAGCTGACAATCAGCCAACCAAGCACAAAGCTTATACCGCAACTACAAGCTTTGAAATTGCAGGTATCCGCATTTAACCAACGCAAACAAAGTTCCCAAATTGGGCAACTGTAAGTAAAACCCATCAACACGAATCGATACGCCTCGGCGGGACCACACGCACGACAATATTCCCCATTAATTAATGGGAGTCATCAAGAGCTTTGCACTGACGGTGAACATCGTTTTTCGAAAATTAACATTTCATAATAACTGACGCGACGACCTTTGCTATTACCAAACAGCGATCAGCTCCGAAATCCGATTAATACCTCAACTCTGTGCGGTGTGGCTCGCACTCGCACACGTTAAAATGCGGTAAAGACGTGCCCCGCTTTCGAGTGATGCTTTAAATGTCAGATCGGAATTACCAGCCGCCATCGACAAGTTAATTACGGAAATTACATTTCCCCCCGCCGAACAGTCCCTCGTGGGGGCATAGTGTATTTTTTCGGCGGTTTTCAGTGTGCGAACTGACAGCGAATTAGCTCAAGTCCACCGGAACAAGTTGGCTGGCGAGAAGAATGCATCAGCCCAAACGAAAAGCGCTGCATACAAGGTTCGAGGTAATGATGATTGGCTGCACACAGTATGGTGGGCAACAGCTCTCTGCCGCAAATGGCGCACCACCTGCACCGCCTGCAGGCATGTGTGTCGCCGCAGACTGTAAGCAGGATGACAATTGCAGTGATTGCATATATGTCTGCCCCACCGCGAGCCGTGGCGTCGCGTCGCCAGTTCGTTGTCGTTCAGAGACCTTTTGTGAAAGTGAAACTTTTGCTTTGGGCTGGCAGGCAGGCAGCCCCAAGCCATGTTCAAGTAGTATCGTGTGTTTGGGTCGAACTAAAATCGGTTAATTCCACATGTGATCAGCTAGTTGACCATGTCAGCTGCAGATGGAGATTCCATCCAATCCTCCTGTCATTTGAATAATTCATTTCGCATTGCGGTGCGTTACTGGTTGCGCGCTACTGCTTCGGCAGTGCGTGAGAGGAATGCACGGCCTCCGCACGCCGCGCCGTATACTATGTATTGAGAGTTGGCTGCTTCTGGGAACGCAATGTGGTTCGTGCCTAATATATAAATTCATTTCGCATATCTGCATGGAATGACTGCGCGGCTGTGCTGCGACAGTCGTCGCTATGGCCGTGGTGATGATGATGGTGACTCGTTGCGCGGCGACTCACTGATGAATTTCACTCGAGCGATGCGAAATGTATTTTAGGAATTTCTTCGAAGAATTTTGCCGCTGAGTGTACACAGACGGACGGGGGTTTCTTATTTTTCTAGTGCCTTAGGTCAGTCGCGGGACTGGGTGGATTGGGACATTTTCAAAGTGTAGTACATGTTTGCATGACATCTAGGTGTGGTAAGCAATTTGCATAATTTTACATTATGTGGAAAAGACCAATATCAAACCAAGCGTTGTCGACAAAAGCGCCAAACTCTGCCAAATGTTTCAACAGAGCGATGAACAGCTGGGTTCCAATTTTCGATGGAACCTGCTTTCAGGTTCTAATTTTTTTATGAGGTAAGGGCTTCTAATAGTTCTAGTAAATTTATGTTTTACACAGATCTTCATTTTTATAGTTTCCAGAAAAAGTGCGAAGAGGAAGAGCTCAGGTACGTATTGTAGGTTGATACCAGGCTAGATTTTGTGAAGGCTTTGAACGTAGGGTGGTAACAAGTCAAGAGAATCTCTGTTGTGATGTCCTACAACTATGACCCCTTTTTCCCCTCGCATACTTTTAAACTTGTTGCCTTCTGTAGGGTTGGCTTCAGTGATATTGATCTCCACTTAAAGCCACTAATAGCTTTAGTAAGCACCTCCCCACTCTTAAAATGTTAATTTACTTCCTTAGTAGCATTACCTGTTCGTTCGATAACTTAGCGGATTCATTTGGGAACCGGCCTTCGTGTACCAAGCTTTATAACTAAGTAAATCGTTCATTGATGTCTGGCCTCAAACTGATAATCACCATGAAGATTGTTCTTTGGATGCTGAATCGTTATTTGTCGTAGGAACTTGCAGGATGGCACTGGTTTTAAGTTTTCGTCTGTCCAGTAAGCTGTCTCTTGACTAACCTTTGGACTTCCAACTTCGATTAAATTCGGGTACCTTTTAACGACTTCGTGGCTATGGTACAGCCCACACCGTCAACTCAACCATCAACAATCGAATAATCTGCCAGAACTCTCTTGACTAACAGTATGCATCTTTTGACTACTTGGGCATCAAAGACGAGAGTGATAGTAGTTGAGTCTATTTGATATCCTTCCATGTGTTGGTTTCTTCGCCCAAGTAAGTGCGTCCTCAATCTACCATGGATTTTCTAGTAAATATCCTTCTAAGTAAGTTTGAGTTATAAGACTTTCATTCCCTGCATCTTAAGTCCAAGTACACACGAATTAATATTTGCACTCGCTTTCAGGTAGAAGTCTCATGGGTAGAAGTAGGTGAGTCTCATGGCGACTAAACACCAAGATGACCAACCACCACAAAACCACAAGCATCAACACCCGGACTTGAACACCCTGAGGTAAACCCAGACAACGATGCATACTACAAGTAGTATGAATCCGAGAAGACAAGCACAATTTATGAAAAATAGATACAAGAAAAAAATCATTGTATACCGTTGGGCCCCTGTTGTTGAGCCAACACCTTTAAATATATTAACTATTTACCATCATTTGTTACCTAGATTAAGTCAGATTGTATATACCAAAAGTTCAATAAAAGCAAACGTAATGTAATGCATGGCGGCTAAATTCACTTATGGAAATTAATCGCTGACCTCCCACCTATAGCTTCCAGATTAGTAGCCAAGGTATCGCGTACCACTGGTAAATTGGCTCACATCGGTAATCAGGAACAACACTTGGTCGTAGGGCAGCAAAGAACCTTGCTTAGCCATAGCGCCGTACCGATACCGGCACTTTTTAAAAAAAGTTTAGAAAAAACGCTGGGCCGTAGCCATGTACAGAATAAAACTTGTCATTGGGGAGTTCTGTGAAACTGCAGAAGGATTGCTTGTCGTTGGGATGCTCTCCGCCAACCTGAAACAGCGAGCTCCATTGGTTTTTTATCTCGCGCTTTCTGTTTAACCAAGGAATCATCGACTTTGGCATTCTGCGCCGGTTCTTACTACTAAGAGGTCTTGTTGTTAGTATATTTTGCAAGTTCTTCTATACAGTGTGCAGTATATGTATACAAAGAAAAGTGGATGGCATGAACTTCCCTTTCGAAAAGCCTCTTCCTGGAGGCAGCTGTTTAAAAGTGTAGAAAAATTCCTCGACGTCCGGGGGCTTTTCTGTTTGACTACACCCGAGCTTGTTTCGAGTATCGATCGGGGTTTTTTGTCCGAAGATCAACTGGCTTGACTGAATTTGTTGGGCAAAATATAGGGCTTACCACGTTCCGCAACGTTGGTCACCTTAATACTAGTAAAGAACGTGGACTTTCGATTTTTGGCAAGTAAAGAGTGTTCCAATTAGAGGTGTTATTTTGGTATTCAAAGAAAAATTTAATTTTTTGAGATAAATGATTATTTATTTCATAATAAAGAGGAAGGCATGCCGTTAATAATGAAAAACAACATCAGCGAAATGGCCACCACGAGCACGCATACAGGACCATATCCTTTTCATGAAATTTTCCACAACCAAATCGCAAAGTGGCTGCCCTATGTCCTCGATAGCCTCACGTTGAAGATGGAGAGGCTTCTCAACAATAACTCTTGGGTTTTCCGAGTCCCAGATGCGTCAAAATGATTTTTCGATGGAATTCCGGATAATTTTCATGCATTTCAAGGACCCAATCAGCAAAGACACGACGTTTTATCACCATTTTTGTAGAGAATTTTAATAATTTCAATGCCTTGTTGAAGCGTGTACCGTTCCATTTTTAGTAATGGTGTAGTTCCTACTTGTCAAATGTCAAAGGATAAAAGCTTCAAAAGTGATAGCTACCGAAATAGCGGGTCATTCACGATAACACCTCTTATTGGAAAACCCTTTATTTCATAGCCCATCTATATCGCTAAATCGATCTTCTAACAAAATCTTGCTATAGCTCCCTTTCACGCATGTATAGTCGTATATATGTATATCGTCCAACCAAAGCCACTCTTTCGACCTTAATGCCCGCCAGCAGCAGACAAACTCTATTACTCCACCGCCGGCCGAATAGCCACCCATGCTCTCAGGCACGTCGCATCGTATCACCAGCTCGGAATCATCACCTTTAATTAGCCTGGCATCTTGGAAATAAAAAGTCCACCTCCTCGGAGCGGTCTGATTATCATATCAGTCTCCGTGACACTAAGAGAAACAATAAAACTAAAGAAGAAAAATTAACTTCGTCCGCTGGTGGTGGATGGTGCGCGGGAGACTTGCCTGCGCATTAATAGACAGACAGCACTCAAGGATACGCCCGACAGACCGATTAATCAAAATCATCAGTGCGTCTGTCGGTGTCGGCTGGCCGCAGCAACTTTATTAAATTTTTTTTTCGGACACATTTCATTTTCATTTTGCAGCGTTTCACTTTTTAAATTAATAGTTCCGGACAAATCTAGTGCAGGTTAGTCGCCCATATACAGACATATATACCGACATTTATGCGAAGTTCCAAGGATGGTCAATCCTTTGATTTATATCTTATGGACGGCGCGACTGTACGCCACAAATAAATAACCAATGTCCTGTCGTTTGTCGTTTTCTGAGATTTCGAAGATTGATCTGAGCTTTTAGGGCGGCCGGCACGCCCTGAGCGCTGTTACCCCGGGAAGAATTCCAAATTTATTCACCGCAAAGACTGGTTCCAAATGCGTTTGCAGAGATAAGCGCGGACACGCGCGTCTGCGTCGCCCCAAAAATTCATGAGGCTTCTGCTCGTCCAGAGATTTATTTGTGGAAATTTAATTCCTTTATTGTTTCGATGATTTTGTGGTCTTATCGCGCTTACCTCAGCGACACACACTGCAGCTCCGAGCATTATAAGTGGCGAAATGATTTATGGCCCCAGCCAACACACTGTATCGCGTATCCATTGTTACGTTCAATTCGAGCCTGAATCTGAATCCTCCTCTCTGAGATGCTGCTGTCTTTTCTTTGGGGGGGGGGGGGGGGGGGGGGTTCATCTCTCGGGCGATTCGAATTGATTTATGTGTCCTGCTGTTCGGGGGGACACACAAATTTGTTACGCTACGAATTGGTTGAAACAACAACCTTTTTGCCGCGAGGTTTCGTCTTTTTTTCCTTCCACGCGACTTTTAGGGGGAAATGGTTTGGTTGGAATTTTTTTTTTTTTTTCATGGTGGCAGGTCCATTTTGGTGTCTTGGGCGCTTTTTTCGGGGCGGCGATGATAAATTTGTGTATGCGCTTTTTATGGACAGCACTACGGACGTGTGTTGTAATCATTACACCGATCGGTTAATGGGCAATTTCATGGTCCTTTCAGGTGGGGGGAAGTATAGGTGGGACTGTGGGATTTTGGGTCTACGGACAACCATGTAGCCAATACAGCACAGCCTCTTAAATATGCAGCAATAAACGATACACCATCCACAAAGTATGGTTTATGAGAGGTATTTGCGGCATTTATGGCATTCAATTGATTTATGGAGAACAGGTCTGGGGTTTACAGCGAATTGGTGAATAAATAAAATGAATTCGGTCGCTGATTCGATTTTAAGTAAAAATCAGCTAAAAGTGAACTGATCACTGTGAAAAAAGGCTATCCGAGCAACGCTATCGTGCTCTGTTGGAAGTGACTGCCTGCATAAGACTACGGTCTCCTTCAGAAGGTGAAGGGACTTGTGAGGGAACCAATTTTGGTGAGAACACTTACGATAACAGATAGCTTTGCTGCTGACTTGGCGGCATACTTCATTAAGAATTTTTGCTATCTAGTCATGCTGCTGAGAAAGGGCTAGTGGTTGCTGAGCCCTTATTGAGTCAATATAAACAGCTACTTGACGTTCATATCCTCGAAGTGGACTAGTCGCTCTTGGCTAGCGTATTACTGGCTGGGAAGACTTAAAGTATTGACTGCCTAAAATGTCTATCAAATTTTAAAAAAGGCCTTAGTGCCACAATCGGGTCGCTAAAGGGAATCGCTTAGGCTCTAAATCAAACCGTGAGCTGAGCTTGGTCAATGTTGAATACCTAAGCTCCCTGCCCAACAGCACAATTGACTAGTTTTAGACACTGATTGCCCGAAGCCTTCCACATCAGGCCCATTATAAACTCCTTCAATGTGTTCCATTCTTAAAGGCTCATTTGTTGACCTAGTTTCATAGCCCCCACAAAGGCAGAAAAGAACCCTTCAACAAATTCCCACAGCTGCATAAATTCCACCCAAACCCCATTTTCCGCTAAATGAATATACTTTCGAACATACGTCTATACGAACATCTTTCGCCCGCCGAAAATGAATAAATAAGAGAGCTGCCACCGAGCGAAACAAATGAGCTCCCTTCATATCGTTTGTGTTCAACGACACGGCAAATACTTTCTTCCTGGTCACCGCATGGAAATATTTCCGCGGATTTCCCGGCTCGCCATTTGTTTCTCGGATGTATATCGTTCCGCACAGCTATTGCACGTATGACCGTTATGGTTGTCCAAATGCTCATACGCTGCACTGCAACCTACATACCTAGGAGTATACCACAGCGCACATGTGTGCGCGCTCGGTGCAATAAGTAAAAGTTCCAATTACCATAAACAACCGCACTTGCCATTTAAGGGCAAAGCCGCATTTTGTCCGCCACCAGAGCACACACATGTAAAAGGAATTTGCAATTTTCCACAAATCTGGGAGAGCTGCCACCTTGCCTAGCCATAGCCGGCCAAAATGACATACTGTTCGGTGGTGTGCCTGGCGCTGTTCTGCCTGCTGCACACTGTCGTCGTCACAGAGCGCCAACCGGCTAGGAAGACTCCTCGATGATGATGAGAATGACGATGCTCAGATGCATTGCGGCTATCGGTATATACCGGCCCAGGAAGAGCTTTTGTGGCGTTGGCCTTTTTTGGTGTCGCGTTCCTTCAAAAGTATGTTCTCCCTAAAGGTCAGGTCCATCCTAGAGCAGCAGCAGCCGACATCACCTCGCCGCAAAACCACGAGACTCATTCAAATGTCAACAGAGTCACGAGTTGCGCCGCGGTATCATTCTCGAGTCGGGGCCGAAATCGATGGTTCTTCTCGGAATCCTTCCAAAATGAATGTCCTCGGGTATTTATGACTTAAGCATACTAAATATCCCGCTACCACCTTGTGTTATGGTTACTATTATAATACCCACGCGGCTGGTGTGCCGAGGTATATATATATGTCGGGTTTGTACACCGATTCGGTGCATCATCATCGTTCGGCTGCATGCTGTACCAAGTGCTTATCGCCTGGAGATTTGTAATACATCCTCGAAAATGCGCAGTTGCTGATCTCTGGGTCTCTGGTGTTATTTATGGCAAAGGTGCACGAGAAATGTTCATGTTGCACAGCTCGTTACCGAACGTGTGTATAGTGGCAGTTGTGGCATGTCTGGCGACGAATGGCGTCCGCAACATTGTTGCCAAACAACACGGGATGGCACCGTGGTGGGTGAGATTTTGCTTTATAATATTTGCCTTGGGGTCGACAGGTTAAATAGATGTTTGCGATGGCTATATGTATGTGTCTGGCTTGTAGATAAGTAGAAGTGGGAATTGTGTTTGCTCCTCAATCTAATTGGAACGGTAGCAATGTTGGCTATTTAAAAGGGTAATGGTGTTCACGATCCCATGGCTTCTTAGCCTAGGGACAGACAAGTGTTGGAAGAGCCATTGCATAATTGGGTATGTTAGGCTTAGGGCGGTTGAGGCTGGTAGAAGTCGTAGAGAATGGTATGAGGACAAAATGCCTGCGAGATTTGGAGGGAAACAGAAAGGGAGCGAGTGTCGACGACTATAAACCCATTTTCTTGACTTCTGTCTAAATATTTGCAAAAGCATCAGTGACAGTTCTGAGAACGATGTCAATATCCAGTTACTGATATAATCCTAGAAAATTGTGACCTTGGCGAAGTAAGCTTGTATGTATTATGCTTTTGAGTTGCCTAGTAGTTTTTGGTACTGACAGCAAGAATGACGACGCAGACTGTCTGCATACATAAATCCAGGTTTGGGATCATAATTCTGGATGGGTCAAAATTCTGCTTTTCTAAGTTCTGCTTTACGAAATTCTGCAAACAATAAGAAAAGGTTTGGGATTTGGGAAATGTTCAAAAGCGCGCACTTTTTACCACTTTCAAAAGCTTTTTTTATTGTTTGCAGAAGATGAAGAGAACATTTTCCTTTTTTAATTCGTTTTTTTCTTTAATTTTAGCTCCTCTTTTCTTAAATTTTATATTTGTTGCCTAACATATATTTCCTCCTGGTTTCCTCCCAGGGTATTTTTTTTAAATACGATTTTATTTATTTTTATTTTAGAAAATAGAAATACGAAAGTAAACAAAAGCAGCGACACTGACATTGATATTTTTTTCGGAAGACTGAGGAGAAGTCCTTGTGTTTCAACAAAATGATCAATCGCAACGCAACAGTAATTACAACGAACCTCCTAGGAAAATGGCCTTAGAGTATTCGATTATCCTACCGAGTCACTTGTCGAAGGAATTTTACATACGGTTTAAAAAAAAAGTTTGTGTACGTTGTTTGAGTTTTTTTTTTAAATTTTGTCATATTTAAAATTTCAAAATTGAAATTTCAAAAAATGTTCAACATTAGAAATTCATTGTCGGTATTAGGGATACAAGTCAAATTTATTATATATTATTTTGTTAAAATATATTTATGATTTATAAGTATAAAAGAAAACAAATAAAATTATAATAAATAGAAGTTGTAATTTAAATTTTCGTAAATTTATAAATAAATGTAAATTTCGCTTATTTTTTATTTTCTTTTCAATATACATATATTGTTTTTTATTAAATTTCATTATACCTAGTATTAACAATATTTAATAAATTTTCCCTGTTCTTTTTCTTTTTAATTTTATTTAATTTTTTATTTAAACATTTTAAGTAAATAGTTTTTAATGCTTTATAAATTTAAAATTGTTTTTTTACATCTATTTTTTTTTCTCGTCGTTTACATTTGTTTGGAGGTTTTTCTAGAATAAGCAGAATTTTATTGTTTTAAATTTGAAATTCAGAATTTCGTAAAGCAGAATTTTGAAAAGCATTTCGTAAAGCTGAATTTTTGTGTGACAAGACAGAATTTTGCCAACAGAATTTTGAAAGCAGAATTTCGTTGTTGTTGCATCTTCGTCATCAAAACGTTTTATAAAGTCGGTATAGAAAATGTACTGCCTACCGCTTTGGTCTTGTTTGATAAGGTATCTTATTGGGATTAGCGCACGAATGCAAATCCAGCTCTACCTTTTGCAACCGAAATAGATGAACTACAGGAATCATCAACAACTTAATCACGAACAACGCAGCGACTTTGGCTGACTCAACCCATTCTTTCTCTAAAGCCGTCAGCAGTTGGCCGACAAATGACAATTAAGCCGCCCCATGGTGCATTTGGTCAAACCCTAGTAAGCTAGCATTTAAATTTTGAACATAAATCGCCCGATTGCCAAACTCGGCTCACGGTCTTCAAAGCTTTGATCTCTTACAAGGCAGACACCAGACAGTCATGGCTTGCCCTCAATTGGACGCATTTACAAATCCCTCCAAATTAATTCATTCATCGACCACTAGACCCGAAAAGCTGTGTCTGCATTGTCAATAGGGCTCGTGCGCCCGCTTACGAAAGCCAACTATATCAACACCCTGCCTCTACACACAATCGCCTCCAATCAGCTCGCAAATGATTTTGTAACACTGCATTGTACTCGTGTAGTTTGTAGCTCATAGTGCTGTGAAAATATTTACCAAAGCCCCACCTTTGGCTGCCTACATTTCTGGTTTCAATCGATCACCACTTGGCCCTGTCGCGTGGCCCTGCTCTATAGGTAATTACAACAAAACCGAAACCAAAAAAAAGAAGGAAAATTGCATTACAAAACGTTTTCACCTGATCCGAGTTTATTGAACTATCTGTTGCATATATATGGGTGAAGGTATGGGTATTCCAACCACCGCCCAATCTCCTAGTTTGACAAGACCGCTAGCGTTGAAATCTGGTTCCCAACGACCGACGACGACGACAACGAACCGAATGGGTCTTTGATTATGTTGCCCCTCATATGTTTCATCTTGATCAGTCATTCGTGCGCCGAGAATATGTATCTATTACCATTCGGATTGGGTTAATAAACTATTACGCATATGCATATGCGGGCCTTTTCCGAAACAGGTACAACAACTTGCCCGAACAGGTGATTAATGCGGTGGGTTTTTGTTTGTTTTCTGTTTTTTTTTTCACGACGGCCCAGATAGGGACGGCGAAAGACGACCGCCAGAGCTCCAATGTTGTATAATTACAACGACCAATCGACCGATGGGGCATGGTTGAAATTTTGAACAGGATTCTTCTCAAAAAGTGACAAACTCCTCATCAAACCGCATTTCTCTTGTGTCTCTGATTGATGGCTGGCTAATGGCGATTAGGATTAGTATCTTACGGTAGATCTTGTTTGAATATATATAGCAAGTTGTGGGTTGGACTTTTTTTTTTTTTTTATGGTCTAACCAGTGCGCGAGGCTTAATAGACATTTAATGCCTTTTGGACAGGGGAACGTTGGCTTTTGGAGTTTGATTGGAATTTTGGTTTTCTATGTGTCAAGATGTGGATTCTATCTGTCAAAGTAAATCGATGGGAGAGTTGACAAGCGTTTAGGGAGAAATCTATAATTGGTGGTCACTGGCTTACCTTTCGCTTCTTGGGGAAAGTTTGATAGTGCGCCCTCCAAGGCTCGATTTGAAGGTGAGGGTGTCGCTTATACATAGATAGGGAGATGCAATTTATTTGTGGAGTATCTGGAGTTGGATTACTTGTTCTTTATCGCCTTTGTGTCATTCTTTGGTCGTAAGTCTTCGGTCTTAGGGTGATCTATCACACGTCTACTGCCCTTGCAGTTTTTCATAGAACTACACTTAGGTAATGGTTCTTTTTGGACGACTCACTCTCCAAACAGTTGGCGCAACAAGCAAAGGTACCCTTGGCGTATCTTCTCACAAACATAAAATTTTATTTTTGGGACAAATTAGAAGGAGCGTTCACGTACAATTTTATGTCAAGTCCGGTTGAATTGAGACGCTCTTTCATGACAATTGCACTCGCGGATGTTTGTCAGACGATCGTGGTTCATTTGAAAAAACCTCAAGATGTTAAGCATCTTTCCGGGGATCTAACCTGAGACTGCAAGCAAAATACTGAACTACTGCACCCGATACTGAGTAAATTGATCAGGTATATCGTACCTGCCCAAGTACATTACATCCCCGTTCGTTTCACTCATCACAGAACCGAAAGGACTTTCTGAGTTTCGTGAAGCGCTCTCCAATGCTACAAAGACCCGGGGTTAACTCGGAGGTTCTCTTTGCTTAGGATAATGCGTGGTTGGAATCTTTTGTAATCCCCAAATCCGCAGAATGGTTCAGGACCTCTGAAAGTAGCTGATGCTAACTTTCTGGCTAGCAAATCGGTCGTTTCTTTATCCCAACACGACTGGGTACCCAACAGAGGGCCATCTTAATCAATTCATTCAGCCTTATTGTGAGTTTCGCCCGAACAATATACTACTTACTTAGATGGCGCTACAGTCCGGGGTGGACCTGGGCCTCAACCAATACGCCTCTCCAGTTAGCGCGATCTTTGGCTAACTGCATCCAGTTGCGCACTCCAAGTTGGTTGAGGTCCCCTTCCACTTGCGCGCGCCACCTAAGGCGAGGTCTTCCTCTACTGCGTTGTCCCTCCGGGTTGGAATCGAAGAATCTTCGGGCCGGAGCGTTGGTGTCCATTCGCTCTACATGTCCCAGCCATCTTAGACGACTGATACGTACTTTTCTGACTAGGTCGATGTCGCTGTACAGCTCGTAGAGTTCGCTGTTAAATCTCCTCCTCCAGAGCCCGTCAACGCAAACGGGACCAAAAATCACACGAAGAATTTTGCGTTCGAAACGACCAAGGAGCTCTTCATCTGACTTTGATAGGGTCCATGCTTCTGCGCCATAAAGCAGGACTGGGATGATGAGGGTCTTAGGTATATAGAGTCTCCTTAGTATTTCTCGACAGGGCCTTACTAATCAATTGCCTTCTTAGACCAAAGTAACAGCGGTTGGCAAGTGTGATTCTTCGCTTGATTTCTGAGGTGATGTCATTTTCAGAGTTAATAGCGGAGCCGAGGTAAACAAAGTCCCGAACTACCTCAAAGTTAAAGCTGTCTATCGTGACGTTCTGTCCGATTCGTCGATGTTGTGTGTCCCTTCTTGTTGACAGCATATATTTTGTTTTGCCCTCATTCACCACTAAACCCATTTTTGCCGCTTCTGTGCTAATACTTCCAAACGCACCAGTCACAGCTCGCTGTGTTCTGCCAATGATGTCGATGTCGTCGGCGTAAGCAAGTAGTTGCACAGACTTCTGGAAAATTGTGCCTCTGGTGTTGGCTTGTGAGTTTTGCACAATCTTCTCAAGAATTATATTGAAAAAGTCACATGACAGCGCGTCACCTTATCTAAATATTTTTTTGACACCAAAGGTCTCGGTGAGATTGTTTCCGACCTTTATGGAGCAGCGAGCGTTCTCCATCGTCATTCTGCACAATCTGACAAGTTTGGCAGGGATGTCAAAACTAGACATAGCTCTGTATAGCTCGTCTCTATAAATGCTGTCATATGCGGCCTTAAAATCGATAAACAGGTGGTGGGTATCGACTTGGACCTATTGGGTTTTCTTCAGGATCTGCCGTAGTGTGAATATTTGGTCGGTTGTGGACTTACCAGGTCTAAAACCGCACTGATAGGGTCCAATCAGTTCGTTTATATATGGTTTTAGGCGATCACACAGTACGGCAGAAAGGATCTTATAGGCGATGTTAAGGAGACTGATGCCTCTATAGTTGGCGCAGTTTAGAGGGTCTCCTTTCTTGTGGATGGGGCAAACAATGCTGAGGTTCCATTCGTCAGGCATACTTTCCTCTAACCAAATCTTGGAGATGAGTCGGTGTATGCACTCTACCAAATCATCTCCCGCTGCCTTAAAAAGCTCGGCAGGTAAGCCGTCTGGTCCGGCAGCCTTGTTGGGCTTCAGCTTGGATATTGCTATCCTCACTTCATTTTGATCAGGTGGAAGGAAGTCTTGGCTTACATCGCCCAGGTCGAATGGTTCATTCTGCCTGACAGCGGAATTAATGTCATCGTCGCCGTTTAACAGTCTGCAGAAATGGTTTTTCCATGTCCTCAGCACCGACTGTGATTCCACTACAAGGTTTCCTTCTTCGTTTCGACAGGTTTCTGCTCGGGTCTTGTTGCCATGACACGTCCTTTTACCCTTTGGTAAAATTTCCGAACATTGTTCCTGGAGTAACACCTCTCTATTTCCTCGATCGCGCGCTTCTCATGCTCTTTCTTTTTCCTCCGGAGAAGCCGGTGTTCTTCCCTTCTTCTTTGCTCGTAGAGCTCACGAGCCGCTCTCGTCCTTCTGTGCAGCCCGAACAATATTCCACCCGAAAAAAGTTACATTTCAGAACAATATTCCACGTATTTTCGGGTGGAATATTGTTCGGGCGAAACCAACAATAAGGCCAATTAAGTTTTAGCAGGGTACCCACACAAGCTTTGACTTTACGATGTAGAAGAGTCACAGCTTGCGCACATCTATCCATGGCCTGGACCCGTTTTTGTACCAATTTATTGAGTGATTGCTCAGTTTGTAGGTTGTCGATTCAGTGGTCTAACTTCTTTTGTAGCTGAGCTTGGTATCAGCCTGGAAATATATATGTCTCTAGGAAAGGGAGTTACTTCCATATGATGTACTTGCCTCTTCCTTATCTTTCTTTGGTAATTTTTGGAATTGTTTTACTTGCGCATTCCTCGACCACAAGGTGCATGAAGTAGTCTGTTCCAGTAGCTGCAGTTGGGCTTATTTGCATGACCTTTGAATTTTGTTGAGTGTTTTCCTCGCGGTAGCCTGTCAATGCATTAAACAATACATTCATATGAGAATTGTCCAGCTACATCCTTCACCGATCACGGATGCGATAATTCGACCCCTGAGTACTCCGAGACCGCACTATTGCGTTAAAGACAGCTGCTTTCCATCAGAGTCCTTCTGCTGCAGCTGTTGAAGTGTCAAATACAGCAGCCAACAAAACCAAGTACTTGGTCGACACCTGTACCCATTTCGTATACCAAACCTTATCCACAAACCCACTGTCCGTCCATCGGTGCAGCAATTAAATGAAATTATTTCGAAACAACCATCATCGTATCCGCTTTCCGCATGGTTGCACCCAGTCCCATTATCTGGTCGAATCAATTGTTTCCTTTTCAATTCAAAATTTCGAAACAATCCCCAAAGGTCGGCGGCTGCAAATATCCCTGCCACCAGGCTACACACGCCGCCCTTACCACTGCCGCAAAGAAAGTGCTTATTAGTCCAAGTCCAGCCGATTGTATCGATTCGTTCCAATGCTTGACCAGGAGCTTGTGTGTGCTGCCAAATAAAATAGCAACACTTACCAACTCGAACTCGTACTGTGCTACACCAAATCAATAGTAATCCCCGTATATCTCTCTCACTGAATGGACATTGCAAATGATTACGCGCACTTCAGCCGTCAAAACATTGCGCTCGCAATTAGTGGCTATGATTTTCACTTTTCCAGCAGCAGCAGCAGCTTCGAGTCTGTATCGTATCCATCGACACCGCCGTCCATGTGTAACCCGGTATTATCCTACACACGGCGTTTTTGTTTCTTTCCCACCGGCCACAGCCCTGCGTGCCCGTGCCTGCTCTATACCACAGTCGTAATTTGTTTCATTTTCCATTTTTATTTTTCCTCTGCATGCAATAATAAATTTAAAATACCTCTGCATGTGTGCATAAAGCCAAACATGCCTCTGTGTATAGAATAGACACATTTGTATCTATCATTACTATGACTGGACCACACTTGGCCGAATGGCCACTGCGCGCCATCAAAATGAGCGCCCAGCGGTTCGCAGAAAAATAATAATGAAGAGCAAAAAAAAAAGAAGTAAAAATGTTTATCTGTAACGAAGCGATTGTGTCTAGTGGCGCGTAGATACATTTATCTGTGCAACATAATGGAATTAACTTTCTCCAGTTGTGCGGATTTTTTTTCTGCTTCGTTCCCCATTATAACTGGGTGCCCCTTAGAAATACACACAAGGCACATGTGTGCGCACAGCCAACTTTGTGATTCATGTCAGAGTACCTCAGAAGCTGAAGTTGCTGTTGCGTCTAATTGCGTTTGGATTTATTGCAAATTATACGATTGGGTGGTGGTTTTTTTTTTTTATTTTCTGAATTTCACTGTGAAGCTGCACTGATTTTATTGCATTTGCATTATATTCCACAGATGGGAGACTAGATTTTTCAACACTCCAGTGTGTGTCAAACTTCTTTAAAACAAGTCCAATTTACTTTACTGCCTCCCCGATGGCTTGTGTACAGAAAAAGCTTCACAGGATGAGACTTATAGAGAGTAGTAGGAGAAGTACCTCGCATTCGATATTTTATTGCAAATAACATTTGGAAGCAGAGCCAGTGAATATTTGGTCTACAGAACTTTTAACGGTAAACACGTTTCTGTTGTCTGTTTATTCGTTTTGTTTTTTTTTTTTTTTTTTTTTAATATAATAAAACAACTTTGCTTATTGTACTGTCTCATGAAAATGCTAGTCAGTTATTTTTTCCTCGAGTCAAGATTTCAAATAAGAATCAAAGGGTATAAATATTGGAATTTATTTTTATATTTACGAATATAAAAAAAAATCAGTTTAAATACTTTTAAATAATTTTAATTTAATTTGTTTATTTTTAAATTTAAACCTAGTTTTTAAAGAATAATTGAATACTGAATTTATTACTTGAAAATTTGAACTTCTAAAAATTATGGCTTAAATTTTTTTATATCCCATAGATGACGTAAGTCACTAAGAGAGTTGCAATGTTTTAAGGGTTGATACCTGAAACTTAAGCCAGTGTTTCTACATGGATGGAGTGGGGGGCCTATTAACAACATTAAGGACTCCAGATCTAAATATTTTCTTTTTCGCCTTTAACGAAAGATTCTTTCTAGATTTATTCAAAAATGTTCTACTAACTTTATCTTTGTCTTCACGAATAGAATAGCATGGGCTCTTCAATCCTTCCCACCGTACAAGTCGGCGGGACCGGATGGTATTATACCTGCCATGCTACAAAAGAGCAGTAAAAGGACCGTCCCATGGCTACAGGCAATCTTTCGTGGTTGCTTGACACTTGGGCTTGTTCCTGACTGCTGGAAAGAGGTGAGGGTCGTCTTTATTCCCAAAGCAGGGAAACCTAGTCACTCCACACCCAAGGACTACAGGCCAATTAGCCTTTCATCTTTTCTTCTGAAAACACTGGAAAGGTTATTGGACCTGCACCTAAGGAACACTCTCGAAACAACCGGTGCTTTGTGTAGTGCACAACATGCATATGTCAAAGGCAGATCCGTGGAGACAGGCCTACATGAAGTAACTAGAACGATCGGTAAATCCCTTAGAGACAAAGAATTTACGTTGGCGGCCTTTCTGGACATTGAAGGTGCATTCAACAACCTGAATACTAGTACTATTATATCCTCACTTGAGGAGTCAGGTTCATCACAGTTTCTGACAAACTGGGTTAAGACTATGCTTAACAGCAGAGTTATTAACAGCAACCTAGGGGACTGTACTATTAAGAAAGGAGTTAATCGCGGAACACCACAAGGGGGAGTCCTATCTCCTCTACTGTGGAATATCTCGATCAACAAAATTCTTAGATCCCTTGTCAGCAGAGGTATTAAGATAGTCGCTTATGCGGATGACATAGTTGTACTAATAACAGGAAAATACCTTTCCACCATTAGAGATATTATGGAATCTGCGTTATCAGAACTATCTAATTGGACGGACCACAACGGTCTTGCGGTTAATCCGGCAAAGACCGAACTCATTCTGTTCACCAGGAAATTTAAGGTACCAAAATGGGACCCACCGAATCTTAAAGGAGTCAGACTTAATCTCTCGACCGAGGCCAAATACCTGGGTGTAGTATTCACCTCCAAATTGAACTGGAAACGGAATACTGAAGAAAGAATGAAGAAAGGACTTAATGCCTTTTATGCATGTAGGAAAACCTTTGGGAAAAACTGGGGCTTACAACCGCAAATTGTGCACTGGCTGTACACCGCGATTGTGAGACCCATTCTTACCTATGGTTCATTAGTTTGGTGGGAGGCGGTCAAAACCAAATCCTATCTTAAGAACCTGAACAAGGTGCAGAGAATCGCTTGCTTGGGTATAACAGGTGCAATTAAATCCACACCACAACTAGGCCTGGAAACGTTATTGAACCTGCAACCCATTGAGCTATTCACTAAGAGCGTGGCAGCCAAAGCCGCTCTCAGATTAAGAGAGAACAAAACTTGGAAGCCTGGTTACTGCGGACACTCAAGCATACTTGAAATCTTTGATCGAAAGGGACTCATGTCACTTACAGATTACGAGAAACCCAGATATGACTTTGAGAAAAATTTCAGAATCACTATACCCAAAAGACAGGACTGGAACTCACCCAGTACCATCATTAGAGGTATATCCGTCTACACGGATGGTTCAAAAACAGAAAATGGTACAGGAGCCGGCGTATTCTCAGAAAGACTTGCTATTAGCCAGTCGTTTCGACTGACTGATCACTGTAGCGTCTTCCAAGCTGAGATCTATGCGGTTAAGAAAGCAGCACAGACTATCCTATCGATGAGACTATCAGCAATGGAAATAACCATCTGTGTTGACAGTCAAGCAGCACTCAAAGCAATCGGCTCCAACCTTGTTAATGCGAAATGTGTTACAGATTGCCTTTTGGCACTTAGGGCTATACGCCATCACTCAGTTCTACTCTGCTGGGTTCCTGGACACGTTGGGGTGGAAGGGAACGAAAAAGCGGATGAATTGGCCAGATACGGCTCTGATTTGAACCCTCAACTTGCGGACGGAGAGGTGCTACCGCCTTTCAACACTGCTAAGACTTTTATTGACAGCGTTACCACGCAACTGGCTAAGGAACAATGGGGCAACACCATCGGTTGCATCGTAACCCGCAGTCTGTGGACTGTGGTTGACACCAAAAGATCAAAGCTCCTAGTCTCTTTTAACAGAAGCCAAATCCGGATGCTCGTCGGGGTTCTAACCGGATACTGCACCATAGGAAACATGGCTAAAAGGCTGGGAGTTCTTACAAATGACTTCTGCAGAAGCTGCAGAGACGAAGAGAAAATTGAGTCCGTGGAACATCTTCTATGCCACTGCCCAGCTTTACAAGAACGCCGCTTATCCTGTATGGGAGCAAGGTTCTTCGAAAGTTTGGACGACTTGGCTGGGGTACCTCTATCAGACATAAAACTATTCCTCAACAGATCGAAGTGGTTTTGTTAGCCACATGTCCTTACATGTATGAACAGGGTATTCACAATGGGAGTGCACGGCTTACGGGTGAAAATTTGCATCTGATGCAAAACTGCCCTCCCAACCTAACCTAACCTAACCTTATCTTTGTCTTGATTATTTTTTGTTTGTATTATGCTGTCGCCAGAACGAGCTCTTAGCCAGGGTTGAATCATCTGAAACACAAGTGCAGAATCTCTCCAGCATAGTTACAAACAATGTAGCTCGAAAACGAGGTAAAAACAACGAAACTTTCTAAAAGACTGTGAGTTTTTTAAAGGTCAATCATTTGAAATAGCAATATCTTTTGTACCGAAAAAGACTTGAACCCCTAAGGGGAGGCCCATGCAGTTGTTAAGTAAAAGTTAATAAAAATCGATCACCCAGGTAAGAGTATTTTTTCCTCGAACAAGTAAGACTCAAGAAGAAATGAAGGCAAAGTCACTTGGAAACCACAAACCATGTTCTTAAAGCTTGCTAAGAAATTAAATGTAGATTAAAAGTCGCCCGTCGTCGTGCTATCCCTACATTCGACACCGTCCTCGTTCTTTTGCGGATACATTTAACATGTGAGAAGGTGTATCTACACAACTGTGAAAGTAACGAAGACTGATGCTGCTACCAAATGGAAACAAACCACCTTGTTCCTCGTATAGACCGATTTGTATATAGAACATTGAAGGACAAGTCTTATGTTTTAAGTAAAAGTAACTTGGAGACTAATGACATTAGTAAAAAAGATAGATTATCACTACTCGGACCCCAGACTTAATAAAAGTCAAGGCAGGTCACTTATAGTGATTTTTTAAGAGGTTTAGAACTTTTTTTAAAAAAAAAACACAAAAAATTCGAAAAAATGAATGAAATATTTATTTGAATCGATAGTTTGAACCTTGCAATTTAATGTTTAAAGATAATTTCATGCAAATGTTGACCGCGGCTGCGTCTCAGGTAGCCCATCCGCTGAGTCCAATTTTGGCATACTCTTTCACACATATCGGCCGGTATCTCACGAATGAATGCATGGATGTTGGCTTCCAGTGCGTCAATCGAAGCGGGCTTGTCCCTATACACATTAGCCTTGGCATACCCCCACAAAAAATAATCTAATGGTGTCAAATCGCACGATCTAGGCGGCCAATTGACCGGCCCGAATATTCTTCCGAATAGACTGCTCAGAAGGTCGAGAATGCCGATCATAAAATGGAAGCAGCGCGCGATGAACATTTCGAACCGAGCACGAATTTTGATAGTAAAATTCAATAATTTGCAAGCGTTGTTCATTTGTAAGACGATCCATGGTTAAATTGCAAACCAAACTGAAGCTGTTTGACAGTGACACAAGGTACTAAACACACGTCAGCTGTCAAAACCAGTGTTGCCAAAACCCAACCAGCTAAAAAATCAAAAATCACTTTAATAAGTACCGAAACGACAACAATCGCAACAGACAAGTTCTTGTTTTAGACTGTATATTGTATAAGCCAGTGCTGCCTTAACCCAAAACAGAACTACTGTGTTTCACAAGAAGGATCCATCTATGGCCATATGACGGAATCAACTCGGTGAGCTTAGGTGTACCCTGTGCATACCTCCGCAATATTATCGATTTGTCCAGGATATCCAAGTTATTGGTACACACTTAGTAAGTTTTGGGTACCTATAGCAAACAAATTTTTGGGAAAGCCAAACCTACCTTATAACGACTACCGTCAGATCGGCATTAAAACAATATTAAAAAAATGTATAGTCGATACTTAAGCACCCCTGAGCATCATCGTAATTTTATTGTTATATCTAAATATGACATTAAGATAGGAAAGAAAGCCTATGTCCCTTGAAACGAAAAAAAGGCTTATTGACTTCGCAGGTGGGTGAAAGGTTACTCCAGCAAATACAAGGTTTTCTCATCTAAATATTTCCAATGGGCCCTAGATGTCCAAACTTTCCGGACAGAGAACACAGACACGGAACATTGCTTTAACAATCGAAATTTATCGGAAGATATAACGTCGTGAAGATGCAATCGCAGGTTCAGCAGAACCCATGCCTAAACGTGTATCGCACAATTATTAAATATAGAAGACCATTAGCAACGCTGCTAGCATGTCATTAGAAAAGCTGCAACTGATGTGCTGGGTTTCGACCGATCACCAGCAAGAAGCCCATCATTTGACGAAGAATGTTGGCGAAGGAAAAATAAGACAGCATCTCGATAGCCTTCTCTGAAAGAAAAAAAATGGCAGGAGAAACGCTCTTCTACACTCCACTCCCGGTACAATAATCGTAAGTTTTACCAACAGATAAAAATAAGGTGTCAGGCCAACAAGTCTTGTACAGAAAACTTTAAAGACGAAGAAGGAACGTCGCGTACTGGCATGCTGCGACGTCCTAACTTATACAGAAGTTGACCCTGTGGCTCGACCCTGGATTACAACAAAGCCGAGAAAACTTTCAGGAATTGGGCAGCTTGTTTCCCTGCATTTATATGCCTTTAACTTTAGTGTCGTTCGGCAGACGCAAGATAGATTTCTGAATATATATTTGGATGAATATGTTGCCATCTAATAGAAAAAGCGGTTCGTTACGTTTAAAGCAAATCATCGCTGTTAAGACGGATGTGTGGAAACACAATTTCCATAAAACGTGCTTTATAGGTTGCATCAAGTGCCTAAGAATCTGACATACGAAACACCCTCACAAAGGAGATTTCCAAGCCGGACACATATCTTAATAACGTGTCACAAAATTGACTCCTTATTCACTGAATCTTTCTTTGATTGTTCTGTCCCAATAATTGTCCTGCCGTATTGCCAACCTATTGCTGCGGCCCATTCAAATTCGACACAGAAATTGGTTCGTCCCCACTGACATTGATTAATCCCCTAATCCCCATTCATTGGTCAAATGATCGCGCAACCAATTCCATCTCGTGCATATCCGCATACTTTTCCTTTTCTTCAGATCAATTCACCCGTGGTTGACTAATCGTCACCGTATCCAACAAATACGAACGATCTCCATTCCATTCAACATTCAACTACAACTCGAACTCATCTCATCTCATCAATTCCATTGCCAATTCAATTGGAGAATAATTAATCCCATCAACAAGATTGATGGCTCTTCCTTTCTAATGTCAAACAAATTCGTTCTTGTCGGCGGAGGGTTTACCTATACAGTTCTAGCACAAATTGCCCGGCAGCATCATTCATCATCGATCGCCACTGTAATGTGTGCCTCACGTCAGTGCGATCTATCCATATGCAAGAGTTGACTGCACCCTTATGCTCAGCGGAATAGGCCAATAACTAGGAGTGTATACAAAGTTTGAAAATATCTTTTGAGTAGAAGTAGATTAGACAACAGGAGAGCTGCCAATTTGAATGTGCAGCGCGCTGCATGAGATGAATTAATTTCGTCATTACTCGCATTGTGGTGTACGGCTGTACGCTCATCAAGATGAACAGGAGTTGTTCGATTGATTAATGGCCGCCAACAGTTCAGGAAGTGATTTCTTTAGGCAGAATGTGGACGCGCGTGTAATTGGAGGTGTACTTCTTTTGCAAACGCCATTGATTGGTTTTGTGAAACAGAATTGGTTGCACTGAATAACAAAAAGACGTTATATCGTAACGGAGATTAGTCTCGGGCAAAATGCTTCCACGGGGGGTTCTATCTTGACCATAGCTAAAATTGATTTTGTTAGGACGTACTGGGGCTGAAATAAAGCGCGACCACATTCGGCAAATGCCACAGGGTTACCTTCCAACTTACCATGAAGGAAGCGCAGCTGTTGCGACAGAATGTCGAGCCTCGGGTATGGATGATCGAAATGTTGTTGCAAGTGGAATGTTCAGAAAGTGTAAAGAGGCCTAGTGCCGCCAAAAACTGGTAGAGACCCTGGAGAGGTAAAAAGACTATTATAACATCCATCCAGGAAGTGAGATTGAATGGGGCAGCCTGAGAAAGATATAAAAAGTCATCGTCTATTTGGTTGCGAATCTATAATTATAGAAGAAGACATAGATAAGAAGTCTAAGGCTCCTCTTATGCAGGTCACAGCCGTATGAGTGTCCAACTTGTCAACGGACGCTGTAAAGAGCTTTTATGTCGCAATGCTACTGTAGCTAGATACCTCGAGCCAATTAGCAAGCAAATCGGGCAATACTGCCAACGTTCCGTCAGAAGTGACGGCAACAATGTGTTGAGTTCGACTACGAGAACAATAGCAATCTTCTGGTTGGACGAGAAGTGCCTATAATTGTCAGAATGTCCTTCCATTTGTCTACCGCAAAAAGATGTCTGCACGCTTGCGTAGAGACAATTAGCACAAATTTCTCCTAGCAAACTAGTAGATGGAAACATCTCTCTGCTCCGTCAAATTGCGTAAATATCACCACCGATCTATCATCTAACTTTGAACTTAGTTTCGAAGCAATTGTACGAAACTCACAAGCGAATATCAGTAGTACCATTCTTGCATTTCGCTACCGATATTGACATTATCGAGACGAGAGAGCGCAGTGAACTGTCAGTCAGTCGGCGAAGACGCAACTAGACAAACCGAGAAAAAAAGACCAACATCAGCAACTCGGTGAAATAGACCTTTGAAGTAGTGAAAGACCTAGTACGCCTCTGCAATTACTTCGCAAATCACTCATGTCTATCGATGTTTTTTTCAGGCAAAGCATAAGTCTGAGAAGAAAAGGCAGCTCTGATAGAACCAAGGACGGACCAAGTATCCCGGTCTTGATTTATGAATCAAAGAATGGACTCTGTCAAAAGCGGATATGAAAAACTCGTAAGCCACTTTCTTACTTACTTACTTAACGGGCTCCCAACCCGTGGAGAGTCTCTGCCTGAGACACTGCAGCCTTCTATCCTCTGCGATCCCGGGATCGCTGCTTCCAGTTGTCCAGACCAAGCGCTCTGGCATCCGCGATGGCTTGGTCTTTGAAACGGAGGTTCGGTCTTCCTTGTCGTCTCGAACCTGGCGGCTGGGATTCGAAGATCCTCTTAGCTGGAGCATTATTGTCCATTCGCTCGATGTGGCCGAGCCAATGTAGTCGACGTATTTTGGCCTTTTGGACTACATCCACATCTTGGTACAGCTCATAGAGTTAGCGGTTGTATCTTCTCCTCCATTCGCCCTTCTCGCATACAGGACCAAAAATCCGCCAAAGAATTTTTCTTTCGAAGGAGCCCAGTATCAGCTCTCCCTTCCTGCTTATCGTCCAGCACTCGGCGCCATAAAGTAGAACTGGCAGGATAAGGGTTCTGTAAAGCATACATTATGTCCTTCGAGTTAGGAGTTTTGAACCCAATTGCTTTGCCAAACCGAAGTAGCAGCGGTTTCCTTTGTGGAGTTCATGTTTACTCCGAGGTAGATAAACTCCTTAACTACCTCGAAATTGTTGCTATCAATAGTGACGTTCTGTCGTAGGCGGTGGACAGATGCTTGTTTGTTTGTTGATAGCATGTACTTAGTCTTGTCCTCATTTACGACAACGACTACTTCCAAATTGCACGTTGCAGCGTGTGTTCTCCAGCGTCACGCTACATAGCTGAATCAGTTTTGCCGGGATCCCGAATTCGGCCATCGCCACATAAAGCTCCTGACGATGAATGCTATCATATGCGGCTTTGAAGTCGATGAAAAGGTGGTGAGTCTCGACTTGAAATTCATTGGTCTTTTCCAGAATTTGCCTCAGTGTGAAAATTTGGTCTATAGTCGATCTGCCGGGCCGGAAGCCACACTGGTACGTGCCGATTAGTGTGTTGCAGAACGGTTTGAGACGTTCACACAGTACGTTGGATAGGATCTTGTATGCGACATTAAGTAGGGATATGCCTCGATAGTTCTTGCAAGACATAGGATCGCCTTTTTTGTAGATGGGGCATATGGAGCTGATAGTCCAGTCATCGGGCATACTTTCTTCCACCCATACTTGGTTGATGATTTGGTGCATGCGCCCACATCACCACCGTAATGTAAGCCACTTTCAATGAAAGATATAATCGGTCCAGTTTGTATGAGAAGTGGATTCAGGATTCAACGACAAATTTTAGGCTTCGGCCAGATCTGAGCGACTGAACTACGAAATGAAATTAAATCATATGAAATCGTATGGCGATGGCCACGGAAGCTTTGAGGAATTAGGGTTTTTTTTTATAGGCAGAGCGATATCGCCCAATCGCTTCGTCGCAAGTCGCTTAGACGGCTATACCATTGCTGGAATAATAATGATTGAGGTGGCCAGATCACTTGGAACATACTGACCAGAAAAGTACCAACTCGATGAGTCTTTGAGTATGTGTTCACAATAATTACGGAAAGGGACCTCAACGAACTTGGAGTGCGTAACTGAAGGCAGCTAGGGACCGACCGTGTTCCACCCCCGGACTGTAATCGACATCTAAAGTTTATTTCAACCTTAAGCAATGCGTTTAAGTTTGGAACAACATGTCTTTCAATTGCCCAAGCACCGGCTTTGTTTTCACTGACGCACCCTGTTTTATTATTATACTATCCGACTTTTATACCTAAAAGCTTTAAAGATGTAAAAATATCCTAGTGAGCTCAGTTTTTAGTTGGAAACGTTAACTCTGCGTGATCGCCCGCAACTGAGCTCGCCAGCTTTAGCTAGGTACATATTTTAATAATTTTTAAACGACCTTGATGACGCTAAATGGTTAAACCGCAATCTAAATTTATTTAGAAGTATTCTAAAAATGTCTCAAGTACCGAGAAACGTCAATTGGAAAAACGATCACCCCTATTCAAACACCCTTTACTTAACTATTGATTAGATTATTGTGAATTCACTTCACTTCAGAAGAATTCACTGCAAAGTACACGCGGTTTCACAGCGCGATCACTTCTACTTTGGAAGAATTTATTATGAAGTCAGAATTCCATTGAATTCATGAGAATTCTGTATTCAAGAGGCATTCGGAAAAGATGATTACTTTCCCGCTCGTAATGCGATCTAATAAGCGTTCAAGTCATAGAGGAACTAAACTAGAGGGCCAACTGAGAGCAGAAACGGGAAATCTGCCTACAAGCTGCCTGTGTAACCTTAAATTGCATAAGTGTTCGTGCCTGTACAAATCAAAGGAGCGCCATTAATGCCGCACGCATACTTATACAAAAAAAGGTTACAACTTTATGTCAATCGAGCCGCCATTGGGAGACTGTGTTCGTCATATTTTGTGCCATTTAGTTACACGGCGTTCACATCACAGTTGAATTTAAGAGTTTTTAATGTCTATGAACTTGTTGGAATCAAATGGAATTTCTTTTATAATTTCGTTACAAAAAAATAACAATTTGTCAATATCTTGCAGAAATCTATCTCATAATAACAATCAGAGAAAAATTAACTATCACGTTTTCTTCACTTTTGTTAAAAGAGATTTTGTAAATTCAAGTTTTTTTTGTATATTTTAAGGAAAGAACATTTTTTTCGTTGATTTTAATGGTTTTGATTTCGAAATATCGAAACAAAATATTTGAACACCGTTTAAGAAAATCCTTTATTTTTTTTCGTGAAAAAGATTTTTTAGTTTTAGCAAATGCATACTTGTACAGTAATTATATCCAAGTATGCATAATGCTAAATTGAAAAATAAGTTCGATATTTTTTTATTTTTTTATACTACATATATTGCTCTCAAATTAAACTATTTATGCGCTCGGCTTTTTCCGGTAAAAGCCATAATATAAAAATCCTCGTACATCGCCCTTTATTTATACCTAAGAAATACTCGGAACAATAAAAAATTGTTTTGATCACTTTTTGTATTCCAAAAACACAAAGAACGCACTTGTTTTTGTTAATTAATAATTTAAAGGGGTTTGTAAAAAAATTCAGTGCACATTTCGAAATACATTGTTATAAAATTTATAAAAGAATATATGCACAGAAAACGAAATATAGCATGCAAATACCAACAATTAACAAAACAATATGTATTTTTACGTTCGATTGAAATACCAAAGTAACATTATTCAACACTGTAAGTGTTATTAAACTACAGAATTTCCAATCATATTTTGAATTTGTACAAATATGGTGTTAAATAAACAAATTTGAAAACATTCACCAAACCTTATAAAAATTTATTGAATGTTTATAAACATTTTAGAAAATTCACTTATGCCCTAGTGAAAGCTTGGGTTTAATGCATAATTTTTGGAACAACCCCTTTTATGCAGCAGCATGAATTTTGTTGTCAAAAATAGAATTCATACAAATAAAATGAAAAAAAAAACTGAAATTTGAATGGATGAACAGTTTTTGGTGACGAAAATGGGTAGAGAACAAATTATGCTATTTAAAAAAACCATAATCAACGTTTGCTTTTTTACATTTATTGTTATAAATCTATTTACAAATTGTTTGTTTTTGGAAATAGTTCCACCCGGCGGCCATTAATACACGTATTCACAGACAGGAAAAAAAGAGCGCGCGAGAGAGGGCTGTCA
Source organism: Cheilosia impressa (assembly GCA_948293265.1). Lineage (NCBI taxonomy): Eukaryota > Metazoa > Arthropoda > Insecta > Diptera > Syrphidae > Cheilosia > Cheilosia impressa. The sequence goes on from OX411883.1 coordinate 41,365,884, forward strand.
TTCAAAATTTGCGGGGAAAATCGGGTAGGTGTGCTGAAAGTCGGCCCTCTAGTTTAGTTCCTCTATGGTTCAAGTAGTCTCAAGTCGTCAGTCGTATGTGGTTTACTGAATAAGCATCGCATATCCCATTTAAGGCTAGTGTTTCCCAGGTAAGACCCCGAGTTATGAGAACTTAAAGTGCAGCTTGGGTCAGAAAAAACATCACATCCCTTGGGCAGTCATTGGAATCGTATAGTAATTTTCGGCCAAAATGTTCAAGTGTATGCGCCCAAAGCACACAGACATGGACAGTGATATTGTTTCAGTTTCTTTGCACACACCCCCTCCTGAGCTGTGGGCAATAGAACACCACAAAAGTCCGCTGAAACTTTCCAAAGCGAATTGGAAATTTCTGTCATAGGTCATCGGACATCGACTTCGACAGCCATTTTGGTATAAAATTTCAATAAAATCTTGATTTCCATCAATCGCAATAAACTGCGCGGAAAAAAACAACAACACCACCACAAACATTCCATTGGGCCGCCATCAATGTCAGCCGTCCGCACCTGTTCAAAGTTCATTCATCTGGCGACTCAGGCGTTTAGATCTAATGGCCAGATTTGTCGTGACAGACAGTCGGTGAAATGCTGCCTGCACATGCACCATTGAATGGGTATATCTGTCATTGCCAACACCTTTGGGCGCGAGGGACAGCAATTATTGTTTATCTCCGCCAAGAGATAGAGAAGGTGTTTCTCGTGAACCGGTGCTAGCCCCCGCGCGCATTCTTCTAACGAGCGAAAGTGAAGTTTAACGAAAAACAGTCGAGAAAAAGAAAACAAATCTGGGCTTGGCCGATTTAGGTATACAAAGTGCTGTACTGAGTACTGGTCATGATGGCTGCCACTTTCCCAAGCCACAAGGGGAAATCTATAACTCAATTCAAGGCACACAGGAGGCTGTCCTTCCCTTTTGAGGGAGACACTGCCAGACGCCGTCGATGATAGTGACCTCTTGTAATTGAATTCAAAGTGAAGGGCTGGCGTTGCGATTAATTAGACTTTTACCGGCGCACCTTCAGTGGCACTGCGTTATCTAGGCATCCGAGCAATTACCTCTGCAACAATGTACAAGTGTGTAGCTCTAAGCTAACGCGACCCATTAGCACCTCGGATGTTGTGTTAAAACAGTCTCGACCATTGTTAGTGTGTCTTCCACTTAGCAACTGTACTCTGTGGATGCTGGGCAAATGGATTTCTATTTGGCAGACAACACACAAGCGCGATCACACCGCGAGCAAGAGAACATATTTTGTGTAGTAGAATCAATTAAATGAACAAGGTCGGCATTATCCAGGTGAAGTGGACATTGAAAGTGCTAATTGCCTCGAATGTTGGTATGCGGTTGGGGTGGACAAATACTGCACAGAGATAAAGATTCGTTTGGGTGCGATTACGATAATTGAGTGGTTTGCACGCGTGTTAAATGCGGTTTTGTTGTAACAAGAGGTGCAAGCAATTTATTTTTCGTTTTGTTTTTGATGAGAAAACAGTTTGATTGTTTGTCCAGTGGATAAGGTAGATCTGATAAGACTGGTGGTTGTGAGAAGCAGAAGCGGGTGGAGATTTTATTGAATTTGCCTGCGACGTTGTATATTCGATGGCTTCAAAAGGTTTGTTATTCTAAGACGAACAGTTTCGTAGGCCGTTTTAGAATCTTAGTCCGATTCTATGCTTCTACATGAAAATGATAATGAAAGATACCTTCCACTTCTTCATACCGGCATCAGCGCGAGTCAAGACATTTCTACGCTGGGGCAAGTTACTCGTGCGGAACTTGCTTGGTTGATTTCATTTCTGTATAGTACTTAAGCCTTCGTTCGTGTTCACCATATGCACCGTAGATATGATCCGGCTCGAAGGACCACTTGCACTTGGCCATGTATCTCTGTTTCTTAGACGTGGCTAGACCGTGTCCAATTATGCCATTGATTCAGAATATAGTCCTCGTTATACGTTCTTATGTTCGCTATAATGATTATCATTCAAAGCGTCAATCTAAGGTTGGTTGAATGCTCCACCTAGGTACATATATCCTCCTTGTAAAGCTTCCCTATTTCATCCCCTGCTCTTATTTTTAAACTTCTCAGCTTCTGGGCCGAATGGCACTTGACACATCTAGCACAAGAAAGCATTTACGGAATTTTGCTGATTTTACACACGAGAAGAAGTTACCCTCTTGTCGACTGGTGAGACACTACAATAAGTTTAAAGTTGAACAGCATCAAGATAACCAATTCCATACGAAGCAAACTCACCGCAGGAATAGGGGTAATGCTACGTCTTATCCAACTGGACTTTTAGTGTAGCAGCAGGTGTAAGAGAGTCTGGACTATTTAAAATCTTATGGATACCTCTTCCTTAAAGAATGGTTGGGGGCTGCGAAGTCAAAAAATTACTTCAGACTACCTACCACCATCAAAGTATTTTGCAGGAGACTTACTGCATGTATTTAGAATCAAATGGCGGATGATATAAATCTCAATACCAACAGTTCTAGGATGAACGCGGGAATCTTTAGACAAACTCTAAATCGTGACAATATACTCCATCAGCCAAACTGTCATAATAGACAAGGATCTAGTCAGTGACGGGCGGTATTCTGCGGCACCATAGTCGGAGTACCGCCTTTACCTTTGAAGTCACCACCACGGAAAAGTTACCACTTTCGCACACTATACCTTAGGGGTGAACCTGACGGAAAATTTTAACTGAAATGCGTTGGTTTGTACTTCTAAGGCAGGCACTGAAGCCAGCTAAAGTAAAGTCAAGGGCAGTGGACCAAAGTAAGAAACATTTGAAAGAAATACCGCTTTAGAAAATTGGTCAAAAACTCTGTCTTTGGCTATAAAATCACTAAGGACTGAGGTTTATAACCAAATCTTATTAAAGTCCTGATACCAGTGGACTTTACCATCTAAGTAACTCCTGAGTCGAACCATACATGATTTGGATATACTCCTAGCAGAGCTTTAAGAGCTCAAGAGGTTTAAAAGGGAAAATCTTTTTATCCAGCAGGTATTTTAGGAATGATGGCCGCAACTATACGAGTCTGATGTCCTAAGTGAAGCAGTCTCAAATTCACCCATCTACCTACCTACCGTAGCTAATATTAAGAACACCCTGCTTGGAGTTCATGTATTTAGAAGAGAAATACGAGTATCAATGGTACATCAATGTTTTTCTCCAAAACGAAGCTCTTTAACATGAAAATCAAACCCAACGTTTTTGGAACTTTTTACAATGTTAGATAGGTAAAATTTTATTTCAGTTAATGAGAGGTGTTTTCAGAAACATTTTGCGCAAGACAGAAGGAGGTAGTCTTTAAAAATAAAACTGCGTGGAAAAATAGGGAAATTTTTTGCTCTTACCTTGGGAATTTTCAAATCAAACGTTTGGGTGTACTGTTGCGTAGACATTTTATTACTAAAAGCAAGTAATCAAACGTGCATCAAGAGCCGAGTGTAACTTTCTTTGTTTTCTTTTATCGCTGCTCCAATTTGTTAGTTATGAACAATGAGCTTCAGGATTTTCTCGCCGTGATGAGTTAATTGCCCTGCACGGCATCTGGAATTTTTTCCACCGGTCATGCAAAACTCCTGTAACATACTGGTATTTTAAATGTCCAGAGACTGATCCTTTTTTGATTAAAGCCTAAACATTGGGGACGCCATCCCGTATAGGGGTTATCGAAATCTTTTTTTGAGACTTCCGGAATCCCTGGCTCAATGTTGAAAATAACTATGCACCAAGGACCCGAATCTGTCCCATATAGGGATAACCCATCAACCAACAGTCTTCCAAAGGTTATTGTTGCCCAATCAAAGTTTAAGCTATCAAAAGTCACCAACGAGAAGAAGGGTGTTTGAGTTAATAGTGAGAAGCAAGGGTCACAACGGACAACGTTTGTGTTTGCAAATGTTCGTAGGACCAACTTTTTAATAGTCCCGCGAGACAAAAACCAGGATGTTGTAACGAACGCCTACCAAACCGAGCGTTAAGTGCTCGGGAATATCGGTCGGCGCTCCCCTCAAAACTTAGAACCATCTCCTCAACACCGCTGGTCGGCTCTGGGTTCGGGTTGTGAGAGGGGGGGTTGGATAAGGTGGCAGGCAGTAGGCACGTCTTGCCTTGAGCACGGCTCAGCTCGCCGACTGGGTGGGTTCTTGCCCGTCCTCATCCTCCACACAATTATTTATTTACGTGCCAGTACAAAAAAAAATAAATTTAAGCAGAAGAGAATCATAGTGATGAAAAAATTAAAAAAAAATATGTGATAGAGAAAGTAGTTAATCAGACCGGAAATGATAAGTGGAAAGAGTTAGTAAGAAAGAGAAAAACGTGAAAACAAAACAAACAGAAATCTGGAAAAAAAACGGATTCCTAGGTGGCAAGGGAACCATGGCCTATTGTCCCTCCCTGGTAGACGTCGATGTCCGATCCTTCGATTGTCCACGGCCTTCTTTTGGACAATCCCCTACAGCAAACAAAAAAAAAAAAAAAAACAAAGGAAATGCCCTCCCTCTACTGCTCCATCTTTACGCACATTAGCCCCTCTCGCCTCTCATTGAAACAAAATCACTTCGACACCATGACTGGTTTTACAACGTCTACGTTAATTTTATTTAATTCAAATGTAACCTTCATAAGTATTCTAATGACCAACAAATTTGCGCAACTTACTATATAACAAGAAACTCATACCCCTTCTTTCCATCCAGGTTGGCACATTTCTGTGCTTCGATGACTGCTTCGGACTCCTTTCCAGCGTGCACGGTGGTCTGGGTAACGCGCGAGCTAGATTTAATATTAGTAGGATAGAAACAAGTTTATGGCCTCAAAACTACTAGTATATGTACTTTTAATAAAACAATACAAAAGTTACAATTTCTTTTCCTTTTTTTTTTTTTTTGTTCAGTAATTAATTCTTTATATAAATCTATATTCCTTTTTTTTTTCTTTTTTGTTCTCTTTTTTTTTTTCTTTTTTTAAATTGTATACATAAGCAATACATCAACTGAAAGTCGCAAGAAAAGGTGACTTTATGACAAAGATAGTTCGAATTTAACACGTTTTACTTGTGTTGTGCTTTTTACATGAAAGTATTGAAAGAAAACAGCGTTTGCCTTTATATAATTTCCTTTTTCTTTAAATTAGAATTCAAATCTTACGGTGGATCACTTCCGTTGTTAATTTTGAAACACCAAAAAAAAAACTTTTACATGGGTAGGTATTTTATGTAGGTATATACAAAAAAAAATTTCTGCTGTGGTGGCGGGTGCTCCTGCGGTGTCTGGAATCTCAGCGTTTTTCGGTGCGACTCGTGGAGATATCGGTGAGAGAAGCGGTAGAGTTGGGATTTGCCGTACTCTGTATTTTAATTGTGTTCACTTTTCTGTCTGTATAAACCGAAATTGTGTTTTCGTTCGTTTTTTTTTTCTTTTTTCAGCTTAACTTTGATATTTCTTGGTTCTCCAAGCTACTTTATCAAAAAAAAAAACTACCTCGCACCAACAGGACTGTCTGGCCACCCAAAAACTGCCGTAAAAACGCTTCTACCCTCCTATATATCACCTCGCCCACGCTACTCACACCGCCAAACGTTTCACCAGCCTGTTTTCGACACATGAGAAAAAAAAAAAATATATAAGAAAACAATTATTCTAGCAGCTGCAAAGTTTTTGCCAACACCAACTGCGCGAAAAGTTCGTCCGCAGTGTTGCCAAGCCGAAAACCAAGGTTCTTCCATGGGCATTGCACAATGTAGCACTTCCCTCAAATGGGTAGCAGTCTGATGTGACTTTTGGACAGGTACCTCAAAATTTTAATCTACATATATGCTGAAGCATTATGTTGTCTTTCGTTTAGGAAGACTAAATCACATTAAAAATGAGTACCTACATATTGTACAGAATTGTGTGTCCAACAACTTTAGGACCTCAAAATACATCCGCATCCGGTTAAGTTATCTCCAGTACTACAAATCACGCACCCCAACCTCTATAAAAGTCCAATTCTAACCTACGTATATAGTTAAAAACAAAATCCATAATTTTACACTTAAAGAAAAATATGACAGAATAGCAAATTAAACATATAAATATCCTATATCTACAGTTGCACCTTCAAAGGCTACCCTCTCTCCAAGTACAAATGATCAACAGCCTTGCTTACAGTTTAGGTATTAAAATTGTTCGCACGTTTCACCGTCTCGTGGGTATTTATGCGCGCGTTATGAGTATGTGACATAAAACAATTGAAATTTCCTAGTTGCGTAGCTCGTAGCTCGCAGCTAAGCTGATGTGGCTTTGAGTTGTGCTTAATGTTTCCTCTCTCGGTTATTAGTTTTACGTTTTCATGTGCCTTTATTATGCGACTGACTGTGAGTTCATTCACATTTCGAGTGCAACAAGTCGCTATGCTCATGTGTCAATATGTGGTTTCTGTTTTATTTTTTTTTTTTAGATGACAACTGTCATTATTCCATATGCGATTGGTTGCTCCGACTTACTTGCGTTTCAATAAAATGCGTAACGCGGGCTTGGAGCCGCATATGATGCGTTGGTATGCCATGCATGGAATATAATAAATCGGAGAAAAGTATTTTCGTTAATTACCGTTGATTGCGATTTGAAACACGTTCGGTGGTTTCGATTTGGTCAGGAAACTCGGGTTGGTTACTTTCTAATTTTTCATTACCCAAATATGGGAATGGTTTGTCAAGTCGATTTGTTTTCTTTAAGGTCAGTCGGCAGTTGACTGGGAATATGGCGAATTAGATTATCAGTACTTTTGATTGATTGTTGTACAAGTTGATTGATCAAAGTGAAGTTTAGTCTCCAATGCGGCATGGACTGTCTTGTGTATAAAACTTTCGTTATACACCTCCTATAGAAAATTTATTGATGGGTATATTGCTGTCGCTGTAATCAATCATATTTATTGAAGCGACTCACTTTTTAGTGCGTGATATTTTGAAAAATATAGGGGCTCAAACCAACCTCTTCTGGGAGTGCATAATCCTATCCTACTAATTTGAATTCTCTTTCAAAATTAAAAATGAAAAGTGAACTTAAAATTGCGTTGCTGCCTCAATTGCAAATATTTCTACAAAATTCTATAGCTCTAGAAAGTGTGTTCAAAAATACGACAGAACGTTTTAAAAAACCTATATATTTTCGTCGTTTCAAAGCTAACAGAAAAACTAAGCTAAGTGAAGGACATTACAAGATGAAAGATATTTAAAATGAACATGCTGAAAAATAAGTATTAAATGGCTGCAAAACAGGATCAAAAATGCTCCAAAAATTGTGCTGTTAAAGCACTATGAGTATTCCTTAGCGGCTCTTTGCCCGAAAAATCGATTCAAAATAACCTACAAAATTGGAAATACATTTTAATTGAGCTTAAGTGAGTTTGGGTCTATAGACAGTTCTAATACGGAACCCAGAAAAACTGCTGCAAAAATTGACAAAAAAAAATCGGGCAAAACTCTGCGTCAAAATAGTTGCCGATGCCAGGGAATCTTTCAATAACTGACTTTATGTCAAGGAGCGTCAATGAATCGCATACAATATACGCATTTAAGTACAAAAAGCCATTCATAGACGTACCTCTAAAAACGCTACAAAAATCGGGTTCAAAACTGTTTACCTGAGTTTAGCTTTAAGGGTGGGGTAGCAAGTAATTGATGATGGGTTTAAAAAATAAAGTAGCAATTATTCTTTTTAGCATTTGGAAAATGTGTATCAAAGAAGATGCTATTCAAGAGCTTAAAAGACACCGAAAAGAATGTTCAAGATGCAACAATAAGTACTGAAAGACACCATGCTCACTAGTTCAATACACTTTCTACGAAATAAGTCAGTGCCGGCTTCAGGGTTGGGCTACCTGGGCGGTGAATTTAGGAGCCAGTATCAGGCGTCTTTAACCAGTGCACTGACAACAAACGTAAAATTATTAGAACAGGAGATCCGCGAAAGGAAATTTATATGTTTGTCTTTGTTGCAACAGATGGTCGTAAGATTAAACACAACTTTTGTTTGTGGCTATGTTTTATTGCAATGGAGTTAGTAGTTTCCAAGTAAAAACTCAAAACGGAGAGTTCTGCTATGCTTACGAGTTCTCTTTATTGGCTGTGAACTTTTAGACTAGCATAACGAAAAAAGGCGCCGAATAAAACCTTACTCGAATGCCCAGCCGTTGCTGGCTCAAAAATTGAATTTAGAGAATCGATTAAATAGCGTTTCAAAAATCGTATTTACAAATTAATGAGAGCTCTTAGTCCCTGAGATATAGAAATACAGTCCAAATGCACAAACAAAACTTTGCAATCGAATGAACGCTCACAAATTACGCCCAATGTCGATTTGAAATAAATGATTGAAAACACGGTTAAAATATCGCCTCATCCACCGAAAAACGTGATTGGTAAATGTGACTGTGAAATTGTTTTACCTATGCGAAAAACCTTTTAAAAAACAGTCCAAAATTTGTAGCTCAACTTGTTCAAAACTGAATAAAAGACCGGGTCGTAGAAAAGGAAAATATGTGGAAATACGTTCAAAATGGTATTTAGAACTATTTTTTTTTAAATATAAGGGCAAATAGAGGGGCAATTTCTGAGAAAAGAAAACACACCCGAAGAGACACATAAAAACTTGTCTTTTAAAAGCACACAAAAAGTCAAAGAAAGACTCTATATACGGTCTTACTTTGCAACAAATAAATGCTCGCAATTATGGACACAATGGTCAAGACTGAGAGAGGGGTTCCAAGCACATAAAAATTGTCTACGCAGACGCAGAGCCACCTTAATTCAGCCCATTAGTACGCAATTGAATTGGTATGAGAAGTTATGACTAAAGTGCACTATATGAACCTTTTACGTAAATTATTTAATTTAGTTAGTAGGCTGTCTCAAGTGGCTCTATAGTTCTAGGTAGACTTTTCAAATTGGACTGGTCCTATCCCAGCCAATTAAATAGGCTTGTTGGTTGAAGCTGGTTTCCAACGAAGTTCGCACAAACTTCGACTAGATCTTCCTGCACTGCGTTGGCACACTGGCCATAGCCAACGTTCTTACGTGTGGGGATTTAGGGAATCCTGCTTCAAATGGGAAAGGGGGGTAACATTCATGAAATGGGGAAAAAGGTAAAATTTCACAAGATATTTTATCTAAGCAGAAAAACGCTAACAAACACACTAGGGTAACATGGGCTGTTCTTAAAAACCCAAATGATGATTTGGTGGATGGTCGGATCGACCTAAACGGATTTAAAATATTTTTTAAGGATTGGAAACGATCTACGAAGGGCCAAGAGAGCGAATATTTTTCGCAGATATTTTTTTCTCGAATCGACCATAGATACCTTTATTTGGTTTTTGAATAGTCCATGCATAGGATCTTGCACTTAGTGCCTAAAAAACAGCTTTTGGTAGGTCTTAGGCAAACCTTAATGCCCAATTCACAAGGTCGCGTTGACGCGCGCGTGCGTTGACAGATTATGTAGAAACAAAGCGTTCATATGCTGATACACAAAATACAACTCCAGGCGTTGCATCGACTGTAGATCGTAAATATCGTAAAGTTCAACGCGACGCCTGAGTAGACCTACTCTCTACTCTCACGCGCGTTTGACAATTTCAGAATTTTGAATTGTTCGATTTGATGTCGTGGGGTGTGCCGTTCTTAGTTGGAGCGGCACAGAATCAATTATATTTATCACACACATGTTTTAAAAAGCAATATGATGTTTTTTTAATGCAAATTAATTAATTTAGTGTGTGAAAATGACGAATACCTTTTTTTTTGTAAGCTAATACAAATTTCTTTAGATTTTCTTTAATAAAAAAAATATTAATCATTGCTCTAGTATTTTTGTTCAGATTGTTTTTTTGCATTTCTGTTATGAACTATTTTTTTATTTATTTTGGAGAATCCTTTTTTAATTCTTGCACAAAAATTACAGCTACAAGAAAAAAGAGAGTAGACTTGAAATTTGAATTCTGCTCTCTATTTGTGTACATTAATTTAAACCAAACCGAACGTTTAATCTGGCATACTCTACTCTCTCAACGCGCATTCGCTTCAAAGCAGCATTTCGTCTTACAAAATTGTTGCTCGCGTGCTTTGACATTTAAAATCGTAAAGTTTCGATAAAGCGTGTCAAAGCGCGCCGACGCACGCACGCGTTCAACGCGACATTGTGAATTCGGCATAAGCTTCTACTGAGGAAATTTGTATGTTAGTCGATCGAATGTCATCTGTTTATTTTACAATCCGATGCATCGCTACAAAGCGTCACTGAAGGTGTATCGAACTGCAAGAGTATTGAAACTCTGCTGTCGATGTTGTGATCAAGTACATATATAAACTTAACGAAAGACCGTGAAGGTTCAGATTATTGTATGACGAATGTCAGTCTATTAGCAGGAACCAACCAAGCAGGTTGGGTGAGCAGATTAATAAAAGTGGTTTTTTAACATTTTTTCCACTATAATTGCGTTGTTTTTTTATTTGTTCTGGCGGTTTGTATTCTGTGATATTTAACTTCCCTGAGCTACGATACATTTTGGTCCGTGTCGAGCCGGATATTGTGCTAGTGACGTGATCGGGCAGGTTTTCTTAAAAAAAAAAATAATAATGCATGATTGCATTGTGAGTGAACAGGGTTTCGTTTCGCGCTACGATGAAAATTACGCAGTCGCAAAATGTGCGCAGGAATCATGCTCAAACATGATACGTGCAGGAAGTTGCATACCACCAGCAGGTAGTGCAAAAAAGAGCACTATAGTCATTTTGTACCTACAAGCATGTAAGTAAGCGAATAGATATTGTTTCGTTGTTTTTCCCCTTTGCAAAGCAGGAGCGAACGACACAAATTCTTCATCAAGAATTGAGAGCAGGAGCAGGTAAGAGAGTTTACAATTTCGACCAACTGCGAAAGGGACACACTCACCAACACCAAGAGCAGCGAGCGAGAATCGAAAATCGAGAATCTATACAAAAAAGTATTTTGCCGCGCACTCGCAGCGGCTACGGGCAGTGTTGCCATTCTGACCGGATTCCGGTCATATCTGACCGAAATCTCTTCACTCTGACCGGAGAAAATTTTGAAATCCGGTCTAACCGATTTCTAACCGGAACGAAAAAAATTTTTAACCGGAAAACCTTTTTTGACCGGAAAAATAATATTGTTCTATGACTAGATAAAGGATAGATTTCTAAACTTTGAATAATACTTGGCCATACTTAATGAACGCACTCACAAGTTCATACAGAAACCAGTCTCATTTGAATACTCCCACCAACTATGACTGGGTGTGTGCATTCAAACAACACCGAAGTGAAGACGATTTAGCATATTTTGCAATTTCGGTGTTGGTTTTACGAGTTTCAAACGCCGAAGTGGAGTGGAAAGTTCCTTTTTCTGCAAAACATTGTGATGCAAAGCTTTTCATTTATTTATTATTTATTTATTACATTTTTGACCGGAATTCTGGTCAAAAAATCTTTTTTTATCTCTTGACCGGATTTTCTGACCGAATTTAAAAAAATAAAAATCGGTCATTCGGTCAGATTTGACCGGATTCATTTTATTTTAGTGGCAACACTGGCTACGGGAAGGTTTCGTTAATTCGGAAAGAAGAGCAACGAGCGAGTCAAACGGAACAACGAAACAAACAATTATACCTATTATATTTAATAAATAATTTTTTAATACAATACAGTCCACATTTATAGCAGGACAAGTGAAATTTATGAGTGAATGGTGGTGGTTGCAGTAATTTATTTAGCAACGTAATTTATTTTGTGCGCAGAAGTCGACAACGTGGGTGAAGGGTGTCTGATTATGGTACGATTCAGACAGAGAAGGAAATATATGGGAATGAGTGAAGCGAGTGTGCGTATTCTGGTTCGTGCTTGTGAGATGGGGAATAAAAATAATTCCATTTTCTGTTTTGTGTTTGTGAGATGGGGAATAACAATAATTCCATATTTTGATTTGTGCTTGTTGTGATGGGAGTAATGATGATTCCACAATTATAGAAAAAAAAATCTAAATAACAAATATTGGTGATTGTTGTTGCTGCTGTGTTGTAAGGGGTTGATAATTTTATTTTTTCTTCTAGGTTACTTGAGTTAAGTTTTTTTGTTGTCACCTTTTTTCTTGCCAAGGTATTTATTTTGTCGAGACATTAAATGAGAAGGGGAAGGAGTGATTTGAGCACAAATGAGCTAGTCGCTATTAATTATACAGAGCGAAACATATATGTCAAGACAAATAATGTGAATGGGAAGGAGAGCAGGTGGAACTCAAAGCACTTTTGTGCGAGTTACCAAAATAAAGAGAAGGAGTGAAGGTGGAACTCAGAGCACTTTTGTGCGAGTTACCAAAATAAATAGAAGGAGTGAAGGTGGAACTCAAAGCACTTGTGTGCGAGTTACCAAATAAATAAAAGTAGAGAAAAGGGAACTTGAGTGAAAATGCACCAGTTGCCGTATATCAGGTTAGTTATTGATTTATAAAAAAAAAAAAGGAGACATAGCAGGAGCAGGAAAAAACTCAAAGCACGACGGTGCTAGTTTTTAAGAGAAGGAACGCTTGCAAGCAGCAGGAACAAGTATTTCAGAATATGCTCAAATTGAGTTCTGAAATGCAAAACAATATAAAATTGTTGTGAGTGAGATTGGAATTAAAGAGCAGGTATATAAAACAACAATAGCTACAAAAGCAGCAACAAATTGCCATACCATTTATATTTATTAGGTATATTATATTGATTTCGTTCACTACTTACCATATTTTCTTTACTGATTTATTATATTTACAATATATTTTACTATCGCATACTGGGAAATTTCACATTGAAGTAGTACCTACTGCGAATTATTATATTTACAATATACATTTTACTATCGCATACTGGGAAATTTCATATTGAAGTAGTACCTACTGCGAACTATTATTTATTTATTTATTTATTTTCAGGATAAAGCATTATTGAAAATATGTTTTCTAATGCAATTCACTTTTTTATGCTTTTTAGGAAAAGCAAGCAGGCATTTTTTATTGATAATAAAAAACGAGAAGGCAAGCAGGTGAAAGAGATGGTAAAAGAGCAGGTACGCAACAATAACTATATGTTGGATGCCGGAATATTTTCGGTAAGCAGGACGTTAGCCTTCGTGGAGTCTCCAGCCTTTGGGACTTGCACGATGGCAGCAGCGCAGGTCAGGCTTGAAGCCTTGCAGGATGCTTGGGCAAAGGTGAAGGTGTCTGAGAGCAGGATTGCGACGGCCGACGACTTGTTGGTCAACGTTGAAATGCAGCGCAGGATTCCTGAAGCGGAGGCAAAATATTTTGCCGCCTATGCAGCATTAAAAGAGAATGCAGCCGAGATAGCTCCAACAGCAGGTGTAGCAGGCAGAGCAGGACAGCCCATCGAAGTCCAGGTTATTCTTCCATTCGCCCAACACGATGTAAAAAACACCTGGGTATCATTCGATGGTGATATTACAAAATGGCAGGGTTTTCGAGATTGCTTTGTGGCAGCGATCCATGATAATGATAGAATAGCGCCCGCCTATAAATTTTAGTAGAGCAGCGAGGACTTTCGGTGAATGGATACTCACCGAGGAAAATTATGATGATGCGTGGAAGCGTATTAATGAGATATTTACCAAAAAATACGCTACGTGCAGGGAACTACTGAGAAATTTCTTCAAGCTTCCGTCATTGCAGGGTGCACCGAGAGCAGGAGAGTTACAAAAGATGGCCAATACTACCTTTGAAACGCTTCGCCAATTAGCAGCGCAGGGGATCCCAACAGAACAGTGGGATATGATCATTATTCATGTCCTCCATGAATAGTTGGATCCAGAGACGGCGTGAAAGTGGGAGGAAGTGCGCACTTCTGTAAAGCCCACTTCAAAAGAATTTTGTGCCTTCTTGTACAAGCATGCTGAGGCATTGAATGGAGCAGCGAGCAGGAAGGTTGAGCAGCCGTCCTCCCTACAGCAGGCGCGGTCAACCCTGAGCAGATGTGAGAATGTACGAGCAGGTGGTAGCAATGCCCGGAGAGAGGAAGCAGCAGGTGACAAAAAACCATTACCTTGCCACTCGTGTAAATCTTTGAGTCGTCCAATGTGGCGTTGGAAGGAGTGCGTACGGTGCCCCGGGAAGTAAATGCACAACAGTGTACTCTGTCCTATGAGAGAGTTTCGGAATAGTGAAGCAATGATCTTCCATGCGCAGGAAAAGAGAAGGAAGAAAAAAAGGCAAGCAGGAAGGCGAAAATAAGCAGAAGAGAGATTGAATAGTTGTTCCTTCCGAGAAACGCCCTCGATTGGACAAAAGTAGCACAAATTTACTTTGATGCTTACGGCACAGGTAATAATCGAGATGGATGGCAGGAAGTATGGGCCAATAAGAGCACTTTTGGATACAGGGGCACAACCTAACCTGGTGAGTTATCAGCTTGCTCAGAAATTAGGCTTGCCAAAGAGAGTTATTGGTGTGAAAGACGAGCCTTTCAACATCAAATGCGAAACCACCCTTCTTGTAGGTCCATGGTTTAATGCGCAGGTTTAAGTAGATCAGGATTTCTGGGTACTGCCCAAGGAAAGTAAATGGCAGCCGATTGTGCCTACACACAATTTGGGATCGCCACGAATGGACATTTCTACAGGGATGCCACTTGCTGATCCAGATTATTGGAAAGCAGGTCCTGTAGATTTATTGCTAGGGTGCAGGTTTATAGCAGAAACATTTATTTCTGTTTTGGGGCATCATCCAGGTGGTGGTCTAGAGATGTCAACTATTTTTGGCAGGATCATACTCGGAGAGTATGAAAGTGAGAAAGGTAGCAGGGGCATTGAGCTTGAGCAGGTGTCACATGTCGTGTACATGGACAACAATAAACTTCATGAATCGCTTAAGCGTTTATGGCAGTTGGATGACATTGAAATGTCATCAAGCAGGTCAAAGGAGCAGGAGCAAGTGGAACAGAATTTCATCAATATGTTCTCACGTGATGATTCCGGCAGGTTTGTTGTGACGATTCCTTTAAAGGAATCAGAGAAGGAGCTTGGAAGCTCAGAGATTACAGTAAGACGTAGGTTCTTTGCTTTAGAGAGAAGGTTAGCAGGAGATTCTGAGTTGAAACAAAAGTATGTAGCAGGGATGAAAAATGAACCGTGTGGACTGTAACTATATCTTAGTTACGATTGTATTTTTTTGGGCTCAATTGTATTTTTTACTTTCTCGTATACGAGTAGGAGTAAGATATCGTTTTCGTACACAATTTCTAATGATTTCGAGATGTTTTTCAATTATATGAAATGCCACGCATTTTCGTCCCTTTGTCTGTCTGTCGGTTTCTGTGGCTTAGGCGGATTTGTTCAAACCTCGTTTTTAAAGTTTGTTTGCTTAAAGTTCTGAGCCTTTTTTTTTGCACAATAATTTTAAACTTTGGATTTTTCTCCAAAATGGTATTTATCAAATACATTATATTTACATACATATATAATTTTTTTTTGGGCGAAACTCACAATAAGGCTGAATAACAAAACTATGTTTTAAATATAATATGGTAATTTTTAGCGATCACACACTTTCATTCCTATATTTCTTATATAAGTATGAATATTTTATCAACGGAAACACTTTATGTCGTTTTCGATCTGGATTTTCAGATTTTGATCTGAGATTTCAGATTTCTGCTGGCAAATCAAACATAAAATCCGAATTTTATTGGTTCTTGTCTGTATTGAGTTGACCACAAAATTAATTTGTTTTTCACTTGCACTGGAAATCCATTTCAATTGACTTTTACATATTTATAATGACTCATTTCGAAATAATTTAGTATAAAAAATCGTTTCCATACTCGAAAAATTAATAATTTAGTTTAAAAAAGCAATCCTTCCAATGGTTCGTAACCGCCAGCTGTGTGTCATACATATTGGTATAAGTGAAAGTAGGTGTGAAATCTGAGAAAATATCGAGATTTCTCAAAAGAGAGTTAGATCAAAAAAAAGATTGATTTGGAAAACAATCTCGATAAAAAAAAATAGATTTTTTCTCAAAAAAATTGATTTTTTCTCAAAAAATATATTTTTTGCCAAATCGAAAACGACATTAATTTGATATCGAAATTGAAAGAAACCTCTGGATTCGGAATAGTGTATTTTCAAATAAATTTCCTGTTCCTAAATTTCATGAAACGGTTATTTTCATTTATGTGTGTATTTAAAACTGCTATGTACAAATCTCAAAGAAAACAAATTGACAGTTCGCTAAAACTCCTGAAGTTAACTTTTAGCTTTTGTCATTTTTGTCGTAATAGTTAACTTTAACAAGTAAAAGCGTTACCCTCCACTGTATACAAGTCATGCAAAATTGGTTTTGTATGGGAGGTACGGGAACTACTTGACCAACATAGCACATTTTCAATACCAACCTGACGACGATAAAAAGAAGTCCTATTACCAAATTTGATTCGCCTATGTCAATTCCTTTGGGCGCTATCGTGCTTTCAACAGACAGACAGACGGACATGGCTAAATCGATTCAGAATGTGATCCTGATTCAAAATATATATACTATATGAGGTCTCTGGTGACTCCTTCTTGGCGTTACAAATGTAATGACAAAGTGAATATACCTTCCTGTGGAGGGTATACAAATAACCAATCTATTGCAATAAGCCTAAAAACATTTCCGACAGGATTAACATATTTACTCAAAAATCTTGTAGCCTTTTATCGTTAGCATTATATGCAGAACGTTCAAAATATTCTTAGCTTAACACATTTCGTATATTTTAATAAGGTTTATTTTATCGGGAATCCCTTCGTAGAATTTATTTATAGCTAAGCTGTTCCATTATCATAATGTTTTGTCAATTTTTAACTGCAAAGGCCTTCACTTGTTTGTAAAGGGAAGTTAACATTATGTTCTACAGTGGAATTTGTTGCGTTCATAAGTATAGCAATTGTGGATAAACGAATACAAAAAATTGTAATAAGTTATTGTATTAAATAATATGCGTTATTGCAATTTTTCAAAATAAAAAAATACTCTTTGAGTGTAACTTTTTCGGAGCGATTGTATTTTGTATTTTTTCAAAGTCCATTGTAACTTAAAAGTTACGATCGTAACACGTTTGTCAACCCTGGTATGTAGAGTTCATGAGAGAGTATGAAAGAGCAGGGCACATGACACCAGTAACTGGTACAGTGCGTGGCAGAGTCATATACCACATACCTCATCATTGCGTCACTAAAAAGTTTAGAGTCGTATTTGATGCGAGCTGCAGGACAAATAAGGGCATTTCATTAAATGAAGTGCAAATGCTGGGTGAAAAGCTACAGAAAGATTTGCACGAAATTTTAATGCGCTTCCGCAGGCACCGAGTTGCCATTACTACGGATATTAAAATGATGTTCAGAATGGTGAAGGTTGTGAAGGAGCAGTGGGATCTGCAGCGTATATTCTGGAGAGAAAACCCGCATGATAATTTGAGAGAATATTGGTTGACGGTAGTCACCTATGGTATGACCTCATCAGCTTATAACGCTGTAAGAGCGTTAATACAATGTGCAAGAGAAGCAGAGCAGGAGTTTCCAAAAGCTGCTAAGGCAATTATGGAAGACTTTTATATGGATGACTGTACCACGGGTGCTGATTCCGAAGAGAGGCCGATCGAATTATCGAAAGATATCGATCACGTTTTAAAAGGTGCAGGTTTCGAGCTTAGAAAATGGAAATCTAATTCCAAGGCTCTAGTGAAGGATATGAGCTATGAAGAGCAGGAGTCAATCTTGTTTCAAGATGACGAGAAGGTATCGATTTTAGGCCTTAAGTGGCTTCTTGAGAAGGACCAATTCACATTTGTAGTGAAAACACCAGTGATTGAGCAGGTAATGACAAAGAGAAAGGTGATGAGCTGTGTTGCACAACTTTATGATCCTAATAGGTTCATAGCTCCCGTTACGATTGTGGGAAAGATTCTTATCCAAGACATATGGCGTTTAAGCGTTGACTGGGATGAAAAACTACCAAAAGAGATAGATGCGAGATGGAGCGGTTTCTGACAGGAAATAACATTCTTAGAGAGTGTAAAAATTCAGAGATGGGTAGGTACCTCTGAAGAGGTACGGAAGGAAATTCATGGTTTTTCGGATGCTTCCGAAAGAGCATATGGAGCAGCGATTTATGTGAGAGCGACATGGGCAAATGGCTGGACGGCAGCAAATCTCCTCACGGCAAAAACACGGGTTGCACCACTTAAAACGGTGACAATACCGCGTTTGGAGCTTGCAGCAGCGGAACTATTGGGACGACTTATTGTTAGCGTCATCAAAACAATGGAATGGGAAGGTATCGAGTATAATCTCTGGACGGATTCACTCGTAGCGTTGCATTGGATAAACAAATTACCATGCAATTTGAAAACATTCTTTGCGAATAGAGTCTCGTCTATACAGACAAACACTGAAGTCGAAAGGTGGAGACATGTTGGAACGAAGGATAACCCTGCTGATCTCCTAAGTAGAGGAGTAAGGCCGTCAGCATTGGTTGATAACAAGTTGTGGTTGCATGGTCCGGAATGGTTGACAAAACCTCGGTCGAGCTAGTCATCTGAAAAGTTTGTGCCAAATGTTTCAGATGGGGGGAGGGATGAGATGAAGGTTTTTGTGATCACGAAATTCACAGAACACTTATCTATTTATGTGAGGTGCTGGCGAAGGAGTATTCCATTGATCGAATACACGTCTACATTAGAGAAGGCTATAAATATAATTAGCTATGTGCTTCGCTTTATCAATGCAACTAGATCAAAGATAAAACGACGGAAGGATGATGAGAAGAGATATGGCAAGAGACGGAGACGTTCTGTACGTCAGGTGAGAAGGAGAGATAGAGCAGGAAATATAGCAGGGGTAGTTGATCAACTGTCTTCTGAAGAGAAGATAGAATCAATTGGTCTATTACTAAGAAAAGAGCAGGAAAAGTATTTTCCGAAGGAAATTACTTGTATAGAGAAGGACAGGTGTTTACCTGATAAGAGCAGGATAGAATCCTTGAAACCAATTGTAGATGGTGAAAAGATTCTGAGAGTTGGAGGAAGGTTAGAGAGAGCAGAGATGGAATACGAGAGAGTAGATTACGCAGGTCCGTTTGACAGAGCTGGTGAGCAAATAATAAAGCAGAAATGTTGGATTTCCGTCTTTGTTTGTCTCAAAACGAGAGCAGTGCATATTGATTTGGTATCAAATCTTACGTCAGTGGCGTTTATTGCTTGTTTCGAAAGATTCATAGCGAGAAGGGGCAGGTGTGAAAGGTTATACAGTGACAATGGTACAGCATTTGTCGGCGCAGCGAAGGAATTACAGAAAGCAAAAGAGCGTTGGCTAGTGAAGGATACTTTTGAGCACTTAAGTTTGAAAGGGACAGAATGGAGATTTATGGCCCCTGCAGCACCACATAAAGGTGGTATATACGAAGCAGCGGCAAAGTCAATGAAATATCATTTGACGAGAGTTGTTGGAGTGAAGGTTTTAGCATATGAGCAGTATTTGACACTACGAGCAGGAATAGAAGCCATCTTGAATTCAAGACCGCTACATCCATTGAGCGATGATCCAAATAATCTGCAGGCGTTAACGCCGGGACATTTTTTGGTTAGTATAGAATTATAGAAGCAGCGCAAAACTATGCTTGCGCATTTCTGGAGCAGGTGGAAGGAAGAGTACTTTTCTCCTCTGTACGAGAGAAAGAAATGGCGGAAGGAGAAATACCGCTTGAGTGAAGGACAATTGTGCATTATAAAGAGCGAGAATTACCCACCATCGACATGGGCGATGGGCGGATACTGAGATTAATACCAAGCAGAGACGGACCAGTTAGGAGCGTAGTTCTGCAACCAGCTACCAATCAACTTACGAGGCCAGTACAGAAGATCTGTATCCTGTATCGAAGAGCTGGAGTGATTTATAAATACAATTATTAAAATTTATAATTTATCTTTAGCAAATATGTTTAAATAAAAAGCGAAAGGGTAGAAAACCGTAGGTTTTCGCCGGGACTGTATCGAACTGCAAGAGTATTGAAACTCTGCTGTCGATGTTGTGATCAAGTACATATATAAACTTAACGAAAGACCGAGAAGGTTCAGATTATTGTATGACGAATGTCAGTCTATTAGCAGGAACCAACCAAGCAGGTTGGGTGAGCAGATTAATAAAAGTGGTTTTTTAACATTTTTTCCACTATAATTGCGTTGTTTTTTTATTTGTTCTGGCGGTTTGTATTCTGTGATATTTAACTTCCCTGAGCTACGATACAGAAGGCATGAAGTAGAGTTCATGTTATTTTAAGTGCTGTGTTTCCATTCAAACGAACAATCCAACAAAGTGCTTTCAAATCCACAAATACAAATTTGTTAGAAAAAAAAAACAATCAAAACAGATCGTTTACAACTCCTACTCCGAATCGTCCTTAGCGAACGCACAACAACAACCTATGCCCTAAATGTTATTCCTACAACAATTTCCCGATTAGATATCCTTACTGCAGTCGATTTTCAACAACTTGTGCTTGTGTCGCTGTCAAAGTCGACCCATTAGCCGCAACGAAATACGTTAGCATTTCTCCAAAACGATTTCTTTTATAGATGGCCACAGGTGATCCAACGAATTGAAGCATGAATGTGTTCAATTTATTAAGCAATTCCAACACGTTGGTTCCCGTTGATGTTTTATTGCGTGCTAAATTTTTAATTACATCTGCAGTGGGGCTTTCTTCAGACCCTCATCCATTTATCCGGTCAGTGGATTGATTGGTAAATCTAACAAAAAGTTTATATGCAGATCGAAGTGCAATTAATTGAGTTTTCCTAGAGACTGTTCTCAATTTAACGATTTGAATTGAAAGCATCCATAAAAATCTCACAAGAAGTTAAGTGTGAAATAAAAAAAACTTGAGGAGTGTAAAATGCGATTCAAAGAAGAAACTATTTTAACAAATTTTCTATGAAAGGGATATAAGCACGAAAAAAGTTTAGTATCCATATTATGGTATAATAAATTCTCGATATAACGAAAGCGTGTTTAAATTGCAACTGTATTCAAAATACCTAACAAACTTTCACCAACTTGCTCTATATTATTTTTGTAATATTTATAAATCCCTTTTGCGGTTCTTGCACTAAACCGAACTTAACAAATTGTTCAGTCTTCAGTGTCAAAAGAAAGAGTTTTTAGTGGACTATACTTTACTAAAATATTTACAATTGAAAGAAGTTTATTTATACTATGTGGGTGCTCAAAACCGACAAAGAGGATATAAAATTTATATATTAAAATCACCATAAAAAATAATTTTATATACCTAGTATCAACTCAACCGACAAATCTGTTTTTCTAAATATTTTTTATTATTAATTCCTTTATATTATATTTTTGAACTTCAGAGGAGTGAAAAATGTATTCAAAGGCTCAGCTCGGTTTTTTGTGAAATATCCGCGTTTATTTTGTTGTCAGAGACGGAAGAATGAAACAAAAGGAATGTTCTCGGCGATTTATATTAAATTGCATTGAGTTTAGTGTATACATGGTTTTAACTGTGTAACGAATACCTAATATATTTCTGTTTGCCTTTCATACGTTTTGTTATTCTTAAATATATCTAAACCACGTTGCAAATTTTATTATAGCAATATAAGGCTTTGTTAGTTTTGATTTTTGACAACAAAAATAAATACAAATAGAAAATTATTTTTCATTTTAATAATAGTACTGATTGAAAAGGGGGTCATCAGAAAATATTTAAGCTGCCTTTATAGAATAAATAAAATATATTTACAAAGATCTTCCAGGCTTTGGCTGTACCTTGGTATTGTGCTTACAAGGTGAAGCTTTTAAATGAACATTCTTTATATTTTGACAGCTGTTATGCCTATACAGATTTTTCACTGAATGAACAATTGGTCAGAAAAAGTTATACTTTTCACAATCCTACCGCTGATACAAATTTTCATTTATGGTTCCAGGAGTTTGAGTTAACATTTCGAATAGGAAGCTACCTACTTTATGTATTAAATATGAATCTTACCTTTAAGACAGCATAACGTAACTATCTTAAAGGTAAGATTCTCCAAAGATGTGCCTCCATTTCATGAGTCTAAGCCAAATACCTCGAAAAGTTAAAGTATTCAACTTTTTACTAAAGGTCGGTCAAACTTTGGTGTACAATAACAGACACATATTTTAGAAGCAAAAAAATGTGTATATAATATGAAGAAGACTACTATAGGGAACTTGCCGTACATATTTAACTGTACCTGAAAATTTCAAATACAACCCGTAGTGATTTGCTTGTCAATATCCAGTAAAATGTTAAATGTAAACAACTGACTTACCTGAAAAGAAAGAAAAGAAAAAAAAACTATTAGTTTGATTTACAGCAAAAATGAGAACATAGCATTTTGTGAAATAAGTACAAAATTAGTACATATATGTATATAAAGGGTTTTCCAATAAGAGGTGTTATTTTGGTATTCAAAGAAAAATGTCATTTTTTGAGATAAATGATCGGATGTTTTTTTCGTAATAAAGAGGAAGGTGTGCCGTTAATAATGAAAAACGATATCAGCCAAATATAAAAATAAATTAGCTGGCGCGACAGGTCTTAGATACAGGTACTCTAGGTCTAGCTTCTCGCAACAATTCGCTTGGTGTGAGTTTTTATTTTTGAGACAACTGGAAGGGACCAACAGTTTTATGGCAGCTAAATCGAGAAGCCCTTCCATGCCGAATACACTCTCGGATGTTTGTTGGAATTTCGAGAGGGGTGGCTAGTGAAAAAATATAATTAAATAGTGTTTTTTCGTGGATCGCAACTCAGACCGCTTAGTCAGTGACCCGACACACTAATCGAGCACGAATAATAATTGAATTCATTTTCTAATTTTTAATTGGGAAAAACAAAAAAGAATCTGAGCTGACTCACTGAGGTGGCTTTAAAGTCGCAAAAGTGGACCTCGGCCTTAACCAGTTAGCACGGTCGTGAACTGACAGTTGCGCACTCCAAGTTTCCTAAGGTCTTCCTGCCATATGAGTACGCGTCACCCAAAGTAAGCTCTTCGTCTATAGTGGGTTGAAGACTCTTTCTCTGACTACATCGATGTCGCTTTATAGAGTTCGATCTCCTCGCGAGAGTTTTTCAAAGAGTTTTGTTTTCCAAACTTAGAGCAAAACTGGGATTATGATGGTCTTCTATAGAGCCTCCTTAGTGCTTTTTGGCAAGGCCTTCCTACTTAGTCGCCTTCTTAGAATCAATTGACAAGGGTAGTTCTTGGCTTGATCTTTCAGAGCTCATATCAAAGCCCAGGTAGGTAAAGTCGTCACTTACTTAGGTTGTGTTAGGATTAAAGACCTAAAACCTGTAAGTGTTCTAATGATGCCGCCAATGTGTAGGAAGAGGTTCTGAAACCGATTGACAAAAAGAATCGTAACCTCGAAACGTTTATAGGGCTGGAGTGTCGTATCTTTAGATGTAAAACAACAGGACCCGTTGGAATTACACCAGCCTTCTTATAAAAATGACTTAATTGAGCTCCTCGTACACCTAAGGGTGGCATACGCATGGTGTTCTTGCCAGAATTCTGGTCTTTATTCACAAAGCAGGGAAGCCTTGCCTTGTTGCAGGTCAATCAATTGCTTTATTAAAAATACGCTACAGAGACTTTTTTTACCTTCACATGAAAAGCTCCATCAACTTCTGACTCTCAACGTGCATACCTACTCCCTAAAGGGTGGATCAGTAAAAAGTGCACTATCACGTGTCTTAAATGGAATCACAAAGGCTAGCTTCTCGCAACTATTCGTCATTTGAGAATTATTTCATTTTTAGGATGAATGGAAGGGATTTACAATTTTATGCCAAGTTCAAACGGCCAATTGAGAAGCTCTTTTACGAAAATTATCAGACGTTCGCGAGAAGTGGCGCAGTGAAAAAAAAACTTAAGTTTGAATTTGGATTCGACCGTGGGATCCCTCGCTTAGAAGTCCAACACACTAAGCACTAAGCCACTGCGCCGACTAGGAATAGACTTTGTGAAAACATCCAACATCTCTCATGAAACTGTAAGACTGTTCAAGAACCAACTACTCTTATCCCCGAGGTCAGTATTTTTTGATAGGATTTTGGTTCAATAAAATTACTAAGCAATCGGAAAGATGCCCGTTTTGGAGTTTGTTTACAAATTTCAAGAAATTCACAGGAACTACGAGTCGAAAAGGAAATGCACACCCTTCTGTAACCTTATTTAACCTAATGAAGATTTATTTCTCAAATAATTGCAGCCCGCGTTAGACATTTTCTCTAACGAAACAACTTTGGATTCCACGGCGCATAGACTTCTACCTCAGCAGCCTGACGATCAGTCACACTCGCGATCATATACTGTCCACATACGCACTACGATTGAGGGCTTCGAGTGGGACCTCTTGCACCACACGCCATTCCGCAGAGATGTTTGTCAATCCGTATGCCAATCAATTTCCCAACCGACACCTTAACACCCGTCCCCGCCCCACTTACGAGTATGCGATCCTCGATTTCGAATCCGAAACAGTCTGATTTATCCACCGACGAATCGATGATGTTGGCTAAATGCCTATAAATACCAAGCAAACGCGTCGTAAAACGCTTCACCGAATAACCTACAAAAATTCTAGACAAACAGAACACGTTCTTGAGATACCCGTTGCGCTGCACATATCCGCGCAATCTGCAACGCAAATAAACAAACCAAACCGAAACCAAAACCAAAAGAAACTATAAACACTAGAGATACCTCCGCCTCAGCTTCTCAGGCGATTAATAAATTTGTCGAAATGTGAAATTCAATGCCGTCCCGCTGGCGGGGCCGGCCTCTGCCGCATGGAATAAGAATTATGATTCGAGAATATCACCGCCATGGGAAAGTGTCATCATAATAAATCAATCAAACTGCAGTTTTATGCCCACAGTCCACCGCTGACTATTTGGAGAAATTAGTGGACTGCGAGCTTGTTCTACATCTCATTCAAGCAACTAGTCCCAAAGTGACACATTTTTGAGCGCGCGCGTATGTGTGTGCCAGTGAGTCTCTTTCGATTTAAATTAATTAATCGGGCAAGCCGCGCTGCAGCAGCGACAGATACTTATCAAGGTATCTGGCGGATTTATAAAGTGAAATTATTTTTTTATGACATCCATGGTCGATGCCACAGATTAAGGTTTCTAGAATGTGCGCCGCGGTAATAAGATTGATCGCCTTGGCGTCTTTTTGATGGAGCGGAAGAAAGCCATAGGAATTAGCCGGTGGAAATGTGAGGCACGACTTTGCAGCCAGCCCGCTTTCACAGTTAGGCCCAAGAACAACCGCAACCCGATTAACCTCTCCCAATTAGATCGAATGCCCCCTCTAATTAATGCGCGCTCTTGCGCGCAAATTAAACCAATTGGATCGGCCCATACTTCCTCGATCGATCATTAAACGTACCACTCGTATGTATCTGCATCTGGACTTCTTCCAGGAGCAAAATTACTATATTCACTTGGCATAGTTATCCACTTGACCAGAAGACCGAACTGCTACAATTCGATGGGTATCTGTGTGAGTATGCAGCATCCGTGCAAGCGCCAGCATATCTCGCTCAGAATGGAATGCGCCTGGGATACCCACCAAATGAATTGGGTGGTGCTGGCGATGCTGACTGTG
Organism: Cheilosia impressa; assembly: GCA_948293265.1. NCBI lineage: Eukaryota > Metazoa > Arthropoda > Insecta > Diptera > Syrphidae > Cheilosia > Cheilosia impressa. Next base: position 41,391,704 of record OX411883.1, read on the forward strand.
TGTGGTGGCTTATTACAATTTGGCTGCTGCACTGCACATGCATGTTTGCACAAATTGGCGCGTTACTGATGGCGGCAGAGGAGTCTTTCCGCAGTAAATTGGCATTTGGAGGCATTTGCGCGCCTGACTGGTGCTGCTGGTGCTACTGCAAAACTGGGATGGTCCGATCGCATACTTTGTGTAATAAAGAGGTCACTTGGCAATTTATCATCAGCTCGGTAGAGAAAGATGTTTGCGGTTGCTTTTGCATTTGCTTCCGCCATCGATGGTCAATTGATTAATTTGCGCGAGAGTTAAAATTGATGATTATGACTGCGAGCGAACATGACGCTTGGGAGGCGTGTTAACGATGTCAACATGTGCAGAAGCTATGTATGCAAAAAGGAGATGTACCTCGGCCCCATGTCAGATACTTGCTGGTAATAGGTTGTGACGGGTAATTCAATACTAAACGGCGGCTGCTCTGAAAGTTGTTTGGGGAAGTTCCTTTACATTGCGGTGCATCATCACTTGCTTTTTATTGAGTAACAAGTGCGCAGAAGCCATCTGGAAAACGAATACCAAATGTGTGATGACAGTTTTGATGCATTACAGTTTTCGAGGCATGTCTTTCACGTGACTGCAATCGGAGATTTAGCTCATCGACACCGACACTCTGGTATTTTGGTGTTTTTCAGAATCGTTTCTTAATCTCATGACCATTGGGAAGAGTTGGAAAAGACACAGTCACTTAGATTTGACATCAAGTTTGGTCCACCTTCGAGAAGGTTGACCTCACCTTACTTAAGATGGTGCCTACAGCCGATACCAGTGAAGAGGCCTGTTGGTTGAGGTCGCTCATTAATTGTGCAACTGCTGTTCTTCTTTCGACTTCTCTCAGCTCGTTTTTTTCGCTCCTTATGAAGCAACATATCTCCAGACAGTCAGACTTGGTAGGTTCGTATGCCTGTATGCTTGTGAGGGCTTCCTCCTTATTTCCGGATTTCTATAAGTATCTCCTCTCAGAGCGGTCTAACGTTAAAAGTATTGCGCTGATCGCTGAATATCAAAATCCTCCTACCAGGGCCACCGATATTTGGCTTGCATCCTGGAAAGAGCTGTTTGCATCTGTGACTCCTTTTTGCTAGCGTATTGGAAGTGTGAACCTTAACCTGCAGTGTTCATTGATGTCTCCTTGGACGGGACGGAAACATGCATATTCCACACACTTTCGGTTGGTTATCATTTATCAAGGCACAAGATAGTGCTTATCTTGTGGTCAGCTAAATCTAGGCCACGCAACTCTAGCCAATTTCTGATTATGGTGACTGCTTCCTTCGTTGCCACAATAACTACAGCGATATCGTCAGCAAAGCCAGTTACTTTTACTACTTGTGGAAGAATTCTGTCATATATTCCACAGAAAAGGTTCATGAGCTGTGCCTTGTGGAACTCTCCCGACAATATTATGATATGTGCTTTGCGCCTGTCTAGTGCCTTGACTTCCTATCAGTAAAGTTGTTGTAACTAAGTCAGCTAGCAGTATACTATGTATCCACTCTGGCCAGGAATCGCCCGATGCGTGACCAGTTCACCGGACGTCAGAACCGCGCAATTTATCGCTGTCCTCCGTCGTCATCTTTTCCTCACTATTGCTTTAGCGTCACCTAGTCTTGAGCTTTTATAGCCATTAAGGGGTTCGGTGGACACGCTCGGCAGAACTGTTGTCGGAGGGATTGGAAGCCATCAAAAGAGTGCGATAGGGAGGACTGATCAAAAGGATCAGTGTCAGGGAACATCTAGTGACAATCCGCATTAAGGTATCAAAAATTCACCAACACAAGTCCTTTGTGAGCTCATTCGGCGACAAACGATGAAGACGACTGTGAATGTTGTTTTGGATAGTATCCCTCCTACCCGAGGTAAGATGCTATTCAAGGCGAACACCATCGCAGTAGAGGTTCAATATTTTGACATATGGAACTAAACGATCTCTTGCTTGATCAAAACACGATATCCCAGATTGATCATAGGGACCGACGAAAAGCATGCCTCCAATGTCCCCACATTCAGAGGCACCAACGTCAATTCTTTCCACTACCTACTATCTGAAAAAATAGGTACAATTGGGGATAACTCGTACAGCCCGCAGCAATGCGGGGACTGGATGTCGAAAGACTGCGATTAAAATAGATTGGCAGAACCTTTGCTAATCCTATTTCTATTAACCTGTCAAGGAACCCCTTGCCACCAGAATCAAGTCCAGACGACAAATAAAAGTGTTACCAGCATGAAGTTAGAAATGCCGCCTTTGTTATAGCGAAGTTGCAAATAATTCCATCTCAAACATGCAGCCAAGCAAGAGCCGCATCTCATAACACTGCACGCAAGAACCAGACCCGCAGCCAAACACGGAAAGCTGATAAGGATACCTCAGGGCGGAGGAGCAATCCAGAGCACAAACTACTTCGAGGTTTAAAGAGGAAGGGTTTGTCAGTCCGACTGACGTTCGAAAGTTATGCCAAAAAGTGTAACGGACATGGCACTGTAAAGGTGACCAAGGGAAAAGCGGATGTTGAGAGTTTTTGAAAGGACCACTTCTGCACACTGTCAAACGACCATGACAAGTAAAGTTGCAGAATGACCCATTCAACACTCAATATCGAGAATGATGGACAAGAATCCCGCCAAGCTGAAGTCAGTGTAGCTGCGGGAGCTGACTGCTTTGGTCCCTGAGCTTTTCAAATGAAAGTAGGTAAGTGATTTGGTTGGGGCCAAACACACCGTTTAATGCAAGGAAGGAGATTCTTCCAAACAGAGTCACAGGTCTCCTTGACATTGCATTTAAAAAAAAAAAACATGCTGCCAAAAAAAAATCTATAAGTACCTAAAGCCGATCCTAAACTGTCTTATAGGTCCGAATTCAACTCTACTCTTTGCTTTAGTTTACGACCTTAAACATAAAGTTGGAAGAGAACCTCAACCATCTCAAACATCTGGCCACGGATCAACCTGCATGGCCGAAGAGGCTTGTTAATTGAGGTCCAAGTTGACCACGGTCTGTAAACCAAGTGGAGTTTACCTAAATTTTGATTTTCCGGCATATCTTGCCCATCTTTTTGATCCCTATTCAGTTTTCCCACCAAAAATTGTCACCAACTTAATCGTTTGCAATTGCTGCTCCTCAAATGAATCCAGCGCAGTATACCCCCAAGTTCCCAGTCCAGTCCGCCGACATTCCTAAATCAAATCCCATCTAACGGTTCAGTTGAATTGCATCTGCACCTCCAGGGCGTATATTTTCTTTTCATTAGCTCGCGCCTTGAGCATGAGTAATCGGTGTCATTTCTGTTTACCGCCACTAATTTCCCTCTTAGTCGTTTCGCATTTGCAAAGAAAGGATATTCGGACTGTTGAATGGACTTGAACAGCAAATCTGTCAAAATCCGGTCCCCTTTTCGGATTCAGCCAAAGGCTCCTTCAATTCCACTTCCACTGTGAACTAATTGGAGCACCTACATCCACTCGTTGTCAGCCTGAATGCACTTCAGTCAGAGAACACCGCCACTCCAGTGATTGGTGCACGCACACATACAGATTTGACCTGAATTCGTTCGCTCCCCACCACCGTACCTTACAACAGCATCCAGGCTATCGCGTCAGGAAGTAAACCTAGGGACAGCACAGTGCAACACTTGGACATGTTCATTCTCCGGGAGAATGACATTTATGGGTGAAACTCCATTAATCCACTTCCAGGTTTCTCTAGTTCTCTAGTTTCTAGTTTCTGGTTCCTACGAGTATATATATCTACCCGACATGAAGGAGAATTATGATACAAAGTGCAGCGCAGAACCCCTTAAGGGCATTGTGTTAAAAATGAACAACACTCTGCGCTGCAAATGGACAGGTATTTGACCTAGTCAAGGTGCTCGCCATCACCACCATCATCATCATCATCATCATCATCATCGTCGTCGTAGTCGTCGTCAGAAGCTGGCATTATTGGTACGCGGTCTTAATTACCCCGGCAGGCGTTTGACTAATCACCAGGTGGTGTGTGCAATGCATTATAACGGCAATCGGGTATGATGTGCGAATGGTACACGTTTCGGAGCTAAACATGAATCTTATCTCACTCTACCCTCAAGGCAGAGTGTGCGACGTGTTACCAAACGCACCACAACCAGATGGAGCCACTTCTAGAGAGTTTTTCAGCCTGCCTCGGTATCTCTGGCAACACTAATCAGCAGCAGGCATGGGTTTCGTTGTTAACAGCGTAAAACACTTACGCACTGCCGCACACACATGCCACAATGAATGTCATCCTTAAGTGTCTTTTAAGTATACGCGAGTTCTATGTGATATATGGGTCAATTAAACGGCCGTTACCCCATTTGGGCCGCATGACCCTCATTTGTGTTTCTGTTTTTCCTCTCTCGGTCTCTTTTTCCGTTGCCACTGTGGGTTGGTTTATGTTTTTGTCCCCAAGTGCTGTAGGGCACCTTTGGCGGTCACCGGCCGGCCGCCACCGCTGCTGCTGCTGTCATTGCAATGACACTAGTGAGAAAGTATGACAACGTCAAACGATTAAACGTCACTTGCGGTCGTAGAAAACTGGAACACAGTACATTATGGTCGCGTGTTTGACCTAATTGGGCGGACGGAAAGCGCACAGAGATTAGATAAAGTTATGGGTTCATGTACGCATTGGGAGTGTTTCTTTTTTTTGTCATGTAGGGGCCCTCAACATGTATGCGGTGGTAGGTGGCGCTTGAAGCCGTAAATGGAAATTAAATTTTAATTTTTTCGGTTCGTTTGGGTTGGCATTTAAATGGCATATTGATCAGGGATTATCCAAGAACGGATTATTTGTGGGACAAGTTGAACAACATGACTTGAAAAATATTCAGGTCATGGGGATGCATCGCGAATGGCTGAGCATATACAGACCAAGGAACTCAAGGGTCTACAAAGCATTGTTTTCAAAGATCTGTGGGGTGCGCTTATTTAGGTAGCGGTCTTTTTTAAATGAGCCCTAAAAACCCTGACATGGTTTTGGATAGACGACAACTCAAGGAATGGTGTGGTCCTGTGCCCAGCGGACTGCTGGGAGAAGTAGCATCCCCTTCTACAGCTTTTTGACACTCACTCCAAGAAATACCTGCTGCTGATGGATGACATTGCAGCTGATGCACAAAGGTGGCCCTCAGTGGTTATTATGTGTGAGCCATGAAATGTTATGGGACAGCAGGACTTGAGATACAATTTTCACCACCAGGCATAAGTGTGGCAAACACGTTCGTTGAATAGAAGTGATGCTTCATAGTCGCAACTTGTAGGAAAACTTGCTAATCCTCCTAACTCCTGCACTTAACTAAGTGACAGCTCACCGGATAGTATCTACACAACGACCATCCCAGGTGATTATATTCAACTTTGACAAAGAAAAGCCTCCAGCAGGGCCCCAAACTAATAGGGCGGCAGTAAGGAGACGTTTGACAAAGGCGCGTTTTGTGAAAAATTGAAAACCAACTTTACATTGAGCAGCAGGGCAGGGAAGACTATATCGCAAAAATTAAAACAATCGATCATCACACAGGAATGTCTTCTAGTAAACGAGGCAAACATGTTTACTGGTGGTACGATAAAGTTCAAACGCATCTTCAGATCAGTTGACATCACCTATACCAACCCCAAGGAAAACCTTTAACTACGCTGTATGCTTTTTCCTGACCGTCGCTGGGTAAGAGAAATGAATGAAAATACGGCGATTGAGTACATCGATTTAAACTTGTTTGTATTTTTCCCAGGATCTGTTTAGAAAATATGAGGGACGGTTAACCTTTTTGATAAAGGGAGTCCGGAAAGTAGTAAACGAAAGATTTTAGGCAGTCGATTGCAGGAGAATATATGGAGATTGATGGCAAAGAAGATGCCGACTCCTCTCGAATGATGATCACATGGCAAAGCTCTAGAAATGGGGTCTCTTTAATTTTGGAACGGTAGATGAACTGATCAGCAGAGAGGTCATGGGCAGCGCTGCCACTTTGCTACGATCGTAGCAAAACTGCTACGCAATTGCCCGTTTGCTACGCTGCTACGCACTCTCCCTAAAAACGCCTATTTTGCTACCTTTTTTTTAAGCACGAAATGAGAACAAAAATCTTGTAATTTTTCTGGAAAAAACAAACGAAAATAACTCAAACTTTACTCACTTCCCCACACCAACTTATATTCTTGTTCTACCATACCCAACAAGTACCCATTTCTTTGGATGTGTTAGTGTTTGAATTTGACTGGAATCTGGAATCGGTGTGGAATTACATTGCAAAATTGTAATGGAAAATTAGTGAGTGTTGCGAATCTACATGCACGCACATCTCTGTCCATGTTCTTGATGTCAGAGTTTGTTATTGTTTAAATTTATATTTTGGACTTTTGAGTTTTGCTACGCAAATTTGCTACGCAAATTTTTTCCCTTGTGGCAGCACTGGTCATGGGAGAAAACCTGGAAAGGTGGTGAAACAGTGGAAGAATGAAGGTGGGAATAAAGTGGCCGACGACCTGATCCACTCGAAGTTCTCAGCATAACTTAAGGTGCGTTGAAATATATGGTAGGGGTAGGTACTCTTATTAACGACTAATGTTTTCTTTTGAGAAGGAGTGGCCTTGTAGAGGATGATACCTGGTACGAGTTAACTCCGCCTGGGGGAAGCTCAGACAGCGGCATATAAAACGTGTCAATGTCCCGCAGAAGCCTTTGAATGAAACACATCTTTTTCAAATAGATTTTAGCGTTGAAATCGGGAACCGAAACCAAGAAATGAGATTGTGGACAATTCTAGAGATCCTCTCTTGACAAGATAGATATTGGTAGAGCGACGAATAATGACTCAAACCCGGTATGGTCTTCTCTGCATGTTCTGAAGCTCTATGGGGCAGAAGGTGGGATATAAACGAACACAGTCGAACTTGACAACAGGCAAGCAGTAGGCTATCAAGTTGGTAAGTAGGTTAAGACTTTGTATTGTCCGATATGTGGAAGCTTGGCCTATGTTAAGTAAGATGGCAGTTACCCAATACATTCGGAATAATTCACTTAGAGCAAGTTAGGTTCTACAAGCAGAGTCGGTTAAGTCCGCTACTCTTGGAACCATCTGGAATTCTGGTGGAATTTCCGTATTTCCTTATGCTGCTATACGTTTCTACAATAGTACTCCCCTAGATTTAGCTAAGCTTAGGCTTGGCCTAACGTAAGTTTTAAACAGCCGGCTAAAGCACCTCTTTCCTTCATAGAAGTAGCTTGAGTTTGAGGATGCTGCTGGTGCTATATTTGATACGGGATCTTGCCATGATATTCTCGAACTGACAGTGACTCCAATAAGGTGCATGCATTTTTGGGATGATTGGGTTGGTTGCGCATTTTAATTGGTACGGTGTATGTTTTTTTTTGTTGTTGTAAGAGCAGCAAGCTGTGTCTGTTCCCCACTTCAGGATTTCGTCTGATAGGAGTGAATTTGTGTGCTTGCATCTTGGACTGTCTGATGTGGTTGCACTACCCACTAAGAGGACATTATAGATTAAATTGACATAATTCCGTAGTCTTCGAGTCGAGTCTATATACGACAGTAGAGGAATTAAAGGAGGAGGCTGCATTAACTACAGACCCTCCGAATCCGCCTCTTGGTTAGTTGTTTTTTTGTTTTTTGTGTTTAAGTTTGAGGACTCACCATCCGTATATTGAGGATCAGTTTTTTGCTTTTTACGATCGATGCCCCAAAGACTATCGGCTCTTAGATCAACTTCCAGTTCGTCACTCCTTCACCGATCAGCAGTCTGACCTTCGATCTTCGAGGATCGTTTTCTGAAAAATCTGTTTCCTGTCGGCGTAACGCAGATCAGTGCTATGACGTGCAGTCTTTTGATCATCAGCAGCCATGTTGTCAGTTAAGAGTGTAAAACGATCATTCTCACCAAGATCACTTGACTTCCACCACAGGGAGTAGTCTAATGACTGCTATTCGACACAAATATCTTACATTCCTCAAGAGCTCGGCCGCCACTACTTTTTGTTGACTTTTATGTCATTAAACATGATTTACGTTGTTTTTCCACTGTTCGATTTAGAAATCGTTTTCCCTTTCTCACCGATTACCATCCGCGTGCCCTTTCATTCATCACCCATATAATTGCACTGTGCGCAAGAGAAGAAAACACCCCACAGCCATAGCAACATCAATCGAAATCAGTTCAATTATTCTCTCAAACAAATTTTACTTTCACCTAAAAACTGAGAAATCCACCTCACAACGATTAAGAACGAGAAATACTTTCCCACAGCAGCCGCTGCAAACCCTTCTTCCACTCACAAGTCGCAATGTTGGTGGCATTTTAAACTGCATCCTAGTTATGGCTGGCTCAGTGCTCTGGCGCTCAGGCGCACACAACATTTTCCCTTCTGGCTGCACCTGACCAAGTGAACTCCAGCTTCAGTTTAACATCGTTTCATGGGAGCCGCCACCGCTGCTGCCGATCGATCGCGATTGATCGCCGCGCGTCTGCATCGGTAATTACCGGCCCCGGGGTGTACACAAAAATTCCAGACACGACCAACTATATATGCCTTATGACAATCATAATGTCAGGGCGCGCAGCGAAATTGACGACTGCCCATTTTCGGTTCTTCCGGTTCTCACTTTCTCCCATACAGGGAGAGTGCATACGAGCGCACAACCAGTAACCGGACGTTGGCACTTGATCGTGATCCAAGCCAGCGCCAGATACACTTAAAGCGGGCCAAATAAATTATTTGAACCTCACAGCACAGAGAACAATGACGAGGTGATTACTCTGACAAAAGAGGTGCACTGTACTAGATGGTTCGTCGCGGGTTTTTCGTTGCCTTGTCAATGACTTTTACCACTTTTGCTTTTTTCAAGTGTATATCTGGCGGATGATGGTGGTGCGTCTGTGGGTCTGGCACTCGTCTCTCTCTCTCAAGGTCTTAATGGCGAGTGATCGCAGCGGATCATGACTAAGCGGAGCGTTTCAGTGCATTTTTTTTTTTTTTTTTGAAAACATGCGTCTAATTGAAAGCGTCAGTGTCTACATTCAATTAGTGTGGGTTCACCTGGGGCCAACGATTTGTTTGATATTCTTTAGAGCGGGATTCCGGGAACCGATGCACTTTCGACGGAAATTGAATAGTGGCAGTAGCTTGGTGGTGGATTATTTTAGACCGACCATCAATTGAAGTGCTGATGAGTGAAAGTTGTATGCGTTCGTGTCTCTTCTGGGGTATTTACGATTAATGCGTTAGAATCTATAATTTTCGAGTATCTGTTTCAATTATATAGCCTAAGCTGTTTCGAGTGCATTGCAATTTAGAAAGTTCACTTTGTTTGTTGGGAAATTGATTGAATGCAATCACGAACGGACGTGCTTTGGTTTTACCCAACTCATACACCTCAAAAATGGCGGCTACATTGAGTAATTAGCAGTGAAAGGGTGCAATTATTCAATAGCTTCAGACATCCATCTATGTCGATATAGATTGGATGAATTTCCATAAGGGCGTTGCAAGGCGCCTTTGTACCCAGAATAGGCTACAATTTCTTTGGTAACTTTTTTTAGAAAAACTAACAACTTTTATACAATGAGTACGTATCTTTGTCCAATGCCGGAAGTTGGATTTCAAACACTTAGGAGTCACCGGCTCAACAGATAAAGGGCTTTTCAGTAGGGACGGGTCGATGTTGGCAGCATGTGGCAGCCATGTTGTTTTGGTGGTGATCAGTCGCCGTACCAAGTTACACGACTGAGCAGCACGTTGAATTGAGTGGTCGTCAGTGCAAACTTTGCGACCATTTTACAGAAGACGCGATGGCAACTGAAAGTCGACTTTCCAACGTTTGATGGCCGAATTCGAGACAATCGGTTCGGTAAACAATCAGCTTGCACCCGTACCCCAATGGAAGGCCAGATCGGGCAGGAACATTGTTTTTCGTAAAACCGAGGCAGTCGATTTTTCGCAGAATTTAACACGGCGAATTTTGAATTTTGTGATTTTTCGGGCCTACACCCGTATACAAAATCCAACTGACACAGGACCTCAAAGTTGATTACCATTGACAAGGCCATTTGTTCGGTGACTCGGCTTCAGAGCATTTGGGAGAGGAGCTATATTGACCAAAAACTAATTTTTAGCAACGAGGCGAATTTTTGGACGTAAACAACGAGGTTCACCAGGTGGCAATTTATCCACAAAAAGTTCCTGTTTGGTGTGTATTTAGGACGGACGATTGGTCCGTACTTTTTGAAAATGGTCATGGTGAGGCCATCAACAGCGAGCGCTACAGAACGAGGCTAACCGAGTTCTCTTGACCCAAATCGATTTAAAGGTAGACGATACATGGTTCCGGCAGTTCGGGGCTAAGTGCCGTACAGCAGACGCCACGATGGACAACATGAGGGTATATGGTTACCTTTAGCAGTGGTGACGTGAATTGGCCACCAAGACCGGGTGATGAGAATGGCTTGCTTGTGGACAACCGTCGTCGTACAGTGTGTGCCGACGAGAATGTTGCCGTTGAAGATGGGATTAAAAAACGCCATATGCCTGAGAATGTTTCTGAATATAAAATGCATGGACGATCTTAGGCTTAGGCAGGATAGAGAGCCTTGCAACAGAGCACATCTAACAATTGATCTTTTGATCTTTTAAGTGCAAAGTTCGGTAATTGTGTTGTCTGCCGCCTTCGCTACGGTTTGACATTTTTTTGTGCGTTTGTTCAATCCCTTTAAGCGAGTAAACCTCGAGCCATTCGGTAGCTGCAGCTTTAGGAACAAAAGACGCTACTTCAAACTATCTAGCCCATCTTTAAAGAAGAGAATGGTAATATAGGTTGAGATAAAATAGTCCATATAAGACTATGTAGACCAATAACCAATTGTAAGCCAAGTTTGTCAAGCTCTAAGGCACAAATGCCCATATCCCGATTCATAAAACTTGCCTTGCAAAATCGAACAAATCCGCCAGATCTCATCGATATCGGGCCATATAGTTGGAGCTCACGACTTAATCTCTCCACTACCTTGTAGTGCGCCGCCCAGGCCCATTGATAAATCTGTCTTGCCCACTTAACCCACGCTGCCATTTGCTTAATCAAAATCCACTTCAACTACACCTTCCCAAATCAAAAGCCAATAAACCAATTCGATAACATTGCACTCCGCCAGTGAGGAACTGAGAAATCACTTTTCAAGCCCGTACATGCAGGCCATTCATCCGAATCGAATTTTAATTTTCCCCAACACGCAAATTAAGAGCAACTTCCCCGGCCAAGCACGAGACTCCGCCATGACCATGAATCAATCAACCACCCATACCCCAACCGATGACCATTTTGCTAGAGAGCCGGTCACCGAGCTCCAGATTGCTACAGGTATACGATACGACGCCGACGCTCAACTACAGGTTGGCGCTATACGCTAACCAATGCATGTCCGGCACCGTGTCGCTGGCCAAAAGTGGCTAAAGTAATAATTTTCACCACCTCATTTGTATGGCTTTTATGCTGTGTGCGCGCGCTTCTCGCAGTATAGGTTCAACGGACGTCAGGTGATTGGCTAGCTGCACAAAACCGACTTGTCATCTTGTCAATATGATTTCTATATTTAATTAAATTTTCATCCGTTCAAATGAAATCGTTGCAAGCGGCAGCAGGTGTTTCTCGCCGCTGCAGTCGGGTGGATTTGGACTGCGGTTTCATTATCAACTCATATCCATCAAAATATGGCAATAATTTCACTTTGAGCGCGGCGCGCCGAATGCGAAGCTATTTAGAGCGAACTGGCGGTGGCGCGATAATCGCTACATAAATCTTATAATCGTATGAAATTATTAATTCGCGTTAAGTGAAGTGCACATTTGGGATGTTGCCTTAGAGAGCTGTATGCATGCCGGAAAGAGTGCTGCATGCAACCGTAATGGCAGCAACTGGTGCGCTTATTATTCCGCATGCATGCGGTTTTATGGGTGGCTTTCTCTCCACCCAGAAGAGGAAGGATAAGGCCGTTTCGTTGCGCTGTTTGTTTTGAAAGCGCGATGTAAGTGGTTTCCCATTGTGCAGTAACTGCCTTATAGGAAGTTGACTGTCGAAGGCACCACCTGAATGACGTTTCGAAATGCTGCCCAAAACTGCCCGTTTTTAGGGAAAGCAATTGCACAAAAGGGAAGTTTGCACATATTTTCAGAGGCTCAAGAGACTATACATTAGAGGTAAAGTGCAGAAGGAACAGCTCGGGCGAAGCGTTTTAGATTCGACTTGTCCAAAAGGAGTATTCAAAAACAAAAGGAAAATTGTCAGGATGCATTTTAGTTACAAATTTATCAAAGATCACCGACCAAAGTTTCCACAGATGCTGTTGTCAAGGGGGATACGAAGAATTGTGTCACTTGCTTTCAAGAAATTGTCCCTACAGGATTTCTTTTAACTTGGGTTACTTTATAAAATCTTTTGAACCTTATTCAGATGTTTATGAAAATGAAATGGAAATCAAAAGATAAAAGCTCATGCGGGCAACCCAATTTAGTAGCACATTTTCTATGATTTGGAGCTTAAACTCTTAACTCCGGGGAAACCAGGCGACCGGCGTCACCAAAACGACTGACTACAGAAACGTTCGCGGTTTTGGTGGCACGTAAACAGCAATAACCTGCTGGAACCATTATATTTATATATAGTATATTACAATCTATTTTTTTAATTTCTGAAAAAACCTGTGCCCTCCATTTTTGACACTGCAGAAAGATTGCGACTTGCGTTAGAGGAAGGAAGAAATAGAGAAGATCTTCCGAGCGATGGACAAATAACTTTTTATGCAACAACAAAAGGTTGTCATCCTCTCTGTTGTATTCAATAATTTGTTCCCCGGTGCTCATGACATATCGCTGAGTCCCCACAAGTCTCTTTTTCTCTTTGATAATTGACAACGAATCAAAGTGCAGGTTCACTTTCTGACGAGACACTCGTCTCTGTTGCAGAATTGACTATCGCTTGTGTTCAACTATTTCAGTAAAACTACTTGTAAGGATAAATGACGATGAATTGTTGGAGTATTTTGAAATAGTTTGATTCACTTTAAAGTGCAAAAAGAATTTGACACATTTGACGTTTTGCAACTGTTTGCATGGACGAACATTTCAAGGACTGAAGTACACCAACTTAGTTTTTTGCTGATAACTATAGTTTGTGTTCCGAAAACCACAATCGCACCAAGAGCTGTTCTCAGGATGCAAAAAGATCATGCGCGAAAGCTGTAACTTTTCCTAAAAACGATTGTTTCAATAAAAAACAGTAGGAGATAAGACCACACCTAAATTCAAAGTTTCTGGCTTTTTGAGTTCTGTCTACGTATTCACAACACAACAAAGTCCTGTACAGTGTAACTTGTTTTGATAAAACTTAGTGGTTGAAAGCTTTGGCAATCTCTATACAAAAATTCTTCTTTGGTAAACTGTATTCCTAAATTTGTTGACGACGTGTTTTTGGGTGGGGTCTAAAATTATGTACAGGCCCCAGCAGTTGCTCTAAGGAAACTGTTGCCTAGTTGACAGCAATAAGGTGTTACCCAGTGGTCCCAGACTGTGAAGACTGTTTTCCACTTTTTTTTATCAGCAAAGGTAATAATTTTCCAATTAATTCGAAAAAAATTCCCCCTTTTTTTCCTGAGTGAAATTTGCCTTTATTTTTATCTGAAATGCATTCAGATATACAAAAATTCTTACGTAGACATTCGATGGGCTCTTTTCTTTCATATTTAGTGTGAACATTTCATTCTGAATGAACTTTGAAATTTATTTGTAATGGAAATGCGATTACATTTTACTTTTAAGCAATTTATGTTTCAAAGAGATTTTTGATTATTTCCCTTTTTTCCCCTTTTTCATCCTTTTTCATTGAAAAAGCGCCCTCAATCTGGGACCACTGGTGTTACCTTCGGGGTTCTTTGGAGTAATTTTAACTCACTTTTAAGCCCCAGGACTCCGGACTCATCTTTTTAAAAATCAGTGAGTTCGAAGTCCTTTTAAAATTGTAGGACGTTTTGACATAATTCGAATTTAGTAGAATTCTACCTGAATTTGAAGTTCAATTATATCGCTAGTAAAAACAAAGAAAAACAATGAAAAACTTCGATTCTGTTTTTTGACTATGTTTATTTGAACCTTTAGAATTTTATTGGTCAAGCCGAGAAGATGATATTGGCCTAATGGGCGCCATCACAATTGATTGCCATACGGGCTCGTTTATCACAAGGTGGGTATATAAACGGAATGGGACTCCTTTTTTCCTCCGGGACTCTTTCTGAAAGATTTCAGAGGTAAGCCTTCCTATCAGTTTTTAATTACGTAAGACCATCTATTTGATTTGTGGTAGCGATTTGTTAATATTTTTTATAAGTTTCATTGTCCGGTATCGGTACTTCGGTGAAGGAGCTAAATGTTCACGGAATTGAATTGATTTTACAGCGAAATTAAAAGAAACTCCGTCACGTTAGGCTCGCTCGGATGACGCGATTCGACCTCAGACTCGTCTAGTCTATAAAGGCAGCGTCGCCTTAAGTATTCAATAGATATGCCAAAAGTTGAAAAATAATATGTATGCAGGTAGATAAAGTTTTTAATTTCTTTCGAAAACAGTTGTAATTTAACGAATATCTACCCTTTTCTAGACTGCACGATCGAATCATATATTATATGCCCAGCTAGTTAGTCAATTTCGAGGCACAGCGAAATGATATCAACCAACTAGACCATCAAGCCAACTTGTCGCCTAGCTAGCTGCCTTAAGCTACACAATTTTTTTTAAAGTATCTGTCCAATTGTGACGTCCATTTAAGATGAGGTTGTTCTCTTTTGTGCGTTGTCTTCGGGCAATATTTCGGCAGATGTGTCAGACCATTTTCATCAAAGCAATTCGAGCCATTTTTTAGCTACGTTTATGGAGCTCCAACTACAGCTTTAAAAGCTGGCCAATTTCTCTCCTACAAAACTCTAGGACCGATCATCACTTAAATAATAAGCATTAATTAAAATTAGTAACAGAACCAGTTTCCACTGTCTGCAGTGGTTCAGTGGAAAGTGTGCTTGACTACTGAGCGAGGGGTTCGAGTTTCATCCCCGTAAAACATAAACCACAATTAAGGTTTTTTCCACTGCGCCACCCCTCGCGAACGTCTGACAAACATTCAACAGTGCAATTGGCATGAAAGGTGTTCTCAATTCAGCTCCACATAAACTTTTAGATAAAAACACACAAATATTTTTGATAAGCTTCTAGGGTACTTTTCGGTTCTGTTCATCAATCATTTATTTCCTTTCAAAGGAAGTCAAATTCATATCTTTTTTCGCAAATTTTCTTAGCATATTCGCAAGCAGTTCATCAAAAGATATCCATTTGCACCAATGCACATCTTTTTCTTCGATTTGTATATACCTTCCACACTTGGTAACATCGTCAGAGATAAATTAAAATACCCCTTCCATCCACACAAGGACATATCAACTCAAGAGCGACCACATCCAGTCAATAATTAAAAATTATGTTCAATAGGCGCACGAGCATGAGTTCAGATCGATAAAAATCGATTTAACCAAGTTACATAAATAAAAATTTCATACAATAAAATCAACACACTGCGATGTCACTTTCGATTGCCTCGGCTACATCGTTAATCCACGTTCGCTTAATGAAAACCCAATAAAACTACAGAAAAAACTGCTGGCATCTTAACATCTCCATACGATGTGCCGGCAGAGCCGGTAGACCGAGCTCCAAATTCCATAACCCTCAGACACCAGTACCAGTACCAGTACCCAAAGTCCACCGCGGCAATCAATTAATCGACTGATTTATCTGCAGGAATTTTCCCTAGCAGCGCTGCGACCCAGGACACACAAATTGGTAGTCGAACTGCACCATTTGGGATGGTACTGGCTCTTTGCAACATTGTTGCTGCCCAGAGGACATATCGTCTGGACCACTATAATTGCCACTTTACAACAACCACACATTGCCCCGTGTGCAATTATAAAACGTGTGTGTGGGGAAAAGTGTTGAAACCACACTTAGCCATGTGTACTCGGCCACATCCTTGTGAGTTATAAAGACGCTAGGCCATCTCGTCCGAGAAGTGATACGCTCTCGATATATCGCAAAACAAAACAAAACAAGACGCGCTCCTGTGGCGCTGAGGCGCAGTGGCGCGCCCTCCCTAAAGACTGTACTTGGCTCACCGAGTGACATACTATACAAGCGAGAGTGGCCATGGGGCGCTGCTGGATCGATGCGCGGCTTTTTTTACGTTTTCGTTTTCCATTACAACAAGCGATTCCCCGATTGCCGATTCCCATGGCGATAAATATAAATTTTGAAAAATAAAGAATCGAAGGGACATCATCATCATCATCATCATCAGTATAGTAGTAGATGCAGCAACATCGTGCATCGTCGTCGTCGTTGTTGGTTCATGATAATTTACGAGCGCGTCTCTCGCATGACCTTGTCTGATGGGCTAATTGGCCTATTGATTGAGGGGTTCGGTAGAATGCGGTCGACGACTATTCAAAGCAGGCTATCACTAGCAGATCATCACCATCGTCATCGCGATCATCAATATCAACAACGGCCCGGTACGGCGATTCGTAGCGATCGTGTGCCTGTAGTGAGGCTTGTTGAAAAAATTATGGAACACCAGGAGCCACTTGCGCATTATTAATTATATGTTATGTATGTGTGTACAGTTGTGAGGAGTTCACCCTGATTTGGATGCTAGGAACAGACTATACTTGGTTCGCCTGATTTATGGTAGTAATGCAAATCGCATGTCAGTGACAAGGTTGATGTTTTAATGCGGTTTTCGGACTCAGTAGCCGCCATGTGGCGAAATGAATGACATTTTTCATTAAGAGCTGAGCAGTTGATGATGCTGAAACTTGATTATGTCTGCTGCGCAATTGGGTAGCACCTACAAAAAGAACAAAATTCTGTTCACGTACGTAAACGAGGTGGACCTAAGTCGTGTTTGAATTAAAATTGCATAGAACCGGATGGAAACCATACTGCATATGTTTAACAAATCAGCACATTGAAGTTTTTAGATTTCAAAACAAAAAATAAAGTCAGGACATGTCTGAACGTGGCAGCATTTCCCCTGGAATTTTTCTGAATTTATGTCGCAATGCAAAAACATTCAGCTTTATTTAAAACGTTTTTTTGATTAAGTTCTAAGATTGATAAAATTTTTAAAAGGGCGTCAGAATTTTTCTGAATTATGAGAACATTTCTCTTAACGTTTTGTAAGAAGTTTTAGTAGCGATCAGTTTCCATTGGAAAGTTCTCAAAATTGGCATTATGTTCTGTTAAATTTGAATTTAATAAAATAGAGAAAGAGTTTTCGTCAAGTTCTAAAGTTGGTATATTTTTTTAAAAGGGTGTCAGAATTTTTTGTAGTTGTAACCGATTTTTTTCTTTCATGATGTTTTTTTCCATTTTTGTGACGACTATCACAATCATTCTAATCTGCCCACAACATTTCTGAACTAGTTCAGAAATTAATCTGAATTTTTCCAAATATGGACACCAATAACCCTGAACTTTTCATAATTTTAGTAGCAATCAGAAAACATTTTGAACTGTGTAAAATTTGTTTGGCCAAGTTCTGAAAATAATGAAATTATGAAAAAGGCTGGAGAATAATTCAAAATTATTACTTTTCCTATGCAAAACATTTTGGCGAAAATCTTAAATTGAATAAGCAGGTTTTTGAAAGTGCGTCAGAATTTCCGCAGTTACGGCAGCATTCCTTTTCATATTCTCATGATATTTTCTTAATAAAGTTCGCAATCAGAACTGGCCATAACATTTTTGGCCAATTACTGAAAAGTTGTCAGAATTATTCTAAGTCATTGAAACGTTTCGTTAGAAAATGTTTTGTCAGTTTATGAAATTGCTTAGATTTTGAAAAAGGAGTACGATTTTTTGTTAAACGGTGGCAGCATTTCTTTCCGTATTTTCTAAATTTTAGTCGTGACCAGAAAACACTCAGAAGTATGCCATGACTTTTCAGAATTTAGAACAGTTTTGCGACAGTCAAGAATGGAATTTTTATAAATTGAAAGTTCTTTAGTGTGATCGATAAAGTTCTACAAAAATTTGACAGAAGCTGCCCTTGGAAAGTTCTCAAAATTGACAAATGTTTTTTTTTAAATTTAGCTTTAATAAAACAAAAAAGGGTAATTAAAATAATGCAACATGATGACAATATTTCGCTGAAATTTTTCGCATAGCAAATTGTGACAAACTATTTCGGAATCCAACATACATCTCACGCTTGTCGTAGTTTCAAACGGTAGTTCTCGCACAATTTCATAAAAACACAAACTTGGCGCTTAGGTACTGATAAAAATTGTGTAACAAATAAAATTACACCAAAAATGAAATACTAAAAAACAAAACATTAAAAAAACATTTGTTTCAAGTCAAAATACGCAAACGCACATAAAAGTGCGCTAGTATCTTATTGAAATGCACACACTTGGCCCGTTTCCAAAAAAAAAACATACATTCCAGAGCAGAAATAAATCTGAACTGTACGCGTTTTATAACTCAACAAAATTTGACATCCCATGAACGCAGCATTCAAAGTATGCGCACATAAACGTGCGATATCCAATTTTCTAGTGCGTAGGATTTAACAATTCTTTCGAACAAGTTAAAGTGTTTCAAAAAATTATTTAAACCATAGTTTTCCAAATATAATATAAAAATTTATATCTAAATATATAAAAGAAAGTGATGTTAGTTACTACGCTTATAACTCGAGAACGCCTGAACCGATTTAGATGATTCGCACCAATTCGGACTGGTTTCCGGCCAAACAAGAAGAATACCCAAGAAAATTCCCGAAAAATTCCCGGAAAAAAAAATTATGGATAAAATTAATTTTCCCATACATTTATGACTTCTTTTTTTACTTTACTTTCTGACAATTTTTTTCCCCAATTTTTTATGACAATTATTTTTTCACAAAATATGTGAGACAATTGTTTTTATATCAATCAAACCGTTAATTTCGGATTGTGCAATTAATTGATGATTTATCCTTTTTTCATTGAATTCTGTTTTCAAACAGTAAGTTACCAACGAAGATATTTATTTTGTGAAGTTAGAACATCCTATATATTCACAATGCCGCGAGCCAGAAGATCTAACCTTTCGCATGGAACCCGTAATGCAAGTAGAGCTCGGAATATCGCCAGCCAATTGAATACGGAAATCGCATTATAACTCAAGAACGCCTGGACCGATTTTGATGATTCGCACCAATTCGGGCTGGCCAAACAAGAAGAATACTCAAAAAATTCCCGAAAAATCACAAAAAAAAGAAATATGAGAAAATTTTATTTTCCCATTTCCCACATTTTGTATGGAATTAATAATAACTAGCTGGTACCCGTGACTTCGTCTGCGTAGAATTAGTACTTCGAGTAACTCAATTAAAATATTTATATGTATTAACAACAGCTCCACTTATCTGGTCCAAAACTATCCTATCTTTCCAGCCAACCAATTAGCATTACAAAAATCATTGGTAAAATACGCAGCAAACGTATTTCTTTCTTACCAAATATAGGTACCTATGATAAATTTTATAATCCCTAACTTGAGGAATAATTGGTTCGTCATTTAAACTTGAACCCCCTACTTCATCCCCTTCACGTTTTGTGAAGTAGCCTATGTCATTCTCAGTGGTCCCATCTATCCCTATACCCAAAATTCATAAAAATTGGTTTTGCGGTCGTTAAAAGGTAATAATCTTATTTTCGCATTTATAATAGTTGGATTATATCAAGGCTATCTTGAAAATGACAACTGACAACAAAACTATGTTTTGAAATAACATAACAGCAGACAGCACTCCTTCGCCTTCCTGCTCCTTCCCGATTCCCCCACAAATTTTAAAAATTCTCTCTTAGATTTCCTATGACTGTAACTCTCTTCGGCCGTCGACTCTCTTTCGTGGTGTCATTTGGGGCATGAATGAAAAAAAATTTGTACACAACTATTGCGTAGTTGAAATTGAATGTAGTAAAATTAAACTTTTTCAATTGTTAATATTTAAAAAAAGTAAAAATGCAAAGATAAGCACCTAGAAAATATCTTTTACCTGACACTTAATTTGTTAAGATTGGTTGAGCGTGTGAAACGCAAGAGGTAAATATACGACTATAGAACTACAGAAATAATACAGAGTGGATAGGTATCTATGTATACTTTTGGTAAGAAATGAATACCTACATTTTGGTGCGTATTTTACTGATGAATTTAAATGTGTTGGATCCGATAAGTGGGGCTGTTGTTGACATATAAATATTTTAACTGATTTGCGAAGTATTAATTCTACGCAGACGAAGTCGCGGGTACCAGCTAGTTTAAAATAAACTACCTCGTTCATTTATTCATGTAAAGGGTTTTTCAATAAGAGCGCTACAAAAGTTTTTTAAATAAAACAAAAACGGTTTTGGATATCAGCGAAATACGTTATTCCTGTGAAAGTACGTTCGATGCCATTATGTATGGAACTCGATTTCTTTTGCATGGCCACCATGGGCACGCTTGCAGAAGTCCGGACGCTGAACCCTATTTTCGACGGTTTTCAAGCATAAATCGGCCGATACTGCTGCAATTTCACGTTCGATATTCGTACGAAGTTCATCAATCGTCGCTGGCTTGTTGGCATAGACCATAGACTTGACGTAGCCCCACAGGAAATAGTCTAACGGCGTCAAATCGCACGACCGAGGCGGCCAAGCGACTGGACCATTTCGTGAGATAACACGTTCTCCAAACTTGGTTTCCAATAAATTAATTGTGACATTCGCTGTATGGCTTGTGGCGCCGTCCTGTTGGAACCACATGTCCTCCAAGTCCATATCATGCAATTGGGGCCAAAAATATTCGGTTATCATTGAACGGTAGCGATTCCCATTCACAGTAACGTGCCGGTCTTGATCATCACGGAAGAAGTACGGCCCAATGACGCCGCCGGCCCATAAACCCAACCAAACCGTAATTTTTTCGGGATGCAATGATGACTCATGGAGTACGTGTGGATTGCTGCCTGACCATTACCGCTCATTTTGTTTATTGACGAAGCCATTCAGCCAGAAATGAGCCTCATCGCTGAAGATGATTTTTCGATAAAAATCCGAATCATTTTCAAGTTGTTGCTCAGCCCAATTCACTGGTGGCTTCTGGTGGTCAAGCGGCTTCAGTTCTTGCGTCAATTTAATCTTGTAAGGATGTAGGCCAAGATTTTTTCGCAAAATTCGCCACAACAACGTCACAGAGATGCCCAGCGCTTGAGAACGGCGTGTGAGAGACACATTTGGGCTTTCTTCAACTGAAGCCTCAGCCGCAGCAATATTCTCGACACTACGGGCACTTCTTTGTCTCACTGGCACGGGAACATTTTGTACTGTGCCTGTGGATTATAATTTTTCCACTAGACACTCAATTGTTGATCTTTTGACGACCATAAATTGGACGTAGCGCTCTTAACGTTGAGGCCACTGACTCCGAATTTCGGTAGTAAATTTTAATAATTTCGACTCGTTGTTGGCTCGTATATCTTTCCATCATGAAATGGCAAACCTTACTGAAGAGAAATGTCAAAAGAGCGGCAAGAAATTCGGTGTCGTTTGCTGTCCCTGTCGCTCTACTTTTGTAGCGTCCCTGTTGAAAAACCCTTTACATAGTAACACACTTTCTCGTAATTCAGATTCAATTTATTCTCGATTGACACTAAATAATACAAAGTGTCCAAGAGCACTCCTTAAGATTCATTTAAGTGACCACATTGAGTGCTCCTTCTAATTGAAATGTGTTTGTAATTGTTCTGTGCTCCAAACATCAAAATCTACTCCATTTCATTTGACCCTATTCCCAATCAGACCTATCGCTTAACATGAATTCAATGTGCAAAAATTCTTCTTTACTGACGCAGTGCGGTGCTTGTTTTTTGCTGCTTTGTATTGAATCTGAATTTAAATATTCAGCCACTGTCTCGCAAGTCGCAACAACTGTCATGTTGGGCTTGAAGAGCTCAAGTGTTGACTTTGAATTTTGATTAATTGTGCGGCGGCGACCGACGACCGACGACGTGATGGTTGATAAACGAGAATGGGAATACCAAAAGAACAGAAACCTGTACTCAACTCATTCTAGATATAAATCAAATTATTGAACGTAATTGGGACATGATTTCGATTTCTAATTTGCGGTGCTTTGATTGGCACAGATAGGGAAACAAATTAAGTGAGGCGCACGCTTGATGTCAACTTTCAATCTACACTTTACAATGACTTTGCTAAAAGTTAGAATGGTGAACGACAAATTAAAAAAAAAACACAGCGTTAAGCTGATGGCGATGGAGAGGAGGTATAGTTTGTAGTAAACAGGTCGAGGCTGAGCAACTAAAGGCAGATAATAACAGACGTGTGCGATAAAAATACTATGGTATCGAAAGCATTTGCCAAAACACAGATAAAATAAACTAACAACCACAAATTCTTGGTCCATTAATTCGATGCTGAAAGTCTTGTGCACATAGCGTGTGCGCTTCAGCTTACAACACGAAATTTTTAATTTTTCTATCCAATTTAATCTTTTGAATTGGTCTTAAGTTACATTGTTATCTCATTTTCGAACAATGCACTACTGTGGTGTTATGTCGATTTCTCCAGTTCGAAAACGGAACGATGTTACGTAACACTGCAGTTGTTTTGTTCATGTATAAAAGAAAAATAAAGGCATCACAAATAACAAGCATTTGAAAAAAAATCGTGACGCACACATGTGTGCGCTAGGGAATAACAATCGCATTTTTGTATTTAAAGGATAAGAGTAAGTTTGGATTGAATAGATATAATAAGAGCGAATACAAAAGCGCTTGCATTTCTTTAAATATTTTCCACTTACACGATCTTGTTTATCACACGTGCGGTAAATATTTACATTCGGCTTACGACACAAGCAGCAAAAGTGCACAAATTGCCTTTTTAAAATCTAACGCACACCTATGTGCGCAACAGTATTCCGATCGGGAGCATTCACTTTCTAGCGTATTTTACACGTTTGCACATTTCAATCTTTTAAACTCAAGTGATAAAGTCTCGTAAAATTCGCTTAAACATTTCTCCCCGTGCAGCACATCCAGAAACATGCCCAAATAATCTCCTGTCACTTTCAACATACCCCAAATCAATTTATGTTCGCGCATTTAAATGTTCTTTTGATTGTAATTCCATCTGACACCAAAGGCTTGGGCGCAGTATGGAGTCCTTGACCTTGCTGCCAAAGCCCAGCACGCGTTCGTGCCAAAGTCAAACAAATTCCTTGTGGTCCGGTCAAAGACTCCCCATATATATGGTTGATGGTTATTTTGAACTTTCGATTTGGCAAAGGGAACATCTTCGATTTCGCCGCCCCCATGCGATGATGTTTTTCCACGAAATTACGTGCAACATTTTTGTTGATTACGACAAGGGAAACACGCATTTTAAATTCCACACCGAACGTTGTTTATCGTTCCGTCACACAAAGTTTGGACGGTATTTTTCTTCGCGCACATATGCAAAGATGAAAGATCAATTTTTATAATTTTTGGATGGCGATTTATTATTGCAACGGGGAAAAAAATACAGCTTCGCTGATCGGGTTGGAATATTTCCAAGAAAATGTGCACTTATGATGGGTGCGTCCGTGTTGATATCGCATTTCAATCACCCAGTGACAGTTGAGTGGTTTTTCTAGGAATCGAATGATATAGCAGACGTCTTTCGGATCTAGGTGAAAGAAGGTGTAACTGTAGTAAATTAGAGAACTTTGCTTGGAAGGTGTGAAATTACTTCTTTTATTGCGACTCGGCATGAGAAGTGCGCAAATTGGAAACTGCGAGGCGATGGTACATATAATGCAAATCTTTAGGTGCATAAGTGCGCAGTCTCTTGTGTTTGATGGGCTGTGGTTTGGGTACAACTTTTAAGAAAGCTAGGATTGGGACTTTACCACTTCATTTCGGGGGAAAAAAAAAAACAAGTTGTGATCTTTGATCTGTTGTACTGAGTGCTATAGCTGTACAATGAGTTACAGTGTCCCCAGTTTGTTGAGGACACACGCACACACATTGCCCCACTGAATTCAGATATGCAAAACATTTGACACGTATCAAGTTTCTCCCGTCCCGTAAATAATCGATTCCTCTAATTCGCGATCGCCATAAATCAATCCCAAATCGAATGACTTCTCGCCAACGCTCAAACCCGAATCGCCTGCGATGTGCAATAGACCAAGCGGCCAATTGCAATAGACTCCCCAATCGTCCTCTCCGATGGTCAGTTTTGTGGCAGTGATCTTCATCATGGAGTGGATATTAATTTCAACACCATCTACAACGACAACAACGACGACGACTGCATTAGGCAAACAAATCGATAGAATCGCAGCACATTTATCGCCGCGCATTGGTCACGACTATGGGACGATGACGATAGCCGGTGGTTGTAGCGGCGGCGCTCCCGATAAGATGCATATCTCATTCTCATCCCAACGTTCATCGTTATCATCCCAGCGCACCAGTGCACACAGCCTCCTGTAGCTTTGTCTCTCTATCGACCAGATTGGGATCTTATCTGCGCGCAGATGGTTTGTTTGCGATCGCAGCAACCGCCCGACTGTCGCGGTGGTGTAAATGCAAGAGTTCTACATTTAATTGGAATCTAGTTGGAGTTGGATGTTCGTGGGGCATATCGTTTGATGTCCATCGATGTTAACTGTCAGTGGGAACAGTTTGAGCGCATGCGCGCACGCACTTCCTCGTTAAGATAGCCGGGCCAAAAACGACCAACCAGTACGATGTTTAACGGCCCAGAAGATCGATGGCCACATAAATTAGTTTCATATTGGGGCAGTGCAAGTGTCCAGCGAAGTGCATGGAACAAATTGCTCGGGAGATGGCCTTGGGATATATGTGCAATTTGGACGTGATTTATGCGCGCACAATAATGGCTTGTGTTTAGGGCTCCGCCGCAGTTTGCAAGCCCTATCTATGCAAACATCAAACCACGTACCACGTCCACTCATGCGAATTAGAGAAAAAAAATCATCACGGCTTCTCCCTTTTCTTTCTCAATTTCCCTGGTGCATTTCTGGCAGTGGCGGAGTGCATGCGAATCAGTCAACGTGACTGCACTAGGTACTGCAGCACTGTTACTGTTGGCTGTTTCCCAACTCTCTCAGGAATCAAAGATGCAGAACATTGGAAATGGGTGATTTGGTGCATGTTATTCAATTCGGTTACTGATACAGTTAGTTGTCGTTGTCGCTGATGTTGTTGTTGTCGGTTGTTGTTATTGTCATTGGATGGGCTCCGCTAGTTTGCCAACTAACGGCCCACTGCACTGTAAACTGTAATACCAAACCAACCCAGTGCGGGATATTGATACCGCTTACCGCTGAGAGTGGTGATGGGTAAACGGATGATGGTGCTAGTGGGTGCTTCTCCATCGAACCATTGCATTTTGTGCTTCTGCGTATATCAAGTTGGCTTCTGATGACGGTCTCTCGGATCGATTGGTTTTTTTTTTTTGCGTCGTCTCTTTCGCTGCGATTCATGGCTGTGGGTTTTCGATTGCTGCCAGTAGCCCCCATTACTTATGTTGTGTTGATTGATGGCGAGGTAAATGCGCCAAAAAATAACGAAATGTGTGCTTTTTGCTGATAGTATTTCGAAAGAAATAAAAGGATAGGCATCAGCAGACGGCATGAATTGAGGTTACAACACTGTATTCTGCTCACGTATGCCCTTTTCCAAGTGATTGCTTACTTAAGACAAGTTTTTGGCACCAGATTTCGTGAAGTTTGTTGTATGCAAGGAGGCAGCTAAGTTTGGTAGCTTTTGCGAAGCTAAAAATGGGTCCTTCTTCTCAGAGAGACAATAAAATAAGCAAGCGCACATGCTAATCAGTAGAATTGCGCGAAAAATGTGCGCTAACAAAAATTTCTACAAAATGTGTGCGCAAAGTAACTGATGACGATTGTCAGTTGTAATAAAAAACTGACGGGCTCAAGCAAGTGGCTTTTTAAGAAATGACAGCTAATAGCTATCAAAATTGAAGAACTGTTTCTAGTGCGCTCTGAGTCAGTACTAGGAGCTGTTTATTGTGCGCTTTGAGCCAGTATCAACTGTTGTATAATACACATTTCGATTTTGGTAGTTGTTTTGACAACCACAGCAATATTAATTATTAAATATTTCAAAACGCACAGTAATGTGCGCTATCGAATTAAAAGGAAATATGTTCATTTTATATAGTTTTGCAAAAGTTGTAGCTATACATACAGAGACATGATGAAGGCTAACTCGACATTCGGCTAATAGGTTTGTAAAGACTTCCAATGCTATGCCTCGGTATCAGTGAAGGTGAATGATAAACGAATTTTGGTCTAACAAAGGTCATTACTGAAGTGTGTTCTAATTAAGGTTGCAGCGAAATAAAAACAGGCATTTTAGAAACGCAGTTCAGTGTGCGCTATTGCCGATTCTAATGGAAATTGGGGTTTCTGAAGCAAGTCATGCTTTTAACCAAGTTTATCACTGAATAAATAAGCGAATAGCTTGTTAGTTTTAGGATTGCATGAATGATGGGTTCGAGCCCGACCCATCTCACGCGTAAACAGTTTCAGAAACCAAACAAAATTAGAGATTTTCAAGCGAATTTAAATATAAAAATATGCGCAACCAGGCTATATACAAGAATAGGTAACAAATTTAATTTTGATATTGGGCTCCTAGCCATATAGCGATTTTTAACGCTGAGTAAATAAATTGGTAGGCGAAAGTGTTAAGACCTTAACTACTAGTAAATCGCACCGTTGACAATCGTTAAGCGCAGACTACTGTTGTATAGTAGATGAAGCCACCAACAGACGTTACCTTCAAAAACCTTAAAGTCGACTACAAAATTTCGCGTAGGAATCGCGTCCTAAATTCAGTCTAATAGAGACACAACTAATACAAGTCTCGTGTTCCGTCTTTAATGCGCTGGACTTTTACCCCAAAACCTATCTGGAGTCATCACACACTCTCGCTGTGTTAATAAAACGCAGACAATTCAATTCAATGCATTTTATCTGACATCTTGATTCAAATGTCAACGACTGCATTTCGCCAGCGAAATGAGTTTCACTCTCGATCCCGAAAATGAAGTGATCCGTTCCGTGGTCGGCCTGTTTGGGTTGGTTGCATAAAACAAGAGTCGTCATATCTCCTGGGGCGGCCGTCTGAGAGAGCAGGAGAGAATTTCGCGTAAATTATCGCGAGCACTGCATCTCTCATGCAACATTCCGTAATGTTGTGCGCAGTTGCACACAGTGCCTGTTGTTGTTGTTGTTTTAGCCTGAGGTTTATGCAAATCGCATGCGACTTCCCTTTTATTTGGTAATCCGTTTGGGTAGAACACGCGATCTGCATGCTCAATGCATTTGTCATCTTTTCGGCCAAAAAAAAAAAAATTTCCTTATGTAATGGAAATAATAATTTCAGCAGCGAAATGTCATGCATCTTGTTTGGTTTGCTCAACGGATTGTAGATTATTATTGATTAGACGGTTTGGAATTTTTTTTATATGCATTCTGCAAGCAGCTACTTTCACACCACGAGTTGATGGACTTTCCTTTTTGACTTTTGACACTAAAAACATCAACACCCCAAATAGCGAACCTTGTGGGAGTCATTTAAGAATCGGAATGGATGGCGATGCGACCTCGACTATTTTGGTTGTTTCAAGTCCCCTATTCCAAATGCGATTTCAACTAGTTAAGATAACGCTTCCTTAATCCTTAGTCTAAATTAATTTTAGTATATCTTTGCCTACTACAAAACGAATGAATGAATGAATAGTTTTAAGAAACAAGGCTACGTTTAGCTATATGAATAAAGTGGAAGTGTTCTTACTATACAAAAGGTTTTAAGTTAGAGGGCGTGGCATTCACTCATACAACGACTACAATCTTGGTACGAAAAAAAAACGATAGTTACGAGTATGTCATGACACCTGTTGCAGGTTGCCTAAAATTCGAACATAAATTGTGGGCGGTAAAGAAAATCCGGTTAAAAAAGACTTTCATAAAACCTTGCAGCTTCCGATGATCCCAACTACAGTATTGGTGAGTTTCCCTGGCTGTGAGACAGCTCTTAGAGCGTGCAAGTAAATATTTAGATCGAGTTCAGACAGGCAGCCCTAAGGTGGGAATACATTTTCTTTGCGTTTACTTTCAACTATTCAAAAGAAGCATAACCAAGCGCAGATAGGCAATAATTGCACAAACAAAGGAAAGAAAAGTAATCATGCGTCCTAAGTAAGCAAACTAAAGAAAATATTCGGCTTTGAGTCTGTGCAAAAACACTTAAACAAGTAGCGGACCTAGTTAGGAATCCTGTGAAACCCCTTCGGTTCCATGCAGTAAGACTTTCTTTGTAAAGTAGTCCCGACTGTCTGTTGTTAGTTTTAACCGACATACCTTTGGCGTTAGGCATCATGGTGTGTCCCCAGATTTTGATGGGAATGGCAGGTGCCTGATACTCGTGGAGTACCTTCTTCCTTCGACCAGGCGGCCTTCAGCTTTACAAAATCCATGTTCAACTTCTAACCTACTCTAGTAAATACAAGCATGGATACAAGCTTCAACTTTTGCGGCAACTGTCAGCTTTTGGAGAGTAAACAGATGCGGAATACAAGCCATGGAACGCGTCTTACGAACAACTGGTCAGCTATTAAGGCTTTTATCCTCTCGCCTAGAAGTAACAACCAGTGACAGTCAAGAAGGCCTTCAAGTGCTCGTTCGCACGAAGATAACGCCGCACCTTTTAGTAAAAAAAATTGAAGATGTTCCCTTACAGAGTGCAAACAGCTTGTCAATGACTACCCCAATAGCGTCTAAAATAGCGTCTCGAGTCGCCTAACGTCTCGTTTTGTCGATTTTATCGCCCGTAGTTCGCGTCAAAACATTAAAAAATGCGGTAAAAAGAGAGCTGCTGTATCCTGAAAGACAAAGCCAGAGACAGAGTTATCATCTGGACTGTTGGACTTATCTTCAATTTATTTATAATATCTCCTAAGGATCTGCTTACAAAAGCCCAATCCGATTTTCATATAGCAATTACTACTCGTATCCTATCTGGCAGATAAAGTACCAAACAAGTCGCAGGCATTTACCCAACCCAATTCTGTCTCTAATGTGGACAGCTTGTCCTGTTTCTCCTACCGACGGCTTTCCATAATGTGATTACTTCATTACTATACAGCATCTAGTTCAATCGCTATGAGCTCAACTACCATTTTCACTTTTATCCCACTCCCATGCCACATGATCATGCTAACCATGCATAGCTGGGGGACAGCACATCCCATAGATGAGATAAAATCAACGACATTGCTTTTGCCCACCCGCTGACTCCTGGGGCTGGTTCAACGAACGTTGGCTGTTCGAAAAATTAGAATGCAACAGCTCATTCTGTGCGGTTACCGCACATACATTTACCCTGGTCAAGTACCACACTCAATGCGAAAAGGTGTGAGGAACGCTTTTAACGCTCGCCAGTCTATGCACTCCAATAGGTGTCAAGTGTGTTTCTTCTGCTTGCTTTGCCGCGCGACATTCACGGCTCGCATAGGTTCTGGCCATCGATTCGCATTTTCTGCCAAAGACCCAACACCACCGGAGTATATAACGAGAAGAATAACAACCTCAAGGGCAAACCACACCGCCGGCAAAATGATGGACATCGCATACACAGTGCCGCCTTTTTGGTCAATCGTGCGTCGGAGCTGGGTGGTGTGCAGTCGCAGAACACCACCTGAAAATATGTAGAAGTGACAAAGTTCTAATCGCTCGGGGTGGCATTTCGTATCTCTCACACTCGGAGCACATAATTAAAATGGACTTTTATGTGCCCGATGGTGCAGCGACACCTGTGGATAGTGCCCGCAGTTGTTTTGTACAAGAAAGTGAAATTCCACGCATGCAATGCATGCCGCATGACTGTTGTTGGTTCTACGCGGGAGTTCCTTATGTCTGCGGTTGAGTGTATATCCTTGGAAAGCGGCGTTTTTTCTTACCAAATTAGGGAGTCGATTAATAGCGAAAGTGGAGGTTGCAAGCATCTGGTGGCAGTGGTCTCTCTCAAACAAAATTTGTTGGTGCCTTTTGGGACAGTGGAAACAACTTGTAGCAGAAACCATTGCGTTTCTCGCCAATGATCCGCTATGCCTTTAAATTAAAACAAATCGTGAAACAGACAGCAGTTCTGCCTTAAATATTGAACTGATGGTGTGCCGGTAACCATTGACAATAGGAAACAAATTAACTAGTGAAATCAATGAACTAATCCAACGTGAGTTTATTGAAAAGTGATGCTGACAGTAGTAGGAAGTTCACGCAGAACTAGCCGAGGCATCTACAATTTTAAAGCCAGTGGTTTGGTGAATGGTCAAGTGTGAATGCTATTGAGATCTATCGTCGATGAGAAGGAGCTTCAGTTTTAACAGCTCAGATCACTACGATCTTTGGCATCCAGTGTTCGGATTCGGACTGTCCGCCTAACAATCATTGCAATTGCTTTGCCAGCTCTAAAGCAAGCTGTTGCAAAATTTCCATTAATCATATATGTGATAAAATGAGCTTTATGTACCCAGAAGTATAAGAAGTATATAAGTCTCCAGGAGGGGATGAAATATATTTCCTGCTTCTCCTTGTTGCACTTTCTTACATCCAGTTTTGAATATAGCCATGTTCCACTTGTCGTATTTATTCGTCGTACAAACAACCCCCAATGTCAAAGCAAAAACAATTTAACGATTAGTTGGACAACTTTGTCAACAATCTGCGAAACTCGAACGAACGTCTGTAATATAGTAGAGATGTTAAAAGGTTGCCCCCAAGTAGTAGGAAGGCATGTGAATGAACTAACTACTGAGGTTATATTTGAATACGTCAATCGACGTGTATTTAAACAACTCTAAGTCGATGATCCGCCACTGACTTATTAATCGTCATCAGAGACAGCTATGAAGCAACTTATCTCTTGCCAAATGACTTGAACAAGGAAATGGAATTGGTGGAAGTAGAAAGGACACAGTGCATGTCTCTCAAAAGTTGGCTTCTTAACTTCCATAGAATAACTTAAAAATAAAACGTACAGTGCGCAAAGTGGTTAGTTGGCTGGGCTACTAACTGAGGGGTCTAAGGTTCGATCTGCGGAGAAAATTCAGTTTTCCACTGCATAACTTCTTGTGAACGTCTGACAAACATCCAAACGTCCAAAGGTTTAATATCCTTTTAAAGCTTCGCAATTAAGTCGGTGGGACTTGGCATAGACATGTAGGTCCCTTTCATAGGTCATAGAAACAAAGGCTTCTGTAAAGTTAGGCCTAGGTTACCTATACAAACCGGTCGCGCCAACTTTTTATTTATATACAAATAACTTTCTCGAAGAGAGTTAAGCGTCTTGATAGGATAGCACTTGACCAGAAACTGACTTGTGATATCCACAATGTGAATGCTGCCTTAAGGGCTTATGCCAGATATTCGAAAAAAATGTGATCTTCCGTCAAAAAAAATTAATTAGACGTCACTGGATCGTATGAATAAAAACTAGCATTTGCTTTGAGTGAAAGTAAAAGCCCTTAGCAAATGCTTTGAATCGGTATGAATAAAAACATAGTTTGCTAAAATAAGTTCGAAAATTCCAACATAGCATTTACTTTGCTGTATATGTCCTTGCCTTGCAGTTCCTGTCAAACCTGACCAGTAAAATAGAATTTTTGAATTTTCCTTGAGATTGTAACGAATTTTGTGGAAATTGAAATTAAAAATAAATAAAATTCAGAAGTATGAATGCAATCTATAGCTCCAATTGGACATGGAAACGTAAATTTTATTTGCCAAATCGTTTGGTGATGTTTGATTTCTTCCTCGGTTGGCTGATGAACACCAAGATCTTCTCCAACGCCAACCTTAACACATAAATTTTTCACTTGTTAAGCCATGAATTTTGAAATGTTTACCTGAAAGCCCCGATCTCCTAAATACCTTAGTAAAGATTTAATTTTCTGGATATTTGAAAGAGCACCACCACGCGTCTCAAAATTATCATTTAAAAAAGTATTAGCCAAAATGTCCACGTTTTCACGCGTGAAAGGAAACAATTGCTTGAAGTTATTATCGTCACCAATTCTTCTTTGTTTATACTATTTTTGTTTTTTTTAGCACGAACGTTAACAACAAGAGGTAAAACAGGTATGTGTAATGCGAAAACTTTATTTAGCCAAAAGGTCTGAGTCAACTAAATAGCAGACTCAGAATTTGCATAGCATTTGCTTTGTCTGATAAATTTCATTCATACCGATCGAATATAGTGGCTGACTTTCACCCCCAAAAGTGAACTTGCATCAAGTACAGAATTCCAAAACGATATGTGTGGGAGACTGGTGGCTCCAGACTAGAAGAATCCCACTGATCATGGCGACCTCAGGAAGTCAGATATCAGCTTATTGTCAAAGAGCACCAAAGCTTTGGATTCGTACCAATTCAACAATATTCGGCCTCGACTGCAACTGTCTAAGCACACACTTTTTGTTTGGAACTCAATGCTTCAGGGCTGCTGGCTTCAAGACCGGAACGCAGGCTCTTCGAAACAGTGATGGAAACCTAGTCACCGAAGCGCAGGGAATAGTAGATGTGTTTAAGCAGCACTTCCAGCAGCTGCTAAATGGGCATCATGTAGAGAGAGTAATAGGGCAAGAAGAGAACCCACGTCCAGTCAATGAAGATCCAGTTCCACCACCCAGTATAGAAGAAGTTGGCTTAGCAATAAAAAAGCTAAAGAACAACAAGACCGCGGCTCTGATGGCTTACCAGCGGAGCTCTTCAAATACGGTGGTGATGTTTTGGTAGGGCGCATGCACCAAATCATTAACCAAGTATGGGTGGAAGAAAGTATGCCCGATGACTGGACTATCAGCTCCATATGCCCCATCTACAAAAAAGACGATCCTATGTCTTGCAAGAACTATCGAGGCATATCCCTGCTTAATGTCACATACAAGATCCTATCCAACGTACTGTGTGAACGTCTCAAACCGTTCTGCAACATACTAATCGGCACGTACCAGTGTGGCTTCCGGCCCGGAGGATCGACTATAGACCAAATTTTCACACTGAGGCAAATCCTGGAAAAGACCAATGAATTTCAAGTCGAGACTCACCACCTATTCATCGACTTCAAAGCCGCATATGATAGCATTCATCGTCAGGAGCTTTATGTGGCGATGGCCGAATTCGGGATCCCGGCAAAACTGATCCAGCTATGTAGCGTGACGCTGGAGAACACACGCTGCAACGTGCAATTTGGAAGTAGTTCCTCCGAGCTATTCCAAACATGCACCGGATTTCGGCAAGGAGACGCATTATCATGTGACTTCTTCAATCTCGTGCTAGAGCAGATAGTGCGCAGGGCAGGTGTCAACACGGAAGGCACTATCTTCAACAGATCCGTCCAGCTGCTGGGGTATGCAGACGATATTGACATCATCGGTCGCTCCCAGCGTGCCGTGATAGAGTCTTTTACGGCGATTGAAGAACAGGCGAAATTCGTTGGTCTTGTCGTAAATGAGGACAAGACTAAGTACATGCTATCAACAAACAAACAAGCATCTGTCCACCGCCTAGGACAGAACGTCACTATTGATAGCAACAATTTCGAGGTAGTTAAGGAGTTTATCTACCTCGGAGTAAACATGAACTCCACAAAGGAAACCGCTGCTACTTCGGTTTGGCAAAGCAATTGGGTTCAAAACTCCTAACTCGAAGGACAAAATGTATGCTTTACAGAACCCTTATCCTGCCAGTTCTGCTTTATGGCGCCGAGTGCTGGACGATAAGCAGGAAGGGAGAGCTGATACTGGGCTCCTTCGAAAGAAAATTCTTCGGCGGATTTTTGATCCTGTGTGCGAGGAGGGCGAATGGAGGAGAAGATACAACCGCGAACTCTATGAGCTGTACCAAGATGTGGATGTAGTCCAAAAGGCCAAAATACGTCGACTACATTGGCTTGGCCACATCGAGCGAATGGACAATAATGCTCCACCTAAGAGGATCTTCGAAGCCTGCTAACAACTTTAGCTACTAACGAGATACTGGATCTATTAGGTTTTAGAATCTCCTTGGATCTTCTAGTATGCAGGGTTAGTCATGTGAGCCTTGCAACGTCGAGGTAGCCTATGTTCCCATCTATGACTTGTTGGACTGTTGCGTGCGCACTTTCCTTTAGAGCGCAGACAATTTTATACCTGAATGCATTTAAAAAATGACTTTCAATCAGCATTCTACTACGGTTTTCGATTTAGAATTTTCTATCCCTCTCTCCTTGTATAGTTGAAGTTGATTATGCATACATAACCGCCGACGATCGACCGGAAGATCCAGTTCTCCGGGTGCATATGGTGCTCCAAACACTACGGCAAAGCCAATGCATATGTGAAGCACAGCGTTCCAATTTTCGCGGGGGCAAATTTACGAGATCATAATTACTCGAACTTAATTGCTGCACACAAAGTTTCAACAGTCGATCAGATCGGTTCGATCCGGTTTAATTGTAGGTACACACTTGCAGCTTGTTCGGTTAATGATATAGGGAATTGTGTATTTTTTGGGATAAAAATCAAATCGCTGCGAGATATGGAGCAGCAACTCCGATTGGAGCGGTTACACTTACAACATGGTCCACCGATCGACAGTCCTTGGGCTTTATGGTGACAGAAAGTCATTCGGTTGACTAGAGATTTATGATCGCTTAGAGTTTCGGTGACCATTTATCGTATAGCTTATCTAGGCATCGAGGCAACCGCAAGGTACATAAATTTCCAATCAAAATGCTGGCGGCTTCGGGTGCTAATTAGCGAGTTGCGTAATAAAATGAAAGATCTCCCAGCTACCGGTGGTATGGGGGTATGCTGGCTCTTGTGTGTCGCTTTTAATGAGATGGTTAGAGATGCCTAACAAGTCTGTCGACATGAGGAAATGCATGTGGGGTGCTTCCGTGCAGATGCCCGTCGAATTACTTGATTGGGTTTATTGGCAACCGATGCTGGTGCGGCTGTGTGGAATATGGCAATCAAGAGGGCGTAGCTTGGAGAATCTTTTGCCATTCAAGGTGGCACATATTTAGGAGGGTTTATTGGTAGAATTGAATGATGCCTTAATTGGAAAGGTGACTATCCTTTGTTGGTCGCTATATTTATTAGGGTATGACGCAGAATCTTTCAGTCTAACAAGTAGGTAAAGTAATTTTTATAGATCCATGTAGTCTCCCTTATTTGAATCCGTTTATTAATATTATGACCGAGAGTTTCTACTTGAAAAACTCTTATAGGTAAATGAGGATTCGGGAAATTGTGAAAATGGTACGCTAGGATACGTAATACAGACGCCATAGTTTTAAAACATAATATACTGATCTGATTGGGGATGCTAAGACCAAGGAACACACCATTTCAAAAGGCATGATATAGAGAGTGCCACTGTTTGCAGGTTTGACTCTAAAAAATCCAACTTCGGATACACATTTTAGAGAAAGGTTGTAGGTAGTCTCCAAGTACAAAAGATGACCCTGTCAAAAGATGTCAAATATTTTTAAGTATACAACTCATGATACTCTTCAAAATAACGCGGAATAATTGTGTCAGTAAATTTGATAAAGAACGGGCAGTGTTTTTGGCTCAATGTTAATTCCGTTCTTATGTGAAACGAACTGGGCAAAAATCAGTGGTATTGGGCGGGAGACATGTTTCGTTGCCAGCTTAGGAACTAGGAAATATCAATTTGATTACTGTTTCAAAGAATATAACCACAATCATCAACGAAGCGACTTGGTCAACTATTACGCAATATCCAATTATGAAGGTTTGAAGGGGAATACCGTCATGATCGACGAGTCGCAATGCCACTAAGCTTAGTGCATACGTGAGTGGGGCAATTAAGCCGCCCTACTGCTAACTTTCTAACCTCTAGCTTTCTGGCAAAATTCCTACCTGTACTCAGACCTCAGAGCAAGCTTGGCTGTATAATATTAAGCACATCGCCTGCTCTTTGTAAGGGTTCTTTAATAAATTAAATAAACAAACAAACGCCTAAAAGCTGCTTACGTCGTCGTCAACAAGAACACACATCATTCTGCTAAAAGCTGTAAAAGCAGCTATAAGCTTCTTAAAGTAGGAAAGAGTATATAAAGGGTTTTCCAATAAGAGGTGCTATTTTGGTATTCAAAGAAAAATGTCATTTTTTGAGATAAATGATCGGATGTTTATTTCATAATAAAGAGGAAGGTATGCCGTTAATAATGAAAAACAGCATCAGCCAAATGGCCACCACGAACGCATACAGGACCATATCCTTTTCATGGAATATTTCATAACCAAATCGCAAAATTTTTCACGAATTTTATCTTTGAGGTCTTGAATCGACGCTGGGCTGTTGGCGTAGACCTTATCTTTCACGTGGTCCCAAAGAAAGAAGTCGCAAGCTGTTAAATCACCAGATCTCGGTGGCCAATTGTGATCACCTCTTCGAGAGATAACACGGTCCGGAAACTTTTCCCGTAAAAGATCAATGGTTTCGTTGCTTGTGTGGCACGTAGCGCTATCTTGTTGAAAGTAAACTTTGTCCAGATCAATACCATCCAATTCCGACCATAAAAAATCATTAATTATGATCATTATTATACGTTGTAATGATGTTTGTGGAATGCCCCATTCCAAAGAACGACGAGGAATGGACAAACCTGGGTTTTCTTCAACACTTTGGGCTACAGAAGCAATATTCTCAGTTGTTCTTGAGCGACGTGCACGGGTTTTATTTTTCAAATCACTAACTTGTCCCAACAGCTCGAATTTTTCCACCAATTTCTGTATTGCGGTCCGACAAGGTGCTTCACGACGACCAAAAAATGCTTTAGTTTTGCGAACTGTGACTGCAAGATTTTCACCATTTTTGTAGTGAATTTTAATAATTTCAATGCGTTGTTGAAGCGTGCATCGTTCCATTTTTAGTAATGGCGTAGTTTCTACTTGTCAAATGTCAAAGAATAAAATCTTCAAAAGTGACAGCTACCGAAACAGCGGGTCATTCACAATAACACTTCTCATTGGAAAACCCTTTAGTAATACTAAAGGTGCCTACTTTAATAGCGACGGGCAGTCTATAAATTGGATTGAAATAACGTAAGGACAAGGGTGAAATTTTCAAAATTTATAATTCACAGCCCATTATTCACTTTGATCGAACTTTTTATTTCAAACTTGTAAGGTCTGTTTATTAATTTTCTTATTGAAAAACGAACTGTCAAATGCAGAATATTTTTGAAGAAATTATTGTCAAATCTACCAACAAATAGCTTTTATTAGATTTAAATAAAATGCACTTACCGAATAATATTTTATCAGACAGGCACCCAAATTCCAAATTAGACAATCGCAATTGGCTCTCCATAACTTTAAAAAGTACTCCACTTTCACACAATAAAGTTCCAAAATAGTACGATGGTAACACTGATCTCTTGACACACAATCACTAAAATGCGGAGCCCCAGAGCTTCGCAACCTTTTTGTTTTTTTTTTTTTAAATACACCCGGAATATTAAAAAACAAAATTGAAATGCTCGCCACGAACTAAATGAGAAAATTTTTAAAATACGATATGCGAAAAATGAATTAATTCGATTCGACGGCGGCCATTGAAGCGAAGACGAAACGAAAACCCCCGAGTGGAACGAAAATCTGTCGAAATAGATCAACCAAGGGCGGCCATTACTATTGCAAAAACTTCACTCGCGATTTTCTAACAAAATTTCACATTTTCCGAAACACTCGCCAACTTAAAACACGCTTCAATGACTTACGTTTCCGATACGCGGCATTTCAAACCCCGATGATCCCGACTTTTATGCACTTTTCCAAATACTTGACTGGAGAATTCTGGATATGAATATGCAACCTGCGACCGCGAGCAAATACCTACTGTGTGAGTGAATGAACAAAGGATATAGGTCATTGCAATTTGCAGAAATCTGTCTCGTTCTCAAGCAGATCGATCACCTGGTGGAGTGGAGTAGAATGCATAATGCAAATTGGGTGTTGTTGGAGTGGGGTCATTCAACTGACGGTGGAATGAATTAGGCACGTTGATTTGATTTTCAATTTTCGCTTAATTGATGGAGGTTTGAGTCAATTGTCTGTTAAAATTTTGTTCTGATTGAAATGGGGGATATTTTTTTTACTGTCTGAAATTCCTTACTCAAAGTGGGTGGGTTTACATTCAAATAATGAAATGTTCATGTGGAATTTTTTACTTAACTACCTAAAAGCTCAGAAGGGATAACTGATAAAATAAAATATACGTTAAATTAAAGAATATGTAATGCGAATTGAAGAAAACGTTTGTCTGCTACACATTTATGTCAAATTATGAAGTGGTTCAATTTCCCACAACGATTTCGTAGAAGTTTTGTAAATAAGTTTCTGAACTAAAATGAGATTACTGGGAAAATACAAGAATTAATAAAAAAAAATGTCCACAAGTAGATACCTATGTTGACGTCAGATAGCATACAATTTGACGAAATGTCTGAGCACCGAGTTGATAACTTTTACTCCTTGCTTATTAATACGGTGGTAACAGATTTGTTTGAGAACACGTTTATAGACTTTGCAATTCAGAGATTTCTTTAAATTCCAATTTTCAGATATAAACTGCAAGACTTACGAATGAAAGACGAATGGAATTGAGTTCCCTGTCGCCGCAGTTTGAGAAGAGGGAAGTTACAAAATGTTACTCTGCCAGCAAAGGTGTAACCGTATGATAACTTTAAGGACGGCCGCATATTGGATACGAATTCGTATCGTGGGAGTACGTCGTAAACGTACTGGTCGTAAGAATTGAATACGCATACTGCATTTCTCCATCAAATAGGCAGTATCGCGTTGATATCTGCATCCATTTCTAATGTTTCGTTTCAATGCACGAAAGTTTTCAAAAATCCCACCAAGTTCGGGTTGTTTTTGTTCGCCGGGACTAAACTAATCAAATTCATACGAAAACGCAGTAGCTCATTGATCAGTGTGGTGGTCTCCTGAGCTAGTAGCCTGAGGACCGATGCCCAGATCATAATTAATTACATCTTTAATTTATTCTAGTCAAAGTCTCTCAGTTCAACCATTCAGACTTGGCATAATGTTTATGTAAGTTCTTCCAATCCTCCCTTAAAACGAAAGCTTACTAAAACGCAAGGCCGTGAGAAGCTGTATTGCAAGTGTCCTATTTGCGCCGGAAATTTTTTTTATGTATTTACTTTTAATACGGTGGATAAAGTACATAGTTAAGCGGAACAA
Organism: Cheilosia impressa; assembly: GCA_948293265.1. NCBI lineage: Eukaryota > Metazoa > Arthropoda > Insecta > Diptera > Syrphidae > Cheilosia > Cheilosia impressa. The sequence continues at coordinate 41,431,251 of OX411883.1, forward strand.
CTAACAAACGACGTCATCAAACTTTGTGGACTATGACGGATTATTAGTAGTAGATTACAACCTCACACAAGCTGCCAAAAGCTATAATTACCGGTAAAAAGTATACTTTTGTTCGCTCTTGAGTGGACCTTGACTTGAAATTCAGCAGCAAAATCCTGTTTTCACAATCATGAGAAGAGTATTTTTGTGCCAATCAGTTTCAGAAGTGTTTTATTTATTATTTTGCCAAGGCAAAACGACAGTTATTAGCTGTTTTTTATTATCAGCTATGATCCATATAGATCATCGATTTACATGCAATTACAACAACAGCACATGATCCTGCTTCTCATCGAGATCATGAAACATGATCTGAAAATTATTTCCACTATTTCCCACTAGATGGCTTGTTTCATTTTTAAGTGTTGGTGTGCCTGCAAACGATAGCCACACAATCACGTTGCCAGACTAAAAAGTGGAACAAAAAAAAATCAATTGATTTTTTCGCATTCGAGTTCCGAGTTATTTTTTTTTCGTTCTTTAAAGGTATATGCAAACCAGCCAAACACTTGATAAACAATTAAATATATATTACATATTTCATAAATATTTCTTAAACATTTATTAAACAAAACAATTTTTATGAAATGTTTCACAGTTTCCCAATCGTGATGGGATATAATTTTTGTTTTACAAGTTTCCCTGAAAGTGAGCGTTTTTTTCGATTATTTTAAATAAAATACAAAAATCAAGAAAAGTTTGGAATACCTAATGAGAAAATGATGAATGAATCAATTATTTGAATTAAATCACGTGTCGCGTGATTCCCGAGACCAAAATTACAATAATAACTTTACTCGCTGCTAATTATAGTCCTACCACATATTTTTCTTCTTATCCAAAAAAGGATGAAATTGAAATATTTTATAACATTTAATAGATTTATTTAGAAATCTTTTACAAATGTTTATAAAATGTGTCCGATTTGCTTCAGAAACATTTCATAAACATTTCTGAAATGTTTGGCTGGTCTGGACACACCTTAATATGCCAAAATAAACTCAAGTGCTAGCTGCAAAATATTGTTCATGTGTTGCATAAGTGTAGATATATGAAATAAATTTGTTATTAAAAAAAATTTGGAAAAGATAAATTATGCAAATTCCATTAAATATGGTAACACCCCCGATATTTCAAGTGAAATGTATGTGCCTTGTGTGACGTCACGTTGAGCAGAATATTCGCAATATGGCTGGTGGCATTATGAAGTTTGTAATACCCCTTTATTATCTGCTTTGTTTTTGGAAGCAACTGTTGCCGCAATTCAGAAATTAAACTTTTCAATAGTCGTGTTTTTTTGAGCTTCGATCTCAGCAAAGCAAAGTAAAGTAGGATTTTCAGCACATATTTTACAACAACTACTGCGAGTCTCGAAGTGTCAAGTAGAGCGTAGTTGTTGTAATTGCGTGCTGAAAATCCTACTTTACTTTGCTTTGCTGAGATCAAAGCTCAAAAAAACAGGCCTATTGATCCGTATTGTTTTATTATCGTGATCTGATCCGGATTAGATCACGCTGATAATAAAATACGGCTATTGTATTCATTCACCCGGAAATGCAATCAATTTCCTTCTATTGCAATACATTCCACACTCGTATCCCCTTTAATGCCCCACAATCCACAACCAATGCGTCTTAACTACACTCCCATCGAATACAGAAACCGGCAGCACTAACAGTTTGAGCACTCCTTTTACAATTTATTGTATTAAACCCAATCTGTCAAATTGCTCAAAACGACGTCAAACATAAGCAAATTTTGTTCCTGCCCTCTTAAAATCGCTTCCAATTTTTGTTTGCTCCGATTTCAATTCCTATTTCACAGTTGAATTCAAATTCGTCTAGTATTCGATTAGATGTCCATTCAAATTCAACCCGAAGTGCAGCCACCCTACTCAAGATGGCTAACCGAAGAGGTGTACAAACTCATCGATATGGTTCGCAGCGACGAGGCGATCTATAATCCCCGACACAAGTATTACTTCTGCCGGTCATATGTCGAGAATTTCTGGCGCCAGGTTGATCTAAGGCTCAGGAAGAATTGTAAGTGTCGTCCTACAACAAGAACCACTAAAATAATAATAGTTTTGTTTGTTTCGCTCTAAGCTGGTGCAAGTCTATCCAAATGGACCAACCTAAGAATTTCTTTTCGCCGGGAGTACACAAACTACGAAGAAGAGAAAGTGCCACCGTGTTGGACTTACTTTGAGAAGATGTTCTTTTTGCATACGTATTTGAGGAAGTAAGTAAGGGGTTTGTGTAAACAATCGATAACAAATGTCTCTGACAAAAAGAGGGTCGTTAAAGTATATCCATTCATCAGTTGTCAATCTCCCGACACTGTTCAACTGTTTTTACAACACTCTACTGTCTTCTCTTTGATTCTTTTTAAGCAAAAAGCAATCGACATCCGGACCAAAGGACATTGAATCGCACCTACAGGAAGCGCTCGCCCAACTCACCAACATAAACTATAAACCCCACCATAAACCAAGCGAAAGCCCTGTAAATGACTTTGAGGATACATACCTCTCCTACATTGAAGACGAACCTAACGGCTCTCCAGTAGTAGATGACCCTCCCGAAGAAGACGTGAACCCGGCGAGTTCACTTAAAAATGAAATCAAGTCTGAATGTGAACAAGAGCAAGAGGACAAAAACAACTACCAGTCGAACGATGAGCTTAAGGACATCCTTGTTGAAATACCCGACGATGGACCGCCCACAATGTTGCTTAAGCGAGACCGGGACAACACCCACAGTGAAATCGTGAATAGAAGTCTACTGAAAAGATGCCGCACCGAGCCAGGTGACAGTACCAGTGTCTTAGCCACAACGAGCAATGTGTCCTTCGTGCGCCCACTGGCAATGGTACCGATATCCATTGACACGAATACGCTATCCCATTCCATGTCGACAAGCTCGTCATCGGCAGTTGGCAGTAGTTCGCTGGCAGTCCGCATGCCTGTTGTTGGGGAATCTGTCAGTCCTGTCCGGCGGACCGACTTGTGTCCATGTAAAACCGACTCCGATGCCATGTTCCTAATGAGCCTGCTGCCAGATATTCACAAACTGCACGGTCGTGACAGGGGTAAGATTAAAATTGCATTCCAAAATATTTTACAGGAGTACTTGTATCCAGAATAGGGACAGAGCAGACTATTGTAAGTTGATAAACAAGGGTAGAAAATAAAGTAAAAGAGGTTCTAAAAACCGAAGCAAGTGTTTTTCTTTCCATGTCGGTTGATGGCAAATCGAGACCTCATCCGATCACTACATGGCGGTGCTTGTGTCACCGACAACCTTTTGTAGCATGTGCTAGGTAGTACTGCCAGAATCGTTCCCATCTCTGTCAGGGACTTGCTCTCACAGTTAGTTCGTCTTAATACAGTGTGATTGAGAGAAAAGTAAGTTTGGTATGAAACGGACAATGGGAATATGAAAATGAGTGAAAAGAAACAAGGAGTGGAGCTGTTCCATGTTCCTATTGAGTAAGGTGTTCTTATAGGCGTCTCCTCTCTTCTCATCGCAAATAGGAATCATTATCAAAACCATAGAGTTTCTCGTGTGTGTTCTGCTACGTGGACAATCATCAATATAATATGTAACGAACTGGGTTCACATACTAACCGGACGATCTAAATGAAATGCCACGTGCCAGGTGGAGATGTTCTAAACTTCGTCGTTAGTGAGGAACTTATTGAAGCCAGAAGCACAGGTGAATTCGTAGTATAGATATCAAAGTTGGTAGTCCACGCATGTTGTACATCAATGCCAAGTTAGGGAAGAGAAAAGCACCGACCTCCAACATGTTGGTCTGAAATCGATTAACCCGGACTCGGTAAGCGTGGCGATTAAAAAAATAGTGAGCATGTGATCTTAGGGACGGACTTAAAAACGCTCCCACGACGATACTAAGCACCGAGGCCACATGCCGCCAGACTACTCCAGACTGGCCACGACCAAAAATCGTACACTTAATCAGCATCACCGGTCGAAATTCGTCAATCTTATCACAAAGCTCAACCAGAAGAAAACCGATCAAGGAATCCCACAAATGCTGTGGTCCCACCCAACTGAAGTGGCTCGGTTCCTCGGAAATAGAATAAAGGACCAATGACGAGTTCAGCTATTACAACAACAACTTATTTAAATAACGAACGACGTCTGGGGTAAAGTTTGCAACATCGTGGATGAGACAGGGGTCGAATCGCGTCGTCCGCGAACGAGCATTACGTGACGGAATTGGTCTTCGTTTCACAAGTAAAATCAACTTCATTTTATCTACAAACGCAGAGACTGAGGAACAACTGGATGGCTAAATCCAAAAGTAAAGCGCGCCTATATTTATGATCATCACGCAAAGACGTATTTGAAGCATGAATGAAGGTTGCCTCTATCCACATCCGTTCTACCGTCATTCCACTGAATTATTATCTCGTTTTAATACGGAAACTCATTGTCATTGGAGAGGGTAGAAGCATCTACGCTTCGCTTGACAGAAGGTACCCGAAAGTAAGGTTATGGTAAGGTTACCCCTGAATCGCTACTTAAATTTCCGTCTAGTTGAAGGACGTTTCTCTCCTCCACCTTCTTAATAACATCTTTCCAGTTCGCCTTCCTATGTTCTGATTGAAATTCTTAAAAGCGATTCCTCGGCTGACATTTGTCGTTGGTCGCTTTAGATCTCCATAGAGATCTCTGTGGGCTAGTAAAACGCTTACCAAGGTATGGTACACCCGTAGATCGAGGATAATCGATGGAGGATAATGGATTGAGACAAATTAGGTGCTGCCAGAGCTCGATTGTATCGACTGAACTTGTTTGTGTCAAGTTACGTGCTGAGAGCTGAGCCCCCGTTGGGTCGGACTTACACCATGATTACATTTAAAAATTTATTAGAAAAAAGAAATAAACGCAAAATACATTTTTGTATACAATATTAGATATTAGTAGAAAATGTGTGAATTATTCTTGTAATATAAAAAAAGAAACAATTACAGCACTGAAATGTATTTAGTACAAAAGAAATGCGTCCCCTCAGCAAATGCATTCTGCAGTAGCTTAAGATTAACTGAATTGCTTTCAAATTCCCTGCGAAAACAATTGCAGAGAAAACAAATTTGTTTTTGGAAACTGAAAACAAAGCGTAGGCCCCTCCAACTTGCACTCATTGAGCACCAAATTTGTTTAAAACAATGGAGCGCCTTTGCCTCCATTCATTCGTAATAAATCAAAAATATAATAAATGGAAACTTAGTTCCACTAACACTTATTATGTACTTTGGTGTTTCATGTGCTTGGTATTGGTTTGTTTGTGCAAATCTCGGTTAAGTAGTTACTGCTAAGCAGTACAAATTTACAACAATAACGTCAGTTAGTCACACTAACAGTGAGAATGTTTGTTTTCAACAAAAGAAGGCACAACAAAAATTTATTTTAATTAGCTGCTGTCTGGAATACGGAAATGCAATCGCCTCGCTAAGCATTCGATTGTGTGAGAGTGGTTTATAGGCTGTGGGTGATGGTGACGGTGTGACGGGTTAAATTGTAAAAAAATACTAATAATATATTTTTAGAAAAATCCTAGTCTAGAGATGAATCTCAAATCATTTCCTCTTCGTCGCACATTTACAAAGTAGCTTTTCTTCGGAAGCAAACAGAAAACGTCATCATCTCGTAGCACTCTGCTTACAATTGATAGTTGTTTCGCTGTCGCGTTCGGGGCGAGTTTGCACCTGACGAACTGTTCTCGGCATCGCCCAGCACCGCTGAACTGCAACAGAATCGACTGGTTGGTAGTCGGATAGCCCTTGTTAGATCGATTGTATCACCATGCTGACGTGATTCACGCTCGGTTGCCTTTTCTAGTTTCTGCCAGTGCCGCACGGCCAGGGTGAAAGCTTCGGTGACATTTGTTGCTGATTTCGATGAGGTTTCGATGAGGCTTGCTATTTGGAATTCATCGCACCACTGTTTGACTTCGTCGGGTGACACTTGGCGGCTCTGTTCGTCCATGTCGTTCTGGAAAGAGAAATTCGAACTGTAAGTTTGGGATGAAGAGTGTTGTACAATTTTCGGTGATACAAGCGAGCGAACTCGAATTACCGCAGCCGCGAGCGAGCAATAGGTCACTGATTTTGTGGATTTTACGAGCCGAAATATAACAAGTTCAGTCACGTAGCACTTGATCACGGATGTGGTTATTCAAACCCAGTTGTTGGACTGGGTACAAATCGCACTCGTGTTCTTAATCAACTTCTCCCTTGGCTTAGTCCATCAAACAGAGAAATAATTAAGCGCATGGTGCTGACATTCGCAAATGGTGGTACATAGTCCAAAAAATGTATTGCAATTGGCTTCAGCTCCCAATTTTAGTTGTCACAGATGTTTTGCACAGCTTTTCCTATATGAGCTCTTAGAAATAGCCAAGACATTTCACAACCACCTAATATAGTAAAGCTCCGAACTGTCGAAGCTTTATGAAACACTCGAATTGATTTCCAAAATTTACTTCAAATTTCGATTGCGGCGTAAATCAAAAACAATCGCTGATTACCGATTACTCACGCCACTACATGAATTACCTTATTTCCCACAACAATGAATGGAAACTTGTCTGCCTTTACGTCTGCATAGCGCAGGAACTCATCGCGCCACAGCTTCAGTCCTTTGAAACTGTCACGATCATTGACAGCATAGCACAGCAAGCACACATCCGATCCACGATAGAATGGAGTTCTCAGTGCACGAAAGCGTTCCTGTCCAGCTGTGTCCCATATCTACAAATCAATAAAATACGCACACCAATCAGTCCCAATTGGAAGCAGAAATGTCAATTAAACCCACTAACCTGCAACGTGTATTTCTCACCATCCACTTCGATGTCTTTGTTCATGAACTCTACGCCAATTGTGTGAAAATTATTTTCCTCATAACGATTCGAGACGAATCGATTCATCAGACAGCTCTTGCCAACGCCTCCATCGCCTAGGATGACCACCTTCAGGAGGATGGTCTTATTCGGTGGTCGCATATTCGTCATGTTGTCGCTGGAAATACTATCGCTGCTGCTGGTGTTCTCATAAAATTCAAACAGTCTGCTGCCCGAATGGAGATCTCCGAAAAGGTGTTGTTTTTCTTGTTTTGCTGTGAGTTAATTAAATTCAATTAATGACCCGCTGGTGATCCAGTGCGTTAGAATTTTATCACGAAATTCAATGTGCCCGATGCAGAATTAAGTGCGGATTAGTTTTTTAAGCCACACAAGTTTGTGCGAGCTTTTTCGAATGCGTTATCTTGAAAAACAAGGCAATTCTTTTGTATAAACAAGAATCAAATAAGACAACAACACCAACTGTGGGGGTGAAAAAAAATTGCTAAACATTATACAAAATTTGACGTTCATGTCATATGACGAATACATTCCACAGATGAAGGAGTGCTTTGTTTCATGTTGCATGGAAATCAGTACTTTAAGGGGGTAGTGCAATTTCGTATTTTTCTATCAAATTGAATTATTTTAAAAATCCATCATGGATTATAGCAAATTAACTTATGTATTGTGGTGCTCTCCAATTGAGATGGTCACAAATTCACTGCTGGCTGAGTTATACTTGTGCAAGTGGACCGACACTTTTAAATAAATAAACAAATCGAATTTTAAGGTTAAAAGACTTTTCTCAGCAAGCAATCTTCTTGAACAAAAAGTGTTCCTCAGATTTGTTAACTTACTTACTACTTACTCTATGTCTCTCCAATATGCGTATTAATCAATTTCTGTACTGCTCGCATATTATGTTGTTGAATCGTTCAATCTGAAACTTCTCGATGCAAGTAGTACTAATATTGTTCCGATCTTCTAGACTGTAAAGAGTTATTCTTCACTTGATTCCGAGATCGAAAGGTTACTTTTTATCTTTTTAGGCAGATAAATGTAATATATTTCTCGTTTTCAGTACCTTTGTCAAGCCCTGTATAACTAGTATGCATGGAAAAATGCTTTATAAATAACAATTTTTGGAAGGGTGAATAAAACTGTAAAAATACTTATACACTGCAGAACTATACAGGTGTTTAGCTGCGTTTAGCAAATTCAAATAAATAGGGCTGATCATTTTTTAGTGGAATGATTCGCACGTGATCAAATTGTAGAGTTACAATAACCACACTTTTCTAGCAGCTTCATCTATCAGCTATCTGACGATGACCAAAACTGATTTGCCTAGCATAAAAACGATTGTTAACAGCAACATAAAGTCAGCCTCACTATATAAAAACATTGAGCTACAACTTTGCTCACTGCTCTATTGGCAACTCATTTCACCTGAATGCAGTCCACATTCGCGTCCCACATATGTCAAAACACCGTTCCCCGTTTCAATATCGTTGCGCATTTTCCATCCACCTTTCGGTTGAACTCGTAGTTTCAATTCAGTTGAAGTTCTCTGTTTGCCGAAGTCAAATGTGGTATAAGAAAGTTCCTTCGGTAGTTCTTTTAATTTTTTTTCTCTCAATTGGATTCAATCGCGCGTATAAATTGTCAACGAACTCTTCCAATTGAAATAATCTTACTGCAAAGTGAAAAGTTTCGAATAAATTTGTTCAAATCCTCGGCAAATTCAGTGGGTGAAGCACCAGCAGCGATCAAGTGGCCCCAAAAGAACCTTGTGCGCCACGCGAGTAAGTGCGAGTGAGAACGATGTAATTGGTCTTCCACACAGAACAAGTGGATTCAGCATTCAGGTGCTTGCTCCGTCTCGCTTCTGCCCAGAAAGGTCATTTGGTTGTGCGTTGAATTCTCTACTGGTTGCGGAAAAGTGTTTTTGTTTTTATTTTCTTCACTAAACTGGATTTTCTTTCGTAATTCATAAGAAAATCCGAAAAACCTCTCGCAAAACTCGGTGTAAGGTGGAAAAGTGTCTTAAAGAATTTTCTTGCTCAGGGATGCGTACCTGCGAAGGGATTATAGTCGGTAGACAGAGAGGCGAACAATAACACTTCTTGGTGTCGCGACGCGATAATATTGTGTGTGTGTATGTGAATATAAAAAGCGTTGTTTCTGTTTCATTCGCGTGCTTGCCTCAGTGTTGGTTGTATTTACTTTGGCAATAGGAATCGGCAAATGTCAATAAACTCTGCTGGTGCTGCTGCTGTTGGTTGCGTTATTGTTGGTGGTTCTTCTTGTTCTTGTGCGTAGGTATCCACCAACGAAGCAGCGGCCATCCGAAGAAAGGACAAAAGAAGCAGCAACCTAACGCGAACTGAAGGCCGCGGCAATTGTGTGGTTAGATCCACCGACCGACCGACGCGACGAGGAACTCAAATTAAATTCGGCGTGCGGATTTCACACAAAAATCCAAGTGGAAAAAGAATAGTGCAATTATTTTGGCAGTGAATTTGAGTGTGGATTAAGAAGGAATACAAAGTGTGAATCAAGAGAAAACGAGTAAAGGTGACATTGGTTTGGAGCAGTTGCATCGGTGAGCTGATTTCCTTGATTCTAAATTTGGATTAACTATTACTCAGCGACGGAGAGGAGGAAGGTGAATGCTGGTCTTTTCCAGGTGAGTCATTGTCTTTTGTTTTTGATTTTGCTGCAGTTAAGGTTGCGTCTACAATGCACCCACTTCATGAAATTGTAAATACGCTCACTACAAGCTGTAGATCAACCATCAGTATATAGGTTTCTCTATGGGTAAATGAACGACTTAAGAATGAGACGACTTCAGCACGATAAGGCTCAATTTTTAGAACCAATTCAAGTGCCCAGGAGCAGTTGGCTTCTATCTGCGTCTATTACAACAGTGATAGAGCTAGAGTTACAGCTTCTCACGGTACTACCATTGACGCTAGAAAAGAAAAGAAGCCTTCATTTGAAAAGTCATTGCCCCACTGATCTGAAAAATTTACAAAACAGTGACCTTTGGGGCATTTGGACACTAGTCATAGTCATGCATGAAGTTTATCGCCATTAAATGCCAACAGGGTAGCTGACGAGGTGGTTTACACTATAAGGGGCAAATATGACTGCACTAGGTCAGGGATTATGAAGAGGGCGATAAACTTTAACTACAGATAGTGACGCCTCAGAGAAAAATAAAAATGTTACCTCTAACATCGAATCGCGATATCTATTCACGATCTTTTTAATCAGAAGCTTTCTCGAAGTGCGTTTGACCATTTCAAGTCTGCAATGAACCCCTTAAATGGTTGTTCGCGAAGGCTCCGTTTTATCTCCGACACTCTCTCATAAAAAAATCCACGAACGTAGTTAACCAATGCAGGAACTTTAACCTAAACAATTGCAGAAAGACAAAATGTGTTGATGCTGTTGAAGCACTTTTGACCACCGCCAAGGTCGGGTTGAAACCTCTGGAACGTTGTTCAACTCTGTGCTGATCTCAAGCAGCTCTGAAGGCCCTAAGATCGTAATCAATCGGGTCAAGGATGGTTCTGTAAGACTTTATCATAGCCGTTGCTTGGCTGCCAGGTTTTGAGGGTAATGAACACACCGCTTGTACAGCGAGAGCGTTCGACTTACACTGAACCCTTCTCAGTCGCAGTTCTATTTTCTATTTGTGCAAGATTTTTTGTATTTTCGGTACAAATCGAGGGGATCTGCAATTTTATACCGAGTCCCAAAGTCTGAACTAAGTATCTATATCGCCAGTTATACCTACCTATACTCTCGAATATTTGTAAGACTTTCCCTAGAGATGGCGCAGTGGAACAAACTTTATGGTGCATTTTGTGTTTTTGTGGTGGTTGAACTTGGCACCCTTCCCAGTAGTTTAGAACGATATCCGCTGTGCCCCAAACACCTTTTGACAAAATTTAAGAATCCACCTCTGTTTGAGGAGCTCTACCTCTTTCATTCTATTAAAGAAGAATTTTCCAAACATTTCTTTGTCAACTTCGTCCAAAAGATTCTGCTCCTGCTGGCCCTGAATGGAAATTCCGCAAATTTGCTCGCATTCGTTAAAATTGTGACTTCTGGTTATAGATCACGATTTTTTCCGTGAAAGTTACTCTCTTAGCTCGAAATGGCTAAGTAATTCCAACAGATGTGTCCCTTAGCAAAACTATTTTTGACGAACGACAATCGTTGGGGACTAGCGGCAAAAATCAGAAACTCCGATGGTCTTACAAGCCTGTAAAAGTTTCCGGATGTAATGGATTTTGTGTCATTTCTTAGTCATGGGTCTTTAACATCTACACCTCCATCAAAGAGCTTCATTGCCGAAGTCTTTTACAAGTTCAAAGTCCATCGAAACAACGGCTGAATTAAAGGGGAAATTTTGATATTTTCGCCATCGGTGTTCATGCGACAACTTGTCAAACTCTACCCATCATAAATGACAAAAAATCGACCTACATCAGTTACCCTTGTGCTAGTTCTGTAAAATAAAACGCCCCACACCAGATATCTGTTTATTTATAGCGGCAACTGCAACCACTTCACTCCAAACGTAAATAGTCTGTGATAATTCCCCAGAAAACGAGCGTTTATTTGTTCAAGATTATCAACTACATTTTTTGTTAGATTCGACAAACCTACTCCACTGTGGGCATACAACTATGACATAAGCCCACTTACTCTGCTATCTTTAATACTTATGGAGCTAAAAATAGTTTCATTCTGAATTTATACCGCTGCATATCTTCAACTGACTTTTTCATCCAACATTATCGAATCAAATAATTCACCCCGCACAGCACAGCCTAGCATGTGATGTAAAGGGGAACTACCCTCTCAATCGGGTCAATGGCAATGTTGATACTTTTAAAATAGCAACAACTAGGAATTAAGGGTTTGCTTTGTTTTCTTTTAATACAAGTATGTAGGTCAAAGAACTGTTGTTTTGCCGGGCAGAATATATTTTTCCAAAATTCTTAGGGGTTGGGGTAACGCATTTGGTTTTCTTTGTGATGCAGAACATTTTATGGACTCCAATTTAAGTGTTAGTCATGTTGTCTAGGCTTTTATATAATGATGCATAATAGCTCAAGTCTCCCAACAGAACTTCAGTACGAAATCGATAGAAATTCGAGCCGAGACTAAAATTGGGAATGGGACCTCTTTTATCGCCATTAGTTTTGGCCTGGGACACTTTATGATATTGAGCCTTCCAGAAAAAACACCGCCGCCCACCCCTTCATTAGTTTTTGATCCGTCAGTGTAAAATTGAACTGACTTGTCCTCCGGAAAAACTTCACCCTCCCAGACTGACCTGGATGGGATATTCGCCTGGAAATTCTTGTCAAAGCTTAACTTGAGAGTAGTGTAGTCCGTGAAGCGAATTCGTAGTTATTCCAAATGGAGGTATGATCAATGTCCTTACTAGACCCGCGGCAGATGGAACAAAATGTCCATCAGTGCTGCAGAAGAAGTCGCGCGGAGAGCTGCACTTATGCACAGAAAAGCTGATCGGTGGACTTTTCTTCGATATTTTAAGTTTTGACTAATGCAGTCCACCATAGACCACCACCCAAAAGGTATCGGTTATTTAACCGGAATGTAGACCCTGTGCCTTATACGAGGTGGTAAGCTCCATTTATTATTATTATTATTATTATTATGCCCACGCCCTCACTCCCCGTCTAGACCGCGCGTGAGACGGACCATTTATTTATTTATTTATTTATTAATTATTATATGTACTGATTTTCTATCCACCGAATTTATTATTATTTTGAAATATATTATGTTTTATTTTTAGAAGTGTCTGAGTGTGTGACTCATTATTTGGCTTAAGAAGCCATTTATTATTATTAATTTATTAATTTATAATTATATTTGGTTGTCTGATTTTATAAACTTAAATAGTTGCTTTTTAAATTTGGTAATATTTGAAAGTGTTTTAATTTCATTGGGAAGGTTGTTGAACAGGTTTATCCCCTTGAACATTACAGTGTTTTGAGCACGCACTGTAGATTTAAACTGTGGTCTAAAGTTGTGTCCTCCTCTAAGGTTGTATGGTTGACTTGCACTAATATACTTTAAATTATTAGCTAGATAATCCGGCAGTAAGTCATTTTTCATTTTAAATATAAATACCAGTACACTAAATTTAATTTGTTGCCTAACACTCAACCACCCTAGTTTGTCCAACATATATTTGATGTGGGTTAACCTATGGCATCTCAGTATTACCCTCATTGCCCTATTCTGTAGTTTTTGTAATCTTGTCAGGTCGGCTTCTGTTGAAAGATACAAAACTGTAGTGCAGTACTGAAAATGTGGCCTTATAATAGCGTTATATATTTGTATTGCCGTCTTTGTTGAGATCTTCGTTCTTATTCTAGCAAAAAAGTAATTTTTTTTAGACACTTTTTTACAAACGTAATCCATATTAGCTTTCAAATTAATTTTATTATCTATAACAACACCAAGATATTTAAATTTATCGACTAGTTCTATTCTTTCACCATCTATGCTCACCTCTACATTTTCGTTGCTATTCAATCACCCAGTTTAAGGCAGTTTCACACGAGTGTCCCTGTCTAAATCCCGATTGATGTGCCATAATGTAACCATTTTCCTCTATATAATCTCTGAGTTGTTGTTCCACTAGTTTTTCAAATGTTTTTTCATACAATGGCAGCATATTAACAGGTCTAAATTCTTCAGCTAAACACGTGTTTATAACTTTTTCAATAGGTCTAATCATAGACTCCTTCCATCTACTGGGGAAATAACCTGCTGCCATAGATTTGTTAAAGAGTTCTCTCAATACTGGACCTAATATTTCTATTCCATCTAAAAACATATTCGCGCTCATAAAATTATAATCTCTTTTTGTACCCATTTTCTTTAACATTGTCACAATGTCTTTTGTACGTATATTTTTAAATTTGAACACAGTATCTACCTGTACTATATTATCTTCATAACTTAACTTAGGTATTTCTTTAATAATATCTTCAACGCTATTTACAAAGAACGAATTAAACTCACATGCAATCTGCTTACTACCATACACTGTATTTCCATCAAATGTTACATTAGAGATTTCACTCTGTTCTTTATTTAAAACAAGTTGCTTAATGTTCTTCCACGTATCTTTTTGGTTTCGCGCTGAGTTAATCTTATTCCTTATAAAGTTATCTTTCAGATACCGCAATTCGCTCTTGTATAAATTTCTTGCTAGTTTATACTCATCCCAAGATTGTCTATTATTTCTATACTTTGCTATTTCGTAGCTATTTATTTTAATATTTTTTAGTCTTTTTAGCTTTTTATTATACCATTGACATTCATTTACACGTACTCTCTTTTCTATTACCATTTCCTTAACGATTATACACATTTGATTAGTAAACAAATCTGCCAATTCATCTACATTACTGTTTACAATATCTACGCCAACAAAGTCACTGGACAACAGTTTAGAATAAAAAACATTTCGATTATAATTAATTGTTTTATATTTTTTATTAGTATTTGTATTAATTTTAGTTTTCATCGTTATGTCAATATTAATTGTCTCGTGATCACCTATTTTAAAATATTTACTGTTTTTTGCTTTTATTTGCTTGTTATTTGTAATGACGTAATCTATTAGTGTGGACGATTGATCCGTTATTCGTGTCGGTTGATCATTAATAACAGATAAATTGTTTGCACAACAAATAGAGTTAATTTGATATTTGTAAGTAGAATCACTGAGCCAATCAATATTCAAATCACCTACTACAATCAATTCTCTATCCATAACAATGTTTTCAATGAACTCTCCAAACATAGCGCAAAATTGGGCCTTTGAAAAACTAGGACTTCTATATACTACTACAAATTTCACCATCGTTCGCACATCACCTACATCAATTTCTAAACAATACGTTCCATTACAATCTCTAACCTCTTGACCTATTCGGTAACATAATGGGTATTTTATATAAACCGAGACACCACCGGTGTGGCTTGACGTACTTAAAACTGCTATATGTTTATAATTATCTAAACACACTTCTGATTTATTAATTTTGTCAGTCATATGCGTTTCACTTAAACAGATTAAATGAGGCATTGCCTGAATTGCCATTGCTTCTAGTTCCGTAAAATTATTTGTAAGTCCCTGTATGTTTAAATATATACACTTTAAAATACTTAGCTGCTAGTAGGAAATTCGCTCTCTTTCCATTTTAAGTTTCCTTTGAAAAACTGGGCAGGTGGCATCCCTGGAATCATGATCAATATTAATGTCTATATTTAACCTCTCTTTCATTTTTACACAATTAATACACATGTTTCTATCACTTTTACACTCTTTTACTTTATGGCCTTCTTCACCGCATTTTGCACATATATCGTCTTTGCTCTTACATACATCAGAATTATGATTAAACCCGCAACATTTGAAACATCTTTTTACTATAACACTTTCATAACAAACGCACTCATCCCATTGAATAAATAGTTTTTTCATTTTTAAAATATCTGCAAAAGCTTCTCCATCCACTTCTATTATTGCATTGTAAAAATGCTGTTTTTTTAATGATTTAAATACTTTCACACACTTTAGCTCTTTAAATTTAATTTTTTTGTTTTGGGCAATAATGGCATCTTTTATTTGTGTTTCCGTTAACAATTCCCTCATTCCATGCACTAATATTTTCGGGTTACGCATCTCGCTTACTTTAATATCATAGTCTTTACTCATTTTGTTTACGATCTCGTTACTCATAATCTGCCGTTCTGTTTCACTCGAACATTGGATTGTAATCACTCCATCCCTTTTATTCATTATTTTGTTGACATTTACAGCCAATTCAGAAGGATTTATATTTTCTTTCACTTCTTTAACCGTTTTTTTACAGTCCTGCACTTTTTTTGGTTTTACCACTATAGGCGCTTTAAGCATTGTTGCATATGTTGCGCTCTTTTTTTCCCCTTTGTTTTTTTCCCGAACACCGCTTAATGTTATCACATCTTCCACACACTCTTTTATTTCTTTAACACTCTCTTTAAAAATGTCCGTTAATACATTTTTTGTTTCTACAATTGATTTAATAATTTTTTCGTGATTTTCTTTTAAAACACGCATAAATTCGATACACTCATTGCACAGAAAACAAATGTTATTGTTTTCTTGCATTCGCTCCATGTCATATTTAGTCACATTATTACACTTTAAATGAAACCATTTACCACAAAAACCAACGCACTGTATGCTTGGTTCGTTTCGCGACGATTTTTTTTTGCACAAGCAAACGAAATCCATATTTCCGAATTGTGCATTCAATTGAGCAAACAATTAAACACTTCGAAAATACTTTTTGGTTAATTAAATTTACTTCAATCTACTTAAAAGATATTTTTTTATCAGACGTTAGTTTTAGCACAGCTTTACTTTCTGAGATCTCTCTCTCTCTTATTTAAAATGACTTTGAAAAGAGCGGCCGTAGCCTTCCCTACTGTGTAATGTTGGATTTCCAATTTAATTCCCTATCCAAAATACAAGGTGGCGCAAAAGTAATCCTCCTATCACAAAATGCTATAAATTTTGCGATTGGCCCCTAATGTCAGTTCTGTTTGGACATTTGTGTAGTAAACACATGCGAAATACACGTTAATAAACAATGTTACGCTACATTGCGTCTAACATACGCTCAAGTCATCCTTAATCACCACCAAGAGGAAGATGATTTTTCATCAAAAATAATCATGAGTGATGAGGCCCATTTCCATCTTAGCGGGTACGTAAATAAGCAAAATTTACGCTTCTGTGGCACTGAAAATCCGCGTGTAACCCACGAAGAGCCATTACACCCGGGCGCCTAATCTCCCGTTTTGGCGATTTGCACTGGCCAGCAAGATCGCCTGATTTGACCGCTCCAGACTTTTTTTGTGGCTCTTAAAGACAATATCCGTCAACAATGTGAGGACCTTTCGCCAGAAGTTTTTGCCAAAGTGGTGGAAAATGCCATAAAAAGGGCTCAAATGACAATCAACTGTGGCGGCGGCCATTTACATGACATCATATTCTCGACTTGATGTAAAAAAAATTAAAAGACCAAATAAAAATAATCCACAAGAAGAATCAAAGTTTTTCATTATTTTTTTTAATTTACAGCCAAAAAACATCGGAAGGTTATTTTTGCGCCACCTTGTATGTAACTTCATTTTGTACCAATTAGTACCAGTTCAGTTTTGTGAGGGCTACCACCCACACCGTGCTGGCGATATTGCGGGCTTATTTAAGGCGTTTTGTAAGAGTTCTTTGAAAGTGTTTAGATGCTTTCCTGAGATTGCTACAGCAATATCGTCCGCAAAAGCGATCGTCGTGCATCCCTCCGCTTCCAGGAATATCAGTAGAGTACTAACTACCGAATTCCAAAAAAAATTGGATAGGACGCCACCTTGTCGGGTTCGCTTAGTTCAAAATGGTAAGAATCCAGCTGCTTATCGAGAGCTGCTTCTGTAGATTGCGTTCTGTTAATTGAAATAAATATTTTCTTTTCTGTGGCAATGAATGATGGGACATATAGAGAGGTGTTTCTAGAAGCTTCCTTAAAGAGACGGCCTTTTTATTTTAGGCAATTTTTGACAAGTCTTGGTATTTTATTGGGCATGGCAACATTTCAAACTAAAAAAAAAATACGTTTTGTGGATTAGAATTTTTTAATTTTTTATACCCTCCAGAGGAAGGTATATTCACTTTGCCAATACATTTGTAACGCCAAGAAGGAGTCACCGGAGACCTCATAAAGTATTTATATATATTCTGAATCAGAATCACATTCTGAATCGATTTAGCCATGTCCGTCTGTCTGTCTGTCTGTCTGTCTGTCTGTCTGTTGAAAGCACGATAGCGCCCAAAGTAATTGACGTAGGTGAATGAAATTTGGTGAAAAGACTTCTTTTTATCGGCGTCAGGTTGGTATTGAAAATGGGCTATGTCGGTCAAGTAGTTCTGGTACCTCCCATACAAAACCAATATTGGACCCATATGTCTCTCTGTCTGTTGAAAGCACGATGGCGCCCAAAGTAATCGACGTAGGTGAATGAAATTTGGTGAAATCACTTCTTTTTATCGGCGTCAGGTTGGTATTGAAAATGGGCTATGTCGGTCAAGTAGTTCTGGTACCTCCCATACAAAACCAATATTGGACCCATGCCTCTCTGTCTGTTGAAAGCACGATAGCGCCCAAAGTAATTGACGTAGGTGAATGAAATTTGGTGAAAGGACTTCTTTTTATCGGCGTCAGGTTGGTATTGAAAATGCGCTATGTCGGTCAAGTAGTTCTGGTACCTCCCATACAAAACCAATATTGGACCCATATGTCTCTCTGTCTGTTGAAAGCACGATAGCGCCCAAAGTAATTGACGTAGGTGAATGAAATTTGGTGAGAGAACTTCTTTTTATCGTCGTTAGGTTGGTATTGAAAATGGGCTATGTCGGTCAAGTAGTTCTGGTACCTCCCTCACAAAACCAATTTTGCATGACTTGTATGCAGTGGAGGGTATCAAAGCATCGGCCAGGCCGATGATAACACTTTTACTTGTTTTTTAATAAAGGTTTGAATCGTTAAGACCTTTTTTTTTGTAAACGTAAATAAAATACATAAAATGAATTTGGATGGTAAAAACTTTTTTATGGCCTGAAAGAACAGTGTCTGGCATTAAATTTTTGGATATAATTTTCTATAAAAGTTCACCGCGACTGCGCCTGACATGGTCCATGCTGAAAGTCCAATTTTTGATCACAGCTTCCAGCGTTGCTATTGTTATTTGCCGATTGTTGGCTTTCATATCCTAGGTAGCAGCTGGCTTCAGTTTAGCTGCGTAGTTCACTAGTCAGATTTTTACAACTTGAATCATGAACGCAAACAGTCTTCTTTAAATGAGTCTTCCTATTAATTTAAAAAGAAAAGTCCACAACATACTGAAAACGACTGTCAAGATCGGAAATTTTGGCCTAAAACTATTGTTGGCGTTCCCCTCAAGATAGCATCTAAAAAGCTCCCTACATTTGACTATCGACCTCAATCCCGCTCATTTAATTGCACGATCTTTGGCCTCAGCGGGCTACTTTTCTAATAGGCCCATGTGAGAATCACCTTCCCTACTGTTAATCGCTTCTTTATTACCAACATTAAAGACTCGATTCGGCTGCTCTCAATCGTGAAGCATCAGGTGTAGGTGTTTATGGCTTTACTCACCCACCATAAATATCTCCTCCTCCATTTATGCATATGTGAAGACAAAGCAATCTGGAAGAGCTCTTCAAGCCGGGACATCACCACACATCATCATCGTAAAAGAGAATAAAGAGGTCAAACCGTGTCCTAAGGCAGCACCGACCACCGACAACTATTAAACCGAATGATTTGGTGGAACGTGGAACTGTGTTCCTAAAGTTTAACAACAAACCCAAGGCTTCACCTTCCTCACCGCACTCGATCGGCCATACAATCCCAAAAGCACTAGGGACAGCAGAAAAACAGAAAAAAAAAAAAAACAGAAAGTTGTCCCATGAGTCATTGTCGCTGCTGCAGAATGAACATACCCGTAGTCCCCTTCCCTCGCCGGCCGCCTGAAAACTTGTTAGTCATGGAGGACGGCGACATTAACAAATTCGGCTCCACGGCTCAAGTGGGGAAATATCAATTTGCTTCACCACTAAACCGTGCGCGCAGTGAAATGACAGCCGCCGCTCATTCGAACCACACGATGCATCTTCATGTGTTGTTGCAGGCCCCTCAGACAGAGGTAGCCACCAGAGACAGGGAGTCGTTAAAAAACACCGAACAAGGTCAATAGGTTGGGTTTTATTGTTGTTGTTGTTTGTGTCCAAAAGTAGAGCGAAAGCTCTCCCTTGGTGTTCGTTTTCCCTCGTCTTGTGCTTACACACGCCAAGATGCAAATTAATTGCGATGTGTCCCGCCTCATCTTTGGGTCGCTTTTTTTAACGGCGCAAGGTTGCGGCGCAGAACACCAAAAGAAATTCGCTGTTTATCCGAACCCGACCCAAGACAAAGCCAAACAGTAAGGCATGCTAAAACAACAACAGCTTGAGATATTTTGTTTTTTTGCGGTCAAGTATGGATACACTCATCCGGCGCTGCGGAGAGAAGATCCAACATAAACGTAGAGCCAAATAGAAGAGGAAGAAAAAAAAATGTCGTAAACACCTACGGGAGGTAGTTGAACGTTATTTCTTGTTAACGACTCAACTAAACCTCGTCCAAGTTGCTTTGCTTAGAGAATAAACAAAGACACACCAGCTGCTGGCTCTCCATTGAGTATCTTTGGGTATTTTTTTTTTGATTTCATTTTCCGTGCCAACACCCTGAAACTGGTTCAAAGAAAGAAAATTTCGTCGGAGTTCAGGCTTAGAACTGGCACACATGCACAGAAACCGATCCGATAGAGAAGGACAGAGTGCGAGGAGGAGACTGCACAAAGTAACCCAACCACTCTCAATCACAGCGCTTAGCTGCAAAGCACGCTCGAAGGTGTAGTCGCCCAAGCCGAACATGTTAGTTAAAGACAGCGGCATTGCATTTGTGTGCAAGCGTTTTGCTTGCCAACGTTGCAAATTCAGTTGTTGCAACTTGCAACTATACATGCGGGCCATGTGTGCTGGTTATCACAGTGGCACCAAGTCGGTAGAGAAGAAGTTTGCAGGAGTTGTCGTTGATTTATTGTAAGACGCGATTTGAACCAATTAAGCACCATGAACATGAAGTCACAGGGTGGCACAACTTGGACTTACTGCGGTGCAAAGTGCGTTCAACTTTTTTAAATGTGATATTTTTGGTTTGTGTTTTTTATTTTATATTATGTGCGGTAAATAGGGTTTTGCGAATCGCCTCCAATATTATATTTCTGTCAACATTAATTGCTTTTCGTAAAGACTGTTTATTTGGCTTTTGCATGAAAATCATATATCGTTTTTAGACTTCAATGTGTTATGATGAAAGGCCAAGCGATAACGTTTTTCTCAGGAGGTCCAGGCTTGTCCCGAAAGAAGAACCAGACTTTGGGTTGCGTTGCAGTTTGTAAGTTGTTACATTTACTGTACTTTTAGTAAGACTCCTTAACACGATTTTGAGAAAACTTTAACAATAATTGGATACGGTACCTCTTGCTTATGCAAGGCTACTATCGCTTGACATTTACTTCCAATTTTTTTGTCTTAAGCGCCCAAAACGACTTGAAGACTTTTCACTAACTCAAGTTACGCTCACAATTTTCCATTTAATCACAACTCCAATCAAATGACAAGTGATTAAGTCCCTCGACAGATTTCAAGAGCACTTCCTTGATATAGTGACACAAAAGCCAGCATTTGGACGAATACCAAAATAACACCTCTTATTGGAAAGCTCTTTATAAGATTCCCTTACGACGCCTTTGCGATGTTGTTTAGTTAAACATCGTGTAAGGATTTACGCAGCCTATACCTTCGTGGCTTTCCCGGGCACTCATTCCGTCATTCAGACGATTATCGTCGAAACGATAGACCTCCAAAAACAAGAAACTATAGCAAATTCGGGCAGAATATAACTTTGTATGGTCATCAAAGTTTCAGAAACGATTTCGTCGGGGCGATTATTTTTATGCGGAATCTGCCCCCGAAATTGTTATAATTATAAACATTTTTCCCAGGTAACTTTACTAAACGAGGTTTATGTCTAAATAGAAAAGAATTTCGATAAACTATAGCAGAAAACACTGAAATCTATTACGTTTTGCTCTGAAATCGACATCAGCTGTTTTGGACATCGTTAATAAAATCATTTTACAAAATAAGAAGTCAATTTATCTGGCACAATTCCGAAACTTCTTTGGAGGGACTGCTGAAATATCAACCTGCAATCAAATCTATGCGTGTTCCTATATCCAATTACTCCTCATCCAATTCCTCCAAGCAGCAAAATAAGCTGAAGAAATAGTACTACGATTCTACGTTTCCCCGCCTTATGGGCAAATGTAAAGAGAATTTTTTTTAAAATAATTGAAAGGCATGATGACAGTATTATTTCCTTTGTAGAGCTCTTCAAATGCTTCTCAATAAGTCTTGAGGAAATATCGAGCAGAACGTGGGCGATGTCTTCAAAAGCATCCACTCTTATCAACACTTTTAACAGCGGTCCAAAAAATTTATTTCCTAGGAAGCCTCATTGTACGCGAAAAACTGCTCAGTTTAATGCTGCCCTTATCAGTTTTTCTACAGAATAGGTCCTTAGATTTATTTCTGCAATCGACCGCGCAAAACAAGTTCTGAATTCTCTTAAGAACATCAGAGAAAATAACGACGAGGGTTTTCAATCCGCATCCCAACTTACCGAGGACTTATTTCAGGTTGAATTAATAGCTCCAAGAACTTCATTGAAACAACGCGTTCCAATCCAGAAACCTATTCTACTGAAGAATATTTCAGAGTGTCTATACTGATTCCTTGCATAGATTCGTTAATATTTACAAAATCTTACGGACAGATTTATGGTCCACGAAGACGTTCTACCATCGTTTCAAGCTATTCTCCCTGCTAAATGGAAAAGCTAACTTGTTATGCAATGCAATTTCGTTGTCAGCTGTGAAAACTGAGTACCTACATTCTTTGGTGCAAAAAAATATCGTCGAGTGATCCTTCTACCGAAGTTCTGAAATTGTTTGATATTATGTGACAAGACTTACTTTAGAGAAATAAACTTCTTGCTTACGGTTTTGGCCACGCTTCCAGTGACCACAGCTAGTGTTGAACGACAATTTTCTACTATGAAAAAGATTAAAACAGTGTCCCGGAATGCAAGATTAAGCTCACTTGCTATGACATCTGTTTATTCTAATATTCATGTGGATCCAGGTAGGGTGATTGATCACATGCCAAAATAAATAAATAAATGAAGACGTCTTCTTCTTTGACAAAAAGGTGTATAAAAAAAATAATTTAAGTATGTTCGTTTAAGTACATATGATTTGGAAACTAATAAAAATATATGAGTTGGAATATATATACAGGGTTATCGCGAATAAATTCCGATGGAGATGTTTCCCTTGTCAGCAATGTAAATCAGATTGCTGATTAGGAAACATTCCCGGGGAAATTTTATTCCCGATAGGGGTGATAGTTTTTTGTTTGAAGAATTCCTCCTAAGATTTGGAGGCAAACCCCCCCGGAAACAAAATCCTGGCTACGGACTGTCTGGTACCTCCCATACAAAACCAATTTTGCATGACTTGCATGCAGTGGAGGGTATCAAAGCATCGTCCAGGCCGATGATAACACTTTTACTTGTTTTCTATATCAATCTTAATAAAATCAAAACAATAAATCGGGTATGAATCAGTACCATGAGAGGCATATATTTACATCAACTAAAAATTTCACAAATTCCAATATAACGTAAAAGAGGCCAGCACACAACTTTTTAAGAAGTTCAATTCTAATATTCTTAATCAAAAATATGTGCAATGAATTTATTTTAGTGTCGACTTTAAAGCTAACAATTGCGAAATTTGTATGAAAGATATAGCCACTGTGAAATATTATAATTTGGAGTCGTAGTTAAAAAGGGTTTTTGGTGAGGCCCATTTAGTATAACATTTCTGTCATTGGTATGTGTTTCTTTTTTGTACTGGTCTGAAGGATCTATTTTTAAAAAAAACTATAGTAACATTTTTTTGCTTAAAAAATCTACGAAGGTGTAGGAACTTGTGTTTTTTGTTATTATTAACATTTCAAATCCTACTACAGTACTTTCTCGATTATCGCAAGACCTAAATTTTCATCATTGCTGACGTTGTAATCGAAACTTTTTAAAAATTCTACACCGATAAATTTATTTTTTGTTTATTACAGAATTATAAACGAAGTAAATACAATCGACCTTATCAATAGCCATTTTTAGTTTCGACTCAAAATTTTAGTAGTTCACAGTGGCTATATTTTCCATACAAATTTCGCAATTGTGAGCTGCCGTAAATTTAAAGTCGAGACTTAAATTTGTTATTATTACGGCGCAATATGTTCGCATTGTTTAAACACTTAAGTGTGCTATTTTGTGAACTCCTTATTAATATCACAATTTACCTTAAGAAGTTTTAGCAACAACCTCACTCATTGCAACTTCCCCCGATTTCTGTTAGTTGCGACAATCGAGAATGCGCAGCATCATTAGTACTCGTATTATCGCTATTTATATGGGTTTTTGAGACTGACGATTATCCAAGTGCAAAAATGCAGATTTGTATTGGGCAACAGTGCTTCCAAGTACCCACGTGTATGTCGAGGTGTGGATTTGTGTGCTGGCTGTAGTGACGTTTCGCCTCGCAGCCGCAGCCTCTACTTACGTAAACCAAGTTGGTTGAGGTCGCTCTCCTGATGTGGGTCTTCCTCTACTTTGTTGTCCCCCAGGTGTGAATTCAAAGACTTTTCGGACTACAGCTGCCCCAGACACAATACATTGTTCAAAACTTAAATATTTAGTACAATGTAATCCAATTTAAATTGAGCTTTATTGCGACCCATAAAGTGAACCGAATATCATCCGAAGAAATTTTCTGTCAAGCGTCCCAAGTGGCTTGCGTCCGGTTTCGATATAGATCCATGAACATCTACACCAAAGATCAGAAACGGTGAGGTTAAGGTCTGTCGGAGAATATTTCTTTGGTTCTATAACCTTTCGAAATTTTGTATTTTCTTAGGGAGTCCATTTTTAAATTTTTAAGGTACAATACGAGAAATAATGGTTGAAAATCCGCCAATTAAAAAGGTGGCCTAACAGGTTCGTATGGCCTAGTTTCGCGTAACCGATCGTTTTTATTTTTTCGGTCGAAGGAAAGAGACCCACGTTGCACACCATTTCTGATGAATGGTTGCGCCCA
This sequence comes from Cheilosia impressa, assembly GCA_948293265.1. NCBI lineage: Eukaryota > Metazoa > Arthropoda > Insecta > Diptera > Syrphidae > Cheilosia > Cheilosia impressa. The sequence goes on from OX411883.1 coordinate 41,456,130, forward strand.
GTGTTGTTATATCGTGGGATATATCTCTTTTTGGGGAAATTCGATGGCCGAAAAGCCTTCCGTCAAAAAAGGGAATTTTAGGAATCTGAAAAATCTGCCAACAACTCTGTTGCGCCATTTATCCGAAAGGCTTATTAAATATTTAGAGGAAGTCAAGATCTTTTGCATCCTCGTGGAGCGACTGTCATCTGTAAATACCCGTCTAGACTAAAAATGTCACCTCAGTTTAATTACAGCTCCAAACTCGCGACTTTCATCAGTTTTTCTTGCCGATTTAATGAGAATCTTCCCAATGATTGACTTCGTTTGTAGACCACACCATGTTCCACTTTAAGGCACCCCTGTGCCATCAAAGTTTACTCCCATTTCTGTCGACCTGCTATCATTATACCAATTAAATCAGTGTGTGTACCAGCATCGCGTTTCCCTCAATAGATTTCCTTATTCCAATTCCCAGTTCATTAGGCAAAACTGTTATATGCCCACTTCTCACAATGTAAATTCGCATCTCAAGGAAAAGTTCCAAACTAATGAGACGACCCATACAGACATTAAACAGCCAACAGGCATGCCACCGCCATCGCCACATGGGCAGCGAAAAGTCGCAATCGCAAACGTACCTTAAACTCGGTGGTTTTAAATTTTGTGCGGTGGCCAAGATGAAAAAGGCGAAGGAAAGAGGTGTTGCAATAAGGAGTACTGCCAGTTGGTTTGACACGTTTTGCGGGACTGCTGCGCTTCTCTTATACGCGAGAACGTTCATCGTTGTCGTTAAAATTGAAGCACGCATTACATTTAGCAATTACACGCGAGGCACTGTACGCTTTGATGTGTTGGTCCTGGAATTCGTTAACTTCCTACCTTCTTGTGATTCGTTTTCGTCGTGTTCTTCGTTCTCCGCCGCCTTATGTGTGCACGATGCATATTAATAAAGGTGAGGTGATGTATAGAGAAAACCTGGAGTATGAGTCATAGTGCGGAAATGCTTTCGACAAGGAGGAGCATGGTAGTCAAAGTCTGTTACTGAGATGCCTTCAAATAAGTAATAATCTTTCGAGTTGTTTATTGTTTAGGAGTCGATGACATTGGTTAGAGTTTTGAATCGCAATACACATGGGCAGAGGAGGGCTTGGCGCGTGTTGTGCAGAAAATTGTGAAATGTGCTGCCATTTGAAGGCGCAGTGGACTGACAACGAGCTGATATTAATTGCAGAAACGAATGACGCCCGACAGCTTTGGGTTTCGAACTCTATAAAATAGCTACCTGCAGTAAGGAATATGGTTTCCGTGATTTGTGAACAGGTCTTACATACACTTAGACGAATTAAGAACTAAAGTGGACCTTAACACTGACTGTAGAGGCCGTGTTTCTTGTCGTAAGAGGTTCTTATATCTGAGTATACCTGCGTCACACTATCGAAGATGTGTCGCATCAGCATGAGTGGTTCGTTTAAAATGAGTCAGTGGAGTATATCCTGGTCTCAAAGATCGTCCGGCTTACAATTCCCTGGGACGGTGTAGCAACAGACAAATGAAGTTGTACCTGTTAATTTATCTCATTTGTGATTCTAGGCCATCTTCTATCGCTTTAGATCTTATTACCCTGGGTGACAACTTGACTGTCAAAAATATGACGAAATGCGTCATTCTCTGGTATTGTACTAATCCAAAACCAATCCATGCTTTGACTGGCAAAAGGATTGGCTAAGGTGGAAAGCCTTTGCAGTGGCGACTTCACTTCGAAGTATTTCGAGCCATCTGTCAAAATTGGTACTGATCTACCGCTCATATTGTTGAAGACTACTAAGAAGTTGAATCTGTGTGTTGTAGGCCGTGATTTTTGAAGAATATTAGAGGAAGGAGGATAGTATGGCCCATTTATAAGGCTTTTCAGTATTTTTACAGTCCATCTGGAATCCATAACGACTTTCTATCTATCCTCAGTCACAGTCCTGCTCAGTTTTCTATAGTTTGACACAGTCATCGGTATGGTTTCACATTATGAATTTGGAGTTCTTGCTGATTAGATTAAAATTTCCTTATAGCTAATAGAGTCATGTGCAGACCTCCCGCGGTTTCGTCGTCGTCCTTATAGAGAAGAGTCTCGGCCTGAAAGTTGGCAACGACACCCAAGCCTTCAGATGTGAATTTTTTAAGGTTCAGGGATTCTCTTGATTTACTATGGCAGATTAAAGGATAAAGGCTTAGACGTTGCACCCAGAATTGTTTTTGGAACTTCTTCATTAAAAAACTGTGGGTGCAACTCAAAAGCATGCGGGAAAACTTAGACCCCATTTTTTGAACCGAGATCTCTCTAATTTGTCTAAAGTTCAGTTTTAGGATCAGTTTTTGCTAATGAAACCCTAGCTGAAGGTATCAGAAGTTTGATTTGAGGCTCGGTGAATGTTTTTGCTCGTTTGACTGAAAGAAAGTCATTGCCAGTCCACATTGACTTGCACTTTCGTAAACCCTAACACTCCGCCAATTTCAGTACTGGTCGAGCGAAAATATGTTTAGGTGGATGTTATTTTTTAAAGTTTGAGTTGGGACTTAAAAATCATCATCTTGAGCTTGTCTGACTTTTGATTATAGCAATTGACAGATACGGTAGCCTCGTTTGCAAATAAACTTAACTTATCTTTATAATAAGACATCACCACTATCGCTCTATCGTCAACTAGTCCTATCATTTTTGCCTCCAGTTACCATAGAACATGATGTTTATGATTTTCTAATCTACAGGCCCAAAAACGGAGCCCTGTGGTTCGCCAGCAGTAATAAATATACTCGTCGGTACATTTGTCGGGTCGGAAGGTCCCTTGTTGCAGGCAGAGCTAAATTGCTTTACCAAGATTGTAAAATAACACCTTTATGGTTTTATGGGGCTCTCGATCTGAACCTGAATGATGTCTCGGCACGACTTCTAAAAACACCCGAACCTCTTGCATTTATTCCGGATCTACAGGCGCATACAGCCCACGCGTTTACCTGCGGCAATGTTATAGGATTTTGTCTTTTGCCTTCCCTTATTATTGTGTTTAGGATCTTTTGCATGAAGCTAGTTTGGAGGGGCATAGAAGCTATATTCAGCTGAGTACTTAAAATCTATATATAAAAATATATATATAAGGTTTATACCCCTTTAACTTTTAAAGCTTGAAACATGATTGCCTTCACAGAAAATGACAGATAAGACCTTAGTTAGGAAGGCTTCACCCTCTGTAGATAGCGCAGTTGAGAGGCTCTCCTTTTTTCAGCTGAAATTCATTTTAAACATGCATTCTTCTTACATGAGTCGGTGTACGCTGCTTACCAAATCGCCATCCATTGCATCAGTGGTTAGGTAGTAGCAATGGATCTCGGTTTCGACCCCCATAAGAACACTCATATGGCACCTTAAAGTCTAGGGATCTGTTGCGTCAACAATTTTTTTTGAGTAACTCTTGGCAAACTCAAGCCTTGTTGGTCTTTTTGTTTGTCGTTTTGCCTAGCACCGGGATGCGTAGGTCTTTGTCACAGGAGTGGTTTCTTCGAAAGAACTGTGATTCTACTGCAAGGTTACCTTTAAAGATTCTTATACGGGCCTGCATGCAAAACACACCTGTGAGCACTGAAGCCCATAAACGCGTTTACCATCCGTATAATCTCTTTCAGAACCGTACCCCATGCGGAATTTTTACAAACATCATCCTCACTAATCTTACAAAGTATGCGCTGGCTGCGGCTTTGAAAGTCTATGATAACCTTGCTCACTCATAATGGACACGCAAAATTGGCACATCACACAAAGTACCACTTAGCGAACGCTTTGTTCTTTCGATTGTATCTCACTGTGCTTGATGGCTACCACCTAATGAAGCAATTAAGTACTCAGCTGAGCTAGAAAGCTTGACACATCGCCATCGCCGATGCCTTGAATCACGAAAAATTAATCATCGCCAAACTATCTGTCGAAGTGCTATATACCGGCTTCCAGATAACCTCCAATACACGACCGAAACAGACAGCAATATGGCCAACTATTAGATAACATACATGTGCAGAGCATAGACCGCCATGAATCACCCTGTAATTGAGTTGCTTCGCTTCGAAATGTTTTTGCTTTTTTTTGTTTCAATCTGCCCACCACAATGCAGTATCAAATCAAAATCCAGTGCTGTCTCTTTCTGGTGTGTAACTTGAAACAGCAACGCGCACACACACAGTGTAGAGAGGATCGGTGCTTCAGGTGACGGTGACGCGAACAAGCGGCCTGGAGAAGTCGAGGGCGGACGGCATGTGCGTTGCTGCGCACACATTATGCTTGGCCTGGTTAGCTGTTTGCAATTGCTGCCTCTCTGCCAATGTGTAGCTACACTGGGAGGTGACTCTGACTGGTGGACGGTGACTCGCTCACATGCTTTGCACGAGAGTTCACCTTGCGGGGTACCCTCTGCCTGCACCCATATGGTATAGGTGTACACCAGGCCGGCACTCGACTCTCGAGACCTCTAGCGATAGACCGTCACCGTGTTCTGTCTTCTGTGGTCTGCAGAGACTCGACTCCAGGATTAGTTGGCCGTTGCTGTCGCACCATGATGGTTCTTGTTCACGGAACCGCGGCGCGTTTTTTAATCCGTTCTTGAGATGCTCCCTCCTCGTAATGGTCTAACTCGCTCATTTCGTCGAACTAGTCTGTATGATTCATGTGCCCCGACAGAACAAGGACACCGCTGTGCCTTCTTGCTGCCAAACGTTATTTATTTTCGTGTTCGGTGTCCACACGGCTAAATAAAGTTCTCAACCAGTTTCTTCGCTTCGATGTATGGAATTTACAACAAAAACAAAACCGAGAACCGCGCGCTCGGCACAAGATTGCAAAAATAGAATCTTATCTGAGTTTTTGCACACCCAGTCTCGCGCTGTCATTTCAGTTAGTGGAATAAAACACAAAACGTTCTAAAAGTTGGGTCGAATGTCCTTCAAAAAAAAAAATAAAAAAAATAATAACATAATAACATAATTTCTCGCTCCAGAGTGTGTGTGTGCGAGAGAGTGAGAAGTTATAGTTGCTAGTGCATGAGTACCCATATCTCGCATTCGGATATCGGCAGTAAAGTTGACAAAAATTAGCACAAAGATAATCGACATGAAATCGTTTCTTTTCTGAATTCGAGTGCGTTTTTAGTGTGTGTTTGTTTGTTTGGGGAATTTTGACAAAAAGCAAAGCAGATTCGCCGAACGACCGTGAGCGCTGAGGAATCCGATGACGTTATGGGAACGAGTAAGTTTTCACCTTTTTGATTAGTAGTAAGTTTGTTGATCGCTTATCGGGTGTGTGCGTGTGTTTTTTTGTTGTTGGTTGATTTGATGGGTCTTCTTCTTCTTACCTGGTGCAGGTGTTCACAGAAATTGTTGATAAGATTTGTAGAATTGTTAGGGGGGAAAAAATATACCGAGTATTTGCTCACCGATGGTGGTAGTGTTAACCTGAAGGTCAGAATGGCTTTAGGAAAACGCAATGGAACCGCTTTGGTGAGTGTGTTTTAAGTCAAAAGTAAGCCATCAAAGCGATCTGCAGTGAAGACGAGTCTTTGGGTGTTTGTGACCATAGAAGTGGAGCAGATAGAATGTTGTTTGTTGTTCTCAAGCACTCTGAAAGTTTTCTTTTCAAAAGACATTTACAACTGAACTGATTTCCAATTGTAGGTTTGAATTGTCGATTCATTTACTGCAAAGGGATTTAAAGTATTTTCGTCCTTTGGATGGTACCAAATTGGGACTGCAATGAGTGGCAATGAGAGCGCCATCTGACGGACGGATTTCGTTGGTGGATGAAAGTGACGCATAAAAGTGAATTGTCGCCTTTGACAGTTGCGTTTGGAAGTCTGACATTGTGTTTACTTCAAAGGCTAGCATTGCCTCCTTCATTATATTGTTGGGGTAAAGCACAAAGATCAGTGAAGTCGAGCAGCAAATGCTTCGAGCCGAGCGTCCATACCTCAAGTGGTTGATCACCTTAAACTTACTTACTTAGGCGCCACTGCATTTGGCTGGTCCCAAGACAACTGCCACCATTTTCCTTATATTGGATGAAGTCATTTTGTCATCTTAGTTGAGATCTTTCTCTACAAAGGCTGATGATAGAATCGAAGCATGTGTGCCGGAACGTTAATGTTGATTTGATCTAGGCCATAGGCCATTCACACACCCAATGAGCATTTTTTGTTTGGTGTACAGCTCTTGTAGTTCTTTGGCAACTCAAGCAGGACCGAGTTGCCTTTGTTTGGTGGAAAGAGGGCCTTATTGCACAGCTGCTTTTTTAGCTCAAAGACAGCGATGAAAATTGATGAATTAGTTCCTCACTAACTCAAAGTTGTAGCTGGCTGTTGTGACATTTTGTCCCTTCTTGTTGACAGCACATTTATGTCGCTAAACTCATAGGATTCCAAGCTATGCAGTCTGTATCATGAGTCAGGCTTCCTCAAGGTAAATTTTTCCCAGCATTATAGGCCCGTATGAAAAAAAGTTCATACCTAGGTGGGGCGTTGTTTGTCAGGTCTGTGCGACTACTATTTCAGGTAGCGCAGTGGAAAAAACTTCAAATTTCATGTTTTTTCAGGGATCGAACCTCAGACCCCTTGTTCAGTGGCACAGCGCACTAACCAATCCGACCACATAAGTTGATATTATTCAAATTCAACCGTGACAGCACTTTAAAATAGGATTCAGTCAACAATTTGTCGTTTCAAAACCATAAAATGTGTCAGTTTCTCTAAATAACTTTTCAACTCTTCTGATCTTGCTACGATATATAAAGCGTTTAAGCGTTTAGCCTCATAAAATGTACCTTCCAGGCTACGGGCGGACGCCATCATTGGTTCGATTACTCCTGCTCTATCGATAGTCATTTAAATGGTAATCATTTTTCGCAACCGAAAGCAATTAAGTTCAGTGATCAGTTCACTGGTTAGCTATTTCGCTTTTCACATACGCTCATTCTTTTTATTTTATCACGCACATTTAATGTGCGCTAATAGATGGCAGCTTGGCTCACTATTCGTGTCCTTTCTTCAGCTTTTTTACAAAATTTTTCTTTTTTTTTTGTGACGAAAACGTATGTATGAATGAGAATAAGTTTATTTTCGCACAAAAGGGTGCGTTCTAAATAAAATCTCATTCCAGATGTGCGTTTAGGTAATTCCATTGCCCCAGAACCTAGATTTGAAACTTAAAAACAATTCGAATAAGGATTATGTGCGCAAAACGATCAGTTCAAATATGACATGTCTGTTACTTTGCTTTTATCATTTCCAAAGTGCTATAGAATATTAAGCAGTAGAAACATGTGCCAATCATATCATAAACAAATATAATAAACGTTTCATCAACGCAAAATTAATACCTCCTCAAGGCAATTAACTCATTTTAAGGCACGTGCTTCACCCGAATTTTAGTTTTCATCTGCTATAACTTTTTCGCAAAAGCGCACGTAAAATTATAAAAATATTATATGCGATATTTTCTACAAGTGTATTACGAAATCTTTTGACGTTATTACACGGGGTTGTAAAAGTTTAATCGTGGTCATAAAACATCTCCTCGTTTTCACATCATGTGTACGTGGATTTGCCAGATTAGCTAGTGAGAGACAATATTTTTCTGCGCTTATACCAAGGACAACTGCAACGCCCGCACATAAGACACAATGTTAACACTATAAGCATCGTGTAAAACACCCAAGAGTCGTGTCATTAAAGTGCACGTTGTGAGATCGCGTTTTCTTCTTCCGTGTTTTTCAGAATTTCAATTGCATGGAGTCAGTGTTCTAATTTTAGGTGTTGCAACCCTCGGTGTGGAGAGCGAATAAATGAAACCCTCTTTGTCTCGTTGCAATATTTATTAATCAAAGAATATCAATCTATTCCAAATTACATTTAATACAAAAAAAAGGAAAAGTGCAGCGTGCACCAAATAAGTTGAAAAAAAGGAATGACAGACCGATGACAGCTGAGCGATGATCGTTCAGTGGTGGTCGAACTTGAAAACCCGGTGATACCAACTAATTATTTATTGCGGATGCAACACCTCCCCTTTTAGATGGAGGCGAAGGTGGGCTATACCTCTCAGGTGCACGGCGTTTTCTACCTGACCTTCGGGTCTGTATCTGCGGCGTCAGCAATCTGTCGTTAGTTAAACCCTCGTAGTTACCTAGACTTCGATTTATGATAGTTGTTGTTGGATTAGTAGATGTTGATGTCTTATCCGGAGTTGATGGCAATTCAAAGTCTGCCATAAGTATCTCGATAGGCAGTCGATCATCGTGCGACTGACTGCTCTGCCCAGCCGAACATCTACGTCTGAGTTGATTTGCGTGCGCCCGAACAAGTTTGGCTCTTGTGTTGACCATGACGTTATAGTTAACAGCTCCGATTCTTTCGATTATCTCGCCGGGAACCCAACTGCTTTTGTTGAACTTGTAGATCTTTACGAAGATCTTTTCCCCTGGACTGAAGTTCCTTTCCTTCGCTCCGTGATGGCGGTTAAACTGTTGATTTTGTTTATCATTGGTAAGGCCTTTAACCGGAGGGCAACTTTTGAAGAGACCGTTTGAGTGTGTCGACGAATCTCTCTGCTTGTCCGTTGGATTGGGGGTGGAATGGCGCAGTTTTAATGTGATCAATGCCAACAGAATCGCAGAAAATTTTGAACTGATGACTACAAAACTGCGTTCCGTTGTCCGATACAAGTGTTTTTGGATAACCGTGCCTTGAAAAAATTTCCCTCAATATGTTGATGGTTGAAGTTGTAGTTGTTGAGGTAGTGGCAATGATTTCAGGCCACTTCGAGTAAGCATCTATGATCAGCAGGAAATAGGTGTTCTGTATAGGTCCGGCGTAATCTATGTGAACTCGTTCCCAAGGTTGTGATCCTAAAGGCCACGACTGAAGTGTGGTTTTGACTGGTGACTTTGCTACCAATTGGCAATCTGTGCATCGCTTCACATACTGCTCAATGTCCTTGTCGATTTGCGGCCAGTAAATATACCCTCTAGCGATAGCCTTCATCTTCTCGACGCCGGGGTGTCCACGATGTACTTGGTGAAGAATCTTGGTTCGGAAGCGTTCTGGAACGACAAGTCTATCTCCGAACATAATGCAGTCATTAACTAACGACAAAGCTTCGCGTCTGTTGAAGTACTGGAGCACAGCTGGAGATATTTCATTTTTGTTGGGCCAAGTCGTTCTGATGAATTTGCTTACTTGTAGTAGGACCGGGGATCTCATTGTTTCACTGCGCACCATATGAAATGTAAGTGGCAGTTGTTGAATGGTATGTGTCAAATCAGCAGAAGCGTCGTCTTCTACTGTGGTGCTCGCGATGACGTACTCTTCCGTGGTGGTTTGCGAGTGTTCACCAATTAACCGTGATAAGACATCTGCATTACCAAAATCTGTAGTTGATACGTATTCAATTGAAAAATCATACCTGAGTAGCATTAGCGCCCAACGTTGCAGTCGATTGGCAGTGTAGACTGGGATGCCCTTTTTACAACCAAATATAGATAGGAGTGGTTTATGATCAGTTTGAAGTATGAAGTGACGTCCTAGTAGCATTCGATGAAACTTTTTGATGGCGAAAATAAGTGCTAATCCCTCTTTCTCCACCTGGCTGTAATGTTTCTCACTTGGGTTGAGTGTTCTCGAAGCATGTTGGATCGGTTTGACACTTCCATCTTCGAACCGATGAGAAATGCAGGCGCCGATACCTGTATTGGATGCGTCCGCTGCTACTATTATCGGTAATTCGGGGTTGTAATGAGTGAGACCCAGATCCGAAGACAGTATACGTTTGAATTGGTTAAAGGCATCTTGGCATTTCGCTGTCCATTTCCACTGAGTATCCTTGCAAAGTAATGCGTGAAGTGGACCGCTCAAGTTGCTGATGTTAGGTATGAAACGGCCATAGTAATTGATAGCCCCCAGAAAGGACCTAAGTTGAGATATGTTTTGCGGTTCTGGCATTGACGCAATGGCTTTGGTCTTATCCGGGTCAGGCTTTAATCCACTAGAGCTGATAACATGACCTAAATAGTGCAGCGAAGATGTGACGAAAGCACATTTGTCCAATTTTATGCGAAAACCATACTCTTGCAATTTCGAAAGAACGGCATAAAGTCTGTGTGTGTGTTGCGCTGCTGATTCTCCGGAAACCAGAATATCGTCCAAGTAAGCAGAAACGCCATCGAGACCGGAAAGCATTGTGTCCATAAGCTGCTGAAATGCACCAGGTGCTGACTTCACTCCAGGTGGCAGGCGATTAAAACGAAAAAGCCCCCGGTGTGTGTTGATAGTGAGCCAGTTTTTGCATTCGTCATCCACTTCCACTTGAAGGTACGCATCAGACAGATCGATGTGACTGAATACTTTGCCACCCCCGTGTTTTATGAAAATATCCTCTGGCCTTGGAAGCGGGTACTGATGTGGTTGGATGGCATCGTTCAATCCAGTTGAGTAATCGGGACAAATTCTGATTGATCCGTTCGCTTTACGGACGGCTACTATGGGCGCAGCCCAATCAGAAAAGTCAATTGGTGTTATTATTCCGGAAAGTTCTAGACGTTGAAGTTCCTCATCGATTGCTGTTAAAGACGCATATGGTACTGGACGTTTACCTCGAAAGATCGGTGTGACATTTTCCTTTAGATACATCTTGGGTTTAAACTTTGCGCAGTGGCCAAGGGTGGCAGTAAAGAGGTCTGCGAATTTCTTACAAATGTTTCTAATCTCTTGTTCCCTTGATGTGCCTTCTGTTTTTTGAACTGATTGGCAAATGCTGTTCACTGGTTGATCCCAAAGTCCAAACTCGTCCAAGGCATGGCAGGTTTGCTCTTGTATCCAAAAGTTCAACATCTGCATTAAAAGATCCAAGCATTTTGATGAAATTACCTTGAGCATCCTTCACTGTTTGGTCTTGTACGTCGGCTGTTAGAGTTGGTTTGCCAAGCTGCTTCCATATCCCACTGGAAATTATCGTCACGTCTGAAGCGGTGTCTATTTGAAGCTTGATACGTTGACCATTGATTTTGACGTGGACGAATTTCCGATTGACTTGGTGGGTTGAATTTACACTGACTGAATTTGATCGCTGTTGACTTCGATGAATTTTGCGTTTGCTACGAAATGACTGGGTTGTAGCCGTTGCACTTTTCTTTTTATTGTTGGCCCTGTTCGAAAAACAATCACAGTAGCCCTCTTTGTGACCTCGTAGCTGGCATGATGAGCATGTGTGGTCTTTGTACGGGCAGTTGGCGGAAAAATGCATATCACCGCAACCCCAACACGGAGTCCTCGGTGTTGTTTTCGCTGAAGTACTGTGGCTTGCAGAATCGGTGTTACTATTTGAGTTATGATGATGTTTCTTATTCTGCCTGTTGCTGACGGAAATAGCATGCGCCCTGGATGGTGCTGATTCCAACAATTTAGTATCCTGCTTAAGCTTAGACACGCGCTGACACTCCAACAACAAGTTTTCCAGTGTGATTTTTGATTCTTCTCCCGTTTCGAGCAGAGAGAGCAATCTGGATCGAACATCTGCGTCGCTGGCTGACTGTAGACCTTTAACGAAGATCAAGCACTTAAACTGTTCAGCTGTGAGCTTACTGAGTTGAAATTGCTCACAGTTTTTATTGACGTTGCTGGCGTAAGTCGTAAAGTCTTCCAGGCTGCTCTTCGTTGTCTGTAAGCAGCTGAAGCGTAAACTAAACATTGATTCAGACTTACCAAATATACTGCTTAGCTTGTCGATTGTGGTTTTGAAATCGAAGCTCGCAGGCGTGGACGGCAAAATGAAGTTTGCATAGCGAGTATACTCTGAGATTCCAAGTTTTCTCAAGAGAAGACGAACTTTTGCATTGTCGTCCAACGAGTCTGCATCTTTGTCGAATAGACTGGAGTAACGTTCGAACCAGTGAGCGAATGTTATGCCGCTTTCTTCATCGAAGTGAAATTCTTGTATGTTTTTGCATAGGACTTCAATGGTGTATTCCACAGATGATTTTTCCTTCTTCGTGTCCAATACGTTAGCAGATAAGCGATCAATCAGTGTTGATTGATTTCCCATTAACGCTTGGAAAAATGTAATAAAATCCTGCGGAACATGCTGAGGTATTTGAGGTTGTGGATTGGCCATTGCTCACGGTGGAAAATAATCCTTTCTTATTTCCGTAATCCTCGTCGCCACTGTTGCAACCCTCGGTGTGGAGAGCGAATAAATGAAACCCTCTTTGTCTCGTTGCAATATTTATTAATCAAAGAATATCAATCTATTCCAAATTACATTTAATACAAAAAAAAGGAAAAGTGCAGCGTGCACCAAATAAGTTGAAAAAAAGGAATGACAGACCGATGACAGCTGAGCGATGATCGTTCAGTGGTGGTCGAACTTGAAAACCCGGTGATACCAACTAATTATTTATTGCGGATGCAACATTAGGTATAGACAAAACGCGCACTCGATGTCAGTCGTGTGTTTAAAGATTGAATTTGTTTTATTGTTCGAAGCCAAGTTAAAGCAAGCAATTTGACCGGCTCGTCATGTTATCCTATATCGGTCTATTAATAGCATGTGGGTGAGATGAATAAGGATAATGCACGCGACACTCCATAGAGTTCAGTGCGGAACTTAACAGCAATCTCTGGTATTGAAAAAGAAAACTCCTGCCTGGATACGAGACACGACACACGCTATGTGATTTGGCTAGGATACTATTTTTGAGTGGTTTGTTCAACATGCGGTTCGAATAGTGAAATTACTTCTATACATCCCAATGGGTTAACTGTGCTTTTGGTTTGTGGTGAAAGCGATGAAAGGTTAATCTATTTATTTTACGCACGCGAATATTTGAATATTATTGTTATCGCACACTAAATGTGCTCAAAGTCCCTCTCGAAGAGAACTGAGCTGAGTTGTACATGGGTCTATCCTCAAATAGGGTCTGTTCTGCATAAGAAAGTTGTTGTTATATGAAGCTTTTTGTTATCGCACACGAAATGTGCGCAAACAACTTACCAATGTAAACTTCATTATGTACTTTTGCAGTTAAAATCCTTTCGTAATTTCTCACATCGTATGACGATAAACTTGATGTGTTTGCGCACATAAATGTGTGCGTTACCCAATAACAAACCACTTCTGCATGTGCGTTAAGTCAACCGCGAACAGTTGTTATATTCAGCAATCACCCGAAATCTATCGTTTTCATAGGCAGATGTACACTTCCTTCTATCAGAAGTACACAAGGTATCCCACAGTTTCTGTCAAGAGAACCGTGAGTAGTTTAAACTTTGCCTGTAGATACTCACCAAAACATCATAATAACACAGATAAAACCATTTGAAACCTCTTTTTTTTCAATCTTAAAATCCAATGTAATTTAGTGTAGGTATTTAAAGCTTTTTCGACCGAAATGTCTACCATTGTATCCTGTTTTTTTCTACGCCTTGATATGTTTGTACCTCTGCTTGGAGATAGGTCTACTATCAGTAGCAACTTGCAGACCTCTTAAAAAATGTCCCCGGAAAGCTAGTTTCAATGTTTCCTTCTCCTGCAACCAAAGGAATTTCGAGAATGTGCAATAAAATACTTTACGCACATGTGCGTTTGCACTATAGGTCTTTCGATTTGCGCTTTCGATGCGCCCACATTGAAAAGTGATCTTCGAACGTCTGACACAACGCAGTTTATTTGTACACCCGCCAGCAGCCCATCATCCACCACAATTTCCACTATAACCACAAGTTTCTGCACAATTTGATACTTTTCCGCAAAATTACCTTCCACCGTTCACCAGCTTCTTACCGGTGCACTTTTATTGCGGTTTGTGGTCATCGTCGTGCCAGATGTTGCCTTTGCAACAATTTCCTCATCCACCTTTATTTTGCTTCCATTTCCCTAAACACCTCACGACACGGGCTAGCTTCTCTCCAACCACCAGCACCAGTCAACCACCCATGGCATAATAATAAAATTAAAGCAAAAGAACGAATCGAACAAGTTGAAGATAAAGCGAAGACAGAGCCAGCAGCACACGGCAAAGAACTTGCGATCAGGGAGCACTGGACTCAAGTGTCATCGCTTCATAACGGAACCAATGTAATCGAATAAAAGAAGTCAGTGAATGAAAGAATACAACACATTTCCTCGCCTCTCCTCCTACACCATGTTGTGTCGGTCGACGAGTTGTTTCTTGTTTGCTATAGCTTTTTGTCATTCTGCTCATTTCGTATGTAAAACTTATTCAATTCAACAGCAAATGGCGAAATGGGAAAAGTCGTCAAAGAGAGAGAAAATTACAAAAACGAAAAAAGAAGAAACAGCAACGACCGACTCGACGAGAATAAGAAGAAAATGATCGCCACCATCAACGTGTTATTTTCTTGTGGTGCTCGTGCTGGCTTTCTTTCTTTTTCCTCCTCTTTGCTCTTGTCTTTTTCGGGCAAGGTCATCAACGAGACAAAGTCAATGGCCGCTAGTAACCTCTTCGTTTTCATCTCTCTGTCTCTCACGCTGTTTCTGTTTTTCTATGTTTGCTTTTGCTACAACATGCGGGTAATGGTCTTCATCATCATCATCGTCGTCGTCGTCGTTGTGCCATCAATCCACCGTCATCATCAACATCCATTAACTTTTCCGCCATTTTTCCCCGCACCCCGTATATGAGAGTGTGTTTGTGTGGCTCTAATGCCACAGAATCAATGAGTGTTTGGCACTTAACAGCGCGCAGCATGCAGCCAAGCCACAGCACCAGCAACATTCTGTTTTTTTTTTTTCTGTATTTGGAACATCATATTGAAATGGGCGCGGACGGAGAGGGTGCGCATACGAAGCACTAGATAATAGAAATACAAAGAAAATGAAAAATACTGTTTTGTTTTTTTTTCCTTTTGTAATTTGCACTAATGTAAATGAGACTGAGAAATCGTCGTCGTCGTCGCGCGGTCACAATTATAGATCCACATCGTGTAAACGAGCGCGCAACATTTTGCGGGCATTCGCAGTTTTTGAATTTTTTTTTGTTGTTTTGTTTGCAATTCTCATGTTCTCTCGAGTTTTTAATTTATTTTCGAAACAGTTAGATGAGGATTCAACGTTTTTATTTTATTTTTCTCTGCACGCGCATTTCTATCGTTGGCGCACTCATTTTAGGAGGAGATACGCCAGCCAGACCATACGGAACAATGAAAGAGGTGAAGTACCTACTGGATAGTTGTTGCACTTTCCTTTGTTTTGTTTTTGTATGTCACTGAGAAAATTCTTTTGTTTGGCATTTTTATAATGGAAATGGATTTATAGTTGTGTTCTATTGTTTTGGACGAGTTCAGATCGGATAGTTGAAGCTGTCGAGAGCACCAGAGTTATACAAATGAAAATGTATGCGCGAGGGTTTTTAGTGCATGTCAGGCAACATTGTTGAACGAATTAAAGGCCGGATTTTCCATTAGAATGCTTAAGTGCATCGCAGCCTTTCCAACTGAAGTAATGAGACTTGTGTGGATTTATGTCTTTCACTGAACCAAAGTTGGTGCTAAATGTTCGTTACTACTTTTGTTGTAGATTTACTAGGTAAATCTTTGTTTTATCATTAGATCTCATATTCTTAGAGACGCTTTTAGGAGGGACACTATAGCTATTACCCGCCTGTGAAGAATTCAGCTGTTTCTGAAGTATCTTACCTTGTGTCGACTAAAAGAACGCTAAAATGATTTGTCGCAAATAGTGGGTGTCTATATAAAGCGCTTTAAGCCAAGCCAGTCCCGCCCAGATTTTGTAAAGTGCCTTGCACCAACAAAAAAGAACTTGTTGCCATCTCTTGTTAACTGCATAACCTCTGCTTATAATGAAAATGGGTCTTGGGTCTAACATATATCACAAAGAAAGTGAAGCTAAATGCCTTCCGAATGGGGACTGTTGTTGAATATCTATGTCCTCTAGGTCTCTAGAAAGTCTGTTTAGCTGTAAGAATTCGATCTCTCTCGAGAGACTCCATATAACAGAGCTTTAGGCAAGACAAAGCCTGGCGTATTTTGAAATATAGTAGGTACTTTTGTAGAGGCTGTAAGGACGAGAAGGAGGGATAAAGCATTCCTCACTTCTCTGCACTTTCCTGGCTCTCTCCCGAAAACGAAACCTCCATCGGGAGCTCTTTATAGCGTTTTAAACAATTTAACAAATATGGACACTAGCCCTTACTACCTTTTTAGAAGGTCAAACTGATTCAGCGAGTAGTGGGGAAAAACTCACCTAGATAGACATTTCAACCTTACCCAACCTTGCCTAACCTGGAAGCAGAAAAGAAAAGAAGCTTTGGCTAATATAGCGATATTTTCTCACCTTTTGGGGTTCTTTGGTCTACCTGCGTATATGTGGTTGTATGCTGGATAAAAGTCATGCGATTTGTCAGATTCGTCTGTCTAGATTCTGCTAACTTTAAAAATAATTGTGCAAAACTCTCTGAGTAGAATCTTTTAAGAACCTTTAAGAAGTTATAGTGAAACACATCAGCTGTCAATGGTGCGTTTCCGCGGATAAAAGCCCAACTTTCCAAAATGGGACTTAGCAGGTAACGAGGACAAAAACAAGTACGTTTTCCGTCAATAAGAAGAAAATAGGTAATAGGCAGTTTGAATTTTGCGTTAGTAAAAGACTTTCCGCGATACTAATAATCATATTTAGTGTCCAGGCAAAAATTTTCGAGCTCACAATGGCAAAATTTTCTATACCAAATTGCATATTGTAACCTGCAAAATATATAAGGTAAAAGGTAAAAATGATTATTAGTAAGGCCCTTTGTTCTGGGGATGGACCCGTCTTGGTGCCTGTTCTTTTGTGACCCCATTCAACCTTTGTCTACCTCGGCTCCGCTATATCTAACGTCCGAAAACCAACTCACTTAACCTTACCTGACCTAAGGACCTATTTTCATCGAAAATAAGATGAAGAATAATCCTTCTCAATCGGTGTTTCTTTGGCTAAACAAGGGAGCTTAGTAATAATGTCCTCTACCAAAGAACTATACAAAACTAAAGCATCGCAAGTTATATTTCATCAAGATAAAATATTTATTCCCGTTTGCGTTTGACGTTTATGTCAGTGACTATTAACCGACGAACGAAAAACTTTTTCATAAACAGTGTCTAACTCCCGATTTGGAAGTCTCCCAAACAAATATTTAAGAAAGTTGAGTTCAGGTTTTTTGTTAGGCAAACTCTAAGAAAATGTATCAAATAGTACGAAAAATGAAAAATGGGCTGTTTTTTAAAATGGTGCAACAAGATGTCCCCCAAGTTTATTTGCTTTATAAAACCACATTTATTGAACATTTTTTATGTCTGAAACACTACTTAGAACCTGTATTTATTGGCAATAAATAAGCATAGCTTGAAATAAATTTATTTAATATAAATTTAAAAAAAATTAAAATATCGTCCAGCACTACAAATAGTTTTCTACTAAATGGCGTTTGTTCCTAACGCAGTAACTGGAATTTCCCGATGAAATATCAAAACCTCCTGGATGAGCTTAACAAAGATGGCACAGCTAATAAACAAGATTTATGTGTTCTTTAAAAGTAATACTAATCACTATTTAAGAATAATAGGTGAACGGTTATCTATTAAATAAATAAGTGTTACCAATAAGTTATTACTGTGATCAGTGTGAGTTGTCATTATTGTCACAAGTCACAAGTCATCAGCGTCACATTTTTAAAGTGAAGGTACGAAAACCTCGTATTAAATTGAAAAAAATTACTTAATTGATTTAATTTGTAAGGACATAATTGCAAAGCTTCCAAATCGCAATATAAAAATGAAAGGAATTCATGTTTTCTATGTTTTTTTCAAAACTTATAAATGGGCATAGTTGGGACATCAAAAGTCACTTTTTGAATGCTTTTCGTTTTTGTATTTTTTTTTTAATGAATTCAGACGCTTTAAAAAATATCCTCAAAGTTTTTATGGCGAAATAAATAAATTTTGGCAAATATTGTCAGCGTCACTTTTTTGTCATTTTCATCACACTTTGTCCCCCAAGAAATGAAACAAAGGATTTGATTTTGCTTTTAACTACAATATTAAAAAATTTTTTTGGAAACCGGGATCGACTTGGTAATGGAATTCTTTTAGGTGCATTTTAGCTGATAAAGAGAGTATGTAACAAATCATAATAAAAATAGACGTTTATTCGATGTTTTTAGTTCAATTATTAAGTCCGTTACGAAAATGACAGGATTTCAGAGTTTGTGCGACATTTTAAATTATATCATCCAAAATATTAGGAAAATTACTCATTTTTCTAAACATTTACTTGTTCATTGATAAAAAATAGAAAAATTGTTTTTTATTCGAACATTGAGGTTTTTTTTTTAATAAATAAATACACATTATTGCAACATTTTGAAAAACAATCCAAATAACGATTGCGTGAGTTACACAAATGCCAGTGACTTTTCCAATGGAATAGAAGCGGCTCTAGTGTCAACAGATTAATATTCCTTTTCATTTGAGAAGTGGCATGAGTTCTTGGACTTCTCTCAGACCATTAGAGAAGTCATCTGCCTTAAATGGTGTCTAAAGGATGTTTGTCCTTGGTAACTAAAGGGTGATTTTTTAAGAGGTTTAGAACTTTTTTTAAAAAAAAAAACACAAAAAATTCGAAAAAACTAATGAAATATTTATTTGAATCGATAGTTTCAACCTTGCAATTTAATGTTTAAAGATAATTTCATGCAAATGTTGACCGCGGCTGCGTCTCAGGTAGCCCATTCGCTGAGTCCAATTTTGGCATACTCTTTCACACATATCGGCCGGTATCTCACGAATGAATGCATGGATGTTGGCTTCCAGTGCGTCAATCGAAGCGGGCTTGTCCCTATACACATTAGCCTTGGCATACCCCCACAAAAAATAATCTAATGGTGTCAAATCGCACGATCTAGGCGGCCAAATGACCGGCCCGAAACGTGAAATTAACTGTTCACCAAACTCGCCTCGCAATTGCGCCATTGTTTCGCGTGCTGTGTGGCATGTGGCACCGTCTTGTTGAAACCACATATCATGCAAGTCAAGAACTTCCATTTCGGGCAAAAAAAAGTTTGTTATCATCGCTCGGTAGCGTTCACCATTGACAGTAACGCTGCGATTCGCATCATCTTTGAAGAAATATGGCCCAATAATGCCGCCGGCCCATAAACCGCACCAAACAGTGGCTTTTTCGGGATGCATTGGTAGCTGTTGCAATGCTTCTGGCTGATCTTCACTCCAAATGCGGCAATTTTGCTTATTTACGTACCCATTCAACCAAAAATGAGCCTCATCGCTGAACACAATTTTTCGATAAAAAAGCGGATCCTCGGCCAGCTTTCCAAGAGCCCATTCACCAAAAATTCGGCGTTGTGGTAGGTCGGCTGGCTTTAGTTCTTGCACCAGCTGTATCTTAAAAGGCTTTACGCCCAAATCCTTCCGCAAAATTTTCCACGTAGTGCTGTAACAAAGGCCTAACTGCTGGGAACGGCGCCGAATCGACATTTCGCGGTCTTCTGTCACACTAACTGATACGGCCGCAATATTTTCTTCACTACGCACAGTACGTAAACGTGTTGGTGGTTTAATGTCCAACAAAGTAAATTTGGTGCGAAATTTGGTCACAATCTTCCGAATAGACTGCTCAGAAGGTCGAGAATGCCGATCATAAAATGGAAGCAGCGCGCGATGAACATTTCGAACCGAGCACGAATTTTGATAGTAAAATTCAATAATTTGCAAGCGTTGTTCATTTGTAAGACGATCCATGGTTAAATTGCAAACCAAACTGAAGCTGTTTGACAGTGACACAAGGTACTAAACACACGTCAGCTGTCAAAACCAGTGTTGCCAAAACCAAACCAGCTAAAAAATCACCCTTTACAATATGTGTCATCTTTCAGTCCTAGTCCACACCACACCTACCGCCGTTCAGTGCAATTTATATCATTCGCCTGGCTTTGACAACTATTGCTATTGCCACACCCCATAGTAGTCCTTGACATTTTAACACGTTGTTCGATCTCTTAATTAGTTATAACGTATTCCTTCCTACATTCCAATTGAAACAAAGAGTGGAATAACATAAATATCCCCCTACAACAGCACCTATCCAGACACTTTGGCGTCATTTAGTTGGAATTCCACTCGCGCACAATTTAAATACAAAGCGCAGCCTTGTACACATGTCAATGATTGCCACAATCTCTCAGTCTCTTTGGAAAAAAATGCATTTCTGATTTCTGAATGACTTTTCACTGGTCATATGCACACCGACACCGACGCCACATAGTCATTGGTGATTGTTGTTTTATTTCTTGTTGTTGTAGGTACCTGATTCTGCAATATTCGAATGAAAATATTTACAGGCGCAGCCCAAACCAGTTCCCGGCAAGGCTGCGACATTAATTGCTCAGATCTGTGTTAAGCGATTTTCGCCGCGTCTTTAGCATATATGTATAGGACCCACACTCGTATGGTCGTCCCAAACCGAATTGATTAGTGCCATCATTCCGATCGAAGCAAACCACTTGACAAGCGAAAAACGTGATTTCAAAAACCTCTCAACCAACTGACCGATTCACATCGAATCAATCACCAACGCAACGTTCGGTACGATGCGAAGCGCGGTGAACCACAACCACTATCGTTTGATTCGTTTAATTGCTCGCGCTCTCGACTCTCGAGTGTCTGTCAGATGAATCACTTTCTATGCACATATTTCCGTAACAAATACAAGTAGATATTATCTTCCGGGTGACATTTCGCCGAGTCGTCCTAAATCAAAAATCGACAGCAAATTGGGAGAGAAGAAATTACAACATTGTTTACACTATACGGTGTGTTATATTGTATGTATGTGCGATATACGCGTTCTGAAGGCCATCTGACAGCTTGTGCCAACTGCTATGGCACAGTTTAGCACTTCGAGTCGAGTAATACACGCAAATTAATGATAAAGTAAAAAGTAAATCAATTAATTTATTATTACTACGACGAGTAGGTTGGGTAGGTTTCTACTGCGCGCCGGGGGGTTAATAAACTTGTGCTGACATAAAAAGCATAAAAGCCAGCGCGCAACTCGATTTATTTGCGATGACGACGATGACGATGTGTGTGGTTTGCTTTTGTTGTATTGTACTGTCCCGCGCGCTCAATTATTGTTGTTTGGTAGTAGTACACCATTCTGTCTCAAGGTGAACGCTTGGAAATGGTTCCATTCAACAACTGGTTTGCATTTATTTCTGCATTAATTGGCAAACAAAAACAACGAAAACAACAAAAAAAAAACATATTATAAATGATTATTGCATAACATACGGGAGTTTTAAGTTGTGAGAGTTGCACAATTTATTTGTTGCAGGCTTGCAATTTTACTCGTTTGCTTGTGTGCTACATTTTAGTCGAATTGGAACAGCTGGGGGAAAAGTGCACTTTGTGAGCGAAATGGAACGGAAGAGTGGTGAAATAGGGAAGGGGTTTCGCTGTCTTGTATGACGGATGTCTGACCTCTGACGAAGCCAGCTGGGCTTATTTTGGTATAAGCTAGCCGAATGGGGACGTTCAAGTATCGAGTTTAGTAAGTCTGACAGCTCTCTGACTAGATGTATCTCGGTTTTGATTGGGGGAAATCGCTCCAATCGGCAACTGTTTCAGTAGACGTTTATGGAGGGGTAGCCGACGAATATAGTCAAGAAATTCGTAACTGAGTACTAAGTTGACAGTTCTCATATGTACCTGACGCAGAAAAGGTCACTTTCCCGACCAATCTAGTTTTTGCGTTCAGGTTATATCCCATCCAGACCAATCTAGTCGACTTAAGATAACTAGATTCTTGAATGCGGCCAATATTAAGTTTAATATTTACCATTTTAATTTGGACTGACAGATCCAATTCAGGTCTATTCCACACTATTCCTCAGTGTGCTGGGGAATCTTTAGGGAGTCGCATGGACAGTTTCCAATTTTGACTCGCATTCATTGCTTATTTTACTAGTGTATTGTGTATCACTCGCGTCGTTGCTGATTTATGGTCAATTCAAGCGCTAGACAGACAGTTGAATGTCGGTAATGTAGTAAATTTG
Organism: Cheilosia impressa; assembly: GCA_948293265.1. NCBI lineage: Eukaryota > Metazoa > Arthropoda > Insecta > Diptera > Syrphidae > Cheilosia > Cheilosia impressa. Next base: position 41,478,274 of record OX411883.1, read on the forward strand.
GTGGAGTATTACCCACTTTGGTTTAAATTTCTTCGCGCATTTCTCGGAATAGTAAGTTAGGTAATATTTCGCTGACAAGATTAAGAAGAGAAAAAGTTTTAAAGTGGATTAATTTTTTCATTTCTTACGACGCCGTTGACAGTTGGCACATGCTGCCAAAATCTTCCATGTGCTACTATCTACTGCAATACAAAAAAGTGCACCAACTGTTTGACTCTCGAAACATATGAGAAAATAAAAATTCAATTCACTTGAACAATTGGTTGTTCTCTTCGTTTCTGCTGAATGGCGTGCTGAATTTCATAATACGTGCGTTAGAAACTATTTTGCGCATAAATCTCGTCAACTATAGACACGTTGTCTAGGTATATAATGAATATCATTACTTTATAAATTTTGAGAACGTTTCATAAATCTCGTGATATATGTGAGGATTTGGTTGGGTACCTACTCTCCTTGTTGCTGAATTTCGTCAGTTGGAACTTAAAAGATGGCATTAAGCGAGTGACACAATTTGTTTAATCTTCGAAACTATTCTACGCAATAACGAAATACATTTAGAAATAGTACAAATCGGTAGTTGCTTCGTTTGTTAATGTATTTGATATTTGTTTGAATAGATTGCCTTGATAGTGATTGGTGTATCGAGTCGAGTTCTCGCACCCAAATAGTGGAATAGTTTTAAATATTTAGCATCCCTTAGTCAGTGTTGCTTGTGTAATGAGGTGACAAAAAATTGCGCATCTGTCATTCATTAAGCTCTTGTTTCAATTTGAGTAAAGCATGTTGTAATTGGGATGTAGTGGATATTTCGATTTCAAGTTACATAACATTTTATTTTGCTATAAATGCAGCTGGTCTAGCTGTGGCCCACCACCCGAACGTAACCTAAGTTAAAAGGGTCTTGATGAGCTACTTTTAGAATGACAAATTGACCGCCCTCCACTGGTAACCGATGGTTTAATTCCCTTCAGTACGAAGTTTCTTCGAGGCTGCTTTAGCACTTCCTGCAATGAATGTTCGATGCACCTTCAAAGTCCTTTCCTACTTATATTTCCAAAAATGGTAATTTTTTTAATTGAAAATATTTTCCATATTGAATTGGGCCTCTTGCAGAGCGAAATAAAAACAAAGAAAGTGATAAACAGTTGAGCTGAAATATGCAATATATAATAATTGTAAAGCACCACAAAAACATCTAGAAAGTTTATTTAAAACAAAAGCAACTCAAAATATTTATAAGTAAATTTATACTCTAACAAGTACTAACAAGAATATAACCATAACCAACACCATGTCCACAGTCGTGAGTACACCCGGCAAATGTTTATGACAAGCCTTCGTGTGCGGCTATCCCCACACTGCTATGCTGCAAACTCACCAGTTGACAGTCCTCAGCCAATATAACCGAAACACAGTTCAGCGGTGGCAATAGAACGTGTCTTTGATATTAAATATTGTAATTTATACACCCTACCCTACCACCGCCATATGCGGTGCAGCGCAAGCAGCAACAGCATTAGAAGACAAAGAGACTCTAAACTCTGGTACTTCAAGACTTGGGGAAAATTAATTACAAAACATAAATAACCGTCGATTTGAAAGTTGTCTTTAGCGGCGCAGTGCCCAATGTTGGCCAGTTGGCCGGATTGGCTTTAGTTTTGTATTTATTTTGCCGCTTTGCTTATAGGAACTTTTAATTAGTGCGGCGGTGATTTAACGCCTTGTCAGCCATTTAGGTAGACAACTAAAACAGGCAGAAGCATTTGCCGTGTCTATAATAACGCGTATAAAGTGTAATTTGTAGACCGCAGTTAGCTGTGTAGTGCACCGAGTGATTCAGCTTACATTGCTAGCAGATATTTTTAACTGGTACAACGGTTGCAGTGCGCGCCAGCCGGTCACTCGGTGTACCGGATTTATTTTTGCTACAGCTGAATGGTTGCATAATTCTGGATCTAGTAGCTGTCGTCTAGTCGTTGACCATATAGAGAGGAGGTTGTTGCTGATCTGGTTTGTACTTTGGCAGCTGGACGGCATTTTCCACTAAGTATGACGTACGCTGTGGTTGTTTAGGTTTTTGTTTCGGTCTTTAAATCGGGGGTTTGTTGTGCATCATTGCAGTCAGATTTTGTACTATAAATGAGGATTTAACGAGGCAGGCGATTTGGGAATGGACTCTTGGTATATCATGCATCCGAGTTCTATATGGGAAGGCATTTGTGAGCTTATTAAAAACAGTGGAGGTCCAAAGAGCCTATTAGCGCTGGTTGCGATTACAAGTGTATCCTGTTGTAATATTTCCCCCAAAAAATAAGTTTCCTCGGAATGGTTAATCTGCCTTTTTATAAAATATAGTCTGTTCCATGTGTTTTATACGAGAATGGCTGGATCTTGTCACGGATGAGGAAATAAACGGCACCGATCCGCTCAAGTAACCAGTTTTCTAATAAAACCCAATCTTTAATGCAACCGCTGACAAAAACTCTGGCAGAGCCGGCATAGATTCTAAACTGAGAAGTCATCTTTGTGCAATTGTCACACAAGCCTTAGTGCTTGAGTAAGGACTTTAGTTTAGAAGTTTAGTGCTTTAGACACAAACTGAAATAAATAAGTGCGATTGGAAAGCGCGTTGAGGTGGAACTCGCAAAAACTCTTTTATAGCTAGCGCGGTCATTGGCGAGTTGCCACAAGCAGTGTTTTGCGAAGGGGTGCACTTTTTTTTTGGTAGAGGACTAGTTTTGACATGTGCAATCGACCCTGCAGCTCTTCTTTAAATAAAATTTTGCTCCTGGTATTCACTTGTAAGTTTTACACAACTTTTCAATTATCATATTTGAAAAGCATGTATATCTATAGTCAAAGTCCTAGGGCCTGAGCTAACATTGCACTTGAAGTTTCGATGTTTATTGTCCCTATTTTTCTTTTGCTGGGTCATCATTTACTATGATTAACGACAATTCTGATTTGTAAAGTGACTTGGTTCACATACATTTAGATCCTCTAAAGTTTTAAGCTCTTAGAAGTCAAAAGCAGATGGAATGTGTGACATATGCACGGCTATTTTGCATATTCTACTGTCTTATAAAAAGATGCAACCACACTTAATGAATGACCCTTTATATCGCAGATTTTCAGTACGATTTTGACAATAGGGGTTTGTTAGGGAAAAATCAAACACGGCTCTTAACTCGTTATAAAGGAGAATGCATTTTATTTAGAGTAACTCTGACTTTATATAGGTATTAAGTGCACATGGTATGAAAGTGTGAGTATTGGAATTCAGCAATAATAATTCATTAGAATAGCAGTTATGCTACATATATGTAACGTTAGTATTATGTATGTATTATGTATTGTGCTTTAGGGTAAGTTGGTATTTATTGAATTATCTAACAAACTACCCCACAATGAATACAAACGCAAAATTAAGCAATAGGTATATGTACATCATATTTACTTTAAGAATATTTCATAAGAATGCAAAATTAATAATTAATGCCTAAAAGATTTACAAATTTCATATGTTTTACTTTCATTAAATTTTTCGTTAAAATGTCAGCCTTCATGTCTTCGGTTGGTATGTACTTGAGGACAATTAGGGACTTTTCATAGACATCTCTTACGTAATGAAAACGAATATCGATGTGTTTGCTGCGTTCATGATGCGATGGATTTTTCACAAGGTAAAGTGAACTTTGGTTATCGCCGAAAATTGTCAGTGGATGACTTACAAGATCCGCGAAGCCAATTTCGGAAATAAGGTGTCGCAAATAAACCGCTTCTTTGGCTGCGGCCGCCAGCGCCATGTATTCCGCTTCTGTGCTGGATAATGCGATAGTAGGTTGCTTCTTCGTTGCCCATGTTATAGCTCCACCAGAGAGTTGGAATACATAACCAGTATAGGATCGGCGATCATGATTCGCTGCCCAATCAGCGTCGGAGTATCCACACAATGGATCCTCTGGTTTGCTATAGATCAAAGAAAAATTAGTAGTATTTTTTAAGTACCTGAGTATATGCTTTGCTGCAAGCATATGCTGCATATGCGGGTTCGAATTGAACTGGGACAACTTGCTAACCGAATGTAGGATGTCAGGTCTAGTTGCCAGCCCAATGAACAGAAGTGAGCCGATTAGGCCCTGATATTCCTTTTGATCAGCTAGTTGACAATCATCGCAGCTTTCACACTTGGTGAACTTTTGACCGGGTTCTAACGGTGTCCATCGTCCTTTGCAGTCACTCAGCTCGCAATTCTCGAGTAGAGATGAAATCGCCTGTTTCTGTGAGATACGAATGTGGTTCCTTGCTTCGTTTTGTTTTACTTCCAGCCCCAGAAAATATCCCACATTGCCCTTATCAACTACCATGAACTCATTTTTTAGCATGTTTTTGATTTCGTTCAGACGGCTCCTTTCCGAACAAGCGAGTAAGATGTCGTCCACGTAAACTGCCAGAATATTGATTTCTCCCTTTTCGTTGCTTGTGTAAACACAGGAATCGTAGTTGCATCTCTTAAATCCTAATTTTTTAAGAACTTGGTCCAATCTGTTGTTCCATTCACGTCCTGATTGTTTGAGTCCGTATAATGCTTTGTTCAGTTTACAGACACGCTGAGGGTACTTTGGGCTGATAAAACCGTCTGGCTGGCACATGTACACTTCTTCTTTTAACCTACCGTTCAAGTATGCACTGGTGACATCCATTTGGTGAAGATGTAGTTTGTACTTCACGGATAAAGCAAAAATAAGCCGCACTGTAGAGTAGCGAACTACCGGTGAAAATGTTTCGTCGAAATCTATTCCTGGCCGTTGTGTACAACCTTTGGCAACCAAACGAGCTTTGTATCTTTCGATACTGCCGGCTTTGTCCCTTTTTAAGCTAAACACCCACTTGCATTTTATTGGTTTCCTTTTCGGTGGCAATTCAACGAGAGTCCATGTGTCATTGGAAATCAAAGACTTATACTCCGATCTCATGGCCTGCTCCCAATGTTTAGCTTCTTCACAATGTAGCGCTTCTTCAACAGATTGCGGGATTTTCTGAGCCTTGTTGAAATAGAAAAACATGTTCCTTTTCTCTAATTCTTTTGACTTGCTTCGTGTGACAATGCCTGGTAATAAGACGTCACCTTCCAAACCGCCGCCCTCCACACCGTCGCCTTCCTCTTCTGCACTTCGGTCCGAGTCTAGATTACAGATATCTGGTTTGTTTACTATTTCTTCTACCGTGTCTTCAAAATGATCTTCATCTTCATCGTAATTGTTTTGTTTCAGTTGACTTATATCGGGTCCTGGTTCATCGTTGTTCTTCACCCCTTCGAATGCTGCTTTATCATCTGTAACGATGGCTTGATTTAACTCCGGCAATTCTAGATTCTTGTTAAATTCGGGCATACTGAGAAACTTCACATCACGGCTTTTGAAAACCTTTCGTTGTTCAGGGATGTACACCCTGTATGCTTTAGCCTCAGCTGAGTACCCAACCATCACACAATCGACCCCTTTTGCCTGGAACTTTGATTTCCCGGGTTTTTTATTTAGCATGACGCCTAAACAACCAAATGATTTAAAATGGAAAACATTAGGTTTCTTACCGCTCCAGCTCTCGTATGGGGTCATCGATGGGAGGGACTTTGTTGGCGATCTGTTCCTTATATAGGCCGCAGTATTTATTGCCTCTGCCCACATCATTTCCGGAAGACCAGAACCCAACAACATGCATCGGGCCATTTCAACAAGGGTCCTGTTCGCCCGTTCAGCAACTCCATTCTGCTGGGGTGTGTACTCAGCCGAGAACTGCCGTCGTATTCCATGATCACATAAAAATTTCTTGAATGCGTCTCCCAAATATTCGCGGCCATTATCACATCGAAGCATTTTGATTTTGCGACCTGTTTCGAGTTCAACTCTGTGTTTAAAATTTTTAAATGCGTTAAACACTTCAGATTTGGCTTTTAAAAATTCTACAAAAATTTTCCTTGACTTATCATCAATAAATGTCACAAAGTAAACCGCACCCCCAAGGGAACGAATGCGCATAGGACCGCACACGTCACTATGAATAAGATCTAAAATATTTCCACTTTTCATTATAGGTTCCTTTGAGAAAGGCTGGCGTGACATTTTGCCTTTTAAACATATATTACACTGGATATTCTCGGGAATATTTGTTAGGTTAAAACCGCGCACCATGTTTTCTTTGGATAAACGCGACATGCTCTTAATATTCAAGTGACCGAATTTCATATGCCAACGCTGGATCTCACTACAATTCCCGGCCTTTGATATGAACGCTTTACTGCACATCAGGGTATTTTTGACAATGTATAAATCACCCTGTCTTTCTCCACACAAAATTAATTTACCGCGCTCGTCTTTTATCATTGCTTTATCTCGATTAAAATTTACACTCATATTATTGTCGGTGGCTTTACTAATTGAAATAAAGTTTGTTTTCAACTCGGGTACAAACAAAACGTCGCGGAGTTTAATTTTATAGAAGGCAGTTTCGATTATAACGTCACCTTTTCCCGTGCTATGAAGAAATTTATTTGCAGCTAGTTCAATTGACTCAATATGCACGTTGATATTTACGAAAAAATGTTTTTCCGAACATAGATGAGATGTTGCACCGCTATCGAGAATCCATATGTCTCTGTTTAACTCATCGGAATTGATTAAATTTAACAAAGCAAACGAAGTTGTTGGCTTAGACCAAGTTTTGTCTCTTTCATTGCAATGAGAAGCAAAATGTCCCCTTTTGTTGCACTTAAAACATCTACCTTTTGCCATATTGTTGTCGCGTGGCTTGCTATGCTGATATGTATGTCGTTGAAAGTTTGGCTGTTTCCCTTTGGCTTTCGCCAATAGAGCCATTTCCCCATCTGATTCATTCTTGTCTCTGTCTTTTCTTTGTCCCTCTTCACTCAATTTTGTTTTAAGTTTGGCCAGATCTGGTAGTTCATCCCTCGTCTCTATTGCTACAACGAAGTTTTCATAAGACTTCGGTAAGCTTGAAAGAAGGATGATAGACAAAAGCTCCTCTTTGAGATCTACGTCTATCTCTTTTAATTTTTCAACCACATCCAAGAATGCGTCCATGTGCTCCGAAATCGGTTGACCTTCTGTCATTTTCAATGACAATAGCTTTCGATAGAGCGTGACTTTCCGTGCTGGACCAGTAGGCTGATGAAGCGCTTCTAGCTTGGCCCATGCGTCTTTTGAAGTCCGACAATTCCGAATGTGATTTAACTGACAAGTTTTTACACAGAGGAATAACGTTGCAAGGGCCTTCTCGTCTTTTTGGTTCCATGCTGCTTGGTTCTCCGGAGTTTGGGTCGCTGACGTGCTAGCGCCGTTGACGTACGGCCAAAGATCATTATGAATGAGTACACTTCTCATTTGGATCTTCCATCCGTCGTAGTTTTGCCCGTCGAGCTTTTCAATATTGAGGAACGAGCTCATTGTATAAAATTATTATTATTTTAACCAACCACGATACCAAAAAAAAAAATATTTTCACTTAAGAAAGTTCACAGGTTTGCGGGTCTGGGCCCATAACCTTTGTTAGGGAAAAATCAAACACGGCTCTTAACTCGTTATAAAGGAGAATGCATTTTATTTAGAGTAACTCTGACTTTATATAGGTATTAAGTGCACATGGTATGAAAGTGTGAGTATTGGAATTCAGCAATAATAATTCATTAGAATAGCAGTTATGCTACATATATGTAACGTTAGTATTATGTATGTATTATGTATTGTGCTTTAGGGTAAGTTGGTATTTATTGAATTATCTAACAGGGTTTTTCCTGGAGTGTATAAAATGGGAAAGATGGACTGACATTTCGATGCTATATACAATTTGTAGGTAATTGAAAAACTTCGTCAATTGATTTCTGCAAATCGACCAACATTTTGTCTGTAAAGCAATTCAAATGAACCACAGAACTTTAAAGAAGACATACGATAAGCATTAGAAGCTTTTAAGACCCTTGATCTGATCGAGGTTGTACAAATTTTCAAATTCCTACGCTCAATTGATGATTTCATACCTACTCGGCGGAAAACGGGCTTATTCTAATTTCCCCTTCTACATTAAGGGATAGTACTTGGTCTCATTATATTTTTCCTTTCCAATTTAAATTAACTTCAAGGAATTGTATCTGGACCAGGATTTTCTATGACGGAGATTCCTTGTCGTCTAGAACCTGACCGCTGGTATTCGAAGATCCTCTTAGCTGGAGCATTATTGTCCATTCGCTCGATGTGGCCGAGCCAATGTTAGCGACGTATTTTAGCCTTTTGGACTACATCCACATCTTAGTACAGCTCACAGAGTTCGCGGTTGTATCTTCTCCTCCATTCGCCCTCCTCCCACACAGGACCAAAACTCCGCCGAAGAATTTTTCTTTCAAGGGAGCCCAGTATCAGCTCTCCCTTCCTGCTTATCGTCCAGCACTCGGCGCTATAAAGCAGAACTGGCAGGATAAGGGTTCTGTAAAGCATACATTTTGTCCTTCGAGTTACGAGTTTTGAACCCAATTGCTTTTCCAAACCGAAGTAGCAGCGGTTTCCTAGGGTAATTCTTCGCCGGATCTCCACTAACGATGTCATTTGTGGGGTTCATCTTTACTCCGATGTAGATAAACTCCTTAAATACCTACCTACCTGTTGAAATTTGACATAGCAGCGATCCAAAAATGGGCTTCCTTCAAAAAGATAATTTTTCGGCCGAAATCCGGATCTCTGGCCAACATTTCCAGTGCCCAATAGGCGAACTCAAGGCGTTTTCTACGATAGTCCGGCTTCAGTTCTTGCGTGTAAGGCCTAGATCCAGCAAAAAAAAAATAAGCCGGGCATCCATCATTGCGATGAATTTTTCGCACATTGAAGCCATGATGACAACCGACCTCACGGCAAATTTACAAATGAGACGCAACTTCCTCCGAAATGTTTCGTATAGCAATCTAAAACATTTCCAAGAGAATTTATTCTATGTAGTGCCTCAAAAGACATAACCGAATCACGGTTTTCTCAAAATTTAACATGTAATTTCTTATTTGACGGTCTTACCCGATATAGAACCTGAGTATTATCGCAAAACCTTATACCGTACCCATAAAATAAAAAAAAATAAATAGTTAGCGCTACAGGTCGGTAAGGACCCTGGGCCTAGCTTCTCGCAACCATTTGTTTTGTGTGAGTTTTTCATTTTTGGGACGAATGGAAGGGATCTACAATTTTATGCCGAGTCCAAACGGCTAATTGAGAAGCTTCTTCATGACAGTTATACTCTCGGATGTTTGTCAGACGTTCGCGAGAGCTTAATCTCTGAATGACACTTTTTTTATCAATGACAGTCGGTTTTGGAACTGCCAATCGATTTTTCCAGCGTCCTTCCTCCTAATAGAAGTGGAGGAAACTTTGGCTCACTCAAAAATCTAGTTATCTTAAGTCGACTAGGTCTGAACCGCAGATTTACCCTGTCTGAGGAACTCAAAACCTATATTGGTTGGGAATGTCAATTTCCTTTAGCCACATATGCGAACTGTCAACTTAGTACTAAGGCACGAATTTCTTAGCTAGATTTGACGGCTACCCCTCTATAAACGTCAACTAAAAAAACTGAGACATATCAAGTCAGCCAGCTGTCAGACTTACTAAACTAGATACATACTTAAAATACCCAACTGTCAATGTGAGTGTTCGGTCTAAAGCTACGATTACACGTATCAATTTAGTCGTAGTCGATGAACAAAAAAATCGCCCATCACTCGTGTGTCTTTCGTGAGAGTGCGACAACCCGCGTGACCAGACGCTTGACAGGCGATCAAACGTAGTGACAAATTTAGGACAAATGTTTACGTCATACTCATAATGACGTCGTCAAAATTCGACTTGAAAAGTGACATAAATGTAATCTTAGAGCTACCTACATTACCTAGGCCTAGACGTTTCCAATCCCGACGTCTGCTATTATTACGCATTTCGCTTTAGTTATCAAAACACAAATACGAGCAACAAAAGCAAGCCCAACCAAAACCAAACTCCTTTTAACCCTGAAAATCAGAAACAAAAGAGAACCCACTCAGTCAAGTAGCCATTACCATCTTCGTCGGACCCCTTTCTTTACTTGTTTTGTTTTCCTTCTAATTCCAATCCCAATCCAACTCCAACTCAATCCTCTTTGTTTTCAGTTCGCTTTGTGTATTCTCCCCTCCCACACTTAACTACGGCCGATCCAACTATTTATCCATAAACAACAAAAGCGGTCCAAATCCACAATACACAACCGCCATAGCATTTTATCATCTTCATCATCATCATCATCATCATCGTCTTCCATAGGCGAGCATTGCTCCAAAAAAGGGTGACGACAAAGACTGTGCTCTATACCCTGTACCAGCCGGCTAAGGTTAACTAGTTGTTGTTCGTCTTCGCTTTTGTCCTTCTTTGGCTTCTAATTCTTGTTTGTATTCGGATTGTAGTTTTGTGTTCCTGTTCAGGGTCGTTTTCCAAGAAAATCGGTTTGTTTTGCTTTGTCCGCACCCCGTTTGGTTGTTTGCCGCAGTTCTTCTTTATCAAATCGCTCCGTTTATCTAAAACGAATCGAACAAAATTACTACGTAATATGAAACACCAACAACAACAACGCCGATGACGACGACGCGTTTGTGTTTGATTCGATTACAAATACGCACACATCCATTGGCGGCGCATCCAATAGAGTCATCTCTTTCTGTTGAAAATTCCTATATACTGCCAGTGGTTGTGTTGTTGTTGTTCATTCTGCGCGATTAGGGTGGATTTGTGTATGTGTTTCGTTTGCACACACAGAGTTCGGGCAGTATTTTGTGACGAAGTGACGACGCACGAGCAAGGTCGTTTGAGAACAAACTCAATCATTGCCTGAAGGTCGTCCTTTGGATCACGTGACGCTCTCGACAATGCACGATGCTGCCGCTCTGTTTTATGACGAAACGAAAAAAGAAAAGAAAAAATTACTTCCAACCACCACTACCACTGTTGTCGTCACAATCTCTCGCAATGAGGAAGGGGTCATCATAACTGTTCGGCGGAAATGTATGTACGAAGTTTTATTTTTGGAAAAACGATTTCGAATTCCCCCCTTGTGAGTTGTTTGTTGTGAGTGAGTGCCGGCGCGGTGCGCCAAACCCAAACTCAAGAGGGCAACAGCAGGAAAATGGTTTTAGTTCAATGAAACCGAGCGCTGCTGTTGTTGGTTCGCTGATACAGAATACAGTGATATATAGCAGCAGCAAGTGGGAGAGGGTTACATTGAGAGGGGGAGTGCTCTGTTGTTTTTATTTTTACTCGAAGTCTGGGGGTGATTGACAGAGATGAATTGTACGTACACCAGTGTGTTGGTAAGAGAGACGAGACGTTTCCGTGCGGGGGCTGACATTTGGTTGGGATTGTGATAACATTCCTGGGTTATTGACACCCGGTGCCGTTGAGAGATGACGATGACGATGCGATTTGCGGTTTGCTTTGCGCTACTGCTGCTGCAGTGTTTATGGGATGGGTGGATGCAAGCGACATGCAGAAGCGATGACGTTTTTTTTGGTTTGTTTGTTGCACACTTGTTTGATCTTCGTTTTTAAATCAGAATATCAGAAGCAGTTGTTTACATAAAAATTTGAATTTGTGTTCGGGGCTCGGCATGTCATTTGAAGTAATGGATGCATTGTTATGTAAATAGGGATATACGGTAGGTACCTACATAGTTATCTATTGCCAACTCGAAGTTGGTATACCCTATTGTTGTAGGCTTATTGAACTGGTGATTGCTTTATACTTTTGAACTCGTATCCGGTATCCCCAAAGGCGTAGCATCTGGTACCAGGTGGTAATTCATGTAAAAGTAGGCTCAGTACGACCTCGCTTCATAAGGGCAAAGCAACAAATTTGAAGTTGGTATGGTTTAAAGAAAATATTGTGGCTTAGCACCCGGCACTTAGTCGGGCACTTTTGATTTTGACGTCTACAACTACCGGGTGGCAATAGCTTTTGTTTTTTCCAACAAACTTTAGTGAAACCTAAAGAATATGTACTGAGGCTTTATTAACAACCAACGTGGATGAATCAAACAGAATGTCACAATTGACATCTAGGTATAGCTTTGAGAGGGTGAGGGACTTTGTACACCTACCTTGATTCTTCTATAGGTAGGTATAACCTCTGATAACATCTCAGCTGAAATTAAACGAGAAATAGGCTAGGTTAGGTAAGCGGTTTAGCGAGACAGGGGGAACCTGTGTACCCGCCACTTAATTCAATGTATAGGTCCACGCCCTTGGGTTTGTAAGTCTCCCACACATTGGAAACCTATGAAACCGGATTTTCAAGCCATCCCAAGGCTATTACAAATTTACGCAAGTCTTTTGTAGACTTTTTAGAGAGATCTTCCATAGTAAAAGTCTTAGAAAAAGTGTCTTAAAAGAATTCGGTATCTGCAGTGGCAGAGTGCCAGTGGCAAGGAACGTTAGGAGTGTCCTCATGCACATCCTCATCAGCGCATCCTCTGCACGAGTTATCAGCACTGGTTCTCATTTCCTATGATATTTCAGCATGTTATGTCCTGTGATAAAACATTCAGGAGAGGATAACGATTGTTTGCATATTTGTAGGATTCTTTTTGTCTTTTTTTTTTTATCATAGATAGTCGACATTTTACTGGTTATGACACAGAAATTGAGTTCATCTTCATCTATCGAATGTCGCTGCCAGTATTTTGTTCCCAATAACATGTCTTATATAACAAGGGGAAGTTTATGTTTTGGTATCGGGTGGTTGAGTTTAAGTGAAGAACCTTTTCTCGCCAGCTCACCAGCTTATTCATTACCGGGCACTCCTTTGTACGAGAAGATTCTAACATTGTGCTGAGCTCCAAGAGCATGTAGCTCTTCGCGACAGCGACTTACAAGCTTAGATTTAATCTCAAGAAAAATAGTTCTTGATAACCGCTGTTTCTTTGGCTCTAAAATGCAGTTAAGTCTATAGTATTCTTAGTTGTACCTAACAATAAGATGATTTTCCTTACTAAGGCGGCTCTACAGTGAGTAATGAACCGCGGCCAAGACTGGGGTGATCCAGGGGAACCAAGGCACACCTTTCTTCTTTATCTCGCCGCAGCCTGGACTCTTTGAGAGAGAAGTTGTTTGCAAATTGTTCGGTTGCCGGGCTTTGGAATAGAAGATTCCACGACGAACAACAGAGTAGTGGAAGACCCTACCATAGGTAACTTGGACAAGTGAAAGGGCATCTCATACAGCTGGCAGTTAAATAAAGTCCTCCAAGGATCATCGTTACCTAACGTAAGAAAAAGTCTTAAAAAAGGGAATGTGCTAATTATAAAGGCAGTACGTATCACTTTTAAGCCTCGCACAGAAAAGTCTTTGTCATAGTTTTAGAGACGCGTTGCAGAGCTGTGAACGAGTCTAGATTTGGGGGATGAACGGCACGTATTTCACTTTAAAAATGAAGCTTGAGAAGACTTGTGAGCTACCGCTGTCTATACATATGTTTTGTATAGTAGACTTGGAGGAGGCCTGCGACCATTTGAACAGCTCTAGAGGTGATCTACTTTCTTTAACCAGTGAAATGTCTGTGCCTGAGATACTGCAGCCTTCCATGGTCTGCTATTCCGAGCACGCTGCTTTTTCACCTCTGCAATGCCAGCGCTCTGGCATAGTGGATGTATCTTTGTTCTGCGAAACGGAGATTTAATCTTCCTTTTGTCGTCTCGGACCTTTTGGATCAAGATTAAAAGAGCTGGACATGAAGCAATCATCGTGTGTTGTAACGTTTTGGGGTTCATTTATATCTTTGTAAAGCTCATAAAGTTGAGGGTTGTGTCTTCCACTTTGCGTATTAGCACTTGACACAGTAAAGCAAGTAGAGCAGAACTTAATAAAAAAAATGTTCTATGGAGCGTGCATTTCGTCCTTCGAATCTTGAGGTTTGAACTGTCAAATGGCAGTAGCAACGGTTGCCTAAAATTAGATATTCCTCCCCGGATTTCGACTACAACGCTTTTTGTAGAGTAGATGTAATACCTTTTGTTTTGAAGCCTGCGGAGTTTAAAGTTCTTTAACAAGACTTGCATCACGAAAATGTTGTCTCCGGACGATGGGCGATCGGCTGGGCCAAAGGTTGCACGCACCCATTATTGTGACGCAGAACGGGTCATTGTGCACGTCTTTCTTTAGGATGGCTTGTAGCTCTCACTGCTTCCTTTGCTTTTTACCTTTTTGATGATGTCGCGATACTTACTCCACAGGGACTTGTGTTTCCGCACTCATGAAACTTCCTAGGTAGGTAGGAAGCTACTCCAGGTATGCTTAGTCGAATTTATTATCCAAGACAGTCGAACTCTTATTCTATTCGCAAGATAATCTCTGGCGAACGTCTGACAAAAGTCTGCCCTGCTGTTCATAAATCTATCCCTTCTTACCCCTCGCATCACTAACCCAACGGTCTCTTTCTTTCCAGAAATGGCGATTGACGTCCAACTACCCCAAACTCGATGTTCCGAAAGCAGGTCGCTGTAAGACACCAAATCTCATCAACAAATTCTCACAAAGGATTATAAAACGTTTGCAATTAATTAACACACGCATGCACACGCATCCAACTCACAGCCATGTCATCATCAATAAAAAGTGAACCATCCGCATACAGTGCGGGCCACGGCAGCACGATCACCAACATCGTTGGCGTTCAACAGCCATCGACAACATCTTCATCCATCATTCGCAACAATGTCTCTGTGACGAACATTAAATGTGAAGTGGACCGCAATAGCAGTGCTATTCGGTCCATTCATCCATCCGCGCCCATCGTGACAACATCTTACTACAACAAGGGCAACGGGGCAATACGGATTCCCGTGACCAAGGGCGATGAGTCCGACTCGGAGACTGAGCTGTCGCACATCGAAAACCTTAAGGTCACTCGACGAGCAGTCAGCCAATCGGTGAAGAATGGCCCGCGGCCAATGTCGTGGGAGGGCGAACTCTCCGATCCCGAACCAGACCCAATGGACACGGAGAACTCGACGAGCTGCGACAAGACTTTCTCCTCGGCGCCCGTGACAGTGATTAAGAATGACCCCGATTGCAAGCTCGATCAGATCTGCGTCGAGATAAACTCATCACACTACGTTAACAAGAAGCCACAGAGTGATCCTATTAACCTTAAGTATGAGCCAGGCCTCCTGGCCGATCCCACCGGCAGCAGTAACTCGCCATTGCTTGCTCGCTCCAAGACGACGGCCAATCTGTTGCCCGCCAATCCTAGCCCCGATTCTGCCATTCATTCCGCGTACACGCACAGTTCGCCGAGTCAATCGCCGCTAACGTCGCGACACGCCCCCTACACCCCGTCGCTGAGTCGTAACAACAGTGATGCGTCGCACAGCAGCTGTTACTCGTACAGTTCGGAGTTCAGTCCGACGCACTCGCCCATTGCAGGCCGCCACAACATGTACGGCGGCAGCTACAATGGCGGGTCACTTCATCATTCCGTTTTGTATCGGCCGACAATTATCGACAGTGGCAGCAGTGCTGCCAGCACGTCGTCGTCGGATCCACAGAATCTATCACAAGCCGCTGTAGTAGCAGCGGCGGCATCTGCGCTGGCCGCAGCCGCCTCCACATCAATCTCCGTAAATGGCAGCACCCCGCCGGGACTCAAGACAGAAGAGTTGCTCTTCGACAGCGAGGCCATTCCCTCGGCGGGTATTTCACGACAGCAGCTAATCAACTCACCGTGTCCCATATGTGGTGACAAGATCTCCGGTTTTCATTATGGCATCTTCTCGTGCGAGTCGTGTAAGGGCTTCTTCAAGAGGACGGTACAGAACCGCAAGAACTATGTCTGTGTAAGGGGCGGACCCTGTCCAGTGACGATCTCCACTCGGAAAAAGTGTCCGGCGTGTCGCTTCGAGAAGTGCCTTCAGAAGGGCATGAAATTGGAGGCGATTCGTGAGGACCGGACACGCGGAGGGCGGTCCACCTACCAGTGCTCCTACCAACTGCCCAATTCCATGCTGAGCCCACTGCTGAACAACGAACAATCTGGTCAGCAGCAGCAGCAGCAGCAACAGCACAGCTCTCGCATGGGAGTGAATGGTTTCGTAATTAAGACAGAACAACCCGACAGCAGCACGGGTGGTACATCGACTCCAACACCGGGAAGCAGCGGCAGTCATCATCACCACCATCATCATCATCACCATCAACAGCAGCAGCAGCAGCAGCAGCGTTCGCCGAGTCACGAAATCCCCACCTTACTGCAGGAGATCATGAACGTTGAGCATCTGTGGCAGTATAATGCAACCGAGTTGGCACGACTGAATCAACCGTTGTCGTCGTCGTCCTGTTCGTCGTCATCGTCAACGTCGGCATCGACATCGGCCCCGCCTGGTAATATTGCGTCAAATCCGCTGCTGGCCAGCGCCGGTCTCTCGGCGAATGGAGAGAATGCAAATCCAGACTTAATCGCCAACCTGTGCACGGTGGCCGATCATCGGCTGTACAAGATCGTCAAGTGGTGCAAGAGCCTGCCGCTGTTTAAGAATATATCCGTGAGTTGTGGCCGTTGGCCGTAGTTTGAATATCCGATTGATTCTAATTTGAACTCCATTTGCAGATTGATGATCAAATTTGCCTGCTGATCAATTCGTGGTGTGAACTTTTATTGTTTTCGTGTTGCTTCCGATCGATCGACACACCGGGGGAGATCAAGATCTCACAGGGGAAGTCCATCAATTTGGCTCGGGCGAAGTCGAATGGTTTGCAGGTGAGTTTTACCAAAATCATTAATCAATTGGTTGCCCCCAGTTATAGCGCAGCTACGGGGAGAACTGTGAGACCGACTGGTCATGCTTTTATACTTCTGCTTTTCTCCCAAAATAGGTGACCCCCTTCGAAAGTCGGCTGCAACTATTAACAACCGGCCAAAAACCAATGGGAGCAACGAAATGGCATTACCAGTCTTTGCAGACGACTCAAAAACCCCCGAAGTAGTCGGCGCTGGGGTCTTCTCCGAAGTTATTCTCCATCAGCCTATTGCAAATCATTGCAGTCTAGCCTAAGCCTACCTGTAGATTAATACAACATCGCCGATGGATATTATCATTTCTATCGAAAGCCAAGCTGTAATCAAATCCGCAGCAACGAGTGTTTTAATATTTAAAGCATTTTAAGATTGGAGTGTATCTCTTAAGGAGATTTCTCGACAGTACACCTTCACCCTTTGCTAACTTTTATCGTACCGCGGAAGAACTATATAGACTATACCTACTCCTTTGGCTATAATACTGAACGCGTTTACAACGTAGATGCTCCTTGGTCAAATGTTGGACATACCACAAGGCATAGATAGTACATTCGTCTGGCCTATTCTGGATACACAAAGATCCAAGGAACTTCTACGGCCTAGTATACTTAACTTCCTTAAGGTTGATAATGCAGTAAAAAAAAACTGGTCGATCATTTCTCAACGCAATCCACTTTAACTAAACTAATCACGTTATTTGTCAGTCGATTATCATCGAAACGATAGGTCTGCATAGCTCAGTGATATTTAGTAGCAGTTACGGCAGGCTGCCTGGCTAAATCGACCAGTACGCAATTGACGCTTGTGCATTGTTTTGATACCACAACCTCTGCGACGGCTTTTGCTGAGCGCAGCCAATAATAGTATTGCAGAATTTTATGCTACAGAGCCCTGATAGGTTGTCAAACAAGCCAAGTCTGCTATATCCGGTCCTAGCTACTGGCACTCACAGGTTTTCACTTCTTGTGGGTTTTCACAGCGGTGTGTGTTAAAGGGAATGTTTAGCTTGGCATCGTGCGCACTTCAAGTCCCTCACTTAGACATGATTTCATCTCGTACGTAGTTCCGATTGCTGACGTATTTTGTTTTCCTGTTTTATCTTGAATTTTTCCAAGCATGCCTGGCCCATCTTGCGTCGAAACTTTCGCTAAATAGTTTTGCTGTAGTCGCTGAATTCGACACCATGTCTCTCGTACTCTCTATTCTATGCTGAGCTTCTCGTTTAGCTTTGGATCTGGAATAACTCCTCTGTTCTGGAATATACAGAGAGTTGATGTTGAAGGCCGATATTTTGTACTTGTTGACGTGGTACAATTCGTTCACTTAAAATCGCTTGGACAACAATCTGTAGCCTTTCTGTGATTTTAGTGATTTCTGGTTAGGGCATCCATCCCTGATGCTAGAATAATTACGTCGTCTGCATACGTGACTACATTTAACCCCAGTCAATCGAACTCAGCCAAAACGTTCTGAGTGATCATAAGCTACTACAAAGAGTCCAGTTTATGATCTGGACAAATCTCTTCCAGTCAGTGCTTGGACAGGCGACACTAGGAGTAGTTTCCTCTCTTGCTTGTGGTGGCGTTACATTAATAATGTAAAAAAAGCTAAACTATCGCGGCTAAGTAGTTTGTAGTTTCTTTGAGGTACCTGATCCATTCACAGCATTCTGGTCTCCCATCAGCATGACTAAGTCTTCTTCTCTTCAATATATTTCCACAGGATGTGAGAGTTCGTTCTCAAGGGCTTTCGTAAAACTTCTGTAAGCGCTGTATTAACAATAAGTGAGGTGAATGACCTGTACGTGCTATTGCAAAGTACCTTACCAATGTTCGCAGTCAAAAAAGAGACCTCACTGACTGCCTATAGTAAGAAAGACCGGGTTTCTTGTATTAGATTGTGTGCAATTAGTTTAAACAGTAGACACTTAATTTAATCAACAAATTGAACAACTATTCAACTGAACTCAACTTGAAAAATATTATTCTCTTTTAACAGTCCTGCATTGAACGAATGCTGAATCTGACAGACCATTTACGACGATTGCGAGTCGATCGGTATGAATACGTTGCCATGAAAGTGATCGTTCTCCTTCAATCAGGTATGTTCACCCTCCAGTCCGCAAATTGCTACTCAACTAATCATATTCCTTCCTAGATACATCTGAGTTGCAAGAACCGGTCAAAGTTCGTGAGTGTCAGGAGAAAGCCCTACAATCGCTGCAAGCGTACACATTAGCCCACTATCCCGAGATGCCATCGAAATTCGGTGAATTACTTCTACGGATTCCCGAGCTACAAAGAACGTGTCAGGTGAGATATGTACATACAACACATTCTTGTCTATCGAACAAATATTAAATCTCGGCTACTTGCAGCTCGGCAAAGAGATGCTAACAATCAAATCCCGTGACGGTGGTGACTTCAATTTACTTATGGAGCTCCTCCGCGGAGAGCATTGACAAAAACTCAACACACCGTTGAGGTATCATGCCTAAAGTTGTACTGCTGCATTGGAACTACCCGCCGTCACCATCACTATCACACAACCACCACCAGTAATTGAGAAGATGTATGCATTTTCAACGTAATTTAAATTAATGTGCCTAAAATTGAACAATTTGAAAACAAAAGAAACCCAGAAAATCATTATTTTTCCAAGACCATCCAATCGCCAAATTCTGTTGGTTTTTTTGTTTTATTTTTAACCTCAAGACGTGGAAACAATACAGCAAATTGCATGCACGACTGTAAAATGTGAAATGTAAAAAAGAAAGAACGCGCAAAACAAAAAAAAAAAACAAATTGTTTGAAGAATTTAATTTAGAACCGTTTCCAGTGATAACTATAAGGAAAACAAAATGTTTAAGTATACAGGATACTGTGCAAAATGAGAACATAATAATTATTGTAAGCGAAGTTAAGGAGCAGCCCGTAGTTTCTAAGTAACCAATTGTCCCGTTCTGTTTACATTTGTTTGCTTTAATAATTAGTTTCCTTAAATTTTAGAGAGAGGAATTAGTTTAAAATATTTGAAATCATAATTTCGTCCGTAGCCTTAAAAAGGATTTAATGGCGATTTGTTTTTATTTTATTTTATTTTATTTCTTTATTTGAACAATAGTAAATATTTATTATATTTTTTTTTATTTACAAGTTTCAATATAGGAATTTTTTTTGTAGTAGTATTTTACACGAGTAATCAAAATTATAGTTTTTTTTTATGTATACAAACATACTTGATATATTTTGTTTTATTTTAAGTTGATATATATATTTTTTTAAATACAATGCAATAAATATATTGAGAAATATAGTTTTTAAAAGAATTTCTTATGATTTTCTTATTTGTTGTTTTAGTTGATAGTTTGTTTTGGCCCAGACGTTTCTGTTTGTTTTCTGTTTAGTAGTTTTGTATGTTTCTTCAAAATTTTGTTTGCGAATGCATCACATTTGGATCGTTTCTTTTCGCATGTGTTCTGTGTCAGGGAATGCATTTAAGTGTGTTTTGAAAATTAGGGACGATTTGGTCAAAAGTACGTTTTGGCTTTGATTTGCGATCAGTATTTCACGGTGAATAGACTTACCCCAAAAGATGCTTCTAAAGTGTACAAATGTACATAGCTCAGTTTGACAAACTTGCCGTTCATAATCTAATCATCTATCCGAGAGATTCGAAAAATCACTGCTCGTTCTCTTACAGAGGACACTTTGGTTGATAATACGCATCGACAGAGACGTGGTAGAGTGCGCACCAAATTAGTCGATTAGCGATCCTGCACGGCATTTGGAGCCATGCCCATTCACTTATAGATTCATTTGTTCGTCGTACTTGATGAAAGGGCAGACAAATTTTGCGTTAGATTCTCATTTTTGGTTGGGCAGAGGTCAGATTCTGTGAGGCGAAAACGTTGAAATGTTTTCGTTCGCACGAATAATTTGCTCTAAGTTGCTGAAGTAAATCGTTCGTGCACCGAAAACGCTTCAAAGTTTCGCCTTACAGAATGCCGACCGAATGTTTTAAAAGTCACTGTTGGGTACGCCTTATGAACAGGTAGAATTAATTTAATTGATGGCCAGAATTTCTTGAAAAATGAAGCGGCCCTAATGTAAAAACCAATAAAGTGCACTATAGAGCTTCCCCACTGGACGTGTCTCTCCATTTCATCGCTATTAGTTTGGGATGCTGAAACTAATTTAAATCCTGCCCGACTTAAGTACCATGCTTTGGCTCTTTGCCCGCAGCCCAATCGTTGTGACCTCTATACCACCGTAAGCCTTTCTTTAGTTGAGGTCAATACCGTCAATTTCCCACTGTTCAATATCTGCTTGTTGATTGTACTTCCTACAGTTTGCCAAATTAAAATGTCCTTTTTGTTGCCAAATGCAAACATGTCGGACATTGTCACCAACCAATTTTCAAATTACGACCAAATACGTTAAAATCCGTCACTTTGTCATACCATCTATCTAATCGAAGTTTAAATAGTCCGCCCGCTATGTTCATCAGAAGCCGGACAAGCTCGTAAGAAAATATTTATGTGTCGAATCAGTAATACGTACAGCTGCCAGAAAGAGTGACAGTGGAGATATTCGCAGTCCCAGAAAACATTGCCCTGATTTCAAAAGGGAATGATTGCTAATCCTGAACAGACCAACACACAACGGATTCTACTAGTTAAACTTTGTTATATTTTCCTAAATTCAGGTGGAATTCGATTACCTAGTTAAATTTATTTCAATTATTATTTGTGAATATTTTTCCTAGCTTTTATTTTATTAACAAAAATCACTATCTTCCTTCTGAAACCAATTTAACTTATATTCATTTTCAAATATAAATATAAATTCGTTAAGTAAACAAATTCTATTAAGTGTTTGTAACATATTACTGTAATAATAAAAAAAATAAAACAAACATTGTGCCTTCGTGTAATCAGTATAATCATAAAAAAAGAATAATAACATTTTGTAAGTAACTAATAACCAGAGATAGCAAAATCAACAAATGAACCAAAAGACTCAAAACGATAATTTCTGTATTTAATAAAATAATTACGAATGCACTATTACTTTGCACATATAGATTTTCTACTAATCAATGTCCTTCTTTTGACAAACGTAAAAACAACACAAACATAACAAGAAACGACTGAGAAACAATAATTGAAAATATTTACAGATTCTGTTGATGTTAGCTAAATGATAAAAATAAATTAAAATTTATACACATTTCTAAATAAATGAAAGTAAGATAATATTTTATGAGAAAACTGTACACAATTTTATAATAAATACAAAAAGTTAATCAAGTAAGGGAAGGATCAAGCATTTAAGTAGTAGAGTTAAATAAATTCCATTAAACTAATAATGAAACATTTGTAGCATCTATATTATATAGTTATGAATGTACTTAATGTCGACAAGTTGGACAAATGGTAAAGTCACAAATGAATTGTAAAACATTTAGTTGTTTAGAGAGCCGAACTTTGTTTTTTTACATATTTTAGATTTAAATTAAACTTTACAGATGTGCTGAAGACTTACATTTACAATTAATTTACAATCTTTATATATAATAAAGAATTGATTCTTGTAAAAATTGGTTAACATTTTTACAGGGGAATAAAAGAAAACTATATAGAAACAAAGATGGATATATAAAATAAAGAAGTTTTAAAATAAATGACAAAATTTGTTTGCTGAAGCCGGTAAGTATTGCGAATTACGTCCCACTTACAGCTGCTAAATAAAATTATATTTTAACAATAACCAATTTAGCTAAAATAAAAAATGACAGCTACTGTAGAATAAGCTCGAAAAACTGTATTAAGACAACCAATCTAAAGACCGGCAAATTCTTTTTTCTTAAAGGGGTATATTGGTATGTAAAATGGGCTAAAATTGATGCAGACAATTGGTTGAAAATGACACTTTCATCGAAACATTAGAAACCGTGACTTGTCTTCTCACGCCTAGTGAAAGACCCAATGAGGTAAGCAAATTGCAAATAAAAAGATGACGCCTAATCGTTTCTACTTTATCGACAATTGCCGCGGTTCATTGACCACTCGATCAGAAGCCGCACGTCACTAATTTTCGAAATTTTTCATACAAAGTTGCATATTGTGACCTACAAAATATTTGTATATAGATTTCGAGAGATATTCGAATCAGACCACCATTGTCGGGTCTCTTTTCGTCTCTCTACCACTGTAAATCCACCACCCATTTCAATGTTCCTCGACTCATACTTAGAACCCTTCTTTGAGTGGAGCAGGTCGGCCACTTTATTGCCATTTTTGCTTGTCTACATTGTTCCACGGTTGACCACCTTCTCAGGTGTTCTGCCGTGATCCATTTGTGAATCAGCTGTTCTACCATTCCTCTGCCAATTGAAGAGAATGGTTCTGGTCCCAGCAACTTTTCAGTTGACCCCTGTTTTGCAAGGGAGTCCGCCTTTTCATTGCCTTCGATCCCTATATGTCCTCGTACCCAAGTCAGTGTTACTTTATTTTTAGATGAACACTTATTGAGCTTAAGAACACATTCCAGTGCCAATGATGTTGTGATGGTTGTTTGTTTCATGCATCTGATCACTGCCTGATTGTCCAGTGCTATAAGGATATTTCTTCCTTCCACCTGACTCTCAAGCAAGAAGTCCAACGCATGAAGCAAAGCAATCATCTCAGCCTGGTATACTGAAGTGTATTTCCCGAGGCTAATGTGACGGGCAAGTTCTAGCTCTTCTGAATAGATACCGGCCCCTGCTCCGCCATCCATCATGGATCCATCTGTGAAAATCACAATTTCACCATTTCTTTTTTCTGGAAGTAACCCGTTCTCAATACGAGTTTTGTGATTTCTTTCCATGATACGCACCCTTGTTATTCGATCCATAGGCATGTTTAGCTCCCTAATCTCGTTTTTGACAAGTTCCAGGATCTTCCTATGTCCATAGATCGTACCACGATTGTGCCATTTCGCATCTCGATGCAAGCGAAGTGCCGTTTGGGCCGCTGCTTTCTTAATAAATAAGTCTAGCGGTAAGATCCCCATGATGACTTCCAATGCGCATGTTTGGGTTGTACGTATTGCACCTGTAATTCCTATACATGCTAACCGTTGAACCCTATCCAGGTGCTTCCTCACTCATGAGTTTTCTGAGAGGCTTTCGCCCACCATACAACCGAGGCCTACGTGATAATGGGTCTAGTTATCATCGTATACATCCAGTATGCTGACCTAGGCGAGAGTCCCCACCTCTGTCCACATACACATTTGCACTGATGTAGTACCCTTTTTGCCTTCCGGACCTTCTCCTCAACATGGTTATTCCAAGTAAGTCCAGTATCTAGATAGACTCCCAGATACTTAACCTTCTTAGCCATTGGTACTTCCGATCCGAAAAGTGTTAAGGGCCGAAATTTCAGATTTTTCCTCTTCCTAGTGAGGGCTATTAGATCTGTTTTCCCCGCATAAATGCAGAGCCCTTGTTCCAGACACCACCGCTCAACCACTCTGAGTGCGCTCCTCATGACGTCCATGAATTTGCCTCTGGCCATTATTGGGGACGTTCAAGTATCTAGTTTAGTAAGTCTGACAGCTCTCTCACTAAGTGAATCTCGGTTTTGATTGGTCAAAATCGGTCGAGAGAGCAGTTGTTTCAGTTGACGTTTATGGAGGGGTAGCCGACGAATCTAGTCGAGAAATTCGTGACTGAGTACTAAGTTGACAGTTCTCATATGTGGCTGACGTAGAAAACGTGACGTTCCCGACCAATCTAGTTTTTGCGTTCAGGTTGCATCTCATCCAGACCAATCTAGTCGACTTAAGATGACTAGATTCTTGAATGCGGCCATTGCTATGTCATCGGCGTATCCCACTGTGTGAATGTCAGTTGCCTCAAGTCTGTCGAGAAGATAGTCCACAGTGATATTCTACAGTGTAGGTGAGAGAACACCTCCTTGTATGCAACCTCTGCTAACCCTTCCTCTGCACTTTTCTTTTCAATGAAACATAGAATAAAAACATAGAAAGAGCACTTCTAGATTTGATCTTTTCATAGAAAGGGCAATTCTTTTTCTTCAATCAAAAACGCCATTAGTTTATTGTCCCAATAGCAATAAAACTTTAATTTGTTTCATATCAGTAGTAATATTTTCTTCTGGAATTGTATTAGGTACGTTTTTGTTGAACTTCAATCTCAGCAAGGCAAAGTAAAGTAATGTGATTTTCCATTGGGACAAAAAATCAATCTTTTTTTGATATAAATCACCTTTCGTGTTCCATTGGGAAAACGAAAAAAAAATAAACAAAAGCAGATCAATTTCGTTGCATGTTCCATGAGCCGCATTAAATCTGAGATCTGAAAAAGATTTTTGGTGGTCCCAATGGAAAACCACATACGACTTTCAGCACGCGATTACAACAACTGTGAGTCTCGAAGTGTCAAGTAGAGCGTACCTAGTTGTTTAAATAGCGTGCTGAAAATCCTACTTTACTTTGCTTTGCTGAAATCGAAGCTCAAAAACATAGGCCAATTGTCAAACTATTTATTTTGAAATTAAAATCCTCTAAGCAAAGAAATTTTGCTCCTAATTTTCAAAATTTTAATCCTTCGATAAAGGGCAGTTAGGAATAGGAACCTGAGAGTCAATATTTTTGTTTCTTTAAGTACATAAAGACTCCATTCTGGCAACATCTTAACTTGCAATACTCTCCTCCGAAATCAAAAGACCAAAGCAACAGCCTAACTACCAAAGTACCAATACCATACCAGCAAGCTGCAAGCTGCAACCAGCGACAATACTTGTATGATTTGTCTCTGACTGCAACCAGTAGTTGTTAAATTAATGCCCTCCCACTCACTCTCTATGGTCGCTCATAAAGTCTGAACAAACGATTCATGCAATAATGCGCACAAAGCTTCTCAGCAGTTTGCCGGTAGCGGCTAGCGGGCTATTCTGTACATTTTCAGGATTTTCTTTTGGAAAAAGTGCTTTACGTTCGGGAATCGGGATTATCGGGTTCAGTTTTCAGTTGCAAAGCGAATCGGAACGGAATTTTAATTAGTTAAAGCGTGCGTAGTAAAGATCGGGAGTACGGCAGTGTTGGTGAAAACGTGAAATATTGTTCGAAAAAGTGCGAAATAAAAAAGAGTTCCGTAATCGTTTACGTGAATTTTCGTTCACCATGCACCTCGTCGTCGGTCAAATGGCTGCCGTATATTTATTTCGAAAAAATTTCTTTCATTATGGGTCTAGTTTACGGGTCTCTACAAATAAAATATATTAAGTACGATCAGTGTTCCCAATTTTTGCAGTTTTTCTGGAAGCAAAAAAGGTGGCGGAGCTCCTGGGGCTCCGCAGTTTGTGGGTTTTGGTTAGTGTTGCTATTGCATTAAAACTTGGGTGACAGTCATAAGTGGTTATGAGTGCGAAACATTTTTGTCTAAAAAGGAAATGCATGGGCAAGTGCCGGTAGTGAGGTATCCAACGAAGCAGGTGCTAAATCAGTTTGAAAGTCAACAAAAAACACAGCCACCGCAACAGAATGGTCCTCGATTTAAGTGATCTAAAATTTAGAGGATGATAAAATCTAACAAGGTAAGTGGATTTTATTTGTTTTGTAATAATTATATATCGGCCATGTTAAGTAAATGTTTATCTTAGGCAGGTAGCTTTCGTTCCACACTTAGGTAGGTATACGATATTCGAAAAGCTTAAAATGTTTGCAATATTGTTTCAACTTTCCCAAATTGCTCACAATTTTCTAATCTGTCAAAAGGGGTATCTATAACGTTCCCATCTATCCTGTATCCCGCAGGATTATCCTGTTTCTCTATGCAAAATCCTGCCAAAAAATCAATCCTGTATTAATCCTGTAAAGCGCACGCAAAATTAATTAATCAAAATTTAAAACCTTTCCTCTCTCTATTCAAGATACCTATTGAAAATTGAGAATTGCTTGCAAGTTGCAATGTCCGATTTGCAAATCCCAATAACCTCGCTGCTCAGCCTCAGCATCAAAATATTCACCTTCACCATGCCAACATAAACATACTTACTTTTTCTTTGTGGCTGTCTCGACTGTGTCTGTGACATTCAGCGGGCGCAGCTTTTTGCATTTTTCCCCTTCCTCTCGTTCGCAACAATGGTAAAACGGTGAAAACAGTTCATTTGTTAAGAAAACAATGAAATGGGTGCAAAGAGTTGCCGTGGGTGTGAACGAGATTGACAAGTTTGTTTTCACATCAAGTAGGTAAGTGACGAAAAATCTCTTTTTTATCCTGTATCTCAGCAAAATAAATATGGGAACGTTAGGTATCTACCTATACTATTAACCCCTTATTAATAAACGCTGCGTAAAAGTTATCAACTCGTTATTCAGAAGTTACGTCAAATTTTTGTATGCTATCTGATGTCTACTAGCTAGCTAACTTGTGCGTGTTTGTTTATTAATACGTGGGCTAGTTTACTACTATCCTCAGTAAAATGAAAAACAACAATTGCTACGGTAATTGAAGGAAGAAAAATCAAAATTTTATCGGTTTCACTGCGAAAGTCCACCATCGAAACCAAATATCCCTTGTAGACAAGAAGGTTTTTTTACATTTGCTATTTTTTCAATACCTTTAGGTATAATGTAAATGCATTCACTGACAGATGTTTTGAAAATTCGAAATTAATTGGAAGCTACACCATATTTTATATTGATTTTGTCATAAGCTCGTCTGATGATTATCTCAACTAGCGCCTAATGAGCTATTCTAGTGTTTCTTTCCAACACTTTGCTAAAAGTTCACTAAATTTTGGCAGCGCAATGTTCAGCGACAGAAAAAAAAAACTCCATTGCACAACAAATAAACATTTGTATTTGGTGATTTTATGTTTACTTTGATTCCTTTGTCTACATCTGAATACTTCCGAATAGGTATTTTTCACAGATTTAAAAATCAGATGTAAAGTTGGCAAGATTTTTCCTTAACGCAGGAATCAGAAAGGCCCTTACTGTCACTTTAACTATATCATGCATTAGGGACGTTCAAGTATCTATTTTAGAAAGTCTGACAGCCGTCTGACTAGATGTATCTTGGTTCTCATTGGGGAAAATCAGTCTTATGAGCTGCTGTTTCAGTTGACGTTTATGGAGGGGAGTTGGAGTTGACAGTTCTCATATGTGGCTGACGCAGAAAAAGTAACGTTCCCGAACGTCTCACAAAGACCAATCTAGTCGACTTAAGATAACTAGATTTTTGAATGTACCCATTGATTTATTATTTAGTATGTCAATAATGTCAGTCATTCAATTGAAATGTCAATCAAAAATTTTTTAAAAGTGTGTGGGAAGAGCACACAACACACATTGGCCGCGTTCCACTGCCCGCTAGATGTCTAGCGGCATGTCAAACTCCATATAAAAAAAATTGACATTTCACCATTTGCGCTAGACGTCTAGCACTTTTAGCGCAAAATTACCCGCTGAATTGGGAGAAAAAACAAAAAAAAAACGACCTGTCAAAGGAAATCGTTCAAACGTTTCCAAAATAAAATTAAATACCAAACCGAGCAAGTGGAATTGTGATAAAATTGTTAATAACGTAAGTAAAATAGCAATTCAGATATCGTTTTTATCATTTCTTTGATTATAGTGTGGAAATAATTAGTCCGCTGGCGCTAGAGTTCTAGCGCGGACGTTCCTTCATCTGGGATATTTTGTGCTAGACATCTAGCGGGCAGTGGATAGCGGCCATTGTTTAGTGGAAAAAGAAAACCACAAATTTAGATATCTGAAGTGAAGTTTTTTGATGCCTGAATCTTCCCGGGAGCTAATTCGAAACGGAAATTGTTGATTTTTGCAATTCGACCATACAAGTTTTTGATTTTATTCTCAAAGTGAAACTCCGAACTCGAAAAAATATTAATTATCTACGTTTAATATTCTGTCAAAGGCTAAATTAGTAAAAATGAATTCAGCAACATCTGACAGCAATGCAAACGCAGTTTCAATCAAAGGTAGGTAGGTATGCTTCAAATGGTTTGTAATAATTTTTCAAATTCAAACCTGGCGGCGCCATTTGTTGTTCCGAAATCCGTTCAACATGCATATTCCCATTTCAATATTCCTTATTCGAATGGCATTTTTTTAACTACCATCTCCGCTGTCAACATAAAAAAGCCATTCGCAACATTTCTCCACTTCCTTATCATACCGCAGCAATCAAAATGAAAAATCCAAGAGTCCATTGCCAAACAATTCCGCTAGCATTCGCCTTCTCTCCTTCTTTCCCACGCAACAACAACCAATTCGACTCTCTTATCTCTTGTCACATTCCTATTGCCATCTTTGCTCACTTCTCACTTGGTCTGGTCTGGCTCTGGTCCGCCGTCCGTCCGTTATTTGCCCACCACAAATGGAACTTTTGCTGTGCTGTTCGCCCTCAGCAATCTCCTCAACAAACAGTACAAAACGAATTCTCATCACTGCAGGTGGTGGACGTGTGTTGTGTGCGGGCTAATCCGTCATATACTCTGCATAACTGTTTCACAGTGAAAAACCTTAAAAAGGTCAATTTCTGCAGTTTTTATTCCGCATGACCTGCAAAGGACAGTGAAAGGTTTTCGGGAAACGCAGTTTTTTTCAATTGCACAAATACCGTCGTTTCCTTCACTACAATTTGCCGAGCGAAAATCTGTCTCGCAATTCCAATCAGCTGTCATATTGCTGTCTGTTGTACGTCGCGTTGTCCATCCGTGTTTTCGCGTATAGATTTGTTGTTGAATCGCTGTCATTTGGTAGTTTCGCGTTGTTGTTCGTCGATATTTTACCCAGATAAACGGCATCCGATTGGACCAATACAACAATCTAGTGAAAGGTAACATAATTCACTTCGTTGTCCTCCTTACGAGGAGCTGTCACCTGCAGCCGCGTCGGTGATGTAAGGTGCCAGACAGATCCTGCTCCTGTTTGTGTGTGTTTTTTTTTCTGTTGCACGCATCCCTACTTCGTTGTTTCGGGTTTTCATAAGAAAGTGCAAATCGCTATACAAATTAAAAGTGAAAACAACAAAAAAAAAGTCAATAAAAATATAAGCAGAAGAAGGAAAAAAGTTATCGTAGAGCGAAAAAAAGAAAAATTGTTTTTCCTCTTGCTCTTTTAGGCGTGTGTGAGTGAGTTGGTGTAGATTTTGTTTCGTTCCATTCGCGTGTGTAGTGGTTCGCCTTCGCAGAATCCAAAAATTTCTGTATGAATTTGGATTGGATTACATTATTTTATTTCTCTTCTGAAACCGTGCGGTACTGGTGGTATTTCTCTTACATTTGG
Organism: Cheilosia impressa; assembly: GCA_948293265.1. NCBI lineage: Eukaryota > Metazoa > Arthropoda > Insecta > Diptera > Syrphidae > Cheilosia > Cheilosia impressa. Next base: position 41,508,467 of record OX411883.1, read on the forward strand.
CGAGCATTGACATTTTGTCAAGGTAAGAAAAGGAGAACTCTGCTTTTTTATTTTTATTTTTCGTAGAAACAACAAATGCAACGGTGGTGATGGTTATCTCTCTCTGTTTTGTTTATTAATTTAAATGTTTTTGGTTGGTGCAATTTTTGTTGTTGTTGTTGTTGTTGTTTCATGCGGTAATATCCGTCGTGTCCTAGGTTATGTCACAAGTGACATACGGATATGGGAAATTGGGAATATCGATAATTAATGAGTTGATAGATGGAATTATTCCGTATGTGTGTAGGCTGGATATTGGTTTCAATAACAAAATGAACACATCCATCAAGCTAAAGTGTTTTCGAGGTAAATACAAACGGCATTAGTTTTTTGGGGGTGACGGCTGACGGGGTAGTGGTCTGTCACTCTAAATGAAGTAATTTGGGGCAATTTTGTTGGTTTATGTCATTCTAAATAAATATAGAAAAAAGGACGATTTCTTTTTATAGCTCGACGAAGGCGCCTGTGCCTGTGAATAAATGAGAAATTTTTTTTATGTGCACATTCTGGGTTCAATTGGGGTAAACTCCGTTTGGACAACGCCATTCACTTTTTAAGGGCTCTGTTACGCGAGAACTAAAATTGTGGCAATTAATGGCTGTCGAAGAAACAGCATTCATATTTGTTTTTGCATTTAGCCAAAGGAACATTTTCCCGTTGCTCCTAATAGGGCAGGTGTGGGCAGTTAAATTCGTTTCTTTCGTGTACTTTTAGTGATTTTAATTATGGACAAAAACAGACAAATTTGTGAAACTTTACTAGGTAACAGGGCACTTAAACGGGCTCTACATTTTTATGAGGAAAGTGTGTACATATATAGATACTTGTAGGTACTTGTGCTAAATATGAATAGGTTAACCGACGAGGTAGAGAGAAATTAGAGGAGTCACACTTGCCGAAATCAGGTCCGTCATCATTTGTTTTTCAAACACAAACCTTTAAACGGTCTGTCCATTGGTCTGTAGAGGTGTAGGTAAGCACGTTTTCCACGGTTTGGGTTAGTGAACTTCTGGTTCAATAATTTTGTAGGCTCTGCACTCAACAAACAAACTCAAAGCAGAAATATTGATTCTTTTCTACTGCCGATTTGCTTCTTTTTTTCTAAAAAAGAATTGTACGTCACTTTTCGAGCCCAGTTTTTATTTCTTTTCATTGAAATGAGATTGGTAACTCTGTCATGGGGTACCCGCCTCCCACCAGGTCAAAATCGCATCACAGCAAATGCTGCTCTGATATCTGGAAACAGTATTTTATGCTTCTCTTTGAATGATCTTGCAGCTTTATCAACGCTGAAAATGCTCTTGGTCCGAAATGTCGAATTATTCATGACTCTGGCGCATAAATCAAGCTGAATTTGACCGATGGTACGGGTTATGTTGGCTTTGAGGGCCGCTGTGGTTCGTGGCTTCTTCGCATAGACCTGCAACTTCAGAAAACGTCTATCGGGATGATCCACCACACTGCGAATAGTCCTCTCGGTAGCGACCGTAAAATGAGCGGAACGTTGAACAAAACACCCATTTTAATAAAACAATTTTAGCATTTGCACTTGTTGTTGACGGACAGTCATGGTGATTTGGCAAAACAGACTGAATAAATGACAGCCAATTTGATAGATGCAGCTTAAACAATAGGTCTGTTTTTATTTGAGATTCGTTCTCAGCAAAGCAAAGTAAAAGTGGGATTTTCAGCACGCAATTACAACAACTACGTTCTAATTGACACTTCGATGACTCAGAGTAGTTGTTGTGTTTGCGTGTGGAAAATCTTACTTTACTTTGCTTTGCTTAGTAATATGGCCGCTATCAACTGTCAAACTTCGGAAGTCCCTATTGGAAGAACCTTAATGTGAAACTCTTGAAAATCAAACTTAAGTCAGTCCGTAGAGTATGACCTTCAGACTTTTAGAATATTTTCTATTCGAGAATGCAGTAAGGGGCGACAGTAGAGCATGACCTCAACCGACTTGTAGTAGGCAGTTGACGGGAGTAGGCTTTTTGTTTGAGACCCTGGTTTCAATCTAAAGGATAGCTCAATTGAGAAAAAAAAAATATAAATAAAAATAAACACCTGATAAATGTGCTGTCAGTTAGTCTTCTTAGGAACCGAACTTTAGGAGTTTTCATAAGCAGTTGACAACGACGGGTTTTTGCACCACATTGCACCAGTTAATAATAAGCACCCACAGAGACTCCCTACAATGCACACTGAAGAAGTTGTTGCTACTGGGGAGCGTTAATTTTACTTTATGTGTGTCGTACGTTAGGTAAATGGACCGACAGCAAAATTCCCCTTGATCATAATTTTTAACGCAATATATGAGCCTTAGCGTTTTTGGTCAAACAGATAAGCCTTTGTTGAGGCGCTGTTACATCTACTTAAGTTCACTGTTTGGCGTGCTTAATGGACAGGTGGAATCATTGGCCAATGATTCTTCAAAATTGCTGCCGGTCTGAGTATTTCTGACTTTTTCGTGCCTCGATTGGTGCTGATGTGGAAGAGCTTGTTCTTGTTTCTACGATAAGGCGCATCATGCCACATCAATCGATTTATTAAGGGCATCATTTAATGACTCTCATAGCTAGTCGCTAATCTACGCCGATTAATGACGGACATTTGTCCATTTGGAAGGGCCGACTAACCTTGTACCTGAATTGCGTTGACTTCATGATTCTCGCAAGTATTCGTTAGTGGATTTTTCCTTTTATAACGTACGTGTCTTATGCCAAGCCACTTTGTTCTTCCTTCTGGTGGTTGAATTGGGAACATCTGGCTACGTTAAACCTTCCCAGACTCGTTTTTTACCTTTGTGTTTCTTACCCTTTGGAGGAAGTTTGCCTATATGCGCTGTCAGATATCCAGGTCACACTGAAAATTTATTTCATTCTCGTGTGTCTAGTTTTTTTTTTATATTTTGTTACCAATTTCAAATATTGCACACAGATTTTGCCAGGAAAAGTCCTAGTGAGCCCGACGCCCACCATACCACGTACACGTATATATGTATATCCATATTAAAGAAAGCTCAAAAGCTATGTAACGATTAAGCGAGACAGCATGATTAACCAGGCGACTTCATTGGCTATGCAATCGTTTTAAAGTCGCCTGGAGCATCTCTACGGCCAGTATGAGCTATTCAGAGAAAAGGCATCTAAAAAGTTTAAACCGACATTGATGCGATTGAAAAGCATGCCAAAGGTGCCCCTATTTCCGCAGATTGGTCTTAAAAGTGTCGCGCAGTGGCTCAGTGGTTGGTTTTTTTATTCTGCATAGTATGGCTTTGGATTTTCTAAGATCAAGGTTTCACTTCGCTCAACTCCTTTCTAGACTGTTCTTTGGCTTTGGCCTTTTCTAAGACCGAGGTGTTAACAATACTCAACTCAAACGAACAAAAATTCCTTAAGTGGACCTGAAAAAATAGCACCCTTTGCTAAAAAATACGCCCCGTGTTTCAAATGTTTCAATATTTATTGCTTCACTAAAAAGAACCTTCCGAATATGTCGTGGTGAAGCTACCACCTCTATATTGCAAAAAATAGCTCTGGCAATACCGCACCTAGTGCCTAAATTCACGCAGAAAATCAGTTTTCTAAAATCAACCAACTTTTGGTTTAAAACGCCCAAGTAATACTGTTAATATATCTCCCAAAGTGTTAGTGGACTAAAAATAACCGCATCAGATTGTTTTAGGAAACTCTGTTAAAAATAACCGATTGATCAAAATCGCTTTCAAACTTTCTCGGTAATACAAAATCAAAATAAAACTCTTTGGTTGATATTAATCTGATATAAAACTGCGTGAATTGAACCTTTTATCTAGTTCAGTTAGTTAGTTTTGTTTTAATCCATTCTTTTTAAACAAGTAAAAATCGCCATCGGCTAGAGCCAATTTTTTAAGCGAGTCACTATTTCGTTAAAATCAATATTTAAGGATATCCCACAAAATCAAGTCCAACGGCATCAAATCACGTCTCCGGAATCTAACAGAAGTCGTGATTACAAGATTATTTAAATATCGATTGTTGTAAGTTTGCTTCATACAGAGCCCGCCTAGTAATTCAATTTCTGCAAATAAAAATCAGTTATCATGACCGTAAGATTGTTGACATCCAAATTTTCGAAACAAAAATTCTGGCCAATAATTCCGCTGCTCAAAAGAAAATATCACCATTCACTTGCTGAATGCAAAAAAAAAAAACTGGCACAAATATTGTTTAATGCCATTGATAAACATTCCTCTACAGGGGAAATTTTTGACAAACAACACAAACTGCGCTTTAAAAAACGCAAAAGTAACTTCAAAATTTATTTTTTTAGGTGTTTTTTCATGAGTTTTTTAAGATTTTTTTAAGCCGCTTGTTTTTTTATGATTTTTTTTGCGCGGTTTTTAAGTCGCTTTTTCATTAGTTTCTTGATGCGTTTTTTCGCTAGTTTTTTAAATGCTCTTGACGCGTTTTTCGCTCGTTTTAAAAGGCGCTTTTGACGCATTTTTCACGGTTATTTTTTAGACGTTTTGTGTTGCGTTTTTGCTAGATGTCTCTGTTCTGAAGTAAATGATGTCCCAAAATGGTTTGGTTGATTTGATTGTCTTGAATCACTCCGTGGTACTGTTATCCCTAAAACACATGTGCAGAATTCACTGCGCAGCAAGATTATAATACACATGTTTATATGGAAATAGACACACGTAAATTCTGCACTCACTGCAGCACTGCAACATGTCTCTATTTCTAAATTTGCTACATGATTCAAGCGTACCACAACGCAAAAGACAACAAATTGCAATTTCAAGTAGTTGGCATCATCGACTTTTGACATTTGCTGGTCGTTCTGTTTTTGCTTTAGTTGTAAACACGTCATCAGCGAATGACAGTAGTCATATTAGCCGATGTAATGCATGTCAAACAATTTTCGGCACATCTGTTTTAAGACCACCGTTTCCATTATTTACAAGCTGCAGACCCACTAGAGTACGTCTCGGCAGCTCCTCCGTTTAAAATCTAATCTCACCATCGAGAGCTACAAAAATCTGCTTAATTTGCCATTTTATTGTCATTGTTCACACAGTTGTGACAGCGGGCGAACCTTGGACCTTTTCGTCTTAGAAGCTCCCAAAAGTATTTTTTTTAAATATGTGTACACTAATTGAATGATTTTTATAGATTTTTCACCTTTAATTTGGTCCCGCAACTGAATGACTGAATAGCGTTTAGAGCAAGCTAACCGAAACGGCTTTTTTGAGCACCTTCAAGTGTCAAAAACTGCCCAGCAAATGGCCTCCAACTACCTCTGCACATGTACTTCTTTTGTCAGGTTGAAACTGTGTTCACAAAGAAATTTCAACAACAATTCTTCCCTGCGATCAGATGTGACCATTATGCACACGGTAGTCAATTTCAAACAACAGTTTTTAATTTACTACATACTTGTACCAGTTTATTGCTTTTTTAATTGAGTTTCATTTCGAATTGCCTCTTGCTGTTTCTTCTAGGATGCCAATTGTGCAGATGCAGCACTGTTTCTAAATGGCGTCGTAAAAAAACGTGAAAATGCATTCTACGTAGTTATTCCGATATCGGACATCTGGTGCTTGCCACACTCCATACAGCGTTTCACGTTTTCAATATATGTTTACGAACATTCCTAATGTGGGTCTCGTTTAATTGATCCTTTAGCGATAAATGCTGATGGGCAATTACAATCTTTCAATGCTCAACGCGTCTTAATATCTCGATCAACTAAGTGGGTAATTATAGAGAACTCAAGTGGAACAGTTGATTTTTGTCTGGCAACTCCCCATCGGCAGCAAGTTGTTAAGCCCCTGACCCACCCACTAACCCATATCGCTCCACTTTACAACTTCCAACAATCACATTCATTTATTGGCCATTAAAAGAAAACTGGAATCAAAATTTGCTTTTCAATGGAAAGTATACGTTTACAACACAGGAATCCCATTTGCGGTGGGTCCGCAACATCTTGGGGGACGATGGTTAGAAAACGCAACTCGTGCCTAATAGCCCTCTTCATTCAAAGTAACAGTATAAAGTGTTTGGAGACGTATCGATTTTGTTCGCCATCACCCTCGATACACTTTTGCCCTGATCAGGGTAATTTATTGTGTACGTTAGTCTTTTTTAAACTTTTGCCTCTGCCCCTTCTCTCTAGGGTTTAACAAAACTTTTACATTTGCCCAAGATTGGGTTGGCTGGCCGTGGTGCTGTATACACGTACACCGTAACAAGTTATACCGGTTTGCGGCTGCGAGAAATCAAAAGTTTTTGACGGGAAATCATTAATAACTCGGATGGAGATTGAAAGTCCACATAAATAGTTGCAGGGGTGGGAGAGAGTGTCGAGTAGCAGGGTGGGAGAGAGTATCGAGTATGTAGTTGTATCCGATAACTGTGGCAATGTATAAAGTTTATTAAAAAGCAGCCAAACAAATCACAAACAAAAGGGAAAACTTTTCGGAATCAATATTTAGTTGGAGTAAGAATGGAGTTCGAAGATTTTCACGATTCAATCAGGACCCGGGGGAAGTTGAACTCTATAATTAGGCATGAACTACATGGGGGTGGGGGTATATAGAAATTTGAGAGTAAGCAGGGTCCGAATTACGTGCATCTGGTTATTTTCTTTGCCAGCCGATCTACCTAAAACTAACCTTTGTGTGAGTTCTCACGTAATTTTGGACCACTCGTTTGATTATACGTCCGGAAAGATCTGATAGAGTATGGTCCTTAATATGGCTCTTCAGTAAGACCATTCAAACCGAGCTAGCTCTTGTGTTAGTCCTTCGTCTACCTCGACACTTTCAGAAGTTAATCTGAAGACTATCCTGTGTCCAGATTTGACTTGATCCAAATTTGATCTCTGCATTCACATTTTTTCGGGGACAAAACTTTATACGTATATATCTCTCTGAGGCGGCCATGTTGGATGTCTCTTTTTCGGTTACAGGATTATAGTTGAGTACAAGAAAGAAGCAGCGGCTACCTTGTAAATGTACTGGACTACTAAGCGGGGAGTCTAAGGTCTGGCCCACCGCAAAGCATAAAATAAAATAGGCGGGGTTGCAAACCACACCAAACTTGACCTCTACCAATTTGCACCACTAACTTGTGGACAGGGTGAATGCCAACTTACCAATGGCTTGTGCTGATTAGGGTCAACCTCACAGTCTTGGATCTTGTTGAGCAAACCGTGTACCCTATCTTTGCTGTACTCCGGCTAAACATTTTTGGATATAAAAAGCAATTTTATAGAGTTCGTCTTGAAAAGAACGTTCTAAGTGATTTTATCCTTTACAAGGGTAATTGTCGGTAGCTGTAACGGCTAGTTGGCTCTCTATGACAGCAAACCCAGAGCAGGAAAAAGTTAAACTAACTTGTAGCCCAAAATACTTCTTCCGTGCAGCCGGAGGGCCTACTTCATACCTTCGCCAGTGCTGGTTCAACTTATCAGTTCTATCATTCTCTTTTCTGTCCATTGTTCTGTTTTCTGTTTCTTGTCGCGAATGAAAGGTTTTAAACCGAGCACTTTCTTAATAACGCACTGCTCTACATGCTTAGGTGATGTGGTCTGTGAATGCAGACTTTGGTGACGGCCAGGTTGTCATTGAACATTTAAATAATTCGCTATGTAAGTTGTTTTGTTAAGATTGTGCACCAGGAATACCCTTAGAAAGATGGAAGGCTATACTATACTGAGAAGTTCCGCTTAGCATCCCATCTTGCAGACGTGGGTCAAGATCGATATTTGGTAGAAAGAGCTTTTTTACCCCATTCTACCTTGGATATAAATCTCTGGGTATTAGTATTTCAAACAGAAGGACGGATGTTAAATGCTTCGGGCAAAAGCCTCCAAGAATTTTAATGGCCACTTAGTAGATGCTTTAAGGATCATCCCAACTTAATGTCGTGCTTCGTGCGCTAATAGTCAGCACAAGGCTTGATATGTCTTCAAAACCTAGCCTAAAGTTATTTTTATTTTTTTATAGATTTATGACGACTTTTCCCAATTTTTTGCATGAATCCAACTCTAACTTTTCTTTATAAGTCCGCAATGTTTGCGACGTGTAGTTCATGTGGTAGGAGGCTACAATAAGTCGCTGTGGATAATACTTTCTTTAAAGTTGCTTTTGCAGCAGTGTAGGCGAAATTTCGTCAACATCTGAGCACTCATTTCGTAACGTTTCAGAAGATTATCGTCGAAGCGATAGACCTCCAAAAATAGCAACTAAGTGCAAAAAATTACGAGTTTGAGAGCTTAATACAGTTCATTTTCCACAATCGAAATGAAAGCTGACGATAGTCAACAAATTCCGGCAGAATATAACTTATTTTAGTCATCAAAATTTCGAAAACCAAACCATCCATAATATTACGGTCACGGAAACTGCTCCTGATGGTGACTTATAGATCAAGAAACTACTGATCTTCTTTACATCCTTGTTGGTTTTCCGAATTATATTTGCGTATTGAACCCAACAGTAGGAAAGTGCAAAGGGATTCTGATTCTTAGACGTCTATCTAAGAGCCATCCTGTTGTTTTGTGAACTACTCGATTGAGTCTTTGCTAGTTCTTTGTACATAATTAATTGCACTGAGAGTGAGAAGACTCTCTCCAGGCTGTCGTCTTTGCCTTACTAATAGGTTTTTTTTTTCCTTAATATTCAGACCGTTTTCATGCGCCTTTTTGAAGAAAATGTAAATATGAGATGTAAAGTCTGTTTCTATGGTCGTTTTACTGAAGTACAGTCTTTGATGGACTGTTGGCTTTGAACTGTGCTGCTTTACCAAAACAAGACAAGGCTCGTCTCCAGTGACGTTTATTCAAAGGTACGCAAGTGTTCTCTGCACACCCTATCCAAATCTATTATTAAAATGCACTGAACTTAAGTTCATTATGAAACACATTTCTGTTTTTGTCTTTGCAATAATTTGTTTTTTTACAAATCAGTATCTATAAATGAATAGTTGATCTCAACATAAGATGTTGAAAAAGTTGTATCGAACCAAAATCCAAAAATCCCTGTATCGATACTTCCAATTCACATTCAACGCAACTTGGTGGTAATGAAACTCACACATCGGGGTGTTCATCTCGCTTTAGAGCACCGTCGACAGGCAAAATTGCATACAAAAAAAAAAGACAAAATAAAAAAAAACAAAAACCCTTTTCCCACAGAAATCTACCTGGCTTGGTGTTCTCCTAAATCGAGCGCACCTCGTTGCAGTTCGCACTTGTAATTTCATTTTCGTTTTCGTTCCACCCTGACAACATAGTGTTGGAAGTTGGAACTTGGAAGTTCTTTTGTGCTTTTGTGCCTACTGTACTGGTATTGGTACTGTGTGCAGGAACAAAACAAGCACAATGCAAGATCATACAAGATGCAACATAAAACAGCGAACAGCTAGAGCCAAAGTCCTATTTCGACCCTAGTGCTTTATTCTCCTATTCTGTTCCTGAAAGCGCAAGCTGGAATTTTGTATAATTTTTCATTCCCACTCGGTTTTCGGGTGGGTAAATATGGAATAGAGGTCGGTTGCTCGAATATTTGAAATCGCAACTATAACTGAAAAGCTACTTGCGAAACCATTTTCACAGCTGTGTTCAGCTGAAAAATTGGAAATAATGTTATTTATTATGTTAGGCCCAACACTACCTTCTCCAAATTTTAATAAATATTTTATTAGGAACTTTAATGAAAAAAAAATATGAGTTCAAGCTTTGATTGTGTGGTTGCCATTCTATAAGCAAAGTATTCATCGTCCTCGTAGGGTCCTGGAATAGAACAAAAAATTCACTATTTTACTACGGTAAAAAATATAGTGAACACCCTACTAAAAGCACCACGCCACGTCACTGCTCGTCTCTCAGCTATAAGAAGGTAGATAGGTACAATTGTTACCAGTTGCCAAAAGACCTGTGTCCATTACCCGTCATTCTAAAAGAGTTCTTAAATTACTGCTGCTGCACCAATCTGTTTCGCTGCCGAGTGTTTGTGTTTCTCATAAAGTACTTGAACTTGGTTTCCTATGGTACTTGTATGTATACGGAGGCTCATTGTTTTCAGTGAGCCTCGCTAATAATCACTTTATACCTTCACACTAGATATTTCTTATGTCGCAATGGGTAATTTTATATGGAAATTTTCGCCACTGTGAGTTGGTTTAAATCTAGCTTGGACAGTAAATATGGTTATACAGGGTGGGCCAAAAGAAGTCATCCGATATTGTTTGGCTGTCATTTTTTTGAAATGAAAAACTTCGATCCTTTTTATACCCTCCAGAGGAAGGTATATTCACTTTGCCAATACATTTGTAACGCCAAGAAGGAGTCACCGGAGACCTCATAAGTATATATATTCTGAATCAGAATCACATTCTGAATCGATTTAGCCATGTCCGTCTGTCTGTCTGTCTGTCTGTCTGTCTGTTGAAAGCACGTTAGCGTCCAAAGGAATCAACCTAGGTGAATGAAGTTTTGTGAAAGGACTTCTTTTATCGTCGTTAGGTTGGTATTAAAAATGGGCTATGTCGGTCAAGTAGTTCTGGTATTTTGCATGACTTGTATGCAGTGGAGGGTATCAAAGCATCGGCCAGGCCGATGATAACACTTTTACTTGTTTTGATTATGTTTATTTGAACCTTTAGAATTTTATTGGTCAAGTCGACAAGATGATATCGGCCAAATAGGTGCCGTCACAAAAAAAATGAGAGCCAAACAACATCGGATGACTTCTTTTGGCCCACCTTGTATTAGTATCGCGCTGTGTATATACTTTTGTCCGTAACTTAGGACAGTCCTCCCTTGATGACCCGGACGACTTTGCCTCTTTTTTTCGTTGCCCACCCAAGTTTTGCTCTTGTCAAAGCATTCGCCATTTTCTTTACCTTTTGAAGTGCTTTGTCCGGGAGCCCGACATAGTTTGACCGAATCAATGCGGTATACCTACCTTCGGTGATTAGAGCGTTTCAAGATTTTTACTTCCACAGTGCCACTGAGTTGACCCCTGCACCTTTACTTATGTCCACATTTTTAACCCATCCGTATAGGTGATCACTGGGTTAGACTATTGAACTTCCACTTTGCCCGGCTTGGGAATAGGATAAGAGGGTAGGACTCCACACAGTCCGGAGTGGCCGTAAAGCTTTCAGAGTGATATTTCCTACCTCATGTCCATAGGTAATATGATTCCCGGTCTTGTTTACATCTATCAGAGTTTTCATTATTGAGTTTGCCTGTGCAAAGTGCCCTTAACTGTAAGAACGCTGCCACTGTGTAAAACATTTTCGCATCTAGAGAATGCGCTTAGTTTTTTTGGTCACACTATAAAGTTCAATTTCCTCCGTTTTAACTTCAAGATGTACTCGTGTTGCGCCTAACCTAGGTTTTGGAAGATCAAGGTCGTTCTAGAGGCTTTTTTTTTCTTGAACCATTTGATAGGTATATGTGCCCTGTACGTAAGCAGCTCGAGGATATGTTGACGAGGTGCGTTAAAACCGTGTTTAGCTGGCATAATTTTGTCCGGTCCTAAAGGGTTTGAGTGAGATTACTGCTTTATAGATTCGCTAACCACATATGTTTGGGTCCAAGTTTCAACATCTATACTATCACGAAAGTGTGTTTCCTGGAGTTTTATAGATTTTCCTGACTGGATAAACGTTGTTAAACCAATTCTATCTTCATATATCCTTCGCCTGAGCTGCCACTTAAAACTGCATCAGACTGCATCAGACATGCTACACCTCTTTTTTAAAACACAAACTAAAGTCGCTGACTGTCACCTAATAAACCACAACTCAATAAATTCCCGATAGCAATCATGCTAAGTACACGGCGGTTTAAAGTTTCGCAGGAAAGCCCCCTGTTATCAAATCATAAAATCACTAAACCGCGCATTAGTACACCTGATAAGTTTAAATCGCTGTGCGCAATTAATTTACACCGCCCTATCTGCCAATTGACTATGACTATCCCAAGTGTTTTTTTATGAATCTGATAAGCTTTTAATAACCATTAATGATTGGTTTTATTTTTTTATTATTAATAGCAGAGAACGTGTCGGCTTAAAAGATAGTTCTTCCGGACATGCTTCATATCGCAAAAAAAATGCAAACAAATGGTAGATAAATATTTACTTTTGTTAGTATTGTGAGTGAGTATTTGCGGATGCATACGTATACGTAAATATTTGCTGTACGAACAATTTTAATTTGGGGAAGAACTCTTTTTTATTTGGGTACCGTACGGATGCTACTGTCAAATATTTGCAAAGCTCTTTTTTGAATATTTTCCTCCCAATGGTATAATTTTATACGGAAAGACGAGTTTTATGTTTTTTAAGCAATTAAAATCAATAAAAAATAGAGATAAAAGCGAAGATACACCTTTGGTAAACACCTGCGTCTTGACACCGGCATGTGTGATCCTTTCATGCGACAGTGCCATTGATAACAAAAGGATTTTACTGGGCTGTAATTATACGGAGGTTGCTACTTAAGTTTTGAGATATGTCAACACCAGTTTGAATATGCCGAATTTGACATTGTCGTCGTAAAGTTTGACATTTTTAATGGCAATCTTACTCCGAACGTTTTGTGTTGTTAACAGTTACTTGAAAGAGTCATCTTGATCAAAACCGTGGAACTGATTCGTGAACATTTTCGTCAGTGATTTTCAATGATTTTCGAAGTGGATTAAACCAACAACAATGTGTCGATCAACTCGCTTTTTGTAATGTAGCACCATCTGGAGCCACCGTGCTCGTTCTTCGCTACAGACAAACTTCGAGAAGGTCGTCAAAAATCGGTTGTTGTGCCAGAAAACAAAACGATGCTGTGCATGAACTTATGTTCCAAGATCGTCATGTGACATACCGTGGGACTGAGGCATGCTTGGGCATTGGTTCCACCCGCATACATTTAATATTGCATCAACATTTTGGCCGTCGAAAAGATTTGCTCGAAATGTGGCAAAAATTCAATCCCGGTGCTTCAAAAGATCTTTAAAAAATCGTGAGAGGTGACCAATCATGGATCTATGCAACTAAACAACAATCGACCGAATAATTCTTTCCAAACGTGTCAAATTCAAAAAAAAAAAAAAATTCGCGCACGAAGCAGTTCAAAGGCACCGCCTTTTGTTTGCTAGAAGTGTTCAGAAAAACAAGGAAAACCAATCGCAGAATTCTCCACCATGACGATGCAAGTTCTCACACATCAGCTCAAACAAGTGGATTTTTGAGCATTCAAAACGTCGAATTGATGGGTCGTCCGCCGTACAGTCCTGACTTGGCACCCAATGATTTCTTCTCATCAAACAGAAAATGCGAGATTAAAGTTCTTCGAAAAGTGAAGAAGCCTGAACATGTCTTGGAGGTGCCTCAACCAGAGTGGAAAATTGGTTCAGACGCATGCAAGGGTGTATTGATCTTCTTTGATTACATTTTGAAAATCATTTTCGATTATAAATATTTATTTTTACCTTCCTATCTAAAGACTCAAGTAGCAACACTCGTATCTACAGTCTCACATTTGGTCTTACTGTTCGTCCACTGCTATAGTTATCGGGCTTTCTCAATATTTTTGTAAGTTAGCCTGGTGTGTTACGCCGCAGCTATTATTTGGAGGAAACCTATAAAATGTTTAACAAAGTTCCTCAGCCTCTGATGGATGACAAATTCTCCACGTGATGGTGGTGTGAAGATTTCTAAAAAATGGCAGAGTTGTGTATGCTGACTATGCAGTCGAAGAAGTTGGAAAGACAATCAAATATCCTGGGCATTCATACCGTAATTTTTCAGACGATTGTCGTCGAAACGATAGACCTCCAAAAGCTGCAACTAAGTGCCAAAATTATGAGTTTCAGACCTTAATCCAATTCATCTCCCACAAATGTATTGAAAGCTGACGATAGTAAAACCAATTCGGGCAGAACATAACTTCTAATGGTCATCAAAGTTTCAAAAACGATATCGTCCCGACGATTATTGTTATACGGAATCTGCTCCCTGGAAATCGACGGCATACGTTTGAGAAACTCATGATTCCCACCTTCCAACTTATGAGATCAATTGAAGGAAATTTTATCTTCTTTGATTATAGATAGGTGTTCACTTTATTCGCTATTCGGATGACTATCCCTCTCGTGGTGTTCTTATTGCTATTCGCAACGCCCTGGCCTCTTCTCCGATGGTTTTTTTCCTCGTCTTCGAAACTCGACTATGTTTTTACATCCTACCGATCCAAGTAATCGATTCATTTGACTGTGCTGACGACATAGGGCCATAAACATTTTCAGTTTCGACTGTAAATGTTAGTAGTTTACAGTGGCTACATTTTCCATACAAATTTCACAATTGTGAGCTTCCGTACATTTTTTTTTAGTGCGGCGCATAATATTTTCGGCGACTTTAATTTGCCTCACCAGCATTGGTTTTTTATGTTGGCTTTAAGGGGAATCCGTCGATTGCGGCTTATTGGCTGGCATATGTCTGCGACTTCATGTAAGCCCACATGGAACAATTTTAGCGGAGTCAAATCACACGATCTTGGTGGTTAATTCAAGTCACTTCTGCGAAAGAAACCAACCCCTCAAATCGTTCATGCAGAATGTCCATCTTGGCGTCTGCTGAGAGGGACTTGGCCACGTTCCGCTGGAACCATATGTCATCTACATCCATATCGTTTAGTTTTGGTCAAGAGAAATCGGTAAGCTTCGTTCTGTAGAGCTCACCGTGGATAGTGATGACCTCACCAACGTCATTCAGTACGAACTAATTACCACGCCGGCTTAAAAGTCACACCAAACAGTAACTTTTTGTGGATGCATTGCCTGGTAAACCTCGCGTGGGTTGGCGATGCCCCATATACGGACATTTTTATTGTAAACATAACAATTTATCCAAAAAAGGGGATTCGTCGCTAAAGATGATTTTTCAAATTGGGCACTTTCAGACGCTCCGCAGCCCAGTCACCGAACAAACGTCGTTGTCTATGGACAATCATTTTGAGCTCCTCAGTCAGTTCGATTTTGTACGGGAGTAGGCGCATTCCATCTCAAGTGTTTTTTTTATCACTGCGCCACCTCTCGCGGACGTCTGACAAACACCCGAGAGTACAACAGTCATGAAAGAGCATCTCAATTAGCCGTTTGAACTCGGCATAAAATTGTAGTTCCATTCCAATCGTCCCAAAAATGAAAAACTTACACAATTCGAATGGTTGTGAGAAGGTAGGCCTAGGGTCCCTACGGACCTGTTGCGCCAACTATTTAGTTTTCTTTATTTTAGTAGGTCCAAGTCTCGACCCAATATCCGCCAAGTTAAAATATGCGAAAGGCCGACTTCTTGTGCACGGCACGGACCACAGGGATGTTTGCGGCCGATCTGGCTTTTCTGTGACATACGGGTGTTAAGTGGTAGTTTACCGAATGGGTTGTCTCTCCATATATTGGAGAGTTGACTTTGAAGAGCTGCAGCGTCTGCCGTAAAATGGGTGCAACGTTTCCACAGACGAACACTCATTTTGCAAATAAAGTATCATTTGGAAGTGCTGCTCAATCGTGTAACATCATGTCCTGGTAATTTGTCCTTTTAAATAATAAATACTAAATTAAACAGGCGCCACCGTAACACCAATGCCGACAAAGGCTCGACCCGTCCCAACTTAAAAGCATGTTAAAGGTCCTCTTTCATAACAATCATTGATAAAAACGGATTAAAGAGCAAAGTTACTAATAATCTCACGATAGTCCGACTTTCACATACAAGAAAAAACGTCATAAGTCATTTTTAGCCACTTTTCAGGAGTGCAGGTTAATGAATTGACTTCAAATGGAAGAAGACAGCAAACGTAAGAAATATTTGAATGAAAAAAATATGACAAAACTGGGTACGGTGCATCCGATCGTAACTGAATTTTGACATAAGTCGACACTGTTCTTCCACTTTGTCACAGATATATACCCAAAATATTATAAAGTTTTCGGCACAAATCCTGAAGCTTTCACTGCAAGTTAAAAGCCAAAATGGTTTTCAAAAACGTAGATGAACTCGTTGAATTCGTGTCCTCTGTACAATATATCAAAGGACGTATTGATGTTACGATGGAAGCAATGACGCCAATAACTCGATAAAGAAGACGACGTTATTGCAGCTGATTTCAGTGAAGCTTTCTATAAGGTTTCCCTTGAACTTATTCTTAAAAATTCTTTTTAAATTTGCATACCCTTGGCTTGACTAGAAACCCGTTTTCATAGTATTTGCTTTATATATGTCTCTGATATCTGCCCCCTAGCTGTAGCTGGCTACCTCTGGTGTACCGCCAGGCACCCATTTAGGCCCCTTCTCTTCACCTTAACTATAAAAATATTGAGAAGGGCATTTAACACTCCTCTGTCCTCTCTATCTCTCTCGAAACAAGATTTTCAAAACCCAATTTTTCACCAGAAGTCCTCTGCTAGGTGCGACTACATCTAGATTTCTGTGCCGCATGTGCTGTTCAAAGGCTAATTAAATACCAGTTTTGATGAGCTTGCTTCATAGACCTACTCTTTTGTTGCTAGAAAATAATTTTTTTTTTTTGAAACCTGACGTTCTCTTAATGCGAATATAAATCGCAATCGAAAATGTGTCCTCCATCTGTATGGCTTCTGTATATGAGACAGCTTACTACTGACTTGTAAAACCCCTTTAATAGTACTGTTTAAATAACAATTTTGTTGCCATGTAACCTCCAAATCAGTCCACACCTGCCAAGAACTACTGTTTTTATTTAAAACTTTCAACACGCGACCTATCTGTATTCTCCTTCCCCTTCACATGCAACCATGTTTCCCCGCGTACTGTAAACTTTTCGCTGCTACCATCCTGTGCACCCTGGATAATAATAATGGCAATCCTTTATGGTCGAATTTCCTGTGCAGATTCCCATTCTCGCATAACATTCCGTACGGGTACGACAGCCAAAGAAAAAATACCCGCCGTGTGCCAGACTACCAGCGGAACCAATGAATGCCCTTTCAATGTCCTTACACACATCCACACTCTGCTTTGCTGCATAATGGAAAACCAACATCGAGTGGATGGAATCCATTTTCGAGCGTCACACGTGGCAAATTTTTTTCATTAAACCAAAAGAGACGAGCAAAAAAAAATCACTTCTTTACTGCTGTGCAGCTGCAAACAGTGGAGTCTCTACGTCCTTGACGTCCCTCGCCGTATCGAGAGGTACACATTTCGAGGAGATGGTCGCCCTTTTGGATTCTTGAAATCCCTTCTTTTGTGGGCACAAATTTGCATGATTTACTCGGGCGAGTGTTTTTTCCCAAGAACGACATCACAAAAGGGGAACAATTCGTTGCCCGGTGGTATACGAGTACCAGTACATGAATCTAATTAATATTGCTATGCATGAGTGTGCAATTTGGGAATGCATCTGTTCTTCGTGTGCCTTTGTGTCATTTCACTTGAATGAGGGGTACACAACAATACACTGCATATATACACCCACTCACTGCGTATGGATGTCCTGCCACTGAAAAGAAGCCACCCTCCCAGGCGTCACTATGGAAACAATAAACAACCTATCCTGCCATCCGTAAGTAAATTTGCGAAAAACTCTCGAAAATAAAACGCGAAACACACAACACACAACACACCCTCTCATTGGATACACACGTCTGCGATGTACGAGTGAATGTCCTGCCGACGTAAATAAAAACTGCCTGTAGTCTGACACCTGCTGCTGTTTCCATCACAGTCACCTTGTGGTCCTTATAATTACTCAAACCGTATGCCCCCCCTCCCCAACGCTTCTCAGCAAAGCAGAGTCAACAAAAGCGTAACGATCCTTTTTTTGTTTTTGTTTTCCTTTCGCCTGTAAGTTGACTGTGTGCGCTTGGTCACTTTTTTGCTGGGGCTTTTTATTTACACTGCATATGTGTTTGCACAGCCGACTGTTTCAATAGGATCCACCGAAACTCGGAGCCGTATTAATTCGATGTCCAGTGAGATTTGTTCGACCCCAGAGACAAACAGGAAGAATCCCTTTTTTGTAAGGACAGAACGACACGCATGCAAAACGTTCGTCGCAAACAGGGCCATAGACAAACAGGGCTTACATACATTTATATAGAACGGTCAGCAGGACGCAGGAGTTGCCATGCCTAACCCGTTTGAATGACAGTTGTTTATGCTACTGCTTCAGTTTCAATGGTAATTCTTTATTTTTTTTTGTTGACGAGCTCCCCTGGGTTTTGGAGGGGGTTGCGTTTGCGTTTCAAATAGATGAATCGTTTGGTTTCGCTTTCGTGATGGCAGCAGATTATCATTTCAGCCGCGCGACGGTAATGGAGCGTGGGATTTGATTATGGTAAATGAACGTTGAACAAAACGAAACCTGTCGGCACGGCAGTTAGGGTGGGCTCGTAAACCTCTTTAGTAGATAACAACAAAAAAAAAGAAAAATAACCACGGTAATAAATGTCATAAATGACGCAATTGCCTGTAGGTTTTGTAAGGTCAGGACTTGTGTGAGTTGTACCTACCGCTGTTGACCCCTAAAGACCTGCACAGTAGTGTTTTCCTGATGAAATATTCAACATCCAGAAGATGGCTTTGCATTTAGAAAGTTCAAAATATCTCCGAGCGGGTTGATCGGAGAGTAGGCACAAGTTCTCTTATGTTTAATTCACTAGCTGGAAGAATATTGCACGTGATAGGGTGAGTTTCACGTGGATTTGTCATACAAGGATTACATGTGATACAAGATCCGTAACATTTGTCATATTGTCTTATACCCTTCGGATGGGCATCTATCTGCGCTGCTCTAGTCTCGGGAAGTCCACGGAGTCGATGAAATTTCTTACACTTGGACAGATCCTTTGACGAACACTGAAGAAGTCCAAATCGATGCTCAACATTTCGAAGCCGACTAGGACAACATTTATAGAAACGAGCAATACAGAGCCATGCTCAGTTTTGGCAAAACTCCTCCACCTGTGTAGGATCACGATGGAGAAATTTCAGTGGCGGCATCAATCAATGATCTAAGCGAGACCTCTAACATTAACAGGGAATTTTGACAAGGCGGCACTCTCTCGTACGACATCATGTTTCTTTTATATATTTAGCGGATATTTAAATCGAAAACTCAAAATATGTTGCAAAGCAAAAAGAACGTTGCTTTCCGTGGTTTGTTTTAGCCGTTCAAGACCCCACACGCCAACCTCCTTACCAACAATAATTCTCTTCGTATGAAACGGTAGAAAGACTACGTCTTGAGTTGAAAGGTACAGAAGACTCAGATCTACAACCACAAAAATGCTTCACAGTTGGCATCCTCCCTGTTGTGCTTGTGAAATGGTAGCCTAGTTCTCATTGCTCAGTTAGTGCAAGTTTTATTTTACAATTCGAATTAAAGGACCACTTCCTGTCAGGAAAAAACCGGAAATGTAATATTTATAATCGGAGAAGTGACCCACAGAGCTTAGCTGTTGAAACAATTTACTTGAAAGGAGTCTAATAATGGATTGACCACTAACCCGAAATATCTCTAGTTCGGAACATCTATAACTCCAACCAAAGTTGACGGAACTCCCCAACAGAAAATTCAAGGCAGAAAATTCAAGACCCTATTTAAGCGAAAGACGTTTTTACTCCTCGCATTGTGGTTCAACAAAGACATCGTTGCAAAGTTTAACCAGGTGCAACGTATCGTATTTTAGTTCGTATCCTAAACCATCATACACTGCTCCGACTACCCTCCAAACACTCGGTTCCAGAAACAAAACCAAAATATTTTGGTCATGAGACGGGAACGACAGAGCTGATGAAATGGCTCCTTTATCAGACCAGAATCGTTTTGGGTAGCTACCAAATCAGTTAGGTTTTAAGAAAAACTGGAAACACGACACATGTATAATTGGGAAAAGTTCCGAACCTAAGACATCTCAAAGCAATTCAGCCACGCCGAAAATGATTTAAATCTACATAGGCACGATATCAAAAACTTGGTGGGCTACCTTACAAGCCATCACGACTTGCGATATCCCGTTAACAAAATGCCTTTAGGTGCATCTGACTATGTCTCGAGTACGACAAAACAGCTGAGCTTATTACATAAAAATGCCCAGCTCTATGGAGAACTACCAGAAAGTTCTTCTGCAGGGTTTAAACCCAAAGCAATGGAGGAAACCACTTCCTGAAAATATTATCAGCTACCAGCCTCACTAAATTTTTGTCGCTTTTGGCACAATAGACCTTATAAGCCGACGTGCCCGTTCAAAGAAAGAGTCTTTAGCCGTTTCAAGAGAAATTTGTTTCGATTGGTCTAACTTTCGTCATAATTTAAGGACAAACTCTACGAGCTGTAGAAATACATAGTCATCGGCCCAAGTGCCCACTGGGCGTTCAAAATTGCTAGGAAAAGTAGAGCTAATCTACGTCAACGCAGAGACTGCGATTGTTATCTTCAAGGGTGTAAATGGAATAGAAGACGACCTGTCTTAAACTTGGTTTCACAAGTAATAAAGAACCTCAGCCAACTTGAAGCACTAGAATTACGAGAGGTAGTTTGCTGAAAATCCGGCTTGTTAGTTAAGGCCCTGATTAACACCGAACTGATTAAGAAAATGGTTTAAAGTTGTACAGCCTATAGCTTTTTGAAAATATGTGCAAATCCTTGACAATAGCTTTGTTAGAGTTCAGCGGTATTAAAAATTTAAGACATGCCTGCCCATCATCTCAAGCTTCTTTTGTGTCTTCATTAAAGCCTAGTATCTAAATAAAATAAATAAAGTTTTCTTCTTTCTTTCTTCGTTTCTCCACATCAACGATAAATTCTCGCTAAATTATTAAACATCATATATATGGAACAAATACCCTTTTGGTCATGACAGTAATCAGCAGACGTAATTTTTACAATTTTCGAATTTCAAACTTCAAAGACATGGCAGTATTTGAATCGTTCCAAGTCGATGGATATAAGAAAAATTGAAGAAGATATTATCATTGCTGCAACAGCTTAAATAAATTCGGAAGTATCAATCAGAAGAAGACACTTTTCTTTGTGTCGCATAAATTCCTATTTGAAAAATAAGGAAAACAAACTGCCGATTTGCAAAAAACCTGACATTATTTGCAGCTTAAAAAAACGAATTTTCAATTAACATTATAAAAGGGTTTTTTGCCTTTGCATTTTGTTTTCTTTCTCTTCTTCGATTTAATTTACCGGATATTTATTTCGCGAGCTAAATGAGTCGAGACTTCTTGTCATCGGTCCATCTGTATGAAGTTAAGAATTTAGTTTTGCCAAACTGCTTCGCTAAATTTTATCTTTGTAGACATTTTTGTATGTGATATAAAATTTAGCGCGATTACGATACTAGACTTAAGATTTAAAAGCTCTGAAGAACATCTGTATCCATTTTGCTTTTGTGAAAACATGTTTAAAGTTTTTAGTTAGCTTTTCTCCGTGTAGGCTCTAGATACACATTTTTATTCTTACATATTTTGTTTAAGGGTGCACAAATAAATAGGCCTTCTTGGTTAGGTAAACTTTTTTACCTATATTCCCAAATGGCTTTGAAGTGAATGCACATTTTAGTTTAGAATTGCATTAAGGTCTGCCGTTGCGACTGATAAAGGGGAGTGGGCAGTTGCCGAGAGATAGCCCGGCTATAATACAACAACAGCCCACAGCAAATTTGACAACTGAAAGGCGCCAGGGGCAGATGTCCAACAATAGCCCGGCTTTTACAAGTTCAGTCGCTTTGAAGGTTTTTTTTTTGGGGAGCGACTGTATATTGTGTGTAGGAGAATTTTACAAAATCAGTAACTCGTCAACTGTGGCACGGAGAAAGCTCTGCAATAAACATAGTTTGCGTAACATAAACGATGCGCAGTATATTAAGCTGATCATCAGAAAATAGGTTCAGAAATTTGAAGAGACCGGTCCAACAAAAAATAAATCTTAGTCCAGGTGACCAATGTCATCACGGACTGACAAAAACGTGGATAGTGTAATTCAGTTCATTCGTGACAATCTAGACATTTCAGGGCGTTACTGAGCGGGTCTTTTAAATATGCCTAGAATGCCACTAAACCGCATTTTACAGAAGGACTTGAAACTTTGACGTCTATGTCACGAGTTCAAAAAATTTTCCCTCAAAAATAGATCTCCAGGGGAGGTGACATAAGTATTGGCCTTCGCGCAACCCTGATTTTTCTTTTGTTCATATCGGAAAACAAAAGTTGTAACCAGTAAAACGAATGTCATTATTGATTTGACATACCGCGCCGTTTTAATAAATTTTACTGTTCCATTACTGTTCCATTCTAGAAAGATAAACTGCGCCTCGGAGGCGCCCGCGAAACATGTATATTGCTTTCTTTTTTTAACCGCCGCTCGAACAAACTTATTCTTTTTAGCCAAATCATACAGTGTTGTCTCTGATCAACACTTTCGAGAGACGGTCGTTCCGATTTCGTAAGTGATACACTTTTTTTAGCTCTGGCAGTGCGTTTCTTTCTAGGGTTAAAAAGTAATTTCCTTTAATATTAAATTTAATAATTAAAAAAATTGTTTCATTGGTGAGCGTCTCCCTTTTATTTTTATCGCTGTGTTGAGTTTGAACTTTTCAGCTTTACGTTCAAAAATGGGCCTTAACAGAGTGCGATCTTGGCTCGGTTAAGTTAAAATTTATCAAATCCCTGTCAAAAAAGAAAAACTAATATTGTGTGTTGTTCAAAACTATAAAAAACTGTAAAAAAAAAATAAAACACACTTTATCAGTTCTCAACTAAGTTTCGGTTTATAGGTTTTCCAATAAGAGGTGTTATTTTGGTATTCAAAGACAAATGCCATTTTTTGAGATAAATGATCGGATGTTTATCTATATACATAAAAGAGTAGCGTGATTGAGTTGACAGACATCGTACAGGCCAAACCGCTAATTGTAGGTTCATGAAACTTTCAGGATATGTTCCACTAGCTGTGTAGACGCTCCTAAGAAGATTTTTCGATACGACCCTCCCTGCCCTTTTTAGAAAGGTTTTTCTGTTACTCACGATACGTTAATCGTATAAACTTGAAAATTTGTAAGTTTATAGGAAATAAAAAATCATCGAATACCTATTTCGCCTTTTTTCAAAATTCGAGTTATAAAGGTTGAAAAAGAGGATGCAAACTTTTTTATTTAACCTTACTTCACTCAACCTGCTATTACATTCATTAGGCTTGGCCAATCCAAAAATGCTTAAAATGCTCTTTAGTCAATACTTCCCCGAGTATTCTAAGCCATCATTTATCTTTCTGCTCCTTCCAGAGGCAGAGCTAGAAGAAATTAAAGACAGATCTATTTGATCAGCAAGAAATTTAATTTTTTTTTTCTTTCTCGATTGTCAGCTCTGCTTGGGGGTGAGTGGGTTGAGTATATCGTACCCATGGAAAGCATAACAGATGGATACACATATACATACCTACAGCCACAGTGCGTTCGGTTATTCTTTACAATCGTTCTTAATATTGTTACGACTTGCCGTTCCATATTCCATTCCGTATCGGTGTTTGACTTTGGGTTGTGTGCGACGGGCATGCGAGTGAGTATGACTGAAATTAATAATAATCGCAGTGCAGTCTACTCTACGTCCATAGCAACCCATGTCCCATGCGTGCGTACATGGCTATTTGCTGTGAGCGAACTGTGCGTTTGGTGTTGGCTGGATTGGTGAAGTCTGAGTGAGAATGTGTTGATAAAGCCGTTAACAACTATCCGGTAGAGTTTTTAAATTCCCTGAAATTATCGGGTATTTCATACCATAGACATAGGCTAACTCTTCGGAGAGGCACACACGTAATGCTCCTTCGGAACCTAAAACCACCAAAACTATGTAATGGCACTAGACTGCAAATCAAAATTTTCCATACAAATTTATTCGAAGCTATTATATTGACCGGGGTTGCTCAAGGAGAAAAAGTATTCGTGCCACGCATTCCTCTGATACCTAATGACCTGCCCTTTTACTTTAAGAGATTACAATTTCCCCTTAAATTGTGCCTCGCCTTGACGATCAATAAGTCTCAGGGCCAATCTTTGAAATACGCTGGTATAGATTTAAGGGAAGATTGCTTTACGCACTGTCAGTTTTACGTAGCTTGCTCTCGTGTGAGTTCACCGGAAACTTTTCCCATAAAAGATCAATGGTTTCGTTGCTTGTGTGGCACGTAGCGCTGTCTTGTTGAAAGTAAACTTTGTCCAGATCAATACCATCCAACTCCGACCATAAAAAATCATTAATTTTGCAAAATACGGTGTAATGACGTTTGTGGAATGCCCCATTCCAAAGAACGAAGAGGAATGGACAAACCTGGGTTTTCTTCAGCACTTTGGGCTACAGCAGCAATATTCTCAGTTGTTCTTGAGCGACGTGCACGGGTTTTATTCTTCACATCACTAACTTGTCCCAACAGCTCGAATTTTTCGACCAATTTCTGTATTGCGGTCCGACAAGGTGCTTCACGACGACCAAAAAATGCTTTAGTTTTGCGAACTGTGACTGCAAGATTTTCACCATTTTTGTAGTGAATTTTAATAATTTCAATGCGTTGTTGAAGCGTGTATCCATTTTTAGTAATGGCGTAGTTTCTACTTGTCAAATGTCAAAGAATAAAAGCTTTAATAGTGACAGCTACCGAAATAGCGGATCATTCACAATAACACCTCTCATAGGAAAACCATTTACAACTGCAAAAAATTAGATTAGAAATTTATTAATTTTATTTATTTTTATTTTTAACCTTAAACTAGTCGACTCGGTTACTTTTAGTCAACTTTTACTTAGTAGTCCCTAACCGAAAGTTGGTTTAACTTAAATAAGTGATTTTTGTGCGCGTTGTTAAGAAAAAAAATAGCTTATTAATCTTCTCTTTTATTTACAGGTATGTTGTGCAAATTTTCAACTGATCGTGAGTACCTAATTTTAAATAAGTTTAGTTAAAGTTGTTACTCGAAAGAGTTACCAAACCTTTTTTTTTTCGTTAAATAAGCCTCTTCCCTTATATGCCACTTGCTGATTAAAATTGTAAGCTCTGTGGTATTTGAGTCGATTCCTATTTGCCAAACAAAATGACCTGCAGCGTTCGCAACGATTTCACATCCTTTAAGTGTCCTTATCCAGTCAGACAACAGAAAGTTGACTCTGCCATGAAAGTCTATAAATTAGGCAAAACCTAATTTTGCTAATTGATAACACATGTAGAACCACAACTCAGCGAACCGAAATCTTTCATATTTCATCCTTTCGCTGTCACAAGAGGGCACATGGCACATGAGGAACCTCCACATCATCATTCTGGTTAAGCAAATATTTGTCTCCAGCGTGTTTTGTGCTGTGCACAAAAATACCAACAAAGACTGTTGAACGAACTCATTTCGTGTCATAAGAGTCTGGAGTTTTTCCTCTAAACTGGAACTCGTATGCAAATTGTTTTTATTTTGCATGCCAATTTGGATGTTTTGTTTTTGTTTGTTTTTTCTTGTGCTCGGCATTTCCTCCTTGTGCCTCGTTTTTGGCATCCCACGGCTTTAGGAATCCTCAAAATTATATTAAAGCGACGATATAAATCTCATTACGGTGTGCTCCCCGCTGCTGACTATGCCTTCAACTTGTGAACGAAATTCATTTAAAAGTCTCATCGTCCGTTGGTGAATATAAATACACCCGTTGGTTTTGGGTTCCTGTTGGGTAGCTTATTATGAAATAATTTGATTGTAATATTCAATGTTAATGACATTTGAAGATTTTCTCTTTTTTTTTGTTGTTGTTTGTCGTCTTATTTTTATCCCGTGTCGTTGATCTTTTGTGCGGGGAGCGGCTGGACATTGAACTTGGCGTCCGTGGCATGTGCATGACACTGTAAGTGGTTTTCTTAAAACTATCTGTTCAGACTCGGTGATCTGTGGTGTCGGTGGTTGTACTTAGACCAGTACTTGTACCTGTACTTGAGCAGTGGTTGTTGTTCCTTTTGACACTCATGAGACTCGTGTCACCATCCTGTCATTGCCATTGTTACTGGGGCTTGTGGCTCAGTGTGACAGTGTTTTATCAGCAAATGAATATTTTTCTTTGTATTCCTTCTCGGAAATGACTACATCTGCATGTCGGACGGGGGTATTTATTGTAAGTTTGTGGGGCAATAAACCAGCGGCAACGGTTCTAATATTTTTTTAAGTGCCTATGATTATCTCCATGGAGTAATTTAGCAGGCATACCAGTGTGGGGACGTTTTAATGACCCCAGCATAGGTGGTTATTAAAATTCTATTAAGATTGTTACAGTCCGGCGCAAAAGTCGCCCGACACAAGAGGGGGAGACAATATATAATATACTCGTATGTATAGGATAGCCTACAGTTTTGATAGCCATTTTTAAAGTAATGCGGCCTATTTTTGCAGGTATTCAATTTGTCATTTTTAATTTTTTAACCCTATCTCAAATGAGCTGTCAAAATGTTAATTCTGTCACCAAAAACAGTGTCCAAGCAATATAATTGTAAAAGAAAAAAATCTAAAGTAAATTGACCGCCAGATTAGAGCAAAAGAGAGTCGTTGCCAGTGCTGATAGATTTTTGATATGAAAATTCCCACGATGAATGCTAAAACTTCCAACTTCCAACTCACTTAAACCTCGTGAATTATTAAAATTAAAATTTTGTTAACAAAAACCACATTTCCTTGGTCAAATTTTCAAGTAAAACTGCGTCCTTTGTTGACGTTCTTAAAAATGTAGGCAATACCCAATTGTAAGAAAGGTTTTTCTGATAGTGGCCTTTCCAATGGGAGGGACCGAATTACTTCATCCTTGCATGAGTACTACATGTCTGAATTTGTGTTTGGGAAGTGACAGTGGCTTAGAGATCCCAGGTTCGAATCCCGAAAAGAACAAAATTTCAACTTATGGTTTTTTCCACTGTGCCACCTCTCGCGAACGTCTGACAAACATCCGAGAGTATAACTGTCATGAAAGAGCTTCTCAATTAGCCGTTTGGACTCGGCATAAAATTGTAGATCCCTTCAATTCGGATGCGGTAGTTTAAGTCTGATATCGCAGAGTTGTGATTCCTTCCAAACTATCTTGAATTTATGAATCGCTTATTTTAGAAATTTCCCTCAATCCCTCAATTCCCTCAAATAGGCTCGCATCTTTGGACTTTGACAGTTTATTTTGAACACAATACGGTCACATTTAAAATTTTTCAAAGGGAGACAAATGAAAAGTTTTTTTTTTTTTAAATTGCAGGTAAAATCAGTAAGATGCACAGAAGCTCTTGATCTATTCATAAGCAAGTTTGTGCTGAAAAGGTCATTGAATGCTGAGTTTAGGAGAGCGTCCATCTTGATATTGAGGTTGAGAGAGGCTTGTGAATTCCGTGTGACAAGTGGCTCAAAGTAAGGATGAATTAAAGGAGAACAAGAATAGATTTTCGAAATAAAGTCGACTTAGGCCATTTTTGTCATTTGCTTAACCCTAGAAGGGTAATCTTCGTCGATTCGACGAACACAAATTTAATTTTTTCAATTTTCTCTTTAATCTTAATCTTAACTTTTTAAAGAATAAAGACTTAATTTAAAAAAAAAAAAATAGAAAATTATGTTTTTTTATTATAAAGAAAAAGACTGTGAACATAATCTATTAGAATTAAGAAGAATTTTGTGCACAATTTTCGTAAAAATTGGAGTAAAATACTACTTCGTCGATTCGATGAATGATTACCTTTAATGTATCAAAAAATATGATTACCTCTCTAGGGCTAAGCTCAATTTATTCTATTATTTTTAACGCGTCATTGCGTCGTCCTGGTGGGGCTAACATTATAAACTTGGCCAAAACTTGCAAATAAAAATTATTTTCGAGAAAGAAGAGTCGGTCCCGACAGCTCATCGGTTCTGAACTTTTTTTTTCACTTTGAGTCACATACCTACCTATACCCTTAAATCAGAAAGTGGGACCTTGCTGAAATATATATTAGCTGGAGGCTAATCTATAAAAATGTTGCTTATGTGGACCTAAAAATTATTTGGCTTGGGCTTTTTCCACGGTCGGCTGTGGTTTAAGGACTCATTCGGTTGCAGAATTATTTGTCCGGAAATCGCACTTAAAGGCGTTAATTGTGACCGCAAGTCTTAGGGCACTCAAATAACACGGCGGAGAGGATTTTGCTCTTGCTTTCTTGTGCTGAAATTTCATCCGACTAAGTTTTGCAGATGAATTTTGATTGTATCTCTTTAAATAGCTCACCATAAAGACTATCTGTTTGAGATGGTTTTTCAGAACTAAGCCACTGCTGTCATACCTCATCGAGGGCTGAAATTTTGTCTTTCATCTGTCTTATGAATGGATCATTCTATCTGACAGTGAAGTGTTCATCACCGTTTGAAAACCTTTAGAAGTGGTTCTTTTTTCTGTCAGGAATACAGATTTTGGTACGGCTTTTGTAACATTGACTTGTTATTGTCGGACTGTTCGAAACGTCATTTCTGCACTAGCACCTCTTGATGAAAGCTGATGTTCTTCGCTACTTCTTTTGTTTTTTTGATATCGATGGAAGCTCTTGGTCTTTTACTTAGAACCGCTTTAAACGCCTATACCTCTTATGTGCCTTTTACTATACTTATGCGCTTCATACGCCTCGTATGCTTCTTTTGTTGCAAGTTTGTTGAAATATGAGTTTCTATAGAACCATTACCCATTACGTTTGACACCCATTTATGATTGTTTGTGCTGATGACACTTGGCTGCTACTAAACTTATACGTCTGTTATGCTGCAAACATATAGGATTTATCAGGCGTCTTAGAGGTACAGTTTGCCTATGCCTATTTATAGGTTTAATAGGATTAGTAATTTTAAAGTATAGAGGTCTTTTTTGAACCCCCTCAATGGTGTTGCTTGATAAAAGAAAGTTTTTGACGTAGAGAGGCATACGCTTCCATTGACACAACCTCCTTCGAAGCTCCTCTTGATAAGTTTTTCCATGCCATCGATATTGGCATATCAACAGGACGAACTATACAAGTGTAGCGTAAACAGTTACCACACCCCTGCATGCCTTGGGTTCTAATTCCGTTCTTATAACAAAATCCACTCCACCCTAACGCATAACTCTCCTTGACCAAACAACATCGTTAAGCAGCTCAAAATAGACAAATCGAACAAAATTCCATAGAAAGGGAAATGGGCAAATCCAACCCCCCCATCCACCACCCACTTAGCAAAAACAATAAGAACACGCTCTTGTTTACAAAGGCAAAACAAAGGTGTGCCGTGGCCAGCGTCGTTTTTGCTAAACCACCACTCGACTCAAGTCTATTAATAACGCAGCAATAAGCGTAGTGTACAACAAGGAAACCAACGCTCCTTGCTGATGAATTATAGACTCTAATCGATTTGAAAACTAAGGGTATTCGCATATTTAGCATTCGCACACCTATATCCACTGGCGAAACGTGTGTAAGCTGTAAGCCCCTGTTCATTCATAGTCAGTTGCCACTTGAATGCACCCTGTCAGTCCATTCGATTGTCATGAATGGTGCAAGCTACAGTTAGTTATCCAAACGCATTCTTCCGTTTCAATGTATCCTCCCAGTGCTGTGCACTGCACATGAGCTTAATCTACCTTTTCGCCGCTATTAATATTTATGGCGGCAGAAAATTGTACCAGCGTGGCGGCCGGCGGTGTGAAGAGCAACTAATTAAACCGTGTGTTCACTGCATTATATTAGTTTCATCGTCGCAATCTATTTAATAAGCGTGCGGCGGCGGCCGGCGATTGCTACGTGTATCGGACGCGGAACAGATAGGCAGTATAGCTCGATGTATATGGTTATGAGGCTGCACTCGTACATGCACTTCTCACGGCCGTTGAACATTTATGTTACGACTTTGGGGGAAGGGAAATTTGTGATACATCCACTCATTTAGCCCAAACGACGATCGACGAGACATTCCAAGAGAAAGAGAGAGGCAGGGAGAGAAATCTTATCATTGATTGTTGTGGTGGGCTAAATGGCGACGGGTGAAAGTGATTTCAAATTTAATCACTCGGAAAACGAGCATCCAGCATAAAATTATAGATTAGTCGTAAAAACGTCGACTGTAAGAGGGCGTGATTTATAGGAAATATCTGATGGTAGTCATAACATTGACATGCTAAGTGCTTTTTGAGGGTAACATGGGCACCATTTATGGCAGCCTATTGCAAACTGAGATGAGCCACATGCTGTTTGTGTTCTAAATAACATGTCGCTGTTAAAATGACGCGCTATTTCGTGCAAAGAGGCCGAAACTCAGAACATATTTACGATTGGGCAACGTTGAGAAATATTGAAAACTTTTTTTTCAAAGTGAGAGCTGAGTTGTCAAAACAGAGATTCTAAATCACTTCAGTTGAAAGGTTTTGTTATGTTAGGTGGCACAAGTCAAGACAAACTTCTTAGACCAGAATTATAGGTCAATTGTGACACCACATGAGATGAGGTGGCTAAAAGGCTTGATAAGGCATAAGGTGGAGGGTCAGCTCACTTCATTTCAGAAGCGAGGGAATTATGCTTTAATATAAGAGGCTTGAAGAGTCACTAAAACAATCAGGGGGCAGATCACGTAAAACAAAAACGTTTTTGAAATTTTGATGATGAAAATAAGGTATGTTCCAGACATTCGTGGAGAAGCTCTTAAACTCGTAATTTTGCACAAAGTTGCTAGTTTTGTAGGTCTATCGACGATAGTTATGTGATTAGGGCCCAGGTTATTCAAATTAGCCCAGTGAAATGATGAAGGCTGAGGTGACTGCTAGATTGGATCTCTGGGCTCATCAGATAGAAGACTACCTTAACCTGGATTTGTACGGGTACAAGTGTGGTAAAAGAAGTTAAACAGATTGTAGAGGATCCCATGTTTCTTCATCAGTTTGTTTGAAGGTGGCTACCTCGTTTGTCTTCAATTGTCTTACTATATTTGTTACTTGTCTTGTGACAAAACTTGAAACTTACTTAATAAGCTAAGCGGCCGACCGGCGCTTTAGTTCTTGGTTGACCAAGCCCCTGCAGTTAGCCCAATCCTTAGCCAACTGCGTTTGGCTGCACACTCCAATATAGTGTAAGTTCTCGTTTACGTGCGCACTCCACTTTAGACTTGCATACTGCATTGACTTGGGTCAGACAGAACGACGAAAACGGGCTGGAGCGTTGATATCTATTCGCTGTACATCTCATAGTCATTTCAGATGTCCAACGCCCAATTTCGACTAGGTAAATGACGCTGCACATTTAGTATGGTTCGGCGTTGAATCGTCCTCTGCAAAACCCGTTAACACAGATGAGACCTAGGAAAAATTGTTCTCTCGTAACGTCCCAGGATATCTTCTTTAGATCCGTAAAGTAGAAAAGTTATAAAGGTCATAGAAAGGTTCGCCTTGATTGTTCCAAAGAGCAAAGAGGGACTTACTGCAAAGTGTCATTCTTAGCTCAAAGAAACAGCAGTTAGAAAGGGTCGTTTTTAGACAAGGAACGACTTTATATAATCTTTTTAATTTTTACACTAAATATTTTGCAAGTCACAATTTTCAATTTTGTATTTAAAACTTAGCTACTGTGAGTTTGAAAAGTTTATCCTGGACACTAACATTGATTATTAGTTTGGCGGAGTTTCTTACTACCTCAAAGTTTTGGCTGTCTATTAAGATATTCTCTCCGAGTCGGTGATGTTGGACGTTTGATCTATTGTTCAATAAATGCGAATGTTGAAGTTTATTTATTTTTAAACATCCATTTGTTTTTATTATGGTATAATTCCGACGAACTTGTAAAGGCAGATGAAGTTTCCTGCGACCCAGTCGGGTACTCTATTCATTTTAATGAATTGAATAGGTTATATTAAATGTTGTGTCTCTCGTTGTCTAAAGTTATTTTGGCATAAACATTTGCCTTGCGACTTACCTTCTTTTTGAGACCAAGAACTTTCAAAACCATGTTCTGTACAGAGAAATGGAAGAGCTTTTTTTCTGCCGTATTCTGGCGGTCATCTCTAACATGAAGCTAGTCCAGGTATCCATAGCTTATGCATAAAGAACCTTGTTTGTTAGCTGTCCGTGTACATCAATTGATAATTTTCTAAATGCCCGCCCAGTAAGTGTCGTTTTTTTTTTTTGAAAATTAATGTCGTTCTTTGATGGTCGTTCCTCAGGCTGATACTCTTACGTACATTCTAGATTCCCCATGAATTTTACTGTACAATTTCAAAAATGCATTCACAAAAACTGTCCTCGACTAGTCGTGAAGACAAATGAGGTCGACAATGACGTACTTTCTATTAATTTCGAACATAGCCTGCATTGGTATTTTGCAATTGAAAACGGTTTAGCATTGATTCAAGATAATCTGAAATTGTTTGACAAAAAAGAGATTTCGACTGCGACTGGTCGTGAAGATAAATGTGGTCTCATTCTCATTAAATCGCGAAGTAAAGATTTTGTAAAAAAAACTATTGAGGCCAAAATTCAGCAAAATTCATCGTGAAGGAAAATACGATTGACTATGACATTATTTCCTGTAACTTTACAAATGATCAACATCACAATTTCGCAAATAATTCGAACTTGAAGAAAGTCTCAAATTTATTGTCATCAAAGTTGACTAGTCGTGGTGGTAATATTTGATACGAGTACTCCTGCAAATTTGCGATACATGTATCACAAGCGAGTGAAGATAGAGATGGTTTTGAAAACTTTTTGGCAGCAATTGAAGCAAATCCGAAATTACTCCCCAAATTTAATATCGACTAGTCGTTAAGAAAAGTGTTTTTTAAGAAATAAGCACCCCTGCATTTTCCACCATGGAAAGAAGTATTGTAAATAAATAAACAATTTCAAATTATTTGCTTTTATCTCGGTCGTAACTTGTTGTGACTAGTCGTGCAAAAGCTTTTGCCTTCTTTGGCTATTTGCCAATTTTCATTAAATCTAAATAAGCGAATTATTTCTGAAATTTTTGTTTAAAGAAGGCAACAACACGGTCAATGAACGCTACAATTATCCATCCCAAATACAAAAAAAAAAATTACCAAATGCCGGCCGTTATCTTGAATCGACTTACCTTGACCAGTCGTGAAAACATACATTACTCTCGAATGATACTAATTGTTATGAAGAAACAAGTTGGCGTTGGAAGAAAATACGTTATTAGCTAAATGAGCCACTCATTTGTCTTAAAAACAGAATGGAAAATACGACCAATTCACTTGACGACTCCGTCCGTAAACCTAAAGAAACAAATTAATGTGAAATCGTTTTCTGGTTTAAACCAACCCCACTACCGTACACTTACCTAATTGCACGGCACTCAAACACGGACTCATGTCCTAGTTACATGACAATCGGACTCGCATATACCTACATATGATACCATTCTGAAACACGGTTTAATCAATCAAACCCACGACGTGAGGTAAACACAATTCTAACCAAATGCCTCTTGTCTATACAATCCATCTTCCGCCTCGATATAATCCGCTCGCACTAATTAATGTTTGTGCGTTCCAATTCCACTGCACACTTCCAAGAACTCATACTGACTACAGATTCACAGCGGAAATTTCCTCGAATTCACATCGCATTCATCCAAACAACCAGAGCCAGATACAAATCAATCTTACGGCCAATCTGCTACTGCTTCTGCTACTGCGAAACGAATTCAATATGCCGCCTGGCATACCCCGTCCCGCGTCATGGTCATCACTGCCGCTGCCGCTTGGTCACTCATTTGCATAGAGAGTAATAAGCCGAACCGGTGATTTTTCTAGCCATACAATTCGCTATCCTCTCGCAGCTACTAGTCTACCCTCGGTCCCGTTTCGCTGAACACATCTTTTGTGTTTCCCTGATCTATTTCAAGTCAGGTAAGTTCAGTTAATCAACCTAATGGAACACATCTCTCGATAGTAATAGTGGAGCGCACATGTAGATCATGTGAAAGATGAAAAAAAAATCCATAATCAGAGCACTTCATGACTATTGCATTCAGATAGAAGCAGTATCGCGTATGCGATGAAATGTGAAAACGCTAAGAGCCACACTTTCAGCACTTCCAATATTGGCCGTCTCTCGTCGGCCGAGTGCGCGGTTTTGTTTTTCTTTCAATAAAGTTCTGTTATGGTTGAACTCTGGAGCGCGAATCGACAACCCGTCACGAATTCCACCTTATTGACCTAACCCTGTGCCACAGAGGCGGCGGTTTTTTTTTTTCTCCACTGAAAATATTATTGGTTCGGTTGTGTGCGGGGGCGGGTGGTTGAGTTCCCTAAAAACTCGGAGCTATTCCGAATATCGATTCGCCTTATTATAACGAGCGCATTTTTATTTTTATTTTTATATTGACAACCGCAAGCTGTCGTGTCGTCAAAATGGGCGTGTTGCGGTGGTGGGTAGAAAAGAACTTGCTGGCCAAGTTATGCAGTTAATATTGTCGCAGCAGCAGCACCAGCACACGCTATACATTGTGCAGGTGAATGGGGGAGAGGCGGAGAATCGATTCGATTTTGTTTTCCTTTTTGAGAGCTTGAAATGGAAGGTCAATATGTTGTTTGATATACAGGCGGGGGGTTGTAACGTTTTGTGTTTTTTTGTTGTTTCTGTACCGAGAAATTTAGAGCGAAAGTGTTCAACTAGATGTGGTGTGGCGAAGGGGGTCGAGCAGAACTGGCGTGTTCCATTGATTATGGGCTTTTGTGTGAGGGTCATTTAAGGGAAAGTTTTTGAACTGTCCGGAAGGAAGGCATAGTCGGGTTGATTGAGCAAACGGAAACAGCCAGCTAATATGCACCGATTAACAGCAATTTCGAGCAGGGTGATCAATAATCGATTAAGATGTGTAAATTTAGATTTCTTACGAGTGTAATTAGAGTAATTTGCATATGGTCGCAACAATGTGTATTACACATGGGCGTACGCTGTGAAATTGCCATGCAAAAGTGCGGGTAGTACGAGTATTGCGTAAGCAATTACTTACATTTAGAGGCATATCTGGGGCGTTTCGGAAGCTGTTGAGTAAAGAGATAGATACTTGGGGTTTTTTTTTTTTGCAGAGGATAGGCGGTTACCCAGTCTCACATCATATCATAGAGCTATCCCCTTTACCTAGTTGATTTTCGTCGTGTCCGTTTGTGATTCGGTACACTTGCAAGTTCCGGCGATGTCTTTTATTGGCCAGACCTAGAATGCATTTAGGTACTTGTCGCACATCTAAAGTAGACCCTGACCAAGGACTGCACATACTTGCATATGGATGTGGATTCGTTCTTGAAAGTTGTGTCTGAACAAAAGTTTTCAATCAATCAACGTAAGGAACCCATGTATGCAGGACTAATTGATTTTACAGTAGACTGTCAAAGTGTTTAAAAACGAGTCAAAAATCCTGTAAAAAACACATAAAAATGCAAAAAAATAACCGTCTTAAAACGTCAAAAGATGTATTCGAAAACACGTAAAAAACCTGAAAAAAAACGCCTCTAAAAACGCGCGAAAACGTTTCTGAAGAGCTCTAGAAAAACCCATCAATATGGTCGAATTGAAAACGTCAAAAGATACTTCTGAAAGTGCGTTGAAAAGGCCCTAGCAAAACTCAACAGTAAAACCGAATTTAAAACGTCAAAAGATATTCAAAAACGAAATCTGAAAACACGTTAAAAAAACCTCGAAAACGCCTTGAAAAAAAGTGTAAAAAATGCATCAAAGAGGCCGTCTAAGAACATCAAGAGCTGTATTCGAAAACAAGTGAAAGATTTAAAAAACCGTTTCCTGACAAGTTCTCGCATGCATGTTTTAAAGTGTTTATACAGCCTTTTTGATTCGATTTTCACAGGTTTTTTGAGGAGGTTTTAGACTTTTCGATTCGATTTTCGGACCTCTGTTTACGTTTTTCATTCGGCTTTATGTTGCGTTTTTTACGGCTTTTTCGATGCGTTTTCTTAAGCGTTTTTCTACGGATTTTGGTGTGGTTCTTACGCGTTTTTAAAGGCGTTCTCTTCGAGTTTTTCTTCGTCAAAATGCTGTCTAAAAATTTTAGGCGTATCATCACTTACAACTCATCTATGTCAGAAACTTTGAGACAACTCATCCACGTAGATCCATTTCATCCAAACGAAAGTTTTGCATATGGCAAGGTTTTTAAAGAAAGTCTTGAGTCATATTCGTACGGGAGCGAAGCTATCCATCCACCCCCGAAAAGGAAGGTGCATGATTTGTTCAATGGAGGATTTGGGCCTGAAGTTCAATTTTCTCATTGATGAGTTGTATGGGTTAAGAGGTGTGACTTGTACGAGGATTGTTTGGTTTAGTTTTTTTTTATTATTTGCATCCGTTTTTAGAGCTCAAGTTAAGAGCTTTAGCTTAGCAGAGTGACTGCTTCAAATGCGACAAGTTACAAGCTTAGCTCATAAATGAGGCGTCAACATGGGATATCATTTTTAATTTTCAATTTATGCTTTGCATTTATTTTGTCGATTGAAGCACGAAAATCAAAAGTTTTCCTATTCAAAATCAAAATTGTGACAAATGCCTTCCGCCAAGTTGACAGGCGGTTAAGTCAGTTATTCGCCTTCTAACATAGCTTACCAAGCTACCAAGCGATTGCATATTAATGCCTCATACTCACTCTAACAGCACGAGCTGCATATTAGTCGCGTGGCACGCTCTTGTGTTTATCTATTTCTCCAGCCACTCCCCGGCATTCCGTCTATTCAAAGAATGTCTCCCCACTTCTCTATCGCTTTGAGCAAGATACGAGCCTTTTATAAACGACCGACCACGTTTCCTTTGACTTGTGCAAATGAATTAGTCCATCAGTTATGTCGACTCATAGTCATGCTACCCCTCGTGTTTAATTATCTTATGCCGTGGACAGTGTAACACCAACACCCACCGCACTCACATTTCGCAGATCTGCACTTCAATTAGCTCTGGAGGGCAGCCAGCTTCGACTGGATGCAGTATTTTCCACATTATACGATTATGGCCGCAGCAGAGAGCAGCAACTCCATACCAGGAAACAAGATCAAATAGCCACCACCCATACCCCTATGGACGGCTGCTGGTGCCTCTGTCCAAGGAACTGTCACTTGTTGTGTTCTCTGCTCGGCAGTGTGTGTGCGATAATAATTCACGTTTCATGGATACAGTCATACTGTAATTAATTGAATATATTTATAAACACAAACACAAGCGACAGCTCTAATGCCAAAATCTCACGCAAACATGAATGGAAAAGGAAAATTTAATTAAATATGCACACACTGACTAAACCTCGCAGATATGCGGTAAATATTATTCTCCTATACACGTTTATTGTCGCGAACGGAACCCAACACTAATGTCAGCGAATTAAGGTTAATTGTCTGTCTAATTTCATCTGGTTAATTATGAAATTGTTTCGGTTGAGGTTGGCTTTCCTTCCTTGCTCTTGGTATACGCTGACGATCATGCGAATGCCTTGGAAGGTTGGCCATACCTGGCCACTGGCAATGGAATGCAATTGCGAATGGTTGGCCAATCCGTTGTGCTATTGATGGCAGAGTAATTGGACTGCCGGGTAATGGTGGTAATAGTATTTTGATTGTGCAAGTCTATTGAACCGTAACGAGTTTTTAATATCTTGATATGATGATGTACTCTGGTCGTGGTATTTATTTGCGGATTGACACACACAGCGATCGTTAGGTGACGCAACATTATTTACATTGTGTCTGAATTCTGTACAATAAACTATCGCAATAGAGTTGTTAATTGAGTTTTTTTTTTATATATTTTTTTATTTTTATTTTCAGGTGAGTGAATAATTATGGACACATTAGCAATTAGTTTTGTATTAAGTTCGTGCGCGCCGAGGAACCTGTGGTGAGTTTTTTTTGCATTTGAAACAATGAGCAGTGATTCCATTGTGCTTGCTGTTCCGCGACATTAATAATTGTTGCTTTGTTATAATAATATCGATGCCGACTTTCGAGACTGGTCGTTGCTTGCCCTTTATTTACGAATAGGAAAGAGCGGGGGGAGAATAAACAAAAAATAAATACTTACATATTTATATGAAACCAGTTGTTGCTATCGGCGCAGTGCTGGAGTACTGAGCAAGGGATCTCAGGTTCGATCCCCGGAAAAAAAAAACAAATTTGCCACAGCCCCAACACTTGCAAACTTCTGATAAACATCCGCGTGTATAACTGTCATGAAAGAGTAAAGTCCCCTTCACCAATCCCGACCATATCGCGGTTTTTTTGGGCAATAAAACTCCACTATCCAAATTTTCCTATGTTTGTTGAATAGCGTTCGCAAAGTTATTTTTTGTTTGGATGGGTTAATGGTCAACAAGGGGGTTTTTAATGCAACGTCGTGCCAAGTTTTCAAGTAAAGTCTGATAAGGTGTTGAGTGGGCGCTGTGGCTTTTTTTTTTTTTTTTTTTTTTTTACTATCCGATGGAGCACTCAGACACAAACTACAGGTCCATTGTACTGCCAAACAGACACCTTACATTACTGTACTTAGTTTTCCCGTCTTTCGAAGAAAGATGAGAAGGAGCTTCAGTGATGAAGAGCTTAGATGTTCGGCACTCACCACATCAGCCCCAAAGATCCGCCACCTGATGCGAGCAAAGGCGGGACAGCTACAGAGGAAGTGCTCCGCTGTATCATCGTCCTCTCCACAAGCAGGACAGATAGTGGTGTTGCTCAAGCCCAACACATTTAAGTGTTTGGCAAAAGCTTGGTGGCCCGAAAGGATGCCCACAAGCAGCCTGCAGTCCATTCTCCTAAGGGATAGAAGGAAAGACGCGGACCTTTTGCAGATGTCCGGACGCAGTCGTTTGGTCTGCCTACATCCAGCACAGTCTCGCCACCGACGCTCGTGTTCACGAGAAACCCAAGTATCAATGGATGACCTAACCACAGAAGCAGGCAGACCCAACGCAGGTTCAGGTCCTGAGAAAGCCTCTTCTGAACCCCGTCTGGCAAGCTCATCAGCGATCTCATTTCCCTGGATACCAGTGTGACCTGGGACCCAGACAAGATTCACGGTGTTGAGCCTTCCGACTAAGTTCAGAGAAAGCTTGAGTTCGAGCACTAACTTGGACGAGGTAAGAGGGTTAAGCAATGCTTTTAATGCAGCTTGGCTATCACTGCAAACGCATATGCTTCTAGCCCTCCACCTGTTTGTCACGATGTAGCGCATAGCCATAAGGATAGCGAAAATCTCCGTTTGGAAGACAGACGCATGGTTACCTAAGGGGTAGTGTAGTCTAATGTTTTCGCTTTCCACAAAGACACCAGAACCAGACCCTTGTCCAGTTCTGGAGCCATCCGTGAATACACGATGACATTCTTTCCCAGGCTCAGAGTCTGACCGAAGCCATTCCTTTTCCTGAGGAAAGTTGACATGGTAGTTTTGTCGCAGTAGGATTTCTGGGGTCATTGCGTCAGACGGCATGTCCATAAGACAGGGGTCAAAGGACAATTCTCGCACAAGTTCCTCAAAATTCCAATGCGCGTGGTACCAAAAGCCACCTCTCTTTAACCGAGAAATGGTTTTCAGCGTACACCCCATGATAAAAATATCAAGAGGGGGGAGGTTCATCATAGCATCTAGAGCAGAGCCCGGAGTGCTAGGGAAGGCCCCTGTGCATCCAAGACAAACCGTTCTTTGAAGTTTGGCAAGAGAGGCAGTAACACGTTTCCGCGAAAGCCTGTTCCACCATACAACCGATGCATATGAGAGAAGTGGTCTTATCATTGCCGTATAGATCCAAAGGACCCTTTTAGGAGATAAGCCCCATGTCTTGCCAAAAGCGCCTTTGCACTGCCAAAAAGTTGACAGCGCTTTATCGGTTTTTGATTCAACATGCTTGGACCAAAGAAGCTTTCTATCGAGGATTACTCCCAGATATTTGACTTCATCGGATATCGGGATAGTGACGCCTTTTAGCACAAGCTGAGTCAGACCAGTGACTAAGCTGTGGCTTAGTGGTATAAGTATAAAGCGAGGGGTCCCAGGTTCGATCCCTAAAAAAATCTATCAACCAACCCTTAAACGCATGATTTTCTTACAAATTTAAGATTTCTACTGAAATAACCATTACTCATACATGTTCTTTTTGGAATATTCAAATGGGACCCAAATAACAAAAATATCCTTGTACTTATCGTATGTGCCAAATATGGCACTTGATGCGCTGACTTGAAATTTATGTTTAAATGAAAATATATAGGCAAACAAATGGATTGTGCCAGATATGGGTCACTATGCATTTAAGGGAAGGTTGTTTATCCACTGCTCGAATGTCTGACCAACATCCGAGAGCATAACTGTCATGAAAGAGTTTCT
Organism: Cheilosia impressa; assembly: GCA_948293265.1. Taxonomy (NCBI): domain Eukaryota; kingdom Metazoa; phylum Arthropoda; class Insecta; order Diptera; family Syrphidae; genus Cheilosia; species Cheilosia impressa. The sequence continues at coordinate 41,548,935 of OX411883.1, forward strand.
CAAGTGACCGTTTTGGACTCGTCGTAAAATTGAAGATTCCTTCCATTCGTCTCATATAACAAAAACTCACGCAAAACGAATGGTGAAAAGCTAGGCCCAGGGTCTCTATACGGATCTGTTGCGCCAACTTTTCATTTAATTTTTTAAGGTACTGAGAGGATAGTGACCATGGCAGCAACTAAACTTTTTTGACTGGCTACAAAACGCAAGCAAGGTTCGTTGTCATGTTCACATATCCATATCCATGAAAGTGGTTAGAAAAGATTTGGGGGATTTTTTGAGAAAAACTGTCCTGTAAATATCGCTTGTCATTTTAGAGGTTTATAATCAAGTCCATTGTCCGTAATAAGATATCGCAGCTCAAATCGCTTTCCTGCTATTTATGGAAAAGAATTAGTAGTCTAATTATTATAACGACACGGTTCGTGCAAATTTGTATATTTGCATCAGAAACTTCGTCGGAAAAGGAGAGATTTGGCCAATATTTCAAACAAGTTCTTTGTTGCTTATCCATCGTGGTTATTACTTCAGAACAACCGGTTATAATCTACTTGTGGTAGCACTTGCTGCAACCTTCGAAACAGCTCAATAGGTGGCTTGTGTAGTGTATAGGGGAAACAGAACCATGCAGTTTTGCTGCTTAGTGTTCGATCGAGTGAAAATTTTTATTTTTTGAATCGCTCTTCTCTCTCTCTTTTCTTGGTTTTTGTGGGTTAAGATTTTTTTCCATGCGGCTGCAATGGAATACTATAGATTAATTAAATATTAAGACTAATTTAACCAAAGATAATTTAATAAATATACTGCACTTGTACGACTTTTTTTCCGTGTACCTACATACAGGTTTAGCATACTTAAACTCTTTTAGCTTGTAGGGAATAAACTCCAAAATCTTTACAATGCTTTAGTAAAAAAAAATAAATAAAAAATAACACAATCCGTTGCCCTGGGCACTCATTCCGTAATTTTTTAGACGATTATCGTCGAAACGATAGACCTCCAAAAGTAGCAACTAAGGGCCAAAATTACGAGTTTGAGACCTTAATCCATTTCATTTTCGACAAATGTAATGAAAGCTGACGATATTGAAACAAATTCGGGCCTTATGTAACTTCTTATGGTAATTAAAGTTTCTAAAACGATATCGACCTGACGATTATTGTTATACGGAATCTGCCCTCTGCTCTTTTGACATTTTAAAAAATTAGTCGATCATTTAAGAGAACTTGCTTTCTCTTTTCTTTATCTCTTTATTACAATTTAAACGGAGAAATATTAATTATTGGTACTTCGCAAAGTTTTCTACCTCTAATCTAGTGAACAGCAGTGTTACATAAAAAAGTCCTTCGCTTCAGTTTACCAACAAATAATCTCCATCCGAGAACATAAATTTTCCAAACCCCCTTTGGATACATAGCTAGCAAACCCGCTTTGGGAACTATTTTCCATACTTCTACAACTTACAAAAACTTAAGCGCATAAAACTCTCTAAGCGAGAGAAATATTACAAAAAACATTAGTAAATCTTTCACAACCTTGCATAGCAACAAATTTACAAGCTGGCTTTCGCTTTTGCAGTCATAACAAATTACTCCCACTTTTTGTAGCATCCATCAGAGGGACAACGCCTAATCCTTCATTTATCACCCCTTACGGCTTAGTTTTCAATTTTTTATTTTAAACCCTTTTCTGAACTGTTTCCCAATTTGGGTCATCGGCAGTTCTTAAACAATCTGTCTTCAATGCAATTATCCTTTTGTGGAAAGGGAGTTCTCCCTAGACCCTATCCATCTTGAGACGGTTAGTTTTGCGATTTTTCAGCTCATTGGAATATAATATATTATCCGCCCAGTATTCAAATTTAAATAAATGCCACTTAAGAGGGGTCTTCTTTAACCTAAGTGTTCTTGTTTTATAAGTACAGATACAGAACTTAATATTCAACACATGACCATGGTACTGACTTTCGAAAGATATCTTTATGCCATCACTGTTCAAGTGTAGTATCCGTCATATAGTCGTATAGGCGCTACGCTGCTATTTTCGATATACAGGGTTCGTAAATCGTAAGCTAATACATCGTACGGGCGTAATGCTAAACGGAAATGAAATCAAATGAGCTCTCGACTGTCAAATAAGTTGTAGCTTAAAGAAGAGTTGCCAGTTCTAAAAACAAACCTCTATAATACCTAATCGGATCCTAGCTGCTCGTTTATGGTGAGCAACATTTGTTGCGATCAATACTTCTTCTGTGTTATAAAATCTTACAGAAAATGTACATAGTGCAAAAGAAGGCTATAATCCGGCTCTCAGAAAAAACGGCAGAACATTTTCATTTCGAAAAAATTGAAAAAAAAAACACCAGAACATTGTTTGGAAAATTCGCCAGAAACTTTGGAAAGCCAGACGAGTGGGGAAAAAGAGCCAGAAAGTAAAATGGAAATTGTTTTTCCACTTTCAGAAATGGAAGAAACGCCAGAAAACTTTTTGGAGAAAATGCCTGAAATTTGGAAAGAAAAGTCAGGCATTTTTTCCTAGGAAAGAAAGCCAGACTTGTATGGAAACTCGCAATGCAGGTTAAAACCGCATCGAAGTCTTGTTTTTTTAAATTTTTCCCAATAACAGACGAAAATACTTCTTCTTTTCTTTTTTCCAGATGGGGTGTTAAAAAAAAACAGTCAAAAACTACGAGTACGAGGAACATATTTAAACGTAGTTTATGAAGTTTTTAGACGAAAATCTAACAAACAACAAACTTCGCTTTGCACTACCTTCTAATACCCTATTTGCATCGAACGGAAAATACTCAAAAACTTCATCGATAACAGAAGTTTTCCCATACATATTTTAGTTTTCAAAACGAGTCTTTTTTAAGCCGTTTTCCAATCGTTGGATTCTTGAAAGAAACACACCTTTTGCAATATTCAGCAAATTCAGCAGAACAGTAGCTGACCGAACAGATGTCAGAACTCTCAACTTAAAATCATTTAATTGAATTCAAAACTATTTTTAAATGCTCTGAATTCATTTGTTTTGGTCAGTGCGATCGAAATTTGTAACCAAAGTAGTTTACCCAGAAGTTTTACGGCTAGTTTCTCACAGCTGATTGAAACGTCAAACGACGATTTTCTCTGTGGTGTAATTTCCTTTTCGGTGACCCAGAGAAAACATTTCCGTCTTCGAAGAAAACATCTTTCCCGGTGCCCAAATTCTCGCAAACTTCCGGCAGTACTAAGGCATAATCGCTGCATCCGTAAACGAGTTCAGGAACCTGATTTGTTGATTTTACATTCGAAACAGAAAGAAATTGCTTTACTTTCAGGCCCAGATCGAACGATAGCTCGTTTGTAAATGCTTTGGCTGCAATAGAAGCTTTTAGAAGGTTTCACATACTTCTTTATTGATTGTTTCGACAGTTATTCTGGTAGAAAAATTCTTCGAATATATTCCTCTAGGCCGGTTTTTTATACAGTCCTCATTTTCAAAAGTGCATGTCCTAACTTCGTGTCTCACACAGATGGCTCAAAGATGGACTGTGGAACCGGTGCCAGCATATTCTCTGAGGAATTAAATATACATTGCTCCATCAGACTACCTGATAGCAGTAGTGTCTTCCAGGCGGAGGTTTTGGCTATCGCTCAAGCGGCCCGTAAGGCGTCAATGTTGGCAATACCCCGTACCGATATTACCATCTTCATTGACAGTCAAGCGGCTATAAAAGCAGTTTCTGCTAATGAAATAAAATCCAAACTAGTTCACTGCTGCCGCGAAGAGCTCAAGGTTCTTTGCTCGCAGCATACCACAAATCTCTGCTGGGTCCCTGGACACAGAGACAAAACCGGCAATGAGATGGCGGATGAATTGGCGAGAAAGGGGTCCGTAATGGATGCAATCTCAGAGAGCGAGTGGTGAACAAAATTCGAATGAAAACCAACAACAGGTGGAAAGAACTCACTACCTGTGAAATATCACGGAAGCTTTGGCCAGAATATAATAGAAGCCGGACCAACAGACTATTACAGTTTGACAGGTCATCGCTATCTAAGTTAGTAGGGGCTCTTACTGGTTATAACTTCCTAAGAAGCCACGCAATGAAACTAAATCTCAAAGATGACGATATATGTAGAGGCTGCGGAGACGAGGAGGTCCACGAGGACACACCTCACTTCCTCTGTCACTGCCCGAGTCTATGTCACTTGAGGAACAGAACACTTGGAAGCTATTTCTTCCATGACCTACAAGAACTCTCTGATATCTCACTGTCTGATCTTTGCAGGTTTTTGAGGACATCGGGATGGCTAGACAGTATCTATTAACCACTAGGAGAGGGGATGAGGAACGCCGATACAACACCAACGGTTGACCCCAACAAGGGCATCACAAAGGGTCCACGAGGACCTAAGTGGGGTAGCGCAGGGTTCTCCCTGCTCTGACTCGGTCCAAATAAATTTGTACTTTAGACGTGGGTATAAATTATTTCTTTTGCTTGTAGTAGTTTTTGATTATAAGCTACAAAGTTGAAAGTAACTTAGTATATAAAAGTTGTTACGTTGTTGTTGTTTCTATTCCACACAAAATTATAGACCCATAGCTTAACTTAGGCCTAGGTTGTGATTTTCGTGACCGATCGATAGACGGAACACTTGAAAATAACTTACTTTAGCTTTGTCACAAAGCTCGGTCCTCTTGACATCAGATTGACCTAGCTAGCTCAAAATCCTCCCAGCTTTGCCAATCTTCAAAGAAAGCCCTGGCATTGCATCTTCCATCTCTTGTGAATGAAAATAAATAAATGGTCGGCGCTAAAGGTCCGTATAGGAACCCAAGGCTTAGCTTCTCACAACCACTCGTTTGTGTGAGTTTTACTCTTTTTTGGAACGCATGGAAGGGACCTACAACTTTATAAATGGAGAACAAAGTGAAATTAGGGACTATTTGCCATAGTGGATCTGTCATTCCCAGTAGTCTCTTCCATATCGATCAACTTAAAGAACACTCGATCGACACATGTCCTTTTCATCGGAAAAAGTGCACCATCTTTCGAGTTGACTCTTTCATTGGTATTCTAGGACAGTGCTTCAGTCTGCCAGAGTGCATAATTTCTTGAACTGTGATCACACGGTCTAGTTTTAAGCCAACCTAAAAGACTGTTCGTTGGCTGCTGTAACAAGCAGCAAATTTGCATGTTTTTCTCGCCTGCATGTACCGATTTTTGGAAGCCAAAGCTCTTAAGCTTTAAAGACCGTGTGCATATCACTGATGGTATGGCTTCTTCAACGCCAACCGTTTTTTTCTCACCGCAGTCGTCAATCTGAATAATACTAATAACCTCTTCAACTATGATGCCTATGACTGTTGTAACATTAAACTTCGGTTTTGCCGCCTGTTATACGTCCAGGAGTTCTTGGTCTATATCGCGAAAAGTATAAATGACGAGTATATTACAGAGCACACCTTGAAGTTGGAAATGTTTTTAAGAAGGTAACTTGTCTGAGTTGTAAGGAGCTCACTAAAACTGCACAGGCTGCATTTTTGCTAATGAAAATATTGATAAGCGAAGCTGAAAGCAGCTGTTGGGACCGAATTTCCGGTTTAGGTAGAGGCGCATTATTCTCAAGGCCTCTATGACAAACGCTGAGCTACATTCAACATACGAGTATATGCGGACGCCACCGAACTATAGCAGAGTTTGCTTCAATCCAGTCCTCAACACGAGGGTCCTTATGAAAAAGTTTTTAGCTGCCTTGTGCACACTTAGTACAGACACACACAGTTATATACTTTATACACCTACTTTCGGAAACGAAAACGCAAGCCATCGTTGGCGCCAGAAAGCCCGACTACGACGACTTTGATTCGAACAACATACACACAACTCATTGACATTGAACTCAATCAAAAAACACCTCGAAAAACAACATCCTTGCCAGCAGCGCAATTGCCTAATAGTTGCATAATGGTTTCCTCCTTAAAACCCATTTCAACTGGAAAGAAGCAGACGAACAAAAAACAAGAGAAAAACGAAAACTGCCAGCGGAGGCAATCAAACAAAAACCCAATGCGGCAAACATATTGTTGACGACGGCAAAATTTATTCGAACGAAAACACCGCTCCGCTCTATCTCTCTCTCTCTCTCACTCTCTTTCTCTCTTGGCTCTGCTGGCACGAAAATGCAGCAAAATCGATTTCTACTTAAGAAAATTGCTCCGTTTCGTCGTCGCAGACAGTCTGTGTACCCACTTTAGGTTCCTTTTTTCCTCTTTCACCACACGTGCAACAGCAGCACTCCGATGCCGATCTCCGAATCCGAAATGAAAACCGGAACAATAACATTGGGGAAATATTTCGCTTCTTCTCTGGTCTTAATTCATTCATTTCGGCCCATCTATGTGCATGTATCTCTGGTTAATTTCATTTCATCTCGAACGATGTATTGGGGTCAATGCAGTGGAAATCATCATGTATGCAGAGTTTTTCTTTTCGACGTTTTGGGGCTTCAGCTTCAGGTTCAGGTGCGGCACGGAACATGGGGTGGAACCGAAACTGGGTTAAATGAAGTATTTGGCAATTATGCAATTGAATGGAGCGACCAGAATAGCTAAATTGGTTCAGCTGGGACTCACTAATGTCGGTGGCAATTTTTCATTTAGTGCTTTTAATTGGTTGTGTCCTCTTGGTATGAGGAATCAATTTGGGTAATCAATCGGTCCCGATTAGCAACTATCTTCTGGGAGAGTTCGACCAGCTGGGGTCAATTATATAAATTAAGTTGACCATTTGATGGTGCGATTGGGTTGTTTACTGTTGGCTGGTTTGACGTTTGATTGTGTCATGAGTGAATAGTTGTGGAGTGTCGGTAATTAAGCTGCAGCCCTCAATTAGGTTGGTAGAGAAGGATTGAATTGATTAAGTGGACATTTCGGGTACTGTCTGTTGGGAATATTTTTGAAACTTTAAGGGGTACACTTTGTTGTTCCAACACGTGCAGAGTGAAGCCGAAACGGAATTTAAAGACAGAGGGATGTGTTTTCTTGGTCACTTTTGGTTGAAAACTTATCAGAAGTGGTCGCATCGACACTGGATGCTGCACCGCAGTTTGAGCTTACTAGGAAATGATCATTGGACGACCCGGACGGTATTTTTTGTGTGTTTCTTGCGGAAAGCAGCTTTAAGGCTGAAGCTTGTAGCTTTAAACTCGTTTACACAATTCGTAAGTCCGATAACAGTGAAAAGGCTTGTGAGACCTAATGACTTAAGGTTGGTTTTTTGAGAAAGCTAGGTTGCACACAAAAGTGATCATTTAAAACAACTTCTCCGAAAGCTGTATTGATTATTCTTCCCACTCGTACTGCGAATAGGCAATTTTGATATAACTGATGGTCAGAGATAGAAGGCCAACATAAGGAAGTATCTTAAAAATTATGGCAACTTTTCTGTTCAAGAACTACGAGACTCGTGAGAGTTAGGAATATCCTGTCGAAGATAACCTCTATACCTAGCTTTATTAAGAAACCACTCGCCGTAATAAAAGTCGGGTTCAACTGTTCTTAAACTTGGATTATGCAGGTAGTTCAAGCGATGAACCTATTATTCTTAATTATGAAGCTTTAACCGCTATAAATAATGTGGTAGGTAATGTTCTTAGACTTCAGTGCCATCAAATTTAGCCCTGGGAAGTTGCCGAAATGTTCCGCCAAGTCGCGAAGAAAGTGTCTTCTAAGCTTTGTGTTCCATTTGTGCCATAGACCTGTGCGTGACAAAGAAAGTGTGAAGTATCCTCATGCACAGAAACATATCTACAACTGACCATAAACTGAGGCTTGTGGTTTGTTTGCTCTTCTCTCTACGGTGCGAGTTCAGTGGAACCTTAACGCCTTATCTTCTCGGAACATTCAGGACAGAAGACCGAACGCAGAAGCTCAATTTCATTGCAAAATCTGCTGTCTGGATGCCCGCCTTTCAGTGTTTCGGCTCATAACAAGGACTGCCTCGGTCTGGTGGTCCGCTAGCTCTAGGCCGATAGGCCAATTTTTGATCCATGGCAAACATGAACATGTCTTGCCATTACTTAACTCCTTGTGGCAGCGAATGCCTTAGAACTCTCTTGTGCATGAGGTCCTAGAACCGAGTCCTGTGGGGCTCCCGCGTTAACATGTTTGTACGACTTTTAGCTATGGTCAATCTGGTACTTGAAGCTCCATGCACCCTCCAGCTTCATCATTACAGATTTCCTCTGCTTTAGATGTCTAAAGCATCCTGCCTTGCTTTGTTTTTGGACATTTTCGATGTTGCGACTCGCTCGACCGGCGCATTGATTTCGCTAGCAATAGCCAGTGGGGAGCGTTCCCCCCACGTTATTTACAACGTCAAATAATCCCTGCTTACTAGACTAGGGGACGTATAATAGCTGTAGAGTTTTTTTTGTATGGTTAGGCTAAAAATATATATCAGGTAGTAAGGTCTCATATATGGCCACAATAGGGTCCCATCGCGATAGCTATTTGTCTATAGCGCTTACGAAGCCGGCTGGGCTATCGTCGTTTCTACAGGTCAATATATCTACCATCCGCGAATTGTCACAACCACTGGTATGGATGTGTAGTCTTCTTTCGTGCTGACATTTGGAGTCCAACCCGAAAAGATTCCACCGAATCGGATTCTTTCCTCAACATACTGATCTCTTGTCCACTTAACAAGAGTCTTCTTTCTTCTTCTTTGAAATGGAAATGTCTTATCCAGAGCTTCGGTAAAAAATTATAGAGATATCTTTAGCTGATTTGTCTGTACCTTCATTCATATAGCTTTTGTCTGAAATGTTCTTAGGGCTAGCCGCCCACCTGTATTTCTCTTAGCCTGGCCTGACTTTCCCTTAGCCTGGTCTGACTTCCCATGTAAAAGCGTTACGATTCCTATTTGTGTGATGAAAGGTGATTGACTTGTATAATAACCTACGACATGCCGTCAAAATTGTAGCTTACTGTTCACCGCCAGGCCTAGTAAACTCTATCGTCAGCACTGTAAAATCACTGACTGACAGCAATAGCCTTCTTAGATTTTGAATGGCAATATCGATGGCCTTCAACACAAAATTAAGCTCAAGCTGAAGTGGATTTTTGGCTTTGTCATTTATGAAAAGACTTTAGAAATTCCGAATTGTACTCACCCCAAACAGAAAGGAAGGAGAATCCTGCAGAATAAACCCGTAGACCTCACCAGAGGCCTAACCAGGAAGACCAGACTCCAAACGGTAACCCGTCGGCGAAGGAGAACGGGTTTATTCGGCGGTGTTACTCATTCGCCGGCCAGATAAAAAGCACATCACAAATGGCGTGAGGAGTGTTTTTCTTAGAGGCTTATTTTTCGAATTGGCAACACATTCTCCAGCGACTGACAATTTGGCAAGTGACTGGCGGTTTGCGATCATTTTGGTTAGCCAGTTCATTGTAGTCAGAAGTAGTTTCATGGGCAGTCGTACGTTTACCATGGGTCTTACTTATAATCATTTTTAATCCTCCAACTAAATATTTTCTGGACCACAAGGGGCAATTTTATATAGAAAAGTTTGCCATTGTGCGTTGGTATTATTAAATAATATTATCGCGCCATGAGTTTTGAGCTACGATACACTTGCCCAGGTTGTTAAAAACTACACCTCCAGATTGCTTTCTACTTGACCCAGTTTCGGCGTCATGTGTTTGTCTGATCAGTGCTAAACTGAAAACCTTGTCTCAAGTCCTTTGAATATCTTCAGTTAAATAGACAATCCAATTTCCTCGGTCCCTTCAATAAATATTCCAAAGTTGCGCCTGAAAACCTATTTCCTTCACTTCATTTAGAAACAAGCAAACTTCGACTACACCTGTCGACCGAACCTGTACCCCCTCCGACTGTCTCATTGAAATCTCATCCGCAGTATAAACCCGCAGTCAGGGAGCGACTTGGTTAAAAGCGAACTCCACTCTCATCCTAGCAGTAGCAATAAACATCCAACTTGAGCCGCCTCGCACCCCAACTCTTGAGGTAATCGCTGTAGGGAAATCAACCCTTGCTACAATTTACACTTCGCACCGATATGTTTAGAGTAAATCCCCTGATTTAAAAGCGGTGAGTACCACGTGCTCGCTTTCCAGGTGCGAATTGAATTTTGTCCACAATCCTCTGTAGCACAAGATAAGACACAAGACAGATAGGTAAAGGGATGCTTAGCGTTGTTTGCAGCTTCACTCTCTCTTTGCCGCCCATAAATTTTATCCAACCACCGCATCTGTTGGGCGAATTGAATTTTAATTTGTATCAGAGTCAAATTGATGGATGTTTTTCAATAAACAACAACAAAAAATCACAGTACCTTCCTCTACATGAAATTATTTCCTCTACAAAGAGGCTGCCCGCTACCATCCCCGCTGAATACATTATAAAAGAGACGAGCACAAAATCCCCATTGCCAGTGTAGTTAGTTGGGGTAAAGGATAATACATCAAAAACTAAGTCCTGCTGGCACATTTCCCAGCAACATATGGCAGTTGGTTGAGTGAAAATGAAAGCCCCAGCACTTTCTCCCTGCGTCTTTATTTTGTTTTAGGGATGGAATGAGAAAGGCTTTACAGTAGTAGGCCTTTTAATGGCTCACAAAATGGCAGGTTTTTGTTTGTCGTTCCGTTTCACATACGCCCACCTCGGGAGATTATTTTATTTCCTCAACAAAACTGGATTGGATAGGTATACCGTATACCCCTATCTACCGACTGTGTGGGTTTTATTTCATCGCCTTGCCACGAGGTAATTTTGGCAACAGGATATTTGCAAATGTCAATTTGAAACAGTTGAGTGATGATAGAGGATGGGTTTGTTTTTTTTTACACACCTGAGGTTTTGCCTTCACTTTGAGACGCGCAAAGAAATGTTAATGTTCACTGTGTAGTCTGCAGTCGACTCAGGAAATTAAGGATGTTGATAGCTAGAGAGCGACTGCAAATGAGATGTGTGTATGTGGGGTTTTGGGTGGTTTATTATTTTTTATTTTTAATGTTTTTGGGCAGAGCGGATATTATACTGTGCGGGAGTAAATTGCATTTTTAGATCATCAGGTTTGCTGGTGAGACACGTGTCGTCGAGAAGTTTGTCAAAGTTTAAGTTGAAGCAACTGTGAGAAACTCGTTTAAATATTCCCGCTCTCTCCTGAATTTCCGTGTTTGATTGGTTCCTGGTGCATGCAGTGGTTCACGGTTCTTTGTTCTTGGTTCATGTGTTATCAATAATGTAGAGAGAATATTAGATGACACCACTTAAATGTGTCACTTACTAAATCTCTTTTCAGTCAATTGAAAGGATAATGCGGAAAGGGGTTCGTGATGTTTGTCTGTTCCATTTCTGTAAAGGTAGTGAGTGGTCTGTTTCGTGCGGTATGCTTATAAATTTTTACTAAATAGGGTCGCATTAGTTTTCCTTTTGTTCGAAGTGACCATGAAGAATATAGTCTTTTCTATCGGATAGTGAAAGCTTCGTGTGAGGGTTCTTTTTAACAATGCGCAATATTCGCCATTTAACAATTAAAAAAAAACATCTTTTAATGGTTTTGGCTGATCTGCCGCTGTGTCAAGTTGCCTGGTCTTAAATTAGATCAGATCAGGGTTCGGGGTTGGCAAAAAAGATTAACCCTACTTTGTCGAGGATTTAGCTGCATTTGTGACCCAATTCTAAGGCTAGTTCCATTTGGCCCCTTTGTGGGCTCCTGATACTATACTCTGTTCAATTTATATTTTCAGTACAGGGAAGATAGGCTATTTGCCTTTCACCCTTACTATTATGGATTTTAATAAGCTATCTCCATTTTAAAACTCTCACATGGTTGCCATAGTGAGCTTGGCTTGGTTTTTGTTCCAGTGGCAATTTTTGTGATTGAGTGCCGTGAGAGTATCTACAGGCACCATTGGTAGAAAAAAGAGCTTTCCATAAGGCCTGTACTGAAAATATAAAATGAACAGAGTATAGGCAATCATTCTCGTATATATATATACTCTCCACAAAAAAAAGAACTTTGCCGTTTTTTTAAAGACTAGATGAAACTGCCACTGAAATCATTTGCAATGTTGAGGTGCATTTTCACATTCAGGGAGCTACCAAGTTGAGCAAAATTGACGCATTTGTTACAGTTAGAAATTATTGAACACAAGGTACCTTTAAAGTCTCGGGAAGTATATGATGTTAGAGGCATTTGACTTGCATCTTAAGTGGGGTGTGGATTTCGAACATTTGATGGCATGATCGGACAGAAACTTGTTTCATGGCCCTTACAAGGGAACTCGCTCATCAATTTTGGCCTTTAGTAGAAAGACGGCTTGAGAAACCAGCTGCACTATAAATTCAAACTTAATACCCTTTGTTTACCTGAAAATGTCTCAATTTAAAAAGAATACATGTTTTCGGTACTATCCCAGACTTTATGGTTAGGGGGAGTTGTTCCTACATTTATATGTGGCTAGTTGCTAGTGGATTTCGTTTGAAAAACAATTAAGTACGAACTTACAAAGGTGACACTGTATAGAATTATTTACTGCAACCTTAAAAATATCAAAAACAATTAAAAGTAAGCTTCATAATGCATTAAATTTTATTCGTCACTCATCATCAAGTGTATGTTAAGCTGTATGCATTTTGTCATAAGACAAAAAGCCTTTTTTGCTAGCTGAGCAAAGTTTGAATTTGGTGGAGCATTTCTCCCTGACAAAGGCAACTTCTGTTGATCGTTGATTTAAAAGTTTGTTTGCATAAATAAATATTTTTTTAGCGACAAAAGTTTAAGTAAAAATTAAGTGAAAATATGAAATAAGTTAGACTTCGAGAAGCTACAAGTCTCACAATCATGTGGAGTTTTTAAAATTATTTGTGCTATTTAATTAGCTATACAAAAATGTGTGTACTTTCGAATTTTTCAAAGTCATAGAAGTTTAAAATCTTCTCTTCTTCAATATCTTCTATAAAATAAATAAATATGAAGCGCAACAAGCCCATTTGGGTTTTGTGTGAGTTTTTCATTTTTGGGACAAATGCAAGGGATCTTCAATTTTATGCCGAGTCCGGACGCCCAATTGAGAAGCTCTTTCATGTCAGTTATACTATCGGATATTTGTCAGACGTTCGCAAGAAGTGTTGTGTTTTTTCTCTGAGCGAAGTTCCTTTATAGTTTCCATCAGACTAGATTTTTCAAACTCACAATACACAAAATTTCCTATTTTGACCTACAGAATGTTTAGTGTTACAGTTGAAAATTATTATTAGGAACGCCCACAAAAAATCCGTTCATCGCATTGCAAATAATGTTCGAAAAATATTTCTAAAAGCCTGTTCAAACCGCAAGATAGGCGTCAGACAAGTTTATCTGAATCGTTGGCATATACCTCTGGCCTATAAATGTATTTCAATCTAATTTTCATGAGAGACTATTTTATATAAATAAGTCGCCCATGCCAAGTGTCAAAAATGCCAACAAATCTCCCCGTACCCATCTCAGACCATAGTAGGCATCCATCCTCCATCTCTACCATGGCTCCTATATCAACTTGACGTGATGTTTTACTGCAGCCATTTCGACTTTATAAAATGTCTCTCCCCAGCAACGCTTCGAATTAAATCGCCATAATCCCGGTGGATACTGCCATTTCCATATGGCCCATAACAGCTTCATCGGTAACGATTCATAAAACTCGCATCTATATTGCTACCGCTGCGGCAGATACTTACGCGCGTCTGTCAGACTAAATTCAACATAAACTCGATTATGACTTGCCGCGCCGCGTCGTGCATAATTCTACAGGAGAAACAAGAAGAAAAAAACACGAGGCGCTGCAAAGAGAGTTTATTGGGCACATCTACGTGACCAGATAAATGGGGAAGAAGTACCGTACTACATAAAAGTTCTTGAATGTCGGAACAAAAAAGTTTGTTTTATTTTTTTTTTTTTGCTGAGATTTGCCAAAATACAAAGTTACTACACCCCGGACTCACACCCACGCCACACGAGGCTCGTATACCCATATATCTACATGGTTGGGAATTGATTTTCAATGGATGCAAAAATTGTGCTGAGCGGTGCAGTGGTCGACCAAAATGACTCCCTGCTGACTGTCACTTTGCATTAGAAACCATCTAGCCATGACCAGAATTTGCGCAACCGACCTATGTATGTTGCGCTCCATCGAGTGCTTGATTGCAGATAATTCCTTTTTATGTTGTTGTTGGTTGTATTTTTTTTTTTCGATCGGCCAAAAAGTTGAATAGAGCCGAGTGGGTGTGTCGTGATTAAAGGGGGTGGGTGAATGAATCAATTTCCGGGCAGCTTTTATTTTCTGTTGTTTTCACATTGATAAAGAGTGGGACCACTATCAGCGTTTTGTTTTAATTGAATGGGGAGGTGGATTAAATGTGAAGCATTCCAAGTGCAAAGTAGTGGATTTTGGTTTTAGGTTGTCGACCTCAGTTGACTACCTATAAAGGGCATCGAAGTGCTGCGGATTGCGGAAATGTCAGATCATACCGACCACACTTTGGACTTGTTAATCACCTCCTATCGAATTGAATACTCAATTGGCGGAATATATCATGAAATTTCATGATACGTATACATAATAAGTTGCCTTGCATCCAAGGTGTTCAAAAAAAAACATGCATTTGCATGGAAATCCGATCCCTAATAATGAGTGTCAAACCAAATGAGAATGTTGGGTACGCCCGAGCTGCAAAGAGGCTCTGAATGATTTTAACAAGCTAAGTTTACGGGTTTATTCAAATTTTCGACGAGAGTGTTACTGCCACTCCCATAAAGTTTTCTCGTGACCAAAAATTGCGACAAAAAAGTGATCCATTGTCACAGTTGTAGTTTTGGGACTCCGTCACGTAGTCAATCCTAACAATCGTTTTCAATGGCAATCCAACTGTTAGCTCGTTTGGCAAGACCACCCGAGAGTTGGGCTAGAGGCGGTTTTTATTTTTAAACTCCTCCACCTTTTTGTACAGGAATCAGGCGATAATTTATGTCCAGACTACTTAATTCTCCATCAGGACTTTAGACCTTTTGTCACCTTGATCATTGGCAGGAAATCCAGCCATCGGCATAGGATTTGACTCAGACTCCGATTAGATTTCCTAACTGACTATAAAACAGCGTGATTCAGGCTGAGACATGGGCAGTAGCTAAATTGGTTAAAATGATGGGACAACCTCAGGCAGGTATTACTTTTTTTTATTTACAAACAATCGGCAGTAAAACATTCTCAGCTTAGTGATAAAATTGAAGATTGTAAATCGCTGACGTTATCACCAAATGTATGAGAGTGGATCTACATTAATCCGTGTGTACAGGTTTCTTCTCTCACCCGTTCATCTATCTTGACCTTGGTATGCTAAATCTGCTTTGCTGCCAGCCCTAATATTCCAGAATACCTGTGCCCGTAACTTGCGGCTTGGTATTTACACTGAGTAATTTTCTGTTAAAGAGATGTCTGGTATCACACGAAAAGGAGTGATTCTTCCTCTTATCTGTCATCAGCCATCATATCACACTCACATGCTGCACATCGCGTACTACCCTTTCGCTTCAACAGGGGGAGATGTGGGGGATTCACTGCAAGTCGGATTTACGGTCAATAACCATCGTTGCTGATCTTTGCATAAATAAAATAAATTGACAGATTTGATTATGTTCGACTTTCGACTGTAGCTCAGCTTCTGGATGAAGCTGATTGGCAGTATAAAATATTTGTGGAAGTGATTACTCCCTTTAGCATTTTCTTTTGTATTAATTAAGAACTGATTGAGTAATGTGAAGTTTGAGGCAGCCAATCTGACGAAAAAATATATGTTTTAGTAAAACCGCCCCCAAAAAGTAGGCGTGGTAATGAACGACAAAGATTAAAGTTTTTGCGGAGTCTTAAGGAACATTGCAAAAAAAAATCGTAATTTGTCGAGTATTTATCACGCCAAGTCGTAACAAATCCCCTCAGTTTTACTGTTATATAGATTTTTCATATATTGCTAGAATTTCAGTGCAGTATTGGGAAATCTAAGCAAGGCTACGATTTTCTGTCACGTGGCCATATCTCTAGTACGAAACAAAAGAACTATGCGAAGTGAAGGAACATACGTTTCTTTGGCGCTACGGTTCGATGATTTTCCTTCATCCCTTGCTGCAAGGGTGCTTCGTTTTCAAAAGTCTATTTTTAGCCTTCTTGCCACCTTGCCCCACAATGATGATATTTTCTAATTTCTCTCTCAGCGTAAATTCCCCTTTAATTATGCAAATGGTTTCAGGTTTATTTTCATACCTAATGAGTTGTTTTCTTTTTTTGTGCTCCCACTTTTTACGCGCGCTTTTCCCCGGATATATACCTGTCTACGCTAGGTAACCGCGAATAAAACTTTATCAAACCTTACTCCAAAGAAATCCCTCCTTACTGACAGGTTAATCGAATCTCTGTTATTAAACTCTCATTTGGCTGAGTTTTACTTTTACCCGTTGTCAAGAACGGTCTCTCGCAAATGATACCCAAGGGGGGACAGAGTAATCTCCATCCAAACGGATGGAAGTCGGTATCATGTAACGGTAACATGTTCACTCTTTCTAATTAAATACATAGCTACCTCTACACCGGTATCAGTATCCAAGTTCATTAAAAGTTCTTAAACTGTTGTCGACCCAGACCCATCTGATAAAATTTCCCAGCCATATAGCTACATTCGCATTTTCGTCATTTATCATGGACCGGATATAGCCAAACATGTGCTACACCGCAACCGACATGCGATATCAACCCCAGAACCACCCAAAAATACTCTCGGTCCGGGTATACGAATTCAAGTTTCATTTGGTTGTGTTGTGCTGAGTCAACTTAGCATATTGTGCTTAATTGGTTGCCAAGAATAGCGACCGAGCAAAGTGATATCAATTATTCTCCATACCAGTGCTGTTGTTGTACAGAATCAACTCGGATTGTCGCACTTGTATATTGTCACTGGCTTCCAAATAAGATGCAGCACTGCATTGAATGTTGGTCAAGGTTGTTCTGGTGGTGCACTTTCAAACACGTCCTTAATAGAAGTGAGTAAGAGCCATCGCCGTATATGAGAGGTCAGGTGAAGCTTTGTGAATAGCACACAAAAAATAATGTAATTCCTGTCAGCAAGGAAACACTTAATACTTTGCGAGGCAAAAAAAGAAAAATGCAAACTATGCACAAAAGTCCTTTTGTCGAGAGCGGGGCTGTACAGTGGTGTTGGCAGCGGGGAACACTTTATGCGTTTTACATGACAATGTCATGTCAGAACTGCAGGATTTGTGTTTTTCTTTCTCATTTTTTGCAGTGACGTCTCAGAGAAGAAAGGAAGAAGGATGATGATATTTCATAAAGCGAGTTTACACAAGTAACGTGGAGAATTGAAAAGTTTGCTCTTGTTGTGTTGAGATGGTATTAGGGTTAGCTAGGTGAATGCTTGAGTGGGTGTCCCAAATTGAATTTTAGATTTTTTTTCCTAAGCCTTTGAATGAGGTTATCCTCAGCAGTTTTCGGGTTTTAATTAGAAGGACCAAGTCTCTAGGGACGAATGTCCGAGTATTGAACTTAAACCTTACTCCCTGTTGCATCATTAGTTAATGGGAGTTCAAGAAGAAAAGGTAGAGTAATCCAAAGAATGCCTTATTGGCGATTTCGTTTTCCTCTTCTTATTCTCTAAGTGGAATTGAAACAGTAAAAATAATGACAAGCGTCAATCGAAAAGACGTCGTTTTTTCCGACTCGCACAAAACGAAAACGTTTTTCGTATTCAGCGATAAATGAAGCAGGAAAAACGAAAACGAAAACTCCAATGAAATAGGATTTTTTCCCTTTCGCGCAAATGTTTCGTTTTCAGAGTTACATGCCACATAGTCGTCATATCAACCCTTTTCGAGTGCATCCCATCATCGAGGCCGCCTACAACTATAGTGCTGACAACACGCAAGCTACTTCCAAAAGTCCCCAGTTCCACTGTCGATTAAGCATGCCCATTATCTGCCGTACCACCTCCTCACCAAGCACAACAAGGTACAAAAAATGCAGGTCAAGATCGATTTTCCTGTTCATCGGTCACCAAGTCGCCTTCGGTTGTGCAGCCCAATCACCCAAAACACCGAACGTGCCCCAATAATAATGACGCCTCCCCAACAACGCCACCCAAATGTGAAATGCAATAATCGCCCATGACTAATAAATAGAAAAAAAAAAAAAGAAACTCTCACGAAGCCCCTACACACTCGTAGTCTCGTAGTGCATGTGGAAATCCATAAGTAAACATTCAAGGTGAGCACATGGCATATGAGAAGCACCAGCGAGCCAAAATCGGAACAAAAGTGAAATGCAGCAAGCCAAATGAAAAAGAAATGGCGACATAATGACCAGCCTTAACCTAGTGAAAGAAAGCGTCAACTCGAGTGCTATTACATGAGCATAATACACGCGTAATTATGAGCTGATGCACCACCTCCACCGCGGCGAACCGTACCATCTGCGGTGGCACTTGCTCTCATTTGGTATTCCATTCCATGCTGTGAAGCGCAAGCAATGTCGAGCTGTGTGAGAGAGAGAATGACGCTTTCAACCCTTTGGCCACTATCGCGCCCACTTCACAGAATACTAATTCGGGCGTACAAGCACACTGTGCCGCCCCGCGCAGCGCAATGCGCCGTCATTCACAATGTTAAAGCAAACATACAACATGCAGTTGTAGCGCCGCGTCGTTTGTTCGTGTCTAGCTGGTCGATTACGCCCGCTTAACGAACGAGTGCAAATGCACCGCCGTCGCCAAGTTCAGTTGAGCTGAATATTGCACAACAACACTTTCAATTTCGATTTGAATTTCGGATACGGACATCATGATTGCCGGTTGTCGGATACGGGAACAGGAATTGTTTGCTTGGCGTCTGATCGCTGACCCTGGGCATGGCATGGTATTAGAGTGGCACTATGATTATGGCGGCCGGACGAGACGGGTCGGATTTCATTTGGAAATGATGGCTTCGTCGCGTAATGCTCTGAATTTGACGTGAACGCGTGAAGTTAGGAAATACCATTTGTGGATGTTGTCGACAAGATCATAACTTGTGTGTAAATCGTTGAGGATTTTATGAAAATGTCGAGTGATGAAAGGTCGTGCGAATTTGTTCAATACTGCGTAGACTTCGTGTCCCACTCTGCAGTGGGCGGGTTTGTACTTGTATTTGAAGAAATGTTAAGGTTTCAGGGATACGGAGATATCTGTTGACCAACTTGAGCGCATGACAAAGGTTTGCTGCAAGAGCTTACTGAGTACCTATTCCACTTTAACAGGGATGTCATCGCAATTCATCTACAGCCAACTCATCCATGAACGTTTCCTACTTATGCAACTCTTCTTTAAGGCAACACCATCAGGACAACTCGTCCTTGGACATTTCCTTCCCCTACAACTCATCGATGAGACAACTGACATTTAGGAGAGCTAATCAATGAACATCTCTTACCCATGACACTCTTCTATGAAGCAACATACCCTTAGGACAACCCATCCACGGACATTTCATCCAACTTGGTTTATAACATAGGGATAGATATTGAAGGACAAAGTTGTACCGCAAGTGTACACTCTGCTCCGAGCAAAGCGAGCCACCCACCACGAAAATGATGGAAAATAAAAGGTTTTTGATAGATGAGTTGGTCTGAAGTTCGGTTGTCCAATATTGTTGTACATATAAATGAGCCATAACTGAAGCCTTCAGCGGCGGCGCCCGAAAGGCTTAAAGGATTCTGACACTTCTGCACTTTAATTGGTGTAATCTGATAATGGAAATGTGAAATAGGGTTCCAGTCCCAAAGCTTGCTTGACCTGTAGCCAAGGAAATTTAAAAAAAGTGATATCCAGTGTATTGATGGATTAGATGCGGCATAGATCAGCGACAAGTCTTCTATGGGTCTTCTTAATTATCCTAAAAATATTCAGAGCAGTTACATATACGACTATGCACGATCCTGATGGTGTGCAGATGGATCTAAGGCTGTGTGCGATCCTCGCGTGAGCAGAATTAGCGTAGGTACTAGAAAAGGCAGACATGTATTGCAATTCAAGGCTATTTGTTGATCAAAACAGCGAGCGAAAGTACGAGTTGTTTCTACCCGCACTAAGGGACCGATCTCTGCGTATCTACACTTTTCAATCGACAAGTATTGTTATTTGTTGTTGTTTGCGTTGTTATTTGTTGTTGTTGCTGTTATTATACCCTCCACAGGAAGGTATATTCACTTTGCCAATACATTTGTAACGGCAAGAAGGAGTCACCGGAGACCTCATAAAGTATATATATTCTGAATCAGGATCACATTCTGAATCGATTTAGCCATGTCCGTCTGTCTGTCTGTTGAAAGCACGATAACGCCCAAAGGAATTGACATAGGTGAATGAAATTTGTTGAAAGGACTTCTTTTTATCGTCGTCAGGTTGGTATTGAAAATTGGCTTTGTCGGTCAAGTAGTTCTGGTACCTCCCATACAAAGTCAATATTAGATCCATGAAATTTGGAAAAGGACTTATTCCTATCGGCGTAAGGTTGGTATTCAAAATGGGCTATGTCGGTCAAGTAGTTCTGGTACCTCCCTCACAAAACCAATTTTGCATGACTTGTATGCAGTGGAGGGTATCAAAGCATCGGCCAGGCCGATGATAACGCTTTTACTTGTTTTTATTTGTTGTTGTTGTTATTGTTTTCGTTGCTGTTGTTGTATTGTTTTCGTGGTTATTTATTCTATTTCCTGTTGTTTTTATTGTTATCTGATCTGTTTTGTTATTGTGGTTGTTGTTTGTTGTTGTGCTATGAAATATTGTCCCATTTTCATTCGCAACTGATGCGATAAAACAACGACGCAGTTATACCCATTATGCTGCATCAGTCTTCCACCGAGTTCTCATCGTTCCCCGTTGATAATGCCCGATTGGTTGTCACATTCTCGAACTGATGTTTCAACAGTAAAAGTAACACATTTCGCTAAATACTGCGACTGTTCTACCTCTTTTTTTCCTATTCCTACGTCAATAATATTTTTTAACCTGGCTATTTTGAATTTACCTTTTAAAAAATTGAATACCATATACATGCCGCGCAATTTAAATCTCAACCCGTCAACTGCATCCTTCGACACGCTTAAGCTGGAACTCCGTGCGTTGATTAATGTTTATGAAATGTCACCGTGGTATGTGCGTGGTAGCCAATTCTATATAATTCTAGAAAGCATAATTTCTCATTCCCAGTTTGTATTTAAAGTCTGAAGGACGTGCAATTTGATTTTTGCCCATTAAAGAATTAATTTTAAAAAATCGCAAATGAGGCCAGTGCTTTCGTTCGTGTGCTATAATTTTTGTTGTGAATTTCCGGTAGGGAGAGACCTTCCTCCGTCCTCATCCAATATGACGGCCTTGATTCATTTACACCTTAGGAAATATTTATTGGTTGCTACACCTTGCGCGGTGTTGCTGAGTACAAATCGAGTGCATGTCGCAAAACAGCAATAAATTCAAATTAAAACCAACCACACAATAAATTCCATAGAATCGCATTGATTTACCGCAGCAATCTGTTTGGCTACCCCCAAAAGTATAAGTGCGTCCTCCTCCCATAGTTTGTCCATTAAGCCAAGTTACCTAATACAAATCCATTTGTTGTGCCGTCGCCGCTACGCCGCGTTATCACACTTCGCAAGGGCCTCCCCTTGATTTGGTTATTTTTATGCCATAAAACGATAAATCACACTGTTTCACGAGCACAATCTACAAGAGTGCTCTCAAGAGGCCGAAACTACAATGTGTTCCTTATCGGCAACCGGAAGCCTTACAGAAGTCGCACTGCGACAAATTGAGTTCACAGCGATACGCTGATGATGAGAATTCATTCAGACAAAGCGTCGATTGGGTATTTCTGTAAACATTGTTCGCGGCGACACATAATCAACGTCACCACTGAGTGCACATAGAATTCGCAATAAAACACTCGCCATCTTGATGGGTGACATTTTGGGAAAATACCTGACAGCATAGCGTCACCACAAAAGGACATGTGATTGTGTGCCGCGTACGAGGAGTGAATTTTAAGTAAGTACCCAGTTTTGGTCGAGGGATTTACGAGCCAAGTCGAGATTGGTGTAGTGTGGCTCCTGTCTCCTTTGGGGAGCTGTCCCCAAAATCATGAAATTCGATTAAAGGATGTGTGTGCGCACACACGCACGAAAGGAGGAAATACCATTTGATTTCAAGTGAAGCATAATTTTGTGAAATGTGACACTTGATATTTTACCAGACAGGGATGTTAATCTAAATTAAGTTTTCTGAGATTGCTGCGGGAAATTGATTTCTTGTATCGCCTGGGAAATATATGATGGACTTCTTGGAGCGTGCACTGCCGCACTGAGTGCGTACACAACTTTCTACTTTGCTGAGCTGAGCTGACGTGGGCATTTGTGCCAAATGTCTGCCTAAAAATGATTTCGATGTTACTTTGGGGACATCTACTTATCTATGATATGGTTTTGGATATTTTTGCATATTTCATCTGTCGTCTTTAACCTCCTCCATGACGTAGGATGCATGCGTCGCTATTTCCTCAAAATGTGTATTCCTGTTCCATTTACGTCACTTAATGCGATGACAAGCAAGACAACAAGCATAACAAACAGGAGTACCGTCAGAAACATTGCCCATTGGATGTTTAAATAAACTGTCGGCAACAGTCTTCAACTTGTTTGTCGACAATCATCAGATTGCTCTATGGAATGATTGGGTGAGCACGTATAACGTAGCCTTGTGAACTCCCACAAATTGACGTATATAGTTGAAAAAGCTGCATTTAAAGTACGAGAGGAATATGTCTCCCCAAAGTTGGTGGGACGCTCCTGTCATTTCTTTGGAATACTTAATCTTCTGTACTGTCAGTGGGCATCTATGCATGGTTTGCTCGGAATTATTTACCCACATCTTGTTGTTGGCAGAAAGCCCGCCTTAAACGAAGTCGTAGTGTGTTCAAAAGCTCAAGTTGGATCAGTCACCGCAGGTTTTCAACGCGGAATCGGCGACAGAGCAACAACGCTTGTCGACTTTTGCAATACTCGTATATTTAACTTTCTCGATTAAGAGAAGGAAATTGCATTCGTTGGGAATTTATAACTCGAGATGTTTATTAATTTCAACATCACGATGGGATCTCAAAAAACCGGTTCGTGATATTCTATCCGTTTGTCCATCTGTTCGTGGGCTCCTGAGGTCTACAGCCTAAACGTCTGGACGGATTTGTTTCAAGCTTCGGATTAGAAGTTCGGGGCCACTTTTTTCTTACCCAAATAATACCTCGTCCCAGAAGCACAGGAACTTCACAAACATACCCTGAATTTCGTCTGAATTTCAGTATATAAATAAACTTTTTTGTCCCATTTGCAGCTCAATACCCTACCAATGAAAACAACAATCAGCTTTTCCGATGTAGCGTAGTCATACGCAAAGTAACGAATGCTCTTACAATATCAATGGAAAAATACTACGAGTATATCTCAATTTCTCTAAAGCTTTTGATTTGGAAAACCATTCGAAACTTGTATCAATATTTTCAGTATTTCGTCTTTGATAAGCTTATATTTATATACATCTGTGGTCAAAATCAGGCAGTTTTGGTAAGCCGAATTTTAATTGTAGAATTTAATCTGATGTCCCACAAGTGTCTACCTTGGGTCCCCTTTTATTATCGTTGTCCATAAATTATATCCCTTCGGTCAGTATTGCATACTCCTTTGTTTATATAAAGGGTTTTCCAATAAGAGGTGTTATTTTGGAATTCAAAGAAAAATGTCATTTTTGAGATAAATGATCGGATGTTTATATCATAATAAAGAGGAAGGTATGCCGTTAATAATGAAAAACAACATCAGCCAAATGGCCACCACGAGCACACATACAGGACCATATCCTTTTCATGAAATTTTCCATAACCAAATCGCAAAGTAGGCTGCCCTATGTCCTCGATAGCCTCACGTTGAGGATGGAGAGGCTTCTCAACAATAGGTGGAAATGGGTCTCATCAGTCAAGATGATTTTTCGATGGAATTCCGGATCATTTTCATGCATTTCAAGGACCCAATCAGCAAAGACACGACATTTTTCACTATTTTTGTAGTGAATTTTAATAATTTCAATGCGTTGTTGAAGCGTGTATCGTTCCATTTTTAGTAATGGCGTAGTTTCTACTTGTCAAATGTCAAAGAATAAAAGCTTTAAAAGTGACATCTACCGGAATAGCGGGTCATTCACAATAACACCTCTTATTGGAAAACCCTTTATTTAAAAATATATTTTCTGATCATAAATAATTTTTTTTTTTCGAATTTTAGAAGGAATTCTGTGGAAACAGCTATCCTAACGGCCGAGCAACACTGATCGAAAAGACTTTATTTTGCGGACAGTTTCAGTGCTGTTCTCTGCTCGCTGTTGGATGGTAATTACAGGCATTTGGGGTGTTAAGACTTCTCTTCTCTTAATTTATTTAACTTTCCTTCCTTTTTTTTTTTTAAGAATTATTAAATTGGCTTTAAGTTTTTGACTGCAACAAACAAACTGCTAATTTAGGCACGTCCCCGCACCACATTACCCCCATTAAAAGCCATCACAGGCAATAAATCCCCCTAGGCAAGCCACATCCGTTGTTTATTTGCAAACTTTTCCACTTTTAAGCCTATAACTTTCTTATACATAGGACACGCGGCATACAGTCTTACAGTCCTTGCATGCAGTTGCAGTACCTGTTCTGTGTAAATCCACTTCTGCGTCTACTATTCTCCCTGCCAGCAAGAGATAAACTTTTCAATTCTCATGAATTCTATTCCCACCCGCGCCCATATAACTTTTGTAGCGCATTCAAAAAGATACACACACACATTAATCTGATTTAAAAGCATAATCCGCCAAGGAAACAATGCAAAAACTATGCACAAACTTAATAATTTTCTATCCCAGTATACAACAAACTACTTAGCAAAAACAAAAAAGGAGTGCAAGCCGCTCGAGGACTTTTATCTATATACAAACAGAATGCAACCAAGGAGTACACATATACACACAGATGCAGTTTTCAATAGACGAGTACATCAGGTAGACAAAAACAAGCGGCCTGCACCACCCGGAAATGAAAACATTGTACGCTGCCAATCCAAGCAGCTCATCCTCCAGATTCTCAGCTCTCAGTTGCTGTGTTAAAAGATACACAAACCACCACATATGACTATGAGTACACAATACACATGTTTGGCGAAAACGAAAATCGCCATCCCCACAAAAGGAGAACACAAAATTGTATTTCGTTGGCATGGAACCAATTTTGGTGCAGCTGTTGGCTTAAAAACATAAGCCCAACCAAAGAAAAAGTTCCCAACCGCTGCGCTGGCTGGTTGTCCGATTCCACTATATTTTTGTGCCCTGCAGCGACGAAGCTAAGTATATTAGTAGTCGTCAACCCTTAATACCGTCTCCACGGACTTGGCGAAGAGTCCCACGAAATATGGCTTGAAAGCCGTAATTCTGTTGACGCTCGTTTGGGGGGGTAATAAACACCCCAAACCCAGTAGTGTTTATTGATTAAACTGTGTACTCCTTGAATGACCGAAATTCCTCTTTTTGGCGTACCTAGGTTTGCGTTTTTTCTTTGTTTAAAAAAAAAACCCAACAAACCCACATGTGCCCGTCCGTATATCACCTCGAATGAGATACATCCGCAGGAGTTGTTGAGTATGTTCTCCTTGTTTTCATTCCGCAATTTTTGTGCTTGCTGTTCTTCCTGGGAACAGTATTGTTAATAGCTCCGTTTTGTTGTCATGTGTGTGGCTGGATGTTCGCGGGCTGAGGGGTGGTGCTGACGTCTAGATATTTTTCATTTTCATTTCAAAGACTTAATGACAAAGTGCTCGAGTTTGGTTGGTTGCAAAGGATATTGTTCTGCAGAATTGTACCCGCAGTACCTTCAGTGAGAAGGAGAGGTTAGCGTTTTTCTTTCTCGAGAAATCACATGAATTATGTACTAGAAGAGCTTTAATTTTAACATGTGCTGAGGATTGCGGGATTGCGTGTGTGTGTGCGGGACACCTGAATTTGGAGCGAGTGTATTTAACCCATTTTCGAGGGGCGGTTGTGGTTGACAAAGTACTTTGAGCGGGCGGTTGTAGAGATTTGTAATGCTAATTTTAAACCGAATCACGAACTAGGTGTTTTTCACTTTTCGTTTTGCCAGCGAGCAACACCTTTTATGTGCATGTTTTTGGTCGGAGGATGTACGTACACCCTTTTGTGGTTATGTGTCTCTTCTACTCGTATATGGATGGGTTTTGTTCAAGTTGAGTTTATGGTAATGGCATGAGGGAAATTCGTCAAAGGGTACATGCGGCAGTGTGGGAACTTCTACAAGTACTATCTGATGGGAATATAGTTTTGTCAGCCTTTTAAATGAGGGCTCCAACAAGTTATTGCATAGTCATTCGAAATTAAATGCAAGGACGAGTGACAAATGACTAAGGAAATACAGAAAAGTTTGTGCATACTGATGGGAACATATGGAGACTATCTGTCAATCGTTTGATGTTTGATGTTTACTTTATTTTTTCGGTGCTCTCTGAATTGGCAACATCAAAGTTCTACTCTGGTATACGCCTTCATTTGCTGTATAAACAGTGACAAGCATGTGTTCTTTGATTTTCGAATACTTTACGATGACAGATTTATGTTTATGGGATCACGATCAAAAGCAAAATAATTGCAGACCGAAATGCGACGCACAAAGTTTTATTTTGTCTGCTACCTTTTAATGCTCAAATGTGTTTACCTTACCTTAGAGATCATTTCGAGCGATCGCTAGCTTTAGCCTTGATATGTAAATGTTTATGGTACGAGTATGACCCTCCTTTACGTTAAAAAACCATATTCCCATCTTCGCTGACAAAGCTTAGTATGTGGGTCTTCTTATTTCAGATAGGAAATCAAACTAAAAGGGGGAAATTACAAAGAGCAGTCTTCGGTCTATATTGATAGTGAACTGTACAATCTGTTTTCAGACAAAGCTTCCTTTTTAAGGTCTAATCAAAGCTTTTCACGATCCTAGATCGTTTTGCCTTCCTGCTAGAGAATGCAGCTACTACTGCGTTAAGTCTTTGGCTTGGACTTGTAGATATCACTTAGTGATGATTACGAACATCTAGAGATGTATAACCAAACGATTAGGACTGTAGAGTCCTTTCATCTACGTTTCTTCGCTATAGATCAATGGAAGTGTTCCTTTTGAAATGCTTTATACGAGTTCTAGTGTAGTCTCCCTAACAACACTGTCACTGTAGCGTTTATAAGATGAAAGCAATTACGATTGATCAATTCCTTTCTTGGCTCTAAGTCTCAAGACAATAGGCTCACCTTCTCAAAAAGTATTTGTAGTGGAAGAACCCTAAATTCTTGTGCCGAGTCCGAGCGGCTAAATATTTTTTGTTTAATTTTATTTACCATTTTAATAGCTATAACATATTACTATTTATTAGAAATTATATAAAATTGATTATAAATATACAAAATTTCATTAAATAAAATATATACTAGTTACATTTATTTTTTTGAAAACTCTTATACTCTTATGCTTTTAATTAGCACTGGTGAGTTATTAAATAGTTTAAAAATACGGAATTTTGTGCACCTGCTGATAAATAATTGTAAGTTTATGTCTTCCGGGGGCTGAACCTGAAACTCCTCAGTCAGTTGTCAAATACACCCAGGTTATAAATAGAAGACCGCAACATAAACAGGTTACCTATACTCTCCGACAGCCTGGCTGGTTGTAAAAGTCATGGCCTAAGTTTGTTGATCAAAAATGCTTAGCTCTCTGACTCATACATCTGTAAAACTACTCTGGGAACGCTCTTAAGATTAATAGCGAAGCTATGAGTGGATTAAATAAACGCTGTTCCAATCTTAAAACAAGCGAAAATAATGTCGCCCTCGATAATCGTTGAGGAAACGGATGACAAGATTTGTGATCAACCACTTTCCCCAGGCTGTAATAAACTTACTTTCTTGGATCCAATTTCCTGTACCTATTGACTTAATTGAATTAATTTTTGAGACGCTTCTGCATCTTTATCGATGCACAAACTTAAACAAACAATCAGAGGTCGAATCGCGTCGTCCGTGAACGAGCATTACGTGACGGAATTTGTTTTTGTTTCACATGCAAAATCGAGATAATTCCGTGAACGTATAGCTCGTTCACGGACGACGCGATTCGACCCCAGATCTCAATTCAAAACGAAGGCCTTCCTACTACTCTAATATACACTGCGTATCTATCCGTTATCATGAGAGCTTCAACATTTCGCCTAATTTCGGCTACTGTGGTTGGGGTTTTGGTACCTATTCGTTTTTGCTTTTCATATTAACTCCAAACTTATGTGGGAGGTTATTCTCTTGCACGTTTTACAATTAAAACGTTAGAAGCCTGCACTTGAGAGTTCAATGTGTTTTGGCCTCCCACTCGATTTAATATGCGTTGACTGAAACGAATCCGACTCCCGATATAAAAAAAAACCGCATGCTACTTCCTTCTTTCTTATCCCATCCAAACGGACTGGCTTTTTACAATGAGCTCTTCTCGCATTGATATTTCTTCTTCTTCCTCCAAACACTATTTTGTTACAGGTCCCCTGTATGTTGTCTTTAACACCCTTCCAGCCCAATCTATCTTCTTACCAAGCTAATCTGACTTAGTAGTTTTGAGTCCCAACTCAATAAATGAATGTCTCTTCTCAGGACGTCAAACCAACTCAGGTTTATGGCAAACTTGTGGCAACTCAATGTGAGTAGGCAATAAGACCTTAAATTCACCGCTGATCCGTTCCACTTATTTCTATCGACTATACTGAATCCCTATGTCGGCGCAGAGATTAATGTGCTTGACTACTCAGCGAGGGTAGCAGGTTCCATCCTCGGTATATAGAAATAGGAATTCCATCTCAAGGTGTTTTTTCACAAACCCAACTTTCACTAAAGAATTCCAAATTCAGCCGGCACTATTTAAAACCACATTAGTACCAGAATATCCTCTCGAAAAACCCTTCACCTGCCATCCAACGATTGCAGTTTATCCCTCTCTCACAAAAACACATCTCAAGTGATATACGCATTTGCCAAATTTCCTGCCGCCTTCTTTAAGAAAAAAAAAACACAACTCCTTTCCATCTAATTTCAAGAACTCACCACGCCGAATTCGTGTGTCGTGTCCTCTGCCATAGAAAGCAGGAAATAGTTCGACGTTATTCAATTCAACTTTAGTAAAACTTCTGGTAAGGTATTCGATATCTGGTCGCTTTTTTTTTAACTAACTAACCTCTGTGTTGGAAAAATTATGCTGAAATAAATATTTCTCCTTACCTGGAAAGGTTTTTTTTATGGTTCGTCCGTAGCGAGGTTTAGGCCTTTGGTGTTCCACATCGCAAGTTTATATGATCTTTAGAGGATCAATAAACAATCTGTTACATAGAATACTGCTTGTATAGCTATTTTCTGCGGAATCCGGCAGTCAGGTCTAGGTCCTTTTCTCTTCTTCCATCCTATACTCCATTTTAAGGGGGCCATATAAAAAAAATTCCGTCCTCCCTCTCTAAGCTGGAGATACTAAAATTGTCAAACCCGTTTCTTTACCAGATCTAGAGAGTTTTTCCACCTGGTGACTCTGAAATCCCCTAGAGCTCTGAGCTCTGTATCACCAAATGTCAATGCAAGTCCTCCTCCCAGGCTTAAACTTCACGACGGTCACTCTTTATCCATCGTTTAAGCTCTTTGTTACCTAGGCATATTGTGCGACAGTAAGTTTTCGTTTGAAATTTGATCCCAACTCTCATTACTTGGTTTCGTTAAACTCTGGTTTTAACACTTCTTTAACTCTTATGTGACCAGATCTCTCCACTTCTTGTAGAAAATACAATGACGCAGCGTTTTTTTCTGTATATGCTCTTTTGGTTTATCCTCGAACGATCACCTATAATCTGCCTCCCTATATCAAAACCGCCTGAATCTCAACACACAAAGTTTGG
The DNA here is from genome assembly GCA_948293265.1 of Cheilosia impressa. Lineage (NCBI taxonomy): Eukaryota > Metazoa > Arthropoda > Insecta > Diptera > Syrphidae > Cheilosia > Cheilosia impressa. The sequence goes on from OX411883.1 coordinate 41,579,085, forward strand.
TTGTTAGTCCAAAACGAACGTCTTTGAATTTGTTTCGCCTTTGATCGAGGACTATCCGCTTTCGATCAGACGTAGCTCAGCTTCTGAATGCAGCAGAACTACGATTTATAGCTCAAAGGAATCAGGGGCGAAGTGGCGAAAACCAATAAAACGTTATACAGTATATGTCTTTTTCCGAAAGCGTTTTCATCACCCGACTGTGAAATTACCCCCAACAAACTGCCGGATGATAGTCGTCCTATCCACACGAGCGAAGGGACACGATGCATTTTTTCAAATTACACAGCTTCCTTCCCGGCTAGAGGAAAATTTCAAAAACATTAAGACCCACGCAAATGGCATCGGTCCACTTTACGACTGTGTAATCTGTTGCCCATTAAAATGTTTAAGTGCAAAATGAATGCCACATGGCATGCAGAGGTATCCACATATAAGCCCTGTCTCCATATCCTCGTTGTGGCTTTATTGCCAAACGAAAACTACACATTTGGTTTTTTTTATTCGATTCTAATAAACCAACAGTTTACGATCCATTCGTGTTTAACCTCGGCATGTGCTCCTGTGGCAAAGGTCACACAGCTGCATATCACCATAAAAAGTAAGAGCATGATGGAATCATGCAATATTTTGCTAGCAGTACTGGATGTAACCGCAATCAGTTTAATGCCACATGGCTCACGTCTCTCTGTGTATGAATAAAAATCGTATAAATCCTTTATGCGCACACACATTTGCATGGTAAATTTTATCGGGCTCCAAGCTGCACATCTACCACGAACAATTTAATTCCCATAAATCCAAATCAATGTTCAATAAACAAACCATATGAGATTTTTCCTCTATTTTTTTTTTTTATTTTTTTTTTATTAAGGTCCCCCCCTTAAAACGGAGTCCATCCTTTGCTCTGGTCAGTCGGTCTAAACGTTCGTTTCATGATCCCATTAATTGTCTCTGGGCCCGATGGCATGCGACCTCAAGCTTTTCATGGATATGGGGCGGGATTTTCCAATAACGCAGCAGCATGGTTTAGTCGGACTTTTGGATGGACTTTGGGCAGCCTATAACTGGAACCATGGAGACTCAACACCCTCTGAGCAGGTAACCTGCGCCAGAAATGGATAAGGTTATGAGAACTAAATGTGTGTGCGGCTGTAGAATTATTGACGGCCGGCGGTCGGGAAAGGACACATTAGTAGGAGGAAACTTGAATGAATGGGGCTATGGTTTAGCATTCAATGACATCATCATAAGGAAACAAATTTCGTCCATTCTGCCGAATGTATCTTTTCCTTAACCTCTGCAATTTGGGCACACATAACCGCACAGCCACACTACTGTGTCATAAGATGGGAATACAAATGAGAGGCGACGTGTTATCCTTGAAAATTTGCTTTTTCATTGCCAAGTGACAAACTAGATTGCCAACAATTTCGGATACGTTTTTGTGCCTAACAAATGAGGTGATGTGTAGTCTGGTCCTGTTCCTGCAGAACTGACACTGAACTTTTTGCTGGTCTTATATAATTCATGTGGCTGGTATGTGGGGGGTAAATTTTCCAAATGTTGCATTCATGAATTACTAATTTAATCAAAAAGGGAATATTGTCCATGAACCGCGTAATTTATGGATTCAAACCTGCCGGTGTGTTTTTCAAAATGGAATGTACAGTTTTGGTGGGCCCCACTCTTACTCGTGGGTGAGGTTTTATTAGTGTCGAACTTTTCACTTCTTGTTGTTATGTTGCAGGCTATTATTTTTTTTCTTAAAGATGGCTACTGTTAAGACCAGTGTTCCCAGACTTTGAAGACTGTTTTTCCCTTCTTTTTTTTTTTATTAAAAAAACATTAGTTTTGGAAAATAATTCCCCATTTTCCCCTAAGTGAAATTTGCACTTGTTTTATACGTTTTAATTTTAATTCTAAACAATTTACATTTCACGGCGATTTTCAATTGTTTCCCCTTTTTTAAGATTGCCCCTTGTTTTCCCCTTTTTCGTGCAAAAAAGTGCCAAAATTGGCGCTTTTCCCCTCAATCTGGGATCACTGGTTAGGACCGGTGGCTTTGTGGGCTGAAATATTGTGAAGTATATATAAATCTTCTTTGGGACTGCCCCGCCTAAAATGGGCCATTGTGCTAAAATCAAAAATCAAAATTCCTAAAAAACATTCCCAATTGTGTTGTATTCTCCATCGGAATTTAAAATTTTACATTGTTCTTGCAAGCTGTAACCTGTAAGAAAGTTATAGCCCTTAAGACAAGTGACTACAGAATTTTATTATTTCCCCTCCAAAAGGGACTAAAGGGTTAATTTTTTGATATGGCCAATCACCTGCTTATTAATTGATACTTCACGTTTGATTAAGACAAAGTTAACGAAATGCGTTACACAAGTTTTAATCCTGAAGCTAATAGAGACTTGAACCTTAAAACTCTAAAAAAATGTCTGCATTGTGTTAACCTATACTGGCCTCTATTTCATATGAGAGGCAAAATCCCTTCTGCTCATTGTTAGTTAGTATTATTGTAGGCTGTGCAATGCACATGCAGCTCGACGAGTGAGGCAGATAAATTGAGTGAAGATTCATTCCATATCTGACCGGCAGGGCACTCGGTGCTTAGTTCTTTTAGTGTAAAGGTTGTGTTACAATTGAATTACATTTTGTTCTTACACTAATCACCATTTTTCTTAATTTGAAAGGACGCCATATTTTTTTTATATGTACACTTGAATGGTAACATTTATATAGTAACATTTTTATTCTGTAATTTTTCGATCCATTGTTCACAGGGTTATATAGCCTCTTTTTGCAAATTCTGTCGTTGCTTTCATAATAAAAGTAAAATTTTAAGGTGCAAAAGTTCTTCTAGTGAAACTCTAACTTTTTCGACGACCAATTATAAATAATAGGTAAAGAACTGAACCTAGTACACTGCCCTTAGGTACCCCAGCTTAAATATTGGGTTTTGGTTGCCTTGATTTTCGCTGAAGAGTCGGTGTAAAATATTGGGCTCTAGAGTTTTTTTATACTGCTTTGGCTTTTGTAATTTATGCATCAGGGCCTTTCTAAACATTTAAGGACATTTAGATATAACGAGATTAATATCGACTCCGCTTTGCAAGACGCTCGGTACGAGAAATATAAAATCCATTCTCGGACTAACAAGACTAACCAGAAAATTGGCTACAAGACGCACGCCTCCAAGGAGCGGTCATATCTCTCCTTCTCTGTTTTTTTTTGTCATAGTCGATAAACTTAAAGAAATAAGCAACGCAGTGGTTAGCATTTAGGTTTAGTTCTCTGACCGTGAAGCTCGCGATGGTTCCACTTTTGTATCAAGTGCCTTTTGATGGACTCAACGCTATATAACCTTAAAAGCTATCATTATATCTACTAAATATAGTAGAGCAGATGATTTTCGATCGTAGTTCGTAGTTGGGAACTATAGCTCTTTTCCTTTTTAGTTGAATTCTTTTAAAAATATTTTGACTTTATACAAGTAGCATCTCAAGGTGTGCTTTAACTGGTTTTTGGCATCTTGGGCAAGGTTTTACATGCTGCCTCGAATGCGGCATGTACATATAATCTACTCTATTTTTAGTAAAGCCACTTTTTGGGAGGCTATTTAAAAATCTCCCCTGATTAGTTAAATAGTTAAATCCTGGCTTGTTTTTCTTAGCTTGATACTCGTGACTTTTCGTTGGTATGGAAATAGAAATTCCTTGGCAATAACTGCAGTTTGGATTCTTCTTCATCACGGATGGTTTTCTTTATTTAAACTACCCGGCTTTTACTTTTGCTACTATCGGGCAAAGTTCCAAATTAAGGTAGCTAACTATAAGTAATTTATCATGTTTCCAAAAATGACAGTGCACGTCTACAATACCAGTGGATGTGGAATACACCTCGCCGAACTCTTTTGAAACTCTCTTGACTCACCGCTGATGTAACTTGCCGATTTGAAGAAATATATTTAATTTGGTCATGTTCGATTTTGGACAGTAGTGCAGCCTCTGGATCAAGCAGGAAGCTGGAAATATTTACAGAAATGTTGACTTTCTAAAGTATGATATTTTTGTTTTAAATTTTTAAGAATGATTTGAGTACAAAAATGTTTTTTTTTTTTTTTAAAAATACTGAGCTATCTTCTTAAGAAACCGTTCAAAAAGTTTTTTTGAATTCTGTCCGATAGTTTTCAAGTGAACTTGTAGCAGGATGCAAAAACGCCGCCATTTTATTACTTGCATCTAGATAAAAACTGCAATACATCATTATGCATAACTTATTTAATTTTTTTATTTCTATTTTCAGGTAAGAACAGAATTCTTGGAGACAATCTTATTGCCAATACTACATATGAGTAAGATGCAATCTTAAGTATATAAACATTTTGACTGCTTTTTTTATTAGGGGGTTTTAGCAACACAAGACGCAGTATCTTAGTGATTAGTGTGATGGACTAATAATCAAGGGGTCAAACTTCTGAAAGGATAACGTCCTTAGATAACGAGATACCTGCATCTATGACTCCTTCTTGAGTCCCATATTGGTTCGAATAGTTCCTCTCGCATTATTGCAGTGATAAGTTCCAAACAGTCTAAACTCTGGCCTTTATCTACATCTCCGGATCTGCGTGGTTCTGAAATGTACTGTTCGACTTTGTCGTTCAGCAAGCTTTGTCCCTTTTACCTGATCTTCTAAGCATTCTTGCATCTCTCGTTCTGGGGATTATGTGCGGCAGTTGGTGCAGCAAGATCTCCGCTGCTAAATGTAAAGCCGGTGTTCAACATTTGGCCCTGTAGGCTTAAGCGCTGTCTGAACATATCTTTTCCATGCTTAATCTTTTGATTGATGGTCTTTTTCACATCGTTCCTGATTTTTAATCTTTCAAGAGAGTTCTATGAAATCAAAGTCTGACTACTACTGTCCAAATTTCAAAATCTAGATAAGTTGATGATATCGCAAATTTCAATTACTCTCTATTCACTTTTAAAATTCGTACTTAACTGTTATATACACACAGATGTCAAAATTTGTCCATGAGCTAATTTTAGCCGTAAATGTGGCCAGAATTTCTTACAATTTAATATAGTTCCGTCGAAAGCCACCGCGATCGGTTTCTGCATCAAATAAAAATATCCAGCAGGGACAAAAACCTTTAGTCTATGCACTTGTCTAAGATGAGAAAACAATTCTCATCGTGATACAAAAATAGAGAAAATTTTTCATTCCCTCTTTCTTACTAAAATTTGTCTCAGAATTACATTTGAGGGTCTTTGCTCCGACTTAGTCTTTGTTTGTTGGTTTGGCCTTTGCAAGGATAACCAACTTAAGGCATTCAACGCATATTGCAAATAAAAACGATAAAGTCATCAGTCTGCGGTCGGCTACCTCCCGCCATTTCAATAATCCCTCAATGGCATTGTATACCTCAAGCAGAAAGACGCAGCCCCAAACGCAACTGAAATATGCACATAAATATACCCACCGCCAGCGTTTACATTTCCATCATAATGATGCCAATCCGGATGTGTACTACACCTTCAGCATATTTCTATTCATAATGCATCCGCTGGGTATTGCCATCATTCGCACTAATGCCCAACTGGATATGGATGTATACCGCACACTCAGACAGGGAGCAGCTCAATAGAAACCCTTCTTATCAGTCGGCGGCCCCCGGGAGTGCTGCTATTCCTTCATGAGAAATCCATTTGTGTATACATATTTTCTATTCGCCCTCTCTCTGCCACTGGAGCGCAACCAAATATCCAATAAATCCCACGAGGATTGAAGGATTCTAGTTGCTGTATATATATATGCACAAACAACTCTTCCACACAGATAAACATCAATAAAATTGCTACCAATACAAGCCGCCCACCTCTGCGACTGCGAGTGTAGATTTTAATTTGAAAGATTTCCTTTTATCTTAATTAGCTACACAATCCCACTTCATTGGGCCGGTAATTGGTTCTGCCTTTGAATGAATATTAGACACACTCTCGCTCCGAATCTATCGGATTCGATCCATGTCAGTTGGAATGGAATGACCAACCATAGAGATGATATACACTCGTAGCTAACATTTAAGCGTTAAAGGTAATCCTGTTACGTGAATTGGGAAAGGCCTTTGTTGTGGTTTCAATTAAGAGCTCAGTTGAGGGAAATATGATTCCTCATCCGTTGTGCTTCAGAATTCGGTCGGTTTAATCAAAACCGAAGGTGTTTTGAGTGAGTTAATTAACCGGCCGAGTGGTGTACGCCTACACCAAGACTGTATGCAAACATTCCGAGTTCCGAGGCAGCGCATTCGTGCTGATTGCATTTGAAAATTTAATAAGCGAAGGGTGTACCATTTTGGCAAATGACTGGTGGACAGCGGCTTAATTTTTTGACGAAATACCCTGTTTAGGTATTAATGGAATATTTTAAAAGGCTGGCGGATCGGGTAGCGGATTTTTATTGCGAGTGATGAGAAGTACTACTGATTGATGTGGGTACATCCTTACAGAGATGAATTGTCAAACATTATCTTGGAATCGCTTACATTGAAGATCAAGGATCAAGGAAGACAAGTGAACCTACTAAAAGTCTTGCCAGCAACAGTTCTAAAATAGGTATCTTCTTCCCTGGACAACCGTTTCTATACAGTGTTTGATTCAGATCGGTTTTATTGGCGTCTTTCTTGGCCAACTCTGGATTTCCTCAGGGCAGACATCTAGGTCCGCTTTTCTTCGTACGCGTACATTAACGCATATTGATGAAATAATTCTTTTTTCGTGTTCTGACCAATTTTCTAATCTTACCTTGTTCTGAGAGCAAGGCCTAGGGTACCTCTTCGGACCTGTTGCGCCAACTTTTTATTATTTTCTCTTTCTATTCATACCGCCTGCATGGTGTCATCTTCAGCGCTAGATGTCTCTGCCTCTTTGTCCGTCTATGTTCTTCGTGCATGCCGCATTATTCCAGCGAGACCTTGTCTTCTCATATATTTTAACAGCTGGAGTATTTCTCACACCAAAAACACTATATAAAGCGTATTTTCCTGCGTACACAGAATATGTTGGGTAAGGTTTGGTTATGTTAGCTAAAAGGGCTATGGGGACACGAACATCTTGCGCCCACCTCACCTGCATTAATTTTAATGCTCTAGGGGCTGCGTACTTTAAGTTTTATTGATTTACAAGCCATCATGTAAAAAAAAAAAAAAAAAAATGTTCCACTTGTAGGTCATGAAGGAAGTGTCTTTTGAGGAATTTGTTTCTGGTATCGTGTCTCTGCACAGATGGCCATATTCTTGGACTAATAGCAACTCAAAGGACTTGTTTTTACTCGGTCATTTATGTCAGATAACAGTTAGCGATAAGGATCTGTTTTTATTATTTGCCTGGTTTAGTTTGAGGGCGATCCTTTTTTTCTTGGCAGCTTATCAGTTTTTTTAGTATCCACTACACCGCTGTCTCCGGAGGCCCATAAGTGTTTAACATTGTGATGCACGTCTAGAAGCCGTGACTCATCACAGGACAGGAATTTACTAGTTTTTAATTATGTCCTCGGCAGGGATCGCTTTTTTTTTACTCTCAAAGAGAAAGGTAATATAGGTTTAGCTTCTAGCAAATTATTGTAAACCTATTTTTTTTTATATAAATAAAGTCTATTCTAATCTGATGTAATACAAGGTAGCGCAAAATAAATCACCCTATCGGAAGATGTTATAATTTTTGCAAATGGCGTCGTACGTCAATAATATTTGACAGTTGTGAACTAGACAGCTGCAGTATAAAAGAGACAACCAAAGGAGCGCTATTTTTTTTTTTTTTTTTAAATTTCTGACTCGCCAACGCGATAAGGAGGCACCTCGACCTGAGTAGATCTATTGTGCCATAGGGTCAGAAAAAGGTTAGTTTAGGTTAATAGAGTTTCTACTTTCCTAATGTAGCTGATGATGATTGCAGCAGAGGATGTCTTTACTTCTTACTTGCACAGTAAGGTTCAGGTCCTGTAAAAGGTGTTTCCGAACCTTTTCTGGCCAGTTCGTCGGCCCTTTCATTTCCTTCAATTCCTTCGTGGCCAGGAACCCACCATATTTTGGTATTGTTTCTGGTGCAGATTGTTTGGAGGGTATTGAAGCAGTGTAAGACTGATTTGGAGTCAATGATTGGTGAGCTAAGGGCATTTATAGCTGCTTGACTATCCGTGAATATGTGGATGTTTGCGCCTTTTATACCTGATTTGTAAATGAGGCTTGCGCATTCTTTAATGGCATGGAGCTCTGCTTGAAATACGCTTGGGCTTTTTCCCATTGGTATTGCAATATTTTGGTTTGGTCCAAATATGCCGGCTCCGACCCCTGATTCCATTTTGGAACCATCCGTATACCACTTTATGCCTTTTTGGCAGTTTTGTGGGCTACCGCTAGCCCACGCCTCTCTATTAGTGATCTCCGTGGAGAATCCCCTGTTAAAACATAGTGTTTTTGGAAGGCGGTCTGTGATCGCGCAGATCACGTCAAGTTCTTTAATCTCCGAGAGAAGGTTCATCAGGTCCGAGTGATCACCGATGTCCATCTCCTTCAATTGTAGCAGATTTGTTGAGCTACGTATTGCCACTTTTTTGATATAAATGTGGAGTGGTGTTAGTCCCGTTAGGGCTTCTATGGCAGCCGTGGGACAGGTCCGCATAGCCCCGGAGATGCCTAGACATGCTAGACGTTGTACCTTGTTGAGCTTTACAATGGCGGTTTTCTGTGTGACTTTGTTCCACCATACTATGGAAGCGTAAGTAATGATGGGTCTAACCATCATTGTATAGATCCAATGCGTGATCTTTGGGGAGATTCCCCATGTTTTACCATACATGCAACGACAAGCCCAGAACGTACTGGTTGCTTTTTTGATTTTGTTGTTTATATGGGAGTTCCAATTTAGTCTTTTATCTAGTATCACTCCGAGATATTTGACTTCGTCGGAGTACTCAATGGTTTTATCATTGATGGAGATTTGACGTAAGTTCAAATTTCTTCTCTTAGTAAAGGGAACTATGATAGCCTTACTAGGATTTATGGAAAGATGTTCCTTAGAACACCAATCTAAGACTATCTTAAGGGCGTTTTGCATTTGTGTTGTCACTTCATTTGCCACTTTTCCCCTAATAATGATGACCAAGTCATCCGCATATCCGACTACATTGAAGCCTGAATTGCTTAAGATTTGTAGCAGATTGTCGATTACCAAAGACCACAGTAGGGGCGAAAGTACCCCTCCCTGCGGGCAGCCCTTTACAGCTGTTACTGATGCTGAGGTCTTCCCTGATGAAGCGGTTATTTTCCGACTTTCAAGCATCGCTTTGATCCATTTGATAGATGGATGATCTACATTTCTTTGGAGTAGAGCGTTTGATATGGATTCATATCCGGTGTTGTCAAAAGCACCCTCTATGTCAAGGAAGGCGCAAAGTGCAACCTCTTTGTTTCGGTATGCAGTTTTTATTTGTGATGTTAAGTTTAACAAAGCACCTTCAGTGGATTTGCCTTTTTGGTAGGCATATTGATAGGGGTGTAGAGGTGTGCCGTTTGTTAGGCATTCTCTGATATGTACGTCAATTATTCTTTCCATCGTTTTCAGGAAAAACGAGGTTAAGCTTATAGGACGATATGATTTAGGTAGTTCGCTAGGCTTTCCTGGTTTGGGGATAAATACCACGTTTACCTCCCTCCAAGCTCGTGGTATGTAACCCCAGTTAAAACTAAACCTAAATAAGGCAGTCATGGTAGGTAAAATGAAGTCCAGCCCTTTCTGGATAAGTGCTGGAAAAATACCGTCTATACCTGGTGCCTTGTATGGCTTAAATGAGTTGACAGCCCATTTGACCCTATCCGGAGTGAAAAGTTTTCCGGATAAGCTGTTATTTCTTCCAAGCCTTCTTGGGGGTGAATCCTCGATCGAAAGGAGCGCTATACTCCGTGGAATAATTGTGTCAATTTGTTTGACCAACAATCGATCGGTGGTTTTAGCGCAGCTTGAATTTTGACATCGATTTCCTACCAACTGGGCAAACATTTCTGGGACTCTGAAAATCCGCGTGTGATGCACGAAGAGCCAGTACATCCACTCAAAGCCTCTGTGTGGTGCGGCGTGCATGCGGGAAGAGTGATTGGGCCGTATTTTTAGAAGGACGCCATCGGCAATACGGTCACTGTTACGATATGATAAACGTCTTCTTACCGTCGAAATTGGATGAGCGGGGCTTTGTGAACATATGCTTTCATCGAGACGGTGCAGCCGCACACACAGCACGACCCACGATGGATATAGTGTGATGGAAGCGCTTCCTGGTCGCATAATCTCCCGTTTTGGCTATTTAGCATGGCCAGAAAGATCGCCCGATCCCAGACTTCATTCTTTGCGGCTACTTGAAGTCGCAGTCCGTACTAGACAAGCCTCTGACAATCGCAGCCCTTGAGCAAAATATACGACAGGGATGCGAACAGTTATCACCGGGAATCTTGCGGAAAGTCATGGAAAATGCGATAAAAACGGGCAAAAATATGGTATTAACACTGGCGGCAGCCACTTTCATCTTTTCCACTTAAAAAAAATTGTTAAGGTCTAAATTAAAATTTCCATCACTCAAAATCATTATTTTTTATTTAGTAAAAAAGTGATTCCAAATCAAAATTAATTGATTAATTTTGCACCACCCTCTTTCACCATGTAGAGCCACATTATATACAGCTAACGCTGCAGTGTAGAAGAAGGCCCGGCACTAAGTTTTCGTAATCGTTGAGGTTTCGATGCGTAAAGGGGTATAGTTGGATTTCCTTTGTCGTGGACACGTCATCCAAAAAAACATTTCTAATTATGGACGTTTCATCGGCAGTAATTCGTTCTTGCTTTAGCAAACGTTTCAACCCTGACCCGTTTATACTCGCAATCTTTTAAGCGATTTTAAGTTTCTGAAAGGCAGCAAAAAGCTATTGAAGCTGCCTGATGATCCGCATGTAGAGCTGTTTCTGACTGGGTTGAAGAAATTCTTGCCCTTTCTTTGACTTTTTCATACCCGAAAATTTAGTACCTATATAGGTACCAGTGATCTGCCACCTCAAATGACAGTGAATGAAATGTCCAAACATGAAAAGTTTGCTAAGGATCACTTATAGTCTCTGACAAGTTTTATCCTTAAATCTTGTCACTGTTTCCGATGGCGCAGTAACATTTTCCATGCACACTTTTGTCAGCTGATTACATTTCACGCCTTTCCATCACTCTTTCCGCCGCGATAATTAAGACAAGGTACTCGGTTTGCGTACATTTAATTTGAATATCAGTCCTCAGCTAATCACAAACAATACTCTGGCCCCATGACTCGATTGATTGTGTGACTTCGTGTCGCATACTTATTCTGGTGTCAACTATATCTGTCGACGCATGTCCCACATGCACACCTCCACATTACCTACGTGATAACACCGTCGACAGGTAGCAAGATCCATTCACTGATTATTATTGATTGATATCGGCTTTTTGCGCCGAAGGACATCCAAAAATGTCTATCATTTCCACATATTCCATTATGCATATGGTGTTCTCTCTCATTTTTTTAATAATAAAAATCCGAAAGCTGTCCACTGCTGTCAAGAGTTTCGTTTCATAACCAACCGTCAGGAGTGATTGGCCATCTTGAAGCACCATCCTCAGATATATATGAGATTTTACCCTCATTCCGTCCATACATCCTTCGTTACGGTCATATACCAGCTCAGGATATAGACATCATATTGAAGGACAATTGCTGCCTTGATGTATCAATATGCTCTTCAGCTGGTACTGCTCTCGGTTTGGGGAGACTACACACTGCCTTAGGCTGTGCAATTTGCCGCCACTCATTAAATATTCGAGCAGTTTTTTTTCTCCTTTCGTTGCTGGCTTTTTTCATGGGTAGAAAGAGATTTTCTCCCCTATTGTCTGTCTCTCCTTGTTGTTTGGATTTTATTCTTGGTAATGTCTGAGCTTGACCTTGATCATGGACTGTATGACGTCGGATGAAGTGATGTTTCGTGTCCGCACGTATAGATGATGTATCTATCCTGTGCACTTGGTTGGCTTTGAAGGCCACTATGCAATTTTGATGGAAGAAAAAATCGAATAAATTAATATGTCGTCCTCTTTGATGAGGATGCACTCCTCGCAGACGAACGCTGAAGGCTTGGTCGCTTTTTGAATTTTGAAGTGCATATATAGATTTCGTTTGTGCCACGACGAATGAGACGCATAAGTGACTGGCTCTATTGATTTTAAATCAAAAAAAAATTGAAATGAGACGCAGTGGACTAAGTTTCACTTAGTGAAACGAGGGGCCCCATGCTCGTTCCCCAAAAAACACAAATGCCATGGTTTTTTTTTCCACTGCATCACCTCTTGCGAAAGGCTTACAAACATCCGAGAGTATAAATGCCATGAAAGAAATTCTCACTGGGCCATTTGAACTTGGCATAAAATTGTAGATTCGTCCCAAAAATGAAAAACTCGCAAAACGAATGGTTGTGAGAAGCTGGGCCTACGGTTCCTACGGACATGTTTTCTTTTTTATTGATTTTAAATGACTTGCGACTACGTTAAGTGAGTTAAAGGTTTCGCCCTTAAAACGACACGGCTTGGTCTTCTTTGTCGTTTCGAATACCAGAGATGGCTTTTAAAGGTCTCAAGGCCAGAACATTGTTTCAATTTCGCTTGATGAGGCAGATCCAGTGCAATTGTTACTTCATCCACGTCTTAGTACATTTCTGGATAATTTTCGTATCAACTGTCGTCCAACTCCCGAAGCTGTAAAGCACCGCATGCCAAATGGGGTACGGTTCTTCAACGAATACCATTTAGCATGTCATTCGGGTAAAAAAAAACACCCTAAGAACTTCGATACCAACAGTGACGTTGTATTTTACGTGATGGACCAATATTTGTGGGTCTCGAGTTGTAATCCGTCCTTAGCAACCTCAATGTATTTTTGATAGCAACAGTTACGTTTGGTCATAAAATATGAGCAGGTATTCGCGGATTTCGACTGATTTATTGGCCGGGCCCAACTCCATTATTCGTGCGAACTAGAGCTGTACCAATCGGTTTTATATAGTACCTACGTTAGACAGGATCCTTTATACAGGATCCTCATCTCTCGTTTTGGCGATTTGTATTGGCCCGCAAGATCGCCCGATTTAACCGTCCCAGACTTTTTTTGTAGGGTATTTTGAAGTCCCCTGTTTACCTGAACAAGCCCGAGACCCTAGAAGCCCTCAAGGACAACATTCGACACGAGTGCAAGAATCTGTCGCCCGAAGTTCTCGCCGAAGTGATGAAACGACAATTATGACAATCAATTGTGACGGCGTCCATTTGGCCGATATCATCTTCTCGACTTGACCAATAAAATTCAAGGTTTAAATTAAAGGTTCAAATAAACATAATTAAAAAACATAATCGAAGTTTTTCGTTTAGAAAAAAAATGAGAGCTAAACAACATCGGATGACTTCTTTTGGCCCACCTTGTATCAAGAGATTGGATAGTTCTTACTAGATCACTGGTGTCGAAAGGACTGCTTTCTAAACGAGTTGCTTGCTTTCTATAAAACTTTACGATGCTGGCTCGTGTCGTCGTCAATCTCTCCTTGAATTAAGAGATGCACTGGGAAACCTCTTCTTTCTTTCCTCATTTCTCATGGTCACGACGTTGATACTCTACTCGCTCATGTGCCTCTCTTATACATAATGAATATTTCTGTCAAATTTGTCCATTGACACATACATCAATCACCATCAGAGGTTCATTCTCCTAAGGTGAGGGAGGCAACCTACGGTGGTATCGGCTAATTATTGGACCTAGAATCACTGGTAGTTAGCAAATGTTGACCGATGAGCTTTCTGCTCAAGCGTTCTCTGAGTGGGCCATATAATGGTTGAAACCTGTTTCCTGCTTAAAATCTTGACAGAAGTTCAGTATCATACCATCGCGGAACGAAATGTGTCGCTTTACGCCCGAACAGTGAATTTTTTGAAAAAAAGTTTTGGCCGAAATGAAGCACCCCCCGCACCTGCTTTACGCAAGTTTGTGTAAAAAGTTTGTCAACGGTGGGCCATGTTAACCGACTTTTCTTTTTTTTTTACTGAAATGAAAGACATGGATTTGGACGACCCCTGGTGCATGCAGGATAGCGCACCATGCCACAATCGATCTTTGGCGCACGCAAATTCAACACTTAAGGCCAATATCATCCAAGCAATCTGGAGCTACAGCCCTAAACCATCAAAAAGGTCTTGGAAAATTGGAGTGACAGAATGCGCTACTGCGACGTTCTGTTCCATAGTTAATTTGAATGTTTGCTCTTACTAATAAAACCATTATACATGGAAAAAATTAAATTTTGTTCATTTTATTGCATCTTAAAAAAGAATCTTGTATTGGGCCCACCCTGTAGACGTTCGCTTCTCTGTGAAAACTCCTTGGAAACGTATTGCTTTAAAATTAAAATATTTAGGTAGCCGTTGTCTGTTACCAAAAAATGATATCAATTAGCATGGAAGTCCGCGAGCAGGCACCGTAGGACTAGTCTAATAGGTCGTTAAACTCCTTATTGTTAGGGTCTTGAACCACATTTTTTTTTGGGACGTTTTTACATAAAATTATGAAGTCTGCTTCGTTTCCCCATGAGAACATATTCAAGTTTTTGAGCAGCATCCGTGATCTAAGTCCCTCGTACCTACAGGCAAAAATAAAAAGTACGACGCTGATGGGTACGTATTCATTATGCTCTCATGTCTCACATTGCCTTGACTTTCCGGGCCTGGTAGACGTTTGGAAAAGTTCACTATCAGCAGTTCTGTATGTCCGTTTCATATTTAAAACGTAGAGTATGGAAAAAGTTCCTTAGGACATTTATCTCTATGCGATATTTATCAGACTCGAGCGAGAGGTGAAAATAACCCTTCGGTTAGACCCCTCGCACACTAACCAATTTGCAACTGCAGCGTCTTTTGATTTTTTTTTGTTCATGATTTGCTGGAATACAAAGCCACTGCAGCGTCATATAAGCGAGACAACCTTCTGCAATATTAAGGATTTCTTTCAAACTAAACCTCCCAAAAAAAATTTTTGTTCGAAATTCTTTCTACTGCTTTTTGTAGTCATTGTTTCATCGACAGATTTTCCCACACCAAGTGCAGCAGTATTATCTGCAAAAGTTGCCACCTCTGTTTCTTCACTTTCTGGTCGATCGCCGCGGTGAAAAGAAGATATACAACACTGGGCCTAGTACACCGCCCTGAGGTACATCAGCTTTAGTTTCTCATAACTCGTAAGCAATCGTTTTCTTGGTTGATTCTGATAAACCACCCAGTAATGTACAATTTGGAAAATACCTTTGGAATTTTTGGTGAATAGTCCTTTATGCCACACTTTATCCAAAAGCGCTACCATAACAAGTGTTATTTCGGAGCAGATTTCTCTGCTTTCTTAACTGTTCGACTATTTAAAATGTGCTATTGACCTTTTCATTTGCTTTGAAGCCCTCCAGAGGGAATATTGGGCACCCACTCTGCCATCGTTTGTCCGTTGAGAAAGGTTCGTTTTTGAAGCCCACTTTTTAAGCTCATACAAATTATGGACACCCTCGTACCTGTAGGTAAAAATAAAATGTGCGGCGCTGTTTCCTTATGTTGCATGTGAGTATGGTTCGGTAATGGGGTGTGGAGTGGACTACTTATGCGTTCTGTTGTTGAACAGCCATGGAGATGATTCCATCTTTTTATTGAAAACAGTTTAATTTCCGAGCCTTTACACAGGAAAGAGACAGAAGCCAAAGGCATTATACAATTTTAAATAATTCAAGTTCATCGCTAACATCTATCTGAAAGGGGAGCGTTGTTAAAGCCCAATAAATGGTTCATTCTTGAGCTATGTCTTTATGGCTAAACCGAGTCCTTATTTAAGAATTGCGCTCATAGATATCCGCTTCAGATCAAATTCAATGAAACTGAGGAAAGCCTTACGATCGTCGGTGAAGCAAATTGCTGGAGACCTATCTTCGTAAACAACTAAAAGTGAAACCTCTTCACAAATGGCCGACATGTAAATTTCAATTTGGAAATTATAATTCGCATGCTCGCTGAAGAGTTTGTAGAGGCGTTTGTATCCTCCATTCGATTTCCATTGTACGCAGAGACGATAATCACTCACGCTCCTTCACAAACCTCTTGACTATCTCATATCGTTGAGTTCAAACATTCATCATTCAACTACAATTCACTTTCACCTCGGATTATATCAACCAATCCTGTAGTAAAAATTAAAGTAATCCCATTGCACTCTCAACACTCGATCCGCTCAACACCAAATTGAAGGCCTCCCCCTCATCAATCGCATAACCAAAACACGTGTTATACATCTCTCAACGAATGTACAAAGCTCCAACCCGCCTTCCCCGCATGTCTTCATCTAGTAATTTTCAATAATCGACCTCGTGCAAGTACACACTCTTCGCACGGAGATAATGTCGTCATCAAGAGAGAGCAACCTCTCCACTGGGCAAAACGCAAAAAAAAAATACGAGCCTAAGCCGTCAAGATGCAATTAAGAAGTGCAAAGTCATAGACTTTTTTTCCATGCACCAGTTGGATGCGAGAAGCAAGAAATCAATTGAAATGGAAATATTTTCATCATCATCAACATCTTCATCCAGTGAGCCGCCGCCGCCACATTGACTTTCTCCACTCCACTCCACTCCATCATCCGTCAGTCCACATGTAGGTTGTAGGTATGCCCGCGTCATGCAATTAGTGATTATATTCACAATGTCTGTATGAATGGGCGCAATCTATTATCGAATCCATTCAGTGCGGAATTACACATTTAATATTATCGCACAAATTTCATTCATTCATTGGACTAGAGCGCAAGGGAACGACCTACGCAATCAATCAGTCGAATGACAGAAACGTTTGACAGTATTCCCTTACGAGTGTGGGTATAGGTGTGTCTGTCGAAATCGAAAGTGTCAACGAATCGGATTTTCTGCTTTGATTTGTTACGAATCGACTCAGTGTGGAACTGGATAATGGGAATTGTGTCAATTGTCAATAGTGGGTGGATATGTTTTTAATCAAATTGTGTAACTTAACCGAAGAAACAAATTTTGTTTTCAATGAAAATAAATTACTAAATACTTTTCCTACCGTTGTTTTAATTAGAAACTTTCTTGTAATGGAAACATGGTACAACAGCTGGCTTTCGGATGGTGAAATGAAGGGAAATCTCTGTCGGGCATTGTTAATGGAAAAACTGATAAGTTGCACATTAGTTGGGTGGGAAATTTAATTAGAGTGCGGAAAGAAAAACAGTGAATGCTGGAGGTTACATTTTTTTTTATGAATTTTCAAAAAAACTTTTACACTTTTGCTGGAAGTTGCAACTGACAGAGCAACCAAATGCAGCGCATTGTGTTTAAGATACCAATGGTGCCTCTTTGTGGGGACTATGTGCATCCTATATCGAATGGTTGTAAGGCTCTTTGAGTTGTACCTAGGTGTTGAGTGGGAGCGGGCATTTTCTCAGCAGAGTTAGACATCTCCAAGTCTTTCAGCAGAAATCACTCTCGTCTGGGTTCCCGGCCATAGGAATATAGAGGGGAGTGAGAAAGCCGATGAACTTGCCAGGCATTGAGAGAGAAATCCTCTTGGCGGAGACTAGATGGATGAACCTCACGAACTGTGCCATTTCAAGGAAGATCTGGCCAACCTACGATGATGGCAGAACAAACAACTTCTTAGCCAGAACGCGTGTAGATGTCGCTAGACTCACTCACTCATCCAAGCTTGACATCCCCAATAACACCCACTGCCGTAGCTGTGCTGACACAAACAAGTGTGTAACAGTGTTTCATTTTCTTTGTTTCGGCCCTAGCCAAAACTAAACGCAGTGCACTTGGTCATCCCTTTTATGATGACTTTTCGGCCATCGAAAGTATCCATTTCAATTACACAAGCTCCCTTAACGTCCTTCTGCCCCTTTATCTTCAGGTTCCGTTAGTTGTGGTCCCAAAATGCGTTGTTTGTGTTTTTCGCTCGTCAAGTACCGGAGAATACAGCCACTTAAGCCAAGCAACCAACCAATGTGTGTTTAAACTTACTGGAGTCCAAGGTGGTGGATATTTAGATTTACTGCATGAATTATTTTTTCCGACCTAACACCGCACCGATGAGATGAAAACTGGCTGAAGGCATTTGAAGATTACTGAGGACAGAATCGAGTTTATGACTCTGTCGTTGGTGCAGACCAATAGGATCCTTTTGCCTTAGAACCAGATTAACGACGCTGAAAATACATTCAGCGGGTGTACTTTCATTAAGTTAAGTTTGAATGGTGCATCTGTACATGTGCAAGTCATCTTCTCCATAACTTCGTACAATTCTTTGTCAGATGCTGCAGCTTCATTGGATATAAGTGTAGATATGACTGCCCTTACCGCATTTTGTGAAATATAAGTGCGATCTGCGATTCCTTGTTTTCATGTCGAATGGATCATAATACGAAGACTTGGTATTTATTTTGGTCTGCAGAACTGCATTCAGCGTCCTTAGCACAGATTGTAATTTTATTATACTCTGTAGGCTGGTTTAAACTTCACAGCATTGACATATCCTCTTCTTCAGACAAATATGTGTTCTTTGTATCTACGCTGTCAGTGGCAGCTTTTCTATAGGCCCTCACCGGCATGGGCTTCTTCTGCGTTGTCGCCATTTTTAACAGGCTATTTCAATAGCACATCAGTGGCGGCACTATTGATAACTTCCGTGCCATTGGTCTCGCGGATTTTTTACGGTCGAGAATTCTTAAGAGATTGAGCGAAAAACGGTCGTCAATTGATCTGATATTCTCTTGGGACCGCAGTCGACCTTTTTTCAGTGTTCTTTCTCGAGTCGCAGTCTCAGATTTCAGGATCAGTGATAAATGCACTTTAACGATGCTCTGTAGTTTAGCATTACGAATATTTTCAACTAAGTCGGAGGCTGCATAAAAGCCTCCTTAACAATCCTAGAAGTTTGCGTTTACAGTCTTGTTGTACTATACTAACTTACTTACTCAGGTGGCTCTACAGTCCAGGGTGGACCTGGGCCTCAATCAATATGCCTCTCCAGTTAGCGCGATATTTGGCTAACTACCTCCAGTTGCGCACTCCAAGTTGTTTGAGGTCCCTTTTCACTTGCGCGCTCTACTGCGTTGTCCCTCCGGGTTGGAATCGAAAACTCTTCGGGCCGGAGCGTTGGTGTCCATTCGCTCAACATGTCCCAGCCATCTTAGATGACTGATACGTATTTTTCTGATCGAGTCGTAGAGGTCTTGTTGTACTATAAAGAAGTAAAAAAGTCAAGGCTATATGATTCGTTAGGTTTCCAAGTTGGTGAAGCAGGGTGATGACCTCTGCTTTATCACATGGCCTAGTGTTTCTCCTGCTTGTATCATCAGGAACCTGCTAAGATTAAATAGTAAGACTGCAGAATATCTTGGAAATTATAGCTTTCAAATGCCGACTTTCACAAGTGACAGAGAAAGTGAGCTGAGCTCTACCTACATCGTGAACGTGATCATTTAGAAACTAAATTGCATTGCATGGCTGAAAGCAGAGGTTGAAAGGCTGTAGTGTCCCATAGGCAGGAACTCTTCGACGGTTAAAATCGAATTAAGGACATACAAAATAAATTCGTGTGCTCGCTATTCATCTATTTATTTAGATTGCTTTTTCCACCCTCTATTCTTTCGAATTGTAACTCATTTACAATACTGACGAAAGAATGAAGAAAGGACTTAATGCCTTTTATGCACGTAGAAAAACTTTTGGGAAAAACTGGGGTTTGCAATCGCACATTGTGCACGAGAAACCCAGGGAAACCTCAACTAGCGGACGGAGAGGTGCGACTGCCTTTCAACACTGCTTAGACCTTTATTGACGGCGTAACCACACAACTGGCTAAGGAATAAATAACCCGAAGTCCGTGGCCTGTGGTTGACACTAAAAGATCAAAGCTCCTAGTCTATTTTAATAGGACACTGCACCATAGGAAACATGGCTAAAAGGCTAAGACTTTTTTTTAAATTTGTTGGTCCGCCTTTTGACACATCCTAGTTAACGCTTCTGCGACATTCTGTGATTGCTTCTTTCTGTATTCCACCTACAATTGGCTACTATTCGAATCTTATTCTATGCACTTGTTTTGTGGGGCCCTGTTTAATGGTGGGGTGGATCGACTGAAGTGCCTGGTGATGCTATATTGCAGTCCTTGTTGCCAAACTATCTTCTGCCTCTCGAAACCCAGCAGATATGCGTACTATGCCAAAAGACTTACGCCCTTCGCAAAAGTGGGAAATTTTCTTGGGTTTAATTTCCCATTTGTGTCCATTTTTCCTGTTAGGAGAATGTGCAAGAGAATAATCGCGTCAAAGGGTAGGTAGGTTGTCATTTAGTGGGAAGTGGCATCGCAAGAGACCTGTGCTTCATGTGTTTGTTTTTAGCTGACCCGCAAGGCAACTTTTACGGCCGTCTTCTATTCGAGATCGAGACTCGCACCTAACCCAGCGGTTAGCACTTGGCTGTAACTATAAAAATACTTTCTGACAGCACTTTATCAGTTATATTCATAATATGTAGTGGCTCAGTGGTTAGTGTGGCACGGGGTATCAGGTTCCATCCACGGTGAAACGCAAATTACATCTCACGGTTTTATCCACTGCGCCACCTCTCGCGAATGTCTGAGAGTATAGTTGTCGCAAAGCTATAAGGGCACGTTGCGCCAACTATTACAATTTCTGCACCAAACAATTGCAAGTCTAAAGCAAATCCATGCCTTCCTCTTAAGTAACTACTACCTATGCATTAATTTAAATGACAATCCCCTTTATACACCCATTGTTCAGCACCCACAATGCCACAGACATTAAGCCATTTAATACAGGATTACCCATGGAGGCGGCAAGCCATCACACCTTCAAATGCCAACTAATGTGACATCAGTTTCATAATCAAATTAAATCATTCGACCTTAATCCTGTTTGTAGGATGATACGACATTTCCACCATTATCCTCCTCACCTTGCCCCCGGCTGAATGTACAAAGTTTGACAGCAACCGACATGAAAAAAAAAAAACTTTATTTAGTGCCCCGAGAAAATTCAATCCTCTCAGGCACACAAACACACACTCAGCTATATAGGTGTTCACTCGAAGGAAAAAAAGGAGGGAAAGAAACTTAACCTCACTTCACGAAAATGCCCAAATTGGCAATTTTCTCTTGTGTTTGCCAAAGACACACTGTGCCATCTTGATGGGCCGGAAGATGAGAAGAGTAAGGCGCACCAGGACGACGGCCATTATAATAAAAACCCAACGACACATCATTCATCCCGGTGGATCTCGAAACTCGAACAATGACTGCATTATAACATTCTTGCATGCATAAGGACACCCAGTTTGGGTCCCATAGTTCATGGCTCAGCAGCAGCAGCAGCACTGCATTGTATTTCAGTTAATTCTGCATAATTCACTTCACTCTGGCTCTTTGCTTTCCGTTGGTTGGTCCTTTTTCTTCGCCTAGTTGGAGGGGCATATACAGCAGCAGGACTACACCAGACATAAAACATAATTAACGAATCGTGTAGATGTGCCCACAAAGGATTGGCCAGAGACTGGCTTCCGCAGTTATCGTTCATCTACCAACTACCGCTACCATATTCACCCACCATTCTCGCTGCTCACTAGGCGGAGAAGGACGCGATGCCCGTGGGATTGGTCTGGGGCTGGCTGGCTGAAAAGGATTTGAATTGCGGCGGTTTCTAGGTCGAACCCTTTTGTGCTTGGACCCAGAGTAAATAAATGTTTCGATTTTGTTGTTGCGGTTTCGTGCTGCTGCTGTTGGAACGCAAAGTCATTACGGGACGGTGGCAGTGAGCTAGAAACATTAGTGGCATCTGTTCCGGATTTCATAAAGCCGAACTGGCAACAACACGGGTTTTTTTTTTTTATTGCATGTTGTCTGCCTGAATCGATGGGAATAACGTTGTATTGTACAGTGTGTGGTATTAAATGCAATGCGGAAGTGTTGGGATCTCTGTTAAATTTCCAGATTATAATGACGAGCGTGTTGAGGAGGTATTTAACCTAGATTCGCCTTCCATTCACAAAGCGAACAAAGTATAGTTTCATATAGTTTCGCATATCCTTTGTTGGAAGGAGTCGGCGAGTGGAGTAGCATGGAAAAAGTCAATTGTCAGCTGATGTGCTTGCGAAGTGTTAAGGCGATAAGGAGCATATTTGCACTAAGGAGCGAGTGACGTTGCATGTATGAGTGATAAGTATGTTCTTCTGGTTTTAGAAAATCCTTTGAGTGGGACGACGACCGAGATGGGATTTGTAGATTTTTGTAAGATTGTCGTTATTTTGTTCACACATTTTTTTTTTACAGGAAGTAGGCTCTCACTCGCTGTGGTTTTTCATCAGCGTTAGGTATGGTCTTCTAGTTTTGTAAAGCACTGTTACTTTTTTGTACTGAAAGTAGGATTTCATTCAGAAGTGGGTGAGAAGATGCACTAGATGTGGTTACTTCTTTATCTGGTTTAGGCATGTTCCTCTGATTTGTAAAACCCTTTGCTTAGCTATATAACGATAAGGTGTAGCGTTGAAGATCTGTAGTATTTTTTTACTGTTCACCTGAAAGTAGGCTTAAGAAACTAGCAACGCAGTGGATTTATTCCTTCACCGCTTGAAGGCAAGTTTCGCTGGTTTTCTTACTGAGTTGCGAAGCATTGCTTTTGAAGCCCCCGGTGAATGAAAAACTTTTCTTTTTTGCCTTTAGAAACTAGACACCTTGGTTAATTCGTTTTAGATGTGCTTCTTTATTTGGTTAATTCCAATCCTACTTAACTATTTAACTTAAGATAACTTTTAATAAACGAAGACTTACGATTTGTTTATTTGAATACTTTATTAAATCTTCGCTTAAAAGTATGCTACGATTAGCTACCACAGGTTATGGATGGGGACAGTAGATAACTCGTATTTCCCTAGGTATCTATGTCGTTCTTCAACGCTTGAGTAACGAAATTCCTAGTCTAGGGTTGAGGGTTCTTTTTCAATTGAGTGCACTTGAAACGATTATCTATCGCCCACCTGAAAGTAGGCTTCATCTTTTATAGGTGTACTGTTCCAGTTTCTATAAGGGATTTCATACTGTTCACCTGGAAGTATGATATATCGCACCATGCAGTTTAAGGGGAGAATGCTTTAGATATTCCTAGAGTTGGTTGAAAAGTTTCAAGTCTAGAACTCAACGCTTATTTGAACTTGAGCGGCAAATAAGATGTTTTTGCTGTTCTCCTAAAAGTAGGCATTTTAAATTTGGCTATACCGAGATAGTATTGTAAGCCTCCACTAGACTAACATCATTCTTTGTCTAATGCAATTAGGTAGGCGATCAGAGTCCATGACTTTGATTTTGAACCACATTAAAGCGTAGTAGTCCAAAAAACGCTATACTTTCCGTCGAGCCACAGCGACGCTTTTCTAGAACTTATTTTCTTAAGAAAAAAAAAAAAATAAATAAAATGGTTGCATAACCATCAGGATACCTTGTCGAGCCTTCCTCTTTTATAGTTTTTTACAAATCTGAAACAGCCATAAACTAGACAACTAATTTTGTAGACAAAACGCATGTCGATTATACCCTGTTGTTTCTTGTTTTACAAGTAGGTACTAACCGAGGTTCCATTTTGGTAGCTCGGCTGAGCAATGTTCTCAATTCAGCCCATCGGCATGCTTTACAAAAACACTCGGGCCTAAAGCAAAAATTGCCTGACAATGTGAGCTCAATCGGTTCGGTTGGTAAGCAAACAAGACTTTAAATGTTTTTTTGTTTTGTTTTGTTATGTATGGAATGTGCCACGCCCTCTTTTGTCCAATTTTCACCATACTAGAGCTAGGTCCAGACTATCTTTCAATAGATTGACAATATTCAATTCAAACTCCTCCCTTGACAGCCATCACCCTCCCCTGTTTTTGTCTTTTGTGTATGACAGCGTAAATTTTAAGATCGACCCCTTGAGGTAACGCAAATTTAACTTACGCAAAGCTTATTTAGAAAAACTTTCCGATCTCATAGACAAAGCTCATTTTGACATGACAAAACTGTTAATATTGATGTTGCTACTTCCACTTTCTACTCGCAAATCTATGAATGTTTCCTTAAATCTGTTCCTGTCACAACTCTAAAAAATAGGCTCATCTTCAGAAAAAATTAACTTTCTCAAAGACGACTATTCCTCCGGTCAGATGGTCTCCCTGCCATTGTTTTGAAATAATGTGTTTTATAAATAGCGCTGCCCCTTTCTTCTCTTTTCCAGCTCTCAATTACACAGGGAATTTCCCCTAAATTTTGGAAGGACTCATTTATCGTTCCCATTCACAAAAAGGGGTGTAAGGGTGATATATTTATAAATATGGACCTATTGCTGCTAACTCTCTTGTATACCAAAGCTCTTTGAGAGCATCGTTTACGATACAATGTTCTTCCGTTGCAAATCAATTCTCTCCACTAAGCAATATGGATTTTTTAAGGGTCGATCTACAACCACGAACCTTACAGATTTCGTCTCTAACACATTAGGTGCCTTGGAAATATATGTTGTAGCAACTGATTTCAGCAAAGCGTTCGACAAAATCATACTCTTCAAACTAAAAGCGATCGGTTTTCCACCGCAGTTTACTTTATGGATGAAGTTTTATTTCATAGATCGCAAGTATAGTGTCCCTTTTAGATTTTCTGTTTCTAAGCCTATTTTTTCGTCCTCTGGTGTACCACAGGTAGGACCTTTGATCTTTAATTTAACAATAAATGATGTAGAAATTGCGATTTTACCACCTGACCTGGAGATTTGCGCAGATGATATAAGATCTTTTAAACAAATATCTTCCAAGGCTGACTCTTATCACTTCTACACCTGGTGTGAACAGAATCGTTTAGAGCTTAACGTGGAAAAATATCAAGCTATAACAGTCTCTCGCAAACTTCACCCCCTGCCTCAAGATCTTATTTCATTAACAGCGAGTCTGTCTTCACTGTTTCATCTATTCGTGATCGGGGCATTAGCTGCGATGCTCAACTTAACTTTCGTCCTCATCGACAACATTTTTAGCAGACCTAACTCTGCGCTCGGCTTTGTTAAACGTTGGTCAAAGGAGTTCTCTAACCCTATGCACTAAATCCCTTTATACGACGTTTGTCAGACCACTTCTTGGAAATGCCAGCCAGGTGTGGTCACCTTACCTCAACCTTGAATATATGTCACGAGTATGTTATGCGATTTAACCATCAATATTTGTATCCACACAACAGAGGGTCCGGTGCAAGAGAAGATAAACTCCCACAGCGCTGGACAATCAGCCGGTGATCAGGAGTGTGGCCGAAAGTCAACACATTTTTAGTATGTAGAAAGTTTAAAAAAACGTTTGACTTAGAATGACCTGAAATTGGATTGGGAGGGAAATGCAGTAAAAAAAGACTGTCAATGCTAGATATTTATCGTGTCATAGATGTCTTTAGCTAAATGCAAGAACAACTGATTCTCCATCAAGCGAAATATACTTTTCCTGATATAGTTGAGCTCACTTAAAGTACTTCAACAAGCCGTTTTAAGTTCATTCAAGTGTAGTTACAACAAAGCTAGGTATAATTATTTCGAGAAAAGTGCGAGTCACCCAATAAATCATTTCCAAGTGGCCAGATAAGATACCGTCTTTCATTTCCTCACACAATTTTAAGATAGCCAGCTTAAACGAACAGTGAACATAAAATGTAAATTGTAAGCTGCCGTCAGTCCTTCCTGTAAATCACAGCAGAAGTATACATTTCAACAGCTTAATATCGTCGGCTAGTTATTTTAATTTCAATTTACATTACGACGCAAAGACATAAATTAAGCGTGTATCTACCTTTGCTCTAGCTATCAGCAACACAGATAAAATGAAATGGCAGAGCGTGAGGTCTATCCGCTGTACAGGTATCAAAAAGGATATTTGCGTATTTTAATGATGACAGGCGACAATCCCGTTTTTAATGAGCGACAATTTTTTTTTATATACGAGGGCGAGGGAATGACGCAATGGTATACAGTCGGAGACGGAAATATTTTGTTCGTAGTTGTAAAAATGTTTTTTATCGCAAGAAGGCTTGTTTATAACAAGTTCAACTTGTAAACTCATCATTGACTCATGATTCAAGTTCATTGCGGCTATAGAGATTCGTTGAAGACAAACCCTCGTCGGCGTATAAGTTTATGTGGTAATAATAGCTAAATAATTTGTTTCCTATGAAAGTGAAATATTGTTTGAAGCTTTATCGGTGCGGTAAAGTGATGGGCATGCCCCATTACCACCAACCCTGTTTCCAAGGCGTGGTCGAGGCAATACTCACAAAATGTAAAAAAAAAATTTCTCTCTAGACATCGGAGGGACTACTAGGCCCGATGGTGATCATTTAAGTGTTCATTTTGGAACTGACACATGACACATTTTGGGACTGACTTTGAACTTTTCAACGGGTCGCCGTGACAGGTTCGCATTTGCCAACAAAAAAGGTAGTAGTCCTCTTTGAATGACTCAAATATTCTCCTCCATTATAATTCAGATCCTGCATTCCTAAAAGTGACACAAGAGCTATGGTCCAACAAAAAATATGATTATTTAATGAATTTAAGTGTTCAATGGTTGGAAAAGTAGGGGTTCCAGTAGACCTACTGTGCAAATTTGGTAAAGCCTTATTAACCTAAATTATTAAATACAGACATTGTATGGAGGAGTTAAGGCGGATAAAACCTCTTGATCTATTGGAATTAGCTAAGCCTAAGAAATTAGGTTATATTTTCTACCACAAAAGTTCATCAGAAATCCGACAACCGGCGGATTTTTCTTTTAAAATTTTTAAGTAATTCAAAAATAAATTTGCCGATTAGTCAAACGACTATGTCCTCTAGGTAGGTTTTTTGGACGGGTTAAAGTCCCTCATTATTGCAGAAGCATCCCTCGCGTTCCAGCTCTGCAATGTCTTTCGATAATTTCCCCCCCAAAAAAAAAATTGTATCCTTCAAACAAATTCAATTTTGATCAAACAAAGTCAACAAGGTTTTTATAAAGTTTACGATGAAGCACACTAAGGTGGTGAGTTTTTAAATGCCGTCGGAATATACCAAGGAAACGACATTTGAATGGCTACAAATAGTCTGGAACTTAACTGTACGTATCCTTCAAATAAATTCACATCAATCAAACAAAGTCAAAAAGTTCGCTAATAGTTGCAAAAAACTGTCTAGCTTAACGCGATACAAATGTATGGACTTTCACGTTCCAGGTTTTCACGTTTGCAAGCTTAACACATAAAAATCAGGGTTACAGAGGTACGGAAGTCCTCGAAAAATTTGACTTGATTGGTGTCATGAAGGTCACAACATCGTCTTTGAAAAAACTGAAACCGCCTTTGGCCAACTTCCAAACCAACATCAACTGATGTACTGATGAAGTCCTGCGTTAAGCTAAAGTTCGATCTCAGGGGTAGCTACATATCCAGCAAGTTGGCGAAATCGATTTTGAGAAGACGGTCACGTTCCTGGCTTCGCTGCTACAGCTGATGTCATGTCTGTGGCTGGAGTACTGACAGTAGCTAGCTATTGAACCTTGAACTGTCCTTTACTTACATCTTATAAACTTCAGAACGTAAGTTTCTCTTGACTCTAACTTTCGCTACAGGTTTTAAGATGAGATCTCTATGTATATTACGTTATAAAAATTTAGGGATCGATCCTGAGACCCCACTCTAAGTAGTCCAGCACATTAACCACTGAGACACTTCGCCCACTATAACGTAAGTGTGAGTCTCGGCTCTTTCCTTGATATTATACAAGGTTTTCAGCTTACATACGTAACAAGTGTGATTTTAAAATCCAAAAATTGTACCTTTGCCGCCTGAAGGTATGCAGTGCCTTCGTATCAGGGACTACAAGAGACTTGGTATTAAGTGCGAGGCTAGCTTCCCTCGGATAGGCACATAACTCTGACGTGCCTGCCAGAAGGGCATACTAAGACCAATATAGGGAAAAACTGTTTGCTCCTGCTTTTGTAATTTTTTTTCCACGAAAAAAATTCTTCAATATAGGTACGCTCCACCTAGAACATGACGCACACACTCGTAACAAAAACACGTGGCATTTGCCTACGTCGCCCACTGTATTATTGTATAATGAAAATGTTCAAAAGCCAACTGTGAACGAATTAAATTTTGTGTTCACCCATTTTCACCTGCACAGCGCCACTCAAACCATTAAGGACACACGGGGCGTATACTTACTTTTTTTTTTGTACCTATAATTGCCATAAAAACAGCAAACGGATTTGAATTGATATAACTGCTGCTGCTCAGTGCTGTAACCCAGAGCCACCTTCACAGGATGCTAAAATTTGGCATCGCCACAAGGTTAGCGAGAGAACGGTGCCCATAGGTTGACTCAAATATGCTAGGGTGTCAATGTCAGAGCTCCGCTCCGCTTCCCCTAATGGCATTTAATTATGTTGTGTACATGCCAGAGGTCGGGGCATATTTACGATCAATTTATCGTCCACAAGGGTAATAATCGACCTAATCCATATTTAGGTAAACAGAATGACATTTTATACTGTAATAATTATCCTTATTGGAATTTGAAGTCCAACCACCATTGCTCATCGTAATGGGCGTCGAAGGATAATGTTGATTTTATATGGAAGAAAAATAAGCACCTTCCGCACTCCACCCTACTGAGGTGTTTTGCAAGGAATTGGCACATACAAAGCTATATATAATGGGATTCATAAAATAGGATGCCAGGACAACGTAGGTTGGTATATCGGCATTAGTGGGAGGATTTGTGTCCAAAAGGAAAAAACTAAAATTGTTTTTCTTTGTTGCTTTTGCGTTCTCGTTTTGGCGTGGATTGCAATTATTGTAAATGGATGTGGCGGTGCGGCTGTTGGTGATGATGATGATGGTGATATTGGTAGTGCGATGCTGGCTGTCTCTTTAGAAAATTGATGGGATGTGTCGCCTTTCTCCAGTAAAATGGGTGAGGATAACACCCGAAATTGGGGCCGCATGTCGGCTGTGAAAATTGAAATATTGCAAACGATAAAAGCCTTAATAAATTAAATGAGTTTTCTCTTTCGTGTTTTTATTTTTTTTGCTGTATTTTGCTGTGTTTGTTATTGGGGGGAATTGACAGCACTGATGGGGTTGGAGATTGGATAACCACGCCTGAGAGATTGGGTAACTTTTAATTGGTCCATTAAGGGGCTAATTTGGGAACAATAATATTTGATTTGTTGTGAGGGCAGCGTGATAATGGACAGTGAATGGTTTCTCTTATTAGAACAATCAAACTTCACTGGGGTTGATTTTTCAACCAGCATAAGTTGCTAATTTGGTTGGTTTTTCTATTTAAATTTGTACTGTCTAGGGACGGTGTTTATGGAGTGAAGTTTAGCGATGTTTGACGATCTTTGCTCTGTATGGAAAATTATTCCATTAATACCTATGTCCCTCTAACTAAGCACGTTAACAAATTAATTGAAATAATTTCAAATACTTTGCACACTTTTTGTGGTCGGTAACGACTGTTTGCTTGGAACCCGAGCGGTGCAAGTTCAATTCCCAGCGGGGGACAGAAATACACTGCCGCTTGGTAATAAAAAGTATATCCCCCTGAATAATGAAAAGAGCTGCTTTCTGAAGTCATAATTTTAAGGTTCAATTGATCTGGAACTCTCTTTGAAACCTCATTCAATAAAACACCAGCCAAAAAGTCGCTTGTGATATGACAAGTTGTTATGAACTCAGCTGTAAATACAATAAAGCGCACGACTGGGTCGCACGAAACTTTCTCAATCATAGCAGTTTGATTGCAGCTGCTTTTTTAAAGTTGTACCTCTTTTGGCTGGTAAAATTCTCACTATTGCGGAAGTAATGTTAGGGTAGTCAACATGACTTTATTTCCCATTGCATACTTTAAGGGATATGCCCCCAGTTTCAGGGGCAAATAAGACGCTACCTAACGAGGTGTTGAGCAACCACTTGTTTTGTTGAGGCACCTACGTACTGCAGGATGAATGATCAGTAAAATAATCTAGAGTGGCTTGCCTCTGAATCAGCCTTAGGGTATGCAACTATTTGCGATAAGGTCGTAAAAAGTTGATCTAAATACAGTACAGCCTCGCTAGTCCGGACACATAAAGTTTCTGCCTTGTCCGGAAGAGCGAAATGCCCGGACTATAGAGAAAAAATTAAATACATACAATGGACAAATCAAAGACCACAAATATAAACTTCCAATGAGTAAATTTGCAACGATTAAAATGTCTAGATTCCAGAGCCAACTACAAGCGACAAAACTAGAAGGGGATTCCCCGTAATCGTACGAACAAACGTTTTTTCCAAGAAACAGAGACAAATAATATGTATATGTATGTCCGAAACATAGAGGTGTCCGGACTACTGAAGTGTCCGGGCTAGCGAGTGTCCGGACTAGCGAGGCTGTACTGTATATACAAAACATAGAAAAATTCACTAAACTAAACGGTTGCAAGAATTTAAGCCAAGGGTCCTGTACAGATCTCTTGTGCCTATTATTGCCAATATAACTTAACTACACTAAATAACTTTCGTGCGATGTTTTTAACCACACAATTTGTATTTGTATTTGCAATTTGTTCTAAACTGTTCAGATGGAGGATGGTGCTTAGCACTCATTACAACAAGGAGTCTATGGCAGTTCGTAAATTTGAAAACGAAGAAACCCACACTTACACACATGGAGTACCTTGTGTGGGTTTTGCCCTCAACAACCATGCTTTCTATGGCAATCATTTTACGACATTTTCTCTACACTTCAGTATCACAAAATTGAATTGAACTACCTACCCTCGATATTAAAATTGACTTAGCCACTGCCGCTGCGAATTACATACCCCAATAATTTATCATGAGTAGAAATTAGGTATTAAGCGAGTTTCAACCCTAAATAGACTCAAAGGAGTTTTTTTTCTGTCGCCTTTGTCAGTCTTTCGACATTTTTAGTATTAACTTCAAAGAATCCGCTTGTACATACACCCACCTCATGAGTAAAACTTTTTTCATTCCCCCGCTGAAGATGGAAATTTCAAGAAATAATATCATTACAATCTTGACTGAGTGGTGTAGTTAATACAATTTCAACAAGAATGCCATGTGTCCTTTAGGCATATGCCCTTTCATAAAACATACCTTCCGTTTGGGTAATTACCCATCGTTTTACGGGAAAGTGTAATTTTAATTAAACGCCCATCATGCAAATAACTATAAAAATATGAAACTCTTTAAATATTCATGGCGACGACGACAACGACGACGACTACAGGAACAACAGCAGCACATCCTTAAATTTCGCTTTTCATTAGTGGAATGCAATCAGTTTTACAACAATATTCGTTGTAATTAATGTAAGAGCCTTTTTTCGTTTATAGCTATCAGGAGTTGTATCCGTGTAAAGTACGAGTGTAGTTGGTGCAGTTTGTCGAAGAAGGATATTCTCTTATTGTATCCTTGTGTAACGGATTTTGCTATTCTTTAGCGCGGTGTTTTGTGTACAATTTCGCTTTGAATTTTATTTTTTTTTGTTGTATTATGCAAAAGGGACATACATAGAGAGAGGGAGTGGGATGAAGGGCACTATATAATATACATGCATATATTTTTGTTTGGGAAATGAGAATAATTATTTTCCGACTGGTGCAATGGAGGGGTACCTCAATTATAAATTCATTTCGGACATACTTTTTATAAACATTTTTTGTTTGTCTACTTTCAGTGGTCACTCAGTGACTTGCCAACTGTATCCACTCTGGAGGCTAAACTTTGACCATTCATCACAACAACAACGGCATCATCATCATCTTCGTTTGGTGGCATCATCGTTTTTAAAGGTAATACTTTTGATTATATGGGGGAGGGTATATGCGAACGATTCGGGAAGCAATTTGTACACCGGAACAGTGGTCATGTGCTGTGAAGTGGTGATTATTTTTTTGTCTAATTAACATGGCCAGCTCATGGTTGTCTTCTGAAGGTAGCTGGCTAGTTTCTATGTTCACATGCATTGTCTGATGATTTATAAGGCTGTGGCCGTCTTGACGTCTGCAGTTAATTAACAAGCTATATATCAGTGGTGGCATGATCATTCGCTTGGCGAATGATTATTCTGGGCTAATGGTGTGTAAATTTGTGTTTCGTTTAATTGGAGAACAAATTGCAACAGCCAGGTGTGTGCGGTTATATGCAAAGCATAGATGTTCTTGACTGTAATGGCTTTTGAGCACTCGACACCACTGCGCCTTTCGAATCAATTAATTTGTTTGCTCAGCGGAGTCGCTGTGCTTACACATGACGAGTGGTGCGATGTTCGTCCTTGTGCGCGATTGTACACAGAGGTACTAGGGTACAAATTGCCAAAGTCGTTTAAGTGTATGTGCGATTGTGAATAAACAATATAGCAAGTCCTTGTTCTTTGACAGGTTTTTAATATAAGTTATAACCATACTAATGGATGGAAAAGCTTATGATGGAGTGTGTCGACAGATGTGTATACGCTTTCGTTTGATTTGTTATATCTTACTGACATGATGTAGTGGCCATCTTTCCATGCCTCCTCTTCATTGGCCAAACGAATGGTTCACAGTGGGATAGAACAGCCTACAAAAATGGTTTTGAACAGCAATCATTGAAGCAACGTGCTTCTACAGACATTTTTTTTAATGCGTACAATACCGCGTGTCGTCATTCCTCATTTTATCAAAGATGGGGTATACAGTTTCAGACTCTCAAAAATTGTCTTACATTTAATATTTTATTTAAATGTTTTAAAAAAAATTTACATATACTAAAGAAACTATTTTTTGTCTCTATTTCCAGGTACGTCTCGCAATAAATAGTCAACTGATAAATAATTATTGTAAGTTTGCTATTCGAATTGTTTATTGAAAATTTAATATACATATAGTATAATATTTAAATTTAATATTTTCGGCGAATATTAATCTGAGGCATATTAGCTTAATCCACAAAAGAGCGTTAAGATCGATTCCGCATACGAAATAAAAGTTACAAATAGAGTCGTTCGCGGATGGCCCCAAATGGACCCACAATTCAGCTTGGGCTGGTTAAAAATTTTACCAACGTGTAGCTCGTTTCATCGTTTGCTTAAAGAATTTATATATTTCCATGGTTTTAAATGATACTTAAGATGGAGCAGGTCGAAATGATTCTTTCAAAATTCTGCTTTGCGGAATTCTATCTTCTCACACAAAAATGTTGCTCTTCAAAATTCAGTTTTGAGAAGTCAGCTTTTAAAATTTTGGACAATAAAAATCTACTTGTTTTTCTTTCTTTCAACTACCAAACATATATAAAAAATAAAATTTTAAAAAGCCCATGCAACCATGCATGCAAAACGCATAAAAAACTCTTCAAAATACTCTTGAAAACGGTGTGAAAAAAGGCATTTAATAACCGCGTCAAAAATCGCATCGAAAACCGGTTCGAAAACGGGTCAAAAATCCTGTTAAAAAAGCATCGAAAACCAAGTCTTTTGACTTTTGAAACAAATTTCAAAAGTGCGTCAAAAAATTAGTCAAAAAGCCCTTTTAAAAAACTCGACAAAAAGACGTCAATAAATGCTTAAAAAATTGCGCCAATTAACGCGTAAAAAAACGCATCGAAAAACAAAGTTAGGCCTAGGGCATCTACGAGTATATGCACCTGTTGTGACTACTAATTTCAAAACAAGAAGCCTAGAGCTGCTAATTTGTAAAGTAGCGACCTCCCGTTGACCATATCAAACTCTGATTGAAGGCCTCCAAAGGAAGAGTTCAGTTTTCTTGTCTATTTGAGTATTTGTCTCCTGACATTACTCGTGGGAGCGTCACTCTTTGGAAGGGGCATCTTCCGGGTATGTTTCCCAACCGGAAAGGTATCCAAAAATTCGTTAGGGGATACTTTGGCATAACTTTCGTGAACAAGGCATGTCTTGGTTGATTGGAACCTGCAACAGAACACAAAACTCCTTCACTTAGTTTTGGTGGGTTTAACCAGTTTTTTGTAAGGCCTTCTTTAAGACTTAAGATCCGGATCCGGATAAATCCGGCGGATATTTTCTGTTACCATTTTGTTGAATACTTCAAAACTTCAAACGATGCTGGCGAATGATCAGATCGCATCCAACTTGGTTCTTTCAAATGCATCAACGACGATCACTTGTTCCTAACATCGTTCATTGTCACGCAGAGTTCTCTCCCAGACCGTATCGCCGGCAAAGCGTCTCTTCTACTTAGGCAGATTCTCATTAGCACTACCTGATATCACTTTCTCATGCTAGTTCTACTGAAACGAATATCAGTCCGTTCGACTCCTTCCTCAAACTCGTTCTAAGAATAGCTCAACGCATGCATCCACATATTAAGTAACCAGTCGTGTTCGTTTTGTCTGCGTCGCCTCATGC
This sequence comes from Cheilosia impressa, assembly GCA_948293265.1. Taxonomy (NCBI): domain Eukaryota; kingdom Metazoa; phylum Arthropoda; class Insecta; order Diptera; family Syrphidae; genus Cheilosia; species Cheilosia impressa. The sequence continues at coordinate 41,613,726 of OX411883.1, forward strand.
GTAATTCAATACCAACAGCCAGATGATGTCAAAATATAAATTGTTAACCCGGCCAATGCGCCGGAGCACTCCGCATGACGGCGCCACCAAACATTCAATTCGATTGCTCACAGCAAAAGACGATGGCCGATGGACGACAGACGACGCGACGGTGACGACGAACAACGAGCGTAAAATTAAAATGCAATTAATCTCCTCCATGGCGAGCAAGTGATGGTGTACTACACCTTGGCATTGCAGCAGTCTAATTGGCACATCGAGCTTGAAACGTGATAGACGACGACGACAACGACGACTACGAGGCTTTGGTAATCATGATCGCAAAACGGATTTATCACTAGCGTCCAGCGAATGCGATGGTAATCGGAAACGCCTTTGAAACTGCTTGGCATATAAGGGGAAGCGAGGAGATATTCCGATTCCCGTGGCCAATGTCACTGCAAATAGATAAATGAATGCCCCAAAGGATTTGTCCATAGAAACCAGTTGGTCGCAGTGTTTTCTATTTTTAAGCACACGAAGCACCGCAACTCAGCAACGTCGTCGACGATTACATCAAAATCTCATCGGGACAGCAAGTGGGTGATCCGACGAAGCGGTCATTGCATCATAGCCGACGAGACTCCCGCAGAAGACGGGAAGAGAATTTAATTTATTCGTTTCGTTCTCCCTGCTGGACGACGACGCGCATACCACAGGCGATGGCTATAAATAGTTAAAAGGAAGCCTCCTCGGCGTCGCGTCGGTCGGTCGGTCGGTCGTCGTCGTCGTCATGGAGATCTGCCCGTTGTGCGCTTCTTTCATCAGGCATTTCCTATGTGCTGTAATGGGTTTTGCCTTTGTGAGTTCGGCCCCAGAGGGAGAGATGCAGTTGGAGTAGTCCTTAAGTGGATGCACGTATAGGCCTCCGCCGCCTCCTCTGCAATTGGATTGGGCTGGTGTGCAATTTAATTTTCTGTTCGCTTCAAACAAGGAACGACGACGAACAACTACATGCGTTTCATTGGCTTTAAGTTGTATTCCATCATTGGAAAATGGGAATGCGACTGCCAAAGGCAAGAGCTGCCGGGTATACCCACATACAGTACAGCAAATGTAACTGATTTGCACAGAGATGAAGCAACAATGTTGTGGCAACGGAATTTAACGCACTACCCAGTGGAATACTTAATTAAAATCAATTATCAACAACGATTGCATCTCTACCAAGTAAAGATGACGCTACAGCCGTATGTGTGCGTGCAGATTGAAAAGACAGGTTTGTTTGATTAAGATGCAATTGCGTTGAAGAAAGCCTTAGAAAAAAGAAACTGGTTAAACACCCGAAGACTGAGTGTAGGAAATGTTTTTCTGTTGGTCCACAAAAATGTCTTTCTGTTAGTCCAGAAAAGAAGTGAAAGGGTGCAACCCCCACGAAGTTTAAACCTTTTTTGGAAGGGAATATAATAGCAACTTTTGTGTTTTTTATAGAAGTTTATTTTTTGACTTTGGCAGCACTTTTTCCAGCGAAAAACCAATTTGACAGCTAGCTAGATTTATGTTTTTATTTTTTGAGTGAATGGTTAACCTTGAAAATCCCTACGAAACGTGGCCGCAAACCTCATCAAATGTTAAGACTTCCAGACTGGGTTTTTATTCGACCCAACGGCAGTTAAAAAACACGCAAAGTGTTGTCCGTCGAGTATTTTATGCAAATGATATTGAATGACACGGTAAGACAAAGACAGGCCCATTCAGTTGCACTTCTAAATAAAGCTGAGGTAGGTCAGGTTAGACGAAGAATATGCCATCGAAGGAGAAGGAAGCTACAACTTCGTCTGCAGTTGCAGAATATGTTCTTTCAAAAGCTTCTGCTAACAATTCTGTAACTTGCCTAGCAAATAAAAAAATCTGTTTTGAATGTGAAGACCGTGTATTTGGGTACTGAATGTTTTTCCGGTATTTAGTAGGCATATAAGTTATAGTTATAAAAAGAACGAGCTTTTGGAACTTAGCTTTGTATCGCTTCTATGAACATATCTATAAGGTCTTGTGCCAGTTGTGCCTTTTAGCGATCTATTATGAATGTGAGTTAAACCTAGTGTTCTCGATGCAATTGTTCTTCATTATTCTAACAGGCGGTGGTAGTTCCTGCTTAGATACTTGCCTATCTTCTTGCGTCTTTCACTGTACTTGGCAAAGCGATTCCTGTCAGAAAGGTACTAAATCGCTCCATCTGAAACATTTAAAGACTGAGCCAATAAGCCCTATTTCTTTTTATGTTGTTGTGGAACGAGTTTCTCGAATGCATTATTCTTACAGTTGCGTTCAAAAGTTTTTCAAGGCCTCTGTCTAATTTGCAATCATTGATATCTTCTAAAAACTATGGAATGTTAAGGGTTCCTTCTAGAAATGAAGGGCTTTTTAAAGACCTTTGAGCGTGACAGGTGAATCTAAGCAATTCTATTTTATTCGTTTAATTGTGCATTTCGCTTTCAGGCTTGAATTCCATGTGTTGTTTCGCTGGTCCTAAGTTATGAGCTGTTGCAAGTCTGAGTCTGTCAACTTCCTACAGTATTTCTTTGTTTGAAAAAGAACCTTGAACCTTCGAATCAGTGATTTTGGCTCGTTGCGGCGTTTTTTCTTTTTATTTTGGCCAAAGAAGCGTGAGTCGATAACAAGCTTAACTGGCGCCCAAACAGTTTTTTTTTTTCTAAAAAATTATTGCTGCTTCTTCTTTGTCGACATTTGGAGTGCATAAGAAGTATCTAAGTAATTGAAAACGGAAAAGCGGTCACACAGCTAGCGTTTCCAACACAACTGCCGACCAAACTTATGGTGGAAAACTGGTGCCTACTTCTTATAACTTGCAGAATTAACAAAGAAATTGCACTCGGATGTAAATTTATAAGCAACCATAAGTTGATAACAAGAACGAGGATCTGCCACCACCTTTTCTTAGTTATTTGCAAGTATTGTGGGTACATCCAGTCGAACGATAAATGCCGCCACCATAACTGGCGCCCAACCCAGGCCCATGCAAACTGTTCTTTCACTTTTTGCGCATATTTCCCGAATACACTTGTCACCCCCAATACACTGTGGCGAGCTTGTAAAATGAAGATGACTTCGAAACCGCCTGAACTCCACACACACCTGCTATAAAAAAATTCCCTGACAGGCATTAACACTTTGGTTAAACTGATTCAGATCTTTTCCCCGTTTCGGACTAAACCGATCAACCATTTTTTTTAGTACTAAACCGATCATCCATCTTTTTTTTGTGTACTAAAGCACACTGGCTGCCTACATAAGTTCTGGCAAGTTGTGTTCGCGCTCTTTTCATTCATGGACATTTCACGCGATAACATCGTCTGCCATCACGTAAGTTGTGTCAAAATTTTCTATGCGATTATGCAAAATTTATTAAAAATAATTTACCTATTAGGTAACCTAATCAATATAGGAACTAAATCCCTGATATTGATGTGCAGCGGTAAAGTCCAGCGAAGTAAAATTCCTGAGGAGAGCATTATCTGTTTTATTGTAACACACGTGGTTACATATAACCCAATTAAGGTAAAAATGTTCATATAGATCTTGAATATTACCAAACTTATAATTATCTCATGTAGATTAAATGCGGATGACCTATGGTATGCGAAAAACGTTCCCTCGCGGCCGCGTTAAAACGCTGATGCAACTTAACGGCACGTGTCGGGACTCGCAAGCGCTACCTCATACCAAGGCATTCGCACCACCATTTCAAACCACACCAAATAAAAAAAAAAAACACTCCAACAAATCAAACCGTACCAATAATTCATGCATTCACAAAAATTCATACATCACCTAAAACCCAACATTCACGCAGCACCCTAGACGCAATCACCAAATCCACCTGTAATACGACATACACCAACACCCAAATCACCAAAAACACCTGTATCATTCATCCCAACACGCAATCAATTACTCTCAACACACACCACCACACCTATTCTCTGCACACCCGAGTCATCAACCCCCCCACGATCACCGATCATAATCACCGCCCATCAGCCGCAATGCACAATAAGATGAATTCAGTGTTAAGTACAGTGATCGTGTTAAGAAAAGGCAATGTGTTTGATTGAGTGTAGACTCAGTGTCATTGGTTTGCAAAAATTGATTCCCTACCTAAATTTTGTCTTATCTAATTTAAATTCTTAATACTACTATAATGGCTATTACTATGCTAATGAACTTTAAATGAGAGTACTGCTTAAAATACTTAAAATACTTAAAATACTTAAAATACTTAACCTACTTAATATAGCTAAAATCATAATCGTTAAGAACGTGCAAAACTTGCTAGTAGATTCAATTTGTACAAGCCTAAGAATATGTTTTGATTTTTAAATAATCATCATCAAAGAAAACGGATCCTCACCTGGTTAGCAGTTTTGTGCACAAAATTCACCGCGGAAGGAGAAATATATGTAAGTACTCTATATTTATTTATTCTGTGGCTTCCTTTCCTTTTTTTATTGTATTATACATACATATAGTATTCGTATAGTGCTATATTTTAATTTTGCAATCTTATTCTTTTCATTATTTCATCATTCATTAATAAAACCTACTTGAAACATATCATACACCTAGATAAATACCTACTTACATTTATACTATTTAAGACTTTCGTTAAATTCTCTTAAAAACTATACATACACGCGAACATGCATTTTATTTCATTTTGATTTACGTGAGCCTTATGATCTTGTTAAAAGCATTAGTACTCTCCATTAGTTCCTTGATACATACATAGCTATGAATAAAATGTGTTAAATCTAAACATAGTTGAGATGTGTTATTGATGTTAAAGGAAACGTGAACTGAGTTAGGGACTATCTCGATAGAATCTGAGGAAGGGATAGTCAAGGTGCAAATGGACATAGCCAGTTGCAAGGGGAGGGTCTCCTCCAGGTGTCATTCAACCGACGACACTACAGCTGATAAGATGTTACATATAAAACTATTCCTTTTCGTACTTCACAAATTTCAAAGCATATAACTCAATAGAAACACCGCGTCCTTTGCAGTGTAATATACCCTAGTTATCTTTCTTTCCTACTTTCTCGGCACGATATTTTTTTGTAGAACAGGCTAGTAAGCAACAAGTTCCCACCCCACCGACGAGCTGATGCCGCGCATCCGCAAGCGTGCCAACCGCTGCTTCGCAATCGCGATCATTTTCACCTGATCCCGCATCTGCTCTTGCTTACGACTGTAGTCAGTCGAACAGCAATGCTGATGCCGCTCGCACCTGTATGCTACAACACTTCATTATATACTGGTACCAGTATATCTACCTACTTGACACAAATGGGAATTTCCATTATCTCCTTAAGGACTTTACATCGTACAAACAAAACCCTCTTAGCACAAGACGAACTTGCCACATCAAAAAAAAAACCAATCCATTGAACTCGAATTCGTTTACAGTATCTTTCTCGGTATTTACCACCAATCCCCATGCAGGCGGACATCCTTCGGTGCTGCAAAGACACTCCCAAGTCCAGGTTCATGCATCCGCACACAAGAACTACTGTTTAAGGGATTACCATCGCAACGACTGTTTACACGCAGATATCATTCAGATTCGCATATAGATACAAAGCACATCTCTGCGCTGTGTTATATGCCATGCAATTATCACCGCCGCATGTCACACGGCCATGGCCATGACGCACATACCATGTCCAGTAGCTCATACGTGGTTTTTTGTTGAGCTCGGAGATTCCCTCTGGATAAGTGGAAGCAAGCAAATCAACGCCACATGATGGCGTGGAAATCGCGTTGTCGTGAATGCGTGTAACGTGCTAATTAAGGTCTCGGAAATGGTCACTCCGTCACAGGTGAATGCTGAAGGTGACATGACAAATGTCCGACATGTGTGTGACTATTAAATAAAAAAATGCGAACCTCTGTGCATTACAGCACCCCAGAGATGCACGCCATAGAGTGAGCAGTCAACGGGTGTTGACGTTTTTCATTTCACCAGTCCGTACATACACACAGTCGTATTACGATACAACGACCATACTTGCGGACGTGCTTAAGTGAAATTTTCAACAAAAACGAGGGTGGTGCGAAGGAGATACGGTTAAACGTCCAAACGGGGGCAACGTCAAATGTCAAGGAATCGCGCATATCTGCGATGCGACGGCACGGCTGCATGAATGACAGCAGTGCTAGCAGTGCGCTCGTCTGTAAATTTTCTTTGTTGAGTAACCTTTTGGACGGCTTACGTTCCCAACCGTCCGCATCTTCATCCCTTGCATGTCCATAAGTCGTCTTTGAGAAGATGTGGGTGATGGATTACCGACCGCCCTGGAGGTCAACGATGTCTGATTTGCTGGTGTGGGACTTCGTTTGTATTTATTCATGTACACAGTTTTAATGCCCCATTTGAGATGGGGGCCAGAGCAGATTAAAAGGATCTATCATGACATGTTCTGTGTCAGTGCTAATCCAGTTAATAACTTGTGTATATGCGGGCAAGGGGACTCCGGGGTGATCTTAATGCGATTATGGATGGATGACCATTAATCGGGACTTTTTCGTTTTTCGGTTTTCGTTCACTTAACCCCGGATGATAAGTGGACGCGATATACATGTACATTTGCAATTGGCGTGCATAAGTAATGCCTGTCAATTGTTATCTTGTTTCTCTGGGATTTCTCCCGTTACTGCGAGTTCTTATCGGTGGAAAGTGTTTCTGTTTCGGCGGGGAGGATGGGAGACGTAAAATGTAAACGCTGAATAATGAAACTAGGGGGAGGACGTATATATTTTTTTTCTGTTCGTCGATAAAGGAGGGATACACCGAGGATGATGCGATTCGGTTACTTCGTCTGTAGTTGGATTTAAATGAAATCGTTTGGCTAAAAGCAAACTGCTTATATACTTTCAGACGTTATCCGAGGTGCTTTTGAATTGAATTTGCAGGGCATTTGCTTAATTAAAGAAGACTCAGGGCGTACTACTAACATAATGGAGGTTCTGTGTCAAGGGTGCTTTGGGTTGAAGTAGAGTAGTAGTACAGCACGAGGCAGGCCGAGGTGGGGCCGCCTCCAAATGGTGGCGTGGAAAAATTTAAATCAAACAGAATGTGACCGATATACTTGTGTCTGTAGTGAAAGAAGATCAGATCAAAATAATGTTTTTCGCCTAAATCTCAAAAATTTAACGAACGAGCTCATAAGACAAAGCTGCACACTTGGACTTGTGACTTGACCACCTTAGGTCTACCTAACCTGGGTCATGTATGTCGGGTTATTAATTTTGTGTCTGACTAAGGGGGGAGCTCTTCAAAATTATGCTCCCCAGTCCAAATTTAGTCGACTCCTGCCTAGATGAGTGGTGCATTTATCGCAATTCGTAAGTCCATACTTCTGCTTTGCCGTTTGGGCCATTTTTGAGCCTCAATACCCTTATCCCCCCCCACTTTCTTAAAAATAATCAAAATGGCCCCTTTTTCAGTTTAAGTTAGATTTTATTTTTTATTGAACGGCAACGCTGTCATGCCGCCCCTCTTTTTCCGAAACGGTGGAAGTGTCCATGCATACGCCAGTGTGCGGAGAGGTGGCGGAAGTGACAGATAACGCTTCAAGGCCGGCACCGGGCCAGATTTCCCCAAGTCTTAAGAAATCAACAAGCTCTCAGTTGACAGATCCTACGGCCTTGACACCTTTGCGCCGTCCCGCACCTTCTAGTCACAGTTGCATTCTTCAACTTCGGCTTCTAGGATTTTTGGCCTCAATTCTAAGTCAGTTGTCAGGCTCCAGCTACTATCGGGGTTGTATCACTCTTGAGGTTTGCATTTGCTACGAGTTCAGCCTCCACGTGTCCTTTTTTCTCCTCTAAAATACGTCTATATATTTTGTGGAGTGTTTAATATTCTTTTATAACTTAAACCTTTACTATACTGATAAGTTTTTCTTCAAAGTAAATAAATCTAAATCTTAAACTACACCTTTACACATAAGTTATGTTGTTTAAATTGAGGCTAGCATCGGGTCGTAATTTATAGTCTTCGGTGCTTAGAGGGACTCGTTTATATTTCGTTTTAAATGGAGGCATATTTGCAAACATTCTGACAAGCCAAAGCTTTTCAAATACATAGCTAAAAATTATAAAATAAGTTTCCACTTTAAGGAGTAGCAGAATTTCAACAAGGTCCAGCCGTGGGTCCTTCCTTAAACCTGCTGAAGGTGGATGCCAGTTTGTCAGATGTCAGCTTTATTAATCTCAGGAGCTCTAATGCAACTTCTCGTTGAAATCATTCCTCTAATGAGAGTTGATAAAATTAAAGAAATTTGTGTGCAAAACTTCAGACTTCTAGTCACTGGGGCTTATAATAATAGTAATTTTTAATCTTCTCACGAAATATTGCATCACAATGGGTGATTTTATATGGAAAATTTGGTAAAAATGTATACAGATTATTAGTATTGTGCACTTAGTTTCTTATTGCATTCAATAGCTGTAACTCGAAGGATTTCTCTGATACTCACATGTCTTTGTCGCTTTTCAATGCCCTGGTCAGGGCGCCAATTCATGGTGTTTCCAGAGGGGCTTTACAAATACGAATTGTCAGGTTGTGAGCCCTTTTAAAAGATTAGATGTCTACTTGCATGCACATGACATAATATTTGTGAGAGACTTCCTGTGGTCTCGCATTGATATTCCTGCATCTTAGTCCATGTTTTCAATTATTGCTCGGAAAACGTTTTTTTATGGACTGGCTATTTGCATTTATTCCGTCGTCTTGAAGACTGTATACTTAGTTTGGATGATAAATAATTTAACAGATGGCGCAACGGTTCAACCTAGCTTCTTACAACCATACCTACGTTAAAGCTTTGAAAAGAACAGGAGGGACCTACAATTTAGGTCCTGCCCGACCGGTTGAATGGCGAAGCTTCCTCTCGGGTGATTGAGAGGCGTTCGCAAGTGGTTGCGCAGTGGAACAAACCTCAAGGAGGGAATTTGTCTATTTTCGGGGATCGAACCTAATACCCCTCCTTCAGTAGTCCAACATACTATCCACTATCCCACTTTATTAGATTTTTAAATGACTCGAGAAGGGGGTTATAATCATTGATAAGTGTTCATTAAGAAAGTCCACTCAGTTGCCATGCTTGTGTCATTGCCATCCGTCTGTTAGGCCTACTATAAGTGTTAAGCCAAGTGCACTTTTGAGGTGTTTTTGGCATGTACCTACCACCGCAAAACTTTCCTATAAAAGACTAATTCAATCCGTGGTTTGTTTTAGAAATTTCTTCTCCAACCTATATAATTTGTCTCAAACCTGACACAGTACTGGATCCGATCGATTGATTTTGTTTTACTCCTTCGGATGCCATTGCCGGCTTATAAAATAAAACCCCCCGAAGCGTGAAACGCTAAAAGCACTCGCAAGTCGCAACAATAAAGTCCTTAATATAAAATTGATTGACAAGCTCTTTGTACTCGTATGTGTGATGAATGCCTCATCATAATCACCGACACAAACCTGCGAGAGTGCAAGTGCTCTGGATTAATTTAAATCCCACCCTATCAGCAGTAATGACAGTCCCTCTCACTGTCAATTCGAACGAATACAGGCCCACCAGCTCAACACCATCAGAGATCAATAAACCACAAAAAAAAAAACATACTTGTAAACACAACTCAAATTGTCTGTTCAGGCAGATAACAAAAAAAGAGACGAAAGTATGTCAAAACTGTGCACAGATACACACTCACTATCTGTGCAAGCATTTCGACAAATCAAATTGACAATTTCCTTCCGTGTTCGTCGTAATTTCCTTTACATCAATTGTTACTGGTATTTCCTTTAGCTTGTTCCTTACAATTTGAAGCATCCACACAGCCTGCTGCTGGGGCTCATCCCCCCCACTTGTAGTATCCTTGCCAAAGCCAGCCAACAGCTTCGCAAAAATGTCGTCTTCATCATAATACTTGGTTTTGGGGTGGGCTTCCCTAAATTTACAAATAAAAAATACATCCCTCACCCCTCTGTCAGCCCAGCCGATTGTTATCCTTTTTCCTTTTTTTTTTTTGTGTATTTTTGTATATTCCTTGTGATCATTGCAAAGTGAATTCTCTTGTGTGTAAGGAACCACTAATGGTGGGCAGGACAAAACCAACAATACGAAAGGAGACCAGCAATGATCGGTACAAAGGAAGAAGGACTATACCCACTTGTGAATAAATTGGGCACTTTGGGCGCGCACAAGAAACATTCGAATCGAATATGAAAGCCAAATACGAGTGGTGTGCTGTGCAAATTGAAAGGAGAAAGGCCCACTTCCGCACAGGATACCCCCGAAGTAAATTGTTGTACAATAAGGTCAATTTTTTTCTTCGTCGGTTGGTCTTGTGCAACTGAGTGATGACGGAGGGCATACTGACACCGGTTTTTACATAACCACGACACGGCATCTCTTCTGGTTTTGAAAAAAAGGCAACGATGCTGTGACGGCGGCGGCAATGGAGAAATGTGCGCAGCGAGAAACTTGATCCTATAATTCTCGTTTTGCCGAGACCACGATGGCGAGTTATACATAAATTATGAAACCTCATGGAGAGCAGCGCAGCGCTCGGTGACGTTAAAGGTCATACAACGTGACATTAAAGATCGTAATCTCCTTGGGGCTCTTGGTTTTTTTTTTTGTTTTTTTTCTTCGTCTTCTTCCTGCCTTTATATGGATTAAAACGTGATGTGTGCGCGCGGTTGCTACTGTTTTGGTTTTGTAACAACCGACGAACGACAAAATGAAGAGAAAAACCCGTTGCGGCATTTCTTTTGGAGCTGCTAAGGAATGCCTTCCATGGATGGAAAGGTGCAGCAGTGGTTTTTGCTACCAGACAGCGAGGTAAGGCAGAGACACGCTTTTGAAAGATAATTGATGAAGTTGGTCCCGTCCCCGGTTCCAGATGCCGGAAGATACAAATGGAAGCGGGCCAGTGATGGGTATGATTATAATAACAGTTGATGGGTGAAAACGCAAAAGAATGAAGCACCAGTGTTGTTGGTCGGTCAACGTGGAGGATTTCTAGTCATACTAATTTTCATGCCTCAAATATCCGCCTTTTGTCAATCAAATCCTTAATCTTAAAACGTAAAATATGTAAATAGTTGGTGCCGAAGAGACCCTAGCTTTTTACAAATCACAACCTTTCGTTTTGTGGGCAGTTTTCATATATGGGATGAATGGAAGTGGTCTACGATTTGATGCCGGCAAATGAGAAGAATACTCTCGGATGTTTGTCAGACTTTAAGAAACCTTGAAATGGAACTTTGGACCTCGGTTTTGTGAAAAAAAGCCTGGAAATATCTACAGTTTCGATATTAACTGGAGTCAATCGCCCTTAACGTGCTCGAGATTTTGTCTCCCGGGCTTTTAAAAATAAAAATAAAAATTCTCGTGGTGACTTCCAATATTTAAAGGCCACCTTGAGACAGCTTCTACTAGCTATCTACGCTATCTACTAAGTCTACTAAGTCTACTAAGTCCCTAAGTCTAGCTTTTCATAAACATTTTTATAAATAATAATTAGGGACTTTCAATTTTAGAGGCTCTTTTCGAAATAAGACTCTGGGCGGGAACTTCTTCCTCGTTTCGTTTACGTCTCGGGTTTTTTCGCCCGCTATGGGGCGGAACACCGGAACACCCACTGTGTAGATATGGTTTATCTACGGTCCTATTCCTTATCGCCGCTATCTGTGTTTCGTGTCGTTTTGTAAGTGTAAGTCTTTCCTGCAAGGTAATACCTTAAGGTCTATTGTGCCCCTGTTAGAGATAGACCGGTCCACAGCCCTCAACCACGGTCTTAACTAAAAAAAAACTCTAGCTAGCTTTCAGAGCCCTTTAGCATTATGGCAATTTTAAGAATTGTATTGAAAGCTATCTCAGCAAGAATTTTTACCTACAAACACTACTAAACAGTAGAATTTCTTATATGGACTGAAAATGAGAAAGGCTTCGTGATTAGTACAGGCTTTTCTGTTATTTGGTACTTGTACAAGTATCCAATCTTCTTATGGCTGACTACCTCACAAGTTTCCACAAGGTGTAGAGGCATTCGTTTGGTGTGTACTTGTTCGCCTTAAGTAAGCCCGTATAGTTCCCTGTTAGATTTTAGCTTGTTTTAGGCCTGGAAGGCTTGTTTTAAAAGCTGTTGGCGTCTCCTTTTCCCCGAAAAGCTCTCAGAAGGTGGTAAGTCTTTGTATGATGTCGCCGAGTGTTTAATTGGACTTTTCCTGACAATAAATGCGATCGACATATGACTGACATTTAAATTTTAAAGTTTCAGCGACAATTAACCGTCCCAGTACTTCATCAACAACTAGCCTCAACTCAAGGTTGAGAGTACCCCTCCTTGTGGACATCGTCTAGTTGCGTCTTCTGCAATAGTCGCGGTTGATGACTGAGTGTCTGCTGATCTAGCGCCTTGGCAGTTTTCGCAGTACGTGCTGTTTACTCCATTTTAATCCAGAAATCGTTGGCTGAACTCATACGAAGTATTGTCAAAAGCCCTTTCAACTTTGAGTTACGCGGACAGTACTACTTTGTATTTAGGGCGGTTTAAATAATCTTCGTCAGCCGGTGTATGGCGGTCCCTTTATATCTGCCCGTTCTCTATGCAGTTTAGCTGGAATGAGTTTAAAAGTTTCTCCTCAAAGTGAGGCTAATGACTTTGGGCGTGATAGGTATTTTCTACCCTTTGGTATGGAATAGCCTTTGGCTGTCTCTGTTGCGTTTTTGCATATAGGCGAGAGAAATAATGCTCTCTAGGATTCAGGTGAGTGAACGGTGGGAGTATGTTAAGCCTTTCTGTTATTGGGCCTGTATGAAGCTGTTCATGTTCACAGAAAAACTGAAAATCTAAAATGAAACTGAAATACTATTGCGGTCTTTTATTGAAACATATGGCTGACTATGTATTTGCATGGTCTTGTTTTAAAAGATTATCTTTTCACAGGCGGTACTAGGCGAACTTTGTCAACGGTAGCGCATTTTAACTGTGGCCCTCGTTGTATGTCTTCAGAGACGTCGTGGGAGTGCGCAAAACCACCTGAAGCTGTTTCTTTTAGTGTTTCTTACTTCCTTATTGTAGTTTGTAGTAGTCATTAGGTTGCTTTGCCATTCCCGTGTCGATTTGAAATATTAAAAAAATTGTTTTGCTTCAGCTTTCTTTTAGCCCAATTGCGATGGCATTTGTTGTGGCCAACGTTTTCTAGTTCCACAAATTTTACTGAACTTTTCCTTATTTTGAGTCGATTGGTAGCCTTTCTCGTGAGACGCACATTCTCTAACTGTCCGCCAGCATACTACGATTCTGTGGTCGGACAATGACGGCTCTAAGTATCTGTGTAGTTACTTCAAAGAAATCCAAAGAGAATAGACTGAAAAAAAAATCGCCCAATGTAAATAGACGCAACAAAGAGCCTCGGCTTAGATCTGCGGTTGGGCAAAAAGTTGTGTCCCTACCCATGTGAAAATGACCTGATGTTGTTCACCTCAGTAGTCATCCTCGACCCTAAACTTACCGGAGAGTCGAATATCGAATGCCGAGTGCTTAGGATGGTCTAATACCTTAAACAGTTCAAGGAAGAGTATATCAGTTACCCCTTTTATATTAAAATTTCGATACCAATAAGCGTTACGACTGCCATTACAACCACACTGATGTCTGATGAATTCGAATCCAATTACTCTCGAAAGAGATGAGATTTCCTCAACAAAAGCAAGAAACGATGCCTCCGCATCAGCTACGAAAAAATCACTTACGGGTTGAGCTTCCTTTACCGATTTTTGGTTCCCTTCTTCGCAATATTTTAATAAACAAAATTCCTATCCAATTGATCAATTTTTTCCCTTCGCTTCAAAAATAAGGGGGAAAAAATACAACCACCAAATCGCACGCCCTTTTCACCCCGCCGGCCGCCAGCTCTTTGAGCTTGAAACTCAATCACGATAATATTGTTACGTATACGCCATCCCTTTCGAAAGTGGTCGTGTCTCTGTCTATATGAATTCCAAATTGAGTGCCTCGAATGGTTGTTATATGCATGACGCTTGGGATACATCCAATCTGTGTTCAGACGAAGGCCATTAATCCATTAACCCCACGGTCGTCAAAAGTGCTCGGAGTGTGGGTGGTGGGCCTGTGTCCAGACAAAAGAATGCTAATGATTAAGGATCGCCGAAAATTGAAATCACAAATCATTTGGAAAATTCCATTAAAAGTGGAAAAAGGAACAAAAATCCTTGAAGAAGAACAATCCCGCAGCGCCATTTCTCATCGTTGTTTGACAAATAAGATTTTCTTTAGCCCACCGCATCTGAATTGAACGGCTCTGGGAGTGGGTGGTTGGTGGGTGGTGTTTTCGGGGTTCTGTTCTACTCCCTTTTCGGCGTTGGCTACATGGTCTGTGAGCTGGAAATACCTTCAAGGTACAGAATTGACTGTGGCCGCCGCTACTTATGCAATTGATTGTGCGAGCCGGACAGTGTGCTCAGGATTAATGAGCCCGATTCAGAGCTAAGATATAATTGTCATAGAATATTCACCAGCACCAGAAATGGGGACGTAATTATAGCTGAATTACTCGTACATTTGTTTGGCTTTTTGTACGTGTATATCTCTTGTGACCTATACAGCAGTTGCGTTGTGGTCGGTCTTTAAGGTGGAACACGAAAACAACTGTGTGGTTTCCATTATTGCGGCTGTGGGTCAATTAATTGTCAGTTTTGTTTGTGATGGAGGACAATCGAATTGGACAAGTGATTTGGAGAGATTGTATTGATTGGCATTCTGTCCTTGGAGAGTAGGTGTAAACAATATAAACAATAGGCTGACAAACAGCCGTGGAATGTGTGTACACGTTTTGGTGGTAGGGCAAGGGGCTTACGCGCGTTCGACCACAAATAATACTGCGTTGCTGCAGGGTTTGCGCGAGAACCAAAATTTTCTAATAAAAAAACGTCAATTTCGACCGAGTTTGCTTTCGACAGGACAGAGCTACGTGCTACACCACTTCAAAAGGTGATATTAAAGACGAAAGTTTTGTATACTTAAAGATTGTGCAATTAGACAGGTTTTTTCCTTGAACTTCCTCGAATCCTTGGTATTTCTCTTTAGAAATAAGCCAGGAATAATAAGTGTTTTTGAGGACAACTTATGAGCTCGAGTCATCAACACATTGCACCTCAACGCACGAATGTCGTCAAGTAAAGCCTTGGCGGACTGCAGAATGAAGGACTGAGAATTTAAAATTCCAATGCCTTCGAATGAAAAATGCTTAACTTTTAACATGGTGTGGGACCAGTGGTACTTGAAACCAAGTTTGATCTCCTCCAATTCTATACATTTTCTACTTATTCAGCACTGCAAACATTGCGAGACTGTTGACAATGAATATAAAGAATGAAACTGGCTTACCCTGCTTATTCCTATCAAATTCGGTTTCGATTTGAACTTGAAACCCTTGATACCGGGCATATCAGAGGAAAGCAACGTGATGTCCTATTCACCGAACTGCTGTCAATTTACAGTGATAATCCGTACAGAAGTCGACGTCGTTTTAGAAGACCTATGAACAATCTGCTTGTTTTTCGGTCGTTACTTTAAGACGGTACCTGTGCTCCATCTGCAATCGAAAAATTTTTCTAAATTTTATAAAGTTAAAGCTTCTAGACCAAAGGACTGGGATGATAAAGCTCTTTTGTACAATTTATCCTTTCCCCTTAGTTCTGCGAGAGGGTGCTTATTTTAGGAGTCCGAAACAGCGGTTTGCAAAAGTGATTCTTTGATATGTTAAAAAGCCTCTTTTGCTTTCTACTGACTCCATACTAACCTTCACAGTTCAATAAGAAAATGAAAACCAGACCTAAATGCATTTTTTGTTCACCATTAGTGTCGTCGTTCACATTTGCATTCACCTACTTCCAGCGAAGCAGGCAATTCCCATTTCGTTCGCTTTGAGTTCCCCGGAAGAAGATTTCCTTCGCCGGTGACTTCATCTGCGAATCGCAGGCGATGAATGTATTCTGTGGAAGGCGTAAAGTCGTCGTGAATGTAGGTTTGAATTTTCAGTGAATCTTAATAAAAGAAAAATAAATAAATAGTTGGCGCAAAAGGTCCGTAGGGACCCTGGGCCTAGCTTCTCACAACCATTCGTTTTGTGTGAGTTTTTCATTTTTGGCACGAATGGAAGGGATCTACAATTTTATGTCGAGTCCAAACGGCTAATTGAGAAGCTCTTTGATGACAGTTATACTCTCGGATGCTTGTCAGACTTTCGCGAGAGAGCGAATCTAAATAAAAAGGAACAAAACGCGAACATCGAAAGAAGGCTTATGCGAATTCGGAAGCGATATGGCAATTTAAGGCGGTGCGTCACATTGTGTACGACCATCAATTTTCGAATGATTCTTATTAAAATATTAAATGTCCCTATTTCTGTCAGTTTCTTCTGAGCAAAAGCACAGTCTTTCCGCTTTCAGATAACATATTCCAAAATTGACATGTTTGTTGGCATTATTTTCGAAAACTTAATGCGAGTTAAAAAAATACTAGAAGACTGTTGGTCTTTGTAACGACGCTCGCGATACATTCATCTAGCGATTGATTTGCTTTGATCAAACATGGTTTGGTGTTTTGTGTGTGTTACGGCTCTTTCATTAAGGACTTGACAACTTCTTTGTTAAATAAAATGCAAACTAATTGACATATCTCAAATAAAATTTATTGGCTTGAATTATCTACTATTAAAACATTTATGAATGGAATTCGAGTTCGTTCGATACGGTAAACCCAATTTCCAATGATTTGGCCGCACATTTCGACCGATACGGCCGCTATTTCTTGTTCATTATTGGCTCTGAACTCCTCTAACGTCGCCGGCTTGTTGGCATACCAAACAGCATAAAAAACAGTCTATAGTCGTTAAATCAAACGATCTCGGCAGTCAATCGAGTCCGTTTCTCGAGATAACACATTCACCAAACTAAAACTTCAATAACTCGATTGTTGCACCCTCTGTGTGGCTTGTGGCACCGTCTTGTTTGAACCACATATCACTGATGTCCAATTCATGCAATTGCTCAAAGAAATAACATTCCAACATGTCTTTGTAGTACCATTTGCCATAACGTGACAGTCATTTTTATCGACGAAAAAAAAACGGTCCAATGACACCACCGACATGAAAACCGCACCGAACAGTGACTTTTTTCGGATGAAGTGCTTCATGAAGCACATGTGGGATCACACCTGTACAGTAACGCATATTTTGCTTATTGACGAAGCCGTTTAACCAAAAATGGGCTGAAGATGATTTTGCGATGAAATTCTTTTTAAAGTTCTTAATAAATTTTAATTATTTGTAAACGTTGTTCCTTCGTGAACTTCAGCAGGATGAAAAAGGTGATTTTACTGAATATTTTGACATTGACATTAGCGAGCAGCAGGCTCTTTTAACAGCCATAATCACCCGAGAAAAAAATAAAGATGTTGATGGCACACTTTAGAGTTTTGCGCTGGCCCAAATCAGCCCATAAGTTCTCGCTTCTCCAGTCTTGCTAAGTCATCCAATTTATTCTTCTTCTTCCTCTATAGAGTTGAGCTTTTAACAGCTGGTTTTTCTGTGTCCAAGCTCAATTTTATACGAGCTCAAAATTAGAATTACCTGGTGACCTACAAAATGTGTAGATTTCCTACGTCCAGTCTTCTCGTGACGCTGTAAAATAAATGACATCTTTGTATACTACCTGAACCTGTTGTAAATCCTTGAGAAAACGCTACAATTACTGCCTTATACCGTTTTATATTTCTTGCACCGGTAGTTAGTTCAGAGCCTTGGTCACAGCTCCGCCATGACTACAATTTGTAATACGTCAATGGGACGCCATTGGAAAATGTCAAACCGGAACCTCAAATCGCGAATTCCTTTGCATAAGACCCCTACGCCTTTTAATCGACTGAAGTTACTCTTTTTGGAACGTAAGGCACAAATGCTTACTTGGTTCCTCCCGCTGGAACTTGGAAGTATCGCACTTCATAGTTTCTCTTTCAACTTGCGTCCTGTTGGCTGGCAAATAGTTGCCCGAGTAATAATGTCAAACAGCGAGGAGTGTCATCTCGTCGTAATTTCAATCATAACCTGAACACCCACTTATCTAAAAGCATAAACTATGTAAATGGATACACCTACTTGCCACCATGATCTGACACAGTTGGGCCGCACCTCCCCCAAAAAACCCAGAAAGGCTCGATACGTACCTAAACTTGTACCAAACAAGTAAGAAGTAAACAGGTAAATGGAAAACAAAAAGAACCACCCAAATTGAGGTCACAAACTATCGATTTTCCGAATATAGGTAGGTGGCTCCCATTGTTCTATGGAAATAGCTTATACTATTTGCGTTCTCTGAAAAGGACGATTCATTGTTTCGCTCACGTGTTTTGTCGTCCTCCATGGGCGTGTGTGACCGACGACGCCTTTTTTCGGTTCGGGTGCAACTTTAGTCGAAAAACAAGGACACCTACTGCCACCCCTGCCATCATCATCACCAACAACGTCCTCACCGTTCCATTATTATAGTTTCTGTCGTTCGTATGGATGGCGGCACTGGCAGCATGAAATAACTCTGGGACACGCACTCCGGTTGCGCTCCGCGATGAAGGATTTGCGCCCGCTCTATAGAGTAAATTTTATTTGGTATTTCCGTGACTTTTATAATAACGCTGGATGACTTGACGGAATAGTTTAATTATAATTTGTTGAACGAATTGAACACGAAATAAAGGAGCAATTTGTCAGTGAAGTGCGATTAGGGTGTCGCAGGTGGTATTCACCGGGGTACTATAAAAGGGTACTAGTATGGCTTACTTATACACATGCTGGATAGTACCGCAGTTAAAATGACAGATATTGTTTAATATTGACATTCGTGATGTGGCTATTGTATCCTTGAACGTCTGACACGAAGTTCAGAGAGGGAGAGCGAGTGCGAGTGCAATTCGAGTATGGCAAAGTGTATGATGCGGTTAAATGGAGTTTGCTGGTTGCGATATTACTTAACCAATTGAGTTGAGAGATTGTGGAAAGATTACCCAACACCCAGGGACAGAATGGTTGAGTGTTTTCATTTAATTAGGCAACGGGGATTCAAGTGACTGGAACCGGAATGGCTTCGTTACCTCGGTCTGCAAGATTAACTGCGATGCAAGATGAGTGCTTAGAATAAACGCTGACCAAGGGTTCACAATTGTTGGTGCAACGAAATGGATTAGGACCCAGGTTCCATGGCAGTTTGTGCACGCAGACCTGTGTGCGCTCATAAGTACGATTGGGTAGGGTATTACGCCCTGGCGGGAGTGATGGCCAAAAGCGTGAGAGAGCAAAATTTAATTAAGAGGTTGGTCCTGCATCTATTTTTTTTTTTTCCAAAACTGTCTTTTTTACTTATTTTATAGAACAGTTTGACTGTTCGAAAATAACAATTCATGAAAACGCCAGCAAAACCAAGAGTATGAGGTGATAGGATATAGTTTGGTGGACGCAGTGGCTCCGTGTGTAGTGTTTTGGACTATTGAGCAAGGTGTATCAAGTTCGATTTCTATAAAAAGGCAAATGACACCTAAAAGTTAAGGGAACAAATTCTTGCGCATACTGTCGTTTTTATCGGTATTTCGGCTGCTCAAAATTTTTCCATTTTATGCGACCTCTTTGAGCGCGGTCGTATCACAATTTAGGATCAAACTTTAAACCATACATCTACCCAGTGGAATGAATCGATCCGGGCTTAACAATTTTACAAAAATGATCCAGGGGTCGAATCGCCACTTCCGCGAACGAGGTATTCGTTCACGGAATTTAGTTGATTTTACAAATTTTGCAAATTTTGTCACGTAATGATCATTAACGGACGACGCGATTCGACCCCAGGTTTTGGTTTGTTTCTGTCCTTTCACTCAAGCAGATTTGTTTAGTTTTCCATCACACACTATCAAAACCTGGGGTGCACTGATTCTGCCTTATGAGTCTGATCTTAGTCCGTTTTATCAGCGCTTCAGTCCTCTACTGTCCAAATGCACCACTGTTAGCAGCGCCGCTTTTTGCGCCGAGGTTTTCGTTCCTAGACTCATACTTCTGGGAGGAAACCTGTTTTCGATTTTATATACGGGCATTTTCAAATTGTACCCTTATCCTGAAGCTCGGGCCTATCAACCGCCAAAGATCTGGGGTCAGATTCTGTAAGCGAAAACTTTGAAACGTTTACGTGCGCACGAATGATTTGCTCTAAGTTGCACAAGTAAATTGTCCGTGCATACGAAAACGTTTGAACGTTTCGTCGTACAGAATGCCGACCCTGACTATACTCCTTCTCTCAAATAGAACCGATCTATGTTTTTCAACTAAGTAAGCTCGAAGAACCAGGTATTAAATGACTGCACATTTTAAAGGCCCAAAGTCGACTAGAACCACTACCTAGCACCTGGTTGTAGCCATGGTTCTAGGTAGTGGTCTTCGTCGATTTTGGCGCCTTGAATTCTACAGTCGTTTCATACATAGTTATTTGTGCTTTTTATCAGTCAAAGTTTTCTTGACTTGAAGTGGAAAACACTTGCTTGTTGCGACGATATATCGCTCGAAGTCAACTGTCCTTTGCCCACGTCGGTCATGTGCAGAAGCTGTATTCTTACAGCCTTTTCAACAAGTTCCTCAAGTGGAGGTAGTTGAAAGGGTTTTAATACTAAAGACGAAAAATACCCCTTCACGGTTTCATACCTGTTCTTTTTCGTATTAAAAACGTTGGGAAAACCTGTCGCACATCATAAATGAAGATTCAAAAATTAATGTTTTCGATTTCGAGTTGCTATAGTCTTTTGCTTCCAATTAAAACCTTGTAGTTTTTGTTTACAACATTTTACGAATCTATTTAAGTTGAATGACTCCAACAATTGTGCGGCCTTATTCATAATATTTAATTGAAGCTAAATTAGAGATAATTTTAGTTTAAAATTTTATTCTAAACTTTTTTTTAAAGATAATTCACACTTAATCTAATGTCAAAAAAATTAATTCCTCAATTTGCATTGAGCATTAAATTAACTTGCTTTCCATTTTTATTTCAAAACTGTGTATATATTTTCGTATAAGCGGATTAAGCTTAACAAGTTAAGCAACTAAATTATATACATACCTATTATAATTCTTTTCCCAATTGTTTTTTTTTTCGTACATTAAACTTTAATAAAAGCCCTCTTCACACAACCGGCTTATTACCTGAAAACTATCTGATTCATAATTTATTATATTTATTTCCTCATTTTCTCGTTAATAATTTTGCAGCTGATTATAAGTTTTCCTTTTTTATACCCTCCACAGGAAGGTATATTCACTTTGCCAATACATTTATAACGCCAAGAAGGAGTCACCGGAGACCCCATAAAGTATATATATTCTGAATCAGGATCACATTCTGAATCGATTTAGCCATGTCCGTCTGTCTGTCTGTCTGTCTGTCTGTCTGTCTGTCTGTTGAAAGCACGATAGCGCCTAAAGTAATTGACGTAGGTGAATGAAATTTTGGTGAAAGGACTTATTTTTATCGGCGTCAGGTTGGTATTGAAATTGGGCTATGTCGGTCAAGTAGTTCTGGTACCCCCCATACAAAGTCAATATAAGATCCACGTGTCTCTCTGTCTGTTGAAAACACAATAGCGTCCAAAGGAATCAACCTAGAGGGATGACGATTGGCGAAAGGACTTCTTTTTATAGTCGTTTGGTTGGTGTTAAAAATGGGCTATGTCGGTCAAGTAGTTCTTCTTGTAACAGTCCATTTTGACAATAAATGAACTTGGACATTTAACTGCGAATATAAACATTGATGCCAAACAATCAGCTTTTAAAAAGTAACAGAGCTGATACACAAAAATACGAGAATTACAATCTTTATAATCTTTAACAGTATCCGAATAAACTAGAGTTCGTCCTGTGGTAGAAATTCTACCATTAAATTGACTTGGCTTATGCACAACTCATTGGAAAACAAATTACAGACGGCAGTGCATCTCTGCACAATCTTCCCAACATAAAAAAATCAAACGAATATGTTGTGTTTAAGGCAGTGAAAATGGTTCGTAACATAAGAGGTTTAAAAAAACGACAGGCGACCTAGTGTGTCTTGGAAATCCATAAAAAAACAAACTTCGAAGGTTTGATGTTACATTGAATTAAATTCTGCATAATACTCTACAAGGAAAAATAAATATTTTAAGTTTGAATCATCCACTAAAAAATACTCGTATTACCTTTTTCTTCAACAGTCATTTCACTCATGACTCTTCACACCACAACCCGACTAAAGCGAGTCAAACTAATGAGCATCCAGCTGCAATGTTTGTTAATACGAGTATAGAGACCGCGATGTGATAAACCACTTTCTTTCAAAGCCTTTGTCTGACAGTAGGGCATGTCTCCCGCACATGTTGTTCTCCTTTGTCTCGCCAAATTCTACGAAATGAATATGTTGAGAATGTTCTACCTACAAATGACGCATTGGTGCGCCTTCTTTGTCATATTTTCAATTCAACTTTCCGTAAACTTTTCAAGCACACATCAATTTATCACACACGCGTACACGAACAATAAAGCACACACCCTTATGTATCATCAGTGCTGATCAACAAAAGCAATTGATTTCCAAATATCCACACAAAAGGCTCCGCATGTCAGAATGACTTTTCGTTTCCATTAAAGCTAACGACTCACTACCCACTTACTAATGCACAACTCCCAACTCAATATTCATAGAGTGACTCGTTATTATTTAGGGCGTCCTCCCTCGTTCCTCCTGCTAACTGCTCCCCGTGTACTAATTACTTAATTAACGGTGAGCTGCTGCTGAATTCCATCTCATCTTGCTGAATGGAATTATGATGAATCACTCAAACATTCAACATGCGGCAGTCTATATAGCACAGAAAATAAACTTAAATCCCCACCGTGCAGATAAATGTGGTAGTATAGGCAACAACCATCTGCTCCCCATATGTCCTGCAGCGCGTATTCATTTCTGGGCGAAATCTTATTTTATGTGCGTAATAACTCCCAGCTCACCCTGATGCGATAAGATATTATGTTTGCCAAACCGTGCGCACTTAGATTAATGCGAACACATTCGAATACATATATAGAAGAGGCGAAATTCTTGGTCCGAAAATAAAGCTGTTGAGATGTTAATGGAGGCGATCTGATATTTCATCCCTTTTGGATGGATTTTTGGCAGTTAAAACATAAAAAAGAATATGATGAGGTACACTAGGAGATGGTTGATAAATGGATAAATGTGTCTGGTAAGGATATGGCCCAAGAATAGACTTGTCGATTGAAAGTGATTTATTGCAAAGATACATCAGCCGCAGGAATGAGGAGGCCTAAATTTTGCGGTTAAGTAATTAAATTCGTTGGAACGTGTGTGTCTAGTTTTTCCCAGAAAAAGAATGGCAGAGAGAAACGTTCGTGGAGTTTGAACTCGAAGGATATAGAAATTTCAAAGATTCTTCTGAGGTTGGGTTAATGCAATTTTCCTAATGAAATTTTAGTGACAAATAAGACTGATCGGCAGTAGGTAAAGTACATCAAGTTCATTGATGACGCAAATGGAATGAGTCGGGCGGTACATTTTCCATTTCGAAATTAAAAGTGGTATTCACATGAATTTAAAAAATTACTCTTGCATTTATTATACGAACTTCAGATACCTTGTCACAGTCCAACTTGTTTTTTCTAATTTTACGCAATAGGACTCACAAAACTTACATTGTCTGTTTAACGTTGCTTGTAATTAGCGGACCCGGAAATGCATTGATATTGCTTAAGTTGACTACCTACTTATATCTGTAGGAACAGATGCAACCTTGAGTAATTTGTTCCTCAGTTTTCCCACCTCGATAAATCATTTAGGAGTGTTTGTCCATATTGAATGGTTTCCAGTCTTGCTTTCCATTGCCTGTTTTTTTTGTTCAAACTTCTATAAGTGTGTGTGCATGGAGGTGTCACTGCTCGTTTGTCAACCGCAACTACATTGTTCGATATGCATTCTTCAAACAATTACAAATTTTTCGACATAAGCTGCCACCAGTGTTGAGAAAACCCGTTTCGAAAATGTTTTCCCATAGGAAATGACCCTCCTATTTGTTGAAAAATTCTCAAATTATGTCAGAAACCCTCACAAAAACTGCCCAAAGCTTCATCGCAATAGGATGACTGGTATAAAACGCATATAGATGACAAAAAGAACAAAAAAAAAACGTTCGTTAAACTATAACTACAACATAAAGGGTTTTCCAATAAGAGGTGTTATTTTGGTATTCGAAGAAAAATGTCATTTGTTGAGATAAATGATCGTATGGTTAGTTCATAATAAAGAGGAAGGTATGCCGTTAATAATGCAAAACAACATCACCCAAATGGCCACCACGAGCACGCATACAGGACCATATCGTTTTCATGAAATTTTTCATAACCAAATCGCAAAGTGGCTGCCCTATGTCCTCGATAGCCTCACGAATTTTATCTTTGAGGTCTTTAATCGACGCTGTTCTGTTGGCGTAGACCTCATCTTTCTCGTGGCCCCAAAGGTCGAAGTCGCAAGGTGTTAAATCACAAGATCCCGGTGGCCAATTGTGATCACCTCTTTGAGAGATAACACGGTCCGGAAACTTTTCCCGTAAACGATCAATGGTTTCGTTGCTTGTGTGGCACGTAGCGCTGTCTTGTTGAAAGTAAACGTTGTCCAGATCAATACCATCCAACTCCGACCATAAAAAATCATTAATTATGCAAAATACGGTGTAATGATGTTTGTGGAATGCCCCATTCCAAAGAACGACGAGGAATGGACAAACCTGGGTTTTCTTCAACACTTTGGGCTACATCAGCAATATTCTCAGTTGTTCTTGAACGACGTGCACGGGTTTTATTCTTCACATCACTAACTTGTCCCAACAGCTCGAATTTTTCCACCAATTTCTGTATTGCGGTCCGACAAGGTGCTTCACGACGACTAAAAAATGCTTTAGTTTTGCGAACTGTGACTGCAAGATTTTCACCATTTTTGTAGTGAATTTTAATAATTTCAATGCGTTGTTGAAGCGTGTATCGTTCCACTTTTAGTAATGGCGTAGTTTCTACTTGTCAAATGTCAAAGAATAAAAGCTTCAAAAGTGACAGCTACCGAAATAGCGGGTCATTCACAATAACACATCTCATTGGAAAACCCTTTATTTTAATTAAATATTATCTCAATCCTAAAATCATAAACTGACTCATTTTACTAAATTTAATTCTTTTTTTATTTACAAGTATGATTCTATACAAATGTGTGGTTTTTCTTGTAAGTATTGTTAAAGCATTTTTTTTTTTAAATAGCTGATAAATATTGATGCATAAAAACTTAAACTTTAATAACTTTTTTTTTTGTTTTCCCCCTGAGGGTAGGTGAAAATCTTCCAAAGACACTATGAGATTTCTACTGACTAAAAACACCACCCTTCGATAAATTGTTATTTTGACAGGTTACTTTCCACTGAAAGATCCTGCATGTTCCGCAATTAAGGCGGTTAATCCTTATCTTGCCAAGTCGAAAGGTTTCGTTCTTTGTAGTCGGCGCAATAAATTACTCTCATCCAAAATTTGTCGGACTGTATTATTGATATGCCCGATTAGTCGGTTTCTATGCTTTCGCGCGAAGCTTTTAGTTTCAGCTTCGATTGTAGGAATTCCGAGATCCCTGTGGATATCGTCGTTTCTAGTATACCACGGTGCTTGGACAATTTCTCTAAGTACTTTATTTTGAAAAGTTTGTTAAATATTGGCATTTGTTTTCTTGGTACAAACCCACAGTTGTATCCCATAGGTCCACACCGGCTTTAGCACTTGCTTGTATAAAAGCAGTTTGTTCTCGGTACTGAGCTGAGAATGTTTTCCGAGTAACCAGTACATTTCTCTATATTTGATATCGAGTTCTTTACGTTTCATGTTTCATTTTGACGTGCGAATTCCATTTCAGCTTTGCGTTGAGTGTCATTCCCCGGTATTTGGCCTCGTTTGCAAAGGGTTTTCGAGCCGAGTTTAGAAAAATTGGCAAGTCATTAGTTTTCTTATATGTAAAATTAACGTGAACAGATTTAGTTTCGTTGAGGGCGATCCGCCAGTCCTTCGTCCATTCATTTACTTTATTCAGTGTGATTTGCAGTTTTGCAGTCGTTTCTTCGATTGTATTGCCTACTGCAAGTATATCGGTGTCGTCGGCGAACGTAGCAAGGGTAGTGCCACCTTCTCTTGGTATATCGCGAGTATATAACAGATAGAGAAGCGGCCCAAGGACGCTTCCTTGCTGTACACCGGCCGAAATTTCTTTAGGCTCCGAGTATTCTATACCATGTCTAACACGGAAGAGTCTATTCCCGAGATATGATTCTAATAACTTGTGACCTACTTTATTACTTGTTCTTGTAAATGCTTTTACGCGCTAAGGGGATATTTTCAAGTCAAACGTAAAATAAAATAATGTTACACACACTACAAAAAAAATTAGTTAATTTAAGGTACCCACCTAACAATACGACTATTAAATATTCAAAATTCTTAAAAATAATTTTGTGATAAAAATGATAAATAGGATTTAAATAAAGTAAAATAATAAATTAAGGTTAACCGACAGCAAATAACTGCAGGTATGGCAGATGATTTTGGGCGTCAATGCGTGGTTACGAGAGATGAATTTGCTATCGCATTTTCAAGCACTGATATTTATTGCCATTGAAATGTGTGGCTACGAGCAGTAAAATCTTCGAAATAAGCTATTTAAATTTAAAATATTTTCTTTTTGGTTTACTCAAGTCAGTTTGACTTTTAGAAAGGTAGATCGACCGAAGACGAACTACTGAAGCTTTGTGCACAAATGATATTAAACCACAATGAGCAAAAGTGTAAGGATACCAATGCTTGCCTTATGTGGTGTATTAAACTTCTCCTTTAATTTTGAGTAGTCTTTGGTTTTGTTAAGGCTAGGGAAAAAACGAAGTCTTGTCACCGAAGTCGAATACTGTTTAAATAGCTTTGAATATCATAGAAGTTTATGGAGACTTGCAGCTTGTTGCAACTGTGTTATTATTTACGGAAGTCCCTCCGAACATTAGTATTTGAAGAATGATAATAAATTCTGCATGTCATCCGAAATCCTTGCCCGAAATATCCCGAAGCGTATTCGCGCCAGTGTCTTTCTACGACCTAACAATCCATTTTTGACTTTTTTTGCCGGACCTTCCGCCATGCATTTCCTTTTTCAAATAGATAACATTCCATCTTCGGTATTCACTCATATCAATCTTAAAAGCAGAAAAATGTATAGATTGCCAGCAGTCTTTCTGAAGATATATTCCTTAACCAACCCTATCTCCAATACTTGATGACATTTATGCGCCCCCCAAAGTAAAATAACTTCTTTTTCTTCCATAAACTTTCAGTGTTTGATTTTCATTCCAAACAAAGCTAAGGGAGTGTACCTTGGTTAATCTCTTTAGCTCAGAAGCTCCCAAACTTGATCCTTCTCAGAAACTGAAATCAGTTCGCATGGTAGTATTGTAATCCTTGGGTTTTGTCTGCTATTCACTGAAGTTCCGAAGTTAACTTTGTTGACCGGCGGCGGCATCAGTCCCAATAAGGAGATGATTCAATATTTGCATTATATTCAAATGTCGCAGATACCTCTGCAGTCCTTTATTCATAATATCCTTTTGCGTAGTCTTTGCTCTTTTATTTTTTGTAGCCCTTTCCATCCCTCTGAGTATTCTAATTATTTGATTAATGATAAAACGCCCTAGGAATGGCCACGTGGCAAAGACAAGATAATCCCGTTTGTCTGGCCCCATACTGCAAGACGTTAATGGCGATATTCCGAAACGATACCAATAATAATCCATTTTAGGTCTTATTGACGTTGCTATAGGCGTCGCAAGTCAATTGACGGTAATCCGTATGGGGATTACGCCACTGATAACTCGTTTCAGTGTCTATATTCGGAATGAATATGGATACCAAGTAATCGTAAAGCTAATGTGGTGAACATAAGTCGAAAACGAATGACAGCTATACGATGGTATATGAGTATCTTCGGATAAGGAGAGTGGGGTAGGGGATGCGTTGCGCTTGTCGACTTGGCAACCCCTTCATTTTATCATAAATCCAATTCAACAAATCCGTCTTTAGTTGAGTTTTACCACAGACTCTGGTGCTTATTTAAAAAAAAATCTCGTCTTACCCAGGGACAATGTAATATGGCAGAGCAATAAAATATCAGAGAAGCAACAGCAACTGCCAGGTGAATATGTTTTTTGGGCACCAGTTGGCTGTGACTCTCATAAGAACAAGATAATTTGCCATCAACTTCTTAGTGGTCTACTGATGAACACAAACAATATTGCGGGGGCCGAATTTTGTTACTGATTCAAATGTCAAATCCGCATAAATCGGTGACGCATTGCTCCATCACGGATGCGGTAATTCGATCCCAGAGCGAAATGTGATTATTTAAGTGAAGGCCTTTTAATTTTTTGCGTAATGTAATTTGCACTCATTGAGTACAAGATATTCGCTGAGATTTATCGCTTATCGGTGGCAGCCAAAAAAATTCTCAGCGCTTCTTCTAAAAAAAAGAAAAAAAATGTTTTTCAGAGAATTCTACTATCGCCTATTATTTTTTCTACATCAATGTTTTTC
Organism: Cheilosia impressa; assembly: GCA_948293265.1. Taxonomy (NCBI): domain Eukaryota; kingdom Metazoa; phylum Arthropoda; class Insecta; order Diptera; family Syrphidae; genus Cheilosia; species Cheilosia impressa. The sequence continues at coordinate 41,642,557 of OX411883.1, forward strand.
CTACTTCCTGCCTAGCACAGTATTTGCTGAATGATAGCACACTTCCCTCGGATTGACCGATGACAAGTCTGCTGATACAGGGCGCGGCAAGAAAACTTGCTGTTTTGTTTTTGGCGACAAGCGGGGGGGAGTGGTCGGATGTGGGTGGGGAGTGTCTCATTTTTTAGGGGACTTCCTGAAGTTTCATCTTCGCCGCAGTCAGTCGACATAATGCATTTGCCTGCGAGGCTTACTTTTCCAACGGTCGTTCCATGATTTCCACTCAACGAACGCACTGTTACGGTGAATGCAGCTCGCTACAGAGAGATGATTGAAGAGTTTTTTATCCCAAAACTCGATGAACTGGACCTTGGTGATATGTGGATTCAACAAGGTGGAGCCACGGCCCACACAGCACGAGCATCGATGGATCTTTTGAGGGAACATTTCCCCGATCGTCTAATCTCCTTGAAAGGCCTTACGTGGCCGGCGCGCTCACCTGATTTGGCTCCGTGCGATTTTTTTTATCGTTTACACCGATCGGCCTCGAACGTTAAATCATCTGAGGGACAACATTCGTGAAGCAATAGCGAACATACCCATCGATATGGGTCAAAGAGTTCAGAGGAGCTTCGAAAATCGGGTATCTCAGTGTATCGAAAACGGAGGCCATCACTTGTCCTATATCATCTTTAAAGCCATGTATAATGAAAAATTCAGATCGTGTGTAACAAGAATAAACAAGTTTTGTAACGGTATGTCCACTACTTTTGGTTTTATTTCCTTTTAAAATCAGCAAGTTTTCTTGCCGCACCCTGTATTGAAAATGCCTCATCACCGATGCTTTTAATTCCGCTTCTTATAGCTTTTAATTCAACAAAAGAGGTTTTTTGGGGGCGTTCACTGTTTATAAGATCGTTTTTAAAGCATCTTCCATACAGCTTTTATGGGACCTATGATAGGCAAACGATCGTCACTACCGCGCTGTTTATTTTTTTTATCATAATCACATCTTATCTTACTAATTGGTAGTTAAATTCGGCGAATATCCGTAAACAATTTGAATAGATATTGCAAGTGTTATCAATATTATACGAATTGTTACCTCGAATGCTTCAACAAATTTATTGACTTTGATTTATGAACTTCGATTGGCTGATTCGGGTTTATTGAGCTATTTTTAATTATCAACTTGGAAGCCTATTTATGGACCTTGATTTATTAGATTTGATAGTGGCTTTGATTTGATTATTGTTTATTAATTTGTTTTATCAGGTATGAATGAGAACGTTTAAATCACTTATTTTACTGACTCTGATAGCTGATGAGTAGGTGACGCGATTTTGTCAGTGTTTTGTATGTGAGTAGGCTACAGTGGCAATTGGTCTACTGGTGATTTGATGGCTTATCTTACCGAGAAGTGGAATTAATCTCTCTTACAGTCCGGTGAAAGGAAGATTGTTGTGCTTGATATGTCAAAGGCATTTGACATTGTTTGGCAGGAACTACCTTTCTGGCCGGTCCATTCAAAGAACGTTTCAAAAGCAGGTTACTGAGGTGTACCCCAGGGATCAGTGGTGGGTCCCGCTCTCTTTTAGATTTATATAATTTATTTGTTTAAGACAGACATTTGTGGGAAATTATCCAGCACGTATTTTCAATTCATTTGCTGCTGTCAATCATGATGTTCATTTACTTAGGGCGTATGTTAAAATTTATATAAAAAATAAAAATAAACACTTTGGGTTTTTCCTGGAAATGACCAAATGCCAAACCCACAGCAGTGGCTCTGGTTATTACCGTGCAGATATAAGTGCAAGGGAGCAAGTTGCGTGCGACCTAGTCTTGAACATCTCTTTTGTTGTATGCAATTGGCTAAGCCTAATAGGCATATAATGCTAAAACTTGAAATATAAGTTGATCTTATAAAAATCTACCGACGCGGCTGGGTTTAGGAATCTTGAATCTTAAGTTTAAGGCTCGGGGTTTGTGGTGTACAGTTCGGTGATGCGCCCAATAATATAGGAAGCAATCGAAAATAACTCAGAGACTATTCGGCCTAGGAAGCTGAAACTTCAACCTTTTCGAGAAATAAAGTCGAAGCTTTTAAGAACTAAGAGTTACGTACGCAGGTTCCCGGGCTAAGCGGTCAAATATTAAGCCTTTGGGACTAGCGGCTAAGGGTTTGTGGCTAGATGCTGAATGTGTGACGGCGCTCTATAACTTAGAGCTCATCCATGACTGACCCAAAGACTTACAACAGCAACAGCTTCTAGCTTTCATAAATAGATAGTTTTAGGTCCGTATCGTATTCTTTAAGGCACTTGTAAGCTCCGCTGGGACAGAGAACCTCTCTATCACTAGAGTAATCTTTTCGTTTTATGGCTATCTTCGCAGCGATCCCTGACATTTCTCTGTTACATCAATATACTGGGCGTCGACACGGTTTGTTAATGTAGATGCTTCGCAACGCAATCCCCATTGAGTTAGTTTATAACATCATTGTAGGCTCCAAAAAGCGGGCCAAAGGTGTCCTCTTCCAGTGCGTTTATTTTCCATTTCATTTGTTGTAACTTGTTTAGACGGTATTCCTGGGTCTGTTCTCCTCGACTGTACTGGGATAGTCAAGTAACTACTGTCTGTATATCAAACACTGACTCGAACATGAACTATATCTTAAACTTGCAAAGGGCCTGTGCTCCGCTTTGCACTGGTAAAAGTTGAGCCGAGCCCATCCTCCGCTCGTTCTAAGGACGCATCTTGTTTTGTCAAGCTCCAACTACGTCATAGGATTTCTGCTATGCGAAAGTATAAGCTTTCAAAACACCTCTTGGGCAGTTAATTTCGAAGAGATACCTGCAAATATAATGCTCGCCTCAAGTTTGTTGGTCGAAAAGCCACTCCACTTCCAAATATAAGTTAACCTGTAAAGAAGAAACCCCCAAACCAACAATTTCCAAACAACCTGCCACAAGGTTAATGACCGTGCAATATTGCCTGCCTTAAAACTTAAGCCTCTCTCTGCACATCGTAAAAAAACAAGATACGTCATTCTTGCGATGAAAACTTGAAGAACTCTTAAAGAAAGTTTCAACCCATTGGCAAATAAATTTTAAGAAAACTTTTCTCCACTTCAACATACCGTGGCGAGGTAGGTCCATCTTCGTACAGTCTAGACCGCTGCAAAAAAGTAAATGGCCCGCATACACACACCCAAACTTTTAATTAAATTGAATACAACAATCGTAAACAGAAAGTTGGTGAAATGCAAGACGAACATTCCCATCCAACTCATATCTGCATGAAATTTTCTTCCGGACTTCCAGCTTGCAGCTTCCACTTCCCCCCGTCCATCACTCCGGCATCCGTTTGTCTTCTCGCGGAAGTGAATTTATTGCGCACACATTTTGTTTTCAAATATTTTATCGTGCGCTTCCATCACACAGTCTTTTCATTTCTCTCATCGATAAAATGTTTGCAACTTGTTTTAAAGTTTAAGATGAAATTTAATGGTGCCCCTCGAATAAAATACACACGCACACAGCAGCACTGGCCTGATCCGGCATCGAAAAGCACACACAGCCTAAGCTTTATTTGCCAAACGGCAGAGCCCTCCAGTAATTTATCTTTGTTTGCGCGCGCCCTACACGCCTAGGCAGGCGGGGGAGAATGGGGCGTCAAAATGCGAGAAATGTCATTCGTGTCATTGTTGTGTCGCGCGCTGTTGGCTCCGGAAGAACTCAACAATAAAGTAGTATAACATTTAAGGGTGCTTGTGCTTATGCTAAACTTTATTGTTTGCCGGATTCTTTTCAATGGGTAGTCGAGAGCATTAATGATGAATCGTTCTCAGCGGAGAGCAAATGTCGTCCATTGGATGTTCCTGTCAATTGGGGCGTGGGATTTTCTCCTAGTAGGTGAAACTAAGACTAGCACTTCTTGAATAGGAATAGACGCGGGTGGCAAATGTAATGCTGTAAAGCTTCTTTTTTTTTCTTTAGGAATGGCCTTCATTTCCGTTAGGGATTCCTTTTTATATGTCCTCAAATGGATGTAGTTTATTTTTCCATTCGGGACAGGATGCAGACTATTTGTGGTTAAATTGGGAGCGAGCGTTTATGGTGCAGAGATTTGTGTGTCGTTTGGCGGGACAATGGCAAGGCGATGAGTGGACGGTTGGTGGGTGTAACTGCTGTCATAATCGTTTGGCAGTACTATATGGCGATTGAGTTCGACTCTATTGAGGGGAGTGTCACAGCACGGTTTGATAGCTTAATTTCACCGTTTATACGATTGGATGTTGGAATAAAAAGCGGCCGGCAGTCGCGTTGAAGCATGCTGCACTGATTCACCCAGTAGGTGAATAGGGTGTGTTTTTTTTTTTTTTAAGGTTAGTCCTTCCAAATGGAAACGCTTCTTCCAGCGACAGCCGATTTTGAACCAAACTGATTGCTGATTTCTGCTCGTTTTGATTTGCGATTTCACCCTGAATAGACTGAGGTTTTTTGTGATTTCCTTATGAGCATTAAAATCGAACTTACGATACACAACCCGAAAACAAGTCGAAAATGATAATTGTCCCCTGATGTCAAAGAACTCTATCGTGTGCTTTATTTCTGTTTAAATATTTGGAAGCATTTTCTTAATTGGAATTGTAGTTCCGCAGAAGATTTTGAAACTCGGCGGTCTAGGTCCGGCCTAACCGAAGTGCCACCGAGTTTAAATATAGGATTGCCGACAGCTCTTCTACGGAACTTGTGTGCACCACGCCTTTGTTTTGGAACTAGAATTCAAATTAAGTAAGTATGAGCGGGGGTAGTTCTGGTGGCTAAACTGACTTGGGGATCCTTAGTTTTTTTTTATTTGCATCGCTGGATGAAACAGAGATTTTACGAAAGGATGGCAAGATCATCCGCAAACTTACTACCTCCTGGGACACTTTCACACGTGTCTTCTATCAAAAGGGAGAAGATTATAGGACTCAGAACACAACCTTGTGGAACAGCAGATTCCGCTGCTGGCTTGAATAGCAATGACCTTCAGTTACCCATGCCCTAGCACTCAATAAAGGTGCTCCGTATTGAAGGGTAGTACTCGATTCATACATGCCTTTTATGACCGCCTAGCTGTCAGAGTTATGCGAGTAGTTATGTTTTTATTGTCGTAGCTTATATCAGCTGCATCTGACTAAAAGACGCATCAATCATCACACTAAGGAATCTCTAGATCCAGAGTTTTTCCTGTACCGATGTCCATCTTTGAATCGTCAGTACAGAGGGCTATCGCATCGTTTTCTACGGTAACCATGCTTTTCCAGTGAATCTCTTTTTAAAAACGAATACGTGGCGTTGTAACTCATCACACCATTCGGTTCTGGATACCAATGCAACTCTGTTCTTAGCCTCTTGATGATAATAGTAAATATAGGCTGTGCGGGTGGTTGAGAGGGATACGCGATCGGCAAAGGTTATAGCAATTTTCTTGTGATTGTTGCTGCTTAATTACGACCTGCAACAAATAAGCGATACGAGTCAATGTGGGACTTTCAGCTGATGAAAGGCGTGTAATTTATTTAATTTAGACGGCGCTTAACGCTTGTTGTGAACCCCGGCCTCAACCAAAAAACTCGGCCGTCCAGTTCGTTTCAAAAATCCAATTTAGCACGCTACCTGTATTGGGGTGCTTCCTCTGATTCGTTAGGTGTGACCTCAAAGACTCAATAACTTTATGAATATTTAGGTCAGAAATCTGCACGCTGCCTAAAGTATAGGTAACATTACGTTCCGGAACAAATTCAACTACCCCTATCTACCTAGGTGACTCTAACTTCATATTTTTGGGACATTGCGCAACCGTTTTATCGATAAGCTCGTGGAACCTACCTTCCGTAGCATCGTTGATTTTTCCACGTATGCAAAGCTCAAAAATGCTTTGCTACATCTGCCGCTCATAGGAAATCCGCGCTTATACCAAATCCCCCCTTTTACCAAATCCCCCCTATCATTTTGACTCGTTCCTCTGTAGCATACACCGTAAAAGATGCCATCAGATTATCAGTACAACATGAGTACTTACTAAGACGCCCAATTGTTGCGATTAAAGGTTCCTAGGCTTACACGAGGTGTCAGTCAACTTGTTTAAACCGAAACGGCTTCCATTTTCCAAATACCAACAGATATCCCATATGTAATTGCAGCAGCCTCTTCCATACTCGTCTTGTATTGTTCTATTTCCCACTGCCGGCATCAGAAACACCTCCCAATACGGTCAGAGAAACATACTCCAGCAACCAGAACCAACCTTCTGTCAAATCGACTTTTCAAGTTCAATCGGTATAGCCCACTTGACTAGTTCCTGCCGATTGTTGTGTGCTCGCATCTTCTTGAAAATCACATGCCTACGCCATCTTACACCCTTGCGAACATCAGGTAGACTTTATAGCTAATAATAGAATTTATAAGTAAACAGACGTTTCATGGCGTAATAAAGTTCATGAACACACACAGCCAGCAGCATAGACCGCTGCAAAACAAATCACTTCTAATGAGGCAAACGTGCCTAGTTGATTCCACCTAAAGATGACCAATACCCACCTGTGACCATTTGATTAAAAATAAGAAAAAACGAATGCCAATTCATCTCGGAATTAACGTCATAAAATAAATAAACAAACGTGGATTTATCATTTATTTATCGTGCCCTTCTCGGTCAATCTCCGTTCAAGGTAGCGCCGCGCACACATTAATCTTTTACCGCGTTGAATGGTGTCAATCATTCAACTCGCAGAGTCGGAGCTCGGGGTAGGTATAAATGTATTTTGAAAATAAATCTGCGTGTATCTGTATATTAATGTTTAATCATCGGCGAACAACTGTGCAGATACTTTTAACAATAATTATAATCGATAACGCCCATGAGGTAATGTGAGGGGTACTCAAACTCATCGCCGAATCTCTGATGTTGAAACGAGCAACCCAGATACTTATCGGGGAAGGTGTTTTCACGTTTGGCACACCATGTGTAACTCGAAATTAGCGGTTAGTTTTTATGTGGCGGTACAGGGTTATGACGGCATTGTGAGGATACGATTTGCAGGTCATCGTATCAAAAACGGTGCGGCCAGTAAATCTACCGGTATAAGGCACACACAAATGAGCGCTTTTTGGTTAATTAGACGGGAGTTGTCGGCGGACCTTCTAATGGGTTATGGCACAACATTAAGCCATCAGTAATGAGGGTGAATAGACTTTGTTTCTGGGCTTTTGTGCTTTTTGTCGCACAATTTGTAAATTAGATGGACGTTGCTAGAGATGGGGTTGTACCGCATGGTAGTGTAAGGGACTGCCATATGTTTCGTGGGGTTTTCCTAAATGGACATTAGATACCTCACGTAAGCTCATTAAGCTATTGGCAAGATCCTTAAAATAGATGGGGTACATCTTGGACGGGCTTTATGTTAGAGCAGTTGCTTGCAATGGGTTTCTTTTTTAAATGGAAGTTTGTAGCGTTTGCGGCTAAGGCATGGTTTAGTGGTTGAAGTCCTTGCTCGAGGGTTTACGACAATTTTTTTTTGAAACAGAATCTTCTTCAACGATGAGTCGCATGTATCATTCGGTTGCTACCATAAACCAACCAAATTTATAAATGTTGGTCTTTTGAGTATTCGGTAGTGAATCACATCCTCCGCAGCTCTTCCTTCTTTATGAGCAGGTATCTTCCATGAATCTCTTGAAAGACTCGTTAAGTCTTAATCTCTCATTAGACGCTATAGTGATCTACTCAATTTCCTGACGCTTTAAAAAAAATCACACATCTGCGGTCCGAGTCCATCATACTACATATATTTACATACTATTTACAAAGGATCGTTAAACACTCTGTGACATAAAAAAACACTTTCATAGCCCTTTTCTGTGGGATCCCACAAGGCAACCATCTAGGTCCCTTTCTTTTCATTTAACTTTTATACTCGATTTTAACGGAGGCCATACAAAAAAATCCGTAATCTTTCTCTGAGCTGGTGATACAAAACTTATCAAACCCATTTCTTCGCCACAAGACTCCTGTGCTTGCTTCAACAAAATCTAGACCGTTTATCCACTTGGCGACACCGAAATCTCTATAACCAAATTTCAATGTGAACGATCTTGGGTATTTCGACCGTCAACCTCCGGACCTCTAGTTTACCTTCGAGTAAGGACTAGTTGGATCCTGGTTGCTGCGTTTGACCGATTGTCAAACGGATGCGGAATATGCGAGTAGAATTAATAGAACCTTGCCTATTTTTGGCCAACTAGCAAATCTACAACGATTTTGTGGTTACGACAACGAAAGCAAGTGCGAATGGAAACGATATTTTCCCCGAAGGGTTTTGAACAAGAATTCATAAAGCTTCATTCATGGAGGGTTTTTATAAAGCTGAAATAACAGGTTTTCTTTCTTGTGATAGAGACATTACGTTATTTTTCAAAGTTTCGAATGATAAGCAAATTCAATTATAGATTGGGAATTAAGATGATGACGTTGGTGATGACGATAATGGTGACGATGATGATGAGAATAGTGACGATGATGCTCCAACACAATGCAAGTCCCCTTCCCCGGCTTAGAGAAATTTTACAACGGTCAACCTATATCCTTCGTTTAAGCTCTTCGTTTCCCTTGCATTTTGTATAACAGTAAGTTTAATTTCCATTCGCAACTTAAAGACAAAAGAATTCTTCAACCCTTACGTGACTATTATCCTCTACAACGCCTTTGCTCGCCCTATTTGCTCGGTTTATCCAGAAAATATCACCTAATCTTCTCCTCCTATAAAGACCGCCTCAATCTCATTTACTTGAATAGCCTTCAGAAACACATTCCGCAAAATTCATACACAATATGTGTACGATTTTCAAATTGTTCACCTTTCACACTATTGCACCTCTGTTGGTCATCGACTTAATTTATTCGTCAAGAAGTTAGCCAACAAGTTGAACTCAGATTTGCTTGGTAAAAATTATTGGTTCTAGAAAACTCGGTAACCATTTTCCTATTAAATCAACCATATCGGTGTCAAATGAGAAGGGACAAAGTGACAGCAAAAAAAAAACTTTTGGGATAAAAAAAGATTTTTATGGATTTGGTCGAAGCATTCTTTTGTTTAAAGAAAAAAAAAGTTTAAACATTAAATGGGGAACTTAATTGAACTGAAATGTTATGTTTGTCGAAATTATATTACGAGATTCAGCGAGACACAGTCGCCCAGTCGAGAAATCAATTCCTAAAAAGGGGTGCACACAAACAGTAGGTTAACGAGTAGTACCTGGCTTCTGTTAAACTACAAATTGAACCCAGCCTTCAATTCGACCTAGCCTGTTAGAGCCCTCTCTTTGGATCGCTATTTTCGACGGCTGCTGTTCAACCAGCTCTAGGAAGATCCCACTCCCGTATTCAAAAGCTCAGAATATTGGGATCCTTGTCCCTTTTTTATATCGCAAAACCAAGCCCGTTGCACAGTAATTTGGGCTCGCTGGGGTATTTAAAATAGGCACTCTGAGCAACCTACTACCAATGGTGCTTCAAGTGAATAAGCGTTTCATGCTCGGTTTCTATAAAACTATTTTAAACACATTGCCTTCATAAATGAATTGTTCACTTCACATGTTACACTGTTTCATTCCATACGCATGCGTTTTCCTACCTTTGGCTCTCTCTAGAAACGCGTATATTTCCAGCCACCTACTTGTTGGCTATCGTGCACCGCGATGAGACACCCATTTGTTCTTGCCCAACGATCTGATGTGTAAAATTATCAATTCACATTCATTGACTTGTTGACATCTGCCTTGAGTCTATAGAAAGAAAAAGACGACTTTTTCGACTGACGAAAGTCATCCTCTGTCATATTGTATTTCGAAACATCTTTTCATGGTTTCTTATTCATCAATCATTAAGTACGGATGCCGACATAGACGGTTCGGCTTATTCATAAATGTTTAACAAGAAAATAAATTACCAAGTACACACTTTGCTCATAATTTCGCCAAAGGTACACGCAAATTATTTGCCTATTACTCGTATAAATCATTTTCTCGTTTTAATTTGCATAAGTGCTCCGGGATATATACGTAAACGCTTTAAATGCTGACTGTACGTTGTGCGAGTATACGACTATGCATCAACAGCGCTCGGCGCAGTATCTCTTCTGATGGCGAAGAAGAATGTGTTTTCTTGCATTTTTTAGCGATTTTAAAATTAAATGGCGGGTCTTAAGTAAATATGATGAAACGCTAAGTGCCATTTAGAGGGAGTGAAATTTTGAGTAGCTAAAAGTTAAAAAAATCTACTTGAAATTTATATACACGTTTTATTAGGATAAGGCGAACTGCTTTGGGATGTATCAAAGTTGAAAGTAAATTACGAAGGCAGGGATGGCATTTTTGGGATTTATATCTAATTAATATCGACCCGAGTTTTTTTCTTAATTTCATGTGCTTGTCTTCTATAAGAGGTAATAATTTATATTTTCTTTCTTACTTTCAGGTATGTCCAGAATTTAGTACCTTCAAACAATGGTATGGATACAAAAAGGAAAAACAGGTATAGGGAAATATTTAACGAGTAAAATTTTTTAGAAAAATTCAATATATACAATAGACACTATTAAAAAGGAAAAAAATATCCTCACGAAAAAATAGACAAAGTGAAGAAGTAATGGTCAATTTTCAATTAAAATATAATAAACAAGCAGTCCACTGGGCTTTGCTCACTTTTTTCAACTTTCTCGTATACGTATGCTACGGTGACCATCTGTTTATTATAATAATGAACAGTTCTGTATTTAAAGACGATTTTCATTATGAACTATTTTGCATACAAAAAGATATAAAAGTTCTTTATTTTAGAGGCTGTTTATTATTAGTTCTATATTTTGTTTAAATTCTTAGAAACAATAACGTCAAAAATAAGAAACGCAGAATTCAGTAAACAAATTGATAATCTGGAACCGTTAAATCGGGCGATCTGGCGGGCCAGAAAAAACTCGGCTAACATGGGCCTATAGCGCGCACCGTCCACTGTTGTCGTTTGACCAGCGGCAACATCTACATCTGTCTAGTCCACAAATGTGAAAACAGATTTGACATTGGCGGCCATTTGCAAAAATAAGAGCATCTTCCAATAGGGTGATCTCTAAAGGGTGATTTTTTAAGAGGTTTAGAACTTTTTTTTAAAAAAAAAACACAAAAAATTCGAAAAAATTAATAAAATATTAATAGTTTGAACCTTGCAATTTAATGTTTAAAGATATTTCATGCAAATGTTGACCGCGGCTGCGTCTCAGGTAGCCCATCCGCTGAGTCCAATTTTGGCATACTCTTTCACACATATCGGCCGGTATCTCACGAATGAATGCATGGATGTTGGCTTCCAGTGCGTCAATCGAAGCGGGCTTGTCCCTATACACATTAGTCTTGGCATACCCCCACAAAAAATAATCTAATGGTGTCAAATCGCACGATCTAGGCGGCCAATTGACCGGCCCGAAACGTGAAATTAACTGTTCACCAAACTCGCCTCGCAATTGCGCCATTGTTTCGCGTGCTGTGTGGAATGTGGCACCGTCTTGTTGAAACCACATATCATGCAAGTCAAGAACTTCCATTTCGGGCAAAAAAAAGTTTGTTATCATCGCTCGGTAGCGTTCACCATTGACAGTAACGCTGCGATTCGCATCATCTTTGAAGAAATATGGCCCAATAATGCCGCCGGCCCATAAACCGCACCAAACAGTGGCTTTTTCGGGATGCATTGATAGCTGTTGCAATGCTTCTGGCTGATCTTCACTCCAAATGCGGCAATTTTGCTTATTTACGTACCCATTCAACCAAAAATGAGCCTCATCGCTGAACACAATTTTTCGATAAAAAAGCGGATCCTCGGCCAGCTTTCCAAGAGCCCATTCACCAAAAATTCGGCGTTGTGGTAGGTCGGCTGGCTTTAGTTCTTGCACCAGCTGTATCTTAAAAGGCTTTACGCCCAAATCCTTCCGCAAAATTTTCCACGTAGTGCTGTAACAAAGGCCTAACTGCTGGGAACGGCGCCGAATCGACATTTCGCGGTCTTCTGTCACACTAGCTGATACGGCCGCAATATTTTCTTCACTACGCACAGTACGTAAACGTGTTGGTGGTTTAATGTCCAACAAAGTAAATTTGGTGCGAAATTTGGTCACAATCTTCCGAATAGACTGCTCAGAAGGTCGAGAATGCCGATCATAAAATGGAAGCAGCGCGCGATGAACATTTCGAACCGAGCACGAATTTTGATAGTAAAATTCAATAATTTGCAAGCGTTGTTCATTTGTAAGACGATCCATGGTTAAATTGCAAACCAAACTGAAGCTGTTTGACAGTGACACAAGGTACTAAACACACGTCAGCTGTCAAAACCAGTGTTGCCAAAACCAAACCAGCTAAAAAATCACCCTTTATAAACACCTGGATTTGCTTTAAACTTCGGATTCGGATTTGTTAGGGGCACTTTTTTTCTTTGCAAATACTCGTAAGCCCTAATGTCAGTGGTACTTCCCATATAAAAGTTTTAAAGAAGGTTGATTTTTTTCGAAAACGCCTCTAACGATTAGAACCAAAATTGATATTTGAGTTATGGGCGGGTATGATTACATTGCCGCATGCGAATAATGGAAAATTTGAGAATTGGATTTCCCTTTAAAACGGTCCATTTAATTTAAACAAAAATTCATAGTAAAAGTACTATGCCTCATTTTATAATATTTATAATTTTTTTCTAAATTTTCGTTTAATGGGTTTTCAATGATAGGCATTTTTTAAGAATTTGGTTTCTTTTACCCAAATGCATAATTGAAGATAAATTGATATTTTCAAATTTACTGCGTCCTTCGTTTAACATTCGAATCGCCGATTTCGATTTCGATAAAAATATAAATGGTAGATAATGCTTCCATCCTGAACTATTCCTTGTACTCAGTTTTTTCGCTAAACAAATGAAGAACAGCACTTTTTGAACCAAACCTTGCAATTTTCTTCACAACATTTTGCTGTTACGGTTTTGATCGAAGTACATATTTAAAATTACATAAATACCCTGAATAAGATCCTGTACCTCGTTTTTCCCAAAAAAAAATTCAAATAAAGCGGTTTTGCAAATAAAGGGTTTTCCAATAAGAGGTGTTATTTTGGTATTCAAAGAAAAATCCCATTTTTTAAGAGAAATGATCGGATGTTTATTTCATAATAAAGAGGAAGGTATGCCGTTAATAATGAAAAACAACATCAGCCAAATGAAATTTTCCATAACCAAATCGCAAAGTGGCTGCCCTATGTCCTCGATAGCCTCACGTTGAGGATGGAGAGGGTTCGTAACAATAACTTTTGGGTTTTCCGAGCCCCAGATGCGACAATTTTGCTTGTTGACGTAGCCACCGAGGTGGAAATGGGCCTCATCAGTCAAGATGTAAATTCGATGGAATTCCGGATCATTTTCATGCATTTCAAGGACCCAATCAGCAAAGACACGACGTTTTTTCACCATTTTTGTAGTGAATTTTAATAATTTCAATGCGTTGTTGAAGCGTGTATCGTTCCATTTTTAGTAATGGCGTAGTTCCTACTTATCAAATGTCAAAGAACAAAAGCTTCAAAAGTGACAGCTACCGAAATAGCGGGTCATTCACAATAACACCTCTTATTGGAAAACCCTTTATATAGCGATCTGGGTTCACATTCGGTGTAACGCCTAATGATGACCCACTTCGAATAAAAGCTGACGATAGTCAAACAAACCCGGTCAGAATATAACTTACTATGTTTAGCGAAATTTCAAAAACTATTAGGGGCTCATTTTCAAAAACATCTCATAAATCCTTTCTACCAAACATAAACAATTTAAAATCAATCAAGTTTTAAATCTATAAAAGTGTTTTCTAACATCGCTTAACAATCGCACAACTCGTTAAACCGTCGGACCGACTACGCAAGCAATCCGTAAAATTATGAAGAAATTTGAAGAGAGTGTAAGCGTTACTGATGCAAGGCCTGTGTATTATCGTAATGCACGCTCAGTCGAAAATATTGCTGCTGCTAGTGCAAGTGTTGCTGATGATCCGAATTTATCGATTTCCCGGCGTTCGCAGCAAATGAACATGTCATACACCTCACTAAGACGTATTTTGCGATTGAAGATCATGACGATATGTGGTTCCAACAAGACGGGGCAACAAGCCACACAACACGACCAATTCCTGGTCGCGTAATTTCACGTTTTTTTGGCGACTTCAATGTTTTTACTCACCCCCTTGCCTTGCCCCCCTAAAAAGGGCTAAAAAAATATAACAAAAATCCTTAAATACGTGTTCAATTATTTTCTATTTTCTACAATCAATAAAAATTTCACAAAGCTTTGGTTAACGGCTGCGAACGGGAAGTAATAGTCCGTAGGAAAGGTACATATAATTTTTTTTATATTTTATACCCTCAAAATGGGCGTAGAGGGATATATTTTCCAGCGGGCAAAGCACTTGTCCAACCATTTTTAGTAAAAAGTTTCAAATTTATCTATCTTTAGCTTGGAAATTGCTATCCTTAATTGGTTTTGATCAGGTGGAAGGAGGTATTGTCTATTGCCGTCCATATTGGCAGCCGTAATCCAAGACTCATTTACATACATACCAATTTTAGATAGCTTTAAGATCTGCAATATCAACGACCCATTCCACTTAATACAGGCTGAAAGATCAACAACCTCTACTACACTCAAGAATGTTGTAAGACGTACGAGTTCAAACTGTTTTTATCGTCAGTGGTTAAAAGTAATTACAATCGTATTTAAATCTCTTTCTACATAGTCAGACATTTTTCTTTTTTAGCTTTTCGTACAGTAGTTTACAAACAAAAACATTAATTAAGGGCTAAGGGGTCATTATACTAACCAAGTGCTTAAGGCATTCATGCTAAAACGAAAAGTGGGCGGCTGCGAAAAATGGCCAAAGCCAACCACTCCACACTGACGTAATAGTAAAGTTTTCTAAAGAAATTAAATTCCTTGCATATAATTTAAATGGATATTTGCACTTAAAAAAACACTTGTCTTACTTTTTGAGTAATATTTATTTTTTTAGGTGCTTACCTAATAAAAAAAACAGCCAAACCTGCAGTGCACGTGAAAGTTTCGTGCGACCCAGTCGTACACTTGATTTTTTTTTATCGCAGTTTCTGGCAATGTTTCTGCGTTTTCATGACTCCTTAGGAGGCTGATGCAGCCCCACCACGTAAACCTATTACCTATCTCTCTGCAACGGTGGATATTTTTTGATTTCTTATCACCAGCTACTTGTATTTCTCCGACCATAAAGCGTCCCATGTTCGGTTTCATGTTCGGTTCTATGTGCGGTGGTTTATGGTCAGCTTCCGACTGTCACGTCGGATGGGCACTTCCACTTGAAAAGAAAACTGTAAATCCAAATGGCCTCGTATTCACAGCCCTTAACATCTGACTACCTGGAAATGAAAATATTATCACCGGGAGGAAATTAAATAATCACTCGGCGCGGCGGCAGAAGTGAACAAGTATTTCCATTTCCATATGCTAGCCAATTTTAATATTTAAGACAGACCATTAACAACGTATTTCCTGTATAAAAAAGTCTAGCAAGTGGTAGCCTAACGGTGAGTTAAATCAATTCCGAATACCTTTCCCTTCACTTCAATCAAAGCCAACGCAAAACCAAAAGCCAAAGTTCATCGAACCTCGACACATGTGGTAGGCAATCCATCAAGTGCGGAGCCGCAACGCCCTCGAGCAGCGAAAATCTGGCAAATGACACTACTCGTACACACTACCATCATCATGTGAGGGAATAATTGACCTAAATCCATTCGCTTAGGTACGTTCGGCTCATCCATTTAATTCAAACATAGGTACAGTACAGCCTCGCTAGTCCGGACACTCGCTAGCCCGGACACTTCAGTAGTCCGGACACCTCTATGTTTCGGACATACATATATTATTTGTCTCTGTTTCTTGGAAAAAACGTTTGTTCGTACGATTACGGGGAATCCCCTTCTAGTTTTGTCGCTTGTAGTTGGCTCTGGAATCTAGACATTTTAATCGTTGCAAATTTACTCATTGGAAGTTTATATTTGTGGTCTTTGATTTGTCCATTGTATGTATTTAATTTTTTCTCTATAGTCCGGGCATTTCGCTATTCCGGACACGGTAGAAACTTTATGTGTCCGGACTAGCGAGGCTGTACTGTACAAGTATTTTTATTTTCGTTTTCTTGTCTTAGACCAACGTGATTCGCGTTGAATCGAAACTCGATTATCTAGTTTCTCTAGCAGTTTCACATAATTCTCTCAACTGCACTGACGTGCGTATTATATAATGCTTCTTCTGGCGCTATTCAAGATGCCAATGCGGGCCGTTCTTGCTATGAATCGAGCACACATTTTCCAAAGTATTTATCTATCTGTAGCTAAACCATTTACCGAGAAATAATCGATCTTATTCGACGCGGTGGCGATTTGATGTTGTGTCCACCTTTACACTTTTTTATTTATCCTACTAAAGCTGTAAATATGTTAAGGCATTCAAATTGCCATTAGCACCTTGACGGCTAGTGGTTTTGGGTTTTTTTTTCTATTTTTTTGTGGCTCCTCGTGAATGACAGTGAAAGGTGTTTTTTTTTGGGGAGAAATCGTCGAACGAATTCTTTAAATTTTTGTTGGATTGGGATTTGTATTCTTCTGAAAAGAAAATGATAAGCAAAGTCTATATACGAACCCGCTGAGGGTATTTGCCTACCGTGTTCGACTATGGATTGGAGGGAGAACTCGTTTAAATCAGATGACTGGTCACAATCACTGTCGGCATTGTGTAGCATTTGGTGTTGACTTTGATTCTAGTTTTTGTCCAGAATACCAGTTCTCATTTTCAATGGCTTAATTGTCGGCGTTTTTTTTTTGCGACACCATTGACA
This sequence comes from Cheilosia impressa, assembly GCA_948293265.1. NCBI lineage: Eukaryota > Metazoa > Arthropoda > Insecta > Diptera > Syrphidae > Cheilosia > Cheilosia impressa. The sequence continues at coordinate 41,659,538 of OX411883.1, forward strand.
ATCAATGTTAAGTGGTAGATTGGTTGTAATTAAAAATAGATCTGGTTAGATTGCGTATTTGTAATTACAAGGTGTTCCATTTCACAGCAGAGATGGATTTTTTTCGCTCTACGGAGATGTTTTTAACAGATGGACGGGTCTGAATCACGCGCCATACCGGGGTTCATTTGAATTGTTATACCCGATGAATATTCTAGGAGTAGACAAGATCTGGCCTCCGTGAAAGAGAGCTTGCTCAATCATAAAAGCTGGCAGCTTTTCAAACAGGGTGGGCCATCTAGTAGTTTATTTTTAAATCATATGTTATTCTAGTATTGACAGCTGTTTTCCGCTCGAAATCTTGACAAAAAGTCAGTATCATACCTCTGCGGATGGAAATGAGCCGCTTTACGCTTGAACAACGTTGGCAAATATTGAAAACTTATTTCCAAAGTGAGTGCTGTGTAGCCCAAATAGTGGGTTTTTAAAAATTAGTTTTAACCGAAATAAAGCACCCACTGCGATGGCTGTATGCAAGTTTGTGCAAAAAGTTCGTGAGACTCGTATGCTAGTCGGCAACACTCATAGTCCAGCCCAGAGTGTGAGACTCAATTCACAAATATCAACTCGCCATCGATCTCAACAGCTCAACATCTCACGCACTAGCCTGAGGAGAAGTCTGCACAAAGATCTCGGATTATTCGCTTGGATTGACAGAATTCGCTACTGCAGCCACTGGAAAGACGTTGTATTCCATAATTAATTGGAATGTTTGCTCTTACTAATAAAGCCATGATATATGGGAAAAATTTAATTTTGTTCATTTTGTTGCATTTTTAAAAAGAAACTTGTACAGGGTGGGCCAAAAGAAGTCATCCGATGTTTTTTGGCTCTAAATGAAAAACTTTGATTATGTTTATTTGAACCTTTAGAATTTTATTAGTCAAGTCGAGAAGCTGATATCGGTCAAATGGGAGCCGTCACAATTGTTTGCCATACGGGCTCGTTTATGACCCACCCTTTATAAAATCCCTCCTCAAAATATCCAACAATACATTTATGAAAGTCACACGAGTATCTTTGTAGCAACGTAAAAGAATCTGCTGCGGCAGCAAAGCTTCTCAATAAACCCAATTATTCCGAGATAGCCGACTTCTGGCAAAAGATCGGTTAATCTGGTATATTTGGCACTCATTTCCCAAGCAGCTCACTTGTGTTTAACGACATCACATGTGCAAATAACCATTTCTTACCATCAGTGTAACAATCTTGACAAATTCTAAGGGTTCTTATTTTAGGCAGAAAGTTAAACTGAAAGCCTGACATACAGGAAGTTGTTAAAAATGTTATAGGTAGTCTTACCCTTCTCTCTTGTAAAAGCCATACCTAGGTTAAATTGGGAATTCAACCGCGAAAAGTAAGTAAATTGTAATGTTTGTCTGAACAGGACTTCAGACTACTTCTTCCGCTTCATTGATATTCTGTTTTGTATGACAGTCTGACACGCATTTGACATTTTTAAGAGGCAAACCTTTTTCGTCTTAAAGCAACTTTGCAGTGGTAATACAACTGGCCACGCCGCTATTCTGAACACAGTCTGGTCCGGACTCTTCTATGAAACATGGACTTATGTGGGCCAAATAGGGTAAACTCTTTCTGATTACCGTAGGCCGTTTCATGTGGCGAGAAGGGCGATAAAAAAAAGTCGTATCTTGGCTAAATGAAACCTTATATCTTCTTGGTTAACCACGCCGCTTTCTGTAAAGTCAAAAATAGCTCAAGACTGTCGCTCATGAGGGAAATTGCGGAGCTGTTCAATATACACCATTTCAAGATGTCGTTCTAAGAGTTTGATCTCTATCGTCAGACTAGACGTCAGCGCAACAATCGGTGGCCGCAATATCATATAGAGAAGTATGCAACAAATCCTGGCATATATTTTAACCTTTTTTTAATTATACGAGGAAGAGGAGAAGACTCGGCTTTCTAAATCTCTAAGACCTCTACTCCTATGATTCAACTGCAAGCATTGAAAGTCTTTTACGCTTTATAAGGGGCTCAAACGGGTTCAGCAGATAGATGAAATTTCCTAAATTATTGTGGTATCCCAAGAGACCTTATAACCTTCTAAGTGTTTTGGATTTTTGGCCGACAGCCACTGCAACTTAATGTTACGTAAAATAGAAACTAAAACCAATTGTTTGGATGTTTCAACTTTATATGTGACCATAGAGTTCGAGGTAAACAAACCCCTCAACTTGCAAGCCTCTCCAGTCAGCCTGGTCCTTAGCTAGCCGCCTCCAAACACTTTACAACGGTTGAGATCTGCTTCTACTTCGAGGAGGCGAGGTCTTCCTCAAATGCGTTTGGTCCTAGGGTTCAGACTCGCAAACCCTACAAGCCGGACCATTTATTTGCATACGTGGTGTTAAGCAGATTGCTGTCTCTGTAGTTGGCGCAGCTGAAGGGGTGTCCTTGTCGGCTTCCTTGTGGACCAGACGAACGCTTCACCTGATCAATTCTTAGAACTTTGTCAAGGCATATGTTCTCTACCAAGGTATCGCTATAGCTGTGTAACTGTCAGCAGTCTTCTTGGTCGTTAACTTCGATGCATATTGAAAGGAAGTTTTGTCTATCACCATCTCAATTTAATGGTTCGTTCACCGCGCTGATCACTCTGTAGAAATATGTAATGTTCTCATTACCGTCTGTAACTTTTGCAAAAAGTTTCCCCTCTTCATATCTACAGGGTTCTGCGAAGGATTTGCTGCTATGGCACGGTCTTGTTATCATTTCCGAGAATTGAAACAATCTCCTCGTGACCCTACTTTCTTTCTGCATCTCTTTCGGCTAGTTCAGCTTTATACGGCTTTCGTCTTGCTGCGTTTGCTATCCGACATTGTTGGTTAAACCATCGGTCTCGTGGTTAGGTCTTCAAAAACCGAACACATCAGTCGCTGCATGTATTATGGCATCCTGCCACCGGTGTCACTAGTCTTCTGCCCACGCGCTACTAGCTTATACTTATCCTAATATTAGTACAGAGAACGATGCTCTTTGTTTCGATCTTCATCTTCGCAATTGAATCACAGACTCCTTGGTCTGCGCATGCGCTTAGCATAACCTACCCCATCTTGGCCGTTGACTGTAAGTCTTTCTCAATAATTTTTTGAGACAGTGATACCAATTACATTGGGAACCCACTTAAGACTGTTTATCAGCGTCGAGCTCTTTGAGTTTTCCTTTTTCGGACCGCTCTTGTTTTAGACCTGTCCCCATAATTTTAAGCAATTCGCTTCAGTCCTTTTAAAACTGCCCAAATCGAATAATAGGTACAACCCTCAATCATGCTTTCACTATAAGCCCATCCACTTCTAGGCCGGTCCTTCGTTACTTAGTCACTTGCCATTTTAACTGCTTTAACTATGCATTGGGGGAATCTTCTCCACTCAGGTTGAGTTCAGTTCAGCAGTTCCACAGTCCATTATCAAGCTAAAAGAATAATGCACATCATCCAGTATTCAGACAATCAATCCTTGGCTCATTCCATTCTCAATTAAAGCAACATAAAGCTCCCTGCCAGAGAAGACGAAATACGAAACGAATTCCATGCAGATAAAGACGGATTGCAAAAACAAAAATCAAACCAAAGGTCATTTGTTGTATACAACACTCGTATCTCAACAGCACAAATCATTTAGGATAATCCTTAGTTCTCCAGTGGAAGATAAACATTTTGCGAACAAGACGAGCGAGAAAATCAACCTCATTTCGATCCATCAACATCGACTTCGAGTTGTTATATAAATATATAGCCGGTCGACAACGCCGCGCAATAATGGATGCTCTCTCGGTCTCTCTCTCTCTCTGGGCGGTATTCGGTATAATAGTTTTAGTTTCTGAAAGGCAGAGCCAAGTCGGGTCATAAATGAAAGCAATCGGTGTACAGAGCCATTCTGTGGTTCACCATTCAAGCACCGTTTCGCAGCGCATTCACTCATCTTAAACGGCAAATGTTCGGCGCGGTGGCTGTGGTGCGGGAGCCTTTTTGTGCGCGCCACTTTTGGTCTTTGGCATGGCTTTGGTCTGATTGTACTACACAAGGATGCCTTAAGGCGAATATCGTCGGTGGTTGTTGTGGCGCCTTGGTTTTCGTCGATGGAAAATAGTTCCATTGCTCCCACTTCAAGGAGCTAAGTCGACAGCGGGCCGCTGCTGGCGATGAACTTGAAACAGAACAAAAGTTGCCCCGAGCAGTTGAACAGTCGGAATCGTTCTCCTTTTTATCATATCACGCGCGTGAGTTTGAAACAAACTACACTCGATGTGGGATTTTTTTTTTTTGGTTTACCCCCGAAAGGGACAACGAACTCTTGCTCTCTCGCGCTCTGTGTGTGTCTGATGTCGAACATATAAAACAAATGGGCATATGGAATGGCGAAAGGGTTCTTCTTCCCTAATACGGTCAATGCCAATATGAAATTACGAACGAACGAACAACTACCAAGAAAGAAAGACAAAACAAAGACAATGCTAATGACTTCTGCAATCATTCCAAATGGAGACGGTTTTAAATTGGTCTCTTGGCCGTAGTTTATTTTTAGCGCATCCACATGGATGTGCTGTGTGTCTGGGCTGGGAATTAGTGACAGAGAAAAAGAATACAATTTAAGATGGAAACAGAAGGAAAAAACGTTTTTAACATTTTAATCAGAGCAGCGCGCTTGGACTAATTGCGTGCGAATGTCATTAGCAGGGGAAAGCGAAAGGGGTTTACTTGTTGAATGTAGTAGCTTGCGGCCGGTGGCACGACAGCAGAAGACGTCCACATCCACTGGAAAAAACCCCTTGAGTGTGATGAAGAGTTGGACTCTTGGCTGGGCAACTGGCGCGTGTTATGGGGGGCACTTTGGCCTTTACAAATATCCATGCTTAAGATGTGATTGGAATTAGCTTAGGATTCAAAGTGGCGATCAAAGTGGGGCTTATAACTTTTTTTGTACGCCTTTTTCTTTTGGCTGTCGTTGTGGCCTAAAAGAGGTCTAAGAGGCGAACCAACTCTTTTGTTGAGACACCTTCCTTTGCCTTTAGCACCGTCAAGGAAAGTAATTTTTTGTGGTCTTTTCAAGAAATTTGCAGAGAATTTTGTTTTCGGCCACACAAGTTCAGAAATTCCGCCTCGAGTGCCCTTTAAGAAAGCTCACCAGCTTTCTGAAGTTGTTTTTCTAACATTAGTGTTTTCTTTTAGTGAAAGACTTGAATAACCCTTTGGATTATTTTAGCCTTGAACTAGGTTAGGTTAGGTTAGGTAAGGTGGCTGTCTGGAAAGACACACTTAGACCAAAAAGAAGTAGGTCCTTTGTGATACCACATGATGAGGGGGGAAGAAATAGAAGGCCAGGGTAATATACTACACCGGGACATGCTGGTGGGTTCGTTGTTGCTGCCGAGTACTTATGGCGATTTACCTACGGCTGTGAGGGAGCCGGGGTGGTTTGTCTTTGGATCTGGAGAAGGGTGCCGATACAGTCTACCCCTTGCCCGTGAACCTCAGACGACCCCGAGTTAGACGATATGTCTTCGGATAAGCGATGGGTGACCGAAACAGTGTACCCTCCGCTAGTAATCCTCCGACCTCTCGTCCGAAAATTGACCAATAACTGTGAACTAGATCGGCCATTTTCTTTGCGATAACTAGCTAGGTGTTTAGTAAGCTTGGTCAAAGAGGGAGTGACCGGTCGACAGCTAGCCTACGGATAGGCGGGTGGTAACCGAAACGGTTGTACCCTCGCCTGTGTCCTCTGGTAACTTATCGAATAGAGTATAATTAAAAAGAGTTGTAGTGGTGGTTGGTGTAAGATAGGATCGAAGGGGAGACCGATGCAGTTACCCCTTCGCTGCCATCCATAAGCAAACCATCCAAATAGTAACTGATGGGGCCAGCTGCTAAGTTATTAAGATTATTGCAACCATTTGGTCTTGCTGATATATTTGCTGATTTTGCGTGTGTCTATGAGAGACAAGTCATTAAGGTCTACGAAAAAGTATTTTCCTAGGTGTGTTTTGCGCATATTTGCGAGAGCCGGGCAGGTACACAGAAGATGGAGAACGGTTTCCTCTTCCTCCTCATCCATGCAGCTCCTGCAGAAATCGTTGTAGGGGGCTCCTAATCTACGAGCGTGCCTACCTATCAGGCAATGTCCTGTTAATGCTCCCACTACGGAGCTGATTTTGTTTCTATTAATGGAGAGAAGTTTCTGAGTCCTTTTAGCATCCAGGTTTGGCCAGATTTGTTTGGATGTGGCGCAGGTGTCAATGCTGTTCCACCTGTTATTTGCGACCCTTATTGCCTCTTTAGATAGAAGGAATTTGATGGATTGTATGGGAGCGTACGGTTCACTATTGTTGTTCGAGTGAAGGCCGCTTCCTTGTCTGGCTAATTCGTCCGCTTTGCAGTTGCCAGGAATGTCACTGTGCCCTGGAACCCAACACAGGGTTAATGAACATCTGTCCGCAATCTCGTTCAGAGATTCCCGGCATTGTCTTACCAACTTGGATCTAGTTGTTGGTGAAATCAGGGCTTTTATTGCTGCCTGGCTGTCTATGTATAGAACGATAGCTTTTTCATCTATCGCAAACAAGGCAAGTCTGCAGGCTGCCTCACGTATAGCCATTAATTCAGCCTGAAAGACGCTACAGTGGTCTGGAAGGCGTAGGGCAACGTTGATATCGGGTGATGGAGAATAGACTCCCGCACCCGTGCCCGTCGCCATTTTGGATCCATCTGTGTATACTTCAATTGCAAAGTTGTTACCTATTGTGCAATTCACCCATTCGGAACGTTCTGGGATTATTGCTCTGTATTTAATGTTAAAGTCCTCAAAAGGAATAGTATAATCCGTTATATTTGGGATTGTATCAGGAAGAATATCAGTATGGCCCATATGATAGTTGGTCCATTTCTGAGATTCTCTGAGTCTTAAGGCCGCCCTAGACGCGACCAGTTTCCCGTAGATGTCAACAGGAAGAAGGTGTAGTATTGTGTCTAAGGCGGCCGAAGGGGTGGATCTGAGAGCCCCCGTGATGCATATGCTGGCTGATCTTTGTATTCGTTCCATAGATCTAGAATTGTATTTTTTCTTTAGTGCGGGCCACCAAACCAAGATTCCGTAAAAGAGAATTGGTCTGACTACTGCAGTGTAGAGCCAATTTGTTACTCTAGGCTGAAGGCCCCATTTTGGTCCTAGGGCCCTCCTACAAGTATGGATAGCAACCGCAGCTTTCCTTGTGCGGTCCTGAATATTAAGCTTCCAGTTAAGCTTACTGTCTAGAATAATGCCTAAATATTTAGCATGATTGCTGAATTTTAGCTCCTTGTTTTTGAGTTTTGGAGGAGTTAAATTGGGAACTTTGTACCTGTTTGTGAACAGGATTAGATCTGTTTTAGATGGGTTAACATCTAGTCCGACTGAATCCGTCCATTTAGCTAACTTATGGAGAGCGGATTCCATGAGGTCTCTAATTGTGTTAGGGAATTTACCTGATATAGCGATAGCGATGTCATCTGCGTAGGCTATTACTTTGCAACCCATGTTGCTCAGGATGGTGAGTGCATCATTAACTACTAAGATCCAAAGCAGTGGCGACAACACTCCCCCCTGGGGTGTTCCCCTGCACACTGACCGTTTGGATTGGCAGCTCCCTAGTTCCGATAGGATCACTCTGCTGCTAAGCATGTTTTCTATCCAGACGCGTAGGCTGCTGTCAACCCCTAGTCTATGGAGTGCGTTGGAGATTCCTTCTGTTTTGACATTATTGAAGGCGCCTTCAATATCTAGGAAGGATACCATCACAAACTCTTTTATTGAGAGCGATTTTTCAATGGTAGCTACTAGTGAGTGTAAAGCTGTCTCCACAGAAAAACCCTTGCGATAGGCGTGTTGGGAATCTGATAGAGAGTTTGCTGTTAGATTCTTACGAATGTGAGCATCAATGAGTCTTTCTAGTGTCTTCAAGAAGAAGGAGGAGAGACTGATTGGCCTAAGGTCCTTAGGCGAAACATGTGAGGCCTTGCCACACTTAGGTATAAAGATTACTTTAACCCTTCTCCATGAAGCAGGAGTGTAACCGAATTTGAGGCAGGTTCGGAAGATCACTACAAGCCAGGGGGTTAGAATTTCTATAGATTTCTGTATTTCTACTGGTGTTATATTATCTGGTCCAGGAGATTTATACGGAAGGAAGCTGTTGACGGCCCAATAGATATTGCGGCTGTTTACAATCTCGACCGGTGATTCCTGGGCCGAGTAGTTGGGTAATGCTGATGGAGTATCATCTATTGTATTACCAGGGAAGTGTGTGTTCAGGAGAAGATCCAGAGTCTCCTCGTTGGACGATGTCCAATCCCCGCAGGGTTTTTGGATAAAGCTAGGCATAGGTGGAGATTTGGAAATTATTTTCCTTAGCCTGCTCGAGTCGGTAGTGCTCTCTATGTTACCACAGAAGAGTCTCCATGACTGCCTTTGGGCTTTTATAATCTCTGCCTTATATTGCCTCAGACTGATTTTGTACGTGTCCCAGTCTATTTGTAGTCGAGAGGACTTGGCTAAATTGAAGCATTTCCTACTTGCTTTACGCAACATTGATAAATGAGCATTCCACCACGGTGGTTTGCTCCCTTTTCTGTGTCTACTGATCGGACAAGCTCTTTTAAAGGCTTCATTCATCGAATTGGTGACACTGTCAACCATAAGATCAATGTCCGATGGTGAGTTTGGTTGATTATCTAGGTTACCGAGCTTCTGCTGTAGAAGGGAATTATAAACCTGCCAATTAGTTCTCTTGGGATTCCGGAAAGTTTCAAGTGGAGGTTTAATGAGGTCAATGTTAAATTGGATATAACGGTGGTCCGAGAAAGAAACATCCCTAGAGACCTGCCAGTTGCTTATTATTAGTTTAGGAGAGTTAGTAGCCAGAGTGATATCTAAGACTTCCTGCCTAATCCTATTGATAAAGGTAGGTTCTGAACCTTTGTTACATACTACGAGATTGGTTGTCATAATGTAATCAAAAAGACACTCACCCCTGTTATTTATGCCGCTGCTGCCCCAGAGGGTGTGATGAGCGTTGGCATCCGCGCCCACCACGAGGGGAGTGTTGTCTTTCTCAGCAGCTTCTGCCATTCTACGCACATTTGTTGCTGGGATGGGCCCTGTATCATCGTAGGGCATGTAAGCGGCTGATAATCTTAGCTTGTTGCTGCACGTGTCTATCTCCACACAGACAAAATCCGGATCACTGAAATTGGGTATAAGGCGAGCTTTTAGACTGTTCTTTGCCAATATACAGGATCTAGGTTTACCTTCGTTTTTTATGTAAAATAACGTATAGTTCTTTGCCCTTAGTCCAAGTATGGTATTCTTACCATCCACCCAAGGTTCTTGGATGAGGACCACGTCTTCTCCGCCCGTTAGCAGGCGAAGCAGTAAGTTAGCTGATGCTATTTTGGAGTGATGGAGGTTAATCTGTAGCAGTCTTAGCATTATTGCTGACTGATACGGACGCCTCTATCACTGTCCTGTTGCTTTCCTCCGAATCAGAAGAAAGCTCGTCGCTGAGGTTGATCAAGGGTGTGCCGTCGCTGGTCTTGCTGCCATCCGTAGCAGCTGGCTGCATTGCAACAACCCGATATCCTTCCTCTACAGAGGCGGGAGAGGGACCGTCTAGTTCGGCATCCAGGCCGAGGTTAGTCAGCGTGGATACCACACCTGACAAAAGTCTCTCTTCCTTCTCCTGAACTCTGAGAACAAGCTCGTCCATGCCGTAGGAGAATTTATATCCCCTACTGCTAAGCAGATCGAGTGATTCCTTGTTCATGAGGAACGATACCAGCCTGCCTCTTTCTTCCGGTTCCCCGGCTTTAATAATCTTCCAATTGCTCGTTGGTAGATCGGGGTTTTGTAGACGAATCAGCCTAAGGATATCCGCTTCCGTTGATGGTCCTGGTGGTAGCCAGACACGACCTTTGGGGCGGACGGGTATATCGCTCCAGTGCATCACTTGGAGCCCTGCGTTGGTCCACAACGGTTTGATTTTCGGTACGGTTGATTTGAGAAAATCTACCGCACTGCTATTCTTGCATTTGACAAGTTTAACGCCACTGGAGAACCAGCCACCATCCACGAAGGACGGCGGTTCTGCCGAAGAATTTCCGTCCAGGAATTTTAAGACTTCTCCGGCTAGAATAGCTATGAGCATCAACCAGTTCTCCCCGCTCATTTTCCCTTCGTCATTGCCGTTGTCGTAAATGCCGTAGAGCATGTTGTCTTTCACGACCTCATTGAAGGGTCTGTGTGCCGTATCAGCATTCTTAGCCTTCTTTGAGGTCGCGGAAGTTTCCTCAAAAGATCTGGGTCGCTTGGTCGTTAAGACTTTTTTGGCAGGAACTACCGAGGGTCTTCCCGAAGCAGGAAGATTTTTCGGGTTGCCGCAAACTGATGTGTGTACTCCTGAGACAGGAGTGGAAGATTTTGTAGGTCCTTCCCTACGAAGAGGGGGTCTCTTCTTAGGGTTGGACTTACTAGGGCCGCTTGGAGGTAAGGACGGTTGGGTGGCGTTACTTGAGGAGGGATGCTGCGAACCCGAAGCAGGTTGGCTTGTGTCCCCCTTCAGAATTTCGCCAGCCCAACGAATCGTGTCCCTGTCCTTTTGATCCCAGGAACTGTCTGGTTTCGCCAGGACTGCGGCAAGTTTATGTTTTGCTGCACGTATTTGTTTATGTCTTATGGCGCTCGGTGAGGTGTTTTTCCCGCGCCAAACATGCGACGATGCAGCGTTGAGTTGTCTGGATTCCGCATCCGAAACAGATGCGCCAGCGGATTTTGAATCCGAGTCAGACGGGATTGTGGAGTCATCGTCGTTGTCGGAAGTCAGTTTCCTATATTGTGTTAAGTCGTTGTCCTTGTTCATAGCCTGAAGGTCCGTTTTGTTGTTGTTGTTGTTGTTTGGTTTTTTGTTTTGAATGTCCATAAAAAATTCCCACGAGTAAGCCGGTGAAGAATGGTCCACCCCAACATAGCCGGTTCTGCTGGGGTAAGGCACTTGGATACGACAGGCCCTGCCAAGGCACCTGAAGGAGCTCGTATACGACTGATCATAAAACCCTCAGCCTTTCATCCCTGGGCACGGTTTGAATAAAACGCTCACACCACCACTGGAATTGGGTTGACTATGTTTTAGCTTCGGTTACCCTCCTCCGGAGACCTTACAGTATGGGAGACCCTGCTGCAATCGCCCTCCGGTATCAACAGGTACCTACTAAGCATCCACACCACGGCAAGGTACATAGTCGAAGATGGATGAGCCTTGAACTAACTCTACAGTAGACTAGTCGAGATTGATGTCGCAACTTGTTTTAGCCCTAGATCTTGTGTTCAGTTTACCCTGAATTTAAGCCGGCTCTAGCTAGTTCTTCAGCACTGGTTGACCGCAAAACCTATGGTACCTAACACGGTTATAGCTGACCAAAGCTTGAGGCCAAAAAGTTCATTAACTTTACTGCTCGGCTTTCCCCAAAGATATACATTTTTATATATGTTTAAGGGAAGAGCTCTAAGTCACGGAGTCGTTGGACGCTATTAGGTCCAACGACTCTATTTCCCACTCTTCCCAAATCTTGAGGTGTCCCATAAAGTACGACCTACTTTACTTTAGCTGACGCAGTCAGTCTGGGGTGGACCACGATTATAACCAGCAAGCCCCTCTAGACAGCTAGGTTCCTTGTTGCCTCCACTAAAAATACATTCACTAACATCAAGTTTGTCATTAAATGTACTGCTCAACATGGCTACAAACTGAACCGAATATCTAACTTACTTATTTAGGTGGCGCTACAATCCTGTTGGACCTGGGCCTCGATGAGAACGCCTCTCCAGTTAGCTTGGTCATTGCCTCTTTATTTCAGTTACCCATTCCAAGTTGGTTGCCCGCCTTTTAAGGTGAGGTCTTTTTCTACTGGCTTGGAGTCGAAGACCCTTGAGCCGGAGCGCTCGTATCGTTTTGATATACGAGTACATATCCCACCAATCTCAAACGACTGATGCGAACATTCTTTAACTAAGTCAATTGAATCAACTAGAAAATACACGCAAACGTGATCGACAACTTTACGAAGAAGATGAAGAATATTCATCTTTAGGTGTGTCCAAGCTTCAGCTTTAGGACCGAAGATCACTTGAAGAGTCTGTCTTTCAAAAATTTGTACGTGGTTTTTATCCGTTTTTGACAAAGTTAAGGCTTCTGCGCCATACCAGCAGAGATATGCTGGTCCTGGTCCTGGAAGATGCCTTCTTACCCCGAATCAGCGACTGTCCCGAGTAATTGTTCGCTTGATCGATGAGCCGCTGTTATTTTGCGAGGTTATAGTAGAGACCGAGCAGTCTGTATCTACTTCGAAGTTTGAGTTACATCTGCATCTGGATATTTTTTCTTCGATGGTTCTTAGTCTCCGAATTGAGGGTATTGGAAATTGCTCGAACTTGTTATAAAGGCGCTCGTTTACCCCTCTAACAAGGTTCTTTATCAGCCGTTGTTTCTGCTCACCGGCTTAATTTTTGATCACAAAGGGCGTTTTCTATAACAGGGTCTCCTCTTAATGCAACTGTCTGTCTTGGACAGTTTTCTTTTGCTGTTTCCGAGCACAGCATAATTGAGGATTGCTAGTAGAGCAGTAGTAGCACCCATTGATGTGATATATTTTTATCAGCGGAGGTAACCAGGGATTTGAAGGGCTTTACACTCTCACCACCATTCCGTCATCGCCAAAAGTAGTAATTTTCACCCTTCTGGTCTTAATTTGTATATCCTCCTCCTCTTTCTTGGAAAAGCAGGGTTCAGAGTCCGTAAGGTGAAAACGTTGAAACGTTTTCGTGGTCACGAATTATTTGCTCTAAGTTGCAGAAGTAAATTGTTCGATTCTCCTTACAGAACCTGGCCCCTAGATGGCCTTTCAACTGGCGGCTTAGAGCTCCATGACCTGTGCTAACGTCGCATTTATTATTTTGGTTTTTATCATCAATTTGGCTTAGTAGCTGGTATACAGGGCTTTTGATTGGCCGAATCAGGTTTAACCCTCGGAGAGACATATTTATACTAAACTTGTAACACCTCTAGCTAGCGTCCGCGTAGCTTCTCAATTAAGCAGTTCGGTGACCGCATAAGATTGAAGGTAACTACTTTTCGTTCAGAAAATTAAACCCAGGCCCTAAGCCTGTCCTATAGTACTGTGCGTGCTTTGCATCGTTAAATATCTGAATGAAAAATTTTACACTAGCACCCTGTACAGATCCCCTCATGATAGAACTGAGATGTTCTAGCAAAAATCCCTCATGAGTATCACATCAGAATGAACTTTGCTGTACTCTTGATCATATCACAAAGCCGTCTGTATCTACACACTTCTGTGGAATAACTATAATAAAATTATGCTGGCTTAAACAAGGGCCAACAAAATTAATGAAACTCCTCTTAAGCTCTGTCAAAATTTCAAATTGGCGGAGTATCCGTTTTCAATAAAAGTACACTTTCGTTTAACCAGATTAATCTCACATTATCCAAATATAGTTATCACTTAAATGCATTCCTCTTTGTAAATGATTTTTAAAGTTATTGACTGCCACAGATCCTATTAAGTCAAGTTACATAATTTAGTATAGTTTGGCTTAAGCTGGATTACTGCCGTACAAACCTTTTGTAGTTCTCACTTTAATGTTGGTCATAGCTCCATGACTTCAAGAAGAAGTACTTTCTTAATGTTCTTGACTAGACTAAGTTGAAAGCGTCAACTTACATGAGATTATATGAGCTTAAGTTAGTGTCAAATAGAAGAAAATTCACTTATGCTTTTGAAACGGACCACTATGCAATCTGCTTCTATGCAATCGCACACACTGGCTTAAGTTGAATTAATTAGATGAACTATAGCGTCCAGATTTTCAAAGGCGAACTATTTTACCAAAGCTAACCAGTAATTTCTAGTTCAGGCATTTCAAGCCGCAAACTCTCCATTCCTCTGGTATTTTTATTGCCGCCCTTTATAAAATTCAATTGGTATCTCGTTATGACCGTGACAGCTTCTTGGAGGAAAGAGTTGGCCTCCACTCTGTTCTTCTTTAGATCGATCACCTACATACAAAGGCAACAGCATCGCATTCAAATTCTTTAAATTGTTGATCATGCACAATTCTCTTTCTGACAATGTTCAGCTAATTAGGCGAACACGGATTTATCGACTTCAATGACCGCGGCAGCCCGCTTTCACGCGGAAATTCCACATCGATTGCTGATTAAATAAAACGACCGAGCAAATCCCAGAAATGTGTCACCATTCCTCTTCGCTCTTCGGGTGGCCACCACGCAGATGTGCATCGCGAAATAAATCCCCGCCGGGATTGACTCATTTGCATATATCTACACCGACTCGCAATCGCACAATAAATTCTCCAAACACACACACACACGAAATGGTGTCGTCTCACCGCTAAGTGGAATAGAATTGTGCATAACTCCTGCGTATCGGTAGTCTTCAATAAATTCCTCACCACATCCTCCCAGGTCGCAGCGCCAGCGCATCGCAGCCTTAAGACATTCCACCAGGTGTGTCATTAAATATTTGCCCATCACATTGAATCAAAGACCCGAACACAATGACGACGACGCACGGCGCGCTGGGCGCCTCGTCGTGTCTTATCTGTCGCCTCCCCGCAGACGAGTCTTTCAAGTTTCCCGCCACATGTAGCACAATCGCACGCATCTAATGGAGACATGCGAGTGCTGGTGCTGGAAGATCGTTTTCTCAAGTTCATGCCGCGCGCGTGGTGCGGAACATCATCATAATTTGACGTGGATGATGGCTCCACGTCAATGCCGGTGGTCAAGCAATGGTATAATCGGACTCGGAGGAGATTGCCGAGATTAATTAGCCGAGAGTTCTGCGAATGCTTTACGGGGTCACTCACCCGCCAAGGTGGTCATTTCGTGCAATTAGCCTCGAGTTGTAAACATCAACAACTTTTTTTTTTGTTTAAATTTAATTTCAAGCAAATAAGTTTATGCCTCCGAGTTCCCTGGAGCCTCATCCTAGCCCGAGGTCGGAGTAGATAACATTTTAAATGCAAATCAATGGCAGCACTTGCCGGCTGAATAAATCATGAAATTCATAGCTGGCAAATGTAAATTGGAAATTCTAATTTGGGATGTGGCGGCTGCTGGAATGGAAGTTCCAGATATATGAGACTGGGAACGAGTGGAATTTCTAATAGGGCTGCGTCCAAGTAGGCAGATGCTGTGCTCTGTGTCGTTCAGCCCAAGACATGTGTCATATATAAACATTTGTAAACAGTTGATGTTTGCGTGCGGACTAGGACGGAACCGGTTTACCAAGGACTAGAGCTCTAGAAGTGGGTATTTTATTTAAATGGCGTTCCTGTGCCCCTGTGTGTGTGTTTTGAAAGTTAATGGGATACAATTGCTGAAAATGGAGTTACTCCGAACAAAAGGACTGCCATGCGAAGAGGAAACATATTTGTGATGTGAGACGACCCTTGTTCGCAACAGGATGTATATTTTACACGAGAAATAATGAATGCTTGCCACAAGTTACAAAATTACATTTTGATGAGGGCATACTCTCACTACAGAGGCACACATGTCACTAAGCAAAGTAGCTACGTGCTTGGTAGAACTTGGAAGAAATGGCAAGCAAATAAATACATCCCTATACAAGGGTTGCAAGTCGTATATGTTCGGTTTGAGGAAGTGCTTAACCACTTGACCCTTGGTTTGAAAAATCCTTCTTCTTATGTGGATGCATGTGGGGGCAATTTCTTGCGTAATGCAATTGTTTCCGGTACCGTGGGTAATGATGATGGGGGTGGGGACCAGTTGGATGATGTGTAGCGTGTGTCAATTGAGGTTTTTCTATTTCTGTTCTTGCAATAATAATAATAGCGAGGGGTTTCATGTTTAACCCTCGGAAAAACGCGCATTTTGCGCTTTTTTTTTCTGCTGCGCCACCTATCGGAAAAGGCTGACAAACATCCAAACTGCCTTGGAAAGCTTCTCAATTCAGTTATTGTCATAAGGATCGGGATATTCTATTCCAGTTTTTTGTTTGACGAAGGTATGCATTAATTGTAGAGATGGCACGTCTTACTCTACAAAAAGCTAAAGTCTCTTCAAACACCACATCCTGACATTTCTGGCCGGGATAAGGTGTTTGATTTTCTTTCATCGAAATTGCCACGCCTCAATGTCCAATCCTGCCTAAAATTTACTAAGTCCTTTATACAGACAATACACATCAATGTTCCAAGTTTTACAACTTTATCTGCCATAAACGTGGAGAAATAGCGGTTTGATTGTTATTTTCAGTGTGAAACGTGCCACGCCTCTTTTTGCGTAATTTTTTTTAACCGCGCAGGGAGTTTTGCAACTGTACCTGCTATAAGTAGCCAATATATGGCGGTTTTGAGTTCTTTTCGTTTACCAAGGTAACGTCCTAAATGCAATTGCTATATGGGATATGTAACGCCCCCCAATCCGAAAGTCTTCTTATGGTGGTATGGATATTCTCAAAACACCCACCGATGTTCGACTGCCGTGGTTGTCAGATTGCATAAAGATTTTGGAATATTAGTGGGCAAAGACATTTCCAAAGACGAGGCGAACCGGAAGTTTAGAAGAAGAAGCTTCATCACACTCAGGACTATTTTAACTTTTACTGTGGTCTCGGTTCATTCTCTCTTGTAAGTTCTGTACACTCGAGGATTCATGTGATTTTCATCAGACGGTTCAATAATTCCCCACATAAGTAGTGCAATTTAGTAAGTTTCCTTAGATTTGAACAAGTCCAAGCTGGACTTGATTTCCCAGATGTCGCACTGGCTGCTTCGACGGCTTTTCGCAGTCCATTTTTGTACATAAAAGTGGAGAACCTATTCCGTCTCTGTTGCTGTTGGCGTTGTTCTCATAATGGCGGTGTGCGGTGATGTATGCAAGTCTTCGTAGATTCACTTGATTGGGTTTACTACGCGTTTAATTGATGTACGCGGGCTGAGACTCTTGCACCACTTTCCTCCAAGTTCTCCAGTATCCGCTGAATGGTGAGCTCGAAAAGACGTTCATTGCAATCGTATATAAAACATATATTAAACATGCTGAATAAAAGGAGCAGTTAAGTATTTTTTTTAAATATTGTTACAGTGAACTGTCAAAGTTCTATCATAGCAATTGATTTCATTTACCTGTCGTCTTGAAGTTCTTTTTCGTAACCCCTTAGACTCCAGCCCTAGGCATCTGAACTTGATGCCTTCTGCACAGGCTCTTTAAGGCCATTAAAATCTTAAAGACTCAGGATGTCGGGAACATTGCCTAAGCTAATCGTAAAAATAGCACTTGATACATTTTTGTCAGAGCTTGGGCGCTAAGTGTTTTAAAAGCCAGAGCTTCAATCGACTTTTTCCGCGCAAATTTTGCCCCTCATCCTAGCCTAGTCTCCATATAGAAGGTTAACGTCGCCGCTTGCCAATTGGCAATTTCAAAGGTATTCCCCTTCATCATTTGACGTTCGTCACACTTTCCCACAGCCTCACTCGGATCGCTGTCAGATGTCAGATTACGTGTATATGCACGGTGATGCGACGCGCTAATCAAACCCAGTTCGCGCAAACAAATTCTCTCCCAATAACTGCGAACGCACACTTTGCATGCTAATTGGTTGTTGACTACGTGCGCGCACCCGTTCCGCCGCACACCACCTGCATCACCTGTGTTGCTACCGCAAAGCGACGACCTTCCTTCGGCTATTGTTTTACCATCACCTTATGTGCCTAGACGTAGACGTCGTCGTCGTCGTCTCCCACCTGCATATTCAAGGGACGTGCTCACAAGGAATAACCAAAGTCAAGTCTTGAGGTCTGAGGTCTTGAATTTCGTACACAACACATTCCATTGCGATGCCATTACCATCCACACATACGCACTTTGGCGTTTGGCGTTCCCCACCCGCAAATCTCGACGCTTGACCTCAAGAATCTCATTGCGAACCGCGAAGTGTCTTGAATTACCGTGTGGTGTGGCGCTCTCCCTCTGTATATCTATCCCTCTCTCGGTCTCATGTCTGCGATAAAGCCTTTACAATTCAGCTACTGGAGCGAAGCTGCTCTCAGAGGTTCGTTCAGCAGCAGCGCTATGACTGTCACTGCCAGTAGTGAGTCGATCGGTTAATGCTGCGGTGTGTGGTTTTCATCCCATCCGCGTTTAAAGAGTTCTGTTTGTTCCCTCTTCGGCCGTCGTTGTCGTCGCGTGTGATTATACCGATTGTTTGGTGGGATCACACTTTCAAGTTGTAGCGTCGGGTGTCGCGCACGGAAGTGCTGCCAGAATCAGATACTTTTGGTTTTGAATCGAATTTGTATCTATTTAGCAAGCAACGAATATTAATAACAAATTAGAGTCAGTCAAGTGCAGGCTGTGATTGTTTTAATGGACAATTCGTTTCGTTTCCTTCGTTTCGCGTGTGTGTTTGGTTTGCAAATTGAAATTAATTGAACGGAACGAGGCTAATTGCGTTCGTGTCCAAGTGTCTTTATGTGTGTGCATGGTGTACTTCTGTCATCCTTTTATATGGAATGCATATGTGCATTGCGTTTGTGATGCAAACGAGGAAATAAAAGGATTCGCCCAGTGACATTGAAGCGGGATATACCTAGTGTTATCTGCAATGCAGATTATGAGAAATATCTGCAAAAAGGTAGGTTACTCGTGGAAGATTCGACTTTAGTCGTTGTATGGAAAGTGGTTATATTTTTGTTGGGGAAATTTTGTAGGTGACGCATAGTTGTTGATCATTTGTAGTTTAAAGCTAAGCAGTCTCAAAGAATTCAAATCGTGTTTGGATGATTGGTTCCTGGTTTCGTAATAGTTTGTCACCTGCAGACAATTCATTTGCATAGACGGTTAGCTCAATTTTTGATTAACAATGGGAAGGACTTTGACATTGACAGTCCATGAGGCGGTTGATTTTTATATGCTGTGAGTCATTTAGCATTGGCTAGCAATACCATCATAACCATCAATCACTTTTGGTTGTCTGATGGACGGTGGCGACTTTGTTAGATATGTTTGACATAGTCAGTAGTTATTAGGAAAACTTGTCAAGTTGGACCCAGCATTATGATGGTAGTGGCTTTAGTATCTGATGCATATCTGGTCAGCCCATTTTTGACCCGTTTCTGATCCTCGTATGTTGATTTTTGTAATAGCTTCCCAAGAAGTTGTTATTATCTACTTCTCTGGCAACTTAACTGATGATTAACCCTGACAAATTGGGAGGCGCTACATTGCCAAGTCTATGTTGAACACAAGAACCGAGCAAAAATGTTTCTTACGGGTAATTTTTTAAGCGTCTCCGTTTCAAATGGTCCATTCGGAAGGTTCAATTTTGCATCAAATCTTCGAGCATTTCGGCCTATATTCCACGAACTACGCGTGTTATGTTATCCTGTAAGGCTTCAATCGTGTTCGGCTTGTCCACATGGACTAACGACTTTACATAACCCCACAAGAAATAATCAAGAGGCGTTAATCGCATGATCTTGGCGGCCAACTCACAGGGCCATTTCGAGAGATAAGCTGCTTACCAAATTCATCCTTCAACATTTCCATTGTTTCACGAGCTGTGTGGCATGTGGCACCGTCTTGATGAAACCCAATGTCAACCAAGTTTAACTCGCGTATCATGGCTCGATATCGTTCGCTGTTGACGGTAACGTTTGTTCCACGGTCGTCTTTTTCACACAGCACGAATTATTATAAAAAATTTCAATAATTTGCAATCGTTGCTCGTTTGTAAGTCTTTCCATGATTAAATGGCAGAGTATACTGAAAATTTTTCACTTTGACAGATGACGTTTGGACGCCATCACTAACAAGTGCTGCCAACCTGAAAAACTTAATTCTTAAAAAGGCACCCTTTATTACACCGTTGAGGTGTGTTAAATAGCTCGTAGGCAGTTATTTTGTTGGAGCTCTAAATCTTTGTTAGTCCTCTATCGGTAGTTTGGAATAATATCTACGTCAGCTGTTCAGACTATCTAAAGGGTTTTTCAACAGCAACGCTACAAAAGTAGAGCGACAGGGACAGCAAACGACGCCGAATTTCTTGCCGCCGCTCTTTTCACATTTCTCTTCAGTAAGGTTTGCCATTTCATGATGGAAAGATATACGAGCCAACAACGAGTCGAAATTATTAAAATTTACTACCGAAATTCGGAGTCAGTGGCCTCAACGTTAAGAGCGCTACGTCCAATTTATCATCTTCAGCGATGAGGCTCATTTCTGGCTGAATGGCTTCGTCAATAAACAAAATATGCGGTATTGCTCAGGCAGCAATCCACACGCACTCCATGAGTCATCATTGCATCCCGAAAAAATTACGATTTGGTGTGGTTTATGGGCCGGCGGCGTCATTAGGCCGTACTTCTTCCGTGATGATCAAGTCCGGCACGTTACTGTGAATGGGAATCGCTACCGTTCAATGATAACCGAATATTTTTGGCCCAAATTGCATGATATGGACTTGGAGGACATGTTGTTCCGACAGGACGGCCCCACAAGCCACACAGCGAATGTCGCAATCAATTTATTGGAAACCGAGTTTGGAGAACGTGTTATCTCTCGAAATGGTCCAGTCGCTTGGCCGGCTTCGGTCGTGCGATTTGACGCCGTTAGACTATTTCCTGTGGGGCTACGTCAAGTCTATGGTCTATGCCAACAAGCCAGCGACGATTGATGAACTTCGTACGAATATCGAACGTGAAATTGCAGCAGTATCGGCCGATTTATGCTTGAAAACCGTCGAAAATTGGGTTCAGCGTCTGGACTTCTGCAAGCATGCCCGTGGTGGCCATGCAAAAAAAATTGAGTTCCATACATAATGGCATCGAACGTACTTTCACAGGAATAAAGAATTTCATTGATATCCAAAACCGTTTTTGTTTTATTTAAAAAAACTTTTGTAGTGCTCTTATTGAAAAACCCTTTACAAACAGCGCATTACAACTTGGACAATCTTCAAAACAGTTCCGTAGACTAGTTCGCTTACTGAAAATGGCCAATGTCTGATTGGTGTCAAGATTCTCCGCGGCAGTATTCTGAAGAACTTTTATACTAACACTAGGGCTAGATATTTTTTCTAAATCTCCCCAAATTGACACGTTTTTTGCTGTACCACCTAGTGCATATACGTTAACAAGAGGCGACAAAAGGGACCCCTGAAGAAGTCATATGCTCCCAAACAGAGCGTGTAGGTACAGAAGAACCTTCCATTTCGTTCTACTGCAGTTTGCTCCAAAGCTTACCTTGCCAAATCTAGTTGTTCGCCTTCTCTATAGGTATGCATAGGTAAAGATTGTACATCTGATTGGTTGTGTTCCTGCCTTGAAAAAACCGTACTACGAGTACTTATCGCCCAACTTTGATGTGACAACAGCTTTTCTTTAAGCGATTTCTTCCTTTAATTTAGATGGGAGAGCTTTTGAACTTCCTCTTTTGACAACTCATCCATCCCAAAGAGTTTGCACCTTCTTGAAATCACATTCAATTCAGAAAAATCGCAAGATCAGCTTTCTCGAAGTTAGATTGCCTATGTAAAGAAAAGAGGTACATCAGTCCAAACCGGATTCTCGTTCTCTAAAAATCTCTATGGAATTCGCCCACAAAATAACTACTATACCCTGCCACAGGCGCACGGAAAACTAATCGCTAACCTACGCCTAATCTGAAGGTGATCAGGGGACCTTTACGAATATATTCCTCAAAGGCGACACACGGGCCTAATGGAAAACAAGCAAAACAACCTTTCACACTAGAGCTACATACCAGCAGGGCCGCCGACATTGGGGAAAGGGGGGGAACTCGCTTCCTTAACTACTACTACAACAATTTCGGTTTAAAACTAAAACCTATCTCCAAACATCTCGTGGTCTTGATGAAGGGTTGTAGGTTCGCCTTTCGCGGGAAAAGTATTGAAAACAAAAAATAAACCTACGGACTTGAGCATTTCCGTCCGAAATCCACTTCGGCAGATTTGAAAACTTTGAGCGATTTCATCGCAAAATTGGCGTTGGATCCATCTCCTCAGTGCCACTACGTATACCTACTGTTCTTCTCATTGAAAATAAACGCACCATCTTTGGTTTTGACTCCTTTTATGATGTTCCAAATCCTTCCTCTGAGACGAAGAGTGTAGTCTGCTGGAACAACTTGCTTTTAAATCTGTGATAGCAATTTAACCGAAATCCTGGTTCTTTTCAATGACAAGTTTTTGCCATCTTCTAGTACTAGTTACGAGCAGGTCTTCTTTTTCGCTCTGAAGGTTTCATCAACTTATATATTGACCCGCCTTACTCCTCCAACGTTTGCTTTAAAGACTGCTGTTGAAAACGCCATTCTTCCTTTAAATTCAGTTGGAATGTGTTCAAAACTTTGTGTAATAAAAAGTTGTCTGTAATTGAAGCCATCTGCAATATCGTCCCTTCTCTAAATCATGGTTTCTCCATTGCATCCTTACACTTGCCTGAACATTGAATCCACACCTGTAACCTTTTTAAGGTCAGCTTCAACTTCGCCGAAGAGGGTTGTATACCACATGCCTTCACTTGAGCTACAGCTTAAGTCGGTCTTTTAATCTTAAGCTTAAGATCGCAGCTGTGTCTGCGAAATTTCAGTTCTATATTTTTTCTGCTATTTGGGACTTGTGATTATCCTCGCTGTCATTAAAGGTACCGCTCCATCCATCATCTTAGTCCATTGTTTTAAATCCATTTTGCTCTCTTGAAGAGCCCCTTAAATATTTTTAGTCGGTTTTTAAAAGCCTCCGTAACAGACTCTAGGTTTGTTGCTGTAAGTCCACTTATGCACACCTAACTATTTATGGGAAGCTCGTAGCCGTTTCATATGAAATCCGGCCTTCTGTCGAAATTGACAAACCGATCGAAAGGGACACACTTAGCCACTTGCTTTAAAATGTGTCTCAGTTTGACATTTGGCAACATGCGAGGTTTCTTTTTTTTTACCATTTTGCCGTCTAGAGTGTGCATATCCTATGGGTACGATGGGACTCGATATTTGAAAATCAAGATTCGTATCAGGACTTCCATCAGGGTAACTCCAGCTTTGTCGGAATTCAAAAAGATGACATTCGGAGGTCAGTTTAGTAAAAGAGGTATTTTTTCCAGTTCACAAATCAGAGAGGACATAGTAGCGAAAAAGAGGACTGTCCTCTCAAAAAGTGGGCGACCACGAGGTGTCGAGGTGGTCAAAGTTGCATGAAAAGGCCTATTGAAATAAGGATTAATTGATTGACATATAAATCTGTTTTGTGCTCAAACGCCTTTGGACGCTTCCTCTTCACATCAATCTATCCGCATGGTTGGGGATCGAACCACAAACCTTCCGCCACTTACTAGACTTTGTCATTGAACCCAACTATGTATGTCCAACTCTTTAATGCTTCACAACCGCACCGCTCTTGTGATGCGGACATGCTGCCATACTATCTCGCATTAATTACGAAATTGGATTTTCTACGGGAGTGTTGTGTATTTCGGCAGGCTCCTCATACCGCCCCCTTTGGATGAGCGACTACCGATTGCTTGATTGCCTCGCATGGCAGCGCGGCAGGAGAATGTCAGCGCCGCGTATGCTGAAGTCGAATTAATTACACCGAAATAAATCCTTTCATTTATTTCCTCCTATATACGGTCCTGGCCGCGTCGTATTTAAAGGTTTCCATTGTGCATGGTTTGGCGCGCACGTTGCACTTTGATTTAATGAAATTCATTCACTCGGCCTACAAAGATCAAATTAGTGGCTGAAAACATTCCCTCATCCGCAATGCTGGCACATCAGTCGGATGGAAGCTGACCACAAAAATGTGGAACCGATTCTTTTTTTTTGTTGCTGTCGCAAATGTCAATCAATCATTAGTGTGCCGCGTAAAGTGGGTTAAGACTTCTTGCTACAATGTTACGATCTGGTGGAATTAATTTGAGCTGTCACAGTAATGTGGTAGGTGGACTGTTAGTTTTTTTGAAAACCTACTGACGTCAAAATTGACAACCAAACCCACACATTGTCTCAAAGTGAACTCCGTGTTCTGTCTACTTGGAAATACAATTTCAATTTCCAACAGGCATTTGACAATCATTTGCATTTTTGTTGTACAACATTTCCTCGTCGTTTGATGCATTTTCTGACAGTCGCAATGCATAATGTGAATTCTTATCAGCCAAACTAATTATACAAAGTGCTCAAGCGTATTCCGGAGAATGCTCGGACTGATAGTTAATGTTAATGTCTTTAGATAGATGTACCTAAGATTACTGCCAATGCATGTTTTTGGTTACATTAAGGTGAATAATTGTGACAGCTGTCATACAGATTAACAATTGTGTATTTTTCATAGACTTGGGGATGGTGACTTGTCCGCCACTGCAATCTGGATGTCGTTTACGTCAACATTTGTTTGTCTATGGGACAGAGCCAGAAATCAAAGTGAAAATGAACATCGTCTGACATAGACAAATCTTCAAAGAAAATACCTTGATGAATAATGGCTGACTTGTCAGTTGTTGGTTTCATTTTATTTTGTTAGGAAAATAATACAAATCCTCTCTTGAAATTATGCGTGGTACTTCCGATGTCGAAAGCTGTTCGTCAAATTGAAATGTCCGGAGGTCGTCCAGCTAGAAAAATCTCACAATGACATCTCTAGGAAAGGCGCTTCTTAGATCAAAGTGACAGTGATACTCTCGCTGTCTTCCTGTAATTACGGACTTGTGATGAATTTAAGATCAGATTACGAAAATCAGCTATTTTTGTAAAAGTTCACCTGCATTTGCCGGTTCGGCTTTGCTTAGTCTGTCGACGACTCTTGTCAACTCAGTCTGCACGTTCGTTATGAGGGAACAGTTGTCCAACCAGAAGCGCTCTTGCCTCAACAAATGGCTTATTTGAAAATGCAGGCTTTGCAATTCGTGCTTCGCATCGACTTCTTCATCTGAACATTAAGAACATAGAGACGAGCTGCTGTTTGGTTGTTGTAGTCCCCCAGTGCGTATTTTTTTTTTCGAAACGCTCTCTCTGACAAAATGTAGGCCTTTCCATGAATGATATAGGCTGGGTCTTAAAAAAAACCTTTTCTGCCACCACATTTGAAGAGTGTGGCGTATTTTCCTTACATAGGATCTGACATTAAGAGTGGAGTGACTTTAATTTAAAATATCTACTTCTGTAGTTTGAAATATCGATTTAGTTTAGAGATTAAACCTCGGAAATGTAATTACGTTCGAACTAAGTTATTTTTTTAAGTATATAACGCGCTCTAATTTTTTAATGGTCTAGCTGAGCACCCACACTTTTGATTTATTTAGTTGTTTTCTGCTTATAGTTAGCTAAAGGACTGTAAACTTATGAAAATAAAAATAAATCCGTTTCACAAATGTGGACGAACCACGTCCGTTTATTTTACTTTTTATTCAAACTATTTTCTGCTACTAAAATGTCTGTCTTGCTCGGAAGTCGACAATCGGTTCAAAGGAGACGTCTGCATCCTTTAGCTGCAGTTGATCGAGTCCCATTAATGAGAGGGCCGAAGGGAAGCTCACGATCGATTGCTCATACTCGAATGACCCCATAAGTATGCAGTGTAAACTACACTGCAGCAGAAGAAAACGAAAACAATTATTTTAAGAAAACTTGTTCCGTTTCCTTTTTTTTATACCCTCCAGAGGAAGGTATATTCACTTTGCCAATACATTTATAACGCCAAGAAGGAGTCACCGGAGACCTCATAAAGTATATATATTCTGAATCAGGATCACATTCTGAATCGATTTAGCCATGTCCGTCTGTCTGTCTGTCTGTCTGTCTGTTGAAAGCACGATAGCGCCCAAAGTAATTCACGTAGGTGAACGAAATTTGGTGAAAGGACTTCTTTTTATCGGCGTCAGGTTGGTATTGAAAATGGGCTATGTCGGTCAAGTAGTTCTGGTACCTCCCATACAAAACCAATATTGGACCCATGTGTCTCTCTGTCTGTTGAAAGCACGATAGCGCTCAAAGTAATTGACGTAGGTGAACGAAATTCGGTATAAGGACTTCTTTTTATCGGCGTCAGATTGGTATTGAAAATGAGCTATGTCGGTCAAGTAGTTCTGGTACCTTCCATGCAAAACCAATATTGGACCCATGTGTCTCTCTGTCTGTTGAAAGCACGATGGCGCCCAAAGTAATTGACGTAGGTGAACGAAATTTTGTGAAAGGACTTATTTTTGTCGGCGTCAGGTTGGTATTCAAAATTGGCTATGTCGGTCAAGTAGTTCTGGTACCTCCCATACAAAACCAATATAAGACCCATGTGTCCCTCTTTCCGTTGAAAACACGATAGCGTCCAAAGGAATCAACCTAGGTGAATGAAGTTTTGTGAAAGGACTTCTTTTATCGTCGTTAGGTTGGTATTAAAAATGGGCTATGTCGGTCAAGTAGTTCTGGTATTTTGCATGACTTGTACGCAGTGGAGGGTATCAAAGCATCGGCCAGGCCGATGATAACACTTTTACTTGTTTTTTTTTTTTCAAAATTCCAACACAGATTTTTGTATACTATTTCGTAACGGATTTCGTATTTTTATTATAACTTTGATCCGCGCTCGTGCCAGCACATCTTCCTGTGCTTGACTCCGAATTTAGATTGTTCTCTTCATTGGTAGATCCTTGGACTTTGTTGTTCGGAACCAGCAATCGGAACTCCTCAGCTAAGCCTTATGTGTTCAAGTGGCTCGTTGCGAACTTCTTATACCTATATAAAAATGCGAAGGCAAATAGTTAAGAACCCCTTTTACTGTCTTAAACACAACATTTTCGCTTGACTTTTTTTCGTTGCGAAGATTGTGCAAAGATGACAATGGTGTGTGTAATTTGTTTTCCAATATAATTATAGGTCACTGTTATGGTAGAGTTTCTACCACTGGGCGGAATCTGGGAAGTAAAAACTCCAACTTAAAAATAGTTTTTTGTATTGTATTGTATTGTAAGTGATAGGCCCTGTACACTGCGACCAGAAGAGATCTATTGTGTTGGCCACTATTATTTAACCCAGGGAGTTGTCGATGCTCTTTACAAATCTCAGTACCCTTCTTGGATCCATATTTCCTATATCTGCAGGACTTAAAACGCTCCTTGCCACAGGGCATTCGCAGAGTATGTGTTCCGTTGTCAGTCAGTTGGAGTCATCGTCGGAAAGTCCCATTTTTTTGAGATGGTACCTTAGTGGCCAGTGACCAGTAAGATAACCCGTTAGGATCCTTAGATCTTCTTTGCTTAGCACAAGTAACTTTTTTGTTTTACTACGAGCTGGGCTTATGAATCTTTTTGCCTGCCTCTGTCCTTTGGATTCAGTCCAGTATTCGGCAAGGTGATCATCTTCCGGACCAGTGAGTAGGCGTGATGCGCCTCTTCTCGCCAGGCAATCCGCTCGTTCATTGCCATCAAACCCCTCATGACCTGGTATCCAAGCAACGGTGACTGCGTTATCATTGCCCAGATCTTCGAGGAGTTTGAAACATTCCCAGACCAGCTTTGATCTAATAGAATACGATCTTAGGGCCTTAAGAGCTGCCTGGCTGTCTGAGAGGGTGTAGATGCGGGCACCTTTAGTGCGTCTTCGTAGGCATTCTCGAACACATATCTCTATGGCGTGTACCTCCGCTTGAAAGATGTCTGGTGATTTGCCCAGTGATATAGCTCTTTGCAACCTTGGCCTATAGACCCCAGCACCGGTGGCGTCATCTTCCATCTTTGAACCGTCGGTGTACCAGATATGTGACCCTGATGGTATTACGAATTGTTTGTTTCTCCAAAATAGGGTTTAATGGGAAACTTAAAATAATATATTTAAGAACGTTTTCAAAAACCAAATAAGTACTTAAATGCTTTGGAAATACTTATTAACGGCCATATTATTCACTCCGTGTGTAACTCAGGTTTAAGTTCATTTTAAGTCCGTTCATTAATCCGCATTTTCTAAACCCGACAATTTGAACCTGTGTCCATATATTATTCACTGAAAAACATGCATTACCCACTGGACTTAAATGCGGACTTAAAACCCGAGTTAAAGTACTTTAACTGGTCTCCGGAGTGTAGTTTAAATCCAATCGGACTAAACGCTGTCAAGTTTAAAAAACTGGGTTTATGCTCGGGTAAAACGACTGAAAATTATGGATTTGGATTTAATTTTTGGGTTAAAGTCACTTAAACCCGGGTGTAAACTTTAACCTGGATTAAAGGGAGTGAATGGCCGTAAGTAAGCAAAACTTTTATCATAAGAAGATGAATAAAACCTGCCAACTAACGTATAGAACCTAATGGTAAGCTTTAAACTATTCAAAAATTCAAATATTCCAGCTTTGCAGAATATGCATGAAACGCTAAACTTAACATTTTTACTTCTTGAGAGACATTATTCCAGCCTGGGCTAGATTTTTGTTTCGATTTGGGCTAATATTTAAAAAAACAAAACGAAATAGTTGAACGTTTCGGCAAAATCTCCACTCTCGGTTGATAATTATTGAATATAGTTATAAACAAAAAGATGAACTTCATACAATGTCGAACAGAACAATAATAAACCTCAATAACATGCAAATTTATCTATAAACATACTAAATTCTCATGTCTACAAGGTTTACAAAAAAAAAAAACCCAATACCTAGTCTTAAATTCCTGAAATCAGTTGACCATTTCTGTTTACAAATTATTTCTACCTATGTGTCATCATTTTACACTCTCTTATGAAAAAAGAAAACAAATCCAGTTCTTTGTGTTTTCATTCAATGTTTACTAACTCAATTTGCATCTGCACGCGGTAGACCTATTGTAGAACTTCTCGTCCGACATTGGACCAAACAGTTTCTGCAAACAACTTTCACCCTAAATCTGTGTATAAAAAAATACTTTCATCGCCAAAAAAATGTCGTCCAACTTTTAAACTCGTTCAGTAATAGACAACTCCGAGATCTGTTCAGAGAACCAAAAATGCAAAACAACATTCAGTTATTTAACATAATTTATAATTAAACAGTTGCCAATAATTCTGTGTTGGGATTTTGTCGCTTGGAAAGTGACAGCTGTTTTGCATTGTATTTTGTTTTGAAACTATTTCTGTTTGCTTATAAATAATGGAAGGCACATGATCTGTTTACAGTCCGACTTTTATTGATAAAGGTGGTTTATTAATTGCAGTCACCTTTTCAACAAATTGCACAATTGCCGTCTATTTGTTTAGTTTTGATAAAATAAATACATAAAGTTGTCAATTAGAACATTTTTAAAAGTAGTTTATCTTCGTCTTCTTTCAGGTAAGACGGAGAGCTGTATTTTGAAACTGGAGCTGGTAAGAAATATTTTTATAAGTGCTCGATGAAAATACATTTTGGAAGATAATCCAACGCGCCATTTTGGCTGTAATTTCATAAACATCCCTTAGTACTTCCTAAAGTGATCTAGCCATACGTTCAGTGTTGCATTTTGTAAATATGACCTCGAGGACTCGAAATTGCGCTGGGGTTTCAAAAGGTAGCAGGTCTGCATTTCCCGGCGGCAACTACAACCTCTGAAAAGTTTATTTCGAACCAGCACCTTCTTAGTGTACATCAAACTGAATCCTACCCAACTACAACTGTAGTCTAGGTTGGCAATTGGTAGTCTAGGTTGAGCTTTGAAAACTTCTCACTTTTTATGGCGATACAGTCCGGTCGTATAAGGGCGTCAACCAGCTTATACCCCATCCCAGCAGATCGATCATTGGCTTACTGCCTTGAGTTGAGAACCGCTTTAAACTGGGCGCGCCACCTTTTAACTCTTCTCTCTTCGTCTCCCAAGTTGGAGATTCTCCGAGCCCGATCTGTCCTTACCATTTTGCCCTGTTACTTCACACTTACCTGACTACATCCTTATGGCTATATTATCCGTCCAATTCTTAATTGTACCTTCTCCTTCAAACTTCTTCGATGTGCAAACTGGACCAAAGATCACACGGGTAATTTTTCCCTGATAACAGCCGAAATTGTTTGCATCCACTTGTGTTCATATGGTTCCCCATTTAACAAGACCGGGGTTATAAAGGTCTGTGCCTGTACCTCATCTATATACTCTATTAATGGCAACTTTAAAATTGATAAATATGTGGTCAGTGTCATGCTGAGAGTCCTAGGTATTTTCTTAGATTTGCTTTTGTGAGTTTTTTTCTCCGGCATAATATCGCGCTTATAAGTATACGTCTCCCAGGTTGCTTAAGATGCTTAAGGCATTCTCACATTATTGCAGACAGAATCCTGCATGCGATGTCAAACAATCTTCTTTCTTCAAGACCGGACAAACGATGCTGATCTCTATTCATCGAGTATACCTTCGTTAAACCAGATTTCACGGATGAACAGGTTTAAGCTCTTTAACAAGTCATCTCCTCTAGCTTGATTTGGGACCTGACGGTCTTCACTATTAACTCTAAAGAAGCCTCGTGTAGATTGTGCTGGAAAATTCCCTCCAACGGTGAGGTTGTAAGTTCAAACTTTATATGTCGTTTAGAAAAATGTGGCCGTACTCAAGAGCTTTAGGTATTATTTCGCTGGATATTAGAGATCTTATAGCAACATGGCTTTTAATATAAACCTCTCTGATTGCAGTTGGACGAATATTCAGAAATTGGGCTCGAAAGACTCTGCAATTCTTCCAGAGGTAAAGGGTTAGACCAAGGAAACTCCAGCGCCCATCGATTAAAAGTGGTCTGTCGTGAAGAAGATTTCGTTTCGTCCATTGGTTTCTGTATGAAAGTTATAATATGAAGCCAAGTCGGTTTTTGCAGTAGGTAGGTTATCGGGGTTTTTGGGAGAATAGGGTGTCCAATGTATGCTAACATGTCATTTGGTGTCCCCATTGTTCGCCGTTCATGGTTCTAGCTTGCTCAACTTTCCAACTCTGGCTCTTAACCTGGAGCTCCTACACAACAAGCCCGTACGGAACTGTAGGTCTAATTAACGCGGTGCATCATGTGTTCTTTTGGATGTCGTATTTAGAGCCGACCGCCCTTTTACTAGAGTATATTGCCGCACTAACGATCTTCTTGTTATTTTTTGAAAAATATTCTCTCTCAATAAAAGCTTCCTGTTTAGCCCCAGTGCTAGGTATTAACCATTTCGGGGTTCTGCTCACGTGTTGAAGTGCTTCCTTGCAGTGTAACGCAGGTCTACTTAGAAATCTAGTTTCGTTTTTATCGGTTTGCTGCACAGCTGTCGGTCCGGAAGTCGGTTGTATCTGTAAAACTGTCTGTGAGTAAGTTTTTCCGCAAACGAAGTCGCCTTGCTCACCTCAGGAAAGTATCCACAGACTCTTTCCGATATTCTGCAACTTGCTTTACGTAAACTAGTCGCCTGGACCGAAAGCTGTGGTCTAAGCGTCAATCTGACAAAAACGGAGCTAGTTCTATTTACTAGAAGGATCAAGACTCCTCTAATCATCCCCCCCTAATCTCAACGGCACTCCACTCGAGTTTGTCAAAAGTGCCAAATACTTGGGGCTCATATTAGACAGCCCCAAGTATTGGAGGGAAAACATTGCCGAACGTTCTAGGAAATCAATAATCGCTCTATACTCCCGTACGAGGGCTGTCGGCTCGAGATGGGGGACGGTTCAAAGACTTTAGAGGGAGTCGGAGCAGGAGTATTCTCGGAAGAGCTGAGCCTGAGCCTCTCCTTCTCTCTCCCGATACACTGTGGTGTCTTCCAAGCCGAAATCACAGCTATTCGTCAAGCCATGACGTGGCTGTCGATTAATGCAATATCACACAAGGATATTGTAATATATATTGACAGTCAGGCCGCCATCAGATCCTTAGTATCCAGCGAAACAAGATCAAAAGCGGTGGAAGATTGCAGCGTATCTCTTAATGAGATAGCTGGACAGTACGACCTCACCCTTTGCTGGGTTCCGGGACACTGTGATATCCCAGGGAACTGTGCAGCTGACGAACTTGCTAGATTAGGCTCCTCCGGCATTGATAGTGTTAATCTGCGCAACGTGCAGGCACCGCTGTCATACGCTAAAAAAATTATCAAGGCGGACGCAACAAGAAAAGCAAGTCATAGGTGGAAACATCTAGGATATTGTGACGTTGCCAGGCTTACTTGGCCGACACTGGATACAAAAAGATCCAAAGAGCTTCTGCGTCTCAACAGACGTAGTATCTCACTAGTCGCTAATATCATCACCGGTCATTGTGTTCTGGGCAGACACTTGGGCTACCACATAATGACTTTTGCTTGCAGAAACTGTAGGGATGAAGAAGAAGACGAGTCCGTCACTCACCTCATCTGCAGCTGCCCTGCCCTATCCAACCTAAGGATGGCGCACTTAGGAAGCTATTTCCTCAACGATCTCAGCGATCTATGCTACATCAGAGCTGCCAGCATTCTTGGCTTTATCAAAGGAAGTAAATGGTTCACAACGAGTAACTAGTAAAGGAACCCCTAAACGCCCGTGGTACGCACAATGGGCAGATTAACGGCCTAAGTGTTTCTATCACCGAGAGCCACTTTAACGTAACATAACATAAGTCTTCTCGACCGACAGCTGTGCATGAAACCGATAAAAACGGAACTGGGTTCGTAAGTAAATCTGTAGACCGCTAGATTTGTTCAAATAGAGTTATCCTAAACTAGAAAGCCTACTTCGGTTTGAGGTCAGTGACAAGATTGAGATCAAAGACTGGTCATGATAAGCATGGTCCTTGACCCGGGGGTCGACAACTTCTTAGTTGTTATCGGCGGTATAAGATGTGGCGCCAGCTTTTTGAAACCATCCATCTATTAGTCTTAACTCACTAATTTTGGAAATTAAAAACACCCTCCTCCAACATTTAACCATCATTTTTCAATGGAAATTGTCAACGGACGTCCGTGATTAATGGTGATCGCTGCTATTTGATTGTTCTGCCATAACTGAACTTATTCTGACCCCTTAATGGTCGTACTCATTTATTTTTGCACTTAAAAACCGGCTACCCACAAACCATACATAATTGTACACTCATCGTCTTGTTTTCTCCGGTTAAACCTTGCTTACATTTCCGGCACGATGGGCTTATACGTTTGCTAAATTCTGGATGGCCATTAAAAAAAACCTTAAACAAGAAACACAATCGAAAGATAATTACTTATACTAATGAGACACTTTATGCGTAGTAACAACAGCGTCCAGTAAAAAAAATTAAAATAAAATTCCAACAGGCAGCCATCTTAGCCTTTAGCTTTAGCTTTTGTTTAAAACCTGTTCCCTAAAGAAGCAATTTGCAAGAATCTTTCGGGTTCTCATAATTATCTTAATTTGAAGTTTACATCAGCCATGAGCACATTTTTTCATGAAAATATTAAACCCACAAGGCTTTGTTGGACTTTTCCTACAGCATAAATTATTAACTTACGCGAAACTAGTTTCTGTCACGAAAGCTGCACTTGTCTTGATTAAATCTATTCACTTTTAAAAATGTAAGGTTTGCTTTGTACTTTTGAACACGAAAGGGAAAAAAGGGGATGGGGCTATAATCGAATCGACCAGCTAATAGGATCATTAGTTGAAATTTGTAAGTAATTTTATTTACATTGTAATTAAACTATTCCCGGTCTTGTTATATGTAGGGTTTCTTGATCATAAACTGTCACAATTTCACTGTAACAATATACAAACTATATATGATACAATTTAAAAGTCCAATTCAGCAGTTGAGACTTTGTCAAATGAAAAAAAGATCTTAACCAACTTGAAGTGCGCAGCTGTAGGCACTTATCTTAGGGTACCAAACTAGTTTTTTGTTTCAGGCACGCTTAAGGTCAGAGATGCAATAGGTCCTTATCTTAACGCATTCGCCAAATTTAGTCCAACTCCGTTGACGTGTTTCACAATCAATCGAAAGAGATTTGGAAAGAAAGGCCGAAACACTTTCGCTCTATAGAAAATGGGTATTTTTTAATCACTATCTGACAGCTGATGGTTGACAGAATTAATTTGTAAGCAGTGGGAACATTCAAAAACCTATTTATCTTTAGTCAACTAGATTGGCCGGTAACGTCACTTTTCCTACATCAGCTACGTCAACATAATAGTTAGTCACGAATTTCTTGACTAGATTCGTCGGCTATCCCTCTATAAACGTCAAATGGAAAAGCTGACGTAAGCCAATCAAAACTTAGAAGAAAGCTGTCAGTCTTACTAAACTAGATACAAGAACGTCCCCAGTTTTTCTATTGACTTTTGTGTCAATAATCTTCTGATTTTTCGCTTGAATCCTGAATCATTAAGAGTTTTACACACTTTGAAGTTGTATCTTCAATTGTAACAAATTGCCAAGCATCTCTGACAGCTCGTTCCGTTTTCATAGTAGATTATAGGTCTATTCCTTTACTTTTGTAGTAAAAATGGAAAGAGAGAAGAGACTGTCGAAATGGCAATGGTGGGGATAAATTCTCTCTCAGAGAGAAGCACCTTCGGAAAAGTTAGGTAACGCTTTTGTAGTAACTTACGAAAAAATGACAGTTGCAATATTTAAAAACTAGTACGAAAAGTCCTTAAAATATCTCATAAATATATGCTAATGAGTAAAAGTTCGTAAAAGTCAATAAAAATTTGTAAGATTTGAAAGTAAAGGAACAGACCTAATGTGTTTTATTGAACATCTGTCAATGTTCAAAGTAGAACTTTCTCTCGCACGCAACTACAACAACTTCGCTCTACTTGACAGTTGCCACTAATGATTCTTGATTGACACGTTTATGAATCTAGTTATCTTAAGTCGACTGGATTGGTCTGGATAAGATGTAACCTGAACGCAAAAACTAGATTGGTCGGTAACGTCACTTTTTCTACGTCAGCTACATATGCGAACTGTCAACTTAGTACTCAGTCTCAGTCACGAATTTCTTGACTAGATTCGTCAGCTAACCCTGCATAAACGTCAACTGAAACAGCTGCTCATATGACCGATTTCAGCCAATCAAAACCGAGATACATATTATATATTCCGAAATGAACTCCAATTTCACAGATTTCTTAAATCGGGTAAATATGCTAGATGAAATCGGCAGACGAAAAAAAATTTAAAAGGAACGTATCAACCCCATGCAAGAGTCCAATTTTCCGTTCATTTTTCCTTCCGTGCTGGCATTTCCATTTTCAGGCAAAAGTAAATAAAATTTCACGAAAGCCAGTGTCGCCGTCAGCTGATAGAATATGGCAGAATGTACAGATATGTACTAGATTATTAGTATAATTCACTGCAGTGCTGTCGTGCGTTAGGTGATATAGAGCGAATAGCTATCATGGAGATGGAATATGTTTATTAATAAGTAAAGTTAACAAACTGATAAGGTCACTATCCGTCTGTCAGCTAAAACACGAGTTAGAGAGCGGATATCGTTTTTTTATTATCCCAAGGAGAATTGACTTGACAGCAGCAACTTACCTTAAAACCTTTTAGAGATGTGTTCGAGTCGAGAATATTTTAGTAAACTTTTAGCACCACGCACTCGGGATTTAGTAAAACGATGAATCAAACAGAAACACATAGCAAACTATACCAGTTTATACTTCTTTTCACAAAAATGTGACACAATGTAGGTAACTGGGGCATTCGGTTGTAATAGATTTTCAATAAAACACACCTTATACCTCAGGCTAAGTTGTGACTTGTGAACTCTTGGTACAACAGTCAGTTCAGGTTTAAATTACATCCCAACCGAAATTCAATTCAAGTTTGATTTGTTGACTAACCCTACGAGTGTTATCCTTCCCACCCATGTCGGGCGAAACTTTTTTCTCTACAGCCCAAAGTTTTATTCGGAATTTAACTACCACTGTGAGTGCGCTTTCGTAAAACTTTATTTATTTAACTGAATGAATATAAATAAAATTCGTTAGCAGTTCGTTGTATTGCATCATGCAAAATGAAAGCGTATTTATTTTAATTTCGTTCATCGTCGAGTATGTAGGTACTCCATGTCCGAAGGGAGTACTAAAAACACCGAAAAATCACAATTTCCATAAACCATAATATGAATTGGGTTTTTTTTGTTATTTTTTCAGCTCGCATTCAGTATGAATTTCAATATTTGTACAATATGCATGCGAGTAGTGATTTATTTATTGAAATGTCGACTGGGAAAAAACGCAGTTAAAAACAAAAAAGTACAAATATTGTTTCCGAGAAGAAAACAAACAAATGGACAGACGTCCATGATGAGTTTTTTTTTTCGTTTCGCGCGCAATCACCATCACCACTCGAACTGTGTGACGTGAATAATTCACACTGATTTTTCTGAATTTAATTTTGCTCTTTCCCATTGACATTCAGAATAATGGCGAAGATCTGTATGGGTTTGGTTTGTCTTTTTGTGCCATCAATACGGTAGTGTTGTGCAATTGGGTTTCTGGGTTTCTGGCATTCCAAATGAATAGACAATAAGATCGAATCGTTGAATTGCGTCATAAGCCTTATAGTAATTATTGTTCTTTTGTTTGGAGCGTGATTTGACTAAATGTGTTTGGAATTTTGTACTGAAATCTTTGATCTAGATTGTCGGTGTGGGCGGTGACAGTAACTTTTGTTCGACAGCCACGTGAATTGTGTTTTTATTTCAAGGACTTCATCTCATTTTGCGAAAAGGTGTTACATGCTTCAACGGTCAGAATGGCATCCGGTTCGAGTTCCCATCTCATCTTGTATGACATTGATTAGTCACTTCTACTGCGCATGCAAAGTTTAGGGCAACACGTCTGTCCGTCTGTTTGATTGTCTTTTATATTTTAGGCTGATATTCGTGGACCATCGAACACCTTTGTGTCTTTCGAAGATATTCCTAGGACTGAGGGGGACGTGCTACTTTGCATGCAAGAAAGACACTTAAAACGCTAATATTGGTCCAAACCGAGACTTTAAGTGGTTTATCTTGCCAACTGTGGCGGCTTTATTTGCAGAACTTGACATGTAGATGCATATCGAATGTAGAGAAAGGTTTGGGTAGACTTGCAGAACGAGGCGGGGCACCTTCTGCACCACAAAGTCATTTAAAACGCAACATCACAGCAGCTTTCTCCCGAGTGTTTCGTCCTAGTGTACTACATAGTTTATTACCGAAGAAAACGTTTGTGCTTTGAATGCTGTCGCTTAATCGAAGCATCCAATTTCGTGGACTACTTTTAAAGATCAAACGTCAGTTGCCCTTTAGTAAACTAACAAGAAACCCTCCTTTCCATTTGAGAAGAAACCTATAGCAACCGGAAAAAAGTCAGGAATAAATAAAAATTCATCAAATAACATATCTTATTCTTTATTTACTAACTACCCCCTGGCCCGGAGCACTCCCTGTGACCGCCATCTATTTATTTCTTGTTGAAGAAGCTCATGATGTTGCCCTGCTTCCTTTTGGCAGCTGGTGTCTTACTCGCTGCTGGCTTCTGCTTCGGTGACTTGGGCGACTCCTTCTTAATCTTCACCGGTGTGGGATTTGAATCCGGTTTACTGACAGCCGCTGGTTTCTTTGTCTTCGCCTTCACCGTAACAATAAATCCATCTTCGTCCATAAACGTCTCAGACTTCTGTGACATCTCAACATCGTTTTCCACTTTGACGTCCTTTCGTTCGACTTTAACTTCTGGCTCGGGGTCTTCGTCATCTGAATCTATAATGCGACGCCGTTTGTTGCTGGTCGATGGCTTGTCTTCCTCATCGTCGGTGAGTAGCTCACTTTTGAGCTTATCCAGAGCTTCCTCATCACCAGAGGAGGAGCTCTCCTCGAACAAGTTGACAGAGACATCAGCGGCCTGTGGCTCTTCCTTGAACTTCTTAGCTTCATCTTTTTTGAAAAACTCGTTCATCTTCTTTGGTGTTGGTGGCTTGATTACACTCGGTTGTGGTTTCTCTGTGTCGTCCTTCTTGGCGAGGAAGTTGGTCATTCCTTTCTTTGATTTCACGGGCGTCTTCTGCTGCTCTGGACTTTTCTTGACAGCAGTGGATTCCTGCTTCTTGAACATAACGCCCAAGGTATTGCTCTTCGTTTCTGGTTCTGTTTTTGAACTCTTTTTGGAAGCAGCCGTGGTTTCTTGCTTCTTGAACATGGCTCCCAGCGCACCCGCCTTCCTTTCCGGCTCTGCCTGCTTTGGTGTACTCTTCTCGGGACTTTTCTTTGCGGTAGAAGAGCTCTCCTGCTTCTTAAACATAGCGCCCACACTTGCAGCCTTTTTCGCCGATTGTTTCTCTTCTTTAACGGCAATTGCTGCCGTTGCAAACCCATTTGACGCAACTGGAGCAGCATCCTTCACCACCAAACTGTCCAGTTTAATATTAAAATGTTTCAAGGGCACAAATTCAGTTGGCGGCGACTTGGAACCCCCAGATGTTTCCGCACTGTACAGCATGCTGTGGGTATCTTTCAATTCCTGCTCTCGTTCTTTCAGTTTCGCCTCGGGAACCACTGTGATGACCTCATTTGTTGAATCCGCCTCCACGCCTCGCAGCAGGAAGGTTTTCTCGAATTTCTTACCCTTGACTTCCTCGGCCGATAGGAATTCGTTGACAGTTTTTGCAATTTCCTCCAATAGGCCACCATATTCGTCGAGTAGATTGGTGACGAGCACCTTTCTGTCGAAATTGATTAGGCAATTGTCCAAATCGTCGGCGAGTACTTTTGTCGACATTTTTTACAGAATTTAAAGTGAAAAATCAAAACAAAAACAAGAAAATAAATAAATTTGCCGCAAATTCGGCACCGGCGTTCTTTCCTCACAACGTGTGCCACTGAACTGTGGTCGAATTCGTGCTGTCATTGTGACAGTGCCAGATTGTCAGCAATGTGCGCGCATGCTGTGGATGGCAAAAGTGGTGTGGTGAGTTTTGTGTTGAATAACAGTTGGATAGACGTTACAATTTGAATTTGTTGTTCGTGATTATTGTTTTCATTCATTATGGTCTGGCTCTTGTGAATTTTATATGAAAAATATATGACCAGCTGTTGATTAATCATTTTGAAAATTTCCTGCTACTTTTATATGTTTATTGTTGAATTTAACAAGAAAGCGTGTTGATTGTGATTTGGAGAATTCGTTTGGAAAGTGAAAATCATTGTTGCTAGCGATTTCTCGGAAAACATTTATATTATGATATGAAGTACCTAGATCAGCTGGGTAACACCTTTCGCTTCTACGACCAACTGTTTTCCTGTACTTTCCAGAACTTTCGCGGCACAACTTCTTCTTAACGCTCTTTACCTGAGATCTCTTAACATTTATTTCACGTTTCCTTCTCTTTCTTCTTGCAGATATCTTCTCGCAAATAAATGGTCAAGTGCTTCCATTGGCAGAGCAACAAAGTCTTCTCGCATAACAAGCAATTTTGGCCGCATACACAAGAAACAACTCTAAATGAGGACGAAAAAGCAAATAACCTCACGTGGTTATCGTAAAACGAATGAAAAATTTAAAAACTTCCAAGGAACTCGACTGAAATCCTCGACTAAAAGCTGAAAAATTTCCTTTACCTCTTTGTTTCTCTTCGAATCTACTAACCCGCACCAGGCAACAACTGCAACCAAACCAATAACACACAGCCAGCTCTGCAAGAGGCAATAACCAAAACTTTATTCTTTTTCGCATCCAATAGCAGACGTGTCTCTAAAGTGTACTTAAACTCAGTTCCACTACATACAAAGTCGTGATCAAGTTCCAAAAATGTTTACCAGACGTAACTGGCTGCTGCGCTGCAGTATTCTCATAAATGTCGCCGTGATCCTGTACCTGGGCAGTCATGTGATGATCGGTGGAGGTAGTAATTTCTCCACCGGTTCAGCGTACATCATCCAAGAGGAAGCGCCAAAAGCGCAGGCGCGGCATCTCGAAGCTGGGGCGGCGTTCAAGGGTGAACAGGCAAATGTGCGGGAACCACTGTCGCAGCAGGTTGATCAAAATCCCCAGTCAACGTCGGAGGATAAGCCTCAGCAGCAACAACAACAGCTACAGCAGTCACAACAACAACAGCAACAACAAGCGGAGGAGGACGAAGCTCCAGCGGCGGTGGGTAACGACTCACCGACGCCCGAGCACCCTCAAGTGCTGGAGGCAAAAGAGAATCCAGAGAAGAAAATGCCAGAAGCTCCAACTGATTCGACCCTTGAAGCGGGTGTCCTTCAAGAAGCCAGTTCTTATGTAAATAATTCCAGTCCCGACGGCTATATGGTGACGGGCGACGAGAAAGACTTTGACGAGAGACTGCGATCGCTTCTGAAGTGCCATGATCGAGAATACAAAGCCGCCACACTGCAGCGCGGTGATTTTTGGGTGCTGCAGAACTATGTGCAGGCCGAGCACGGCGAACTAAAGTGCCATGAAACAATTACGTATACTACGCACGCTGATTACACGTTTTTGGATAATCTTACTCCATTGCTTGAGAGGTGAGTACGAGTGATGCGTAAGCAGATTTTTTTAAACCCATTTCCCATCAATTCACACTAATGTTACATTTCTTTTCTTCACGCACAGATGGAGCGCACCAGTTAGCATAGCCTTACACGCGCCCGGCACCGACTTTGCGCCAACCGTTAGCTCGATAAAATACCTAAGAGACTGCCTCCCAGAGAGTAACCTCGTTCGACAATATGTCACCTTTCACATATACTTTAGTACGAAACATATCCCCAAGGCTGTGCCCAAGCACGACCAGGTACTGAAAACAGCCTACAACTGTAGCATACCGCCGCCGTTCTTCAACGTGTCTGCCGGTCATCTCTACAAGACACAAAAGAAGCTCCTCTATCCGGTAAATGTGGGCCGCAACATCGCTCGTGATTCAGCTCTCAGCCATTTCATTTTGGCCAGTGATATTGAGCTGTATCCGAATCCTGGCCTAGTTAAGAAATTCCTCGAAATGATTGCCAGAAACGAGGCGTATCTGCATCGAAAGGCGCCAAGGTAAGTCCACTCACCGCAGTCACCGGCAGAACCTTTTAATTCATCCAAACCGCTATTCCTTTTCAGAGTGTTTCCCCTCTCCATTTTCGAAGTGGAAAGCAGTGCCGCTGTGCCAAGAGACAAAACAGAGCTGCAGGAACTACTGCGACTTGGCAAGGCCATACCATTCCACAAGCGAGTGTGTTCCAGTTGCCATGGTGTGCCCAAGTCCAAGGAATGGATGGCGGCCAACGAAACGGAGGAGTTGGGCGTTTTCCATATTGGCAAACGCATCGGCTATTTCGTTCACTGGGAACCAATCTACATTGGCACCAATGCCGATCCTCATTACGATGAGCGACTGAGCTGGGAGGGCAAGAGTGATAAGATGACTCAGGTGAGTACAAAATCCAATTGACCCCCCTAAAGGCTAATCAAAATTTTTGCATTCCTTTGGCAGGGCTACGCACTCTGTGTCTTAGACTACGAGTTCCACATACTGGACAATGCATTCCTAGTGCATAAGCCAGGCATAAAAGTCCTCAAAAAGGACACCCGACGTGCCATGTTGGCGGGCAAGACAAATCAACTGATCAAGAAGATCATCTACCCCGAACTGAGGATAATGTATGGCCAACGGAAAGGATGTGCGGTATAGTAATTATGATAAATATCCTTTTTTACTTCCTCTTCAAAGAATGATAAAGAAGAAAAGACTTAACCTAGATACGAGTAGAAAATTTAGCAAAAAAGGATATTTATCGGAGATCATTAAGAATTTACTAAGTAAACTTATCTGACTTGGAATACTTCACACATATGTATAACGGTGATATACGGACACGCAGTACACGCCAACCAGATCATTCAGGGAATTCTCTAAGCTCCCCTTGCGCGCGGCGGTTGTGTATATTGTTTGCGTGTTTCTTTATCAGTTTTATTTTCTTCTTTTCATTTTCTGTTTGTTTTCGTATTGTATAAGTATTTGTTATTATCTTTTTCCTTTCCTTTCGTACTTTTGCGCATTTATTTTCTTGTACTTTTGTAAAACGTGTTACCCGGTAGTCTTTTTTTTGTTTTGTTTGTAGAGAACTTTTTCTATTGTCTATATTATATAGTTGCTTAGAGCAAACATATTGAATGTGTGTAGATTTTAGCAAATTATTTGTAATAGAATTGTACAATTGTAATTTGGATGAAAACAAAAACTAGAAACAGTCAATGGGAATATAATTAAATGATATTAATGGTTAAATGGGCAACAAACGTAGGTAAAGCTGTGCAGATATTATGCTTTGTGTGTGGCTTCGATGTAGTAAACGTGTCTTTGGAAGGTTTATAGTTGGTTTGTGTGATCCCGACTGTGTTTCTGATTAGTGACTGTCGGTTTGTTTGAACGGGTTGCTTGCGGACATGAGTGTCAATTGATGGCAGCCTTTGCAGACGTGGTGTCGTTACAGAAGGTGCTTTCAATCGGAAGGTGTTTAAATGTGGAGTGTAATAGTGGATGACTTACTGCTTGTGTTGTTTCGTATAGATTAGGCCTCTTTTATTATGCCCATATGACAACAATTAGATCTCGTACTATTGTTGTAAACCGTGGAAATCAATGATCTATTATAGATCATGTGGGTTAAATAAAACACGGCTCTTACCATCGAAATGAGTTGAGCGTGTGTAAAACTTGCAGAAAGTTGTCTTTGTCGTTCATAATGTACTAGAATCAAGATGTATCCAAACCTATTCGGCGGTCGCGAAGAACACTAGTTCCTTATGTTAAACCCATTTGTTGTTTTTGTGTAGTTCGCACACCATTTGTAACTATAAATGCAGATATATTTGTGTAACACCAAACAGAACATAGTTTCGATGAAGGGAGGTAGGGTCCTGGAATTGCGCCCGTTTAGAAGGTTTGCAACACGTGCACAATTAGTTTGTCCGGCGTGATCAGAACTAGTGCTAACTCAGAGTTTATCCAAATGACAGTTTCGATGGAGATAAAAATTCCGCACGGAACTCGGTCCTCACCTTGAACACAGGTTTGCAGTGCCAGTGCGTCCTACTCCGCTGACTATTTCCGGGGATTTCTCTAGTCGAAGTATTCAAAAACTTGATTGATGTACGACGTTCACTCGGAAACTTGTACGCCGA
Source organism: Cheilosia impressa (assembly GCA_948293265.1). Lineage (NCBI taxonomy): Eukaryota > Metazoa > Arthropoda > Insecta > Diptera > Syrphidae > Cheilosia > Cheilosia impressa. Next base: position 41,702,773 of record OX411883.1, read on the forward strand.
CTTTGTCCACTTTATTAATTTTTGTACAATTTACATTCGGCGATTTGTATGCCAAACTTTTCTCCAATCACGTCCGGGTGACAATGTTTTCGTAATGGGAGTCATTGCTTGTGACCCGATCCTCTTCTGCCTGGCCTTATAGCGACCCGATATATGGCGGTCTGTTTCGAACATCGCTCAGTTATAGTCTTACCCGGTGAAATGGGGCCGAAGCGACGGATCATCAAGCGAAAAGGATTTCAGTTTGGAAATTAAAGTAGCACTCTTTAACTTCCTCGTGGCCCGGGGGGTTTTCTTCTAAATACTCAATTTCAACACAGCCTTCCTTCGACGAATTGCATTCTTATTCTTATCCAATCAGATCAACGCCTGATACAAGAGTCTTCTACCCAGCTGAAGCCTACGTTTTATTTTACCAATTTCTCTTATTCACGTTCCCTTGTACACCATCAATACTAACAGGGTTTACTACCTTCTTGTTGCTTACAATAAACTGACTTATTTATTTGTTTATTGTGAAAACTAACTATAGCATGAGTTCTGTGTGTACTCAAGAAAAGGAAATTTATGTTTATGTTATGAAACTGCTACGTATTTGAGCGATCTAAGAAATTCAAGTACGCCGCACACCTTTTATTGATGAAATTTTGAATGCGTTTCGATGGAATTAGCGACCAGTTGCAGGTGGTAATATCCATCAACTTGCGTAGTTGGCTAAATTTGAATTTCACATTTCCGAAACAGATCTACATCTGGAGGAAGCGTTTTGAAATCAAATTTTTCGGTTTCGGGTTTCTTATTGCAATTGTTCTGTGGGGACTGGGTAAAGTATTATTTCTAGCGACTTCATTCCTGCACATATAAACGTTTGATCAAGCTCGGTAGACCAAAGTGAATTTCTCTTCATCAATGGCGCTGACTTATTCCAACCGTTTTTTGAGTAAGACACAATTTTGTGAATCGACCAAACGATTGCCAAGTTCAACTGAAAAACTTCTAAAACAGCAAGCAAAAGAAAAAACGATACGGTTTTTCGTATGACAAGCAAAGAATTCACGCGACTGGGACAGTGAACTTTTGGCCCTTTGGCATATTTTGAACCGAAAAATCATTTGCTTTGTATCCACTATTGATCTCAAATAAATGATAACTATTGTCGCTGAAACATCGAATAAACACGAGCATACGTTATCGGATATTTCTATCGGAAATAAGGTCAAATATTTTTGAAATTTGCTTAATTTGATAGAACACCTACCAAGGAGCGGAGGGCTAGAGTTTCTTCCACCGATGTGGCACAGTTTTCGATTCTCAGTATGTATTCAATTTGTATGAAAGTGAAAAGTTAAGTTACAGTTCTGTCACTCAGTTTAGCTTCGTTTGTTTGACAAATATTTTCTGTACCTTCTACCATTCACCATCAGCCTCTTTTTACAAATCATTTGTGCATGCTTAGTCATTGTCTCAGTCTAGTGAGATGAACTTCGTTCCCTAAAGGCGTACGCAACACCGTAGTTAAGACGATCTTCAGGGGGGTCAGGTTTTTTTTAGAGATCGATCGGTCCCATTATGTGTCTTGGGTGGCGCTTATGTTCGGGGTGTGCCAGGGCCTGAATTAAACCTATTCACTTAGGTTAGCTGAGGCTAACCGCATCTAGTTGCTCACATTCAGTTGATTGAGGTCTTTTTCTACTTGTGCGCGCCACTTTTATCGATGTCTTTCTCAACGGCGTTGGAATTACAGAGGCGCTGCGGACTGCAGCGTTGATGTCTATTCGCTCTACACGTCCTTTTCATATCACCCGTGGATTAGTGACTAGGTTGATGGCGTTGTACAGCGGTGCCAAATATGGAATATTATGTCCTCAAAATTACAGCCAATTTAGATCCTAAAAGCTGGGTTAATTTACAGTATAAATTCGCTAGAATTCCTGTAATACCTGGATTTCTATTCGCACATTGATGCTGAACTCTAAGCGTGAGTTTGGTTAGAAAGTTTAAGCGATGTTTTATACGTCAGGTCAACTGTTGCTGCAATCTGGAAATCTCTTCGCTGTACTGAGGTGGGGGCAGGACGTTGTTTAGTAGAGTTGACTTAACCCGGAGTTGTTCTAGTTATGAGTGGATGGCGTCTTCATCGACGGTTGTAGGCTGCCTGATACCGGGAAATGAATTCGTTGTAAGGCTGTCCACTGCCTCCGAAACTTCTCGTTGACGTAAGAGACTCATGCATTTTATTTAAATGTGAAGCTGTATATTTTGGAAGGAGTCCTGAGTTGGAGTTTTGTGATTTTCATTCTTTAAATTGCGTTATTGTGGTGCGAGACATACCAAGAGTACTGGTGGTGCTTCTCAAAAGGGACCTTCGTATTTAATTGATAAGACCCATTACCCACAACTCTTCTGATTAAAGTAGCACATTGCCATTTCATTTTAAGCCTTCAGATCGTTGTCCATGTTTCATTCGTAGCTGCTCACTCGTGTTGCACAAACCAATCGAAACCTCTGTCACTCATTGTGTTTCATCATACATAAGGGAAAATAAAAACAAAAACCAGAGCAACTATTTTTAGCTTCAAAAAGACACAATTATGGAGACATGCTCACAATTCAAATCATTAGGTCGTTCTCTAATACTTGCCTCTTAAAATCAATCTAAACAGTAATTTAAATTATCAACAATTAACAAACCATAAGCAGACAAAGTAAATACAAAAACGTAGAAAGTTTGGCCTTCTCTTTTCTATCCAAATTCAACTCAAAACAAAAGAAAGAAAGCATCACAATACCACAATTATCTAGAAAAGAAAAACAAATAAATCCAAAAACTACTACCAGATAAACTAAAAACTAAATTACAATACTGCTTCCTTACCGACAGAGCTAAAGCTGAATTTAACTCAAAACTGTCCTAGTATAGCCCAAAAAACACATAAAAAAACAAAAAAAAAAAAACAGACAACATAGAACCATAGGAACCATAATTGCTAAGTAAAGTTTAAACAAAAAATAAAATAAAACAACTTAATACTTAAGTGCAAAAGTGATATATCTATAGGATTAAGAACAAATAAAAAAAAACAATTTTTATTCACTAAACAAAAATATATAAAAATAAAAGTGAAGAAAAAAAAACATATTTTCTAGAAATACAGACAAATTATGCATAAACATATAAAATACAAAAATAAATATAAACGAAATAGGGAAACAAATTCATGAAATGGAATTTTGAGTAAGAGAAAAACGCAAGTGAATTAAAAACAAAAATTAATAGGTAGGCGACTAATTAATAATTAATTGGATGAAGCGAATAAACTCATTTTGTATATCTTTCCAAGTTTTAGTTTAGATCAGTTAGGAATATGCAAAACAGAAACTGTTTTCCTAAGCCAGGTTGTTAGTATTAATAATATACCAATATTTAGTATTTTTTATTATTTAATTGTAAAGTGTGTCATTTTGCCATCACCTATATACTCATACTGCCTTCCGGTTTAATTTTTATTCGAAAAGCCTGTAAAAATATATTCGTTACCTAACTAGGCTGTACAAAAAAGGGGGCTACAGCAGAAGTCATTAGCAAAGTAGGGATTGGACTACTGATCGATTGGGTAGTGTTTAAACAACATTTATTACTGGGCTCATGCACAGAACTACAAAAACTGTTTTCGTTATCTTTATTGCGGGACGTGACAGCGGTCTCAGTTTGTGCGTTCTAAAATTGTGCAGAAGGTCGTGCCTGCATACTTTCAAAGATCACTTTATAAGAGATCTTGTTTGTAGCTGGATCGTAAGATCAGTTAACATGTTTGAAAATGATTGCGAAACCTCCATTTTCGAACAAAACTTAAGGTCTAAAATGGATATAAGTTTTTATTTAAAGTAAAATCGAAATTGTTCCATCTGTCTGCTGACTAATCAACCGTTCAAACTTCAATCTAGTAGTCAAGTTCTGTGCGCAGCATTATGACCCGCTTTAGGCAGGTTTTTATTCATGGCCGAGACCTTCCAAATGAGAGGTTCACTCGAAACCCCTGACTTCGTTTTGAAACATTTAAGGAGCTTGTGGGAAGGCTTTTTTCAGCTCTCTGAAAGACCTCCCAAACCTTACCTGAAACACCTTTTAATCATTCCTAAAAGCCTCTGAAAGACCTCCCAAACCTTACTGAAACACCTTTTAATCATTCCTAAAAGCCTTCTAAACAATACTGGAAGGAGTTTGAAGCCTTTTAAATGTTGTTCATTGGTTCGGTAGGTAGACTTGTCTGAAAATTGATATATTGCTCCTTGCATACGATAACTCGTATCTATGCCCAAAATCTGTCCAGCCGAAGCAGCATTTTACAATCTCATGATCTTGTTGGTTTTTTGTTCGGCGTCTCTTTATTGAGGGAACTTGTAGGTCATTCTTCATACTTAAGTCTTTGCATTGCTGATTGGAGATCGCAATAAACTGCGGGACAAAAAAGTATGTACTCAAAACCGCTTGCAATCAGAAAAACCGTCAGCATCCTTTTAAAAAATCTCCTTTGCTAATTTAGCGGTACAATAGATTACAGCTCAAAGTCATTTAAAAAACTTAGCTCGGCATCCCGGATTGAGTTTCTTTTTCAACAGAGCATAACCGCAGTCTGTCACCCGTAAAAGAAGTACCCAAATCACAAATTTTCATATTCACATTCGAGCACTAATTTTGTCGCTCCTTTCCCACCTTACATCACTTTGATGACTTCTGTCTTCAACCAGCCCCACCCATCCCAAGAAATACATCACGAATTCCATTCCTTTTGCGAAAACAAAAACAAATTGATATTTATATTTAGCTGCTCCTTGAAAAGGCACTTTTTTAATTGAAACATTTAAAACTATATTTCTAGTCTTCAATTTATATACATTTTTAGGTTTTTTTTTAATTTTATTGGTTAATTTATGAATATTATTGTAAAACAATTAAAAACGAAAGCATCAACCTACCTTAAACATCATCAAAAGCAAATGCTAAAAGTACATCTTAAAGCATCAAATATGTTAATTATAAAAAGAAAATAATACAAAAAAAAATGTTATCCTATTGAAAAATTAAGAGAAAAGTGCCTTAGATGAGATAAAAAAAAAGTTAAAAATACATTTTAATTCAAAAAATTAATTATAAATACGAATTAAGAAGATAACTTAGAAATCCTTTGCTTTCTGGTTAAATGTAATAACAAAAAAGATCCGCAAGGGCAAATGTGTTTTGTATTTTGTTTTATTTAAAAAGAGAACGTTATTGTACATTGAGGTTTTATTTGTTTTATATTTTGTTTTGTGCAGAATTGAAGAGACAATTTAGTTAAAAAACAAAAAAGAAGAAGAGTGTAATTTATATAAGTTGAGAGTATGAATATGTAAAGATATAAATATATTTTTTCTTTGTTTTGTAATGCCGACCAAAATGGTAATAAAAATAAAAAGAAAACTCAATTAAAAAAAAGTACACTCGTTGTTTTATTGTAATGGTGGTCCCTCAAAGATGGTGAGTACCTTAATGAAGGATTGATGGGCAGTTTTTCTATAGGTGCGGCGAAAAATGTACGTGACTAATGCATCGACTGCTTGCGTATAAAGGTGTGGTGTGTCGTTTACGAAATACGCTATATCAACCCCTAAAAAAGTGACCAGTACCTACTCGAGTTGAGAGGAACGAATAATCTTTTACTTTCTTCAAACTCGCCATAGCAACATTTTTAATATGAAATGCAATTGTGGCCAACTACAAATATAAAAAGAAACATTATATGGTAGTAGAAGCGATTATATAATAATAATTTAACTTCTTCGTATAATTCACCCTGAACCATAAACCTTCCACAGATATACCTACTCCGCTCTATGCTTAATCGCAGTTTCATCCGTCCGTTTATTTCCACCCAAAACTCTATTCCCATTAATGTTCATCCCATCATCCAACGCTATTCAAATTGTAGTGTTTGGCCAAACATGTTCATTCGATTGTCAAACGATTCTTGGATTCCACTTTCTCGACTTTTTCTTAAACCTCCAAATGTCAGTTGGTCACTAATGTCAACCACCCCTCTTAAAATTGCAAAAGCGAATCCAAATTCAAAATCCAACTCCAAATAAAACAAATTCCTGATCCATAACAATCCAAGAAAACAGAAAAAAAATGCATTTCCATTGTCGTCAACTGATTTTATTTAAATTTTCAACTGTCAAAAATCGCTCGTCTCGCGATCGACGGTCACGAACGAAAATTTAGAATTTTCATACAAAAATCTCTCCGAGGTACTAGTCGCCCAGAAATAGTAGCAGGTATACACTTTTGCACTTTTGCTCCCAGTCGAAGATTCGCGCCAGAATTGAAATGACAGCTGCATGGAAATCTCGACAGAGATGTGCAACTCAAATAGAGTGTAGTAGATGGGATAGAAATGTGCAACTCAAGCAAAATGTAGTAGATTGTGTAAAGTGTGCATTCCCAGGACAATTAAAGGATTTTTTTAGAAATGTTCGTTATTGAAAATTTATCTTGGAATCGGGAATATTTTTAATTTAAGTTGCGTTTGCTGATTTTGTGTTTTACTTACACATGATTTATATGCTTACTTGCAGAACATTCAATAAAACGCAACTAAATATGTAGAATTAATTTGAATTCATTTATTTCGAAAGCTACACTGTAATTATTTTTACTTAATTTTATATACAGTCGAACTTCGATAACTCGAATAAAATTGGTTGGCAATAGCGCCAACACTAAAATTTGCATGTAATTTGTATTTGATAACTCGAACTTCTATAACTCGAATGTCTTGATAACTCGAAGAGATTATTTGGCGTCACCTTCGATAAGTCGAATTCTAAAGGTGGAAATCACAAATTCTGAAGGGGAATTCCCTAATTCTGCGTGTTTTAACAAGTTCGTTTTATAATGCATCGCTTTCGGGGGCACTGAGTTTGAATGTTCCTTATACATACCGTGCAGAAAATCGTAATTTTCGTATGTGTGAGTAAACATTTACAAATTTCTTCCAGGTTGCTATATTATTGAACACCAAAATAAAAATACTTTTCAGTCATGTATAACAGACTATTTTAAATAATAAATACATATGTTCCTTTCCTGTACTTTTTTTGTCTTAATATTCGCAAATAAATACATATATGTACATATTTATATCAATTTTGTATTTTACTTAATAACTCGAAGTCTTGATAACTCGAATTTTTTTTGTGGCAAGTGGTGGTTCGAGTTATCGAAGTTCGACTGTACTTACTTATTTTTCGGAAAAGGCAAACATTTTTCGAAACAGCCCAGAGATGATTGCAAATTGTAAATAGGATAGATCTCTCCAAGAAGCGGGTTGCAAAGTTTGCTTGCCATGTGTAGGTACTGGTATGTGATATACTTTGATATGTTGCCAATCGAATTAGCACAATAGACCACACTCTAGGTAACCTGGGTGCGCTGCTCTCAGCGGAAAATGATTAGTAAAAACTTTTAGACAGCTGTAAAAAAAAACAAAGGAGGTGTGAAGTTTTGTTATTTTAGGAATAGAATTTAGTTCGTTAGTTAATAATGTTGATTTCTCTTTGTTAGTCAATGTAATAGTTCTAAGACTTTTCCAAATGAATGCAAGCTGACACATTCAAAGGATTAATTTTCCTTTTAGTACCTTATTTGGCCATCCAAAAATCAATATAATATTTAAACACGTCGAAATTTAACAAGCAATTAATATTCCGACAATAAATCCTGTGCAAAAAAACGACGGGGGCACCTATTAATTGTAATCTAGTACAATTATTGACTTGAACATCATTTTATAGCGGGAGAGACTATTGGAAACTGAAAAAATAGAGGGAACATGATAGATATAAGTTTTTGTATTTGAAATTAACAAAAAAAGGAAATAGAAAAGATTCAATCTGTAAATATTATAGAAAGATGGGTAAACCGTGAAATTAAATCGAGATCAAATTTAAATTATTTTGACTTAGCTATTCGATTAAAATAATTGTTCGTAGTGCTGCTGACAAAAAATGCGGTGACATCTACAACGTCTGATGAAGATAGAATGACTCATAATTCCATTTTGTAGTTTACCTTTACATTTTAGACAAATTACCACAACTTGCATTGCGTATGTGCTCGGTTGCATCCACGCATTAAAATAAAAACCCGGACACAATTGTTTGCAAAATAAATTTCTTCACATCTTTACTCACCCACAACGAGTCAGTTTCCTGGAAGCAATTTGTTTGGTATTGCTTCGTTCTACAGCTGACAATCTGATGGCAATGAACACTTGTTCATGCATACTAATATTTAAGATCTCTTGAACGATGCTAATGTTTAATAATTCGTACAAACTCACATTTAAAAATGACTCACTACTACGCGGGTAGATTTTTGCAATTAATATGAAAAAGTTTCTATGAAATGTGAGTAACATAGAATCTTCAATAATGCTAACCAAACACGTAAATATTTCGGCTGTTCAATGCTTATCAAATTGCCCGTGCTAACGTTTTGTCCACATTATGATATCTTAAGTCGACTAGATTGGTCTGGATGAGATGTAAGCTGAACGCAAAAACTAGTTTGGTCGGGAATGGCACTTTTTCTACGTCAGCCACATTGCGAACTGTGAACTTAGTACCCAGTCACGAATTTCTTGATTAGATTCGTCGGCTACCCCTCCAAAAACGTCAAATGAAACAGCTGCTCATATGACCGATTTCAGCCAATCAAAACCGAGATACATCTAGCCAGACAGCTGTCAGATTTACTTACAAGAAAGACAAACCCTGAATCGCGGGTATCTGCGACTGAAAAAAGTTTCAGTTTTCACGTGAATGAAATGTCGAAAACTACGAATTTTTGCTTGTTCGCAGTTCGCAATTCGCTCTCATATGAAACGTTGACAGTTTGCGTATGTGGCTGACGTAGGAAAAGTGACGTTTCCGACTAATCAAGTTATTGCGTTCAGGGGACATTTAATCCAGACCAATCTAGTCCAGTTAACATAACTAGATTTCTTAATTTGCTCAATGCACCGGGCAATTCGTTCTCAAACTAAAGTAGTGGAGACTTGTCTGTCATTGTCGGAATATATATATTAGTTATACTGAAGTTGGCGTTGACGTTGTGTGGTGAATCCATACCGAGGCAGAGTATCGCTTCACTAAACTACTTAGCTAAAGATATTTGTAAAGGAGATCATAATTACCCTGATACCTTTGACATACAAATTTTAGGAAACTGTCTAAAAACAGTTGATAACTCTCACGCAGCTTATATTTATACAGGGGTATTTTATTTTTACACTCTAGCAAGTCCCAAGTTTAAGAAAACGTCAACAAATTTGCACAGGATGCATTCAATGCTGAGTATTGCACATTCTCTTCTGGCACATTGCGATTTGGATGCTGGCCATTTTGAAAATTAAAACGTTTGTTCCGTCCCACATTTGTTGGAACCCTCTTATAGGTGCAGCAAAAAGGAACTTCTACTAGGAATTTGGAGAGCAAATTGATCCAACAGACCGGGCTGTGTAATGAACAAGAAGTATGTTTCCAAACGGGACGGGTCAAATGTCAATAAAACTCATCAGACTAATAAAGGCTGACAAAAAAAGTAATAGAGACCATAACCCAACTAAGTACACAACATCATTAGCTGTTTTTTATTATCAGCTATGATCCATATAGATCATCGATTTACATGCAATTACAACAACAGCACATGATCCTGCTTCTCATCGAGATCATGAAACATGATCTGAAAATCATTTCCACTATTTCCCACTAGATGGCTTGTTTCATTTTTAAGTGTTGGTGTGCCTGCAAACGATAACCACACAATCACGTTGCCAGACTAAAAAGTGGAACAAAAAAAAAATCAATTGATTTTTTCGCATTCGAGTTACCAGTTATATTTTTTCCTTCTTTAATGGTATATGCAGACCAGCCAAACACTTGATAAACAACTAAATACCTACATGTCTCATAAATATATCTAAACATTTATTAAACAAAACAATTTTTATGAAATGTTTTGCTGGTTTGAAAACATTTATGAAATGTTTCAGTTTCCCAATCGTGATGGGAAATAATTTTTGTTTTACAAGTTTCCCTGCAGAAAGTAAGTGCTGTTTTTCGATTATTTTTTTTGTAAATAAAATACAAATGTTAAGAAAAGCTTGGGATACCTACGTAATGAGAAAGTGATGAATGAACAATTATTTGAATTAAATTGCGTGCCGCGTGATTCCCTAATCTAATTATAATCCTACCACATATTTTTTTTCTTATCCAAAAAAGGATGAAATTTAAATATTTCATAAACGTTTATGAAATGTGTCCGATTTGCTTCATAAACATTTCTGAAATGTTTGGCTGGTCTGGACACACCTTAATATGCCAAAATAAACTCAAGTGCTAGCTGCAAAATATTGTTCATGTGTTGTATAATTGTAGATATATGAAATAAATTTGTTATTAAAAAAAAATTTGGAAAAGATAATTTATACAAATTCCATTAAATACGGTAACACCCCCGATATTTCAAGTGAAATGTCAAGTGCCTTGTGTGACGTCACGTTGGGCAGAATATTTGCAATATGGTTGGCAGCAATATGAAGTTTGTAATACCCCTCTATTATCTGCTTTGTTTTTGAAAGCAACTGTTGCTTTTCAATGATCCGTAGTGTTTTATTATCGTGATCTGATCCGGATCAGATGGGTGGTGGCTTTGTCTACAGGACATGGTAATTTCGGGTATCACTTAAGGAAAATGGGCCTTAGAGAGGATTATACTTGTAAACTATGTTTGGAGGAATCTGAGACAGCGGCACATATACTGTGTCAATGTCCGGCGTTGGCTAGCAGAAGAATGAGGATCTAGCTAGCGTTAACACTATGAATCGAGCCCAGAGAAGAACTGTGGAGAAATCCAGATAGTCTCTCTGAGTAGGATTTACAGTGGTAGAGAGACGAAAAGAGACCCGAAAATGGTGGTTTGATTCGAATATCTCTCGAAATCTATATATATATAACCCAACTAACTTTCTGGGTCAGGTGCGCGAAGCAAAATTGATCACAATGGAGCAAAAACAGTCGGTGCCGTTCAAGTAACGTTTATGCAACTCAGCCCTCCCAAAAACTCAATTGTGGAAAAATACCCTCTGTTAATGTATATAAGAAAAATTATACAACCTATTCAAAAATCACACAAACAAGTGGTATCAAGGTCTAACTTCTCAGATTTCGTCATCATGTTCGATGAACTTTCATAACCCTAGCCAGGAATTCAAAAATGCAAAGACCGCAGCCAACTGATCAGCCAAAATTGCTGTCTACCATGGTCACACATATTTTTAGATACCCATACATCCACCATCACATTTGCTTTCATATTTTAAAACGATACATCTATTGCAAATGATGCGCAAAACAACACAGATAATATTAATCCAACAGATATTTTCAATAAAGATCCAATTTATTGCCCAACTTCACAAATATCAAAATCCCTGTTATCACAATTTAAACAACAAATTCAGGTAGAAATTGGAGACAGAAGGAAAAAATGTCAAGGTCACTTGACCGTGTGTTTAGCATACTTACCGCGGTATACTGAAATTGGCGACCGGTTTGTCTTCTCCGCTTGTCAGCACCATCCCAGTGGATGGTACTGCGCTCGGACATATCCACATCGAGTTGAAGATCCACTTTTGCGGTACCTTATCGTAATGGATGCTTGTAGATTGAGTTCAGTGAGAGCTTTACAACAAATCTTGCTTTGTCAGCCACACCAACAACACCACCAACCCGAGATACACGTTTTATGAAGATGCTGCCTCTGCTGCTGTATCGCTTACGTAACTATCAGCATCGTTGGAGAAAATTTGCGTAACCTTTTCGTATTTAATTTAAAATGTAAAGACACATATACGAAGAATGAAAACCCATAGGAATCAGGTTACCAGCGAAGTTGCGTTTCAATAGAAACGAAAAGTGACGACTGACGAATGAATGGAGAAGGATGAATCAATGGATTGAATTGAATTGGGTTTGCATAATTCGATGGTGTTGAGTGTTAAATGCCACTTAAACGTTTTCGCTTATACACAATTATTTTCAAGATTATTTGTGTGTTTATTACGCATGCACATCAATTAATCACACACGAGTTATGGCAGAATTATTCACTTGATGCGAGTACCTAATCAATTGTGAACAAAATGGTGCACCTGGGCGTATACGTAATATTTATTTCTTCAGCTTTTGTTTCCCGCTCTCAAGCTTGCGTAAGTGAATGTAAACAGATGTGTTTTAGATTGTTTACATTACACTTCACTGAATATTAAAAATATCTATAATAACTATTTGAGAAGCGGAGTGGTGGTCATTCCCCTATAAAAAACATTCGAAGATCAGTACATTGATTTCTTATTTCAAAGGTTGCTATTTTTTGCAGACTGTTCTGTGTTTTCAATTGCGAAAAACCTTATGCTTTCAATGTGGCTTTTGAGTTCACTACATTTGTCGTGAGAACATTTTAAAAGACTGCACGGCAAAAAGGCAACGGAAACGCTTTTCCCTGTTGAACTGATCACAAACGAAGCTTCACAGTGAAAAATGTTCTTCCAATAGGCTTTGACTCATATAAAATCGTACGTAGAAATAATATGGAGACTGAAAAGCCCGGAAAAACTTTGAGCCGTACTTATAAAAAATGTTTGTCTCGACTTTAAATTTGCGGAAGCTTACAATAGCAAAATTGGTAGCTATTTTGAATTACTAAAATTTAAAGTCGAAAATTAAAATGTTTATTGATAACGATTGTTTCCATTACGGTTGTTATCCTCTCTGTTCTTTTCAACAAAAAATGCCAATCGCTCTATTAGTACATTCTTTGCCAATTGAAGACGAAGTACAAGGTTCGCTTCCTGTCAGGAAAAAATAAAGAAACGGTGAGAACTCTTTAACACAAACAGGTGTATGATGACGAACTAGAGGAACAATTACGCACGTATGAAATGATTACTCATTTCGCATCTGTAGCGATCAGATTGCAGTTGAAGTTTGTTGAATGCTACTCTAACACAGATTATTCAAAGTAGAGGGCGTAAAAAGCTATAAGAAGAAAGGGAAAGGACAACTTAACCATGTTTTATGTTAAGTAAAATACAATCATTGCGCCGTACAAACAAATTTTAGTCTGGAATTTAAATTTACGGAAGCTCACATTGCCACTGTGTACGACGGAACTAAAAATGTGTATTGGTAAGGCCCGTTGTCAAAAAAGCAAACCAATTTACCCAAATTACCCTAGGAAACTGTTGTTACTTCAATTTGGCAAAACAATTTGGTTCAAAAGTCAACGCTTAAAGCCTGTTCTGCTTTAGGGCTTCGATTGGAGTGCTATAAGCTGGAAGGAACTGGGCTCTTTCAAAACAAAAAATTCTTTGACAGGTATTTGTTGCTCCTGTGTGCAAATGGATGAAAAGGTACAACCGCGAACTTTATAAACTGTTAAGTCTACTACGAACTAGTCTCAATCGCCGGCATAGCTCGACAACACTCGGTATATGAATTAAGGAAAGTCAACCAAGTTAAGGCGACAAAGCTCGTCTGCTGTTATCCAATACCTTTCGCCGTCGACAGACTTTTCATTAATTTGGGAATGGTAATTATTTGAATAAGCAAAAGAAAGAACTCACAATAAAAAAGGTATCAAACTAAATCATAATCTGGCATTTTTTATATTAGATCCAACATAAACTATATACCAAAATCCCACCACGTGCCAAGTCTAAGGATCCTTACTGCGATTTCTTTATTATTATAGTTAATGTTGTGTTCTGGCTAGTTTTTTACAGAATGTTTTTGGTGTGATTTCACTTTTTTTGTAGAAACGTAGGCATATTGATTTATTTTATTAGATTTTCGTATTTGACACAGTTTTTTTCTTTTTAGGAGTAGTTTTTTTATTATTACAAATCTTTCTTTTCTTTTTTTTTCGGTTCTGATTCTTGTACATTAGCAACAGTTTTGTGTCCCATTACGCTGGATCTTTGCAATGACAGTCGATTTTTGTATGTACCAATAGTAGAAGGGGGCATTACCATATCTCTAATACAGCTAATACGGCAGTTTTGATGTTGTTCAAAAAGCCAAATTACGTCGACTACAAGTATATTAGCTGGCTACATCGAGCGAATTAACAATAACTTAGGCTCCAGCTAAGAGAACTTCGTGTCAAGTTGAGTCAATAATTGCCATGATCATGTAGCTGGAATACATGTTCGTAAAATAGAACTGAGTGATAACTGTCTTCAGAAGAAAGCCCCGACATATCGTCAATTACAATTTAGTAATTATCTGAGTAATTAGCGTTCTTGAACTAGGTAGTGTGGACCAGAAACCTGCGTTACTATAGGTAGAAAAAACAACAAGAGGCTTATGCACATGCACGGAAGATACGACCCCGCCTATTACAAAGACAACGATCAACAATTAATAATTGATTTTTAAAACGCTATGGAGCTGTTAGCATAGTGAATAGTCTGCTGAATTACTGAAGCAGTCGTTTCAGGTTCATGCTCCGAAGTAGCACTAATTTAAAGGTCTTACTCACTATGACATCAATATGACATCTCTTTAAAAGTTAATTGCTGGGTTTATGCAATAAGAGGGGAAAAGAAGGCAATGAGATGACTGGCGAACTGGCAATAAAGGGCCCTGCAATAGATCAGGTGGATTAGTCGATTCGATTCACCACTCGGAACGGGTTAAGAATAAGACTGAAATAAGAACCAACGACAATTAGAAGAGAAAAACAACCCATTCACATACAACAAAAACCGGGCCAACAAACTCCTGCTGTCTGACAGAAAAGCGTTGTGTACGTTAGATGGCGCTGTAACAGATCATAACTTCCCGGGGAATCATACATAAAATTTGAAATCTAAAAGACAAAAAGACGGTATGGTAGCGAAAAGATCCATGAGGAGACTTCCTCTGACTCTTCAGAGTTTTTTTCAGTTGAGTAACAGAACCAACAACTTTTCATTGTTCCAAAAATCTGATCTTTAAAGGTTTCTGAAGATATCAGGTTGGCTGAGCAAGCAACACACGAGGGCATAGCTAGTCCCCATTAAAAAGCATCACAACGGTACCACATGGAGTTCAGAAGCAGAGTCTATCCTGATTTTCAAATCCGGAAGCCTTATTAAACCTACAACAAATAAAAGGAGTTCCTACTTCTCAAACGCGTTGCAAGTTCAACTCTTTGATTGATTTCTGATGAAGTTGGCATTTTCTGTTTTTACAGCGGAGCCGAGTGAGACAAAGTCCCAACTAACTTAAAGCGATAGCTGTCTATAACGACGTGGGCTCTGAAGACGATTTATATTGAAACTTTTGCGTGAACCGGTTAAGCATATATCGATAGATAGATATGCCGATCTATTGATGGCCATGACAAACTGCTAAAGCACAACTAGTTTCACAGAAACGTCACTGGGAGCAGATATGTTAATAGAAACCACAAATCAACTTTAAACATGCGAATGTCTTTTTGTTTCGTTGATCATCTCCTGCAAAATGCCGTGAAAAATAACTCAAACCCAAGCTGATAAAATGACGCAAAATGCGCACTATCCTACACAACGGAAATAGGTGCAATTCAAGCTAAGTCTAAGGCTTACAAGAGAACACAATACAAATTGACTGCAACTCTCTGTTCAGACCTTTTTATCAACTTGTCCATTCCCCTGTATTTGTAGCTGACATTTGAACGAAAAAGCTTGTCCGCTGATATTTATCACCCACCCCAACCAGTTTGCCAAAAATCCACCTATCCATCTAGTGGAAGCTGTATTTCCACTATTTTGTGTCAAAAAATCAGAACCCCCCCCCTTCAAGCAAAAAAAAGAAAACAACTCGCTGAATCTTCTGGTGCTGCCAACCGAAATACCCCAGCAAACATGATACCCAAGCTCAACAAGTCCACATCAGTCGTAGTTCTACATCCGTGAGATAAACACATCCAACCCGCATTTAAAAGGGTATCCGCGCGCACATACACTTTATTTTAGTCTCGTTTCTGGGTGAACTCTAACGACATTCGCCGACCCTCCCCCCGTAAAGTGTGAAACTATTTAGAGTGACTATAAACATGACAAGGATCGTACTTAACTTTGGACTGTGCCTGGCACTATGCGGAGCCTTAGGTTGGTATTGTTAACTAATTTCATTATTTAGCGGAAAGTTTCAAATTTCAAACCAAAAAAACATGGATACATATCTAAATATGTGATATAAATTTTGCTGCTGTGAAATATGCGATAAATTTGTTGTCCGTTGATTTTAGTGCTTTCAAGCTTGTTTACACTTTATGCAAAGTGCATTGGAATTTAGCGCTTGGCCAAAATGGAAAATTTTGTCAGACATGTTGTTCAATTTGACGTGAACTTTAAATTCAAAGTGTGAAATTAATTACCGCGATGTGGACGTTGGATGGGATAATGGGTGCAGCGCGAGTCGTTGTGGGGGTGAATTGGGATCGGATGTCAGATTGTTGGCGATTTGTTTTGTGCTTTGATGAGTGAGTTACAGTGTTGGTAGTTTTGTTTCAAAAACCATTAGTAACAATGTGAGTGGGGAGAACGTTGTGATTGAAAGCAATTTTAAATAACTCTGGGAGTTATTGACAATAGTTCATGTTAGCACGATAGGAATTGAGGACCTTTCACATCAGTTTGAGTTTCATTTTTAGAATTTTTCTACATAAACGTTTGTACCTCACTAACATGTCGTAGGAAGAATTCCTCGTGTGCATGACTGTTAATTTAAAACTAAAGTTCGCCCAAAAGTAGAAACTCTGCCATTATAGTGACCAGGCTAAAAAACAACAAATTGGAAAACAAATTAACCACACCACTTTGCATCTCTGCACAATCTTCCCAAGAAAAAATTAAGCTTGCCTACGTCCATTTATATATATTACATGTCAGTCACTTTGAAAATCAGCGATTCAGTGAAATATTTTACAACTTTATCATTTTCGATCTCAACTCTTAACATGATCAAAAAAAGCAAAAAACTAAAAACGCAAGAGATATATACGACCATAGGAACCTCCTCTCAACCATTCGTTTGCGTAGATTATTATTTCTAAGAGGATAAGAAATATATTAGGTTTGCATTGAAATGGTCTGAGAACCTTTGTACCTTGGTAGCACTTCACTGAAAAATTGATTTCTTGACACACTTTCTAATGTGGTATTCGATTGGGATTCTTCAGATTTCGTGTGTCTAATCGAACAAAACGTCACTTGCTATTTTTTTTATATTCGTGCAATTGGAATATGTGCATTCGACACTTTTCTAAGCGATTTCCATTCACTGTTTAATTTTATATTAAATCATTCGAAATTTACTCCCAGATTGATTTCCAAACATTTTTACATAAATAATAAACAAAAATAGATCTACCCGATGCGTTGCGTTTCGTTGCAGTTGAAAAATTTCACGACAACGTAAACAAACTCCACTAGCTGTCAAACTCAAGCTCAATTGAATTGGTAAATCTTAAGGAACTCTGAGAAAAAATTCAGATTCGCAATAGTGCTCCAAAATCGAAAAAATTTTGTTTTTATACCCTCCACAGAAAGGTATATTCACTTTGCCAATACATTTGTAACGCCAAGAAGGAGTCACCGGAGACCTCATAAAGTATTTATATTCTGAATCAGGATCACATTCTGAATCGATTTAGCCATGTCCGTCTGTCCGTCTGTCCGTCTGTCTGTTAAAAGCACGATAGCGCCCAAAGGAATTGACATAGGCGAAATGGGCTCTGCCGGTCAAGAAGTTCTGATACCTCCCTCACAAAACCAATTTTGCATGACTTGTATGCAGTGGAGGGTATCAAAGCATCGGCCAGGCCGATGATAACACTTTTACTTGTTTTTTTTTGTGCCAATCGAACTTAAAAAGTGCTCTGAGAGTGCCCAATCGAATACCACATAATTTTGAAACTATTCTGTTTGCACCATAAGGTTATTCAGTGAAATTAGTACTTACTCGTCTGTGTGTATTTGACTGTGTATTAATGTTTTTTGTTTAGAACTTGAGACTTCTTCTTCTCCATCTTTCACAATTTGTTTATTTAGACAACACTGCAGAGATGTGATGTAGTCTTCGATAAATGCACTGAAAAAAGACAAATGAATGATTTACTTTAAGCTGTAGAGACAAGGTCGTTAATTTGCATAATTTCGTTAAAATATACTTCTTTGAAAAGTATGTTTTGCCACAAGTAAGGCTCAAATGAACATTACGGACAAAAAATGAATTAAGTCTCAAAAAAGGAGTAATTTTAAATACGCAGCGAATGACTTTTTATTTGTAATCTATGGAGGTCATTACATGGAGCAAAAAATTCAAAGATGGGCTCTATTCCACGTTCTCACCCCATCACGACCGAATTATCACATTCGTGAACGGGTGGGTTCTATGTGACGCAATTTGTTTTAGTTTTGCCAGTAAAATCCACATAATCCCGTGATAGAGTGATCGGGCATATTCGATCTCTGTATTAAATTTTTGCGACATAATTCTCAAGCGATTCCGATCTGATGCTGTGAGGTTTCAAGTGCTGAATAAATATTTTTCTTGTAAGCCAGGCGGGTTCAA
Organism: Cheilosia impressa; assembly: GCA_948293265.1. NCBI lineage: Eukaryota > Metazoa > Arthropoda > Insecta > Diptera > Syrphidae > Cheilosia > Cheilosia impressa. The sequence goes on from OX411883.1 coordinate 41,721,487, forward strand.
GTCAAATCTAGATTCCACCAAATCCAACAAATCAACTGATTTAAATCGCTTTCGGATACACATATTTTCACACTTGCTGACACTAACTGCGCGCACAGTTCTGGCATTGTTCCTGCATTAATTCCTGTTATGTTCACCTTAATTCTGTCTGACTTATCAATATGAGCCAATGATTTTACGTGTCAAACGGGTTCGTCCTATGTTTTTCGGTAATAAATGGGTTTGGTCCCGTGCTTCTTGGGACAATAATAGACTAGATTTCATATTTCTCTCTTCCTCAGTGCCATCGAATTTTCTGACCAAAAGTGGTTCTTCTACTTTCGAAATACAAATTTACTTATAACCTTTCAAAAATAAGAAAAATAATTAGTTACCACAAAAGGTCCTTTTAGGGACCCCAAAAGCCTAGTTTCCTCATAGGTGAGTTTTATTTTTATTTTATTTTTTACCCAAATAAAATGGACACTCAGTTTAAGGGCTGAATAGAGAACCTTTCCGATGACAGTAGTAGTCTCTGACATTTGTCCGACATAAGCGACGGGTGAAATTTATATTTTGTGAATGCCCTCCTTCAATAGTCAAGCACACTAAGAGCTTTGCCTTACTTATAATCTATTTTATAAATTTAGGTCACAATAGGCAATTTCGTGTGGAAAATTTTGCCATTGTAAGTTCAAAAAAATTAGCCTGGACACTAAAAATGATTATTGGTTCACTAAAATTTGAAGTCAAAAGAGAAAACACATGCATGACGTGATTTTATGATAAATATTCCGACACAAGTGCTTTGCATTTTATATAACAAATAAGTCACAACATACAAAAAAAAACACACATTTCGGTGTCGACAAAGTGTCAAATTTTACAATAGAAACAAGGTATCATGCGAATGTCGCACTCTTGTCCTCTTTTGATTCATGGTTGCCAAACTAGTAAGCTTGTATTCGGAATATACCCAGTGAATGATAAATTAGAATAATGTTTACAACGCGGTTGGAGTGCCCAACCCTTTTCGTCGTATGAGCTTAGTTTATTAACCCGTATTTCAGCTTTCACGGTCGGAATTTTTGTCGCCTAATAAAAAGAAATGAACGGAACTAGCATGACTACCAACCCTGGAAAAAATGGTTTCGTACCAAAATTCGAAAAATATTCCTTTTCTCCTCCTTTCTTTTAAAACCAGCCAGACCACTCATGTCGTATAAATCGGTAGTGTTTGGAAATAGGTTCCCAAATTTAATAGTGCTGGATTCTAAAAATACCATCAATCTTAACTGTTTTGGGGTCTTTGCCCTTTTTGCTCTGTTCAGACCTCTTGATATACTTATCTTGGGGGTTCTGAAAGCTGTCTGTCGCTTAAAGGACATGGTTTCTGCTACGAGATGATATTGCGCAAGGAATATTCCACCAATCGTCCGCTGATACTGCGAATGCGATTATGAATAAATAAAATGTAAAGTGAACTCTCTTTCTGTACGGAACTATGTACCTGCGGATCTAAGTCGATCAAATTTACATAGACGACTACAGAAGTAGAAGATCTGGTGCTCACTTCTCCCTAGAAATGTAGAAATACATGCAATTCGATGACAAGGCTAAATTTACTTTAAAAAGGGTAAAAACTCTAAGACAATTTTTTTAGGAGATTTTTGGTAGCCCCGAACCTGTGCTGCTCTTGCCAGCGGCTATAGAGTTCAGTTTACGAATAGGTTTCTCATGAACACAGCTGTCAATACTACAGACGGCGTCTTCATTTATAGTACAGGGTGCCACAAGAAACAAAAAGAACTTCCCCATTTAAATATGTAACAACACTTCTTTTTTTAACAGGAAATTTTTAATTTTCAATCGCCTGGCAATTGAGTATTTCCCACCCTATCACAGTTTGGCCACCTTTTTGGTTCAACCGTCAAAAAAGCTTGTGAGATAACACTGCCGATTTTATATGGCCGGAGTAGTGTTTTGTTTAAATTTTGTTAGTCCCCATTTTTTTAACAAATACGTTATATGCAGTATATTTCTTCCCGAACTTTAAATTTTATTATAACCTTTTCAGCAATTTCTTGAAAAAGCTACGCCCCAGCCATATAAAATTTGCTTCGTTTTTTTAGTAGTTTTTGTTTTTTAGCAGACTGTCACTATAAAATTGGACAAGTCGCTGGTCTTGAAGCCTTGAATAGGATCTCCTGCATTACCAGGTAAAAAATGTAAACAATAAAATTCGGGAAATGACCTTCGAGTGTCAAGTCGAAGCTGAAGCGAAAATACCCATTTACCAATTCATTTAGCACTAGGTACTAATAATTACTCATGTCAAGGTCCTAGTGGGCTTTCTCAACAAGCCTCAACAGCTAAAGTATGGCCCTGGTGTCACACTGGAATACTTTCAGTTTACAAAATTTACATTTTACTATGTAAAATAAAGGTCAACACAGCTCATTACCGGCGGCTTTCATCAGTCTCGCCTGTCATTGTCTCTGGTCGACCTTTTAACAGACATCTCTAGACCAACGTCATAGCAACACATCCGTGTTTGGAAAGCCGTTATCTACAGCCATAACCATTCGCCAAATCCTTTAAAAAGCTAAACTGCCTAAGCCAGTTGGAATGGTAGCCATCTCCAAGCCATGAAGAATTAATTCGCCACGGCCTAACCAGTCTGAGTAGCTCATAAACCAGTTGAGTAATCTAATTTATTCTCCTCTTGAAATTTTATCGCATCGCTACAGTGAAATCCAGAAAGGTCAACTTGTTGTAAAAAAAAGACACAAAGACTAGTACTGAGGCTGTATCTCTCGTTTCTCGTCGAACGTCGCCACCTTCAGCTGGGAATACCAATCTAGATCTTGGTATGCAACCGCAGACGCCAAAGTCCCCTGATTCAAATTAAATGCTTTGTTGTTTGCGTCTTCGAAAAAATTATTATTCCGGTCTGTTGCTGTGGCTTAGATAAGCAAATTTTATTCTAGTGAGTCACACGGATACACTGTGGCGTCTTAAATGAGAAATTAAATTTTTTTTCTGCACGTCGGACTTGTTCAATTCATTTCATTAAAAAAAAAAACAAATGTGACCTCATATCCCAACACATTCTCTAGGGCATTTTAGGTAAGACAACTGCCAAGCATCTGTATTAACGTGAATATAACTTTTTCTTTTCTTCCAGCCTTCGCAGCATCTGGATGTCCGGATAAGAATGGTCGCTATGCCGTGTCCGGACAGTGTGACGCCTACACCGAATGCATCGATGGTGTGCCAGAGGACAAACTCTGCCCGGATGGTCTACTCTTCAACGACAAAAGTGGACTCGGCTACCCATGCGGCTATCCGATCGAAGTGAGCTGCGAACAACGTGGGAAAACCCAGAACGCACAGCCCACCGACGAGTGCCCACATCAGTTCGGCTACTACCGCATGGGTGATACCAGTCACTGTGGTCAGTTCATGAACTGTGCCGGCGGCAAAGGATTCGTTTTGGACTGCCCAGAGGGTTTGGCCTGGAACTCAGCAACATACCAATGTGACTGGCCCGATCTAGTTGAAGACTGTGACTCGGCAGCGTTCCTGGGTTTCAAGTGTCCCGAGATTGCAAAGTCCGAGCTCCTCGGCCAAGAGGAATACCGATTCTACCCATCACCGCAGGATTGTCAGCATTTCTTCCTTTGCATTAACGGACAACCACGACTGAATAACTGCGGCGAGGGTCAAGGCTTCAATGTCGAAACGAATGCCTGCGATGGCCTGGAGAATATCACGTGTAGTGGCTCGGCCCCAGTTAGGTCACAGTCCATTAAGCAAGCACCCAGCAGGGCGGCACCGAAACCACAACAAGGCGGAAGCAGCTTCCAACAGCCAGCTAAGCAGCAATCACAAAGAGGCGGTGCCTTTGGCAACAGTTACCAACAGCCGGCTAAGCCACAGCAACAACCACAAAGGGGCCAACAGCAGAATTCCGGACGTCAAATTTATGGATAAACGTGCGGTTTATTTCAAAATGAACGCAGGGTAGCTGGCTAATTTGTAAATTAATTCCGTGTTATTTTTATTTGTTTTACATCTAGTCCTGGGAAAGGATATTCAATAAATGCATTTCCTTTGCTTCGAAGATTCTTTGTGTTTTAGTTACGTGTTGTATGGATTCATAGGGATAAAAGAAAAGAAAAGACCAGAAGTCAGGGCACAGACGAAGACAAAAGACAAAATGCAGAGGCTGGTGGTAGCAGCTTCTAGGTTATCTCTCTTTTTCCTATCGGGGCACATCAAAAAATGAGATTCTGTTTGATTTCCGAATTTGGAGCGTAGCAGTATCCCGTCGTTGAAATGACCAACGGGCGATTTGTTTTACATTTGTTCAATGGCTTTTAAACGAAACAGTGGTAAGTGTCTTGCACTGCTGCACAGTGGATACTGCGTCCGCTCAAAAATACAAAGTAGAAATTGTAGGTACCTTGACTTTAAGTTGCATCCAAAATTTAGTCGAATGGAAATCAGCGTAAGTTTCCTCACCTTGCCTACGATTCCATGTGGAAACTTCCGAAAACCCAAACCAAAATTGATTCTAAACAACTATTCCCTTTCGTTGCAGCATGCGCCACGCAGTGCACTGAGAAGAACGCCAGATACGCTGCCGCTGACCAGTGTGACGCCTACACCGAGTGCATCGATGGCGTTGCCGAAGAAAGACTCTGCCCCGACGGCTTGCTCTTCAATCAACGCACCGAAACCGAAGGCGATTGTACGTACACCCCATTTTCGACATGTGTCGAACCAAGAACCCGACTTCAGCCAGCCAACGCCAGCGATGAGTGTCCACGTCAGTTTGGCTTTTACCGAATCGGTGACGCTTCACAGTGTGGTCAGTACAAAAACTGCGCTCATGGGGTTGCTTCGCTCACCAAATGCCCCGAAGGACTGGCATTCAATTCGGACACCTACCAGTGCGATTGGCCCGATCAGGTGTCCGACTGCGATGCTGAAGCATTCTTAGGATTCACATGTCCCGAAGTTGAAAGAACCGAAGACGAGGTCGCAGCCGGGCATGAGGAAGTTCTGCGTTACTACAGCAAACCGGAGAGTTCCTGCAGGCAGTACTTTATCTGCGTGAAGAATCGTCCGAGGTTGTACACTTGTGGCAAATACCTAGCCTTCAACGAGGAGACTGGACTGTGTGACTTCTATACAAATGTGCCAGAGTGTTACAAGAAATTGCGCGATATTACACAAACCCCACAAATTCAGGAGCTTCGAAGGGCGATTCTCGCACATGCTGCTGAGGAGCAGTAGAGAGCGTTGTAAGTCAGTTTACGCGAAGTGTTCCTTTCAGAAACTATTGTTTTTTTTATAAATCTTGTTTAAAATTTAAGCAGAAAATAAAGCGTGTTGGTTGGGTTGCAAGTGCAGAGTTTTTGGATATTGATTGGCTTGGCAAGGAATACGGCACAAAAGTCCGTGTTTGTTTGAAATTCTTCCAAAGAAGACTTGGTTTTCCGAATGGAAAAGGACCCGTTTATGCGAAAGGTCCACGTTATCCAGACCAGCGTTATGCAGAATCAACGAGGTCGAGGTGGGTATTTTCGGAACGATTTTTGAAGCGTCTTTCAGATGGATTTGTGGGTCATTTTTAGAGGCGTCGCTTAAGTCGTTTCTCTGGGATATTTTTGAAACGATTTTTAGGGCGCTATGTCGCTATTTGGAACGTCTTTCGAGAGTTCTTTTGTTATATTTTTTAAGCCATTTTTCTACAAACTTTTTGAGTCGGTATTGGGGGCGTTTGTGCTTGATTTTTGGAGCCCTAGGGCGAAATTTTAAAGGTTTTTTGGGATATTTTCGGGGCAATTTTTTTAAGCGGTTTTCGGCCATCTTTTTGAGTCGTTTAAAGTGGTGTTTCTCGGACCTTTCTTTGCACGTTTTTGGGAGGTTTTTTTAATTTTTTTTGACAAGATTTGGAGTAAGAAATTCATCAGTGAACTTGACAAGTTTAGAGAATGGTGAATGGGCAATACCCTTGCGGCCGAAAGAGTCTTCTATTCGAACCCAAAGAAACACAACTAAGTAAAAATCGCCTTGCCTTTGGTGACGCGCACAAGTAAAAGGGTTCTCAAACATCTTGGGATGCGCAACTCCAGCCAGTTACTCAAAGAACGTGAGGGGTGTGTATGGTGGAAGCCAAATTCAAACCCGATTTATGTAGAGTCACCTTAATAAATGAGTTACAATTACGATCTATGAAGAAAATAAAGCTTAACTCTCGAAATAACTTCGCGGAAACATGTTCATATTTACAGACTTAGCACGGAACTCTGCTCTACAGAGGAGTCGTTCCTAAGCAACAAGTGTCAATAAAACTCCAATGCTATGCGTTTTCATGTGTGTTTATTATATATTTATGCATAATTGATTTCCTTTTCTTTTGTTCATCCAAATTTTGTTGTATATAATACACAAATTGTTTTGTCAAACATTCCAAAAGTTATTTTCGCCAAAAAGAACAAAAATTTTTTTAATTTACATTTTTCTTCATCAAGAAAGTTTACCTTTACAGTTAATTTTGTTTTTCTTTTTTTAATTCTCAAATTTTTCAAAATTTTGCAAACTTCAATTTTTTTTTAATTTTGTTATATCTTTGTTTTTGCGATAAATATTATTAAATCAATTTGTTTGTTTTTTTTCTGTTGTTATTATAATCACTGAATACTTTTTTAAGCTCGAATTTTATCAATACATAGATTAAAATTAAACACTAAAAATACTACATAATATTTACTTAATATAATTTAAAAAAATATTTTTGGCTATAAAAAATAAAAATTACATTTTTAACTATATTTTTTATTTTTTCTTTGTTAATTGTCAGTGTTTTTTTTTTCTCATTACTAAGGCGATGCTTCTTTCCAATTATATTTTGTGAAAAAAAGAGGAACATAGGGTTTAAGGTCTCGAACTTGGTGAAAACGGAAAAACAGAAACAGAAACGCCCTCTTTTTCCATTTTGTGTGGTTTAGTCTAGCGCAACAAATTTGCTTTCCGGTTTCGTATTATATTTACAAAGCGTCCAATTTTTTTTATCAATTTTTTATTTAATAAAAATCATTAATAAATTAATATCAGTCTTTTACACTTGAAGTTTTTCAATTATTTTTCTTTTTTTCTTTTTTTTTTTCTCTGTTGGTTTGAATATGAGCGGTTGAATTTTGTTGTAATTTTTGTTTGTTGTTAAATTTTGTTTAAAAATTTGAAAGTTTATAGCCAAAAATGTTTGCCAAAAATATCATATACAAAATATGAAATTAATTTTGAGTAAAATTTAGAAAATTTCGAAAAGAGTTTTTTTATTCTTAAATAATTTTAAATTCTTAATACTTGTAATTTTTTTTATTTGTTTCTTAAAAGAAAGAACTGAGTACTTAAATTATTCTTTAAGATAAACTTAGATTACAATTTCGTTTAATTTAATTAATTTTGTTTTTTTTTTCTTATATTATAATTGGTTTTGTTATTTTTAATGTTTTTTTTTCTTTTCTTTAGTTTGTTAGTAAGTTGTAATGCACCAGTAGGAAAGTAAATGTTGATATTTAGTTTAATAGTTCTGATTTTTTTTTTCTTATACTTTATTACTATTTTTGTTTTGTTTGTTAAATCTTCTTTAAAAAGTTTCATTATGAATAATCATAAATATGACAATTTGAGGCACTAAAACAGTTTGAAAAATTAATCTATTTCCATTTTATTGTTACAGTAACTGAAGTTTTTTAATTGTTCGTGGAGGTTGGGCCGACAAGTTATCGATCGTTCGCAGAAGTCTGAAATTATTTCTCACTTCAAGTAAGGAATAAGATGAGAAACACTTGCAAGGAGATTTGGGTATAGTAATAAGGAAAAGGCTGAAAAGGAAAGGAAAACTTGTCTACTAGGAAAGGCATTCAACTGAAAAATATGAAAAGGTGTCTTAAAACTTTCGAAGTATAAGCCGCTATTGCCTCGAAATTATTGTTGAGTTGTTCTAGAATGGGCACTGCTCAATGTCTGGGACAAAAACCCAAGGTCCAATCTGCAGAAAAAGGACACTTATTATGTCTCAGCAGATATGGACGTTATAGGAAAATGGTTAACTACTGAGCGCATGTTTTTAGGTTCGATTACTCGAATAAAAAGCAATCTTCTTACATTAAATCAGAGTGGTGGACGCTAAAGCTTAATGGTTTGACTATTTAGCGTGAAGTTCCATGTGCTTTTAGTACTGAGTGCAGGGTTTCAGGTTCAATTCCCGGGGAAAATAACATCATCTGACATAGAAGCTGATGTAAATGCTACAGATAAGTAGTTGGAGTGCGTGTTTTCTGGTTCGATTTCCGCAACAAACACAATCTTCTGATATTAAATCAGTGAAGAACGCTATAGCTTGCAGATTAAATTATTGAGCACTGGATTTCAGGTTTAGTCCTTGGGGGGAAAAAGCATTTAATTGTATAAAAACAGAGGTAGAAGCTTTAGGACGTTAGGCAGACGACTGAAGGCGGGGTCCGGATTTAATTCTCGGAGAAAAAAGAACCTTATTAAATATAAGAAGCCGAAACTTTAGATCGGTGGTTGGTCTGCTGAGTGCGGGGTATCAGAAATCTCATAATTTACTGTCACACATCTCGAAAAACATTTGACAGTAGAACTACCGTCGCCATCACGAAATTTTCACGCACATTGGAGGGCAGCGCTGTATTAAAGAAAATAGAAACATTGTCAGGGAAATGTAGAAGATCATCTAAAACAGTCGGAAAATCGGTTTGTGCTGGCAAAACTATGCTAACCAAAATAACAAATAAAAACTTCTGTTCGGTAGCTCAAACTTGATGACCTTCTCCACTGTGTATTTGTCTTAAACATGCATTTTTAGTTCATTGTAAACGATAATTTTTCTCATAATTAAAATCAATATATAATTACTTTTATTATAAACATCCTTCAAACAAGTGTTAATCGAAACTGATCAATTAAAATTGTCTCCAAAGTGGATTTTGAAAAATCAAGACTTTTCAACTTAGGCCGTATACGATAAGAAATCTGAACATTTTTCTTATGGACGTTTTTTCGGTTTATTTGTTTAGGAATATTTTCATTGCAACTGTAGATTAAGTTGTTTTTAGGAGTATTTCTATTTTTTGTTTTGTCTCATTTTTTTTACATTTACTATTCATTTATTTAAATATATAAAAAATACCATCTTCCACTGTGAATTGATTTCTTTGTTGTTTGGTTTGTTATTGGGTGGGGCTATATATAATTATTTTTATATAGATTTTTGTTTAATTAATATAAATCTATTTTTTGTTGTCATCTGCATTTTTAGTTGTGTTGTTTTGTTTTTAAAGAAATATTCGTTCATTTCAGTGAAAAGTAATAGTTAAGTTATTTTCATCTTTTGTTTTCTATTTAAATGGTAATTAAGGCAACTGTTGTCTTGTTCGGTAATTTAAAAATTAGTACTATTGTGAAGTTTCGTTTGGTTTATTTCTATATATGTGGTTTTTGCGAGTTTTTGTTTCTGGTAACTATTTTTTGTTTTTTTGTTTTGTTTTATATAAGTATAACGATTTTTATTTTTGTTTTATAATTATTTATAATTCTTTATTGCAATATGTATTTTACTCCTAAAAACAACAAAATATTTATTTCTTTTATTTAGTTTTTATTGGTTTTGCAGATTTTGTTTTTCTTTAAATATTTTTCAAGGCGTCTTTTTCATTTGTATTTGTGTGATTTTTGCTATTTTCTTTACATATGTATTGTGGTAGGAAATCAGGATAGAAGTATATAAGAAATGAAGAAGGTAAGAGATTAAATGATATTGTTTGTAGATTTTGTAATCCAAAAGTTGTTTGTTTCATTTTCGTTATTGATTTTGTAAAACTATCGAGTGGTAACTGAATTTGTCAATTTAGTATTAATAATATTTTAAAATGGCCTCAACATTTTTTTCTTTTCATTTTTGTTTTGTGTTAAATTTAAATTTATTAAGTCGTAAAGAACAGTTTTAGTTCATAATTTATTTAATTTTTTTCTGTTTTTCTCATGTTTGTTTTATTTAAAGGTCGGAAAGAAATTTTTTTTTATATTTACACTTAAACGCAAGGAAAATCAAAAGCAAATGTTTGACTAAATATACTTAACTTATAAGTTAATAAAATAGTTGATAATAAATTGAACTAAATAACACAACAAAATCGGTGGAGCTGTATTCACTTTGATTGCACTTTCTTTCAAATATACTCACTACCTAACACAACATTCTTAAAAACGTGGGATGGTAATGAGTCTACCAAGCGTATACTGGTAGTCCAGTTAGAAAATATATACCGGTCTTAGATGGGGCGCAAAAGTGAAGGAGGAATTGGTGAAGACATCGAAGGAACAGGTTTGTTGGCGATCTATCGGTATGGGTTTGTGGGTAAAAACAAAAGAAGAGAATTGTGAATGCGTAAGTCCGGAAGAAGGCTCTTACGGGACTTAAAAAAATAAATAGTTGGCGCAACAGGTCCGTAGGGACCCTTGGCCTAGCTTCTCACAACCATTCGTTTTGTGTGAGTATTAATTTTTGGGACTAATGGATGGGATCTACAGTTTTATGCCGAGTCCAAGCGGCTAATTGAGAAGCTCTTTCATGACAGTTATACTCTCGGATGTTTGTCAGACGTTCGCGAGAGGTGGCGCAGTGGAAAAAAATCGTGAGTTGGAATTTGGGTGTTCTCGGGATTCGAACCTGGGACCCCTCGCTTAGTAGTCCAACACATTAACCACTAAGTCACTGCGCCTTACGGCACGTGCTGCTAAATAAAAACGAGTTTCAGGGATCAGGTGCCTTTCAGCAATGGATAGGTACAACAACATTCTGCGGACTATAGTGCAGAGTTCACTCGTATACCCTCACTATTAGTCTTTCGTCCAATTATAGCCTAAGGTGAGTTTCTTCTTTCCTATATCTACTTCGGTAATAAGAGCTACATCTGCTACATCTGATAAATTCTGCAATTCGTCGCTGAATGTACAAGATTTGCTTGGTTTCGCAGACGATGACGCGCCCGTACCGATACCCATTTTGTGAACGATCGGTATTTAGAAATATATCTTCCTTTCCTGTGACGGTTTTGTTGATCCATTGACACGGCTGTTAGTCTCTTACGAGGCACTTAAAAATTGTGATTCAACGCAGGCCTTACGATTCGGTTAACCACAGTTTAGATTCTCTCAGCTTGGTAGGAGGTTTTGGACAACAACAGTTTCTCCTTTGATGAAGTATAACGCAGATCTTAAAGTAATCCTGAGATTCATTCGCAAATCTGGGTGGCTCAAAAAACATGATTTTCAGAGCTGTAAAACAGTGGTTTAATTTTGTCTTCAACAGCTGGTTCATGGATCGTTCCCGTAACGGGCACCATAATCCCAACTGGTGGTCTAACAGTTGTCACCACAGCGCACATTTGTCTATCGAATACATATTGATTCGTACATGGCTATGTAAATGTTGCTCATATAAAAAGAAGTGATCTTTTTGCTTATTAGTTGAATTCAATCGCATATCGAATGAACAACTTCCCAATGGGTAAAGAATACGATATAGTGGGACTATTTGACAGCGACTTCAATACAGATTACATCGGGATTTCAAAGCAACTAAAGAGCCGATTTAGTTGACTAATGTGCGAGTTCAAGCTCATGCTTCATCTGGAAGTATATCATTCATGAGCTTGTCATCTGAACATCAAATTCTTAGTAGATGCGTGCCCTTCTAGGAAGATTTTGCAAAGACCCATGTCCGTTCCTTACATTCACGAAGAGTGGGAAAAACATGTGTCATTAGGAGAAAAGAATATCTCACATGTGATATACATATTTGTTTCATGTGACTTCGACATACTACCGAATCAGAAGGCAATCTTATAGGTAAGCAACTGATGACTTGATGGTCAGTGGACATCAATGCTTTGCCCGAAGCGACTCTAGAGCTACAATGAGGTAGAGAAAACCCAACGCAACTCAAGCTGCGTGTATTATGTTAAGAACAACGTCTGCACCTCAGATAAATCATTTGATTACAGCAAATGGTACTCTTATCGCTCCGTTTACTACCTAAGCAATTCACTAACTTGATAGACTCATATTTAAGGTTCAAAAACCAAGTACCGTAAATCACAAGTACCAGAGAAAACATTTATGCAAATCGCAGACTCCCTCCAAACGAAAATCAAATGAAATGAAAACAAAAAGTCAACTTTAAATAAAAGTTTTATTGAAAAAAAATTATACAAAAACTATATAAAATTATATGAAATAATTCAACTGTAAGAAAATTAAACAATTAATTAAAAGTAAACAAAGCATTAAACCAAAGTCGTTGCAAATGAATTTCAGACAATCATCTGAATATAAAGAAAACCATATTTGAAAGTAATGAACAAAATTTTCTAAGAAATTAACAAAAATTCAATCAATTAACAGAATAAAAAGAAACATTCGTGTTTAAGGAAACATTTTATGTACTTTGAACTAAGTGAAAACAAAATTAATTCAACAAATTATTATAAAACGCAAAGAAGTTTTTAATATCTCTAGTTAGGTTTCATTCAGACACGTTGTGGAACAAACAATTTTCTTTTGCTTTTGTTCGCTATACCTAATGTTTCTTTTATGAACATTATTTGTTTTTTCTTTCTATTCTTTTAGAAAACAAAATATATATTTATATTTTAATAATAAGAAAGTATAACCACTTAAATCTTAAGTTCTAACAAAAAAATCAAAAATCAAATCGAAAGGAAAATGTTTAATTTGAAACAATTTGTGTGTGAATTTAATGGAACTTCCTTTTTTTACCACCACGTTTCTTACCGGCCTTCTTCTTTCTTTTATTGCTACCGCCTCCGGCTGATAAACTTGGATCACGACTTATTTCGCCGAGAATCTCGTCACCAAGTGTACCTTTAATAAAAGAGTTTTATGGTTAGGAAAATGTTGAGGGAGCAAAATATGGAATGCAACATGTTAACGGATATCTATTGTTCGGAAAATTTATTGTTCAACAGTGTTTTCGAGGTAACAGGACAGAACACGGGAATTGAACTAACAACAGATTTCAGCTAAATTCGGGGACTAGGATCCATATACGGCAACGTCAAAGAAAATAAACCAAACATCATATCCGTCACCGAAACAGCAATAAATCTATTAAAGGGTTTGCATTCGCTATCTCGACCCGAACCGCGTCCCCGTTTCCGACATAAGGGTGACCTCTGTGTCTGAACAAACTATATCGTCATTTACCAACGTTGGCTTGATCCAGATTCACCGTCTTAATATCGAAGTTACCATACTGCACAATTTCAGTGTTGTGAGAGGAAGGAAAACAATCCCTGAATACTTTACCATTTGCAACAATTTCCCTTCAACTTATTTTGGGAACACAGACAGAGACAGAGACAGATAATTGCGCAAGCTGTGAGTGAAAGCAACAGATCTGTGTACTTCTTTTGCTACCTGCCTGTAACATGTAGTTTGAAAACCTTCTCTGCCAGCCAGATAAGCACTCAACAGAGCAGCCCAGCATATCTCTTATTCTATCAGTAATAAGAGCCAAGTATATCGGCTTTAAGGGCCGTTTGCTCATACGACTCTTAACGATTTAAGTTCTACTTAAATACTTATGGGCTACTTTTTTAGAGCATAAACTGTCACATAAGAGTTTATGTGGCACTTAAATTCGCTATGAGTCGTATCAGCAAACGGCCCTAAATCCTTGCTTTTTTAAGCTCAATTTCAACAGTAATTGTCAATAGTAAGACAAACAATTTATGAGAACTAAACTGACAATCTAAACAATTCTCCAGAAATATCCATTAACACATCACAAAAGCGCATAATACCAATCCAACTTACCAAGCGTAGTCAGCTTCCTTTGCCGATGCTTTTCGGCCTTTGTGACAGGTAGACGCGTGAGGTATGCCTCCTCGTATTCCTGTTTCTCTTTTTGTGCTGTAGAAAGAATTTGCTGGGCCCTAGAGCCGGACGAGATCTCAGTTGGTGCATCAAGGTACTCTTCTTTTAAATCTTGCAGCATCGAGGTTCTAAAAAAAGAAACGTATTCACCAAATTTCAAGTACTGCTGTGTGCTGACTACTCACGTCATTGCCCTCTTTTTAGCACGTTCAATCATCTTCTTGTCGCGATCTGCGGGCTTCTCGTCTCCGTCATAGTAGACGGGTTTAATTTTCGGCGGCACATATATGCCACTCTTCGCCGCTGTAGCTGCCTTTTTGGGTTTCATCGCTCCCTCGCCAGTTTCCTCCTCTTCGTCGTCTTCTGAGTCCGATTCGGAATCGGCCTCCGATTCACCATCTTCGTAGTTCGTCAGCATATTCTCCGGATTGGGCTGAAATAAGTCGAATGTCAACAAAAACTTGTACCAAACATGAAAAAGTAAAGGATGCCAAACAGTTAACTCTTCGAACACAAGGCCCCATACGGAGCTAAAGAGTGAACTTTGGAGTATTTACCTTAAGCATTGAGAAAGATTGTTGAAATGAAAATCACCAAACATAACAGAACTTAACACGCAACTGAGAAAATTACAATGATTGGGAGCACATGCGGTTGAGAGAAAGCAATATGGACTAGTGTTTGAAAATATTATATGGATGATGTGTGGGGTAGGTGGTAAGAAAGTGTTTAGAAAATTACAAATGCAAGTGGGGGATAGAATAAGATAGTCAAAAATTTAATTACCTTATACAGAATGGGATCCGATGAATCTGTGACACCAGTTACAGCGGTTTTAACCAACTTATCAATTTGGTAACGTAACTTATAATCAATCGGGCGGATTTTCTCCAAAACTGTGCGAATTTCAATGAGTCGTTCAATCGATGGATCGCCTTCTATTGTTTCTCCTAGAAAAAAAGAACAAACAAATAGTTTAGAATACTCTCGTGGGATTAAATATGTTTCTTCGACTTACCGGAGCACTTTCTTAGGACAACATACGTCAGGTTGATCAAATAATCCAATAACATGTGATATTTAACTTCGAGAAAACTTAGGCCGTATTCTGTAGTCAGTTCACCACGTTTTACCCGCTGTAACATACCCTCAACTAAGTCGGTCACTTGTTTCACATTGCTGTTCATTTCGCCGAGAAGCTGGATGGCTTGGGGAATGTCCTGTTGGACGTCGTATTCATCTAATGCCTGCAACGAATAGAATAGACAGAAATGACAATTTTAGTTTTTGTTTTTAAATCAGTAGAAATAGAAATGGAGGAAGTGAAGGGTGCTGCATACAAATGTAAGTCTTTGCTAAGAAATACACTCCAACTGGGATGAGTCGGAGAATTGTTCCTCTGCTAGATGCTGCTGTTGTCAGGTTGATTTATTCTGTCACATGGAGCAAATTGACTGACGTCTGCAATCTGGGTTTGCCGAAATTCCTCAATTTAGAAATATTTGGAGGTGCTTAAGACTTTCATACGAGATCAAAATTTATAGTAAAGGGTTTTCCAATAAGAGGTGTTATTGTGAATGACCCGCTATTTCGGTAGCTGTCACTTTGAAGCTTTTATTCTTTGACATTTGACAAGTAGAAACTACGCCGTTACTAAAAATGGAACGATACACGCTTCAACAACACATTGAAATTATTAAAATTCACTACAAAAATGGTGAAAATCTTGCAGTCACAGTTCAAAACTAAAGCATTTTTTGGTCGTCGTGAAGCACCTTGTCGAACCACAATACAGAAATTGGTGGAAAAATTCGAGCTGTTGGGACAAGTTAGTGATGTGAAGAATAAAACCCGTGCACGTCGCTCGAGAACAACTGAGAATATTGCTGCTGTAGCCCAAAGTGCTGAAGAAAACCCAGGTTTGTCCATTCCTCGTCGTTCTTTGGAATTGGGAGATTATTAATGATTTTTTATGTTCGGAGTTTTATGGTATTGATCTGGACAACGTTTACTTTCAACAAGACAGCGCTACGTGCCACACAAGCAACGAAACCATTGATCTTTTATGGGAAACGTTTCCGGACCGTGTTATCCCTCGAAGAGGTGATCACAATTGGCCACCGAGATCTTGTGATTTAACACCTTGCGACTTCGTCCTTTGGGGCCACGTGAAAGATGAGGTCTACGCCAACAGCCAAGCGTCGATTCAAGACCTCAAAGATAAAATTCGTGATGCTATTCAGGACATAGGGCAGCCACTTTGCGATTTGGTTATGGAAAATTGCATGAAAAGGATATGGTCCTGTTTTATATGAAGCTGCTGTATTCCAAGCGCTGCTATCTACAATCGTTGGGTATACAAAAAAACTCGAGTCATAACTGCCGCCGATTTCGACGCATGGAGCCAACAGCTCAACTACAGCGAACGAAGCCTTAAACACTTGAACAGAAGATGGTTGCCATAAAGTGCAGTTGTTTAGTTATATGGGTGGGCTGCTCGGAGTAGAAGGAAACACCTCGGTTTGTAATACCTTTAGAGGAGGCTGGTGGCTCATGCAATATTGAGACCGAACTCAAATTCTGTAGGGATTGAATGTTTGGACGAATAGGTTTAGGTCTTCAACCGACCCTGGTGCTCGATCTTTTGTAACGAACTCACAACCACACTTAACCTAACCTAACCTAACCTTACCTTACCTATGTGGGTGGGGCGGTCAGGTGTGTTGAGTGATATTGCACTGTCGCTAACTACGTGTCACGTGTCCAATTGTGTCAACCCATTATTATGACACTGAAGGCCGGTTAGCTCAGACGATTCTCATTAACCCACCTCTCAAACTTGCTGCACTCTTTTAAAAAACACTTCCCTTCAAATGAAGGGTCGTTGACCCAGTTTGTACAGTAAAATAAAAGCGAACAAAACAAGTAGCAAAGCCAAAGGAATTGAGTCAAACATTTACAGCCAAAAGGGTACCTATTCTTCTCTGAATTTCATCTACAAGTCAATGACATCAAGTCTATTCAAAAGTTTGAATCGTACGTACGCTCGCCCCCCAAATTCAAGCAACTTTTGTACGAATTGTTTAATAGAAAAACGAAACGACCAAAAGTTAACCCTTTGAAATTGCCTGTGTAACCTTGTAACAAAAATCAGTTACATATTGTTCAATTCCCAGAAGTTGGCCTTCCGTCAAAGCATTCTACCCCCGCACAATTGGTCCACAATGTTTAAAGAGGGATTTCTCACAATATGCTTGCATTTTCACTTCAACCTCCTTTTTGTCCGCCCCCTCCGCCTACATCCAATCAAAATGAATTTATCCGCATATACGCTGTCCACCATACCGTGCACGTATTCCCTGCTGCCGGACATGCATGGTGCTTAAACAATTCAAGCTTAAATCTTGCAAATAGTACATATTGGAAATGGAAAATATAAACGACAACAAAAATACGTCACATCCTGAGTGGAGTACTACTCCTCAGAGCTCAGCAGCGTAACATATCAAAAGAAAACATCCTTTCAACAATCAACACACAGGAACAGTAGTAGCCAGCAACAATAACAACAACAACAGCAGCACCTCGCAACACATTGTTTAGCAAGTAGAAAATAAGCAGGAACACGACGACGATGACGACGACGACGACGGTGGAGAATAGGCAGGAAAAAAAGGACGAAGAAAATACAGCGGGAGATGAGGACGATCCGCCGCCGTGATGCTTGGATTTTTAAAGCTTAAGCATTCATGGTGGTTTTTGAAGGAAGTATACCCCAAAGGGTAGGATATGGATTGTGCTACGAATTGGTACTACCTCAATCATCTGTGTTGTGTTTCGTTTTTTTTTTCTCTCTCTCTTTTTGTTTGTCGTCTTCTATTCTCTGCTTCCATTTCCATTGCCCGCTTGAGGAGGTCAGTGTGTGTGTGCAAGTGTGAGTGAGTGCGGAAGGGGCTGGTGGTATGCGGTGGGTCTATTTTCTACCTTAGCAAATATCTCACTGACGGCCGAATGAACGGATGGACGGATGGATGAAATAGAAACCTTTTTTTCCACGGCCGCCGACGACGCCGCCAACGATTCGCAGAGTATGCTGATGCAGGATAGGGCTGGTGGTGGTATGGTGTGGTGCTTGAATGCTATTTGGTATAGGAAGTTCGTTGGGGGATTCCTAGAGCGAGAGATATGATGGAAGTGATGGTGGCAAACGCTGCTGGCGGCGTCGGATGATGATGATGATGAAAGCACACAGTGGAGCATCACGATTTAAAAAAGGACAATGGTACACAGTAAAAGGTGTAGGCAACAAATAAACCAGTGTTAGATTGGGGTAAAGAAGGGAACTCTTAGGCACCACAAAAGCTACTACATCGAGATCCATTGAACTGCGCTAACAAAATGAGCTTGAATCAATTTTATATTTCAACAGCTTTTTTTTTAAACTACAAGAAGTTTGTACGGTTTTTTCCCGGACGAAAATAGATCCCAAAAGAGTGAGTGACTGAGTAGTTACATAAAGTCATACGAAAGCGAAGTGCGACCGTACAAATTCAAGTGAAGTACATTTTTCCGTAGTTTTAGCTGTCAGTTCAACCGAATGCAGCTACAATTTATGTTTATAAATTCCGTAAGATCCAGTCATTTTTTAACCTCCAGCTGGTGGAACGAGTTGGAAGTAAATTGTAAGTAGAAAACGAATTGAGAACTGTAACTAAACGAATATGCGAAAATTTTCACATTTCAGAAAAAGAATTTAGCGATTTTGAGCTGTCAGTGTTTACTTTTCAACTTTAACTGCAAGTGGGGGGTTTTTCAATTATGGTTCTCACATGAGCGGCTTGTAAATAAAGAACAAGCTCAAAGTGAAAGCAACGACCCTACGAGTATTCGTAGATTTTAACATTTTATTTACACTTGCGAATTTTTTCTCGCAGCAATTTGCGAATTTTATCTGTCAGTTTCAGTACTGCTGTTGAAACTTATGTTTTGACGTTATTTTCGATCGCTTAAATTTAATCTAACGATCTTCTCAGAACAGTACGGAACGATTTTTAGGGAAACAAAATTAAAAATCGTTTACAATAGAAATTTCTCGTTTTTTGATATATGCCTTTTGGTGTCAAAATATTTAGTTTAGAATTTAGTGTGCAGGTTCATCGTGCAACGCTTGACGTTTCCCGACTGTTATTATTATTATTTAAAAAAGATTTTATTGAGAGGGTCGCCATTGGAAACCATTGGTCACATATTTTTACAGAAAATTTGAAATATTGAGAAGTGAGAAAAACTTTTTATGACAAATACACGAATATGAGTATGGGGTGATCAAAATTTACGGGAAAAAATTTAGTTCGATCTGAGAATTGTTTTGCGTGAGTTTCGACGATTTTGTCCAAAACGTTAAACAATTTTTTTAATAGAATGTATCAGAAAGTTGCGAACGATATAAGACGTGTTTTTTTGAGCTTCGATCTAAGCAAAGCAAAGTTAAGTAGGATTTTCAGCACGCAATCACATCAACTACTCTGAGTCCCCGAAGTGTCAGGTAGAACGTAGTTGTAATTGCCTGCTGAAAATCGTACCATAAACTAAGTATGAAATAGACTGACAGCTTTACTACGTCTCACCGATTCCCCCCGCAAATTTTTTTTAATTTAAGCTCCTCCCTCCCGCTCGCAATTTTACTGTCTGTGAATACGTATGAATTCAGCAGTGTTCCTACATCGTTGTATCTCAACCTATTAGAGGGAATTTAATATTTTCGAAAAACTTCTTGTGCGTAAAAGGAAAAAAACCTCAAAATTGTGGGCCACATTTGTCCATGAATATAAACGCAGTAAATGCACATAAAAAAAAGATTTGCCTATAGCAACAATTTCTAGTACCAAAAAATAATCATTAAAGTGTTAGCAAACTGCGATTTTTATACTGAAGATTAATTAAGTGTGATTTTTGTCCGAACAATACAAATTTTACTTTTATTAAATTTAAATTTAGTGAAAAATGAAAATGAACACACTTCGTGGGAAAAATAAAGAGAGACGTCTAAGAACACTGACTGATAGTTTGTGTGTTTGGTGATTTCTGTCTGCTGATGGATGCGTTCTGAGAGTTCAAATTCGTTGTTTTATTTCACAACGAATAAATGCTCATATTCTACAAATTGTATAATAACGAATGTAATCAATATAAATAATAAAGGAAAAAATTCATTCGCTCAAATAAAATATTTTTGTTCCTGTAATTATAATTGAGTCTGTTTTCGTTTGTTGTTTTTGGCGAAAAATTACTCCGCAGTAATGTCCGAAGAATTTAAAAAGAAGAATTGATTACGAATATTAAGATTTGAAATATTTTCTAGTAATGATCTTTTCGTAAAAATTCCGTTTAATTGCGGAAAACAAAAAAAAATCATACGAATTACCTACATCACATTCAAAATGTCTGATTACTAGATGTTTCATATTAGTAAAGCCCATATGACACTTTTTTTTTGAATTTTTTTTTGCTTTTTAAATGAAACTAGAGCAGTACGAAAAATTAGAACTAAAATTCCCAATGGGAGTGAGTGCGTACACACCAATTTTATTAAAGTAGACACATCAAAAAATGCATTCAAATAATATTTTCCAGCTGCTGGCAGCTTATTTTTGACATTTTAAGATTATATGAAAATAAAGGTTTGAAAATTTGCGGCTTTCTTAATACACCTTTAGTCTCTTTTACACAGCGCTGACTTTTCAAAACATTTAAATAGGCAGAGGAATTACTAGCGAATATTCAAGAAAAAATGTGAGGGAAAAATTAATAGAAAAAGTGATGGCGAAATTCAAATATCAATAATGATAACATTAAAAAGAAATCGGTCGGTGATAAATTAATTGCAATAAGTATTTTGTTATTACATACGCCGGAAAAGGTCTCAAGAACAAACAAAAATTGGCATTGAATTGAAATTTTATCTCTTGACTAATATAGTTTCGTTGTTTACAACAATTGTTTATATCATGGTGTTCTAAAATAATATAATAACTTGATACCAACGAACAAATAAGCAAGTCGAATATTTTTATATAATTATGCATTAATGACGTTCAAAATATAACTAACGAATTCGAACAGGAACTAAGAACAACTTTAATTTGCCCAACACAGCCGCAACACACGATAATGAAATGACCCCCTACCTCAGGTTATCGACATCCGGTCTAAACCGGAAGAGTGTAGGCTGGTTTTTTGTCAAGTATGAGTGAGTCCCTTTGATTAACATTGGCACTAATACATGAATTCAAACTGGGCTACATCAAGGTCAAATTCAGCTTGTAGGCAATTTCTCTTTTTTGGCTGAAGCTGTCAGTCTATTTAATAGTTAGTTTATGATCGTACTCTACTTTGCTTTGCTGAGATCGAAGCTTATTAATAGGCCTATTAATAAAAAAATTGTCAAGAGTTTATTTGGACATGTTTCGAACAACAATAGCTTGAAATGCCTGTGAATTTTTAGTAATTCTTGTGATTTTTTCTGACTTTTCCTTTCCATTTTGTGTCAAATGTGATTGAGTAGGAGAAATTTTACGAATTCGCAAGAGCATTTTTCTGGACTTTTGTTAGCCCGAATGTCATTTGGACAGATTTTTGAAATTATTATTTCTGATTGCAAAAGTTTGTCAAATATTTTTGATAGACATGTGAGTGCATTTGTTCAAATTCTTATTTGTGTAAGGAAAGTATTTTAGAATGAGAGGATTTAACGAATACAATCGAATGGTTCTTACCAAATCGCCACATCATTAAACGAGCTATATATTCATGAAATAAAGTAAATTTTACATACGAAAGAAAAAGCGATTCCGTCACATAATGCTAGTTCAAAAAATACCCTTAAAAATCTCTCAAATGTCGCTGTGACTAAATTTTCACGGTGCAATTTTCTGTTTATTTTTTTTGACAACCTGTCAAATGAAACTTACGTTTGTCTGTAAAAACTTTTTAAAGTGTGCACCACTTCGTACAATATTGCTGCGAGTATATGTATGCTACCCCTCTTTAAAATCTGACACGAATTTTACTTTCAAGGGGCGTTGGAAAACTATTTCTCCTACCAACCTATATGAAGCAGCTTTTTCGCTAGTTTATACCTACCATTAGCTTTAAATCAGCGAAAATACCAAAGTCAATTCTTAGCAACATAATTTTAATACCCACTCATTATGACGTTGCATTCCCCGCAATGGTCGTGCACGCCCAAGCGTTATGCAAATTTTAATTTCTTTTCAAAAAAAAAAAAGAAAGAAAAGAAAAGTTGATTGACTATAAGGACCTTCGTGCAGACGTCGCCGCTTCGGTCGTCAAGTTGAACACAGTACGTCGTATTCCGAGTTGCGTGATCCGGCTTTAGCAAAAATTAGTTTATAGCGGAAGTGTATAAATTTTGCTCGAATGGAAACGATTGCACGAAGAAGGTAATGAAGAGTCCATAACAAAAAGCGAGTGCTTAGGTGGGTAAAATGTAATTAAAAAACAAAGGGGATTTGTTCAGTCCTTAGATTAAGGGCATACAAGGTGTAAGTGTGGGGTATGGTTTGAAGCCTAAATCGGTTGTTCTGTATAACATTTAACATTTTAATAACACAATGTAATGGTGCGTGCTGCAAGGTGGACGTGTTTATGTAACCTCAGGGACATACGACTAAGATTGTCAAGTTGCAAAATAAAATCATTCAAATCAAAGTTAATACGCTCCACGACTTTTATGTGAATGTAAAATACCAGCATTTTAATTTGAGTAGTCCTTGCAAATTGGAGAAGCTATTGAGTTTCGTTTCTAGGTTCTACATCAAATAAACACTTTAGCAGGTACACAACCCCCTTCTAAAGTTTATCCCATAGCTTCCCCGGAAGATGTCGCCACATCATCTGAATCGGATTGTAATACCAACTTTTCGCACATCGTTGCTGTTTTTTTTTGTCAGACTTGATTAGAGGACAGCACAGAATGTTTGGTTATTTCCTAGGTCGATCAAAATATCCATAGAAAAACAGCAAAAATATCTTATACCTGTGGCATATTCGGCACATTCGTGAACGAGTTAGATATTTTTTTTTAATGACGAAAATAAAATAAAATGCAATAAATTGTAATCTACCAAAAGACTGACTAGACTTGACTGACACAGCTGTAGCTGTTGTCCGTCGTACAAATAAAGAAAGCACAAAAAATAAACAGCCTTAACGTTAGCTGGAGTATATAAGTGTTGGTCAACTTTAATTGTGTGCGTCTTTCTGACAGCTGTTGACCTAGTTAAATGTGAGTAGGGTACAAGTCTCCATTATTTTGTGAATGCTTTCGCAGGTAGGTACTAAATACTGGAGTGCGCTTCGTGAAAATAGTTAAAGCTTCCCTTTCTCTGCCTGGCCAACGAATTTGGGTAAACCCAAAATCCGACTACAATCTGGTGAGTTGACTTTATTTCTGCAATGACAACTGTTTTGGTTTTCAAGCATATTTATTTCCATTTCAGACAATACTATATTTTTCGTCCTTGCACAATCTTTCAGAACTGCTAAGGGATTTGTGTTTTTTGGGGCTACTAACAGAGGGAGGTGGCAGGTTAAACCCCTTAAAAAAGATGAAACAGTTGTAGATTCTACTGTTTTTTGTTTGACAAACTTTTGCTTTTTCAACGATTGTCTACTGCAACCCCAACTCGTCATAGATATTCGTGTCTAGTGCTGTTTGACGCTGCCTTTCCAGCTATTTAGGGTCCCAACTACAATCTTGACAAGCACTTCTTTAGCAAAGGCCGTTCCAAAGAGCACCTTGTTTGTCAAACAAACCTCATGATAAAATTCCTTCTTGTCAGCCACATCAAAGCAAACGACGGACTCTTGCCAAATTGAATTTGACTGTTTGGGCCACTTTCGATTTTTGAACGTGCCACAGTCCATCAGCAGCAGTAGCAGCATCAGCATTTACCCTGGCCGCTGATGATGATGATGAGACGGGTGACGTACAGGTCGAGGGGGTTTCGTTGGTTGGGTTCTTTTAGATTTAGGTTTTGAGCCGCATGATGACTATGGAATGAATGATCTTGGTATGCCCGTTCACAGTGTGTGTATAGGTAATACACCGTGTAGTATAGCAACACACATCGATTCCCCCCCTGCAAAACAGTACCACGGACTTTTGATGAGTACCAGGATAGAGGTAGCTCAAATGGTTGCTGGCTGGCTACCAGCCTGATGATGGTTGGCTGACTATAATGTGGGGTACGCTAGTAAAGTTGTCCTTTATTTCTTTTTGATTTCATTTCTGATTTTTTCCCTATTCCGTATATCATCATTTTTTCATTCGTCTTTTTTTTTGCCACACACATCGTCGTGCACTTTATCCTCGCTACCCACCCACATTGGGGAGGTGTTTTTTTTTGTGTTTTTTCTCTTCTCTGTATACTTCCGCTTTACGTCAGTTGGCAGTTTGATTCCTCGTTGTCGTTTCAGTGGGCGGTGGGCGAGAAGGAACACTCCACAATGGGGTTGGGGTGCGAGGAGGGATGACATTTAAAGAAAGGGAAGAAAAAATTCGCTGCATGATGGTGGTGGGTTATGATGCTCTGTTTTTGGAGGGCAGTCAGCATGATGATTGTCCGCCGACACACATACACTCGCGTAGAGATATATAAGAACGAAAGGGACACTTTTTGGTCCTTTTTGGATTTCCTCGACTACCCCCGTTTAATTGAAAGTCCCCCCCGCACAGTGAGAAACACGAAACAGAAAAATACGAAACACTGATATATTATTTTTGCTTTATTGACAGTTTTTCGATTTTTTGGGTTTTTTTTCGATCACGGGCATGGAGACAGGACAACAGTGGCAGCAGCATACCTGTGAATGCATGCATCCTGCGCTCAGCAGTTGTCACACACGGTGTGGTGGCTGGGAATATATAATTTGGGGTACTTTTTTACGAATGCATGCATACATAACCGACAAAGGACGACAAGGTCCAGCGGCACTCTAGCATACACCCCTTTTTTTGGAGGCTACTCAGCGCTCGTGTTTATGGGTTATAAATTTTTGTTTCATCGCGACTTATTTTATTTTGTTTAAAATGGTGGGACCCTGTTCGACGAGGCCACTACCAGTGCGGTAGTGTTACCCATCCATGCAGCGGGAAAAGGATTTTTTTTCGACACGGGGTAGACAATTATTTTTTTATAATTAAGGGTTGTGCTTCGATACGTTGCCAATCAGGGAAAAAAACATTTTTGTGTTCCATTAAAAAAGAGAGAGAGATCGATTGGAGATTTTTTTTTTATCCCCTTACCCCCCCTTTGCTCCCTATTGTTGTTGCTTTGACGTTTTTATGTTTAAAAAAAAAAAAACTGTTTGCATTCTTTTTTCTGGGATTTTTTGTGCTGTTTGCTTGTCCTTTTAATGCAGCAAACAACCGTAGACCATAAGGATAGGGGGTGGCAAGGCGGTATGGGGAGTACAACAGTAGAAAAATAAAAATTGGTTGGCAGGCATGGGAAAGAGCAATATCTCTATGGCAGAGCGGAGTGTGGCCCGAATTTCGCTCGTTCGTTCGTTCGTCGACGAAACGATAACGAAAGCCATGAGAACGAGAGAGAACAACTGAAACAACCTGCAGATAGCGCTAGCGGTATACATCTGTAGTAAACAGTAGAAAAGCAGAACAGAGCGAACAAATCTAAAAAACAAAAAAAAAAACAAAAAAGAATGTAATCTCCGGCTGTATGTTGAGAATGGCAGTGTCGAATTCAGGACAACGGAAGCAAAACAGAGAAAAAATAAATAAAAAAGAAAATACACCAAAAAAGAAATCTGCAAAACAAAAAAAAATAAAAATGAATGAAAATAGTTTTGAGTCATAAAAAAATTCTACATATAGGTTGGTTGCGAATACGAGTATGGGCATGGGCAGGCGGCGGCAGTGGGTTGTTGCCGCTGATGGACATGGAGTTTCGCCTCGTTCGGTTGGTAGGTCGAGGAGCAGAAAAGCTTGTTAAGAGCGCATTTTTTTTCGGCACAAAAATGCGATTTTTTCAAGTTTTTTTTTCGAAATAAACATCGCAGAAATAATAATGGCGAATATTTTATGTTTATTGGATGATTTTTATGTTTATTTTTTTTGCTTTTGTTATGTTTATTTTCGACTTGGGGCGGTTGGTTATGTATTTCACTGCTTTTATATAGAAAAATAATTATTTAATTTTATTTTGGAAACTACCTTTCAGTGGTGCAATTGGAAAATTGGTTGACAGTACTCGTATAAAGGGGTACAGGTCAGGTGGGATGAGATTATGGTGATGGGGCGGCGTGTGGACGTCATGGGCCGTCCTGGCAATGAGAATTCCAAAACAGAGAGAGAAAGGGTACCCCCGTATTTCTGCATGGAAAATCGATAAAACATATTAATCCTGCACTGTGTGCTAGGTACTGCTGTTTGCTGTATGCCCTGAGGGGCTGTACAATTATGATTGGCGTATAGGTACTGCTACATGTACTATATGTACGTAGGATAAGCATTTTAAATGCAAACGAATTAACAATATTAAAATAAGTGAAGCGGCAATGTATAAATGCTATGATTGCCTTCGATGAGATATATAATTTAATCGGAGGGATTACACACTACCAACGGGCTGATTTTTCATTTGTTTATAGTCTCGGCAAATATAACTTGATTGCTGGGAATTTCGTCTAAAAAAGTAACAAATTCAATGCAATGACAGCCATTGGGGATTCGTGTGATGCGCTAATAAAGTGTGAGATTTGATCAGTGGCTTGTACGAGGGCGTTTCTTTTTTTTGTGATGAAGCTACGGTAACTATATACGACTTATACCTACACTGTGCTAATATTTGCAGGGGAGCCGAGGTATGTGGTCATTTTCAGCTAGGGCCACACCTGAATCACTTGTGAGGAAATTTCTTGGGAGGTCTACATATAATTTGATGGGCAGATGGGCGTTTATAGAGACGGCATTCAGTCGTGCACACGCAATAACATTTTTTAATAGAGCTTTAAACGATGGCAATTGGTGCGGATACAGAATAGCTCTTACTGACAGCAATATAAAAATGAAAAACTCCCAACCACTGATCGCAGATTGAGATTGGCGCAAAATGTTTGCTCTTTTTTAATGAAAAAGGGAAAAACGATCGACGAGCTAATAAAAAGAGGGAACAAATTAAAAATTAAAAAAATTAAATTATAAGGTTTTCTTTTATTACAAACAAATTTCAAAGTTATACACAGAATACATTTTTTTTGTAATGCTTAAAATGATTGAAAACCGCACACCAAAAGTCTACGTACGAGTATATGTATAACAATTAAAGACATTATAAAGGGTGTTTTTTTAGAGGTTGGTTTTTCGAATAGAGATAGAACAGAAATTTTGTGTTCAAATCTGGCAACTCTAATGTCATTTTGTTCAGTTTGGTTTGCCATTTCATCATGAACAGGTTGATAAATGAACAACGCTTGCAAATCGTGCAAATTTATTTCGAAAATGGTCGACATAATCGCCCATCAGAGCAATTAATTCGGTTAACCATGGATCGTTTTCCCACTACGTCTACTCTATGTGATAATACGCATCCGCAGAGACGTCGAACAGTGCGCACCGAAGAAACAATTGCCGCTGTAGAGCAAAGTGTTGAAGAGGACCCGAATGAATCGATTCGCCACCGTGCACAGCAATTGGCCATGATAACCGACTATTTTGTTCCCGAATTGGATGGCATGAATGTGGATGAGATGTGGTTCCAACAAGACGGCGCTACATGCCACACAGCGCACGTCACAATCGATTTATTGAAGGAAACATTCGATGTGCGCATAATTTCGTGGAATGGACCTGTCAATTGGCCACCAAGATCGTGTGATTTGACACCATTGGATTATTTTCTTTGGGGATATGTTAAGTCGCTAGCCTACGCCAACAAACCAGAGACGTTAGGGGACTTGGAAGCCAACATTCGTGCGGCGTTATTGCCGACATACAGACCCAAATGCTTGAAAAATTGGTTGAAAATTGGACCTCTAGACTTGGCTTTATTCGAACCAGCTGCGGCGGGCACATGCCCGAAATCATATTTAAACATTAATGGCATAAAATTATCCTTCCACTAAAGAATATTGATGGACATTAAAACGATTTTCTTGTGTTTTATTTCAATTCGAAGTTCTATACCTCTAAAAAAACACCCTTTACTTAAATTTAAGTACCTATGTACTTTAAAAAGTCTGAATTTTAATGATAGAATTCAAGAATCAATTTTTATTTTTAGACGACGTAGGCACAGTGGCTTTGTGGTTAGTGTATTGGAGTACTAAGCGAAGGGTCTCAGGTTCGATTCCCGAAAAAAAAACTCATAATTCCATCTTAAGGTTTTTTCCCACTGCGAAACCTCACGCGAACGTCTGACAAACATCTGAGACTATAACTGTCATGAAAGAGCTTCTCAATCAGCCCTTTGGACTCGACTAAAAACTGTAGATTCCTTCCATTCGTCCCAAAAATTAAAAACTCATGCAAAACGAATGGTTGAGAGAAGCTAGGCCAAGGTCCCTACGAATCTGTTGCGCCAATTTTTAATTTTTAATTTAACGAAGTCTTAATTTTATTTTAAGTTTTTTTTTATAATATGAATATTTTTATGTTTATTTTTAACTTGTAATAATTGTTATAACATGACTCGTATTTTTAAATTTGTTCATATGAAAATAAATGGTAATTTCACATGGGGAAAAATGGGAACTGTTTTCGGATTTAGGGTAAAAATAAAGCCTTTGCTGATAAAAAGGGAAAAACAGTTTTCAAAGTCTGGGGCTCAACTGGTACTCGCAAGAACCCTTGAGGTTGCAACTACCTATGGTATCAAACATTAACTCTTGTCTACCCAAAAAAATATTTCAGTACGTTAAGGCCCGATTTACATATCAAACAAAACTTACACTTGTCAGTGCGTTACGACTCACTCATCTGGGCTTTTTCTGAGTTGGACACAAAGTTACTGCTGGACAATCCAATATTGATGGAAATGGATAAGTGGCAAGTTGATGCCAAATGATTGCAACCTCTACAGATGGTTGAAAAATATCGAAAAGAAGGGCTTGGGCATTTTATCCACAAAACCGCAGCTGAAGGTACACAAAAGTCCCAGACTTCCAATAAAAATATCTACCGGTACATACTTAGGATGACAGATATTGTCATTTAAATTGGTAGAACTCAACGCAGGAAAATGTAATCTATAAAGGGTTTTCGAACTTAAGCAACGTTACTTTAGGGCTGCGTAATTTAAACGTCCTGTGTGCGAGGAGGGCGAATGGAGGAGAAGATACAACCGCGAACTCTATGAGCTGTACCAAGATGTGGATGTAGTCCAAAAGGCCAAAATACGTCGACTACATTGGCTCAGCCGCCAGGTTCGAGACGACAAGGAAAACCGAACCTCCGTTTCAAAGACCAAGCCATCGCGGATGCCAGAGCGCTTGGTCTGGATAACTGGAAGCAGCGTGCCCGGGATCGCAGAGGATGGAAGGCTACAGAGACTCTTCACGGGTCGGGAGCCCGTTAAGTAAGTAAGTAATTTAAACATTAGTTTAGAGCCTGCGTAGAGTTTGTGGAAATAAAATATGTTTTTTTCAGCAGATGTCATGATGGTCGGTTGATATTTCATCAGTCCCTCCAAATAAATTTTGAAATTGTTACAGATGATTTGAGTTTTTATTTTGGTGTCTGTTTCAGTGAGTAAGTGAATCTCATAAATACGGCTGCTAGTGCTTAACGTGTAGTAGTAAGTTTTAAAACACTTATCTGGAATAATAGATATGTTAAAGCTCGCTGAATGATGGTGGGCAAAATTTGGTGGGAACTTGATTGCCATAGAGCCCTTTGGCAAAATAGGAAATTTCTTAAACTGAAGGCAAATCGACTCAACACAGTTGAACTCTTGTTGCAGCACCAGGTAAAACGTGACAAAATACTCAAAATGACAGACATAAGGGGTATATACGCAGATTTTGTCAGAAGTTCATTGAAAATTCAACGACAGTGGAAATGGGTCAGCAGTTCACCTCGAAAAGTTCGGCGGTGAAAGAATTTTTTTGACAGACCGAAAGGTAGACCTCACACTATTTCGTGTGGAAGAAGTTATCTGACAAAACGACATTTTGGATGGCCAATGCTTAGCCTTGGCAAGGTTTGTATTCAACTGTATCGATCATTCGTCGAGAAATTAATCAGAGCTGCATAAAGGAAGCTTGTACACAGAACAAGTCGGTCTAGAATTTTTCAGGCCACATAACCTTCCCCTGTCTTGTGAACTTTGTTTTAAAAGTGTCTTTTAGTGGGTCTTTCTGTGCTGGGAAATAACTTCACCTCGAGTAGAAAATAAATTCCTTTTTTCTATGTGAAATTTTGGTATTTAAACGAAGCTGAAGTGTTGATTGGACTGTGTCAATGTTATTAACGGCAAAGCTGTACATCAAGGAGGACAGAAGAAGAAGTCAATAGTTCTGACCCGACGCCATCTTCAAAACGAATTAAATATTGTCAAGGACAATAAAGTCTGTACAGCGGTGAGAGATAAAAGTAAAAAAGACCTCATACTTTAAAGCTAGGTAATGCTATGAAGAAAATATGTGCCTCGCATCAAGTTTGAAACAAGTCTTTTGAATGGCAGCCTGTTCAATATTTTAAATATGCCTGTTCAATAGAAATTAAAAGTTCCCTATAGTTTAACAAAACTGCTCTGGGGTTTTGAAAATAATAACAAATGAAAGAAGAATGTTTATTTTTACCTCACACTGGTCATTTCAAATGCAAAAGGGTTCGTTTGCTTTTCTATCTAAATAGGGACTATTTGGAGCTACTTTCCAGTTTCCTCTGCATAACAACCACGTGGCGTTCCATTGAATTTTAAACAGGGCAACACTACAGATGAATTTGACCTTTAAAACCCTTCGAATATATATCTAGGTCTAAAACGATGACATCATTTCATGGTTTAAAACGTTTAAAAGCAACACATGTTCGTACATAAAACGAAAAGGCAAACTTTCATCATTTGCTTTTTCCGAATATTTCCAATCGACACTATTCCATCAAAAATTATTATCTTTCCACCTTGACGTACTGGAATTCACTTGAATACAACCCCAACATTACATCACCGAGTCATCCATAGAATCTAGTAAACAAATCTCTTAAATTCCTCTACGTAACATTTGTGTAAATGTTTAACATGCGATAAGAATTCCAAAACAGGTTTTCTTCCCTACACGAAATTGCGCTGGAATATAATACTTCTTTTGTCCTGATCCGTTTACAAGGAAAAATGAAGCAACAGCGTACGTAAACGTAATACGAGGAATCAACGACGTAATGCCCTCTTTAATTTTTGAGCTCTTTAAAGACGAACACGTGCAAGGCATATTCATGTGAATTTAGGGGATGAAAACTACGAAATCGTTTGTTCTATTTTTTTTTCGTTCTGGGGGAAAGTTCAATGCCATCTTCTTTAGAAGTAAATTGACGTAGGTTTTCTGAGTTTTAAGATTTAAGAAAAAATGCGGATTTCGATGAAAAAAATGCCCAAGTTAGTTCTGGTTATATCCACTAATCGAATTAGGAACGTACTGCTCTTGTTAGGGCAAGAACGTTTAATCAAGTCCAATTGAGGCCTGTGATCGGCCGTTTGTCATTGTGTCAACAGTAATAAATTGGACTTGACTCTTCGAGTGGTGAAATTACAAAACTTGCAATCAAACGGAGTTGGGATAAGTTAAGAACAGACAGTGACGTTGCAATTGAATGCAGGATGAACTAGCGTCTGCAGATGGTTGCCATGTGATCGAAGGTTTAATTGGTTTCGTAGGAGCACTTAGTGAACATAGCCCTGTAACCCTATAGGCTACCCAGTGATCCCAGATTAAGGGGAATTGGCTCTTTTACAACGAAAAAGGCGAAAACGAGGGTAAAGCTTAAAAAAGGGAAAACACCAAAAATCTCTGTAAGACTTAAATTCTTTAAAAGTAAAATTGAAACGCATTTTCATTGCAAGCAAATTTTAAAGTCTACTCAGATTTAAATGTTCGTACTAAATATGAAAAAAAGGTCTACAAAAAATGTTTTGTGTACCTGAATGCATTCAATCGATTTGAAATCTTGCCTAATAGAAAAGGAAATCATTTCAAATTCACTTAGTGGAAAAGTGGTGAACTTTTGGGGGAAAACTATTGTCTTCGCTGATAAAAAAAAGGGAAAAGCTGTCTTCAAAGTCTAAAAAAACTTGACCTACCACAAA
The DNA here is from genome assembly GCA_948293265.1 of Cheilosia impressa. NCBI lineage: Eukaryota > Metazoa > Arthropoda > Insecta > Diptera > Syrphidae > Cheilosia > Cheilosia impressa. The sequence continues at coordinate 41,753,814 of OX411883.1, forward strand.
CAATAAGAATTCATACGTCAGCGATGTCAAAAACTAAATAGATGCGGCACTGACTATCTGTCACTGAAACAGCTTTGAAGCAGCATGCGAAGGTTTTAAACAATATTCCCAACTGTGTAGTTCGATAAAGCTGCTCACTCTCTACGGGTGCTAATAAAAACCACACAATCTTCGATCAAACAAATGCATGACCAAAACTATCCAAACATTTCATGCGTCGACGGTCGATATCTGTTCGAGGAGGGGAGCGCAAATGTGATTAACAGTCAATGCGTGATTATTTCTCATCATCGCATTCACGCATGCAATCACAATTAATGTCTATTCCTACAACTACAACATATAGAGGTCCTCTTCAAGGTACTTCTTTCCATTTAACCAAATTATACAAAATGTATCAGCTACAAAGGGGGACGGCTTCGCTGGTGAATGGTGTTCCACGTATGTTTCATTTTACGATTGTGGAACGTACCTCATACCTCTAACTAATGTGCAGCGAACCGAAAAAGTTTCTGCACTAAAATTACTACCGTGAAGAAGATGAGACTTATTACTTTGTCTGTGGGAATATTATTACGTGAGGAGTCTCATCCGTATAAAGTATAAATTCACTGAAATCAAGGCGAACACAAATCAGTACGGTAAGTCACATGACTGCGGCGGTTCTGGTGAGAGTCGCATATGGGAGCAGTCCCCATAAAGATTGGCAATTAGATGACAACGCACTTCTTTTAATTTTACACTGGAGAAAATGTTTAAGGGCCGACTGTGTTCATTAAAAAAAGTCATTATGCCGGCGTAGCTTAAATGGCTTCGCCTTGCTTCTACTTCATCACCCTCAGAGCGTGACATGCGAAAATCAAAAGCATTTTCGTATCGATACGGGCGTTCGTATAGGCAAATTAGTGAGAGGTGGTATTTTATATTTGAGATAGAAACTTCAAATTTTTATTTTAACAGAAAGCTTTAAAACAATTCTATTTACCCAGGTATATCCAGTTTTTTCGAAATCGGCCATTTTGTTTTCGATTTCAGTTTTTATTCAGTGTGCGTCACTTGAATTCATTCACAGAGTCAGCCATTTTGTTTTAACACATTGGCGGCGTTCCATTGCCAGCTAGATGACAAGCGGCATGTCAAACTTCATATAAAAAAAAAATATTTCACCATTTGTGCTATTCGTCTAGTACTTTTTGTGAAATGTCAAATTTTTTTTATATGGTGGAAAAGAATTTTTGACCAGAAGCAGTAGGTATATGCTGTCACATTTTAGCTAACAGGAAAAAAAAAAATTGTCATTCTCTTCTAAGTTGAGTTTATCACACTTCAAAGTTGAGCGCATCACTCTTTCTATGTAAAGAAAGAATTTAGCTTAAAAGTTGTCAACTAAATACAACATCTCAAGATCTAACAAATTTTCCAAAATGATCAAATTATCAGGCACAATGGTGAAGAGAAATCCAGTTCTCCAGAAAATGCGAGTGACCTTCAAACTTGAAGAGTCAACGAATTTGTATTTTCCATGGGCCTAGCCCCAAACAACATCTTTCAAGCGAAGCTGCACGCTTTTTAAATATGTATTCGAGAGGGTTTACTGACTAATGGTGCCTGCCCATTTATCCTTTCGCACAGACAAGCAGTTGTCAAAGCTGATAAGAAACGCTTCAATCTCTTGTTAATATCTGGCTCAAGACAGAAGATTTGCTTTTTGATTATCTACCGAGGCAAAGCAAAGCGAAATGTGTTGAGAAAAAGGCTTCATTGATTTGCTCCGAGTCAGCATGCAAGTACAGTCTTCAGCGGCATTTGTGATAAAGTGCTGTCAAGTGGTTCCTTTTGTGTTTGTCTCGACTTTTAGTTTAATTCTACGTTTTTCCGGAACCCACTTAATAGCGAAGATGTAGCATTTTGGTCACAATAAGGTGAAAATCTAGCGTCTAGAATTTAGCTGCTAGTTGAAGTGTGAATCTCAGAAGTGCCAAATAGAATGTAATGCTTGCGTGATAAGGATTATATTTTACTATAGGTTAAACTCCGAACAGTTTTCATTTGAACTGCCGTCATAAAACCAGTCATGAAACACTTAAAGGGAGCAAAAGCAGCACGGATTGTCTGGCTACAAAGAGGTACTCGCAGCCGACTGGTCTGACCTCGGGGTAATTTTAGGTCATCCAAAAATAAGGAAATGAGATTGTTTAAACCATCAGTACAGTAGTCTTCAAAATGAGAGAAGAAGACAAACCAACTCAAAAATAGAGAAGTTTGGCACACTGATTGGTATGCTTACAAACAATGTCATTATGCTTCAATGAAGTTCTGGTGGGATGTATATATTTAGGTGGCTTGGTTATAGTCCCATGCGCCCTATAAGTCCAGCTCGTTGGTTATACAGTCGAAAGATTTATATTATAATGTAAAGCGTTCCTCCCTAAAGTCTCTCAGGGGAATAGAACGGGTGATACTAAATTTTTTTTTCTTATGAATATAAAGACATGCCCAAGAATCAGCAAATAAAATGTCTCTGTTGACAGACGTAACCCAAAGTAATTTGTAAGTCACTGGGGGAATGCGTTCTGCCAGTACGCCACCTTACTCTATAACTCTATAAAATGATGAGGAATTCAAATAAAATACCGCTGAAGACTGTTTCAACATTATGTGTGTCTTATTGCAACTGAAAGGCAAATAATTAGTTTTCCAATAAGAGGTGTTATTTTGGTATTCAAAGAAAAATGCCATTTTTTGAGATAAATGATTGGATGTTTATTTCATAATAAAGAGGAAGGTATGCCGTTCATTATGAAAAACAACATCAGCCAAATGGCCGGCACGAGCACGCATACAGGACCATATCCTTTTCATGAAATTTTCCATAAGCAAATCGCAAAGTGGCTGTCCTCGATAGCCCCACGAATTTTATCTTTGATGTCTTAAATCGACGCTGGGCTGTTGGCTTGTGATTTAACACCTTGCGACTTCTTCCTTTGGGGCCACGTGAAAGATAAGGGCTACGCCAAAAGCAAATTCTACAGCTTTCATGCACAGCAGAACCTCCAATGAAAACTATAGGCATTCGCATTCTGTTCCTTCGAGTGTGTTTGAACGAATAGTGGTCGATTCTTTCATCGACATTCACCGCGACGTCATTCATTCTAAATATGCAAGAATCGTCTGGTATTCTCAGAGAAGTTCCCCGGTAAAAGCAATCTTTTTCCGGGAAACACGAAGCAAAGGAAAATAGCGTGGCGTAGTTGGCTGCAAAGAAGTTACAGATTTACTCTGCGATCGAAACTATAATTTAGTACAGGGTGAGCCAAAAGAAGTCATCCGATGTTTTTTGGCCCTCAAGCCCTCAAGGACAACATTCGACACGAGTCCGAGAATCTATCGCCCGAAGTTCTCATGTATGGCAATCAATTGTGACGGCGCCTATTTGGACGATATCATCTTCTCCAACCAATCTTGACCAATAAAATTCTAAAGGTTCAAATAAACATAATCAAAAATCAGAATCGAAATTTTTCATTTAGAAAGAAAATGAGAGCCAAACAACATCGGATGACTTCTTTTGGCCCACCTTGTATAAATTCCGCAGAGATACAAATGAGTTTAAAAAAATTGGAGTAGGGAAAAAATTGGACATTGGATGGACAGGACTGTGTTTAGTCGAGAGAACAATTCAGACAACATTTTAGCGAGATAGAAGGAAATTAACTGTCCAACACTTTGACTGATTGAGCTCAGATTTGATATTCATACTCAGATTTTATATTCATACTCACTAACTTTTGAATAAAATGAATTGGGGACGTTCAAGGATCTAGTTGAGGAAGTCTGACTGACAGCTGGCTGACTTGACAACCTATAGTTGTCATTGGCTTCCATCAGTCACATGAAGAGTTTCTCCTGCTGACATTTATGGAGGTATAGTCGACAAATCTAGTCAGTTATTTCGTGACTGAGTTGACATTTCGTATACGTGATCTTACCACCAAATCAAATTTTTCCTTTGAGAGTAAATCAATTCCGGGCGAATCTAGTTCGTGATCATTGTGAACAAAAAAAAATGTAAACCGGCGTTTACAACAACTATACAGCTCTGTCCGTAAACGACCAAACCTCGGCTTGTCAACTTTCAAATTTAACCATTACCTAGCTCCCGTTTGACACTATCAACCATCTCAAGGTATTATACCCAATTACTGATAAGCAATGGTAGTAAATAAACTCTCGAAAAACCTTGCCTCGTATTTTTTTCTAGTAAAGGGTATGGACGATTTTCAGCAAGTTGCAGGCCTAAAACAACCTATCAATGGAAACCTTCAAAGCGACACGAGATTCACAACGTTACAACCACCAAATCGTGAAAGGGTCTGATGCATGACACAAAGGTTAATCACCAGAAAATTCAATATCGATTCAGCTCAATTCACTTGCGTCCACCCAGAAGAGACTTTATTGCAATCACTTAACTATAGCCACTATAACAGTTTAGTGGCAACCATGCCTTCATTCACATTAGTGAATGTCATCAAAAATGTTTTTCTTTGATGTGTAAATTCAAAGATTTCACAAGCAACTCTCCTGCTGATGGGCGAGCAAATTTTATTGAGAAAGACTTGTGTGTTCTTTCCCCATGGGCTGTTGCACTCCCAAGTCAAAGCCACAATCCTCCTGGCAATTTCACTGTATAGGCATCGCATACGAGTACTCGTACTCGTACACACAAAAAAAAATAGAAGCCTATTATTATGTTTTTATATTCTTCTTTGGTTTCTTTTTGTGCACTTTAAAAACTACGCAGGAGCAAATAAAACAAGAAAAAAAACACAACAACAAGAAACACACAACTAATGGATACATATTTCCTTCTTTTCCTTTTTGTTTTTAATATTCTCGTGCAGTGTATGCGATTATAGAAGCACAAACTCACAGCAAACATACTAAAACTGTTTACATAGATGTAGGTATTTTGCAGCAAAAGATTTGTACGCATTGCATGCTTTTTGTGCATTATACCCTTGGCACTTCCTAATCATTGACACATGAATGAATGCAGTTCTTTATCCTGTAATCTATGTGTGCATATGCTTGTTTGTGTGTGGGTTTATTTACTCTTTGGCTCGGGATCCAAAAGCTTTTCATCGTTTCGGCTTGTTTATTCTAGGAGGCGATTTAAAAATAAAACGCAAAAAAAATCAAAACAAAAATCACGTTTACGTAATGCTACACAAAACTAATGGAGGTTCTATTTGAGGAACTGCTACTGTATATTTTATACTCTCGCCTCTATCTAGACGACGAAAATAATGAATTGACATCAGCCAAATGCTTTAAAATTCTTTAACCGATTTTCGTATCTATACGTTCCAGGATTGCATATACCTATACCGCACCAGTCTATTGCTGCAGCAGATTGCAGTCGTTGACGCACATAGGGAAAAGGGAAAAATATCCTTCGCTCAGTGTGCATGGCAAATGTGACATACATATACACCGAACACCCAGTGGCCTTTCCATCAGGACCACTTGACGTGTTCCGTATCCAATAAGGGATTCACAACATTGCATTGCATCGTCTTTTAATACTGAAGACTTGTTTTTTATTTTTTTTTGTCCTTTGTGTGTGTTTCAAAATTTATTGATAAATATCTGAACAGGACGACGACGACGATGGTGTTGATGGTGGCTTTGTTTAGCTTTGTGATAATGGCTGCGCAAATTATGACAGCGGCTGTCGAAACACAACCATTTCAGTTATGCTTAACTGTTGCAGACCGCTAAACAAGTGGCCTACCTTTTGGACTACCTTTCGAGTGAGGGTTTTCCTTTTCAAACTAAATCCAAGACTTTCTTTGCTGTCGCGAACGTCTGACAAATATCCGAGAGTAAGGGTGCACTCACGCAGTCTGCGACAAGCGACAGATCGATTGAGAGACATCGCTCTAAAAATTGAAAACATATGAAATCGTGCGTACGTGAGCGATTACCAATTTTGTTTAAGGCAGACCGACGTCAGACCAAGACTTTAGGACAGCTTCTGATTTCAGGCATCCAGATTCCTTACACAATTAATAGTCCCTTCCATTTTTTCAAAAATAATAAATTAAATATGCAAATGAATGGATTAGTGAGGAGGCATGGTGCGCCCACTTTTATTTCACGAATAATAAGGAAAACAACAGAGAACTACTTTTTGGGTAACACATGGCAGCCAGGTGGGAGCGTTGATCTCTATATTCTCTGCGAGTAAACTAGAGACGACGCACAAAGTGCTGCACAATATTCACAAGGTGAGCTTACAATGAGCGTCTATCGGCTCTGGGAAGATGCAGAAAATAAGAAACGGGCTAACAGTCCATTGAGTGACAACAAAGATCGAGTTCAACTTGAGTGATGAAAATTCGAAGCGGCACCAATCGTAGAAGGGACACTAATTTATCAATTTGTGACTTGCAGCTATCAAGAAGATCAACTTTAACCTCCATTTAGATTCCATTGTCATTGTCAGCCAAGCAAGAAGCCAATTGGGACTTATAAAATGTTCTTTAACAAATTTAAAGGTCCCCTACATCACCAACCTTCTAAACTGTTCTCTAGTCCAACCTGTTTTGGAATATTATAGTCCTGCTTGGTACCTATACGAATCTGGAATTCCAAGAAATGAAAGCATTTAAAAGCAATTTATTCTTTTTGCATTACGTGTTTTATCTTGGAACCCCGAAAGTCGTATGCCGAATTTGGCAGAATTCGGAAAAACGATGAGAGGTATAAAAAAATGTATTTTTGGTTTGCGACTTGACTGACAACGTCAGCGCCACCTATATTCTTAGTTCTTTAAACTTCAATACCTACTAGACGCGGACAGCATGGAACCCAATTTTTTTTATATTAACGAGGCATTCGTTGCCTTCGATGACCTTCTATGACCCCATCAATAACCTGACGAAGGATTTTAATAAATTTCAGCCTATAAAATTTCAATTTAAGAAAAAATATTTAAAGAAATGTGACATACATATATGTTAAAAGACTACCTTTAAAAAAAATATTAATTGTTTAACTGTGACTTAAATGTATACAGAAGTAAAGGAAATAAAATTAAAATATAAACATAACCGGGAGGTTTTAAAATTTTGACTTAAATTGAGTAAATAAAATTGAAATATAAACATTGCAGAACGGCTTGAAAATTGTCCTTGTGAACTGCTTAATTAAGATTTTTAAAGTTTAAAGTGAAAGTTTAAAAATATTACAATAAAGGACTTATGTAAGCCAACACAATCTAAACAAAAGTTTATTCACAGACCAACTAAGGTTATATAAAACTTTGATGAAGAACTTACGCGGACGAAAAAAATTATCCCACCTTTATGCCTGGCCAGAGCTTATGAAAAATAGTTTTGAACACAATTTTAGACAATTGATAAATTAATATTGCACAGCCTATGGCAATGAAAACTAGACTTTTTATTCTGTATCACCTTACATAAATGTGGGTTTGGCACTGTGGTCTCATCAATCAACTGCACATCATGTTAGGACATGATAATAAATTAGCGAATTAAAATATTCACTGGGGCCACTGAGTGCAAGAAAGGACAACAACAATTCTCAATTCCCATGCCTATTCTACTATCTCTATTTCACGTCACCTGTTTGTTTATTTTCATTAATTTAAATAAAAAATAAGTATTAAGCACTATAAGAGATTTGTATCTTAATGTACCTACAATGCTATTTTATAATATTAAATTGAAATGAATTTAATTAAAAAAAAAATAAGCAAAGCAAGATTTTTACTAGTGAAAGGAGTGAATTTATTTATTTATTTATTTATTTACTTATTTCGTCTTACAAGTTTATCTTATTTTTAGACTACTTCTAATATCAATACAGAAATTCATATTTCATATTTAATTATTAGATTACAGTGAATTCATTATAGCAGTTTTACAAAGTATTCTACTCATATTGAAGTCAATTGAATTATTATATAAATTATAATTGACACAAGCTTTAGTTATGGAATCATTTTGACCATAATTAGTTCTGTGCCGAGAAACATAAAAAAAAATACAGTTCTCTAGGCCGAAGAATGCGAAAAGGAGTGTATATACTAAACAATGATAATAAAAGCGAACAATCAATATGAGCGGTAATTACACCATGTGCAAAAAGTACTGAGTAATAGGTTCTTCTTTTTGCCAGAGGTTTCAAACTCATAAGCGCACATCTTGCTTCATAAGGAGGAATATCATTATTCCAGTTTATTTTTCTGAGAGCAAATTTTGTGAATCGCTTTTGAATTTTTTCAATCCGAGCTTCAGCATTGTGGTAGTAGGGATTCCAAACTACGCAACCATATTCTAATACAGAACGAATTAATGAATTGAAAAGTGATTTAAGAGTGTAGGGATCGTTAAAGTCTTTAGAATTTCGACACAGAAAACCCAGCATACAATTAGCCTTGCTTATTATGTAACACCTAGATCTTTTTGAACAGTAACTCTTTTAAGTAAATTTCCTTGTATACTATAATCAAATATGAACGGAGATTTGATTCTATTGAAAGTCATAAGAGAGCATTTTGTTATGTTAAAATATAACCCATTCATAGTACACCAGGCATTAACTTGGTTAAGATCTGTTAGCAATTGAATCGCATCAGAAAGCGAGTTTACAGATTTAAATATTTTTAAATCATCAGCATATAAAAGGGAATTGGATTCAGATATAAAAGATGGTAAGTCGTTTATGAAAAGAAGGAAGAGGAGCGGACCAATATGGCTTCCCTGGGGGACACCTGAGAAATTTAAAATTTCATTAGACAGAGCGGATCCTATCTTAACATATTGTTTCCGATTTCGCAGATAACTGCCGATCCAATTTAAAATACTAGAATGGAATCCAAACATCTCAAGTTTCTTTAACAGAACATTGTGTTGGACCCTGTCAAAAGCCTTCGAAAAATCTGTATAAATACAATCAACCTGGTGACGATTTTCAATTTTATGAAGACAGTAATTAGTGAAAATGACTAAGTTGGTAGTAGTTGATCTACCAGACACAAAACCGTGCTGATTTTGCGAGATTTGATTACACACAGCGGCATCTATCCGTTTCTTCACAACAGCTTCAAATATTTTCGGAACTAGTTGCAATTTAGCTATGGGTCTGTAATTGTCAATAATTCTTTTAGACCCAGATTTATGAATTGGAGTTATAAAAGAATTGAATAGCAATGTCACAAAAAGTAAGCTTAAAGACAGTTTATAATAAATGCATCTCAACATTAAACCACAGCTAAATAAATAAAGTGCACGACTGGATCACGCGAAACTTTCTCTTCCAGTTCGGTTTAATTGCGATAAGTTGACTTTATTGCTAAGCACAGAGTTGTAGGCTTTCTTGTATGTATATGTCTAAATCGTTGTATACCAATTTAATTAAGAGTGGGTACATTATTAATGTTATCGAGAGTAAAATATTTATATGGTTTCCAGATTTAAATAAAATTGCAAAAAGTATTTTTATTTAGGCTATAGGGGTGATAAAATGGCGGGAGCTGTCTCATTCAAAAGATGTAGTTTTAAAGTTTGGGAACAGTGAGAGGAGTTCGTCTGCCGCCAAGGCCTACTTTTTAAACGGATACTCTGTTCAGTGTGCCTTCGTAAATCGATTCAATGTAGCCCCGTTGGGCTTTATTCCGGACTGGAAGTAAATTTTTACATGGGTCACTAATTTTTTATTTCAGACAAGCTGCAAGTTGAACAAAACTAACAAAAAAAAATCTGATTCATAAATTGGGTTTTATTGCGTTTTGAAACAAGTAGAGTTCTACCATTTTATATAGTAACAAAGCGGATTCAAAATACTGTAGAGCTACGATAGCTCCAGCAAGTGCGCCAGCTCTAGGCCCTATCAACTTTTCGGACGACTTTGGTCGAAACGAAGCCTCGAAAACTAGCACCTCACTAGAGGAAGACGGGGTTAAAAGTAGCAGGGACAAGTTGTAATACTTAAGATGCACATCCCCTTAAAATTAAGAGTCGAGTGAATGAGAAAAATGTTGGTCTTCTCCAAAGTAAACGTGCCTACTTAAGTTTTGCATTTATCGTCAGTCTTAGCCGTACTGTTGAGGTCCGCAAAATTGGACGATTTGTAACTTTTTTTTTTGTTGTATTTTTGGTATTGCATTTCACACTCAAGAAATACAGTGCCGGTCGTTTTCTGTAGCTGTGCGTTTATCTTTTGGAGAGTTTTGTGTATACATGTGAGCTTTGTGCGGATTCCAGTTTTTATTTTATAGTGTTCTTTGTGTTTAAGTTTATGGCGGGGCTAGTTCTAACATGGAGTGACGAATTCATCATTTGTCCCAGAGGGTGCAAGATTTTTCCCAAAGGCAGGTCCAAAAAAGAGAACGTAAGAAAATCAGCCATTTTGACCGATACTCCAGAGAAACGAGCGCTTCTTAAGAAACAAAATAAAAAAAGAGGCAGAAAGGTCGCTAAGATGTTAGTTTTTTGGAGTTTTTCCAGCAATTGAATTTTGATTTTTTTTTTTAATTTATGAGGTTTTTTTAATAAAAAAAAACTTACTTAGAAACAGATGACACAAGTTTTTTTAAATCATTGTTACAACTTACCCCTGCCTATGTTAGAACTTACCCAGTAGTAGGGGTAAGTTGTAACAACTCCTCATTTCTTGCAAAAGGCAATATTTTGCCATCTTCTGAGCAGATTTTTTGGTAAATTTTGCAGCTTAAATAATACTGTTCGTTTTAAAATAGGTTTGGCTAAATCATTTGCAAAATCATAGAAGCTGCATTAAATTTAGTCAAAAATGTTACTTCTAGCCCTTCTCTTCCCTTCAAAGTTACTAGCTGCTGTCGCTTTCAGTCGCCACAGATGAAATGAAAAGTGATGATAGTCGCAAAAATAAAAATTGTCTGGAATATATAATACCTAAGTTATATTCCAGACAATTTTTTGTTTTGTTATCAGATTTCTAAAACGATCTCACCCAAACAATCTTCGTTATACGCGTTCTACCCCGTAAAAACTAACCAAAATCATTCCTCGAAGTAGGAGATAAGAGCACCATAAACAGTTCGCCTATCAGTGCACTTGAAGAATCACTTTAACTGCTAAACTGCTAGGGAGCAACTTAACTTTGAAACCCGTTTCCTGGAGACGTATTTTCAGCGGTAAATTATAAACTATGCGGGCTATAGGATCGCATTAAACGAGCTTCTAAGGAGAGCCGATTTTTGTTCTATTTCAGGCATCGCTAAGATGTAGCTTTCTGTGCCTCATACATTTTCTGCTGATGTAATTCTCTTTTAAAAATATAAGTCAACCATATATGGTTCTCAGGAACTGTACTGGCTTCAAAAAACAATTTTTGGGTGTACAACAATAGATAATGATTGGCGGTAACTAAAAAGTTGAAACACCTGCAGATCCGTGGGAAACCTTGACACATGGGTGCGGCTAGAAGAATAAGTAGTCGACTTAACTTTGTCCGTATAGCACCCGAGCCCCATCTTGCGAGTTTTACCTTTGAGACTAATATACAAATTTGTCTCGAATCAGAAAAAAAAGTCCTTCAAGTATATTTATGTGATTTTCGGGGGTTGAACCCTCGCTCATCAGTCCATTACAACAATAGCCACTGCGCCCACATAGGTGCAGTTTCTACACCTCTCTCCTACCCTCTTCACCTTAATTTTAAAAAACATTCGCCATCAAGTTAGGTAGGACCACCCTAAATATCCACCCAAAGGAGCACTCCCAGATCTATTGAATAGCGACTATTATTCCACCCGTGCGCCATCAAATATATTTACATTTCCCTCTGTTGGTATAATGTGCAACTTCTATCCCCTTTGTCGTTGCTATACATGTATGCGAACAGCAAGATTTATTGATCCATAATGCCGCTCCTAAATGGCGTCATCGTACAACTTTGCAAAACACAAAACAAGTTCGTGTCAATTGAATTCCAGAGTGAAACTCCATTAAAGTCGAAGCTACAAATGTCACATTATCCATATTCATCCAGCAGAGCGACACTATTATCCCTGCCGATGTATTCACAAGTGGACAAACCGAGTTTGCTCCCGCGCGCTGCTCATTGCATCACAGTTGACAGTACCAAGTATATACCATCAGCGACAGCGGACAAATCTAATTTATTAAAACCCTTAACCAATTTGTAATATCATCCGTGCGAGAGGGGCAACGCGAGGCGGAGGAGACAATGACGGCTACGACTCCTACTTCAAATGTGTGTTCCATTAACCGCACACAGACATCGCGCGCGCACACACTTTGCTGCACATAATCAACGTGCATACGCGCGTCGTCTCCGTCCAATTCAATTGGCTCGTGCATTACAAGCTCCCACAGACATGCTGCACACATCTACCCCATGTATGCATCAGGAAGGAAACCGTCGTCGTCGTCGTCGAAGTCACCACCGCCGCGCGGCCGCCAACAGCCGCTAGCAATAGACGGGTAAATATGTTAGTTAATTTTTAATGTGAAGGATTGTTGAAAGTACTGTCCAGTCTCCGAAATGCACAGGGAAGACATCTCGTGTGCGACGACAACGACAACGAGTGGAACGACGCGTGGGCGGCGTTAAACAAGCCAAATTGACCAGAGTTAGCAAACAATTTAAAGTAATTGAGCGCTTAGTAGGTAGTTCCACAAACACAGTCCCAAAAAAGACAAACGACAACAACAGCCAACTGCGCTCCACCTACCTCAGTCGGGTGGGGATGGGCGAGCATATGGACTTAAATTAAAGACGAACAGCGAACACCCGCCAGCGTGTGCAGTAAAATTTAAATATCGCCTTCAGAGAAGTTTCGTTTCACATTATATCAAGGTCAAGGAGGTTGTTATCACCGCACATAAAATTGTGTCGACAGACCAATACCCTTCCACCACCCCACACCTACTTACCGAACAAGCGAACGAGAGCTGACCTGGTAAATGCCTTCCACACCAATATTATCATCGTCATCATCGTCGTTGTCGTCGTCGTCGTTGTCGTCTCGGTCTCGGTCTCCGTCGTCGACATCATCATCATCATCGTAATTATCATCATTGGTCGCCACCACCAACAACCCAACTACCACGATTTTAAAAGAGAGATGCCCTAGAGATGGTCTGCAAAACTACTGCTGCATCCTTAACTATCACCGCTCCTCCTCGTGCACTTCGCCTCCTTCGAGCGCTCCTTGCCGGCAAATACTTTCAATTAAACTTTTACTTTTCAACAAGTGAAACTTTCTAGTCTTGTATGCCCGTTCCCGGCCCGCCATCGCCAGTGCTGACGACGCCTCCGCTGCCTTCCTCAACGTCGTCATAGTCGTCGTAGTCGCCGGCGCCGCTACCACTACTTTTCTATATAAATGTATTCCATTTGAAAGCATTAACCCCGAATGAGCAGGAGCTGTATGGAAAGCAGTGGCCAACGAACAGACGAGTATACATACCGCACACCAAGTTGTACGCCTTTTATTATGATGATGATGATAAAAACCAAAAGCCACCCACCACCCCCAAGCTCCTTACCGAGAGAGCGAGACCAAAAAAGCATACCATCATCTGTGCCCCCCCCCCCCCCGGCAGCAGTATCGTCGTCATCATCATCGTCGTCCACACTACGACGACCACTACCCCATCTCACCAGCACCACGGAGACTACGACTACGACTACGAATACGACGACGACGACGACGACGTCGGAGGATGTCTCGACGAAATTTCCCTGCCACTGCTGATGCCGAGTGAAAAATTCTTGTTCTCGCTTGCATCTTTGTTCAAGGTTAACCTATTGCACTAGTTCCTTCCTTGGGAGGAGGTGAACACGAATGGAAGGAACGAACGAAGGACGAAAGAAGAAATGAAAGCAAAGGAAACGATTTTCCTGAATGGAAAGTACAGAGTACATTTCGGACGCGCCAATGTGGGGTCGGTCGGGCTGCTTGGCTATTTGGCTGGCCATGGGAATGGGCGCTACGGTGGACATACTTTATTATTATATGTGCGCTCTCCCGGCTTCTACGTACGGGGCATGGATGATTTTTCCCGGCAAATTTGGGTAATTTTGTATCTGTGCTATTTTTAGAGGAATTATATGCATGTGTGTGTACGTATGTATTTATATATGTATGCGGGAATGTGTGTTTGTCTTCATTTTAAAATTTTTGAGAAGTGAACGACTTCCACACCACCACGGTTAGAGGAGATCAGTGTCTGGTCTGCTTTAGGTCTGGCGTAGATGATGGTCTTGTGGGGGTTATTGCTCCACATCTCTGAGAGATTGGGTTGAGTTTAAGTTTAAGTTTTTCTCGTGGGGATTTTCGGTTTTTGGCGCTTTAAGTCTTTAAAAAGGTACATGTGCGGAGGGATGCGGTATTGTTTGTTTTTGGGTGGTCTATATGGTCATCATGTGTGTGGGTGGGTGGCGTTTGTTTTGGTGTAACTTTGGAGGTTTTTGAACTTGTGTATAGTGGTTTGAATTATCAATGAGAATGTAGGTTAGGTTGCGAACGGCATATGTAACCTTGAACATGAAGTCGTATATAGCAAACTGCATGCACAGTTGCCCTTGGGAGCCAGCAAAGTGTTCTTTAAATTTTTAAACTTTTACTTGGCCAGTTAAGAGATCACTGGCAAGGAATTTAGAGAATGTTTGTTTCGGTTATATTATTGTAGTCAGTTTTTTTTTGGGGCAAGGAGAACTTCCGTGATGAACACTCTGCAAAGTCTGACGAAGGGTAGTTAAAAATTACTTATTAAGATTTTTTTTATAAGGGAGGTAAAAGATTGTGTAGCTTCTTTGTACCGACAAGCAAATACAAATTTTTACTTGATTATTTAAGGTTTTTTTTTTTAAACTTCTGACTTGCCAATGCGATAAAGAGGCACGTCGATCTTTCTGAGATTGCCCGAAAATAAATTAAGGCTAGCAGAGTTTCCACTTCCCTAATGCAGCTGATAATGTTTTCAGCAGAGGACTTCTTCAGTTCTTTAGGACTTAGTAGTTCACGGAAGAAGAATTTCCTTCTAGTACTGGATAGAGCTAGGGGCAGATTCCGTATAACAATAATCGTTGGGACGATATAGTTTTTGAAACTTTGATGACCATAAGAAGTTATATTCTGCCCGAATTTGTTTCACTACATTAGTGGAAAATGAATTGGATTAAGGTCTAAAACTCGAAATTTTGGCACTGAGTTGCTGCTTTTGGAGGTCTATCGTTTCGAAAATAATCGTTTGAAAAATTACGGAATGAGTGCCTTGGGCATTCGCATATGATGTGCTCAACTGTTTCGTCTTCTTCGAGACATAGCTGGCACTCGGGGGAGTTGACTACGTGCATTTTGTTTAGGTAGGCCACAGGGTTTTTGATATCTTGTCTTCTTAGGTTTATAATGTTTTTGACACTTTTCGACCTACCTGCAGTAGGACAAGTTCGCATTGATCCGGAAAGGCCCAGGCATGAGAGGCGTTGTAACTTGTTCAGCTTTAAGGCATTTAGCGTTTAAAGATAATTGCGGGCACATGTGTAGCGCAGGTAGGCTAGGTTTGGTGAGAAGAAGACCGACGGGACAAGAAAATATTGGGTCAGTCACAGATTAATGTCGACCCAGTGTGATGCACTAGGGGACCTATTCTTTATAATCGTGAATGAAATGTCTTCCAACGATCTTATTTGTGGCAGTTCTCTGTACAGTTGGTAACCATGGACAAGGTGTTTTCTTTTTGGGGGGAAAATTATATGCACAAGTTCACCTGCTACTGCTTTGAATGAACTGCATTTTAACTTTCAACGTCAGCCGGAGCCTTTTCCGATCGCATTAACCTCAATATCTCTAGAAGTAGTCCACAAAATTGAAGCCCAAAAAACCGTGGCAGCGTTGGCAGGAGCCACCTCAAAACCCGCTCTGATGTGCTAGGTTTGACTAAGCGAGCATCAAGAAAAAATCCAATGTTGGATGATGAATGGCGACGAGGTGCTATCCAAGAGGACTGTATGACCGATAGGAAAACTGCTTACGACACATTTAGGTATAGAGACGAAAAGCGAAGCAAAAACTTCTCCGAAGGGAATAAGAGAAGCGCACGGCTGATAGAGACAGAGAGATGCCACTCAAGAACTGAGGTTCGAAACTCGTACCAAAAGGTAAATTTAGACAGAGTGGTTTAGTGGTTAGTATTTTGTAGCATTGAGCGAATGGTGTCTGGTTCGGTCCCGACAAAAAAAGCACAAATACATCAGAAGGTTTTCTACTGCGCAGCCTATTGCGAAGGTCTGATGCAGATCCGAAAGTATAAGTGGTACTGAGAAAGCTTTTCGAATTCGGCATTAAGTCCTATGGCCCTTTTCTTCGTTGCAAAAGTAAAAACTATCGTATATAGCTGTGAGAAGCTAGACAGGTACATATGTACGAAAAGCGCAAGCAAAGGTCATAAGACGAACGAGGGAACATTGCAGTAAATCTTTTGTGCAAACTATGAAACATCGATTAAGACCAAGACGCCGCTGTCTGTAAGGCAGTATGAGAGTCATTCACCATCGACAATTATAGACAGAGGAATCCCGTCACCCTGAAAAGACTAACAGCCCTATTCTGCTATTCACGTGAATCGTAGATTCGATTCACCCATTCGATTCCCTTTCACTCCGCCTTTCTATTCTGCTACCCGTCGGGTGAACTACATTATCCAAATCAATTTGACATTCAAGATAACAGCAGTTCATGTGAAAATCATAAGGAGTTTGTTTTTTTGCAAATTGAAATAAATGTATTCAATTTGATCTCTTCTTATGAAAATCCTTGTAAAGTGATAAATTATTTTGGTTAATTATTTTAAATAAAACAAAAAAATATAAACAAGTATGGATACCATAGGACTTTATTTTCCACTTGCAAACAGTGTAACAAGAGAATCCTCAAACAGAGAACTTCGCAGAAACGTAAGGATATCATGGAACTGCCGGATGAAACGTAAGTTGATTCATTTTCAATATTTAATAGACAAATTAATTATTTCTAAACCGTAGGTTCGTCAAAAACTTTCGCTTAAGTGAAAAAACCATTTCAGTACGTACTGAATGTTGTTGAGTCGAATCTTCCACGTCTCCAGCGAAATGATGCACTTTCAAGAAAAGAGAAATTGATCGCGTGCTTAAGATTTTTTGGCGAAGGAACTCTGCAACATGGCGTTGGACAAGACTTTAATATAGGGATCGCTCAGTCCACATCAAGCAATAAATTAGTTTTGACTTTCATTTTATCAACCACCAACCAGAAAGACAATCCATTTAATTTCAAATCCGCAACATTTGACATGCGGATCTGAATTGTATAGAATGACGTTACCGACACTAACGAGGTGAATCCACATTCGATTCGAATGAATAGTAGAATAGTGTTCAGTGAAAATTGAAGAAAAATTCCCCCCGATGAATAGCAGAATAGGGCTGTAAAACGAGTATTTCTCTCTGTGTCTGTCTGTGAACCCTTAGAGCGGAGCGTAAGTAAAATTGTTAACTGCAGGTCGCTCATTGCGATTTTAGGCCGCAAAAGTCCGCCATAGGTTTTGTACGTTAGATATGTCAGAAAAGGTACAAGGCATCATGTCATTTCTCTAACAAAAGGCATTTCTACGGATGAAACTTACAAGACATCTCCGGAGAACTGTCAGTGGTACTTTCGTAAGCAGTATTCAATATTGCGAGTCCCAAACTAAACTGGAGAGCACTCATGCTTTATATTTCCAAATTGCAGCACAATATTTATATAAGGTCCAGGTAAAACCCGCCAAAGACGGGCATGACTATCCCTCTATAAATAAACCCCAACCCCAATGGATCTGCTTAAAGAAACGTTTCACAATTTTCAAACCTGAATGACCAATTTATCATGACATGAAAGAAAATGCCTGCCTACGATGGGGAGATCCACGCAAATGATCCCAAGCTTAGTGTCCTTTGAAGGCACACTCCTCAGGGATTATAAAACTCCTTAAGGAGTGATTTTCCTTAAATAAATCCATCATCCCCCATTAAAATCGGAATTCAAAAAGTATTTCGTCCCTTCGTACAGACCTCAAAGTGTAATGAGCTAAAGGACATGTCGATGAGGGTTTTCTTCCCACTAATGATTGCCACACGTCCCACTATTCGATAAGACAAGATGGAATGAACGTCGATTTCGGGGAGTTGTACAACCATTTCCAATCCCATTTTGACACACTAATTGTCAACTGGCTTGTTATCCTTTAGTTTAATTCATGAACTGAACTGAACTGTCCTAGGACCTTGCTCTGACGAGGTATTCAAATATTTAAACAGTAATTTTGACCACTTCGTAGTTATTACCAATAACTACTTGCAATAAGAACACCATTACTAAGGACAATCAAACAAAATTATTGATTTATGGACTAACGGCGAATGGCATGGCGTGCGTGTCAGGAAGGAAAACCCTACCTGATTGATTATAGGGTACGCGAAAGCCTCTATCGTGTCCTGTAATTAATAAACATAAGAGAGGGGGTCAGCAATAAATACAAGTTGTGCGCCGATACGTTTCCCTGACGACATTCACCGGCCGATTTGTATCTATACGTCCTTTAATTCGATGAATATGTGTTCATAAGAACCATCATGTCAAAGACGTATTTATTCAATTATCGCGCCGAATATCGGCAGTTGGATCTTTAGTGTCCGCATTTACACTGAGCAAGTCAACTTGCAAAACGGTGACCATAAAATTAGGTACGGTAATCAGATTCTTCGACTTGAAGAGTGACATTAGAGGGTAGAGTGTGTACACTGCAATCAAGCGGTGGACAGTTACGGCGGCCGGACTTTATGAATAGTGCATGCAATGGCGGTGTCTATCGCATTAGGGAAAATATGTTTGTCGTGCCACTAATGCGACATGCCAGTCGATGGTGTTAAGTGCGAAATGGCAAGAAATTTATAATGAATAGCTTTCCGGGCTAAATCGGTCACAATTTCAAATAGACAAATAGACTCGACGATAAGGCGTGTGGATTTATGGCTAGTGACAATTTACAGTCCTTAGTTACCGTAGTTGGGTTGTTTTTCTTTTTTCATGGAAATGGGAGTGTTTTCACTGGAGAAGTGGGAGTGGTTGAAAATTGTGCAACAAGATGACACTGTCATTGTTAAGAAAATCAATTTGAAATTTGAATTTATATTGCCTTCGATTATGGGACGTTCGGGTAGCTCCAGCCCCTGCTAATCATTGTAAAGCATATAATGCCCGTATGTAGTCGGAGATGCCCCCATACGTAGGTAGGTCCATGTTACACGACGAATATTCCAAAGTATCACAGGAAGTGTACGTCTATTAGATAAATATCAAACATGTGAATTGTGGGCACCTGCAAGACGTGTGCGAGGGTAATGTGCAGGATGTATCTTTTGGTATATTGTAAGGATTACTCCTTACATAACAAAATAGCTACATGCAGATATGGTTTGGGTAATGACGGGGCAGAGTGTGTAGGAGTGCAACCCTGACGACAATTGAACCAATAACAAAGGGAATATGTATAATATATATTATTGCTTAGATATGGTATAAGGAATCGATAGAGAGGAATGAAAGGATGCTGCAGGTATATTTATTCAAATATATATTATATATATGTATAGATAAAGCAAACTGAAGATCTATTAGGAGTTTTAAGACAACAAGGAGAATCCTTTCAAGCGCATCAAACAAACAAGGATATTGGGATGCTGTGCTGTGGAATAACAGTCTTGGAAGTAGCACTTCGCATGGAAGAACACTGCCTGCATGTGGATGTTGATAATAGTACATAACTAAATTTTTGATGATTTGGCAACGCCCAAAAACTGACGATACACATGAGCAATGGTCTGTATGTGGCCTATATCTTGGTGCGTCTTCTCTCGACGATTATCGACTGTTATGCAATGGCAGGTGCATAACTCTGCAAGAGACACTGCAGGCGCCTATTTCCTTAGGGGGGAAATTTAGTTCCACCGCAATATTTGCAGAAACAAATCCGAAAACTCATTAGAGATCGTATTAACAACTCAATGGTCAGCCTAGAAAGGTAGGCGATAAAAGTAAAATTTCACATAAAATTCGGTTGAAAGTTAAAATAAAGATGCGCTCATTTGATTTATGCATGGTTTACGCACAGTACTTGTCAACATTTCTCACGACTGAAAAGCTCGGGTGCACTATATATAAACTCGACAGATAACAAAGGATGATGTCACGCCCTGGGGATAGGTACTCTTCAAAATGGACAAGTGCCATGTAAATTCCCAATGGAGTTCGGTATTCTCATATAAAGTCAGTCATGAAAGAGCTATAAGTACGGACACGAGATGGAGTGTCAGTATTCCGCACGTGAAGTGTGCAGTGCACTCACTCACAACGCAAGCTTTACGGCTGATGGTGAACTTCGTCCAAGTTGAGACCACATCATGCGCTTTGCCCTTTGCCTTTTATTGCCTACTGCAGTTGACTGTCGCTTTTTCGTTTCACTAGAGTTTGGGGCTACTGGCCCGACGACCTGTCGCTTTATCGTTTCCTCGGAGTTTGGCCCGACGACCCGCCGCTTTTCGATGCATCGGAGTTTGCAACTACTGCCCGACGACCTGTCGCTTTTTCGTTTCCTTGGAGTTTGGCCCGAAGACCTACCACTTTTTCGATTCTTCAGAGTTTGCAACTACTGCCCTACAGCCTGATGCTTTTTCGTTTCCTCGGAGTTTGGCCCGACGACCTGCGGCTTTTTCGATTCGAGTTTGCAACTACTGCCCAGTGGAGAGCGTTTTTTCCCATATGGCTGCTATACCACATCATCAAGCAGTCAAGGAGTTTCTACGTCGAACTTCATATGATTAAGTTGATTTCCAGCGTCAAGCTGGTCATATTCTTTCGACGTAGGGCACTCTTCCAGTGTTCGAGAAGTCCGAACGTTATGAGGTGCCAATACAGCCTCGAACGCGGAACACTTCCTTGTGGTAGGCAGAGTACGAATGCGGATCTCAGGCGCCACAAAAACGGAGAAAAAGTTAGAACACCCTCAATCTTAACCACATTAATCTTTTCAGTTGTTAGTTTTGAAGGCCTATAGTTTGGGCGATTGTTTTCTTACGAGTTATTTAATTAGAGGCCTAGAAAAGCCGCTTCTTATGTTACAGGCTTTACAGGACCCTACATGGAAAACTCTTGGTTTGATGGCAGGTGCCGGCAAGCATTTGCAAAAAAACAAATTTCTTACAAAGCGACGCTGAAGGAGGGACTACATAACATCAGAAATCAAGCACCGTTTCATTACTCAAGATAACAATTAAGCGGAAAGGTCTTGTAAAGCAATACTTAGAAGACTGCATATATAAGACCCTAGTCAACCCAGCCAGCTCTAACGCGGATGAAGGTACCCTTGGTCGGTGTTAACATCATTCGAAGGATATTTGGTCCTGTTAAAAATCGAACTCTAAAATAAATATAAGAGCTGGTTAAAGAGTCCAGCACAAGCAGCCTTCGACTGCAACACTAAGCGTCGACGCAGTAAAGGAAGACCGTGCTTCAAGTAACCCACACATCAAGTGAAAGGCGACCTCAAACGAATTGAAATGCGTTACTGCCTGTTTGCCAAAGACCACACCAGCTAGTGAGCCGTATCGGTTGAGGCTGAAATACATTCCAAACAATAGCGCCACCTAGGTAAAAGAGCAAGCAAATGTATGACAATCACAACCGAACAAGTTTCACATGTTTGTGGAGAGCAACACAGCTCGACACTCTCTATAGCCTTTGACAAACTGGCTTCTTGGACTAAGTAAGGAGAAAATAGATAAACGGGGTCACACATCGTCTTGTGCATAACGATAGTGCAGCAAAATAGAGGGCAAGAATAGGTTTACCAACAGAACAGCCCCAACTCCAATTCGATGACGACTTTACGCCACCCAACCAATTTGGAGAAACAGCAAAGCTCCACCGGTGTGGACATAGATCTGTTTGGCCAAACGTTAGAATGTGTATCACGCACAAACAAAAGCGAAACCGACCCAGAGCCCCACTTGTTGTGCACATCCCGAAACCCAACCATGTCAATTGGCCCCGGATACATTAGCCACCCAAAGGGGGTGCATGTCGCCCTTCTCCGTTCCCGATGTTAAATAGATTTTTCACATCGACCTGCTTAACAAAATTAGCGTTAGCCGCCAGTTGATGATTTTTGAAAGTCGCTCTCCTGAAATACAGATTACTTTGCACCGGTGCGATATTTGATCGATAAACCAACTTTTGCCACAACTCGGTGACTGTACTTGTTTCGAACAGCACTCGAGGCAACTCGAGGCTTCGCTTTTTTACATTTCGGGGAGCATTTTTTTTAAATTGATTCCATTAAAAATGCATTTGGTTTTTTTTATTTTTGGCGATGTTCCTTCATTTTTTTTTTTTTTTAATTTTTAATGCACTCATTGGTTTAACATTGCGCTGACGGGCTTTTTTTCTCATTTTTGTTAATTTTATAATTAAAAACGTCCCCATCCGTAAATCCAGCAATCGACACAACTGTACTTTTATGACCATATATGGATATGTGGAAAATTTTCCCAATATGTACTCCTGGCATATATGTACGAGTGCGAGCACATATATGCATCCACAAAGTAGATAAAATTTTTCTTTTAATTTCTCCTTTTATTAATGCAACCCCCCAATGGTTCACCATCGCCAATTGCAATTTTCGCAACATGAGCATAATAATGAATCCCCGAAAAAGGACACCGCACCACATATACATTCCGCAAGCGAATGCAAAAAATAAAAACTTAAAAAAATACCAAAAAACAAAGTGTAAAACACATTTTTAAATTAAGCACCACCCTCGAAAAAAAATTCAAAAAAAAAAAAACAAACACGTTCGTTTGCAGGACACACTTGCTTTTCATTTCATTTTTATTTTTGGCAATTGGTATAGAGCACATTGCTGGTGCATACTCAACTCTTCGCAACCACCAACCATCATCCATGTGATAGCAGCAGCAGCAGCAGCAAAAGTGCTGCATAATTTTTTTGTTGCGCTTGTATTATTTTCTTTAATGAAATGCAGCGCATACAAAACAACAAGATATTGACAATATCAGTCCAGTTGCCCATTCTCGCATATGTGTGGAGGTGGGCTCCTTCCCACCCCCGCCAATGCATCAGCAGCCCAATCAACAAAACAACAAAACCAAAAGCAGCTCGCAAAAAAATTATATATTTTTTATAATAAGAGAAAAAACGGAAATTTTCAAAAATAAAACATATTAACGGGCGCTGTTTCGATACATAAAACACCCAGCTCTCCAACAGCAGCAACCCCAACCCTGTCCCAATGGCAGGTCAGGGGGGTGTTTTTTTATTTTTGCATCGGCACAACCCGGAAAGAATTTTCGGCAGTGCCTGGCAAAAGTAGTGGGCCACCAACAGGGGTGCACAAGTATCGACTTTCCCAGTTCACAATTTTTGGACTAAAGAGGACCAACCCCTCGTCTCGTTATCATCCACCACCACCGCGAACTTTTGACAAAAAATAAATAACACAAAAAAAAAAACACACCACTGAGGCACGGTGATTGAATAATGCTGTGGGTAGTAGGCGCAGGTGGCAGAGAGAGAGCTACAGTTATGAACAAAAGTCTAGATACACCCGTTGTGATGGCTCCGCCGCACAAATATATATATATGTTATGTGGCACAAAGCGAAAAACAAAAGTGAACAAATGAATTTCAGGCGAAATCAGGTATCAACTTTCTTTTTTTTTTCTGCCGTTTTTTCCTCCTGCATTATGCAATAATATTGCAGGTCGTATGCAAAGTGCTTTAGCTTTGAACGCTTATAAAACAACGGGGTGGTGTATACGCAAAAAAGGAAATTAGTGGATTTGGGGAAAAAATTGCTGCGCGTTTTTACTTGGGAGTTGTGAACGAACCACAAATGGCTCTTTAGAGCGCATTCTATATTAAACACCGTCCACCAAGCAGTTGCACACAAAACACAGCGAAATTGTTCCACTGTGAAACTGTAAATAACCGGGGAACAATCATCTGACGAGTTGCTCTTAGACGCGTCTCGTCGAAGCGTTTCACACCCGAAATGAACTATCTTGCTTAAATCACAAAGGTGAACTACTTGTGACCTATGACAAAATTAAGGCGGAGGCTAAGGGCCCCACTGATGATCGATAATTGTAATCTTCACACTTAATATTTTGCAGGTCTAATTTTATATGGAAAATTTCGCCATTGTGAACTATTTGTGACCTAAAATAAAATTAAGGCGGAGATTTAGGGCCCTACTATTAATCAATTCGAATCTTCACACTTAATATTTTGCAGGTCTAATTTTATATGGAAAATTTCCCCATTGTGACCTAAAAAAAATTAAGCCGAAGGCCTTACAATGGGTACCTAATTTTTTATTAAAAATTTCCCCATGGTGAGCTATTTGTGACCTAAAAAAAATTAAGCCAAAGGCCTCACAATGGGTACCTAATTTTTTATGGAAAAATTCACCACTGTGAACTATTTGTGACCTAAAATAAAATAAAGGCTGAGATTTAGGGCCTCACTAATAATCAATTGTAATCTTCACACTGAATATTTTGTAGGTCACAATTGGTAATTTAATACGGAAAATTTCACCATTGTGAGTTCGTTAAATCGGCAAGAATAGAATGCTAGACACCACTAATTCCAAGAAGCACCGGAGGAAATAGTCCAAAGTCAACATACATTGGACCGTAAAAAGCTAAATACGGAAGGTTCCTTCAAAGTTTCAAATAATAAAGCGGTATCTTTGCCACCAACGACCCAACCTAACACAAATCTTTTGCGACTGCTAGAATAAAACCAATGGAGTGGAGATTCAAAAAAGGGCCTCGTAGATACTATTGGCGTCTTAATTTTCATAAGCTTCCTCAAATTCAGTTTCACTCCGGCATCGTTAAAAAAGGTCATTTCAAGGTTTTCGTCATAGCAAAACGCGGCAAAGCTTTCCACGTTGCTCCAAAGCACTTTGGGTCAATAATCAGGCTCTTCTCCTTCTTTTTAAAAGTAACTGAATGTGGCAAAGCCTTACGTCTCTCTGAGGACGGTAGCGTAGTCCACGCAGGTATGATGGCTATAATGGCGAATTACTTGTCTTGAAAGATTACGTTCTTTCGTTGAGTTTCGAAAACGACAGTTTTTAAAAAACACCCAGCTACCTACCGAGATGAAGAAAATCATTAAGAATCCCTGAAATAGGATAAATGTGGAACTATTCGACTTCTCAAGGCGAAAATCACGAAACCTTTTAACAATTCAAATACGCAAGAATTGAGAAACACTGGAGTGAAAATCAAGACATCGAAATCACCTGCAAACCATCGAGCTCTTATGAAGAACGTGGCAGTAGGAGGCGATAGAGACAGAGGGCCAAACTAAATATTTCGTAGGTCACAATGAGCAATTTTATATGGAAAATTGCGAGTTCGTAAAATCTATAGCCTGGACACTAAATATGAGTATCAGTATCGCGCAGAGAGGTTAATATTTTCGACAGTAACTGTCATCAAAGGTATACCCATCTTTAGAGATGGTGCAAAGATCCGAGAGCAATTGGCGTTGAAGTCTTTTTTAGAAACTGCCCTGCCCTTTTTTGAGTTGAGATATTATTCGAAGAAAGCCCTAATCGTTTCACCAAAATCAAACGCAGAATACTTTTGCTGGGTTCCCCGACACTTTGAAGGGGAAGGAAACAAGTCGGCAGATAAGTAGCGGCTCTAAATTGAAAATTGGCTAAGAAAGTGATGGACACTTTTGTAAAAGTGTAGACCAGTCGTTAGAAAGATAGCCTCCATCTTTCGCAAGGACCTGGGTTTTGCCAAAGCATCGCATAAAATAACTTTTAGGGTAGCTGGCATAATGGATGGAAATGCCACAGGAAGAACCGACATGCCACTGCTGGACTTCTTTCGGCACCCAGCTAAGGAGCCTTTCGAATTCAAACGGAGTTTGTAGCCCCAAACGCCAGCTCGGTATTTTATAAAATTTCAAAGTATGACAGAAATCGGTAGGCATTTATTCAAGTTCAATAACTTTCTCACACTTTCAAAGATTTATATCCTCGATACCCACGAAGCTGTACAAAAAGCCCCATCAAGTCTTTAACTGCCGTCCGAATCCCATCAACATAACCTTTTCTACAGGCGACGGTCCAACCAAGAAAGGTACATCATTCAGGAAATTCATTCAAACACCCATCAGTTGCGACAATATGGCAAATAACAATTTGTGGGTTACCAGAACAGTTATAAATAAAACATGCGACGGGAACTCACAACGGAAATGCACATTACAATCCCATAAGTGGTTTGTAAAGCAACAATCCACGCTTGGCTACAGCGGAATGATAATAATCTTTATCCGTATGAGCTCATCCAAGATGTTGACCCAATTTGCATTTGTGTCTATTGTTCCCTATCCCATGGCAGCATCTTTATTACTTAATTCGCTTTGGAAGAGATGAAGCGAGCAAAACACACGCAGAAAGACTTGCCTTTAATCTAAGCCAATGATCGCGTGAATAAGAAGGGATCTTGGGGCACTGAACTAGTGGCACTTGAATGAAAATAGACCTGCTTTTGGGGAAGAGTCTTTAAGTGCCTTTGACGAGGTTATTCTTGGGGGGTAGTAGGTAGTAAGGACATGGGTGGTCCTTGTAAAGATGCTTTTTTTTTATTTAGCTGGCTGCACCCGTTTCACTGCGTCTTTTAAATTACTTCTCAAAAAACATTTTTGGTTCTCTCAAATATGTAAGCATGTAACCACAAACTACTGACATCAAGTAAACTTCGTCAAATTTCACAACAAATTTTCAATAAAAAAAAAATACCTCCCCTGAGGGAGCTTTAGAGAAGTATTAAGCTGAGTGTGGCACGGGGTTCTTGCTCCTCGTTGCCTAAACCACTTGTAGTCAATTCAATAGGTTGACTCTTTCTAGGTTTAAAATCACCGAAATGGTGAAATTGTTTTCTTATAAAGCTCTAAAGGAACTCTGCTCGTAAGGGTACGAGCTGAAGTCCCATAAGGTTGTTGGACCAGACGGCTTACCTGCCGAGTTTTTAAGGCAGCGAGACATGGCTTAGTAGGGAACATACAGTAACTCGTTTCCAAGATTTGGTCAGAGGAATGTATGGCTGATGCATGGAGTTTCAGCATTGTTGCCCGATTCACAAGAAAGAAGACACCTAAACTGCGCCAACTATATAGGTAGAGGCATCAGTCTTCTTAACATCGCATACAACTTTCGGTCTGCCTTGCTGTGTGAACGCCTGAAACCATTTGTCAACGAACTGATTGGACCCTTTTATCAGTGAGGTTTTAAGCAAGGTAAGTCCGCAGCCGGCCAAATATTCGCACTAAGGCAGATCCTGGAAAAAAGAGAAGAAGTAGTCGAAATCGATACCCACCACCTATTTGTCGAATTTAAAGCCACATAAGACAACATTTATAGAGACGAGCTATACACAGCCATGTCTAATTTTGGCATCCCTGCCAAACTTGCAAGATTGTGGAGAATGACGATGGAGACCATTCCCTGCTCCATAAAAGTCAATAACAAACTCACCGATACCTTTGATGTCAAAAAAAAGATTTAGACAAGATGACGCGATGTCATGTGACTTTTTCAACATCATTCTTGAGAAAATCGTACGAAACTTGCAAGCCGGAGGCAAAATTTTCCATAAGTCTAAGCAACATTGCCAGAACACAGCGAGCTGTGGATTTGGCAAGTATCAGTACAGAAGCGGCAAAATTGGCTTTAGTGCTGAATGAGGGCAAAACAAAATATATGCTGTCTACAAGAAGGGGCATACAACAAGGACGAACCAGACAGAACGTCACGATAGGCAGCTATTTAAGGTACTTAGGGACTTTGCCTTCTTCGGCATCACCTTAGAAATCAAGCGAAGAATCACACTCGCCAACCGCTTATATTTCGGCCTAAGAAGCCAATTGATTATTAAGGCCTTGTCGAGAAACACTAAGGGGACTCTATATAAGACCCTCATCACCCCAGTCCTGCTTTCCGGTGCAGAAGCATGGACGTTATCAAAGGCGGGTGAAGATCTCCTTGGTCGCTTCAAACGAAAAATCCTTCGAGTGATTTTAGGTCCCTTTTGCGTTGACGGGCTTTGGAGGAGGAGATTTAACGGCGACCTCTACGAGCTGTACACTGTACAGCGCCATCGGCCTGGTCAGAAAAGAATGCATCAGTCGTCTAAGATTACTGGGACATGTAGAGCGAATGGACAACAACGCTCCGGCCCGAACATGTTTCGATTCCAGCCCGGAGGGACAACGCAGTAGAGGCAGACCTCACCTTTAGTGGCGCGCGCAAGAGGAAGGGGACTTCAACCAACTTGGAGGGCGCAACTGGGTACAGTTAGCTAAAGTTCGCGCTAACTGGAGAGACATATTGGTTGAGAAGCCAGCAAGATACTCATTCACACCCAGAAGATACACGGCCATCTTTTTCGATGTAGCCAGGCAGCCGCCAAGGCACTTCTGGCATCATCCTTCAAACTGGGGCCGAATTACCCCATATGGTCGAGTATACTATACGGAACGCAATTTTTTTATTGTTTTGCAACTAAAATCCCCATGATTGAGTGAAGTATAATGCTCGTTCAAGTAATTTGACTACTGGCGCTGGTAGCACAGTTCAAGGAAGAATTTATACTCGAGTAAGCATCCCTTCGATTTGCTAGCTATATATGAGATTCAACTCAGTCTTTCCGTTGAACCAGCCATAAGTAAAATGGGCCACCGCCTCTTTCAAATAGACATAACTCGAAGTAAAGAGCCCAAGGTAATATCTAGGAAGATGTGACCGCCCTAATATAAGTTAAAACAATCGACCTAACATATAGAAGCCCTTCTGAGACCGAAACAGTCCAAGCAATCAGCGTAGCCCATTGGTCAGTTGTTGAGCCGGGCATTCAGTTCAACACCTACTCCCGAAGATAAAACCTATAACTACTTCGCAACATAAAGTTCAGCAGAATTATTTCGAGACACCATCAAAACTCTGCAAAAGAGTCTGTTGCTTCTTTCTCGACCTTACCCACCTCAAGAAGCCTACCATAACTGCGTAGCAAAAAAGATGGTTGGAAGGCCACAGAAGATTGAAAAATCACCGACAAGATAGACAAAGTAAGTGTGAAGTGTAGCAGCTTCCAAAAGATGAAAACTGGCACAGACTTCTTTCTGTCGGTCGTTAAAAATCAACAAAGCCGAAGTTTAAAAGTGCAGTCATTAGCTATACAGCCCTGCAAAGAGAGAGTTCCGCAAGGAAAGTGCTCGAAATGAGTGCAAGAGGGCTATGTGTTTTATACGAAGGCGAAGCCACCGATTTCAAATCGAGTAAAGTAAGGTTGAGGCAAGTGGTCTTACAGAAAAAACAGAAGCCTACCTCTTTAGGAGAAATACCAATTTTACTTCCCAAAGTTGCTTCCAGTCACCCGAAGTATGAGTTACTTGCAAATAGGCCACGGAATCATTTACGCTGTAGAATCAGGCTTGATTCCCATTGAAGACGACTTACACACATCAGTAATAAATAAAGCGTCCGGCAAATCCCGAACAAAGGGATAAGTCGATAAAAGCTTGATCCCCGAATGCCCAAAAAGTAGAGCTATGAAGAAAAAACTAGCTGCATGTTCTTTTCTACCAACAATTTACAAAGGAAACCCTTCTTACGAAAAAAAAAAAAAAATTGATATCTAATAGATACCAGAGTTCGCCGAAGACTAAAGGAATCTGAGCGAAAAGTTATCGGGAATATTTTCCCAGTACATATAGTTGACAATTCAGAGTTGCTCTAAATGAAGGTGTTGTGTAACTATATATCCACTGGAACAAGAGCCCTTGCTCTGATAAGACCCCGCCCCGCCTGGCAACCACTTAATCCAACTATAAGCCAGCTGCCACTGATGATTGCACTGTACACACCATACACGCATTTGCATAAAACATGCAAATAGGCTCAAATGCACAGCTCTAAGACTCCCACAGAAACGACGACCATCATTTGTGGAAATGAGAATATATATACCTACGATTATGTATCCACATGTATCGGCCAACAACTTGTGCATTAAGAAAATGACAGATACATGAGCCAATGCACACATAATAATACCCGGGCTGAGTAGCATCTTGGAGAAGTATTGAAGTTTACACAGTATGTGTATACGTATGCCCTCCTTGAACTGTACAAGATTCAAAAGGATACCCATGTGTTTCATACTCATGCTCCTATATGTCCGCCCACCGATAAACTCCAAACACCATCACATGCAAACGCAAGGAGTGAAGAGCTCTGGCACAAACAAGAAACTGACATGAACCCTCTCCGCAAACCGAGGCCGCTACCCGCAAACCCACTCAACAACCGCAAGATTTATTAGAACTTACCAACTTCCGTTTTCTTCGTTCGTTTCCGATTGAAGATAACGTGCAGTGACTTGGGGGCCATTACCCTACAAAAGTAAATTAAGTTTTTGTTCAATTTCAATCAAAGCCAAGGAGGGTATAGCACGAAAAGCCTGCACTTGCTATATTTATGGAGTGGGGGGGGAAGGGGGGCAAATGCATTGTAAAATGGATATAACTCGCTTTAGATGAATACGCTTCGTATTTTAAGTTGATTTTCGCATTTTGCATGACTTGCACTTGAGATGGCGGAGAGATGCAGTGAATCGATATACGAAACAGTACGGTTGTCGTTTTCTTCATTGTGAGAGTGAAAAACTCCACAAAAATAAAAACAATAAACGAAAAAAAAAAACCTCATCAACTTTCAGTTAATTGTGCTGACAATCCTGTGACTGGTACCATCAAAACCCCAGTTAATCAGTTGATACACTCGATTCATAGCTATTTTCGTCATATCGTGAGATTTTTCTGCCGCCATTACACAGCGTGAACTTTTAATGTGCGCTCGGTTTGATGTCATGTCGGAGGTCTCTTGTGCCTGACGTTAAACTGACATGCAATGAGACCTTTGCCGTCGTGATGATGGTAAATCTAGAGCCTCCCACTTTCAAATTGTTGCACATGTAGTTAGGTATATATTTTTTTATGGGGTTTCCATCCCAAGTCAGTGGATTTTGTTTTTAGAACCAGCCAGGATCGTAAAAGGAGTTCTTATTCTGCGGGAAAGGTTGATTTTACGGTCTGTCCCCTTTTTTTTGAACGAGGCTGACGTTGGGTAAATACACACGATATATGTACACACGGCGGGATTTGATTTGTCATTCGGTAACTACGTCTGAAGTGATAACAAGGAGTTTTGACATTTTGAGAGCGAGTGGTGTTTTTTTTTTTATTTTTTGTCGGAGTTAATGCATTTTGTTCGTCTCTGAAGGTCCAACGTCTGACGAGTGTCAGTGTGGGGTAAATATTCAGTTTGGTGGCACGGAACAAAACAAATGGTTAAATAAGGCCCGACCGTACTGCTGTATTTTCTACTTCCTTTGCCGTGGAGCAACTTAAAGACGTCTGCTACTCTGCTAGGAACGGATTCCATAGTTGGAGATATGCGTTAAACATGAAGACACCAACGAATCATACATCGCACCGTCCGCAGAAGTTGCTATACAGTTTATAACTAAAGAATTCACCCAGTGGTAGAAATTCTTCAATTAGAGTGACCCAGCTGAAACCCAGCATATTGGAAAACAAATTACTCACAAGATTGCATGTCTGCAGAATTTCCCTAACAAAAAAATCAAGCGTATGTTTTGTTTAAAGCAACGAAAGTGGTGCTTGACTATTTGGCTTCGACTATTTCTACACAAAGATATCTCTGAGAGTCACACCCCTGCAATATGGCCTGAAACCAAATTCAGTCCTCTTGATAGTACAATGAGCTTTACATCTCAAAATTGACCAATGCTACAGCAAAAACTCAGCATTCCTCCAGATCCCGAGACACTCAAATTTCTCCACCTGTTTCAATGGGAGAGAAGTACATAACAGGCGTTTAGCTTTGAGCTTTGTTCCCGTTTATCTCCATTAAGAACTTTAACACATTTAACACAGAGGCCTACAAAGCTATAGAGTCGTGCGTTCTAATGTCTGGTAAGACCCAAGAAGGTCCAAGTCATCAGCGAAGGACTCAGGTCTCCCAATTAGAAACTAAGATTGCGCTGTAACATCCGGTCCATCCAATTGCTTAGAGGTGACAGAACGCACCACTGATAAAGTCCAGCTTCATTTACCCAAACACAGCATAAACACTAAACAGTTTGGGTTTGATTAAAGAAGTCGAACGCCTATCCGGAGAGAACCGTCAACTCAATACTCCTGCTTCTTGCAGTACACTCCAGAGTCTACACCGAGGAACTCTGTCTTGTAATGACAGCTTAGTTTACAAAGCATGTGTCGCGTAGTTACAAGCAGTGATGCCAGATCATTTTGCATTTCAAAATAAGGTTAAATTTTTAAATTTTTATATATATTTGTATCAGAACAAAAAAAGTGCATTTCAAATACTGAATCTGAAGAAAAGGGATTCGAATTCAATATTTTTCTAACAACGGGATGAGCAAAAAGCGTATTTTTGATAATGGTGGTGGGAAAGTCAGTCCGAAAAGTCTGGCATCATTGCTTCAAGCGTCAAGCCATCTCACATACCCTTCTGAGAGTGAATGGTTTCTCGTGCTTTTGCCCGGGCGGTGAAGACACCCAACTTTAACTCGACCACATCTTTGCACTGCATTTTCAACCCCTTGACAAAGACTAAGACCTTAGTGACTTAAAAGTGGCGTACTTTGACTTGGAGCAAATCCTCTTGACTGACCAGTTTTCCAACCATCGCTATTAAGACACGAAAGATAAATTGCCCCGGCGTCTTCACCAAAGTCCTTGAGTGATTTGAGCCAGATGCCATATACAGCGGCATGATTTGCCAACCTTCGACGAGGAATTATTTTCAAAGTAATAACTCAGAAAATTGCTTGCTCCATCTGCGTATAAGATGTCCCCCTTATTGGAAAGTTTACTTTCGATTTGACGCCTGACTTACTATTGCACTTGCTTGCTCTAAGACGGCGGTTGATCCACAACAACCTTGATAACACAGCTGCTATAAATCGCACAGAGCTATGAAAACTAAAACCACAGTCATTCTGGAAATGAAAAACTTCAAAGGTTTGATCAATTTCTATAATATACCCTTAAAGTAATACTTGTTCGAATAAACACACACAATAGAAATAGAGTATTCTGTACACGTACCTGCCTACTCAATTTTTAAGAATTTAGGTAGAGAGCCCAAGGATTCATACCACACAAAAACAATTGAACAATAAGAGCGAAATGTTTGGATGCGCACTAATTTAAGATTTATGATGGAAATCATTTATCAATAAACCGATCATCCGATGGGTCGACGGAAGGACAAAGCTAGGTACAATAGAGAATGCAACTTTATTTCCATGATCAAAAACAACACCAGAAGTCAGTCAAATCGCCACCAAAAAAGTAGATTTACAACATCACACATTCCTCATACAATAGATTAAAGAGATGACCAATACTAAATAGCCGCCAGACTGAAAGAGGCAGCAGTTCCTAACACACAAAAAAAAAGTGACATGTCTCTTGATCGGCCATCTTGTTTGCGTGCTAGGAATTATGAGAAAGTACAGCATGTTGCTATTTTTAGAGCGATTGCTTACGAAATTTTGCTTTCCTATAAAGCAAAATTGCTTTCGGAAGTGATAAACGGACAACTATTTGTTTATTTCGTATATTGATTGGTGAATTGTTGTCTAATTGGTGACACTAAAAATGTGGAACTCTCAGATCAGATCTCTATGTCACTTTTTACATTCTTTTTCTCGATCGTGTTCGCAATCTTTTTTGCGATTTCAGATCACTTTTGGGAATATGCAAACAAGTGCGCTTGAGTTTGACAACTAGTGCGGAGTTTGTTCAGCTGCAAAGAAACGCATTGCATCGGGTGGATCTATTTTTATACCCTCCACAGGATATATTCACTTTGTCATTACATTTGTAACGCCAAGAAGGAGTCACCGGAGACCTCATTTAGTATATACATTCTGAATCAGGATCACATTCTGAATCGATTTAGCCATGTCCGTCTGTCTGTTGAAAGCACGATAGCGCCCAAATTGAATTGACACAGGCGAACGAAATTTTGTGAAGAGACTTATTTTTATCGTCGTCAGGTTGGTATTGAAAATGGGCTATGTCGGTCAAGTAAATAATTTTGCATGACTTGAATGCAGTGGAGGGTATGAAAGCATCGGCCAGGCCGATCATAACACTTTTACTTGTTGATAATTATTTATGTCAAAATGTTTATAAATCAATCTGAATGCAAATTTTGAATGAATTAATATAAAATTCAACCAGAGAACGGAAAATGTTTAGAAAAGAGTCGAAGGCTGCAGATACCAATCGCACGAATATCAACAAAAAAAAAAAGAGCAAGTGACGTTTTTACGTTCGATTAGACACGAGAAATCTGAAGAAGCCCAATCAAATACCACGTAATTACCGCTCTCATTTGACATGTTGTAAATCGGAAATAGAAAAGTTTCCAAGCTTTTGTTTATTTCCGTTTTCAATATCTATAATTGTGGGAAGAACATCTAATATCACTTTAGCCACCTGATTTGTGCTCTCATTCTTACGATTTTACTAGCATTGACAAACAGATCTCTAGCCCCACTGGACTTACAAATACAATCAAATGCAGGTAATAGTGCGCTACGGCTCACTAACGCAGGGCTTTTTAATAACAGAAGGATAGGACACAGCACTATCTTAAAGGAATTTTTTTTTCGAAATCCCGGAAAAAGCGGATGAAAGTCTTGGTACACTTGACTTTGACACTCCATACAACGTGTCGTACCCGGACAGACAAGACTGGCATAGAAAGCTAGTCTTAAGGGACGATGAGACCTCAGTTTATACTGACGGGTCCAAAACTAGTGAGGGTACGGGGGCAGGCATATACTCCAGCGAGTTGGACCTGCAAATGGCCCTGAGAATCCCGGACACATGCAGTGTGTTCCAGGCAGAGATTCTGGCCGTACTCAAAGCTGCGGAAGAACTTGAAATGAGATCGATATCCAATAAGAATATCGCCATCTACATTGATAGCCAGGCTGCGCTCAAAGCGCTAGAATCACATACCACTAAATCGGAACTAGTCAGGAATTGCCGCACAATGCTTAAGGCATTATGTTTGCAGAACCGTGTTAGATTGTGTTGGGTGCCTGGGCATTGCGATATTGAAGGAAATGAAAAAGCCGACGTTCTGGCTAAGGAAGGAGCGGAGCTCCCACTAAACGCAATGATCAAGGGTATCAGACCACCGATGGCCGTCGCAAAAAGGGTTATCTTTGTGAAAACCTCCAATATAGCAGCCACAAGATGGTCGCAGTTGGAAGGACACAGGGTCTCAAAGGCACTCTGGCCCGTCTTAAATAGGAAAAAGTCTGATGAACTACTAAGTCTCAGTAGAACAAAATTAAGGATAACGATAGGAATACTCTCTGGACACTGCCTTCTAAGGAAGCATGCCATGAGACTAGGCTTAGCCAGTACGGACATATGTAGGTACTGTGAGGACCTACAGGTCACGGAAGAAATCTCCCACCTTCTGTGCGAGTGTCAAGCAATTGCTCGGAGTAGAAGGAAGCACCTAGGCAGGTACTTCTTTAATGACTTAGAGGATGTCGGTTCCTCAAGCAATATAGGGTCACTAATTAGATTCTGTAGGGAAATTGTCTGCTTGGGCGATTTGGTTTAGGTTTTTAACCGTAATGGTTCCCAGGGGATGGCGATGGGCCCGTCTTGGTGCCTGGTCTTTTGTGACGATCTCACAACCCCACTTAACCTAACCTAAACTAACAGATCTCTATGTCGCGTCTCGTGCGCATGTTTATGATGTTGCAAATGCAGTTTTAAGGGACCAGTCTGTAGAATTCCTACCTTCCGTCGCATTGCCATATCATACAGAACAAGCAGTCCCCATCGTCGCATTGTGTGACAGCGGATGACAGTTTCTCCCATCCTCTCAATAGGTTCATTCACGTACGCGGTTTAAATCGAATGCAATCGATATAAATCAATCGCAATCGTACAAAGTCTATACATGTTCTCACCAAAAATGAGAGAAAAAAAGAGAAAATTATCAAAATAACGAGTAACGAGCAGTTCCTCTCTTGGCTCGAAACAGCTCACGCTCAGTGGCACAAGTACTGATAAATTTATGTCAAATGCCCAAAATCGGCAAGAAACGAATTCAAAATCTGTCTTAAAATTGATTTTCAACTAAAATAAAATCTGTGAAAGTAAAGAAAATTTGCCGGTGGTCGAATGTTCTCCCAGAACGTTGCTTATGTTGCACAAAGATATGTGAAATATTTATTTGTGATATGAATTAGATGTCAAAGATGAAAGTGGCTTAAAGTAGCTCAAAGTCAATCCACGTACTTTATGTCGTTTTAAATTGGACAAAAAGAAGCGTCCGGGAGAGTCCGGAATCGAAAAAATGCTGTTCCATTGGCACAAAAATACTCTTCTGGTGATTCTGAGAAGAGAATTTCACTTCTCGATTTCAAGTCAGAATCCACTCAAGAAGCACTCACACAAGTGCAATTTTATGTATTTATTACAAGTCAGCTGACAGCAGCCGTAGATTATTTCTTGGCGTTTCACCAATACTTTGGTGGATTCTGTCAGAAGCAGATTTGCTGTTCCATTGGATTTCAGAATGAGTGGATCCCCGAGTGAAACCAATGGAAAATGACATTAAAGTATATTTTCAGTTCTCTGAGGGAGTTTTTCTCAATTTTTTTGAGTTTGACAGATTTTTAGTACTTGGCTCGGGAAAGTACGCGAATAAACCAAAAATTTCTACAAATGAAAATGCTTCCTGTCAACTATACAAACTGTCATCTGTCAAGCTCAACGGGTGCAACGGAGAGAAAAATAGAAAGCAAACCTACTTCATCCGTCGTGCGTTGCTTATGGGTCGCCTTCCATAAGCTACTTTGTATCGTTAACCTTCCCGCCGAATGCGTTGCCGCAACAGACGCGACAGTTTCTATGGGTTGGGCCCTTATCGACCAAACTAACTGCTGAAGAAACACAAAACTGAAACAAAATACGCTCGTGTCGTATTAGACGCATCGCCTTCAGAACTTCAACTTCGCAGAAAGTCGTCTTTTCAAAATTTTACAGTTCCAGGCAATGATAGAGAAAATCTACTTTTTCCAGGAAGAATAATACTGACACCTGACTACCGGAATTCATGTCATAAATGTTGAAACCATCACTCAAAGGAGTCTGATGACGAATTCGTGCTTTTATCCGAAATAGCTGCAATTCCAACCCGAGTATTTAATGTCGGTGCTGTTCTATCAACAATTTTTCTATTAAAAGGTTTTTCAATGCCTGAAAATTAGGTCAATCAACTAAGCGAGGACTAGGCAACAATAAACAAGTGTAATACGACTCCTGCTATATTCCTGTACTCTTAAACTGAATTACTCCACAAGTTTTGTAATTTATTTCTTGAAATAAAGCATTTGCCTATCAGCTGAAAATATGTCTGCTTGTAAGCTAAATGGGGAAAAATACTGCATTTGGAAACAGGGTTTTTTCGCAGTGGAAGGCATAAAAATATGTATTATATAGGTATGCCAGTGAAATACCACCAACAAAAATCAACCCCAATCAAAAACTTTTCCCAGACGTTAGCTGTTGACTGACTAGCGCGAGTAGCATACGCTCAAGCTATCCTAAATGTCGACCACGAGGAGGGAAACTTTTCATCAAAAACATCATAAGCAAGATCGCCTGATTCAACCACTCCATTCTTCAAAGGGAATATCCATCAAGAAGGCGATAAGACCTACTGCCGGAAATTCTGCCAAAAGTGATGGAAAATTCCATAAATCGGCCCCGAATGATCATCAACTCTGGCGGCGGCCACTCGGCCGATATCATTTTTTCCACTTAATTGAAAAAAATTTTAGACGTCAAGTAAACATAATCTAAAACCAAAAGCAAAGCTTTCCATTTATACAAAAATTTACAGCCAAAGAAGCCCGATGTTCTTTTGCGCCACATTTTATTTAAACAACTTGAATGGAAAAGGCGAAATAAATTTGCGTGCTCTAAAAATGTTTCAAGAAAAATTCAATTCATACTACTATTTAAAAATTACTTCTATAGGAAGTTTCCTGTTGCGGCGGATGTGCACCACCTCATTTGATAACAAGGGATTACCTGATGACAATCTTGTTGGTGAGAAATAACCGGTTATTCCTGTACAACGGATGCAGGGGGATGATTCCTTCTCGCAATATTCCCATCACTAGATAGAAGTGTGATGAGCAATTGTATTATCATAGATATCACCTTTCTGAGTACCAAAGTCTTGCGCTCTGAAGCGATAGCTATGTTCAACATGTACGCCTCAAACTAACAGCAGCATTTTCGGCAAAGATGGGTAAATAATGAATACCATTTTTGAATGCAGCAGCGGAGGTCCTACCGCACTGACTCAAACTATCACCACACTGCGTGCGGTACAGCAGCAACGCCAGCTAACAGAAGGTGCGAACTAGTGCGTTGAAGAAAAAACTCTCAGGGTATCATACCAGGTCAGCCCCTCCTAGACCTACCCCAGAAAAAAATGCCCAACTGCCCCAATAAGCTCGTGTGACATTGGCCTCAGAGTATCACATCCGTATATTGGATTGTACTGTTTAAATTCCTCTTGCGGTGTTCTCACCTCGCACTTTTCGTTTAGGCAAAAGAGCGGTCGTTTTCAAACATGTACACTCATTTAAAAAAACAAAGTCTTCTCTCAACTTAACCTGCATTTGGGTTTGCCATCCCATCACAAAATGTTACCTCTGCCTATCTCATTTTTTAAGTGTATACCAATCTTGAAAGATGATGACCATCTGCTTCTGTCCGATGTGTATATACGAAAAACAAAGATAAAATCTAAGGGTTGGAAGCAGCAAGTGAAAGACATGTGCGTGATAAGATGTTTTATTGCCTCTGTATGGCCGAAAGGTATAACAGGTGAAGAAATTGAAAACTAAACGAAATAAGAACAAAATTGGTGGCGGCTGTTGGTGGCCGATTGTATCGTAAATACAAACATTAAGTGGATTTGTAATCCATTGTCAAGTCTTATGTTCGGCAGCGACAATTTCCCAGTCACTTTAATGTAAGAAGCCCCGTCTTAGGATGTGATCTCGCTTTTGGTACTCGTGTGCTTTAGAATCTAGCGGCGTATCCTGCGCAACAGAAGTACGACTAATTTATTAAGAAATGGTTATTTTGCCAGAAAACACTTCGACTCGTCTGCCACTACTATCCGCATTCAAACATACTCATTTCAAATATTGAACCACATAGCTCAGTGTTTTAAAATTTGTACCCCTTTGGGAATGGTTGAAGCGGGGACGACAGCAAAAATAATCTTTCCCTGTGTGTACTACGAAAGTGAAGTCACCCGGGTTGGTGGTGTAGTAAGAATTGAGAAAGGAGCTCGTGAAATATTCAGCACACAAAACAAGAATGACTTCAACATACTCTTACTATTTCGTACATCCTGCAGCAAATTTTTAAAGCGAGAGATGAAGTTGAAGTACCGCTCATGATAGAAATACTCGATGGGATTTGTGCACCCAACAAAGATAAAAAATTGCAGTCATTGCCGAAAACTAACGATCTCATTGTCAACTGAATGTAAAACTACCTAAACAGATGATTCCATCGGCAGGCAGTCCTTTTATTTGGTACACTTGCAACGTACACTTAAGTGTAGACAAATTGCGAAAAAAATTAGAGAGTGTTGTATTTTCTGTAGTTTGTCCTATGTATCGGATCGAAACCTTTCGTTTAACCTGCCCTACCGTCACACCATCCTGCTTTGAATTGGTTGCAGCCCTCTGAATTTCTGACATGCACTCTATTGCTTTTCTTTGGAAAACAAGCGGGTAGTGTTCGGCAGAGGACTGCTCTTTATTAAACACGCAAAAGTCTGATATCTTGGAAATCATTACCTCCTTCCTCAGTTGCAGGAGTTTTCATTCAGGACAGACCTTCAGAGTTCAGAGCAACAGCAGTTAAAAATCAATTATACGAATACCCGTACCGACAACACCCACTCAGTCTTCGTTCTGCTGTAGGCCAAAACCATGCGGTTTATCGATTTCACGGTAGCTACTGCGTTACTGGGTTGGGTAGCTTCCTGCAGGCATTCTGTTTGTCGTGGTGGTGGGATAAGTTTTTAGTGTTAATTTACAGAATATTGAAGGCGAACGGGTGGAAAACTTATTTTGTGGGCTATTCCAATGGAGAAGCATTTGAAGTCATGCCGATTGTGCAACAAAGTAGCAAGTACAAGTACCTAGGACAACATTCATTCAAAGGTCTCAGCATCCTGATGTCAGTAGTCAACTGAGGTGGTGCTTTAAAACCAAAACACACAAGTGTATCCTCTCGACTTACGTAATTAGAGTCGAATTCGTTTCGGCTGTTCGTCGAGAGGACTTTTGCCAGCACAAACAGCGATTCTCAAAGGAACCTGGTACAATGGGCTTTGGACTTAACTTAAGATTGACCCTCTTGGCTGAAAAGCAAATGTTGGCATAGATTCATTTGCCACGTCAAGCGACTACTTTCGAGAGCAAAATCGGCTAAGCCCCGCCGACTACAGTGCTACCTCACCCACTACAACGAAAAAATATAATTCAAAAGTACATATATACATATAACTGACTAACTAAGTGGTTTTCTGGCCAACTGTATATAAATTTATATCCCAAAACGAACCGAAAAAAATCGTTATAACAACGAGGACATCAAAAAAACATCCATCCACTGCAGAGTGCCAGCGAAGAGGGTGGCTTTGGCTTCTATGCTATTTTTGTGTTTTTTCTGTGCTTTCCTATGTGGGGACAGTCGAGGAACAGCAAAAAAAAAAAGGATTCGTGGGACAGCAGTTGGGAAAAAAAAGGAAACGACCAAACTCAAACCGTTTGGAGGAGAGTCAGAGTCACACAAAAACAAAAGGCCAATAGAAACAATATGACAAACACAAAATCGATAATACACACAATTCCTCGTCGCTCGTCGTTGTTTCCATTTTCCATTTTACGGCAATTTTTTTTTTGCTGTGTGCTTTCCTCCTAGGTAGGTAGAGAACACACCGAGCGAACAGGAAACTCCGGAAAATGGGAAACGGTTATCCGCGAAACAGAGGCCTACTTCCCCCCCACCATCCGATCCGGGTTCGGGTTCGGGTCCTGTACAAGAATACATCATCCCATTTGAAGAGAGAGCACGGAGCGGCGGCAGCAGCAGCGGCGTTTCTAACCATTTACACACTCTGGGAGCTGGGCTGTGAGCTAAACTCTCACTTGCTCTGTTCCGGTAGTACCTACGACCGAATTTACCCCACATCGTTTATTTATGAAAAACGCAATAAATCCTGTGAAAGTTGTATAGTGTTGTAGAAACTAAACATTATCCCCGAACGAAGAGGGCGAGGAAAACCACCATCATCCCATAGCCCATAGGGTGGAAGGTGGTTGAAATTCCAAATTTTGAGGCCGATTCCGTTCTGGGACATTGCGAATTAAACTGGGAAATAATTAAAATGCGTATTCTGGAGGGTGAGACGGTGGTGTCAGCTTCTAAGGGTTGGTTTTTTTAGGCAGATTCAACTTGGGGTTGCCACATTGTAAAATGCTGTACACCCTTCCCGTTGCGGGACACATTTGAATTTATGCAATATAAATGATGTACTAACTAACTGTATTAGCTTACCTGCACCATTGTTGTGGCTGCGTTTTAAATAGCACTGATTAGTAACTTGTCACACACGCACGTGATTTTTCCGGTAATACACAACACAGAACCGATAAACAAAAAGAAGCCCACTGGTCCACGATTCTGGAATTTTGAGTGTTTCCCCCCTAACGAAATGTCCAACAAATAACTTTCTATATGACGATAGGTGACCGCGGAAAACTATGATGCGCAAACTATTCTACACTCTTGAAACTTCTCTATTATTCACTACACGTGCTCTAATGTTGCTCTTGTGGTGGACACCTTTTTGATATTATTCGCCTTGGATTACAAAATTTTTAAACTCATTTTTGGCCCGGATAGCGCGCGAGTTGTTGTTCGCACGACGTGCAACCTCGTTTTGACAGCAACAACAAATGACAATTGAAGAGGAAATTTTTTGATGGCTGCCGATTTTATCGTGGTTATATTAAGGCGATGCTACAGCGCTTTCAGTTGTGTTTTCACCATAGGATGAAATGTTGCTTTGTAGTTCGGGACTGAACAAAAGTAAATAAAAATGAATGCAGAAGTAAAAAATTGATTTTCTTGTACACAGCAAGAAGAATTTATTTGTATTCAGTATACAAATTTTGATTCTCTCATTATCTTAGCCTGTTAAACAAATTATTATGTTATTATGTGTTTTAAGCTGCAATATAAATTTGGTAAAACGGTTTAATTGACGGTTTATACCCTTTTATGATGTGGATGTGGCAAGTTTCACATTCGTCTACTTTATATTGCTTGCTATCCTTTTTTGGGATAAGTGTTTAATAAAACTGGCCGAATACTCAAAGAAAGTGGTCAACAGAGTTTGTAACAGAAATTCCAGGGCGTTTATGAAGAGAGTTTTGTATTTCATGAATAGGTATTGCAAAAATTCGTTAACAATTGTCTCATGACTCCAATGCGAATAGTTAAAAAAAAACACCATTCCCTATCACTATGATGATGATGAGAGCGAGCACTACAATTCTTCTTTCAACATTCTTAAATTCACCACGGCGCCCATTTAGAACTTTACAGTTTAAGGGCAACTGTAAGCAACTTGCGAACTGACGTTTGTTATATTTCCGAAGGATTTGTTATTCCCAGTTTGCAATGCAATAGCAATTTTAATTATTATAGAAATAACTAATTTAAGTGAGCAATTTTGTAAAATATAACTTTAAAACAATGTCGG
The DNA here is from genome assembly GCA_948293265.1 of Cheilosia impressa. Classification (NCBI taxonomy): domain Eukaryota; kingdom Metazoa; phylum Arthropoda; class Insecta; order Diptera; family Syrphidae; genus Cheilosia; species Cheilosia impressa. Next base: position 41,797,013 of record OX411883.1, read on the forward strand.
ACAATGAGTACGAAGCATTTGAAATCAACGACTATGATTTGGCGAATGAATTCAATCCGAATCGTCCACGACGGAAGCTGACCAAAAATCAACAAATTTACGGTTTGTATTTTTATCCAATTTGTAGCAATTCTAATGAAATATTATTTGTAACATAAAAACATGAGATACTTTATTTTCTGAAAAATAGTGTTAGATTTGGAACAGAAACGAGAAAACCTTTTCAAACGTTTAGTCAGTACAGCAAAAATTTGCAGGTACAAGTGGGTAGGTACACAGAAACCGAGCGCCTCATCGACACGATATATTCCATTAATCGTCTATTAAAAACGAGTTACAAACCGCACGCTTTCCTTCAAAGTCATTTTCTTAACTGATTGGTTCTCTTTTACATTTATTTGCAGGAATATGGGCTGACAGTGACAGCGACAACGACAGCGAAGTTGAGATGACTGGTCGGCGCGGCAAAGGTCGCAGTTCTGGACCCGTAAACTTTGTGACCGGTGGCATTCAGCAGTCTGGCAGCTTCAAGAAAGACGAACAAGACAATAACGACGACAACCAGATCACAGATGAAGGTAGGTGTACAATGAATATTACTTTCTGGTTCATTTCTTTAAACAGATAAATTCATTGTACTCCTCCAGAGGACGATCACCCAGCTCGACGGGCCGTCAAAGTGGACGACGCCAACACCCCCAGTAACAGTTCGTCAGAAGAAGAGGTAGCCGCCAAACCCGCACGCATGGGTTTCGGCATGAAGCAGCCGCAAACTTCTTCCAGCAACAAGCCCATGGGTGCATGGGAACAGCACACAAAGGGAATCGGTGCCAAGTTGCTGCTGCAAATGGGCTACAAGCCTGGCAAGGGTTTGGGCAAGGACTTACAAGGTATTGCCCAACCCGTACAAGCACACTTGCGGAAGGGTCGTGGTGCAATTGGTGCTTATGGTCCCGAAACTCCAGCCACAATTGGTGACCAGATGCAGCATAAACCAATAGAGGACAAAGACATCCGCGAGGCAAAGGAATTCAAAGACAAACTGAACAAATGGAAGCGTGATGACACTAAAAAGGAGACGAAAAAGAATCGCTACTACTACCGCAGCGTTGAGGAGGTGATCGAAAAGGGAAAGAAGTCCTCGAGTGGAATACTGTCGGACAAGCTGAGTAAGAAGCTGGGCAATGTGCCCGTGATTGACATGACTGGCCCAGAGAAACGTGTCCTCAGTGGGTATCATGCGCTGGGACAGACAAAAATCATTGATGAAGATCTGTACGAACACCAGGCTGGAAAGAAACCCACGGGGTTCGCCCTACCCGAGCTAATGCATAACCTCAATCTGATTGTGAACCTCTGCGAGCAGGACATCATTTCATTGGACAAGACGGAGCGGGAGGCCACCGACAGGCAAGAGGCGCTCGATCATGAGAAAAGGAGTCTAGAGAAAATTGTGCGCTTGGAGAAGGATCACATTGATACACTAGAAAGAGCGCTCGTGCTGGTCGAAGAACTCACCGCAAATCCAGAAAATTTAAGTCTCGCCCGCGCTGAGAAGATTTTTGTCGAATTGCAACGAGATTTCGCCGCCGAGTACAAGGAGTTTTCATTGGGCGATCTGGCCGCTGGCGTCATAGCCCCCTTGGTCAACAATGAACTGAAATCATGGAAACCACTGGAAGAGCCAACTCGCTTCACCGACAGCATCAAGAAGTGGAGAACCATTCTGGACATGCACCAGTCTGAGGATCGTAAGAATGTCTTCGATCCGTACTCATCGCTGGTGTGGGCTGGTGTCATACCCAGCTTTAGGCTGACCGTGAGTGATTGGAATCCGAAGATGCATCAGAAAATGGCAGCACTTTTGGATAGCTGGGCTCCGCTCTTTCCCACTTGGGTGTTGGACAATGTGCTGGAACAGCTGATTCTGCCTCGACTCATTAACGGAGTCAAGGAATGGGACCCACTCACAGATACCGTGCCCATACACAGTTGGATTTTGCCATGGAACAATATTTTGGGACACAAAATGGAGGAGTACATATTCCCCACCATTCGCGAGAAGTTGGGTAACGCGCTACAGGCTTGGCTACCCCAAGATCGTTCGGCCAGAGCCATGCTTACACCATGGAAGGGCGCGTTCGCTGCTGGAGAGATGCAGGCTTTTCTGCTGAAACACATCATTCCCAAGCTACAAATGGCATTGAGTGAGATGGTGATCAACCCCTTGCAGCAGGATTTGGGTGAGTCAAACTAGATTTTTATTTTATTTTCGCACTTTTATTGCACATTACATTTTCTTGCTTTAGTCTGTATCTCTTAGAGCTCCTGGTTCCTCTCCAGTCTTAGCCTATGGGGACTTCAACCGTATTTGAGCCACTCAATTCTGTTTTAAGGTTGACCGTCAATGTTGCCCGTTAGGAAAACTGTTTGTCCAGAAAATCCTTTGCACCGTTCGTAGACATCGATGAACAACATTTTCTTCGGGATAAGTCTTGCAATGGGACAGTCCTAAGCTCAAGTTTTGCTGTAGTATAGGCTTATTGATTTGTTTTTTGAAGAAGTTCATTCCTCACCTGCATTGATATTCATTTGAGTTTCGAATAGTTTTCGTCTGCTGTCCACAAAGTTCATGTTTCTGCATCCAGCCGGCTTGTTGTCGCCTAGTGCAACCCAGCACAATGGTGGCCGCACTTATAATGTCAAGTCGCCCTTTGAGCTTAATGCTGCTGATGTATATGATGAGAGATGACGCGGTCGGTCACATTTCTAGCAGTCGCTTTCGAAAGTGCCTTTCGACGTCAAATCTCTTTACATCTTCCGCTTGGTGTTGTGACTGGGTGGATAATCGCATCTGTACATTGGCTATTCCAACACAACCCAATCACCAACCCAAGCTTATTAATGGCTTGGTTCGTGTGTTTTATAATTCGTACAATACTGACTGCTGTAAAAGTATCTGATACCCTTTGTTAGAGGCTCTTTGACCATCATCGGGTACCGTTTAATGAAATTGCGCTGTTTTGTGTTTCAATTGACGCGGCTCGTGAGTTATTGTGTTTTCAAAATAAGTGTGCAAACTGCGAATATAAGAGAATGTATTCTATGATTAGACCCTTCCACCATGCGATTACCTCAAAATGTTCTTCATCAAAATCAATTCCACTAAATCCTCATCAACTGCTGCTACTAACTCACCAAGAAAACTGCACCCTCATACATCATAAACGCGCAGAAGACATGCGACACTAACTCAACAATCAACCTCCTCCGTTTTAGAATTGTGGAATCAGGTTTGGGAATGGAACGAACTGATACCTCCTCTGCTGATGGGACAAATTCTCGACAAGTGCTTCTTCCCCAAATGGATGCAAGTTCTTGTTCTCTGGCTAAATCAATCGCCAGACTTTGACCAAATCTCTCGATGGTATACCGGATGGAAGACAGTACTCGGTGAGGAATTGCTAAAGCAGCCAATGATCAAGGAGCATCTCCGGCGAGCACTCGAAATGATGCACAGAGCCACTGAAACTGTATCAACATCTCAGTCCATACCCACTCCAGTTGCACCACCACAGCCACAGCCGGCAGCGTCAAGTAGTTCTTCAGCATGTCCCCCGGCGCTGATGGATCTTCAAATAGCACCACCTACACAGTTGGAATTCAAGGAACTCGTCTCGCAAAAGTGTGCAGAGCGTGGCGTTATATTTGCACCCATGCCAGGCCGCAGAGAATTTGGCAAGCAGGTAAGTGATTCTATCGCATTGCTGGGTCATATATTCAAACTTCAATTGTCTTTACAGGTCTATCGAGTTGGAAAGCTGTTTTGCTACATCGACCGTAATGTGGTCATGCTGAGTGATGGAAGTTTAAAGAATTGGACACCGACTTCACTGGGACTGACAATAGAACGAGCTCTATCTGGATAAGAGTTGCAAGTTGTGCCGACAAAATTGTTCGATTGAAAATAAATTTGTCTTGTCTCTTACAATTTTGGTTTTCTATTTTTGCTTCCGCTGCTTATCCATTACTTTATTTTCATTCGGTTGCTTGATGTATTGTTGGGTGCAGTATGAACAAGGCAAAGCCTGATTGGCGCCAACATGGCGTAACTATCGTATTTAACTGCCAGTTGAACCACCATCGATATCGTTTTTGAATCTTTGGTGACCATAATAAGTTATATTCTGCCCGAACTTTTAACACAACCGTCAGCTCTCAAACTCGTAATTTTTGCACATAGCCGCTAGTTTTGGACATCTTTTGTTTCAAAAGTGAATGTCAAATAGCAAAAGTATAATAGCTTATCTCTTCCCCATAGTTGTCAATCAGTTATCAGTTAAGCGACTTATCAATTACTTGTGTTATTTATGTAACCGCTTTTGAAAGGGAAGTGACTCAACTTCATACCGGAATTCCCTTAAGACTTGGATCTTTTGTGTATGACGCCCGTTCATTATGTACAGAACTAACTAAGTAAGGTTAAGGAACTAAATGTACAAGTGCAATTACAGAAAGAGTGGTTGGTTGGCTGGTTTATTTAGGTTGTCCTCGATGTGGGGCACTTAGAACAAAATAGACTGCCACTGGGAAGGTCAAGTGGGTCGGTTAAAGCGGTTCTGGTAACAATTAACAAGATGTAAATGTTCGCAATACTGGTATCGCTAGGACTGCTGAAAGTTAAATCAGGATCAGGACAAATACACTCATTGTACAATTGTATCCTCACAATATAGAGTGTGTTTAAGCGATAATTGAAATGTCGTATAATTTTTATATACGTTGGGGTTACACAAAAAAAGGGAACAAAAAGTTTGTTTTAGAAAAAAACTGGCCCGTCATGAAAATGAGCAGAAGTTCTGTTCCATTACAGTTTAGGTTCTACCTTTTCAGAGACTCAATTTTGTTTTCTTTGTTTGAAGATACTATAAGATGCGTTATTTTGGTATTCAAAGAAAAATGGCATTTTTTTCAGATAAATGATCGGATGTTTATTTCATAATAAAGAGGAAGGTATGCCGTTAATAAAAACAACATCAGCCAAATGGCCACCACGAGCACGCATACAGGACCATATCCTTTTGATGAAATTTTCCATAACCAAATCGCAGTGGCTGCCCTATATCCTCGATAGCCTCACTAATTTTATCTTTGAGGTCTTGAATCGACGCTGGGCTGTTGGCGTAGACCTTATCTTTCACGTGGCCCCAAGGGAAGAAGTCGCAAGGTGTTAAATCACAAGATCTCGGTGGCCAATTGTGATCACCTCTTGGAGAGATAACACGGTCCGGAAACTTTTCCCGTAAAAGATCAATGGTTTCGTTGCTTGTGTGGCACGTAGCGCCGTCTTGTTGAAAGTAAACGTTGTCCAGATCAATACCAATTGCCAAAGAACGACGAGGAATGGACAAACCTGGGCTTTCTTCAACACTTTGGGCTACAGCGGCAATATTTTCAGTTGTTCTTGAGCGACATGCACGGGTTTTATTCTTCACATCACTAACTTGTCCCAACAGCTCGAATTTTTCCACCAATTTCTGTATTGCGGTCCGACAAGGTGCTTTGCGACAACCAAAAAATGCTTTAGTTTTGCGAACTGTTAGATTTTCACCATTTTTGTAGTGAATTTTAATAATTTCAATGCGTTGTTGAACGGTGTATCGTTCCATTTTTAGTAATGGCGTAGTTTCTACTTGTCAAATTTCAAAGAATAAAAGCTTCAAAAGTGACAGCTACCGAAATAGCGGGTCATTCACAATAACACATCACATTGGAAAACCCTTTATTAAGTCGACTCAATTGCTCAATCAAAACCCTTCATTGGTTGGTAACCTGCCTTTTTCCACATCGGACAAAATACACAAAATGTCTTAGTAGACTGTCTTAGCTCAGTCGAAAAATTCTTGTCTAGATTTGTCAGCTACCCTTACGTCAATTGAAAAAAAAACTATTCACGTGACCAATCGAGACCAAAACTGAAACACATCATACCAGCAAGCTGTCAGACTTACCAAACTAGATTACTGGTGACTAGCTCAAGGCGGTCTTTAGCAGTGATAACATTAACTTCTTAAACCAAAAGTTTAGGTTTTATTTCAAGTTTCAGGGTCTTATAAATTTAAACAACTCTTTTCGACTGCACTGCCAACATTGACCCTTCGAGCCGGATAAGTAGCCTTTTGAACTTCGTATTAAGCCATTTTCTTCGATTCAAGTCTTCTTCCAAATTTGAATTGAGAAATCAAATGAAAAACCTTTCGGTATCAATTGTGAAGCAATCTTTATTTTGCGAGAGAGCAACGCTGTAAACGAGGTATAGGTTTCCGGTTCTTAAAATGATTTTACATCGGAGACAATCAGTGATGCCAGATTACAAGATATATCTTTTTTTTCAAGATTTTTGAGCTCCAAAATAGGTGCAAGACTTTTGGCCTCAAATTCATCAAATTTCAAGATATTTGATATCAAGAATTTTCGATTTTTTTTACATTAAAACAACCTTTTCTATTGCAGAAACCCGTTTTCTATAAACTCCATAATTATGAGTTATGTGAGTCGAACGGAGCCCATGTACAATTTCTGTTTTACTAACGTTTCCATCTACTCTAAAGAAACATAAATTTCAACGAATTTGATTAAATAACCGATGTAATATGTTTTTGGAAAAAATTGTTAGTAAAAACAGCCGATGTAAACTTTGCATATCCAATTTTTAAATATTTTATTTTCAATATATTGTCGCTTCAACATTCCTTCGCTCTGCAACTGTTTAAAGAATATTTTTTCTGCTGTAAATTTAAATAAAACAAAAATTCGTAATCGTTTAAGTACTGAAACAGTTGAAAGTTTAATCTTTACAAAGGATTTGTTGCTCTTTAATGGAGTAAGTTGCTATGATTCTAATGTAAGCGATGAATTTCTGAGTCATTTTAATTCAAATATTTTCCAAAATAAAAAAAAAAAAACACAATGACATTATTGGGTAGGTATACCTACATAATACGATATACCTACATGTACATAGTTAGGTACCTACTGCAATTTTGTCGAAAAAAATATGTATAGCAGCTTATGTTAAGTACTTTAAAATTGTATTTTAAATTTCGTTCTTTTTCTATTTTGAAAAAATCTTGAAAAAAAGATTTTTTATTTCCGAAAAACAAGATTTTTAGATTTTTCATCTGGCAACACTGGAGACAATAACAAATTCAGTCAAGTATTGCTTGCACACGCGGATGATGCAATTCAACCCTTGGTTTTCTGGTAACAGTCTTGTTTAGATCTTAAACAACGACTCCCACCTTCTGATATCTAGCACATTAGATCCACCAATCGTTTTCCTAAAAAGTGTTTAATAAGTCCTTCTTTAAAAATTTATTTTCTTTTACAAATGAAATTCTGTGAACCTTTGATAAATCTGATAACTATGCCCAGTCCCAGGATTTTCGAGCTTGTTATCGGAATCTGTTGCATTTAAATGCAGAGTACCGGTTTTGGTGTGGTAAATGTTTATCTCAGTTTGACATTTACTGGAATTGTGACGATCCTTTTAACAATCCTAGAACTTGAAATGGAGGTTATATTGACGAGTATGTACAAGTACATCTGGACATACAGAATTAATTTATTCGCATCTCCCACACATTACCATTCTTGTAATAATAAATTACGTCAAGCAGCAGGCACTCTCATGGTCGGTAATATAGTCTGCGATACTAATAATCATTTTTAGTGTCCAGGCTAAATTTTTCGAACTCACAATGACGAAAATTTCAATACGAAATTGCATATTGTGACCTACAAAATATTTAGTGTGGAGGTTAAAAATGATTATTAGTAAGGCCCAGTGTCAATTAATATAAATTGTGTTTAACTGCCTTTGCTGCAGGTAAATCCCTTCATTATTATGGTCAGAGACAATACTGAGACCACCAACTTCGGCCGATTTCCCGTTACTTAGCCTACAAGCTATATTTCTATGGGGTGGCACATGCTAAGTGCGCTTGTATTGATACATAGAAATTCGTATTGACAAATGTCACGAAACTTCAGAACCAAATACATTCGCACCTTGCATATGCCACTTCCGCTTTGGGCAAAATGCCTTGCAGCGTTCATAGAATTTTATCCGTTGAATTTGAAATTGTTCGTTACGTGTGAATAATAATTTGTTTTAGGAAAAAGTGTACATTTACTTAAAATATTTACGAAAAATTAAGAATGTAGGTTGGTTGAGGGAAAATAAAAACATTTTGAGCAAATTTTCCTTATTATTTAAGAAAAATTACACACGAAATCGAAGTTAATTATATCCAAAAGCGGAAAATACACAACCATTTTTGTCCTAATATATTTCTAGTATATAAAACATCTCCTTTAGATAGTTTTATTAACCACACAAATCAAATTATTCACCTTCAAAAAATTTATAATTACTAACCAATGGCATTCAGTTATGCTAAAATGTGGTATTCCCGAACTCTTTCACATTTCCCCACGGTTGCCGAGGTTGGCAGCATTTATTTTTGTAGTTTTTGTATGTTTTTGCATGTCACACGGATTCATATTTGACATAACACCGATAGGAATACAAAATGGCGAATTTGAAAAAAAACTGAGGGGGCCAGCGGCAAGAGGATTGTGAGTTGGGGGTCTCAGTATGGTTTGTCTATGATTATGGTATAGACGTTTATATACCTAGTTCTGATGACCCCCGATAGAGGTTAATCCACAATTGTAACTAGAGGAGGACGTAGGAGTCTTTTTGCCTTAATTGTTTATATGCCTCTTCATGGTAGTTAATCGACCTGATCAGCCCGCTTCTGTGGTTGGACGCCCGTTTCTTATTGTGCTCATAAGTAAACTCTGATGTGCTGCATTTAATATACCTAAATATTCCTAAAAGCTTCAAACTGCGTCTGCCATGTCTGACCATTCAAAAAAAAAAAACATTTTAATGCGAAATCTCTGCACGATTCTAATACACTAAAACCCGGATAAGTACTTCACGCTTAAGTGCCCACAAATATCAAATCGATACATTTTTTACACATTTCTGTGTTCGTCTAACTACCTTACCCGCTTAAGTACCCAAAAAAAGCAGAAATTGTGCAGAGGTTCTTATCCGGGGTTTACTGTATTCATATTTAGTGTCAAGGATACATTTATCGAATTCAAAATGGTTTCCATATACAATTACCTATTGTGACCTACAAAATATTAAGTGTGAAGATTAAAAATGATTGTTAGTAGGTAAGATCCATTCCGCCATTTTTTTTTTTTTTTTTTTTGTCGGAGGTTGTTACTATCCGATGGAGCACTCAGACACAAACTACAGGTCCATTGTACTGCCAAACAGACACCTTACATTACTGTACTTAGTTTTCCCGTCTTTCGAAGAAAGATGAGAAGGAGCTTCAGTGATGAAGAGCTTAGATGTTCGGCACTCACCACATCAGCCCCAAAGATCCGCCACCTGATGCGAGCAAAGGCGGGACAGCTACAGAGGAAGTGTTCCGCTGTATCATCGTCCTCTCCACAAGCAGGACAGATAGTGGTGTTGCTCAAGCCCAACACATTTAAGTGTTTGGCAAAAGCTTGGTGGCCCGAAAGGACGCCCACAAGCAGTCTGCAGTCGATTCTCCTAAGAGATAGAAGGAAAGACGCGGACCTTTTGCAAATGTCCGGACGCAGTCGTTTGGCCTGCCTACACCCAGCACAGTCACGCCACCGACGCTCATGTTCACGAGAAACCCAAGTATCAATGGATGACCTAACCATAGAAGCAGGCAGACCCAACGCAGGTTCAGGTCCTGAGAAAGCCTCTTCTGAACCCCGTCTGGCAAGCTCATCAGCAATCTCATTTCCCTGGATACCAGTGTGACCTGGGACCCAAACAAGATTCACGGTGTTGAGCCTTCCGACTAAGTTCAGAGAAAGCTTGAGTTCGAGCACTAACTTGGACGAGGTAAGAGGGTTAAGCAGCGCTTTTAAAGCAGCTTGGCTATCACTGCAAACGCATATGCTTCTAGCCCTCCACCTGTTTGTCACAATATAGCGCATAGCCATAAGGATAGCGAAAATCTCCGCTTGGAAGACAGACGCATGGTTACCTAAGGGGTAGTGTAGTCTAATGTTCTCGCTTTCCACAAAGACACCAGAACCAGACCCTTGTCCGGTTTTGGAGCCATCCGTGAATACACGATGGCATTCTTTCCCAGGCTCAGAGTCTGACCGAAGCCATTCCGTTTCCTGAGGAAAGTTGACATGGTAGTTTTGTCGCAGTAGGATTTCTGGGGTCATTGCGTCAGACGGCATGTCCATAAGACAGGGGTCAAAGGACAATTCTCGCACAAGTTCCTCAAAATTCCAATGCGCGTGGTACCAAAAGCCACCTCTCTTTAACCGAGAAATGGTTTTCAGCGTACACCCCATGATAAAAATATCAAGAGGGGGGAGGTTCATCATAGCATCTAGAGCAGAGCCCGGAGTGCTAGGGAAGGCCCCTGTGCATCCAAGACAAACCGTTCTTTGAAGTCTGGCAAGAGAGGCAGTAACACGTTTCCGCGAAAGCCTGTTCCACCATACAACCGATGCGTATGAGAGAAGTGGTCTTATCATTGCCGTATAGATCCAAAGGACCCTTTTAGGAGATAAACCCCATGTCTTGCCAAAAGCGCCTTTGCACTGCCAGAAAGTTGACAGCGCCTTATCGGTTTTTGATTCGACATGCTTGGACCAAAGAAGCTTTCTATCGAGGATTACTCCCAGATATTTGACTTCATCGGATATCGGGATAGTGACGCCTTTTAGCACAAGCTGAGTCAGACCAGTGATCTTCCTCCTTCTCGTGAAGAGAACAACCGTAGTTTTAAGAGGATTCACTGAAAGCCCATTTCTTGTGCACCAATCATCGATTAGGCCCAAAGATCTCTGCGCCCGAGAGCAGACGGTCTTTAGGTCTGAACCGACAGACAGAACGGCGACATCATCCGCATAGGCTTGTGTGTAGGTTCCAGGAAGATCGAGAGCCGTTAGCAGAGAGTCCACTACCATACACCATAAAAGGGGAGACAGAACACCACCTTGAGGGCAGCCCCTGTTTACCCCAGTCATGACGCATTTGCCACAATCCGCCTCGGCAACCAACGTCCTGTACATTAGCATTGCTTTAATCCACAAAACCAATGTTTCATCTACACCATGATGTCTGGCTGCATTGCACATGCTATCAAACGTCGCATTATCAAAAGCACCCTCGATATCGACGAAAATACCCAGCGCGTACTCCTTCCGATCAAGAGCACTTTCAATCCTACCAACAAGGTTTTGAAGCGCGGTTTCACAGGATTTTCCACGCTGATAGGCATGTTGCATCAAAGAAAGAGGATGCGATCGAAGAGCAACATTGCGCACGTGCAGTTCAACCAGTCTCTCCAAGCTTTTCAGCAGGAAGGAAGACAGACTTATGGGTCTGAAACTTTTGGCGAGAGTGTAGTCGGTCTTACCTATCTTTGGTATAAACACGACTTTAACCATACGCCAAGGGGAAGGTATGTAGGCTAAGGCCAAGCTAGCGGTGAAAATTCTTTTCAGCGTCGGCATCAGCTGACTAAAACCTTGTTTCAGCATAGCCGGATAAATTCCATCCGGACCCGGTGACTTGAAACTCTCAAAAGATGCAATTGCATATTTGATAGCTTCGTCCGTCACCACTCTGGATGCAACATACCAACTACGCCGCGTGGTGTTGGATAGTTCAGAAGTGGCCACCATAGGCGGTACCACTGAAGAGCACGTAGTGACCTGATTTCCCGGGAAGTGAGTCTCCAGCAGGAGACTAAAAGTCTCCGCCTTTGTCTCAGTGTAGGTACCATCAGATTTTTGGAGCGATTCCAGTTTACTTGGTCTGTCCCTTTTGAGGACTTTAACAAGCCTACTGGTTGCACTTAGTGAAGCGACCTCCTCACAAAATTTCCTATAAGAGTCACTTTTCGATTTACGAATTAGTCTCTTAAATTCTTTTTGTTTCGATCGATACAGATTCCAGTCTTCTTCTAAGTTGGTTTTTAAAGACCTATTTAGGAGCTTCCTGGTTTCTCTGCGAATACACTGCAGTTCGGTATTCCACCAAGGTACCGGTTTTCTACAGGAGTTTTTTGAAACTGGACACGCTAGTTCAAAACAACGGGTAATGACGCTGCTCAGATACTGAGCAGACTTCTCCACCCCCTGTATTGATCTCAGCTTGAGTGGTGCTTTAACAGAATTGCCAAGCTCCTCCTCAAACCGAGCCCAATTTGTTTTCCTCGGATTTCTCCTCTCCAGCCATACTAATAATCATTTTTAGTGTCCAGGCTAAACTTCTCGAAGTCACAGTAGCGAAATTTTCCATACAAAATTGCATATTGTGACCTACAAAATATTTAGTGTGAAGGTTAAAAATGATTATTAGTAAGGCCCATTAACATTTTATTGATTTGAAAGAATTTGTTTTATAAATATATAATAAATCATTTTTCTAAAAATCTGTTGCTGCTGTGTAATTGTCAGTGTTCATTGATTCATTAACGAATCACACAAATTGTCGGCCAATCAACAATTAATGACAACATCAACATAATCTAAGACCAATCGTGCAAATGCACGGACACAACTGAGTAATGTGGATGGAATATGATTCTATTGTAATAATTGGAGAATATAACTTCGTGTCATTACTAAACATAATGAAGGTCTGGGTTGTCTTGTCACTGAGACTGAGAGGGAGATGCATATTGACAGTAGTGGAAAAAAGAATGTCATCGTCTATGAATTGAATTTAGAGACAATGCGCGATACCAATAACAAATTTTAGCTTGACTTTAATTTTACGGAAGCTCAAAGTTGCGAAATTTTTACGGAAAATGTAGAAAGTGGATGCAGTCCGCATTTTAATATTAAAACGTTATCCGTTGTGTAGCTTATGTTGGGGATTAATAAAAATAAATTTTAAAAATCACATTGGCAAGAATCTAGTCATCTTAAGTCGTCTAGATTGGTCTGGATGAGATGCAACCTGAACGCAAAAACAAGAATGGTCGGGAACGTCACGTTTTCTACGTCAGCCACATATGAGAACTGTCAACTTAGTACTCAGTCACGAATTTTTTGACTAGATTCGTCGGCTACCCCTCCATAAACGTCAAATGAAACAGCTGCTCTCACGACCGATTTCGACCAATCAAAACCGAGATTCACTTAGTGAGATAGCTGTCAGACTTACTAAACTAGATACTTGAACGTCCCCATTAAATATTTTGTGGGTCACAGTAGCTTGTTTGCAGTCGGGATTTCGTAAAGTGATTATTCGTGACGCATATTGGGCGATACCAATAAATATTGATGCTATTTTTATACAAATTTTGTTTTTGTGACCTCCTGTTAACTAGATGTGTAACATGACAATTTGTTTTAACTGCCTCTGCACCAAACTGGGGGATAAGCAATTTTGAGCTAGTAAAGGGTGTTGTTTTTTAGAGGTTGATTTTTCGCTTATAACGCTTTATATATGTGCATTTGCCTTATTAATACATACTCTTTGTTAAGTCAAAGGTCGCAACATATCGTACTCAGTATAAATCAAATTGTGCACATTCAAAACCTTGCTATCTGAATTCGACTAGATTGGTCTAGACTAGATGTACATAGAAGGCAAAAACAAGATTGATCAGTAACGTCACTTTTCCTACGTCACGCACATATACAAACTGTCATCTTAGTACTCAGTCAGGAAATTATTGACTAGATTTGTCGGCTATCCCTCCATAAACGTCAACTGGCGAAACTGTTCACTTGCCGAACCAAGGCCAATAAAAACTGAAACATATCAAGGGAGAAAGATGTCAGGGCTACTAAACTACAAAACTAGATCCTTGAACGTTCCTTTTGACATATACCCAAAAGCTTAAGCTCTAGCGAAATGTCAAACTCACGTTTAAATCTTTTAAAAACATATAAAGCGGAACCCCACCAACTACCTACGAACGAACGAATATTCGCAAGTAGACATTGACAGTCTGTTCCAGTAACATTAAATATTTTATTTGGTCGTAGGAAACCGTGAACCGAACAAATTGCAGTTTTTGAGGTTAAGTTCGAATGGATTTATTATTCGCTGAATTGTGGAGCGTGTTTCAATGTTGTGGATTGTGAATAAACTGTGAGAGCTCATGGCAAGGTGTTTTTAGTTCGCGGCATACATAAAGTTTATGTAAAACGTCAACTGGATTTTTCTGGACTAGGTATATGAAGGCGTTGACTAATCAATTGGAATTGTTTTTGTATTCTCGCAGTTTAATTTTAATTCTGACAATTCGAAATGTCTACTGATGTGGTTTTTCATTGGGACAAAAAATCAATCTTTTTTTTGATCTAAATCACTTTTCGCGTTCCATTGGGCAAAAAAATCAATCTTTTTTTCGATTCGGATCACTTTTTGCAGATCTCGATAATTTTTCAGATTTACACATACTGCCACAAAATACCCACAGCTGTTTCACGTCATTGCAAGAAGTTTGCTTTGAAAACAAATGCGCAAAGTGTCGTGAAAAGCAAAATAAAGAAATACATAAAAAGCAATTGATATAATGTTGGAGGAATTATTATCTTCATTGTCTTCCTCATCATCTGGAAACTATGAATCACCGAAACTACTCCATTTGTGTCTACAACAGGGGAAACATTTTTCAAGTCGATATCCATGGCTGATTTTTGCAAAAGCAAATGCAATTTTAACAGATGATTTTGTTGTCAAATAAAGCACTAATCCATTCACAAAAGCAGATCAATTTCGTTGCACGTTCCATGAACCGCGATAAATCTGAGATCTGAAAAAGATTTTTAGTGGTCCCAATGGAAAACGACATGAGTATTCAGGCAGGATTTTATTGACTAGATTTGTCGACTACCCCTTCATAAACGTCAACTGTAAAAACTATTCACCCGACCAAGGCATATAAAAACTGTCGGTCAGCTGTCAGACTTAGGTACTTACCTAGAGAAAACGCAACTTCCACACTGATAGATTCTATAATTTAGTGGGAAGGTCTTACAGCTATGTGACTGTTACTCTTTTGATAGGCGTAGACCATAGACCCAGTTTATTATTTGTCTTTGAAGATAAAGTAGTCAACAAGATTTGTCAAGTAATGTTCGCTTAAACTATATTTGACATATCGTTATTTCCGAAATTATATGGGCCTTAGTAATAATCATTTTTCACCTTCACGTTAAATAATTTGTTTGTCACAATAGGTCGTTTCATATAAAATTGTTTGCCATTGTGGGTTTTTAACGTTGCTCATCTTGAAATCTTGGTAAGTTCCGAAAAATCAAATTAAACAACACAACGATACATCTATATAGATTACAAATGGCATTTCCTTAATAACGAGTGGAAATGGATGTGTTATATAATCTAATTATTATTTGCACCGACATTATTACTTTTAAGTAATTAAAATTGATTTATCCTGTTTTGCTACTATCTATTACTGATAGTGAGATTATAGTATTGTCCGATAAGCTTGATGAACTGCTTGCATTCGTCAGATAAGGCAATCATTCTTAATAAATATGACTATTTTGTCAGTTTGTTGACAGTTTTTATTAGTGGAATCATTAATATTGCCGGTAGAAATAGTGAATGCTACCTAAGTGCATACTTGGAAATGCGGTGCTATCTTAATAGCCGTTAGGAAATGCAATTAAAAAAGCGACAGCATATTATAACAGCACTTGAAAATAGCATGCTGCTTTCCCCGAATTGAATGTATTTTTAGATTTACTTAACTGCACCGACTTTTATTTTCTTTTAACTAACACACATTTATCTTTACAATTGACAATGCATCGTTGTTGGGGGTGTTTAGACACCTTATCCACAGTTTGTATGAGTTGGCACAACATCTGAATCGGTAGCAAAGATCAGTATGAGATAGTTAGTTTTACCTACTTCCTGTATTTTATATGGCATTTGATTGGTCTTCTCAGATTTCGGGTGTCTAATCGAACATTCAATTCGTTCGATTGGATTATGCGCAGCCTTCGACAGTTATCGACTCATTTTGTATTCATTGTTTAAATTTTGATATTAAATCGTTCAAAATTTGCGCATATACTGATTTTTAATCATTTGTAAATAAATAATTAAATAAATAGATCAACCCGATGCAATGTGTTACTTTACAGTCTTAAAAATTTAACATAAAAAAAATTTCAAACTCAAACTATTGGTAAATCTCAATAAACTCTGAGAAAAAGTGCTCTGAAATCGAAAAAAGATCTGTTTTATTTGTACCAATCGAACACGAAAAGTGACCTAGACCTATAGAGCAAAACGAAGTGCTCTTTTCTGCCCAATCGAATACCACATTAGAGAGTTGGTGCCCAGACCGCAATGGTCAGTAGACCATTAATAACTCAGCGTCTATAGGTCAGATATGATGTGCCAGGTCCGTTGACTGATGAATCCACGCACCATATCAAAGCGAAACAAATTTAAATCATTTAATGACTATAAACACAATCAGACTTTTATCTATTGCATGATTTGATTGGGATGCACTAAGTATTCGGCAAAGGATTCAGTTACTATATTGGAATTACTCAGAGGTATAATGGCGGCCATTTTACTTTAGACTACCTCTTGAAATAAGGCAGCATCAATTTGATGAAACCTCATGATGTACTCCTTTCATAATAATATCATTCTTTGCCAAAGATTTACAAAATATTTTCAATATAGCAACTGGGGATGTTCAATAATATAGTTCATAGACATACTAAATATGGACTGCTAGTGAAATGTCATATACTTCTGCGAGAAAATGGCCGCGTTCCACTGCCCGCTAGATGACTAGTGGCATGTCAAACTCCATATAAAAAAAATTGACTTTTCACCATTTGCGCTAGACGTCTAGCACTTTTTGTGAAATACCCCTTTCAGGGAAATTTCTCAATCTAGCGCAAAATTAACCGCTGCATTGGGAGAAACAACAAAAAAAAACGACCTGTCAAAGGAAATCGTTCAAACGTTTGCAAAATAAAATTAAATACGAAACCGAGTATATGTGGAATTGTGATAAAATTGTTAATATGGCAAGAAAAATAGCAATTCAGATATCGTTTTTATAATATATTGTATCATTTCTTTGATTATAGTGTGGAAATAATTAGTGTTAATTGTCACTTTGCCGCTGGCGCTAGGGTTCTAGCGCGGACGTTCCTTCATCTGGGATATTTTGTGCTAGACATCTAGCGAGCAGTGGATCGCGGCCAATATGTTCCAAAATACACAGGCGCTACTGTTTTCCATAGAAAAATATAAACAAAAGAGCGACATCTTGTCGGAAGCGATTCATTTCCATAGTAACGTGTAAACAAAAGAGCGTCATCTATTGAAAAGAAGAGTGATTTAAAATAAATCTTGTAACATTTTATTATTTCGAAAAAGAAAACGAAATAACAATTGCTTTACTTTTTGCCTCACAAACTAAAATAAAAAACGTACAGATGTCTTCCATAGCGTTCAATCCCTTAATATTTATATCTCGGGAGGTAAATCTTCTGTGAAATTGAAATTAGTGCCGTAGTCAGTCGACGTATTTCTGTTTTAATTCATCCCACTGAATTTGCTTACCTATAGCCATTTATACATAAATAAATAAATAAATATTTAGCGCAACAGATTAATGTAGGTACCCCCAGGCCTAACTACAAAAACACATATTGCTAATGGCCGCCCACCAATCCTCTTGCTTTTATGAGAATATCGGTAGCTGTTCACTTGTTTTGTGTTTCGTATTGAATTCGCTTGGCTTGTTGTAAGGGTTTTATCAAATTGAGATCTCAGTATTAAAATATAAATTACGGAACTAAGTAGGTACTACAACCAAGTAAAATATAGAAACATACATAATTGGTAAATAATGAATAAAAAAATACACAAATCCTACATTAGTTCTCACCCTCCCAATGCATAGGCATACTACACGCAAATTTGTAATGAAAGTAAACTTGGTCGTTTCAAGTTTATTTTGTTTTCCGCTGTAAAACAGTAGCGCTCTGTATTTTTGGAACACGCGTGAAGTTGGCTACTAGCAGTCCATATATAATAAGTCAATGATATAGTTCCAGTTGACGTTTATGGACGGGTAGGCGACGAATCTAAAGTCAACTGTGACTGAGTGCTAAGTAGACAGGTCGTATGGCTGGGTTACGTAGCAAAATTGACGTTACCAAACGATCTAGCTTTTCCGCTCAGGGTACATCTAGTTCAGACCAATCTAGAGTCGTCTTAAAATTACTAAATTTTTAATGTGCCCAATGACACGTCTATTGGGGTACTTTTGTAATCTGCCAAATTAGAACAAATTAGCGAATTGCTCTCAGATAGGCGAAAATGTACTTAAAAGTACGTTGAGGGTTGAACATTAGATGTCTTGAATGGAGAGATTGGAGACAAACTGACATCACGCACAAATGGTTGGCAAGCCGTATTTATTAGATTCTCTTACGACTACTCTACGATGTTGTTTAGTTAAGCATCGCGTCAGAATTTACGCAGCCTCTATGTATGGCTTTCCTGAAATTGTGATTTGTAAACATTTTTTCCGCGGTAACTTTACTAAACGAGGTTTGTGTCAGGTAAGAATTTCGATAAACTATTACAGAAAACACTGAAATCTATTACTTTTTGAAACTGAAACTGACATCAGCTGTTTTTGACAGATTAGCTACGTAAGTAAAATCATTTTACATTATTAAATCAAAAAGCCAAATTATCTGACACAATTCCGAAATTTCTTTGGAGAGACTGCTGAAATATCAACCTGCAATCAAGATCTATCAACCACCATCAAATCTAAAATTATATTTTATAATTGCATTTGCAGACAAAAGTAGTTTGATGCGAATTTACACAACATTCGAAATGAATGCACAAACAAAAATTAGTTACACCTTTTGGTTTTGTTTACAATTCGACAACTACCAAATGACATTAGCTGCAAAAGCATATTTACATAGGCTCTATGCAGGCTCTAAACGCAAATTATCGCGATTAAATTACGCAGCTTAAAAGTAACGTTGCTTAAGTTCGAAAAATCTTTATAAATCGCATTTTCCTCCGTAAGAGCATGTTAGAGGTTTCGTAAAGTTAAGCAGACTCTACCGTGGGTTTAAAAAATAAGGCTAAAGGTGTATACGCGTCCTTCCTTAGCCAATTACTAAAAAGCTTACTGAAATCTGAAAATATAGGTATACTCCAAAGTATGTGTTTAGATTACGAGCTACTTTCAGCAACTTACTTCTTTGACATTTACTAGTGGAAAAAATAAAACAACAGATATTTTAGGTGTGCCTTAAAGAAAGTGAAAGCAAACAATTCCGACACCAACCGAATTTTCGTTATTTTCGCATTTTTATTTTGAGTACAATTGGCTATTAAGACGGATTTTGAATTTAAATTTTGTTAACATTGTGCTTTTGACATTTTTGCAAGTAAATACTATTCCGTTGTTTCAACGGGGGAATCGCAAATGTATAAGTGACTACAGACCGATTTCCCTACTTCCTACGATGTCTAACATTTTTGAAAAATTAATGAAATCAAGAATAATCTCGTTCTTAAACCAAAATAATTTTTTTTCGGTAAACCAATATGGTTTTTGGGGCGGGAGACGCCATCTTAAAAGTCTGTTGCGATCTGTTTATTGGTATTAATAAAAGTCAATCAACTATGCCTCTTTTCATTGACATGACCAAAGCATTTGACATGGTAGATCTGCAAATATTACTCGATAAGCTATATAAGGCTGGCTTTAGAGGTACCTATGACTCATGAATGGTTAAGGTCATATTTGTTGGAAATGGAGCAAAGAGTTTTCGTTAATGGGTCTTACTCAATCTTACAAATCTTAAAAATGGACAAGGGTCCGTGCTAGGTCCCATAATGTTCCTTATCTACATTAACTCTCTTTTCATTCAAAGCATTTATGGCAATCGTAATGCATTTGTAGATGACATTGCTTCACGTACACTGACCTTTCGCTCCATGAATGCGTCTCAAAAGTTAGCTCAGATCTTCAATTACTTCGGGTCTGGTTTAATGCCCACAAGCTTATTATCATTCAAAAAACAAAAATAATGAACTTCAAACTATCACAAGATGTCTTAGAAAATTTCGAGTTCATTTTTCACTCAAGCATCATTTGCCAGAAATCCCACATACCTGGGAGGCACAACTTCAACGCCGACGGACAATTAGTTGATTCCTACAAATATCTCGGTGTTTTCATTGACAACAAACTTAATTGGAAGGTCCAAACTAAATCCTTAAAATCTTATATGGCGTTAGTAACACGTAAAATGTATCATTTGAGACCATACTGCTCGCAAAGAGTTTCAATGTTCTATTACGGATTAGTCCATTCGAAACTCCAATATGGAATCGTTAGCTGGAGAGGTGCATACATGAATACCATAGACAAACCATACTGAGACCCCCAACTCACAATCCTCTTGCCGCTGGCCCCCTCAGTTTTTTTTCAAATTCGCCATTTTGTATTCCTATCGGTGTTATGTCAAATATGAATCCGTGTGACATGCAAAAACATACAAAAAATACAAAAATAAATGCTACCAACCTCGGCAACCGTGGGGAAATGTGAAAGAGTTCGGGAATACCACATTTTAGCATAGCTGAATGCCATTGGTTAGTAATTATACATTTTTTTAAAGTCAATAATTGGATTTGTGTGGTTAGTAAAACTATCTAAAGGAAATGTTTTACATACTAGAAATATATTAGGACAAATATGGTTGTGTATTTTCCGCTTTTGGATATAATTAACTTCGGTTTCGTGTGTAAATTTTTCTTAAAAAATAAAGAAAATTTGCTCAAAATGTTTTTATTTTCCCTCAACCAACCTACATTCTTAATTTTTCGCAAATATTTTAAGCAAATGTACACTTTTTCCTAAAAAAAATATTATTCACACGTAACGAACAATTTCAAATTTAACGGATAAAATTCTATGAACGCTGCAAGCCACTATGCCCAAAGCGGAAGTGGCATATGCAAGGTGCGAGTGTATTTGTTTCTGAAGTTACGTGACATTTGTCAATACCAATTTCTATGTAACAATACAAGCGCACTTAGCATTTGCCACCCCATAGAAATATAGCTTGTAGGCTAAGTAACGGGAAATCGGCCGAAGTTGGTGGTCTCAGTATTGTCTCTGATGAATACTTTAAGACCACTATTGATTGCCCAAAAGCATAATAATTCAATTTATGTGTGGAAAGAATCGTTTTTTCATGTTCAACATAAACAATTTTTTTATGATTTAATTTAATTTTTGAACAATTAACGTTTCACAGAGATTTTTGATTTGTTTTCCATTTTGTAAGCTTGTCCCTCGATTTTCCCCTTTTCATTCAAAAAGCGCCGAAATTGGCGCTTTGCCAATCAATCTGGGATCACTGGTACAGAAATGTGCGATAGCGACCGATTTAAACCGTGTACTCGGATGAACCTAATGTATTCAACTGTCGGAAAAGTATTTCATAATCCATTAAAGATGCCACATATTTGTCGACTACTCTCAAAATATAGAAATATAGGTAGATATATTTGGTTTTTGGTACATAGATAGTGTTAACTGGTGGAGATTTTAAAAGGTAAGTCGGTAGGAATCGGGTTATATGGACGCCACGCCATTGTGGTAAATTTTATTTTGTTTTCGGTCACCAAAATTTAAACGAATACCGTAATCTGTCAGAATCAGTATAACATGTAGTTGAAAAGAAACCCACAGATGGCGCACTTGTTACATTTGAAGCTCGACCTAGCGTCATATATATTTCTGTAGAGTCTAAGGCAAGCCTTATAAAAGATGGTGTCTTTTTGATGTCTTAACTCGTAGTTTCGGATTTGTTTTTGAAATTTACTATAGCACCAATACTATTCAGAAAATGCAGCCTCCTAGTAAAAATTACCTTTAAATGGAAATGTTTATACACATTTCTTTTGCGTACCACTTTATAAAATGTTTGAACAGTGCAAAAAAAAACTATTTGCTCATTGGTTACTACAACTCCTACTACTAGACTGCATTTGAACGAATATCAATTATGTATTTAGTTTCTTTTTTTATCTAATCTGCCAGATATTTTATTGAGCGAATCAATTGCGTCATATACTTTTGAGCAATAGTGTATCACCAACAGACATACGAGTAAGTTTCCGTCCACTGATACCGCACATACAAGCTATGGCTAACTATTGCTAACAACACTTACTATATGTTATCCACTACTCCAATAAACGCCGTGGTGAAAGGGTCTCGCTGTGTGCTGTGATGCTTTTTGTGGTGAAACGACGGTCAAAATGCGAAAATTTCAAAAGTTTAGGCAACCCCTTTTGGTGATAGTGTTCCTTTCGATTATTGGCTTTTCCGCATTCTACTTAACGGATTCGGGTTCAGCGTCAAGTAGTACATTAGTGTCCGAAGTGATTGCAAGTGAACAAATAACCGCGAAGGAGAGTCTCAAATCAATTATAGGCTGCATTGATAAGCCATTTGAACTGGAGAAAATCCAGGATGGATCCTATTGGATATTGAAGAACTACATTCGGGCGGAACACGGCGCGTTGAGCTGTGGCGATAGTATTACGTATACAACGCACGGAGACTACACGTTCTTGGATAATTTACCAGTGCTGGTGCCGAGGTGAGATTGGCGGTTTGTTTGAATTTGAATTTGTGTGTACAATTTGAGGGGAAGCTCTTCGAAAGTGGACTATGTACTTATTTAGATCAAGTTGCAAAACGACAACATTTTAACGCATGAACGTTAAAAGGTACTTTTTTTTTTGCTGAGACTCAGTGAAGTCACGTTTACTTTGCCTTATGACAACATAGCGCAAATGCATGTGGGCTCCGCGAAGTGGAGAACTTCTGATTCAAAATATTAAGCATCGTGAACAACGCAAACTGATGGAACCACCATCAATTTAAAACACGCGGAACTGAATTAAATGCGCGATACTAATAATCATATCAAGTTCAGTATTTATTTAGTTTCGCCAATGTGAGTGGCCAAAATTAAGCGAAATGGTGAAATTTTCCATTAAAATTACTCGTACTAAATGTTTATGTTTTATGTGGTATCGCAGACCGTGATAACCTGTGAGGTTGCCTACAAAGTTTTTGGTATTGTGCCTTCGTAGATTAAGAATTTTGTTTAGCATTGGTGTTAAATGGCTGGACTGGCCTTTTGGCGTGTCTGAGGCCTGGGACTTCTTCCCAATATGTGGTATACACATGTTTCGTTCTCAACTTTTAATGGCCGAGTTGATAGCTGATTTATAGGTAGTGACAGCGCAGAACCTTTCTGGTCGCATAAAAGGCGTTTCTGAGACCATTCTGACAAGTTTGTTAGTCTTTTCGTAAATGAATATTGAGAAGACCCTGAATCAGTCATTCGTAAAGAAGGATAATCCTTTTCAATTAAATATACCCATTTTCTGCTACTCCTATTAAAAGTTGGGTTTATTAATTGACAAATCCATGCGCTTAAAATTGAATGCCCAACCATAATGACATTGATCTTAATTGAGATTTACATATTGGAGAATCGTAAAAATCTGTTTTGCATTTTATTTCTTCCTAAGTTTTAACATTTGCAAAGCTAACAATTCGGAGAGTGCTCGTTTTCTCTATAACCCTGAATATTTTTTTTGGTAACCAGTTGCATTTATGCAAAGTTGATCGAATTAATTAAAAATAACACATTCTTGAGCATTAGACAGAGCTTAAAAGGTAAGACTCCTGTTATACCTATGTATTTGGTTTTGAATTTTTTTTACTACTTAAAATGAATAATTTTCTCCAATTTTTATCTCTGAGTGTAGCTTATAAATTATGAAACAAAAACAGATTTATTTTTCGAAAATTGAAGACTAAAATAGTAGAAACATCATTTTAGCAAACATTCTGGACTTATTTTAAAATACAGGGTGGGCCAAAAGAAGTCATCCGATGTTGTTTGGCTCTCATTTTTTTACTAAATGTAAAACTTCGATTCTGTTTTTTGATTATGTTTATTTGAACCTTTAGAATTGGTCAAGTCGAGAAGATGATATCGGCCAAATGGGCGCCGTCACAATTAATTGTCATACGGGCTCGTTTTATGGCATTTTTCATCACTTCGGCGAGAACTCCAGGCGACAGATTCTCGCACTCGTCGCGAATATTGTCCTTGAGGGCTTCTAGGGTCTCGGGTTTGTTCACGTAAACACGGGACTTCAAAAAACCCCACAAAAAAAAGTCTGGAACGGTTAAATCCACCAATGCAAATCGACAAAATAACAGATGAGGCGACCCGGGAGCGCCGCCTTCAGAATATCGGTTGTGGCTCGCGCAGTGTGTGCCGTAACTTCGTCCTGTTGGAACCACATGTCCTCCAGTCCTAATTCGTCCAATTGCGGCAGAAAAAAACTCAGTTAACATGGCCCTATAGCGCGCACCGTCCACTGTTGTCGATTGTCCAGCGGCGTTCTCGAAAAAAAATTGCCCGATGACTCCTCCAGTGTGAACAGCGCACCATGCAGTAACTTTGAGCGGGTGTAATGGCTTCTCGTGCATTACTCGTGGATTTTCGGTGCCCCAGAAGCGATAGTTTTGCTTGTTCACGTACCCGCTGAGGTGGAAATGAGCCTCATCGCTCATTATGATTTTGGTCGAAAAATCGTCCATTTCGTCCTCGAGATTGATGATGGCTTGGGCGTTGGTTACACGCGTTTGGCGGTCGACAGGCAGCAGCTGATGCACGGACTGGACTTTGTACGGGAACATGTGCAAGGCCTTGACCAAAATTCGCCTTAGGGACGACCGGCTGATGGCTAATTTCGAGGCACGGCGTCTGGTCGATGTTTCCGGCGACGGCTCGACATCCTCGACAGCGGCGATATTCTCGGCACAACGGGCGCTCCGGGCCGGCCACTCTTGGCAACGTCTCGTGTGGTCCCATACTCTTCAAGGTTGGTGGCCAAACGGGGCAGTGTTTGTGCAGTCGGTGTCGGACAGCCGTGGAATCGGCGACGGAATTCGCGCTGCGCCAACACTACAGACAAATTGTTACATAAAAAAATAGGCACGATTTTTCCGCGTTCTTGGGGAGTATATCGTTCCATGGCTTGTTCACTTGTATTCTACATCTGCCTAGTCCACAAATGTCAAAACAGATTTGACATTGGTGGCCATTTGCAAAAATAAGAGCATCTTCCAAAAGGATGATCTCTTTTAGCCCACCTTGTATATAGAATTGCATATTTTCCTACATTTTTTATATTCAATATTGGGTGTTCTGAAAATTCCTTCTAACTCTGCGGTATTTTAAAAAACATAATTTGTTTCCACTTGAAGATAACAATATGTATTTCCCGCCTGTACACAGTTTCTAATCAGAATAATAGCAAATTTGTGTCCTATAATAAATAGCAAAAACAGCACTTAAACTTACGGTGTTATCGCACATTCAACATGAATATTACATAAAGACATTCCGCCGTACTTATAACAACTTTTAGTTTCGACTTTAAATTTACAAAAGCTCACAGAAAAAATATAGCCACGAGGGTTGTTTGATAAGTCAGTTACATTTTGGATAATACATATTTTTTCGGTCAAAAAGTTTTTTATTTCTCAACATAATCTTCTTTTAGCTCGGTACACTTAGCCCAGCGTTTTTTCAATTTTTTATTCCCTCCGAATAATAGGTTTTCTCAAAACTCTCAAAATAGGCATTTGGTTCAATGATGACCTCTTCATTGGACCCAAATCTCTTACCGCCCAGCCATTTCTTCAGGTTTGGAAACAGGTAATAGTCGCAAGGGGCCAAATCTGGAGGATATGCTGGATGGGGTAGCAGTTCATAGCGTGGAATTTGTGGAATTTTGCCATGCTGACTACACACGTGAGCACCCGGACATTGTCTTGATGAAACAGCACGTTTTTCTTTGTCAAATGCGGACGTTTTTGCTTCAATTCAGTATCAAATCTATCCAAAAGCTCTGAATAATAGACGCCGGTGATCGTTTTACCCTTTTCAAGGTTATCGATGTGAATGATACCGCGTGCGTCCCAAAATAATGTGGCCATGACCTTGTTGGCAGAAAGACCCACTTTAGCCTTCTTTGGTGCACGTTCGCCTGTAGAAACCAACTGTTTTGATTGTTCCTTGGTCTCTGGTGTGTTGTAGTGGATCCTCCTCGGGATTACGGCTAAACATCGTTAAACAATCCTTTGAAATGGCCACTCGGTTGCGTTTATGGTCGATTGTGAGCAATCGCGGCACCCATCGCACGGATAACTTTCTCATGTCCAAATATTCATGTAAAATATGATGTACCCTGATGCCTCAGCCATCTCAGGAATTTTCATTCTCCGATTGTCAAATATCATTCCATACGATTTCTGGTGTAACGCCCTCTTTGGGGTGTCCTGAACGTTCGGCGTTATTTGTGCTGGTACGACCAAAACGGAAACCACTTTTTAACCATTGAAATTGATGGTGCAGATACCCCATAGTATATATCTAGCCTTTCCTTGGTTTCGGTGATGGTTTTTTTAACTTAAAAAATAATGCTTGATCAGCACACGAAATTCACTTTTTTCCATTTTTATTACAATTGTAATAAAACAAAGTAAATGACGCAGGCTACTCAAAATTTGTACAGTAGTCTAATAAGAGATGACAGTTGACGATAGTAAAATAAAAATGTACAGTTACTGAGCAAAAAAATTCAAAAAGTCACTGACTTATCAAACTGCCCTCGTATTTTGAATTTCTAAAATTTTAAGTTGAAACAAAATATGTCTATTAGTAAGTCTCATTATAGAACCAAGCTTTGCAATAATCGCAGTTTTTAAGTCTAAGTGGCTTTCCGCGATACTATTACAAATTTTTAGTGTCCAGGCTAAATTTTTCGGTGCAGGGAAATAAGTCCCCGGGAACTAAGTCCACTGAGGGACTTAGTTCCCACCTAGTGGGAAATAAAATCACTTTCGTGAAGTGGACTTAGTTCCCATGAAAGATCGGAACTGAGTCCACTTTCTTATGGGAACTTAGTACACATTCAAAAATAAGAAGGGGGAACTAACTTCCAACATTTAGGATTGGACAACAAACTGTAAAGTGCAGTTAGTTATCACATTCTTCTAACAAAATCTTAAGCTTATCTCGGATAAGTATAGTCAATACGATTCATTATCAGTAAAAACAATTTGAAGTGAATCTTATTTTCAGAGTCTTGCAAACTGAACAGCATTTTTTAATTTTTGTTCTGTTTGACAAAATACTCCCTTCGAAATTCAGTTTGCAAGACTCTGAAAATAATCAAATAAAAAATCGCGCGATTTTTTATTTGATTATTTTCAGAGTCGCGCGATTTTTTATTTGATTATTTTCAGAGTCTTGCAAACTGAATTTCGAAGGGAGTATTTTGTCAAACAGAACAAAAATTAAAAAATGCTGTTCAGTTTGCAAGACTCTGACAATTTTTTAAGTTATTGATTTTTCTTTTCCGCTTCTTATTGGTTGCATTACATTTATGTTATATATGTATTTATTTAGTTATATATCTTTAAATCGAAATTTTGAAAATTTTGTTAACTCAGTTTGGTATATATTACTCTGACTTAGTGAACAGCTAATTTCATTTTTGTTTATAAAAATTGCAAAGTTCCTACTTGACTCTTTAATTTTACTTTGTTCTTAGTCGACAGTGAGAATATACTTCACATTAAAAGGGAAATAAAACCACTCTGAGTTTTCGGAATTTATTTCCCATCTTACATGGGAACTAAGTCCACTTTACGAAAGTGATTTTATTTCCCACTAGGTGGGAACTAAGTCCCTCAGTGGACTTAGTTCCCGGGGACTTATTTCCCTGCACCAAATTTTTCGTACTGACAATGACATAATTTTCCATGCAAAATTGCATGTTGTGACTAAGAAAATACTTAGTGTGAAGGTTAAAAATGATTATTAGAAGGCCCATTGTCTATTCTGCTACATGGCTCTGTCTGAACAACTTCGAATTTGTCTAGCTTCTCCCCTTCCCTTCTGCTAGGTCGTCAACAGGTAATAGAGCATTATTCAAGGCTTTGATTTGTTCTTCCTGCTACCTGGACCTCCACATCTAAATTCGCCACAGATAAATGTCGGTCAAGCAAACTTATACAATCATTTGGGATACCGGCGTAAATGGCCAATCCTTTTTTATGTTAGCATCAACAAGAAACGATTGAAATATAGGTGCTAATAAGGGTACATTTTACGTCACAGAGAAGAACTGGAAGCCGGATGTTGCAGCGTTGCAGCGGGTTCTGTGCCGAAACTTTGAACTTCTACTGGCATAGCTCATTTTCACACTAGATAACATTTGAACCATTTTATTAGTCACTGCAATAAGCACAAATGTTTCTGTTTACATTTGTTTTTATCAATGTTAAACATTTATTTAACTGATTAATTGAAAAATCTCATATTTTTACTGACTAAAACGTGAGGTTTAAGTTATCGCTCAAACCACATAAGTCCGGTCTTCCGCATCTCAAGTACCTACACGTCCAACGTAAGTGCAAATTATACAGTACGCCGCTCGCATTACATATATAAAAATCTGTTGCATTTTATTTATGGAAACCAAACCAACAAAAGACATTTACTAAATTTTTTATTTGTTATTTACAACTCTCTTATCTGGAAGACTAATAACTTACGTTGAAAATATTGCTATAGTTTTTTACAACAACCTTTATTATACATTGGCGGTAGAATTCGATGGATAAAATCTCAATGATATTTCAATCAGCTGATAATATAAAAGTAATTTTAACCTTTTTGATTTGTACTTTCATTATTAACCATCGAATTGAATGCTTCGTCAATAAAAGACCAATAAAAAACTGTTTTTATTATTAAAAAACAAGCTAAGGAAAAAGGGGAAAAATAAGGTCTCGATTACATTCTGCTTGTTAGGTGTGTAATAAAGTGGGTGGTTCCGCGCCCTGGGGAGTTGATCAAGTCGCCGATGTTATTAAATATTTCCAAAAAAGGGTTATGTCAGTCAGATAATATTTCAAGATTTCAATAAAAGTTGTGCTCCTCCAATAATTACAATCAGCTGTTAATAATTAATGAGGTTAGAGAACTCGTAAAAAAAAACGAGGTTTAAACCCGGTTGTGGCCAAAGTGGGTCTGACTAGCTCACTTTTTTAATAATTAAATTAGGGAGTGGACCAGAGACAATACTGACCACCAACTTTGGCCAATTTCCCGTTACTTGCCTACAAGCTATATTTTTATGGGGTGGCAAATGCGAAGTGCGCTTGTATTGTTACCTAGAAATTCGTATTGACAAATGTTACGTAACTTCAGAAATTCCGGCTCACAAATACACTCGCACCTTGCATATGCCACTTCCGCTTTGGGCAAAGTGGCTTGCAGCGTTCATAGAATTTTATCCGTTAAATTTGAAATTGTTCATTATACTTGTGGATAATATTTTTTTTATGAATAAATGTACATTTCCCTAAAATATTCACGAAAAATTAAGAATGTAGATTGGAAGGGAAAATAAAAGCAGTTTGAGCAAATTTTCTTTATTATTTAAGAAAAAATTACACACTAAACCGAAGTTAATTATATCCAAAAGCGGGAAATACACAACCATATTTGTCCCAATATATTTCTAGCATATAAAACATCTCTTTAGATAGTTTTATTAACCACACAAATAAAATTATTCACCTTTAAAAAATTTATAACAACTAGGTACCTAACCAATGGCATTCAGATATGATAAAATGTGGTATTCCCGAACTCTTTCACATTTCCCGACTGTTGCAGAGGTTGGCAGCAGTTGTTTTTGTATTTTTTGTATGTTTTTGCATATTACATGGATTCTTAATTGACATAACACCAATAGGAATACAAAATGGCGAAATTGAAAAAAAAAATTTAAGGGACCAGCGGCAAGAAGATTGGGAGTTGGGGATCTCAGTCTGATTTGTCTCTGACGTGGACCTCTTTGCGTCAGTGTGCTTTAATAATAATTTTTACACAAAATTTGTATAGGTCACAATGGGTCACTTTATATGAAGAAAAATTCCTAATTGTGAGTTCGTAAAATCAAACCTGAACATGATTTCATAATTATGATTTAATATCGCGCAGTATGGATGGCTAATAAATTTTAAATAGAAATGTAAGGATTTGTTGTCCTAGTCGGTACTGAATTTGTTTACGCTAAATTATCTCTATATATTTCAGTTATGAAAAAAAGTTATGACTTTTTTATACCAATGCGTTTGTATATGTTTGTATAATTGCGTGCAGTCACCAATATATTCAACTGATTAAAGCCCAAAGTAACACATTCAAATACATTTATTAATAAATCGTTACTAATCGAATGCACAGTGAAAATATTATGTTAGTTGAATTATTAAAAACAGTATCTAATATTTTTGTGTCACGCACAGGTTCTCTTCTTTTTGTGTATCAAAACAATTACCAAATTTTTCATTTCAAAGTGAACTAGGTATCCAATGTGAGGCCCACATGACCTAACGCAACTTATAACAACAAAATGAACGTTAATCTAGAGAATCTTTGAACAAATTTATAAGCTGGTCATGGGTAAGTGAGGATGAAGTTTCGCATCGCACTTTGGTTGACAACCGCTCAAAACGAGATTTATCAGTCTGACAAACAAACTTGACAAACTACAGATCCGAACCGATCAGATCTAATATTGGGCAGTTTGAGAATACTGATGACGTTTTAGTAGAGTAGTTCAGTAGTATTCTATGCATGCGTTTGCCATCTTTTGCTCTTTATTTAGTGAATGCACCTTTTCAGATTTCGATTCAATTAACGTAAAATAAATTTTTTAACAAAAGAAGATGCATTTTACTTTGCCATGTACGGTCCTTGAGCATTTCGGATATAAGTCTATATAGATTTGTCGGAGCCTCAGATACCGAACGCGTTGAGTATAACTAGATTTCTGTCAGACTATTATCATCTTAGTAACCTAAGAATGTGGACGTTCCAAGAATCTATAGTTTAGAAAGTCTGACAGCTCATTGTATTTAAGTGTCTCGGTTTGGATTGCCCTAGATCAGTCACATAAAACATTTATGTAAGGGTAGCCGACGAATCTGGTCAAAAAATTTGTGACAGAGTACTAAGTTGACAGTTCGTATATGTGGATGACGCAGAAAAATTGCTTTGTTCACAATTTCTCAAAATACTACTTCCGAAACTATTATCAACTGTTTTGATTTTGTTAAACAAAAAATTGTTGTACTAATCCGCTCTAATGTTGGTACTAGCTGGGTTAGAAAGTATTTATAATTGTAGGTATTTAAAGTTATGCAACGGCCTTAAAGTTAGAGAGTATACTGTTAGATAACCTTCCTTAACAAACTATATTCATTTATTACATGCAAAAAGATGTTTCGAAATTCGATTTTCAGAACGACAATAGGCGTGTTTTTTTGAGCTTCGATCTCAGCAAAGTAAAGTAAAGTAGGATTTTCAGCACACTTATTACAACAACTATTGCGAGTCTCGAAGTGTCAAGTAGAACGTAGTTGTTGTAATTGCGTGCTGAAAATCCTACTTTACTTTGCTTTGCTGAGATCGAAGCTCAAAAAAACAGGGCTAATAACAGTCCAGTGAAAAAATGTTCGTTTCACGAATCATTTTCGTTTCACGAATCATTTTCGTTTCACGAATCATTTTTTTGCACGTTCTCATGAGAACTATCAACTTAGTACTCAGTCAGGAATTTCTTAACTAGATTCGTCGGCTAACCTTCCATAAACGTCAACTGAAACAGTTGCCCATTTGACCGATTTCCCCCTAATCCATCGCTCAGTGGCCTTGGCCAATTTGGAGTGAGACGTTTTATTTATTGCCATCGTTTCCAATGTCAATAAACCTTCCACCTGCATACCCATGGCGATAATAATGATTGAAAATGACGCTATTACCTACGAATGATTTGAGTATTTCTATGGAGATAAAATTGTTGACCAATTTCAGTATAGCTTATTGTTAGTGTTATGTTTGACTAATTGATATTGTACTTGATTTTGTTAAGACATATGACAGACGTTTCGTCATACTTTTTGACAGAAAATGTCTTTAAATAACTTGTTTCCTATTTCCAGATGGGAAGCCCCAATCAGCATTGCTCTCTATGCGCCCGGTTATGATTTCAACAAAACTTTAGATGCAATTCAATACGCTCGCAATTGCTTGCCGGAAAGTGGTCTAATTCAGTACTATGTGACATTTCACATCTATTTCACGAACAATCACATGCCCGCTGCAATTCCACTCAATGAAATTGAAGCTCTCCAATGGCCGTACAATTGTTCTCTGCGACCGCCATATCAGAATGTCAACGAAAGTGCAATGTACAGGCGTGCCCATGATCTTCTCTATCCCATCAACGTGGGTCGGAACATTGCCCGCAAAGCTGCCATAACACACTTGATATTGGCCAGCGACATTGAACTCTATCCAAATCCCGGATTTGTGGATCAATTCTTTGAGATGGTGCTTCGCAATTCCAGTGTATTGTATGGAACTCGACCTAGGTAAGCCAGATGTTAAAATATTGTTTTCATTGTTTTATTAATATCCATTTAAGGGTATTCCCTTTGGTCATATTTGAGGTAGATAAACTTGCGGCGATTCCTGAGACCAAGACAGAATTGCAATCAATGCTGCACAACAAGACTGCCATATTGTTCCATCAAAGAGTCTGTAAGAACTGTCATGATGTGCCGAATATCACCGGATGGATGTCGGCCAATGAGACCGATCAGTTGAACATATTCACGATCGGTAAAAGAAACCTCAAATACAAATACTGGGAACCATTCTACGTGAGTGACAATCAAGAACCGATGTTTGATGAACGTGTCACGTGGGAGGGACAGAAGAACAAACGCATTCAAGTGAGTTGATTTTTAAACGGTAGTAGATAAGCACACCTGGTGAATCACAACTTGGAAAACTGTTGTACAGAATTGTCCTCTATTTATATTATATATAAAAATTGGAACGAGAGCCTCCTCCTCCTCCTCCTATTTCAGGGAACGTATTTGTATACGCTTTTTGGGTACACTATAGGTTCG
This sequence comes from Cheilosia impressa, assembly GCA_948293265.1. Taxonomy (NCBI): domain Eukaryota; kingdom Metazoa; phylum Arthropoda; class Insecta; order Diptera; family Syrphidae; genus Cheilosia; species Cheilosia impressa. The sequence continues at coordinate 41,830,282 of OX411883.1, forward strand.
TTCGGGTACTTTTTTGCAAACGTAAAATTATTAAAAATTTGCTAAGAAACTATGCGAATGCGACCACGTACTGAGGAAATTAAAAAAAAATGAGAGAGAAATCCATTTCCCCTCTTTTCATTTTTTCGTAATTTTCTACTCGCCGAATTTCGACTTACTGAAAAATGAAAAATGAAAACTGACAACTAAGTGACAGCTCAAAAGTTTGACAAGTAAAACTGTATTTATTTTCGCCTTCAACAATGTCGGAGGAATAAGTTGTAAATCTAGTATTCCCCTAGAACATATCAGCGCATTCAAATTGGTAAGTTTAATGGGTATTTAGCTTATGAAAATTGCAATTCCAACTTATTTTGTAGATGCTGCATTGGACGATAATGTCAAAATGACATTTGTTAAACTTTTTGTAAGAAAACCGATCAGGTACTTCTCTTGAAATTGAATGATTTCTCTCTCGATTTTTAAAATTTGAAGTTTTTAATTTTTCTATGCTGAAAGTACACGAACGAACCTTATCTCACAAATAAATAAAAATTGCGCGTTTGACAGAAAATATCCACTCTATATTATTTCTGTAGTTTTATAGTAGTATATTTACCTCTTGCGGTTCACACGCTCAACCAATCTTAACAAATTAAGTGTCAGATAAAAGATATTTTCTAGGTGCTTATCTTTGCATTTTTACTTTTTTTAAATATTAACAATTGTAAAAGTTTAATTTTACTACATTCAATTTCAACTACGCAATAGTTTTGTAAAAATTTTCTTTCATTCATCATCATCATGCCCACAAATGACGCCACGAAAGAGAGTCAACAGCCGAAGAGAGTACAGTCGTAAGAATCACAGAGCAGAGCACTAATAGGAAATTCAAGAGAAAAAGTTTTACCTTTTAACGACCGCAAAACCAACTTTATGAATTTTGGTATAGGGATAGATGGGACCTCTAAGAATGACACAGGCTAAACCAACAAAACGGGAAGGCGGTGAAGTAGGGGATTCAAGTTTAAATGACGAACCAATTATTTCTCAAGTTCTCAGGATTATAAAATTTATCATAGGTACCTATATTTGGTAAGAAATAAATACATTTGCTGCGTATTTTACCAATGATTTTAAATGGGTAGGGCTAATTGGTTGGCTGGAAAGATAGGATAGTTTTGGACCCGATAAGTGGAGCTGTTGTTAGTATAAATATTTTAATTGAACTACTCGAAGTACTAATTTTACGCAGACGAAGTCGGGGGTACCAGCTAGTCAGAAAAAACACAAACAGAGAAGCTACTTTATCGGTACATCAATTCGGGTAGCATTTTACCCGGCAAATACATACAATAAAGCTATTTTGAACAAAGTCTTAAAGTCTAAGCAAATATTCTGTTAGTTTAAAATGTTTGTGTTAACAAAACTCAGATTACGGGTGGATTCATGATTATTCCTAAACCGACAACAAAATCCAAGCACATTCAAAAACTTTTATATTGTATATATGAATGTCGTAAAGAAATATTTCTCTGTTTCTTGTTTTAACAAAACGAAATCTATAGTTGGAACATATACGCACCAATGAAAAGAGGTTGAAATGATTTATACTGTCAACATAACAGATGTCACAAGTTTTGGCCTAAGGTTGAACCCTATTTTAAACATCTTTTGATAAGATCCCGTTTTTGCCTTTCTCCAGACATGTCCCACATAAAATAGTAGCGCCTCTGTTGTTTTGAAACACTTTAGAAGTTTGAAGTTGGCTACTGTCAGTCCGTACTAGTGTATGATGCCAACAACATGAACTGTCACTTATTATGAAGGCTATCTTGTTGCTGAAAGTTACATAAAATGTCTGTTCCTTTACTTTTAAATCTTACGAATTTTTTACTAACTTTTATGAATTTTTACTCAATGCCGTTCCCTAACTCGAAAAATTCGTAAAAGCAATGTCATATAGAGGAAGACATTACCACTTTCACTGAGAATGGCCGCATTCAAGAATCTAGTCATCTTAAGTCGACTAGATTGGTCTGGATGAGATGCAACCTGAACGCAAAAACTAGATTGGTCGGGAACGTCACGTTTTCTACGTCAGCCACATATGAGAACTGTCAACTTAGTACTCAGTCACGAATTTCTCGACTAGATTCGTCGGCTACCCCTCCATAAACGTCAACTGAAACAACTGCTCTCTCGACCGATTTCGACCAATAAAAACCGAGATTCACTTAGTGAGAGAGCTGTCAGACTTACTAAACTAGATACTTGAACGTCCCCAATCTTACGAATTTTTACTCAACAAATTTCTTGGTGTAAGAATTGGAAAATCTGTCAGTCGAAATTCCTATTTGGCATACGCGTGCATATCTTTTTATTTCCTGCATATTGAAACAGTTTTAACAGCCGGCAAAATAAAATTGAATCAAGATTCTTTTCGAAAGTGGCGACGAAATTCTTTCTCGCTGTATGTAAGAAGGGCAATCTCCTCCACATAATTTTTAATGCAGAATCGCTTTTTCCTCTTCTGGAATGCTTGTTGTATAATCTGTTCAAGTTCTTTAACATACTCGGGCTCATCAGAAAGCAGTTCGATTGTTAAAAAATTAGCAAGACATTTTAACGACTTTTCGTGACACTTTTTTGAATTATGTACCTTTAATTTTTTATAAATACTACAAAACCGGAAGTGTGTTTCTGTGAGAGAAAAATTATACTCACCACTGGCATTTTGATAGTATTTTTAATCCTTAATCTTATGTCGTTTTCCATTGGACAAAAAGAAGCGTCCGGGAGAGTCCGGAATCGAAAAAATGCTGTTCCATTGGCACAAAAATATCTTCTGGTGATTCTGAGAAGAGAATTTCGCTTCTCGATTTCAAGTCAGAATCCACTCAAGAAGCACTCACACAAGTTCAATTTTATGTTTTTATTACAAGTCAGCTGACAGCAGCCATAGATTATTTTTTGGCATTTCACCAATACTTTGGTGGATTCTGTCAGAAGCAGTTTTGCTGTTCCATTGGATTTCAGAAAGAGTGGATCCCCGAGTGAAACCAATGGAAAACGACATTACTACAAAAGTAAAGGAACAAACCCAAAAATGAGCGAGGAAATCGTCGCAATTTCGTTTAATTGACATGCAACGTGGACGGTTTTTGAATAATTCTTCGTTTGCAATTATTCGAATAGACATCTTTCAGGGTTGCCACTGGTCTGGAAAGTCAGGGAACGACAATTTGGTCAGGGAATGTCAGGGAATTTTGGAAACAGTCAGGGAAAATTCACTCTGTATTTTTATTTTATGTAAGAAGAAAATAGTTATGGAGAGTATAATATCCTTAGGCTGAATATTTGATTCTTAAAAACTTCAAAACGAGTTCTTGTTATCAACTTTAATTGTTGAAGCAAGAACTTTAAGCTTAGAATTTCTTAAAAATCTCAAAATTCTTCGGTTAAGCCTAGTATCCTGCTCGCGCTAAATTTTAGCGTCCCTAGTCTCCACTTCGTTTCTCCACACCGAAGATAAATGCTCGCTAAATAATTATTTAACATCATATAGATGGGACAAAAACCATTTCTTCATGACAGTGATCAGTAAACGTAATTTTTACAATTTTCTAATTTCAAACTTCAAAGACATTGCAATATTTGAATCCTTCCAAAACAATATACGCATTGAAAAATGGAAGAAGATATTATCAATGCTGCAGCAGCTCAAATAATTTCTGTAATAGCAAGAAAGACACTTTTCTTCGTGTCCCATAAATTTCTATTTGCATAAGGCAAACAAACTGCCGATTTGAAAAAGACGTAAGATTATTTGAAGCTTAAAAAAAACGCATTTTCCATTAACATTTTTTATTTGGCCTTGCGTTTTCTTTTGATTCTCCATCAAAATGTTCTCTGCGGTTTCCTCCAAAAAAATATTCATTGTAAACGCAACACAAACTTCTTCCTCCGTTTTTTTTACATCAAAATTTATCTTCGATTTGATGTAACGGGCATTTATTTCGTGAGCTATATGAGTGGAGACTTTTTATCGACCCAGTTAACAATTTAGCGTGCGAACAGGATACTTCTTTGCTAAACTGCTTCGCTAAATTTTATCTCTGGAGACATTTTTGTATGGCAGATAAAATTTTAGCGCGAGCAGGATACTATACTTTAACAATCATTTTTTATCTGAGTGATGTAACTTATTAATCACAAGGACTAGTGTTGTTTTTTTTTTTTGGTACATTTGCAAAATTTGGTCTGGGAAAACTTTAAAACTGGTCAGGGAAAGTCAGGAATTTTTTTTTTAATAATAGTGACAACCATGTCTTTGCTCTTTATCGTTTGACATATTTTCCCGTTTGGATTTTGTTTTTCCTAGACTAAGACTACATATTCTTTTTAATAAGTTAAAACATTTCTTTTCAGGGTTTTGCAATGTGTTTGCTGGACTATGAGTTTCACGTGCTGAATAACGCGTTTATGATCCACAGCCCGGGCATAAAAGTTTTCAAAAGAAACCTAGCTCGAGAGAAACACGTTCGTGCTATGAACGTACTGATTACGAACGAGATTGTACCTGAATACAAAATATTATATGGAAACCGAAAGGGTTGTACTCCATAAGAGATGTGGTAGGTTAAGTTTTTTTACGTTAAAAATCCTATGAACTGCTGAGCTTAGTGTAACTCAACCCTTTTCTTTCTTTCTTAAGACTCCACCCAAAATAGCCACTTAGATGAATTTACAAGAGGCCACCGCAATAGTACAACTCGTCCGTTCACAAAAGAAACGTAATTTCTTCATGCGGCCATCATTCAGAAGCATTTAGAGGACAGACAGGAAATGTAAAGCGCCCGAGGACGATTTTCTTTCAAAGTTTGCTGGCATGGAAGCTGACAGTCTATTTTATATAGCGCGATACTAATAACCTGAGTTAGTGTCCAGGCTAAATTTTACGAACTTACAGTGGCGAAATTTTCCATCGTGACCTACAAAATATTTAGTGCGGTTAAAAATGATTATTAGTAAGGGCCATAGTCTTCTTTAAAGTAGGACGAAACTTTAGCTGACAGAGCGATATTACACATTTACACTGAAATTTATTTATAATAATACTGCGCAGTATTCAGTTAATTTTTTAGAAGTTTTTAGTTTTAAATCTGAAATGTTTATCTAGATTATATATATATAATTAGTTTTAATTCTTAATAGTTCCTTTTATCTAAAATCTTGATATCTGTCATAAATACATATTATGAAATGCTAATGAATAAACCAAAAAAAAAGCATTTTTAAATAGATATTTTAATTACGGTAGGCACGCTCTTTTTATTAAAGATTTGTTTTACCTCGCATTTTACAGAGATTTTAAATTTTTAAACATAATCAGAGAGCTTCCTTATTTTAATTAAAACGAATAAAAGTGTTATCATCGGCCTGCTTTGATACCCTCCACTGCATACAAGTCATGCAAAATTGGTTTTGTATGTGAGGTACCAGAACTACTTGACCGACTTAGCCCATTTTCAATACCACCCTGACGACGATAAAAAGAAGTCCTTGCACCAAATTTCATTCGCCTATGTCAATTCCTTTGGGCGCTATCGTGCTTTCAACAGACAGACAGACGGACATGGCTAAATCGATTCAGAATGTGATCCTGATTCAGAATGCATGTACTTTATGAGGTCTTCGGTGACTCCTTCTTGGCGTAACAAATGTAATGACAGTGAATATACCTTCATGTGGAGGGTATAAGAACTTGAAAGAGAAGTCTAACGAGCTCAACTATTTTAAACCCAGATGATCCAATTTCTGAACAGAAGTTTGCAGAGGATTGAGAAATAACACTCTTCTAGGCTATTAAACGCAACATATGTATATCCAACAATCCATTGGGCTTGATCAGTTTCAAATGGCACCTAGAACTTAATTTATTGGAATTGGAGGACCTTTGGCAACCATCGGACAGTCAAACCCAAATAGGGCAACGAAATAACTTGAACTCGAACTTGCTGGTAACTAATAGTTAGTGGTGGTGATGCTCTCGCTTTAATTGTTCTTTCTGTTCAACATTTACGTTCGGGAATGGAGTTTGAGCAAATTTGCAAATAGGTAAGTCTTCTAAATGAGTACTGAGCGAATATGGCAGTACCTTTACATTACGCCCTCGATCTAAACAAAGTAAACAAACAGAAGTAAGCGTGCATATGTAAACGATCAGGTAATCTGAACAATGACGCCCTCCCTCTCGAATGCAAGATCGCATATTACTTACTCAACTTCATTGATAAAGGGCTTCTTATAAGATCATCGCGGAAAATTAAAACCTCTATTAAACAAAAAACTGTAAGCACAAACTAAATTTTTTATTTGGAAATTTCGTTCGACTCTTTCTCATTTTATACGAGTAAACAAAAAACAAATCACGCCTTAATGCATTGCATATTACTAGGGCTTACATCGCAAATGATATCCAACGCGCAGCTCTAAATTTGAGAGCGGCAGCTTAATCCACAAATAAAATAAAAACTACTACAAGTCGCAAAACAAATGATCCACCAAAAGTGATATCGTCGACACGATCTGCAAAAGAAGTGAGCAACATCAGAGCTATTTCCAATTTCATAACAAATCAGACATTTTCAAATGATCTAACCGTTGGCCGGCCGTTCGACATGACAAACCTGTCAACAACAAAACCCTCCCACGAAAAAGTCGTGAGTCGCAAATTAAATCTGAATTTCTCCTACAAAAATCACACAAACGTAATAGTCACCCAGCGATCGTAGCAGGTATACCTACCACTTCGGTTGCGCCCAGTTACGCGCCAAAAACAAGCAAAAAAATGTGACAGCTGACATGGGAAATTTGCTAGAGCTGTGCTGCTTAAACAGAATGTACTAGATATCATAGCGTTGTGACTTTTTTGCAAGATCGTTAGTTTTTTTTTTCGTGTTGGTGAAATATATTTTTTGGTATATATCTGTGGCAGCAAGGAATAACATCATAAGTCGACTTATGTCGAAATTGGGATTTTTACACAATCTGATGCGCAATAAACGATTCTATCTGTCATATTTTTTTCTTAATTTCATCTCTTACGATTTATGAACTGCACACAAAAGAAAAATGATACAAGTCTATTTTGTACTTGATTTGTAATCGGAAGCCAAACATCTCCTGAAAAGTTGCAAAAATTGACTTATGTCGTTATTCCTTGTTGTCACAGCTTATATAAATTTAATCGGATTTTAATGAATCGATCGCAGATTACTACACTGGTCGACCAGAATAATGAATAGGTTATGACGCACTTTTACCTACATTTGTGATATTTGGGAAAGAAAGTTTCTCTTTACGCCTACTTTTATAGCGTTATTCTTTGATGCCCCTCTTGTGTTTGTCGATTATCGAACATGGAATAATGGATTCTATTGCCAATCAACCTTAAATTTATTCCTAAATTTGTTTGAACAATTTAGAAATTTAAGTCCGCTTACCATTAAATTAGAAACTGTCTCATGGAGCCATCTGAATGCGGCGACTGTCTCTTGCCGCTTGCCTACCATTGTTAAGAAGTCATAAATAAAAACAAACAACACCACTTCTTTTATTTATATAAATGTTTTTATATTCTATTTTTTGTTTTTTTCTGTTACGTATAGCATATAATATGTATATAGGTTTTTATAAAAAAAAATTAAATTATCATACAAATTATAAAGCAATATTGTTGTTTACAATTTATACTTAAGCGATATATAATTTACAATCTTATTACGTATTGTTCTAGTTGTATAAATACATACATATTTCGTTTATGAAGAAAACTAACTTATTTTCTCCACTTGGATTATAATTATAATGTAGTAATAATAATTTCTTTTTTAAATATTGCATTAAATATGTTTAACTTCATTTCATTATTATTTATATTTTGATATCTTTTTTGCTTTTCTCGTTTCGTTTCACATTTTGTTTTATTCTTTCTTTTGCATGGGAGTTTCCTTTCTTTTAAATAAAAACAGAAATAGTACGAATTATCTATAACAATAATAACAGTAGACCTATGCAAAAAGGAAATTACTTCAATTACAAACTAAAGGTACTAAGTAAAAATAGAAATAAAGTAAAAATATTGTAAATTTCTAGATTTGCCGTGAAAACAAATTTAATTTATTTAACTAAACAATTATGAGTGATGCAGGGTCTTGCAAATGTTGAGAGATGTTGTTCTACAATAATGTATGTACAAATGTGTATCTATATTAAGAAGAGGTGATTGCTTGCTGTAATTTCATAAAGGACCAATACTTACGATGGTATAGGGTTTTTAATTGGGCTTCATTTTAATTGACCAGAAGTTAGATTTTTTTTTTGCAGTTTGACGAGATTAAATGAAGCAAGGTTATCTAATCGAGAAATGGTTCCTATGCGCACACCTATTTCTCGTTCTCTATGGTTGGTTAGTATGGCTTGCGCACTAATGTGTGCGGAAACTGTTATAATAAGCGTTTTTTCTTTGGGCTGCGCCAAACGCCAATTGCTGTTTCTTTGGAATCCATTAGATCGTTTAGAAGTCAACGTAGTCATTCAAGCGAACAGGAGCTATTTACAAACACTGGAAGTTGCTGACTGGGACACGGTTATAGAGTCTGACCAAGAGTTTAAGGCGCACTTCAAAGAAATCATTGCCCCAAGCGCAATAAAGAGGTTCGGACATTTTGTAGCAACAAAAACGAATGTACAACACAAACCAGTGAATTAATAAATTGTGTACTGATTTATGTTTGCTTTGTAAATGTTATATAAACGCGCCACATCCGTGAACGACCTGTATTTTTAAGGATTTAATTCCATTTTCCAAAAACAACAAACAGATTTCGTCGTAACGCCGTTCGGCCTCTGAATGAGTTGTTAACAATTGCAGCTTGACCCTTGTTTCAACCAAGCAATTGAAGATGATTAATGATGTAAAACATCGCATGTGGTGAAAGGTTTCTTTACGCACAGTAGTTATTTGCTAGTTGACTGAGTGCCATGGTTTGCGCACAAATGTGTGCGTAAATCCAAAAAGTGCTGTTTTCTTCATTCGGACTGTCCGTCAAAAACCTAGAATCGACGACATACAAAGGTCTAGCCTAAATAACGCAAGTTATCATCCAATTATCATATTTTAATGAGAAGCAATTTCTAATTCATACCTTAAGTTGCATAGGTGGAGTAGTCCAACTCATTTCAAACTGCACATCAGTCCAAAAACTGTTATTGCCACGACCATTTCCATCACCTAGTTCGTCATTGTCACTAAGTTTAGTACCAAACTACTCATAGCTATACATAACCTCGTCTCAGCTTAGGCACAAAATGATTACATTTAAAATAAATTCAAGCCGTCGTTTATCAACAAAACACTTTCTTTTTTTTGAATACAAAGATTCTAAGAGGTTACTATAATGTTATGTTATGAAAACATTTTCTAAAACAAAAACATATCACATTCAACAAAACGAAAAAAGGTGATATACAACACAGTTTGCCGTCTTCTCTTTCATTGCCTTAGTAAAGTTAACGATGACATTTAGTAGTACAAGCCTCTGATTTTGATTTTTAAAATTAAGTATTTCTCTTGGGTAAATATAGTTATATATTATACAATTATTTACTGCGGCACGCGCATTGGTGTCATGTTTCTCGCTTTCTTTAGCACTTCAAAGCATTCCGCACATAGTATAGGAGAAGATATGTTTGCTTTTTTTAATTAAACTTTGAGTTTTACTTTTTTATTAACTGTTTTGTTTTTGTTTTAATTTAAATTTAGTTGTTCTTTTGCCCTCACTGTTACATAAACGATTTTATAAACATAGTTTTGTTTTCTTTACTTTTAAGTCTAAACAAATTAATAAATTATATCACAATAGAGACACAAACGGAGTTTAGTTAGAATGAAAGTTACAATCTACGATCAGGAATATAATTTTTTTTGTTTTGCACGCACATGAGGAATTTGAAATTTTAAACATGAGCAGGTGGGGACAGAGTTTGTCCCACAAATAATTAAGAAAAAAATTGTAGGTACATATATATAAATATCAGGGGTGAGATACATCCATTTTACAAGTGAATGTTGACGGTGGTGATTTGAGTGTTTTTGAGTAAATGTATATTGAGTTTGTGTAGACGGTGTGTAGCGTTGTTTTGCATGCATGCAGGAAACCAAACCAGATGAAACTTGAACGTTTGAGGGATTTCTCTAATACTAACTATTGCTCAGCGCCTTTTTCTTTCTTTGTACTAGAATATCGTAGAATGGATTATGACTGATTGACTGTGTTAGACGTTTAATCCATTCCTGTTGATCCTCTTCCGTTGCTGCGGACATTCGATAGACGGTGTGTTTGCCTTCAACAACCTGAAAAGAAACCATTCAAACTATAAATGAAACAAAGAAAATTAACAAAGTGGCTACAATATCAGGTGACTGCGACATATAGAGTGTATATACAGATACACATCAATGCTCCGAGCCGGAGTATCTTCAACTGTACTCCCATAGGGACAGCCCACAAAAATCAATGTTGTGCTGTGTTCAGAATTCATTGTGACTAACCAAATTCCGCGCAACCCTGTCATATCAGATCGATGACTGACTGGATCGCTGTGTTTTTATGACTCAATTGATCTGGCTCGTGCCGACACCGCACCCGGAAAGTTATGTCGTCCCGTCCGTGTTTAGACCTGGCGTCTTACTTTGATACAAGCGCCATTACGATCCCTATGATCCGAGAGCGACCACGATGCAAAAACACAAATCGTCGCAAACAAAAGCAGTGCCCTATTCCGGGAGCCGACAACTTGAAGTTCGAAGTTCAACTGCTGCCGGTGGAGGGAGAGGAAGGGCACTCTTTTACTACCTAACTAAACAACAATGCCGATCAGTTGTATCCAGAAACGGAAATCCCCGAATTGCATGAGATTTTCAAACGTAAACGTCGGGGATTGACTAGCCGTCGTCTGACACAGCGTGTCGACACGCCCACATCATCTTATTCCATGGAGGAAGAGCCCGAAGTGGCGGCGGTGTGCTCTCCTGACCAACCTACAGAGCGATCCAATCAAATGAGTCTGACATGGACTCCGACGATGCCTCCCTTACTGTTGTTGTAAAGTCAATGAAATGTCAAAACTGCGGTGAATTCTTAAAAACTTGTCGCTCGTTGACAATTCATTCCAAACGTTGTAAGTTGTAACCCTGTGCGTCAGACTCCCGCCAAGGAAAAATCCGTCGAAGTCGCACAGACAGAAACAACTCGAAGAAGGTCCCTTCAAAGTAGCAACAGTAAGGAGAACACCGGCGGAAAAAGTACTGCCCTGAAGCCAACTGTAGGCCTACAAGTGGGCAAAAGACCGTTAACGCGCTCACAAACCAATGCAGCGAAGCGTAAAGCTGTTATATCCGATAATGGCGGTGTCCCAAAGAAACGTTTCAAATGAACACGTGTCTTCTTTTCTTTTTATTTTACTTGAATGTCTATCGACTAAATAAGTATTTTTTTGTAAATTAAAATTGAGTTAGATTAAATAAAGACATTATCACCTCAATCAATCAACATTTTAAAAACTATTCTACAGGATCAAATGAGATCATAGACTGCTCATAACTTGTCACCATTCACAACTAACTTTAACCACAATTTCGGACTTTCTTGTCAGCCAGCATTTGATAAAACAGTTCTGAGCTTCCAAGAGAAGCAATCAGTTTGCTCAAAGTAGTCCACTCCCAGTAATTCTACTAAAATCTACAAACACCAAGTTGTGTACTCACTTTTCCTTCCGAGTCAGTCTTGCATGCCTTAATAATATCAGCTCCACCTGTTGCAAACAGTTCAAAGCAGTGAGGTTTACTTCTGTCATGAATTTCTCTCACCTAGAAAAAACACCAAACAATTACTCATTAACACACATCGCATCCATCACACAGTTTGCTACTTACAGAGATATTCTCCAGTGGAATAATACCCCTCGGCTCCTTGTCTGTTGTGTACTCAAAATAGTACAAACAATTATCGTTCAATATGAACCATCGCCGCTTCCAGGACTTGTATCTGCCAAATCAACTCGATTAGTTTATAATTCTTTTACTGACGCAGCTAAACAACTCACCTCCCACCCTGTTTCCACAGCCATCCCTCTTTGTCTGGATTGAAGAACGTATGCATTAGATCGTTCCCATCGTCCTGGGGTATTTTAAATGGCTCCGTTCGAATAGATTCATATAAAGATTCTAGTAGTCCTCTAGGAAGATCACCACCGTTATTTATACCACGATTCATTGATATGAATTGCTCCACGGTTGGCTTATCCTTCACCTAAAACATAAGCAAAAATGCAAAAATCACATTCGTGTCATTCGTGTCATTCGTGTAACGCGCAGTCACACAACATATCGCTCTTTGGCGGATAAATAAATTAATGCTAAACGATCGCATACAGCAGTGTTGTTATACTTGACCTATTTTTAGCAAAACAAACATAAACAAATGGAAAATGTGCGCGCACAGTGATCCAATGCTTTAGGGTAGGTCTAGTCCAAAAATAGGTTGTGCTGGCTCGTGCGGCAATTGTGGATATCAATTGGTTTATTTTTTTCATCATGTTCCGCGCTGGAGCATGTGTTGTAATTTGATAGAAACACATGAACTTACCGACGGATTATGCAGGGATGTGTTGAGCATTATAATTGCAAAGCTGAGAACATAACAGGTATCTGTGTTGGTGAAGATATCTGGGTTCAGCTGACAGTATCGCTGGGCGAAGCACTCCATCATTCTGTCGATCTTTTGAGCTTCGCCAGGCAATCGAAATGACCATAGAAATTGTCTAAAATAAGAAAACAAGGTTACAGTGGGTGGGGGTAAATATTAGTTTTTGAAAGCTTACCTTAAAGCTTGAACTAGGATGAGATTTGTAAAGTCGTGGAGTGCAACGAAAGCCTTTAGCACATCTTCGTTGAGATCATTCTTTTCGCCCAGATAGTCACCTAAAAAAATTAACAAATTGTAATTACAAAATTTTTAACTGCCACTTGGTATCACTGAAAAGTAATGTCGGAGACGAAAGTGGATCTCTCACTCTCCTTCTCCTCTGAATTGCAAATAGTAAAATCTTAAAATTTCTGAATAATATTATCAGTAGACATTCCAAAATATTATTTTCGAATTTATTACAACGCACGAGAGTAACAAGTTTAAGGGCCGTTTGCTGATACGACTCATAGGCGAACTAAGTTCCACATAAACTCTTATGTGACAGTTTATGACCTGAAAAAAGTAGCCCATAAGTATTTAAGTAGCACTTAAATCGTTAAGAGTCGTATGAGCAAACGGCCCTAAGTGAAGCGCTAACTAGAGAGGCATATTGGTCGACCCCGAAATAAAGGGTTTTCCAATGAGATGTGTTATTGTGAATGACCCGACATTTCGGTAGATGTCACTTTTAAAGCTTTTATTCTTTGAAATTTGACAAGTAAAAAGCACGCCATTACTAAAAACGATACACGCTTCAACGACGCATTGAAATTATTAGAATTCACTACAAAAATGGTGAAAATCTTGCAGTCACAGTTCGCAAAACTTAAGCATTTTTTTGGTCGTCGTGAAGCACCTTGTCGAACCACAATACAGAAATTGGTGGAAAAATTCGAGCTGTTGGGACAAGTTAGTGATGTGAAGAATAAAACCCGTGCACGTCGCTCGAGAACAACTGAGAATATTGCTGCTGTAGCACAGTGTTGAAGAAAACCCAGGTTTGTCCATTCCTCGTCGTTCTTTGAAACGAGAGATGATTATTGATTTTTTATTGTCGGAGTTGGATGGTATTGATCTGGACAACGTTTACTTTCAACAAGACGGCGCTACGTGCCACACAAGCAACGAAACCATTGATCTTTTACGGGAAAAGTTTCCGGACTTTGTTATCTCTCGAAGAGGTGATCAGAATTGGCCACCGAGATCTTGTGATTTAACACCTTGCGACTTCTTCCTTTGGGGCCACGTGAAAGATAAGGTCTACGCCAACAGCCCAGCGTCGATTCAAGACCTCAAAGATAAGATTCGTGAGGCTATCGAGGACATAGGGCAGCCACTTTGCGATTTGGTTATGGAAAATTTCAAGAAAAGTATATGGTCCTGTATGCGTGCTCGTGGTGGCCAATTGGCTGATGTTGTTTTTCCATATTAACGGCATACCTTCCGCTTTATTATGAAATAAACATCCGATCATTTATCTCAAAAAATTAAATTTTTCTTTGAATACCAAAATAACACCTCTTATTGGAAAACCCTTTATATTGTTAAGTTGCTGTTTCCTGCAGTTTCCTTTCAAGTGAATACATACGTGCCGAGGTCTATAAATGTGAGCAGACCTCGTCTAAAATGTGCTTTATAGAACGAGAAGCTGCTTCGTGCTGAAGTTCATCTTTGCTTTAATTAGGTAAATCAACCTTGAGGACGCTGATCTTTCGAATGTTGAACTAGTCGTTTATTCAAATATTTGACAGAACTTGAGGAGCGATTACATATTTGTATGCAGTTCAATTCCGTCTAAGTACATTGCTTACTTTCTGTGATGCTACCAACCACCTCCATCGTCTACCTCAACTCCTCTAGCGTAACATACCTATTTTTGGCGCGGCAAGTTCGAATAAAACAAACTATAGCCTTAAATACATACGACCAAGGCACCCTTATTGATACCATCTATACATGTAGTTACGAATAACAAAGAACGATCGAAACAAGAAAACTCGCGACTGCAGTTTCCTGTCATTTGCATACAAATCACGAAGCAAATCACAAACATTAATGCGAATCTCACTTACCTATTGCAGTTTTGTTAAGTCCCTCGCCTTTGTATAGGAAGTGTGCAATATCTTGAGGGTCCATCCGCAGCAGACGATTCTCCACCAAATACTCTATACCTATATACGAAAAGAGAAGAAATCAAAACGAGAACCCATAAACAAACAAGAAATAAAATCTCAAACTCCAATTAATCAAAGCATTGAACCACAAGCGGAAAGAGCTGAAACAACGCGAAAAAAGGGCGCAGGCCGCCGTCGCTCTAAATGACAATTGGATTGACAAGGCCGGAAATTAATCGGCGAAACATAAACGCAAAACTGTGAGCAATAAAGTCACGCACCCCTCCTCCTTGTCGGTTAGATTCGATTGGCACGGTTCACTAATGGAAGAGATTATCAAATTGAACCGTCAATACTTGAACCGCGTTAACGCCCTTCCTTTCCAATTTATATACACAAAAGCCCATTCATATGGAGAATTGAGGAGTCGCATATGCGTGCGACAAGGGCAAGCGACACTGCTGCAGAAGGCAGACACAATGAGCAATAAAAATGTCGCATTCCACGCATCCACAGGCGCATCGAGAATCCAGAATGAGGCGAAGACGGACACGATCGTAATAAGATATTGGTGCCGCTTTGTGGTTCCAAAAATGGGCGGTGGTACTAAACTTACCCTTCTTTGGGTCCATGTTGAACTTTTTGCGGCCTATCGACATTTGTTTATCTTTGTTGGAATGTTTGCAGTCTTCGGGCACGTCTAGCGCCTCCATTTCCGAGACTACTTCGCACAGTTCATCTTTGATTTGCTGAAATGGAAAAATAAAAATAAATACAATTTGTTCTCGCTTTGAAGTCGAAAGATAGACTCGTATCTAGAACGAGAATAATAAATATATGGCGCGCTTTCGGAAGTAATTCATTTATCTCATTGCACTCAATTAACTACAAGTGTAGTTTGGACGTATACGCAACCTTAGTGGGTTAATTATACGTATTCCATGAAACAACGGGCGATATTCTATACAGCGCGATTGCGCTTTAGTTTGTGCGGGGCTAATTACTCCCCGGGTTTGTGACTTATCTTGTTCGGATTGCGTTTTGTTGTCTAATTAAAAATATGTCTCTCTAGTGGACTAAGGTACAATGACGCAACCATCAGACAGCCAGACATACTCTTCAACAGTCTTCGCGCGTACACAATATGCAAGTGAAATTCACTACGCGCTGGATGATTAAAATTTGTTGTTTTATGGTGATGAATACAAAGTGGGACGAGAGATCTGCCTGGTCTTTCATTTCATCTGGACTTGGTGTAATAAAACCGTTTTTATGGCTCTTTAGGGGGTTCTAAAACATTCAATTAGCCTCCTTAGAGCGGGTTTTATTGCCAACGACAAACTGCGTCCTCATTTAAGATGGAGGCGATGTGGTCTAGCGCACTTTGTGGATCTTATTTGATGATTGACTTTCGAAAGATCACTGCGTGGTTCCCATTCCTGCAAAGTGAATTTATATGCCCTGCGTTTTTCAGCACAAACTGACAAAATTAGCAGGAATGTCCCACTTAGTGGTTACAGATTGAAGGGGAAATCGTCAACAGATTGAGCGGAATTTTAGTCAATTTTAGCCAAGATCGCTTTTTCAATTAAAAAGGGTAAAACAAGGGAAAAGCTTAAAAAAGGGGAAACAATCAAAAATCTCCTTAAAACTTAAATTGCTTAAAAGTAAAATTTAAACGCATTTTCACTACAAATAAATTTCAAAATTTCAAAGTTCACTCAAAATGAATGTTCACACTAAATATGAAAGAAAACAGCCCATCGAACTTCTACGTAAGCAGACAGTTTAGAAACGACTTTAATTTTTTTTAATGTTTCATATATTCACTTTGGAAAAAATGGGGAAACTTTTTTTCTAAGTTAAGGGGAAAATTATTGCCTTTTTGCTAATAAAAACAGTCCTCACAGTCTGGGAACACTGGTCCCACTACACATCTCGTCTCTTTGATATATGGCGGCCTTAAGTTCGATAGGTACTTACTATCAGTTCGTTAACAAATGGTTTCAACCGTTTCACTGTTCGGCAGACGGGATCTTACAAGCAAGGTCAAGAAGGCCGATTGCTCTATAGATAAAGCAATTTGAAGGACCTCCCTTTTGCGGACAAACGATGCTGAGGTTCCATTCATCGAGCATACTTTCTTCCGACTAAAACTTAAACCAAACCGTCTTCTCCCGGTGGATCGTCTGCCACAGCAGCCTTCTTAGACTTGACAAGGTCAATATCCCAAAATTTTGTATCATTTCGTTTTCCAGACCAAAATGTAGGCGCAGTGGCTTAGCGGTTAGTGTTTTGGATCGCGAACGTCTGACAAACATCAGAAGGTATAACTGTCGTGAAAGAGCTTATCAATTAGCTATTTGGACTCGGCATAAAATTGTAGTTCCCTTCCATTTGTTCCAAAAATTAAATTAGGCATAGGAGCCACTACGGAATTTATTCCGTTACTGTTTGAACGTTGGATATAAACAAAATCTCTTTAAAAGCATGCGAAACATGAATATAAACAAATTTGCATACAAATTTTGAATTTGGCCTTATTTCGTTTGGCTTTATTTTACGTCACCAATTAAGACATTTCAGATTCGGGGACGAATGGAAAGAGATAAGTTCCTAAGGCAGCGCATTTTTTCGGTCTTTTCAGCACCAGATTCTTCCACTTTGTTTCATGTTTTTATGAGTGTTTCTCATTAAATCGGATCATTCACACAACTTTAAGTGACATTTGAAGAGCTGTAACTTCGTTTAATTACCTTCAAGTGCATATACGCAAGGAAAGGACTCTTTTCTCAAAGAACTGCGATTCTTACTCCGAAGCAGTCTTAATTGAAATTTCAGGAATTCTTTGGGTGTTCATCCAATTCATTTCCACACTGACCCCAATAAAACTGAGGTCTTTACGCATAAAACAAAAGCCAACTGCAGTTATGACAAATTGACAACTGGTTCACGCGGTGTGAATACCCTCCTCGCATAAACCGGACAGAGTTTCCCCAAAAGAATACACACAGTTGAATTCACTTTAAGACTCGTTTGTCGTTGTCTTACACAAATTGACGCATGCAACTGGTGTCACACAAAAGATAAATAATAATTTGTATGTAGATTTTATGGAATAAAATATGATAGGGGTTGCCTTGTTATCATTCTGGCGAACGACCTCCGTGAAAACCCCATAGTGGTAGTTTGTAAAACTGGTGGACAGTGAATGGATACATTCATGCGGTTTTATTGTCAACCGCGATTATTCATGGTGCTTCCTACTTCGCCAAAGTACTACACCGCTTGCGTCACTATACAAAGAATTTATAAAACTACCAACAGAAGTGACAATCCAACTTCCAACGTCAGTCGGAGTGAGGAAATGTCAAGGGTTTTTCTGGGAATCGTACTTGAGCTTCCCTCGCTTCATTTTGTCCAAGTTTCAAGTCGGCATTGAACATCTTAATTAGCTGCAGTTAGTTAAGCATTTGCTAGGATTAATTGGCTGTTAGAGCGACCCACGGCTGACCTGATGAGCGTGGTGTCAATTATTCTTGAAAATCTACTTTGCGGATTTATAAAAAAAAAAAACTGCGACCAGAAACCTTTACTCTGATGTGTGCTAGACTCCTCCACTTGTTTACACACGCAAAGGCAAAAACATTTCCAAAGAATTGCGATGACTACAACCAGCAGTCTTATCTCGTCGCCATCGCCGTTGCATAAACAACATTCAAATCGAAAACAAAACCAGACTTCTTCTTAAGCTGAGGTGACGAGAATCATGTTTTTATCTCGACCCCCGTGTACACAGATAGATTGGCACCAGTTTCGCGATAATACCGCTTGACTTTGGAACTCAACAAGTGAATGAACTTCAACGACAAAAACGCTACGCACTTGAACAAGTGATCGGAAAAATGCAAAACTTACACAACCACAAGCATTGTTTGTCGGCGCCGTCACGGGTTTACTTAATGACATCATCGACTTGGCGTTCAACAGCCAGACGCAAAACTATATGCACATACAAACAACCTCTAAGCAGTGTAAATTTCTACACAATTACCCAGGGTATGCGCGTATCTTCGGCCCAGCGTTGTTATGTGATCGTATTTATCGTAAATCTTACGATTTCCGAAGGTTGATCCGACGCTCCGATTTTTGTTCTTTTCAACCCTATTTCTACGATTTCGTAAATATTTTTCCGATTTTTTCCGATATTATACAAACTTAGATACGATGCGTAAACCGAAATATGTCTTGATAAATAAAATACCACTTCAGAAACAGAATCTTAAAAAGTGAAGGAATGCATTTAATATGACTTTACCTTACCAACACAACTGCTTTGTTGAACGTCATTGAAGAGATAAGGGATAAATTAGATAGGGATAATGTTACTTTTCTGGTACTCTTAGATTTTTCCAAAGCTTTTGATTTGGTTAATCACTCAATTCTTCTCAGCAAATTAAGACGCTTTTTCTCAATTTCCTCCACTGCTGTTAAATTAATATCAT
The DNA here is from genome assembly GCA_948293265.1 of Cheilosia impressa. Classification (NCBI taxonomy): domain Eukaryota; kingdom Metazoa; phylum Arthropoda; class Insecta; order Diptera; family Syrphidae; genus Cheilosia; species Cheilosia impressa. The sequence goes on from OX411883.1 coordinate 41,849,695, forward strand.
CATATCTAAGTGAACGAAAACAGGCCGTGTCACTTGATGGCAACCTTTACGATTTTCTTCCCTCAAGGCAAGGAGTTCCCCAAGGCTCTATCCTAGGGCCCCTATTGTTCTCGATATATATTAATGATATTGCTTCTGTCATATTAAGTTCATCTAAGCATATTTATGCCGATGATATACAAATTTATCAAAGCTGCCCCTTGGGCCTAATTGATAATTGCGTCAGCGTTTTAAATGAGGATCTAGAACGAATTTCTAGTTGGTCATCAAAAAGCGGCCTAATACTTAATCCAGCGAAGTGTAAGTGTTTAGTTATTTCTAAAAAGAAATTAGATCTTTCCTACTTCCCTCATTTAATGTTAAACAACTCTGAAGTCGAATTTGTTGAGTCTTCAAAAAATCTAGGTATTGTCTTCAATAGAACCTTAACATGGAATAATCACATAAATACTATAGTAGGGAAAACTTACGGTATTCTACGAACCCTAAGGATTGCTCAAAAGTTTACTCCTCTTGAAACGAGATTGCTACTAGCTAAAACGTTAGTTATTCCTGTACTTATCTACGGATGCGAAATTTTCTATGGATGTGATGCCGAGAGTAGAAGGCGGCTTCAGGTGGCTTTCAACTCCACTATTCGATATGTGTATTGTTTAAAAAGACACAATCACGTTTCACATCTTGCGAAACACCTAGTTAACATGTCCTTTTGTAACTATATAAAATTTCGAACAGTCATATTTCTTTTCAACATACTCATAAGTAGACAGCCTTCATATCTTTATGAAAAAATCCAGTTTCCGGTATCTAACAGATCTTCTTGTCTGGTACTTCCGCGCTTTTCATGTCTAACATCCGAAAGACAGTTTTTTGTTGCTGCTATTCGCCTTTGGAATTCACTCCCACGTAACTTGCGAGAGCTAATTAATGCACGACGATTTAAAACCGAACTTCAAAATTTTCTCAGTAACTAAAGCAACTAACTTTTTCCCATCCCTATCCCTCAAGCGATTTCAATTTCAATTAAGAAGAAGAATGAAAGAAAAGAAAAAAAAAGAAAAATGAATTTAAAACTAAATCTAACTTAACTTTCAAATCATTTATGAATAGTAAATTAAAAATGTTTATCTTTCACAGCCTTATAAGTGAATTCTTACTGTGTAAGCATGTATGATACAATAAATATTATTATATTATTATTATCCCATTGCAATTAGCCGGCATCGATTACCGAACCGAACATACTCTTCTGTTTTTTGCGTTATTATATTAATATTCTAAATTGTATTATGTTATTTAATTGCTTATCAAATAGAGCTGAAATACTACTACAAAATAAATAATCATGTTTTTTTGTTTTGTATTGTTTTTTTATGATTCCTAAAAACACGGTACCTTTGGTTGCATTAATTTTAAGCATTGCATTTTGGTTAATAAATAAAAATGGTTAAAATGTGTAAAATTTCAAAACATATATTGTTCTTAAGGGATATGAGTTCTTAGTCGTTTACCATAGGGATGTGCAGTTTTACATGGTGATAGAATTACTATATAATGTGGTATTCATTCAATCTAAGTCACTTTTTATGTTCCATTAGTACGAAAAAAAAACATTTTTTTTCCGATTTCAGAGCACTTCTGGGAGTCTGGATTTTTTCTCAGCGTTGCTTTAGATTTACCAATACAAGTGCGTTTGAGTTAGACAGCTACTGAAGTTTGTTTACATTTTAGTGAAACTTATGAACTGCAAACAAAAGCATTAAATCCATCAGGTCGGATCTATTTTTGTTAATTATTTATGTACCTACAAATATTTAGAAATCCATCATATTCCAATCTCACGAATATAAAAAAAAAGTCCAAGTGAAGTTTTTATGTTCGATTAGATACGCTTAATCTGAAATCTAAGAGCAAATCTGAAGAAGTCCAATCGAATACCACATAAAAAAGTCATATTTCAATAGACTTCGGGCTTAGCCCAATAACTTGTTTAAGGGTGCAGACCCCTAAGAGGGTATAAATATTATTGGTTTGAAAGTAAATACCTACTTCTTAAGTTAAATTTGCTTGAAACGTAGATAGTTGCAATACTAATAATGAAAAAAGTATCTTAAAGTTCAAACTGTCCGACTTCTCACTACCATTACAAGATAACATTTAAAATAAGTACAAAATGACCTCTCCTCTTAAATGCATATTTTGTACTCGTTCAATTAGAAAATACGACAAATACGATTTTGAACCGAGAAAATATACGATTCTCAAACAATATCCATAACAACACTGCTTCGGCCTTTTGATTCTGGTTTTGTTGTGTGATGCTAATTTGCAACTGCCGCGAATAAAAATAACTACACGACAACAATAATTCCACGAACCAAACTATGAGTCGTGAATTTCGAATTTCAACGCGCCAACAAAATTGAACCGAAATAAGATTCGAAGCGAAACTGCGTTTGCTCCTTTTTTCCCGTGTCGCACTTAAAATGCCGAGAATGGTTGGCGAAAGTTTTTATCATTTCTAAAAACAATTTCTATTTTTGGGTTTTCATGTTCCAGCAGCAGCAACAGTGAAGTAGCTGATGCTCGGAGTTAGCGATACGTTTCGCTTGATTTCGAGTAAACCAAGTGGCCTTTTGAATATTTCGTAAACGGAATGAGTTTGCCTGTGAAGTGCTCGTGGACGGTGTACTTGGGAATTTCCAAACCACCCGCTTTGGCATAATTTACTTGAAATAGAAACCTTCATAATTTTCGTGTTTACACACATGGACGCTTTGTGCAATTTTATTTCAATTTTATTGAATTATTGAATTTAATCAGGCGGTCGGTATAAATAGTCTTAAGCGTGTATTTGTGGCAGGGACAAGAGTACTTTTGCTGAAGTTAGTATCAGTACAGACTACAGACTGGGGGACACACTAAATGAAGATCTTCGAAGCTTCGTCGGCAGTGGGTGGGGGTATAAATGAAGCCAGAACGCAGGGGAGTACGTAATGCATCCATCAGGCATCGCGGCTAGTATTCAACAATAATAGGCAAGCACTGACCTCCAATATATCGGGGAACTGATGCCACGATGTATTTACCAGCGCTTCCATAAATCGGTACGACGCGACAATGATTACCAATTGCAACTTGCACATAATGCAAAAAGAAAATCGGCAACCCGTTTACATAAAGCAATAAAGTCGGATTCGTTGCTTTAGGGATCTCAATGAAGTCTGTGGTAAAGCCTACAGAATCTTATCAAGAGGCTTAAAAGCTCCCCTTACGCAACCGCCAAAGTGTTCCGGATTGTAAATACAAAGTCAAAGTCTGCACAAGACTGGGCTTAAATCCATGAAATAACACGCGAAAAATTATTCGACGTATGTAAGAAGGTAAGCGATAGAGAGGCCGCCTTAAAAACCCCAACTAAAACTCGGCTAGTTTTAAAAGGTCATTTTTCTTAGCCTTTAAAATAGCGAAAACTGTGCTACTGCTGAATGGAACGAAGTATCCAAGCGAACCTCTCTTATAACGTTCCATTTTGTTGGATAGTATTGGTAAAATTCTTGGGCGGATAATTCCCGATGAGCTCCTGTTTATTGGGAACGTATTTTACAGCGGCCTTTAAAGGATTAAAATACCAGACGTTCGTATTGAAGTTTTAAGGAATTATTTTGCGAATAGAGCTCTGCTTTGTTATTCAGGCGAGAGAATGGAGTAGTATAAATGCAAAGTAGCTGGCGGTGTTCCACAGGGCTCGGTACTAGATCACTTGCTTAAGAACTTTATCCATGACAACAATTTGTACTCAAGTAATCCAGGAGAAAAGTAATATTGAGTGGAAAAGTGCAGATAAATGGTTTGCAAACCGTTTTATCAGGTACATAGGACCGATTTATTTTCGTGCAACCTTCAAACGCCATCTAGAGGATGCATGCAGCAAACTTCGAGAGCGCAACTGGAGGCAGTTCAAGTCATCAAATATTTTTAAGACTAATCAGTAACATCGGAGGTGCGAAACAAATAAAAAAAGACAAAAGCAATAGGGAAGGAAAGGGAAAAAGAAGGAGTAGTGTTGGTGAATTGGGTAAGGATAAAAATACCAGGACTTTCTAGGAGGTTTGGGTAGCAGGTTTGGTAACAGAATGATTTTCTCCCAGAGCTGATACATCGTAAATTTTTAATAGGGGTTTAGATTTTCTGCATACAAAATTGAGTTAAGTCAACTGCCAGAGCAATTCAGGTTTTGTAGGTCCGTCGGCTTTTTGAAAAACAAAACGCAGGATATCTTCCTAAAAGGTCCACCACACTATAACCACTGAAACAATAAGATATTCCTTTATAATAAGAGCATTATGTATGAAATTCTTCGTTAAATTAAAAGTAATTCGGAGACTTTTGGGCCTAGGAAGCTGAAATTTGAAAGATCGGTAGGTATTTTTGGTTTTTAATTTTCCTTCACGAAGGCATCTCGTATGGCTCTAGCAAATTAATATTCCGTATGCCGCGGGAGCTTAACTCAAGCCTAACTGTTTTTGACTATAACCGCAGCACTGCTACCATTAAATTTGATTTCGTGCACCACATTTCAGCTTTAAGTCCTAATTGTAAGATTATAATCGTAGGTTTAACTTCTAGATATAAGTCTTAGTTCTAACTCTTCGACATAAAGGGTGGTTAAATTTTAAGGGCCGATTTTGAATGTGAACTACACCTAAACGTAAAGTTTTTTTCTGCATTTCATTTGGCATTTCTCAATTTCAGACTAACTCAATTTGAACCATGGAAAGATACACAATCGAGCAACGCGTTAAAGTTATTCAGGCTTATTATGAATATGGTCATTCAAATCAAAATGCATAACTTCGTGATTTTTTCGGTCAATTTTCACCTCAGTGGATTCGTCAATAAGCAGAATTGCCGCATTTCGACGAATGTTAATCCAAGAGTGATTGTCGAAAAACCAATGCACCCACAAAGTGTGACTGTTTGGTGCGGCTTATGAGCTGGCGGCATCATCGGGCCGTATTTTTTTTCAAAATGAGGCCGGTCAGGCAGTTACTAGGTTTGTTTCACGTGGGCCCTAGTGCGCACTGGGTTAACCCTAATGCGTTCGATATAGCACTGAATTCGCCCTGGTACTAAAAACCTGTATTTGACATGGCTTCTAGGGCACCCTAGTTGTGCCCTGAACTGACCCCAGTTAATTTGTAGGGGCAAGAATTCAGTGCTGAGTTTTGCTGTCATTTCGCTTGCTGTCATTTCATTTTCAAACTCGTCATATATATTGCGAACACTTTTATCAACTATTTGCAATATACAAACCCAAATTCAGAATTTAGTTCACTCATTTTTAACTATAAACGGGAAAAAGTGTTACCAAAAGATAAATATTTGTCAATGTCAACAGCTGACAGACTTCAGGGCAACGTTTTGCGTTCGATATAGAAGTCGAATTTTCAGGGTAGTGCAGGCTTTTTGACAGGCTTGAAAATTAGCTGACACTTCTCAGTGCGCACTAGTGGGCACTAGTGCTAGCCACATCAAACAAACCTACTGTGAATGGTGTTCGCTATCGTGATGATAACGAACTTTTTATGGCCACTCAGCTAACGAAACAATGGCTCTTTTGGGCGACAAATTCAATGGCCGTGTTATCTCACGTAGTGGCGATGTCAATTGCACGCCAAGATCATGTGATTTGACACCGTTGGACTTCTTTCTTTGGGGTGATTTGAAAGAAAAGGTGTACGTCGATAAGCCAGCAACAATTCAAGAGCTAAAGGATGAGATAATTCGGCATATTAATGGCATAGAACCTCAATTATGCCTCAGCGTTATCGAAAATTTGGACCATTGGATGGAGGTGTGTGGCCGATATTTTGTTCCACGCATAATTGAACCATACCAATATTATCATAATAAAAAGAAATGACAATAATTTCCTAAATAATTTGTGTTTTGTTCAAAATCATCATCGGCTCTTAAAACTTAACCACCCTTTACTTTTATCAAGTGGAACTAATAAAGGTGTTGCCCCAGCAACATTCAAAATGTTGTTTTAATGAAATAGGTTTTGGAAGTCAATTAGTTCCACTTTATTGGCTGTACCCCATTTCACTATACGCGGTCCCAGTTGGGATTTAATGTGTTTCTTTGGCATTGTTCCATGGCGGAAGATGAGGGATGTAAATCTGGAACGTTATAATTATCGAAAAAGTGTGTTCGATTAGAAGTGACAAACAAGAGATCATCAATAAATATGTGAAACAGTATCGGAGACAAGTAAGAGCCTTGGGGATCACCAGCATTTATATAGTGAATTGCAGATTTCAAACTGTCAAACGCAACTCATATTTAAATGGCCAAAAAGTTAATTTCAAATTCGTAAAAGAAGAGACGCATCGATCCCATAAACACGCATTTGCGTGATACCAAACTCTGTCAAATAAGACAGAAATATCAAGCCCAAGGGTAATGTTTTGTGTTTCCCAAGCGTGGTGGAAAGACTTTTTGTACATTCCTCGTGATATACGAAAGTCATCATATCCTGTTGCAATGAAAACTGCATTTCCGGTCAAAAGATTTACAAGATTTAAAAAAAACTAAAATAAGTCTTTTATTTCTTAATATTTATTTTGTTAAATTCTTATAATAAATAGGCGATGGCAAAAAGCTAAGAACCAGTTTCACTGCCTTAAACACAACATTTGCGTTTGATATTTTTTCTTGGGAATATTATGCGGAGATGCAATGCAGTGGGTAATTTGTTTTCCAATATTTTGTGCAGGAATTTCCAACACTGGCCGAGCTCTTGTATTTGTTTATGTGGCCAAATTTGAACAGTTTTTCTTATATTAAAAATACAAAATCAGCCAGCATGCACAAGAGTCTGACAAAAAACGAAAGAGGTTGCATGAAAATTTTCAGTCAAAATTAACACAAATTATTATTACGAGTGTAAAATAATGTTAACGTAGCAATTATACGTACTTGGATTAAAATGGGTATGTAGAAAAGAAGGGATTGAGGATGAGATGGGAATTGGGGCATTGAATTGGATATATTCGTGGCGAAAGGTGTTCAACAAATAAATTGAAATATAAGAACTTAATTTAACACGAGCAAGAAATATCCCCCATGATTTATCTGTAGGTAAGTTACGATGAACTCAACTCAAAATCTCGCGCTTGTTGTAAATACATTGCACTTGTCCCCCCCGTAACAATGTTTACTTTGCACTTGGCGCCATGTTTATCTTTTCGGATCACTTGGTAAATATATGTATAAAAAAAAAAAAACAATTCCATTTGTATGGCTTTCACAAAACCGTCGATCAGTCAGCCTGTATAAGTAGATAAAGCTGGAGCCCTGGCATAAGTCCTCTGCAGTCTTAAAATAAAAATGTAAACAGTCAACGACCTTGATTAATCCTGTCGTGGTCTTACACAAAATTTATTACTCTACGTGTGCACGTGTCTGAATTTCGGAAGTCGTATAAAAAGCGTGAAAGAAGCATACGCGATTGTTGAGGCCATTCGCGCACATCAATCACTGATAGCAATGGAAAATAGAAGTGAGATGTGACTTATAAAACAGTTCAGATAGTTAAGGAGATTGGTCGTCGCCAACGCATTTTTATTTTTAATAAACACTAAATGTTCACCCTGAACGTGAATCGTTTTAAAGAGGCTGATAGTTGTGCCTTATTTAATTAAAAAAAAAAAACATTTACCTAAGTCTGATCATCATTAGACTCATGGCAACAGAGCGTACATATGAATATCTAAAACTAAAACGTATAGTGCGGCTTTGGCATTGTAATCAATTTGTCTGTATATAAATATCAACAAGATGATATCATATAGAGAACGTACGTATGAATTGCTTACTGAATTCCTTGAAATCTGCCGATGCATTACTTTATCGCAAAACATCACGCCAATGACACACGTATTTTTCCAATGAATGCCGAGTATAATTTTACAAAAAACAAATTCCCACTATGGAACTGAATAAATTTGGAAAACAATTAAGTTGAGGGCATTAAACAATGCACTTGTGAGAATTGTGGCAGCAGATTATGTGAATGCAAAACTATGTTTTAGCCGATACGATCAGGTGCACTTGAATGTGGTAATAGGAGCCTTCATGAATTTTTAGCTTCCAGAAATAACAATAGAACAACTTTTAAGAGATTTAATCAAATTGTTTACTAATGATGAATCAAGTTTAATTAAATTGTTAGGTGCTGCATTAATATAATTCCAAAGCGAATGGGTCTTGATGTGGCATCTGCTTTGGGTGGGAAGATCTCAAACTCTGTGTGGATTTAACATAACTTAACATAATTCCCATACTACTCGTATTCCAACCAAAGTGTTTGCTTACGAATAATTTTGAATTTTTTTCTCAATAATAAATGAATGACACTTTGAAATAAATTTATTGCCATAGTATAAATAGGGTTTTTCAATGAGAGGTGTTATTGTGAATGACCCGCTATTTCGGTGGCTGTCACTTTTGAAGCTTTTATTCCTTGACATTTGACAAGTAGAAACTACGCCATTACCAAAAAAGGAACGATACACGCTTCAACAACGCGTTGAAATTATTAAAATTCACTACAAAAATGCTGAAAATCTTGCAGTCACAGTTCGCAAAACTAAAGCATTTTTTGGTCGTCGTGAAGCACCTTGTCGGACCGCAATACTGAAATTGGTGGAAAAATTCGAGCTGTTGGGACAAGTTAGTGATGTGAAGAATAAAACCCGTGCATGTCGCTCAAGAACAACTGAAAATATTGCCGCTGTAGCCCAAAGTGTTGAAGAAAGCCCAGGTTTGTCCATTCCTCGTCGTTCTTTGGAATTGGGCATTCCACAAACGTCATTACACCGTATTTTGCATAAAGACAATTGGTATTGATCTGGACAACGTTTACTTTCAACAAGACGGCGCTACGTGCCACACAAGCAACGAAACCATTGATCTTTTACGGGAAAAGTTTCCGGACCGTGTTATCTCTCGAAGAGGTGATCAGAATTGGCCACCGAGATCTTGTGATTTAACACCTTGCGACTTCTTCCTTTGGGGCCACGTGAAAGATAAGGTCTACGCCAACAGCCCAGCGTCGATTCAAGACCTCAAAGATAAAATTCGTGAGGCTATCGAGGATATAGGGCAGCCACTTTGCGATTTGGTTATGGAAAATTTCATGAAAAGGATATGGTCCTGTATGCGTGCTCGTGGTGGCCATTTGGCTGATGTTGTTTTTCATTATTAACGGCATACCTTCCTCTTTATTATGAAATAAACATCCGATCATTTATCTCAAAAAATTACATTTTTCTTTGAATACCAAAATAACACCTCTTATTAGAAAACCCTTTACTTTCCATTGCCGGGTCGGCACTCTGTAAGGCGAAACGTTCAAACGTTTTCGTGTGCACAAAGAAATTTGCTTCTGTAACATAGGACAGATCATTCGTGCGCACGTTTTCCCTTACAGAATCTGACGACTGATTACCACCCAAAGTTTGAGTGCTTAAAAATTGATCAATAGAGAGTGACAGTTTTTGTCAATTTTTTGTTTAACTTTTAGGTGTCAAAATATTAAAAAAGTTTCTGTTTCATAATTCGGCGAAATTATAAAAACATTTTACCAACGTTTGCGCTCTGTTAAGGGCAGTATTGCAGTTCCCCTTGCTCTGTGGAAAAGTTTTGGCATGAGGAATATATTGCAGCCGCAGCGATCAAATGTGGCGTTCCAAAACGAAAGCGGATTACTATGAAGCATTGCACACTTTTCCAAAACGCATTGTGAACGCATCAACTATGCAAACAAAAGCAAACCGAGCATCGGTTATGATTATGATGCAAATGACATTTGACATTACAGTTCGAACAGCCAAATAAAATTGATTGATGGCCTGCATAAGGATTTTGGCCTACAATGTCGTGCGAGCACAGATTGCATCGAGTTTGCTTATTGGAGTACTTGGAAGATGATCTTAATTTTTTTCAAAAAAATCATCGGTTGGTTGGTTTAAGTGGCTGTATTTCCCGAACGAGGGAAAAACACAAATAAAGCATTGAGCGCCGTTTTGAGATCACAACTCACGGAAACCTGAAAAATAAAGGGGGAGACGGACGATAGGAAACTTACAACCAGCCTGAGGAGTTAAGAAATTTGATTATCTTATTGAAATGGATACTATGGATGGCCGAAAGGTCATCATAAAAGGGATGACCCAGAGCAATGTGTCTGGTTTTGGCTAGGGCCGGACACTCACAAAGAAGATGAAACACTTGGCTGCGTGAGTTCCTAAAGGCCAATGACCCGTACTAATTGCCGTTGGTCTGGCTAAGAGGTTGTTTGTTCTGGCATCATCGTAGGTTGGCCAGATCTTCTTCGAAATGATACACAGCTCGTCAGGTTCAACCATCTGGTCTTCGCTCTTGAGGTGCAGTATAGGAGGATTTCTCTCTTAACGTAACCCAGCGGAGGGAATACTTCCTTTGCATGAGACACGCATAGAGCAGAGCCACATCTGGCAAGTACATCGGCTTTTTCATTCCCGTCTATGTTCCAATGGCCGGAAACCAAGAGAGTGATTTCAAACCGATGGCAAACCCTGGTCAATATCTCCCTGCAATCCCCAGAAGCTTTGATGTTGGTTTAGTTGAACCGCCAGCCTTAATCGCGGCCTAGCTGTCGACGAAGATGCCTATTCCTTTTCTGGGTGTAGTTATATTAAGGAGCAGCCTACACGCCTCCTTGATTGCAAGTTCTTCCGCTTGAAAGACGCTGGCTGCGTTCTAATGCTGTCTAATTCTGTTGAGAAAATGCCCGCTTCCATTCCACAGTTCATTTCAGAACCATCTGTGAAGATAGGTATGTCGAATTCGTTTACGACCGCATTTTAATCCCATTTTTTGCTGAATGGTTTACAATGTAGTGCATCCTTAAAAATAAGCTCAATATGACATGGCTCCGTCATCGGACCTTATTAAGGAAGAGCAGTAACTATCAACCACGACAACTGTAGACAGAGAATGTCAAAGAAATGTTACTCCTCCAACAGATGGCATTACGTATCTGCCCCGATTTGATAAGATAGAGCACATTTCAAGGCAATGCAAGGTTGGAGAAATAATGAATGGTTTTAAAAAGAGACCTACCGTCGAGTCAAAAAAAATCTAAAAACTTACTGACCTAGCTGTATTCTTCTAACTTTTTTTCGGGGCTTTAAAGAGCATATTTCTCGGGCTTTTAAAATCGTGTATGTAGAGAACAAAATACTTTGCACGTCCCGCCAGTTTTGCAAAATCAAGTACAGCAGATTGCTGGCTTAATTGAAAAATCAAATTTTCTCTGTCGTATTTTTGGGAATTGCTCAAGCAAAATAAGACAAACTCTCGCAGAACAGTTACATGAAATCCCAAAACTGTATATCGAAAATAAACTCTTTCGCTTAAAAGGCTGAAACGAATATTCGCAAGAATTCCTCAAGGAATTCTTTACACTGCGATATACCTTGAACAGAAAGTCCTGCCGTAGAAACATCTATTGGATCCTACTCTAGCTTTTCCTCTTTTGAAAATGTTCAGCGATATTTATGGCAACACCAGCTTGGGTCCAAAAGCAAGCAATATTCACTGAATGCACTTTCTTTCAAACGTTTGACAAAGTATAAGCAGACTTGTTTATTTTTCTCAGTGGATAATATGTGCAGGAAGAAAATATTTCCACTTAGCAATCTGGTTTACATTTGGTGCTGTTGTTTGCACAGGGTTGTCATAAATTGTTCACCGCTTCGCATTTAAAAATACTCTCTAATAGACAGAAGGGACAAATACATATCACGCGTGCTCCCAAATCAACTTATTTTGTCTGCACCCAGGACTTATGTTCAGAAAGAAATCTGTTGCCTGCTTAATTCAATTTATGTGAAAAAGGGGACATTTTGGAAGTCAAATTTTCCACCGTCGGTGATCGCAATTCATCCACAACTTACCGTAAAAATTCACCTCAAACTGACAAATGGTGGTGGGCTTTGAAGGATGTAGTACAAAATGTACTAGATTTTGAAGAATTTGTCGCGACCGGAGAACAATTTCGGATGAAATGTCTAAAAACCGAGTTGCATCGCATGACATGACCATGGATGAGTTCTGTGATGGCTATACCCATCGTCGGAACTGTGTTGTACGCTTTCTACAAGTTTTGCAGTTTCCTTTAGATAATGGTCACGGCTGGCAAGATAACATCTCTGCCTGGTTACCGACAGTAAATCCTCAACTAGAAATCGCACAACCAAATGGAGTTACCAATTCAATTACATAGATGGCTCTCATTATCGACGGGAAATAGTCTACACTTTCGCTCTTAACAATCAGCTGACCAATGACCATCGCGTCATCCGCTATTGTTACCTAGTATCCGGCAATTCGAACGCAACTTTCCAACTTTCTATTCTTTAGCCGAACAAAGCATAGATATAACATACTGTAAACAAAAACCAGCCTAATCTGGTGCAGCAGCATAAATTAAATAATTTTAATTGCTTTTCATGGGTTTCGCTATACTGATAACAAACAACAGAAAAAAAACGAAAAACAAAAAAATCACTTTCATACCTTTTTACTCCTCATGGAGGAATTCTTCCAATTGTTCCTATTCTGTTGGATAACATTCCGGCAGCTTTGGCACAGCTCATTATTGTTGTTGTTGCACTGTTGCGCCGATAGATTCTCCTTGACGTTGGTCTCGCTTTGTGACGTGGAACTGTCATCGATGTATTTGAAGTCGCTACTGCCCAGCGCGATTGATGAACCCAGCATCGTTGGTGTGTACGACGAACCGTCATCGCTGTCATCGAGCACACAGCCGAGGCTGTTGGAACGTTGCGTCTCGATTCTCGACACTATTTCGCCACGATCGTTGAACAGCAGCTCGACTGGTCGGGTTATTATCACAGTGCGAGTCGTCTTGGTCGTTGTGGTGCGTTGAAACTCGGAACGCTTGTTGTAGACAATCGATTTACTGTCCGTACTTGGCAAACGCCTAATCCGCACATCACTGCGCTCATCAGACTCTGTCTCGCATGTAAGGCTGTGCTCTCGGCTGAGGATCGACGGCGATGTCGATTGAGGTGATAGTGGTGCTGACAAAGGCGTAGATGGCGGCGTTGGAAGTGGATGCTGCTGATGTTTCTTTTGTTGCAGGTGGCAACAGCATTGCGAACACAATTGGCTGACTCTCTTGCCGCTAACAAGACCTCGTCTGTCATCGTCGTCGTCGAGCGTATCGCTGGATGTTGCGGCTGTGATGGTCGTCGCAGTGGAAGACAAGGGCGACGCTGCAAGCGGCTGGATATAAAAGGTGCTCTGCGAGGTGAGGTCAATGCAACTTCTTTGGAATTTCTTGTCGACTTGGATGGACTTGTTCTTGTTGTTCTTTGGCTGACGGCGTAACGATGAGAACCAGTTAGAGACGCTGGGTCTCTTCTGTTGTAATGATGACATTATTACACACAGCTAGCGTTTATTTTCTTTTGCACTTTTTTTTTTATACTTTTTTTACACTCTTTTTGTGAAGTTTCTTGCACTTATGGTTATGTTTGTTGTTTAGTTAAGAAGGGTGTTTATTTTATTCTTTTTATGATATGCTTCCGAGAAGGAGAGAACACATTGAAATTGTTTTGATTGCGGTTTAATTGAGGTATCAAGACACTGTAATAGGGAAGGGAAATAAAGAAACATGTACACCTTGAGGTTTTGTTGCGACGACGACACAGAAACAAAATACGCCAGCAAATGATGAAATATGTTTTTCTTATGACATGAGTCGCGGATCTCTGGCGAGTATTTTTGTAAGATTGGTTTGGGGTTACACTTTTGGATGCAGAGTGTAGGTACCTACATTCCCATCGCTTTCAGTGCATAACACATTTGTAAGGCGCAACTTAATGTTGCACATGACAACATGACACCGCATACTATATTCACACAACATATACTCGTAGTTACGAAATGTAAATAAAGCTTGGACTGTATTTCGACTCAAACCTATAAGCAAATCAGTCTTAATTGGATGTAGATAACTTTCTATGGAAGATTTTAGCAACAGCAATGCTAAAAGTCGCTCTTTACATCATCAGTGGGAAACGAACTGTGCTGTCAAATGTCACCCATGTGAGGGGCCTTCAGAAATAAGTTCTATCTCGCACTGAAAGTAGTTACTATAGATTTATAATTTAGAAAAATATCACCGCACACAGTTTTTGTCGAAAAAAATCAACTGGATTCGCGCAACTTCGATCTGTATTGTTGTGTCGCCAATTTACTACTTATGTGGCGCCACTTCGAAGTTGACGGCGAGCTCTTTTTAACTTAAAAAAATGCTTCTTCTATTACATTTTTTTTTTGTACTCGTACGAGTTATGAACAGCTGATATGAGTTCGCAATTGAAAACTCAGTGTGTCGCCACCTGGTGGACTTTGTTGGTTGTCAGATAATTGTACATTGGGAGTCATTTTGTATATTCGTCTACCAGCAGTCATAAACTAAAGACAGTTGCGGCTTAAATTAAAATGCGTTTGGAATATTCAAAGTTTCTAGTTGACAGACAAGTGGGAAAAAGTGAAGGACATTTTAGAGGTAAGTCAATTATAATAGGCGTTTTATTATTATGGTTGTTGGAAACCGTGGAAATCAATGTTCTATATAGATCATGGGTAAAGTAAAAAAAAAACGCCTAATATTCGCAGTTGCAAAGCATCGTTGCATTGACGAAGAAATATAGTCGAGAAATATAACTCGTTTAACACCCTAGCTGCGCCCGCAAGTTTGTTTCCAAAGTTTATTTACCCAATCAAAGCAAATACTGAGTAATTTTAGATAGAAAAGTTAAAATTTGGTAAGGTTTGGTAATAGCTCATAAAATGTAGGAGTGGAAAAAGGCGGCATAGCCTATAGGCTTCTCGGAGTACTAGGAAGCGTTTCAAAAAAGGCTTATTAAAAAAATCTGTCCAGTAAAACAGTCGATTTAATTCAAATATCTTGGGGTCGAGTCGCCACATCAGTGAACGACCTATACATTCTCGGAATTATGCTGGTTTTACAGACAAAAAAAAGACATTTTCTCTCATATATTGCTCCGAAGACACAATTCGACCCCTAAAGTTCTTTCATCTATTCGCAGTCGATTAAGCTCAACGAAGTTGTGAGGCTAAACGTAAGCAGCACGATTCCAAATGTTGAAATTTACAGGGCGCGTGTTATTGAAATGTTTCATTCGGAATTGTTATTGTCCAATCTTCACGACAGTCAAGTATGAACTGACCAACGCCAGTCATAGCACATTCACAAGCGGCAGAAAGCCCGCATTTTTGAACTATAGTTCGCTCGTGACCTACACAAGTTCAGTTCCAATTCGTAAAGAGTTGGTTCCGATCAGTTCCTCTGATCATACGAGAGGATAAAAGAAAATGTATGGGAAGATAAGCGCAAAACAGACGACTTGTCCATTGAACGCTACTTCACAGGCATTCATTTTGGCAATTTCGAATGATGAAGCTCTGGAGTTTATCCATTTGGACATAGCATTTACTCAAGTGGAAGATTAAAAATGTTTATGAGTGAGGTCCTGTGATTTAAGGCACAACTTAATGGTCTGTTTAACATACGAAGGCCTTCAGCTCTTCCAATCCAACTAAGGGTGTTAATGGCAGTAAATACAGAATCTTCTCTGTGACAACCTCTATAACACCGATGGGGGCCTGATGGCAGCCAGCAAATAAATACAACATCTAAAGTGAACTATGCAAACGTCATTATTTCTACTTTGTTTAGTTTGGTTTGAAAGGTGGACTTCCCGTACAGCACCAATCACACAAATTTTCCACTAGGGTACGAGTTGAATTTTAAAAGTAGAAGGGAAACACATTTCTACTTTTTTTATTTTCCAGATGCAGATTCCAACGAGAAGTTAAAACTTTCCTCTGAAAGTTAAAAGCACTATTTTTCTAAGAAAAAATCGCAGAGGCACAGTGCACCTTCAGTTTTCAAATGAATTCACCTCTCAAGACGTTACGAAATGCATTAAAAAAAATCAGCTGCAAACAGTCCATAATCTAGAAATTGCTTTTTGCTGAGAATATGACCATGCTTCCTGGATTTTTGGTGGACATTTAAGTGATGTAATGTCAGGCGAGGTTAAAATAGGTTTCTGTATCGGTGAAGTAGAATATATCTTATTTTGAAACCCATTGTGATCTCCTTGTTCGGCTTCAGTTCAACAAATGATCATTTTAGGAGCTGTTTTTTTTAAGGGTGACCCAAGAAGAAAAAGGCTCCTACGGCCAAGCGTAAATTTTTTGGAAGTCATCCTTTATAAAGGGTTTTCCAATGAGAGGTGTTATTGTGAATGACATGCTATTTCGGTAGCTGTCACTTTTGAAGCTTTTATTCCTTGACATTTGACAAGTAGAAACTACGCCATTACTAAAAATGGAACGATACACGCTTCAACAACGCATTGAAATTATTAAAAATCCCTACAAAAATGGTGAAAATCTTGCAGTCACAGTTCGCAAAACTAAAGCATTTTTTGGGCGTCGTGATTCGTGAAGCACCTTGTCGGACCGCAATACATTAATTGGTGGAAAAATTCAAACTGTTGGGACAAGTTAGTGATGTGAAGAATAAAACCCGCGCACGTCGCTCAAGAACAACTGAGAATATGGCTGCTGTAGCCAGAAGTGTTGAAGAAAACCCAGGGGTCGAATCGCGTCGTTCGTGAACGAGCTATACGTTCACGGAATTATGTCGATTTTGCATGTGAAACAAAAACAAATTCCGTCACGTAATGCTCGTTAACGGATGACGCGATTCGACCCCAGGTTTGTCCATTCCTCGTCGTTCTTTGGAATTGGGCAAACGTCATTACACCGTATTTTGCATAAAGACAATTGGTATTGATCTGGACAACGTTTACTTTTAACAAGACGGCGCTACGTGCCACACAAGCAACGAAACCATTGATCTTTTACGGGAAAAGTTTCCGGACCGTGTTATCTCTCGAAGAGGTGATCACAATTGGCCACCGAGATCTTGTGATTTAACACCTTGCGACTTCTTCCTTTGGGGCCACGTGAAAGATAAGGTCTACGCCAACAGCCCAGCGTCGATTCAAGACCTCAAAGATAAAATTCGTGAAGCTATCGAGGACATAGGGCAGCCACTTTGCGATTTGGTTATGGAAAATTTCATGAAAAGGATATGGTCCTGTATGCGTGCTCGTGGTGGCCATTTGGCTGATGTTGTTTTTCATTACTAACGGCATACCTTCCTCTTTATTATTAAATAAACATCCGATCATTTATCTGAAAAAAATGGCATTTTTCTTTGAATACCAAAATAACACCTCTTATTGGAAAACCCTTTATATTGATCTCCCAACGGATGTGCAACTAGATTACCAAAAGGAAAATGCACGCAGCGAATTCTACGAGGTAAAAATATAGAGGTCAAGATCCAATTACTTCAAACTCAATCAAGTGGCTACCCGCTTTGCAAGGAAACGCAAAAAATATTCCGCCAGGTATTCAATTCATTCACCAATAAGTCAAAAACGACAGCCTACAGAGAGAAACTCATCGAATCGGTAAAAAGGAACAGGACTGTGAACAGGTTTCTTTTTTTAAATCCCAACAGAAAAAACAATGACAAACAAACGTCGACTTTTGTGTTTGTGTTCAGCTCAGTTATGTGCATTGCACAAGTCATCCACAACTTTGAAACAATTGAAAATCTTTTAATAACTAATTAAGAGAGTATTTAAAAACAATTTTCATCCTAACGACCAGTTAATTTGTCCTCACTAATTCCTATTATATACCGCTAATTATCGCTCGCTTTGACCGAACGCCGACTTCTGTAATGAATCTTCACTGTACCTTCAGTCATAAGGCAAACAATAATAGTCAATGGATATCACATAGCCATGGCTGTGGATGGCACTCTCGTCAATGACAAGAGAAACCACAAATATGTATGTTTCAACGGTTTCCTTCTTTCTTTCTGTATTCGATTGCTTACTCGATTTAGTTTCCCTCCCGGCGTCTATCCTTGAGTACATATTTGCCGTATTAACTCGATGATATATCGAAGGAAAGGAAACCCGCCGACATTCCCATGGAATCGTTTTTCACCATCAACTATATAGTACTGCAGCGGAGAAGACGTCGCCTCGATCGATTTTGTTGCATCGGACGAAGCATTAGTGCAAAAAAAAAAAAAGAAGAAAAAACGGATAATCGCATTAAGTTACCTTGGGAGAGTAACATAAACCGCCGGCGTCGGGGTAGAATGTCATTCGAATTATCATAAAATAAAAATACACTTTCACTCTATGTGGCGTTTGGCACAACTGGTTTTCGGGCTTGCTTCTCGCTTGTCAGACAAAGAACAACTAAAGTGGCAGTTCTTTCACTTCCGTCAGTGTGGGGGATATATCTTGTTTTATGCTGCTACACATGCAAGGCCAACTAATGATTTGTTCAATTTGATTTGAAATGTCAACAGATACTCGTGTGACACGTGGCCAACTCGCAAAATTGACCTCGTGAGAAGCGCCTCGTTAGCACCATTTGCTTAAAAAGCAAAACACGCAGTTTGTTTATTAAACAAATAAGTAAAAGACCAGTTCCTTACGAATTCGCCTCGTATAAACCAATTTGTAAACATTTCCGATTTTGATTTATTTTTAGACGTAAACAACTAATTTTCAGTATTTTTTCCAATTTTTTTTTAATTGTTCTCGAGAAATTCCCACATACCTTCTTCTCTGTCTCAGAAAGCGTGAGTTTTTTTTTTCGCTGACAGATCTAGGATAACACACTTGACACATGAAATACAAACAAAAAAACTGATCGCCGTTGTGTCAGAAGGTATACACCAAACAGTAATAGGTAGAAGAATTTCGTTTTTTTCTTTCTTGTTGGCTAAAAATGTAAGTGGCCTGGTAATTTAGAAGGTGTCGGTCGACCGAAACCGATCATGTGTGAAACATGTGCGTGTGGCTGCGAATACATGTGACAGTCAACGCGCATTCGCTTTGAATTTGTTTATTTAATAACAATAGATCGGTATGGAGTAATGACCAGACAATTGACATATGGTTGAGTCATGAAGCTCATATGGAACATGATTGCTGTGGCACTTGGGTCAAATTGTTATTTTTGTTATTGTGCAGCGTCTAAAATGACGATCGGTCGATAATATTTTTTGTACCTAAATGAAGTCATGCCCTTGCATAATGCATTGGGAGGAGAATTCTTTGCAATTTGTCACGCAGGCGATGATTTAGTAACAGCACTGACATAACAACACAGCGAGTGCAAACAACAACTGACAGTCTGAGCTGTCAAAAGTGGAAACACAAACAAATGGAATGAGTGGTAGCCGCAGTCGAATTCAGAGGCGTAATGGTTGGCTAATTTTTAGCTTTTTTTTTGGGCGGCTGTTTGACAGCTGGCACAAATCAAAGAAAAACAAAAAATTAAGCTGTTCGCGAAGGGTGGTCTTTTGGAATTTGGGCCACAAGCAGTTACAGAATATAAACAGCGGAATGGATAAGTGTTGTGAAATGATTAAATTTGTTGACTTAATGGCAAAAACGACATCAATGTGGGTACGGTTTAAGGTTCGCATTAACAGATCCTTCGAGGCTTGGTCCGTGGATTGCATTTAGACAGTTTACCTGAATTTGGTTTGAAGTTTCTTATGGTATTTTTTTTGTGTGATTTTGGTTGCCCTTTAGAGCGCCATTTAGAGCGCAAATAAATTAATTTTTTATGGGTATCTTAACGAATTAAAGGGCGATTCACCCGCCGATATTTTCCGTCAATCAATTTAGTGAAATATGCGTCGATGGGTATTCTTAAATGAACTCTTCTTCTGGAATACTCTGTTGTGATGTGTCATGTGTGATCAGCTTAAATGATCGTTTGCTGCTGAACGCGTTACATGTAAAAATGTCTTTCCTGTCATTCTTCTCTTGCCCTTTTTTTGGCAATAAAAGTTTTTCCTGTTGTAGTTTCAACCACACGTCTTTCATTTTTTGGTTTGCCACAATATTCTGCGTTTTTGGCCAGGAAATTTCGACCAGCAATATAGTTTAAACAAAGCGAATGAATAAACAGACTCAATGCAAAGAAAATGCGTAACTGGCTGGTTGCGAAGCTGTCAAATGTGAGGTTATTTGTAGGAAACCAAGGCTTTGCATGTTGTAGAATAAAATGTTGACGCCTATTCTGAATTTTGAATCGAAAGTTATTCAATTTTATTCGATCACAATATTCCTTGTTTCTGTCCGATGAACATCATCTTTTAAAAGGGATTCATTTTTGCATGTATGCGAAGCCAATCGTGTGAAGTGGGAATTTGATCTTCAACAAAACTTTGTTTCGAATGCTAAGATTTGAAACAAAATGTTTGATACATACTCGCAATAAAAAAAAATTTTAAAGCAAATTATCTTTGACTTTTAAAACTACGCATCGTGTAAGCATTAAGCATGTTTCCCATTGTGTATGTGCTTACAAATTATGACATAAGTGTGCGGAAACCTAAGCAGAATCAGAATGTATGACAGAAAGCCTACGTGTTAAGATTTAACACAATTTTCAAAGCAATAAATTGAGTCATTCATTTGTTGTGCTGTGAACTGTTGAAGACTTTTGTAACACATTAAATTCCGTCCTTAAAATTGTGCATTTGTGACATTTTGATTGACAAGTAAACTTACTCGTGGCATTCGTCAGATGCGAATCGATTCGTAAATGTAAAATGTTTTCTCCTATCCATACATGACGGGGGGAATTTTGACATTAAGATATGAACAAGATTTCTGACATAAGTTTTGACATTCAATATTCTGACGTAAGACGAAATGACACAAACGTTAAACTAGACACATTGTATTTGACAGCAAAATTCGTCTCTTGTGTCATATATTTGCAACTTTCTTGATTAATATGCTGCGCCTAGCCAAGGGACTTCCTTTTAATATGTTCCTTTTTGAGAAGTTAGTTGGTTGGTTCATGCAAAAGCAAATGTTAGTAAGATTGTTCATGCAGTGGCAATTTTTCTCCCATGTGCGAATTCATGGGGAACCAATTAAACCCAAACCAAGTTGCCTTTACCACTTTTGCACAAAAAACACAAATTGGATCAATGGTTCTAACTTATCCGATTTTTGAAGGCGAGATAGGTTTAAAATCACACACTTTAGCTATCAAATTCATTAAAAAAATTTACAAGTCATTTGCAATGAAATTCTAATCGTGGTGCGACCCAAAAAGAAAACTGATCTGTCAATCATGCACTGAATACTTAAGAAAAAATAGCCCCTTCTTAAAAAGAAGAAGCTCGAGAAATACATCATCACAAATTCATTTAAGACAATAAATGACAATTTGCAGAAATGGCAACTTTCAGTGTCATCTGAAAGTGAAAATAAAAAAATGCTCCAGCGGCGCCATAAAGTGTGATAAGTTTATTTCGGTCATCCGAATGTAGCTAAGGATCCGGACCACAAACAATTTAGACGTGAACAAATGTATAAGTAATTTCGGAAACGGCTACAAAGTATCACAAATATACATACACTAGATTGTAATAGATTCAAATCACCGCGACCACAACAAGTGGGCGTATTGTGATGCTCCCACTACCCGGTAAATCTCAGCAGAAACTGTTCCAATAGAACAATTTGTCAGTAGATAGCGACGTATTTTGTTGTTCTTTGTTAAAAAAAAAATCCACACTGTAAAAAGTGGCGCGGTCGAACATTTGCGCGGTGACTTTGCCTTTTCAATTCACATAAACATATCATCACACCGACTGGAGATGGTGCGTCTGATTAAGAGGACCTACTTGTAGATGTTCAAGATAGTTTTTAGCAAACAAATTGAAGTGGCTACGAGGTGGCGCCATCCAAGTAGCATTATCTTACTAACGCGTCTTAAAAATTAGCTATTCCTGTCGTTGGGATAGCAAGCTCGAAAAACAGAAAATGTTCGACTGTTTTAGTATCCAATTGACCAAATTTTATGGCCAGACTTTCGTCAAAAGAAGCAACCCTACCTTAGAGCTTGAACTCAGTGGGAGAACAATTTTAAACTTACGAAAACGTACACGTCCCACAAATCAATCGGCTCCACTTTCAACCCTGTTTGCGTGAAAATTTCGCCAAATCTATTTATGTCAATGTTTACACTGCAAAACATCACGACACGATTCGAAACTCCTTCAGTTTACCGGATGTTTAATCTGGAAATTGATTCATCGCATTTAGCACAAGAAAACAACATTTCGTCTCATTTGCATTCCAGCGATATTGCCGCACTTTTATCAGAGGAACATATACATATAAAAAAAAAACCCAAGAGCTCTAACAACATTTTATGGCAAACAGCCTTCCATTTGAATGTACAGAGCGATAAAACACTTCCTGTGCGGGCGCGATTTCGAGTGAATCAATGTCTTATCTGAGAAACACACAACTTCTGGCGGTTTCCTCACCAGCGCCGCCGCCGGCCGCCAGCAACGATTGTGTTGTACAACAACTTGTACTCTGGGTTCAAGAATACTTTCTAGTTTTCAAGCTACGAAGGAGCACTGCGCAGCGCACTTAATTGTACTTAATGTGTCTGATTTCGAATGTTTGTGTCAGTGGACACAGCACTTCTCATAGCTGCGCTATCGTGTTGTAGGCTTAACGATAAAGGTCATTCGCATTGTGGCGCGCAAAAGTCATTTCTCATTCGTTCTGATCTGGAAATGACGCAAGCTTTTCTGTTTTTTATGGGTCGAAAACAAATTTTATAGCACAGCTTGGATCAGCAATAAAACACAAGACTGAATAACGAAAGAGATTTAAATAAGTTTTGGTGGCGAAGTGTTGACTCTCCGCTTGTTGTTTACGTTTGCCAAAAATGGAAGACACTGATAAGTCAGAGAAATGATAATGAAAGCAGAGAATGGGTAATTTGTGTTTTTTTTTTCTTAGCAAACAAGCAGCGCTTAATCAAAAAAAAAATACGTTGAACTCTATTTAACTGAACGACGACCACTTGACGATCGACACATATCTAAATCGAATTCAGTGGTCACCGATCTCACTCTTCGGGTGATTGATTAAAGTTGAACAATTACCTCAACAGAGAGGGTAATTGCCTTTGGAATTGAAGTTGTCGGCGACGACGTAGAAATTCGGTCTAAGGTCAAGGATGCGCTTACACTGTTTTGTTTTGTTTTTGTATGATTTGATGAGACTTTGGAGTTGTTGTTTTAGTTTGCTTCTGTAAATTTACATTTTTCAGGTTATAGAGAGGTCAGCGACGGCAACAGCTCGACGTTAATTGTATTACAATAATGGGGACGGCCGGCGCCACTTGATTCAGGTCGATCAATTTTCTAGCCACTTGACTTGCGACATTTGTTGGACGAAAACAAGTTCATTGGTTGGAAAACGGGTTAACTTAGCGAGTTTGAAATGCAAATACTGGTGTTGTATTGGTGCCACCATCAACTTGAATATTGCAGAAGCAAATTCAGTGGTTTGACGAATTTGGTTCTCGATGGGACTATTAGGGCGCTCTGCAATTGGGAAGAAAACTTTCGGACCTATGAATTAATGAAGAAAACGGAAGGAGGTGACACAAATAAAGCAAGGTGCTGTCAGCCTTCATAAAGAAACGACTCCGTTTGAGTAACTTACAAAAGTTGCTGCTATAGGGACTGACTTGTAATGAAACCAGGAAAACAAACTGTCAACTAACGAATTAAACTGTAGTAAAAATTGCCTGACTTCACCAGTGAGCTAGGGATAAGTCTGCTAGACTACTGGGCGAGGGGTCTAAAGATGGAAAACATGGAAAACTTACAAACTATACGCTTTGAGGATTTTAACACCTTTTGCAAACGTCTAGTAAACATTGAAGAGCCTAAAGCTGTAGATTATGTCCATAAGAACTTGCACAATCGAATGGCTGCGTAAAGTTAGTCCTAGGGTCCTATAATTGAGCTGCAACTCCCAATTTATTTGTTGAATTTATTTAACAACTGGTGAACCTTTAGTTTTTACAGTGTGTTAGGTTAGATGTCTGTTTGGACAAAGTCAAGGCACATTTAGAGCAAAATAATGGATCAATCGTGATGTCACGAGAGAGTGGAAGCCCTACTCACTTTATTTGAAAGGCGTGTGAATAGTGTGTTAGTGAGAGACTAGAAGTTGCCCAGCGCGATACCTAATTTAGATCTGGAAGGCGGTTTACTGGTGTCTTGGTCCTTTTCGCTGGTTTCTGCTGATAATTTTAAAACAAATGCAAGGAAGCCACGTATCCAAACGGCTGAATTGAGATTTTTTTTTAATTTTTTTTTTAGTATATGCGAGATTTGCAGGAACGGGAACAAGTTAAGAGCCCTGACTCTGCAGTTTATCATACTTCTATTACCTATCTTGATTTTCAGGTATAAAATAATCATTATGTATATACTTAGTTGAAAGTGTGCCTTGACTAAGCCAAGGCAACTACCTAACCTAACATTTGACAAGTGAATTACTTCTTGTCGGTTCAGAGCGTCGTTTGTTTGAATAAAATTAATTATCCTGGCCGCACTCAAAATGAGAATCCGATTTTCAACTAAAAGCATGAATGTCACCCGTTTCTAATTTTGTTATAGAGGAGCCTGTGCAATTTGCGAATTTTCTCTTCGACGGGGAACAAGCAAAATAAAATGGCACGAGGACATTGTAATTTATATTGACTGTCAATATCATGATTAGATCTGCAATTGTCACCCCTTGTCCTTTTTTGCAAACTAAATAATATATCTGACCGATATCTGATGTTGAACATGGTTAATTTCACTGCAGGGACACCCTGCAGGCGGCCATTTATTTTATACCAGGCGTCGCACATTGATCAGAAAATAGAAACAATATTTCCAATAGGGGCTGTTTTAAGTGCACTCTATGCCTGGTGTCATTTGGGTATTCGTTCTGCCTACAAGATGTGTGATTTGTAAACATTTCTCCAGCACAAAACAAATACAGCATGTGATCCTTAATAACATGTGTGCGGGAAAGCGGCAGGCAATTGTGTTACAATGTAAGGTTAGCATGTGTGCCGTCCGACAAATGTTTTATATTTGCACGCGCAGTTTAGCTCATAATAAAATTCAATTGCCTTAGTTATCCTTCGTGATGGTGTGGTCAGTTATCCGAATTGCTTACACTGTGTAGTATGTCATAATGTCATATGGCAAGGCAATTAGTGTTGTGAATGGAATAGAACGACCCGTATGTTTAAAGTGACGTGCGTGCCAAACTAAACACGTGAGTTTAGGATACTTATTGGGGTATATTAATTATAAATGCATCGCATGCAACCCTCAACTTGGGGATTAATGACCCCACAAACGCACCCCGGAACATAGAATTCATTTAATTATGATTTGCAAAAATGCGTTTCTTAAGGTCTCGGTTGTTTCCGTGCAGGAAAAATTTACGAGCGTAATTAAGGAAAAACAAAACATGGCAAGGGTGCAATATTAGCGACGTTATTACATTTTCAGGGGTCGGGTAGTTTACATTTGCTTGGGGTGTTAGAGTCGACAGACACAAGGGGAGTGAACCTATTTTTCAATTTACATAAATACTTCTAGTAACATCGCGTGAGGAAGTCTGCAAACTTGAAGTAGATTTATTTAGAAAAATTAAAAAAAAAAAACAAAAATAATTCAGAAGACCTTCAGCTAAAAAAAAGTCCTACAAACTCCATTTTTCAAATAATGAAGAAGCAATGTAATTTTGTTCACCATGATACGAAAAATAACTCTTATGCTGAATAGGCTTGAATTTGAACCTTAAAAACTCGAAGGTATGGGAATACAAGTACACAAATTAGGAATCAAATTACCAAACGAACTAAGGGGTTTTTTTAATTGGGACGGGTCGATGTTGGCAACCTGTGGCGGACATGTCGTTTTGGTGGCGACTGTATAATCTGGTGTTTATTATCCAGCAACTGATTGTGCGATTTAAGCCCGCTCGACTTTTTCTTGTATGGTCTCCTGAAGTTGCAGCTCTATGGCAATAAGCCGCAATCGACCGATGCCCTTAAAACCAACATAGCCAATGCTATCGCTCAAATTCAGAGGGATTTATGCGGCAGTCATTCAAAATTCGACCACTGGGATCCGTGCCAACGTAAGAAGCCGCGCCGGTCATTGATGTTATATTCCATACATAATGGCATGCATGAAGCTTTAAAATAAAGAAATAACTTCGTTCATCTAACATATTGGTAAGGCTCGATATCTATTGGAGAATTAAATCCCTCTTTTCTTACAGGATGTACAGTTCTTCCAGAAAAGACGTCGTCTTTCAAACACGACACAAGCCTGAGTGGCTCGGAGATTGGAAATTGGGTAATGATTGCGTTTGAAGACACTGTTACCACTCACAGTGGTACATCTGGAAGTTGAAAATGCTTGGCAAGCCTTAATGTAAAAAGAGGGTTACCGTTGAGGATTTTTGAAAAAAAAATCCTACAACAACAACGTATACGATCAAAGCATCATTTACCCCTACCTGTGCCGTGGTATTTCGCACTAAAATGTTGCCAGTTACACAGACCTCCGCAATTCAGAATCAAAATTTTTAAAATAACCAAAAAATAATTATCCAGTCCCAGTCCTGCTCTATGGCGCAGAGGCATGGACCCTTTCAAAAGCGGATGAGGTTACTCTTGGTTGTTTCGAGAGGAAAGTTCTTCGAGTGATTTTTGGTCCCGTCTGCATAGACGGTGAATGGAGGAGGAGATACAACGACGAATTGGGCTGTACAGCGACATCGACCTAGTCAGAAGAATAAAGGTCCAACGACTGAGGTGGCTGGGTCATGTTGAAAGAATGGACACGAATGCTCCGGCCCGCAAAATCTTCGAATCCACACCGGAGGGACGGCGCAGTAGAGGAAGACCGCGACTCATGTGGCGGACGCAATTGGAAGACGACCTTTACCAACTTAGCGTGCGAAACTGGAGACAACTGGCTAAAGATCGTGCTGGCTGGAGATGCTTGTTGGTTGAGGCCCAGGTCCAGGTCCGGATTGTAGCGCCACTTTAAGTAAGTAAGTAAAAAAAAAACACTTTGCAAGGGGACAAACGGACAATACTTTGCGACTCTTGCACAAAAAGCCAATTAAAACTCTCTGAATCTGTTAGTGACTTGCAGGTTGAAGCGTTTACTTAGCTTTTATTAGCATTACGGTGCGAGTAATTTTTTTTTAAAGTTTTTCTGCAAAAGTTTGAAAAAAAAACTCTATTCCGGTTACCCAATGACTTCTATTTTTTCTGCCTCACAAAACACTCTGTCTACACATGTTCTGAATTTCAAAACCAAAAATCTCCTGACCTTGGGTTTTCTTTATCGCCTTTAACAAAAGACCTGCGATTACTTATCGGCTCTTGACCATTTGTTGAAAAGTAGTAGATAATGTCACTCATAACTTTATGCACTTTTATTAGGTCTGTGCAAACAGCAAATCATAAAGCTGTAAATTCTTGTCTTTTCGTCACCTGAGTGATAAGCAGTTGCGTGGCTTGAAAAGCAGGTACCATAACCAGAACAACTAAAACAATATTGAGAACGAAATAATTTGGCAATGACGCAGACAAACCCACATCCCGGCGCAAAACTGAATCTAAGAAAATCCAAGGCTGCTCTAATGGGGTGAATTACTTTTGATTATCCAAAGTTGGCCTACTTATAGAGCACCATCCCATGCAGACGTAGAGCCTCTGTTTAGATAAACAAAAAACAAAACAATTTGAATTTTTTTATGAGCGTGTTTTCACACAACCATCCCTTTGCAAATGAATTGATTGATAAAGTAGTCTCAGTTCTCAGTCACTGTACAAATAGAAAAACGAACGTCACATTTTGCGTCACCGTTTGTTATTCACTTCAGTGAATGTTGCTGACACCTAATCAATGTTGACAATTAGTTCCGTGCACGTTCTTTCAACGATATTATACCGACGATTTGTCATAGTTGTTGTTCGAAATTGACGTGTTTTCTAGAGAAAATTTCATATTTGTGTCTATGTTTACATTGACAGCATATGCATAGGTGGTGTTCTTATCAGGGATTTTTATAGGTGACGTGACGTAGGACGTAGGAGTAAACATGTCTATTTGGCAAAATAATTTCCAAAACAATGGAAACTTTTCTTGCGTTTGATAGGGGACGAGTGCGTGAACTCCTGCCTACCGTATGGGTTGGGTTTGGGTATCCGATTGTTGATTTACTCCCTTGTTTGCATTTTCCATTTTTTGTTGTGAATTTTGAAAGAATACACACACATACGTAGAGAATTTGCGTTCTAAACAATATTTTCTGGATATGACAGGAGAAAGTGGGTTAGAACTTGAGACGAAACAAATTTTGTTATTAATACGAGAAGAGTGTGTTTACACAGGCAAGGCCTAAAAAAAACGACTTGTAGTGGCTTCGCTCTTATCAGTATTTTTTTTTTTTCACAGAGTTTATAAAAGATTTAAGGAATTTCCGAAACGATTTGCGTGACTTTTCGCAGATTGTGTACGCACATTTGATAGTATCTGGACAAAGTAGAAACCATTGGTTGTACAGTGACGGTCAATATGTGTATGTGTGTATTTATGTTATCAAACCACGAGTGCGATCATTACCCAATTTTCAATCTATGAGCCACTTGGGCCTGTGTCCTATTCGAAAGACAGCCCGCGATACTAATATTCATTTTTAGTGTCCAGGCAAAATTTTTCCAACTCACAACGGCATAATTTTAAATGTGAAATTGCATATTGTGACCTAGAAAATGTTTAGCGTGAAGGTTAAAAATGATTATTAGTAAGGCCCAGCGTCTTTTCTGCAAGCGAGTGCAATCATTACATCTGAGAGACTCATAGATTGGAAATTGGGTAATGATTTCGCACTCGCTTGCAGCAAAGACATCGTCTTCCGGATAAGATGAGGGTATTTTCTTTACAGGTTTTTCATATGAAGTTGTCCATGGATGAGTTGTCCTCAAATTCAGTTGTCTTATGGATCAGTTGTCCTCAAATTCAGTTGTCTTATGGATGAGCTTTAGGGATATTAAAAGGCCCGTGTAACGGCCAAGGTGCTTCACTTGCCGCAACTTCAACAGAACATAACATAAAAGACCTGAGTGGATGATCTGACTGTGGATGAGTTGCGACGACCGTTAAGTGCACAAATTAACCAGAAAACTGTATCTGCAGCCATGTCCGTCCGCATAAGTGAACACCTTGTTTCCTATCTAAGTCTGACAGAATTTTGTCAATGGCCATGACCTAGAGGTTGGGTATGGGCCGAATGGGCCTGCTCTGGATACGTTCAAGGGTCTTCAGCACCAATAATGTGGGAGTAAAAGGTGTGGCTGTTCATATCCCTCCACGAACTTATGGCCTCTCTACAAAGCTTGTGAATAATTTCAACTGGAATAAGGTCTCAACGAGCTTCGGTAGGATGTATCTCTGTTAAACACTTTAAAATCTTATCAAAGTGGTTTCATTAAGCCCAAGTTACTTATAGACAACAAAGCTATTATTGACCCAAGAAACCCTATTCTAAATTTAATGTCATTCTATAGAGTAAATAGCGGTGCCAATGTGGCACACGTTGGTGCCAAAGTCTAGAGGCACCAGTGAGGCAAGTGAGGAAGTGAGGCGCCCTTTAGGTTTCATACTTTAGCGAGACCTGTCCATATACCCTCTGTTCAGAGAGTTTACAGGGTTCCTTTGTCAAAATTCTACTAAACCAGACCTAAAAATACTCAATGGAGTTTCGTCCATCGAAAAGTTTATGAAGGTATGACGCAAATAGGAGATAAGGACTTTCTGATCGACATATACATAATATACCAAATACCGGAAGTGGTTGCGAGAAAAGTTCTGTTAACTTTTCAAAAATTATGCACGTTAAATACTTGAACAAGTTTTGTAAGAAAGATTTTCTATTCCCTTCGCTTTAAGATCAACAACTGATTATCCGTGATAATTTTAGCCCCACCCTGGATAAAAAAATCATGTCCGATTCCACCCACTAAACCATTTTAATAAATAAAATACAACGAACCAGTAAAAATCAATTTAAGGAAGAGCCACATTTCAATCATCTTGCAGTATAAACAAACCGTAAACCGCATACAATCTGATCGCAAAGAGGAGAAATCTAATCAAAAGTGTGGGTTTGATTAAGTTGCTCTTGCTCAATATCATCTCTGATTACACCGCGTCATTCATTTCCACTGAAATTTGAATTTTCGTTTGGAATTCGTAGAAAAATTTGTTTTATACTCTTCTCTCAGATTTTATGGTTTGATTAAAACCCACGCGCTTCCAAATTTCTTTCGTTATTTCCATTGACAAACAAATGCGGCTTCGCTACTGTTTTGGGTCATTGTGCTCTTTATGCAGCGCACCTACATAGTCATTATTATGCGAAGGAATAGAGAAGACGTCTAATCCTTTTCAACAACAACAAGAAAAAAAAAAACAAAAAGAAGAAAATGCTACCGTATACGAAAGTGTTCTTGAAATAGATTGGTCGTGCGAGTTAAGTACCCTCAAGGGTGTAATTTTCGAAGATGCTTTGTCTGGATTTGAAGACACAGCGTTTTTCAGTGTGAGTGCATTGATTTTTTTGTTCCTTTTTGGTGTATCGTCTTTGATTGATGGCCGAAAAAAAGGAAAAAAGCCATTTTTCATTTATCTTTACCTTGTTGGGTGGGTATGAGAGGCGAGCTACATTATATAGTGAGTGGAGATGAAATGAACTGTTCAAAGGGTGAAAGACACAGAGATGAGTGTGGTTAGGCTGGTTACACAGTTTTTGTTTTTCCCCCAGATGCAGAGAGTGTTGCAATGTAGAAAGGTAGGACGGAGCTAAGGGAACAAGGAAATTGGAAGCTAATGCAGTTTTGTTTACTAATTAAAGTGTTCAACCACAAAAGTGCGTGTACAACAGATTTACAGACAAATGTTTATTTTTGACTGATTGAATTCGGATAAATCCGTAAACTCACCGGATAAATAATATAAAGAAGTTGAAAAGATTCAACTTTTTTGACAGCTTGTTTACTTATCCGAGTGATTTAGTAAAACAGATCTAGTAAAAATATGCAATCGAGAACTTCCAATAAATGGATTTATGTGAAATCCTTTTATCCGGCTGCCATTGACAGTGCGGATAGTTAAAAAAAGAGATAAATTTAGAAGTTCCCTTTCACTTACCAATTTCGACAACAGTAAGATGATTTTTTTTATGGTACAGTTTTATGGTAAAGTACGCTTTATTCCTTTATCCGTTTTTAGTTTATTCTTCATAAATTCAAAGAAAGGACTTTTCGTGTAATTTAAGGACCGCCAAAGCCCAAAGTCACTAGAAAACCATTTTCTCCTAAACTATCAAGTGACTCGGATTGGGTGGAGATTAGTTTTCGTTTATCCGATTTAAGTAAACTCATCGGATAAAAGAACTGAAGTGAAACAGACTCGAATAAGGCATTAATATACGATTTTTACTATCTACTGACTTGTCCGAGTTGGGTACTAAACCAAATCGAATAGAAACAACATAAAATTTTACGCCAATGACCCACGAAATGGATTTTTGTTTGGATACATACAAGGCATGCGAAAACTCATATTTTCCCTAGGCAAGAGCGTTTGCTGATCATGTCTATATCACTTTGGATAAGAACATCGCAAAGACTACTCATAGGCGCAATGGCTTGGAATACTAAGCGAGAAAAACACGAACAAGTTTCTAAGTTTTTATTCCACTGCTCCACCTCTTGCGAACGTCTTACAAACTTTCGAGAGTATAACTGCCATGAAAGAGCTTCTCTTTGGCCGGTTGGACTCGGCATGAAATTGTAGATCCCTTCAATTCGTCCTAAAAATGAAAAACTCACACACAACGAAGGGTTTTGAGCAGCTGGGTCTAGAGTCCCTACAGACTTGTTGCGACAACTATTTGTTTTTTAAAGACTAGTCGTTGCATGCAAGAAGAGCACAAGGTAGCTTATCCGTTTATAACTTCCTTTATAAATAAAACTAAATGAAATACACTTGGATAGGCAATAAATATGGTTCTACATCACTCGGATAAACGAATCAACTGCAAAATGATCAAAACATTGGATTGGGTTGTCCAAATGGTGTGACATTACAGATGATCCCTTTATCTGAACAAAATCGATTACAAAACTGACTGACGACATCGAATCATGTGGTATTCCGCCTATAGGACAGAAACAGTTTTCGGATAAATGGACTTTCACCTTTATTCAAGCAGTGTAATTGCGCTAATTCCCATCCCATCCTCAAGTTTTGAACGCCTCCGAATTTAACTTTCGTTTATCTGCCTTAAGAAAGCTCCCCGGATAATTGAAACAAAGTGAAATACCCTCGGATAAGCAACGAATTAGCTATTTTAATAGTTTATTTGTTTATCCGTGTGATGCAGAAGCCTTAATTTCGTAGATTAAATTGAGTTTTGAGTTCTAATATTCCTATTTCCCTTATCCGCCTGTAGTGGTTACCTCGGATAAATGATTACCAACTCGAAAATCTTCTATAAAAAGTAAGTTCGCTTACTTTTTCTCAATAATGAAATTTCTGCGACCAGGGCACTCATTCCGTAATTCAGACGATTATCGTCGAAACGATAGACCTCCAAAAGTAGCAACTGAGAGCCAAAATTGCGAGCTTGAGACCTTAATCCAATTCATTTCCACAAATGTAATGAAAGCTGACGATAGTAAAACAAATTCGGGCGGAATATAACATCTAATGGTCATCAAAGTTTTAAAAACGATATCGTTCCAACGATTATTGTTATACGGAATCTGCTCCCAGAAAAATCCGATTGAGTGAGCAGCTGTTTTAAACCTTGAAAAACTAATCCTTCTCCCGATTGAAACGTATTATACTGTCGCACATTTTCGCATTGTCCTATTTGTATGGCTTTAATGGCAACCAAGTAACTAGACGTCCATTTCACTTACAACTAAGGCCAACTGAGAGGAAAGAAGCGCTACAACTTTTTATTTATTTAGCAAAGATTTACAAAGTCGTCCGCATTAATCTTAAACACACCCTCCGTCTGCGTTCTCGCACACATGCAATCATCCCCGGATAATCCCATTCATAAAACAAAATGATCCAAGCGCACAGATTAAACTACCCACGTACTTTCAGCACGCATTTCCATTTCCATTTCCATTCCTCCATCCGAAACGATACTTTATTCGAAATTAGTTGACAAGTCACCACCACGTCACGTACACCGTACCGTACACACATCTTTCTCTTTCATTTCGTTTCGAATTACAACTGCCGTCGATTGGTTTGGTGTCTCCCAATCGGAGGAGAAAAAAAACAACGAAACAAATTTATACAGTTCAGAGATCACAAATTCACAAACAGTGATCCTCGTTTTGTCATCCAATTAAGTATCTCAAAGGCACTCATCTGACTGACATTTCCAAGCAGCCGACTGCAAGCAAAGTCGACTACGAATGAGCCATTTAACGTGATCGCATAAATTCCAAACGAAACGCGCAAGTGTTTTACACATTTACCCGTCGCAGAGTACGAGTGTCGTCTATCTATCTATCTATAGCGGGGACAGGCGCGCTCCCGCTTTTCTTTATAACATGTGTCATCAATGAAGTGTCTTCCATAATTCATATAAGTTAATGGCTGGCCAACTATACCGAGCGAGGGGCGACTCAATCTTGTAAAATACAACAATTTATTGTTTCAATTTGTAAAGTGGACGTTGTTGTATGCGCTGGGACGCTGGGACGCGCTTTACTCGTACCTCCCCCAAAACAGGACGACTAAATTTAAATATTCGTACAGTGTACTTAGTGAATTTACAACTCCATTGACCTCACACACTATATACACCTATAGTGCACGCAAAAACATCGAGCATGGATACGACCGACGACGACGGCGGCGTATTCCTGTAAAACCCATGTCTGACTCTGTTTAATGCGGGAACACTGAGCGGAATACATAAGCGAAAGAGAGTAGCTAATGCCATTACGAGCCAAACGAATAATGCTCAGGGATTCGTTTTGTTTCCTTTGCACACAGCACGAGCAGGCTGCTATCGAAACGAGACCAGGAATGCGGGCCCGATATGAAACGAAACCAAAAATGATTTCCCCAGCCCTGGGAATTATGCGACTGGGTGTTGTAGTAGCGGCGCATTTAAGTTAATGTATTGTGTGCGTTCCGCTATAAATAATTTCCAATTTATATTCGTTGGCATCAAATAAAAATAGATTTCGATCGCCCACTGGGCACTACAACTGTATGACTAGGAAACACGTTTCGTTCGCCTTAATTGTTAAGTTTAGAAGTAGGTATACCCCCCTCAACGTATTGGCAAAGGTTCAGTGGCCTCTTCCCGCATTTGCACATTTGCGAAATGCCAACGCTTTCCCTTTTTTGTTTGTGCTAAAGCCACTTACGCTGAGCAGACGTTCATTTTCGCAATCGCTATCTGTGGGTACGCGCGTCCTACTTCTTAAGGAAGAATGCCGGTGATGTGACACGGCATTTCACATGTACACATGACCGCCCATTCTGCTTATATAGAGTTTCAGGTTAAGCCTGGCGACGCACAAAGCCTGCATGTAAGCGAGGGAACATTCATTCGCACATAATGGGGCAGATTAAAGTGTAACCTCTTTATCGGGTTTGGCGACTGTTATCTCTGGAATTAAGTTGCGCGAGAACAAACAAACGAACTGCAAAATAAAAACGAGACAACGTCTATGGATTGTGCATGTAGACTAAGCCCCTGCTCCGCGTCGCATGCCATTATTATTATTATTCAATGTTTTGCAAAGTTAATTGCGTTTTGGAATTTGTTACCCGTTTTGACAGGGTGCCGTCGCCTATCTGGAGGGACAGAGAGTCATACATAGCACTTGACCCTTTTGCCACTAATTGCAACTCAATGTACATGCAAGCGACTACGATTAATTAATCTTCCCTCTGCCTCTTTGCGGGGAAAATTGCTTTTAAAGTGCTTACACTTTGGGGATGGCGTGGCGTAATTGCGCATATTGTGAGGAACGCTTTTAACCTCTTTTTCTGTTGGTTTAAAGGGAACATCTGTTGTAAGGTAAGGCCTCTGACACCATTAGCATCGACTGGAATGTGAGCGAGGAAACGAATGCGTTATTGATTTCTCTTATCCGGTTTGGATAAGACGGCAGCAGCGAAGATGGCTTTCATCGCTCATCCGGATAACTAACGAAAGTGTAAGGTATAGGAAGGCAAAATTTCAGGAATTGCCATGATGGTTTGTAATTTAAAATAAAAATATTTTTCATCGCTTATCCGAGAGGTTTTTTAAGGTAAAAGTTTGAATTCGAATATTCCACGGGTTTATCCGAAAAGTTTTTGGCCAAAAAAGGCTAAGTCTGCAAGGTCATACAAAATCGATTTTAATTCGTTTATCCTGGGTGCTTTTGCGACACTTAAATAAGGCAGCAGAAGCAAAAAAGCTCATTTGGATACTTTGACCGCTTTTCCGGATAATGGAAGTAAATTGAGTATAGAAAAACAAAATTCGTATTTGATGACCTAAAAAGGTTGTAAAAAAAAGTTCAATCGCTTATCCGAGGACATATATTTTGCTATATCCGTGAATGTGGATGAGTCAGTAATGTGATACTAGAAAAAGAAGGAGGAAGGAAGGAAAGATGCGTCCGTAAACTTGAGAAATTCTTCGCTTATCCTGAGTAGTTTGGCAACGAAAAGTAATTTCGTTTGGTTACTTATTGGTGTTAAGTAACCAAAAACACTTATTCCGATTGTTACAAACCAACAGTAGCAGAAAAAGGATCGATCTGTGAAATTGAGAATGCTTTTGCAAGGTAGTTTATGAACAAACCCGTGGCATCGTTGAAGTCTAATACTTGGCGCGGTTAACGAACGATATTCTACTTCCAAAGGGACACTGTCTTAAAATTTTAACCTTATACGTTGGCTCTTTGTAAATTTTGATGCTTTATTAAGTTATCCAGAAGATTTATAAATATTTATACAAAAACGAGCAAGACCCTACAAAAAATAGCACTTCTCGAGATGATAGAGGAAAGACATAGTTACAGGAATTGATCTTGAAATTTAATGAGCGTTCGACTATTATAATCGAAAAACAAGTGAAAATTGGCTACATCTGTAAAATTGGATAATATATTCGCTTATCCGAAAAGTTTGTGGGTTCAACATAAATACAAAAATTAACACGATAGTCGAATTTTGTGTTTTTTAACTTATCCGGTTTATAAACGAAAAAGGTGCATATTTCGACTCGCTTGTCCAAGTAGATTAAACACTCTTACTTATAACTAAAGAACACTCCCTTTCCAATATTTAAATATTTAAACGTTACATATACCTATACAAATATTTAAACAAATCTGCAGTCATTATTTAAAAGGTATCCGAACCTAAGGTTGAATTATACCGCATCCGTCATCGAGTACCACGTGAGTGTTTTTTTTATTTATTTGCATTTGGAATTCACAAAATTCAGTGAAGTATTGGATGCGGTAATTCGACCTCTTGTAAACTTATACGATAAAAGAAAAGCTGACAAATTCATGAATATATTCTCATAATTTGAGTATAAAATTTGGCAAGAAATAAGGCACATTTGTGCTGATTAGCGAGGCACTAAATTGCACTCATTCGGAAGTGAATAAACCTCCGGATAAACTAGAAATGAACTAGGATAAACCAATAAAGCGTTGTAGTAGTGATTGAAAATAAGGCAACAATGATGGATAACGGTTTTTCCGTCTTGTCCGAGTTAGGCAAAGTTTTTGGATAAATATAATTTTATGTGCGGATACCAGAAGTCAAAAAAACTGACTCTTTTACAACTTTTTCGGTTAAATAAAAGGACGGATGGGCTAACAACCATCGCTCATGTAGGCGACAAAAAAAATCGACAATTTTAGCTCTGCTTCAAAGTCAACTTATCCTCGTTCTTTCTTGCATTTAAATGTCTCATTGTTTGCACATTTACACAAGTGTTGATGCGCCACTTATCTTCCAACGACTTCTAAGCAAAATTTGTCAACACATTCCCTAAAGTTTTGTTCAGCTAATAAATTATATCGTTTATTTAACACCTCTTGCGTCTTCACCAGATGTAATATGCCCGCATCTGGTCAGTACATTGGCACAAATGGCACTCTGCCAATAGCGATTACAAAAGGACCCAACCATGCCAGGAAGCGATTAAAGAAAATCTGTAAGCACTGCTTCAAGTTACACAGCAGCACATATACTAGAGGTGAATGCAAAACTCATACGCAGAACATTTATTACAAAACCACTTAAAATACTTCTTCAGTATGACCTCAGATATGCAGAGTGAATCATTCACATAAAGAAATCCGAACAAGATGCAACGCCACAAGGAATTTTCTCCATCGATATTTACTTATGTGTACTACTCAGAAGTACGAGTCGAAGTCGCATCATTAGGCAAGTTGTGGAGAGAATGTATACACGTAGATGGCGTAGTGATTAATCGCCATACGTGTTCTACAACAGGAACATCAACAGAAACATGTTCGAGTCCTAGAGTGCAATCTTTCAGAGTGCGCCACTATGAAGTGTAATGATCAACTGTATTGTATATACCTTGAAGCTATGACTTTAGGGAATTTTTGGTTAAGTAAAACTACAATCGCTTGCTTCCAGATAGGTGATACGGACCAGATCTGTGACATATCCTTAAGTGTCCTTTAAAAGTGCGATTTATATACTGAAATTTAAAAGTTCAATGATCGAACAGCTTAGTCTTCAAAATTTGCGCAGAGAATTGAACTGGAAAGTGATTTATCTTATCAAGCATTTGACTCGGATAAGACATAAATAGCAAGAGCTGCTACAAGTTCCCCTAAAACAATCAGTTTTATTTTGTATGTAATAACAGCAATTATCGGATTATCCGCGGTGAGCTAAATAAGCTATTCGGATACAAAATTCCACCATTTGTCTTACAAAACAACAAATATTTGTGTTAAAAAAAGGACAACGGCACCTATAACATCAAACTGGAGGCTTCTTGGAGCGCTGCTGGCACGTTATACAAGTCACAAAATATAGGAGCGTTCCACTTTCTACGGCGCGCTTGACAGCACAACTTACACTGGCTACGGTAAATTAATTCTTTGCTAGGAAATATATTTTTTTCGACAACACAACTTGCACGAAATTAGGTAAATTATTTGACTCTTTGACTGTTTGACTATCATGTGGTTGAGATGCAACACAAACCTGTATCCCCAAGTTTTGTTATCATAGTGGTTTCTGAAACAGCACATGAGCAAACTCATACACGAATTCTCAGTATACAAAGCTTCTCAATTCAGCACCGCAAAATTGTAGCTGTTTTCACTCGTGGATAAAATAAGATCCAAAATTGGAACGGCTGCAAGTAGCTATGCCTAAAGACATTTACGGAATCAACGTGAGTCTGTTGCGGGCAAAATTTGTGTGTTGATGGAGGAAAGTTAGACGATCCACTCTTGGGATAAGTTGGATGCCAGTTCGTCCGACATTGCTTTGAGTACAGAGTACGCATTGCGTGTCACAAACTCTGCACAAACGACAAAAGCCGATCTTAAGTCAGTCAGTTTCGACAAATAATTTGTTCGGGCAAATGGCCCAAACCGGATAACCTTTTGCAAAGGTAGTTAAAAAACGTCTATCTTTTTCTGCTACCTACTGATAATTTGTCGGTTTAGATTGGTTATCTATTCAAGAATTGTTATCCGATCTGATATGAAGCATTGTGAACTGGTGGGTCTTTTGGGATAAAAAGTGGCTCAACTTCCATGCAACAAACACATTTAATATACTACTGATCTTGGTACAAAAAAATAGTAAAACCCTTTGTCCTGAACAGTGATCAATATACCCGAGCGAGGCTCATTGCAAAATTTTAACGAAATTCCTTAACGAAACATAAGTTCAATGAGCACAAACATTTAAAGCAGGACAACCATTTCTTCTGACAAAAGCTGGAGTTTTGTCTAGTCTATTATCTGGGATAGCCGCTCGTACGCTTTTGGAAGTAAGAGAGACAGCGCAATTGGCCCTAAAATTAAAACTTGCCATTAAAACTTGAACCTTTTGAAGCTGTCGTTTGCAGTTTTTAAAAATTACAAAATAATTCTTCGGACCGAGTGCCCCATATCTCGCAAGCAGTCTTTAGAAGCATTCTGCTTACAATTTTGCCTTTGCGGGAATAATTTTCCGGGAGCTATTGCTGATATATTTCTCAAACTTCAAGATACCTTCAAGAGTAAGCCTTCGCTCTTAACTTAGACCTTCAATGGGCCCGTCGAAGACTTATTCTGTTTGTTTGATTTTTGTGTTCCCTCCTTTAACAAACTTCATAAAGTATGTAACCAAATTCAAAAGTGTCGAGTAATATAAGATCTTCTAGCAATCATTTAAACACATCACACTTGTGCGCTCATTTTTTTAAATTCGGAGAGCTCTGTAGAAGGAAGTATGGAGACAGTTTTAATATTGTCAAGAACTATGTAAGAACCAGCAGTTTGAAACCAAGATTAAACAATATCAGTGCAGGATAAAGCAACAAAATAAACAAAGAAAAAGTAGCCACGACTGCTTCCACAGTTTCTTTAAAAATACGACCTTTGATCAATCTTGTGTGGAACTTGGATCTAAGACAGCTTTACAAAACACTGAGAATATGACAAAAACTCGTTCAGAGCCTCCGAATTTTTCTCAAATTTTTGTTGATGGAAAAATGAACACTCGTTTCTGATCTATAATCGATCTGCTTAGAAATAAAGGGTTTTCCAATTTGAGGTGTTATTGTGAATGACCCGCTATTTCGGTAGCCGTCACTTTTGAAGCTTTTGTTCTTTGACATTTGACAAGTATAAACTACGCCATTACTAGAAATGGAACGATACACGCTTCAACAACGCATTGAAATTATTAAAATTCACTACAAAAATGGTGAAAATCTTGCAGTCACAGTTCGCAAAACTAAAAGCATTTTTTGGGCGTCGTGAAGCACCTTGTCGGACCGCAATACAGAAATTGGTGGAAAAATTCGAGCTGTTGGGACAAGTTAGTGATGTGAAGAATAAAACCCGTGCACGTCGCTCAAGAACAACTGAGAATATTGCTGCTGTAGCCCAAAGTGCTGAAGAAAACCCAGGTTTGTCCATTCCTCGTCGTTCTTTGGAATTGAGAGATGATTATTGATTTTTTATGGTCGGAGTTGGATGGTATTGATCTGGACAACGTTTACTTTCAACAAGACGGCGCTACGTGCCACACAAGCAACGAAACTATTGATCTTTTACGGGAAAAGTTTCCTGACCGTGTTATCTCTCGAAGAGGTGATCACAATTGGCCACCGAGATCTTGTGATTTAACACCTTGGGACTTCTTCCTTTGGGGTGAAAGATAAGGTCTACGCCAACAGCCAAGCGTCGATTCAAGACCTCAAAGATGGTTATGGAAAATTTCATGAAAAGGATATGGTCCTGTATGCAGTGGTTAGCGTGCTGAACTATTCAGATTCGATCTCCGGATAAAAGAAATTTCTTCTTTTTACATGCAAGTCTGACAGAAATCCGAGAATATCTATAACTGTTCTATGAAAGCTTCTCCATTCAGCCGTTTGAACTCGGCACAAAATTTTAGGCCCCTTGCAGTCGTCCCCAAAAAATAAACTCACATAAAGATATGATTGGGAGACGCTCATTCCATACGCACCCGTTGCATCCACTTTTTATTTTGTTAAGACCTTGAATCACCTGCATACAGAGTCTGGGAATGACCAGATAACTTTGACTACCCAAAACCAAAACCACTCACCAGACCACCAGTTCTTCTGGAAATACCCCATTGTGGTATTCCTTCAAAAAGAAAACAACTAGGTAGCAGTTATCAACGATTTATGTCAGACAAAACAACTCACGTTGCACCGCACTTGACCTGCGACTTGAATAGTAACCACAAGGAAATTCCACACTTGGGAAATAAAATGTTCCCACGTACATGCAGTCCTACAGTGGTCGGCTGTACACACTTTGGTATCATATGACTGAGGAGCACTCAGCACAATTTCTGTACATTTTTCCTCCTCCTTCAAGTGAAATGAAAATCAAGGGACGTGCCAACAAATGTGTATAATGCTTCTAAAAAATACAATTATTTTGTCAAAGTACTTCCAAGGCGAGGAGGTTATCGTTTCGAACTTCGTACTGTTCCCTCAATTTAATTTTTACTGTAAATATGCACTTTAGCTTCACCTTTCCTTCCATAGGACCACAGGTGTACTCGTATATCCAAATCCAATTAACATTTCACAATGACGCCCTGGGAAAACAACGAGTTAATGGCATATCCGTCGTCGCTTACCGCCATTACCTCCAAGCGATTATAATTAATGCCAATTACAAGCTTTATTAAAAAGGGAATAGAAAAACCCAAAATCAAACAGAAACTTAAAAAAAAAAAAAAAAAACATTTCGCATAGTCAATCAGTTTTCTAGGAAAATATTAAACGGGAAACAAAATCAACAATGCAAAGAGTGTCACAGATAGAGCTTCAATTGATTAACCCGTGGTAGCCGGAGTCGCCGACCGAATGCCAAAGCATTCATTCGTCATAAGAAAAACATTATTTGTCATCGGATGTATTTTTAATTCTCTCGTTTCCATGGCGTCGGTATTTTTATTCTCTGTTGTATGTTGTATCAGTATGAATGGAATTTTTAGCATTTTATTGTGTACAGTGAAGAGTGGATCGGTTTTTTTTTTTTGCTTTTTTGTATAATTATTTGATTTGGATAGTTGGTATACATGCTTTGGTAACTTTCGGATAAGTGAACTTTGTACGAGATCCGGGTGGACAAATGATTTGCGATCCGTAACCAGTTTTGGTGGCTTCCGGATAAAAGTTTGTTTTGCTAAACTTGAATGGACATCGTTCTAGCTAATTGCTGGAGCTGAACAAGATTAATTATGTGCGGTGTGGGGTATACATACGGGTTTCACTCAATTGAGATTTTGAATAACTGCTAAAATTCGCACATATTTGTTTCTTCAATAGGACGCTAATGCGAGAATTGTGTTGAGTAGAATACAGGCGTGGGAAGTGATGGAAGAGTGACCTTCAAAGCTACGAACTTCGAATGTTTATGCTAAACCAAACGTTTTGGTTATCAGTTTAGTTTGAATTGTTAAATGAAACCGGCCAAGTTGTTGATTATACCAAATGATTAAATTCATCTATCTTATTAAGACATAGCCGAGGATAGAAGTTTTTATCCTGTATTCTGGATATCATTGTCAAGGATAAAATCACTTATCCGAGGCTTTTAAAGTAGGTGCCATTTGGATCACGAAAATTATAATTAAGAACGCTCATT
The DNA here is from genome assembly GCA_948293265.1 of Cheilosia impressa. Lineage (NCBI taxonomy): Eukaryota > Metazoa > Arthropoda > Insecta > Diptera > Syrphidae > Cheilosia > Cheilosia impressa. The sequence goes on from OX411883.1 coordinate 41,892,304, forward strand.
GAATTTGCGTTTGATTCACTTTATCCGCCTTGTACACTAAGTCCGTGCAAGTGATATTTATAGGGGATAACCCGTAAGCTAACTTGTGTGTTTTGGATTCTACTCGGATAAGAAATGAAAAAACAATTTCGCCAAAATAATCTCATTTTCGTAGTATTAATAAATTGAATGAAAACTAATTCACAACTACACTAAGCGTTGTTTAGGACTCAGGTGCATGTACGCTTGGATAAGAGAATATATGTGGCCTTAGTCTATTGGCAGACAAAACGGAGATAGTCCTCTTGACTAGGAAAAATATTACGACGATTGTCAAGATTCAGGTAGGCTCTGAGCTCTGGAGTCATAACCAGCCAGTACCTACCTTAAAACATCCTCAGATTACAAGCGCCCTTTCTGGTAGCACATAAGTCTGCATCTTAGCGAGGTCATTTTATCATGAACAAATAGGTGGGCCAGCGGCAAACAAAAGAAGACTGATCATGCCGACCGCATAATGCCAGTCTCCTGCATGATTGTGAGATATGGACCGATGCGCTCACACAGGAGAAGTACAGAAAGAAGAGGTTCGCAGTACAGAGACAAAGGGCCCTCAGAAAAGCAAGCTACGAAAATTGTCGGAATCAGACGTTCATCCCTCCTTCTTCTAGCGACAGAGAGGAAGTACGCCGAGAAGAAGACAGCATAAGTGGAAATGGCCACTGCAGAGCCAAAGGAGCTTAGCAAACAAGAGTGTGGCAAAGACAATGGAGTTGCGAAACTCTACATGGGAAACAGCAGGGAAAGCTGCAAATATGGCAAATCTTCAGAGTGTGATGTTTACCACGGCTTTGTCGTCTTAAGCAGATGGACAGCAGTGGTAAAGGGAGAGAAAGACTCATAAGACTTGTAAAAGCCTTAGAGCAATATAGTTTCCGCCTTAGGCCACAGAATCCCAAGACGAAGTCCTCATACGGACTTAAAACTTGAACCAACTTGATGTTAAGCAAAGGGCAGTTGAGAGTGCAATCAATGGCAGGTGACTTCTTTAAACGTTCTTACTTCTAACTTACTTTTGAATCGGTCTAGGGGCATTTACGAGTCCCGGATAAAAGATATGAGACTTCAGGGAGCTATCCGATTTGAAATTGTAGTTAGAAAGGTACATCTTTGGTTAGTCTTTTTATTTAAATTCTGAACCAACGTTGGACAATTTGGATAAGCGCTTAAACATCCAACATGTCGATTAAGTCGAATTTGTCAGTCACGGATAACAAGTAGGTAGGTATAAACAGCTAAACTTATCCGTGGTTGCGCTAGTCTATTTTATTTTGTGAAAACATTGGATGATTGGAATACGGGATATTACTCCTTACTAATCGATTTTGCGCACTTATAAGTCACGGATAACAACTATAAATCCGTAGAATGTTATCCAATTTAAAATTAAGGAAAGAAACACTTATCCGGGAATCCCCCAACGTATTAAAATCGTTACCAATGTTGAGTGAATTAAAAAAGCGATCTTTCTTCTTACAAACCACTTTAGGCAAGTTTCCAAGGTTCGGATAATGGATTGGCCATGGAGAATGTTGTCTCAATTGGTATTAAGAACGGAAGCACTTATCCATGGTCGCGTTTCTCTATAAAACAAGTAGCAACGAACATCTTTGCCCGCAATATATATTATCCGGTACGATCTGCAACTGTACTTGCCATTGAAGGTGAAAAATTAAGGCAATGGAAAAGAGTTGGGCTCAATACCAACGTATTGGAGAAACATTATTGTATGCAATTATCGCAGATTGATTACTTTTGCGGGCACAATTTCAAATTGTGATAGACTTTACCTGACGATTTAGAGTCGTCGATCGTTGATCCACTTAAGCACTCTACACCCTCTTATTGGATAAGCAGGACATTGCAAAATTAATGAATCAAAGTCCTTACTTATTCAAAGAGCCTTATGCTATGTTCCCACGAAACGAAACCGCGAGGTTTCGTAATATTTATCCAAACCTCTGAGGTTTCGCCATACATTTGTGAGGTTTCGAAACCTCGGGTTTTCAGCGAAACCTCTTTGAAACCCCTCTGAGTTCATCCGTCTGTGAGATGTTATCAAACTGAACAAGCCTACAGCGTGAACTTTGGTTTATTTTGTGTTCATTTATGGATGTCAAAATATTAAACGCCAAAACAATTGTGACAATCAAAAAAATAATAAAAGAAAAATAGAATCTAAATCAAAATCTGAATCAAAAAAAGAGGTAAGTAATAATTTTAAGGGAAATATTTATAAATGCTGCAGTTATTTCCTTAATTTGTTCAGAATTAATTTTTAGTATTTCCTCTTTTCAGCACAATTGCTTTGCGTCAGCAAACAGCTGTTTTGTCAGCCACTTCAAAATTTACTTTTGAAATCACTTCAACTCGGTGAGAACGACTTTCGAGGTTTCGGTAGAAGTTCATCGAAACCTCGCGATTTCAGTTTGGTGGGAACAAGGCATTACTAGTTTTTGTGTCAATGTTGAACTATCTACTGTCCAATCCGCCCTCCCAACCTTACTTATCCGAGTTGTTCTTCCAAACAGATTTAGTTTTTAGTTAGACGAACTAAGGACCATGTTTATCCGTTCCCCTGCATAACTATTTCGCACTCATCTGAGTCGAAAATTTCAAACGATTTATATCCAATTTGTTAAACATCAACTTATCCATCCAACCCTCACTGTACACAAACATCCCATTCGAACAAACCCTACTTTGACTTACAAAAACGTCACAGGTCGACTTGATTGACAGTTAATGATAAAACAAAATCAAGAATTTCAAATTTCATCAATACACTCTGTACACACAACAAGGTATTTTGCTGCGGCAGAAACAATTCGTCGCGTCGCGTCGTTGCCAATGTTGATGCTGTTGTAGTAGTTTTTATTTTGTGTAGCTTTGTTGTCGCGATATCACTGCTTGGAGCCACTTTTTTGCATTTTATTTATTTTTATGACTCTTTCTTGATGTTGTTGGCGTTTATTTTTTTTGTATTCCCGTGGTTCACTCGTAATTGAATGCAAAGAATTTTAAATCACTCTACACTCAGATACACGACACAGTATTAAATGGTAATTCTCAAATTCAAACACACACTCGAGAGAGAGAGGTATAAATGGTAATTTGCATTTGGTTTCTATTTTTTTCTTCAAATTGACACTCCACTCCTATTTATCTTTATCCGTGTACAAATGGGATCGTGTGTGCTGTGCTGACTGTTTGGTGCTGTGATGTTGTTAGCCCCAATGCAATTTTAATGAAGTGACTATACTCGTACAACTTTGTAGAAGACGAAGACACTGGCTATGGCAACAAAAAACGGTCACTCGACGACGCAATGCACTATCGAATTGCATGGGTAATTTTTTTGTTACTTTGGTATTCTTATTACACAAAGAGGTTTACACTTTACCGTTTGGCACATTACGTAAAAGGACAAATCGCACTCGAACTAGAACTAGACCAGCTATACTTCTAGATTGAACCGAACGCTACGAAAACACCCGAGAGAAAGAGATTAAATCCAACGACAGAAAGTTAAAAATTTTTCGAGCGTTTTTTTGCGATATTTTTTTTATTTTTTAATTATTTATTTTTACTATCAACAACGTTTGTGGTATTTGTGCGCGCGATAAGCGGATAATAATTTTTTGTATTTTATTGACCGCACGGCAGGAAATATTCTCTAGGCTAATGTGAACCTCCGCCACCGTCCGTTACGACACATTGCACACACAGTAGATTCCACTAGCTCAGACTAAACACTGACTGACTGAAGTGTGATGATTCTTTTTTGGCCAGACAACCAAGGAATATACACACAAGAGGAATGATAAAGTGGATATATTGCGGATAGATATTGCGCTCGGTGTGTGCCTCTGCACACAGTGTTTACGGACGGCGTTTTCGTTCCCACTACTTGTGGCTGTGGGTTGGTGTAGTTGTAGTATGGTAGTGTTTCTATTGTTGTGTCGGGGTGTCTGCTGACAAAAGAGCAAGAACGAGCGAGAATGCTGAAGACAATTTATTTTTATGACCTTCCCGCTTCCCCCTACTCATACTCAGTCAACACTGTCCTCGCCCTCTTCAGAATAATAACAGAATGAAGCTGAATAAAGAGCAGCAGTGGCAAACGCTGATTGGTAGAAGAGAGGAGGACAGAGAGAACTCAGACCGATCGATATGGGAAATAGACGGCCATGATGGGAGTTCCCTGGTCTAATGGATCTTGGCAGCGGCTACACTACACGTGGTGGCATGAGTGCGGTGTGCGGGTAATAAAATTACAAAATCATCTCATGGGGGGAATATACTGTTTTGTAATTTCATGCACAAGAGTAACAAGAGGACGTAATTTTTGGTTCAAGATGAAATTGGATTTCGTTAGCACGTTTCAAGGTTAAGACAAAGAACAACCGCAATATTTTTTGGGTGGCAATTTGTGTAAATCGATTTATTTGGGCCAGTGGGAAAACTTGATTTGAAACTGGTGTATGGGTAATGGGTATAGAATAGTTGATGGGGGCCTACTGTTTAGCATTGATTAGGTGACACAAAGGGTCATATATATTTATGACCGTTACAACGGTAATTTACTTCAAAAATCATATCGCAGGAAGTACTAGATCAGACTGCATGTCAAGTGATCCGACAGTTCTCGCTATTGAAATTAGATCATGGATTTACTACTGTGTGTGCAAAATTGGCATGCAGTGTAATCTTACCTTAGCCGGTTTGAATGTCATGTTGGCAATAAAAAAAGATGATAAACGCGGCCTTCCTGGGAATTAACGATAACAGCGTATGCAGGTAAACATGATTTTGACTATGTACGAATTTTCGCTAATAACAAGAAGTGTATCAAGGGAGTTTTTTCAGGCGCTGATGAAGGCGACCGCTCGGGGCCGAATAAAAAAACAAACAGCGTCAGTGGAATCGGTTAACAAATTCGTTGCACGGGACAGAAGTGTACAGCGATGAGCTCTGGAGTAGATATGAGATTGTGATTCCTTTGCTTACACATTTATAAAAGAAGTGGGATGCACTGTGACTTTAAGATATATTACCAAGCCAAGTCGGAGTGTCAGAAGACATAAAATAAATACTTTGCTGAGGACTCTGCGGAGAGAAGTTGGAGTCGACAAAAGACATGATCCATGAATGCTGGGACGAAAAAGACAGAGTGTACTCCATATGAAAAGAACATGGAAACAGCCTCATCACCTACCTCTGTAAAATTAAACTACTTTACTGTTAAACAGCTCATTTTACTAAATAAAAATAAATAAATCAATCAATCACAAAATATGTAAGAAGATATTTTCGACGCAGTTTACAAGAACGGCCTTTGGGAAGTTAAACAAAAGGAAATTGCGCTGGATCACCATCGATTAATAGAGACGCGACTGTCTCAGGCTACTGTTGATGTTTGAAGATTCCATGGCAAAACAGAAATGTTCAAACTTGATAAAACATCGACTGACTGTAAAGCGTCTTCCAATAATGCCAATTACCTGGCTTTCATTCGTGATGAGTGCAAACAATCAGCCTATCGACTCGCAACCCTGGATGTGTTGTGGAAAATGTTTACTCAGTTTATATCCCAGCGACATTCGAAACACAAAATTATTTGTTATAACTGAATTGCAAGACATTTAGGATCTGAAAAAATAAACCGCAGCTTGGCCCTCTATTGCATGAGGAGCATAAAGGAGCTGTCCGCCTAGGAGAGCTGTCCGCTTACTAGAGCTGTACTTAATAAGCGATTTATGAAAAGAGACCCGATAATGATGGTCCGATTCGAATATTTCTCGAAATAATAATGACAGAGTTCACTGTATGCATCTACTTTTGTTGAATCACAGGAAAAAGAAATGACGAAGATCTCTGAGGATATCAGCACATGGCGGAAGAAGCAAGGTTGAGTACCTATAATCCATGAAGACCTAAGTAAAACAACGTATTGTAGATACAACATGACAAGTCCAACTTCATCAATGTTCTATCTACAGATGCATTGAAAGCAACTATGCAACAGCAAGTTTGTTTGCAGAAAGGGTAAGGCACAGACAACACCTGATATTACCCGAAAAGGTGATGACAAAAACGACCGCAAAAAAGCTACAAACATTAGAAAAGGCATTCGATTAGAGGCAGCATATACGTTATTTTATTAGGGAGGTGTATACAGTATACCCGATAAACTTAAACTCAAAATCAACTCCGAAACAAACTGAATCGCTGAGTCTGCTTAAAGCATGACAACATAAAAGTTATATTGACTGTCTGCTCCTATTTGACGGTAGGGGCGTGTCTACCCTTTTTAGATGAAGTAAAATCTCACTTCAGGCAATAGATATACCACTGACACTTACGAATTGCCCTTTCGCAACAAGCATAGACTTTCGTTTCGGCATTTGTCAATTGGAAATCGTCCTCGTAATTACTTAAATACGAAGCAACACGAGAAATGAGGATATTACTTTCATTATTGCTTGCCATTACTTTTATTACCTAAATTGATCAAAAGCCAGGAAACAAACAATAGCACGTCTGGTGTCAAAACAGAACAATACGCAGCCCACATCGTTGAGTTTTCCTTTTCCTCGTCTTGTCTACGACTAACTACTCGGAACCCTCGACAACTAGTAATGAGCCAAATGAGGCAAAAGTTCCAACTGGGTAGCCATATGCGTATACGAACCAGAAGTAAACGCAGCTGTAAGTCACGCAATCCCCTGGGACATTAACTCACGTTTTTCTTTTCGAAAATAGCTGCAGGACACTTGATATTGATTTTGGACATTGACAGCAGCAATGGTTGTAATTAGAAACATTTGGTGCGTTGATTTTATTATTTTGTTAGAGCCAATTGTGAGTTCTAATAGGTCAATGGCTTTAAGGACATTTAAAGAGGAAAATTTAGTTACAAAAACCAATATGTTTGTGGGCAAATTTGGATTTCAATGTTTCTGTTTATACTAGATATATGGGAGTTCTTAGGGAACTACCCGAAGTCTTTATTGATGCTGGAAAGATGTGATCAGCATAATGGACACAGTGACTCAGAGGTGAGCGTGTCGGAAACACGTTTTAGAATGAATGTTGAATGGGGCCCAAGCGTTCCTCGCAGCGCTTTCAAATTATATATCGAGAAGAGTTGAATACTCCAAAATTTGAGGTCGTATATTGGCAATAACGCGGCGAATTGTCCTCCTACAATCTTGGAGGCGAATTGACGGGTCCGCAACGTAAAACTATGCGGTTACCAAGCGTTTCCTTCAATATATCGATTGTGGCACGAGCTGTGTGACATCTTGCGCCGAAACCACAGCTCCTGCAAGTCATGGTTGTTCAATTGATGAAAAAGTTAGTAATCATGGCTAAATAGCGGTCCAATTCCTGTGCACGATGGCGGATAGATTGATTCGGGTCTTCCTCTACGCTACGCTCAACAGCAGCAATGACTTCTTCTGTACGCACTGTACGACGTCTCTGTGAATGCGTATTATCATTTAGAGTAAACATGGTGCGAAAACGTTCAATCAATTCCATCATTCGAATTAATTGCTCTGATGGACGATTATGTTGACCGTTAAATGGACGTAGTGCGAGATACGTATTTCGGACAGAAACATGATTTTCAAAATAAATTTGCACAATTTGGAAGCGTTGTTCAGGCGTCAGTCTATTCATGCTGAAATGCCAAACCAAACTAAAAATAAATCACTTGACAGCTGTTTAAATATGATTTCGGGCATGTGGCCGCCGCGGCTGGTTCGCATAAAGCCAAGTCTAGAGGTCCAGTTTTCAACCACTTTTTCGAGCATTTGCGGCTGTATGTCGGCAATAACGCCACGAATGTTGGCTTCCAAGTCCCCTAACGTCTCTGGTTTGTTGGCGTAGGCGAGCGACTTCACATATCCCCAAAGAAAATAATCCAATGGTGTCAAATCACACGATCTTGGTGGCCAATTGACAGGTCCATTCCACGAAATTATGCGCTCATCGAATGTTTCCTTCAATAAATCGATTGTGACGTGCGCTGTGTGGCATGTAGCGCCGTCTTGTTGGAACCACATCTCATCCACATTCATGCCATCCAATTCGGGAACAAAATGGCCAATTGCTGTACACGGTGGCGAATCGATTCATTCGGGTCCTCTTCAACACTTTGCTCTACAGCGGCAATTGTTTCTTCGGTGCGCACTGTTCGACGTCTCTGCAGATGCGTATTATCACGTAGAGTAAACGTAGTGCGAAAAAGATCCATGGTTAACCGAATTAATTGCTCTGATGGACGATTATGTCGACCATAAAATGAACGGAGTTTGCGGTAAACATCGCGAACTGAACCATTATTTTCGAAATAAATTTGCACGATTTGCAAGCGTTGTTCACTTGTCAACCTGTTCATGATGAAATGGCAAACCAAACTGAACATAAATGACATTAGAGTTGCCAGATTTGACCACAAAATGACAGTTTTATCTCTATTCGAAAAACCAACCTCTAAAAAAAACACCCTTTACATCTACACACTACCTTAACAATGCTTTATGCGACGAAAAAACATTTTCCCCACTTAAGCACATTACAGACCTTGAACAAATTGTAAAAAGCTTCAAACTAAATTTTATTTGAGGCGCTTTAAGCAGTTCAAAACTAAATCTGTGATCAGTTGTAGCGTATGTTAGTCAATGTCCATCGACCATAGGGATTGTATAAAGTAATAGTATGCATCGTCAACACCTTTGGTATTTTTAATAGGTAGGTATCGCTCTTGGTTTTCAATCAAAGTCCATAGGTTTGCTTATCAATTTGCGGATAACCTAATTATATATTTTTTTGAAGTAGATCGTTTAATTATTCGATCTCAATCATTAGCAACTGAGTTTTGGTTTTGGTTAAGCAACTGGCTTCAATTTGGTCACCCACTATGCACTACTTCCTATTATCTCATTGTTCGTTCACCTATTCATAATTTGGACAGCAAAAGCAACCATTTATTCGAGTAGCACAATAACCTAACCACCCCCTCCCTTTTTCAATGACCACCAAAATGCCAAGGAAAACAACGGAATTCGACTCCAACTCTAAGCAAATAAAAGTGTAGACAACTAATTTAATTACCACTAGACTGCCACTATAACGACAACGGCCGACGACAGCAAACAAGCAGAATAATAACAAAAACAAAGAGAGGCGAGAAATCTCCATTAGCCCATTGTGTGACTCCAATGTACACGTCTACTACCTGCCTACCGGCCATAGTTTGGCGACTTTTACTACGTTCATTGCACTTCGCAACCGCATAGTGATAGTGATACTTAAGTGACACTCCAGTCCGTTGACCCAAAACTTAGTTTGGTTTCCCCCTTAAAAGGAGCGCCATTCTGACTACAGGATACACAAAGTTGATTGAAATTTCACCTTAAATCAAATGAACACTCAAGAAGCAGTTTACACATAACATAACTCACCACCATGCTGATTCGAAATGGTTGCCTTCGCTTTGGAACAAAAGAGCACGTACTCAAATTAGAGACGAAAATAGAGGACAAAGTGATTATGATTATGATTACGATGCTGTTTGGTTTGTTCGTGCTGGGGCAACTGTTTCTCTGGCTAACGGCGCCAAGCATAGTTGTGCAGCATGCTTTCATACGAGTAGTATTATCGAATTTAATATGTCATTGACCTACTGCGCTCTAAATTTAAACAAGAGGTAAACCTACTTAAGATGCGAACACACTCCCAATGGGAAGGTCATTTTGACAATGGATAAATGGAAATTGTTTGACTCACCTGAATTTCAAGTAAAAGTTCCTGCTTTCGCCTTTTTAATTCAATCAGCAGCTTCTGTTGTTCCGGAGTCAGTTCTGAAATATAACGAGAAAACAAACAAAATATGAAACACTGATGACGAAAAAAAAAACCGAACAAGTGGAGGAGTAGAATTCAACTAAACCCAAATCGCTGTCGGTCAACTATAGCAGCAGCTATTGTAGACGCACAGAAAAACTTTTTTAATTGAATAATGAGCGGAAGGTAACAATTCATTTTTTGGCCATCACACACAATAGTAATTGTAAACAACAGTTAATGCTTGATGACGAATCAATTTGTTAGGTTGGGTACATTTTGTTATTAGTTTCAATTGTTGTTCGGACTTTCACTCCGAGGAGCTTATATTGGGCGTTTCAGTGAATTTTTTTACAGCTTAGCTTGTATTTTAGTTAATGTTTAACTCATTAAATTCAATTTAATTGCACAAACACCGAATTTATTGGACATAAAGCGATTTCCAAGAATCTCACAAAACTAACCTGGGGTTGCAAATTCACCTCGGCCATTCGACTTTGCAATCGCACCATACGACCGATTATCCATTGTACTAATCATAGTTACTAACGAATTTTATTTACGCGCACACACAATTTTAATAGAACATATTTTATTTGATATTCTAAACAATAAACACACGAATAATAAAATTTATTTCTCTCTCTCTGTATACAAAACACTGCCCTAGACGGCCATTTTGGAATTCTTTCTATCGGAGAAAAATATAGGTGTCACTTTTCGAGTTCGAAATTCGATTATGTTTGCTTGGGCGATGTTGTTGTTTGGGTAACATTAAGGCGGTAGCAGAATCAGAAAAATAAGATTTTTTAAAACAAAAACGACTTTCAAGAAGAATAATATAAAAAAATGTCACTTCAACCAAATCCTTTTTCATTATGCTGATATGTTATAAACGTATTCCTAACACAATAAATGTAAATACTCAATTAAAGCTGTGGTATTTAAAAATATATTTTAATTGTATTGACAAATTTAATAAACAAATAGATACTTATTATTATAAAAAAAAAATATGAACGCCAAAAATGTATAAGCCTTGTTTAAAAAATAAATAGTAGTCTTAAATCAATGTACGGTCGATCTCATGTTATTGTTATAACTTGCCATGAACTGCAACTCTAAAAGAAGATAGTTAAATGAAAACTATTTCAATTAATCTTTTCTACCTGTATATGCAAGTTTGATTCGGGTTTCCATAATTCGACATCACTTTTATTTTGCAATATCTGTAACTATTTATATTACCCAAGTAAAACGTCTGTGCTCTTTGGTTCAAGGAGTTATTGTATTGGAACGATCCCAGAAGTATTTCCTCTTCTGCTTTTAATTCGTTTAGACCCTACTTAAAAATGTTAAGCATGTTAAATGTGCGCAAAAGTTTATTGGAATTTTCTTACATAAACAATGAAATCCTTGGGAGCATTTGATATATCCCCACTTAAGGATACTGATGCCGGTATATGTTCCACTGTGATAGATCGAATAGAAATCTGAAAATGCATGTCGACAGTCAACCTAAATAGATTTATTTTATTCTAGAAGAGGATAGCTACTGACACACACAAGTCAACGAATCAACTGCTTATTATAGCCCCAACGCAATCAATATTACCAAAAATTAACTCAACGCTTTAACGCAGATATAACATACCTTATGCGATAACTTAATCGTAAAGACTGACTTATCGCCTTTGAATGCATAACAAGACCCTAGCTGCATTGAAGGGTCCAAGATATACCTCGGGAAATTTGATTTATATCGACCTACAAAAAGCCTCACAAACAAATTTACAGATTGATAAGGAACATCCTCAACATATTCTATTGTGGCACCTAAAATAAAAGAATTTTAGTTACTCGCAAATACTTAACAAGTGCACAGGTTAACTCCCTACCAAACGATTCTAAGGCAAAGTTAGGTTCCTCTTCTGTGATAACTTGCAAATTGTTCTGTGTCTTTTTATAGATTCCACAACTACTTCTTAAATCAAAAGACTCGAGGCTCTTTTTAACCGCGACCAATTCATCCCACAGACCTTGGGTGCGTTTCTTCACATAACTATCGATTTTTGGCAGCAGTGTATCTCCTGGATTCCGACCCAAAAGCACTTTCTATAATTGTTGAATGGTTTGTTGGATATTCGTTCTGGGCAGCTTACCTTATTTCTTACCGCTATCTCCTCCACCTCAAACTGCAGACGTTCTACCTTATTGATCGACGCGAAATGGGTAGACACGAGGGAATATACAAATACTGTGATCAAGAGTGCGGTTATCACGTAACAAACACAGATTCTAGCTGGATTACTCATTTCAGATAAATAAACATAAACAGATATAAATTAGTTTGAAACATTTTAGCTGTCAATAATATTTATTATTCGCAGTCAGTACCGAAATCAATGTTCCTTAAAATATTGAAGAATGCCAAAGTGTTTTTGTTTCGTTATTAAGATCTAGTATGCTACTCGCGCTTAAATTAAGCACCCATACAAAAATGTCTCCAAAGATAAAATTATTTTTTTTACGGAACTTACACTGTCAAAATTAAGCGAACATTAAGCAAAAGTGGTGGAGAGAAACATTGAAGAGGCGCTTAATTTTAACTTTGCTGGAACAGCATACTAGGCTTAAGTAGGTAAATAAAACAAAATATATTTGGCACAGTTAGTTCCTCTAGGGCTCTAGGCTGTATAAATAGTTTCTTGTGGTAATTCACAGTAAAAATATGGCACTTTTGCAAATCGTGGTTTAAATCTGATGTATTACACATCACAGCGGTTCGAGTTATAGCTACTTAAACTACACCATTAATTCATCATTAAACTGCATTTACACGATCACGCACGCGCATTTTTGCACGAGACGTGAGAGAGAAATCCGTTTTTCCCCAGCCAATGCTAGTAAAGGAGTAAGAATATGATCACAAATCAGACGCCTAAAGTGTCATGGATGTGCTGCCCATAATTATAGGTACGTAAAACGGAAATAAACCCAATTTCCGGAAAATATAATTTCTGTAATCACTTGAAAATATTTCTATTTCTGATTTAAAACATCTGAAATGAGAGCGATTTTAAGTTTCAGTAAATTTAACCAAAAATGCATCAATCAGTTGTACGAAATTTATAAATAATTGTCCGCTCATCACTTCCGGAAGGCATTTTGTTTTATAGGAAAGCAAAATTTCGTGAGCCGTCGCTATAAAAATATCAACATGCATAGCTTAGTATTTAGCATCCCTTTAATCTTCCGTGATAGGAATGTGTGACTGTGTAAATGCGGCATTAGATTTCGTTTAAGTAAATAGGTCTGTTCCTTTACTTTTAATCTTACGAATTTTTACTCAATGCCGTTCCCTAACTCGAAAAATTCGTAAAGAGAGCGTCAGTGAGAGAGGAAGATATTACCCCTCCACTGAGAATCTTACGAATTTTTACTTAACCCTCAACTAGCGGACGGACAGGTGCTACCAGCTACCACCTTTCAACACTGCTAAGACTTTTATTGACGGCGTCACCACACAACTGGCTAAGGAACAATGAAGCAACACCATCGGTTGCGTCATAAGCCGAAGTCTGTGGCCTGTGGTTGACAACAGAAGATCAAAGCTCCTGGTCTCCTTTAACAAAAGTCAAATCCGGATGCTCGTCGGGGTTCTAACCGGACACTGCACCATAGGAAACATGGCTAAAAGGCATCCTGTATGGGAGCAAGGTTCTTCGAAAATTTGGACGACTTGGCGGGGAAACCTCTATCAGACATAAAACTATTCCTCTACAGATCGAAGTGGTTTTGTTAGCCACATGTTCTTACATGTACAAACAGGGTACTCACAATGGGCTTCCTTCCTTCAAGGCTTCCTGGTGAAATTTGCTGATGAAAAACTGCCCTCCCGACCTATTCTAACCTAACCTTATTTACTGTTGTAAGAATTGAAAAAGCTGTCAGTCACCTTACAGTTAACAGCTGATCTGAAATTGTTTGTCCTATTTGACATATGAGTGCACTTGTTTTGATTTCTTGCTTCTTCATTCCGCATCACTTTCTAAATTCTTCGAGTTTATATGATATTTCAACGGATTTTCGTACATTTTTTTTTAATTATGTATCTGTCATTTTTCATAGATTACTACAAAAGCGTTCCCTAACTTTTTCGTAAGTGTCTCTCTCTGTGAGAGAATTTATCCCCACTACTGCCATTTTGACAGTCTTTTCCATTCTTACTACAAAAGTATGTAAGTAACTAGCAAAGCGACATGTCTAATCTAAATAATTAAATTTACATACATATTACTACTTGTGCCACCGTAGGCATGTTTTTATTACATGGGTTTCACGTGAATTTGAACTGTCGCTCGTAGTAATCAATGCGTATACTATTTTTTCTTATCCGAAGTTTTAAAAGGTAAACTATGATTTGCCGGCAATTAAAGAGAAGAAGACTTCCAGTTTTCGAATTCACACCCAAGCAAACTTGCCAAGGTAAAAATATATCCATATATCGTTTTAAAATATAGGACCACAATCTCCCTGAAGGCATCAACTCTCACACCCATTCACAATTGCAACAACCACCATTTTCACATTGTGAACACAGAGAATAAACATCAAAAAGGAGAAATGAAAAAATAAACCAAAAACTGTCAGCTGTGGGAAGAAAAGAAAAAACCAAAAGAAAAATCCAATTTTCTCCGTCTTTCCCAAACGAAACGAGAGAGAATTTATAAAAAAGTGCGTTTCCTCTTCTGCAGTGTTTTTGTATCCCGAAAAATTTTAAGCGAAAAACAATTCGTGAAATCTCCGAATCTATCTAAATGGACTGGTGTAGACAGTGAATAATTCGCTTCCTCCTCTAGTGAATAATGTAAGAAGAACCCGACAACAACCAAGACTCACTCGAAGAAGAAAAACCGAAAAGCAAAAAGAAAAAAGAAAAAAATCGTTTCTTCGGTCCCCGTCCCCATAGTGGCATCAATGGAGACGACGGAGAAGAAAATTGAATTTGGTCATAGCCACCCGCCGCCCTGGCTGGACAAGGCTAAATGCAATAATAACAACATCTTTGCAGACAAAGAGAACTTCTGTGCGGCAGAAGGTGGTGATGCCAAGTCGGGCAAGTGTCAGTGCCACCGGCAACCACAGCAGGTACCAATCATAGAGCTTCCAACGGCTGAGAGTGCCGCCGGTGACGAAGCTGGCGGCGGCAGTGGTGGTGTTGGTGGGGTACAAGCTCCACAGACAGAAGCAACAAATGGCACAAGTTTCAATGACGACGAGGATGAGATGCTTAGCACGGCTTTGGCAGCACATTCGCCACCAAACTCAAATCGTACATCGGTTAACAATTCCACTGACAATCTGTCGTACAACAGTGACAATTATTACGTGGATGAGCTGATTGTCCTCCAGAACACTCTCTCCGACGATGAGGTCTCGTTGAATTCAGACGATTGCATTTACGCGTATCGCGGTGGAGCAGAGTTTGACATTGCACTAGAAACGCGCAACAACAATGTTGAGGATGAGACGGATTTCCTTGAAATGGACTTTGATCCGGACCCCTCCTCAGAGGTGGATCCCTCGATGGAGCTTCGCTCACTGCAATACCCGCCATCGATTTTTCTTAGTAATTCCATGGGCGGTGGTTCTGTCAGTGTGGGTGGTGGCGCACCTATTCCCGAGCGGCAGCTTTTCAGTTCGCCTATTGAGGACGGAGAGGCAGCACTCTGTCACCGTTGTCCCACAAACAAGGACTTTGCAAATCTCTCGCTCAATCTTACTCAAATCCAATCCAATTCCCTGGACGCAGATGAAGATCGCACATCCCCAGCAACAGTATCCTGCACGATAGACGATTCCAAATCGAAGGTAACCGGCGCCAAGCCAAAGCGCATCACAGAGCGAAGCATTTCCATGACAAAAAACCGTAAAACTCAGTTTTTGTACTCGAAGATGAGCAAGGCTGGCGGTACTACCACATCGCTCTGCTCCGCGGGCAGTTTGGATGAACGAGGCGGATCGGCTGGATTTCCGCCACTGCACAGTGCCAATGCGTATACGCGGCGAGATCTCTCCGACGAGACATGTTTGGACTGCTTGGAAAAGGAATTCCTAGCGAACACCATTGGCAAACCTATCGAGTGGTCGGACTGTCCAAAGTGCAAGAGCAAACGCACACACCACCATCTAATGGCTTTCGGACATTGCAATAGCAGCGGCAGCAGCCGCAGCAGTAGTAGCAACACCGGAAAATGCATAAGCAGCAGCAGCAGTGTGCTTTGTTGCAAACCGCCCTCGTCATCATTGAGCTTCGATTTGAATGATTTGCTGCCAACGGCACGAGAAAAGGCCGCTGATGTCGATGTGATCGTGAGAAGTGCTAGTGGAGGAGCTGATGATGGTACTTTAGCTGACGGTGGCGATCAGGAGATAGACGCTGACGATGATGAAAAGCTGACGCACAAGAATTACCAAAGAAGATCGTCGTGTGATATTGTAGATGGGGCTAAGGTGAGTGCGGTGATGGTCTGACTTTTCTGGGCTAATTGTTATTTATCTTTGCAGCGCTTAAAAAGGACTGATAAAGGAGTGGCAACATTTTCAACTCTGAGTGTAGACGAGAGTACGCTAGTGCAGGCACTGGTAGGTCATACATTTTAAATGATTAAGCGAGCTGGTGTTGTAACAAAAACATCATGTTTGGCCACTCCCTTTTAATAGATTTTTCAATTTGTTAGTGTTTTATACTGTCCGACTATTTTCTCTAACATATAGATGCAAACTCTCTGTTTGTGAAGAACACACTAGTTTTGATATTCTTTTATCCGATAATTACATTCGCACTACTTGGATGGTGGCAATGAAGGCACAAGCTATTCGGAGGCACGTTGCCTACTAAATGCCATTATTCAAATTGCTTGCATCGCCAACAGTTAATTAAATCTCATCCAACGCTTTACGTTTTATCATCACAATCGCGGCCTCCTGTTCACACTGCACAAACAAACAACTAATACATATTCCCCTTCCGTACACTTGCTTCCTCATATAATAAATTTTCACTTTTCTAGGACAAACTGAAAATCGCATACAACAAAGAACTTATAGTGTCGCATTTCCAAGCAAATCCACCAGAATTCAAAAACATAAAACAATTCATTCTTCACCACTCGAAGAAGAACTGCAATCATCCAAAGTTGAAGAAGCTCATAGAACGTGCCTGCAATGGCACTGTGACTGTGGAATATCAGCCAGTAAGTTTAAAAACCTCATTTTGATCGCATTCATGCATACCTTCTCTTTGTCTGTCTTTTCCTTATTAGGATGAACAAATTTTACACACAGAAACTGTTCAAGTTCACGTTGCTGACATTCTGCACCAGTGGACAAGGAAAAATAATCTCGAATTACTCAAACAATTAGATAAGCGATTCACCGAGAGCAATATTTTGGGTAAGTTGTTCAAATGAATTTTTAAAATGCCCTCAAGTAGCTAATTGGATTTTGCTTTTTAGGAAAAATAATTTACATTATCAGACAAGCACAGCAAAGAAATAACGCGAAACCACTTGCAGAGTTTATTTCGATTCCGCAGTATTATAAGTCTGGATACATTTCTGTTGTAACCAAAAATTAAAACAAAAATCAGATGTTTAACTGTCTACCTAGTAGTAAAAATGGTAAATAAAATAAAAAACAAAACTCTTTCCTAGAATAGATTGGAATATATTTGATTTAGCACCGTGTGGCGAGTCTTTTCCGGTCTGTACGGGCTAGACTGCCACCGTTACTAGCTTGTGGATAACTAGTTAGTTCTTTGAAGTGAGTACATTACTCAGTTGGATTATGACTGGAGGTACTCCTTGTTAGACTTGGCTGATAAGAGTTCATCACAATATGTTTAGACATCTCCCTAGCACATTCTTAGACTCCCACTCGAATGTTCTACTCGAGGTTTGACTGAAGCAAACTTGTTTCAATAAATAAAAACGCAATTCATGCATTTAGGTCTTTTTCTTTGACGTGAACATAAAACGGTTTGTCAATGTCAATCGCTGCAATGTTTTACAGGTCCTGGTGGTGCTGATCTTTTATATTAACTGCATTTAGCTGTATGAATACCTAAGTCTTGGAATTGGAGTCATAAGCAAGTGCTTAGCATTACAAAACCAGGCGCTCCGCTCGGAAGAGCGCCTGTGTTTCGTGCCAAACATCGAATCGAACGGCTTGAACTAAATGAATACGTAATTATGTCTAAAATATCCTGGTTTTGCAAACTCAGTTAATATTGTTTCCATCTGTTGCGTCTTTCCCTAGTCAGTGCCTGGTTATCTTAACTAAAGAATCCAGAACTCACCTAGCAGGAAGGAAAATGTCACACTCCCAATAGAATAGAAAAGCCCACACTTGTGATAATATACCATAGCTTGTTTTTATTCCAACTGATTTCTGTTTCCTATTACATTTGCCTATAATCACTATCTCCGCCTGCTGCCACTACGTTGGTGGTGGATAACGCTGACGGCCGTAGGGAGGTGGATAATAACCCCCACCTGGAGGACCAATATGCTGTGGAGGCGGTACCGGCCTGTGCGAGGGGAGGGGTGGCGGTGGTGCAGCTCCACCATAGTGCGATGGAATCGGCTGCGCCGACATTGGAAACTGTGTCTGATACATAGGTGGTGGCGGCAATGGCGGAGGAGCCGTTGTTGGCGGCAGCTGTCCTGGCATTTGACTTGAATAGTGCGGTGGGCCATGTGAGTACATTTGCATGTAGTTCTCCGTATACATATACTGCATTGGCTCCGGCGGTGGTTGCAGCGGTTTGATCGATGAAGTACTTGGGATGCTGTTCACCTCCTTCTTCTCGTCTGGTTTGGTATAGGACAGTGATTGCATAGCGTTTTTAACTGATGCCAAAGCTGCTGGTGATGCATCGCGTAACGCTGATGCTGGTCCCGATTGAGGTATACTCGTTGGTGATTCTGCACGACTAGGTGGCTTCTGCGGCGGACTATTCGCTTCACTGTTCGCCTGACTTGGTTGGTACAGGTCCAGCACCTGATGACAGATGTCTTCCAGAATTTCCATAGTTACATCAGAAACAAACATGTCCCACCATCGCAAGTGACTCTGCTGGCGTCCCACCCAGTCGACGACGGTGAACTTACTTAGTTTACTTGCTAAATGTATCAGAGCCACAGCTATAATCTCCGGTTCCCATTGCAAACACACAACTGTGCTCAGCGAGTCGTTGACAAAGTTCCATGCCATCTGGACCATTTTCTGTAACTTGGCCTGATCGCCTTTGATGCATTTCGCGTACTTTAGGAGAAAGTTATACGGGTGCTCAACTTGAAGATCAAATTTGATTGTCTGCAGCAAAATGCGTTCCAGTGTCATAACCTCCTCCTTTGGATCGTCGCCAAATGAATAGAATTGTGTATCAGTTAATAGAGCTCGTGCCGTCTTAATAATGTCGCGGCACTTTTTAGGTGTCTCTTCAACTTTTCCAGCTAGCAATAGACAACAACATGCAGTCACATACCGTGGGAAACTCCTGAACGAGTGAAACATGTAGAAACGATGGAAATACACTACACCCGTAGCCATTGTATTATGACCCAATCCCATTTGTGTGCCACAGCTCATGATAAAGCGAGCGCCCTCCTTTCGATAGCGACGCTCCGTCTCGAATGAGATGCCATCCTGAATGGACGGTGTCACTTTGAGGTCCTTCTTATCATAATACCAACAAGGCATTTCGGCTGAATCCGGTAGGAGGTATATGCATTCCTTCATTAATATTCCCTTACAGCGATTTTGTGTGGATTTTTAGCTTTTTACCTGCTCTTCTGTTAAACGACGATGATGCAATTAAAAGTTGGGTGAAAATTTGCAGATTTAATTGAAAAAAGTGTGAATAAACACGCACTTTATCGAGAGAATGCACGAAAAACGACTTTGACACGAAGGAAAATTTGTCACAACTGTCAAAATCAGTGGTATGGCAAATGGCAAGGTATGGATGACATTTGAATTTGGCCAATTTGACTAGTTTGGCCGTTGGCGCTGCAGGGTTGATGATTTTACAATTGATTCCTAGATGGCTCTTGGAGGAAGTTCGTGGAAAATATTTGAAATAGGTAGGTATGTTTAGTAGGATTAAAGAAATGTAATTTGTGATATAATGATTGTCGGAGCGATAGAATTCTTATCAGTAGATCCGCAAACATTTATTGAGGTTGAGATTTCAAAAATAATTCCGCGGACATACAGCCGTTTGCATACCATTGCGCTTTCGAAATGAAGATCTATTTCTATTGAGATAAAAACAACGATATTGTTGGTGTTTTGGTTAAACATTTCTCTAAACTGCTTAAATATATTCCAATTCGTTCTTTTTTGTGTTTTCTAATGACAAATAATATGCCGATAGTGCAATGCAATGCAATTCAAGTTACTCACTTACCTTCGAAGCCTTTTTTTTTGTTGTAGATAAGTCAACAACACTCAAAAATATTTCTTTCATAATAAATTTAACTTTTTCACTTCACAAATCGCACATTTTACTTGTACGGATAAAAAACACTGTGCACTGTGAAAAATAACAGAATTTCGACGCAGTTCAGGAAATCAGTCAACTAGCTGTATGTGTAGGGACGCGTTCAAAAACTAAACGAAATCGCTTAAACTTTTTGATTGGAATTCAAATGCACGTTTCTTTTACTGAACAGTGGCCCTTCTCTGTATCGCGTTCCGAAAGTAAAATTTTAAAACGAATCTTTTCTGCCTTGAATTTCGAAAATGGAATGAAATGTACTTATGGCGCAATTAGAATTCCAAAATTATTACAGAGTAGGTAGATACCTATGTACTTAACTTAAAAGCGGAAGAGGAAAGCTATTTCGAAAGGGACGAAATAGATAGTAGGGTCCTGATCAAAATAAGCATTTAAATTAATTACGACGGTAAAATATATCCATGCACGCACATCGTCACTTATTTTAGAGGTTATGCTGAAGTGTTTTCTATTTACAGGTTTCAGTTAGAATTTGACCATTTATGGCTATGGCTATAAAATTATACACAAATAATGACAATATTAAAAAAAACATTATTTATTGGAAAATAGGGCGACAAATATTCAGTCTGGAACTTGGTAATTCACACAGAGGGTGTCTTTTCAACTCCCCTGTGAACTTTGTTGTGTTCTGTATCTTTATATCAGCACACTGTGTTCTGAGGACGATAAACAATTGTGTTTCTCAAACTTGGAACTCTTTAAAACACATCTCGTCTGTAAAATGTAAACTTTATTAAAAATAAGGGCACATAATATATATTTATATTTTTTTTTTTCATTACTGTTGTACAGTTAATGCATTGAACAAATATATGAAAGTACATACAATAAAGGAAGAGAATTACATAGGAAAAGAAACAAAAACAAATAGGGGGGAAACGCTTAACTTCAATACAAATCTCTTTTCTATTTATGTATACGTGTGTAAATTTTAATTTCTTCTTCAAAAAGAAACGACTTAAACATAATTTATGCGTATAAATTATATCTACAAAGAGGACCAACAAAATAAAAAGAATACTTGCATGTACTATAAAGAGTTTGACAAGAAACAAATAAAATATGAAATACCTAATCGGATCGGAGTCGGGTTGATTATAAAAATACAAATCGAGATAATATAATATAATATATATAAACATAATCATAATTTGTTGTTTAATACGTATTAAAAAATATATATAAACTTTCGCATATAGTGTTGTAAATTATTAAGGCACATAATATCTTTTCAATTTTATAGATTGCTCTTATAGTTGCATTTTGATCACCGTTTGTAGATGTATTCACGAACATTGCTTTGCACACCCGTTTGTTTGTTTTTTTATTATTATTTTTATTACTATCTACTTAAATCATGTATAATTGTTTTGTTTCGCTGTTTATCTTATGGGCATATTTTTCTTGTGTGGTTAGTTGAATGAATACCGAATGTTGAATACTTAAAATTTACATTATAATCTTTCGTGTTGCAATAATACGTGTTCTATATCTATTATTAAAAAAAAGTATTCCGATGGATGGTTTCAATGTTAATCGTTAATAGCTGCTCCAGCCTAAATCTAAATTAATCTGGTTCGTTTCAAGTAGGTTATAAGTAATGCGTAGATGAATTTATATTGCGCCAAGGACGGTATTATACTATCTCGTTGGTGTCGCAGTTGTCCGATGACCCTCGGAATATCTAGATCCTAAAAATAAATTACCAACAATAAAATTAATGCATGTTTCAAAATAAATGTTGCCTGACTAGCGAACAAGTTTTCTTTTTATCGCTGTGACACGAAAATAATCATCAAGTGTCGCAAGCTCATTTGTTGCAATGACCGCAGCAACCCCATTGCGATCGAACAATTCACTTACCTCATTATGATCCAAAGTATACAGCAGAAGATCAGCCGTCAACGTAACACCCGAACGTCCACCGCCTTCCAAGCAATGTATGAGTACCGGTGGGTTTGTATTGTGACCAGGTGGCACCTCATTAATTGATGCCATTCTCACGGAGTTCAGCTCCTCCAGAAAGTCCAAAAAGTGATTCACTTCGCGGGGACAATTCTGCTCAGCCCAATCGGTGTAATTCAAGTGCCAAACGGATCTGTAGCGTCTTGATTGTACATGGTACAAGCGTAGCTTACTCGTAATACATCGATCAGTTTTCTGCGAGAATTCCTGATAAACTTGAAACTGCAAGAGACCTAATTAGTCATCATGGAGAAGCTAAACCCTGGGGTAATTCACCTGTCCAAACTCCAATCTCTGATTGGAATCGGGTGGAATATAGTTCAAGTCCTCAGACAGCTGAACAATTAGGTAAACATCAGCCTCCCATACGCACTGCCAGAACATTTTCTTTGTTAGATCAACCTGGGGACTCTGGGCGACGATGTAGAACCGTTGTTTTGTTCCCACTGTTGCCTGGAAGGATACAAAATGTACAACAAGCGGTGGGCATATGGAAAGCCAAAACTTACAGAAATATGCGACGCATTCACATAACCATGTCGATTTTCCATTGTCGGTGTGATTCGTACTCGATTGTCATCGTATGGCAAAAAGTTCGGATCTGAGTTTTTTCTCATGTTTTCATCTAGAAGGGCGCACTCGTAGCGCGCACTTTCTCGTCGTTTTGGTATTCGTTCAAACTCCATAAACAGCTGCGAGTCGTTCAATTTTGCATCCAAAATTTGACACTGCAACGAGAAGTACAAACTCGTTACGTAAAATTATAGTCTCGTTTCAAGATGCCCTACTTACCAACTTGTCCTTGCTGTACGTAGCAGATATCGGTTGAAGTCTGGGCAGTCCTGTCGACCATCGATGCCGCAAGTTCATTTCCTCCTGTGACAACTCCACCTTTACTTGATTTTTGCTCTTGTCCCTGCCCAAAGTGGCACTCTTACGTTCCTTGTCCGCTGAATTCTTACTTCTACTGAGGATGTTCCACTTCCGCTTTTTCCGTTTTTCCTTGGTGCCGCTACTGGCCATCGAGCTATTGACAGAATCTAGCGTAGTGTTCAGTGTTGTCTGAGTGGAATTCAAATATGAAGACGAATGCGAAGTGTTGGAGTGTTCGTCGTTGAAGTGTTTCGATGGATGCGGCAGGACATCCGATGTCGTTTTCATTAAGTTTGTCTTGCGCGGTTGTTCAATGGGTGACGACGAAGATATGTTTTCGCGACGTGGCGCAATCAGCAGCGAAGGAGCTGGCGGTTTATGCATGTTCATCTGCAAAAGAGCATCGTTGGTGGCCTCCAGTTGAGCGATCGCACCATTATTGACACTACCAGTATGCAAACGCTGCATGTTAAGTGTGATTCCATCGATTTCAGAGTTCAATTGTGCGATTGGCGTGCCCTGATGTATCCCACCGGGAGCCGACTGAATACTAGACGTCCGATTACGCATTTCGGTGCTTGCGTTCTCCGAGGTGTAGCAATGCGGCAGAGGAACGTTCTCGTAAATGGGCTCTATGGACCCATTCATGGCTGACCTCTGGAGGCCCCCTACGCCGTTGGACTCTTGGAACTTCGGTGGACGATAGATTTGTTGCGGTGGCGTCGGCAACAAGGGTGGAGGGGGTGGCTGCTGCGTGGGCGGTGGTAGAGGTAGCACTAAAGACGGCTGCTCCTCGATCATGTTGAGGTTTTCAAACGTTCCATGCGGCGGCAAATACGGTTGCGAGTGGCCAATATGATTCATATACGGATAATGGATGGGATGATACTGAGTATTGAGCAGATTCCTGTTGGACACCAGATCAGGACTAGACCCGGAAACGTAAGAACGATAACCTAACACTGTACGGTGACTGGCGACTGCCAAGTCGGGCGTCGATGTGGAACTCAATCGATTTGCCGGGTATGGTGGCGGCGGTTTAACGCGCATCATTTGCAGCCGCTGTGCCAAATCTATGTTTGTGTACACGTTGTTTGGACTCATGTGGTTCTGCATAGTTTGAGCTGTTTGCGTTACATCGGGATATCTGTGGGGCGCCAGATGATGCAGGATGTTCTCTGTGGCGGACATGTTATGGACATCTGGCTGACTGCCCGAATAGAAGTTCGAGTCGGCCATTAGCATAGCACCAGACGAGGTAACGCGAACAGCGCCTGCTGCAGCCATTGTCTGGTGGTTAATGTTGTGGATCTCATTAGCACTTGCGCGATACTTCTGCTGCATGGCGGTTTCATAGTCGGGAGCAGGCCTATACGTCGGCAGCATCGCCTTGAGACGCTCTCGCTCCTGGGAGAAGTTGTTGTTACTGAGATCCAAACAGGAAGTGCTCTGAATGCGATTGTCGAGCGGATCCACCACCATATTGGTAAAACTGCAATTCGTCGACGATGCATATTCCTGGGGGATGTTGGCCCAACTTTGGTTAGGTGTGCGTGCCTGCTGATGGCTGCTTGTCGCCAAAGAGATGTTGGACGACATTATCGAATTTTGCACGCCAACCCCTGGACCGACCATCTGGAACTCTGGCGTGTAAATCGCCCGTTGCTGCTCTAAAAGCAAGTCCTCACGACTGTCTCCGAAATCTTGAACAAAGTTTTGTATGGACTCTGGATGATGGCCACCATTCTCGCTGTCCGCCTCGTCGTCAATGTAGCTTTTGAAGAATATATGCTGGGTGACACACAGCTTCCAGATGTATCGCGAAGTATCTACATCTGGCAGCGTGAACGATGCCACATTGTATGTTACCTCGTCCTTTCTCTGTTGGATGTTTATCGAACGCTTTGCATTGACCACCATGAGGAAATCCTTCCACGGATAGTACTGCCTTCCGATCTGAGAGTTCACAACAATTCCATTGATGGTCAGACCCAGCTGAATGTCATTACCCAGTGAATCCTTTGCCGAGAACCGCTCCTCGCCATAGCCATCCAACTGCTGACAGCATTTTATGTACATTTCCTCGGCCTGACTCTGACTGAGATGCTGAATGCTTGGATTCAGCTGCTGAACTTCGTCAATCAAACTCTCATCCAGCCCTTCGTGCATAAGGCTCTTTGGAAGTATCAACCGCGTTCTTAGGTAGTCCTTTGTGTGTTTGTCCCGTTGATAGCTGTCGTATTCGGCCTGTCGGCAATACAGAGCCAGCAGTATGGCTGTTCGAACGTCGCATGCAATTCGTTCCTCCACCACGTCGTTTTTCAGCTGCAGGAAGTAGTAGTAGCGTGACACTTCATCGCTGAGATGTTTTACTCCTGTCGTCACATAGTGCAGTACTCGTAGAAATATCTTCGGGCCGGCTGCGTATTTCTCTAGCTGCCTACTCAACGGACGATCCAGATCGATCCATTTCAGTTCATCCTCTTTGCCCTTAACTACATAGCGAAGACCGAATAGTTCCGGCTGACTGATGGACAGGCGTTGGCAAACATTATCCAGACACTCCTGTCCTTTGCTCTCTGAACTTAGCGTGCAATCGACTGTTGTTGATGTGTCTGGGGGCAAAGAAAAAAAAATTGTTAATTTGTATGATTGTAGGATGTGTTTGTTGATAAGAGCACTAAACTAGAAACTAGGCTTTGGAGAGAAATGGCCTGTGGCATATGGCCGCGAAGGAGAAGGCCTTGCAACACCTGATCACACGTCGCACAAGTAAATTCAACAAATGGCGACATCGACTTGACTGCATGTCGATTCTCAGGCATCTGTTAAAAGTTAAGAGTGCCAACTAGTTGCACCTAGATCTTGATTTAACTTCCATCGTTTATATTAAAAAAATGAGTTAAAGGGACCGAGGGATTTCGAATTTGCGCAAGTCATATGAAAACTTGCCAGCAATCTCTTCAAGGTTTAAAAGAAGTGTCTACCTTAATTTATTTACAGGATTCTCTCTTTTTGGAGACAGTACGCAAACTCCCACAATTTCGTATAGGTACCTACCTACTCTATTTCAATATTTTGATCCCAATAGAATGTTTAAGACTACAGATCTTCACCATTATTCGTGGTTTTGCCATTCCAATCCATTCGGATGGATTAGGCGACCACAATGAAACCTTTGGTTCAAGAAAATAATGATGGTTCGCAACAAAATCGGAAGCGGCCAAAAAATAAGGAAAGAACAAAAAAACTTTTGAATATAAATGGGCATGTCTTCCTAAAGGGCATGTACAAATATACATCAGAGGTTTTTTTTTCCAAAAAAAACAAAATTTATGTTGGTGATGAAATTTATCACCAGAACGCGGCCGGCCGTCTATCAGTGAATGAAAATGCACTCAGTCAACTTGTGGTGATTGCAAAATAAAAGTCATTCCCTACATAAATCAGTGAACTTGGCTAAATTTGTATGTGCTTATGCCTATGTATTTCCGTTCTATTTGCTGGCATAGTCTCAAAAAAATTAAAAAAAAAAAAAACCTTTGGAAAGTCGTTTCAGTGTAGTAAAGCAATAAAATGCGCCACCAACGCAAAAAAAAACACCGTCAACTTCCAATAATAAATAATAAACAAACGAAAAGCAAGCAATTTGCACAGAAGACTTTTTTATCCCACAGCAAAATAGGAAAAGAGTCCGCGAAGCTGCTAGTGCTTGTCTCTTGCTTTCTTGGAAATACAAATGTGTTTTGAATATTAAATGATACGCCACCGAGGCATTTAGTTTAGCCGGCTTTTGGTTTGGTCTGAACAAGTGACATGACCACCGCGTCAAAA
Organism: Cheilosia impressa; assembly: GCA_948293265.1. Taxonomy (NCBI): domain Eukaryota; kingdom Metazoa; phylum Arthropoda; class Insecta; order Diptera; family Syrphidae; genus Cheilosia; species Cheilosia impressa. The sequence continues at coordinate 41,919,461 of OX411883.1, forward strand.
TAGAAGGACGGAACGCAGTGGGAGGGGTCTTCAAATGCATGAATTAATTGAATACTAATGGACACAACGTGACGTTTGATAAGCGAAAAACACTGAAAATATTGAATCTATTGATCACTAGATTGACAGCAGCAACAGGCAAAACATAAGCTAGAGGTAGTGCAAAACGCAGGTGAATTAGGGAGAGAAAGAAAACAACGACGTAAACCACACACACACCTGAACTGAATCTGCTGGCGAGGCGACAATGATAAGAGTACAAGTCACACAGGTAGGCAGAGCAGCAGCCGACGTACATTGCGGCAGCACTACCTAGAGATCGGCACTACACAGGTTTACCTGATAGATCGCACCGTGGCGGTAGACTCGATCTTTGTGTTGTGTGCGTACGTTTCAAGATAATGGTGGGGGAGGGGAGTTCGACTCATTCGCATGGAATGTTGTTAACGCCATTGGGGCAAGAGTGGGGCGAACGCGGAAAATGAGCTGCTGCGTTCGGTCGGGTGGAAGGTGAAGAAGAAGAAGAACGTGTGCCCTGATAAGGATAGCCGCCCCTGGAATTCTCTTCTCTACACTCTATCAAAACTAATCAGACGATTGACTAATTTGGATAACACTCGAGGTGTTATCTAATTAAGTTCTTATTTTTTTACATAAGAATTTTGTTGATTTTACTTACCCAGGAGATGGTGAACCGATATGACAAAGAGACTCTTCGAAGTAACATTATAGTGGCGAGACTTTTTCAAAAACTTTAATGGCATTCTTTACTTTTCTTTGGGAGTTTCGTTTCTTTTTTTCCAATTAGTATTGTTGAAGCATTGATAGGTACACTTTATATACAAAGAAGGAACGGCATTTATACACGACGACAACAAGAACGTCACAAGTGCGGTGCAAAATTCACAAGGAAAATGCAAGTGAATTGGAAATTCCACAAGAAAAAAAAAGTGTAGAACTGCAACCAAAAAAAAAAATTTCTCGAAACAGGAACCTGAGTATTTTATATGGCAAATATCGAATGGTGCTTTTATGCTTCTGCTTATTGGAGTTTTATTTTAAACACATGAACACATCCCGAGTTAAGGTTTCGTAGAATTTCTCGAGAGAAATAAGTCTACTCTTAAGATTATTTTTGGGTAAATAAAGTGAAATTTTTAGAAATTAGTGTTAAAAAATATGAGGAAGAATGCGACGACGGAGAAAATGACAGAAGCGCGACATCCAAACTATTTGTGGTAGGGTCACGGTGAATGATTTTGAGAACAAATAAGGAGATCGGATTTTTAGTTGAATGTAGATGGCGATAGGAAAGCAATTGCGAAAATGTATGCCTACGTTCATGGGTATATTTTGCTCGGTTGGAAATTTATTTTTGTTATTGCGGTTAGAGACAATGCTAATGTCTTTTCAAGAGAAAACGCATCAGATAAAACACGTATTAAAAGTAGAGTTACAAAGGCACAGTAGGAGCTTAAGATAACGCACTCGTTAAATCGATGCAGACGAACATTTATTAGAGCAAACTAAATATTATCGTGCGCCTACTACTGCTAACAAACTTAAAATACACCAAAAACCAAAATCAAAACACTGAATCCTCAAATCTTTCACATAAGATCTATCAATTGCCCTGCATCAGCTATGAAAAAAGTTGAAAAAGGCAATAACGTAAATAAACGTTCAGTTGCCGCTAACAGCGACTAAAACTTAGATATATATGACACACTTGACTGAATGCACTCATCTTGTCAAAAACCGAATTTCGGACAAATTGCCGCTTGTCACGGGCCTTCATAAATTTGCGACAAAACTTACAAAAACAATGGCCGAGTCTGTAATTCCTGAAGATAAAAATCTGCACGATATATTTCTAAATGGCTGGGACCTATTCGAAGAACTGGAGAAAACATCTCTACCGTTTTCCGGTCTTGAGTATCAGGTAAGTTCATTTGAGTATTTCCTAGGACTGACCCAAAATTTTATCAACAAAACCTACTTACATTTCCAGCGAAAAGTTAAAGATTCCATCGGCTTCTTTGAGAACAGCACAAAAATTGTCAATCAAATATCGATGTTTAGCACAAACGAACTCATCGATGAAGTTCCCACAGAGCATCTGCAATATCTCCTCTTGCCATTCTTTCTGGCTAAATTGAGTGCCAAACTAAGTGACTCGGACCGAATGAGAGTTCTAGAATGTGCTGAAATTTATTACAAGTGAGTTGTGCTGAGAATAAACCCCGCCTGTGCTTACAATATTCAAGTGAATTCCTTTTAGCGACTTTCTTCAGCGCTGTGCTGATTATGGACTGACCGAGGCCCCTAAGAGCACAGAAACTGCTTTAGAAGAAAGTAATGGCAGCCCGCAGGATGAGCTGGCAAGTCTTGTGCGTGCAGCGCACTCAAGAAATGATAAAATCGCCCAATTTCGTCAGAAAAAGGAGCTAGATGAACAAATAAAGCTTCTTCATGAAGCTGTGCGCAATGACTCCGTTGACGATGAGGTAAAACGTGATTTCTTTCTCAAATTTATGAATAGAAGCGTAATTGAATCCCGCGAAGAATTGGACAGCTTAAAGCTAGAGAAACAAATGGTTCAAATGCGAGCAACACAGATCTCATCGAGGCCGGCTCGAAACCCAGCTCCAGCTAGGCCACCGATGAAGCCATTTATTATTACCCGCGATAACACACAGAAAGCAGTTTTCGGTATGGGCTACCCCAGCTTGCCAGTGATGACTGTCGGAGAGTTTTACCATCAGCGCGTCCATGACGGCATCTTTCCGGACGAAGATCAGGTCGCAGAGATGAATAAGCAACAGATGTTGGCCAGAACGGCCAATCCTGACGACAAGGAGGACGAAGAAAAGGCAGCCAACGAAGTCCTGGCCGAAAATGATGATCCCGAGTATTTGGAGCGACAGCGTCGCATGGACGAATACAAAGACGTGGTGCGAAGAGGCGACGGCAATCGCCACAACCGTAGTTAGATTTAAGGCTAAAACAAAAACTTATTTAATTCTCATGGTATGCCAGTAGTTTTTTATTTAATAAAACAAAACTGTAAGATCCTTACAACCTACCGATAAATAAAAGCATGCTTACCCAAAACGCGGTTGAGTCTTTATACGCGCATATCCTTGTGAGAGAGTATTCTATACAAAGTCAGCATTAAAAAAAGAAATAAATAACAACAACAGGTAAATGCAAGCGTAAAGCATCGCATTTGAGCTTTAACGATTAGCTGGTCATCATCAGCTGAATTGCGTCGACAATTTCCTCAGGTAGATCCAATGGTTTGTCGTTCAGTTGGCCAGTTTCTTTGCACATTATGTAAATTTCATTGACAGTCTTATCGGGATTGGCTGGATCCACACTGGAAACAAACGCCAGTGTTCCATTTGCCAGTTCGCTGAGAATCAGTTTGATTGATGTTTCGTTTATGTCGGAACTTTCCGACTTGATTGAATCCATGGTATCTACGGATGCTATAGACGGATCTAAGATGTCATTGATTTCTCGCTCCAGCACTTCATTCTCGTCAATGGGCTTTGACGGTCGTGACGGTGGTGCTTGTGATTGTGATGCAGGTGTCCGCTTCTTTCGTTTGTCTGGAGTGACGCCAAGGCAATCAACCTTGCGTTTGGAAAGTTTAGCCTTAGTAATGTTTTCGTTTTGATAGATTTCATCGCCCGACACGAGAATACGCGACGATGAACTGGCAGCGTTTCTCAACTGAAAACAAATAAGATATTTATTCAAACGAAATTATAGATAGGTATAGTCAATCAAATTTGCACACACATATTTGCATTTCTATTGTTAAAAATTGCTTTACATCATTAGATGTGCAATGCAAAAGGTGGAAGAATCTGGCCTCGGCTCTGGTGGCAGAGAATTATAAAATTGCGACAAAAATTTACCTAGCAATTTTATCTCCATAAAATAGCAGCAAAATAGGGAATAGTGACGAACCGTTACCGTAGGTAAGAGTTACCATTTCGGTTTTTAGGGTGTGTCAAAGATGGTCAAAAATGACACCCACTTCTAAGGTTAAAAACGATCATATGTTTAATATTTCGAAATGAAAGCACAGCGAGGTGGCATATTCAAAGTAAGCACATATGAACGTATTTTGAGATTTATTGTTTTATATTTTGATATATAATTTGTGAAAAATAAAAAGAAACAAAAAACGAGTACTGGCACCACTGTTACAAGTCACAATAAAACGTTTTGCAAACAACCACAAAAAGAAATGGAAAGAAAAATGGCGTTCTGTCAGTTTTTTCACACGATTTGCCTCATTCTCTTTAATTCCCATTCGTCCCCAGCAAAACGTTTTCATCGGTCGAACTTCCCGAATATAAAACAAAATAAACTTCTTGAATTCATTTTTAACTCACAAAGAATATTTAATTTCATATATCTTGCAAAATGTCCATTGGAGTTCCGATTAAAGTGTTACACGAGGCCGAGGGCCATATTGTGACATGTGAAACAATCACCGGCGAAGTTTACCGCGGAAAGCTGATCGAAGCCGAGGACAATATGAATTGCCAGCTAACGCAAATAACTGTGACCTACCGGGATGGACGCACAACCAATTTGGAAAATGTCTATATTCGTGGATCGAAGATCAGGTTTTTGATTTTACCCGATATGCTGAAGAACGCCCCGATGTTTAAAAAACAGTCTGGCAAAGGTGGGACGGCGGGGCGAGGAAAATCGGCTATACTAAGGGCGCAAGGCTTATGTGAGGAAATTGACATTCTCCAAATTTGTTTCTTTGTTAATTGATTTTATTTCAGCAAGAGGAAGAGGTCGTGGTGCGGCTGGTGCGAGGGCCGCTCAACCGTCTGGTCGCGGCTCATGGCAGGGCGGAGCTCCGTCGGCAGGCAGAGGTCGTGGTGGTTTATAAGAAACGAAATGTAGTTTTTACAAAGCTCTATAAGTAACACAAATACAAAGGCATTTTAATTTAGATAAAATTGGGTTTTTGTTTCCTTTTTTTTAAGTAAGTGGTTATCCTACACCCATCCTTGGTTAGACGGATCTTTAAAAAGTGAATGAAAGATTCATCTTCGGTGAAAATATGTCAAGGGAAACGCACATCTTCTATCCTTCAGACCAGTTTATGTGTCATTCATATAGCAACTGTCTAGGGAAAGAGAGCAACACGACAGGGAAACTTCAAATATTTACAGAGCACTATAGCTCAATTGAGGTCCCCACTATTCGTCTTTAAAGAGTAACGATAGAAACAATAAACTGAAAATTAACGTGTGTTTGGCATCCTGGGAATGGTTAAAAATGCCTAGTCAACGTGCAGTAGGAAGAAGTCTTAAAATGCACCAAAACAAATGAATGAACCCGAATGTAGAACAACAGGAATCAGCTCTGTCACCCACAGCCAGTTGGTAGAACAGTATTACTATTTACAAAAGGCCAGAAAATATTTACAACCAAACCGCGATTTTCTAATTACCTTCTTGATTTGCTTAGCTTCCTTGGACTTGATCGCCTCCCATTTGCGTTCTTGCACCTGCCTCTCCTCTTCTTCGGTGTCGAGTTGCGCCTTCAAGTCGTGTATATTAAACGTTCCCGGATATAGCAGCGCCTTGTTGATCAAATTCAAATTGCATCGTTCCTCCTTTTTGAACTTGAGCTTGAGATCTCTACGAGTGCGATTCGGAAACAACGTCAACATTAGCGAAAAATCCGTTCCGACAGTTTGCAGGCATCTGTAGAATTTGATTGTCTCCTCAGGTAACCAGTCTCTTGTGCGCTTTTGCTTCCTATAGAATCCCTCGCTTCCAGTATTTTCATCGTGATATACCAAACTGGAGTTCGCCAGCACTTTTCGTGCCTCCATTTCGGCAGTTGTCTCTATTTCTAAGCTTTTTTCGTCGATCATCATTTCACCATTGGATCCGAGTTTCAATTGCGGCACTGGCATAGCGCTGGCTTCTGCTACGGATGGATCATCAAACTTTTCAGATTCTGATTCGGTTTTATTTTCAGCATCAGCAAAAGTTTGGAGAGCTCCCGGTGTCTTCTGCTCCATGGGGTTGGTAGTTGGATTGTAATAGATCAAGTCGAACATTTTCAGTGCAGATTTCTCGGGCGCTTTGCCATTGAAACGTTGGTACTCTCGTCTGTTTATATTGCGATGGTCGTCAGCTGGATTCTTTCGAGATGACCCTCGTGAGTCGGAAATTGTAGAACAACCCGACTCAGTTCGTATTCGGCCAAGAGTGCCAGCTGCCATCTTTCTCATAAGAAAAGAATTCGGTCCATCTGATGAGGTACTGTTTGAGCTTCTTTGACGCGTTCCGCCTCCGATAGATGTTTCGGAGTCTTCTGTGTGCGGTGACGGGCTTGTTCCTACAAAACTGTTCCGTCGTTGACCAAATATCGGCGTTGGCCTGATCCGTTGACGGGATTTAGTCGGAGACATTGGAAAACCGGGCGATTTTTGCAAGTCCATGTGCAGAATGTTGTCTTCGAAATCGGAAACAGTATTCTCTTCAATAGGAACCACAGCGGAGGGTCGCTTATACTCAGGATTCTGTGGATACTTGAAAGCATCTTTGAAGGGTTCGATAAAAGTGCTCTCTGAAGATCCATGCAAAGTCTCATGGCTTTCTGCTTGTGCATATGTGTGCAGAGGAATTAGAGTTTCCTCGCTCTCATTAATAATTTTACCTGGGTGTAAGACAGGTTCCTCGTCAACTGGTTGTAGCACATATTCCTTTGCAACTGGCTGTAACACAGACTCCTTCTCAGCTGACTGTAACACAGACTCCTGCTCAGCTGGCTGTAGCACAGACTCCTCATCAACTGGATGTAACACAGACTCCTCCTCAACTGGCTGCAACACGGGCTTCTCGTCAACTGGTTCTACCTTCTGAACAGAAGAAGATTCATCTATAACTTTCTTGGCTTCGGAAACTTCAGCGGGCGATTTTGGTTTACGTTTCGATGCTAAGGCAAGATTGGCAGATGCCTTGATTCTTGGTCGTCGCGTAGACATGATTGATGTTGGTTCTCCTAGATTTCCTATTGGAGGGGGAAATTATCAAATAACGAAATATGTATTGCTTATGCTCTTTATTTACACTGCGAAAGTTTACAATCCAGCAAGCGTCACATTGAGAATTTTAAGTTTTCTTAACGATTTATGATTATAATCGGTGATAGTTTGCTGCAAATATTTGCCTTATGCGCTACCATTCCAGATTTATGTCCACGACCACGAGTGAAATTTTTGGATTTGTTTTGACGTTTTGTATGCGCTTATAGCCGATACATCCACCGCAAAATCCTAAGTCCCGAAACGCCAGGAATCGCAGATTTTCACACCAGAATCGGGCCCTAAGGGCGAAAATTCACGAAAATTGCAAAAACGAGATTTCCCAAACTGATGCGACAACCTACTTCTCCTAAGTTTTAATTTTTGCATGGACCAAAGAGAAAAAAACCGGGGCATCCGCCATAAATAAAAACGAAAATAATCAAAAAAACTCTGGATTAACGTAACTTTTCTATAATTCACCAGGAAAATTTATTTGCATATTTTCCTTGTGAAAGCTCTGAACAATTGCGAAATGGCAACGCTTACAAATAGAGCTATGCCAGGTTTGAGTTTTAAAGGTATATAACTTTATCCGAAAATCGCATCATATGTGAATTTATATACATTTTTTAAACATTAAAACAAGTTGAGGTCACATTTCTAATTTAGCATCATGATTTAAGGACGTATGCCAATTGCGAAGGGACATTTATGGCCCATAGGCAGTGTAAACTATATTCTTTGTTGTTTGTGAATGTAGTCATAATTTGAGAAGGGTGAGCTTTCCTATATAAATATATATTCGTAAGTATCAAGCCTTGATATATTACTCTTTTTGACATCAATCGGTGCAAGTATGTCAAAATAAATTTCACTCTATCGTCTCTACACCACTTCGCTTTCATTAACGCGTTCCCAAATCTAATAAAAATATTATATAACTTTTCTTTACATATTGACTTGGCATCACTGTACGAAATACAATTCCTGTGAAGATTGAAGAAGAACTGTAAATTGCACAGTATAGCCGGTTCAGTCACTCCTCCTTGTGGAAAAATGAAATCCGTCACAGTCATTCGCGCTGCATCATTCGTTCACACATATAAGATCATTAAAAACAGCAGTTTCGATCAAAGGCGCTTTTTACCACTCTTCAAGAATATTTCTCGTAATAATTGTAAGTAAACTCTTATATTCATTCCCAATCTTCTAAAACAATTACTAAACAAGTACTGTTTAAAGCTACCCAAAAGGGAAAACTAGCAGCTTCAGTAGATACAATGGTCGCCAATCAGAAGTTTGACTATCCCGTCGCACGAAAGGACGATACAATCCAAGATGATTTCCACGGAACAAAAGTAAGAAAAACCCGTGACCTAGTTCCTAAACATCAGATTGAACAGGTTTAATTGTTTAAGGTAAAAGACGCCTATCGCTGGCTGGAGGATCCCGATGCAGCAGAGACCCAAGCCTACGTGGAAGAACAGAATAAAATAAGCCAACCATTTCTAGAGAACTGTGATCAGTGGCAAAAGTTCAACACCAAGTTGACTAAGCTATGGAACTTTCCCAAGTTTGGAGTCCCAGCTAAGCATGGATCATTTTATTATTTCTACAAGAATTCCGGTCTCCAAAACCACAGGTAATGCGCTGGTAAATCTTAAATTTATTAAACAAACAATCAATTATTAATATACTGTGCTACACCTGCGACCTGATGTTATCTAAAAGAACCTACCGCGCCTAATGTGGCTATCGCAGTTTCGTCGTTTAAAACTATTAGTTTTAATTTCCTTATCGTTCCCTGTAATGTGGTACTAGGTACTTGGTTAGATACATTTTTAGTATATTATTATGACTGAACTTATGTGTTTGTATTTCGCAAATTTTATTGTGTTTCGTGTTTTTCGTTTCGGCTTGAAAGGCATCTGAGTCAGATTCAATCTATTCATGGGAGAGACATTTTGTGTTAATTTATTTATACATTTTTATCCGTAAACAACACACAAAGCAATCATCTTTTTTATAACTCAAACAAACACTGCATCGGGGCTATATTTCCATTGTAAGCGTGTCGCCGCTAGATTTGAGCGAATTAACTCTAATGAATGTTGTTGTGGGACACCTACGACCTACCCGCATGAGTAGACGTTCGAGTTGCTGGTGCAATTGAATTTGGGGTCATGTTTTTGAAAGACACATACTCGTAGTGAAAATATTCACAAATTATTTGAATAGCCCGAACGGTAACATCCAAAATAAGTTGCACGCTTGCTATTTGGCTGTTTACTGTGCCATGTGCGAGCATTTTTCTGTAGTTAACTCTTAACTAGCATGCCCTCATTCGAACTTTATATAAAAGATTCGAAGGCAACCACCGAGACATATTGGTTTCGTTTTTGGGACAAATGGGAGGTTCATATGAATTTTAGTTGAGTTGTATTAAGTGAGATGCCATGGCTGCTGTGCCCCAACTCTTTTTTTGATAGAATACCGATTAAAAGCTTTAATTAAACAGAAACGCATCAATCTGCACCTGTAATATCATCACAATCCTCCTTACAGCGTCTTGTATCAGCAGGAAACACTGACGAGTGAGGCAAAAGTGTTCTTAGATCCTAACTCGTTGTCCGATGATGGTACAACAGCCTTATCCCAAGGTTCTTTCTCAGAAGATGGTAATTTTTTCGCATACGGTCTCAGCGAAAGTGGTTCCGATTGGATTAAAATCAAAATCCGCGACGTGAAAACCGGCAAAGATTTCGCTGAAACCCTTGAGAAGGTAAAATTCTCATCAATGGAATGGACAAAGGACAACAAAGGCATCTTCTATGGCGTAAGTAGTTTTATTTCTACATGCGAACTGCATACATAAGCTTAACCACGAAATTCGCTTTACGACAGCGTTACCCCGACCAAGCGGGTAAAACAGACGGCTCAGAGACACAGCAAAATGAAAACCAAAAATTATACTACCACCGTATTGGTGAGTCGCAGGATCAAGACGTACTCGTCGCCGAATTCCCCGAAGAGCCATCGTGGAGAGCGTGAGTTTCCGAGTTCTCCTATATGCTGCTCCTATTAATTTAATTTTGTTTTCCTTTGGTTATTTCTGTAGAAGCTGTAGTGTTACGGATTGTGGGAAATATCTGATTCTATTGATCGTCAAGGATTGTCGGGATAACATTGTTTTTTATGCTGATTTGGAAAAGGCTGGAGAGATCAAATCGAAACTGGAAATTCATAAAATCGTCACGAAATTTGAGTCGGATTACGATGTACGTATGACGGGAGTATCCTGTTGGGAATTTCCTTATTAAATTTAACTTTCACAGTACATCACCAACACTGGATCTAAGGTATACTTCCGGACAAACAAAAACGCTCCCAACTACCGAGTCATTGCGATTGATTTGCAGAATCCAGCTGAAGAAAATTGGACTACATTAATCAAGGTAATGGCGGTATTTTCATAGATAGTTCATCTGAGACATTACTTCTCGTGGTTTGCAGGAACATGAGAAGGACGTCCTGGACAGAGTGATGTGTGTGAATGGTGATAAACTGATGCTGGAATATATACGCGACGTTAAGGTGAGTGAGGTTTCAGTTTAGTTGTAGTTTTGCTTTCACATTGTCTTCATGAAGAATTCAATGAAAAAGGAATAAGTTTTTGGGTCAGGAATTAATTGCGTGCATTGTTGGCACATGTCCAAAAGAGGACCCTAGGCTTAGCTTTTCACAATCATTCGTTTGTGTGAGAATAATTCTTGAGGGGAATGCGATGCCGAAACCAACAAGTTGAATTGAGAAGCTTTGTTGAGACAGTTACACATAAATTCTCTTATTTGTGACAGACGTTTTATTCACCTGGGTTTTATTTCAAGAAGTCCTTGGACTGCTTAACTAGCCAAATATGAATCTACACTACTTTAGGTATTCTGAGTGCCATGCACACTTGATAAAGACCTGGTATTGAACGAACAAAGATTGAATGGACAATAAGTCTAGCGACAAATCGGATTCAGTCAAAGCTTTCGGCGTACTGCACATCAGCGCAGTGTCTTATAAGCGCGAAATAAGGCTTGGCTTCCATTTTGTTGTATGGAGGAGAAAGAAACCATTCATAATTTTTTTTTTAAATGCTCGACTCTGTCCCAAAGACAAAACTCCATCTCTGGACTTTTAAAAACAACAATCAAAACAAATTCACAACTACATATAAAAGTCCCTTGCGCTTCATTGGCCGCTCAAACTCATTCGCCAGTTGGGGGAAAACCATTTCTCCTCGAACCATAGAGGGCTTTGGCTGAAGGGCACTTAAACCCAGTATGTAACTTAACCCCAATCCAAGGTTCACCCAAAAATGTCCAAAATTATCCACTTAAACAAGCACTTTGGTTTATTATTTTTTTTAGAGTGCCCTGCAAGCGCATTCCCTTGAAACCGGTGATCTGATACGAACATTCGACATAGACATCGGCACCATTGGCAGCATTTCAGGTGAAAAGAAGTATTCGGAAATATTCTATCATTTCACCTCGTTTCTGACGCCGGGAACAATCTATCACTTTGACTTTGCCAAACCAAACGAGGAACCAAAAATATTCCGTGAAATCACCCTCAATCTAGAGGGTTTCGATAAGAACGACTACAAAGTCGAACAAGTGTTTTACAGCAGTAAAGACGCCACAAAAGTTCCCATGTTTATCATTCGAAAGAACAAAGAAACCGTCACACCACGCCCGTGCCTTCTCTATGGATATGGTGGATTCAACATCAGTTTGCAGCCATCGTTTGGGATAACTGGTCTGTTGTTCGTCGACGCCTTCGACGGTGTGCTCGCCTATCCCAATCTGCGTGGTGGTGGCGAATATGGTGAGAACTGGCATAATGCCGGTCGCCTGCTAAACAAACAGAACGTGTTTGATGATTTCCAAGCGTCAGCGGAATATTTGATAAACAACAACTACACCAGCAAAGACCGTATTGTGATTCAGGGAGGTTCCAATGGTGGCCTGTTGGTTGGTGCGTGTATTAATCAGCGTCCGGATTTGTTTGGTGCTGCTGTAGCGCAAGTTGGGTAAGTTCGTAGCTAGCCAGTCTAGGGTGGGTTTAACATTGAAAATTCATGTATTTCACACAGCGTCATGGATATGTTGCGGTTCCATAAATTCACCATTGGCCATGCTTGGTGCTCGGACTATGGCAATCCATCAGAAAAGGAGCACTTCGATAACCTGTACAAGTATTCACCGGTTCACAATGTGCACAGTCCCAAAAATGGTAACTATTTCAAATGCATTATCTGAATCGGGGATTTTTAACGTTTCCTGGCATCAATTGCAGCTAACGAAGAGTATCCCTCCACATTGATTTTAACTGCGGATCACGATGATCGTGTTAGTCCTCTGCATTCGCTGAAATTTGCCGCCGCTCTGCAAGAAGCCGTACGTGGCTCGGAATTCCAGAAGAAACCAATTTTGCTGCGCGTCTACAGCAAGGCTGGTCATGGAGCCGGCAAACCAACCTCCAAACGCATTGAGGAAGCCACTGATATTTTGACTTTTATGTACAAGAGTCTGAATGTGGATGTGGTCAATCTGTGAGCGGAGTCCGTAGTTTAGAAGCAGTTACAAGTGGAAGCAACAAATATTACAAGTTACAGCATTTCTGCCATATTTTAATATATAAACCTAAATCACCTTTTTTTGTATCATTGAAAAAATGTTGAAGTGTTAAAATGGAAAAAAAATAAACTAATCTTGCTTTAAAAACTGTTTGTTTGTGTGTTCTAGTGATGGATGCATAGTTTAACATACTGGTCAGTACATTTGTATTAGGGGCGTAGATAAGACGCATTCTTGTGTGATATGTAAGTAGCGGCGTTGACTTGTATTCGATCACTGTATGAGGATGCTCAATTCGACGTTTATGGCAGACATCGCACGACTGGAGATTGGCGCAGAATTTTCTTATGCATAACGTTCCAAAGCCAGGGGGCCTGGGACAGAGCCACGGTACTGGTATGTCTGCTGTTTTGATTACTGGCTTGAGGGCATTTTAATCATAGTAAACAGACGGTAAGAGGATTGTTCCTTTGGATTCGCTTTTCGTTTCGCCAATAGGTCTAGTATTTCCAAGGCGCAGGGTAAAACTCCCTGCTGAAAACATCGTTAAACATTTAAGCAAATAAGTCGGGTGAAGTTTTAGTAGGGGCTTGAGAAGGTTTATTGGGAATACAATGCAGTCTCGTAAGTATTCTGCCGTGTACCTTCTTCCATGGTTAGAAAAGTTAGGTTAGGGTGCGATGCCACGGCGAGTGCCGCATGTACTGAGACCGAGGTAGTGATCTCACAGTAAATATTGATCTCAACAACTACCCGGAATTAACACAAAAGCACTAGAGGCCAGTTCTGTTAGTACTCTCTCTTCATTTATCCCACGAAGCGAAGGTCTTTTTTCCTTTTTTCCCTTTTCAAAATACTCAAATTCCCTTTTCAAATCCCACTATAAGTTTTGAGTTAAAATCTAGTTTTTAAAAGTAAAATTTGTATTACACGGAAAGAAAATCGAGTTAAATTAACCTTTAGTATAAAAACCGCAGTTTGTAACACTGCTATGATTTTTTTTTGGTACCAGAAAATTTTGATAAAAGACGATTTACATGAGCTGTTTTTTATGGACAGTCAGTGTGTTGATTATCATTGTAAAATACAGGTTTTTTGGTAGAATTTCACCAAAAATTTATAGTTTGAATGTTTTTTTGTCAGATTTCTCAAATTCCCACGATTTGGTGCATTATCCCTTTATCCCACGGAAGGCTTTTCGGACATCGAAATTCCCACAAAAAGGGACAAATCCCACAATATAATAACACTGCTAGAGGCGATTAGCAAATTTTTTTCATATTTTCTCTCCCAACGCTCCCTTAAGTTCCTTTTTTAGACTGCGGTAGTAGAAAACAAAGAGTTACACTGTAACCCCCTAAGAAACTCACCTTCACATCAACGCCATAAAAATTGAGAACAAAATAAAACTTCACTTTAAACGCTCATTTATTAAGCAAATAATAGTTTAAACAAAAAGTGCACAAGCTTAACTTTGTTAGCTGATATATATATATATATATATAATATAATAATAAACAAAAAATATCGGTCTCTCAGCAAAAACTTCGTACAGTTTGACCGTTTATACGGATTTGTGTGACAGTTGTCGATTCTTCATGGTTATGCTCAACACATCGTCGATAATCATCTCGGCTATCTGCCATGCAATCTCTTCTTGTATCTTATCCTCTGGAATGTTAACAAGTTTTCTTACAACACTTTTGATTGTACTACTGCCCAAGGACCAATTCTTCGAGGCCGGACATATGTCAAAGTCCCTTTCGTAGCGGCCCAGTGAATTGACACGACCAAACTTCAGCCCATTGGACTGATGTCGCTGCCACAACATGTCGGGATTTACGAAATGCCTCGAATCGATGTGCATGTCCTGCGAGCTAGTATTTGTTGAAACGGCGCTCTTTTGGGTGTGATTGCTGTGGCTCTCCATGGCCAACAGCGTATTGTGCTGTGAGATGAAATGCTTTCGCAGATCCTTTGTGTTTTTGTTTGTGCAATCTGACATGGTTTTGCGGTGCTTGGTGATCTTCTGCGGTGTCTGTTGTTGACTACCAACATCAGGACGCTGCTTGTGATCACTGAGTTTTGATTGTAGCTCGTTCAAGTATTTCGAGTAAAGTTGAGATTCGATGAAACTGGGAAAGAACTCCTTCTCCAAGTAGGTTTCGATAATTTTTAATGGCCGGTCGAAGCAGCGGCTTATCCTGGCGTTTGGCTCATTGCTGCAGATGCATTCCTCTACGATGCTGCGTATTCGATCCGAGATTCTCAGTGGATAGTCGGCTTGTAGGGAAAAGTACTTCTCGTAGAGTATCATTGCATCAGACTGGCATTCGTTTCGATTGATACCGGAAATGGAATTGCTTTCGTAGTGTCTGCGAAAATTGATGGCAGCCATCCAGAAGTCCAGACAGTTGCGCTTGTTCTCTTGCTCCAGGTACTCCATAAAGTAGAATAGAGCCGACTCGCTGTATAATATATCGATTAGAGTCATCTCAGAGCTGCTGAGCAACTCAATGCAATACTTGCAGTACAGGTCACTTTGCAGGAAGTCATACAAATATTCGTGCTCGAGCTTGTCCAGCACATACTGTTGGGCGTGTTCAAATAGGTTTGTAGGAATCTTGTGTGAATGACACGACTGACCGTCGGAACAGAGAGCGAGTGAAATCTCCGACAGAATGCCTACAGGCAGCGGGACATATTGTTCTGCGCTGGGCATGAAGTACTTTTTGTAGATACAAATCGCATCAGTAGTCTGACAGGTGTGCTTCGAGCTGGAGGACGTTGTGCTCTCCGAGCGCTCCAGTTCACGTTTGTTCTTCTCGGCATATATTTGACTCTTTTCGTCGTCAGTCAATGACTTTCGCATAGACATGTCGTAGAGAGCTTTTGAACCAGGTACAGAGGTGTTGCTATCTTTTGGGGAGTCATCGCCAACGGAGTGCTGACTTTGAAGCGAAATCGCGTCACTATTAATGAATTCATCGGCAACAGCCGCACAAGGGCAGCAGTCTTCACTCGGCACATCCAGTGATTTTGATGTTGGCCCAATTTCAGAAGCCACTTTAAAGTTTTGCGTGTCTAAGTAGAATTTGATTAGTGGAAGAGCCTTTTTCGCCTCCAAAAACTGTACGAAGTAAATTAGGCAATTTTTTTCGTTGACGATGGCATTGAGATTCATAGAGAGGCGTGAATTGCACTCAAAAACAGCATCTTCGTCGTTCGTGTCGTAGAATTCATCGATATTGATTGATTCATCACAGGAACTTGTCGATGGACACAGGGAATGTCGTTTCGTATCGTTTCTTCCTGGCTGCGCCGAACGTTCGCTTGATGTGCGACCAGACCTCTTGAAGTATTTAAACATTTCGTGGATTATTTTGATAGGCTTACATCCGAGGTGTGCAGCTGCTTCGGTGCACTCATTACAGATTTAGTAGTTTCTCTTACGGTTACAAGAGGTGGCCATATAGACGATTATTAAATGATGCCACAAATCCGGGTTCTATAGTAGTTGTGCTGATTGTTTTTGCTTTGTTTTATCAACAAACACACTCGCAGTAGTTATATCACGCCGACGGCGCACATAAATTAATTGCTTTTGTATTAATTAAACGTTTTTTCTTTCGAAGAAATTTCTCCCTGCTTAAACCATCAACAAACTACGTACATATCAAAAATCAGCTGCTTCTGACATTTTTGCACTAGGCCGAGGATGGGATATGCATGCGTTCAGTTGGCGCAGTCGGTAAGATTAAGTGCTGACACTTTCTTTCGACTTAGCGATTTATTAAAATGTTTACAGAGTACTAGAGAAGGTAATTAGCTTATTCATGCTTTTGATACCATAAACTAATTTAATACTTCTTTTGTTTTTGACATAACGATGGCGCCGTGCAAGAACATACTAGGTTCGTTCGCGTATTCGGTTTGAATCGAACGCAATCGATATAAATCGATCGCAATCGCAAACAAAATCTATACTAAATCTATACTACGTGTATAGACTTTGTGCGATTGCGATCGATTTATATCGATTCGAACCGAGTACGCGAACGAACCTACTAAGTGCATCTATGATATTTTTCAGGAGAAGCGTTTGCAGTTCTTTGAACAAAAGATTACTGATCGCTTAAGGTGTTATATTAATTGCAATTATAGCTCTTTTCTCAAGATTTCTGGTTATTTGCATGAAAAAAATAAAAAAAATAGAAGCACGATTTGGGCGATAGTCCCCAGGTTCACATAAAAAAAACTATACTAAGTGCACTTTTGCACGGGGCCATCGATAACGTGTCCGAGTCTGTAATGTAAGACAAATCTACCGTGAATGCACCCTGGACGTTATTGGGTACAGTGAGTATTGGAGTGGCTTGGAATACACAGGAGGGGTCTGATAAATTTTGATATCAGGAAAATTAAAAATTGCGTCTTAACTAGTGTAACTGCCCTGATACAGCTTTTTAATTCAGCCGTTCAGACTCGGCTTAAAAGTGTGGGTCCGTTCCATTATTCTTTCCAAAAAGGAGCTTTGACACGTACTCGATTGGGAGCATCTTTACGCTCGCAGGAAAAGACCTATCTTGTTGGGGAAGCTACCAAATAATGGCTAAGTATAGTTGGTATCTCTTAAAAGAAGGTTTAGGTGACTTCAAACAATTTCTGTAGAAGCTATAGATATGAGTAGAAGAAGGAGACTATCCTCCTCCTTCTCTGTACTTGCTCTGCAGAGGAAAACAAATTACCTGCTGGCTTTCTACTTAAATAATACTACAGATCTTTTTAACACCGACCGAAGTTAGAAGTCTACTTTGTTCATTAGAAGCTCAAATTGGTTTTGCGAGTGCGGATATTTTTATAGTTCTCGATAAGACTTGGAGTTAAGTCCAATTT
The DNA here is from genome assembly GCA_948293265.1 of Cheilosia impressa. Lineage (NCBI taxonomy): Eukaryota > Metazoa > Arthropoda > Insecta > Diptera > Syrphidae > Cheilosia > Cheilosia impressa. The sequence goes on from OX411883.1 coordinate 41,937,068, forward strand.
GTTTCTACCGTTTAATAATAATTTTCAGTCTGCTAGTACTTGCTATCCAAGATCCAGTAAAGGGGTAGTTGTTGTAATAGTCAAATCGTTATTCTACATCGAGTTATAGTAAAGGGACCGGATAGCTCAACCGTACTCCACAGTAATAATCCATTTACTCATCTGAATTGGGAGAATCAGACGGCTAAGTGCATGAACCGCAGAAGACGGGGAGTCAACACTACCTTTCCTCATGTCCTTGCTAAGCTTAGTGCAGATTCCTAACTGCAGACGTTCAATTGTTTTTGGTTTATTTCCTAACTAGAGTTGGGTATTTCCGGACCTGTATAGTTCCTCGGGATATGTCCTGTCGGAAACAGATTCTCTTTTTCCGTAAACTGCGTCTTAGCATGTCCAACCATGTGTGATATATTTCCTATTTCACATAGATTAGTGAACGTGAACAACTCTATTTCCAACGAATCACCGGCTGGCTGACAGGTTGTGCTCAGGCATCCAACAAATTTTACTCATTTAAAAGTATGCATTGTACTGCAACAGCTTATAACCAAGCAGCCCACAAGTTATTGATTTTGCATACCCAACCTGAGAAAAAGAACCAACCACTCATTGAAAAACATCGAGATACTCAAATACACTCAAAAACCAATTTTTATTTGATTTCATCTGTTTTATAAAATTCGGGAATAATGTATTCCGTTCGCTCTCTCCCTCTCATTCCCGTTCCTCTTTTGAATAGCGAGTTCACTTCTCCTCTGGTTGTTTGAAGACAAATGTCAAGTTGCACTTGCCGCAATAGTGACGATCCTCGTGGGCAGCCATGAAGACACCAGCGCCACAGTTCTCACCGGGACATTCACGTCGCAGACGGTGAATCTTGCCGTTCTCATCAACCTATGCAAACGAAAGAATTTCAAATTACTTGTCATGTGGTATCACAGCGGGCAACACTGCGTCGATTTCAATGTAAGCTCAAGATCAACAAGACTCAAGAATTCCTGTAGATCGTTCATTGTCTGTGGTCTCTTGCGCTCAACTAACCTTATAGTATTTCAGCACGGCTAGTTTGACCTTCTTCCTCTTGTGCTTGATCTTCTTGGGGGTCGAGTAATTCTTCTTCTTGCGTTTCTTGGCACCACCACGAAGGCGGAGCACCAAGTGCAATGTCGATTCCTTCTGAATGTTATAGTCGGACAAAGTGCGTCCATCTTCCAGTTGCTTGCCAGCGAAAATCAATCGCTGTTGATCTGGAGGAATTCCCTCTTTGTCTTGAATCTTGGCTTTAACATTTTCGATGGTATCGGACGGCTCAACCTCGAGGGTGATGGTTTTGCCCGTTAGGGTCTTGACGAAAATCTGCATCTTGGATGTGTCAGACGGTCACCTGGAAAGACAGAAGAGGCGAATATTTAGCAAACGAGCTATAAAACAAATTTGTGAAGAAAAAGAAAAGACTAAACACGAGATGTATGTTTACGTTCACATTTTATTTTGTACCACCATCACATTCTTATTCATTAACATCTAGAAGCTTAAACTAAGAGCACAGCATTGATGACGCCATCGTTCTCTGGATTGTTTGTCACCTGGGCGTATTTACCCCAGACAACTTTACCGGTTTGCGTCACCAGACCCAGCTCCGAGATATTCACCTCAATCACGGTACCCTTTGTGATGACTCCTAGAGACGTGAACATCGGCGAACTGGGGTTCTTTTTGACTCCAATGATTGGCAGATGGAAAGTTGCCTTCAGCTCGGGATGTGTGACATGGGCATTCTTGAAGCGAAGCGCCATTGGACGTATGAATCTCTCGAACTTTGGTGGTTTTCTCGTAAAGTTTTCCCCGACGAATGTGACTTTGGTGACCATTCGCTTCCATGCCTTGCGCTTGGTTTTGCCACTCTTGAGAACTTTGAACACTTCGGCGTCAGATTGGGCGCGAACCTTGGGTATTGGCACGTCCCATTTGCCGGCTTTTTCCTTTCGCTTCTGTTTAATCATGTTTGATAGTACCTTAGCGCTGGATTGGATACCACGATCCAGCAGATAGTGGGGCAGAGCGCCATCCTCAACCTTCTCTTCCTGCTTCTTGACTTTCTTCTCTTCGTGCGCCTTGATTTTCTTCTTCATTTGGATCTTCTCATTGCGGCGCTCATTGTTGAAGAGCTTGGCCTTGATACCTCTCAACTTTCTGGCCTTGCGTGCGCGATCTTTGGGCAGACGTGCCTCCTTTTTGCGTTTACGCTCCTCATAATCTAGCCGCCGACCGTATAATTTACGGTGGCGCTCCATATACTCGTTCTGCGGCATTCTGAGTGTTGTTCTTGTCGATCTTAGTGGGGAGTTCTAAAACGAAGAGAAAAACAAAATATCCATCAATGACCCTCCTTCAGGCAGGACGTCTATCTGTTTCAGAAATTAGCTACTTCCATTTGTTTCCACGCATTAGACTACTTTCTGAGGGCGACAGCGTCCTGCTTTACTCACCAAAAGGAAATAATACACTAGGCAACTAAATTTCAAGTTCTTTTGACGGATTTGTTCATTAGCACATGTGGTTAATAATGAAACCGTAAAATACACGAAAAATTCCGACGGAATTCACTTAAAACTAAGAGCCCGTTAAACATAATTTTAAATAGAATCGTTTTACGTTGTTTTCAATACTCTTTAAACATTTTAAACAGTAATTTTACTTAAAAATTACAACAGCAAAAATTAACCCACCTTGATCGACACACAGCACGATGAAAAAAGAAAGATGGATGGAGATGTGGCCGCGAACAGGATATGAAAAAATCAATGATGGCTGTTGTAAAATGTCTTCTGCACGAAAGAGTAATGCCACACCATGTTTTTGTGTGACAGGCAGATGGCGGTATAAAAAGAAACACGTTCAGGAGCGATACGAGGCAAGCAAGCCCTAGACACAATTTTAAACAAAATTAACATTATAAAAAATATTTATTTGGCCCCTAGAAGCGAACAACTATTGAACTGCATAAATTATGGAGAATTGTATGTATGAATGTTGATACCCCGTCCAGTTTTTCTCGTTTACAAATCACCGCGGAAACTAGAATGAGTGCAGGTAGGCCAATACAAAGATGGTCTCCCTACTCAGTTTAAAAATACATATGGGCATAATTCATAAATGTTCTCATTCACGTTTGCAACTATCGTGGAATATAATACTAGTATACCTACATAGAGCAAAAAACCCTATTTTTTATATTTGTCTGAAAAAAGAAATAAAAGAAAACTATAGAACTTGGCACCACTTCACAAAATCATTTCTCTTCTTCTTTCCATTCCTCAAATCAACTGTCACACGTTAAATTTTTTGGAGGGATTTTACTGTTTAGCAAAATAAAAACATTTCATGGAATTCTAGTTCGTATCTTATTAGTTAAGCTTCAAAATAATTTGTAAAACATACTTAAAAGTTTGGTTCTTCGAATGGATCCCGACGATCAGCCTTCAACTTCAAAAAAATACTTGTGTAGGAAGTTCCCGCTACTTTTAAATATTTGATAATAAATATTGTTTTTTCGTTTTAGCTCAACTCCGCACCAGCAAACCAGAAGCAAACGCCATGTATCCGGCAACTTTTGAGCAATTTAAAAAATACACAAAAGTGGAGGAATATGTGATAAAGGAAATGAAAAATGCTGGTCCAGAAATATTCAAAATAAACTATAAAATAAGACACAAGTATTATCCTATTGTGTATAAAAAATTCTATTCAAATGAGGCAACGAGAAAACAGATGTTTCAAAACGGATTCGAACTGAAACCTATGCCTAAATTTCTAAAAGAAAAACTTATGATGATGCCAACTGGCGATGGTAAGTTCAAATGGATAATTGGAAAAACTTTGTCCATTCAGTATGAGTGAACTTAAGTTGATTTGCTTACATTATCTTTGTTTAATTTTTAGTTGAGTTAACAGTTGCAGACAAGTCTAATAGCAATAAGGGCACTTCAAGTTTATCTAAACGAATTGAACAAATAAACAGAAAACGTAGTCCCACATCTGAAAAACAAAACTGTCACACAAAAGTCCTGAAAAGTCCAACAAAGGATACACCGAAATCCGGCAGACCAAAAGATAAACTCCTTAATGCTGAGATGCGGAAAATTACAACATTCTTCAGCGCACTCAAGTCACATAAAAGCAAAATCTCCGAACCAGATGAACGGAAACGAAAAAATGATCTTAGGTCATCAAGTGCAGAACCCAAGGTTAAACGTTTAAGAAAAGCCCTTCCAAAAAATAAAACCAATCCGAAAAGAGTACACAACATCTCAACAAGAGGCGACACCGCAAAGTTGAATAAACTGCCCTCCGACCTGATCAGCGATGACGGTTCATCAAACATTCAAATCATGGTCGAAGTTCCGGCACCAATAAACACTGAGTTGAGTTCAGCGATGATCACTCCTAAGCTGCCACCAACTGCAATCTGTAAAGTAGAGCCAACAAATAATCATATAAAAGCAGGAACAACAAATCGCAATAAGCGAAGGGGCCCAAAAAGTCAGCCTAGAAAGCGTGGCGTTCCAACTGTTTATTCCAGCGATGACTCAGACATAGAATCAAGTTATATGATTGATGATCCAGGGTCACTAGACTCAGACGTTGTTAGAATATGCGAAGATATCTGCGTGATACCTGAAAAGTCACCACTTCCGCGGCGCAATAGAATGGAGAACTATAAGCACCATTCGTTGAGTCCGCAAAAGAAAAATCTGCAGAGTGATGCAGATGCGGGTATGTCGTTGTTCAACCTATCCGAACGTAGTTCTCCCCTTTTTGTAAGTTTTCTTTCACAAAATGTTATCATTCTATTAAAAAAAATATGAATCCACAGAACCTATCGTCGGTCGTTGGGGTAGAAGAGGGCAACGTCGCAGCAAAGGAAATAAAATTTCCCCGAGAAGATTTCATAAGCGTTGACAGGCTTACGGCGTTACGAACGCATTCCGCGAACGTAAGAGCATATATAAAGCATCTACTGAACTTAGAAATAGAAAAAACAAGGGAAAAGGTGAGTTGTACTCCAAAGAAGCCACCTCACAGATCGATAAAAGTGTGCATCTTGTATTCGCTTCTTAGCTAAATCCCATAACTCAACCATATCATTGCTTATAGTTTATTCCCTTACGTGGTTTTGACATAAGCACCAGTTGAGGTCTGCAATAAGTCTACGATTTTTTTACTCCATTTCTAGGCTTCACAAGTATCATCGAGATCTAAAGTTGTGTCGGCCTTCTTGCAAATGTCGTTTGACGAATACAAGTGCTTAGTTAATGCGAACAGTTTGTTGCACTATGGGAAACTGGCCGACAATGTCGCCGCAAGCCTTAAGAAACAATATGAAGCAATAGTGAACAAAAAGAAACCATGGCGCAAGGGGGTGTATGTAAAACTCCCAACATTGATAACATTTTTGCAATCAAAGGGAATCTCACAGCCGATTCAATTGCAACACATCCCACCACGGATTTTAAGTTTCATAGACGTCATGGCGAATACAAATTTAAAGGAATTTGTTAGCTTAAGGCGCGACAAACCCCCAGGCAGCTACAAACGTTTGCTGCATCTGTGCAAGGAAGAATATCGAAAGTGCTGTGAAGACGGTATTTGGAGCGATGGAATTCACTTCAACGACAGTTCGGACTTGGTAAGTGTTAATAGTTTTCGAATTGTTTACATCATGAACTCGTTCTTGTACCTAATAACAGATCGAAGCGGAATCAGTTCCTCTGGTAAATGTGGACACATCTGGAGGTGAAGTTAATGCGCGAGTGTGTTGTGGGGAGGATCAAAGTGCTGTTCAACCTAAAGTGGGCTTGCAGCTTGAAGAAGTGTCATCCGCATCGGCAGTAGAGCCACAGATAGTTGAAGATAAGTCTGAACAACCTGAGAAGAGCAAGCCTAACTCTCCACTGAAAAAGAAGAAGAAGCAAATTATCAACTCGTACCAAAACGACCAGGTAATCGAAGATTACTTGGATGCCATGTTCCAGGAAACACAGTGCTCTGCTATATCAGATCATGATTCTCATGCCGACAATCCGGAATTGGTGGCAGACTCAGATAAGCTCACAGACCCGAATAAAGACCCAGCCATTGCTGCGGTACCTACCGAAGCTTTAATACTCGCTTCCCCGGAAAGATCGGTGGTCCTGGAACAAATTACTGAAGAGACTAACATGGGTACATTCTCGGGCAATGCACTTGCTCTAAAGGATTCAGGAGAAGTAGTCGAAGACGTTAATGTACCTGCTGAAATGACTGCCGCTGCTGAAGTGGCTGTCCCTGCTGAAATGACTGCCGCTGCTGAAGTGGCTGTCCCTGCTGAAATGGTAGCCCCTGAACCACTATCTGCATTATCAGAGGAATCACTGGGCATAACAATACCCGATACACCCGACTCCGCTGGAGAACTTTTAAGCGACATTATTCATCCGAAACATACACAAAACAGGTCAGCAGATCTTATACCTCCATCACCGAATCTTTTCCAATCGAGCGGTGAAAGCCACATTAATTGCACCCAATCTCAGGATATAAACGCACAGCCTACGGAGGCAGTATACGTTCCATGTAAACACAGCCTCGCCTACAGTATGACCTACAACACAGAGCAAAACAATTTAACTGTATGTGTAGATCCAACTAGTGACAGTGAAGATCCGTTTGTTGAAACAATTAACAATCAAGAAGACAATATGCTGACACAACTGCCATCGCTGGATCCTGGCTTAGTTGTGAAACAAGGTGAGTTGTAGAGAATAAGTTAGATGTGGTGAATATTTGTCAATTGGGGAATGAATTTGATCATTTGTTCGAACATGAATTGCTGGAGTAGAGCCACTAAGGTTGCAATCGACTTTCATCCGTGCAAAAATTGCACCGGTGAAAAACAGAGAAAAGGTTTCAGAAAAACATAGAGCAGGGATGCAATCAGCAAAGCAAGCCATCAATTGTAGTATGTATTGCTTTATATGCTTAGTTTACAGGTCAACAGAAGTACATAACTCAAAAGTGCACTTAACGTATTTAGCAGCATACTCGTAGACTCGTAGAGCTGAGCAACAGCCTATAGACTCATCCCTATACTGTGGCCACAAACCAAAACCGCTAAAGTCGACTTTAGACGAAATTGAGATTTTGATGCCATTAGATTCGGCCTACTCAAATCTATTTTGTAAATTTTGTCAGCTTTATATCTTTTAAAACTTAAGGTTTTTTCACTGCGCCACCTCGAACGACTGACGCGAATATAACTGTCATGAAAGAGCTTCTTGGACTCGGCATAAAATTGTAGATCCCTTCCATTCGTCCCAAAAATGAAAAACTCACACAAAACGAATGGTTGTGAGAAGCTAGGCCAAGGGTCCCTACAGACCTGTTGTGTCAACTATTTATTTATTATTATAAAGGGTTTTCCAATGAGAGGTGTTATTGTGAATGACCCGATATTTCGGCAGCTGGCACTTTTGAAGCTTTTATTCTTTGACATTTGACAAGTAGAAACTACGCCATTACTTAAAATGGAACGATACACGCTTCAACAACGCATTGAAATTATTAAAATTCACTACGAAAATGGTGAAAATCTTGCAGTCACAGTTCAAAACTAAAGCATTTTTTGGTCGTCGTGAAGTACCTTGTCGGACCGCAATACAGAAATTGGTGGAAAAATTCGAGCTGTTGGAACAAGTTAGTGATGTGAAGAATAAAACCCGTGCACGTCGCTCAAGAACAACTGAGAATATTGCTGTTGTAGCCCAAAGTGTTGAAGAAAACACAGGTTTGTCCATTTCTCGTCGTTCTTTGGAATTGGGCATTCCACAAACGTCATTACACCGTATTTTGCATAAAGACTTGGGTCTTAAGGGCTATAAAGTTCAGTTAACACAAGAACTCAAGCCGCCGATCATCAGCAACGAAACCATTGATCTTTTAAGGAAAAGTTTCCGGACCGTGTTATCTCTCGAAGAGGTGATCACAATTGGCCACCGAGATCTTGTGATTTAACACCTTGCGACTTCTTCCTTTGGGGCCACGGGAAAGATAAGGTCTACGCCAACAGCCCAGCGTCGATTCAAGACCTCAAAGAAAAAATTCGTGAGGCTATCGAGGACATAGGGCAGACACTTTGCCATTTGGTTAAGGAAAATTTCATGAAAAGGATATGGTCCTGTATGCGTGCTTGTGGTGGCCATTTGGCTGATGTTGTTTTTCATTATTAACGTCATACATAAGTATTTAAGTAGAACTTAAATCGTTAAGAGTCGTATTAGCAAACGGCCCTAAAGTCAATAGAGCAACATGCAATTTCACGCGTTTGTCAAAAACTTTAAACTGCTCTCCTGATAAATGAGTAAAACAGACTTTATCAAATCAGTTGTCCCTCTGGAGCAGATTTGAAGATTCTCTGTGCCTTTGTCTGTGTCCTACAGTCGTAATGCGCTTTATGTGCCGGCCATTTAAGCTGATTTATTTTAATCTTTCTGACTGGTGGTATACGGCTCTTAGAGTTCGTTTTTTTTCTCCAAAGTTCGTCGGTGCAAACGGAATCGAAAATCAATTTTTAAAGTTTAGTTAACGCACTTGTGAAGCGGTGAAAGCTTGTGATTTCGAAAGTTATTACAAGATCTTTTGTAAGTCCTATGCAAATGCAAAGAGGTGCTCCTGTGTCAAAGTCATTTTTGTTGTTAGAAGACCTCGTCGGTTCGTATCTTTTGAAAATGACTGGTTTAATGTTTTAGAATGTACTTTTAAGCCCGCGGCTCCGTACGAGTATATGCCACCAGAAAACGTTCAGTGTTTCATATAGACTAACTGTGTAAGTGAATCATTGCTAATAGCACGCCAGTAATTATTCCTAAACAAATACTGCGTTTGGAATTATATCAATTTTCAAAAAGACTGTGCAATCACCCTTCGATAGTGGTTCGGTAAATAATTCTTAATGTATGACCGGGGGCTCGATGATGGACATCAATAAGATCGGGTCACAAGCAATGGCTTACTACACTGGCCATCGGTTAAAATAAGGCCAGGAGATATAACCGAATCGCTTTCCCGACTTGATCAAGAAATAAACACAGCAATCGCGAAGTGAAGCTGCTATAACACCACACCCTTTAATATATTTCTGCCATCAAATCAAGATCCCTCGACATCGAAGTAAGTATAGAAGAACGTTTCTTTTGTATGTGAAACATTGATGCCCATTTGTTTGTTTGTCCAATACCCAATGACCCTGTAGCGAATATATTTCGAAAATAATCAATCTAATGCTTCTGTGAAATTGTCTTCTTTCAGAACTCCTTTCCCAGCGTGATGGCCTTAACAGAGCCTGCAATTACTCACTCGACGGCAGCTTGGAAATTATAGAGGTACCTCCGCCCGAGCCCTATGTAATCGAGGATTCTCCAGATATGACACAACTACTAAATATACTTACAAGTCTAGAACACGACGAAACTCAGCATAGCACAACAGTAAATCAGTTGAATCATAATAACGAGCATTATAAACCTTTGATCGCACAAGAAGTGACAGTTGAAAGTGAAGGAGTGCTAGAAGAATTCGAATCAGAATTGCCTGAGACTAAAGTATTTATACCTCTTCCACGAAATATAGGTTAGTACGACAAACAGGTGATTGACGTAGGTATTTTAATAACCACTTCCCGAGAATATAGTGTAACATCAATATTGAGAAGAATATTCCATACAAAGAGTTCTCCAATATCAACCAACTAATTTATTTCCAGTTCAACTTCACTTATTCCGATTCTGCCTTCCGGAAAACATATTCTATGCGTCATTTCTTTGATGTTATGCTTAATCTCTGTTAAGTTGTAGCGCATTAATCTTCTCATTTCCGGTTATCTTTATGCGCTAGTATTAGCGTTAGCTGCCAGCCTACTGTGACAGCATATCTCTAAAACCAACGATCAATACATCATCGCAGCCTTATCTAACATATTTCCACAATTGTTCACTTCATTTCAGAAGGCTGTTCTCAGGACGATGTTAGTGATTTCACTAACAGCGTGGAAATTATAGACGTACCCCCATCTGAGCCTATTGTTATTGATGACGAAGAAACGGCACCGGATCTGCTGGACATGCTACTAAGAAGGCCAGCAAAAACCAGTAATCCTAATCGCGATGACGTCAATCGGAACCCGAGCGATCCATCCTTAAGCTGCCTGGACAATTTTCCACAAGCCCAGCAATTTCCGTCGCATTTAAGCTTCACACAAGGTCAATCGAATGCTCAACAGTGCCAAGACGTGCTTCCGAGTTCACAACGAGAGGATGTAGGATCGCCTCAAGTAGAACCCGAATTGGACGTTGTGCCTTCGAATGTTATTGATGAGCAGTTTCAAAAGGAGGGAACTGACATTACTATTAATGCCAAAGAGGAAATCTTACCCAGTGGATCATCACAATCAGTCAGTCACGTATCAATTGCTCCGCAACATTTTCCCTCGGATATCGATTTCACACAGAGCGGGTGCAATGATCGCTCAAAGGAGTCATACGGTCTAGCAGCTTCCCAAACTGTTCAATCTGATGATGAATCGCCGGTTTTTGTCTACGTTCCTCTAAGCAGTGATGACACTGAAGAAACTTCGAAAGAAGACCATCCGATTGTGGCATCCGCCAACCAAATTGTGCGTTCTGAAGGTGAGATACCTGTAAAGGCTGGATCAGAAGAAGATGTTCCTGAGGATCGAACTATACACGTGGATTCAGCAACTAATGTTGAGGAAGCAGCTAGCAGTAGTGTTCAAGGCCAAAATCTACACTCACAGACGCCTTTGAATCGCGAAATTTTGCAAGCCTTGGAACTAGCGACCTATTGTGAAGAAGAAATTTCTTCTGTGGCCAATGCAGGTAGCTGCTTGCAAGAGCCGGACATTGACGCTGCTGCAGATAACGATCCAAAATCTGCAAAGGACGACGACACTTATAAACCAAGCGAGGGCGAGTTGATTGAAGTCGATGAAAATGAAAACAATTCCAAGGAAGTTTCAACAGGGAACCAAATATTGGGAGAACAACAGGAAAGTTTTGTTTCGGCAGATCAGCCGAAGGAAGACAGTGAAGATTTAGTTCGCCAAGAGTCCGAGCATTGTCCGGACCAGCTCAGAAATGTTGAGTCATCTGAAACTATCCATCAATGCAAGATTTCTGTAGGTGCAACTACTACGAATGCAACGCCTGCGTCCCTTACTTCTGCATCCCTTACTTCTGCAGACGAGTCACAAGTTGTGAAGCCAGCCAGAGCTTATTCGGAAGCAAATGACAAAGCACCGGCAAATGATCAACTAAATCCAAGTCTGTCGATGGAAGTTGAAAAACCACAACATGCAGAGGAATGCGACAGTCCTGCGCCTTCTCTGAATAAAACAGGTGCGTCTTCGAAATATCTACCAGAAGCTGAGCGTTATGAATCTGTGCCCGTTGAAGATGACACCAGTGAAGACCATCCACCAAAAGTTCCTGCGAATGCATTGGTTGAAGATCTGGAAGATGCTGGTGCGCCACCAAAAGTTGCATGTGCTGAAGTCCTACAAGATGTTGATGCGGCTACAAAATATCTACCAGAAGCTGAACGTTATCAATTTCAGCACGCTGAAGATAAGACGAAGGAAGACGAACCACCAAGAGCAGTTATCAATGCAATTGTTGAAGATCTACAAGAGACGGTCTCATGCAGACAAGCCCAGCAAAACCATGTTCCCTACACTCTCTCAGTTGAGTCAAAGATGCTTCCTGAAAATGCACAAGCCATCGCAACATTTGAAAATCAACTTCAAAATGTTAGGATATCCAGAGGTACCCATCGAAGGCACGTTTCGAAAACCGAAATACCGAGCGCTTCAGGCAACAAACAGCCAATAGTTTCAGAACATAACCAGCAAACTGGACAATCCCAGCAAACCCATCTTTTTGAAGACAAGTCAACAGCTAAGGAATCACGAAATAGAACCGACTTTGAGGAGACTAAGTCTGCAAATTGGCACGATGCGGGTCCAATCAGAGATGTCTCAAAAAATTTTATGCTATCTAGTGCTTCAGAGTGTAGTTTACCGACTGATGTGTTCGCATTCGCTTCCCAACAGGTCGAACCAATGGAAATCAACGCCGAAGATGGTGCCCCGGATAGGTTTTGTGATATTTGTCCCTTACCCGATTACCGTGAAGTAACTGTGTCAACAACCGTAAATCAGCATTCCAGTTTGGCCACCAACAGTCAAAACTCAGGACCTAATCTTGAAATTGCTTCTTCTGCTGTGGACAAGAGCTGCAGTCCTCAGACACTTCAAGATTCATCTCACGGTATGGTGACACCGGCCGCATTCGAACAAGGTCCACAAATTCCTACTACTACCTCTAAAATCATATCACCCAGTTCAAGTAACAGTGCTGCAAATCTACATCCAAAAGCAACAGTCGTCAACGAAACTACATCAAACGCCGTCCAACAGACTGAATCATCAATCCAGCCACAAGCAATTGGTGCTGAAGTCACCGATGCGGCGAACACCGCAACACAGAAGACCTTCACATTTCCAGCACTACTGCCAATCGGTATAATTTCCAATGACAGACCGGACGAGATTATCGAAGGCGAAACTGTCTTAGACGACGCCGATGAAGAAGTCGTCGTAGTACCTTTCCTGATAAAAGGCCGATTCCTCAAATCGCTTCCCTTCAAAATGTTATCGCAAACCCAAGTGCAGCTGCATTGGGAGCGCTCTCAGTTCTTGGGGATCGAGGTGAAATTTGAAAGTAAATTAAACGACAATATAGACACTTTTGTGGAACCTGTCCAAGTGGCTCTCGAAGAAGCAATAATTCAAAATAGTGAGGTTACTTCTGTACCGGTGGCCACAAATACACAAAACCTAAAGAAAACACAGATAAAAGCACCTGCACCAGAGACTAAAGACCCAAAAGTGTGTAGAATCAGTGCTGCCAAGAAAATGAGTTTAATGCACCGACAAAGCCAGCAGAAATCCGATATTTCATCAACTTTGTCTGTGCCTGCGTCAGCAACAGTAAGCAGATCGAGAGCCCAATCAATGGTGAGAGTAGATAGAGAATCAAAAATTTCAGCCCAACCCCCGCCCAAGCGAAAACCAAGTCCAACTTTCAAAAAGAAAGAAACACCCAAAAAATCCACAAAAAAGCCTGATCCCGAATTGGTTCCACAAAGAGTCCATTCTTTCCGATCACTCCCCATGGGAGCTGTCAAAAAACCCCCTTCCAGTGAAACACCCACCACCCGTGCACCTCTAACGACAATCGAAGAGATCGACTTCTTCATCGAGGATGCATCACAAGTGATGGCCTGCTCCAACACGGCATCACAACTCCTCGCAGCCGACTGCACCTACTTTGAGAACTCAAAGCTGCTTAACAATATCGATGAGTACTGTGCACTGGAACCTAGCACCAGCAAACAACCAGCACCGGAGCGAACTAACCCCAAGGTAAACCCATTAAACCCTGCAACAATTCTGTCTGATGGGATCACGGCTCGGAAAGTCTGGAAAGTGCATCTCCAATGGATGACGCAAAGAAAGATTGTAGTTGAGACAAGATTCATTACAGGTGGACGCTGGCTGTCATCGTATGATGAATCCGCAAAGTTGATGTTTCATTTTTCGCCCACCACTTGGTCACACATATTCCGAGTGTTGAAGGAAATCGATCACTATGAGTACAGACGAATGGCAGCAAAGGAGAGAAAGCATTGTCCGGTGGTTACACCGCTGCATAGGGTGCTTCGGTTTCTATTTGATACTGCGCCGCAGATTGTGAATGTTCGTTTGACCAACGACACCCACAGTCCGTTTACGATGTGTGAGAAGTCAACCCCTCTGTATAGAAAGCCGTTTCAATGTCTAACAAAGGGGATACCAGCGAGCGTCTTAAATCGAATGCAAGCTTTAAAGCGGGATCTGCGCGCTGCTAATCCAGCTAAATAGCGAGACCTGTTCCGGTTCCGGGCCATGTTCCTTGCAACAGACTTGATACAATTAAAATGCCAAAAACCGAACTATCCTCAAGGACTAACTGAAATATAATTTTTGTTTCTTCTTTGCAGACTTAGCTGGACTGAGAATGATGTAGTTTTTGTTGATTAGTATTTAGTTACAGTAATAAATTGAATTTATATTTAACCATGTTTCTTCATTTCATAAGCAATTTCTAAGCGAACACAAACAATTGTCCAGCAATTTGGAAAATACTAAGAGTGGATAGGAATGGTCTGGTGACAGTTGACAGAGCTTCACTTAGACCATTCGTAGAGTTTAAAGACAACGAGCGTTAGTTTTGTACTCGAATCACAGTCGTTGCAATGTGAGAATGTGGCGACAGCTTTTTCAAACTTTACGAGCTGTAAAGACATGTACAGCGGATGGATAAAAAATGTTTCGTCTTCGAGTCTAACAGGGACAAGGCAGTCGAATGAGACATCGTTTTAGGTGGTTAGAAAAAGTAGAAGGTGTCCTCCATCAACTTGCAGTGCGTTCCTGGAGGTAGTTAACCAAATACCACGATAAATAGAGAGACCTATGTATTGCGGTCCACATCTAAACGGAAAGAAGTCCCTCCTAAGTGAGTATAGTTCTAAGTAAAACTGCGCAAACTGTTGCGTCTACACTTTTGCTAAATTTGGTAGACAGAACAAATTGTTAGTATTTCATAATTCAACACCAGTCTATAGCTGCGTGCTTATAAAGGATGTTCCATCTAGTGGTTTCTTTTAAAATCATGGGTTATTTTGACACTGACAGCTGTTTCCCGCTCGAAATCTTGACAGAAAGTCAGTATTATACCTCCGCGTAACGAAATGAGTCACTTTGCGCTTAAACAACGTTATTAAGGGCCGTTTGCTCATACCTCATACGACTCTTAACGATTTAAGTTCTACTTAAATACTTATGGGCTACTTTTTTCAGGTCATAAACTGTCATATAAGATTTTATGTGGAACTTAGTTCGCTATGAGTCGTATCAGCAAACGGCCCTAAGTTATTTAGTTATTTCTTAATTATTAATCAATAGAATCAGCTACGTAGTGGGAGTATTAACAGGACATTGTAAGATAGGAAAATACGCTCGCAGATTAGGAGCACCCTACAATGATGTTTGCAGAAGCTGCATGGATGAGGAGGAAGAGGAAACCGTTCTTCATCTTCTGTGCACCAGCTCTCGCAAATTTTGCGCAAAACAAACTTGGTAGTTACTTCTTCGAAGATCTAAGTGACCTGTCTCTCACAGACACACGCTGCCGAAACAATCCGCAACTCAGCCAGACTCACCCCTTTGACTAAATTGAGACTCCTCACAATTCGGGCAGTAAACAGAAAGATTGATCCAATCACCACTACAACACCGCTTAGCTTCATCTGCCTCGAAAAGATGCCAAAAAATATGGCCGAGGGTACAACCGTTGCGGTTACCACCCGCCCATCCGAAGGCACACTGTCGACCGGTCGTCTCCTCCTCGACCAACCTCCTTAAACGTATAGTAAGAATACGCAGCGTCATTCTCGTCATTTTCGTCACCCGTCTTATTTTCAAAGACATATCGTCCATTCATCCATTAGCCCACTAACATGCCCTGTCTAGTTTAACACTCTGGCCTTTTACTCATGTGGTATCACAAAGGTCCTAAATTAATTTTGGTCTAAGTGTGTCCTTCCAGACAGCCACCTTACCTTACCTTACCTAACCTTATTATTAATGAACATTTGGAAATATTGAAAACTTATTTCCAAAGTCAGTGCTGTTTTTGAAACGAAATTCTACCGAAATGAAGCACCACCGCGCCTGCTGTACGCGGCTACGTTAACAAACAAAATTTCCACATCTGGAGCTCGGAAAACCCGCACGTTATTGTCCAGAAGCAAACGCATCCACAGAGAGTGACAGTTTGGTGGTGATTGTTGAGTGGTGGCATCAGTGGACAATTGTTTTTCGAAAATGAGGCTGGGAACAAGGTTGCTGTCAACGGTGGGCGTTACAGAGCCATGTTAACCGACTTTTTACTGAAATTGAAGACATGGATCTGGAAGACCTCTGGTTCATGCAGGATGGCGCGCCATGCCAGACAGCCCATGCCGCAAGTAATCTCTTGCGCACCAAATTCACAAATTCTGTTATCAGCCGTCTTGGCGATGTCAATTGGCCGAGGAGCTGCGATTTGACCCCTTTGGACTTTATGTTTGTGTGGAACTGAACTGAGAAGGACCGATGTTATGCCAACAGTCCGGAAATGATTCAAGAACTTAAGGCCAATATCATCCAAGCAATCCGTGAGCTACAGCCCGAAACCATCAACAAGGTCTTGGGAAATTGGAGTGACAGAAAGCGCTACTGCGAAGCCAGCCGAGTCAGCCACTTGAACAACATTGTATTCCATAATTAATGGCAATGTTTTGTTCTTACTAATCGGCGATGGCCGAATTCGGGATCCCGGCAAAACTGATCCAGCTATGTAGCGTGACGCTGGAGAACACACGCTGCAACGTGCAATTTGGAAGTAGTTCCTCCGAGCTATTCCAAACATGCACCGGATTTCGGCAAGGAGACGCATTATCATGTGACTTCTTCAATCTCGTGCTAGAGCAGATAGTGCGCAGGGCAGGTGTCAACACGGAAGGCACTATCTTCAACAAATCCGTCCAGCTACTGGGGTATGCAGACGATATTGACATCATCGGTCGCTCCCAGCGTGCCGTGATAGAGGCTTTTACGGCGATTGAAGAACAGGCGAAATTCGTTGGTCTTGTAGTAAATGAGGACAAGACTAAGTACATGCTATCAACAAACAAACAAGCATCTGTCCACCGCCTAGGATAGCAACAATGTCGAGGTAGTTAAGGAGTTTATCTACCTCGGAGTAAACATGAACTCCACAAATGACATCCTAGTGGAGATCCGGCGAAGAATTACCCTAGGAAACCGCTGCTACTTCGGTTTGGCAAAACAATTGGGGTTACAGAACATTTATCCTGCCAGTTCTGCTTTATGGCGCCGAGTGCTGGACGATAAGCAGGAAGGGAGAGCTGATACTGGGCTCCTTCGAAAGAAAAATTCTTCGGCGGATTTTTGGTCCTGTGTGCGAGGAGGGCGAATGGAGGAGAAGATACAACCGCGAACTCTATGAGCTGTATCAAGATGTGGATGTAGTCCAAACGGCCAAAATACGTCGACTACATTGGCTCGGCCACATCAAGCGAATGGACAATAATGCTCCAGCTAAGAGGATCTTCGAATCCCAGCCGCCAGGTTCGAGACGACAAGGAAGACCAAAACTCCGTTTCAAAGGCCAAGTCATCGCGGATGCCAGAGCGCTTGGTCTGGATAACTGGAAGCAGCGTGCCCGGGATCGCAGAGGATGGAAGGCTGCAGTGTCTCAGGCAGAGACTCTCCACTGGTCGGGAGCCCGTTAAGTAAGTAAGTAAGTGTTGTTCTTATTAATAAAGCCATAATACATGGAAAAAATTAAATTTTGTTCATTTTATTGCATTTTTAAAAACGAAACTTGTATTTGGGACACCCTGTAAATTAGGTTTCGTCTCGAGAGAGTATTCTTTGTAACAAAGTGGTTTCGTCCGATACAACTTTGTGCTGTAGTAACAGTAGCTCTGTTCGTTGTCTCAGTATATTTTTATGCCGACGAAGAGCCGACACTTTTGAACTGGTTTTCCCTCTCACCAATTAACATATTTTTTTTTTGTTTCTTGTTTAATAAATATAATTGTGTATAAAAAAAATATGTTTATGCGTTTTACCACACCCGTAGAATATAATAAATTCGCTTTTCCCCATATTGTGATAGAGAATTGAATTAATGAAACTGACACGCCTATTACCTAGAGCCAGGGTGGCACAAAGCATACACCACCAGCGTTAAAGTCGTTAAATTAAATACGCTTCCTCATGAACATCATATGTCCTCCCGTCCCGGTCGCGATGGCGATGCTATTCCTTCTCATTGATTCTATTAATCCTGTGATTTGTAATAATCGATTTTCTATTACCCATTCCCCCTTGGGCTCTTTATGGCTTTGCCCGCCTCGCGTTGTCTTGCTCTCCGTCTTCGACTAACAAAAGGCAACATTTCCCTATGCACATTCGAACGACATAATCCGCGAGATAGTGCCATACTGGCAATCCCCTCTAGTCCTGGGGGAATTTTTATGTCTGCGGCAGAAGAAAACAAATTCTCTGCAATAAAAAATAATCAAAGATCTGCAACCCCTGTGAGACCACCGCGGAACACTACCAAGGTACACTAACAAAAAAAAAAAAAAAAAAACAAATTCCACGCCGACCCCTCAGCGATGTGTCGCATTCACTTCTGGTGCTTGGGCTTGGTGGTGTTTTTATTTTTACTTTCATGTTACAAGAGCATAACGGAAATGTTAATGCACACAAAAACTAACTCCCCTGTAATCCCATCGTAACACCTATGGGAATTCCACATCGAAATCCAAAATTCAGAGTCAAAGCGGAGCCCACCTCTGTTGAACTTTGAACTGCACATGATTTGGGGTTCCCTTCATTTTTCACTCACTTTGTGTGTACCTAGTGCTAGCGACAAGCATATTCTCTAGCAAACACTACCCCCTCGGGAGGAACTATTTTCAATATGGAAAAAATAAAAAAACAAAACCGTTACAGTATAGTAAAAAGGCAAATATACAAAACACAGGCTAGGAGGTTGAAGGGGACGAGAAAATAGAAAACAGAAACTAAAAACTGTTTAAACACCCTCGTGCATGGGGGGTTGAATACTGTATAGCACTTTACGTCGACACACACGCCCCTACGGCACAAGTGCGTTTTTTGTTCAGTGGGGCCCTGAAATCCAAATGGGTGTGGATTGTGGAAACCGAGGAATAATATTTGCCACTTAGAGTGTTTTGGCCCTGGGGTGATAGAATCCGAAAGAACATCAAGTTGGAGGATGCATCAAAGTTTATGTTTTAGTTGGAAGACTTTTTAAATCGTGGGGCATGGCTTGGGGAAGATATAGTTGAAAAGAGCAACCAGTGTAGTGATAAATAGATGGCGTTGCAATTTGTTGTTTGAACAACCTCTATAAAAATTTATTTCTGTCCTGATTTCGTTATTAGAATGGGCTTAGGTGGAGCATATCCCTAGCTAAAAAGACCCAGCGAATTGAGATCAATCGCCTTTGTCACTTGCGGGGGATTGACCCTGTGACATTTGCTTCTGTAGTTTTCGCGTAGAAATAAACTTCGGAAATCGCTATTCGTATTCTAGAGGGGTTAGGTTATGTTAATGAAATACTCAGCCTTAAGGAGCACACAAAAATAACCAAAATTTAGTTTCAATGCCAAGCTCAAGTAATTTTTTGTTTTTAAATCTGAGACTGCCTCTTTTCTACGTGTTGTCTCTTTTTCTGCTAACAGTGGGTTTGTAAGGGGGCACCATATGGGCACCATATTTCTGCTTTTGTATGGCCCATTGTCATCCCAATTGTTTTAATAATCGTCCATCTACAATTTTACCGAATATTTAGCAACAATCTAGTGCCTTTTCCATTAGCATGTAAAGTTTGTAATGATTAACTATAATTTACGTTTCGTCAAACATGAAAGCTGAACTTACATCAGCTTTAGATAAAGGGTAAGGCCCTTTTTAACCTTCACACTTAACATTTTGTAGGTCACAATATATAATTTTGTATGGAGAGTGAGTTAGTTCGTAAAATCTAGGCTGGACAATAACCCCCGTATTAATAAACAAATGTGCACAAGTAAGTTAGCTAGTAGACATCAGATAGCATACAAAAATTTGACGTAACTGCTGAATAACGTGTTAATAACTTTTACGCAGCGTTTATTAATACGGGGGTAAATGATTATTAGTATCTTGCATAATGTTTAGTTAGAAGTAATCCTTACTCTAAATACAAGCCGTGTAAATTTTGAATCCTTTCCTAAAATTATAGACGGCCTTACCTACCAATAAACACTTTTAGCTACGACTCTAAATTTTAGTAGTTCACAGTGGCCATATTTTCCGGCGCAGGGTCATAAGTCCACAGGCCAAAAGTCCACAATGGACTTTTGACCCACCTAGGTGGGTTATAAGTCCACAAATCCATTGTGGACTTATAACCCACCTATTTGAGCCAAAAGTTCACATTAATTTGGGCCATAAGTTCACAATTTTAAAATGAAAGTAGGCCATAAGTCCACAATTATCCATATGAATAAAAAATAAATTAAAACAAGATACACGTGTTACATAAAATCCTGCAAGGCTAGCTTGATTTACGACACAGAGTTCAAAGAAATATCCAAAATATGTGATGCCCTTCATCCACATCCTGACCAATCGGATGTGTTTAAAAGGATGCAACTAATTAATTCTTGTTGACGGCACCTTTAATGTTCTTCCATTAGGTGAATAGAAGCAATTATTAGTTGTCTGTGTAGCACATTCAGAGCATGTATCTATACCGAGCATTACTTACTTATTCTTAAAGTTAATTAAAAAGTTCGTATTCATTGTTCAAAATAATTTTATAATTACAGTATTTTATTTAAATACGAAAAGTTTTTCAAAAACAATTTATAATTTTTAATTTATTTGTTAATTGTTCAAAAAAAATTCGAGCGAATTTTTCAAAATAACTTTATAAATTTTTGGAACAATTCGCAAACTTTTTAATATAAATTGTTTTTGAAAAACTTTTCGTGTTTAAATAAAATACTGTAAAAATCTATAAAGCGAATTTATTATTATATTTTTTACCTACAATAACTTTTTTTTCGGGTAAACAAAAACGCGCTTCAACAACTTCCTTTGATAGACTCTTATCAGCAAGTGAAGGCTTACCGATATACTCTGAGATTAAAAAATTAAACAAACAGCAACACCTAACTGAAAATAAGATCTGCCTGAAAAGTACTAACAACAAATTTCTGAACTCCTTGTCTGCTTGTGTATTTGTTTACATTTTGTGTCAATCCGCTCCTGAAATATTGTTCAAGAGACACATTATAGTCTAAGAGAGAATCAAAGAAAACTTCTCAATTTTGTTGTACTTTAAATTATGAGAATTGTGGACAATGACCCACCATAGTGAGCCATAAGGTAGTCAGTGAGTCAAAAGTCCACAAGAATTTTGTGTGGACTTTTGGCTCACCTAGGTGGGTTATAAGTCCACAATGGATTTGTGGACTCATAACCCACCTAGGTGGGTCATAAGTCCATTGTGGACTTTTGGCCTGTGGACTTATGACCCTGCGCCTATTTTCCATGTCAAGTTCGCAATTGTGAGCTTCCCCAAATTAGAAATCGAGACTAAAATTTTGTTTTTAGTACCACGGAAAGACTTCTTCTAGACTTTGAGAAGTATTCGAATCAGACCACAATTGTCGGGTCTCTTTTCTTCAAATGGGTGTCTAAAGAAAATTGTCTGGGTTCATGCTCCACTTATAACTGGCCCTTAGCGAGAAAATAAGATGTGATTAGTTTTTCCTAAGCCTCGAAGTTGAAGAACATGTGGTTAGTGTTGATAGCTCTAGAAGGTAGGAGCACAACTTCCAAGTGCTGTGATTGCTTCGTGTAAATGATGCTATATTTTTTTTCAACATTTTCTCGGGCAAGACGAACTTCTAACGCTTCAACAACGGACCGAGATGCTTGCAGATAGGTGTTGGCTCTGTCCTTAAACGTTGTAGTAAAAGATTTTCTAGTAAGCGAGTTTCAAAGTTGTCTCGAAGCCAAAGGAGTTTTGGAAAGTGCTGGCCACGTGGTTGCCAAATAATGTCAAGTGGTGTCTGATGTGTATTGGTTGTTTGTCTTTCGGGCGCTCATAATATCGGAGTCTCGTTTAGGTCCTTTGGCCATCTCCATAGACATTCCGCGATACCAATAATCATTTTAAGTTTTCATTCTAAATTTTCATACAAAATTGAATATTGTGACCCACAAAATATATACCTTAGCTGATGGTTAAAAATTATTATTGGTAAGGCCCATTATGTCACCGACTAGTAGATTTGTCGTTAGTGTAGAATCTCCTATTAGTTGAACCGCTCGTCTCTATATGCTGTCAAATAAATAAACTGAATGTTTTGGGGTTGAGCTCTATATGCGGAAGCAATATTCGAGGTCTGGTTTAACCTCCTACGCTTAAGTCTTCGGCCACGCAGTGCAAAGAGAAAGACAGCAAATAAGCCCTGAGTCGCTCAGTCGCTAGTCGCTCACTGTGTGGCTGCAGCCTAATAGAGCATGATGACCTGCTTTCCTGAATGACCTCTGTGCTCTAAATATTTGACTTCAATTTGAGGACAATGATTTTCCGATTTTGCATAAGTGGTCTTGTCAGACCCCAAGAAGGTGCATGGATCCCTAGGGATGTAGGGATAGATGGGTTGGTCTTTTATTTTAATTTGTCATACAGTCGATACATTTTTCTTAATAAAAGTAGTGCCTGTCTTCTGTGCATTAAAACTGACAAAGTGTTAATTTTACCCACTTCTAAACTGAAGTTCTTTATTGGGGGAATTTATTTGTTCTCATCTTTGAACTTGTGATAAAGTTACACAAGAGTAAGCTGTCGATCCACCCACAGAGATCTTTTGACAATCCATGTGGTTAATTTGTAGTTTTCTAGATATTTAATTATTTCGACATTCCTTGCTATTTTCATCATCATGAATAGCACCGAAATTTCAGCTAAAGGATGGTGAATTTGCTGCAAGCATTTCGTTCTTTTCGGAATCAGTTAGAATGCCAGCGGTCTTTTAGCAAGAAGGAAAAGTCGAGGGTACGAGATGTTGAAAAGCCAACAAAGTATGTATAACAGATCTGGTGTACAGTTTTTGAGTTATAACTAATATGGCTCGAATTCCGTTGCGCACCGTTGCCTTTATATTATTCAGGACTTCGAGGGCGCTTTAAATTGCACGTGGTTGAAAATTAATTTTCGGTTTTCTGCTAGGGATAAAGGCGGCTCCAGTTGAGTACAATCTAGAGTAGACCTTTCAAAAGCTAAAAATATTTATTCAAAAGGTTAAAATGTTTGCATTCGATTGAACTCATTACCAAATACCGACCCAGTCTTGTCTTGGGGTTATAATCTAGCAATACCTCTTCCTTCACTAAAGATAGAAAAGAAAAGCAACTGAAATTACTGCTTGTTGCACTTGAGCGTTCACAGACAAGATCTACGTTTAT
Source organism: Cheilosia impressa (assembly GCA_948293265.1). NCBI lineage: Eukaryota > Metazoa > Arthropoda > Insecta > Diptera > Syrphidae > Cheilosia > Cheilosia impressa. The sequence goes on from OX411883.1 coordinate 41,960,352, forward strand.
ACCTAAAAAACTGCTGCAGTTGTCTTGTGACTTTACTTATGTCATACGATTGCGTCTGTTAAATTAAATGGTGTCAGTTTGTTCTCGTCAATTTTAAGCCGACAATAGTTTTTCGATATCAATTGGGATGTGAAAATTGCTCTTGCCGACCCTTCTCGTTTGCATTTTTACTCTCGCCATACTCGTATAATGAATGTCCTTGTCTTTCGCGCATATTACGGTTAGGTCTCTTCTGCAAAACTGTATTAAATTTGAGCTGCCTTCAAAGATTGTTAATTATAACGAATAAAGATTCCTTGTGGACATGTTATTGACTGCCACTAGTTGACCGTGATAAACGCTACATTCGACGTGAAGCTTGTATGATTTGTTTATGCATTTAAACTTGCAGAAAAATTCTAAAGCTACATCTATTTTTTATTCATCAGTATTTATTTGGTTTTCTATAGTACACTCGTATAGTCCGTAAGAATAGTTCTACTACATTTGTTCTTAATGCAATTGGACCCCTGATACACTAGAGTCATCTACTTTGTTTATATTTCATATGTAACTTATTTTAAACTTGTTAAATGTACAACAAGTTTAAAAAAACAAAATCCGAAAAACAAATATTAGAGAGTCTTTTTGATAAATGTGGTAGCACCACGACTTTTTTTTACAATCTGTCAAAAAATGAGGACAGGCTTAAGTTCTGAACCCTGATCACGAAACTTTTCAGACGACTGTCGTCGAAACGATAGACCTTATAAGCTGATAACTACCGCCAAAATTACGAATTTTAAAGTTTCATCCAGTTCGTTCTACCCAAATGTAATGAAAACTGACGTTAAACTAATGGTAATCAAAATTTAAGAAACACGATATCGTCCAAACGATCATTGCCATAGGTACGTGATTGGTACACTACTGGGTCGCACGAAACTGTCTCTGTTATTGCGATTGGTCTTTTTTGATTATAGTTGACTTTCAAAACTTTAGTTAAGCACTGTATCGGACAATATGCAATTTGTGCGAGTAAGAGTGGATTCCACATCGACCCCATAATAGTATTTCTGGCTAAAAATGTAACTTAGGGCTTATACGAAGAAGATCAGATGAATGACTGCTTTTGAGACATATTTTTAATCTTTTGCAATTAATTTTTTGAAGGCAGTTTGTTTTACTGATTGACTGTCAATGTTAACTCGTAATTAAACAATACATAACCTTCAAAAAGATTTTTTTAACAGTACATAACCTTCACAAAGGTCGGCGCAGTGGCTAAGTGGTTAGTGTATTGGACTACCAAGCGAAGGTTCAAAACCAAAAAAAAAAAAAACAAATTCCAACTTATGTTTTTTTTCCACTGTGCCACCTCTCGCGAACGTCTGACAAACATCCAGGAGTATAATTGTCAAGAGCTTCACAACTGGCCGTTTGGACTGGACATAAAATTGTATAACCTTCCATTCGTCCTTAAAATAAAAAAACTCACACAAGACGATTGGTTGTGAGAAGCAAGGCCTAGGGTACCTACATGTCTGTTGCGCCAACAATTTTATTTTTTATGACCTTCAAAAAGGCCGGTAAACAAGAAAAGTTTGTCTAGCTTCCTCCACATAATGGGGACGTTCAAGTATCTAGTATAGTAAGTCTGACAGCTCTCTCACTAAGTGAATCTCGGTTTTAATTGGTCGAAATCGGTCGAGAGAGCAGCTGTTTCAGTTGACGTTTATGGAGGGGTAGCCGACGAATCTAGTCAAGAAATTCGTGACTGACTACTAAGTTGATAGTTCTCATATGTGGCTGACGAAGAAATCGTGACGTTCCCGACCATTCTAGTTTTTGCGTTCAGGTTGCATCTCATCCAGACCAATCTAGTCGACTTAAGGTGACTAGATTCTTGAATGCGGCCAATGAATCAGCGTTGTTCCGAAGAAATTTTTCGAGTTGATCCATTACACACAAGTTTTAGCCACATTAGTTAAATGAAAATGAGAAGGTGAGTGTTTTTAGTAATTTCTTAAAAAAATAAATGCAAAAATTATGGGTGCGTTCACTAGGTGAATCCTTTTATCGGCTATGGTTTTGTAACGGCGTTCAGTCGAGTAAATTCTCTCAATGTAGATTGATATAGGCAGATAATGTTTAAACATTCACTGAGCTCTACTCCAAAAATGCAGTTAAACATTTGATGACAATCATTACAACTCCACATAATAAAATATTTTTTTTTTGGCTATAGACAGACTATTATGGAAATAGTTTAAGAATTCGAAGAAAGTCTTCGAATTGAAAACGAGCCTCCGCCTCTAAATATTTCAAGAATCGGTTTCTGAAAGATTTTCGGATTGTCAATTGTCATACGTGGGTTTTGCTGATTAGAGTCGGCCAGACAAACTATACTCTTCGTTTGAACTCGCGAAAAATTGTAGGTTACAAAAATTAGGTTGCTTTAAGCCAACTTTGGTGTTTCCCAAAAATGGTGTACCTCTAACTTAAGAGTCGCTGAGGGTTATAGTTTGCAAATCGTCACCGCCTTGTAAACAGTTAAGGAAGTGTTGAAACATCTCTGAGCAGTATTTTGTTTCGAAACGCGGTTTTCAAAAGCCGTTAGAGTGACTTTCAGGTGGTTTTCGAGGTCATTTTTGAAGGGAGATTTAGGGCGCCGAAAACTATACTGCCTTAAAAAAAGAAAGTTTTTAATTTAGGTCGCATTTTTTAAATAGTTTTTCGATGTTAGTTTCATGTTGCCATTGCTTTGCATTATATTGATTTCTGTGCAGATCGGGAACGACAGAGGTGAGTGTAAATTCGCCTTTGAAACAATGCCTGATCTTCTCATATCTCTTGTGAATTGTGATGTAAAACTATTTCAAGCTTCATAATTCGAAGAGATTGCACAAGCGCAACGTCGCATGCATTCTGGCTCTGCTTTGCTAGAGTTGAATACATCAGGAATACGTTTTTGAGAAGGCTAAAGTTATACCTACCTACCAAAGAAGGGTAAGCTTTTCTGTCCCTATTCATTCACTTTTTTCCAAGTATAGTTTTCTCAAAGACGGGATCTATATGGATTGCGACGAAAACCTAGTTATGATCGAACCCTTAACAGGACACACATCAGTTTTTCGGAATAAAATACAAATAAGGTCCTCTTCTTGAAAATAATCGGCGGTTCGGACGGGCGAATATACATTGCCCGCTAGATGTCTATCGTCTTGTCATCTCGATGTCAATCGATGCATAAATTTTGACAGCAAGGAATGTTGGATGTAAATTTTATTTTACACAGAGTTCGACATTCCTTTGGTCAGCTGGTGGGTGGACATAGCATTCTACTAAATGCTGTCCACTATAAAATACTCCCTTTTTATCAAAAAAATCCTATGTATCATCAGTATCATGTGTCTTTTTAGTTTTACCAGCCAAGAACAGCTTGACAGCTGAGGGCGCATTTGGCGTTGGTCCCACTGTCGTTCTATTGTATTAAAATCAAGTCACATTTGCTAGCTGATACTCTAGGGTTAAAGTACGTACAAGAAGCAATAAGGGGAAGCGCAAAACGGAATAAAATTTGCGGGAACACGCCACAACCCTCTAATAACAATACTGTTGCTGGCTGGCGTACTCGTATAGCTTGCTTGCCATTCCAGGAGCTTGTTGCTGCGTTTCCGAGGCGCGCAAGTAATCCAAAAATAATAACAGTCGTATAAAAAAAAAACTATTTATATATGAAAAGGAAGAACAAGTCCTGAGCCTCATCTGTTTTATAACCATTGGGGGATATAAAGGGATCAAATTCTCATTTGATATTCGTTCCTTCCATTCTCGTAGTCGTTCATGCATCGTGTTCGTGTGGAGCAGAGAGGCCATTGCCGCCCTGCCGCACAGTAGTCGTATCCTGAATGGGTACATTTAGGCTCTTAAGAGCGGTAAATGTCACTGCTGTGTGGTTTTGCTTTGGTATATTTTTTTCCCATTTATTTCTTCTTCCCTTAAATGCTCTGTTGGGGTGGGGTTGGTTTGTATCCCGCTTGCAACTCTGCGGGTGCGAATTGGGAATGGTTACAAATAGGCGAACATTGCCACTCGATGGTGTCGGTGGAATGGCATCGACCGACCGACAACGAGAATAAAAAAGAACACAACCCATAGCCTCTGACAAAGATAATGATGCTGATGTTTTTCGATGGTTATAGCGCAGAGAGGACACAGCGCCATACGATCGTATATACCTACTCGTATACCAAACCGCAACTCAATGAAAGGAGGGTATTACATGTCCTTGTCCTTGTTGCTTCGGTTCCTTCCTCTACTTTCCGTATCTATCAGACTGTAATTTTAATAAGAAGAATCCCGTTTCAATTAGCATTGCACGTACTGGTACCAGTGTTTCGATGTAAAGTATTTTGTAAGGATAAAGTTGCCTGGCTGTGCGTGTTTACACTGAGGTGTATGGCTTAGAAATGGATTAATTGAATCCGGATGGCAGTAGCTTACGAAATAGATTAGGCGCACTGTGTATAGTACCTAAACAGAGTGGGTTCTGTTAGGCCTTTTGGAAATTGGGGATTGGATGGTGTGGATGAACGTGTGCGTGGCTTACCGACACGGGATAAGAAGACAATTTAAGTAGAAAATTGCGGGTTGGAAAAGTCTGTCTGTAGTTGGCCTTGGTTTGTGAGAAGTTAGTTGGCCTTGACGTCCTGCAAAATTTGCGATTTGCATGGAAATCAACACAATATCACACTTATTAAAGATACAAAAGCTGATGTACCCGCTTCGCTGAGTAGTAACGTGTAGATAAATTTTGCGCTGCATGTCCATGAACCATAAAGGAGAGGCTTTGTCCAACTTTTACTGCCGTGCTTCTCTAATTGGTTAGTCAGTTGTTAGGTATCCTTTACTAAATATAAGCAAGGCTTCTTAACTGCTTGCTAACAACTGACCTCCAATCCGTTGGGTAGGTTTGAAGTGCTTGCGAAAGACACAAAACGTCGTCTATTTAGTAGAAGGAAGGCTAAGTTGTTCCTCCGCAACTTTTGATCTTTCGCCACTGACTCCAAATCATCATTCAGAGGTAGGAGATGGATGTCGAACTTTGACTAGCCATCTCGTACTGGGCGTACCTAGACGACCATAACCTCATCGAACAGGTTTCATAGTTCGTCTTCAAATTGCAAGTTGCGGTAGATGCCTTCAATGTGACCAAATCATCGGAGAAGTGGCTGATGGTCCCTCGATCCCTATACGAACTCCGCGATTCGCCCCAGCTATTCATCGAAAGAATCTCGTTTTGGTAGGTCGTGTCTGCAGTCTTATTTCTTTCGGTCCACTACTAGAGTAGGTAAAAGATTGGAACAGAAACCGAATTGAAGATCGAAAACATACCTAGCTTTGGCACCAAGTTCGGTTCTCCTAAAAGCAGAAATACCTCTTAAAAATAAAAAAAATAGTTGGCGCAACAGGTCCTGAAGGCCCCAGGCCTAGCTTCTTAGAAACATTTGCTTTGCGTGAGTTTATTTTTGAGATGAATGGAAGGGATTTATAATTTTATTAAACGGTCAATAAAAAGCTCTTACAGTTAGTTATTCTTTCGACTGTTTTTTTTTTTTTCAGACGTTCGCGAAAGATGGCGCAGTGGAGAAAAACCTTAATTTGGAATTTGAATTTATTCGGGAATCGACCCGGCGACCCCTCGCTTAGTAGTCCAACGCACTTACCACTTAACCACTGCGCCTACAACTAGCTGTCTTTAAATTTGCCAATTCTCACTAATCCTATAGAAATTTCCCCTTCCGCATTGATAGTGAATAAGAACCTGAAAAATTTAAAACGTCTCCACCTGTTCCAATGGGGCCTCACTATCATGCAGAGAGTGCTTTGAAAATGCGCCCTGGACTTTAGATTTGCTCGGACTAACATTTACCCCAGCTTCAACAAAGACGGTCCAATAATGACCAAGTCATCAGCGAAGTGCAAGTTACTTTTCTTTTGTGCTTTAACATCCAGTCCATGTACAGGGTGGCGCAAAAATAATTATCCAATTTTGTTTTTGAATAACTTTTTTACTAAATAAAAAAAAAAGGTTTTTGAGTAATGGAAATCTTTATTTAAACCTTAACAATTTTTTCTGTTAAGTGGAAAAGATGATATGCGTCAAGTCGCTGTCGCCAGTGTTGTACACATGACCTTTTGGCAGTTTCTATGACTTTCCGTAAGATTTCCGTTGATAACTGTTCACTTGTTGGCATAAACCCGCGACTTCAAGTAGTCCCAAAGAAAGAAGTCTGGGATGGTTACATCGGGCGATCTTGCTGGCCATGCCAAATCGTCAAAGCGGAAGAACGCAGGAAATGCTTCCTTCACAATATCCATTAATTTTTCCACGATTTTGCGGAGTGTAATGTTTGGTCTTGCAACTTAATATGATTTCACCCTCATCATTCGTTTACCGCTAAGGGCTCTCTCATTCATGCCTGTAAAGTTTGGTGTTGTGCGGTAAGCGGTACCCTAAGCTATTTGAGCGTAGCACGCTTTGTGTTGCTGTATAAAGCGCAGCTCGCTAAATGTAAAGGCAAAAATGCCGCAATTAAATTAGAGTCAAGAGTGTGTTCAAGACTGTCTTTATTAAATCAATTTCACTCCTATTTATACAAAATTCTAATTACTTATCCTAACCAATAAAATGCTCAAACAGCATAATAAACTAAATTTGACCCTTTGTCCCATATAGTGCATGGTGGGAGCGGTGTACAAAGTGTAAACAATAACAAACACATGAACTCGTATGAACCTCTACGTAGCATGAATCACTGTCGATACCGATCGAATGCCACTTGACACTCTATAGGCGTGTTTTTTTGAGCTTCGATCTCAGCAAAGCAAAGTAAAGTAGAGTTTTCAGCACACTAATTACAACAACTACTGCGAGTCTCGAAGTGTCAAGTAGAGCGTAGTTGTTGTAAATGCGTGCTGAAAATCCTACTTTACTTTGCTTTGCTGAGATCGAAGCTCAAAAAAACAGGCTTTATATGTTATCTAGGGCGATACAATGTTACGTAATGGTTCTTCGCGTTCAGTGTGACTGCATTGAATCCCCACAGGAGTTTGTGCTCCATTGCTTGTCTATTTTATTTTGCAGCTCGCAAATGCGTCAATTACGATTGGCGTACGATGTCATTTGCAAAAATTTTAACATCTTCCGGTAAGGTGGTTAATTTTGCGTCACCTCGTATAAGGGATAACAAGAAGAGGAGACAAAATGCAATCCTGACGAAGTCACGCGTTTATATGCTTCGATTTTTTTGATTCCAAAATGAATACTTCGGACGCAATCTGAGTTCGGAACAAATTAGACTTTCGTTTCGGAATTTTTTTCAAACAGTTTGTGTAAAGAGAGAAAAGAATGGTCATATTCACACTAAGCCAAGGGCTTTGACGTCTGTACTCTCTGAACTTCGTCAGCACTCAGTCAGATTTGTCAACATTCACACTATGTGATGGCAAAAGTTATTTCCTTTTGGGTTTGTCATTCCTAATGACCTGTTCTGGATTAAGTCGGCCAAGTGATCACTCTATATGTGAAGGGCACCATCTTTGGATTTGACTCCATCAACAATATTACACTTTCTTCCTCTAAAACAGCTTTCTTTCAAATCACCAATCAGTCTAACTTGTTGCCGAACTTCCTCCATCTTATTATAGATTACCAGCGATTTGCAAGTTTTTCAAGTTCTTCGGTCTTCCGTTAACTATGGTTTCGAGAAGCTGAGTCTCTCAAGTTCTTAGTGTCTTAGAGACCTTCTTCTTTCTGATGACTTCCTAAACGACGCAGTTCGCTTGTAATCAGCAGTCGCCAAATCAAATCGGGTCGCTCTGTAAGCATCTCCTGTTGATGCATTGACTGTTGTTGAATATAGCAGTTGGAATTTGTTTAAATCCTTCAAAGTCGATGCCATTCTCAGGGATCCGAAAGTTCACATATGAGTATGACTAAAAACCAAAGACGTCCAAGTCGATCCTTACCTTCGTCTCTTATTCAGTTAACAAAGCCCGGCTATGACAGCATCTAAATATATTTGACTTGAGCTATACACCGCATTGGCATAGTAGAATACAGCGATCTGTTGCGAAGAAAGGGTTAGGTCCTTAATGAAAGTAGAACCGAATAAGCTATAAATTCTGACTTTGACACAAACGAAAGCAAACTCTTTGATGTAGCTACTAAGTGACTTTGTGTACCTTGCCTTTGCTAAAACGGGCAACTCTACAGAACTGAAATGAAAACAATTCCTCTTGCCACCCGCTATTTCTTTGAGCTTAATCAGCTTAGTCTACCTGCACAGAGCTCCTAAATCATGGATTGAAGGGACAGTGGCGTAGCTAGATGACTAAGTGCCCCGTAAACTGTTTAGGTTTTATCAATATATATACTTATTTTATGCAAAGATATTTCATCATACACAGTAATAATTAGGTATCATCACATCATCAGCTCTTTATCGTACACTGCAGGGCACGGCAAATACACTTAGAGTTCAGGAATTTATACTTGGATTAATGTGGTATTAAGCAGTAAAACGAAGTAAATTAAAATGTTTATTAATTAACGTATATATGATGTACATACAAGGTGGCGCAAAAGTAATCCTCCTATTAGAAAATGCTATAAATTTTGCGATTGGCCCCTAATGTCAGTTCTGTATTGACATTTGTGTAGTAAACACATGCGAAATACACGTTAATAAACAATGTTACGCTACACTGCTTCAGAACGCGGAATATTGGTGACTATTTATTTGAGCAATAATCGGTCGGTGACTTTGGCACAACGTGAATTTCGTCGCAGATTTCCTAGCCGTCCAACGCCTACTGGTGAAACACTGCGACGTTTAGCCGCTTGCCGCGAAGAGACTGGCACAACACGAGATGCTGCCAGGCGTGGCAGACCCCGGAGTAGCCGTTCTGCAGAGAATATTGCTGCTGTAGCCGAAGATGTCATGGAAGCGCCGTCGACATCGACCAGACGACGTGCCACGCAAATGGGTATCAGTCGACGGTCTTTACAGCGAATTTTGGTACATAATTTGAAGATGTTTCCGTACAAAGTCCAGACGGTGCATCAGCTGTTAGCTGCTGACCGCCAATCGCGTCTAACATACGGTCAAGCCATCCTTAATCACCACCAAGAGGAAGATGATTTTTCATCAAAAATAATCATGAGTGATGAGGCCCATTTCCATCTTAGCGGGTACGTAAATAAGCAAAATGTACGCTTCTGGGGCACTGAAAATCCGCGTGTAACCCACGAAGAGCCATTACACCCGCTCGAAGTCACTGTATGGTGTGCTGTTTTCGCTGGAGGAGTCATCGGACCTTTTTTCTTCGAAGACATCGCGGGCCAAACGGTTACTGTGAATGGTGAGCGCTACAGAGCAATGATCAACGAGTTCTTTTTGCCGCAACTTGATGAATTGGGATTGGAAAACATGTGGTTCCAACAGGACGGTGCAACGACACACACTGCACGAGCCACAACCGATATGCTGAAGGATGCATTTCCCGGGCGCCTAATCTCCCGTTTCGGCGATTTGGACTGGCCAGCAAGATCGCCTGATTTGACCGCTCCAGACTTCTTTTTGTGGGGCTTTTTGAAGTCGCGGGTTTTTGTCAACAAGCCTTAGACTCTTGCAGCTCTTAAAGACTATATCCGTCAAGAATGTGAGGACCTATCGCCGGAAGTTTTGGCCAAAGTGATGGAAAATGCCATAAAAAGGGCTCAAATGACAATCAACTGTGGCGGCGGCCATTTACATGACATCATATTCTCGACTTGATGTAAAAAAAAATTAAAAGACCAAATACAAATAATCCACTAGAAGAATTAAAGTTTTTCATTTTTTTTTTTAAATTACAGCCAAAAAACATCGGAAGGTTATTTTTGCGCCACCTTGTATGTTAAACACTTATAGATAAGCTATAATCTTTTCCTAGCCTTAGTTTTGGCAAAAGTATCAATCACTTCGGTTAAATCTAGGCTTGATGCGGCTTTGTTTTCGATCGCTATTAGCGGTAAATGTCGAAGTCGAGCTTGGCTCATAGAAAAAATTATGGTGTTAGAAAATTGAATATTTGACTGATACCATACCAGTAAAACGTGCACTTAATTGAGTTATTATTGTGTTTAGTACATTTTTGAAAATACTATGGAATCCGTTTAGTACGACTTCGTTTATAACGACGAACCGTTTTAAGCGACGTAGACACAACAACTTGTTAGGTTTGCATACTAATTCCTATGAACGAACTCCTTTAGAGCGACTCCGGTTTGAGCGACCAACCGCTTTACACGACGTCATTTTCCAATAAATCGTTCAGTTACAGCAACGAGTGGTTGTTGTTTAAAAAATATAAAGCAATCGTAGTATGGCACTCTTCGAATTTTCTCTATGCAATAGCAGTAGGTATAGGTAGCACAATTAGCGCGACAGGCGACAGTTTTTACCAGAGACAATACTGAGACCACCAACTTCGGCTGATTTACCGTTACTTAGCCTACAAGCTATATTTCTATGGGGTGGCAAATGCTAAGTGCGCTTGTATTGTTACATAGAAATTCGTATTGACAAATGTCACGTAACTTCAGAAACAAATACACTCGCACCTTGCATATGCCACTTCCGCTTTGGGCAAATGGCTTGCAGCGTTCATAGAATTTTATCCGTTAAATTTGAAATTGTACGTTACGTGTGAATAATATTTTTTTTTAGGAAAAAGTGTACATTTGCTTAAAATATTTGCGAAAAATTAAGAATGTAGGTTAGTTGAGGGAAAATAAAAACATTTTGAGCAAATATTCTTTATTATTTAAGAAAAATTTACACACGAAATCGAAGTTAATTATATCTAGAAGAGGGAAATAAACAACCATATTTCTCCTAATATATTTCTAGTATGTAGAACATTTCCTTTAGATAGTTTTATTAACCACACAAATCAAATTATTCACCTTCATAAAATATAATAATTATAATTACTAACCAATGGCATTCAGTTATGCTAAAATGTGGTATTCCCGAACTCTTTCACATTTCCCCACGGTTGCCGAGGTTGGCAGCATTTATTTTTGTATTTTTTGTATGTTTTTGCATGTCACACGGATTCCCAATTGACAGAACACCGATAGGAATACAAAATGGCGAATTTGAAAAAAAACTGAGGGGGCCAGCGGCAAGAGGATTGTGAGTTGGGGGTCTCAGTATGGTTTGTCTATGGTTTTTACGCAACAGAGTTACGCGACGGTGCAGTTTTTATGTACATACATATGTATGTATTTAATTACATATATTAAAATATTAAGGGTATTCACTTAATCTCATAATATTATGCAGCTCGAAAATGCATAAACTTCTGCGGTGCTTTAAGTGAACACCCCTCGGATATATCATTGCGTAAATCGCGTAAATCGACTGTTAAGTCGGTTGTCAAACTCAGCTGTTCAAACTATCAAAATGCCGAAAGGAAGCGAAAAGAAAAAAACTTATTAAATTCTTGGAGAAATCGGCAGTAATTATGATTGTTTTTAATTGAATTCTTACCATTTTGAGATCTTCCTAAAAAAACAGACGACTGACTGTTGAAGTTTGACATTTGTGATTTGCGCAACTTTCCGCGGTTGATTTCCGAGCCTAAAACGTCGCGGAAAATTATGAGGTCTGCGTAAACTATTCTCCATACAAAATCTAACAGTTCATTTACGAGGTAGTAAATTTCTGCAGTTTACGCAGTTTATGAGGCTTTTACGCGTTTAAGTGAATACCCTTATTGTTTTTCTTTGTAATTGGCATGTACTTATAGCTATTCTGAGTGAAATTAAAAGAAAAATGTTTCTGATTTAAAGGTTTATTTGGTTTTCATTGACGTTACTTCCTTACATACAGATATGTTAATATTTACATATAAAATTTTCAGTTCGTTTTGTGCGTCGTCCGGTTAGAACGACTTAATGTCACCGGTCCCTTGACTGTCGCTATATTAGGATTCCACTGTAGTAATTTTAAATATTTCTTCCCTGTTGTGAAATTGGTAATCAGAAGCTAATTTATCAAAATGTTTTTTTAGCTTTCCTTTGCATTTTTTCTTTAAAGTTGGGATCTATACCATATTTTTTGTGTAGTTTCACTGGCTTTGCATTTGAAGGATTCGAAGTCATTTCTATATATATGCGTCTTTGCGTTTGTCTCTTCTACAGCTCTACTTGCCTCTTCCAAATTAATATCGCATCTTTGCAAGGTTTTTGATGCATAATTGATGTCATTTAATACACGGTGCATGAATTCGCAAAGGAACACGAACTCGAAATTTAGCATTTTTGTTTTAATACTTTCTGTTTGACTACGCTCATCTTTACTGGAACTATTTCGGATAATGCTTTGATTACATCTGCAGATATTGTATTGACCCTACTGGACCATCTAGTCGAATTTAGTATTTTTTAAATTAAAATTCTTTCCTGTCGTTGTTTGCGCTTCAATGCACCACTATACTCTGTTCATTTTATATTTTCAGTACAGGCCTTATGGGAAGCTCTTTTTTTCTACCAATGGTGCCTGCAGATACTCTCAGGGCACTCAATCACAATAATTGCCACTGAAACAAAAACCAAGCCAAGCTCACTATGGCAACCATGTGAGAGCTTTAAAATGGAGACAGCTTATTAAAATCCATAATAGTAAGGGTGAAAGGCAAATAGCCTCTCTTCCCTGTACTGAAAATATAAATTGAATAGAGTATAGGTTTCTTTTTTTTATCCATTATTTTAGTTCTCTAGTTTATGCAAAGGAATAACATTTCAGGGAACAAGAAACGTTATATAATGCACCGCTATACGTACAAAACAGCACTGGGGAACAGTGGCGGACTAAGAGGCAGTGACACCCGGGGCGGTAAAGCAAGCTTACACCCCTTGAAAAATTTAAGAAAAAAACACGAAGAAATATTTTATTTAAAGGTGCTTACGAGCTTTTATTGTACTGAATGTTTCGATTATATCATTAAAATCTATATTTTTTGTGTGCAAATTTATTGTTTTATTTGTGTTTTTATTTTTTGTAGTGTGCAAAGTTATTTTTCTGTTACTGATGGCACCCCCTATTAGTCTGCCACCCGGGGCGGACCGCCCCCCCCCCCCCCCCTTAGTCCGCCATTGCTGGGGAATCCCCCGATTCCGAAAATTTCATAAAGATTTATAGTCTGACAAGCGAGTAGAATCCCTTCAAAATGGCCGCAAATTTAAAAATTATGCCGAATAAAATTTATAATTAAGTAGTTTTTATACCCTCCAGAGGAAGGTATATTCACTTTGCCAATACATTTGTAACGCCAAGAAGGAGTCACCGGAGACCTCATAAAGTATATATATTCTGAATCAGGATCACATTCTGAATCGATTTAGCCATGTCCGTCTGTCTGTCTGTCTGTCTGTTGAAAGCACGATAGCGCCCAAAGTAATTGACGTAGGTGAACGAAATTTGGTGAAAGGACTTCTTTTTATCGGCGTCAGGTTGGTATTGAAAATGGGCTATGTCGGTCAAGTAGTTCTGGTACCTCCCATACAAAACCAACATTTTAAACATATGTCTCTCTGTCTGTTGAAAGCTCGATGGCGCCCAAAGTAATTGACGTAGGTGAATGAAATTTGGTGAGAGAACTTCTTTTTATCGTCGTTAGGTTGGTATTGAAAATGGGTTATGTTGGTCAAGTAGTTCTGGTACCTCCCATACAAAACCAATATTGGACCCATGCCTCTCTGTCTGTTGAAAGCACGATAGCGCCCAAAGTAATTGACGTAGGTGAATGAAATTTGGTGAGAGAACTTCTTTTTATCGTCGTTAGGTTGGTATTGAAAATGGGTTATGTTGGTCAAGTAGTTCTGGTACCTCCCATACAAAACCAATATTGGACCCATGCCTCTCTGTCTGTTGAAAGCACGATAGCGCCCAAAGTAATTGACGTAGGTGAATGAAATTTGGTGAGAGAACTTCTTTTTATCGTCGTTAGGTTGGTATTGAAAATGGGTTATGTTGGTCAAGTAGTTCTGGTACCTCCCATACAAAACCAATATTGGACCCATGCCTCTCTGTCTGTTGAAAGCACGATAGCGCCCAAAGTAATTGACGTAGGTGAATGAAATTTGGTGAGAGAACTTCTTTTTATCGTCGTTAGGTTGGTATTGAAAACCTGCTATGTCGGTCAAGTAGTTCTGGTACCTCCCTCACAAAACCAATTTTGCATGACTTGTATGCAGTGGAGGGTATCAAAGCATCGGCCAGGCCGATGATAACACTTTTACTTGTTTTATTTGTTGTTTTCTAAAAGCGTTTGGGGTGGCAAGTTGGCAACACAGCACAAACAATACTAAGCGAATAGAAGTTGAAACCTTGTCGAGAATTTCTTTGTATTTTTTTAAATGAGTTGCCATGATTAAAGTAGTGCTGCACCCTATTTTATTTAGATTCCGACGATGGGAGATGGGAGTTTGCTAATCAGTGGTCGAATCGCGTCGTCCGTGAACGAGCTATACGTTCACGGAATTATGTCGATTTTGCATGTGAAACAAAAATAAATTCCGTCACGTAATGCTCGTTAACGGATGACGCGATTCGACCCCAGATTTTGGGGGCTCCCTGAGCTTGGGGGCCCCGGGCACTGCCCCGCCTAGCCCTTCGCTAGCTACGCCACTGTGAAGATATCCTTAGTCTTTTAGAGAGAAAAGGTATTCAGTCCCATTTGCGCTCTTTTAAAGCGTTTTCGGAGGAGACGATTTAAGCAAGAACTATGTACACCTGCACATTTAATTTCAAATAACTGCGCCCACTGTACGTTTTAGATTTTACTGCAGCTTTGAGGAAGTTCTTGCCTAACGACATCGATTGAGTGGGCAACTATAGGGAGGGAGTTAATTTTCTGGTCCACCGAAAGGCGCTTGATGGTTGACGTGTTGGACTTCAACTCGAATTGAAGTTCCCCTCAAAATAAATAGACATTGCCAGACGGCTCAGCTCCAACTTCAATTTGAAACCCATACGTTTATTATTTTTTTTTATTAAGAAGCTTTTTATTTTTATGTATCTTTGAATACAGTATCGTTCTCTTTAGTTTTCCTAAAATGAATTCAATTTTTACATTCGGTCGTTTTGTTTATTTAATATTTTTTTTTTTTAGTTTATAGTCAGTGGTTGTACATTTAAACATTAACTCAGGAAATATCAGATTATCGCACACTTTCTCTGCTCGACTTCTCTCTTCAGTTACAATAGCAATTATTTAATAATAATTCATTTGCATTCTCTGGCATTGCTTAAATCTACTTTTAATAATAGTAATAAAAAAGAAATTCTCATTTTGTCCAAACTTGCATTGTATGATTATTTTCTGTTTTGTTTTAAGGAATGCAATCAAATAATTGTAGTACATATACAAATCTAAAGAGTATAGTACTGGCATTTTAGGTGCTATCAATTATAAATATTATCATCTTTTTATTTTGCATTTTCTTTGGGTCATTTTGTTTTACTACCTGTGTTCTTTAAGTTAAGGTACCTTCTACGATTGGGGATTTTTCCGTCTTTCTCCATTTTATATAATAATATTTATCGAATTCTACATTGGCTTTTGGTCCGTTCCTAAAAAATAAAATAATTCAGGACTTGTCTTCAATTTTTGTTGTGTGGCTCTATCTTATAACAAGTAATTTTTTAATTGTCTTGCATTCGCTAAGATTAATTTTAAATAGTTTAGTTTAAACAAAGTTTAAAAATAATCACATCTACAAGATTTTATTTAATTTACACTTAAAATAAGAAAACAAACAATTTTCTTCGGTATTTTATTTTCAAATATATGTATTTACATTGAATATTGCATTTGGAAAATATATCTCAATACGCTAAAAATACACTTCGTTTCCTGTGATTAGAGTTCATATGTGTATATATGTGTATAATATAGTTTATTCGTTTCTTTTATATATTCTTCATATAGTTTTGGTTTTTTTTTTTATGTTTTATTAAAACGTGATTGTGCTCATCTTTTTTTGTTGTTTTATTATAAAGTTATTTTATTTAGTCAATTTAATTCATACTTTACTTTTTGTATTTTTTTTAAATGTATGCTTATAGTTAATAAATTCCTTTTTTGTATTGTATCTCTTTTCGGTTAAAATATCCCAACAATTGCGTTACCATTATAAATAGACAATGTCCTTCGTTCAAATATTTTTGGTTTTTCTTTTCTTTTATATATAAATTATGTATGATAAAAAATAAGAAACAAATAGGTGACCTACCTCTAGTTTATATACCAAAATTAATATTTCTTCAATCTTATCGGCTAGGGTGTGTATTTAATATTTAACTATTACTATTATTCATTTTTATCGTTGCAATAGACATTATGATATGACTTGTGTGACTGTATATATATATATATTTGTTTAAACATTTTTCTTTAAGTGTGCTTCTTTATTAAACCGGCAAAGGAAGTGTATTTTTTTTACAGAAAACCATAAATGAATAGCTCTTTAGGCAAGGAAGAGGGATTTTATTATTAGGAAGATGGAGTTTATTACTTATTTATGTGTATACTAAGAAAAGCGAAACCTTTTTTTATTTAAATATGCTTAATACTACATTCAGAGACAGGATTAGAGGAAGGCCTGCGGTGTCCGTGATGTCAATAAGGTGCAACATGCAACATTGCGTTTTAATTTGCGGTCAAATTGTGTCCTGCAGCTGTGATTATTGTATTTTTTAATAAAGTATGCTAGTGTGGATTAGGTACATTGAATAATCTTTGTCTCACTGACGTTGATGTTTCCTCAAAATATTGTGAAAAAAATGACCCGATAATCGGTAAAAGCCTGGATCACAATGGGCACATTCATAAATCTAGTCATCTTAAGTCGACTTGATCGGTCTGGATTAGATTTAACCTGAACACAAAACTAGATTGGTCGGGAACGTCACTTTTCCTACGTCAGCCACTGCGTATGCGAACTGTCAACTTAGTACTCAATACTCAGTCACGAATTTCTTAGCTAGATTCATCGGCTACCCCTGCATAGACGTCAACTGAAAAAGCTGTTCAAATGGCCCGATCTAGACCAATCAAAACTAAGATATATCAAGTCAGACAGCTGTCAGACTTGCTAAACTAGGTAGATACTTGAACGTCCCCAATGACTAGGTACTATGCCTGGAAAGGAAATCAATATTTTTTTAACAAAAATTCCTAAAAATATTACTTGGTGAATAATAAATTGGCTTCAATAGAACAGTATTATGTTGACAAATGACATCTTTGTTTACGAAGTAACGAGTATCTGACTCAGAGCTGTGCTTCTTCCGTAGCTCTTTATAACTTAGAGTATAAGTTGAGTTTCGTGTTGTGATCGTGACACTGTCAAAATATTATTCAATCGAAGAAAACATCGACAGTGGAAGCATAATTGCAAGTTTGACGATAGCTTTTTATTGTCACCTTTGCATTCGTTAAGTCGGTATATGTTAAACAACTATAAACTAATTAAATTTTGACAGACCAACACGACACACCGAAGCGACTTCATTCTGCTTTGCCTTAAAATCATTTCTTCTGAAATTTTCTTTTTATATTTCGAAACTTTTGAATTTTAATACACGTGCCTGCATCCTTTCTACATAACGTACACAGTTTCTTACTCTCGAAGTGTTCGAAGTTATGTCAATGTCATACTCATAATTGTGTGCCGCTTAAAAAACTTAGTGTCGCCGAGTAGCAAATATTAATTATTAGTATATCATAGGAAACTAGGTTATGTTATGTTTTGTATTTACTTTGGTCTAGGAGAGCGACATAGAGAACTTAAAGTTGAATTGTGGCTTTTGACAGAATAAGAAGAAATCATTGGGGACGTTCAAGCATCTAGTTTAGTAAGTCTGACAGCTCTCTCACTAAGTGTATCTCGGTTTTGATTGGGGGAAATCGGTCAAATGAGCAGCTGTTTCAGTTGACGTTTATGGCGGGGCAGCCGACGAATCTAGTCAACAAATTCGTGACAGTAATAAGTTGGCAGTTCCTATATGTAGCTGACGCAGAAAAAGTGACGTTCCCGACCAATCTAGTTTTTGCGTTCAGATTTCATCTCATCCAGACCAATCTAGTCGACTTAAGATAACTAGATTTATAAATGCGGCCATTTATAATAACGCCTCTCAATTGACTTTCTTAACATTCAACTGTGACTGTCAAAGTCAACTTCAGTTCCATTTGTCAGTAAATATTTGCTCCTCCATTCTGTTTATATTCCATCGAAATAATTGAACTTAAGCCAATTATGCGAATATGTCAATTGAAATTATAATTATGTCGTGACCATAATAGGACATGTCGCATATTTTATTTTTTCTGTCAAAAATGTGTTGAGGACTGTACAAATCGTAAGCCGTTGCGTTCTACGCTAGATGTAGTTAAGTGTCAGCGAAGTAGTTAAAAAATAATCTGTGGTAACAAATGCAAAAACTACTCATGTTATCGTTGCAGGCTTATAAAAACCCTGACAAGTCGCTTCAGTCAATTGTTAAAGTACCGTCTTAACTGACAAATCTGCACAATTTATTTTGCACACGTCAGACATATGTACATAAATTTAAAGTGACTTCAGTGGCCGATTTACTTTAAGTTAATTGAAGAGAGGTTGTGTTTCAATTCATTCAATTTATATAAACTGTCATTTCTCACCGATGTTGACGGGTCTCGTCTTGTCTTTGATAGCTGATTTTCGAAGTCATAAAAAGAGCGACGAACATTTTCCAACAACAACCAGCCAGAAACTGCCTGGAATGGAGGACAATTTCCAGTGCTATCGATTCCCTAGAATCATCAGGAAAACATGCCAGACAGTAGGTCCCTCACAAATCACAATATCAGTTCCAAACCGGAAACAGAAAACCCAATAAACCATTATAACCCCACCCACTTCCAACGGAGCAGTTCTGTATTGAAAGTTTATTGCAAAATTTAGTAGCACAGGAATGGCACTGAGGAATGTAGTAATTCGTCTTGTCGCTCAATTCTGTGAATAGATTTTTGTTTCAAGTGGGTATCAGTTGATTGTACCCATTCCATCCTTGTTGTGGTCCTTGTCTTGGTAAAGACGAAACCCTGCTTCACTTTGAACCTTTGCTCGACACAAGTTCATATTGATACAAATTGCCTTGCTAGTGCACGAATAAATAAAAATTAATTCTTCTGCATGCTCCTCATCGACATCGGGACATTTTGACTAATAGACATTTATAAGTAATACATTTTAGCCGCGATATATCTATTTCGATTTATTTGTAATTTACTTGTTTGTTGAAATATTTTGGCCTGCATTTATGTACAGATAAAATACTCGTAGCTCAGCTAAGTAACACGTAACAAAATTCGAAAAGGAAGTACTTCGTGTATGGACTCAATAGCGTTGGAGGAATATCTATGTATAATCTTGTTTTTAGTATGAAGCGTCCTGATTTTATTATTGCTGCTATTTATCAAATGTTTCTGTTAAACATTATTGAGTCAAATGTGTCAACTAAGGAATTATAAAGATTTCGTTTTTTTTTCTTGTTGTGTGTTTTTTTTTTTAAATCATTCAGAGACAACACGAACAGCGGTTGTGAAAAGGCACAAGGGAAATCGGGATAGTTTAGAATTTTTTTTATTTAAATATACATGTTTAGTTTTTATTTATTTATGATTTCATATGTGTGGACATATTTAGTTTAAAGTATTTTAATGAAATGCTGGGGCTATATAAGTACGTATTTACATCCATGTATAGAAATAAAGTTTAGGGGTTTATTTAAATACAATTAGATAGGGAGTTTAATTTTTATTTTTATTAATTGACACTAAATTAAATGAAATGAGTTTTAGGCCTGGCAGTGTAATTTGGGTGAGTTGAAAACTCTGCGAAGTTCTAACAAGGGAACATGTGCCTGTTTGAAAAATATATTAAACAGAATAAAAAAATACTTAGTGGTCAGCTTATTTTGTGAACATTTGCATATATGTATATAACTTAAAAGTGTATGTATTGTATCTTTTATCCAGCATTTCTGTAAGTTCTCATTTCATTTTATAATTTTCTTTTACGTTTAATAATGAGGGGAGCATGTTCATAGAATTGAAATGCAATACAATTAATTGATTTTTTTGTTTTATAAATACATAACTACAATATTTCATAATTATTTATTAAAAACAGTAATTTAAGGTGATTTATTTAAAAAGTACGTCCATATAAATATTTATATATTTCTTCTTCTTTTTTTATTGTCAAAAATGATTTAACACTAGAATTTCAAAGCGGTGTAATTTGTAAACTTGTTTTTTTTGTCTTGTTAAAATATTATACTTGACCAAGAAAAATTTACAATTTTATTACAATTTGTTGCAAAAGTCATTTAGATACGCGGGAAAAAACATTTTGAAAATTGTCAATTGCATCTTAACTGATATCAAGTTGTCTGGTGCACTTAACTCACTAAGTGGCGCTACTTGTTTCGATTTGTTTTTGTTTTGTAGACACTACTTGTCATGTAGAAGCCAATTATTTCGGGGGACAATTAGATTGACCACTTTGGGCAAAATGACTTGCATTTCGTCACTTAGGTAAGTTTCTTTCACACCATTAGCGTTTTAATTAAAATGAGTCCTTTGCAAAATTGTTCAATGCCAAAGTTCAGTTATTTTGCTGGTGATGACATTTCGTGCCCAGTTTAAATTATTACACAAATTACGACTTTTTACAACTTCTAATGCTAAAAAGGTTTCAGTACAAGGGGTAGTCATTATTTATAGCTTATTATTAAGGATAATTATGAAATGATCTTGTATAAAGTTGAATGTTGTTTAACAAAAATGAATAGAGAAACAAAAAGGGTGACAGTGTACGTTAAAATGGAAGAACTCTGAATGTGATAAGGTAGTCCGTCTTCTTGCTTTCTATTTAAGTATATGAAATACATTTTCAAATAGTGCATACAAAAATTAAAGAGTACATTTTAACTCAGGCTTTCACGTGTAAAAGAAGCTCAACACTGGTTTTGGGATGTTCTTTTGACTTAAATAAGAACAAAAGAATTATATTTAATTAAATTATTTCCACATATGAACGACTCAAATAAAGAGTCGACTAAAAATTTAAACATGAAAACATTTTCCGCTAGTAGACTGGGGATTGTTTTATTGGGCATTTCTTAAGTTGCGAGAAAATAGGTGATTGGCAACACTGAATCAATTGAATTGCTTGTCAGTACCGTGACCCTACTAACTTAGAACATATTCGCTACTTAAAGCGTTTAGGCGGTGCTGTCTGAGTCTGACTCTGAGTTATTGGCGTTTGCTCCTTTTTTACATACAACTTTATTTTACTATGATAGATGTACAGACCAAAACAAACCTATACTGACACTTTACAAAGCGGTCTCTCCCCTAAAACTAGGAAAAGTAAATCCTGCGTTGAAAGTTTACCAAAGCCTCCTAAAACAAGATGCAGAGCAGTTTCGACCAAAATGCCGTTAAACACAAAGCTTAGTATAAAATCCCTATCCGTGTCTGTGTGCACGCTGGTCACCCCTTTTTGTTCACATTTGAGAGGAAAATTAATCAAATGGACTTGTAGGGCAGTGCAAGCAACGATAATTGCCTGCAAATGACGTTCCTATTCATGGAGAACTTATTTATTCACTAAGCCTTGGGTAAAAATATGTAAACAAACATTTTAAATTGCATATACCATTGAATGCGAGTATATACAGGGAAAAAAGAAGAAGAAGAAGAAGCAGAACCCATCCTTTTACCTTGTAACCTAGGAAAAGCAAAGCAAGAAAAAAAACTGACCAACACCATTTAAAGTTGTGGCGTGTGGCGCTCTTACCCGTTTTGTTCCAAGGCTATGGAGAAAGATGCATTAGTTCAGGTTAAATACACCAACAGGGATAACAATGAATTATGCAGAAACACACCAGAGCAAGAGAGTGCGGCCGGGAGCTGGCACCAAGAGACTGGGTACTGGATAGTTGTTGGTAATTCCCTTTTCAAATACAGAGAATTTCAGATAAGCATTTTCTTTCTTTCCATAGAAAAGTCCTTTCAAATGAATTGAATTTCATATTTTCTCGTACAGTTCCAGCTTTTGTTATATCCTCGAGATTGCATTTGATGGAGGGGTATTATGTTTCAGCTGAAATGCACAAGATGCTTGTACCTACTACCTACTGCACTCGTACATAGATCTGCTTAAGGGTGGAAGAGAATCCACTATATTAATCGCCGACCCAATTTCTTTCAGAACATATTTACCCTATTTAATGAAGTAAAATTGAATTTTTTTTTTTACCAAATTGAAGCGTACAGCTCATAGATCGGTCGAAAAGAATTATAATTTCAAAAAAGTTATTGCAAAATAGGTAAAATAATGTTTTTAAATTACCTTGGTTACAACAACAACATTGTAAACATACAAAGAAAGATAGCTTTATAGCTTCGCTATCTGTGCGGCGAATGTCACGTTTGAATGATGGGAGTTAAGCAAAGAAAGAGAGAAAAGTATATGCGCAGGGGTGGGTAGGGGTAATTGGATAAGTCAAATTTTTCTTTCGCTCAGTCGAAGTCCTGTGACTGTCTCCTTCTATTGTATGAATCAGAAATTAAAAAAAGAGAATCATACACAGAGAACGTTTCTATATGCGTATGCGTTGCTATGCTATTATTATTGACCTTATTTGTATAGTGTAGACATAGAGCAGCCACTGAGCCTGTGAGCCACCTCACCGAAACGAAAGTGTTTCGCGTGTGGGGCGTGGCGTATGAATGCGTGTCGTGTTCGTTTGGGTTAAGCGAATGAGGGAGAGAAGTTATGCGCAGGAGTGGTTGCATTAGTCTGATTTGGCTTCCGGTCCAGTGATGGGACTTGAGAAAAGCGAAATGGTGGTAGATAGCCTTAAAAAAAAGGTGGTAGAAAAGTGGTAGAAAATAAAATGTTCCACTTGCACTAAAATAATGCAAGCATTAGAGAAAGCACACTAACTTGCTGTAGGAACCAAGAATTTACGCATTTTCACTTCCAATAGTTCTAAATATTATTTGAAAATTAAAAGTTTTTGAAACTACTAAAAAAACGTCATAGATTCAACTCATCATTAAACACAAAATATCCAAACATAGCAAAACACCCTCTCACAAATACAGTCAAATACAGAAATTTTAGCGCAGTAAATGGTGTACTGGACTGGAAGTTTTTGCTGATGCAAATTTCAGAGAGAAATACTGATAGCATAAATGGTTTGATGAATGTACGATGTGTTCTTTGTAATGCGATACATTTTAGTTCAGAGACGACTGGTAAGGATCGAAATATTTTTACTTCTTGCTGTCATAAAGGAAAAGTGTTCATACCGCCTTTAAGTCAGAACGCTTTCATAAATAAGCTATATTATGACCTTCGATCAAACTGATAAAAACCGTGCGAATAATTATTTTGCTAATATTCGCAGTTACAATTCTGCCTTTGCAATGATTTCCTCAGAAGCAAAAGTCTCACAAAATGTCACGCAAGGTGTTTATCACTTTAAAATTCATGATACGTTTTATCATAGAATGGGGCCTTTGACTGTTTCTTTGTACGGTAATCAACCTTCCTATGCACAGTTATATTTCTATGACGTTGATACTGCCAACCAATACCGATTAAATCTTAAAACAGTCTAATCGTGGCTGTGATCGTGATTTGATGCATTCTATATCTAATGAATTGAATCGTGTGAATCCATTTGTGCACTCTTTATCTATATAGTAATGATATAAAAAAAAATGTGTGGTCGATTTTCGAGCACTGGGCGAACCTAGTTAAGATATAAAAAGCCCCATGTAGAAATGGATGTTTCACTTACTTTGAATTGTTATTTGAGATTTTATTTTTCTTCTTTCGAGATTGTAAAAGTCTCGAATGCAAGGAGTATCGCACGGAAACGGAAAGGCATTGGGCAATTGTTTTTGTTGTTGAAAAAGAGTTAAAGTGTGAAACTGGTTTAGATTCGGAGAGACTTTAATAGAAAGTTGTGTCCTATTTTTTTTCTTTCATACCAATGGGAGTTAATTTGAAAATGTCAAAATAATTCAAGAGATAAAATTGCACTCAAGCTAAGTAAAGTAAAATTAAAGTGTTTGCCAGTTGGATTGGATGTGGAATGCATCCTTTAGTGGGAAAATGACATACCGACCCTAATTTGAAATGTGCTACACTTTAAGAACTGGCTGCTGTTTAACGTGGTGACTTCGATGGCATTAAAAGTTACCTATAACGCTGTCAAAATGACACGGCTTACCTACAACCGTGAGTTAGTCCCAAAAAGAAATAAGTGTGTTCAGCATTTCAGTGTTTGGACATTCTTTTCTTGTTTTGTTAAGTTTTCTGCGCTTTTTCTTAAGCGCTTTGCACTATATTGAAAAAATTTAACATACAAACTAAATTGTCTGCAGTAGAAATTACGTTTTATAACGTGGCGTTTATTTCTACAATACGTCAAACGCACAAACTAGTTACATAAACTTGTATGCGTCAAACTTTACGTGACGTTTAGATCAATCAATGCAAGATTTTAGAATGTAGTCTGGCTGCAGTTAGCAAAATCTCTGCACTTTATTTGGGAACAAACATTCAGTTATATATTTGACAAGTGACATATTCACACACGTCAAAAAGAGGCGAGATATTTTTAAACTACATAAATATACAAAAACAGGTTATAAAACCTGTCAAAAAGAGGCAGCTGGCTGAGGCCAGTGTAGACACCGCCTTAAAATTCAGTCTCACTTAGTTCGTTCAGTCTCACTGTTCGAACGAACAGTTGTTCAACCACTCTTTTTATTCAATAGATTCTACATCAACGCCCCTTTTCAGGCATCAACAAGTCAAATTCAGCACAATGCAACTAGTTTTCTTTTCTTAAGACACAAGTCGACTAAATTTATCTGTACTAGATGTACAGAACGCAGAAGCCAGATTAGTCGTTAACGTCGTTTTCAGACATCAAAAACACTCGCGAAATGCTAACTTAGTACTCAGCCACAAAATTCTTGACTAGATGTATTGGTTTATAAACGTCAATTGAAAAAACTGACAATGACCAATCTAGGCCAATCAAAACAGAAACACATCAAGTCAGCCAGCTGTCAAACTTATTAATACTGGAGTTTTGAACTTCCTAAAGGATGTGCTAAAGTTAAATCAAAAGCCACTCTATTGTGTAGGAGCATGCATTTAATGCCTGAACGGATTCAGACATTTACTGTCTCAAACATTTCACAACGAAGTTGACATTTGGTGAAATGGAGAATCGAAATAAATGCAAGGAAATTTGTATTTTGTCACTCACAATGGAAATTTTTGGTCATGTAATCTTGCATTCTGCATCTTTCCATTTATAACTTTATTTAACAAGTTAGACATAAAAAGTGAGCGAAGAAACTTCACTTGGACACGCCAAAATTTCGAAATAACCACAATTAAATAGTTCGATTGCAATTCGGTATTTATGTCGAAGCCAGACACATAAATTTACCGAGTTGTTATTATGGTATAAGATGGACAGCTTTAAACAAAATTAATTGACGCCATTTTAAAGAACGGAGCTCTGAAATAAGTCAATGGAAATAATTGGCAGTCTTTTGAACGTAGTAGAATAGAAAGTAGAAAAACTATATATACAAGGTGGGCCAAAAGAAGACATCCGATGTTATTTGGCTCTAGGATCCTTTAGAATTTTATTGGTCAAGTCGAGAAGATGATATCGGCCGTCACAATTGATTGCCATACGGGCTCGTTTTATGGCATTTTTCATCATTCATCATCACATCGGATGACTTCTTTTGGCCTACCCTGTATTTTCCAAAACTTTGCACATCTATGATCTATAAATTCATCAATATTTTTAAAAGAAAACAAAAAATGTTTACAAAAAAAAAAAAACTGCTTGTGTGTTTCTTAATCCATGCTGTGATTAAAAACAAAAGTTAAATAAAACAAAAAGATGTTGTTAATTGATAAAGAAGTGTATTCTTGATGTTTATTTGAAACGTATGCCTACTTAATTTATAAATTCCTTTATACAAAAACAATACAAATAAAAAGAAAGGAATAACAAATAAAGACTTGTTGTTTACCTTAACTTTCAGTTTAGTGATATACATAGGTACATATAATAATTATTTGCTAAAACTACTTTATTCTTCAGCAAGTGCACGATTTGATTTCTGTTGATACATATATATTTTTTATTTTTGCGCATGTGTAATTGTTTATACAAAACTATAGCTTTTGCTCAGAGTCAACAAAAATTATTACACAAATAAGACATTAAAAATTATATTTAAATTTATTTTTAATATCTAGACACTAATTAGCTTATGGCCGATTGTTCCGATGTCAATTCGTATTTCTTGTAGTCACATTATGGTTTGTTCCTTATTTTTTTTTAAATTTTATACAAGTGCAGTTAAGTCTCATTGTTTTTCGCATGATTTATATTTTTACTTACCATATTTCATACATTACTGCAGATAAGTGAACGGTTTTAATTTTTAAATATAGTTTATCTTTTAAGAGAGAGGGTTTAAAGTCACTTTGAGAAACATGATTGACAGATAACATTTTCGTAAAAATTTCCTTAAACAGTTCAGTTTTTCGACAGATCAAGAAGTCTTTAATACGCATTTTAAACGATAAACAGATAAATATCGTATGACCTGTCAACATGACATCTGCAGCTATTTATGTCGCTCTGACAGTAACCTCATTTATGATTTCTCTTAAAAATGTTTTGCAAAATGAAGGTTCATAATCCAAATGGGTTTCCGTTTGAGGGGCTACTCCAGTAACGGCGCAAAAAACATCGAGCTGATAGGATGTTTCAATAGCTATGACAGTTTTTTTTCAATAGAGAGTTTTCGGTTCCTGATAACAACAAAGGACATATCCTTTAACTGTAGGCCTGTTCCTTGACAATTATGCATTCGAACGAATTAGTCAAATTTAGTCAAACTTCGTTTCCTTCTACCAAACTTTTGACTATCGTTGGAAATCAAATCGATGTTAATTAGACAATCATTGAAGTAACCATTCAATTTGGACCTTATGTGTCAGCAGCGTTTGACGCCTTCGACTGTTAGAAATTGTTTTTAAAATATTACCAAAGTTCGAGCTGAGTCCTGATTTGTGAACCAAGAGGCCCGTTTTTTTGAGCTTGGATCTCAACAAAGCAAAGTAAAGTAGGATTCAGCTCGCAATTGCAACAGCTATTACGCTCTACTTGACACTTCAAGACTCGCAGTAGTTGTTGTAATAAGTGTGCTTAAAATGCTGCTTTACTTTGCTTTGCCTGAGATAGAAAGCTCAATAGGAGTGAGCCTGTCAAAAAATAATTTGAGCAACATTTTTTTCTTGAACATGCCTGTTGTAGGAGCTTCAAAATAAGTATAGCAAAAATAAGCTTCATATGTCAAAAAGTATAGTTGTTTTATTAAAAACTATCCTATCACTCTTAAAAAACACTTTCGAACAAGAACTCATACGATTCTCGTTTTGGCATGGCAATTCCAATTTGCAAACCAATTTTAGTGCAACGATCGAGCAAAGTCAATCAGCAGGAAAACAGACGCAGCAGTAGGCCTTGAATAATATGAAGTCTCAAACAAAGAGAAAATGAACTAGAATATTGACTCCTCCCACTCCAAACGGTACAATTTTGTGTCACTTTGTGATTGTGTACAGAGATGTCACTGAGGGTCACTGAGGATTGTGAAATTTTTTATGCATCGATTTGAAATGAGTGTGCACTGTAAATTACATATTTTAAATCTCTAACTAGGCAATGGGCATATGAAAGAATCTAGTTATATTAAGTCGACTTTATTGGTCTAGACTAGACGTATCCTGAGCCCAAAAACTAGATTGGTCGGTAACGTAATGTTTTCTTCGTCAGCCACATATACGAAGTATCAATTATTTAGTACTCAGTCACGAAATTTTTGACTTGATTTGTCAGCTACCCCTCTCTAGTCGTCAACTGAAAACAAAGCAGTTAGGCCGGCTGTCAGACTTGCTAAACTAAACCCTTGAATGCCCCTTTCAGTTGCGCTATATCAGACGAGTGTCACTTCCAGTATAAAAAATAACTTGACTTTACCGTGATATTTGCTCACGTTTCCTAGACGCTTTACTGCCGAAGCAAAATGCAGTTTGTGGCAGTATAAGCTGTCACAATGTATGGCGCAAATATTGAGAACTATCCTTTAAGCTTTTCAATTTCAATTATAAAAACAATTCTACATCAAATTTCATAATAAAGTGTATCGCGAAGCCCATCGTTTCATAGATGGGCTGTCTTTTTGCCTCAAATGTCAAAAAAACTTGTAGGATAACAAAGCTGGTTTAAAATGGCCAGAGTAGTGTTTTGTTCAAATATTGCTGAAAATTGCACATTACTACTTCTCAATTACCAAATACGTTTGATAAACATAACAACAATGCTTCTATCTGTTTTTTTGCAATTTTTTATTTACTTTACGGCAATTTTTTAACATAATTATCCATAGAAAATCTGTTGTTTTCCTACAAGTTTTTTAGCTGTCACTTCTCTTACACGTTGTCGCGTCAAACGAGTTCCACCTCATTTCAACGTTGACCGAGACCTCAAATCACAATTGTACTAGACGCTCAGAGAAAATAGAGAGGCCTCTGAACAACCAATTTTAGCTATAAAAACAGGGAAATGAGATATGGTTAACCACTCCCACCTGCAGTGTAACAAAAGAAAGCGAAACAGAAAAAAAAAATGGCAGCGCCCACAAACAATAATTTTATTCCATTCAAGCAAGAAAAATTCTGAAAAGCACAATAATCACTAGGCGTTCAGAACGAGAAGAACTCTACCTCTGTTGAATTGTGATCACTCTTTTATTTGTTGTACACTCCCACTCAACCGGGACATTTTGAATTTTGTAGATCGTAGCAAAAGCAAATCCAGAGATGGCACCGAGAAAGCTGGTTTGTACTACTAAAAAAAGTAAGTTCTTTTTTTTTCTATGCAAGCGGCATAATCTGTCATAAGAGTTTACATGCAACAAAATCAGTTGTGAGTTGTCTCATTGAATAAAACAAACGTGTAGTTTATATTTTTGTTATACAAATGCGAGCGACTTTAAGTTGAGAAACACAGCAGGATCCACAAGATCAGATCAAACGGTGCGGTAAAAAGCACAATATCCAAAATCCAATCTCAGAAGGCCTATCTCTATAAGATTCGGTTGAAGTTTCAAAAAAAGAAAAACTAGCCACTCCCCTACCGAAGAGACAACTGCATTTTTTCAAAATGGAACGAAGCCCGCTGGTCAAATTACCAGGCGCACATGAAAATTAGCAACCACTCTTAGGTAACAATGTGTAGTACAAAATGCGAAAATATAAGCAATTGTTGGCTCCTCCTACAAAGAACGGTTCTCTGGCTCGAAGAAATTCCCAACAGTCAGAGATGCTAGTGAGGTTGAGAAGAAAGTTTTTTTTTTTTATAAAATACGATATTAAAACAAAATTCACAATTAAAGAAAAAACAACAACTCAATGCAGTGACTTTAACCCACAATCTCTCATCATGTTCAACAATATTGTAGGAACAAAATATCGAATAAAGAATTCATTTAATGTGTTTGCAGTCTATAAAAAAAAAATAAAAAAAAATAATTATTTCTATAGTAGGTAGATATATTATTCACAATGTTTAAATCGAAAACAATTGAACTATTACGAAAAGGTATTTACATCACAATAATAACTATCTCATTGGTGAAAACAAAAGAACGCAATATATTATTAATACAGTAATGCCTTAAACATTAATACCTTAAATATACCTTAAAACTATAAATATTACATCCATTCGATCAATCATTGTCAAGTACGTTAATTTTTTTATTTAATTTTTTCAGATCAGGGGTGGTCATCGTCTATCAAATGCAACCCCTTCTCAGCCAGTTCCTTTGGTTTTACTTGTTTAACAAAAAACAAAATCACTGGATGCTTTCACATTGAGTTTCGTCTTCTCCATCAACATCATCATCGTCATTATCTTGGGGTGGATACATACGGAAATATATGACAAAATAGTGATTGAGTACGGCTTCAAGCTACGCTGCGACGAAACGAAGTTAGTGAATGAAGCCGTTTGGTAATTTTCAATAAAGCGTTGATGTCGGCTTATAGCCGAGATTTTTTCGTTGTAAAAAGAGGTGAATTTCACGGAAATTAGGTCGATTCGAATCATTGCGTTGCCAGCACTCGCACATTAGATCGTAGATTTCACGTGGACAGTTCATTGGCATTGGAAGAAGAACCTGTGGAGGGAGAATGTGTTTTAATAAACGCAGTAACTTATAATTAACATTCAGAGTAAAGGAAGGTTGAACAATAACAAAGTCAGAGAAATGTAATTACTCCTAAATATTTCGTTGATAAATAAAAGAATCCTTTGCAACAAATCAAGAACAAAAAGTAAAAGAAAATAAAGAAAAAGAAAAACCAAAAAACCCGACTGACTGTAAAAAAAAGGTATGAACAAAACACATTTAAGTACCTACAGCCTATGATACTCCGGGGAAGAATACGACTACAATGACACCTCAATCTTTAAAATCGGTCAAGCCGTTTAGGCTACAGGGCGTCACGTAGGAACGGACTTAGGATACGCGCGAAACACATAACCCTCCATTTGTCCAGTGGTAAAAAACTGCCCATCCCATAGAATCCATCTTTTCCGTTACACCAACTTATTCAACTGACAGACGGGTAGATAATTCACTTTCACATCAGCTTGCTTAAGGAATGAAAGCAAAAGCCCGATTCCACGGATAAAGTATGGGTTCAAGCGAGCAGCGCATATCTTCCGTCGCGTTCGTTGCGTCGACGGATAAGTCAACGCTAAAGTGTTCAAATAAAATCCGTCGTATATCGATTACACAAATAATTTTTTTTTTAAGAATAATTCAACAGACTGATTAAACTGATGATTGAACTGTCATTATCGTTTCAAAGTTTCGACCAATGAACTTGCATTGTCCCAATTCCTTCAACGACTGTGATAGTTTCTCTCATTTCTTTTTTATTTTTAACAACTAATGTGCATACCTACCCTCAATTTATGAGAACTGTCAACGGAGTCAAAAGTATCCTTACCCATTGCATCTCGTTAAGGGTCATGTTGAATAAGCTGGCGAGCATTCTATCAATCATCAAGTCAGTTAAATGCAATGCTGCGGATTTTATGGGTTGGGCTCTTTTATTCAACTTATGGCCGTTGCATTTCTTGACAGTTCCCCAAAATTGATATAAAGCCCATCCATTGGTGGAACCTTTGAAACGTCGATGACAGTTCAATCAGAAAACATTTTGTCTGTGGATGTATTCTGTAACAAATATTCGACGGATTTTATGAGACTGGTTGCTTCCGTTGAATACGTCAACGTTGACATTAAATCGGCACAACGGACACGACGTGTTTAAGTCGTTCTTTTTCTTAATAAAAATTATGAACGACTTAAGAACTCTTCAATTTATTGAATACCTATCTCAACAAAGTGAATTATTCAAAAGCGCAATAAAACATTTAACTGTCACAATTGTAATAAAGTGGCATAAAATGGTATATTTTGGTGGGTGTCTCGTTTTTTTTTTTGGTTCAAATAAACGTTCTTCTAGTTTTCCCTCGCTAAAAGTAAATGGTGCTGATATCAGCAATGTCATAAACATTGAGCTTATCAGAAGAACGGGTGTCAAAATAAACTGCTGCTATAAATGGCTGATGTCAAGTTATTTCTACTTGCGATAGTGACAAATAGCATCTAGTTGCTGTAGCAACACCCTTTAAATTTTACTTCGCTAAGATCGATGTCCAATAAAACACAACTTTTTATGCAAGATCGATGTCCAATAAAACACAGTTTTGTATGCAAGATCGATGTCCAATAAAACACAACTTTTTATGCAAGATCGATGTCCAATAAAACACAATTTTGTATGCAAGATCGGTGTCCAATAAAACACAATTTTGTTATGCAAGATCGATGTCCAATAAAACACAGTTTTGTATGCAAGAGAGAGACTTAAAGGTTCACAAATAGAATAGAAACCGCTGTTGCAGATGTCAAATATTGTTCAATGTTCGACGGATCATGCTGAAACGTCTACTTGGCAATGACAACTGATGCATGTTCCGTTCCGATCTTGCGTAGCTCCTTTAACGTCACTTTTCCACCTAATGATAATATCCCTACTAATTTTACGACACTTTTCCCTTAAAGTATCCACCTATACACACACTCTTGTATGTAACTTTTGTACCACTACCAAACTAGAATAATAACAATTCGCTTTTCACAGTATCTGCTCAGCGCCATCTCTCACAGGACCCATTCAACTTCATTTGTACACTTTGCACAGAAATAAATCAGACTTTACCCATTTTAGTTATCCAATAATGTAATAACATGAACACTCAAACAAAACAGAGACAAACACACAAAGTAATATATTGACTTACGTATTTTTTATCGTCCTGATATATGTGACCAATATTCTCGATAACTTTTTCATCAGTCATATTCTCGTAAGGCTGCTCTCGGGCAAAAGTTAGAATTTCCCAAAGGGTTACAGCAAATGACCATACATCAGACTTTGAAGTGAATTTCCCCTGAAAAAAAAAAAAAAACAAAAATAAACAAACGGACAACAAAACACCGATGAGAATCGAAAAAGAACAAATCATTGCAAATGCAAAAGGAGAAAAAAAAAAATCACAAATTGAAACAGATGGTACAAGTACAATATTTCGTGTCTAGATTGGCAGGCGATATCGCCGCCGCACACCATCCTTACACACACTACCCACTCTTGGTAAACAAAACATACACCATGCACTCCTGTTTTAATGGGGTAGAGCCGGCGCGGCGAGTTAAATCCTATGAGAGGGGTTGGCATGGTAATAGTTTGCTTCCAGCTCATATAGCACTGGCAGAGCATATGCAGAGGTATCGTATCGTATCGTATCGGTGCTTCGCTGTAAAAACAGTCAAAGTCTCTAAATCCCATCCCATTCCGGTATAGATTTTCGAAACGAATTTAATGAAAAATAATACGACGACGACGACGGCGAGTTCGGTGGGGTCTCCTCCGTCCTCCGACTCTTCCTTACGCTTGACGTGAGCGCGCCGCAGCATAATATCCAGGACTCGTTCTCTCTGTCTCCCGATCCGTAACAACCATGAGGAATACCCTCGAGTGTTTTTCATTATGATTATTTCTTCTTTTCTTTCAATGTGTTCGAGTACCTACACTATGTATACTTGAGTGTGAGCTGCAGCAGGGGATGCTGTTTTTAGGTATAGTTATAGAGCCGTGCATCCACAGCCCCGGGCAATGCTCAACAGCGACGGCAACGGGGTATTTATTTAAAGGCTTAACAACTCACATCGAATAACATTTCAGTCGTAGAGATAAAAAATCTATAGAGAAAACGAAAACTAAAATCTGCCTATACCTCTTCCTGTTCAGCATGAGAGGATAATGGTTTTTGACGATAAAAAAAAACTGTTAAATTTTCAAATTGACTTTTTCTAAATCTGGCGATTTAAAAGTCAAAATCTGCAAGTGTTGGTTTGAACA
The DNA here is from genome assembly GCA_948293265.1 of Cheilosia impressa. NCBI lineage: Eukaryota > Metazoa > Arthropoda > Insecta > Diptera > Syrphidae > Cheilosia > Cheilosia impressa. Next base: position 41,994,136 of record OX411883.1, read on the forward strand.
AGCTACATTTTAGTTGTCACACAAAACGAACATGCAAAGTTAATGGAAGGCTAATGGGTGTCCCTAAAAAATGAGGCCTCTTTAATCTCTTTAGGTTTGACGGAAAAAAAGTCCTTAAGTGGGGTAGGCGGTATAGACAGATCAGAAAATTTATTTCTATTTACTAGCCCGGTAACACAAAACAACAACCAGAAAACATTACAAAACAGTGTTGTATGCGATTTGAAATTATTCCCTTTGGATTTTGTGGAAATTCCCCTAAATATTCAACACTGCTATTTTTAAAAACAAACATATTTTGAATCTACGACTTTCAACCAAGGGTAGGTATAGTAAAAATGTAATTACCTACACAAGACAAATGGTTCCGCACCATTTCAAACTACTTTTTTTTGGTTTATCGAAAAATTGTGTTTAATAACTTGCTCACTTGCCTCAAGGAGTTTGGGGACAAGCAACATCGACGTTTCTAGGAAAGGGTAAACCAACAATAGTAGCTCATTCATAAGACGTAACTAGACCTAAAAGTGTACTGTTTGGTGTGGTCTTTGGTTCTTTTTTTTTTTTTTCAAAAATTGTGCCTGTCGATAATTGTCAATATTACAAGAGTACTGATAACTTCGTTGTTTTCTCTCTCCGAATCACACGATTTTTTACACATTAAAAATTCCCACGGAAGGATTAATTTTCTTGGACATAACAACACTGCACGTAAAAATAAATTCCCTCAGATATTGCTTCTTCATTGATGAGCATTCAGCCAATTATCTACTTTAAGGACGTAAGACCGTGCACGAAAATATCTCTCTTAACATCTATACTCTGTCAATGTCAAGCCCATTGTAGGATCAAATAAAGACATTCTACAATCTACGCGAACAACTGGGTCCCGAAGAAATAAAAAAATCCTCTAGTGGTAACATTACCAACTTCATAAGGAAGGTAGAAACTGTAGACCTATCTTCTAGATCAACTTGTAAGTGCCTTCGAAAAAACAAAACAACAACGTCAACGGTTTTAAGTTAAAAAATCATTAAAGTAATCATTGAAAAACGGTTGACTGTTTGGGTTTTAAGAAATAAAACAGAAGTGTCAAATGGAGTGTGGGTATTGCGTGCCGCATATTCTGCTTACTGCGAAAAATGTTCTCTTAAACGGCCTTATCACCAATCTGGCAACACTACGAACTGGGACGATAATTCTGTAAAATTGACAAGTGCCACTGCCCATAGGAAAAAAGTGACATTTCATGAAATTCGAAATTTCGTCAAATGTCAACTTTTTGTAACAATCCCGAGGATTGAGTAGAATTTTTAGTTTAAAAAATATTCAGTTTTCAATTAGAAGTATTGCTCAAGGCTGTTCGAGTGAAGTGAAATTTTCACTCCTCTCCAAAAAGTGCTGTGAAATCGAAAGTGAACATTTTTTTGGAGATTTTTCGCGGAGAAATTTATGCAGGGTGACTGAACTCAAAAGATTTTTTTGGTTTGTGGGAGTTCAAGAAGATCTTAGGTTACTTATGTTATAACATAAAAAATACTTCAATATTTAACATTCACACTCTTATTCTACTAAAAAAGAAAACAGCTGGAGGAAACAAATTGAGAACTTCACTTTTTGTGAATCGTGCGATACAGTCAAATGTATAGGCTTAAGGGAAGATAGTAAAGTTAATGCTATATACAACCAAATTCTGAAACCAGTGCGAACCCACGGGCACCAGTTGTGGGCATGACTACGCCAACCGAATTTCAAAAAAAATAAGGCCTTTCAAAATATATTACAAAAGAAAATAGTCAATATATATAAATCTAAATATTAAAATGGTTGAAAATGAAGTTAAACAAGTCGCTGAGAAGCCTACATTTGCATTTAAGAAGTAGGCTTCTCAACCACGTCAGCTTAGAAATAACCGAATTATTAAACACAGACAATGTAATCAGGAGATTAAGGCGGATAAAACCTCTTGATCTATGAAAATTAACTGAGGCAAAGAAATCCCGTAATATTTTCTAACAAAAATGTTCAGAAATTCGAAAAGCGAGTGATTTTTCGTTAAAAATTTCTCAAATAATTCATAAATAAATTACCGATTAGTGGAACGGCTAAGTGCAATCCCATTCCGTATGAAATCAGTGCCCTCGGAAGCTATTTTAGATCGGTTTAAAGTCCCTCCCTATTGCAGAAGCATCTCTCGCGTAGGTACCTACTAGCTCTGGAATGTTTTGTTTTTTGTTCATGACAATTTTAAAAGTTTTCAATTTGGCAAATAATGTTTGATTCGTTACATAATAAGGACAGCCCAATTTTAAACAACTAACAACAACAAAGACACGTGAATTTATCTGTTGGATTTTTTTTTGCCAAAGCTGGGTAGAAAAATGTTATTGAGGCACCCTGCTTACGAAAAAGGTCATCCATGCCACCAAATTTTCGTACACCCAACATTATCGCATTATATTGACTGAAAAAGCTATTTATAAAACTATTACAAGTGCGAAAAACTTAGTATTGTCTTAAAAAAACACCTGAAATTCCAATAAATTTCTCAACCGCATTGCTTCAAATCATTTTTCATGCTGAAATGTCAAAAAATTAATGCAATAAAAACCAAGTGAAATAGCTGTGGAGAGATTTTAGTACCGCCACTACAACTCAGTTTTTGGAGCGCTATTTTTCACTCGAACTGCGTACTGCCTAGCGAAATTTTCATGTAGAATGTTGATTTTGACATTTCGGAGTGAACAATTTGTATGAAAATTTGGATTTCACTTGAGCTGCCTTAAGTACTTAAAATTTTAATTGCCTCAAACCATGCGACAGTCACAGTCATTACAAAAAAATTTACGGAATCACGGAGTGACTATTAAATTTTTAACTTAAATACTGTCTTTGATAAGGAATTGCAAATTGTGAGTCAATTTCTTTTTTTTTTTTTTTATAAATGACAGTTGCATGACCATATAGTCAGTCACATTCAATATGCGATCTACTTCAAACAAATCGAATCAACAGGAAGACTCAACGACTGTGTGACGATTTTGAGGTCTTTGGAAAATTACCGATTTTTTTTTACTCAGTTTGACAGCTGACAGACGCAATGTATTTAGAGTTTTTATTGGCCTATATGGATCACGTGAACTGTTTCTTTCAGTTGACGTATATGAGCAAATTCAGTTAAAACTACACAAACACAGTTCATATTAATTTTGATTGTGTTAAATTTTGACTGAAAGGTCAATTGACATTTGCATTCTTTTTAATTTACTAAAAGCAATGTTAACGAGCTAGTTTTTTTGGGATCAGCGAAAATCTAGTTCAGGCAAACCGAGTCTTAAGACTCCTACAGTTTTGGATGTGCCCTTAATCGGCCCGTAAAAGAATTGTCATTTCATCATTGGCAATGATTGAAAATTGTCAGAGTTATTTTTTTTTTTTATCAAACAGAATAGACAGTTCTTCTGTTTATTTCCAATAAAAAAATCGAACACCTTGACAAATAATATTTAATATTTTATGAACAATGTTAAGAACCGGTCAAGTGTAGGTTAAGTTTTGACATAACTGTCACTTCAACTTTGACATATGTTTATCAAAATGGTGTTGTGAAAATGTTGACACTCAAATCTGTCATTATTTTCAATTGGCAAATGTATTATGTTACTAAGCAATTATTTTTAAAATGAAATGTCACTGCCAATGGCACAGAGAACTCCAAGGTAGTCCATTTAATAAATTACAGTTTCAATTTAACAAAAGTACTATAACGACTTCAAACTTACCAATAGGACACTCTCCCACGACATCCATCTGATTGGCATTGGCTGTGATTGTCTTCCGGTACCTTCCAGTTGGCAGTAGTCGGCCACATATGCCGAACGGTTTATCACAGTACCAATGGAGCAAACTTTGACTTCCAACTCTGGTCCGATTATGCAACTCCTGAAAGGGAAACGAAAAGAAAGGAAACAATGGTTAAGTGCGTCTGTATATGCGACTCTGGCAACAAGAGGGTTGTGAAAACTAATTAAATGCAGTATGAGTGTTGCGATGATTGCAACACGACACAATGGGCACAAGCATCCCTCCACTTATCCATATGTGATTGAAAGAAAGCCTTTGGCGTTTGCTTTAGAAATTTTGCAATTCCTGGCATAGCGTGTTGTTGTCGGCCCCTTACCTTTTGCGTGTGCAAGCAAGAGGTCAGTGGATTTTCCCAAAATTAATGGTTACTTGGCAGAGAACGAGTTTCGGATCTCGGCCTATCACCATACCCTAATCGCAGGATCGTATTGTGAATGACTGCGGATAATCGAGGCAAGTAGGGCGAGATTCTTGGTAATCCTTGGATCGCAGTCGCACGTCTGCAAACAGCTGTCTTTTCATGCGTTTCAATTGACAATGACGTGACACGTGCTACTGCTGGCTAAATACTCGTACATGATTTTACGGATTTACACGGATGAGTTGACTCGAAAGGATTTCCCAAAGTAAACCTAGTGGAAATGCTCAATATGCTGCTTTGATTGTTTGCGGAGGTACATCAGTTGGCAGAAGACGAAGAAACGCAACAGCAGCAGCACTGTGTACTTGAGCTTTGACTACACGCAATTTGGGAATGCTGTACATGGAGGAGTATGTGCATGCAATTATAGATTTTGTTTGCAACGCAGTATTCGACTGGATTAAGAGCAGAAAGCATCAGTAGGTACACATGGGAGTTGGTTTTGCACGTCAAAGTCCTTTTGATTGGATTTTGATAGAAGTGCGTAGTATTTGCGTTTGCTTTGGTTGATGGGAAGCAACAGTGAACAGCGGCATCACAGAGTTCATTTGTGGCATACCAAACGATCCTGATGCCTACCGACTCTACTCTGTATGTTCCTGATAGGATACGGAAGTAATAAGCGAGGCAGTGTTGTTTGCAGTAAGTTGCGAATGCCTAACCTTAGGCATTTCTGAGTTTTAAGTTTTGATTCAAAAAATGCGCTGTGGCTATGAGTGGTTGTGGTAACATGGCGACCATACATTCCCGACTTTCTATTGGGAGTTTCGCTAGTCGCAATGTATAGGTATGCATTTAAGGACGTACTTTAGGAAGCGACAAAGCTTTTTGTGGCGCTCGTTCGCAATGAACGAGTCTTTCCTTGTTTTTCGACTGAATAGTTGTGCAGCAGAAAACTTATGACTGCGACTAATCTCAGGCAGTGACAGATGCTGTCAAAGACGAATTGTCTCTGTAGACGAGCTTCTACATTGAAAATTTTTATCCAGTTTGGAGGATAATCACTGGCGTTAACTTAACTCAACTTTAAACAAGAGTTTAGCTTAGTCAAAAGAGGTATGTGGCTTCCTTAACCTCACTTGTCCGAATTTTGTGAAACTCATAAACCAACGCGCACAAGGTGCCGACGATATTGACATAATTAATAGAACACAACCATCTGTCAATGGGATACACTAAAACTGCAAGTAAATTCAGGTTAAGACTTTCTCCCGAGGTAGTGCTGGGGTATGCAGACGATATTGACATCATCGGTCGCCGTGATAGAGGCCTTTACGGCGATTGAAGAACAGGCGAAATTCGTTGGTCTTGTAGTAAATGAGGACAAGACTAAGTACATGCTATCAACAAACAAACAAGCATCTGTCCATTGCCTAGGACAGAACGTCACTATTGATAGCAACAATTTCGAGGTAGTTAAGGAGTTTATCTACCTCGGAGTAAACATGAACTCCACAAATGACATCCTAGTAGAGATCCGGCGAAGAATTACCCTAGGAAAGCGCTGCTACTTCGGTTTGGCAAAGCAATTGGGTTCAAAACTCCTAACTCGAAGGACAAAATGTATGCTTTACAGAACCCTTATCCTGCCAGTTCTGCTTTATGGCGCCGAGTGCTGGACGATAAGCAGGAAGGGAGAGCTGATACTGGGCTCCTTCGAAAGAAAAATTCTTCGGCGGATTTTTGGTCCTGTGTGCGAGGAGGGCGAATGGAGGAGAAGATACAACCGCGAACTCTATGAGCTGTACCAAGATGTGGATGTAGTCCAAAAGGCCAAAATACGTCGACTACATTGGCTCGGCCACATCGAGCGAATGGACAATAATGCTCCAGCTAAGAGGATCTTCGAATCCCAGCCGCCAGGTTCGAGACGACAAGGAAGACCGAACCTCCGTTTAAAAGACCAAGCCATCGCGGATGCCACAGCGTGCCCGGGATCGCAGAGGATGGAAGGCTGCAGTGTCTCAGGCAGAGACTCTCCACGGGTCGGGAGCCCGTTAAGTAAGTAAGTAAGTAGTGGACAGAATGTGTAGGAAGTTGAGGACATTATATTGACTTTTCATGTGGTTTCATAAACGAGTTTCCTGTCTAAGTGTGCCTTTGAAGACAGCCACCTACGCTACCCTAACACAAACCACAGTAGTGGGCCGAAGAGAGATAGTAAGGGACTAAGGTCGTGCTGCGACATCGACTTCGACTCAAATTTTCTGTGAGGAGTATTTTGAAGGGAAGAGCCCTTGCGTGCCATTTCCGTCATCCTCTATATACGATTCGGGGATGGTAGTGGTAGGTGCTTCTAATATACCAAGAGAAGTAATGAAAAGTAGAACAAGATAAATTCAAACTAGGTTAGGTTGGGTTGAGTGGGGTTGTGAGATCGTCACAAAAGGCCAGGCACAATAAAGCGGCCCATCGCCATCAACAGGATGGCTTCGTTGTTATTCTCCTCTTTACATTTAGAGATGCTTTGTAAAACTCTTTTACAAGCTTATACGCAATCATTCAGGACAAACAAAATCAAAATAGAAAAAAAATCTTTCCGATCGAAGACGCAGAAGTAACCTTGCAAGCTCTTCTGGGCCAAACAAGCACCACTGACGCTTAGAAGGAGGTCTACATGGTGACGCTGTTCCGATTTTACATTTTATTGGAAATGAAGCTGTGACGATAGTTCTGGGCATTCAAGCAACAATAAGAAAAAGATGATCGCTTTGTGAAGCGGAATATCAAGGCAAGAGCAGTCCTCTCCATGTTTGAATCCTTGTCAAATTTGACAACTTGTCGACAACGAAATGCATGAGAGACAAACGAAAATGCAAAGCACTTGTGGCGGAATTTGTAATACTAGGCAACGTCATGCTAAAGCTTTCTATTTCTCTTGTTACGTACGAGCAAATGGAACGTAAAAAAGTTTAAACCAAGTGTGGGGTTATTTCACCTCGTTCGTTCTTGAGTCCCACCTATTTTGATTGCTTTCCGAAACATTTGGCGAAGACATGTTCCAATAATCATCGATTTTGACGGCCAATAAAAAGTGCGTTTCAAAAAAAGGAACAGTAATATTGATTAGAAGTATGATTTCAACAATAAAAATACACAAAAAAGGTAAGAGGTTAGAAGTTAGAAACATACTCTTGGATATTCAGCTCAAACTCTGGGAATGGTTGACAGAAATGACAGAAGTATATAAACAGAAAGTCTGTGTAAGCTTGAAGGGCCACTTAGACTAGCGCACTGTTTTCTCCGATTCTAATACAGATGGTCAAAACAGCATGCGGAGAACTAGAAAAGGACTTTGACACGATTTGAGTTCAAACTAAGAGTTGGCTAACAACGGGCCTAACAGAAGGGCTTCCTATGGACAAGCCCAAGGCACCGAATCGCGTTATTTGCGCATGAATGAGTTATGGACGCAAGAACTGAAGCCGCTTGACCACCAGAAGCGTCGTATGTTCGTGAACTGGGCTGAGCAACAACTTGAAAATGATTCGGATTTTCATCGAAAAATGAATGGCTTCGTCAATAAACAAAATATGTGGTATTGGTCAGGCAGCAGTCCACACGTACTCCATGAGTCATCATTGCATCCCGAACAAATTACGGTTTGGTGTGGTTTATGGGCCGGCGGCGTCATTGGGCCGTACTTCTTCCGTGATGATCAAGACCGGCACGTTACTGTGAATGGGAATCGCTACCGTTCAATGATAACCGAATATTTTTGGCCCTAATTGGATGATATGGACTTGGAGGACATGTGGTTCCAACAGGACGGCGCCACAAGCCACACAGCGAATGTCACAATCAATTTATTGGAAACCAAGTTTGGAGAACGTGTTATCTCACGAAATGGTCCAGTCGCTTGGCCGCCTCGGTCGTGCGACTTGACGCCGTTAGATTATTTCCTGTGGGGCTACGTCAAGTCTAAGGTCTATACGAACAATCCATCGACGATTGATGAACTTCGTACGAATATCGAACGTGAAATTGCAGCAGTATCGGCCGATTTATGCTTGAAAACCGTCGAAAATTGGGTTCAGCATCTGGACTTCTGCAAACGTGCCCGTGGTGGCCATGCAAAAGAAATCAAGTTCCATACATAATGGCATCGAACGTACTTTCACAGGAATAAAGAATTTCATTGATATCCAAAACCGTTTTTGTTTTATTTAAAAAAACTTTTGTAGCGCTCTTACTGAAAAACCCTTTATAAGGTACTAAAAAAACTTCTACCCCTAAATAGATAGGTACTAACAGCTCTGTTTATGGGTACAGAAGATCTTTTACCAAGTTCTATCAGCTCTGTTGTAAATGGTTGCTCCAAACCTTTCATGGTGCTATGACAGCTTCCAATTTGGGCTCTCTTTTAAGAGTCATTTAAGCTGTGTGTAGGGCTATTATAGCTCTGTAGCCATCTATGGTTCCTGTACTGTTCTATAGCCATGTTACTGACAGTATCATAGCAGTCTTCTGAAAATAACAGCCAAACAACTAGCTGTTCATGTAAACAGCAGCTGTTGGCGTATTTCCTAGGGCTACCGTTCGCTAAGTGCAGTCACAATTTCACACGCAGTCATCGCCAGCATTTGTACATAAAAGTTGCCTACCTAACAAATTCACCGACAGTGCGTGATGACTTAAACCTGCCCCTATCCATACGCAGGATACCAACTGAATCGAGCATCAACGAGGCAGGCTTCTTAGATAATTTCGACTCAATGATTAAGACGTTCTCTATCATAAGCTCGACCGACGTTTTGGCAACTTAAAATGATGAAATTTCTGCTTCGATGACAGTGAACCATCAGTTGAAACGCAACGTCCCGGGGTTAGCTTTTCTCTCTGATGTCTCTGGTGAAGGGAAACTGTCAAGGAGTAGCTATACCCCGAGTTTAAAATCCACAACAAATTCCCATCATCCACATCTAATTGCAACAATAAATAGTAATTACTCCGATTGAATTTACGCCCAACCATTAATCAAGTTGTATTAAATTTCTTGGTCCTGTCGTACCCTAATTTCATACGTAGGTATTCATCGTCTGCACGGATGATAATTTACAACACACGATCCGATCCAATTATTACTATATTTTTTGCCGCACATCCCAAGTGTAATTACTGGAAAATTTTCCGAAACCCAACACTCGGGAAAAACGCAGTTCCCATCGCACCACGGGACAGCTACTGCACAGTGCACGTGCAAAACATCATATTCAATCATAAAACACGCACTCGGCGGTCCATTTGCAGCATCGCCACCCCGCCATCAATTGGCATGATTGCAATCATGTCTGATGCGAGTCCTTTTTTCATTCCCTGGCCAATATGTTGATCGCTCTCCCTTGCCCGTCACCCATTACCATAGGCGATCACACAATAGTTTTTCTTGCATTCGGCGGCGCGGCGGTGGCAATGTTAATAGAAAACATTTACCACCCCGCACTGTGAACGCGCCATGGAATATATCCATTTGTGTCCTGGGAATACAACGAATGACGAATTACCCGCCAGTGGCACACCATCACTATAGGTAGGACGTCACTCTCGAGCTCGACATTCGCCTTTTGATTGTATATTTAATTAAATAAACTGCACAGTGGCAGGGGACGGCTACGGCCACGGCGATGGATAACTGGCCCAACCAGACATACGTTCCAAATAATAACACTGCACGTGGTATGGGTATACGCTGTGCTCTGCTAAGTCCTGGCTAAACCCATTGCCATCGCCCATTATAATGCAAAAGCGCCATAGCACAATGTTTTTCGTCGGTTTTGGCTATTCAATTACGGTGATGGAATCCTTCCTTCCATCCACACCACGCACACGTCCATAATGACGAACAATGCCACACACACACGCAGAGACCGAGGGAAATTTCGAACCCACCATGTAAGTCGGGTTTGCCTTTTCCCAAGGTGAGCTCGCATTAAATGCAATCGACGCGACGACGACGACGGCGACATCGACGGGGCCAGCATCAGCAGAATAGACATTGTGTTGTGGCCGTCTCCGTCATTGTGCTGGTGTGGGTTTCACATAGAAAACACTATGCAACACTAGGATGTGAAGGATGGAACAATGAGGTATTGTGTAGTTTCGCTCTGTCAGAATGATTCGAAAATAAAAACAGAATTGGATTGGTGTTTTGTCTCATAGGGGACACCGGAAGGCAGGGAGGTTATACACATTAAAACAATCATATGATCCCAGACAATGGCATGTATGTATGAATTGATGTCTTTCGGGGACATGCGATGAATAGAGGTGCATTTATAATTTGAGAGGGAAAACCATTAATGAGTCGCTGACATGACAGGACGATGTCATTAAATTTTTGGACAGTAAAACTGGCAACATTTAAACAAAAACTCGACATGGACATGGACATGGACACTGTACTGCTACTACTCCAGGGGGAGTGGTGAAAAGGCCGCGCCGCTGTGTCGAAAATGACCGTTTAATTTGGGTGAAATCGTCCCCAAATTGGTGGTCATTAGCGCGATGGCGGCGACGGATTGCAAGAGGGTATCATATCATGTTACAAGGACCATCTTTGGGGGATTGTCTGGTCGGGTCAGGATCGAATTTGAGTTTAATTTAAAAATCTTTAATATGGTAGAGTGGGGGTGGAAAAGAGGATCCGAAATTCATTCTTTGATGTTCACTTATTAGTGTTCATCTACCTATTCGATCTTAACTATCCTTTGGTGATGGCTAGGACCTGTTGAGCGAAGCACAACTTACGATCCAGCCAGGCATAGCTCTTGGCGATGGGTAGTACTTATATGAAGAACTAATACTAATTCTCAGAAGAAGACCTCACATTAGAAAAACCAAAGACCGCTCTAAAAAAAAACAAGTAAAAGTGTTATCGTCGGCCTGGTCGATGCTTTGATACCCTCCACTGCAGACAAGTCATGCAAAATTGGTTTTGTATGGGGGGTACCAGAACTACTTGACCGACATAGCCCATTTTTAATACCAACCTGACGACGATAAAAAGAAGTCCTTTCACAAAATTTCATTCGCCCACGTCAATTCCTTTGGGCGCTATCGTGCTTTCAACAGACAGACAGACGGATATGGCTAAATCGATTCAGAATGTGATCCTGATTTAGAATATACAAGGTGGGCCAAAAGAAGTCATCCGACGTTGTTTGGCTCTCATTTTCTTTTCTAAATGAAAAACTTCAATTCTGTTTTTTCATTATGTTTATTTGAACCTTTAGAATTTTATTGGTGAAGTCGAGAAGATGATATTGGCCAAATGGGAGCCGTCACAATTGATTGCCATACGGGCTCGGTTTAGCAATGGGATGTATGACAACAGTGGACGGTGCGCGCTATAGTGCCATGTTAACCAAGTTTTTTCTGCCGCAATTGGACGAATTAGGACTGGAGGACATGTGGTTCCAACAGGACGGAGCTACGGCACACACTGCGTGAGCCACAACCGATATTCTGAAGGCGGCGCCTCATCTCTCGTTTTGGCTTTGCACTGGCCCGCAAGATCGCCCGATTTAACCGTTCCAGAATTTTTTTTGTGGGGTTTTTTGAAGTCCCGTGTTTACGTGAACAAGCACGAGACCCTAGAAGCCCTCAAGGACAACATTCGACACGAGTGCGAGAATCTGTCGCCCGAAGTTCTCGCCGAAGTGATGAAAAATGCCATAAAACGAGACCGTATGGCAATCTATTGTGACGGCGCCCGATATCATCTTCTCGATTTGACCAATAAAATTCTAAAGGTTCAAATGAACATAATCAAAAAACAGAATCGAAGTTTTTCATTTAGAAAGAAAATGAGAGCCAAACAACATCGGATGACTTCTTTAGGCCCACCTTGTATATATTTTATGAGGTTTTCGGTGACTTCTTCTTGGCGTTACAAATGTCTAATGACAAAGTGAATGTACCTTTCTCTGGAGGGTATAAAAACGCACTGTTTGAGCCCTATGTAGGTGCACCACGGACTGCAGCTCATTACCCAAGTTAGCAATGTTATAGTTAGTTATGGACGCATGGGTTAACGAGCTGGACCACTGAGCAACGGAAAACAAGGGTGTTTCACTACGCTACTCCTAACAAGCATCTAGGGAGTAGGAACTCCAGAAAAAGAGAAGAAATTGCCATCAGGATATACCAAGGTTGAGATGAGAGCAAAAGACTAAAGTAGACCTGCACACAGAGGGCCTTACCGGTAATCATTTAAAGTTTGGACTCTGAATTTAAGTAGGGTAAATGCGGGAGAGATGCCGCGCTTTTAAACTCGATTTTACGTTTTGTTAAAAACAAAAAAGACTTTATTTCTTTTACAAAACATAACAATGGATTTATATTCCACCATTAAAAGGGACTAGACTAATAAAAATCTTATTGTTTAAATAAATATAAAGGGTTTTCCAATAAGAGGTGTTATTTTGGTATTCAAAGAAAAATGTCATCTTTTGAGATAAATGATCGGATGTTTATTTCATAATAAAGAGGAAGGTATGCCGTTAATAAAAACAACATCAGCCAAATGGCCACCACGAGGACCATATCCTTTTCATGAAATTTTGCATAACCAAATCCCAAAGTGGCTGCCCTATGTCCTCGATAGCCTCAAGAATTTTATCTTTGAGGGGTTGAATCGACGCCGGGCTGTTGGCGTAGACCTTATCTTTCACGTGGCCCCAAAGGAAGAAGTCGCAAGGTGTTAAATCACAAGATGTCGGTAGCCAATTGTGATCACCTCTTCGAGAGATAACACGGTCCGGAAACTTTTCCCTTAAAAGATCAATGGTTTCGTTGCTGATGATCGGCCGGCTTGAGTTCTTGTGTTAACTGAACTTTATAAGCCTTAAGACCCAAGTCATTATGCAAAATACGGTGTAGTGACGTTTGTGGAATGCCAATTGCAAAGAACGATGAGGAATGGACAAACCTGGGTTTTCTTCAACACTTTGGGCTACAGCAGCAATATTCTCAGTTGTTCTTGAGCGACGTGCACGGGTTTTATTCTTCACATCACTAACTTGTCCCAACAGCTCGAATTTTTCCACCAATTTCTGTATTGCGATCCGACAAGGTGCTTCACGACGACCAAAAAATGCTTTAGTTTTGCGAACTGTGACTGCAAGATTTTCACCATTTTTGTAGTGAATTTTAATAATTTCAATGCGTTGTTGAAGCGCGTATCGTTCCATTTTTAGTAATGGCGTATTTTCTACTTGTCAAATGTCAAAGAATAAAAACTTCAAAAGTGACGGCTACCGAAATAGCGGGTCATTCACAATAACACCTCTCATTGGAAAACCCTTTAAATAAAAATAAATTATACTATGTATACAGTTTAAAAGCATTACGTTTCGAGCCTCATTTTGTATGTGGAACATGTTTCTAACGTTCCTTGTCCCAACCAGATTTAGTACAAACGATTAAATTGTTTTTCTTATTAATTGTACAGTTTTCGTGCAGCCATTTGGTATATTGGTATCCAATTTTATTTTTTTGTAGTTGAAAAATAATTTTCCCAGGATTCTGCACCGGAATTGCGATCAACAATAACCTCAATCCTTTTACTCCTTTTTACTGGTCATATTAAATTTATGTTTGACATCCATTTTCAAAAGCTAAACTTCGAATACCATCTGTATCTAATCTACAGTGTAACCCACGTATGCTAACTTTTTGATGTGTTCGGATAGTTTTCTTTGGCCTTCAACTCACAGTACCCATACATATACAGTTCTTAAAAATTATAGCAAAATGTCGTCAGTAGTATAGGTAATTATTATTCATCCTTCCAAGAGATTTCTCTTGAAAGTTTCCTTCCATTAGGCGGGTTGTAAGGGTTTTAGCTAAAACGCCATACATTTTCTCAGCTTTTCTCAGGGACATTCCGCCTTCAACGCCTTTTCTTGCTTCTTGTAAGGCTTACCTGGTCCAACTTCCTTTAGAGGTCTTGCAAGTATATTTTCATGGCATTTTATAGTCTTAAGTCCTATAAACTATTAGTTTAAAATATGGGATCTTACCTGAACAAAAGTGCGGCATCTCTTCCTGGGTTAAGGCAAAAATTTCCACAACAGAAAGGATAGTGTAAAACAAAACAAACTGCAATATCTCCTCTCCCCTTCAAAAAGTAAAATTTTTTTTGTACCCTTTTTTGTGTTTCAATCGTAGAACAAAAAGACTCGCAATATTCACTATTAACATGATTTTGGAAAGGTGCCGCATGTCTCCCAAAGCGGCATCTCTCCCGCATTTACCCTAGTACACAGTGCGCTATACTAATAACAGACTTTAGACTCGAATTTTAATTTAAAAAAGCTCACAATTGCGAAATTTGTATGGAAAATATATAGCCACTGTGAACTACTACAATTTAGAGTCGAAACTAAAAGTGGTTATTGGTAAGGCCCAGTTGACGAGAAAAGTGCATTACACTGAAACAGTTTGATGCACTACTCAAAAAACACCCATTATTGGCCCTTCCTGGAGACGATGCCATCAAAAAATTTGATTTCCAAAAGAACTTTGTTACAAAGCTCAGCAACAAGAAGAACTGGAGCAACGAATCCATCACAGACTGAGTAATAACACAACAAAGTGGTACACAGATGGGTCAAGAACTGAGGAGGGAACTGGAGTGGGAGTATTTGGGCCTAGAACCAAACACTCTGAACCGTTGGGCAAAAGTACAAACATCTTTCATCTTTCAGGCTGAAATCTATGTCATAGATAGATGTGTCCAAATCAACCTTGACAGAAACATAACCAACTGTGATATAGCTATAATGTCAGACAGCCGAAATGCAATAAGGGCGCCTAATTCCTACATCATAAAAATCCAAACTCGTATGGGAATGCCTACAAAAATTAAATGAACTGGGTAGGAGAAACAAAATAACCCTCTGCTGGGTGCCTGGCCATATGGGAATAGAGGGTAATGAAATGGCCGACTCCCTAGCAAGAAAGGGAGCATCAGAAGCTTTCAAGGGTCCTGAACCATTTTGCGGAATAGGGGATCAGAGAAGAATTTAGGAAACTAGAGAAAGAAAACAGGGCAAGAACTTGACTAAGAAACTTCTGGGACAATACAACCGGAAAAGATTCCAAGCCTGCTTCGGCATGAGTAAAAATAGCCTCTGTATTCTAATGGGCTTCCTAACGGGGCATTGTAGACTCAAGGAACACCTCAGGAAACTGGGTATATCGGAAGAAGGTCTGTGCAGATTTTGCGATGAGTCCAGTGAAATCCCATAACACGTGCTGGATCATGTGGGGCACTGACCCACAAAAGACTAAAATACTTGGGCAAGTACCAACTATCTGATGAGGAAATACTGTTACTAGAGCCAGCTCTCATCCTAAGATTCTTAAAGGAAACTGGACTAGAGAGAGTGCTATAGGACGGATTACTTCCGCCAAGGAGAAACGAGAGTACAAGAACCTCTGAAATGATTCCGAAAGGAATTACAATGTGGGGGGAACTCTTATGAGGGCAGATACCTCACTGAGGCGTAAGCAGTTGGTACAATAGACCAAAATATCGCAGTACAACAACCCCTTTCACATAATAATAATAATAAGGCCCAGTGGCTATATTTTCAATACAAAACGTTGCAATTGTGAGCTTCCGTAAATTCAAAGCCGAAACTAAAATTTGTTACTGTTAAGGCGCATTGTCTGCATGGTTCAAACAACTCCCCGCTCCGTTATTTGTCAACAAATTTTCTAGTTGCAACAGTCACTAATTTTACGTGTCTGTAAGACTTAAGTCACATGTACATCAACATCAGCAACCAGCAGGAATATATGCAAGGGATATATTGAGAAGAACGCTTACGATATGTATACTCGTACAATGTGGCTGTAAGATAAATCTTTACATACATTTTGCCATAAATCATAAGCACCTAAATAAGGTTCACCCAAAAACTTGTCCCGGCAACCGCAGATTTTCATCATTTTGAAGACTCATTGTATACATGTTAAGGGAGCCACATAATACTTTATACATCCTCAGCGTTATCTTAATCCTGCTAAGAAGATTTCCCAAAACAAAAAACAACCCCGTCCCTCAACATCAACACTGACAAAGATACACAACGCATAAAACTAATAAAGTCGGCCCCCCCCCCCCGCCAGTCCCGTTTACACATCACCATCAGAGCATCTGAAACAAGGACTCAACTATTAAGGTTAATTAACTGAAAATAATGTTTAACATCAAAATGACAAGATGAATCCAAATGTCCGTAGTGAAAACCGCAGGCCACCCTTGCCGCCCCCACTCTGGGCCCGCTCTTTAATGTGGTTAAACTTATACCTTAACCACAATGGGGTACAAATATTTAAACTCTGTCGACTGGAGTATACGCCCTCTCACCTGACGTCATTAAATACCGAGTCGCCATAACTACACAACAGAGTGTAAGTCTACAACGAGGTGTGTATGTGTGTGTGTTTTTTTTTCGTTCAGTTTGTCACGAGTGAAATGAAGGATTTTCGTCCTCGTCTACGAAAAGTTAAACAGATGGTTACATTCTCAAGAGACTCGCCCGCCTGCTACGTGTATTTATAACCCGGCAAAGAAAAGTCCCGTCTGCGCTGCTGGGGCGGACAAGGTGTAATTGAAAACAGAAAGCAAATAATATTCCTAGTGAGACGGATTAACGAATTATCATCGCAACCCTCGCAACGGCGGGGTTGAATGAAATTAGATACGAAAAGTAAATACCACAGTCCGTGAGGAGAATCCGTTTAAATGCACTACAAACTCGGACACACAATTCGACATGCACACGTGTGCAAGAGCCCTCTTCGATTTTGTGCGTCAAATTTCCATTCGGAAAAAAATAAGCAATTTTAAGGACACAAGACGCATTGTTCGTTGTGACCAAAATTTGATTTAAGTCCGCCTGACAGGACATCGAACACAATGCCAAATGGATGTATCAATTGTCGCGTTGCCACCACTCTGACATCTGTTTAATGCCGTCGAGTTTAATCTGCTCTCCTCCCACAGCTATATCCTGGAGGATATTTCAGTTTCAGCTTCACCCCCTTGGTTACGGTTACGGTGTGTATGTTTTCTTATTGAATTGATTAAATGATATCATTAAGTATTTCATTTTAGGGTGGTCCCCGGTTACGGTCCAAGGATACGACCGATTTTTGAAGATTATTGATTGTGTCTGTATGCCTGCGTGTGTTAAGGACGTGTAACCACGATTTTATATTCATTTATTTGCCCCCAGCAACGTATAATAAAAGAGTTGTCATGAAATTCAATTTATTGTCTTGTCACTTGTGCTCTCTCCCGCTCGATGTTTGGGACACATACTCCACGATGAATGTAGGATGTGTATGTAGTTCGTAGGGTAGCGGTACTGCGCCGCCATCCACAAAAGCGGAGAGAGAAAGCGAGCGAGTAATGTTAATTTCATGGCAATTTATTTAGGGCTAAACACGTGGTTGTAGATGTGTCGTATAAGGTCCTTTCATTTGTCTAGCTTGTGTCATCCTTGGAGTGGAGCAAGGAGCACACACCGCACACCGCACACAGTATATCTCGATGTGCTATCAATTGTATAGTTGCTACTGCGGATGATCATTTCGAAGTGCTTTCACAGGATGTGTCGATAAACTTGTCAGCGTATGTTGATTAATGAAAGGATTTCGTTACGATGCTGTTGCGTAGAGGGATTTCCAAACGATGACAATGACAGGTTTGTGTGAGCAACAGGAAGAGATGATAGTTAATGGTGGGAATCGGACGAGAGCTTAAGTTTCTATTGGTATATGGGTGCGGTGGGGCGTTTTAGGACTAAACTAATGAGCGGAAAATGCTGTGTTTGCGTGTCATACACTTGTCGAAGGAGTTTCCAAGTACCTACTCCTGTAGGTGGATGTAAATAGTGTCAAATTGTCAGTGGAATTTGTTTCGTTTGAAGATTGGATGAAGGTGTCCTTTTTGCTTCGAGCATTGTGGCATTCGCCACTTGGGACATTCGCAGCTAATTGCAGAGGTATTCTCAATTAGGGAGTCCTTTTGACGTGGCCAGGGCAAGTGGCCTATCTCTCTTAGTGTTTGTGACAAGAGAATGTTTGTTTCCTTGGAGATGTTATCTCGTCGGTCGGTTTGATCTGTTAGGCCAAGAGCTGTTTGCCCAGGAAATCCTTTTGGCAGGTGGCATTGCATCGTCTGATGCAACTATACGTCAAAGTGTTTTGAGCCTAAGGCTCGAGGTAAACTATGTCTCTGTTTAATAAATGGGCAAGTTCATTTCAACAGCAGGAGGTATAGAGCACGGAAGTCAGTTGATCAAAGCCCTTCTCCGAGCCATTGCAACTTCTGGTATATCGGCTGTTTGAGTACTGTAAAATGTGGAATCTGACGGGAAGTTTTCAAAAAAGCCAGGACATCTCTGTCTTAGTCGAAATCGGCCATCAACCACGCAAGCCGGTTTTAGAAATGTAGGTTTAGAACCACGCACTCCTTGCGTGCCAAGTTCAAATCGTTTGAATCGGTTACGGAATCCCACAAGTATACAGGAAATATAAATACAAGGAAAAGAAGAAGCCCTTTGACATGTGCCTGATCTACTGTCCAAAGATCTGAACAACCCACTCGTATATGCACCTAGGACAAAACCTCAAATTTTCAGGTTCAGGTTTCAGGTTCAACTTAAGTTGCTCGTGATTTTGATGGTAAAAACTGTAATTTCAGTCCACTCACTCTTACAGGAAATTTCCTCAAAGGACCTGCTCCCTCGCTCCAGTGCGCCCAGCTTTAATGCCATTTCAATAGATAATTAAGGAGATTGTAACTTATTTTTGTATTAACCAGCAATCACAAGAAAAGACTACTTTCGGGGGGGCAGAGCGGTGTCAGTGGAAACGTTCCTTAACCTTAATTGTTAATGTTTTGCTGGCCAACAGCAGCATTCGGCAGGCATTTTCGCCCGAACGTAAGGCATAGAGGCAGACAAAGAATGAAGGACTTCCTACCTAATCTCAGATTCATTCATCCATTAGATCTAAGGAAATACCTTTTGGCCAACATATACAGACAATGCCATGGCTTTGAGAATGTTTTTCAAATGTTCAGGTCCACATTTTATAAACGTCGCTGCGTGTGTGTTTGTGTGGCGATAACATCAAGGGCCAAAATGGATTTTCTCTTCGTATGTCCTTTGTTTTGTGTTAATGGTTTTTTGGGGTGCCTTTAAGACAAGAAATGTCAAAGTTTGATTAGTAAAGTGGACGGAAGGAGAAGGTTTTCTTATTTTTATTTTTTTTGTTGCCTCTCGTTTCATTTGTTGTTGCTTGAAGGACATTCACACACACAAACCTGTGTACACTTTTATCGCATGTGGGAGGGTGTATTGATTTTATTTTGCGCTCATAGGTAGCACATAGTAGTCGACATAATTACTAATGATGGGGAAAGGAAACTTTTCTTCTACTTTTTTTTGACAGAAATAAAATAATGATAAATGACCCAAGCGCAAGTAAATTGAAATTGATTACAGCAACAGTGTGGGTGAAGGAGCTTCGTACATATTGACTAGTATTCTGCGGAAATTGATTTCTCTCGGTTGAGAATGATTTTTTTTTTGGTATTAAAATGCACCCTGACCCAACGAATCGAGTTGATGGCTTTTGCGATGTTTGACAGTTCATTTCCTGTTAATTAGTTGAGAAGGTTAATTTTGTCTTAATAATGTCATATGCGGAATATTTACTGGAATATGAACTAGATGGTGTTGGGATTCATTACAGGACTTTGGGCAAATGACGTGAGAGAAGATCGTCGACGAAATGGAGCTGTTCAGAGCTGAAAGCTGGGGTTTAAGTACGAAATATGGTCCGTTGCGAGTGTGATGAAATCGGTTAATTATCGAGGTTAAGGCTCTAGGTAAAGGGTCTTTCATTAGCGAGTTGACAACTTCAAACTTTCAGTGTGACCGCACCTTTAAAAAACCGAACTGTCAATGTCAAAATATTTAGTAAAACAACAATTTTATGATGGTGAAGGACACAAAGGAACAACGTTTACAAATACATAATTAAAATTTACTACGGAAATTCAGAGTTGGTCGCAACTTTAAGAGGAAGAAAATGAAGAATTTCATAGAAAAACATCTTCAGCGATGAAGCGCATTTTTGGTTAAACGGCTTCGTCAACTAGCAAAATATTCGCTACAGAGACATGTTAGACCATTATTTCTTTGAGCAATTGCATAAATTGGACATCAGTGATGTGTGGTTCCAAGAAGACGGTGCCACAAGCCACACCACGGTTGCAAGAAGTCAAGTTATTGAAGTCTCAGTTCGGTGAACGTGTTATCTCGAGAAACGGACCCGTCTAATGGCCGCCAAGATCGTTTGACTGAACGACTCTAGACCTTTTTTTATGGGGCTTCATTAAATCATTGATCTCTGTCAACAAGCTGGTGACGTTAGAGGAGCTCAGGGCCAATATGAACGAGAAATAGCTGCCGCATCGGTCGAAATGTGCGGCTGACTCATCGAAAATTGGGTTCAACGGATCGAACGAAGTCGAATTCCATTGGTAAATGTTTTGACAGTCATTTAAGTAAATAATTATTTTTTTCAGATTTCTTAAATAGTTTGCATTTTATTTAAAAGAGAAGTTGTCCATAACGAAAGATCCTTTATATTGAAGAGTCACTACCTGGCAGACATGTCTGACATCTAAAATATCTCTACAGAAATGTTTCAATCAAGATGCGCTCTCTGTCATCAAAAATGCAATGCAAATGTTCCTTTGTTCGACTTAGGACTTTAACAAAAAAAAAAAAAAAAGGCGCACGACTTGGTCGTACTAAACTTTCTCCGTCAATGTCAAATATGGAAAAAAGGCGTGACTTGGGTTTATTCTTTTATTTGGCATAAGAAGGGGCTTTTAGTGATTGCTAATGGACTTGTTTTCAAACTGAGCCATTGAGCTTAACAGAAAATACAGTTTGTGAACCCAGAGAGCACTTTGGGAAGTCTTTTTGACAAACACGTATGAGATAAAATACCTTTTTTTTAATTCTTTGTTTAAACGAGATCTCATTAACAATAAAAAGAAAATAGAAAGAGTGCTTAAAACACTTGTCCAGTGAAATTCAAGAACATTTTGACACACAAAAGACTGCAATTCTTGGCCAAATACTAATTATTCTCTGCCAGGACCTTGAAAATGATTTTTTTTTTAAACGAACGTCATTGGACTTTTTTTTAAGCTTAAGGTTTACGCCAACCACCCACCGAATATCCACGCGTTAAAGAAGCAACTAACAAAATCTGGTCACTTTTTTGTAAAACGGCCATGGATTCGGCGTTAGTGCCAGAAAAGCCGTTTATCAGACAGAAATATACTGTACGACAATTTTTAATTCAAAGCCGGTATTTTCTATCAAATTTACTTGCAGTTAGTTGCAAGTTTTTGGACATAGTTTCATAGTTTTTCAGGTATAATATTCGGTCTAGTTTGTATTAATGGAGTCTGTGGGAGAAGATTTAAGGACTAATCTTTCGGCTATCTGAGTGATGTTCAAGAAGTTCACAATACAACGGCTGCCATGGCTAAGACTAGTGGAGGGTCGAACTTGGTCGATTAGTCTTAAAGTCCAAAAGGCAGCAGCGGAAGACCATACCTAAGGCAAAGCGCACAAAAAAAATGAGAGCATCCTCTACCAAAATTGTGTTCGAAAGTATGAAACTAGCTTGAGGGGCTTGTTTTTGACCAGATTTTCAGGGCCAGCTTAAGTTAAAAGAAAAAAACTATGTATAGATCAACTTTTAGCAAGGCGTTGAGTGGTTCATGAGGAAAATCAGGCCGACTTTTGGAACTAATGGAAGGACCGACAGAAAGACTCAAACATGCTCTGAAAGATCATCGCCTACTCAGATAGAGATCCCATCACCTTGCACGGCAGTCGTTTGATTGCAAAGTCACTTTTTCGGTTGGTGGGGATATTACAGCCGATTTACAAATATTTAGTTCAGGCAACTTGTCTTAAGCTAGAGTAAGAACCCCAAGGGAAGCATGCACAGGCGGTCCTTGGAAAATCTCAGAAATTTATCGGGAAAAGTGTCGTTTTTTGTTCACTGGTCGGATGGTGTGGATATACTACACGGTTTCACTGAGCTCGTTCAGGATATGAGTGCTTTCTTGATCATTAGTAAAAAAAGAGAATTATTGGACGTTGCTTCTGGCAAGAAATTTTGTGTATTTTGAATGATCGTCGACAACATTTTTAAGCGGCCGAATGAAGAAGCTTTTTCATGACAGATGCACCACAAACTATTAACGAATAGACCACCATAAGCTGAAAGGAAGAAAGGCAAACGTACACTTAAAACTTTGTTAAAACACCACGTTGGGCAATTTTTTTTTGCCTTTTAAATCGTCGAAAGATAGAGATTGAGACGACTATATATTTAAAAATTTAAGGGCGAAATCAAATGAGTTCAGACGTCCTCAAGAAATGTTATTTCTATTCCTCACAGGGTTAAACCTAAAACACTTTCGGTAGTTCATCAGCCCCTCACCGACGCCAACTATCAACAAAAGGAAAAACAAATGCCATCAAAAATGCTACTTCCATATCCGTTATGTATAGATTTCTATAGAACTGTTCCAAATGTAATCAAATCCAGCTGCAAACTCAGCCAAGAAAAATTGAAAACTTACTTACCCACCCACTCGATATTTTAAGGAGCAAACCAACCAAACCCATGACTTGAATAAAATATTAAAAATTGCGGTCGACGCCAAATCATAATTGCTATCGGAAACGAAAGTCCTCTACATTCGCTGGGGCTCCTAGTCAAAGGAGCCACGACTACGACCACGACCACGGCCATACGACAACCAGCCATTCATCGCTTGTGCCTCAGCATCAGCGCCACCCTCCTATTTCAAAGTCAAATCATTCTGATTTATTGTTATTGTTATTGGCGGCGGGATTAAAATCAAACCAAAGAATGACAGAATTTAATAAAAATATCAACCATGCCTGGGTGGCAGCAGCTGTCGTTGTCATTATTAATATCGGTTAATTATTCACTTTAATGTTTCGTTTAAGGAGTCCGTCCGCGCTCGTCGGTTGTTTCCCCTTTTCCGATTCGTCTGGTCGTTTCTTTGACAGCCAAGAAAAACGCAACAAACTTGATCCCCATTGTCAACTTTTTTTAAAATATCAAACAAAAAATAATAATCATTTGTTTATTTAAAAAAAAAAGAAGAAGAAGAAGAAGAAACGAGTCGCGTAATTCAAAGAATGGAGTTGCCTTAGAACTTTCTTGAGCTGACGACAACTCATTAAAAATGCACAAAGCACTCAAGTGGATCCCGTTGCGAATTGTGCTTACTGCCAAGTAAGTTCATAACAGCACAAATTATTGAAGCATATAATGTTATGCCGAATAATGGTAAAAATTTGAAAAGTTGTATTCTGTCGGTCGGTATCTGTCGGGTGTGTAGGATGGGACATGAAAAGGAAGTCTACGAAGAATGAAACTAGAATCAACTCTGCATGACAGGTTGTGACGAACTGTCAATGGCATTGGATAACATTCTACACCGCTACAGACAGTCGAGTTGCTTAATGTATGCAAATACTTTTGAAGTGGACTGTTCAAACTTTAAGCGTCTTTTTAATATTTAATTTGACTGCGGGTGGGGCGGCGTTGATGATACCAGCGACATTTGATCAGACTTTGCTTACTTTCAGGAGAGGTTCTAGGAGCCAAAGCTGGGTCCAGCAAGTGGTAGAGGTTGGCAAAAATGAAAGCAGAGTGTAAGCGGAAGATGTTCAAGGTCCAGATGCAAACCACACGACGCGACCCGTGGTGTCAAAATGACAGGAGTAAAGCTGTTCTTTTAAAAATTTTGCACAATTACTTTTTTTCTTGGATAGATTTGTGGAATCCATCACTCAAAATGTAAGGGTATGTCAATATGCAGCAATATTTTTTGTGGGGAAGGGTTTTTTTAATTTGAAAATAACAAGTTTGAGCTTTATCTTGACTTTTTCCAAATTTTTGTATTCTGGCGAAGAAAGTTAAAATTCATACCTACTGCAACATTTCTTTCCGACTATAAGGTGGTTGTCCGGAGTAGATTTGAAAACTACAGCAGGAAATTGAATCCGGTTTTGACAGTTGCGACTAATACATGGGATAAGTTTTATCGTAGTCCACTGACTAAGAGCTGAGATAAAAGCTGCTGTGCCTGAGAAGAGAATATGTCACGAATACCTCGAGGGATTGCGGAAGAACTCCTTTTATAATAAATATAAATTATTAAGAAAGGTTTAAACATTTTCTACAGTTCAAAAGTGGCAGACCAAGTTCATGTTACATATTTTTTGAAGCTGTCAGCAAAACTAGGCGAACAACAAAAATTTAAAAGATATTATTTCAACTTTCCCTATTACGGAATCAATAAAAAGAAGCGCTGGCAATACTGGTTCTGCGCAAAACACGTTGACCATTAGCCTCTCTCCTCGAATTTATCAACTAACCATGGGTTGGACTTTCCTGCTCAAATAGACATAACTACCACACCTCGTTCGAGGGAGTACTGGCAATGACAACAACTGCTAAACTTGCTGCAATGATGGCAATACCTTACGCAGGTATTACTTTAATCATTGACAAAAACGAAAGTGATCTTTGGCGTCAAGATAAGATCATCAAAGCCTGCAACGAGCTACAGGTTCTTAGCGCAAAATAAGACTCTGCTGGTGCAGGGAAAAAACTTCACTTCGAGTGGAAAATAGCCTCATGCGAAATTATTTTCCACTGAAAGTGAGCACTTTAAGTAAGTAGTACATAAAAAATGCGAAATTATTTCCAACTTAAGGTGAAGTTATTTCCCATGTGGAGTTATTGAACGTGAAGTTATTTTTCTGCATCGCCTTTGCTGGGTTCTTGAAAACAAGCGTCTTTAGGGAAATGAAATGGGATTTTCCCTTCAACTTAACCGATACTACTGTCATAACTTCCCCTGTAATAACAGCAGGCGATTGAGAACGAAATACACATACCGACTGATATTCTATGGAGTAAGGTCGATTCCTGTGTCACAACCAGAAAGTGTTGCCATTTGCCATTCAAAATCAAACCCAAAACAGAGAAATTCCTACAAATGGACAAATGGGTATTACCACCGGACATAGGAAATTGAATCAGCACCAATCACAGGTGTAAAGGATGCGGTATGAAGTAGGACACATCAGAAAAAGAAATTACTTTTTCGAAGACTTGGAAACATTTTCTCGCAAAAGACTGACAAAAATCCAAGAGTAGAACTGCTATGAAAGGGCTTCTTCATTGGGCCGGTCGGACTCAGCACAAAATTTTAAACCCTGCATCTTATTACTTTTGCAGGTATAGTTGCGAAGTCGAAGTACATCGAAGCACATATAGGTGGAAATGTAAAAGAAGGCGTGGAACTCTACAACTTTATCATTGAAATGATATAGATCCAGACTTTTCTGGCTCAAAATTGAATATGTATACAGCTTGTAGGCGCAGTGGCTTAGTGGTTAGTGTGTTGGACTACTAAGCGAGGGCTCCCAGGTTCGAATCCCGAGAAAACCCAAATTCCAACTTAAGGGTTTTTTTCACTGCGCCACCTCTCGCGAACGTCTGACAAACATCCGAGAGTATAACTGTCATGAAAGAGCTTCTCAATTAGCCGTTTGGACTCGGCATAAAACTGGTAGATCCCTTCCATTCGTCCCAAAAATTAAAACTCATACAAAACGAATGGTTGTGAGAAGCTAGGCCCAGGGTCCCTACGGACCTGTTGCGCCAACTATATATTTATTTATTTATTTTATACAGCTTGCTCAAAGCATCTTGCAATAGGAAGGAGATATTCGACAATGGCAGCTGTTATGCAAAAAAGAAATATATACAATTGATGTTAGCAAAAGTTGGCAAATTAAAAATATAGTAAGGACAAAATGTGGGAGTACTGAAATAAGGTGCGTGACACTTTTCAAAAGGTAGAAAGATAGACAGAAGTAAAAGCAGCACCTACAAACTTAATGTTCGATAGCCGTCATGCTTTTAAAAGTGGGGAAGACTGAACAATCAGACTTAAATTTCTTGTTAAATATTGCAGCTTATTTTATCCCGCCTGAAGTGTTGTAAGAGCACTGGCTATAGCAATATTCTCCGAAAGACTAGCACATATTTATGACTCGTTTAGAAGCCAGCCTCGATAAAACGTTTCCCCGAAAGCTGATAAAAATTGTTACCAATATCCAAGATAGCTTGGTTGATTAGGGTAAGCTTTTATTATTTACTTGGGTCTTAAATGAATCCGCTGCAAAACAGCATACCTAGTCCAGCCATAAATTCTGTAACAAATTGTTTTGCAAGCCTTGCTCTCCAATTCAGACCACAAACTATAACCAAATGGGTTCAGATCTGGACTTCCCGACGGCCAATCCTCTGCGGTTATAAAAGCAGTAATATTTACCCTCAGCCACTCCTGCGTGGTTTTTGCTTCATGCGAAGGAGCAGAGTCTTGTTGAAAGACCCATTTTTCTCGATTAAATAGAGTATTTGTTAGCGCCTTTACAACACCCGCTAGCACATCTTCCTCAACTTTTGCACCTGTTTTGCCACCTTCTCCACAGAAATGGAAAGATGTGACACCTTGGTGAGAGACCCCTACCAAACCATTACGGAACCGGGATGATGGTCGCGCTGAACCCTTGGAATTACTTTTTGATGACAAAGCATAAACTCTATCATTTTGTTTGTTATAAGCTTTTTCCTCCGTAAAATTTTGTTCATCAGTAAAAAGAATGTTTTCTTGCCCATTGTTCGCGTGCCGCAGCAAGAGTCTCTTGCATCTTTCCACCATAATTTTTTTTAGTTGAGGAGTTAAAATATGGCCTGTTGATCGACGATAGTCTTTCATGTGAAGATCATCCCGAACTAGCCTAGACATCGATCTGGCGGATATGTTCAATTCCCTGGACATGATCTTCTGCTTCCGAAGGGGATTTCCTCGAGTACGTTCACGCACAGCTTTAACTACCGCACTCGTGGGTGCGCCGACCACTTCTTGGCCTGTCTTCCACTTCCGACAATTCACAGAATCGAGCAATAGTCCGATAAACGAACATTCTCGATATTCCGAGAAGTTCTAGCAAATTAAAGATTTGGCCAGCACTATTCCCGCACTTATGCAACTTAATTACCTGCAAGCTGAAACCAAACTGGCTTTTATTCGTTAGTTAACAATGCCCAAGTTAAGAAACAAAAGTTAACGGGTCTATTACAAGTGGAAATTTTAAGAGATGGGCGCTGGCAATTGTGTAACAGAATTTATGGCAGCACTAGGTAGCTACTGTTTGACTTGAAGGGTTTAGGGGCATTGTACAGATAGTCACGAAATATTTTTGTTCCTTTGAGGTCCTTTCAATATGCCGCAATTTTGTATCTCTAAGGAGTGCAAGATCTTCTAGCAACTGAGCTGGGTATATTTACAGCAGATTATTGCTCTCTGCGGAAGGAGTTACAAAAAAGGTTTTTACTAAAATTAACAATTTTAAGAGCCATCAACGGCAGCAGGATTAACTACGGCAAAATAAACACATGGGTTTAAACCCACTCACCCATTCGTATAAATTGCTCAGAAAAACACGGGTTTCATTGTGGAGCAAGCCAGTTTCCATTTCATCGCAATCGGTTATTCAGAAGACACACTTAAAATTTTCTAACGACAGATGTCAAAGTCAGTCGTTCGGGGCACATGCAATTTCTGCACGAAAAATTTGCAGTTTTAGATGTCAATTCTCAGATGTGTCTCATTGGAAAAGGCTTTTCACATGGACTGATGGAAAATGCTGATCTTGTCTGTCGCGTTCGTTTGTTGCAATCATTCTGTCGACTTTTGAAGTGAGCAAGAGGTAAACAAATTGACAAGACTTTAAGTTGCATTTATACGTGCACAGGCTTAAGATCACAGCTAGTTGATGAGTGTGACCCTAAGACTTGTTTCCCACAACCATTCTTTTGCGTGAGTTTTTATTTTTGGCACAAAATGGAAAGGACCTTCAATTTCATGCCGGATTCGAACAGCTGAATTAAAAACCCTTCATGACAGTTATACCCTCGGACCTTTGTCAGACCTTCGCAAGAGATGGCGCAGTGCAAAACAACTTTCCGCATGACCGAACCTGAGACCCTCGCTCAGTAGTGTAACATTTAAGCACATTGGGTGATGCTGAGTTATCCCGAACTCTACATAGGTCCATAGTTCGACCTTTATATATACGCATCGATTCAATCTTTGCGTTTCATAAGGACATAACCAAAAGGCGGTTTTAAAGGCAACCTTAGATAGTCTAAGTGGAGACTACTTCACTTCACTTAAATCGTCCATGGCAACCACTCTCACCCCCTAAATTCAGTAATTAATCCTGAAACCCTTTCGGTGCAAAAAAACACCAGCTCTTCAAATTTCCGTTTAAAATTAACGCGGGCGTTGGGGAAAAAAAAACTCTTCAGCAAAATCGTTAGTCATAAGGAAATCTCTTGTGACAATTATAATTCCACATTGAAGCCAAAACAAATAAAAGACTGAAAACTGCCTGCGCCCCCTCGACAAGCATAAGCTAAACCACATAACAGATAATTTCCAAAACATCCTCCAACTCTTATAGGAAACCTCTAAGGGCCGCAACCAACAGCGGGAAAGGATCCAAGTCCTTATAGCGGCGTAATTACCATTTAGCATGTGCACGGAAAAAGCATTTAGACAACGAACAAAACAGAAAAAAAAAACAGATAGAAGCAAAAACTGTGAATAAAGGGACACAGAGATTCCAAACGGTAGATGGAGTGAAGCAAATTAAAAGGACGCCCCTCCTAGCAAACAAAATCGCATATCTATATCTGCATAAGCACAAGCACATCTATGTGCGCAGCCATCAGAAAGATAATTACGAAAATTTTCGTTCCATTTATTCATTTTATTCATTGTTTAAACAATTATAACACAACAGTAAACCTAATCTGTGCTCATCTTCGTCGGTCGTTGGTCCTTTTTTGATGCGCCCAACCTAATGGAATCTAATGTCGATGGTTGGCACTTGCCGCCACCGCCGCATCAGGGTTTCTTAACTACGCTCTGTTGTGCGTCCTGTCGTTTGCAGACGTACTGTGGCCGGGGTCATTACAGCAGTGCTCCTTGTTATTGGGCTAAAGATGTCAGCCGAAGAATGGAGGTATCCTTCATTCTTCATCTCATTTCCGTATGTCCATTGTTAATTTTCTAGAGCACAAATGTTAATAAGATGCCCTGAATGAGATGGGCAGTATAGCGGCCAGAGGAAGCAAACCACTTTTATCTGCATATACACGGGTTTAGGGTTTTTTTTTTTTTGCTGCCTTTATTTTTTGGGTGGCATCACAGGCGGCACCCACTTGGCAGTGCAAACAAAGGGAGACGACATCGCACAAGAAGAGTGATTACTTTGTTTTGTTTGGGAAGGAGAGCGCAGCTTAATTTCGCAAGGAAATTAATATTTTTTCTGCTGCTGCTGTTGGTTGTTGGGTTTCCACAGGAATAGAGATGATCTGGTTGTTGAAAGGAGCAGGAGTAATAAATCGCCAAGTTAGCAGATCAGTGTGAACGATAAGCCAAATATTGATAACAAACTGATGGAAATGGTATTGTTGGTCATTTAGCTGTGAAATTAAGGCATCATATCGTTTGCGAGAGATGACAGTGCAGACATATCTCAAACGGCTAAGGATGTTTGAGGATAATTAGATTGGGAAACGTTTACATTGGCTGGGGTGTATGCCTGGTTTCATCTTAATATGGCAGTGGCATGTCGTGGGTTGGTCTAGAGTCCATTCCGTATAGGTGAAGGAATTCAAAGGACACGTTTAAGGAAGGAAGCTACATTTTCATTCGGGTAAATAGAGAAGCTTTCTCAGAGCAGCAAGATCGTCATCAATAACGTGTCAACGTGTCATTTGAAATGTCGGTATCGATCTGCTGGCATTCAATGCGCAGCCACACTGAAACCTCGCCTTGGTTCCATAAGCAGAAAAGAGCCACCACATGCGACAATTCTGGCAGCAGGATTAAAAAGAGAGCTGATGTTAAGTGAGTTACCCGCAAGAGAAACATCGAATTCTCATCAGCAGGACGAAGTGGGTGACCGAAGGCATTGTTCAATCAGAGCGTGAAAGTCTAGATATATATGAGCAGGGCAATACGGTAGTAGATTCACAGTGCTAAGGATTCGGGTACAATACTCTAGTAGGCTGGCTAAACGGCGGAGACTGTCAACAGTCCGCTGGCTGGAGGAAAAGTCCTTTCTGTTAGAATTCCACTCACTTAGCCAACCCAAAGAGAGAATACCGAACTACAAACTAAAGTAAGACAAGCCAGGTGGAGTTGGCTACTGGAAGACCAAGTCACCTCCTTCCTCAGTGGAAGGAGGTGACTTGGTAGAGAGCATGCACCGACCAATCTCCAAAATTCCGTCGGGTAAATGTCTGCCCGATAAATGAAACCATCCACAAGAAAGGAAATACCCTAAACTGACCCAACTACACAGAGGAATGAATCTTCTGAGATCTGAATGCCGTCTTTAAGGTTGACAATCCTTGTGTGAACGCCTAAAACCTTCGACTATAGCAACCTGATCGGCACATATCGGTGCGATTTTGGGCCAAATCAAGTTTACACTCTGACAAATCTGAATTAAAAGTTTGAAACAGTCTGGGCGACAGAAATGAAACTTATCGAAGTTTGGTTAGTAGTAAAAATGGAAATGCTCACCTAAAATATTTTTTAAAAAAGGTCAAGTTTCAAAGAAGTTTTTAAGACGACATTTTTGAAAATACGGAATAATTCCCACTTTTCTTATAATGAAGGGTAGGTACCTATTTTGGGTTTGATATCCTTTTGTTTGGAGTTTCAAGGACCTTATGGTAAAATATGCATGAAAATCGAAGCATACCGTCGATTTAGGAAAACGTTGGCAAAATGTCCTTTTTAAGGATTTCAAGGACCTTTTGGGAAAAATACAGTTTTTCAATAACAAGGGGATTTTTTTTTCAAGGGGAAATCTCGGGATATTATGTCCTTTCTTTTGGTGAAATATGCATAAAAACTCAAAGCCTTTCGTCCATTTCAAGGACCTTTTCGAAAACATAAAATTCTCTAAGACCTCTTAGACATTTTTACCTACAACCATTATTTTCGTTTTGAAATAAATATCGGGATTATAATGTCCTTTTATATGATGCTTTAAGGACATCAGGGTGAATATTCAATGTCGACTGTTAATTTAAGAACACTTTGACAAAATGTCTTTATCAAGGACATTTGGTAAAAATCTAAGTTTTATTGGCCAATGTCCAAATCATCTTAAAAAAAAAAACATTTTTCAAGGACATTGTACGAAATATCATTGAACTTTTTATAAAACATATGTATCTACGTACAACACGAACATTTCCATTTATATTCTCCTCTGAGCTGGTCAAACGCTTACGAAAAAGTTAGCCATGCTCTGTAACGTGCTTAGCTTATACTTCAACCTGTCGTTTTGTCGTGTGGTTTGGAATGATGCCCATGGAGCAATAAGATAAGTTTAACTTTAAAAACACGAGGACGAGGGTATCCAGGAACAAATTATACAGAGCCAAGGCTAATTTCGGCATTCATTTTAAAAGCGATCGCCTGTGCAGGACGACGATGGAAAAATCTCGCTGCTCCGCCATTAAATTGGAAACGAATTCGATGGTGAAGCGAGCATTTTCCATCACGCAGAGAGGAACGAAGTTGACCCTTATAAGTCGAAAAAACTTTCAGCCAAAAGGTAACGTTCTATCATAGTAACCTCTCAAACCTTATACTAAATACAATTGTACGAAAGTCCAAGCTTCCAACTTCCAAGGAGCTTTCCAGACAAGATACGAAACTTCATCAAATCCTTAGAATGGACTGCACAGCGAGTACCTAATCTTACAGCAGGTGCTGGTAGGGTTCTATCGGAGAGGGACAACCTTTTTTCCCAACGGACGTCATAATCGGTCTAAATTGACCTAAGTGCGGCACGGTTTAGGCACTCATTGCCAGCCCACAAACTCAACCTAGCCTAAGCTCAGAGGTTCTGTTTCTCAAAAGCAGGTAAAAATGTTAAGCTATTAAGACATTCGCGTCATTCGGAAGAACACACCGAGCTGCAGCAGCGTGTTTGAAGGCATTGAAATGGAGCAGGAAGATGGACCCGGCTGTCAACATGACATAAATGCTAAATGGGTTCAAAAAATTCCCAACTTGGACATAACGTCACAATGGACAGATATACCTTGGAAGTAGAAAGAACTGTGGTCCTGGACTCTGCCAAGAAGGCTTAAAAGAAGATATCTACAAGACCCTTGTCAAGCCGGTACACTGCTTGTATGGTGCAGGACTTTGTCGAAAGCAGAAAAATTACCTTTGGAGGGTTTCGACAGAACGATTTTGGTGAGGATTCAACACAGAATTTGACGGTCTATATATGGTTACGATATGGACTTGCCAAAAAGCTTAATATACAACTGCGGAGATGGCTTAGCACCAGTCTGGCGAGTTCTTGAGTCAACAGCTGGGGGGCATTTCAGCAGAGGAAGACTCCAAAAGAATGATTTCAACAGACTTGGTATCCGTAGCTTGTGGCCGAGCCGACTTAGGGTGCTGGTGAGTCTACTCCCTAATCAACCTCGGAATGCATTCGCCACTTAAAAGTAGTCATCCCTTTTCGATCATCGTTTCCCACTCGCTAGTGTGAGTCGTTGGAGTGTAGAGGCTACTAAGCGAGGAGTTCAAGGTTCCTGACTAGGAAATGCTCCAACAATAACCTGCTATACGATTTTCTTTTCACTGCTACACCTCTCTCGCGGACGTCTGACATATATCCGAGCTTACAACCTTTATGAAACATATACTTAAGGTCCGAATCGCAGTATTTATGAAAACGAGAATTTGTTTAACTTTCGTAGGTAAAATCGTTGGCACAGTGCCCGGCTACTAAGGGAGGATCTTAGGTTCGATTCACGAATTCCATCTGAAGGTTTTTTTCACTGCGCCATTTTTCGCGAACATTTGACAAACATTCGAGAGTATAACTGTCATGAAAGAGCTTCTCAAATTAGCCGCCTGGACGCCGCCTCCCACGAAGTGAATGGTTGTGAGAAGCTAGGCCTAGGGTCGCCACCAACCTCTTGCGCCAACTTTTTATATTTATTTTTTAGGTAAGATCGGCTCAATTCCTCGCAAGTCTTCACAGCAATTGGCTGCACCACTTTGTATATGGAATTTTGTGTCAGAATGCCAACAATTAAAATCGAGCACGAGGGTTAACGGGTATTGCAAATAGAGTCCCCGTGAAGCCGAAGCCATCTTGATTGATCCATGCACCACTTCCCAAATTTTATCCTCTATTTATAAGGATGCCAGAGCCAGTCGTAATCAAAACAAAGCGTCACGCAAAAAATTCAAACTGCCATCTTGGCACCAGCATATTCCAAAAACGTATAATACCAGGTAAACACACCAAAGATGCACGACAAACCCCCAAATCCCCCACGGATAGTATTTCATCCAATAACAAAAAAGTTTCTCTTCAAAAAACAAAGGAACCATTCCGTTTGGCATCTCTTTTATTCAAAGTCTAAGCAGACTTCAAACAAAAACCCGCAATCTGTCTTCGAGAAAGAGAAATCCCCTCCATTTGTCTATATAAAGTGAACAGAGGTAAATATCCTGGCAGCCCTGACCCCTACCCTCCGCCGCCGACTGTCCAAAACCACAACTTAATAACAAGATCTGTAAGTCCGAAAATTTACAGAATGTAAACTTTTATTCTTCGCTGCCTTGTTCTTCTTGTTTCTGTTCGACTTTCGTTCCTTTGTTGTGCAAAATTAATATTTAACATTTTTATTGCGTCATGCACCACCCCCAACCCTCGCCAACCAAATCATATCTGCTTTCGTTTGCGAAAAGAAGAAAAGTTTTCCCCCGAGAGGAACGCAACCATCAGCTCCCAGTCGTACATCTTCGTTAGCCCCCACCACCACCCCAGATCCCAATGGCTCTGTGTTGCTGCTCCTATATGGTGGATTTTGACTCTCACGCTCTGGCGTTTTCTTACGCCATTAGCAACCTCAAGTTTTTCGCAGGTACGAGTACGAGTACGAGTATATATACCCAGTCGCACAAAGGAAAACCGCGATGTTCATTTGTTCTTCTTTTATTTCGTCTGAATTTTGGTTCTTTTTATTTTCAGCGAGCAAACATCTTATAAAAATATTGGGTTGCTCGAAAAAGGTGTTTCCAACTGTGGAGATAGCAACAATGGAGACGGCGCTGGTGGCGGAAAAACCATCAGAGGAAAAGTTTATTGTGTACCGCATCCACCGGGGGTGGTGTATCTATGTGGCATTCAGTACTCGTATTATTCTTCTTTTGCTCGACTTTACTGAGCTAAAAAAAAAAAAAATAAAAATGTGAGGATGATTGATTGTGCTTTTTAGAAAATTATTTCTTGTGTCCTACAAGAAAGCGAGCAAACCCCCAGCGCCCACCCTGCCGACGAACACTAACTTGGCCCGGTTTTCCTGTGAGCCGCGCACTGACTTTTACCATACCATGACTAAGTAGTTTGCCTTTGAGGCGAAGCGGAAAAACTTGGAGCAATATTCAAAGAGGATTCGAAATATAATTCGGGAACAAAACATGGCTTGTAAATGTTTCCCTGTGTTGCACTGGGCAACAGGAAATTTTACAGATTGTGCGATTCAGGGTGAACGAGTTTTAAAAATTCGAAAAGTAAAAGATGCAGATTGGACTTTTAGTTGGAAGTTTAGTTATGGCCAGGTTTATGTCGAAGGAGGGGCGGCAAATGAGGGCTAAGTGTTCTTCTGGGAATCAATGGGCACTGTGACAGTTGTTCAATGGTTTACACTCCACAAAGTATTTATTTTTTGATCGCATTCATGAATTGAAAACTATTTGCTTGTTTGAAGTTGGAAACAGAATGGCAGACAACTGGAAGATGCCGGGATCAGACTATACAGAGTGTGACTGAAATACACATTTCAGGGGGCACATCATTTCAAATACGATGAACACGTACTTGGATTATCCTTAAAATGCAGTGATTTTTGCCAGTCCATCAAAAAGGACTTTAAAAATCACGTTCTGTGTTTATGCACAGTATTTTTTGGAAAAAGTTCAAAAGACCAGTTGACCAACACACAAGTTTACCATACTTTCTCATTTACAACCCTAATGAAGGGTGGCCCAAAACTGTACAACCCTTTGGAAGATGCTGCTGCAACTTTTGCAAATGGCAGCAACTGTCAGTTTTGCGATGTAAACAGATGCATTATACACGTCAACAAACAATGGCGTGCTATACTTTTCAAGATCGTGGAATACTCAAGACTGCCTTTTTTTTTTTGTTAGAAGTTGTCGTAAAAAACAAAAGTAAAAAGTTTGCGCAACAGGTCCGTGTAGGCCTAGAATTCTCACAGCCATTCGTTTTGAATTTGAAGTTTGTCAGAAGTTCGCGAGAGGTGACGCAGTGGAAAAAACCTTAGTTAAGATGTAATTTGTATTTGTCCGGGGATCGAACTTGAGACCATTCGCACAGTAGTTAAGCTCACTAACCACCGAGCGGCTATCAGACTTAGGAAAGGTAAGCACTGGAGAGGACAATCAAGTGGACATGCCAGCATCGTCCTACGGACATGCCACTTATCCTCTATTACTGACTAGGTTAGGTTAGGTTAGGTTGAGTGGGGTTGTGAGATCATCACAAAAGACCAGGCACCATCGCAATCCCCCGGTCTATTACTGACTATCTGCCTACGAAAATCGACTTCGAAAAGGGCTTTAAATATGAAATACCGGACAGATCCCGATGAGACTAACGAAAGGAGTACTGACATTAGAGGGAGTCGGAGCAGGAGTATTCTCGGAAGATCCAAAGAGCTTCTAAGTCTCAACAGACAAAGCATCTCACTAGTCGCTTATGTCATCACCGGACATTATGTTCTGGGCAGACACAAAGACTTGGGCTGCCACATAATGACTTTTGCAGAAGCTGTAGGGATGAGGAAGAGGACAAGTCTGGCACTGCCCTGCCCTATCCAACCTAAGGACGGCGCACTTAGGAAACTTACTTCCTCAATGAGCTTAGCGATCTATGCTATATCAGCGCTGCAAACATTCTTGGCTTTATCAACGGAAGTAAACACCAGTGGTACACACAATGGGCCGATTAACGGCCTAGGTGTTTTTCTCATCGAGCGCCACTTTAACATAACATAACATAACCACTGTGCTCGGATGATAGAAAATGAGGTAAAAATAGACTGATATCATCCTTGAAAAACTATGGAAAATTTAAAGGTCCAAGTAGAGTAAAATGCAAAACAACATCGGGTGAGTGCTTTTAGGCCACCTGTTAACAACCCTGCATCGACAGCCGAATTCGACAAATAAACGTCACACAACCTGTCAGTGAAAACTAGCATGCTTTCTGAATTTGAGGTTACCTGTAAACAGGCAAAGAAAAGAAAATAGAATACGTAAAACAAACTAAAGGAATTTTGTAACGAATAAAAAGACAAATAAAACACCAAAAGATAATTTTGCTGGCGTCTTTCATTCGTTTACGAAAGCTAAAGTAGTTGGCCGGGGCTGAAACACCACCTATATAACCTGTATCCACTAATGTACTAAACTATTATTAACTTCCACTTCATTTGCGCTCCCAAACACTTCCAGCCAGTGTTCCCAGACTTTAAAGACTGTTTTTCCCTTGTTTAAGGGAGATAAAATTAGTTTTCTCCTAAATTTGAAAAAAAATTCCCCTATTCTTCCCTGTGATATTCACACTTGTTTTCATACGAATAACTTAAAAACTGTTATCATTTTTACGCACAATCTTACAATAAGCATATCACAAAAAAATATTCATATTACGCAATAGTTTCCTTTTCTAAAGGGTGTCCCATAATTCACTCAAAATTTGAATTTTGCGCCATTTAATAGTACAGTGTGGCCAACGAAAAAAAAATATAACAATGTGACAGCTGACAGTTCGGGGTTAGTAAAAATGGAGCGCTATACGAAAGACCAACGCATTTTTATTGTTAAAGAATATTTAAAAATTAATGAAGGTTTGTCAGCTACAGTCCGCAATTTTCATACAATCATAGCTTCGTTAATCGTCAAAATTGTCGCATTTGGTGTTCAGAAAACCAACTAGTAATTGTTAAGAAACAAATGTTTCTCACGACCTTTGAAAGAGGAAATTGGGAGGTGTATTAATGAAATTCATTCACATTTATGCGAAACG
This sequence comes from Cheilosia impressa, assembly GCA_948293265.1. Lineage (NCBI taxonomy): Eukaryota > Metazoa > Arthropoda > Insecta > Diptera > Syrphidae > Cheilosia > Cheilosia impressa. The sequence continues at coordinate 42,031,837 of OX411883.1, forward strand.
GTCATAGAAAATTTCAATAAAAGGGTACGTACTTGCCGCCAGCAAAGCCGTGGCGGCCATTTATACAACGTGCTATTCCTTACATAGCCCCCATTTTGTATACCATATGAATTAATAACAAATTTAAGCTTTCTAATTATAAAAATCAGTATTAACTATCAAAATTACATTTTGCGTGAATTATGGGACACCCTTTATTTACCTACCTACCAATTGACTTAACCAAACTTTTGATGAACAAAAACGTTTTGTTCGACTTTATTTTTATAATGAGGCCCTATTTCTGCAGTAATGTTTGAGTTTTTAACTGTTTTTTTTTTTTTTTTTGCTTAATGCCATTTTATTCTATAGTTTTTTGTTTCCGTTTCTTAATTCCAAGCAAACTTCAAAGTTAACCTGGTAAGTGAGACCAAATAAATAGGCATACCTACTCAAAGCAGCTGGAAGTCTTCAGTGCCAAGGGCCATTACTACAAAACGATTCAATTGGAGTTAATCGAGCAAGAGCTAAGAAACTAGTTATGTATAGTTATTGCAAGACTGCATACATATGGGAGAATATTTGTCAGCATTTTCGAAGCACTAAACACAGGAGTTTGGGGCAGCCTCTACTAAACACAATCGGGACTTATTCCAATGACAAACAATATTCAAACAACCAACATAACTGTCAAACGGAAAGTACATTTTGTTCGTTTTAAGTATCAGGAATGCTTGTAAAAAAAGCTTTCCCAGCTTATAAGAAATTAAATTTGTTAAAAACTTTTTACACTGCAACAACTTCTTATTTATGAAACATATTTTAATTTTTCGGGAAGCGTAAGAAATACGAATTGTAGAAACGTAGTAATTGTTATAGCACTTAAATTTTCAAAACATTGGACTTTCAACTAACTCCACCAAAAATATTAATTTATTCTAACAGAAATATTTTTTGTTTAATTGTAATATTTAAAATTTGAAGTAAGTGAGTAAATATCCCTTTTAGGTAATCACATCGTGGCCACAGAAATTCGACGTAGAAATTTGGGTGTGACTCAGCGCAATTATATTCTAAATATTAGTTACCTTATTTGTAAATAATTAATTTGTTGTTATAAATACCATGCCAAATGCCAGACTTACCTAAAAAGAGATAAAAGAATAAATATTAATAATTAAATTATTATTACAAATTAAATTATCAATACAAAATCATAATTATTTGAAGAGAGAGTATATAAAAATTAAAAAGTACTGCGGTGCACGTAAGTAGGTATTTACATGGTTTGAATTTTTATTTCCAAGTTTTACTTCTATGAAAACGTACATCTAAATAAATGTAGGTGCAGTGTAGCTTTGGTATAGTCAAAATAAAATACTCCATGGCAGCTCAAATGTATTATGAACGACTATTCTTTTACTAGCGGACACCGTCCTTAAGTGAGTACTGCCCTATAGGTACTGACAAAAGGTCTCAGGTTAACTCCCGGAAAAATATAAATCCAATGGTAGGGTTTTTTTTTTGTAATACTCAGAAACTTTTGCGACAAACTGACAGAACGACGGACAGTACAACTATTGTCAGAAATTATATAAATTCAACAGTGTGAATTTTTTTTAAATAAGTAGATAATTGACACAACAGGACCTTAGGTGCTGAGTTGAAAAAGATAAGGGCTGTGTTGAGCCATTTTAATAAAATACAATGGAATATATTGGTATTGTTTTATTAAGAGAATAAGGAAAAATAATGTTGCATTCCTTGCAGTAAACAAATTTCACAACTTCGGTTATATTTTTGGAAGATATATCAAAATTCAAAAGAAGAAAAACAGACAGAGACAGCTATCTAAGAAGGAACAGAGATAATTCATAATATTCACTAATAAATCTTCTGGATGCATTCAGTCAAGTATGAGATCTTTTCTGAACACATTTCGTTACTACGGAGCCATTCATAGACTTGATGTTTACTCCGGTAGTTGAACTCCTCGTAGTTGTTGGTATCAAAAGTTACGCTCTGTGGTAGGTGCTGGACAGATTTATACGTTTTTTCGTTGATAGCCTTGTCCTCAGCGGATATCACCTGCTCTTCAGTGAAAGCCACTTTTACAGCCAACTCAGAGCGGCTGATAGTTTTGATATATTCCGAATACCCCAAGGGCTGGGAAAATCTGCTAAATATAGCGCATTCCGTGTTGAAAAAGTCACACGATACCTCACTCCTACACCGAAATACAGTGCATTTTGGAATGCATAGTTCGGAGGGCTACTTTTAAATTGCATCATGCGTTTTTATGAAGGACATTCCTCGATAGTTTTTTCATGAAATAGAATCGCAGTTTTTGTAAATCGCACACATATAGACCGATACAGACATCGAGTTGATGCTTAGTACTTGCGCCCTACCAAACTTCGTATTTAAAGAGTTCCACTGGTAAACTATAAGAACCAACGGAGTTATTGTGAAGAGTTCCAATTTCAAAGCCAAAATCTTCAACTTCTTGTTCATAGAACTGGACACTCAATATTGCCAATTGGAGAAACGTTCGTTGATAGAAGGTCGAAAAGGAATATGAAATCGAAGGTCCAAAAGGTCAATATAGATCCCTAGACTAAGCTTGCCACCACATGATATCTACCTACAATTATATAGCACAGCACAGCGGCTGAGTTGAAAAGAATTATCAGCACGATTGAACTTTCGGTTGCTTGAAAATAAGCTGGGTATAAACTCACTTTTCCCTGAATATCCTAGTAGTCTGTGAAGATTATAAACCCTCAGCGTACCCAGAAAATAAAATTACTGATGCAATTACAAGTTTTCAATGAACGATATCTGAAAGCAGAAAAATGTCGCACAATTTCCGAAGGTGCGACTACTTAAAAGGAGTAGCAAAGGTGCAACTTGAATTGACGGCTGTTATAATATAATTCACGAAATAAGGTGTAAGAAACGACTACACAATATGGGGGGCTCACAGCTGAACCGAACCAAGTCCTGAAATATAAAAAAATGTAAAAACTAGTGCGAAATTCTCCGCAAAGTTTAACTCTATACAGTTCTGTAATGGGCTAAGTTAAAAAGTGTTTCGTTCCTAGGGTGACGGTAAGAAACCCAAGTCAATGGCTCTCATTGTCTTCGGATTGTCTTTTTCTGACTTGGTTCGCTTCAGCTCTGAGCCCTCCATACCTTCCTAAGAGGCATTGCGTCAAACGAAACCCAAGAAAAGTTCCTCGTCACGCCGGACGCTCATACCTGCTTTGAAGTCTTTCACAAACGAAGCGTTAACCCAACCAAGAAAGATTGACCGACTGTGATTTACGAACTTGCAAATGCACATACAACTAGTTTGTGCGGCTCTTCAGCAAAAGAGCGTTTCACGTCCCATTAACTAAGCCTTCACCTGCATGCGACCGTTAGTGGGTATTAACCTCAACAGAAATGTGCAAATAGCCGTGTCTGCATAACAAGTGTTATAAGTTGCTAATGTGCAATCAGCAATTTGGTTCAATATACGAGTTAATCCCGACCGACCGAACGACCTGAGCCACCCCAAACCCTAATCGAGCCCATTTAAATCGATAAACATCAGTTAAAATTGTTTGTGTTGTTTAACACTTATCCGCACTTAGGCCGTAATGCACCATTCGTTTTCAATGTACGCCAAGCTAATAATTACCCTCGGCCATAACAATGGGCCGCACTCTTAGCTCCCCAAAAAGCCTAATTAATCCTCAAAGCTCGGTATATGCACTATGGTTGACCTCATAATGTTTAGAGAGCAGCGGGACTTGACCTAAATGTAAATTACGCCGCCCCGCCGACATCAAAATCAGTGTCCGACTGTATGGGTGTGTGTGTGTGTTTGTTGGAGTGCATTTTAATTTAAAACTAGAAACAAAACACTCCACGGGAACGGTAACCACTTTAGCTGGTGCATTCACGAAATTAATTAAAATGGGAAATAAGTTGCTCACTCCTGGCCAGCCGCCGACATAAAAGAATTTCCAGAGGCACCCTCGTACTACCTGCAGCTATGAATGTGCGAGCAAAAAGGATATACCAATCGAAAATTAAACCACAAAAACCAATTGAATTACTTCTCAACGATTGGACGGCAGAAGGACGATGGTGGCGGTCACCAAATGGACTGTTCTCCATGGTGGGGGATGGGATTACAGCTCGGATCTATCAGGTGTGTGCGGGAAAAAGGTCATCGCATCGCCATTTATAGGGGCTCACTCCAGCTGCCGACGAATTGAGCCATTTACGTCGAAAATTAGCCTCGCACCCGTATCCATGGACTCTCTCTCTCTGATGGACTCGATTGGGTGACACACTATGTGATATCGGAAGTAAGATACTCTTAGGAGCTCCGTTTTTTCGCCACACAGTTGAATGGACACAGCATCAGGGCATTTACGACCACTACAATGCGGACAACGACGACAACGACGACGACGACGACGACGACGACGATGATGATGATGATGGTGGTGATGGTTTGCCTGTGCTCCTTCAGGGCTAAAATGCTTTTTAGTTTTCCATTAAATGAGCCCCACACACATACTCCAGGAAGTCCGGTTCCCTTTGCAACATGTGGGCTACACTTTATTGAATCCTTATAGAGAGGACAAAGTTCTTTACTTTTTTTTTTATTTTTATGGTGGACCACTCGCCCAAGGAAACTATAAAGAGATTAACATCCTAGATACCTAGCTACACATTGCGATAGAGGAATGCCCTTACACGATGTGGGTCTTTTGATGGGGCCGGTGGCGGAAAACTTAAAAGGACACGACACAGAGAAGCTGTTTGTCCTTTATGATTGCAATCATTATTGTTACCTTCTGCAGGTCGGTGGTCTTCGGCACCGAGTACCGTACCGAGAGCTTTTAGCACCACATTCGATTTATGACATGACCGAGTCACCGCCCATTCGATTTTTATGCCACACACATACACTCACACACGCGCGCACCCTGCAAACTTAATTTATCGGCTCTATCAGAGCGTGTGATCATAAAAAAAAAAACCAGTACAAGGACTAGAATAAATATAAAAAGGACAAACACCAAAACGAAAAAAAATGCTTTTCCCTCTCTCATGAGTAATTCGCATATTCCATTACGGTAATTATGAGGCAACGCAAAAAAGAAATATGCCACTCGCTGAAGTTGTTGAACAGAACAGGACACTGTTCTCCACTGCTCTAGTGCGGGTATAATTAGAATACATAAAATAAAGACATATTTTCGCAGCGCAACAGAACACAAGGGGGGCTAAGGGGGGCCGCTCTTGTTTATGTCACAATGTCAGGTTATATTCTAATTGCTTTCGGCTATAAAAAGGGTAACGATTTGAATAATGCCTTTGCTGTGCTATAATTGGAGCAGAACGCAGTCAAGGAACTAAGGACTTGCGCCGGGCGGGGGATTAACCACGTTGGGTTGGGCTATTTTCGGATTGTGCAAATTCGAAGTCGTTAGCTTTGCTTTTGGACGCTTTGTTCATGGTTAAATGGCCAAAGGATTAACGTTAAATGTCTCAAAGTGATTTTTGTATTTGCAAGAAGTGTACCGACTGTTTTTTTTTTTTAGTGGAAACGGACCTGATAGGAGTGTGTAATAAAGGTTAAGGGTGGTCCGCGCTGTATACTGGTACTTTATAACAGTTGTGGAAACCTCGTTTTTGTTTGAACCTACACAAACCTGCTACCTGCTATACCATGGACACAGCCACTCTCAATGGAGGAACCGGTAATCATTGTCTGTCCAAAATCTGTAGGAATCGTTCACTTCAAGTTCTCAGCACCAACTGCGAATTAACTGCGATACCAAGTTTTATTTGTGAAGGTCATCCCTAATTTATGTAACATAATTATCTTTGTAGACCCCGGTGTCCCTTCTTTTTGCGCTGTAAAAGTTTGTGCTCCTTTTCATCATCCGCCATATTTCAAGTAGTGAGTGCTGCCAGATGTTTGGTATAAAAATTCCCCTACCGAAGGCTAAAATTTCCCATTTATACTCCCACAATAATTAGAAAATCCCTTCAATTTATTTTATTCTCTAGTATCAGACACAAATACAAACTTCTTTTAACAAAAACATGTAAAAAGAACCACAAAGTACAACAAAAGAATATACGATTCATATCTTAAAAAGTTGGACCTTCTGAACTCACAAAATTCCAAAAGGATCGTTTATGATATTGATATTGGAGGGGATTCTCTGTTTAGAAGCAAGGTTAGGGGTTTTTCGCAAGTTTTCAAGTGGTCTTATATTCAATTAGTGGATATTTAAAAATAAATAAAAAAACAGTTGGTGCAATCGGTCGGTGGGACCCTGGGCCTAGCCACCACTTACAACCACTTGTTTTGTGTGAGTTTTTCATTTTTGCGACGAATGGAAGGGATCTACAATTTGATGCCGAGTCCAAATGGCTAATTGAGAAGCTTCTGCATGACAGTTATACTCTCGGATGTTTGTCAGACGTTCGCGAGAGGTGGCGCAGTGGAAAAAAATTTGGGTTTTCTCGGGATTCGAACCTGGGACCCCTCGATTAGTAGTCCAACACACTAACCACTAAGCCCCTGTGCCGACGAGTGGATATTTGCAAAACCCAAACAAATTCAGAAATTTATGTTTGTAACTGATCAGGAACCTTTTTAGAGCAGTCAAATAACGTTTTTAAGCAGCGGACCACATTTTTCTTGTATAGACTCGGTAAAAAGGACGTGTCATGGTAACAAGACCCGAGCAGAAACCTGTCGAGACGAACAAGGAAACCTTGTAGTGGAATCACAGTCGGTGCTGAGGACATGAAAAAACCATTTCTGCAGACTGTTAAACGGCGAACCATTCGACCTGGGCGATGTAAGCCAAGACTTCTGTCCACCTGACCAAAATGAAGTGAGGATAGCAATATCCAAGCTGTAGCCCAACAAGGCTGCCGGAGCAGACGGCTTACCTGCCGAGCTTTTCAAGGCAGCGGGAGATGATTTGGTAGAGTGCATACACCGCCTCATCTCCAAGATTTGGTTAGAGGAAAGTATGACTGATGAATGGAACATCAGCATTGTTTGCCCGATCCACAAGAAAGGAGACCCTCTAAACTGCGCCAACAATAGAGGCATCAGTCGCCTTAACATCGCCTATAAGATCCTTTCTGCCGTACTGTGTGATCGCCTAAAACCATATGTAAACGAACTGATTGGACCCTATCAGTGCGGTTTTAGACCTGGTAAGTCCACAACCGACCAAATATTCACACTACGGCAGATCCTGGAGAAAACCCAAGAGGTCCAAGTCGATACCCACCACCTGTTTATCGATTTTAAGGCCGCATATGACAGCATTTATAGAGACGAGCTATACAGAGCCATGTCTAGTTTTGACATCCCTGCCAAACTTGTCAGATTGTGCAGAATGACGATGGAGAACGCTCGCTGCTCCATAAAGGTCGGAAACAATATCACAGAGACCTTTGGTGTCAAAAAAGGATTTAGACAAGGTGACGCGCTGTCAAGTGACTTTTTCAATATAATTCTTGAGAAGATTGTGCGAAACTCACAAGCCAGAGGCAAAATTTTCCAGTAGTCTGTGCAACTACTTGCTTACGCCGACGACATCGACATCATTGGCAAAACACAGCGAGCTGTGACTGGTGCGTTTGCAAGTATTAGCACAGAAGCGGCAAAAATGGGTTTAGTGGTGAATGAAGGCAAAACAAAATATATGCTGTCAACAAGAAGGGACACACAACATCGACGAATCGGACAGAACGTCGCGATAGACAGCTTTAACTTTGAGGTAGTTCGGGACTTTGTCTACCTCGGCTCCGCTATTAACTCTGAAAATGACATCACCTCAGAAATCAAGCGAAGAATCACACTTGCCAACCGCTGTTACCTTGGTCTAAGAAGGCAATTGATTAGTAAGGCCCTGTCGAGAAATACTAAGGAGATTCTATATAAGACCCTCATCATCCCAGTCCTGCTTTATGGTGCAGAAGCATGGACCCTATCAAAGTCGGATGAAGAGCTCCTTGGTCGTTTCGACCGCAAAATTCTTCGAGTGATTTTTGGTCCCGTTTGCGTTGATGTGCTCTGGAGGAGGAGATTTAACAGCGAACTCTACGAACTGTACAGCGACATCGACCTAGTCAGAAAAGTTCGTATCAGTCGTCTAAGATGGCTGGGTCATGTAGAGCGAATGGACACCAACGCTCCGGCCCGAAGAGTCTTCGATTCCAACCCGGAGGGACAACGCAGTAGAGGAAGACCTCAACTTGGAGTGCGCAACTGGAGGCAGTTAGCCAAAGATCGCGCTAACTGGAGAGGCGTATTGGTTGAGGCCCAGGTCCACCCCGGACTGTAGCGCCATCTAAGTAAGTAAGTAAGTAAGTACTCGGTAATCGAGTTTAAGTTTAATTTTAAATTTAGATTTAGATTTAGAAAACTCTTTTTCTGAAATAAAATCGATTTAATTTGATTTTGCAAAATAAAAGAGAAAAGGACTTTATTTTCAGATATTATTAAAAAAAAGGAAAAACCGCGCATTTCGGTCTTTTTTTTTTATAAAACTCCTCTCGGAAAGGGCGATCTTAACATCAAAGCGCCTAGATATGGTTGCAGATAGATGGTACAATTTTGAAGGAGTCGCTTTGGACTGAAGTACTTCTTTGCCTTAAATAGGAAACTTAACTTTGAAATGCATTCTGGGACTGTGACTATAAAAAGGAGCATGAATTCCTAAGAATGTTTTTCAGCATTCCGAGATATGATTTTTGCATGGCTGAATTTGTGCCCGTTGGCATTCGTCCTCGAGCTATGGTTTTTTTTTGTAGAAACGAAGCACAACTTCTGATAGCCTTTTGACAAGTGCACATGAATCTGGGAGCATGGAACAGAAGTCTCTAATTCTTTTCTGGTCTTATATCTCACCAAAGTGGTGAGTGGTGGTGACTTATGTCCCTGCGCCTATTGAAACGCTGTCGTTTCATCCAGAGACTGCAATAGTTCCGCGTGGAGGTTTAGAATTATCTGAGCAATGGCAAGTCATGTGCAGATAAGTAAAACAAAAAAAAATTAGATATACATTTTGGTCAAAAACGCTCCAACACAGTAATTTGTTTGGAATCTTTTCCATTAACAATTAACCAACCAAACATGACATGAATCAATAGAATTTGCGCAAGTGCCAAATACAATTTCGAAGTGATAAACGCTACTTTCGAAGTCGTACAAGTTGGCCTTGAGCTTCAACAGGGACAAACTTTTCCGTAATCAGGAGCCATTACTTTTAGCAAGAAGACCGAAGTTGGTGTCAAAATTGAGGCGTTGGTTTTAAGTAAAGGATTTTCCAATAAGAGGTGTTATTTTGGTATTCAAAGAAAAATGAATTTTTTTGAGATAAATGATCGGATGTTTATTTCATAATAAAGAGGAAGGCAAGCCGTTAATAATGAAAAACAAAATCAGCCAAATGGCCACCACGAGCACGCATACAGGACCATATCCTTTTCATGAAATTTTCCATAACCAAAGCGCAAAGTGGCTCGTCCTCGATAGCCTCACGAATTTTATCTTTGAGGTCTTGAATCGACGCTGGGCTGTTGGCGTAGACCTTATCCTTTACGTGGCCCCAAAGGAAGAAGTCGCTAGGTGTTAAATCACAAGATCTCGGTGGCCAATTGTGATCACCTCTTCGAGAGATAACACGGTCCGGAAACTTTTCCCGTAAAAGATCAATGGTTTCGTTGCTTGTGGGGCACGTAGCGCCGTCTTGTTGAAAGTAAACGTTACCCAGATCAATACCATCCAACTCCGACCATAAAAAATCATGTGGAATGCCCAATTCCAAAGAACGACGAGGAATGGACAAACCTGGGTTTTCTTCAACACTTTGGGCTACAGCAGCAATACTCTCAGTTGTTCTTGAGGGACGTGCACGGGTTTTATTCTTCACATCACTAACTTGTCCCAACAGCTCGAATTTTTCCACCAATTTCTGTATTGCTATCCGACAAGGTAATCACGACGACCAAAAAATGCTTTAGTTTTGCGAACTGTGACTGCAAGGTTTTCACCATTTTTGTAGTGAATTTTAATAATTTCAATGCGTTGCTGAAGCGTGTATCGTTCCATTTCTAGTAATGGCGTAGTTTCTACTTGTCAAATGTCAAAGAATAAAAGCTTCAAAAGTGGCAGCTACCGAAATAGCGGGTCATTCACAATAACACCTTTATAAGGTCGTGAGATATGGGTACTGACCAAAGAAAAAAAGATCGCGGGTGGAAGTTCTCCGTATGAGATTCGTTAAATTTCTGGCGTGATTTGCAGTGACCGCATAAGGAACACAAGATTATTAACGATGCCAACACTCACTCACTTGATTTAGTCAGAATGATATAGTTAGATCAAGCCCGAAAAGTCTCCTCTGCCCATATGGAGATAGTCCTTTTAGAGTCGCAATGGCAGGAGAGCGAAACTTATTAAGCATTCCCCGCCCGCAACTCTTTTAATCGACACGAGGTACATTGAAAATAAATAATATAAATGAAGGATGCTCAAACAAGTGCTGACCGTGTTATCTTAGCAATGAAACTGTCCAACCGTCAAATGCAACTTCATCCTAATCCGCCTCCAGGTTTCTCCTTAACACGAGACTACCTACATACAAAAGGACTTCTGAAGAGGTTAACTTTTATCAATTCGCCATCCTGTTGCCATGTCTTTTATACATTTCCGGTGGCCATCTGTTGAATTGAATGAAAATATCTGCGGGGCTTCCATAATACCGATCTGTCCTCCTTTGAACTCCACTCTAATTAACCCTTGTTGTGAGAGATTACCGGCCACTCGCTTCAGTTCAAAGACATCTGCTTTTTTGAAATGCTCTCCCTTTTTGCCCCGTGTCCAACCCCCACCCAACGACTAGAAACTAAAATCTCGTTTTATCACTTAAAAATGTTTAAACGTAATTATTTCAAAAAGGAAAAACCATCCATACACTTCACTCATTTATCTCATCATGAAAAGGTCGTCAAAATATAAGCACAGCGCAAAAAAATAAGGGAACCAGCACAAAAACCAAAAAAAATACAAGCGAAAAAAAAAAAAGACAGAGTACCAAATCTGAATGCATAATGATGGACGACGGACGGACGGATGGGCAAAAGTGTTTATTCATTCATTTCCATTACAATGATGATTATGAATCCTTTTTTGTTGGGGCTTGGTGCTTCTGCACAGTGTCCGTTGTCATCCTCATCATCAAATGTGTGTGGGTGTGTGTGTGTGTTTGTGTGGGGGAGGGAGGCGCAAATGAGTTTGTCCTTTCTGTCATTTTTCATAAAAGCTCAAAGGTTCTGTCGACCGACCGACCCCATTATCAACAAGGCCACCCCGACCACCCCTTCTGTACACCTCGCACCTAATGCAATAATAATGATAAATGAACAATAATGAGTTTGCGGACAACTGAGCGACACATTGGCCTCTTATAATACAATGAGCACAGTGGCGGGGATTTTCCATCCATCCATCCTTGCGACCCGTTCGCCCAATTTTAATCGCATTTTCGTTGCCCATTGTCATTGGGGACATTCATACTAATTACGCATTAAAAATGTTTTGGGGTCCTTTGAATTATTACAGTGTGACCGGGCATTGTTGTTTGGCTGGATATTTGAGTACACTATGCGGGGCTTGATTAATTATTCAATTTGTGTGACAGACCTTTTTTTCGTGTGCCATTGGCAAGAACAAAGCACAAAGGTGACTTACAAGTAACAACAAAAATTTGATTAAGTTGCCGAGAGGTGGATCGAGGTGGGTCCTTTTTTTTTGTCGGCCGAATTGAAGTGTTTATTAAATTTTCCAAGCCCCTCCGGGTACAAAAGAGAAACAGAGAGCGATGGGCTATTGATTGCCTTGTATAAATATCGCCTTGACAAAGAGCCTATCGAGGAGAGTGCGACTTTTTTTTTCCTCATAAAGCAGTCATATGTACTTGGGATGGGTCGTGGACACGAGTCAGGAATGTCATGGGCAGTGTCTTGTAGGTGGGTTGATTGTCAACATTAGGTGTGAGGTGAGATGGATTTGGACAAGGTTTTTATTTTGTTGTTATGTGTTACGTAGCTGGGAGGCGCACTTTTACGGCAGTCATATATTGCGCCGCCAGCAGGGGAACCGCACCTTTAAAACACAATCTTGAAGGTTAAAGCTTTTAGCGGCAGAACCGCACACTTCAAACTACTCGAGGCGACTTTAGGTTATTTAGGTTATTGTGTGTGTAGCACAATTGGGTCCCCGGTAATCGCGAGGATTGCGTGTGGAAAAAGCAAAGCCGCAACTGGTGTAGAGTAACAATTCGCCTTTGGGCTGTTGGGTTTTATCTTCCTTTTTCCTTCTTGAATACATTTCTCCGAAGGGGATTTAAAAGTTGATGAATTTTGAAAGCCTGTTAAGATTTATCTTCAGCGGGACAATCGACTGTGTGTTTGGCACTTGGCCCGTCGCAAACTCTTCAATGACCGAAAATATGTAAATGCATGAAAGGGATCTCAGCAAATTGACTCCTTTTATAGTTTTAGTCCAGTGTTCAAGTTGCGTATTTGAAGGTTTTATCTAAAAAGGGTTTCATATACAGGGTTATCGGGAATAAATTCCGATGGAAATGTTTCCCTTGTCAGCAATGTAAATCAGATTGCTAAATAGGAAACATTCCCGGGGAAATTTTATTCCCGATAGGGGTGATAATCGTGTGTGAAACCGCAACTATCGTGGGTTCAAATCAAACAATCAACAAATTATTATTATTTTAGATGAAGATTTTATGGCAAATACCCTTCCTAAAGTACAAATTTAGATGTCGAGTTACAGTCAAGTGGAAGTTTTTCTTTGTTGAAAACCGTCGAGGATACAAGGACTTTCCGCAAGAATATTTGGCGGGTTAATACCGATTGGAATTTGTTCCTTCAACTTTTAGTTGTATTGAATGACACCGAATAGCTTTGGGTGCGAATACCAATTGCACCGAATTTTAGTCGCACGAATAATTTGTTCCGTAAAAAAAGTTATCTTCTACTATAATAAAAGTGAATGCAACACGAGTCTCTTTGTTTGTCGATAGATCTTTATCCGATTTTATTTATGAACCGTAGAATATACGTGGGAGATATAAGAAGGTTTAAATAAAGAGGGCGTGGCACTTCCCATAAAAAAGACATTAATCTTCATATTAAAACAAATTATATATTGACACCTGTTGCAAAATTTGTTACTTGGATGTAAAAATGGCTGTACGAGGCACTTAGCAAAAGGTGGGTGGTATTAAGCAAAGGGGCGTGGTACCTCTTGTGAAACAAAATCATGGAAAACTTGACAAATATTAATTTTTATAGCAGCAATTTTACAAAGTTTTACCAATAGGCAAATGGGTTGACTAAAAAATAGTTAGCGTTGATATTTTTTATCTTCCCCGTTTAAAGTAATTTTAAACATTTTTCGGTCCATTTATAATCAAGGCGTGGCATCGCCCTAAAATCAGAAATCTTTTTTTTACACACATGCTAGCTAAAGTTGTGCGACATTCTGTTTACAAAAAGATATTCAAAATGCTACATTGTGGCAATCAAAATTGACAAATTTTTGAACATGAACGTAGTTCTGACATTTTTCTAAAATCGTGCTAGTCTGCAAGTAATTATTTAGAACGAGCACGCTGTGACTCTCAGAGAGCTTAAAGAAATACCCCACCTTTACTGGCAACACATTTTTTCGATAGCTAGTAAAAATTCTTCTCAATCTTCAAGCCCTCTTGGTCTTCTATCTTGTGGGAGTTAGCCTTCGCTCTTTACTAGGGCTTTCACAGGTCCGCTTGGGAAAAAAATAGCGTTTATGTCTTCAGCACAGCACATTTGAAAAGTGGACAGTTGTTTAGAATTATGGATAGCAACGTAGGTCAGAAGGTAGGTGTTTGTTGATATATTTGCAAAAGCTTTCATCTCACTTTACACAGGTTTTTGCAAACCAAAGGGCTCTGCAAAAGAACACAAAGGGAAGGGTTTATGATGGCAAATATTGTCCGTGCTTTTATAAGAACCATCAGAGTCCTGAAGATTGAGGAAAAAAAAATCGGACGTCTGTAGTATTAAATAACTATGTAAGACAAATAAGTGGTTTCTTGGCGTATGACATTGTGATAACGCCTTAATGTTTATAGCGCCACCATGGGCAAACCGAGAACTAACCTGAACACTGTCATTAGTGACATGTTGCTTTTAATTTTTTTCCTCTCTCTCCACCTTTGTTAGCTTGTAGAAAAGCAAATTTAAAAATCATTATTATAAATAACGAGAGAACCAAAATAAGGGGCATTTCCTTAGACTCGGATAACACTATATGGGCTTTGCCGGTTATTGCCACTCCTGCTTTATTCACTTGGGAGAAATATAAGAAAAGCCGTGCTACCTGCATGCACCCACACACCTGCCACCTTTGCAACTTCTTCTTTTTTATTGTCTAAACAAACGCCGTTCATGTGAAAATAGTACGTATACGCCCCCGAATCAGTTTGATGTTTAGTCGAGCGTCTGTTTAATTTGTCTTTCTTATATCAGCAACCTCTCTTTACAAGTATTTACTGAGGAAGCTGAGCCTCCCATTTACCATCAATCAACGAAACATACTAGGACCCCATCTAGCCCACATCCATCACGCTCAACCATACAAGTTCAGAGTGTACCCAGATTAACGATTTCCGTCACTGATTCGATGCCGATTTACTGTCTGGTACTAGGAAAATTTGCGCCCCACACAAGTTCCATTTGCAAATGCAAATCCAACCCTGACTGGCAGTGCCAAGTCACCCGCAATCGACAGCACAGCCACTCTTATCTCCGCTCGGGTGTTCTCCCGGTGAAATATTTTCCTGTTTCCGTTTCGCATTTTCTTTTTCTGTTTTTGTTCAGTTTTTGTTTCATTTTTCGCCCCGTCGCGCCATAGGAAAAGTTCGAGATTGCAATGTTTTCCACTCGTACATATTTCGTTCGGCAAATGCTGCATGGGGTTCATTCGTTTCATATGCATGCCTGTGCAGATGGATAAAAATTATCCCCATCCTTTGGCCGGCTTCCGGGAAGATTACATTGAGATTGAAGTTGCTCCTGTTGGATGCTGATGAGCATGCAGAGATACTTTTTGCTTAGACAGACTTTTAGCACTCATCTATATGTAGGCAAACAACAGAATGTCCTCTGACAACTCATACACCACATGCAGTAGAGGATGGTCGCGCGAGAACATGCACTCTCTTCTATATTCCCAGCATGGGACTGCGGGAACTGGGAAGTTGTAAGTTACTCTCGGCGGGGACCAGTACACCAGGCAGTGTAAAAACACAACCAAATAGATAAGACTAGGTGAGAGAATGCTATATTCAGTGTGCCCGCCGTAGGACTTTTGATGTCCTTTTGCCACCTCTGCACCTTTCTGCATGTTATGTGTTGCTTTTTGTTTCTTTCGGAATGATCTCCTTTTTTGCATACAGGTAACATTCGACGGACCCTGTTATAGGTTTAGTTTTTCTAAACCTGCTCTCTGGTTCAGATCTCATATGTCGTTATTCTTCCTCTCGTACAGTTGTCGTATACTCGTATTACCGAACCGGAGTCTATATACAGACTGGCGGATGTGCATGTGGCTATATGGAGAGAAGTAAAAGTGTTTTACATCACTGCAGGACATGGATAAAACAGGACATAAGATTAATTTCGAACAGTTGTTCATCTTTCCTTTCACGATGAGGTGTACGTAACCGGGGGTTAGCTGTGTATGAGCGCATGTGGAAAAGGACCCTTTTTTGTTAGCTTAGGCGTTAACAAATGTGCATGTGGGAATTTATTCTGGCTTTTGGCCAACTTCCAATGCAAACAGAAAGCGGCAGTAGAGCATGTAGTTGAGTGCCTTGTGTGTTTTTTTTTTGTTTGCCGATTTTTGCTGTTACCATGTTTACCTTGGTGTACTTTTACGACAGCCCCCATCTATATAGGTATGCAAGGGACGAACAGTTAAAATTGATTTGAGTCAATATTTCCCTTTTCTATTATCCGAACGGCAATCCTTGTGTCTCGTATTACGTGGGATCACGTCTCAAGCCAGCTGCATGATTTGATGTTATGTAAGGGCTGTCGTTGGAGTTTGGCATGAGGGGATAGACGGCCATCAGAGGGGGAGAAAGCATGCAAATGCTATGGAACATACTTCAGCAGAGCCTTGAAAAATACATTGAGAAGTCATCAGAGACGAGCTCTGAGTTCTCGATTAAACGCGTCAGGGGAGCACAAGAGACCCACTCGATAGCAATCAAACAACCCACCCAAATTTGAAAAAAAAACCTAGCCAAGGAGAACGGCGAAAATGGTAATGACAGGTTTGACGTTCCATGTTAACGATGATATTAGAAAAATTTCGTCAGCTCGCAATTCAAAACAAACCCCTTAATATATTTAAAATTGTAAACTGACAGCTGTCAGCAACAACGTCAGATGATAGATACTGACTTAACAGTGTCGCTTACATGTGTTTAAAGTTTCAACAAGGACAGAGATATTTGCCAGTAATCGAAACTGTTTTGAAGGTTCCGATGACGTAATACACGTCAACTACAAGTCTTATACGTTCGAAAGCGACTCATTAAAACATTCATCTGATAATGACAGTGATCAAATTGGTTACAATTTAAAGACGTTCTTTCTAACCTCTGTCGAAAATTTGCTGTTAATTTGAGAAATGTCACAGCTTTTGACAGTTCCGCAAAGAACTATATTTTTGCGTTGTTCTTTAAGACAAGAAAACAGACAATTTTCGACAGTACTGATTGGACGGTGTTAATGACGGGTTTACCGAATTATGTGTAAGAAATGAAAATTGTTCTGTCTTGACAATACTTATGACGTCTCTTTCAACGGAAGCTTCCATTGTGTGTCCGTCAAAACAAATCAACAAGATGATACGGCTCTGTGGACGTTCCTGACCGGACGGCAGTACTTATAGGTTTGACGGAATTACGGGTAAGAAAAGGCACTGCCATCGACACTGTCTTGACAGTACTGAAGACATTTCTATTCTAACAGAAGTTTGTGACACCTGTCAAAAGGATTCAACGAAATGTAAGATCAGCTTTTGCAGTGGGTACTGACTCAAATGCATGATAGGTTTTGAAAAATAATAGATCAGCACTGACATTTATGGTGTTTTGACAGTACTTATGTCATATACTTAAACAGAAGTTTTCATAATACCGGTGGGTATTATGGGTTTGACCGAATCATGGATAAGAAAAGGCACTGCCATCGAAACTGTCTTGACAGTACTGATGACAAATATATTCTAACCACAGTTTGTTTCGCCTCTCAAAATAATTCAACGCAACACAAGATCAGCACTGTTGTCTTTTAATTTGCCGACTTGACGGATAGCATTTGGCCGATTTAAGGCTCAAACTGACCTTAATGCTGTCTTGACAGAACTTATGACATCTATTTCAACAAAGGGCTCTGATTCGTCTGTGACAACAAATCACTGATTGGTTTTACAAAGCAAATGTGTCAAAGAAGGCACTGACACTGATACTGTCTTGACAGCACTTATGATGTCTACTTCAACAGTAATTTCCATTTCGTCAGTCAACAAATCAACGGGTTGGAAAATAAGAAATGACCTGACAGCGGTAATCGACGATTTTATTACGAGCCAGACAAGTCTTTATATTGACAAGCTTACCAATCTTACCCAGCTACGAATGCGCTTTTATCAAATGAGACTGAACACACCACCGAGTTTGACGGCCACAATACCATGGAATAACATCCAAACGCACCCAGCTGTCAATGTAACCAGATACAAATGCCACATTTCATTTATCAATACAACCACAGACCAACAAGCTAAATGGCAAACTGCAGCAACTTGTGCTGACGGCGTGTGCCATCCAATACATCGATCGATCTGTCACCCTATGGGCCGTGAAATTCAACACACTCCATTCGGGGTGATAATTGACTGAAGATTGAAAAGATTCATCTACACCATCGTTTTGTGGTCACGAACAATTCAAAAGCGACACACAAGTCATGTTTGCTGTGCCAGTGACAGCTTCTGCCGTTTGCCCTTAGTTAATGTCCCACCCAAAGACACTCATCAAAATGCCAAAAGGCGCCACCTTGTCTATACAAAATTCGCTCTATCTGTATATCCCTATCAGGCACAATGTCTATGAATAGATCCATAAGCGCACAAGCCCAGCTACAACTAATAAGAATATCAGAAAAGATTTCCACCAAAAGTCATATTCGCCATCATAATCTACCCGAAGAAATCTCTTGCGCGGCGCGTGGTGTCACATCAGTCATGCACAAAAAACAAAAAAAAAAAAATAACAGAAACGACCTTCGACTCTACTTTGGCAAATTAAATTATTCTCACTCCGCGCGCATCCTGCTCGACTTGATTTTTCTCGCTTTTATTGTTTTTCGCTTGATAATTTCCAAGCAGCAATGGATTTTCCACAGCACTTGAACCTTCGCAGTAATAAAATCCATTCGCAAACACTGTTAAGGACATTATACGACAACGCGGTGTAGTACACCCACAGACAGAGTGCGAGAGAACCGTTCAAATTATCAACCATCTGTTAAGCCATCAAGGATCAGACGTTCTGAATTTAACTCTAGCCCCCGTGTAAAGACCCATGAGAGTTAGTCAGTCATGAACGCGTTCGATTTTGATTTTGCCTTCGACACGACACACAAAGCCACGGTACGATGACGATGACGATGATGGTGTGATGGCGAGGTGATGCTAACAGCCAGCGTCGTGGTGTTCCCTTCGTGTCGATGCGATATGGTGGGTTAAAGGTGACGATTTTCATTGATTCTGAATATTGCCGAGCTGTTGGCATAAATGTCAATATGTGACACTTTGTGCGGCCGTGAGGGTATAAATACACTCTTCCAGACGTTGGCTTCCTCGGTCGACTAATGGCAATCGCTTCAGTTTTTTTTTTTTTATTTAAATAGGAAAATTAAAAAAACAAAAAACAAATAGTAACTTCTTTTTTGAGTGGAGAATGGGGTTGGATGACGTACGAATGGAGAAGAAAGTTGAAGGTTGAGGTGTTTTGACAGCAACATCGGTCCAATTCATCATATCGGGGGGAACCCCGATAATCATTTCGGTGCAAGTTAAAATTGGACCAGTGACTGGTGTCTTTTAATCCAGTCAAACGCGCTAAGAAATTTTAACAAGGCATAGCGATAACCCCATTAGATGTGTCCCAGGAGCAACCATCTAAAGTCATAGCTGTAGAGAAGATGGGTCACCATTTATAGAAGAAAGTGGCGGCACCTTTTGGATCTGTCTAAGCAAGTTACAAAACAGCGGAAGGAAACGGGAGAGGAGTGTTATACCAAACTTAGAAGACAAGTCGGCGCAGGGATATATGCATGAAGGTTGACACAAGTTTGCCTGACAATGTTGGCAGCCTGTGGTTGCCATGTTGTTTTGGTGACGGCTGGTTTTAATTTTTATTACTCTGTCACCGATGTCAAATTACGTCCAAATGATAATTGTTTTTTATCAAAATGAGGGTCGTAGAGTTAATTTTACGGCAGACGCGGTGGCCCTTCAAAGTCGACTCTCTCACATAAATGGTGGCCAAATGTAAGACAACTGGTACTTTCAATATTCAGCCAACACGGGTGTCTCAAAAGAACACAAGATCGGCCGAAAATATTGCCCCGGTCTGTGAAAGTATGCAGGCGAACCGGAGCGAGTCAATTCTTCGCCGTGCAAAAGAAGTCGTTCTTCGGGAGACTTCAACTTGGTGAATATTGCGTCGGGACTTGAGGGTACACCCGTACAAGTTTTAGAAGATTAAAGTGAATGACTATAAGAAACGACGTTTGTTCGCTGACTGGGCTGCAATTTTGGTGCGAAAAATCATTTTTAGCAACGAGCGGCTTTTTTTGATAGAAGCAAGATAGTTAACAAGAGAAATGGTCATATTTGGAACGACGCCAACCCACAAGAGGTTCACCAGGTGGCAATGCATCCGCAAAATGTTACTTTTTGGTGCGGATTTTGTGCCGTCACTAATCCATAAAATATAGTAAAATGGTAAATATAGTAAACGGTTGGCGCAACAGGTCACTAGGGACCCCATATGCCCAGCTCTGACAACCATTCGTTTTGTGTGAGTTTTTTAATTTTCGAAACGAATGGGAGGGATCTACAGTTTTTTGACGAGTCGAAACGGCCAATTGAGAGGCTCTTTCATGAAAGTTATACATTCGGATGTATGTCAGACGTTCGCGAGAGGAAGTTGGCTACAACCCCACACTAACCACTAAGCCACGGTCCTCATGGGTCCATACTATTTTGAAAGTGACATTGGTGAGGCCATCACCATCAACGGCGAGCGCCTGAGAACGATGGTGAGCGATTTTCTTTGGCCCAAATTGAAGGTAGACGACAATTGCTTCCAATATGACGGACTATGTAGTACAGAGCAGGCGCCACGAAGGACATTCTGTATGAACGATTTACGGGTATTGTCATCTCTCGCATAGTTGACGTGAATTGCTCACTAATGTCGTTTTCCATTGGTTTCAATCGGGGATGCACTCATTCTGAAATCCAATGGAACAGCAAAACTGCTTCTGAAAGAATCCACAAAAGTAATGGTGAAATACCAAAAAATAATCTACGACTGCTGACAGCTGACTTGTAATAAATAGATAAATTGCACTTGTGTGAGTGCTTCTTGAGTGGATTCTGGCTTCAAATCCTGAAGCGAAATTCTCTTCTCAGAATCACCAGAAGAGTATTTTTTGTGCCAATGGAACGGCTTCAGAAATGATTTTTTCGATTCCGGACTCTCCCGGACGCTTCTTCTTGTCCAATGGAAAACGACATAAGATCGTGAGCTAGCCTTTTTCTATTGGAATTTTGTGAAATCTCAGTTCTATGTCAATGAGCCGCAATCGAACGATATTCGTAAAGCCAACATAACCAATGATGCACAACGCTCAATTGATCCGGATCTATGCGGCAGAGTCCTCCAAAATTGGACCACGCGAATCTGTGCCACCTTAAGGAAAGATATTTGAATGAAATTACCGAAAATCGCATCCTATTTAGTTGATATCTTAGAAAATCTTATCAATTTAAGTACTTTTAGTGTTGAAGTGTTCCCACTTTTTAAAAATGAAAATCGAAAGGAAAAAACATTACGAGTGTTATGGAGCCATTTCAATGCTTCCTTATTCCTTAATTTGGAAAATTTTTAAAAAATCTATAGGAAACGAGTGCGTTTGCGCCTGCAGAGAATACAATTTGTCAGTTTAGTACCGTTTGGGCTAAGGAAACGGTGCTCCAATGATGATGCTGCTTTACTTGATTTTTTTTTTATAGAGCTTTGGATAACAGACAACCTTTAGGGCGACCTTTATGTTGATGCATTTGACATGATGGCGGTTGTTCAAGAACTTCTTTTGCAGAAATTGTGCAATGCAGAATTTCGTGGTTTAATTTAATTTGGAACTTTTTTTGCGAAACCACAAGCAAAAGAGGGAACATGGTACGTTTTATTTGCAACACTCGCTGACACTACTTTGGTGTACCACAAGGCTCTGTCTTTGGTCCCATTCTATTTTAAGTATTTATCAATCAAAATACCGAAATTTTTCACATAAAATTACCCATCGTGACCGGCAAAATGTTGAGGGTGAAGACTAAAAATTATGATGAAGAAGCCCGCCTGTCTTTTGCATGTATAGCCGCGGCTTCTGCAGAAGATTTCGGCATCGCATGGAGCTTACAGCTGAACTGAACCATGATATTTTTTGTTGATAATATGGTTAGCTTTACAACGTCTATAATATTATAAGTAACAAAACAAGATTTTTCAAATTGGGTGCCACTGAGCCAGCGTATATGTTGACATAAGTTTCCACTTAATTGAGTGTGACTGTACTTCAACATCTGGAGGAACATTTAAACGAAATGCCTTATGCAACTCAAAATGCTTTCAAACTTAAACTATTAAGAGCTTTAAATACCTCGGTACTACTATTGATCAAATGATGAGTTGGACGCAACACATTTCGGTAAAAGCTTCCAATCGGTGTTTTTATGAACTTAGGAAGTTATGTTCTAATAGAACACTTAAAACAGTCTATAATGGAATTTTTTCATTGGATATTGCAGTACGTAATAAGATATTGAAGGAGCTTACATAGTCAATCTTAAGCCACTTGTCGTGCGAGAGAAATGTGCAATTACAAGAAGAAGTAATGTCCGTAGCTTGGCTCATTCTACAGTTTTGGCTAGATCTTTGTAAATACTACCAGTGCAAGAGTCTCTACGATATTTTATTTAAGGCGTAGCTATATACAGATATAATATTTGGTACTCGAAAGCCTGTTACAAGCCTTTTGACACTGACTATTAAAACTCCTATCCAGTTGCCTCTTGATATAAGACTCATAAGATCTCGTTAAAATTTTTTAAATAAAATATAATCATCCATTTGATTCATGAACTACTGTCCAACTATAAAGCTCTAAGGAAGAACAACACACCTGAATATTGCGTTGAAATATTGCTGAAAATTCAACGATCTAACGATTTCCATTGATACCTTCGGATAAGGGGCTGCCTTAAGATTATCTGACTGGCCATAGAGTGAATGCGCATTGAAAATTCGGTGTCTCAAAACTAAAAAAAAGTACACAAGGTAAATGATTGTGAGAAGCTAGGCCTAGGGTACTTATACAGACCTTTT
This sequence comes from Cheilosia impressa, assembly GCA_948293265.1. Lineage (NCBI taxonomy): Eukaryota > Metazoa > Arthropoda > Insecta > Diptera > Syrphidae > Cheilosia > Cheilosia impressa. Next base: position 42,054,675 of record OX411883.1, read on the forward strand.
GAGCCAGCTGTTTATTTTCTTATTTCTAAAGGGAGATAGAGATAAGCCCAGCTACATCAAAAGTTACTCTGACAACCTTAACAACATCGGCAGCATTAAAGTCGTATCAAATATATTGACGGCGAATTTGTCAAGGGTGGAAATAAAACGTACAGACAGTTGGAATACCTCGTTAAATGTCAACATTTGAAAATTGAGAGAACTAGACAAAATCTTCCTTACGTTGGAAGCAAGCACAGCGACATTGAACTTGGGATAAAGGTCTAAGGACGTGGATGTTGCTGCGATTATGTGTTTTGAGCCCTTAAAAACTGCTGGTGCTGAAAAGCGAGCTGTGACTATCAGCGTTGTTGTGTCAATCTGTTTCTCACATAAGTCCTTCCGATAGCTTAAGGCTGTTGTACGAAAAAAATGCTGGCAGGATTGAGTTCATCTATCTGTATAAACATCTTGGGGTGCTGCTGAAGAGTCAAATGTTCGCCCGTTTTTTAAGTATAAATAAAGAACACAACTGTCAAGTGTAGGTTCATGTAAAGAACTGACTTTGGCAAAAATTTAAGCCCATTAAGGTATGCAGGAGTTTTAAGGGAAACACCCCTCCAGGTAGAGGGGCATTATACAAGAACTAGAACAATCTAAATGCATTCCAATCAGAAAGCAATTTCTACATGAAGAACCATTCTTCCTGAAGACATCCAACCGCGCCAGCACTTTATTGGTTGCCCCACTCCAAAAGACAAAACAAAACGCTCTTACACGATCCACAAATCGGGCAATAAATAGTCAAAACTATCAGTTGATGGCAATGGCAACATATTTGTACGCCCGAGCATGCCCTCCGCATATAAACTTCTCAAAGTAGGTCTTCGGCAATAAGCAAGACCATGCTTAAAAGCAGTTAAGATACAAAAAAAAAGAAGGAGCAGAAAGCTCTTAAAGTTGAGCGAGTTATGAGGAAACATTTTCCCATCGAGACACTTTATAAAGCATATTTCCTCCATAGCTCCGGTCCTGTTTCCTGCTCCATTTTGCAGAGCACACTCAAGTTGCAGCGTATTGCACAAGAGTGTATGTATACTGTGCGAGCGTAGGGTATTTTCCTTCTCGCCAAATTGTGTACACAGGACCAACACCATCTTCATCATCAGGACACCACAGCAGTGTGCGCCACCATCAACACTCCAAGTAATAGGAACGTGACTAAGGGTGCGATAAGCGTTATTTGCTTATCTCCTTATTATACCATCAGAACACTTTTCGTGCGCCCTCTCTGCCTGCAGACACTCCACCACACGAAGAGAGTGTATTTGCCGGCGGGATTGAGACTGCTACTGGTACTGGTACTGGTAGCTGGCAGTCCTCAACAACATCCTCTTCTGTGAGGAAACACTTGGGGGATACTACTGCTGCTGCTGCTGTTGCTGATCATGATCAACACACAGCACAGCAGCTACGACGGCGACGATGAGAAGTTTGGACCCGACCGGAAAGAAAACATGTCCCGGCAGCGGAAACAATATTTTTGGCTTTAAGCGTTATCCCTTCCTCGTCGTATCGTTTGGTGGTTGGGTCTCGTCCACCCTCCTTCCTCGCCTGATATGGTGGCAAAAATGTCATCAAGTTGAAGATGAAATCTCTCTGTCGTCGACGTTCCGGTTTCACCCGCTCTCCTCACATGAAATACACACCACACAATGACTTTCATTGGCCGATAACAAACTTAGCCGAGGTATGCCTTTTTTTCTGATCACGCAGCAGTATTCCTGGCTGCATTCGAACCCCACTCATCCTCCCGCCTAAGGGGTTCATACGTAGCCGAAGCACCGAGCAAATATTCGATGATTGAAAATTTGTGCATATTTAAAGGACCAAGGACTGGATGGCGGTGCAAATTAGCCCAAGCCACTACGAGACATACGTGCGGATGATTGAATTTGTAAAAGAGATTGACATTATTGGATGACTGTTATCACATTTCGTGGTTGTGAAGGAGAGAAAGAGAGAGGGAGAGAGCGAGTTAGAGAGCCATCTGGCCCGCACCCCCAACTGGCAATGACAATGACAAGTGACGTGACATGTTCGTTGCTATGTCAGACCCAGTCCCTGCGCTCTATCTATCTGCCAGCACCCACTTAGTGTGTTGGAGGGAATTCGGCGGCGATGGATTTGACATGAACAGGATGCTCTGTGCTCTGATGCTGGAATGGATGGATATGTATGTGGACCGATTAATATGGACATTGGCAGAGATTGATGACGTTAAATCGATTGATGTGCAATGTGTGCGGTAAACCGGGATATCTGCAGTGAATTTGTAATTTAAATGTCAAACTGAAGGCGACTTAGTTGGTTGGGGTATGCCGTATGCCGTATGCAGAATGGGCGTCCCTTTTGTGTGATCGCACTTGATGAGATCTCTCTCTCTCTCTCTATGTCTCTGTATATCCAGTGTGCGGCATTATTTGGATTTTAATTTAATTAATAATTATAATCGAGGCGAACTGCGAAACCACGCATAGATGTAAGTCTTTGTTTAGTGACAACAATGGCAGCGTATTTGCCCAACGTGAGATTACTGCTTGATGGGGGATTTCAATCATCCTGCGTGTGACTACACACGCAATATTAATTGCTGCGAAATGACGCAAGCCGAATGGAATGACAATGGCTGACACGCGTTTGGGATTGCGTTTGCGAGCAGCAGCATAAAAATAAAAATTGCCTATTTTAAGTGAGTTGCCGTAGCAACTATGAAGTACAGTCAGTTGTTTTAAAGGAGTTAAGGATGTGAGTTCGAAGAGAGAGAGAGGTGCACTCATTCGAGATGCGTTATGGGACTCGGCGATGAAATTTTGAACGAATATGGTAAATGTATTACCATAGACCAGTGTTGCAAATAAATGTGGTAATAGTGAGCTGGGAAAATTCTGAAGCTAAAAATTTAAAAATGGGCGCAAACAAAAAACAGCCCTCCCCGACATTCACGGGAAAGCAGAAGGAATCAAATCTGCTTAAGAAGATATACAACTGAGCTTGTCCATCGTGTTCAACAGCAGGATCCAATAACTCAAACTTGGGACTCAGCTCTGTGCGAAAGAAGACAGTAAGAGGGACATAACAACGGGCGAAGTACTTTCACGTCTTCTTCGGGTTCTTAACGCCGACAGAATTCCAGATTTAAGGAATAAAAACAGTGGCAATAGGTTTGTTGTATTAAACTTCTGCTGCAGCAAAGCAATGAAAAGGAGAATAGTGAACTTTAAACAAGTAAAAGTGTTATCATCGGCCTGGCCGATGCTTTGATACCCTCCACTGCATACAAGTCATGCAAAATTGGTTTTGTGAGGGAGGTACCAGAACTACTTGACCGACATAGCAGGTTTTCAATACCAACCTAACGACGATAAAAAGAAGTTCTCTCACCAAATTTCATTCACCTAAGTCAATTACTTTGGGCGCTATCGTGCTTTCAACAGACAGAGAGGCATGGGTCCAATATTGGTTTTGTATGGGAGGTACCAGAACTACTTGACCGACATAGCCCATTTTCAATACCAACCTGACGCCGATAAAAAGAAGTCCTTTCACCAAATTTCATTCACATACGTCGATTACTTTGGGCGCCATCGTGCTTTCAACAGACAGAGAGACATATGGGTCCAATATTAGTTTTGTATGGGAGGTACCAGAACTACCTGACCGACATAGCCCATTTTCAGTACCAACCTGAAGCCGATAAAAAGAAGTCCTTTCACCAAATTTCATTCACCTACGTCAATTACTTTGGGCGCTATCGTGCTTTCAACAGACAGACAGACAGACAGACAGACAGACGGACATGGCTAAATCGATTCAGAATGTGATTCTGATTCATAATATATATACTTTATGAGGTCTCCGGTGACTCCTTCTTGGCGTTACAAATGTATGGGCAAAGTGAATATACCTTCCTGTGGAGGGTATAAAAAAAACTCAGAGCGACTTGCCCTGAAGCAGCCCGTAGGTATGCAATGATTTTTGGAAAAGTTGTATAAACTCGATCGCTTGTCAGCAGAGGTATTAAGATAGTCGCTTATGCGGATGACATAGTTGTATTAATAACAGGAAAATACCTTTCCACCATTTGAGATATTTTAGAATCTGCGTTACCTATCAGAACTACCCAAATGGACGGACCACAACGGTCTTGCGGTTAATCCGGAAAAGACCGAACTCATTCTGTTAACCATGAAATTTAAGGTACCAAAATGGGACCCACCGAATCTTAAAGGCGTCCGACTTAATCTCTCGACCGAGGCCAAATACCTGGGTGTGGTATTCACCTCCAAATTGAACTGGAAACGGAATACTGAAAAAAAAAAATGAAGAAAGGACTTAATACCTTTTGTGCATGTAGGAAAACCTTTGGGAAAAACTGGGACTTACAACCGAAAATTGTGCAGTGGCTGTACACCGCGATTGTGAGACCCATTCTTACCTATGGTTCATTAGTTTGGTGGGAGGCGGTTAAAACCAAATCCTATCTTAAGAACCTGAACAAGGTGCAGAGAATTGCTTGCTTGGGTATAACAGGCGCAATTAGATCCACACCACAACTAGGTCTGGAAACGCTATTAAACCTACAACCCATTGAGCTATTCACTAAGAACGTGGCAGCCAAAGCCGCTCTCAGATTAAGAAAGAACAAAACTTGGAAGCCTGGTTACTGCGGACACTCAAGCATACTTGAAATCTTTGATCGGAAGTGACTCATGTCACTCATGTTCAAAAACAGAAAATGGTACAGGAGCCGGCGTATTCTCAGAAAGACTTGCTATTAACCAGTCGTTTCGACTGACTGATCACTGTATCGTCTTCCAAGCTGAGATCTATGCGGTTAAGAAAGCAGCACAGACTATCTAATCGAGGGGACTACCAGCAATGGAAATAACCATTTGTGTGGACAGTCAAGCAGCACTCAAAGCAATCGGCTCCAACCTTGTTATTGCGAAATGTGTTACAGATTGCCTCTTGGCACTTAGGGCTATACGTCACTCACTCAGTTCTACTCTGCTGGGTTTCTGGAACGAAAAAGCGGATGAATTGGCCAGATACGGCTCTGATATGAACCCTCAACTTGCGGACGGAGAGGTGCTACCACCTTTCAACACTGCTAAGACTTTTATTGACGGAGTCACCACACTACTGGCTAAGGAACAATGGAGCAACACCATATCGGTTGCATCATAACCCGTAGTCTGTGCCCTGTGGTTGACAGCAAAAGATCAAAGCTCCTGGTCTCTTTTAACAGAAGTCAAATCCGGATGCTCGTCGGGGTTCTAACCGGACACTGCTAGAGTTTTTGCAAATGACTTCTGCAGAAGCTGCGGAGACGAAGACGAAATAGAGTCCGTGGAACATCTTCCGGGTGAAAATTTGCATCTGATGCAAAACTGCTCTCCCAACCTAACCTAACCTAACCTATAAACTCGACATTTCGGTTGACTTTTGTGAAAATTCATGGTCGGCATTCTGTAAGGCGAAATATACTTCTGCAACTCACAGCCAATCATTCGTGGGCGCGAAAACGTTTCAACATTTTCCTTACAGAATATGAGAACCCGGGGGTCCCCTTGTAGCTACCCGCAGCTCGCTGGCAGCATTATGAGCACATTCCATCAAAAAGGTCTCAACATGGAAAAAAAGAGCGGTATACCTGCAGACAACCAGATTTCTGAAGCGTTTTCAAGCAGAGCTTTAGATGAGCACACAACAAAACGGTCAAACTGCCGTCGACTATATCCAGCCGAATTAAAGGATGTAAAGAACTCTCGAAGGTCACTATAAAACTCAAACAATGTCAAGTTGTTCCTGACCAAAGTTATATCAAGGGAACGAGAAGGCGAATAAAATAGCAAGCCTGGGTCAGCGATGGACGCAAATGGGAGAGACACCTCTAAACCGCCTGATTGAGATCTGTTCGTTAATAAAAACGGTCGCCGTGTGTTTTTATTTGAATTGCGGGTGACATCTCTAATTGGACACATGCAGCGTGAGCGTATGTTGAACCAGAGTCAATCAAAAAAAAAAATGGTCTAGTGAGTTCGGACGGACAAAAGCGAAACTAATAATGTTCCATTTTTTCCCTTTGGGTACGGAACCTTAAAAAGAACAAACTGGACTTATAATTCCAGCGATCTATGTAGAAGCTCCAAAGTAGAGGAAGAAACAGAGACGATCCAACATATATCACGCCTTCTATATCTCACAGGTTTAGGTTTCTTGCAAATCAGTTGGAGCCAGCTGAAATAGAATTTTCAGATCCGCTCAAACTTGCCAAGATCATTTGGAAAGATGGTTAGTTAATTTCATTGAGAAGAAATTTACAATGGACCTTAAGGCGTATGGAAGAAAAGTGCACCTCCGCATCAGATACCATTTTCTGACCTATTCCATTAACCGCCCACATTTTTAAAAATGCCTTAGAATTCAATAACTTTAGCTTGAGTGTTTAGAAAAAGCACTTGAAATATTTTTTTTTGTGCCACGCCAATTTGTAAAATAAATTAACTTCACGTGCAAGTTTCATGTCAATCGAGCATTTTTTTCGACTTTTGCGAGCACAAAACTACGAAGGCTGAATTTTTAAACGACCTTTAGGATATTTGTCGTGCCTATGCCAAAATATGGTATGTTCTTCGAAACCTTCAAAATTTTAAATATAATCCTTTACTGTACCATAAGAGCAAAAGCGTGGATATGCAGATAAAGCACTTATATGTGAAAAAAAAACATTTTACAGGCAAATTATGTCACAATCTTGAAGATAACAATCATTTGCGTGGTGTTCAAGGAGAACATTTGAAGTCCTAAAGTTGCGAGGGTATAAGGCATAGTCTTGCACCTACTAGGTGGTACCAACTTTAAAACTTTGTTGTAAATAACCAGAGGACATTTTCTAACTGTAGTCATAAATAGAAAACTATTAAGACAACTCAAGGCGAACGAAATGCTACTCAACAAGGCGATTCTCATTTCGTTCGCCGGCGAGTTGCCTGGAAGAACATTTCGTTCGGCGGCGCGTTCATTTTGTAACCACAAGCGATGTTCGAGTATATTGTGTGTAACGTGTGACATATGGTTGATATCCTCGATTGCCGGCGATTCGCCATAAACGTACCCAAAAGAACAAATCGCAAACTCGTAGAGGAAGTTTTTGCAAAATTAGGAAATGTTTGTAAAATGATGGGATCGGTTTTGAGGGCGAAATATGCGTCACAGTTTTACAAAATTGATGCTGAAATAATAATATTTGAATAGACCCTCTTTACTCACAATATTATGGTCTAGGTAACACCATCTGTTACAATAATGCTCACTTAATGATAAAATTACCTTCAAAAGAGTAGTAAAATGGCTTATGCATATGCACTTATCGTGTTTCGCATTCATTTTGTAAACCTAAAGAGGGAAATAGGCGGCTAAAAAAGTACAGGGAGAAGATCACTTATAGTCGCTTTCTATTTTCTTTCCATCGATCGCTATACATTCTTCTAGAAGAAGCCAATTAGTAATTTGTTGACCGTGAGAGAATTTCCTTACGGAGGTGAAAACGGGCAGGTGGACCGAAGCTGTCAGTAAAAGTCTGTTTAAAATATATTTACTGAATAATAGATCTATGTATCAAGTGTTCGTGGTGACGGTGACCTTCTTTTATTTTTTTTCTAAATATTTCTAAAATATCACCAACTAATTCAATAGTGAGGCTGTGACGTAGGAGTCCAAGTGACGCAAATATCAACGAGAAACTACGCCACAACCAATTGCGCTGCCTTGTTTAACGTCCCAAGTAAGAATTTGTGCGCAAACTGAAGACTTATTGTCCTATTTGCTCTTTAACACGGATAAGGGGAAAGACTTGTGCCTCAGAAAAATAAGCAACTTAAGACAAAACAAAGGAGATAGGGAATTTTTTTCTAAAAAGTGTTTAAAAGTCCGTACAAATGAAATAAATTTAAGCAAATTTACCTTTAAACTAAGTGTGAGCCCAATTCCATTAGGAACAATTCTGGTGTCTTAAGACATCCCGCATCTCTCCTGTCATTATTTTCAATGTCTACCCACCGCCATCTACTCCTTAAAAATGTATATCCCCTCGCGAGGTACATGCATCTAATATTTCTTTTTAATTCCACTGCCAGATTTTCCACTCAAATATTGAGTCATTAAATTTTCAAATAAAAAATACGAGAAAAAAACATCAAACGCCATTCAAATCACGTCCATAAAACACACAAAATACCAGCTTACTCAAAATGGATAAAATATAGATGTGTGTGAATGTGCTCGTATAGCTATATACCTCCGAGTCTATCTGCAGAATTTTATTTCACATTTACTCGGCGCGCAAAAAAATAACCTCACACCCGGTAACTCCTCCTGTGAACAATCAAACGCATTCAAGGATTTCCATTAGAAATTGACGTCAACTTTATTTTTGTGGCATGCGAAGAGCGGCAAAAAAGGAAGAAATTAGCTGAGGGATTTTATTTTTTTTTATGGGGATTTTTCTTACTGCTGTCCACATAGCTGCTGCCACCAGCCATCGCGAACGATCTGTTCGGCAACTGGGGGGACTGGGCAGAGTCATAAGGACACACCAAACAATAAATTCGCAAAAATGCTATGCCATCGTCGGTCGGTCGTTCGTCGTCCTTCACAGCGCTTCGACAGCATAAAAGTGCTATAGAGCAAGAGCTCTGCTATTGGTACTGCCTTTCGGCCAGAAACCGGACAGACGGACACACACACATGCAGGTATGCCACCAACATGCATCCACTCAATCCAAGTCGGAATAGAGGTGAAGAGTTATATAGGAAGTCGGTTCGGTGTATTACTCTAGCTGCCTTCAGTTTTAATTCCCATCGATTGAATAATGTATGCTTGCTGACCGTAAGTGTTTACGTTCATATACATAACCAGATGTATCCCTCCCGTTATACACGTATAGTATATATGCCAAAGCAGAGCGAGTCGCAGTATATTTGTATTTCGGTTAAAAGAAAGGTCAAAGCTGCCAGTTGGTGTTTGTTGAACCGAAGATCCTTCAGGGGTTAAGTGAAATTGTGAGAGAAAGCAAAAAAGCAACGAGCGAAAAAGTTGGCACAGCGCAAAAAATAGGCAACAGCACAACGAAGAAAACTGCTGAATCTGCTGTAAGTCTAAGTCTATAATATGCGCCATCCACCCACCACCCACCACCAACTAGAGGGAGCTGGCTGCAATGTAAAGAGTTCTTCTTTCTCTCGCAAGAAGAACTTAAAGAATTTAAGACTTTTAGCTGTCGTGTGCCGTCTTTTGATAAATTATGTTGGAAGCCCTCCAAGTGCATTAATAATTCGACACCCCCACATAACAGGGCTTAATTTGCTGTGTAATAGCCCGGGATTCTTGAGATATCTATAAGATACACACACATACTTTATGTAGCCAGGAGAGGAGGATATAAAAATTTCATGGCTCGTTTGCTTCAGTAGCGAAATACCAGTTGCGCTAGAACACCCTGCCTTTAGGCAGAGGTTTCTTCGTCTCTGCTTTTTTTTTCTTCGTTGTCTCCCGGGGTGACAAGACCAACCAACCCCACGTTACTCTTTCAGTACAACAAAAAAAAAAACTTACACGTCTACCGTACGTAGTAATTGAAATGAAAGAGCATTTTTCAAAATCCCATTAATTATATTCATGGGAATTTTGAAGGCGACACGTGGCGCGCTAAAACCCTCCGCCATATCCGCAGACACATTTAGCTCTATGTAGAGAGAAGGCCATAACGTATAAAGGAAATTTGTAAGCAGGATATTTTTTTTTCTGCTGTGTGGAAGTGACATTAAAATTGTCACCTAGGTTTTGACTTATATATACCATAGGAACAGTGAAATGGTTCAAGGGGGAAGGTGGCAGAACATGCATTATAGTAATTGGCCGGAGTTGGATTGCGTGTCGTGTCATTTGCACGACTGTAAAAGTGGTGGTTAACACTATGGCATAATTGCTATCATAGTCGTAGTCACATCATAGTCATTCGGTGTGAACTATTTTTTTTCCAAGGATCATCCAGTGCGCAATAAGTGGAAGGACATTCAACTGTTATTACCGCGATGACTGATGGACTAGTGGCCTACAGGGATTTTCCCACTATCAGTTAGATGGTCAAACCCATCTCAGATGGTCGAACTCCGCCCAAAGTTGGCGTATTTTTTTGGAAATTCGACACCGATTTTGGCAAATGCTTACAAAATGCATTAAAATAATGCTCACTAGAAAGAAGTACCTATACAGAGATAGTAGAGAGGCAGCGATATTGTAAATTTAACTATAAGCGGCTGAAAGTAGGCAACACAAAGTAGCCACCCAACCAACAGTCAGTTAGTTTGAACTGAAGTCGTTGATCGGCTGATTGAGTTTACCACTAAGACAAACAGAGGCAGTGCAAGTTGAAAGCGAATGAGAATATGATCCAACAAAGCAACAGAAAAGGATCTTTTCAAATAGGTTAGGGAAGGTTAGAAGAGCAGTACACACCGAGTGCAAATTTTACCGATCAGAAGGCATGGAGGCTCATTTTGATTGCCAAATTAAATATACAGTAAAAGTAGGACATGCTAGTGACAAAACTATTCGGATCTGTAATGAATCTTTTTAAATCAGCTGTGGCTTCATTTTGTAAGAGAAGCTGAGCGTGCGTCACAAGCGAAGGAGGGAACTGGAATGAAAGTTCTATACAGAACCAAATAGCGGAGTCTAACTCATTCGGAGTATAGGCAACTTCAGCGCACAATAGTTGTAGGCAGAAGATTTTTTATGAATGAGGAAGAGAGTCGGAGACAAAATGGAACCCTGAGGTTTACCATCAAGTGTATACTAATTACTGAGTTTACGACTGGAAACCATTCAAAACAACTTCAATTGAACGGCAAGGAAGGTAATTTCTAATGCAATGAGGAAGAGAGGCATCGATCCCATTTACCGGGTGATTTTTTAAGAATTAAGTTTTTCAGGTTGGCAGCACTGGTTAGTTGGCGTCCAAACGTCATCTGTCAAAGTGGAAAGACTTTAGTATACTGTGCCATTTAATCATGGAAAGACTTACAAACGAGCAACGATTGCAATTTGCAAATTATTGAAATTTATTATAAAAATTCGTGCTCTGTGAAAAATGTGCACCGTTCGTTACTACCATATTATGGTCGTCATAATCGGCATGGTGAATCAACAATTCTTGCTGTTATCGCAAAATTTCGCACCAAATTTACTTTGTTGGACATAAAACCATCGACTCGCATACAAGAACTACCGATGCATTCCGAAAAAACGACGTTTGGTGTGGTTTATGGGCTGGTGGCATCATCGGTCCATTTTTCTTCAAAGGCGACCGTGGAAGAAACGTTACCGTCAACGGCGAACGATATCGAGCCATAATACGCGACTTTTTTTTGCCCCAGTTGGCTGAGTTGAACTTGGTTGAAATGTGGTTTCATCAAGACGGTGCCACATGCTACACAGCTCGTGAAACGATGGAAATGTTGAAGGATGAATTTGGTGAGCAGCTTATCTCTCGAAATGGCCCTGTGAGTTGCCCGCCAAGATCATGCGATTTAACGCCTCTTGATTATTTCTTGTGGGGTTATCTAAAGTCGTTAGTCTATGCGGACAAGCCGAACACGATTGAAGCCTTACAGGATAACATAACACGCGTAATTCGTGGAATACAGGTCGAAATGATCAAAAAAGTGATGCAAAATTGGACCTTCCGAATGGACCATTTAAAATGGAGCCGCGGACAACATTTACATGAAGTTGTCTTTAAAACGTAAATGGCAAAGGCCTATTTATCGATTACAATCAAAATTTTGAATAAGTTTGAGCGTTTTATTCGATTTTAAAAAAAAACTACGCAAAAAAAATTATTCGTTATAAATATAAACCTAAACACGAGCCGTACTCAAGCTAGTGTAAGAAGGTTCACCGAAGTGACCTGTTGTATTAAAATTTCGGTGCAATACTCGTAATAGGTTAAGTCCATTGGATGTTACCCCTGACACAACGCAGTTTAATTGTCCACCGGCCCGCCAGCAGCCCATCATCCACAACAATTTCCACTATAACCACAAGGCTGTTTTTCACATTCTTGAGAAGACCATAGAGCAATAGGAAAGATAAAAAAGCTCGCGCAGTGTGAAAGAACACCTCTTCAGTTCGAGGGGAGAGGTACAATCTGGACCAGCGGATTTTTTTAGGTTAAGATCATAAATGAAGTACTCATGCGACTGGCTCATTATGTAGTGATGGGAGAAAAATTACTCCAGAAAATTGTGCTACAAGTAAGTTTGATTTGTCTAAGGAACTGACAGCTGGACTGCTATTTTAAATAAGTGATTGACTTGAAAAAGGTGTCGAATCCTAAATGTTCTTGAAAAGTAACCAAAAGTCCTTATTACCCTTGAGGCAGTGTATAGTGTGTTGGCATTTGCTAGATCGTGCTCGCATGAAGCGGAGATCTTGGACAGTAGCATAAGATATGCTTCACCAAAAATTCCATTTCGGCTTCCTTAAATAAGGTATAGCTGGGTAGGTGCAGAGAAAGTTGGTGATCGACTCCTAATCCTTCCCCCTCTAAGCAGTTTCTTCGGAATTCACAGACTATATGGGTATGCAGTACCTGGTAATAGGGGGAACGTTTGACCTTTTAAATCGAAGGCGTTCTATTACTTTTCCTATATCTTTACTTGCCCAACCAAAAGCTGTGCGTTTAAAAGACGAGTTTGCTGTGTATGTCACTGTGACTAGAAAAACAGAAAAATGGTGAGGTTGTAGTCGCCAGCTATATCCCGATCAGATGCCACTACCCATAAATCGAGCAAAAGTGTCAAAAATCCCAATACATTGTCCCCTTTGATAAATGTCCCTTTTAACATCCTAAAAGAAGAAGTATTTCCCTAACAGTATGAAAGAAACCAAGACTGGTGCTTCTACCAAAGTGAAACAAACCTCAGTAGCATAATTCCTTCTTCCTGATGAGAGGAGTAAGTTGGATACTATTTGAAAAATATTGTAGCACATCATAAGCTACCGATAGGAGGCTGCAATCAATGAGAATGAAGGTCTATTTGAGCGTTAAAATTGTGTTTGAAACACAGCGGTCACACGGTGGACAGAAGAAGACGATGGACGGACGAAAACAAACAGAGCTCCGCCATCACCAGATAAGATGTCAAAAACGTCTTGAGAAATAGTGTTAAGGGCGAGTCGTTGCCAAAGGCGTGTTGGAAACATTTTCAAAGAACTGTTTCACAGACAGGACTTCACAATACCAAAGACGATCGAAGACAGTGCAGCATAATTATTGGCGTTCCACAAGGCTCCGTCTTAAGTCCGCTTTTGGACGATGGCAAAATACAACTGAAGTACCCGAAGTCGTCCAAGATAATCGAACTTACAGACGACGTGGCAGTCAAATGCTTAACGTCGGGGGGAGCACGATTCCAATGCAATGACGAACATACATAACTTAAGACAGTTCAGCGGCGTTCCACAAGACGCCGTGTTAGGTCCACTATTGTACGATGTCATGCTGACTGAGGTTCCCGATGTCGCCTAAGATAATCGCCTCTGCCAACGATGACAATCGCTGTCCCAGTAACAAAATAAAGAAGCTGGAGCACGATTGCAACGAGAAGATGAGTTCCACATCACAAGACAATACAACATAACTATATCGGCGTTCCACAAGGTTCCGTCTTAGGTCCCCTACTGTGCAACCTATTGTACGATTATATACTTAGACTGGGTTGCTCGATGTTGTTTATGATAATCGACTTTGCTGACGATGACTCCGGCTAGTGGTGGTAGCTGTATAGGGGAAGCTAAACCTTTCAACGGGGTTATAACTATCCAAGAAGAAGACGGACCTGAAACCGGATTTGTTAAATATCTGCCCACCCCTCGTAAGACGTTTGGCAGAACTCTACAATTGCAATCAATGTTTATTAACAATTTTTTTTTAAGCCATAAAATTATTTTTTCACTCAAGAGAAGTGCAATAATAGTTCGTCCCAAACAGTCAGTGTGCGTGTGTTGCCTTAAAACAATTGCATTCCAAGCACTATGTGTCTATTAGTCTAACAGTGCAAAGGAGATTTCCTCTTTTCAGTTATTCTCGTCGCTTTTTTTTTTGTCTTTTATAAAAATTAAATCTTTGCAAAGTGTCCAAGGAGAATGTGTCTGCAAAGTTTTGGTCGTTTTATCCCAAGTCTTATCCTTTAGCCTGTTGTTGCTGCCAGCAAAGCACATCGTCCCATCTCTCTCTCTCTCAACGATGAAAATAACTGAACATCGAGAAGTTTTTATAGTGCATTCCCCGTGTCCACCCCGGCATGGCATAACATTCGATTTCCCTACGTAGACTCTCCTCTGCCGACACTGACGGGGATGTCGTCGGCGGCAGTAAAATGCTCCCTTTAGCACAAATAGAGAGCAAAAGAAGAAAAAAAAAAAAGGATTCCAAAGTAAGTAATTTTTACAAACATTTTTAAAATTCATTTGTTTGCCCACAGGATATTTGAATTTGCGAACGTAGCGCACGACAAATGGCGAGTGGGTGGCAAGCACTCGCACACTGCTAGTATAGTGGTTGGATTTATTCAACCGGAATAATTCTGTCGACAGAGAACATTAAACATTTACATTTCCTTTTAGACCCCAAACCCTTGCCGAGTGTGTTGTGTGTCTTCCTGTGTCCATATTCCATCCTTGTACATATACAAGTGCAGGAAAGGAACCAGCAAAGCAATGTCAAAATGAATTCAAAATTCGAGACATTTCGGAGTTGGATTTCATTTTAGTGGTTAAATTCGGTTTTGTCTGTCTGCTAACCCGGGTTTGGGCAGCCCCTAATAAAGTGAATGGATTTTCGCCTTTGTTTTTGTCACGAGAGTCATTGCAGAATGTCACAGTATACGTCCTTGCAGTGCTTGAGAGTATACTCGTACTAGCACAAGAGGTATTTACTTTTCTTCAGGTTGAATTGCATTTGACATTGTTTTGCTGTTTTGCAGCATCAGGGTGATGGTTGGCGGTTTATTTCGATCGCAGTAGAGATGGCAAATTAGTTTTGAGTAGATTTTGACATTTACTCTATTTCGAGGTGGAGCATTTATTGCTGCCATGAGAGGAATGTCCTTAATTTGGGGAATACACGGTTTGAGTTTGAAATCCCGGATAAAGGAAGCGGTTTTGGGGAATTTTCGAAGAAGGCACGTCACTGGTCGGTGTCTTGAAGCAGAGATTGCACAAATTGGAACGTTTGACATGCATTTTTGGTTTGTCTCAGATAGTCGCTGACGTGCTTTACATTTTTTAGTAGTGGTCTACCTAGATCAGGCTTACTTGAACACTTTAAAATAAAAACACAAAGCCCATACACAAAATTCACCAAAAAAGAAACGAATAGCTACAAAAAAAAACCAACCGGCACTGTATTTCTTGCATGTGAAAAACAAAACCATAAACCAAACCATCCAATTTTCCCGACCTCACACATTAGGGCTCCAACTGACGATCAATAAAAAACTTAAGGAGCGCCGTTTGCTTTGGAGAAGACCAACGTTTTTCTCTTTCAGAGGGGATCTGTTACTTTTATTATTTTTATTATTATTTTATTAGCTTTAACAATAAATTCTTAAGCTAATACAGAAATAGTAATATGAGCACTAGCTACAGAGGCTTTCAGCTCGTAACTGTTACTTTTAACCTCGTCTTCCCCTACATTTTAAAGGTTTCTATTCGAAAAATTCGGGAAACTGTTGGAAATTGCTGGGTTCAGGTTCCAACTAAAATAAAGTGCACGGCTGGGTCGAAAGAAACTTTCACGTTTAACAAAAGTTTGGTTGTTCTTTTTTTATTTTATTAGAAAGGTAAATAAGGGGTGTTTTTTTTAGAGGTATAGAACTTCGAATTGAAATAAAACACAAAAAAAACGTTTTAATGTCCATCAGTTTGGCTTTATTGGAAGGATAATTTTATGCCATTAATGTTTAAATATGATTTCGGGCATGTGGCTGGTTCGAATAAAGCCAAGTCTAGAGGTCCAATTTTCAACCGCTTTTTCGAGCATTTGGGGCTGTATGTCGGCAATAACGCCACGAATGTTGGCTTCCAAGTCCCCTAACGTCTCTGGTTTGTTGGCGTAGGCGAGCGACTTCACATATTCCCAAAGAAAATAATCCAATGGTGTCAAATCACACGATCTTGGTGGCCAATTGACAGGTCCATTCCACGAAACTATGCGCTCATCGAATGTTTCCTTCAATAAATCAATTGTGACGTGCGCTGTGTGTTATGTAGCGCCGTCTTGTTGGAACCACATCTCATCCACATTCATGCCATCCAATTCGGGAACAAAATAGTCGGTTATCATGGCCAATTGCTGTGCACGGTGGCGAATCGATTCATTCGGGCCGTATTCAACACTTTGCTCTACAGCGGCAATTGTTTCTTCGGTGCGCACTGTTCGACATCTCTGCAGATGCGTATTATCACATAGAGTAAACGTAGCGCGAAAACGATCCATGGTCAACCGAATTAATTGCTCTGATGGACGATTATGTCGACCATAAAATGAGCGGAGCTTGCGGTAAACTTCGCAAACTGAACCATTATTTTCGAAATAAATTTGCACGATTTGCAAGCGTTGTTCATTTGTCAACCTGTTCATGATGAAATGGTAAACTGAACATAAATGACATTAGGTTTGCCAGATTTGACCACAAAATGTCAGTTTTATCTCTATTCGGAAAACCAAACTCTAAAAAAAACACCCTTAAAAAAAATACCAATTTTTGAAAATGCCTTGTTCCAAAAATCCATTGTAGGGTAATATAGAGAAAAATTGAGCTTGCTATTAAGTTAAAAAGGACCATATTACTTTATATTTGGACCGTTTTCGAGATACATATGTCCAAATTTCAAAAGTATACCATTATTTGATTTTTTAGCGAAAAACTGAATATGCAGTCATGTTAACCTCACATACTTGAGCTTAAATGTCAATTTTGGTTGAAATCGTTCGAGCCGTTTTCGAACAAATCTAAATGGTATGAAAATTTCATGCGGGAAGTACCAGTAATGAGGTTACCGTGCAAAAAAACAAACCGAACTGAAGGCCTACAGATTCCATATCTAAAGTTTAAACCAAATTAGGGCAGCCGTTTAGTGTGTAGGCTTTAGGACCATACGGGCAGATAGACAGATGGATAGAATTGGGAGACCCACTTTTTTGAGTTCCTCTATCATCGTAGTGTCAGAACTGATTAACACCTCAAGTTCGAGATTTTGTACGAATACAATAAGTTAGGTTAGGTTAGCTTAGTGAGTGGGCTTGTGTCACAAAAGACCAGACGGGCCCATCGCCATCCCCCCTTCGAGAAAGTTAAAAAGGACAAATAAATAAAAATATGCCAATTTTGCAACTTTAGCCGCACAACGGTCACCCCGATGGGACTTTTCGGTTCCTCTATTCCCTCATACCTCTTTTAAACCTTACCTGACTCTAGATCTTTAAAAACCCACAATTTTTTCCTATGCAAACCTTATTTCGGCAGACAGTACAGCAAAACGATGGTTCTCCATTCCAGCCTTTTTGAAAGACCTAGCTTAGTTTTGCATTTCACAGCACAAGCACTAAGCTAACGCAACTTTCCAAAACAATTCCACTTAAAGTGCATCAATATTTAACACCAAACCAAAACTTACGATAAGCTCAATTCAAATCAAAGAGAACGACTCCCCCAAAGAATCAAAAAACGCGTTGGTCGTTGCCTTGCCCAAGGAGATGAAAGCTAGTAAAACTTTTACGACTACCCAACAACAATGGACAGAGATGTGCTCGCTGCTTGCCTTCCGCCCCAATAAAAGGCGAACGCTACTAAATAATAGAAATCATCAATTTTCCAAATTATTCACATTTTCATTCCCTCACCCATGCCGGCGGTATTTAATAAATAAAATCCATAACCATGTACTTGCAGGGGGGAAACAAAAAACCCGTCATCCGGTATACATTTCAGAGGAACACTAATCCATACGAGCATAATAAAATGAGGGGAAGTACTGTCTAAGCTTACCTTGTTGCAAGGTCCCGATGCACGAAATTCATTTGCTCTAAATGCTTCATTCCCGATGCAATTTGTGTTGCTATATAAACTAGGCATCCGTAGCTGCGCAGCGGGACGTTGTGTGCGAATGTCCATAAGTTGGCCAGATGCAGGAGGAGTGTTGTGTGGTCCAACATCAAGTGTTGTTTTGAATTTTTGAAACGAGAAGATGGAACAAGAAAGGGAAAACTTTATGTTTAACATTTCCAATAAAACTTTGTCTTCAGCGTCCCGTAGATTGGTCGGTCGGTTGTCGGTTGGTTGGTCCGTCGGTTGGTTGGTCGGTCGGTTCGTCCTGATGGCGAGGAGGCGATGGGAATATGGATATACATATTTTTCGATAACATCCGGAGAAAGTTTTCTCTTCGCCTTTGCGTATTTTTTTATTTCGTCTGTTGTTTGCTTTTCACCAGACTATCTCCGGCGTCCGTCCATATCGGTCTTCCCATCGCCCTCTCCCACCCTGCAGTGGGTTTATCTGTTTTATTCGTCCGGGTCCGTTTTTACTTTTTGCGTGTGTGTTTTTTTTTTCTGAACTTACCTCAAACTTTTGTTGGGCACACCCTTTAGACCGGTCTCGGCTATGTGCTCCTGAAGGAATTGATTCAAATCGCCCAGACAATTGCTATAATCGAGGACCATACAAATTGGCTCGTCCCGCAGACAGGCGCCCAGTATTTTGGCCACATTCGGATCATTAAGATGTGCCAAGTGCCTCGCCTTCGAACGGAATTCCTTTCGCATATGGTCCGGAGCACCGGGACGTAAAGTTGCAACCGCAACTAAATTTGAGCTGTAAGGATGGTAAATGGTAGAGAGATAGATGGATGAATGAATGGATGCGATGAGGATAAGTGGAGAATACAGAATAGATGCGCATTGAGAATTTTCATCATTAAGCAGATTTATTTACATGACTGAATCTCTGTACATATTTGTTAATTAAATACGAGGATAGATTTAGGGCGGGGGTTGGATAAATTAAGTCGAGCAGATTCTCAGTGTGTGTGTGTGGAGTTGTGGTTTGGGTTTTGACTATGGGATCCATTTGAGCGGATTCGCGGTCGGAATGGATTTGAAATGATTGTTGGAGATTTACTGGCTCCTCTGTTGGAGAGAAACTTAATGACAGGGTCAAGTCAAGGGGTCGAGCGCATGTTAAGTCGAAACCAATGGAGTGCGGTCAACTTTGACTGATGTGTGCCAGCACTTACATGTACATGTGTACAGTGGAGCAGTGGCCCTTGCAAGTGGTCACTATTTACACAGCCAGGTGAATGCAGGTCCTTTAGGCAGAGATGTTTGCGGTGGGAAATTGATTCGACGGAAGCGAGTTGTCGGCAAGGTGCCGAATAGGCTGACGAAGCAGAGCTTATAAGGTTTGTTTGCAGACCGGACCATTGACTGTGCGCAAAGTCATTTCCAAAGTCAGTCCGAGGACGTACTGGGTTTGAAAATTGTCACTTTTAGGTGGCTCTACAGAAGAATAACTTTTTAGAGGTCGTATCTTATGGCGGGTCTCTTCGGAAGAACAACTTTTTAGAAGTCATGTCTTAGGAGGGTGGTTTTGGCACCTTTTCGGAAGCAGCTATGCGGATAACGAGCATCCCATCACAGGAAATCAACAACAAAAACTACAAATTGGGCAGTTTGTTTATGACCTTTGGTTATAAGGTTAGCAATAGGCCTTTAGAGCGTCAGAAATAACCACAACAAGTGGGAAGAAGTTGTGCACAAGAAGAGATTTAATTTTCTGTGCACATCTGACATTTGCAAAAATGAAGTAGCTTAATGCGTAAATAGCGAAGAGTCCGGAAAAGGCTGTTAATAACTCTGAGGAATTGGTTTAACTTCATATCATGGAAGCTGCGTATAGGAGCATAGTCGGTTTTTCGACACAAATTCGAGAGAGGCTAAACAAATGCACCAGCTATAGGCTATGTGCCATCTAAATCAGGAAAGCCTAGGTGCTGTTATGGAGGACTTCAATGCTAAAAAGCGGGCGAGAGATCTGTGGAATTCATTCAGCCACTGAAGGTTTAAGGCCGTAGGAGAAGGCCTGTGAAAACAGCTCATCTGACGGCTTGTGACCATGCAATTACTTTCTGCCATACTTCGACTTGCAGACGCTTTTAAAGGTTGGTCAACCTTGGCTAGACTTTAGTGACAAACGCTGAGCTGACATAGAAATGGTCTTCTAGTTGTGGCAAATTACTCGTACTTTACTGACTTTATACATGATAGGGTGCTAACAAGGTTCAAACCCCGGAATGACACAAATTGCACTTAAGCCTCTTAAATACAGTCGATTGAATTTGTGCGTACAAATCGAATGCCTTTCCTAGTCGGTAACGCAATACAAAATCACGCAGATCAATGATGGGGAGAAGCTGGGCCGTATGAACCAGCTATTTATCTTTCTTCAAAAGCCAGAAATCTTAAGAATGAGTTACAATGGGGACTAGCTATGTGAACCTTGAAACACCCTTACACACCACGAGTGAAAACAAAAACTTACTAGAGAAGCGCTTGAACGATCAAGAATATAGTTGAAAGACTGGTGCTGATGCTACCAGTCGAAGTCCAGTGAATATCTTGTGCAGTGAAGCTTGACTGGTAAAGGTTTTGGTTTCACACTTTTTCACTGATTAATACAGGGAGCTGCCAGTGTTTATAAAGCGGCAATTTGCAGCCCAAACCATGTAGTCAGCACAAATAAGTTGGTCACAGCTGATGATAGCTCAGTAAAGAAGAGTGACCCTACCTTTTAGAGGGTTTACGACAAGCCTCGCTGAGATTTCTGTATTCTACGTCTCATATTTGTTCTCTGTCTTTTGAATATGGAAAATCTAGGTAGGCTTGGTCTGTAGGATTGAGATCGCACTGAGCTCCATGCAACAGAAATCCTCCTCCAAGCGGTCTGCAAGGTGATACCTTTTTTATAAAATGCGGTAAATCGGGAGTTACATTAGCACCCAGCTAAGTTATTAGGTACTTTGAAAAATTGAGCGAAAGCCCTTGCTGGGAGTCGAATCAGGCATGGTCAAGGCTGCGATTTTCTGTGAGTAGTCCGCCTGGTCCCTGGTGATCGTTGTCCATATCTGTGCTGGACGCATACTCAGCTAACTTACGGCTTATGACTTAGGCAAGCTCAAAAGCATCTTGTGGCGCAGTCAATTGAAATCATTTTGAGCTGTGCTTCTAAAGGTAGGTACAATCTTGAGAGTGTCTTTTGGGAAATACAGCTGATCTACGACACGATGAGAACTGCATCACTAAATAAGCTTTAAGGCGGTTCTTTTCAGCTCATATACCCTTAAACTATTAGTACCTGACCTCTTGCTTGGACGACTATGGAATATGGATTTCAGCTCCAAGATGTATGTACTTATGGTACAGCTTATGCCTACAATAAGTAGCCCTTGAGCGAAGTCGTATGAGCAAACGGACCCAAGTAGGCTTCATACCATGTGTCACGAAGATAACGCATTCAGTATACCAGAGCATCTTCTAACGCAAAAGCTGAAGATAACTGGTCTAACTTTTTGCGAAAAAAACTTCAGCTTCAATAAAAAAGCTCCAACCCAACCTTGAATTTGAAGGTTAATTGAGTTCAATGCTTGTGCCAAGAAGATAATATTTTTCCAGAGAATGATAAAGGTAACCGTGGAAAGTGGTAGAAGCCCATCTCCGACCACAGAGCCCTATCAAGAAATATTTAGAAGACTCTTTGTAAGACCCTATCTTCCAATAGTCAAGCTTCTGCCCCATTAAGCAGAAGGAGCCGAAGCATGACTATTGAAGTGTTCGAAGGTCGATTAAAAAGCAAATCTTCAAGCGTTTTCAGAACCGTTTCTTGGTGGGTTTAAGGGCAAACAGCCCCCTCGACTTTACAGCACACGGCGACAAGTTCTTGTAGTCGAACTGAATTTCTTGTTACCAGATCAATGCTGCTGACCCTATTTCTAAATGTTGACAAATTCAGTTTCAAAAGAAACTTGTACGACTTGATGTTCTGTGTTATAGGCCCCTGATGCGAAAATAGTATATAAAATGGCATATAGAGGCAAGAGTCTCCGATTCCAAGCACAATAGCACAGTAGAGGAGGTTAAAATTGATTTCGACCTTCTGGGAGTGCGCAACTAGAGGAAGCTTGCTAAAGACAGTGCCAATTGAACCGACAGATAAGTTGATGCCCAGGTCCATTTCAATCTCTAACTGAAAGGGATTGAGGGCCAGATTTTCTAAGAAACCTACTGCCGGTGGAGATTCCATAGGAATGGACACTTCTCTGGAGCCAGACGTTTGGAAGCATACATTTGTCTGTAAACCTTTCGAATGAGGAGCTCTTCATAAAAAGCATGGAGACAGTTCTAAATGGTATTCCGACCTGTGAGAGTCTATTGATCTAAAGGCCTTCTAAACGGACAGTGTGGGGTTGAAACTTTCAAATCCAATGGTCACAATCTATCGACCTCAAACCGGTTATAGGATGGTGAGGTCTTAGTTAAAAGTTTTGGGCCAACTGTCAAAAGAGTTTTCAGGATAGGGAGAGCCCCAAGACCCCGCTTAAGTACTAAATGTGTTTTCCTCTGACAGGAAACCAGAAACATCCACAAAAACCCACCAACCAGGAAGGGCCCATTGACTTTAAGACGAGGTTTAAATGGAAACTGTCACTTCCGGCAGTACAAAGGATATTCCATGATTTTTGCCTCAGTTTTTGAAGGAAATCGAATATTTAAAGACCTTCCTGAAGACAGAGCCAAGCTGTACTAAATGCCTAGCGGAGGTTTGAAGCACAGAGACGGAAACAGCCCACATGCCACCTTGCATAGGCAACTTTGAGGTTTAAAGACGTGCCAGCGAGGAGTATACTTTCGGTATTGCTTTTAAGGTTGTAATACAAGACCAGAAGATGCTACGAAGCCATAAATGCAAACCAAAATGCCACCACTCCAAAGTGAAGCAAGTAGCAGTCCTACGACTGTTTTGACTGAAGCGAAAAACGTTTTACGTGGTCAACAGAGGTCAGCAGGATACATCTTGTCACCCAGAAATAATTTTTATAAGACATTCACTAATCAAAGGTAAGAAGCCCCACATTGACTACAAAAGACAGATGTACTGCCAAGCTTTCGTCGAAGGAGCAAAACCCATCTCATTATCATCATCAGTGCACATCCATCACCACAGCACTCGCCCCATCAAAGGAAGAAGGAAGACATTATTTGTGCGTCCTGTCACTGGATTAGAACAACAACTGACAGTCACTTATGAATGAATATGTGCGAAGAAAATGTGAAAACCCCATCCAACTGATGGTCACACTCGTATTTCATGTGGATTATTGGTCTGTTGCCATTTTGTTTAGTGGCGCACTAGGCGCACACCAATTTGTCAAGCCGGCCAGTGTCTATATGCGTCTTAGAGACCAAAATCGTAGGCACTTATCGGAAAATTGAATGCGACATCACGGTCAATCCCCTTGGTAGGTGCCACTCCACATCTGACTTGTATGACTTTCCGGATAAACAGCATCCACGTCGGCATCGGAGGAAGTCGCATGAATAAATTAAAAGTTCTGTGTGTTGTTGACCATTCGTTGGTCCCACTGTGTCCTGTCAATTTAGGAATTGACTTCATCTTCGGTATTCAATAACCGCAATCAGTCTTTGTGAGGGCTTCCTATCAGTGAGTGTGGGCTGTGGACTGTGGGGTACCACTATATGTACTCGTATGTGTGAATTTGAACAAGGGCACAACTTGAAACTTCTACAGAGGAAGCAAGGATATGTGTGTATGTGTATATGGATGGAGTTGGTAAAGTTTTATCTACTACGGTATTTATGTATGGACAAGAGTCCTTACCTTAATCCTTTGGTTTCGCATAAATGTAATTCACCAAAGATGCCACAGCCTAATTTCTCGACAATAACTAAGGATTGCCTTGGAAATTCCTGCAGCTGTATTAGATCCTCGTCGGTGGAAATTGCATCGACATCACCATAAGGATTCATCGGTGGCGCTGTTGGGGTTGAATTTATCGTCCCGGTCGGAGTTGTGGCTGCCGTATTATTGTTGCTGGCCCCAGTGCCAGTGCCGCCTGATGATGGTGGTGGTGGTGGCGGACCACCCAGACTGCCGCTATTACTGCTGCTGCCGTTCGGTATTGGCTTACAAATCGCTGTGGCTGCATAATATTTCTCTGTGGGTGGCGGTGGGACCGGCGGTGGCGGTTTTGGAAATATATTATTCAATGGTGGCGGTGGTGGTGTCATGCGTACACCAACATACCCGCCCGGTATTTTCGGGATCAGATCCTGCATATGTGGTACGGCATACTCCTGGCAAACGATATCCGGTACATCTGCAGAAAAACAAAAATGCCAACGAGTTAGAGGTGCACAAACACATATTGCAATTGGATTTTGTTGTCGTTTTTTTTTTTTTTTTGGAAAAGTTTACTTAATCCCTGGTTCATTATAGTCACAGATAGGATACGTATAAGGTATAGGCACAGCACACACACACACCCGGGATATATCATAGTAAAATATTTAATGGAATTTTACATCGCATGCAGGGCGACAAAACTTTTCCCCATTCTCGTTGTCGTGCGGTTAACGTTCGTTCTGCGACACAATCCCTCCAAGGACATAGCAATAGGAGTGTACTATAAATTCCTCTCGGTGTTGGGAAATCGAAAAACTTTTTCCCCACAACGAGACGAATCATCGAAGTAATGAAAAGATTTTTTGGGATATGGCGTGTGCGCCATGTAATGTGGCTTAGAATTTGCCTAATGTCCCATTTATTTCTGCTAAAGGATCTCTCGCATTGTCCTTTGGTTGTGCTGCTGTTTGTGTATTATTTTCGCGACACAATCTGGGTCATTCGGCTCCCTTCAGCGTCATCCTCATCGTATATGAATAAAACTATCGTGCAATTTTGAAAGTGGAATGGCAATGCGGCGATGAAGATGCGGGAAGATATTTTTGAAATGGGAAAAGTTTCAGTAAATTTGTTTTCGGTGCTCTGTGTTGTTTCATTTTGTTGCTGTACCCGGTAGACTCCCTTAGACTTTGAATGGAACAATGAATTTAATTTCGGCAAAAGGACCCGATGACATCATGAGCGCACCTTCACCTGCGGAGTTGCATAGAATATTTATTTCATTTCAGCGTTTTGCTCGACTGGTGCCAAAGGCCAAGTAGTTTCATGAATAACTCCTTGAATTACTCGACTAAGACAGACAGACAGAGAGAGAGAGAGAGAGAGAGAGAGAGAGAGAGAGCGAGGGGAAGAGGTGCACTTCCTTTCTGGAGATTTTTGGAATCTAAACGGATTTCGCTTGTATTGCATTTTTGTGGGCAACGTCCGGACAGTAGCTAGCAATCAGGAAATATTCATGAGGTAAAGCAAATGCAATTTATATTTAAATGCAAAAGATGAATTGTTGCCCCATTTGGATGGAGGATGGTACTGTGTTTAGCTGAACTGGGCTTTATTAGATTATGTGGCTAGTTGTTGTTGGGGGTACTGATTTGAAATGTATTACATTCATAGGCGGGCATTTGGTATGCAAAAGTGGTAGTCAATTGGTTGGAGGCAGTTTATACAAACGGAGGTGCCACTTTTGCCTCCAGTCCATCAATGGGTTTGCAACCTTAGAGGGCCTTGAGTTGCAGTAGGTTATGCGGACCACGGGTGCAAGACCTTATTAAGTGCGAGCGTGGATTTTTGTTTGACAAGTTCATGCGGTACAGTGACAAGGGCAGGACACAAGTTCTATTATATTATTTTCCGGGGTCGTGTCTGGCTTGTAACGACACGTATAACAAATTTTTACCAAATTTTCCCACACCTTATGATAGTCGTGAGTTGGGCAACCCTATGGAAAGGAATTGGTGGCTTGAATTCAGTATAAAAAGGACTTTTAGATGTGTCACAAATTGAAAGGTCATACGCCTTCAGTGGGTAGAACTGTATAACATCAAGAATACATCAGGCTCCATCGTAGCCTATAGTCCGATAAAGGTGACAAAAAGAGCCTTTTGGGCCAAGATTACATGGGATTGTAACACAAAAAAACCTGAGTTAACACCACAACTGAATTCTGTAAATTTTTTGGGTTGCCCCACACGAAGGAGACGTTCAAATCGTATGGGAAGGGGTGTTTTTTTTTGTGACAAAGTCGTTCTTATGGATATAGACTGCACCACCACACCCAAAAAATGATGAAAGCCTGATTGGCTTCGGAACATCTTAGGAGCTTCCCCTATACAGCAACGTGGCAGCCCTCCGATCAGAACACGGAAAATCAAGTCCATTATTTTGCGATAGAAGAAAGGCACGCGTTATCCCATTTAAGACCGTTAATATATACCGAAGTCCCTAAATCGCCTCGGATCACTACATAGTAGCAAGAAAGAAGTCAGGCTTTTGGATATTTCATAGATCCGCACTGAAAATTTTTAAGAAAATTCGATGTAAAAAGGTTGCAAGAAACTGTTATAACTTCTGCCGAAACCTTTTAAAGAAGTTTAGCGCCGCAAGATTTAAGTGCAGTAGTAGTGCCGGCATAAAGCCTTTAGAAGCACCGCCTTTAGGGCAACATGGTGATTCAACTTATAATGACTTAACTTCATATAGTCTGCAACGGCATAAATTGTCACGTTAGAGATAGTGTGCAGTTTAGATCGCTACATTTCAAAGCAGTAAGCGACTGCCAAGGAAGATAACTCTATAGGACGATGACGAATGACGGCGGTCTCCACCATGGCGCATGGTGCGGCGCCCTGCAAACAAAGACCAAAGCCAAGGGAAAAACCCTTTTTAACAGAGGAGAAAAGAAAGAGCTTAAGCTTTTTCCTCTAGATAAAGACTGACAAAACCTTGAGCAGCATTAAATTTGCATATGAAAGGTGAAAAGAACGTGTTAAGAGTAGAATGCCAGAGTCAAAACCTTTAGGCAAGGAAACAATGCGGTAGAATTACTGATCAGAAAATTGCAAAAAAATCGCAGAAGATAAACACTAAAGCTCTGGCTTAAAAAGAGTCTTTCCGTCGAGAGGGGCATCAGAGTAGAGGTTGAATTCACCTGTTACACAAGTGGAAGGCAACCTCAGTCAAATTGGACTGAGCAACTGCAGGCTGTCTGTAATGTAATAGGCAGGTAAGGGCTTATATGGACATCAGTTCCATACCTCCTTCGAGCTCCGAAACGCTCTTTTGGCTATGTGGCAGTATGTTTTTTTTTTACAACAGAAGGGCTTTGAAGGGGTGTATAGGTTCCATCATCTTCTCCTCTGCAGAGTTAAGAGCCTTGGGACTAGCTTCTTCAACTCAGAAACATTTCACTGTGGCTTTAATACGAGCTGGGCTTCTATGATTAATTAACCCGCCTCTGGCCCTTGGGTTTGTTTTAGTATTCAGAAAAGACGATAATTCTTTTCATTTTTATGCGACTTATGAAAGCTTCCCCGAAGAAGGGTCCAAGACAGTCTATAGACAACCCGCTTGTCCGTTCGTACGTTCCAAGCCCTCATCAGTTGGTATTCAGGCATCGGTGATTATCTTGTCAATAGCCTGTATCTTCGAGAAGATTAAAGTCGTTCCAAACCAGCTTTAACTCAATCGAAAATTAGCACCCTGCTGTACAGATACATACATACATTTGTGGAGGCGAAAGGCTAAACGAACATTCCAAATCTGATTTTGGACATGTTTTCCTGTTATAGAAATGGATGCTGAACGATATGGTTTCTGAAGTGTGTTTTGGGACAAAATTTGGTCCGGTTTTTTGTGTCTAATGAGGAATAGAATATCCTTTTGCCTGATGCGCCATGTCTTGTGAACTTCAATGCCTCTGTCAACTTTTTGGTGACTAAAACAAGACGATAATTCAAGATGTGAGTTTCATTTAGGGTTAAAAAAAACCTAGAACCTAGGTATTCGACATCTCCCGCCAAGTCGATGACTTTCTCATTCAGCTTGATCGGTTTTAACTCTATATATCTGTTATGTTTCGAAAATAGGGAGCAGAACGCCTATGACCGTTTTTCAAATTTTGATGATCTTAAAAAGTTATTTTCTGGCCCAATCTTTTATGACTGTCCTCAGTTTTTATTACATTTGTAAAGAATAAACTGGATGAAGCTTTTCAACGCGTAGACTTTTTGCAATTAGTTGCTTCTTTTTGGGTATCTATTGTCAGTCGTCTGAAAAGTTACGTGATAAGGGCTCAGTGTCAAGACTGTTTTTGATGGATTCACAGTGCCAAGTAGTGCCAAATAGTGAAGTTTTGCCTGCCCCTTATAGTGATTATAATGACAGCAATAAAGCAATAAGACGCGCATGCATTTGCCCACTAAATTCGTCATGATCGGAAGACCTTGCGACCTCTCAGTGGTACATTTTTGAGTGCAGAAGAAGAAGCGACTAAAATATTAAAGCGCGCCTGGTCAAATGCCATAAATTCTGTACTCCCCTATCCTCAAAAGTGTGTTAGATCCCCATCATCAAAATTTTTAGTTTTTTTTTGTATAATGGGCACGCGAAAGGAGGTAAGGACTGTTCTTATAATTAAGTCTGAATTGCATAGCAAAGGTAACAGAAATGGATAAGACAGGAGATACTCCATGAAAAGTCCTGGCACTTTCTTTCCAAAGAGCAACTTCAAATATAAAGGCTATCTAGATGAACCTCTGTTTGTTTATAAAACACATTATTAGTACCTAAGCAGACTAAATTGAAAATTGAAATGCTTAAAATTCAGCCAATAGTGTGACATTGCCCCAGGCGGGAATGCGGCCGAACGCGTGACATAATTCCAATCGTATGGGATGGGTATACAAAAATTTGCATTGAATTGAGATCATACTTGTCACACATACGTACAGTATGCTTATACAGGCCTGGATAATTAAACAATTACAATGCGATCTACTTAAATATAAGCGCCTCCCCCCCGCTGTTCATCAGTTTTAATTAATCATTTTCCGTGCAACACTAACGAGTCCTTTCCCCCCCCCCCAAAAACTTCAGTTGGGCGATGCAAAAAATCATAATATCAGGCATATGTTCAAATATTTATGGCTTACATGCAATAACCACAATATATATATAAATTTTTTGTATACTTCCTAAGCTGCAATTAAAATTAATTCTTCCGAAAACTGATTAATTAAATCATTCCTGGCTGCAACAATATATGCAGCCGGTATGCCAACTAGTGGAATGCATTCATAGTGTAATTAAATGCATGTTGGCTGGCCACCACAATCCTTCTGGCTAGCGCCTATATGTGTATGTAATAATTAGATATAATAAAACTATTACACTACCTGTATAGTCCGGTGTTACATGATGTCGTTGCAAATCATTCATTGAACATCCGCTGGCTGCACTCGTGTACATGTTCACATTGAACGGCTCATGGTAGAGGCTGTTCTTATCGATCGATTCGTTGTCATCCATTGCAACCTGAAATAGATGGCAATTCTGATTCAACTGGGATTAGTATGGGATTGGGAAATTAATTTTAAAAATTCATAATTTTATCCTGCACCGAAGTAGGGGTTTTACATTTTATATATTTTTAAATGAAGCAATAGTATAATGTAAAGAGTTTTCCAATGAGAGGTGTTATTGTGAATGACCCGCTATTTTGGTAGCTGTCACTTTTGAAGCTTTTATTCTTTGACTTTTGACAAGTAGAAACTACGCCATTACTAAAAATGGAGCGATACACGCTTCAACAATGCATTGAAATTATTAAAATTCACTACGAAAATGGTAAAAATCTTGCAGTCACAGTTCGCAAAACTGAAGCAATTTTTGGTCGTCGTGAAGCACCTTGTCGGACCGCAATACAGAAATTGGTGGAAAAATTCGAGCTGTTGGGACAAGTTAGTGATGTGAAGAATAAAACCTGTGCACTGTGAATATTACTGCTGTAGCCCAAAGTGTTAAAGAAAATCCAGGTTTGTCCATTTCTCATCGCTCTTTGGAACTGGGCATTCCACAAACGTCATTACACGGTTTTTTTCATAATGACTTGGATCTTAAGGGCTATAAAGTTCAGTTAACACAAGAACTCAAGCCGGCCGATCATCAGCAACGAAACCATTGATCTTTTACGGGAAAAGTTTCCGGACCGTGTTATCTCTCGAAGAGGTGATCACAATTAGCCACCGAGATCTTGTGATTTAACACCTTGCGACTTCTTCCTTTGGGGCCATGTGAAATATAAGGTCTACGCCAACAGCCCAGCGTCGATTCAAGACCTCAAAGATAAAATTCGTGAGACTATGGAGGACATAGGGCAGCCACTTTGCGATTTGGTTATGGAAAATTTCATGAAAAGGATATGGTCCTGTATGCGTGCTCGTGGTGGCCATTTGGCTGATGTTGTTTTTCATTATTAACGGCATACCTTCCTCTTTATTATGAAATATAATCTTAAAAAATGACATTTTTCTTTGAATATCCAAATAACACCTCTTATTGGAAAACCCTTTATATAGTAACTGCGGTGCTGCAGATTTCCCTATTAGTGAGTTGAAAAAATTAAATAGAACTTGGTAAGGTAAGGAAGACCCAATTAAACCATTGTCGAGGATTGCCGGCCTAAAGTTGGGTTACTTATTTGGAGCCTTGGTGCTGCATGCCAAACATTCTTCAATAAACTGGGAGTAGTAAAGATCAGACAATCTTTGAGAAAGCCTAAAGGGCGACTGAAAGAGATTTAACCCATTAAAATAGTTGGATTAACATGAGGGTGAAGGTGATCGATACACTTTTCACTTCCGGGTGGGGATCTATTTTTTTGGGAAGAAAAAGGATAACCGAAAGAAACTTCCACCCGCCTATAGCCCCTGAAGTGGTCACCATGTTTAGCCATTGATAGATTAGATACATAGGGTATTGGACAGGTTTGAAATTCAATAACAATAGAAACTTTCTCGATTATTGCAAGATTGTCATGTAAGACAGACTGCCAATTTCAACAGAACCCATGGCGTAAGTTCGGAGGGACAGTTCAAATGGGACTCCACAAAATAAATCAACTCTACTGGGACCTCAACGGGCTGTGACAGTGCTTTCTCACGTCATTGTATTTTTTATGTCCTCCAACATCGAATTCGATGCAATCCTGCCCGTCATTTGATAAGGCTTACGGTTTATGGCTTCCTACAGCGGTAAATATCTGAGATGCATGATACCTTGACTTGGATGCTAAAAGTTTTATGATGACCTTGGATGGGAATGTGTCGTTTAACATAAACAAATAGGCTTGACTTCAACGTGCTGAAGTACCTTTTGCAAAATCTGCTGGATCCCCTTTTTTGAATACCTAAAAACCTCACAGAATAGCCTTCTGCGTATAGGAAGCAGAATAAGTAACTGATGTGTAGAAGAGAAGCAGCAATAGTAGGCATAGCATAACAGGGTTAGGGCAGAACAACATCAGGACAATAACAGAGTACAATTCCTAAGAACATCGCCAACAAGTTTCGTCAAATAACAACTAAGCTTACAGTCTTTTATGTCAAAGTGTGGTGTAGTAATAAGAAATTATTAGCAATTTACTATCAGCATGAGATCTGTGGAAGAGCAGAATATAAGCAGTTTTACAGCAGTAGCCAAGTAGCATAGCAGCGAATTAACAGAGTAGTAGTTACTCAGAAGCTAAGTGCTAACAGAGCATTAGCAGAGCCATAACAGAACAGTATATCAAATGAGAAAGATGAGTCGTAGCACTGTTTAGGTTTAGTTGCGGAAGAGTAGCTAAAGAGGTATAGCAGGGTAGTACAGAAATAATTGTAAAATAGTAAAAGAGAACTACTTAGCCAGAATGGAAGCAGGGCAGTAACAGAGCGATGGCAGAGGAGCAGCAGCCAATCAGCATAAGAGCCGCATGCGAAGGTTTGAGCAAAGCAGTTAGGTAACTGCTACTGCTTTGCTGCACTTATTCACTTCAAATGCGGCTGCGGCTCTGCTACTCTGCTATCGCTCTGTTGCTGCTACGGTTCCATTGTAATAATCTGATCTTTTACTGTTTTTCAACTATTTCGGTACTGCCCTGCTATACCTCTTCTTCTTTTTCAGTTTAGAGCTGGAGACTTATAGCGGAGCCCTACAGCGATAGATTAGTTGAACAGCATTAACAGCAGAAGCGATGCTCATCCAACTGAAACTGAAGCTTTGTTGGTGTTGTGCTCAGTTAGTGTGCACAGTCATTTTTTAGTGTGCTCGACAACTGACCGAGAAGTCTCAGGGTTGTTCCCCAGAAAACAAATTGCATTTTGACGTTGTTTCCAATGGAAAAGTCCTGAAAACTTCCGAAAGTGTAACTGCAACATAAAAGGGCTTTTCAATTCAGCCGTTTAGACTGGTCAAACAATTTTAGGTCCCTTCCGTTCGATTCAAAAATAAAAACTCTGACAAAACGCTTGGTTGAGGGATATGGTACCTTTACGGACCTCTTTGTTTTTAGGCCAGTCATGTCGTTAGAATGCAATATCTGTTATAAGTGCACGGGCAAAACGGTTGCTATTCTTATAAAGTAATAGCATTCACAGTGCAGATATGCAATTTAAATAGTGCAGTTCTCGGTACAGGTTGATAGATAAAAGCAGACTGTCTGCTCCAAGCATCTCCTGTCATACTTGCATTGGATAAAAACTTTTACTTCCACCCACCAAATGGCCGTCACGCGAAACTAGCTTCATTCCGCGAAATATTAATAACCTACAGATGGCTCTGTCAGTCACCCAGCACAGCCCATTATCTTTATCGCACAGCTCCCTTCAATTTAGTTACAGAGAGAGAAAGAGAGAAAAAAAAGGTACAAACTCACCTTCATGTTGCTATTCAGCCGCTTGTCCGTTCCCAGCGAGTCCGGATTGAAGGTGTGCTGGAATGCATCCAGGACATTACTACCTCTCGTACGCTTGTTCTTGGCAATTATCAACAGTATAACAGCCACCAGCAGGAGTATGATTGTAGTCAGCACGGCTATTATCACTCCGACAAAATTTGGTTCCGGTTCCTGGTCGATAGGTTTCGGCGAAATGACTACAGAAAAAAAAGGATACACATAAATACGTACACGAGCATAGAAAGGGGGCACAAAAAAAAAGCGGTAAACCCAAGGAAACGATGATGGAATACCGCAAAAATGTATAAAGTGACTGAAACTACACAAGGATGAGATTTGGTGGGGTTGGGTTCACAGGAGTAGACAAAAAACCGCTCTAAATGGAATTTTTCCCTTTTAGGACATCTTTTTTTTTGTTTGGTCCTGTCTTTTTGTATTTTTCGGTGTGTGTGCATCATTATGAAGCTCAACAAAAGAGGATAATGATGGGAGCGGAGTGGGAAGATAGCGGATATGTTCAGGGTGATGGCAGCGTATAGCACCGCTGGTGATAGCGTGTGCAACAATAGAAGTAGGCGAGTGCCGGGCTTCGGTATGGGTATGGGAATGGGATGTCGAAGGTAAGGTAGCAGGACTTAAAAATTCTTACTTTGTGGTGTGTGGCTGCGTTCTCCTTTGCTGGGGTTCGTTTGAACTTCATCCCTCTGCAGTGGGTACTCTGGTGTATCTTGGGGCGACGTACTTCCGCTTATTTCTTCGTCCGTGAAATTTCCCACTACTGGCACTATTATATTTACGTTGAAAAGAATTCGTTTTCGGTAGATGAATATAGGTGGAGCGAGGTACATGAAAAGAAAGAACGGTTTTTCGGTTAAGAAAAGGCAACAAGACGACGAACATAAGAGGAGGAGCGCACCACAAGAAATATGAGTAGTTTGTGAAGATGGCAGCGGCGGCGGCGACTACGACAACGATGATGGAAAATAATAAAGAAAAAGAAGAAGAAAAAAATTGTAAAACGAATTCCCGTCATGGCAGCGCGCACCACAACCAGGGACCAGCTGGGGTGGGGAGGAGCGCACACTGAAGCACTCGCACTCTGGCTTGGTCGTAGTAACATTATGAAAAATTATGAACAGCTATTGTGTGAAGGAACTTTTCAGTTTGGCAATATTAAATTTTAAGATATTTTCAAATCAAGCGAAGCATTATGAAGTTTCCAAGACTGCGACTGGGCCGGTGGGGTTTTCAAAATAACTTTAGCGCGGAAGCTGGGGCCGAAGTTGGGCCAGCTGCGGTCTGTCTGTGAACGGGTTACTCCGGGCAGGCGTGGAACTGATTTATGTCAGGACAAACTCCCATTATAAGGTGTGTTAGACAGTAGACACATCATTTTTTCACTTAGCTAGGGAAGAGCGAAAGTTTTCCTTTTTTTTATTTTTTTGTTTTAAGAGATGTTTCTATCAGTGAAGAACAAAGGACAGAGGAGCGGCATTTAAACGGGCGACAGTAGGGCGGCAGTTTGTGTAATATATGGGAGCTATTAAAGGCAGATTATAGTTCAGTTTGAAGAGCAACATAGAGTTGCCGGAAAATGGGTACTGACAGGCGAAAATGGCTGCTGGTTGAATAGTGTTGTGTAGAAAAACGACTAAATTAGACTTTTAAGCAGCTGCAGCTTGAGAAGTCAATAATTTGGTCCTACGGCCCATTTAACTCGGAAACAATCTGACCGTCGTAACTGCTATTACACATGATGACCGAAATGCAATTGTACAAGACTATAGTTTCCAGAAAGCTTAAAAGCTTAAGCGCAGAGCTAAAAAAATGCACAGATGGTATAGGATGTGTTAAATATACCCTACGATGAGTTTGTGAACAGAGCTTGAGCGACGTTTTAGGGCCACAACTGTCACAAGACCCTTTTTGACAAAATTGAAGAGAATGGAAATGACACTCAAGACCAACCTGCGGAGTTGAAAAAGTTGATCACGTTCGTGAATTTACTTAGAGGTAATCAAAGAACGGTCTGGTTTTTGGGGGCTAGAATCGGACAAACGTTCAGGATGGCAGGATGGCACACTGGCAGCTAAGACAGTGGGTGCTGCTTCCAAGCTTCACTGCGTCAGTTTCTAACGATTCAAATGTTGGCTAAGAGGTTTTTTATTCTAACTCTATCGTCAGTTGGGTACATCTTCCTTGAAATGTCGCAATTCGTCAGATTCTTCTACCTAGTTAGTGCAGACAAATTTCTCTTTTCACGTATCGTAGTGGAGGGTAGACTTAGACTTCCATCAGAGGTTGGCCTTCCTAGCCAATTGATAGGCCCTTTGGTTCACCTTAATGTTCTATGGCCCGGAACCCAGAGAAAAGTAACCTCTAAGCGATGATAGCCCGGGACAGTGTTTTCGTGCACCCTTCAGCAGATTGGACGTATAAATGTGGTTGAATCGAGAGCCTTAATCGCGACCTGCCTGCCGACGAAGATAGCTATTTTCTGTCGGAGTCACAGTCTACCCAGTCTATTTCAGCTTAAATAACGTTTGGGTGCTTTGGGAAGGACCCGTGGTTCCGATTCCTTGTTCTTTGGACTCTGCCGAAGTTAACAATGTTGTTGACCTACATTGTCAAGGATCCATAGGCTAGAATGTGACCACAACTGAGTACATCAAATAACCAAGCGTAGAAAAACTTTGCGGTCTTAAAAAATGCATGAAGGAGATTGTTGGTTAGAGAAAAACACATTTTACAAGTCAGTCGATATAGTTTCCAGGGAGGAAAGAGCACAAGAGGACTTTTAGAAGAGTTATCAAATCAGTGTTATTAAGAACCATCACATGCTGGTGATGTTTTGTGGACATCAGCTAAGCCTAAGTCACGGAAAACTGATGCAAGCTTTTCATAAAATCATTGATATGAGGAATGCTTGAGAAGTGTATGAAGAACTACCTTATACACACATCGAAGCTGAAGGTCTTAAGTTCATGTTACTTTTAGAGAACCTTTACTTTACGTGCTTTGCAGGGTTCAAAGATTGGCCCAATTTTGTTCCTTCAGTAATACCAACGAAATTCTACGAGTCTTTTAGCAAAGTACCGCCTTCACCGCCGCAAATTTCATGGGAGTTCGACGAAGTCTCACCATGGTTCCATGTATATACGCGCTTTGTGGCGACCCGATTTCCGTGACAGATATTTTTTTTTCGGAAAATAACGATTGTAACAAAAGAACCAACTGTGCAATTGTAGGGCCCATAAAATATCTGTACCTATGGCAAGAACATACGAGCAGCTTAAGGCCATACATTAGGACGGAGTATCCTGTTTGGTATCGTACCTAAAATTAAATTAAACAATAGAGATACAAAAGCGGGAATACCACTCCTAAGATAAATCTCGATAAAGCTTTGGACATCAAAAACCATGTAGTTATAGGCTAACTAGTCTCAAACGTCGAGGTCAGACAATGGCAACAATTTAACTTCAAAGTTCTAGGCGATAACGCCATTCAAGAAGTCAACAATTCTAGAAGATTATAGTGACCGCAGTTGCCAGCAATCTATAGACAATCAATTCCAAGGACTTTCACATTGACTGCCAAGGCAATTTTGGGTAAATTTCATCGGGTTTCAACACAAAATATTTCGTTATTTACAGTTTTGGACAAATGAAAAAATAAATGGATGCAATACTATTTATTGGCTTGGACGAATTTAGTCCTGGGTATCACTAGGGACCATGGCTATCATAATTGATAGAAAGAATTACCTATTCGATAAATCTCTCGCGTCATGGAGAGGTCGGATTATTTTCAGACAATATATTCCTAATAAAACCCACCGACCAGTACAGATTCAAAGGCCAAAAGAACGAGGAGCTTCGATACACGATACTTGCTTATAACACCGGAAAATCGGGGATGGATTTATCCGACCCAATGGGTTTATATGCCTCTATCCTTAGAAAAGGTATCAGGTGGTATCGGAAACTTGGCATAGAGCTGTTAGTAGGAGTTGAAGTGGGTGTTATACAAACATGCTACAGAAGCCAAAACTAACATCCGCAAATTTAGGAAAATGGTGGTTGCTGAAATACTGGATATACCTACAGTCCCGATTCGCATATCAGAACCACGTACAAAAACACACCACCTCTTGAATCGCACATCTGCTGATGGCAAAAAACTTCAAAGGGAATGCAACATCTGTTTTACTAGGATATCCAATGACAGGGGATGTAAAGCAGCCCGAAATGGAGCTAAGCAAATATTCACCTACTGCGATAGTTGCCTCGATCAGCTTCAAATGTATCAGACTTGTTTTAATTCAAAACACTAAACATGTGTCCAAAAGTGTGAAAGACAGTTAAAGTTACATCATCTGATTCCTAATGTTTTCCTTCTTATGAATTATATTTTTAGTTGGAGCCAAGCTCTTTAAATGTAATGAACTATCACTAGCTATCACATAATGATAGCAGTCAATGTTACAATGTTAAAAAGAGAAAACTAAGCCACCTTATGCCTTTATTGTTGAACAATAGCTACCACAAAATTTGAAAGACATTGGACCTTACTAATAATCATTTTTAACCTCGACACTAAATATTCCAAGAAGATAACCCCACGTCCAGTCAATGAAGATCCAGTTCCACCACCCAGTATAGAAGAAGTTGGCTTAGCAATAAAAAAGCTAAAGAACAACAAGGCCGCCGGCTCTGATGGTTTACCAGCGGAGCTCTTCAAATACGGTGGTGATGTTTTGGTAGGGCGCATGCACCAAATCATCAACCAAGTATGGGTGGAAGAAAGTATGCCCGATGACTGGACTATCAGCTCCATATGCCCCATCTACAAAAAAGGCGATCCTATGTCTTGCAAGAACTATCGAGGCATATCCCTGCTTAATGTCGCATACAAGATCCTATCCAACGTACTGTGTGAACGTCTCAAACCGTTCTGCAACACACTAATCGGCACGTACCAGTGTGGCTTCCGGACCGGCAGATCGACTATAGACCAAATTTTCACACTGAGGCAAATCCTGGAAAAGACCAATGAATTTCAAGTCGAGACTCACCACCTATTCATCGACTTCAAAGCCGCATATGATAGCATTCATCGTCGCTTTATGTGGCGATGGCCGAATTCGGGATCCCGGCAAAACTGATCCAGCTTTGTAGCGTGACGCTGGAGAACACACGCTGCAACGTGCAATTTGGAAGTAGTTCCTCCGAGCTATTCGAAACATGCACCGGATTTCGGCAAGGAGACGCATTATCATGTGACTTCTTCAATCTCGTGCTAGAGCAGATAGTGCGCAGGGCAGGTGTCAACACGAAAGGCACTATCTTCAACAAATCCGTCCAGCTACTGGGGTATGCAGACGATATTGACATCATCGGTCGCTCCCAGCGTGCCGTGATAGAGGCTTTTACGGCGATTGAAGAACAGGCGAAATTCGTTGGTCTTGTAGTAAATGAGGACAAGACTAAGTACATGCTATCAACAAACAAACAAGCATCTGTCCACCGCCTAGGACAGAACGTCACTATTGATAGCAACAATGTCGAGGTAGTTAAGGAGTTTATCTACCTCGGAGTAAACATGAACTCCACAAATGACATCCTAGTGGAGATCCGGCGAAGAATAACTCTAGGAAACCGCTGCTACTTCGGTTTGGCAAAGCAATTGGGTTCAAAATGCTTTACAGAACCCTTATCCTGCCAGTTCTGCTTTATGGCGCCGAGTGCTGGACGATAAGCAGGAAGGGAGAGCTGATACTGGGCTCCTTCGAAAGAAAAATTCTTCGGCGGATTTTTGGTCCTGTGTGTGAGGAGGGCGAATGGAGGAGAAGATATAACCGCGAACTCTATGAGCTGCACCAAGATGTGGATGTAGTCCAAAAGGCCAAAATACGTCGACTTCATTGGCTCGGCCACATCGAGCGAATGGACAATAATGCTCCAGCTAAGAGGATCTTCGAATCCCAGCCGCCAGGTTCGAGACGACAAGGAAGACCGAACCTCCGTTTCAAAGACCAAGCCATCGCGGATGCCAGAGCGCTTGGTCTGGATAACTGGAAGCAGCGTGCCCGGGATCGCAGAGGATGGAAGGCTACAGTGTCTCAGGCAGAAACTCTTCATGGTTCGGGAGCCCGTTAAGTAAGTAAGTACTAAATATTTCGAACAATTTTGTCTGTATACTAAAAACGGTATTTAGTATGGCGGATTGTGAACTATTCAGTAACACTAGCTCAAAACCTTTTTTCTTAAATTGATTAAGAGCATGTAAGGTACCAGTCTTTTTGTCGTACAGTTTACGGCGTTATTTCAACAACAATTTTTACGAAACATGGACCAAATGAAAGACTGATTTCCGACGGTTATATTCAAAGATGAAGTTATTGAATTTTTCTGAACTAATTTCAGATCATTCAGATAAACTGCAGTCGCATCTATTCACAGGCAACGACGATTCGAATGGAAGAGATGTTTTGTCCATTGTGGACTTTTGGCCTGTGGACTTATGACCCTGCGCCGTTTTACCCGACTTGTACAAAATTGTACCACGAACTTAGAGTCGGCATTCTGTAAGGTGAAACGTTCAAACGTTTTCGTGTGCAGGAAGAAATTTGCTTGTGTAACATAGGGCAGATCAAGCGTTTGATCTGACCCCAGACCTTATAAATTTTCAATATCAGTAAAACTATATATTCCCTTGCAGAGACAATGTTCGTGCAATCAAACAATATTCATCAAACAATATTGCGCCCACTGACCGTAAACATATAACAGCCCTGTTGCTCTGCCAACCTGCCGACCAGAAAAAGGGTTCCACTTACTACATCGATTCCCGCTGCCGCAATACCACTGCTAAAGTGCTGACTGCCTGCCAGCCCTAAATGTACTACAAACTATCAAATAAACTGTACAGCACATAAAATAAATTACTCGAGGGTAGGTGATAATGGTTGGCGACATGATCCGATGACTTTACACGCGCAGACATATCGCAGCGGTTCACAAGAAAGGATTATTTTAAGCCAAAAACATTCACGCATAATTGAAGACTGAGCATAAGCGTATACCCTTTCTATATTATACAGACGGGATTTTGGGAGTGAAAAAAAACCCAACAAGGGTTGTGCGCGCTAAGTGTCCCACAGTTCCGGAAGCGTTTCGCCAAAAACGTAAAATATGTTGCATCATTTCAATGCCGCAGATAGATAGATGAACAGATAGATACGGCAACGACTCACACATATAGGGGAGAGGAATGGCAAGCAAGTACTTCTACTTTGTACCCATTGGTAGAATTGAATGGAGCGTAAAATGCTTAAGTGTCATAGTGCGGATTTTGTCCCATCACCATCGCACCAAGCCATCAGAGTCGTCGTCGTCGTCGTCGTCGTTGTTGCTGTCGCTGTGCTCATCATCATCATCATTTTCGATTTTGATGCTGCGACTGTGAGTGGTGGGTATATGAATAGCGTGTGTCCTTGGAGGGTGTACACTGTACATCTCCCATGATGTGCGCTCAGTGATGCGCGAATGCACTTTCGTTATATAAATCATGAGGTTTTCAGAATGCAGCTGTTTCTACCTATTTATCCCGTGTGTTGTGTCCTTTGGACGGTTCGTCGTTGGATTTATACTGCAGACGTGATTTCCCGATGTCGTCGTCTTACACGACACTATACAGCTTCCTATACATACGGCAGAGCTTAAGAAAAATTATTCCACTTTTGCACAAGATGTATTCATGTGTGTCCTGCATAGAAACGAACGAACATACACCGTACTCGAGGAAAAACTTGAAGGATTTTCCTTTTGAATTCATTGTTGAAAGTTTCACTTGCAAGTTGGCAATGAAAAATGGAAAATCATATGAAAGGATATTCGGCAGAAATGTTGTTCGCAGCAGCTCAAGTGTGAATGGGGTAAGAACACTGCATCAGTTGCATGCGGGAAATGTGATCTTTTTTTGTTTAAAAACAAAAAAACCAACAAAAGCACAGCCTCGGGGAAGTCAGAGCAGTCGGCAGCACAGAGCCACACAATAGCCGAGGGAATAGAGTCGAAATTAGGCAAACATCTCAAACACAAACTTCGCACATGTGATATGGCAGCCAAGTGCACCAATCAGCTTTGTAAGGATACGAGTGACTGCTGACGGCTGCTGTGGCAAGTTCTGAAATGTGTTGATTTTGCCAGCTTAAAGGCCAACTCATAAATGGCTTAAGAGAGGGCAGGAGCACAAAGGCGATTGTAGTGTAGGAGAGGCTTTTCCTCTTATCGTGCAAGGCGAGTATATACGTCCGGTTGAGTTAAATGGCATCGAGCACACGCGAGTCGGTGGGGGATAGAACACACACTTCAGACGTTGTCGCTCTTTACCTATATAGTCCAACAGAGATGTCAGTAAAAATTTAGTTAGGTAATCGATAACTCACCTGATACGAAGGATATTTCGCTCAACATTATCCATCGGAGTGCAAAATACAAGTGCACTTGTAGATAGCGCCCGATTCGGTGGTGTAATTTGATTGTCACGTCTCTGGCATGGTCCAGCACAGTGTCTGGCATATAAGAAAATTGAACTGGCTCGCCGGTAAAGTGACGGCCACCAATGCTGAAGAACACTTTAGCATGAACGAACACCTGGAAAAGAAGAAGGAAATTAAGTTTTGAGATTTAACAGGGGTTAATCTTATATTTTTAAGATCATGCTGCTGGAAATTACAAAAATTCTGAATTGAGAAGAAGGGGTCTCCTACACCTCGACTCTTTTGGCTGCTTCTCTTCTAGGGCCTAGCTTGAGAGATAAAAATATTCGAGACAATACATTTGCTTGTGCATCAGGTGCCAGTTTTATTTCAAATAGTTCTAAGATCCAAACAAACCTCGGATATGAATGGCCTTACATCAATAGCGTGGACTGTTCGAGCCGAATAAGCAGAAGCCTTAGATGACAATTAGCATCACGGGTATATCCGTCAGTAGGTATAAACCTTATGCGCCGACCGGCAAACACAAACGATGCCAAAGAAGACCGTATTTACGAGTTCTTTGAAAAAATGTCCGAGCTATGCCATAACTACGACGTTGGAAACGCCTTTCCTGATTTTGTTGCCAAAGGCAGGACATTTTTGAGGGGATTTTTGCTTAAGCTCAGCATACACGGAGATTTACCAACCAGTAAAAAGAACGTGCCAAGACAACAAGATCTGTAGGCATGATGGAGAAAATCTGGCAAAGTTACCCTAGATGCTGAGATATTGACACAATTCGACTGCGAGCTGTATGAGGGCTGCGGAGATCAAGATCGCTCTGTCAGACAGAATTGAATCTGCTGTGGACAAGCTGTATGGAATTAAGCAATGAAAGGGGCACGTCGGCCCAAGTGACAGATATTTTGTATCATCTAGCATGAGCCATGCTAGACTGAGAAGGTGCAAGATTTTAAATAAAGTGAACGCTATTGAAACGAAAGGAACGGGACTGAAACGCGTGCAGACAAAGGTTGTTTTTAGATCGGAGCTTAACTAAGTCGTTAAAGCCATCTTAGACGGAACTAGACCAAAGTCACCAAAGCTTATGCAGCACAAAAGATAGTCTCTAAGATATTCGAGGCGATTGCTCATAAACAAGACAATAGTTTTACCACTGGCAATGAAGACCAAATCAT
Source organism: Cheilosia impressa (assembly GCA_948293265.1). Taxonomy (NCBI): domain Eukaryota; kingdom Metazoa; phylum Arthropoda; class Insecta; order Diptera; family Syrphidae; genus Cheilosia; species Cheilosia impressa. The sequence continues at coordinate 42,097,439 of OX411883.1, forward strand.
ATAAAGGGTTTTTCAACAGGGACGCTACAAAAGGAGAGCGACAGGGAATGCAAACGACGCCGAATTTCTTGCCGCTCTTTTGACATTTCTCTTCAGTAAGGTTTGCCATTTCATGATGGAAAGATACGAGCCAACAACGAGTCGAAATAATTAAAATTTACTACCGAAATTCGGAGTCAGTGGCCTCAACGTCAAGAGCGCTACGTCCAATTTATCATCTTCAGAAATGAGGCTCATTTGGCCCCAATTGGATGATATGGACTTGGAGGACATGTGGTTCCAACAGGACGGCGCCACAAGCCTCACAGCGAATGTCACAATCAATTTATTGGAAACCAAGTTTGGAGAATGTGTTATCTCACGAAATGGTCCAGTCGCTTGGCCGCCTCGGTCGTGGGATTTGACGCCGTTAGACTATTTCCTGTGGGGCTACGTCAAGTCTATGGTCTATGCCAACAAGCCAGCGACGATTGATGAACTTCGTACAAATATCGAACGTGAAATTGCAGCAGTATCGGCCGATTTATGCTTGAAAACCGTCGAAAATTGGGTTCAGCGTCTGGACTTCTGCAAGCGTGACCGTGGTGGCCATGCAAAACAAATCGAGTTCCATACATAATGGCATCGAACGTACTTTCACAGGAATAAAGAATTTCATTGATATCCAAAACCGTTTTTATTTTATTTAAAACAACTTTTGTAGCGCTCTTATTGAAAAACTCTTTAGAAAGGAAATTGAGACAGCAGGATATGGAGTAGCTCTCGTGGTCCAAATTAAACTTCTTTCGCAAGATCGCAGAAATGACGTCTCGTTGACAGAGCAACAGTCAGCAACGACATCAAATGACAAATCTCTACTAAAAAATGTATCAATTACAAACGAATGGACTTAGGTTAGATCACTTTGAAACGAATGGACTTGGATCAGTTCACTTTAACAGAGGAAGATGGACGTAGAGGGTAGCACAGTCAAAATCGATGGAAAGCATAAATGACTCAATTTCGATTTGAAATAAATGCGTTAAGAAATCAATGGATGTTTTTAAAACCCTTATTCGAATACGTATGCTGTACAAAAGCCGAGGAAGATGTAATGTTCCACCGCTCGATATATAAAGAAGGACGCGAGATGCACAAGTAGCAATATTTTGTGGAATTGACTTAAGAAAACAAGCCAGCTTAATACGCAATACTATGGCAAACATCATGATGTGATAGGATAGCTATTCGCATGATAGAACGAGGGAGTTGTTCGAATAAGAAGTTCGAATAACCAGAACAGCGATTACATCCTTTTCAGGCCGAAAATGCGCACGAAATGCTCAGTTGTTGTGGGTCATTATCAAAGCGAAACGATTTTAAGTACCGCGATCTATTAAGGTAGGTATCACTCTTCCCATTCAACCGCTGAAGAGACGAAGGTTAATCCCACATATGCAACAATAACAGCAACAGAGTTTGGTTGGCCTCAGTGACAAAGTGGTCTCCCAAACTGGGAGGTAGTTTACACATTTTAAAGTTTAACCTGTGAACATCACAGGCCAACTCAACCAGTTAAGTGTAACAGTTGGATCCCTTTTAACCAAATAGTACAAGAAGACCCTGGCCCACCTTTGTCGCGAGTCCAATTTACAGCGATTTTCCACAAAACTTCCCCGTCACAAAATTGGTTTCAGAATTTTTCAAGTCTACACTATACCAACTACAAACGCACCGAAGAAAAATTACGCCGTACTAATGATTATTTTTAACCTTCACACTAAATATTTTGCAGGTCACAATGGGTAACCTTATTAACCTGGACACTTAGTATGATTTATTAGTATCGCGGATTAAATACATTTTTCAGTACTCACCTGAACATCCTTTGAGAACATGTTGTTGGTGTGCAAAACGATTGCACTAAAATTTCGAACAGAATCAAATTCGAAAACAATTTCGACAGGTTTGCCCATCAGACCGGGGGTGTCGTTTCTCCAGCCAACCCATTCGTATCCTAAAATAAATTTAAGGTAAAGGAAATTAATTTAAAAAAGATAAAAAAAAAATCCGTCAACGACGGATATAAGAAACCTCTAAAATCCGAAGAAGCTGTTTCATATATCTAAATTGTTCTTTTATGCGAACACGTACACAGTCAGATGTTGCCAAATGCGTTTCTTATATGCGAAGTGTTCTTAATGAGTGTTTCTTATATCCGTCGTGGACATTCGAGTATGTTTCGAAGTAGTTTACAAAAAAGAGACTACAAAATGCAATGTCCTCAAGAACTCTTTTTAGATTATTATTATTATTATTTGTTAACCAATAAACATAAATGTACATAAATGTAAATACAAACGATTAATTAAATGCAGATTCTGTCTGGAGGATGTCGAATCCTCTGAGCATACGAGTATCTTCTGTGACTGCCCGGCTTTTAATTGGTTAAGAAAACGTTTCTTTAATAGAGAGTCTCGTACACCAGCAGATCTATTGAACTCTGCTACTAAGGACTTATCAGCCTTCATTAGGTCGCATATCTCTTAGATTAACCTTTCCCATTGACACATTAGATCTTTCAGGTCGCAGTGTCAGCCGACGGGGCATGGGATTTAAATTTAATAAAAAAAGAAAATAATATAGTTAAACACTCATGTCGACGTTTAGTTGGCTGCTAGCTTTAGTTAAAATGTACAGCGGTACTAAAACGGTACCAAAAAACAATAAGACCTCCACATTTCCAATTGCGACAAATTTTTTTAAAAAGTGGAAGTGACTTGACAGTGGCAGCTTATTTTGGAACCTTTCTGATGTTTTGGGTGGAAATTTCAAAAAAAAATGTATACCTATCTTTGAACCTTTTTATACCCTCCACAGGAAGGTATATTCACTTTGCCAATTAATTTGTAACGCCAAGAAGGAGTCACCGGAGACCTCATAAAGTATATATATTCTGAATCAGGATCACATTCTGAATCGAGTTAGCCATGTACGTCTGTCTGTCTGTCTGTCTGTTGAACGCACGATGACGCCCAAAGTAATCGACGTAGGTGAATAAAATTTGGTGAAAGGACTTATTTTTATCGGCGTCAGGTTGGTATTGAAAATGGGCTATGTCGGTCAAGTAGTTCTGGTATTTTGCATGACTTGTATGCAGTGGAGGGTATCAAAGTATCGGCCAGGCCGATGATAACACTTTTACTTGTTTCTTATTTAATTTGCTTTCTAATATAGATGTCCAAAAAACACACCTATTGTCACTAATTTAAAACAATTGCTTTATAACACGGAACACCGAAATTTACTCAAAAAGTTTACGAAGTTTACGGCGCCAGATCGAATGAAAAGATACCTCGAATTTTATAATTGGGTAGTTGGTATCGCTGGTATGTATCTTTGGATAGCTTTTATGCTTTGAAAAAAAATAGAAAAAAAATGTTGAAGACTGAAAGGGCATTGATATGAGGTGAGAGAATGCTGAGTGGAAATAATGTCGATGTAGGGAAAATACACGATGCACGGGCGCAAGCAGTCAAATTCGGTCTCTTTGGGGTTAAAAATTATTTAAAAGCTTAGTCAAACAGTGAGATTATTTTTCGCAGCACTAAGATTATTTCGAACTTTGTCGTCTACGAGTATGGTATAGGAAGTAGGAAACCCCAACAGTGGAAATTTAAACTATTTCTTGGGGAATTCACCGATGGAAGTCAATCTTTCATTTGGTGGATATTCCATAAAAATCGGTTTTCAAATATGACCGCAAGCGGTAGGAAAAAAGCGTGTAGCCTATACACACTTTTAAGTAGCTCAATCGATCTAGAAAATGAATTGCGGGAGTAAGAACTAAAAGTTACTCTTGGTTATAAAATTAAGAGCCGAAAATAAAGTCCTGTACCCAATTTTTGTTAAGATCTACATAGTTTTCAAATTTTATCTGCCTAGGTCCATAAGTTTTTGATTTATTCAGCGGATTGTTTACAGAGGATAAAACGGCTTTTAATGTAGAGTAATACTTGTCGAGTTGCCTGCGACATTTTCAGGACAAAAAATCTGTTGTATACACTGGTCTGACAAGATTCTCAAAAGCAAACGTCTGAACAAGGTAAAAGCTGCCATATACTCGTAAGAAGGGTCACTGTGAATTTAAAAATAATGCGCCGTACTAATAACAAATTTTAGTCTCGACTTTAAATTTACGGAAGCTCAAAATTAAAATTTTTATATTAAAGGCCCAATGAATAAGTGGCTGGCACAACTTGACAGAAGACAGTACCGCCTTCACATCTTCTTTCAGCCATTTGTCTGGTATACTTTTAGGCAGTAAGAGAAGCGAAATATATCTTTTACCTTCCCAGGAAGACTGCGCCCGTCATGCCTTCCAATAACATCTCATTCAATTACCCATCATTTAAGATGCCACTTAGAACTGAAAAAAGTCCCTCGGAAAACCGGCCGGCGAGTGCCACTTACCCTAATCGCAACAGTTAATTGACATACCAGTTCGAAACACCGGTGACACTTGATGAGGGTTTTTGTTCGAGAAACAATTGCAAAAGTCCTAAGCTGCCAAATCGCTCTTACCTTTGGAAGGCCATAAAGGATATAGGGCTGCTACCTTTGGGTAAGTCTTAAAACGCTCGTATTCCCTGGAATAATCATTCGACTGTCAATGGCAATTATACAGAAAGACGGACAGCTTCTTGGTAGACTTATATCCCTTACCACCCTAATCAAAGGTGTCATAAAAACGTACTCCTACAGAGAGATGTCTTTAATTGGACACCAACAAGTACTCGTGCATCATTCCACCACCGGCGATTGTTTATTCTATTAAAGGCCGATGCCGTTTAAAAACCATAGACTAACACTTCTGTCCTAGGTATCCCATTTCGGTTTTTACGAAACATAAATCTATCTTAGGGCGATACACCAGGAAAACCATATCCTCACTTTTACTCACCCTTTCCGAATCCATGAATATCTGTTCGAAAGTTATCCTTTCCCTTTTGGCCATCGACCAACTGACCCAAGCCTTCCACGTATCTGTCGCCCTCTTCGTGGCCATCGTACGTTTTATCGGATAAATCGATTTCCATACCACGTTGGACTCCCTTCGGTATGCTGTAGGATACGATTCCTTCTGTAAAAAAATAAAAAAATAAAGAAGTCAATTCAAGTGCACAGCCAGAGATACAAATTTTAAAGTACTACAAACAGAGGGGAAACGCCAGAGCCCTGCATTGATTGAGTGTGTTCAAAGAAACACACACATTTTTCTCTGCCAACAAAAAAACAATCGAAAAAGTATTGAATTCCTCTGCGTCGTTGTTTACTTTCGAAAATTATTATTTTTACGAGCTCATATTTCAGCGAAAGTGAAGTGTACCCCACTGCGCGATCAAAGCTACATATGAGGGGATGGAATGTTTGCTTATTCCATCTTTAAGATTCAATTTGTCAACAGCTTGTCGTGGTATAGCTGTGCGCTGTACAAAGACGATATCCCGAAAAACAAAACAGTTTTGTTGATAAGGAAAAAACAAAAAACAAAAAACCCAAGGCTCGAGAGTGATTTGAATTTTCGTGGAATCGGAATGATTTTCAATACCCTGTGCTGGCATTGGCATCCCGCATAGATAAAACACAATACGGCCGCGTACATCCAAGCGAGAGTACTCGCATCTGGGCGAGAGTGATGACAGATACTCGTATACTCGTAGTCGTATCCAGTTTTTAAAGGACTCGGGTCGCAGCACGGGGTTGTCGTTTCGTTTACCTATTCAAAGGCTTTTTGTCGAATTTATTATTTCATGCTGCTGCAGTGCCTATTCAATTTTTGTTTTAATTGAAATGACAACGTAAAGCGTTGAGCAGTTTTTTTTTTCAGTTTTTTTCGAAAAGGGTTGATGTGCCGGGGGCGAATTTACTTACAGTGAAGGACGGCGGCAAGTGTCAATTTGAATATTCTTTGGTGCAGTGTATATGCATATGGTGTACGCTCAAAGGAGGACTTGAGAAGGTGGCAATTATTCCTTTATTCGCATTGCAACACCTTTGACAGTTCGCCCTTGACATTATTTGACTAGTGGATTGTGCATTGAAAACGGGTAGCTACCTATGAATAATAATAATTTTGCCAATTTGATGAGATTCACAATGGCAAAATTTTTTTTATGCGAAGTCAGCTATTGTGACCAGTATTCCCAGACTTTGAAGACTGTCTTCCAAATTTTTTTTTATCAGCAAAAGCATTAGTTTTCCCTAAATTTTGAAAAAAAAATGATTCTAAGTAAAATTTGCACTTGTTTTCATACGAAAAAATTAAAAAAAAATTTAACAGTTTTTATTTAAATGATCAGAATAAGCATATTATATAAAAATACTAGCAGACCGGGCTAACTTCGTACCGCCTAAAATCGATTAAATTATTAACATCACTTTTGATAGTTGAACCTCTCTATTGAACGAATGGAACTTCCTTGGAATTAAATAATATTCAAAGCAAAGTAACGACTTCATAGATTTCCAGGTCAGCTTCTTGATCATCTTTTTCCTCACCAATGATTGAATCGAGTTGGTCCGGTCAGACTAAAGCAGAATGTGGGCAATCGGCAATCCTCGCGTCTCCCATTCGACAGAGTACATCCAGAAACGCGATTGTCCAAAAACACAGTGCTTAACGATAAAGTCCATGATCGTTTTGAGGTTTTGTTTTTAAAAAATCGTGCGTGATGTCATTACCGTGTGTATGACATCAGCACACAGTAAACATACAGCACACGCTCATAGGCGCCTAGGTTTTTTTTTATATGGACAAAATCAGATGTTGACATAACTCAGCAACGCGTTGACCAATTTCGTTCAAACTTTAGATAAACCAACTACACGACCATGCAAACAAACCCTAAAAATTTTATCGAATTCGGTTTGACCGTTCGCGAGTTATAATGTCACAACGCTTTTGCAACGATTTTTGTTGCTCCAAATGATGTCATTTGAAAGCACGAATTGAATTTGCGAATTTTACGTAAAAACAATTTAGATTGAGATGTACCTCCAGCCAATAATGCTTTCAATGGTTTTGGCGGCGAATTCAATGGTGGCAATACAACTTTTCCAGACGCGTAGCAGAAACCGGCCGATTCACCTTTGTATTTGAGTGCATGACAGTGTTGGCATTGTTTGCTCATAGCACCGATTAGAATTTGTGAATGTGACGAATAGTCGATGTCCGACTTATATTCAAACGCAAGGCGAAGAAGTGATGCACGTGTCAATGTGCGATACACTTGCAAACGCTGTTGTTCGCGTGTTCTGAATGTGTCGGTGACTCGTTGACGGGCCAGTCTTCGTGTCAATGCATTAGCTCGAAGGCGTTCATTGCGGTGCTCTTGACTTTCATTAGCACTTGTGATTGCAGTCGGATTTATTACATTTCCATTGTCCGTCAATTGATCTTCTGCCGATGTATTTAACCGATGGTTGTGCTGTAATTGTGAATGGATAGTCCGTCGACCAATATTTCCTCCTCGTCCACGAAGACGTGGCATTGTTTCAGTTACGTAACTTATATGTGAATGTAATACACTTAATATTCACTAAAAATGCGACAACAAAAATATCCAAAGATACAAAAAAATTTAAATATGAAAATAACGAAACGCACTTAATGCAATACACTTAAATTAGAATACCTACGTGCGGCCGTAGTTGTTGCTTGATTCAAGTTTGTGTTGTTTTCAATGACACCACACTCGTTGTCTTGCAATTCGAAATAAAACAAACCACTCTTGCGTAAATTAAAATTTACTTTTGTTTGAACGATTGAGAACGAATTTGTGAGATGTCAAAAAATTAAAGCAAACAAAATAAGCTCGATGACCAAAAAAAAAATTTATTCAGTGACATACAGAATTATATACATAAAGAAGAAGCGTCTTTATCAAATCCCGCCTATATTTGCAGCAGAACTTAAAATATGTTCACTCAACCGAAATACCAACCGTTAGCAGGAGCAGAAATATTGGATTCTTAATTTTTTTTTCTTATGGGAGGTACCACGCCCCTTTGTACAATCCCGCCCATATTTGCAGCAGCACTTAAAAAATGCACACCAAACCGACGTACCAAATTTTGTGCAAATACCGTTATCAGGAGCAGAAATAATAGATTTTTAATTTGTAGTTTGTATGGGAGGTACCACGCCCCATTGTCCAATTGGACCGAATTGTAAATCTAAACCACCCGGGGCGCAACCCAAACGCATACAAAAAAATGTATGCAAATCGGTCCAGCCGTTTAGGAGGAGTTCAGTCACAACACACGTACAGTAGAATTAAAGGGTGATTTTTTAGCTGGTTTGGTTTTGGCAACACTGGTTTTGACAGCTGACGTGTGTTTAGTACCTTGTGTCACTGTCAAACAGCTTCAGTTTGGTTTGCAATTTAACCATGGATCGTCTTACAAATGAACAACGCTTGCAAATTATTGAATTTTACTATCAAAATTCGTGCTCGGTTCGAAATGTTCATCCGAGCCGAGGATCCGCTTTTTTATCGAAAAATTGTGTTCAGCGATGAGGCTCATTTTTGGTTGAATGGGTACGTAAATAAGCAAAATTGCCGCATTTGGAGTGAAGATCAGCCAGAAGCATTGCAACAGCTACCAATGCATCCCGAAAAAGCCACTGTTTGGTGCGGTTTATGGGCCGGCGGCATTATTGGGCCATATTTCTTCAAAGATGATGCGAATCGCAGCGTTACTGTCAATGGTGAACGCTACCAAGCGATGATAACAAACTTTTTCTTGCCCGAAATGGAAGTTCTTGACTTGCATGATATGTGGTTTCAACAAGACGGTGCCACATGCCACACAGCATGCGAAACAATGGCGCAATTGCGAGGCGAGTTTGGTGAACAGTTAATTTCACGTTTCGGGCCGGTCAATTGGCCGCCTAGATCGTGCGATTTGACACCATTAGATTATTTTTTGTGGGGGTATGCCAAGGCTAATGTGTATAGGGACAAGCCCGCTTCGATTGACGCACTGGAAGCCAACATCCATGCATTCATTCGTGAGATACCGGCCGATATGTGTGAAAGAGTATGCCAAAATTGGACTCAGCGGATGGGCTACCTGAGACGCAGCCGCGGTCAACATTTGCATGAAATTATCTTTAAACATTAAATTGCAAGGTTCAAACTATCGATTCAATTAAATATTTCATTCATTTTTTCGAATTTTTTGTGTTTTTTTTCTAAAAAAATTTCTAAACCTCTTAAAAAATCACCCTTTATATATATAAAGATACATGTTATACAATAATTTAATTTTCTACTAGACGTAATATTATCAAAACGAGCGTGTGTGTGCATTCAGATACACAAAAATTCTTACGAAGACACTCGATGGGCTGTTTTCTTTCATGTTTAATATAAACACTTCGTAATAAAAATACTTTTTAATTTTATTTTTAAACAATTAGCGTTTTACAGAGATATTTTTTATTTTTACCATTTTTTAAACTTGTCCCTCGTTTTACCCTTTTTCATTCAAAAATCCCCTTTCCTCTCAATCTGGGATCACTGATTGTGACTTAAGTACAATAAATTTAAGGTGAAGATATAGTTTGCCGTATACTTATACAAATGTCAGTCTCGACTTAAAGTTAAGAGAAGCTCGCAATTAAAAATTTTGTACGGAAAATATAGCTATTTTGAATAACAACTATTTAAAATCGAAATTAAGAATGTTTCTTCAAAAGGCTGAATATGATTACCAAGTCTGGAGAAGTTTTCAAAGCGGCGGTTGTTGGTATTTACGACCAGAAGAACAACTATAATTTAAAAGCGATCTTCTTTTTAGTATCCTGCTCGCGCTAAATTTTAACGTCTCTAGTCTCCACTTCGTTTCACCACAACAAAGATAAATGGTCGCTGAGTTATCAAACATGATATAGATGGGACAGAAACCATTATGTTCATATGGCAGATGTCAGTATACGTAATTTTTGCTCCGTTTTTTATGTCCAAATTTACGTTTGATTTAATGTACCGAAAATTTATTTCGCAAGCTAAATGAGTGGAGACTTTTCGTTGGCCCATCTATATGAAGCTAGGAATTTAGCTTGCGAACAGGATATTGCTTTCTTAAACCGCCTCGCTAAATTTTATCTTTGTAGACATTTTTGATGGGAGATAAAACTCTGCGCGAGCAGGAAAAATGGTCTATTAATAATACCTATATTGATGATTCTGACTTAAAGCAAATTAAATTAAATCGTTATAATCCGTTTAAAGCCATGGATGACCCCCAACGTTAATATCTGAAGTTTAAAAGCCTACAGAGCTTCGCAAAGGAGCCCGAATGTAAGCCGCTTAAGGATGCACTCAAGCACTATATGTGTTCAATTAACAAAAAAATTTAAGTAGTTGTCGCAAAACGTTCGTATTAGTGCCTTAGGTCTAGCTTCTTATAATTTTTATTTTCTGTGAACTTTTCAATTTTGAAATGCATTCTATAACATGTCTGAAAATCAGAATTAAGAAGCCTTGTCAATTTGGCACAGTGAAAAAAAATCTCAAAAATTTAATTCCTGATTTTCCGGGGATCAAACCCGAGAGCCCGCGCTCCGTAGTCCAGCACGCTAACCAATGAGTGTCTGAGTGTCAGTGTCTGCGACTAGGGCTACCTTAATTTGGGCAAATGTTTTACAGACAGAAAAACTACATCTTGACGGACATAAGAGTTAGCCAACTCTTTCTGAACGCATGCAGCTGGTTTCACAAGATCGATCAGTGCTGATCAGTCTTCATGCATATGGGCGTGGTATAAGAATTTCTAATTTATTTTTCAGACCCAGTTGGTGGATAGCCGAAGCCGATTGGCTAAACAATTTCCTTTTAAGTTAGGTTATGATGGCTACAGTGAGGCCATATTACTACCATCTTCCTGATATTTGCTTCAAATACGATTGATCTTGTCTGTTTTATCAGTTCGCTGCTATTATATATTGGCTGGAACCAGAATGAATTTACATTCATTTTGATCAAAGTACGTTTGCATAGTTTTTTAACCAACTAATCTATCGAGATCGTTTACAGGACCCCTTCTGTCTCTTACTGATAGGCGATCATGTCAAGCAAATGGAAAATTGTAAAATGCTGGAACTAGGCAACAGTCACTTTTAACAATGATTTCAAATTTTCAACGATCACTGCTTAGCTGATCTATGTCGCTATACGATCGGCTGGATCGCGTCGTATGTTGAACATAAGGGGGTATGATTGATCAGCAGCATTGCTGACCCACGAGAGGGGATGACTGGAAGATTCGCCGGGAAAAATGATTAAGTTTGTTCTATAGGATTAGTATGGGAGGTGACTGGGTATCGGCCCAAAAAGTAACAATCTCTGTGCGACAATTTCGCGGTGAGTTTTACGAAAGAAATTTAAGTCAAACGCCCCTTAGCTGTAAAGAAACTTCAATGACTGAGCTCTAAACAGATATTTCATTTATAATCCGATCGATAGTGATCCCAAATTCATTCCTTCTGTCAAAAACGTTGTGGAAACGTTTTACAAATGTCCAAAAGTCTATCTAATATAAATTTTCTCTAAAATATTTTTTTTAACAAAAAAAATCCTTTTTATGACAGACTATTATTTGGATTGGATAAGAATGATAAAAAAAAATAAACTCTGCGCGAACATTGAACACCAAATGGCCACATTTATGCGAAAGTTCATGGAACTTTAGATTTAGCACGTTTACTTCTGCATGGAATTTTCCTTTTGGTTTGCTACATGCAGTTCGGGGTCCAAGGAACTTTGGTATTTTCTTTGAAATAATTGTTTGAAAAATACCGGAAATGAAATACCATAAGAACATAAAAAAAATTGAACACAGCAGCCGTTTGAAAAGCCAACACAAAGGGAAACAAATTTTTAAATATCACAAAGCATTTCTAAATTAGATTTTGAAATAGAAATGCACACTATGCGGCTTTTTGTCTTTGAACTGCAACAATGTTTTCACTAGCTATAGGAGGGATGTACCTACCTAAATGGTGCGTTTGTTTACAGGTGTGAATTTAGAGCAGACGATTCAATTCCTTTCTATTAATATCCAAACCAGGTACATCTAGATACTAACTCCAATGAAATGCACGAGTATCTATTAAGACAATCATACCTTAAGATGCGGTCTATATGAGCCACCGGAATTGCGATTTATTGCATGCACATTGGTTTTCAATGTCTGTCAATTGTACGGAGTTATAGACAAGACTACTACTTTCCTTCTGCGCGGCTTATTTTGCGTACTTATTCCAATGTAGGACCGAAAATAGTCTTAAAGGTGAACTGATGGGCATTCCTGGCTGACTAATTCGTTTGAGCACTGTTTGTTTAAAAAACATATTTGCAATGTTCAAACGACTATTTAGAGTTCTCAATATTCCTATCTACGATTATAAATATGGTCAGATATTCGAGTTGTACTCAAGTTTTTATATGGTCGTTCCAACGAAGGTTGCTGGAACAAGTGCGTATATACAGGGCCATTAATTTCGTGGTTTCAAGTTGGTAGCTGGCAATTGACACCTGTCAAACTCAGTTGTCATTTGAAGTGTCATAGTATTAGTTTACGATAATGGATCGCTTAAGAATCGGATAACGCGTTCAAATTATTAAAACTTAAACAAAAGTGCTGATTCAAACGTAGCCACTTTTCGCGCATTACGCGATTATGGTCGTCATCGACCGACTGCGTGAGGAAATTTGAAGGGAGTGGAAGCGTTACTGACGTCGTAAGGACTGTGCATCATCGTCTCGATCGAAAATATTGCTGCTGTAAGTGTAAGTGTTGCTGATGATCAGAACTTATCGATTTTAATAAGGTCGAATGATAACCAATTTTTTTGGACGGCGATTAAAGATCATGACTTGGACGATATGTGGTTTCAAAAAGACGGTGGAACAAGCCACACAATACGACCAATTATGGATTTATTGCGTGAGAAGTTTCCTGGTCGCGTAATTTCACATTTTGGCGACGTCAGTTGGCCAACAAGATTATGCGATTTGACACCGCTAGATTTTTTTTATGGTGGGGCTAGGCAAAAGACCGTGTTTACGCGAATAATCCCCGAACTAAAAACCAACATTTCTCAAGTTATGGCTGGAATACCGCCCGAAATGTGCGAAAAAGTCCAAAATTTATAATGAAATAATATTTTCATCAAAAATGTATAGCGGTGTGTGTTCTATTTAGCTCTACTTTCGAAACTGAAAAATGAATGACCCTTTATAAATGAAGAGTCCACGTTTCTATGTCATCAGCATTGGATTAGAAGTTGTAACCAGAAAATCATTTATGAAAATTAGAAAGAGCGTGAGAGACAAAACGGAACCTTGGGGTACACCAGTATAGTGAATTTCAGTCTGACAACCATCTTAAAAATATTAAACTGAACTGCAGGAAAGGTAGTTCCTAATTTATTAAATAGGAGACGCATCGATCACATATAAACATGCCAAACTCTGCCAAATCCTTTTTATATGCCAACCACCACAATCTTCGTTTTACCAAAGTGATGGAATGATTGGAACCACTTTTCGGTGAGATTGTGCCTCTCGACCACTGCGTGCGCAAGTTTCTTGAGTTTGTCAACTGCGTTTTTACTGTGGTTGCTCAAGAAGTTGTAATAAATACAAATCCTCTCACAATTAACCAATCATCATGTGTTGGGCAACCCGTTGAACACACAAATGGTTCAACTTGCAAAAGTACACAAATTTTGTCGTACCCAATACAACTCAAGTCAAAAAAAATCAAAGGAGTTGAGCAATTTGCAGCACAATATAGTAAAATCTTTGCTCAAACGTTACTCGTACACTTGTTGAGCAGCATGTTGAGCAACGACCACCACCCGAATCAAACGCGTTCGTTTTTTTAGAATTGAGAGTATCATTCAAAACAATTGAAAAAGTTGATTTTTGCGTCGACGACGGGCATTAGCCATCAAATAACAATTAAAGTGGATCTTCTGCAACGAAAACCAAAGTACTGCCGGGTTAGAACTTTTTAAGCTTGAATTCAATCACATGAGACATGATTCCATTTATTCAAGTCCCTCATTGGATTATTAATTATTATTACACAACAGAAAGTAAAGGTGGATTGGATGTAACCAGTCAAAACTCAAAGCATTTCATATCTCCCTTAATATTGCTAAGGACAAAAGACTCAGTAACTGCGGTCTTATCTTAACTTAGAAGGTGGAAAGACGGTTTCCGGGGTCAGTATTACAGAATAGAGAAACAAGTTGGACGAGGGAACAGTATAAAATTTTGGCAACTTAGGTGTTCTTACATTCTGTTTTTTTTTAATCAGTCCTAATCGGGTTCGTGCCTTGCTGCGCCCAAACTGCCCAAGATCACACCAAGTTCACAAAGAAAACAAATTACCGCAGTTGAATTTTGAGACTCGTTACGAACGTATATTTCCTTCTTTTTTTTTAATATTAAGCTGTGGGTATAAAGCTAGGTTAAGTGAAAAGAGGTACGGCACATGCAAGCCACCGAAAGAGCCAATTGCGATCTATATAGGGAATTAGGGAGTCAATTGAAGTAACCTTCAATGGAAGTAACACATAAACACCTAAATTGCCTTTAGAAACCAAGTTTCCCCTTGTCATTCTTGCAGTCTCTCCTCCTAATGTTCGAACAAGTACCCACCCAGAAACTTCCTTAAATTGCGGGTAATTGAAAACATAGCTCCAATATTTTCTTTGCCATAAAGATCATTCATGAATCTGCTGGTGGTCGTGCCTGCCAGTCGGAGCCTTTTGGAATGAAAAAGTAGCATGCAAAGATTTCGGCGAAAGTCGGTATTTTTTGAGCTAGAATTGAGGCGAGAGCGCCTTAGTGTGTGAGTATGACCTTGACCTCGTTTAGATTTCTTTATAATTGTATTCCTAATAAAGCCCTAAATGATGCAAAGAGGTGGTTTAATTTTTACGACCTAACCCAACCCGGGCTCCAAACACATCTCCTGCAAGTCGTCTATTAGAAGGAATTAGCAGCAAACAGAAAACTCTTTGAAAATAAATAAATCATTGAAAAACACGTAAAAGAAGGAAGTGGGCCAAAGCGGCTACCTTGAGGGACACCAGACTATAGGTGGCAATATTCTTCGACAACCTAAGCTTTGTTCTTTTTTTTAAGAGAATAACCTGCTTGACTATGTCAAATGATTTTCTTAAATCAGCCCTGTTGGTAAGCTTGGGAAGGTAACCCTATTAACAGTTGAATTTTTGGGTCAGAAGCTCATCGTTCAAAAATATTGGACCAGTGAAACCGTACAAATTAACTCAAACTTTGGCTACACCAGCCGGCATTGCACTGCATCTGCTAGATTCCGGATTAACCGGCCTAAACTCCCTTAGAGATCAACTTGAACTGTTTATTTAAACAAAATTCCCCCCTTGTAACATTTCGCTTTCGCTCACTGTACACGCTATTACGTACATTAGTCCAACAATGATGAACATGAATATGCTCTCCATATAATTACAGCACGTACCCAGACCCAGTGTACGAGTATACCTACACCCTTTATCAATTGAGATTCACATTCTGCGGAACGGGCATACGCGTATGCAAGGTACACAATTACAATAGACAATGGAAATTCTTTCCTTGAATTACGACATGATCCCAATTTCATGCAGGAATCCCAGATGAAGCACCATCACACCGCACACCAACCGGCAGTGCCACTCGAAAAATCAAATGCGATTCCGACGAATGTATCAGAGGATATACTCGTATATGAGTGTGCATAGAAAAGGGAATGTTCTGATACGCGGAGAGTGACATCCAGCTTACGCATTCCAGCTGAATGTTTGTGATTGTTTTCCAGACACAAGAGAGCCGGATCGGCACACACGGATGCGGATCAAAAACGAACTCTCTATTCTGCGCCGTTAAATTTTAATCCGATTAAATATCTTTGGATTGGAGTATTTTCATTTTTTTTCTTATTTCGGGTATGACGTCCATCCATCAGAGTTACGCTTCAGTGTTATTGTTTACCCCCTTCTGTTGGGTATTGTTCACTGTTCAGGGTTCACCCTCCCTTCGCGCGGATTATTTGATTTAATTCAAAGGGGTTGGACGCACAACAACGCAGTAATGGCATTCATCTGTCATTTTCCAGGATAAATAGAATAATTGTAATGCGATGGATCAATTACAAATGGGTATCTCCTCTCAAGAGAAGACTTGGGCTTGTCTATTTTAGGGATAAGCGTAGTAAAGAGCGGGTCAATATGCGGCGTTTTGTAGTTTTTCTGGGTCAAGGGTTCCAATTTATCAGAGGTCATTCGGCAGCAGATGGAAAGGATGGCACTCATTCATCATTGAACAAACAGGAGAAACTTGGACAAACAAATCAAAACGGAAAAAAAAATTCGCAGGCCTTCAGCTGATGGGTAAAGAGAAATTCCACGATACGTCATGATTATTTTAGACGTAAGCAAAAAATGTGTCATCATGGGCAGAGCAGTTTTTCATTACGACCAGAAAAGTTCTTCGAGCCAAGGGACTCTGCAATTGTCGGGCCCTGTACCTTGGTGAAGTCCCATAAGCTAGGATGTCCATATACCTCAAAAGAAAACAGGGCACAATCAACACCCGCCCATCCCAAACCACTGAAAAAAAAAACGCTTCACAAAGTGTTTAAAAAACGCGTCAACTTTCATTCTTCTTAGTTGCCACTAGAGTTTGTTGTGAGTCGAACGGGCCGGGGTGTTAATGTCTTGCTTTGCACCAGGAATTTCCCAAGTCCAAAGTCCGTTTCCACTTTTCTCTCGTAGCAGCCATACTTCAGACCCACAGAGCAGGATTATTGACAAACGATACGAACGGAATCTCCTTATTAGTCCGGGAAAGAGGGCTTCACTGCAAAGCTGTATTGTAAAACTTTGCAACAAATATTCGCCCATACAGCATCTGTAATTTCCACTGAACAGGTACTGCAAGCTTCAGTGCTTGAAACACCTGAATCGCTCGTAAGCTGAGCACGGTTATCGGAATTCGACACAATATGAGAAGGACGTCGAATTTGTACACCCTCAGCATTCGATCCACAATCTCTTCGCTTAGCTAGAGGTTAGATGGAACCCATCCGACACTTTTTTAGCACATTTGCACCTCGCAAAGAATTTCCCGACACTAAGTTGCGCAAGTCGTCCGAAATGGGCCTTCTCTCTTAATTTTACTGGCATTTTAGTTTGCACCGCGCCCAATAGCAGTAGATACGTGTCCCGTGCGTAAAAATTTGCACCGCTCTATTCTTTATCGGCTCATAGCAAGCGTTCTCGCGATAGTGTCGCTTCAAACCCGAGGTTGTCCCCCCATAAAGATAGAGGAGTCTGTTTCTTCTCTACTACAGCTAAATGACTTTATTCACATGTCATGCAGCTGCTTTGGACCAAGGATACGTTTAGACAAACACAACTATCTGCGTTTTGGCAATATAAAGTTGCTTTGTTGGCCATTTACGAAGTCTGCCCGACGAAGAGGGCTTCACAAATTTCAGGCACTACGATGATTCGGCCATTTCTCTCGAATAAGTAACAACGTTCATACGTTGATCCTGCTGTATCTATACCACGCCCGACTTTTCTTTGACAACCGCCAGTCTTTTTTGGGAACTATAAGTTTTCTCTCATTGAAATCAATTGGAATGGGCTCTTCAATGAGGTTATTTGAAATATGACAGTTAGAGCTTTTCTTAGGACCTTAGCCCGTTTGCAAGCGCCGTGGCTAAGTGGTTGTTATGTTGGATCCCAGGTTCCATTCCCGAAAAATCACAAATTCAATCTTAAAGTTTCTTTTCGACCTACGCCACCTCTCGCGAACGTTCGAGGGTATAACTGTCATGAAAGACCTTTTGAATGAGCTGTTTGGAATCGGCATAAAATTGTGGATCCCTCCCATTCGTCCCAAAAATGAAAAAAACAAAAAAAAAACACATACAAAACCAATGGTTGTGAGAAGTTTGTCCTAGGGTCCCTACGGACCTTTTCCGCCAACACTTTTTTTTAGCTTGTTCTTAGTCTAAAAGCATCGCTCCTTAGAGCTTCGTTGGCTTTATTCTTTGTTCTGTAGACCGACGAAACAGGTTGGTCGGGATGTTTGTAACAAGGCAGCCAGCGACGAGAAGAACTACGTGACGGGCCATATCGCTTTTATTGCCAGACCTCAATGGCTCAATGTATTATTGGAAATCCGAGGTAAAGTCGGGCAAGGCTGCATTCTCTGTGATCAGCGATATTCGCCTCCCGCTTTTGTTGACGCCACCAATTCCATTAGGCTGCAGAGACCAAGCTTCGACTGTTATCTGCTCTATAATTGACTCCGTTCCATTACAAGGAAAGTAGGAAAGTGACCTCTACAGACGGCTTGCCTTTTCAACCGTGTTTAGGTACAACAAAAGGGGATAGAACCAGTAGACCGAATGCGGCAGTTGATAAACACGATCGTTCTATTCTTCCTACGCGATGCAATGGAATCTAGTGTTGGCCCTAGATGGAAAAATGGCTGGTCCGCAACTTCACGACGCAGAATAACTAAGAAGGAACTACTCAAACTGGCGAAAAGTTGGACAGACCTTGGGTACATCTCGGAAGGTAATCTGATTGAAACCATTTGCGAAGGTTGTGAAATTAAAGTTAAGACACCGCCGACTATCTAAAGCTGAATAGCGAGGGCACTGACGTTTCGGATGCTGTGAAGCTCCCCTCAGGCTTCTTATAAAAAAAAGACCTACAAAAACAATGTCTGGCAGAAGAATGGACTCAGTTCTTACGACCCAACTAAGAGATTACATGCACTCAGGCTTAATTTTCGTCTGACATCAAACGTAGAGATTTAAAAAACTTTTCATTTGTGCAAAGTTCGGCGCTTCATCCCACAGACTAAGCGACAACAGACGAATACATGCGAAGAACCTATCTAAACGACATAAAGACCCCGATCAGCAAAGTGAATTCGTCCTATTGACCTATACCCATTGAGATAACTCGGAGTAGGTAATCCAATCCCCATTTGTCTAGACCGAATACCGAAAAAGAAACACAACATTTTATCACAAAAAAAAAAAAAAAAAAATACACGTATGCCCAACAAATACGTTTTCCAGAATAACTCACCTTCCCAAGGACATCCGACAACCTCGGCCCGCAAGCACACTGTCCTATCGTACTGACTGTACGGGTAGATACGGACTTTCGATGCGAATATAATTGGCTGCAGTACGTTTTCCACTTCGCTATACGTATTGATGTTTCCAGGCAAAATCTATAAAAACGAAAAGGCATGGATATCATTATCAATTGAACCGCACACAAACGCACACCCATTTGGTTAACATCGCTTACCTCCTTGCCTTGGATGTTCTTCCAACGAATCCATTTTGTGAATCCGGGACGCCAATACTCCAGCACATACGCCTCGGTGTACTCCTGGCCTTGACCCTTGCCAAATCGTCCCTGGGTGCGAATTGCCGTAATCACGTGAACTTGAAGAAGATCGATTTGCAGATACTCCTTAAGGCCACGCGATACCATATGCTTCGGACACCATGCGCCGCCATTGTTATCGATTTTCAGTCTGCAATCAAAGTGGCCACACAAAATCGGAAACGTTTGCTTAGTTAATTGTTTTGATATTTGTTGCAAATGGGAGTGGGAGTGGGAGTATGGGATATCGTTAAAGGATGCAAATTGCGACGGAAACTAACTGCAGACAAACAAAGAGATACATTGACGCGTGGAATAGTTTTCGTTCGTTTTCTCATAAATTTTTGAAAACCCATGGCATAAATAAAAACCTCAGTGCAGTACAGCAGCGCTGGTTGTCACACACACGCCATGGATATCCATGGATGTGGTTTAATCCTTTACGTTTGTGAATGGTACCCTCAGGATATTGTGATAAAGAAGAGAACTGGGTCATATTTTCTCTATTGGAGGAATAAATTTATAGCGGTTGGTTGGGATTTTCGTACGGTATTCCTCTGCTGCACGTACGCGTCCTTTTCTTTGCAACAAAACACTGTCAGAGAGAAATGGTTACGTAGAGTTCTTTTTGCTTCTTTCTTTTTGTAGCACAACCATTCATATGTATACTTTGGATAACCTTATACGGATGTTTTAACGAATTTAATAAAAGTAAATACACTCAAGAGGAACATAATGCGAGAACGAGGGAGCGGTTGTGAGACCACAGCTAAAAATAGAACAAAAATAAGGATGTCATGGCTTAACAGCTCTTGTAAAGATAGCAAATGGAGCGCATTGCAGGAGACTACGAATAAAGGGCTTATATCTGGTGAATCTGAAGATATCTGTGGCAAGTGCACTGTTGTGTGATATGTATTCGCGAAGGTTGTGGCTGGCAGCGAATGTGCACGGTAGCCATGGGCGGTTTAAAAATAAGTCCTGCTCTCGACCTCATTTGGCATCAGGAGGTCGCCTGATGTGACTCCGGATCGGTCCCCAAAGTGAATTTCTGTCACTGATTTGGCAGTTGAAGTTACTTGCTCAGAAATAAAATACGTCGAGGACGCTTCGCGGGGTAATGGACTATCTTCATCAAGATGATGGATTCCCGGGGAATTAATTCCATCCATGAATAGAAAGAAATTTGTATGATAAATGCAAACGCACTGCTATAGCCCCAAAGGAGAAGGAGAATGAAAAACGTCTTAGGCGGCCTGAACAGCCATCACCCTCGACATCTAAGTTATAACTTGCGCGGTATACAACCGCCACTAACGACTGCCACAAGCTACGAATTTCGCTGGAAAAATGAGCCCAAATGCACCTGAAACGGGTGGTCGTAGGTATTGAAAAGAAGACTTGTTCCAACAAAAAATGGTATTGAAAAGTAAACAACGAGGAGGCTACACCAAGCCCGAACACCGACCAACTAGTCATACGAAGTGCCACGCCCCGTTGCAGACTCCCGCCCACATTTTGCAACGTTCTTGAAGCAGAAACTATACAAACTTCACAGCTAAATAAAAGCGTCAAGATGAAGGGTCTTGAAAGTGTTTGTTGTATCGAAGGTGCCACGCCCCCTTTTGTTCGACTTCGTCCTCGTGCTTGATACTTTTTATAAGCAATACATCAGTGCACACAATTTTAAAATATATTTGCCATAAATGCCGGAAGAGTTGCTTGAGTGTTTTTTTTTTGTGACACGAATGTCACAATATATCGTTTATAATCTCGCCCTAGGAACACCAGATGTGTAGCTGTCCTTATTTGGAAAATCGTATTGGGATTTTAAAAACGTGCCGCAAACAAACAGAGGTGTTGCAGTAAATTTTTTACATTCGTAGTTTCAGACAACAATTTCATTTATTTTCAAGGATCCCGGGTGCCAGATGCTTAAATGGAGCCTCCATAGCGTTCGATCTGCTGTCCTGACTCTAAATCATCAAGTGCGATCTCCATTTCGATTTTGGACTCGATTCAAAGAAATTATCCCTGGAATATCTAGAGGACGTCTGCTTATTTTGGAATCTGACTTAGGGCCTGCATCTCCTGTTCTAGTGGCCCTTATGCGAGTCATTCTATTGAAGGAAGCAAGGAGAGGTGGGTATATGGAAAAGTTTTCCGCTTGAACCTCAGGCCGGGTCTCACTTAAGCCTCTAACTGCCAACTTGGACTCCTAACTTCGCGTTGATGGTCGCTTGGTACGTTAAGGATGTTTGTGGTAGACCCCATCAGCGAACAATTTAGTGTGATGTGCTGCTTGACATACTCTTAGGTCTATAAGGGTTTACCGATTCTTAGTCAGGTTGTATAAAAAAAGAATTGGTGGCATTTAAAACTTAATGGAAGGGACAGCAATCATATTCCGCAGTTGTTCACTAAAGTCGGTAGTTCGGCCCCTCGTCATATGGAACTGATCATATGATTGGAGATCAGGCGTCGGAATAGCTTCAATATTAGGAAAAAAGAACAACCTACTGTGGATGTGTTCATCTACTAAAAAGGGAGCATGCAGTCGAAAAAAAAATTGTAGAGACCTAGGTTGGGAAGTAGTGCTATCCGACATTTCATTGGAAAAGACCAAGGAAGCTTATAAACGGTGGGAGCTACCATGGCGATTGCTACACAAAAAGCAAGGTCAGGGGAAGGCGAAGGCAAGCAAAGTCTTAGCAGGCTTACTGTGGGCAAGATTTCATCAATTTCAATTAAAAATTTTGTCTGCAAATGTACAAATAAGAAGAAAAGGTCTTTTATAGTACAAGAAAGCTCATAGCAAAATAATTGGGCCTATTAAATTTATTTATCAAACTTAGGACCATAATGATGACAAAGCTTAGAAAGCCTTCGATACGAACTTCTCAAGAAGATGTACGATACGTGCGGCCTTAACGCAAGGCCATAAAAGGAGAAGGCGTCTTTTGGTCTAGTTTCGTCAAACGCAGTCTGGACTACATCATTTTTGAAAACGGACTCGGATTGCGATGTGAACCAATAGCAATGTTAGTAAGCAATTATCTAAACGCAAACTACAGTTCAAGAGAGTCCGAACTTTTCATAGACTTGATGGAGAACTACTTGGTGTTGTCCAAAGTAAAGCAAATTCATGCCACTAACTTTAAATTTGCAAGGCCAGAAATGACTGGCAAGTGGCAGCACAACCAAGGTGCCAACAAAACGGCTGCCACAGATGTGCTATACGATTTTACTAGACAATGACACCCCTGGTCCGATGAGGGTGTCTGGCTGGCACATCATCGAAGATATATCGATTTATTTCCGCATATCCCAACCAGGGTCGGCATTTTGTAAGGCGAACATTTCAAACGTGTTCGTGTGCACTAACGATTTGCTTCTGCATGTTAGAGTAAATTATTCGTGGGTACGAAAACGTTTCAAAGTCTTTAAATCAAAGAATCTGGCCACAGAGGTGCTTCCAAAGCTGCCCGTAAGCTCGATGAGCAAAAAAGCAGAGTGATGTATCGACTTCCCAAATACATGTGGCTCCAGTATCGTAATTTTGCCCAAAGACTTTTAGGAGATTTACACATTTAGCCGACGAGTAGTAGAGCCTTTGTTTAAAATATCAACCAGATTTTCTCAAAGACACAAGGTCCGAACGGAAGCCTAAACAAACCACGCACACCTCGGGAGACTGTTAAAAACGACAAAGACAGTGGCCCAACTCTGTATCTCGTTCCGAAAGTAAATTTTCTCGAAAACGAACCTTTTCTACTCTGTATTTCGAAAGTGGAATAAAATGTTCTTATGTCGCATTTAGAATTCCGAAATTATTACAGAGCACCTACTTAAAAGCGGAGGGGAAAGGCTATTCCGGGTGGGACGAAATAGAGAGTAGGGCCCCAGTTAACAATCCACTGACCGCTGTTGTGATAGTGAAAATTTCTGTCTCCTCGACCCACAAGGTGGTCAAACTACGGGCAAACAAAGCTGATGTGGATGGTCATGCCATACCGGCCGACCTTTACAAAGCAGCGGAAGACGACTTGGCACCTACTTTGCTACAAAATTTTGTCGAATGAAAGTTTGTTGAACGGAATCGCCGAACCAAATCTCCTGAATGGCGGATCTTCTATGCTGTCTGGCAGCTAGCTAGAAAAGACTTAGTGGAATTCCTTCAAAAACCTAAATTTGACCTCATCATAAGCTTATACCAAAGTCCCCGAAGTGGCTCAGTGGCAAGTGAGCTGTACTACTGAGCGAGGGGATCCCGGGAATCCCCAAATTACATCTGAAGGTATTTTCACTGCGACCCCTTTCACGGACGTCTGACAAACATCCGACGGTCATAAAAAAAAGCTTCTCAATTCAGTCGCTAGGACTCGTCATAAAGTCTTTGGTCCCTTCTATTCCTCCCGAAAATTTAAAACCCACGCAGTCAAAGAGTTTTGAGAAAATAGCCCCTCATCGCAACTATTTATTTATTTTTAAAGCTAAGACCAACCCACGCAGTAGCCATAGAGACAACAATAGCTATTTTGCTCTCGGTGCCTCTTGCAGAAACTAAATTGCTTTTATAACCATAACCCTACATTCGACAGCTCGTAGGATAGAAATTCAAACAACAAGTTCCTTCGGGCGTAGTACATAAAGAATGCCAACCTTAACTACTGACCTTGATGTCGCCCACACTCCTACGATTAATTTCGTTAAACATCCGCTTGGAATGTGAATTGTTGCGTTACAAACAACCCAAACTAACAACGGATCGCCCAAAGTAAATGCTTGAAAAACTTCTCCCGAGTGGGCGGCATTAATTACGAGGAGGTCTTTGAAACCATTCCTGCCGTAAGTTAAATTCTTCTCGCACTTATACACCCAGCGCGCGGTACTAATAATCATATTTAGAACTCACAATGACAAGATTTTCCATATAAAATTATCTATTGTGACCTAGAAAATATTTAAGCTGAAGGTTAAAAGCGATTATTAATAGGGTCCCCATTGTTAGTTTGTCCACCTACCCAAGTGGGGACGAGTGCTTATCTCACTGTCAATAAGTCGACCAACAAATTGTCCAAGGGAGCCATCTTTCTGTCGAAATAGTGGTGCAAAAAAGTCGTCCATCACAATAGAAGCCCACTCAGCTGGCGACATTAGTATCAGCAGATAAAAACGAGTCCAACATCCAACAGGATATGAATAATTCGTTGGCAAAATTAAATGGAAATCAGCGATTTGCTTACGCATATATAGAACAAGGTTCGACGGTGCTTCGTCGAAAATATACGAAATATTCGAAATCCAATCCAAAGACTGGAGGACAACCTTCAGAAGTTTTATTCCCTCTTACAACCAAAGTGTGTTCTGTGTATATGTCTAATAAAAAAAAGACGGGAAACGTCTTCGTAAATATTTGCCTCGCAGTATGAATCAGCATGCTGCCGAGTGGAAACGTTATACTTCTTCTACGAGTAGGTATATGGCTTCTTAAATCGGTATACATGTTACTTTCCGAAGGAGTCATCGTGTCCTGCCAAGGGAAAAGGAAAGAGAAAACATTTCTCACCAAATAAGGTCACAACACTTTTACGGCCATAATTATTTCTATATACACATTACAATTAACCCCACAACTACACGGGGATACGTCAGGTGATGTGCCACCCCTCCATACACATAGAAAATATTAACTTTGGCATAAAAAGGCTCTGGTTCGGGAAATAAAAGCTTTTTCGTCGTAAAAATTTCAAAGAATTCCGAACGAGCCCGGCAGGAGTTCACGAACAGAGGCCCTGCTGCAACCAGAATGACTGTGAGGAGATTGACTTTACTGCCGGCGGGGAGGGGAAGGACGAAGACATCCTCACCGAAACCACCACCTACCTGTTCAGGTCAGAAAAGTAATGGGGGTGGGGGGCATGTTGTGGGGACGTTGTCGTCGTCGTCGTTGTCGTTTTTGTTGTCAGCCAAAGGTACGAGTACTTTGTTGTCATGCGCTCTACTGTATACTAAGGACTAGGGATATTGATTTTGATGAGGCACAAAATTGTGTAGTAAATAAAGTGAATTGTAATGTTTGTAATTTTTTCCTTTTGGCAGCTTTTCCGTATTTTTTGTTTCAGTTTTTTTTTTTTTTTTTTCTGATGAGCAATTCTCCTCAGGTTAGGGTTGGGGGTCCGTCAACCCCCCAGTCGATGAGATTTGTTGTTTTGTCAGTTGTTCGTGGAAAAAGAAATGGCATAATTATTATGCCTCCGGCGTAGCATTACACATTCACAAACAGACACACAGGCGAGAGAGGGAGTGGGAGTAGGTACTACTCCAGAGGACATGAAAAGACCATATCCATGAATAATGAATGCTGCCTCTGCCCCCCGTACCCAGCCCTCCCAAGAGAGAGAAAGAGACGGAGCGGGAGATGTATCTGTTACAAAGTAATTTTTGATGTGATCCTGTATCCTAAACCGGATGGATACTGGATAGCGCCTCCAGTAAGAGGGGGTTCTCTGCTTAGTCACTTTTTTTAACTTTTCCCTTTTTAAATGCTTACAACTTTTCTCTCTTTCCTAAACAAAAGAATGCAGTGAGACGAAAAAAAAACAGATTTAGCGAAATTCGATTAACTGTTGAGAGGTGGGAGAGTGCCCTCCCCCCTCGCCACTCATTCGCTAGGATTCGAAATTGATTTCATTCCGAAAAGTGAGATAAATTTTATCGTCCACATTCCATTCCATTACATCATCATTCCTTTCGGGTAACAAATCCGAGGTTCGGTCCTTTTTGGACGACACACACATTTCCGTCATGTATATCTACTCGATGATGATATGCGCTGTGCTGTAAAATATGTCCTGCATTTTAATAATAAAAATCGTCGAGGATGTCATATCGGGGTGGGGGAGGAGCGGGCGGCTAGCAAAGAGACAATGAAAATTCCATTCCATGCGGTTTTCGGATAGTTGGTGTACATCATAGTGAAAAATGTTTGCAACTTGGGTGCGGGCGATGCTTGACAAAATAACTTACCTTGCATGCTGGGGGCCAACGTTGCCCATGTCGTGTGCTGAACTGGCTGTGATTTGGAAGTCGGCAATGGATCCGGATTCCATGCCGAGGGGATTTTTGCATGTCGCTGAAACGAGAACAACAAAAGAATGACAGATATGTACATTTGGAGGAATTCGTAATTCGACTTATTGTCTATATATCGAATTAAAGGATTTGCCGCAGTGCAAGTGACTGAGAAGGCGGTGAATTGGGGAGCATTGAAAAAATAAGGAAAATAACAAATAACAAAAGATGCGACTGGAAGAATTGACCGAGTACTCCTCAATTGCGGACATGACGCCCGCCAGGTATTTGGTTTTGTAAGCGAAGTTAGAGAGTGGGAGCGGGAGTGGGAAGCCGAGTCCGCTTGTTGAAAAATACCTCCAACATATAAAACAACCGCACAGTCAGAGGCCAACAAACGACTTTGACCACTAATATCTTAAATCTCCCGACAGCTAGGAAACACTCTGTGATACTAACAGGCTACAATTTTTAAACTCAAAATGGCGAAATTTTCCACAAAAAATTGCATATTGTGACGTTGGAAATAAAGGGTTTTTCAATAAGAGCGCTGTACAAAGTTTTTTTTAAATAAAACAGAAACGGTTTTGGATATCAATGAAATTCTTTCTTTTGCATGGCCACCACGGGCACGCTTGCAGAAGTCCAGACGCTGAACCCAATTTTCGACGGTTTTCAAGCATAAATCGGCCGATACTGCTGCAATTTCAGTTCGATATTCGTACGAAGTTCATCAATCGTCGCTGGATTGTTGGCATAGACCTTAGACTTGACGTAGCCCCACAGGAAATAGTCTAACGGCGTCAAATCGCACGACCGAGGCGGTCAAGCGACTGGACCATTTCGTGAGATAACACATTCTCCAAACTTGGTTTCCAATAAATTGATTGTGACATTCGCTGTGTGGCTTGTGGCGCCGTCCTGTTGGAACCACATGTCCTCCAAGTCCAATTGGGGCCAAAAATATTCGGTTGTCATTGAACGGTAGCGATTCCCATTCACAGTAACATGCCGGTCCTGATCATCACAGAAGAAGTACGGCCCAATGACGCCGCCGGCCCATAAACCACACCAAACCGTAATTTTTTCGGGATGCAATGATGACTCATGGAGTACGTGTGGATTGCTGCCTGACCAATACCGCTTATTTTGTTTATTGACGAAGCCATTCAGCCAGAAATGAGCCTCGTCGCTGAAGATGATAAATTGGACGTAGCGCTCTTAACGTTGAGGCCACTGACTCCGAATTTCGGTAGTAAATTTTAATAATTTCGACTCGTTGTTGGCTCGTATATCTTTCCATCATGAAATGGCAAACCTTACTGAAGAGAAATGTCAAAAGAGCGGCAAGAAATTCGGCGTCGTTTGCTGTCCCTGTCGCTCTACATTTGTAGCGTCCCTGTTGAAAAACCCTTTATATGAAGGTGGAGTTTAAAAATGATTTTCAGTAAGTAAGGCGCACTGTGAGAAAATCCGATGTCGAACGGCTCTATCACAGGAAACTGTCATAATATTTGTCGAATGCGTCTCTCTCGAATTTGTGCCGACAAATGCTAGCCAAGAAGGAAAAAAACCTGCGGCAGCGAACAAAAGTGCGGCCCTTGATGTGGTACGTTTCAAAAGAACCCACTTTAAACGAGTGCCTGCATGAATAATAAATATAAGGCTTATTTAGCAAAGCCTTAAATGAGGAACCAGAACCAAGAGAAAAGTACATATTTAGGCAGAGGTGCACAATCGCCTCAACGAAAGGAAAGCCCTATTTCTTCGAGAGTGAGTGACTCTCTGACTGAGGAAGTTTTATCAAAAGGTATTTCAATGCTTCGAAGCCCGAACCTTTGCATGCAAAGACTAACAAGGGGACATTCTAGTACAGCAGACGTTGCTGGAAATTTCGAAAGATCACTTCTGTAGACTTTTAGCCGGCAATGAGGAGCAAGATCCCACTGTCAGGGAGAACAAGGCTGACAATGAAAAGTAAGAGTCGCTTTGCATGAGCCTAATAAAATGAGGACACTAGGGTGGGTATATGTTGACAACCGACTCAACCAATTGAGAGTGCTCAACTGGAAGCAGTTCGCCAAAGATCGTGCGCTGGGTTACGTTGCCACTTTAGGCCTTTTTTCGCAGTAGATTCTCTAAAAAAAAATGCAGTCGACTTCATCTTTTGACAGTAGATTTGAATTTCGAAAAAGATGCAGTAGATCTAATGCTATTGCAGCAAAATGGCAAAATGGTTGAGGCCCAGGTCAACCTCTGACTGCAGCGCCACCTATAAGTAAGTAGGTACGATTTACCTAAACGTGATCCCGACAAAGCTGAGGAGAATGCGGACCTGGAGAGATTATTTTAAACCACTATAAAATTTGGTTGAATATGGGTACCACATTATCCCAGTTCAGCATCAGCTTGTATTCCCGACCTTATTTCTTGATCTCATGATCGGTTAGTAGAAGAGTAGGCCCATACACCAAATGGTTTCGTCCTCCTGAACACAAATTTAACTGTCTCAACTCCCTGAATCACTTGTGAATGAGATCAGTTTCAGTGGGACCTAGGATGAGCAATCTTTTTAAAACCTGTGCAGTTTTTCGCATAGGACAATGATATTACCGAAGTCGGAAGCGACTCGTCTAACTATCAGCGAACAACGGTGGAACTAGCCGCACATGGAGGTAGGAAAATTATGTGATGTACACAGAGAGGAAGTTCAGATTCGGTGCCTTGAATGGAGCGGTTCAATGAGCAGATCCCCATCAATCTTTATGGCACATAAGGTTGAACCCTGTCAAATGAGGTTACAAAGGCATTCTATGTGTGATTGGGTTGTACTGCTAAAGATTTAAATGGCTATTCAATTCGACTATAGACAGACAAGGCGGTAGAAGACGACCTAACTTTAGGCGGAACTCACAGTTGGACCAAAAAGACTGTGCGCAACTGGAGGTATAGGTGGATTTGTCAAGAAAGTCATGTGGGTTTAAGTTCAGGTTCACCCTTAACTTATCTGCCATCTAAGGTAAGGCAGCAGTTGGTCTATTCCTGAGATAAAATAGTTGAAATCATAGACCTAAGTGCGACACAGATTACTCTTCACCATAAACCTAGCCTTACCTAACCCATTATGATCGGGCGATAGGACCCAGAGTGGAAGCAGAAGGATGTAGTTGCCAACTTTTGAGTTTAAATAGCATTTCGACTATTAAAACGCATGGCAGTATTTGGACCGCTTTTTAGTGAATAACAAACCTCTAGGACTGGCAAACACTTATCCTGGAGTTGGATGACCGAGGACTACTTAAATTTGGTCAGAATTTTGAATTATGTTTCGAAAAACTGTTAAAGAATCTGCTAAAGATTACTGAAAATGTTAGCGTTGCATAAAATCCAGAATGATGAGAACGCATGAGCATGAGAATCTTGTACGGCAAATCTTAAAATCGTCCATTTTATTCGAGGTTTAGGGGTTAAGAAACTTCATTCATCCGAGAGCGGTTCAGTTTGTAATTTAAAAGTGACTCTTTCATACCGGAGCGTCATTCTGTAGCCGTGGTTAAGCTTTGCCGCTTTAGGAACAGGGCTCCATTTAAGGTTGTAGGGGTCGTAGCGGGACGGGAGCGATCTCATTCGACAGGCGTGGTTCTAAAGTTTTTTGTTTTACGGTTCGTCACCAAATCATGCGCTAAACAAACAGTGGGAAGGGTCCATCTACCGTCGTCGAGGCCTTAAAAAATCGCTGCAATCTAGCCCAGTTGGGCCCCCTTTAGATTAGTCGTCCCGAAGTTCAGTTGTCTCATAGATGAGTTGGATTTTTTTCTGCGTCCTGTATTTTCCACGAGCGAAGCGAGTCACCCATTCCAAAAACTGAAGCTAGATTTCAAGGACTTGAATGATAACCGAGTTCGGTTGGATGAAAACTGATTGTCAGGGAATTGTCGACATGTGGTTTCATGTGAAAGGTGAGCTGTTGCACACATCCAACGAAACATAAAAGATATTTAAAGCGACCGACACAAGTTTCTTACAAAGAAGCGACGCACTTTAACTCAGCCCAATACCGTGTAAAGGGAGTCACCCTTCGTCTCTTTTCTTTGGAATCACTTGAGTCTCTTGGCATAGACCAATAAGTCGCCAATAACAATTACCGACCTTGTGGCAAACGATATCTTCGCGTCTCTGGCGAGATTGAGGCCAAATTATTTGCCCGACTCATACCAAAGTGGAAGGGCATTATTTGTAAAATTGTACGCCCTCCAACTTTTCGTAAAAAGCTCCACTTTTCCTCAATTTAACAGAACTTGTCCTTCAAATTGGCTGTTATAAGCTATTTCTAAAGGAGTTAAGGACGCAATCCCCTTTTGCATGCAATTCAAATAATTTCAAAAGAAAATGCGCTCCTCTTGCCTGCAAAAGTTATATTAAAGTTTGCGTTTGAGTTATAACAAATCCAATAATTGCCACATGGCGTGGCTGTAATAACTTTTCCTCAAAGAAATCCGCCACAAACACGGAACAGAACACCTGAAACTATATTCCACTGCATTCAATGTCCTTGAAAATACACTATACATATAGACCATATACGACTTCTTCACCAACGGATTTTCCCTTTAATTTGATTAATCCTTCAGTCTTAGAGGAACCAAAGCAAAAAAGCAATAGATCCCTTTCCAGATGTATATTAAATGCAATCAACTTAAAAATCAAATTAATCGCACAGCAAACGCAATCTGCCTCTAACAAAACCAGTACAAGGCCGCCTTAGCGTGACTTGAACCCCGAACACAGCCGCCGCGTCCTCATGCATAGAGCGTTTCATGTAGTCACGCAATAAAAACCAAGACAAAATAAATTAAAGAGAACAAAGCGCAAAAAAAATACAAAAAAAAAAAAAAAACAAGAAAAGAAAATCACCATACAAACAAGGTAACTAGCACTCATCCTCTTACCAATATCCAAGGCTCCTGCCGTTTCCACAGAAAGCACAGCAGCGGCGCATGTTAGCAACAGTACGGGAGCGAACCCATTTCTACTGCTCGTCGCCGTTCTCGTACTTCTAGGTCTGGTCTGCTGATGGATAGCGCTATCGTCTTGATTGTAAAAGTATTTCCCAGCCAGATTTCTTGATGTTGCGATTGATGGTGGCGGTGGTGGCGGCGTTGTGGGTAGCATTCTTCTCTCGTTGATGGATGGCTGAGAAAAATATGAGTTTATAGTACGCCCACCACAATCATCACTTTGGAGAAATGGCTTTCAGGGTGTCCTCCCGCTCCTAGTCTCAAGAAGTCCGTATCGATCTGCAGGGGGGGTATACAGATATACGTGCGTGGGTATCCAAAGTAGGCCAGCAAATCCCACAGCTTTATTTATTTATTTTTTTTTAATTCAATGGGTTAACTGCTTAGAGCATTGGACATCGCATCAACGTGCCGTCTAGTGTTCATGGTATTGGAGCGCAACGCTTTTTGCTATGGTCTTCCGCCTGCTGTTGCGCTGACCTAAAAATTGAGAGAGAGAGAAAGAAAAATAAATAATTATGCCAACTGGAAATGGAAGGGGCGCTAAATAAAATTGCAAGGAAAAAAATCAATCTAAATACAAGGCAAACGCCTCGCAGCCTAACGTAATTTTAATCTCCCCTAAGGCTAGGCAAACGAATACGACGAATGCGAGACCATCTTTGCCGTAGGCGGACTGGGCACATAACCAGCTACCGTTGAAATGGAAGTAAAAACCCGCTCAAATTAATCTAGAGACTTGGTTGCAGCAGCCATTGAACGGTGTGCACCTCATACGCCAATGGACGTTCATCAAAGATGCAGCTAAATCATAGATACACAGACAGCTCTGTTGCATAAGGCGGAGGAGATATTATTAATTTAAACTGTAAATGAAACATGACGAGCGACGTGCGCTTCTGCTATACTCCAGCAGGCTCGGCACGCCAGCCAGTGAGTGCAAGACGAAGTACACAGAGATTTCCTCTGTTCAGCGAGTGAGCGTGGAGTGCAAAAAAAAACATCAAAGGATCGAGTAGATGGTCGGTGCTGCGGATGCAATGACACACTACTGGAAGTATCTATTGGTGAATCTGCCCCAGTGATTTATCTTTGATGAGAGAAGCAATGACTGGTTGCTCCATTTTTTTATTATTTGTTTGTGTGTTTTATGTTGATGGCCCTTTTCGTGCCATGGAGTTTTTACGTCCTCTGTGCATTACATCGTTTGTGCGTTTGATGATGATGATGATGATGGTGACGGGGGAATGAGTTGGGTAGGCTGCAGCAGTTGATTGTATTTTTAATTTGCGACTAATATGTGTTATTTTACGGTTTGTGTTTGCGAATAGATGGTGGAGTTGCAGGCAGGTAATTGGAAAATGCATCGCAATATTAAACAGGACTCGTACTCTCACTGAGAATGGTTCGGACTTTATATAGTTGGACTTATTGAAGATTGAGTATAAGTAAACAAATTTTTCGACATCAGATTTGTCAGGGATGAGAAGAAGACGTAAACGCACATGAATGTGCGCAACGAGTTGTAACACATTATGATATGCAAAAGTTGAACAAATTTTAATAAATCTCAAACAGGAGTCATACAGATGATTGAAATTGAATTTCGCAAATTGGTTGTAGTTATAATAAATTTCACAAATTTTGTCCCAGGCAGAACTCATACTGAGGTCTGAGTAGAAAAAAAAACAAAATTTCGAGAATCAAAATTGTCACCGAACAAGATTAACGCACTCGAATGTGCGCAAACGAGTGCACAATGAAATGAAAGTCGCAAAGCTAAAATTAATCTCAAGCACTTATACAGA
This sequence comes from Cheilosia impressa, assembly GCA_948293265.1. Lineage (NCBI taxonomy): Eukaryota > Metazoa > Arthropoda > Insecta > Diptera > Syrphidae > Cheilosia > Cheilosia impressa. The sequence continues at coordinate 42,130,849 of OX411883.1, forward strand.
TTACAAAAAGTTGGCGCCACAAAAACGCCATAAACAGTAGGAATATGTTAACGCACGAGAGTGTGCGTTAGATAAAAAAGAACCACGGTGATTTAGATTTTGGTTAACATAGTTCTAAAGCACGACAAAAATTGCGGTAGATCGTGCAAAACGATGTAACATTGATTTAGAAATCCTATTTATCGACAGGTCATACTGGTATTCGTTAGCAAACGCACATGTGCGTGAGCCTTACAATAGGTAATTGAAAATGTTTTCCCAGTAATAATTCAAACACCTTATGGGTTGATGAACGCTATGCTATGAAATGTGGTTTGGAATACTTGCTTAAATTATTTATAGGTTCAACTTGAATGTGTGCTTGAGGTACCTCTATATTGGCTGTCCGCACACCTCAGTATCGCACATTACTTTCCGAAATTGTCATCTAAATGCACGCAATCCGCCGCAATTATTTTCATTGCAAGTGTTTTTATTAAAAATGTACGTTTCTTTCAAAACGCTGAAGCGCACTTTAAAGGGGTATCAACTGTGCGCAAACTTAGCACAGGGAAGATATTTGCTGTACGAATGACTTTAAATGATCAAACTATGATCATCCGAAATAGGTTTCGGTCAGAAGTTATCTGTATGTACACATGTCTGACGGTCAGCCGTCTTATTGAACAATCGTAGCCGCCAAAAGCTCGATCGTCAACAAGCCGAACATTTTTTATAACCGAAGATCATCTTCTGGGTTTGGGGGTGTTTTTGAGGCTTTAAATTGAGGTACGTTGCCGATAAAACAATGATACAACCGCCAGCAATTTTCAGTGAAAAAAGGATGCAAAAACCTTAATACCGTGATGGTGATTTCGAAGACTAGAATTGAGATATTGAAACACACTGATTGCTCATGACTTTAAAAGGCAACAATCAAACAATGAAGATCACTCATAACCGCCGAAGATCTTCAGAGTTAAAAAAAACCTTTTGAACATTAAATGTGAAGGCAATGGAGTCGGGCAGAATGCAATTTTTCAAGTTTATAGCAGACAAATATCAACGATCACCAAAAAAGCTGAAGATCGTTTTTAGCAGCCGAAGATCTTCAGAGTTGAAAAAAACCTTTCGAACATTAAATGTGAAGGCAATGTCTTCGGGCAGGATGCAATTTTTCTAGTAGTATTTTGATCGCCCAAAAACTGAAGATCGTTCTTCAGAGTAGGATGGGTTTTTTAAACGGAAAACTGTAACCCTACTGACTGACTGAAGTAAGAAGACACGCGGAAAAATAGGTAATCTGCAGTCAAGTTTTATTATAACAAAGGAAACATTTTTTTTCTTGACCAAAAGTTGTCGATCACTTTTATAATTGATGTCGCTATGATGTCCCCGAAAATGTTGCATGAAACCAGGTGCACATTCAGTACTCTAAAATCGGCTCTTCATAGCAATGGTATAGCTGCTGCACATCTACTTTAAAATACAATAAAAAAAACTGAGTAAGAAGTCAGTATAGTTGATGGAATCGTGCCATCAACATCTCATCATCCTACAGATGAGACAACTGAAGTTAGGGACAACTCATCCATGGACATTTCATTCAACTTTATTTATTGCATAAGGACAGGGTTTGCAATAAAAACGGATGTCGTACAGTACAATGTCCAAGAAAGATATACTGTAGCTTAAAGCCTTCTTCGCAGGTGAGCTTGATTGTGGAAGAAGTGCAAATGAGTTGGCCTGAAAATCAATTGTCACAAAAATTAGCGATATATATAGGCATCAGGGCGTGTATTTTTCAAAACATATACAATTAGCTCGGGCTGCTGATATAAAAAAAACCTCTGAAAATTATCGTCGATAGACGTCTTAAATTTTCAATGAAGTGCCACAACAGAATCGCCACAAATATAATAAAATGTGTCAATTTTCGAAAAAGAGCTACGCAGAAAGAAACTCACTAATCGTCGTTAAAAATTTGGAGAAGTACATATATGCTATTTTGCCCTCTGCGTGCTAGACTGGCAGGATCGCGACTGGTCACACCCTAAAACCTGCACAACCACTTAAATAGGAGAGCTGCTGTGGTCCAAGTTGAAGAACTTCATTCCCAGATGGCGGTAAAACAGATCCATCCTGGTTATTTTTGGTACATTTAAAGAAAGTTTCTGAAAAATAAAGAAACCGTAGTAGGTGCGACCAGGCCAGTTCCTAATCGAAGTTAAGCCTCGATTGCTGCGAACAGACTAATTGAATTATTCCAAGTGCTCGACGTCGAGGGTGGGGTTACACAGTGCGAATACCCACCCATACCTTATGATGAATGTATTCAAAGCATTCCACTTCCAATGGGAATCTGTTCCGTAGATAACTTGCAGCGCATAAGACTGATAAATGAATTTACTTCGAATTAAGAGCATTTATCCGACCATTCCTTCATTCATCTTACGGATTAATGTTAGTCTTCTGAATGAAATTATTTATTCAAATCGACGCTACCAATTGTAAATCACTATGCCATTGGTTGCGGCAGCCTCTCCCCCACTATACACAGTACTCCCACTACGACTACTCTTTTATTCAATTATCAACAGTCCATCCATTAAGCAGATTTATTTCGTTACCTAAATCCGTTTTGCTTTTGAACCAAGTATGCAGAAAAAATGCCCAAGAATGGAAATCAAAATACGAAAAAAAAAAAATGCTTTCCCTTTTTTTTCGTTTTTGATTCATTACGGATTTCAATAGAATTTCTGTGCGCTTCTTCGTCTTCCTCTAGTTGTTCTATCCAATTAAGAGACTTTTCCCGAATTGCCCTATTCATTGAAGCACAAAAAGGTGCATGAAACCAACCAAGAACATGTTTTTTTCTTCCCTCTTACGGTGCCATCGGTGAATCTGTAAGCCGGTCTGCTGAAACCATTTTAGTCCAATCATAAGTAATTAGTCCAAACTGAGTTAATAAAATCCAGGACCGGAATGGTATTGCGAATGGGTGTCCCGAAATAGAAAAACGAGAGATATTTTGCCAGTAGAATGATTTCAATAATGTTTTTTCCGCTTATTCCTTGAGTTTTCTTTTTATTTTTTGCGGATGAAGCGAAGAGATTTTTCTAAGCGAAAGTGCTGCTGTGCGGAGGGCGAAGAAGAATAAACATCAAGTCGTGGTGTGCTCCTGCTAAAATGTTTTTTTTTTTGTTTTTAAATGTCCTCCTAACCACAATTAGGGACAGAGATGTGTTTTGTTGGGTTTCCCTGCATTTTTTTCTATTTATTTTAAAATCTTCTGCAATACAAGGGTCTGTGCATATGCTCGTAGAAGGAGCGCAAAACGACAACGACGATGTCGACAGTGAATTGTAAAAGAAAAGAGGAAAGGCAGAAAATTAAGGGTGAAGGTGCTAAGCGCAATTTAAGAATATACCAGCGAGTTCCGAGTCTTTTGTGTGGTGCGGTCGTTAACAACATGTCTTGAGCGTGTTGCTGCTCTCCTCACTCGGTTGCAACTTGTTTGAATTATGTGAGACGTAAAATTTTAGTCAGAGGAAACATTAAGCATGTAATTACCATAAAATGGAGTTTTACGACGGGTTATATGATGCAGCAGTGTTCACTGCTTCGTCCTGGCTCATCCGGTTCATGGTGGATGAAATGATGATGGGGGTCTTTAAATAAAACAAGAAATTACAAACAGAAATCAGTTAGGCTGTGATAGAGCGACATTTGTGAGGCAGAATTGGGTGGGGATGCTACTCAGTCGCGTATAGGTGTTGCCTATGAATTTCAATCAATTTGTGGGGATCGACAGTTCGTAGTTTGGACATAAGGGTTTTCCAATGAGAGGTGTTATTGTGAATGACCCGCTATTTCGGTAGCTGTCACTTTTGAAGCTTTTATTCTTTGACATTTGACATGTAGAAACTACGCCATTACTAAAAATGGAACGATACACGCTTCAAAGCATTGAAATTATTAAAATTCACTACAAAAATGGTGAAAACCTTGCAGTCACAGTTCGCAAAACTAAAGCATTTTTTGGTCGTCGTGAAGCACCTTGTCGGACCGCAATATAGAAATTGGTGGAAAAATTCGAGCTGTTGGGACAAGTTAGTGATGTAGAGAATAAAACCCGTGCACGTCGCTCAAGAACAACTGAGAATATTACTGCTGTAGCCCAACGTGTTGAAGAAAACCCAGGTTTGTCCATTCCTCGTCGTTCTTTGGAATTGGGCATTCCACAAACGTCATTACACCTCATTTTGCATAAAGACTTGGGTCTTAAGGCTTATAAAGTTCAGTTAACACAAGAACTCAAGCCGTCCGATCATCAACAACGTCGTGTCTTTGCTGATTGGGTCCTTGAAATGCATGAAAATAATCCAGAATTACATCGAAAAATCATCTTGACTGATGGCCACCGAGATCTTGTGATTTAACACCTTGCGACTTCTTCCTTTGGGGCCACGTAAAAGATAAGGTCTACGCTAACGCCTCAGCGTCGATTCAAGATCTCAAAGATAAAATTCGTGAGGCTATCGAGGACATAGGGCAGCCACTTTGCAATTTGGTTATGGAAAATTTCATGAAAAGGATATGGTCCGGTATGCGTGCTCGTGGCGGCCATTTGGCTGATGTTGTTTTTCATTATTAACGGCATACCTTCCTCTTTTTTATGAAATAAACATCCGATCATTTATCTCAAAAAATGACATTTTTCTTTGAATACCAAAATAACACCTCTTATTGGAAAACCTCTTATATGGATTATGAAACTCACTCTATGAAAATGATGACGTGAAATGCACGTTGTCGCAAATTTGAAGGCAAATACTCGTTGATCGTGTGGTTGGGTAAGGCAACGAGAATGTTAAACTTGTTAAGACTGGACTTCGATGAGACTAGACCAAAGAAGGTGCAGGCCACTGACAGGGACAGATTGGTTAGACCGCTCCTAGAACCAATTGCTTTCCTTTATGAATCTGTAAAATCGCCGAGTTAAGATCGTTTAGATCTTTTCCTTCTTTTTATGAATGGTTTAAAATGCAACTCTTCCCAACAAGTTCTCGTCAATGCGCACGTAATGCTGATGCACACAACTAGCTTCTATCAATTTTTAGGGATTGGTATTTCTCTGTAGGGTGGACAGCCATACTGAAGTCGAAAAAATCACAATTTGGCTCCTGGGACTTAAGTTGTTCGAAGCTCTCAACTGCGGACCTATGTTTCCCACCGGGATCAGGAGAGATAATCTTCTATGGCAAGACTTTTACCAGTGATAGTCATGCGACCAGGAAAATAAGCGCCCATCTAATGGAGCGATTTTCTTCAGCACGGGATAAATGGTTTCATTAGAACAATGGCAATAACTGAAACACCTAGAACAAAATTGAGCTTCGGTTCGAATAATGGTCATGCGTAGCATACTAAATTGGGACGAGAAAATAATGTCGGACTTGACTGATACATCAGATCCTTTTCTAAATTTTGGAGTTCTTCTAAATTTTGGAGTTGTTCTAACTTTTTGCAGTTCTTAGAACTTTTGTAGTTCTTCTGACTTTTGTAGTTTTACTAACTTTTGCGGTTCTACTAAATTTTGCAGTTTTCCCGACTTTTGTGGTTCTTATAACTTTTGTAGTTGCCTTAAACGCTGCTGCAGTTCTAACACATCTACCATTCCAAGCCACAAATTGTCCGTGTGCCTAAAAAGTTTCAATCAAAATTCAAAATTTAACATTTAACAATTCTTTGAACAACTAACAAGTCACTCACGCCCCTGCGAACCTTCAAAAGCTCAGCCCCTTCTTCACACGCAAACACTGCGCGCTGATAAATGATTGCCAAATCACTGCAGTTGCACTGCCATTAAGGCGGCATAAACATTTTTATGACTTTTGTTAATGACTTTATGGAAATTGATTTCTTTTTATTACACCACCCCCACACAGAAGCACCGTTTACCCTGCAACGCAATCACAAATCACTCACGCTCCTTGATGTTCTCACACAGTGATACACCTTAACAAAACCAACAAAATTAAAGTGCCATGTATTCGTAAGCATCCAAGACAAGAATCACTGAGTGATTTAGACATCCATCTTACTTCTTGGTGTGTGTTTGTGTTTTTTTTTTTTTTTTTGTTCGTTCTTCGTTGGCGGGGTGGAATAAATGTGCAAATGTGCACGTGGCATGAGAATGAATTTCCTGTTACCACCATAAGCACTTTTCAAGGAAATTGCCATGCTTTGTTTGGTTGGGATCGGTATTTTTCTTTTTCTTGTCGTCATCTTCCTTTCTCTAGGCTATGACGACTATACATGGATTGTGAAAGTGATATGTGCCATCTAGCCGCCACCCTCCTCGTTAAACACCTGCAAATTGTTCGCCTGTCAATTGAATACGTAAAAACTCGCATACAAAACCATTGATGACATGATTTCGCCTAAGGGAAGCTGTATCCTTATATAATATTCAAATTGCATACTGTTTATCTATCAATTCAAGGCAACACCTTTAAATAAGTCTCACGTCAAGGGTGAACTGAATAAAAATCCTCTACAGCTCTGCGGGGAGGACTGCAAAATCAATATCACGTGAGAGATGAAGGCGAAGATGGCTATGAATAGAGAAAACGTTTTTTTTTTTTTTTGCTGTTCGTAGGCAAAACAGGTCGCGCGTTTATCTTAAAGCGAAATTCAATTTCCTATACGAAAGGATGTGAATTAAATTGAAGGAGTTTCTCTGCAGGATACTGTTCAAATCCAAGTAATCAACATAAAAGATAGATAGATATTCGAGCAGAGTTTTTTTTTTTATTACAAATTTGAAAAGTGTCATAAAGTTGTCTTTCAATAGAAGGAAGAAAATCAGAAAATCTTTCTCGAAAGTTTTAGCCGGGACGCAAATTCAATAAGAAGATGGACAATAGATTTGCTGGATCCATTAGGGACGAGCCGAAGAAAAGCTTTCACAACAATATCCCATATTGAATGGTGCTTAAGTGAAAAGTATTCATAAATCGGTTTGGATCGGCCCAAAGAAATCGATAAACTCAATAAGAAATCCTTGGATTTGAATGCGCGACGCGAGCACTATATCCGCCGCATGCAGGCGAAGGGATTGTCCGTGCAAGTCGATGACAAATTCCCCATAGGTAATTGATTTTATGCCATTATTCCAGCCAAGTGTCAGTCATAAAGAAAGCAATATCCCCCGCAATCGGTAATGAGTTGCTGGGGTATGGCTATATAAAAATTTATAAACAATAAGGAAAGCCAACAAATGCTCAACTTTAAAATTGACATTTAACTGACGTTGGCGCCAACGTAAATCGCTAGCTGGTATTTTTTTTTTTTTATCACGAAATATGAGCTTCAACTGCCTACCGACACGAAACGACGACAAAAATCCATGAACAACGATCATCCTTTTCAAGTATGCTCGCGTGACTTGTGCAAATGTCAACAATATATCCTAGCAACTCATTACGAACGAAAGAAGGAAAATAAAAAAGGAGACACGAAGGAGACCCATCAGAATGTGCAAAGCAACACTTAGTTTTGTTTATTTGTATGGATGTGGAATGTGTGTGGTGACGTGGCGGAGATGGGATATTTTTAGCCTAATACTGGTATACGGCAACAAATTTGGGGAGGAGGTGGTTGTCTCTATTTGACATTCGACTGTCGCAATATTTGTCTAATCATGATAATTGGTAGTCGCTTGGACAACTGATGTAACTGATGTGCAGGTTCGCCACGTTGTGACATTCGGGGAACTTGAAACTCAGTCGAATCAGTACTGCAAGTGTCTCAATATCAATCGGCGAGAAAACAGTGTTGTGGATGTTGGGGGTTCGATACAGGTTGGACTAGGAACATTTGCGCATTTATGCATTTTTTATGCATATATTGTACTGAAGACAGAAGTCGAGGGTAAACGCAGTGTGGCCGTTTACCTAGTACTATTCAGATGGATGCCAATAGTTAGAGTTATGGCTGGTCGCCCGACTGGTGCAGGTTCGAGCCTCGACGAAGGACAGCTACACTCTGCCACCGACCATTCAGTGAAAGGAATAGTTTTTTACAACTACACAGAGAAAGCCGCGAAGGAACCCCATTTAATAGAATGTCTCTCAATTTTTTTCTTTGTTAAAAAACAGTCTTAGATCGAAGATGTGGCATGGGCACCAAAGTGAGGTAAGTTAGAGGCGAAAGCCTTTGAAAATGCTTTTCGCTGCACCGATGTAGATTCACACTGCTTTCGGAGGAGTAGCCTTTGTATGTATATCGAAGATTGGATGCAGTTCGATTAGTTGACTCACCAGGTATAGTGTCCTGCGGACAAGCTAAGTCCAATTAGAACGATATTGTTGCCCGAACAAGGCTGCCACTTGTTCAGTGTTGTTCCAATATTTCTCAATATATTTTTACGAAAAACGTTTATGTCCCTCCCCGGAGACCTATCGGTGGACAGTGAGTGGAGTGGATTTTAATACATAACTTCTCTCTGACAAGGGAACCGAAATTGCGCTCCCTTTAGACGGAAAGGCCGTTCCACAACCACGCGAACACAACTCACGCCACAGACTTCGCACGAATCGCGGTGCATGTTCTAAGTGTACTATGTACCTACAATCAATTGTGACGGTGCCCATTTGGCCGATATCATCTTTTCGACCAATAAAATCCTAAAGGTTCAAATAAACATAATCAAAAAAGAGAATCGAAGTTTTTTAATCCGGAAAAAAATGAGAGCCAAACAATATCGGATGACTTCTTTTGGCCCACCCTGTATATACGGCTTGCAATTCTAGGCCCTCCACCTTCAAAGTGTAATCGAAAACAATCGTTTTAAAGATCTATTCCCATTAACTGACCAGTTTTGAACGTATTGTAGCTCAGCTTCTGAAGCGTGTTACAGTCCGCGGTTGAACTGATCTTCAATCAATACGACTCTCCGGGTAGCACAGTCTTTGGCTAACTGTCCAGTTGTGAACTTTGATCTCCAAGTTGACCGAGTCCCTTTTCTGTGTTGAAGTTTAACGCTCTGCAGAGGTTCATTTTATCATTGCTAGGCTAGGGCGATGTCGCTGTAGAGCTAAAATAGTTCGTCGGTGAATCTCGTCATCTTAAACCCGTCCTGAAAACGAGACAGAAAATTTACAATGAATCCTCCCCTCAAAGCGACCAAGGATATCTTCATCTGCTTTAGACAAAATCCCAGTTTCAGAGCTATAAATCAGGACAGGGACTATCATGGCTTATATTCAATCTTCTAAGTTGATCGGGATGAGACTCTCCTATTCAATTGTTTCCAATGGACTTGCGGTTGATCTTTTTTCAGTGTATGTCGTAGTGTTAATATTTGGTTGGTTGTGAACTTGCCAATGGTAGGGACCTATCAATTCGTTGACAAACTGTTTCAGTCGTTTAATCAGTACGGCAGCACGGCAGGCAGGATCTTATATCTGAACCCTCCATAGTTAGCGCAGTTTAGGGGGTATCCGTGATAAGGTTCCATTCATCCAGGAACGCTTTATTCCGACGAAGTTTTTAAGATGAAATGGGGTATGCTCTTCACTAAGTCGATGTCTTCAATAGTTCGAAAGGTCCAGCAGCCTTTTTGAGCTTAAGTTTAGATATTTCTACCCTAGCCTAATTTTGATGAAAAACAAAAGTATTGCCGGATTAAATGAATGGTTTCAGACTGACAGTGAAAATCTTCGCTGAACTCTTTGTAGAAGTGGATTTTTCAATAACTTCTTCTTCTTTCAATAAAAAGTGCCAATCAAATGTAGAGTTCGCAAAGTTAAAAATTGTTTAGGGACTACGAACAGCTTGTCCTACCTGAAGGTGTTCCCAATTTTGGAACTGTGATTTCAGTTCACTGCATAAAAATTCTTGGGCAGTCTTTATGAAAAAAAATTAATAAATAAAAATGGACTAATGTAGCACGTATTTATTGTAAAAGCCAGAGTCCAGCATTCAATTTTGTATAAAAAGAACTGTTTGGAAATATTTAAGAAATGACTGCCTTTCTATATTAGCGATGTTGATATTATCTTCAAAATTGTGACGCGCCATATTCTGAGCGACTTCAAACTTGATTGTGCAGCTTTAGAGTTTTTAATTAAAAAGTTTCACAAACCGCCCTTAAAGTCTGGCAATGTGCATAGCAAAATTATTTGGACTCTTACTTTTAACAGAAAAAAAACAAAATAGATGCCTACAAGGCTAAGGCTAGCGCACACGATGCAACACAAAACGCGTCCGAAAAAATGGTTTTCTGTGCAAGCTGCATACGATGTTATCCAACTTTTGAAGTCTACAAAAAATTGTTTTCAAGTAAATGGAGCTCCAAATACGTCACAAGGCAACATCAGAACTGGAGCATAATGTTCCCGAGTTAGTTTAAGTTTAAATGGATGTTAAAAAACTTTTTAAAATAAAGAAAAAAAATCTTAAGATAGGGTGTACCTCAACAGAAAAGGGGGACAAATTTGCAATCAAAACATTTTTAATAAGTACCTAATTAAAGCACGTTTTTGAAAGGGGCTCCGTACACGGTGAGAAATGTCGACCTGACGCACTTGTGAATTTGTTAATTTATTCATGTCCTGCAAAAATATTTCTCCTGAGTCAAGAGGCAGTTCCAACAGCGCCTACTATTTTTATTCCATTTACTAAAAACGGCCTTGGGAAATGCCACATGGACATGAATAGTGCTTTTCCAGATTATCCTAGTCCGATCCTCTAAATGAACGCGCGTTCTGTTCGAGAATCGATTTTCAGTATCATTTTAGCTTGTAATTTACACCATTATGGAGACGACTTCCATTTTCATTGCACAACACGACAACTGTCGTATCATATAGACATGTTCCATAAAGTTGCTGTAGCGGACCGCCATTGAAATACATTGGCGATGATGAAAATATTTTGTATCAGGAGCAAACGTCGTAGAGATATGACTTTTGTGTTGCATCGTGTGCGGGAGGCCTTACAATAATTTTAATCCTTCACCTTCAATATTTGATATCGATAGATATTTTTTTTTATAAAAATTCAATCACAATTAGTATTATTACCATCACAAGTGCTAACATTTTTCTTGGGAAAAACATCAAGAGCTAAGTGGGCTTCTTGTGGGTAAAAATATCGTCAACATTGTCCCAGTGATTCCAAAGCAAAAGGAAATGCTTGTTCACACTAGAGCCAAACAGACCGAATTTAGAAAGGTCTTGCAATCCCCAACTATTCTGGAACAAACAACCGAGTTGAGCAAGACCGACGCAAAAGAGTCCATCACTATTCAAAAGGACGTACGGAAATTAAGCTGCCCCGCTTCGATTTTATCGAGATGCACTCACGAATAATTATACGAACCCATTTTCAGAAAGAAATTGAATTAAATTTCTCGCCTTTAAATCAGACTCGTTAACCCTTCAACTATCAAGTTGATTGCAACACTGGCCAACGATCTTTAGAGAACCCAATGCTTGTTTCTCCTCCTCCACCATCACCGTCAGCCAACCAGCCAGCGTATTATATTTACTCTCGCTGTACACTGGCAACTGGCTATGGAATTATCCCGATCGTTTGGTATGATTTAGAGACAAAGTGCCCATAAAAGTATGGTGAACGCGAGTAAAATTAAATTTAATAGCGCGTTAGATTGTTTGGGAGAATATGCCGGACAATACACTTTAAATTGGTTTCACCATCACCAGCAGCAGCACCACCACCAGCAGCAGTAGCTTGCTCTGTGGATGGACGTTGCTCTGTGCGTTGGTTGTGATTGTGATGTGTGTGAAAACGGGCTGTTTTATGAGGAGGCTTCGAGACTGGGATAATTTATTAGGTTAAAGTGATTTTAGAATTTTTTTTCCGCTTGCCGGCGACTGTGAATCATTTTTGTTTTTAATTCAATCAATATTTTTGTCTGTCATTTTGTAACGAGTTTTGGGTGGACTTTGGGTAGTAAAAATTTGTACTTTCATTTCTTTACGGAAATGATGACATTGAATGGGGGTATGTATTCTATAAAAGAGGTTTCTGCGGGGAACGAATTCCAACTATCCAAAGAACTTGCTGAGGAGATCACTGAAAGGGTTTAGAACTGGGAACCTAAAGGCCTTTTAATAAACAGATTTTCATTTAGAATTTAAGAAGCAAAGTGTATCCAGAGGACAACATTAGTACAGGAACGGTTTGAAAATTGCTGTGCGATCTTAGGACGGCTGGTGTCCAATGATACAAGGGTTATGTGGACTTCAAGTCTTAAATTATTTAAGGAAGTGCTGGCTGCCTTAATCATATCTTGCTTTTTGTATTGATTAGAATTTTTTTTAAGTACGTAGCGTCAATTTAAGACACTTACGTCAGGGAAAAAACGCATTAAAAAAAAAAAAAAAAACGCCCCCAAAAAGTAGGCGTGGCAAAGAACGATATAGCCGATATCTTGGCAAGTTTAAGTAGCTCTATTATCTGTTGCCGGTAAGGGAAAAACACAAATAACGCATTGAGCGCAGTTTTGAGAAAACAGCTAATGGAACCTGCTGCCTGTATTTTTCTCGGAGGCTTTTTAAAAATGTTGCATCGAAATTTGTCCAATTTTCACTTCAACCGGTAACAAACACAAACACCTACAGCTTTATTTTATGGATAGATAAGAGAGGCAGTTTTACTAGATCGTCTATCGGAAAACTATGGACCCAGGGAAGAGAAGTCGGGCTCTTGGAGAGCTTGGCAGTGGCAAAAGAGATATTCCTCAGATTCTACTTCGGGCTTCTTTTGAAGTCTGTTGTTTACATCCAAAGCCCAAGTTTTAAATGATGCAGAATCCCTTCATATGGACGATTTATTGAATTACCTACATAGTATGGGAATGCAGTCAAGAGTCAACCCCCGATGCTGCCTTTTGTCTTCAATTTGACTGTAAGCTCGCAGAAACTCTTGTGACGAAGAAACTCGATGTTACAGCGGTAATTGTTGACCAAATACTGTAACTACTCCAATATTTATTTAAAAATAAGTGCTAAGGGAAGAGATCTGCAACCACACTTTACAGAAAAGGTGCAGGCGTGGGCCTAGGTTTCGGTCACCTTCCGATAGCTTCTTTCTTACTAAGCTTTTGGTCGACCTAGTTTTACAACTTGAGGGATGACCATCATTTCCTGCCTCGAGGGGTATTCTTTGCGGCTTTTGTTTTTCAGTTCACTTCGATATGCAGAGGTAACATTTGCGGATAAACGCAGGGTTCCCAACTTCCCTCATAAATCAAGTCCTACCTTCGACGTGCAACAACTAAAGAACCCCTGTATTCTAAAGCACGCTTCGGGCCTAGCATCTCAGACTGCTGTGAGGTAACCGAATTCAAAAGCGAAGAGAAGCGATATGGGTGCTCTTCAAAATTTTTACTGGGAAAGAAGATACCTATGTCAAACTGACATATCCAATACGTCAAAGTGACACATCCACTTCTATATGTAAAATTTTGCAATCGTACTGGTCTTGCATTAGCTAGAAGCTCAAAGTCTTTAGCAAGATAGATTTGAAAAACCCACCAAGACGTTTTATGAGAGCCATGGTGAAAGTTAAAAGCCGGTACTATGGCTCACCCAAAGCCGTACCCTCACTAGGCCATATGGTAACAAATCAGCTAGATGAGGGGACTTAACTCAAACTAAATCGACGGTTAACAAGCGCATGGAAGAATTGATCCATTTAAAGACTACCCGCGACACTAATAATCATGTTAAATGCCTGGGCTAACATTTTTGAACTTACACACGGCGAAATTTTTCATACAAAATTGCATATTGTGACCTACAGAATAGATAAGGTGAATATTAAAGAAAATAATAAGTAAGGGGCTGCGAACCTCTGCCTTGAGCAGCGACTTGTTATAAAAGCCGCGAAAAGCATCGGCAATTGTGACGAGTTGCTCAATGTCCAAGCTTTGCTCTTCGACGAGTCCCAGAGGTTTTATGCAATGACGCATTTTTAGGATCAGAACTTTTGCCAAAAATGCAAGCCCGCACAACCTTTACAAATTTATGCAGGCTCTACACTTTTATGAAACCGCAGTATTTTGGAATCTTCAAGGAGCTTTTAAATTATAAATACGACAACGACAACTGTCGAGAAGGTATATCTAATGAAAATCAGTAGTTCGAACGATGTCTACAGCTGAGCCAAAGGTAAACGGTTCGAACGCCCAGAAGGCGTTAGGAAGAGGAAAAACCTTTCTGCTTGGAAACCAAGGTATCCACCTACCTACTTTCTCATTCGGTGAAAAAGTCCTCCGCCCAGTTGTCCTTCTACTAATTGCAGATGTGACCACAAATCCACAGTGTATATGTCGGCAAATTTAATTTAAATCCAGAACCAGTACCAGAACGACCATCAGATTCATTTTCATGGTTAAGAGCATCCATTGCCGTTCACATTGGCCCCTTTAGTTTCGCACACAAGCACACACCTACACATATCCATTCAAAGGAAACACTGCAGCCCCCTCTGGCTTTGGCTTATTTGAATGCGCTTTCAAGGAGCTTGTAAAACGTTTGATCCCTCCCCCAAGATCAAATAATTGAAAAACTCAATATTATTTCTTGGCAAGCAGCCCGAGCATAACCCGAAAGTTTTTAAGATTTACCTACCTAACCTCGTCCTCGTACACCACTCATCTTCACATATTAATCACACAAAAACCCATAAAAGTTATGCACCACACACTGCATGAGAGGCATGCGAGTGCGAGAGGAGAAGCAACAACATCCTGTGGAAATTCCAAGAATGTTTCAGGATATTGTGCCTGCATTCTTATCCCTCAGCTCACACACAGCTTGAAACAAAAAGCACAGAAGACGTGGTGGTGGGGGTGCACAAAAACAAAAAATAAAAGGAAACTCCTCTCTGACAAGAGTTTCGTAATATGAACACACAAAGTGTGTTTTTCTAATATTGGCCTGACTCTGCATATAACGCTTGCAGTGCTAGCAGGCAGGCAGCAGGCAGGCAGGCTGGCTGGTGTTTTGGAGGAGCCCCACCTCTATACACTGTCACCCCATTCGCCATGAGTGAAGATCCAATTCCATACACAAAGCACCGCATATTCAGAAACAGACACCATTACAGGCGAGTATCGATCCACATACTCAAAGGATACACACGTTATATTGCATGCACACGGCTCGGCGCGCGGTACGAGAACGTATAAAGATGCCGGATGAAGGTTCCTTTTTTCCCCATGTAGAGTTTTACTGGAATTTCAAAACGAAAACTCTACACCACCCTTTAATGATACATATACTACCTTGGTTGCGGGTGGGTGGGGTTGTGGTGGGTAGTTGGGGGTCCCAGTCAAGTGGGAGTGTAGGTGTATAGTACATTTAAAATAAATATTTCATTTCTTTGCCACTCCGAAATGAAACTCAAGCCGAAGTCGGTGTGGAAGTTTGCAGCTATCTGTGTGCTCCAATTTCATTTGAAAAAATAATATAGCCCGGCTGTATAGGTATATATTCAGCTGGTTGGGGCGATCGGGCGCCGGTCCTTTTCTGTTATTTCTGTTTCTGGTTCACTGTTAAGAGAAATTACGAATTTAACACGTTCATTACCAACTCCAGGTTGAAGTTGGTACTACGTACATAGGGACGTCCTGGAAGCGAGAAACCCGAGCAAACAACCTACTCCACTCCGAGAAGGAAGACAAAAGTGTAATTTCAAACAAAGTGCGAGGGCGGATTGTATTTTATTTTTTCCATTCGTTTCCAGCTTAATCAGCTGCAGCTAAGTAGCTGCGAGATGTTGAATGCGTCGAAAGCAGGTTATGCATAACAAGGAAGAGAGCAGTAGCAATTTATGCGCAATATGAATGAAATTGTAGCAATGGAGAGGAGCACTTTTTTTAAGTATAGGTATACGTATCCTACCAACGTATGTGTCCCCTAGCATAAGTATGTACGGTTGGCGCGTGATGTAATAAATGTTTAAAGGGCTATTCAAATAATTGTGCACTTGCCAGATGAGATAAAACTATGGCTGCAAGTGGATCTAGAGGAGTGTTGGTAATGTTTTCAATTATTTCAGTCTTTGCCTGGGGAGCGGGCGGTTGTCACAGCACCAGCCGTTCGGTATATATTCAGCTGGAAACGGGGAGAGAAATTTAAACATTTATAAAATGCAAACTAAACTAAATGGGAAAACTGTATTTTTTCTTCTTCTTTTTTAATCATTCTGCTAAAGGGCTGGTCGGACAAAAATCCAATTGCGGGAGGAAGCGCGCACTTGAAGCGACATTGTTGGGACTTGGGACGGGACGGGTCGGCTTTAAAATTCTTCACAAATTCACACTGGTTGGTAAAATTAAAGCGACAAGTGTACACGCCTTGACACTTTGCTGCTTTTGGTGTCTTTCTGTTCGACTGTTTTATTGGGAGAGCGGGACTCAAACATTTACTGCCAAAAGAGCTCCTTCATTTTCGAAAGAGTGTGTTCGGTTAGGCTACTGCCTTTTGAACTTTCTGGAGCTTACCGAGACAAGGAGCACTTCCAGTAGACATTGGGAAGGATGTATCGTCTGTCGAACTTCAAATATCAAGTCTCGATTTCAAATTCTTAAACATCAGCACATTGAATGGAATGGAAAAATAAAGCTCACTTCAAGAAAGTCAGGTAAAATCGTGGTTAAAAGTAAAAAAAGACAACTCCCAGTCAACTGATTTACATTTTTCAAAGACTTAGGAACTGTAAGGTTAGCAAATTTAACAAAGACCCATGTCACTTCACCTAGTTCATAAGATAGCGACACTGCGATGTGTTTAAGGTAATATAACAGTCCAAAATTTAAACAAATTCAGCTGTGAATTTTTGCGACCGCAATTCTTTGTTTCGAAAAATAATTAATTCTATACCATATGCATGGTTGGCCAGTGTTGCAATACCGTGGAAGTTTGTACTTTTTTATAAAATTCCAGTGGAAAAAAATCATCTAAGAAAGAAAATGAAACCATTGTAAAAAGATAATATAAACTATAAAGCGACAGTTCTAAAAGAATTCACAACTGCAGACAAATTAAATTGATACATTCTCCTCCTGTAGGCATGGTCCAGAAAGTTCTGAGACCACAATTACACCGGTCTTAAAGAATTCACATATTCACACTCTGAAATGTGGCCACATTCATGAAGCCTAGCAATAGCACGGGATCAAGGTCGTCTTTATTCCGAAGGCAGGAAAATCTAGCCACACCACAGCCAAAAAAACCTTCGGCATATAGATATACGTATGAAAACCTTTGAGAAACAAAAATATACGCCGCCGATTAGATGACAATGCTATATCCACTGCTCAAAGTGTTTATGGAAAAGGAAAAGTGTTGAAAACCGCATCGCAAGAGGTCTTTAGCAGTATGGAGAAGTCACTGACAAAGATTATATAGAAGTTGCGTTCTTTAAACATACATTGAAGGAGCTTTCATGATGTAAACACTTCTGAACTTCCGAATGCTGATCAAAATCTTACTCGGGGTGTCCTTGTCATTACGATATAGGTACTAATAAAATTCAACAATAAATAACATGAGAGTCAAGGCATAACATGGCAATGTTGGCAAAACAGCATAGCGATATTACCATCTTTATTGACAGCCAGGCGGCTATGAAAGCAGTTTCTGCCATTGATTTAAAGTTCAAGCTAGCTCACCGCTGCCGCGAATAGCTCAAGGTTACTTGCTCCCAGCCGGCAATGAGAAAGCAGACGAACTGGTCATAAATGGAATCTG
The DNA here is from genome assembly GCA_948293265.1 of Cheilosia impressa. Taxonomy (NCBI): domain Eukaryota; kingdom Metazoa; phylum Arthropoda; class Insecta; order Diptera; family Syrphidae; genus Cheilosia; species Cheilosia impressa. Next base: position 42,148,623 of record OX411883.1, read on the forward strand.
ATCGAGCACTTCAGTCGATCAAGCCACCACTTTGACGGAAGGTCATCGTTATCTATGTTGGTACGGGTTCCAATGGCTCATAACTTTCTAAGAAACCACTCAATGAAACTAAATCTCAAAGATGACGACATATATACACGCCACGGAGACAAAGAGCTTCACGAGGACACACCACACTTCCTTCGTCACTGCCCAAGTCTATACCCGTAATGGTGAATATTGAAAGACCATATTGCTTAAAAAAAAGAACCAACCAATATTGCTGTCCGAGTCTGTCACGAAACTCTTGGAAGCTTTTATTTGCATGACTGTCTGATTTTTTCTAATTTTTGGGGACATCGGGATGGCTAGACAGCGTCTGGTATATTCACAGAAGAAAAGACCTGAAGACAACCGATGGAAAACCAACGGTTAACCTCCAAGAAGGGCATAACTAAGGGTCCACGGGAACCAAACTGTCATATTGCAGGGTTCGCCCAGCTCTAGCTACCTGTACCTCGCCTAACCTATAGAAATGTGAGAACATGATGGTATGCTGTATGCATGATAATAAATATATCCACCAATTTCCGATTTACACTTTTTTTACAGGTATAGTTAGTTTGTAGTGGGAAGTTATTAGTTTATTGAAAAGAAGTGAAGCAAAGCCGACTTAAACCTGAAGTTTTGCTAAAGCATTTATAAAATTGATAGATATTTGTTTATTTTTTAAAGCAAAAGCTGTGCTGAGTTTAAGCTTTTACTAAAAACAAACAGTTCGGGGAGAAACACATCGAATTTATTTTTAGAGACTGTCAAAACCAAAGCTAAAAATTGAGGAAATACTCGTAAAAATCCCACGGATATAGCAACACTACATAATGGCTGATGCCTAAAAAGCTATTTCGAAAATGAGATAAATGTTTGAATTGGGATAGTCTCAACCAGCGTTGGCACTTTACGACTATTTTTTCGCAGTAGATTCTCTAAAAAACTCAAATAATCGATTTAAGACTGTTGGATGAATAGCGACCTTAGTTCGCATTCAAGCTATGTTTCTTCGTTGTTGCGTTGCCATACGGCGAAGAGAGAAGTGAAATAAAAATAAATTTAAGATGAAAAGTAGCCATATTTGTAAATATGTACAGTCAAACTTTTTAATAACGAACCTTCAAGGGAACAAAAAATTGATTCGTTTTCGTAGAAGTTTTATGCAAAATTCTTTATATTGAAAATATTTTTTTTTTTAACAAGTGTTCCTTTATATTTTTAAAGAAAATTAGTACAACAATTAACTCATTGTAAATAAATTTATATCTTTTAATTTTTTTATTAAAAACAAATCAGTTTTCGATGGCACATGAACAGTTTTGATCTTTGTAAGGTTTTTTTTTTGGCGTTTGTTTGAACTTGCTTCCGCAAACTTTAAATTTTTTATCTCATTCTTTAAAAATCTCGAAAATGTACTAAGTGAAACACCAAATTTTTCTGAAACATCTTTTTTCTTTTATCTAATTTTAACTTTTTCAATAATCGATAATTTCTATGCAAGTGAAATAGCCTTGCGCTTCAATATTTTTGTATAAACGTTTCACGAACTTAAAATGCAAACTCAAATGATTGACCTGTTGATATGCGTAAAATTTCTACAACACATGTACATTGTACATTTGTTCAGTTCATACATCTATATATACATTCACTTACTTTAAGAAAATTCTTCCTAAAATTTGGAGTTTCCTTTTAAAATTAGGAACACAAAATTATAGTGCCAAGGCTTTGACATTTCTTTATAAATAAACATTTTTGTTTTTGGGTCAAAAAATTAGTTCCTTATAAAGAGAATTTCGCTATAAAGGACTTTATTATAAAAAAACCTATTTCGTATGGGATATTTTTGAAGGGGAAGGGTAACAAAATGAAGTGAGTGATTTTGGTTCACCCCGACCTATATACTATGGGTACAAGCTCGTACCGAAAGTGTTGGCCGGACAGACGATGTCTTTCAAGGGGCTTCTGGTGGTTCTTTAGACAGCGTCAATAGTTGCCATCTTAGCAGCAGGCGGTTTTCAAACCTTTCAAAGGTACGACGATAATCGTTACCGATGACAAAAAGACCACCAAGTCCAGACAAGGGAGGTTTAGAAAGCACAGTATTTTCCTTTGTTGCGGGAAAGTTCACCGACTGTCAGTTGGAGGTTAGTTTTTACATTTTTGCTAAAAAAAAAGGGTTTGCTTCATCAGAAGTGTCATCTGCGCCCCCTTGTGGAATGCCATACCTCTGCGATGTGCACAATGGCAAAACCACAACCACCGATAGGTAATTGTTTCAGTTTTATAAATATAAAAATAAATGTCGCATTGTGTCACTTTTTCATGCGGTTGGATCAATAAAATGTGACAGATGAGCCATGCATGTAATTGAAACAGATGGCGTGACAGATATTTCCCACCGTGACGAATGCCTACCACGTCCCCATGGCGCCTGACTAACCTACATTCGGCTCAAATCGTCTCGGCCATAAAAAAAATTAACGCATCTAAAAATTTTGGTCTTTTTGGAAAGCATCGTTAAATACTTTTTCACCCACCTATGGCGCTAAATGATTGACACATCAATGCGGACAGCAACGATTTTCTTTTCCAACAATAAACACATGTGGCTTTTATTCACCAGCCTATTTATTTTATTACCATTGACAAGTTTTTCTATCTTTTCCCTCAAAGTTGGTCGCATCCACTAGGCACAGTTGCCTTAACAGAAAAAAACCTAAAACCGTGTAAATGCAGTGAAAAATGTTTAATGGCTCAGACCAATCGGCCGAACACAACACAATTTGTTTTTCATTAGTCGTTTTGCATAAATTGTAAAGAGAAACCTGCATTAGGGCTCGCAGATAGTAACCGATTTTAATGGCTTAATTCACGCATACGAATAATTATTATAAAAGTGTGTGTGTGTGTGTGATTCACCTGGTCGTGCATCATAACAGTCATTTGTTTTTTTTTTATTATTTTTTATTACAAAGAAGCAACAAGGCGCCAGCGGGTATATTTTCCACAAATTGAAGGAAATACCGCAGCCGACTGGGACTCTGCTGACGATGTAATGAATGCCATTCGTTATGTGATTCAATAAAGCAACACACGCTCGATATTAATGCCCTGCAGTCGGGTTAATTAAGGAGTTTAAATATAGTTATATAGCCATGCTAATTGGCTGGGAAGGAAAGCGGGATATTAAGTTTTTCTGATATCACAACAAAATGGTGGGTACAAAAAGGAGCGCGAACTGCTGTTGCGCTGAGCGCCGCTGTTGCTATTAAGTGAATATTGTGGCGGTCGTTTTGGAGGAAAGGATTTGTTGCTGCGTTATTGGATATTTCCTTCGCAAGAGTACCTAATGCTATAAGCATCGGGTAATTAGAGAGAAGGTGGGCATAAGGGGGAGGACTTTGTTCCTTCTTGTGCTTCAGAAATGTGAGGTAATAACCTAGTGGGATGAAAGGGGACGACGTTTTCGCATTGAAAAGGGAATATTTAATGATGGCTATCTAGAAATTTTAGCTTTGAAAGATTGGTTCGTTTTAGCAGCACATATTTATATCGTACTAGCCCGACTTTGCTCTGGAAATTTACTGCGGTATGTTCTTGTCTATCATCAATTGAAAAAGGACGTCACTTAATTCTGTTCGGGCAAAACACAGCAATTTTCGAAATTTTTAAACTTATTAGCGTTGAGAAATAGCATTTTATAGTGCTGTTTTTTTTTTTGTAAGAGATGTGCCACGCCCCTTTGTCCACTCCCATGTAATTTGTTGCCTAAATATGTTCTTGTCTATCATCCACTCAAAAAGGACGTCATTTACTTATGTTTGGACAATACACAGCAATGTTGGAAATTTTACAACTTAACTTTAAGCGAGTTGCCACGCCCCTTTCTCCATTCCCGCCTACATTGTCATAAATGCTTTTAACTGGCAAACAACCTACCAATTATCCAAATTTCAAACCTAAAGCTGTCATAACTGCCAAGATATAGTGTTTTAATTAACTTTGTTGTATGGAAAGTGCCACGCCCCGTTTTTATATCCCGCCCACATTTCCCACAGTGCTTTGTTCGGACAGTGCAAACCAATGTCCAAAATTGTACAACCTCTGCTCCCTTGAGTGTCGAAAAATAGTGTTTTGAAACGTTTTTCTTTTTTTGTATGGGAGGCGCCACGCCCCCTTGCCCTACACAGAAGAAATATTCAGAGAATATAACATGCGTAGAAAGAGAGTTTTATTAATATAAAGACGTGGTAATGTATATTTTGGTTTTGATCGTATTATAAATAGTAAATCAGAAAGTTTTGTCAGAGACTTTCTTAAAAGTCGAGTAGTTGCGCAAGGACCTGGTCTCTTTGCCTGTATATCATTTCCTGAAAGGTTTCCCAGGGAGTAGGCAAATGAAAAGAGGTGTTGGATTGATGTTAAACTGATGCCTTTTACCATCTATCAAGCGCATACATCGCTCAGGCCCGTTTGCTGATACGACTTATTGCCACTTAAGTTCCACAAAAAATCTAAATAGCTTGGTTTATGTGTCTGTTTTTAGGTTTGTTTCCTTTCTTCCTTCCTTCCTTTGCTATTGAAAGCCGTTTATACAGATTTATGTAGAACTTGGGTCGTTACGAGTTGTAATAAGCAAATGGAACCTAGACTGAGGTGATAATGTTCCCAGACTCAGGTAGCCCAACATTTCTTTCTTTCACACTTACAAATCTACGGCGTACTCTTTTCCACCTCCTGTTCTTCTTGACTCCGCCAGGGAAATACTGAATCTGAATCGTTAGTTAATGCAACAACTTGAATGCCGAAAACTTATCCATGACCAGCAAGTCCACTGGTTATTTAAGGATTTATCCTAAAAACGTAACCAATAACTTGCCCACTTTGATGAAAGCAAGTTGGTGTAGAAATTTCAAAAATATTCGAAAGAGTTTCTCAATCAGCACAAGAATCAACGTATCTCTTCTTTAAACAATTTTTTTTTTGGTCGCTCTATTCAAGTTGTCTTTGAAAAGATTCAAGTCTGCAAGTCACCATATAAAAGATGGTTTTCCACAAGGTTTCGTTTAGTCTTTACAACTCTTTCTTTTATTTATTAATGGCCCTTTGCTTGCAGCTTCTAACCCAGTGATCACATTTACATGCTTTCTTTGAAACACATTGACCTTTCCTCGGGACGGGTTGAGGTAAACATTTTCTGTCGGGGTGAGTTTAATTTTTTTTTGCAAAATTTAATAAATGAGATGGATGAAACTACGGAGTTAACACAGCCCTAGCTCAGCAACCTTTGCCGGATAGCGACATTGGGAGGCAGGAAGCTCTGACTCTTGGAGTCATTGATGACAATTCTCAGAAATGTTGTCGTGCTTTTGATAGTTTCAGGTTTGTAGTTGAAATTTGGCATAGAGTTGAACTTTTTAAAAGGTAGGCTACTTCTGGAATCGCAGAAACCTTGATCAATGGAGTCCAAACATGTTAATCTACCTTAAGGCTGTCAATTCTCATTAAGATGCTACCATGTGATAGTACTTTCAAGGTCCATTTTTTCATACTACAAATGTGTGCCTACGGAGGTCTGTAGGCTCTGGAATGAACACCAATTTCATAATTCTGCTTAAATAAGTCAGTGTGTGGAATTTTCTTGCATTTAAATGAGTGCTGAAAGGAAAAGTTTATCAAACTCCAAACATTGACAAGTCCCAAGTAAAAGAGAATGTCAAAAAGTGGATATTATAATGTACCTTTCGCAGAAGAAAGAAAATTTTTATAACAGTCTACCCAACAAGAATTTTGGATGATAATTATTTAATTTAACAGACACATGACCTTAAAAACCCTGCAAGTTCTCAGAAAGAAGCCGCAATACCGGAAATAATATTATTCCTAAATTGAATAGAAACTTGAACTAAGCGATTCACTTTTTATTGTCATCAAGTTCGAAAGTGTTCCCCCAGATGAATAGACAGCGAATATAGTTAGATTTTGTAAAGTAAAAAGCAACGTAATGTAATCTTTGCCACTTCTAAATCTGTGAAACAAAGAAGGAAGTAAAAACTTGTCGATCTTTCCTTCTAAAGTTTGTATAATCTTCCACCATGTATTCGCCTAAGCTTCCTCTGGGATCGCAGCCGATTCTTTCACAATTCCAGACGATCTACATATATTCCAGTTAAAAATATGATAAATGGTTATTTAAATACGTGTCAAACATGTGCCGCAAATTGAAAGTCGTAAAACCGCTTGCAGCATCCTTCCGTTTCCATTAAGTGATGGTTCTATAACTAATGAAGGAAACATGCAACTCAAATGTAGATGACTTTCTAGCAGCTTCCCGACGACCGCCTAAAATCGACTTGAGAAGCACGCCCTTTACTTATGGAAGAAAAAACAAACTCAAATGCTCCATCACCTGAAATAATTAACTCCGCCAGTAGAAACTAAAGTTCAACAACCTTAGTAATAGTAACTAAGAGACGCTTGATGTACAATTGTCAGGAGAGGAAAAAAGCACAAAACCCTTGGTTTAACTTCAAACAGAAGAGCAAAGAAAAACGGGTGTAAACCGAGTGGGTAATTACCATTCGTCGTCGAGTAACCTAGCCGCCAAAAAAATAAAAGTGCCCCGAAGAACCATCTAACCGCTTCAAAGTGCAACACCCGAGTGTACCTATATAGAATTACTTGCTCGAAAGTTTAAAATGTAAATTAATTTGGAATTTCCAACATTTGCTAGATTCCCACACAATTTACGCCGTAACGAGCATTAGGGTTAATTATTTCGAAAGAAAACCCTTTTCCTTTTCCTTTTGTTTTAATTCGACTGTTTTACTTACAAGACAGTGCCCCTTCGGTTTGGTTGGAACAACTACAGGCTTCACTTGATGCACGTTACAGAACACGTCCGTATTTTGTTCGCCTTCACGGTAGGTGGCAGCGGCGGCCGTCGTCGTCGTCGGCGGCGACCTCGGACCTCCGTGCGTTTATACTTTCTCCTACCTGCCAATAATTTATGATAAACACACGAAATTACATGTTAGCCGTCATCGTGTCGGCTGCACCCATCTGCACTGTTTGTGATTCTTCAACCTTTTCGATTGCAGTCCCATGTATGGGGTCATAATCACACGGGACACAAACAGTGATCATTGTGTGGAAAATTGATTACGATGCCAGCAGATGATGATGATGATGATGGGAATGGGAAGGAGAGATACCAAGGAGACTCCTTGTTCCTAATTACCCTCTAATATTCAATAGTAATTGCCCCTCAATCAGAGGGAAGTTCTACTTTTGGTCGGCGGAAGGCCAGATACCTACGTACGCCTATTGCCTGAGAAAGGAAAGGGAGACTGCAGTTTGTAAGGATGACAGAGAGTTTGTCGTTGTACGCTGCTATTCAGAGGAGAGAAATGGTAGGAATTTCAATTAGTTGCATATGTTTAAAATTCCATGTGAATCTATCCCGTAGGCATATATATACATATATATATAATTTGTATCCACAAATGTGTACTTAGGAATTCGGTTTGCGATTTCTGTATTTGCTCAGGTGCCCCTTCCGCATGCATGCGCCTGCATATTTATACAATTATTCGGATAGGTGGATTGCTGTCTGGACAATCTAGAATTTATATATGCAAATACTTGGTCGAGATAAGAGTTGTTGATTCGGAGATGTATGTCAATAATTTGACGAACCTTTTCCAAAGGGGTGAGCCTGAGCACCGCACACTGATATGGAGTTGAATACCTAATCCAGCGTGGCTTAGTATGGGGCAGGGCATTTTTGAATAAGATCGGATTGATATCTGCAAAACAGCTGCTGGAAGATTTTAATTTGGTTTACTGACTTTGTGGATATTTACGAACTACATACGAAACTGCGTTGATTTCCATTGGCCATATGGGCAAGTTGTGCCTCAAAAAATGGATAGCTGGCGGCAGCATTGTAATTTTTTTAAAAAGGGGGCCAGAGCCAAAAAAAAGTGTCTCCCAAAATAAAATAAAATACTTATAATAATATATATGTCAAAAGAGAACAGCATTAAAAACATTCATTTATAGGTACCTACAACAAACAGGAGGAGTTATTTGGCCCCTAAAGCGGAACAAGTTAATATGTGATCCCGGGCTTCGATTTTCACAACCATTATCAGTTGAGTGAGCCTTTTATTTTATTTTATTAAATATCTGTGTCAGAAAAGCAAACCAAATCAAAGTAGACACATACTCAACAAAATCCAGAAAGACTTGTTCAAAATCAGCCTGTAGGTATGCAAGCATTTATGATAAAGTGCTGTAAAGTGGTTATTTTGGTGTATTTCTCGACTGTTGGTTTGGTTCGACTTTCCCGCTGAAATGAGTTTACAAATAGGATCATAACAACTTTCTACCAGAAACCTTTATAACATTTATTTACAGCATGCAACTTTAAGGGTCCCGTCACCCAGTGATCGACAGAGTGATTGATCAACGTCGCTCTGAAAAATTAAAACATTTATAGCGATTAGCAATTTTGTTATTATGCTGAGCGACGTCACTGAATCGCTCTGCCTTTCGTCGCTCACTGCGTGTCTGGATCGGACCCTAAGCAGAGGTCGAGTTACCGCATTCGTGAGCAAGCAATACGTCAATGAATTTTGTGGATTTAACATGCAAACAGTAACAAATTCAGTCGCGTAGTTCTCGATCGCGGATGTGGTAATTCAACCTCAAACCTTATATGGAGCTGATAGTCCTGTGCGCAGACAACGCATCCACTCTAACCGTAGCCTATGGCCATTTTTACCAGAAGGCAAACATAATTCATGGGATGTTCCAAAGATGAATTTATTGCTTAAATGAATAAATATAAATCATTTGAGAAGCAGTAAAATAAATTCACCTCAAAACGTCTTTAAAAAGTTCATCAAACTCAGAGAAATATCCTCTGACATTCCCCAGACAAGGTGTATTGATTGTAGTCTTTGTGCCAAATGTTCTCCCGTCATCATCGTCATTATCTTTGCTGAAATATTTCGTTAGTTGGCAGTGGGCCATACCTCTTCGATGAAAGACACATAAATCCGATTCACATCACCGACTTATTGCCAATACTCATACCAGTACGAAATGCAACCAAGGTACCTTTGGCTAGACTTGGAAATGTCGGAACACTTTTTTATTCGCTGGCGCATAATAACTACAGTTGGCAAAGTGAATAAATCTATATAAATCATCGGTATTTTTGAACTGGTTGTTGGATGAGTCGTCGAGTAGTGGAAATGATTTTTAAGGAATGTTTAACTGAACGAAAACGTAGTAATGGTTTCAGAATTTGTTTAGAACGTCTTATTTGTTTCATTATTTGCATTCGAAAGAGTTTAACTATAGGCTGTGTTTTTAGGCGATAATCAGGAAACCAAAAAGTTGTCCCTGAACCCCATTCGTGGTCAGAAAAATGAGTCAAATTAAAGTGATACGGATAAGCGGTTGAAAAGGGAATATTTGCGATTTGCGTAAGGTTGCTTCCCAATTTGTTTGCAACCCACAAAATTAGTAAACCTTATGTTTCTTATCGAAATGCAGCAGGAGAAATCTTTAAAAAAATCAAATTAAATTAAGACGGACAAAGAAAATAGTAAAAAATAAAGAGTAGATCACGCAAAAAATTCTATCAGACATTTCGTTTGTGGTGCTAATTCCCGAGGAGTTCTAGGACCTGTCATGGACCTTATATCGTATTTAAATGCTAAACAAATTGGGTAACGACAGCTAATTGCGACAAGCAGGAACCTTCTTAAAATATGATCATAATTTAAAAAGTCTTTTATCTTTGTTAACCTTTTTAAATTAAATTTTAAACTTCTTTGACTAAATAAACACGAGGAATAACAATTCCATCAAAGGAATATGAATACATGACAGGGGATTTACAGCGAGAAAAAGTTATGACAGAACACTTAGAAATGTTTAAGGAGAGACTACTTTTAGAGCACCACAGATGAAATTTTTGAAGATATGAATTTGACAGATGGAAAGGATGATTATCATTTCCCGGCATATATATCTTAAAATCATCCGCAAACATCAACAAAAAGCATTCAGGTATAAATCTAACGATGTCATTAACAAATAATATAAAGAGTAGTGGTCCAATATGACTTCCTTGGGGGACGCCTGAGGTTACCGATATATTTTTCGAAATATGACCACGAAACATAACATTTTGAAGTCTATCCGAGAGGAAGGAGGAAAGCCAATTTAAAAATAAAACTGGAAAACCCAGTCTTGTAAGTTTATATAGCAAAAATATATGGTTAACACGATCAAAAGCTTTGCTAAAATCAGTATAGATGACATCAACCTGGTTACCTTTACTAATTTCAGAAATAACAAAATTCGTGAATACTAAAAGATTGGTTACAGTTGACCTCTTTTTAATAAAGCCATGCTGATTATTACAAACAATGGAATTACAGTAAAAATTTAATCTTTCAGTAACTAGTGAGTCAAACATTTTTGGAATAGAAGATTGCTTGCATATACCTCTATAGTTTTCAACTTTATTTCGCCTACCCGACTTAAAAATGGGAACTATAAAAGAAGTTTTCCAAACAGATGGGAATGTGCTAGTACGTAGAGATAAATTAAAGATATGGCATAAAATTGTATGTAAAGGAAACGCACAGTTTTTAAGAAACACAGAAGGAACCCCATCTGGACCAGGGTTAAGGCTTCAATCCAAAGACTCTAAAGTTTTAAAAACATTGTCTTCAGAAAATTCCTTCTGAATACAAAGTAGTCCTCATCCGCCAGACTACAACGCCATTTTCCATAAGCCCGATTTTTTAACATTTTTAGGTTACGAGTGATTTCGTTGTCCCATGGACATGAATTAACCTTATTTTTTATGCGAACAACAGGCACATACTTAAAAATAACTTGATTAATAACGTCATATAATTTGGAGCAAATGTCATTAATATCAAAAGATAGATAAGGACCCCAGTCATAATTATTGAGCTCTACACAAATATCACTATAATTAGCATTTTTGAAATCAAATCTGAAGGATTCACAAATATATAATTCATTAAAATTCAATTTACAAAAAATATTTAAAGATGGGTGATATGAGTCTTCCGGAACTAGAGGAGTGAGACTCCTGGACACAAGAGTTTCATCACTTTTGTTGGTAAAGATGAGATCCAAAGTACGATCCATGATATTTTTGATGTGGTTCACCTGGAGTAGACCAAGTGAGTGCAGCGTATCAACAATCAAAGCACCAATTGCAGGTAAAGAGTTGGCAGAAGGTTCACAATGAAGCGAATAGCGTCAATGTACCTTGTTACAACATCTAATTTCTACTGCATATTAGGTAATGGACCTGCACGGAGCTCAATTTTGGATTTTATTCACCCCTATTCCGAGTGGCGTTTACGACGATTTAAAAAACGCCAATTTGAATTTGGAATTTGGAATTACGAGGATTTGGAATTTCAGTCGTTGAACGCCATTTGTCACTGAAGGCCATGTTGAACCTAATCGCTTACGGCGAACGTCATGTGAGAAACTTTACTGCCATTCTGTAAGGTGGTGAACGCCATAAAAAACGACAAACGTCGTGAAAGTAAAACGCCACTCGGAATAAAGGTGATTATATGTAAGAAACAAAGCGTTTAAGTTCTTCTGGTGCAACACCTTAACTCGCCTTTTATCCATTTCATTTTCTGGCCAAAGCTACGTTCAAGTCGCTGTAGAAGTTTTTTTTTAATAGAATGAATGAAACCCGCGTATTTCCGGGGATGGCCAGGTCTTTTGTGATGAACTCACAACTCTCTCACCCTAACCTAACTTAACCCACGTATTTGATATTTTGCCACTTTTGGCTTTTGAATCTCAGAATTATAATCATATCTGACAGTTTTATCGTCTTCCCCACGTTCTTAACGCAAAATCTCGCCTTTAAAGCATTCAAAAGGTTCTAATTGTATACCCAATACTTTGAAAATGATTGCAGTTCGGGGATTATTGCAACACAGCAACAGTTTACGAGCTCGTGCTGCTTTTGCTCGTTGGAACTTTGTATTTGTGCATAGGGTTTAGAAACAATTTTTGAAAATTAATGTTCTGCTCAAATTTTTATTTGCCGTGAGTTATTGAGTGTGCTGAGAACTACGTCACGTTCCCCACAAGAGTTGAAGCATACAGCGTTGCGTTTGGCCTCTGGTCCAAATGGCTCCTTATTGAGCTTCAAGACCAGTGAAACCCATTTTTAAAAATCATCGAAATGGACCCTATTTCAGTTTAAGTAATTTTTTATTCTTTATTAAAAGAAAAAGAATGGAAACAAATGAAAGAATGTTTTTCTGTAATTAATACATCTGTTTTACGTATTTTTTGTGGGGCCCCTTTTTTTGGCATTTTTTCCCTTTCTTGAAATTTTTCAGCGGCAACGCTGGCACTATAATAGATCAAACAATGCTTTTGGTACAACCACTGCTGCTGGAGTGATCGTTGCTGCTGTTTTGGTCGCTCCGGCGAAAGAACTCTACAACAAGCCACGGCATCTGTCTGTAGGTGGTGGAAAGCGGTTTAAGAACACGCGTCGTTTCGAAAAGACCAACGGCAAGGCCTGGTTCGCATCGTATATGGTATAGTACTAACCCAATTTTATCAGTGCTACTTCGTAAACTCGGCGCAGTGGCTAAGTGGTTAGTGTGTTGGACTACTAAGCGAGGGGTCCCAGGTTTGAATCCCGAGTGAACACAAATTCCCAATTTAGTTTTTTTTCCACTTGCGCCACCTCTCGCGAACGTCCGACAAACATTCGAGAGTGCAACTGCCATGAAAGAGCTTTTCAATTAGCCGTTTGGACTCGGCATAAAATTCTAGATGACTTCCATTCGTCCCAAAAATGAAAAACTAATACAAAACGAATGATTGTGAGAAGCTAGGCCCAGGGTCCCTACCGACCTGTTGCGCCGACTATTTATTTATTTTTTACTTCGTAAACTGGAGTTCATTGAGTAAACTGATCTACTGTCTACTCTCCAATAATAATTCAACGTTTCTTGATTGTTTCGACACGGGCCCGACATTGGTTGTCCTCTTTATCGAAATTCATTTCTTACAAAAACTTCCGGTGCCAGAGCTTTTAGTGGATTTCCCAAATAAGGTCTGCCATCCACGAACATTCCATTCGTGATAAATCGTCGGTAAAAAACTCACCGGTCCAGCTATCTGTGACTGAGCTCAGCATTCGCGGAAATGTATATAAAATCACGTATGCAGGTAGAAGGTACACCTAGTGCTGCTATGAACGTGTAATTGGGCTCACGTACAGGCTCTAAGTCAGACTCGCTTTGACCAAAAATATAGTCGTAGGTGTGACGCTCTCTCAGACGTTCTTCTCCACATTGAGCGGGTGCAATAACTTTACTTTAATAACCTCTCAATTTCAAAGATCTGCCTAAGAGGAACGCCAACTCACTTCCATTAGCAGCAAAAGTGTCAAATTCCCCATTTAATGCCGTGGGAAATATCCAAAGTCCAATAGTGTGAATACGACAACTAATTTTTGGAAAAGTGAAAGCATGACTCTGGACAAACCTGCCACCACTACCACGTTATGTAAATGCACCATTCACTAGTACACGGCAGCCATTCAAAAGGTCACTTCCTCCCATAATGTTGAGTTATTTACTTGTTGACAGATTTCACTGGAAGTTATTTTCGTGTAACCTTCTGTAATCAACTGAAAATCTTATTCCGATAGTAAAGAAACATATGCTCGTACAAATTGACATCAAGCATCTACGATCTGCCATCCCAAACGAGATTGTACATAATTGGACATAATGACAGTTATTGACACTTTTGTGCGAGATAAAGGAAACATTAAATTTATGTAGTAAAAAATGTGAATAACTAATTAATCTAACGACGAACTGCCATCTAACATCGGTACGCATTGAATTTTAATTAATTAAAAGCGCAGCACATATTCAGAGACAAGCTGGCTTATTATGTGATGATTTGCAAATTTATTCATAATCAACAATAACAATCAAAATATACAAATTATCAAACGTTTTTCTGTGTTTTGAATAAATTCATTTTAATTAAGAATGAGAGATCGCTGTAAACGATGGACCGTTTGATGAACGAGTTTGAGGACAACAACGTGTTTATTTAAGCACGTAGCTATTTGCGATGTTAATCTTTTGACAACAGCTCATTGACACTAGGTAGGATATATGGCATGGATTTTGTTTCCGAAACAGTAGCGTTATCCGTTCATTGTTGTCACTCGGCTTACAAATAGCTTTTAAGTGAGTCAAATAGGTTTGGGGAAAACGTTTTCAAGACATTCTATACTGGTTTCGGACAATGAGCTCTAAATCCCCTTCCAATAAATCACGGCAGTGTCATACTTTTGGCCGGAGGGCATATTCATTGTATGGAAGTAGCTATTTTATTTACAGCAGTTACGCAGCAAGATCGAACTTTGCTTAACATGGTCGTTAACACCAACAGAAGACAAATTTTGTAATCTCACCGCACCCCGAAGAAGCAATTTTGTAACTTGAAACTAACGAGCTTTAACAAAATTTACAAAATATTTTAGGCTAGGCCCCAGTTATAGACAAAGCCGTACAAATTTTCCTTTGCTTTTTTGACCACTTAAACTTGAAAAACCTTTTCCGTTTACGAGAAAATTAATAAACTTCTTATTTTTTAAATTCTGATACGCCGTCGCGAAAAGAGACACTTCGACCTGAGTAGATCTATTGTGACATATGATTAGAAATGGTTTGTTTAGGCTATTAGCTACAGTTTCTACCTTCCTAATGTAGCTGATGATGCTTTGATGCCTTCAGCGGAGGATATCTTTACTTCTTCCGGGCTCATTATTTCCCTGAAAAAGAAAGTCCACAAAGGGCTGGGCACTCACATAAGAAATGCTCAGTTGTTTCGTCTTCTTCAAGACATAGGCGGCACTCCGAAGAGTCGGCTAGGCTATATGTATTTTCTTTAGGTGATATTTGGCAACCGTGGTGCCCTTTTAGGTAGCCAACTAGATTTTTGACATCGTGCCTGCGTAGATTTAAAATCTTTTTGGCATTTTTTTGGACAGGTTTGATAACTTTTTTTGGCCTGTCTTAGGCCTGGGATGCTCTCCCAATATCAAAATATACTTACTAACTTTGCAAAAAGCAGCTGGGCGAGAGAAAAGTTATTTTATTCAAGTACGATAAAAAAAAATTATGACCAGAATAAGTGGAAACGGAGGAATAATTCCAGAAAGGACTGCGGAGAAATATTGAATTGAAGAAAAATAATAAATAAAAAAGAAAAGGAAGATCTTTCGAATATTTGCATCTGTTTTACAGAGTAGAAGATGCGAGCAAAATAGTTTTCTCAATAAAGACCCGGACAAAGTATTGAACAGGAAACATGAAAACTTTGTTGCAAGTCCATTCACACTTTTGGAGTCACATTCCTTAATGTATACTCGGAGCAAAGAGGTACTTAACTCCGAAGCAACTCTTTCTTCTTCATAAATTACTGGATCCACTATTGGTGAGGCCCGGCAAAACGTTCACTTAACCTACTTCACAGCACAATTACAGTTTTAGGAGATGCAACACAAAAATCAAATCTACAATCGCTAGCGCACGGACGACTACCTATAGTCACCATGAAATAATTCTTCATTTAACTTAACGAAAGTATTTTTCGTAACGGAACACTCTTTCTGGAGACCAATTTTATAAACACTAACATTTTTAACAATTGCGTTGCAGAAGGAAAACTTATTTGAAATTATCTCAGGACGCTATTAAAGGTTATATAAGTTTCCCTTGGTTTTTGTTTCAAAATGTAGTTCTGGAGGATTTGCTTTTAGGTGCCGCTACGGCGACCATGGACTGGACTTATTGAGATCAACGTCTGCAAGGTAATTTTAAGGGCATTCATCAGTCAATTAACCTCCCTGGTCCATCCATCTATCCTGTAGAACCTCGTGAAGTCACTGCCCGATTCTAATAACCGCATTTACTGTCCAGGCTAATCTAGCAAGATTTTACAAACTAACAATGGCGAAATTATTCCCATTGTAACCCAAAAAATATTTAGCATCAAGGTTAAAAAAGAAGAACAATTGGTGCCTTGAAGTTTTTCCGTACTGTCCCGCGTGGTCATATGCCCTAAATTATTTCCAAAAGCCAATGCCTGTTCCAAATTCTTCGTTTACAATTCCAAGTTTTATGGGGCTTAAAAAAATCCCATATACCTCTTATATTATTGAAAATTTACGCTATGAGTTCAATTTTACAGTCTCGTATTCAATTAAATAGAAGGAACCCATAATGAAGACTCGTGGTAACTGCCAGTCACGCTATCCCAATACTGATCATAAAAACTTGAAATATGTCGCATGGAGTTGCATTGCTAGGGGGGAATTTAAACCGAAAAGACTAACCCCCGTATTAATAAACAAATGTGCACAAGTTGGTTAGCTAATAGACATCAGCTAAAATTTGACGGCACTTCTGAATAACGAGTTGATAACTTTTACGCAGCGTTTATTAATAAGGAGTTTATTAATTATTAATTATTAATTGAGTAAAGCCTATGAAAATAGTTGAGGCTTGAGACAGCCCCTATTTATTTTAGATGGCTCTAACAGTTCTAATGAATTGTTGTTCTCTATTCGTCCTCCTCCTAGCTTTATTTTTCAGGTTTGCGTGACGTCAGTTGTGGTGTCAAAACGGGCCTCAAAGCGTTATTTGTGTTTTTCCCTAGTATGGGAAATACAGCCACAAACCAACCAACCAACCAACTCTCAGTTAAGTGAATTTACATATCAAACCCCGAACTACTTCAAAGCGTTTGAATAAACAAGCTCAATTTGAAAGCAGTTTGTCAAGAAGATTGGAAGCAAGGCATACTGTGAAAAGTTATTAAAACTTAAGCTTATAAAGATTGGAGTTACGAATTCAGGAACGTTCAAAGAAATAAATGAGCCAAGACATAACTTGAAGAGGCAAGAAGTAGCCCAAAAATCACCCAACATCATCTCGATGTCACCGCCGTCAAAAATATTGAAAGCAATGTCTTAAATTTTGTTCCGTACCAGCACTGATGGTCACACCTAGTTCTAAATCACTTCATCCAAATCTATGCAACATAGGTAGGTAGGTAAGGTACCTATTTTACCAATGACACGTTCACAGCTGAAGTGGTTCTTTTATTTCTGTGATGTGACGAAATTGTAAAAGGACTGATATCATGCAGAATGTTCAAAAAATCTCAATAAATTTAGAGAACGAACGAACGTCTTGACATGACAACGCTTCTCGACATAAGTCTTCTAGGCCCTATTGTCATCCCTACAACAACAGCAAGATAGAATGTGATTACATGAAAGTCACCTTTATATGGAGCAAATAAGGGACAAAACAAATTTCTTACTGCCCTCACCTCTAAAGAATATAGATCCAAAAGGACTGACCAAGTCTGTGAGATATTTTAATTACGGACAAGCGTTGAATGTAAAGCAAGGTAGACATAGTTTTCAATACCGAGAATCTCGACAAAATCCTTTATGCAAGCTTGATGACGAATAAAACTCAATTGTAAGTTTCCTACTATGTCTATAATACTCCAGAAGCCTTCCTCTGCAAATGTGTGAAGCCAATCTAGACAAAACGACAGACAGATCGCATACCTTTACATTCTCGTATCGATTTTCTTTACCAATCGACTGGATTCCTTGACGACTTGAACAACATTTCCAAATGGGAGTATAAATTCTTTTCTAGTGAGGCTTTATGTTCATGGGCAAACGGTTTTTTTTTCCTATCCCCCAATAGAGTTGACAATGAAAACTAAAACCGACCACAGAACCTCCCCAACCACCAGCCGGGCAGTATCAAATATCCTCCACTAATTTATCAATTTATTTATGTCCTTCTGCATTATTTCGTGAACGAGGGCTTGGTATGGTAGGGCGCACACACAACACAGCCCAACACCAGCAACACTTTGAATTATAATTATTATTGCAAACACTGGCACAAGAGCAGACCAAAGCCAGTCACCAACACCCCCAACCAACTCTACGCTAGCACACCCAAGCCAACCATTTTCCCTAATAACAAAATCCCTACATCCATTAAACTCAAATTTGAAAGCCAGTCCCATATTTTACTTATCACCTTCGTCGCCCTGCCGGTTCACATGGGGAGGGATCCTTTTGCGACGACGAAAAAAGGATTTTACTCTGCATGCTGTTGTGCGTAACAAGTGGCAAACAGTATGTTAGCTTGGCACTGGCACTGGCACATCACAACGGATGCGAACCTTCTCTCTGATACAAGAAATAATGGGACTTCCCCCCCAGCCCCCATCCTTTTTATCATCGTCGTTTATCCTATACCACCCACACACGACATACATACCCAACATACAATAATGTGACATCGTAGATTTGGGTTATACTCGTACATACATATAAATTTATATTCGAACGGAAAATTTGTTTCGTTTTCTGCTCAAGGATTTTGCCAAAGAAATTAAGGGGCCGCCTGCACTTGAACTAAAAACTGAATGAAAGTGCCTTCGGTTGTCCTACTCGAATTCAAATAGAAAAGAAAATTCGGTGAAGGGGTTCAAGGTCATTAACAGAACAGTCTACCATCACGTTCACGATACACAAGAGTAAAATAACAACTTTAACACTTACGCTGAAGCTCGACAAATCCCCACGGCAAGTATCTCCAACGGTTTTAATCCAATTTGCAGTTCGAGATACTTCTACTGCGTGATAATTTTCTCTAACTAGACCACTTTGGCATTATATTTCATTGCATAACTAATGATTGCCGTTACTCACAATGGGAATATCGTAAATTTTAGATTTTATTGCTAAATTCAGTGTAATTGCCTCTCGAGGACCAACAGCTCGTTTCGTCCCGCACTCGCGCGTGTACCAAAAACGCTTTCACTCGTAAATTTCGCAACAAAATTGCTGCCGAATGCTGACACTTTAATCCCTTCGGAACGAGAAAAATAAAACCAACAAAAAAACAAGCTCAGCCGAGAAGCAAAAGTCCTTGGTCCTTGGCGAGGAGATTCCTTACTCCACCTTGATTACAGGTAAAACGAGGCTAATGTCTTCGATCTTCGCACGGGTTTACATTTGACAACATGCGTGCAGATGGCTGTGTACCGGTATGTGTGTGCTATTACCCGCGCGGCGTGTACACGTACCGTTCGTGGACGATCACGAGAAATTCCCGTTTCCGTACCGCAGCGCTGTCCGAAGCCGAACGTATGTGTATTCCCGAATGAATAATTCATCCAAAACAAAACAAAAACATCGAGAAGAACAACTGTCGTAGTCGTCGTCGTCGGACGTCGGATCGGAGTTGTGTGTAAAAAGAGGGGGCTAACTAGAATGAACCTGAGGGGGTTGTTGATAGAGCGCTCTGTGTGTGTGCACGAGTGTGAGTGGGGTGGCTTGTATTCGGTTTCGGTTTGTTGTTGCTTGCCTGCCTAGCTGCTCCAATTGAGAGACAGAGATATATCTAACGGGACCACGCGACGTTACTTCGGCAAGAGTTCCACTGTGACTGTTTTCAGTTCGATTTCCGTTTCCCATAGGTTGGTTGGTTGGTTGTGTGTCGGTCGGGGATGATTTTTCGCTTTCGTTGGTTCATGCTTGATTACAGCTCTGGCTGTGTGCTGCTGCCTGCTGCTTGTGGAGCTGGTGTTTGGTTGCTGCTGGCGCGCACACACCCAGCCATTTGTGAGGGAAAAAGTTACAGAAAATCAGGAAAAGTGAGAACGATAATGACCTCAAAGAGAGCCGAAAGTAAAATTTCCAATTGGATTTGTGCGCAATGTCGAAAATGAACCAAATGAACGCTTAAGAGAAACTAAAACTGTGCAGAGTGGCAGAAGCAGACTGCGGAGCATGGCCCGTCAAAGAGATTTTATTGACTTTGCAGCAATTCGGGTTCAGATGCAGACAGAGTTGCTGTTACTGTTACTACGAAGGGAGTGAAATCGGGAAAGCTGTCAACACTGAGCCAATTCGAAGATTGTTGCTGGACTATTCAAATTCAGCGTATGGTTTCAGAATCAGCGCTGCAGCTGAAAAAAAAAGTACAGTGCCAATTTTTTTTTAATGGGTGCCACAGGGTGCCAAACTTCCAAAACAAAACCTTAAAAAACTCATATATTCAAACAAAAACGAAAAATATTTTAATTTCTCATTATTTCACTAAAAGAAATTGTATATACAAAAGAAAAAAATAAGAGATTAATTTTTATATGTGAATAAATGAATATATTGCTTATATACCAGCAACTTAATATGCCAATTTAAATATTTTAACATTGACTTCGATGGAGTTCAACAGAAGTTCCTGATCGGTTTTCTTACAAAAAGTTTAACAAATATCATTTTGACATTATCGTAAAATGCGGCCTCTACAAAATAAGTTGGAATTTCAATTTTTATAAGCTAAATACCTATTAAACTTGCTTTTTTAAATGCGCTGATATGTTCTAGAATATTAGATTACAACTTATTCCTGCGTCAATCTTTTGAGCTGTCACTTAGTTGTCAGTTTTCATTTTTTATTTTTCAGTATGTCGAAATTAGCCGAGTAGAAAATTACGAAAAAATGAAAAAACTAGAAATGAATTTCTCTCATTTTTTAAAATTTTCTCAGTACGTGGTCGCATTCGCACAGTTTCTTAGCAAATTTTTAATAATTTTACTATTGCAAAAAAGTATCCGAACTGTGCTATTTTTTTAACAATTTCGATTTTTCACCATAATACCTATCGGTGCTCTTATTAGCAGCATGCGACAATGGGTCATTAATTTCCGCCGAATTATCAAACGCCGATTCCAAATCGCATTTTTATGAAAATTCGTTAGCTATTTTGAATTTGACATAAAAAGCAAGACTTTTTGTTTTAACCACCAAACATTAATGCGAATGTCAATTGCAAAATGGGGGGAAAGAAACAAATGTACTAATGTTCGATTTTTTTTTTTTGCGAAGTTCGGTTATTATATTTTTTTAATTTATGAGTGCCAGATTTATAGATTTTAAGTGCCAATGAGTGCCTAGGTGCCAAACATGTTTAAAAGTGCCAGTTTGGCACTAAAGTGCCTGTTGCTGCAGCGCTGTTCAGAATATGATTTGCTGCCATCGTCGGTGGAAGTATTAATGCCTTCGCACCTTAGCCGGGACAATCTTGAGATGTAAGATGATATGATGCCTGCATTTAGTCTGCATTGGGTCATCAACAAACCGCAAAACCAACAGCAACAGAATTGCTAAATAAACCGAAAGAAAAGATGGTGGATGCCTTGTAGGTTTTCAAATTACACCCGTAATTTTGAAGACCAAGACTAGAATCAAGACAATGGTTTCGCAGACCGTAGCCACCAAAAGCTTAGCGTTCCGCTGATGGACGCACTCGTATTAGACGATTGAAGGAATCAATGCAAAGATTCCCAGCGAGGCCTCTTCTCGGACAAGTGACGACTTCCTGAGTTTAGTCGGGACTACAGATCATAAATATCATGTTTGCGAAAGTCACAGGTGTGAATTTTGAATCGAAACTGCTGCTACCATACACATGGGACCTGGGGCCTATACCCCATACCTTCGAAACAAGTCTTAATATTGAGTGGGTTTCCAAAATTTTACCAAATTGACCAGTTTGAATTTTTTTTCCACCGGTCCTCGAGACTCTAACTTGTTTTTAGGCGATGGTATGAATTAGCCCCCAACTTGTGTCATTGAGTACTCTTTTCGGTCGCACGGCTCTCATTTATGCGTCTTAATTCAATCTTCACTTTTACTTAAGAATTGAGTCTTTTACTTATAAGGGCTTCAAGTTAAGAATGGTAAAACAGAAGGGAGTACTGCCGTTTAGGCCGCAAACAGGAAGGTTTGAGTTTACCAACTGCAGCATACAAAAGATTGGTTCATTAGAGCCATATACATGGTGCAGTGGATTTGAAGACAGAAAGGATACTGGGACAGGGTTTATTACGAGTGTAAGTGTTCGAAAGGTACCTATACGTATAGGGTTGTACAGAGACTTGCAGTGGACGGACCCATAAAGCAGTCGGTTGCGTTCATTTCTTTCCTCGGGGGTATTCAAATTGATGCGTTTAAGACGGTCTTTTCAAGGAGGTAATTTTAGACAATCGTCGAAGAAAACGAGGTTTAATACTCTCGGTTATGGATACAGGAACTCGTTGAAATGGAGTTTAAACGAATGGCTAGCGAAATCAAGGACTTACGTTCTTACTTAAGGTGGCGCTACAGTCCGGGGTGGACCTGGGCCTCAACCAACAAGCGTCTCCAGCCAGCACGATCTTTAGCCAGCTGTCTCCAGTTTCGCACGCTAAGTTGGTTAAGGTCCCCTTCCACTTGCGCGCGCCACCTGAGTCGCGGTCTTCCTCTACTGTGCCGTCCCTCGGTTGTGGATTCGAAGATTTTCCGGGCTGGAGCATTCGTGTCCATTCTTTCAACATGACCCAGCCACCTCAGTCGTTAGACCTTTATTCTTCTGACTAGGTCGATGTCGCTGTACAGCCCACACAATTCGTTGTTGTATCTCCTCCTCCATTCACCGTGTATGCAGACGGGACCAAAAATCACTTGAAGAATTTTCCTCTCGAAACAACCAAGAGTAACCTCATCCGCTTTTGAGAGGGTCCATGCCTCTGCGCCATAGAGCAGGACTGGGATGATCAAGGTCTTATAAAGGGTCACTTTAGTTGTTCGAGAGTGGGCTTTGCTACTCAATTGCCTTCTTAGCCCAAAGAAACAACGATTGCCAATAGTTATTCTTCGTTTAATCTCAGCACTGGTGTCATTGTCTGACCTCATAGCGGAGCCTAGGTAGACAAAGAACCCTAACCACCTCAAAGTTATATCTGTCTATGGAGACGTCCTGTCCTAGACGTAGGTGTTGGGTGTCCTTTTTAGTTGATAGCATATACTTTGTCTTGCCCTCATTTACCGCCAAACCCATCTTCACCGCCTCAGTCTCAATACTCACAAACGCACCATGTATAGGTATATCACGCTGCGTTCTGCCAATTATGTCAATGTCGTCTGCGTATGCGAGTAATTGGACGGACTTTTGAAAGATCGTGCCTCTGGTGTTGGTGTTGGCACTATTCTTTCAAGAACGCTGTTGAAAAAATTGCATGACAGCGTGTCGCCTTTTCTAAATCATTTTTTTGACATCGAAGGTCTCGGTGTCAAGGACATGGCGAACAAAAGTAAAGTATAAAATGCGAACGATAAGAAAGCTCCTTGAACGAGATATACATCTTACTATTGAGTTACTCTTCACAATGTTCCTAAAACGTAACACAGAGCTACGAGTATAATTCGTTTTACTCTAGCTACGGGGCTTATTAGCCTTTTGGTGAGATTTGTTACCGAATATTGGAACTCGAGACTTTTTGTCTATTATAGCACAAATATATTTAAACTTATTATAGTGTCAGTCTCTGAAGTAAATGTATATATATCAGGTTTTTGCTCTTGGAATGCTCAAAGTATCCGTAGCACTTACTGTAGCTAGAAAGTTGTAATACTGAAAATGCCAGTCGAGGGTGGTCTGTTAATTAATCTCCTGCGTTCAATTAACGGAACTTATACATCTATATCAATGTCCTTTATTCGCTTACTGCGGTCGCTGAATCAGTTCTTATGCATGCAAGACTTGTTGCTCTTCAGACTTGTCTGGGTTAACGACCTCTGGTGAAATTGGGAGTTCTTGTCATTTATAACCCAGTCGCGCAAATTTTGTAATTTGAATTCTCCCGACTTCGGGTCAAACGCAGGTCCATTGTGAAACTAAGCAGAAACCTCATCTTGGTGTTAGCGTGGACTAGTAAAATGTGGCGCAGTGCGACTCAGTGGTTAGTGAACTGAATCACTCTGCTTCGGACCCCCGGAAACATATAGAAATAACATCTCAAGGTTTTTTCCACTGCGCCACCACTCTTGAGAGTCTTGTAAAAATTTGCTGTCCGGGAAAAGATTCTCAATTCATCAGTTCAGTCACTTTTATTCGTCCGAAAAATGCCAAAAAAGAACTCACACCAAAACGATTATTTGTAATAAGCTATGCAGAGATGGCGAGGGTCGACTTGCAATTATCAAGTCACCTTATTGGGGATTTGTCTAATGATTTTCAAACCAAACCCGCTCAAACCAATTTCGTTCCCATGCGCCCACCCAAGCACAGATCCTCTCCAACCCAATACAACAAGTTTCAACTTCTCATCAACAAGTTCAGCTCACTCTGGATTTACCAAAAGTGTCGCGAAAATCAAAAACTCATAACTACAGCCAAACATAAACACAACTTGCACCGCAAAGGAAGTTGCCCCAAATAGAATTTCCTTGGAAAAAATCACATTAACCAACCACACTGACAGCAAGTCAAAAACCCGCCGCTGGGCAATTTCTTCTTTGGATAACTCTACTCAACCGCAGTGGCACCAGCAGTAGGCGCTCACATATTCAAACAGCCAACACGGATCGCCGGATCTCTGCTGCATAAGCAGAGGATACTTAAAGCGAAATCTAATTTATCAAAGTGTCACATTTGCGATGCGACAAATGTATGGAACAAATCAGCAGCTCATCTGCAGTATAGGAAAAGGAATAGTGCGCGCTTGTTAGTCTCATTCGCGCGAACACGATTCCAAGACATAAAGGAGTACAAGCTGTTAATTTATCTAGAATTTTAATTGGTTGCAAATATTCTGCTCATGTGGGCAAATGTATGAGCTGCCGGCTCAATCCTTCTGATGGACTACAGGGAATTTGTGCAACTTGTGGCTACTTTCACGGAGATATGCTGAGCAAAATACGGACCTAGGTGCGTTTAAATACAGCCCCGGTCCTGCGGGGAATTGATCTCCCAACCAATTACCAACTAAAATCTTTTAAGTCGAAACTCTACTTCACAACAAGTAACATTCTCACAGTTAATTAATTTTTTTCTTGTGCTATCTCTCCTTCAGTAAGAACATAGGTACCTGCGAAGTCCATTCACAGTATGCCAACAATTATAGAGGGAAAAAAAAAGTCTGCCGCGTTCCACTGACTTGTTGATGGAAATCTAATTAATTTCACTTCTTCGCCATCAAATCAATTTGGGAATAGCCCCTTTCCCCAGTCGGCCGCCAACATCTGATACAACTCCCACTCAAACAATCGGGATAACTTCATTTCATTCGGAAACTGGGTCGCCACCCCGCGGAGTATGTTTATAAAAAAGGAAAAGGAAAAAAAAAAAATCTCAGATAATTCAACTTTCTTTGTTGGAACCACACACATGTGTGTAATGGTGTAATGTGTATCTGCTGCCCTGCCGCCGCCTGTTTGTCTGCCACAATCAGATTGCTCCCCGGGTTAATCGAAAATCGAATGCTTTGCCTCATGTGGATGGAGTACACCACATGTGAGTTTTTCCAGCACCGTCAGTCGGTCTTCCGTGCTGTGCGCTTCGCCGAAAACACAAGAACGAACAGAAAAACGAAATCCTCCGTAAAACAAATAGAGAAATATTTTTAGAACAAACTTTCAGGTGTAATAATTGGAGTCACCTCCAACTCCAACTCGAAGAGCTCTAATCGATTGTCAGAATTGTGTCTGTTTGCTTAAAATAAACATTCCAATGGTTTCGACGATAAAAGAAGAGGGGGGGGGGGGGGGGGGGGGGTGATGTAAAAGCCATAAACACAATCGTGTCAAGTGTATTTTGGGATAATTGGTGATGGTGGTGGTGGGGATTTGTATTTGGGTGACTTACCACCGAACCGTACCGTATAGAGTGGTGCACTTTATTAGCCAATGAATGGCGGCAATTGTGGGCACTTTGACAGTTTTGTTTTTTTTTTGTGCGATTTGCTTCCAAGTAAATATTTCGCTTTTATGGGTGGGAATATTGCTAAACCCACCCTTAATGGGAATTGGCACGCATTTGGTTTTGGGAGCTGCAGGACCGTTGTTTACATTGAATTGGAACACCGTATAGATAATTTGCTGCCAAGCTGCAATTCTGTTCCTTTCAACCGTTAATGAGTGTCGAAGTCTTTTTGTTTTCAAGGTTGATATGTCTGAGCATGAGTCGTACAACGACGCAAGGTGTTTCGTTTCGCACAGTGGACGGCTTTCTGATGCAGGGAGGAGACAAGGAGACGAACTGTGACCGATTCTGTTCTTACTTGCCATGGTGGGTACAAACGAGGGACTTGGTAACCCGTTTAATAAGCTAAGCTATTTGGACTACGCTGATCTGTTTCCTGACAAACAAAATTGGTTCCCTTAACCAAATGAGTTATTCACTGCAACAGAATAGGGAGGTAGCTGGCTAAAGGATGAATGCCATCAAGACAGCACATTAGCCGAGACCAAACAACAGCAGGTTATCTTGAAACCGGAGACCATAGAGGAGGTCACGCAGTTCAACTATTTGGGTAGTTACGTGCCACTCGATGGCGGAACGGATCTGGATATCGGAAAAAGATTGAACAAAACTCGTAGTGCATTCGGCATCCTGTGTGGAACTCAAGCAAAATATCGCTTCGCACTAGATTAAATCGCATGTGAAACATCACGAGTGGGTTACAAGAAAGATGACCACAAACAATTTCTAACAATGAATTGTGGCTTAGGACCGGACAAACAAAAGTGGAAGTTGACATCAAGCAGAGAAAATGGCGTTGGATTGGTCAAACACTGAGGAAACCTGATGACAACATAGCAAAGCAGTGCTTCCAATGGAACCCTCAAGGTCTAAGGCGAGTTTGTAGGCCAAGAACAATACAGAGGTCAACTGTTTTGACGGAAGCCCAATTCGAAAATTTACGATCGTGGACATAGCTGAGGTATCGAGCTGCAAACAGAGAGAGATGAAAGGACCTGGTTGTCGCCCTATGCTCCAGGAGGAAGAAGAAGAAGGTCTGCGCATACCAACAAAATCTTAGTACCTGCATCCTACACGATTAAACCAGTAGAGCTTGCCCTGTTAAATGCCCCAACAAAAACTGCTTAGATTTGTAGTCGCTAAAACCAAGAGTAAGCTCTGATGCCATCTGTTAAATGGCTAAAGCGGATTTAACAGAGCTACGGGAATCAACAGAAAATATTTTAAGACATCCAAATGAGTTATCGAACCCGCTGCTAGTAACTGCTAAAACCTCTGCAGAGAGCTAATGCACATTCATCTCAGTCTCTCAGAAGATTTGTAGTTTTCATATACAGAGCTGGCAAATCCAGGATTCAAAATTGAAAGCTCACGAATAGCCTTGTAAATATTTTTTCCTTGGTGGATATCAGACACTCTTAGAAGGTTCACAAGGCCCTTCTACTCAGCCTGTACAATCACTTCAGATACCTAGTAAGCTTACAGCTGCCATAGTCTCTCGAAGCCCGGTTAATACCTTTACACACTCCCTCTTATAGTATCGGATTTTATTAAGCTTACAGCTATCTAGGGAAGACCACACTAATCTTCGAGAAACACTTCCCAATAATGGAGAAAAAAATAAGTAAAAAGTTTGTATCACTAACTCCGGAAGATCTTGGAAAAAACCCGCAAAAATTTCAGATCTCGCTATCTATCTGATTTTAAAGTCGCCTCTGATAGCGTATATAGAGACGAGCTAAACTAGTTTGTCTATGGTCTATGCAGGTTGACGAAGGCGAAATCTCGCGAATGCGCAATCGTGTAGCTTCTGTGACAACAGTCTTGAAGCAACTGTACGAAACTCATAAGCCAACATTTCCAGTAGTCTGTTAAACTATAAATTTCTTCCGATGGCGTTAATTGCAAGCATATCGCAGTGAGCTTTCAGTGGCACATTTTGTAACTATTAAAACGGAGGTGGCGAAGATGGCTCTGACTTAAAATTAGGACAAGACGTATTTTAGATAGATATAAACGAGAAGAGACTCTCAGTATCGGCGACTAGGTCAAAACGTCTCGATATAAAACATCGAAGTTGTGACAACTTTGGACCGCTTAATGCCTTGAACTACGTTCAATAAGTTCTGAATGGGGTCTTATTTATAAGAGAAAGATGGCCAGTATAGGGTTCTAAATTTAGGCTGCCTGTTAAAAGTTCAAATCAGACGACTTATACTAGTTACTTATGACTTTCTATAATAAAGTCATAAAGCCTTATCAAACAGTTTTGATTCAACTAAATAGTTTTTGTCAAACAAGACTTGGAGCTCTATTTTTTTGGGCTAAACGTAGATAAATTTCATCCAAATTGGGAAGTCGTCAAACCAAATGGTGTCAGTGTGTAAAGGTACAACCTAGATTAGGAGACTATCAGCCGCTAACTTTGATATTGGTAGGTAAAAAGTATAAGAAGTACCTACTTTATCCTTGGTTATAAGGGATAGCTTAAAACTTTAGCGGGTCATTTGCTACACGTTTCTAATAAAAATGTTCTAAAACTGTACAAAGGCTTAACAGAATCCGATATTTGAATTGGCTAGCTAGGCGGTGGAATACGGTTTGGCTTGAGGTCAATTCCTCTAAGGCAGAGTTGACAAATTTCACCAAAATATATAAAATTTCAGTTGGAAAGACTTGGCTAGAATTTTTAAGAGAAGCACAATTCTGTGTATTATAAACTATGCTAGAAATTGAACGTTCTGGACCGATTTTGTCAAATACACACTAAAGAAAGCTTTAGGTCCAAAGTGGGATCTACAGCTTTTTTATTGGTTCTCCGTGATACCTAGTTTAGTGTCCAGTTTTGAACCGAAAATGATGAAATTCTGCAAATATTGCATATTGTGTTCTGTTTATTGTGAAGGCTAAAAGTTATTATTAGTAAGGCCCTCTGTGTTTTTAAAATTTAAGCAAAACGTGAGCGTTCCAAAACCTATTCCTTTTCATTTGATATACAATTTACACATTATGAGGAAAATTTGGATATTATCTTGAAAAATATGTTCGAAACGCACCAGTTTTGAAAATGATGTACACTCTCTAAAGCATGGTAATTTGAGCCCGAAAATGTTCGTGAAGGATCCACCGTCAGAGACCGATTTTTGTAAGCAAGATACTTCAAACTTCGGGTAACCCAACTGAAAATACGGAGGGCTAAACCAAAAAAGCGCCCAGGTCAGTTGATGGACCTTTTATGAGGGAGGGAAAAAATAGATAAATATTTGGCGCAACAGCTTCTTATATCCTAGGCCTTCCTATAGCTTATTACAACCGTTCGTTTTATGTGAGTATCTAAATTTTGGACTAATGAAAGGGACCTGTGCCGAGTCCGAACGACTAATTGAGTAGCACTTATACCAAAGTGCGATTCTAGAATATTTGTGTAGAATACAACTCAAAATTTGAAACTTTACGTGTGACTATGAAGGTTCGCCTCTTTAAACAGCAGCGATTTCTTTTACCAACGCGAATCCGCCTCCATATTTCAATATAGAACCCTGAAACCACTTCCTCCAATGCGTACTGGCATTAATTTACTCTTCCACGTAATTCTAAAACAAAATCCCATGGCATATTAAAATAACAATCATGAGGCAAATTAAACTCTCGCATCGCTGTTACCTACTTTCGGTTGACTGGATGCCCCTCAAGCTGAAAGGCCCCTTCACAAAGAGGCTAATAAACAGATGAGCAACAAAACCAACAAAAAAAAAAAAAGAACGTAAGAAAAACAAACCCAACCAACTTCAAAGTTTGTATTCATCACACACACAAATGGTAGATGGCAGGAGAACTAATAAAGTCATGCGAAAGTAGACAGTCAGACGGTCGCAAGACAACATTGCATGTATGCGCAGGCAGACAGCACAACACAGTCACAGTCACAACAAACATAGCGCACTTTGGATTGAGTATCTAAATGCATGCATTCATATTGAATTGTAAGGTCTTTCAGCCAATAAATTTGTTTATCGTGATTCAAACGAATTGATCGAAAGGAGAATGTCATCGTCATCGTCATCGTTGTCGTCGTCTGTCGGTTGTCATTGGTGCAGATTTGATTCCTTTGGATTCACTGATTCACATTATGGTTGAATGTTTATTATTGATATGGGAATCGACGACGTTTTACCCGAATTCCAATAAATCGTTGTTTATTGTGCATTTTTCAGCGTAATTAAATTTTCAGAGATTACCATCTCGCAGCAGTGCTGCGATAAAAATGTCAATTTTGATTCGTCTGTCGTGTGGTGTGTCAGTGTGGGTTAAGCATTTTGGGTTGGATGGATTCGTGTGACATATTTGAGATTGATTTGGTCTGTCGAGGAAATTCCTGCAGAGTTCAATAAACAATTTAAATTCGTCGAGTGTAGTTTACGAGTTGCACGGCTCGAAAAGGCATCAATATTACGATTGTACAAAATCTAAGGCTTTCACCTAGAAGCCATGAATCAAGGAAAGAAATACCAATATTAGGACATTCGAATCGTTGTAATTGTTGTAAAATTTGACAAGTTGCCGACATCAATGTAAAAAAGGCTTCATTTTATATTGTTGTGACGTAGTTACTTACTTACATTGTGACGTAAGGGCAAAAGGAAATGAAAATCGTTTGTGACGGAATTTTCAACACAAGTCAACGTCAAGCGTCATTCTCTTCTAGATATGTCTCTTATTACGAAGGTAAACAGAACTGTTCTTTAAATTGCTAAAATATACGGAGAATTGCCTGGATGATGAATTAGCCGCGCAATTTGAAACTGGCTGCTAAAACTCAAACCAAATGTTTGCAAAGAAATTGCTGTTTCGACGAACAATAATCAACGATAGTCGAAAATGATGACGGTAATGAATGAGTGGTGTTATTCAAAATGGCTATAGCTCCTAAAAGGTAAAAAATTTGAGAATAATCTTCCATTTTCATGACAATCGCAAGAACATTAAGGTAGAAAACTCACGACGCACATGAGGACCCTATTGGAGGAAAAGTGCGCTCTATTGGAGAGTGACTTTCATGAACTGACAGCAACTAGCTATAGAGACCGATTTGATGTTTTTTTGCCTAATCCGGCTGTATATGCGTCATCTAAAGTTAAAATATATTGTCGACCGAGAAAGCTGGGCGATAGAAGCAAAACTTTAGCAAGTATCGAGCTTTGTAGATAAAATGCTGACCATTTATGAATTCTTTAAAGAACTGACCATTCGAGCTGGGCAGGGTTACACGTTTTAACAGTATTTCAAGATTAAAAACCTCGACGCTCTACTCGACAAATTACATAAAAAATGTGAAATGCTTGGGAAATTTTACCAGAACTAGCCATATTAAAATTTCGCAGCCAGTTTTGACTTTGAGTGCCCATAATCGGGTCCAGTTGGGATTGTGCTTTAAGCCACGAGGCCCCCATTACACCAGCTCAAGGTTAATTCCGCAACCTTATCTTTTTGTTTTCTACTTCGAGTCTGTCGCTTTTTCGTTTCTCTACCGTTTTATTCCACCCGAAATGCATCGGCAAGCTCGAAACCTCATGTTTCCCTTTCACTTTTTCTCTTCATCTGAGTTCAAAGGGAATGCCAAACAATCTGTTCCTTTTTTGTTTCATCGGGGTCCGGAATAACTGCCTAAATACCTCCAGCTTCTTCGTTTCATTGTAGTTCAGAATAAATGGCTAACGACCTGTCGATTTTTCATCTCAGCGGAGTTTGGAATAAATGTTGACACACCTGTCGCTTTTTCGTTTCATCGAGTAAGAAGGTTCAACTCAAAAAGAAAATGTATAGGTTTAGAGGAAAATACTGATCTACACAGTTCATGTTTAAAAGCGAGGTGTCGTGATTTACTCTACACCCAAAAAATCCGAGTTGGGGAAGTGAGTCTTGTTGTTTGGTGGGGACTTTTGAGTTTTCGACTAACAATCTCATATGGCAGCGGGCCCATTTTAAAGTATATTAAAATATAGCTATAGCCCTTTTAGGTATAGAAAATGTATTCTTTGAAGGGATCTCTTTGTTATATAGGTTGCCTCAGTTGTCTGAAACTTGAAGGAACAAGAGACTTTGTCTTACAGATCCATTTTGACACTGTCTTTCCATTAAACTATTAAAGGTTCAGGTGGCCTTTACTCCGAGTGCGACTTGGTGGATGGGCTCAATAGTAGTCGGGCAAAACGCATTCGAAGTACACATTACTTAAAGGTTCAATAGTTTTATGCTTACATTCCATAAAATATTCATTTCGTGATTGCAATATCTGCATTTTCAGCAAAGCTATGTTATATTTTTTTTAAAGAAAAAGTAAATAAATAAAAAAGTTCACCGAAGGCAAAAAGAAGAAGGCTTTTGATGGACTGATGACACATGTTGAGCAATTGTAGCGTAGCACAAAATCAAATAAACACCATGTAGTCTGAAAGTGGAAAAATAAAAGCGGTTAGGTATTTTGTTATTTTTGGTTGACAGATAAAAAAATCACACTGATTAAAATAAAACTGTTGCTTTTATACAAAAGAACCCTTTTTTGTCTGTAATTTGACTATCTGTTCGTCATTTCCCTAGTCATTAAGATTGTTTTGTACTGGTTTCATATGCGGCCTAACAGATGAGTTTTTACACCTTCAACCAAAATAGAGTTATCGGCCTTTTTAGCTCTACAGGACTAGTAAATAAATTCTAATGCCATTGAAAGAAACTAGCTTTGCCGCTGAAAAATTTCAAAAAGCGAATATAATTTTATTTTTTTAAAAAAAGGTCTTGAGACTCAAAAAGAAGGTGAGGCAAACTGAAACGTCTATAATGAATAGAAAATTCTTCTCAATTCCACCGTTCGGATAAAGAATATAATCACAGTGCCCACGATTCTTCCCCCAAAAATAGAAGTTTGGTAAGGGTCCTGTTTAGGTATTTGGGCCTAAGTTGTTTTTTTTTTTTGGGACAAATGGCAGGGACTTCCAATGTAATGGCTGAATAGAGTAACTTTTGAGTTATACTCTCGGATCTTTGTCAGACGTTGACAAAGGGTGGCCCAGTAAAAAATAAAGTTTGTTTTTCCAGATATCGTAAACACTGATCCGCAATTTAAATATTTTTTAAAAGAAAGTTCAAGACTCTTCTTAGAAATCGTAAAGGTTTCACATTTTGTTAGACTTGGGTTAATTCGAAAGGCAGGGAAGTCACCACTCAAAAGTGTCAGCCCTAAATATGAGAAATTCGTTCAACTTCGCCAGGCGGAATGATATGCTGAACAATCTTGAGAATAACTTAGAAGTTCAGTAACACCTCTTGCAGATGATAAAAGACTATAGAGTAGGAAGGCAGTCAACTTAGATATATGATTAGAAAATATTTCGTGAGCAGGATGGCCCCGACGACGTGACATGTGGAACGACATTTCTTCTTTCATCTATAGAACAAAAAACGATAGAGAAAGATGGAAATATATAGGAACCTTTCTAAGATTGGTGAAAACCTAAAATCTGAAGTCTGCGCGGTCGGAGATCCAGCACTTCACAGGTCGACCTCATTCCTTAATTGAGGGTTATACACGAAGTGGTAAATATATAGAAACAAACGAGCTATGGGCCACAGAAGACTCAAGTCCTTACAAAAGAAATAAATAAATAAATAGCTGGCACAACAGGTCTGTATTCCTTGTACGGATTTAAAAACGGCTCTACCTTCATGTAAGTAATGCAAAGACTGACGCGAGGGTTATTTTTGGTCAGTAAACGGAAAGAGGTTTGGGTGTGGGAGTTCAAAAACTTGAGTGGTAATGTGAGGGAAATTATTTTATATTAACCTTTTGTGAGAAAAAGTTACATAAATTCAGGGAAAATGTATACCACCAACCCACGCTTCCTGCAGCCTACCAACTTAAAAGCTATACCAATGCAATTCCGCGGCTAAGACTTAAGCAACTAACCCCCTAAGCAAAAATAAAAACGCAAATTTTAACAAAATTATGGAATGCCTGATTTGTCGGAAGCCTTTGGAAAGTCTTCCAGGCGGAGCAAGGTTAAAATTGTAGATCGGTTAAAAAAGTCTCCACAGAAAAATGCTACACAACGTAACGTTACTTTTGAGTCTGGCTTTGTTTTGCCGACTTAAATTTTTTGAAACAGTGAAACCGTATGCCTGTTTTTGTTGGAAGGTTAGTAAAGGTGCCTGGCCGTAAAACTTATAGTCGGTAGAAAGTTTGATGTTTCTGGTACCAAGAATAAACGGCTTAGGGTCAAATATTCATACTACAATAGAGCTTAGGGAACACCGAGAGATCGAGATCGATGTACCCAACGCCTGTTGACTGATTTTAAGGCCGCCCTTCCAAACTCGGTCAAGGTGTTTACAATGCCGATGGAGAGGACGGCAGTAATCCCAGCAAAAACCTTGATAAAAAAAGTTTTAAAAAGCAATGTGTGACCTTAACGAGCCAATTACTCACTTTAAGCTGCCAATTTTGACGACAACTGATAATCGCGGATACGCAAGTAGCGATGGGGCTGACAATCGACTTAGAAAACTCTGCTGCGACTCTGCCCCCTTTCCTTTGAAAGTTGCGGCATGAACCTGCAACGCAATCGATTCTTAGTCCAAAGGCAAATCTTCTCGTACCTATGCTCTCGCATGTTAGGTAAAATAACTATGTACATATTTGGCGCATCAGGTCCGTAGTGACCCTAGGCCTAGCTTCTCACAACCATCGTGTGAGTTTTTCATTTTTGGGACGAAGGGTGGGGGGGGGGGATCTACAAGAACGACTTTCATATCAGCTATTCTCTCGGATGTTTGTTAGACATTCGCGAGAGGGACCCCTCGCTTTGCGGTCCTGACTGACTGACTCGAAGCCACTGCGCATGTCAGGTGCCAAACTAAAAATCTAACTTATACGCAGCTTTACCTTCATCTGAAATATTATATTTGACTCTTTAAGCTACAACTCCGCAGACCACCTGCAGACACCGAGCATGCGCCTCTGTCAGCACTTTAGGACCCCAAACAAGCCAAGTCTGGCAACAACATCGAACATGCTTAGCATTTCTTAATTAAAAATTACAAACTCTCCACCTCCTCCACCTCCGTCGAATCCGCAATTATTTGTATAAACACAAAGGAAACAAACCTACGTCACAATAAGTGAGACGAAATTTCCTCTTCTCCCCCAATGGAAAGTCGAAAGCGAAAAAAGAAAGAAAAACCGTCAACGGAACTCCGGAACACCTGCATAGAGCGGAAGAATAAGTCTCTCCAAATGATTTCATATCACGGGGTAATAAAACTGACAAGGGGATTACTTCGTGCATTGTCGGTCGGCGGTAGTGTAGTAGGTAGGTACCCTAACCCTATACCACTCCAGACACTATGCCGCCAGAATTCTCATCACGTGTGCATAACGAATCAATACCGCAAACCTTTTTAAGAATTTATTGAAAGTCTCACTCTATAGACGAACAAACGAGTACCGGGAGCGGAGTACCTATACCTGCACTCCTCTTTTTTTCCACCCGAATCCACTTTACCAATTTTCAGATTCATTTCATGCCACTACGTCGTGCATTTTAGATGCACACACCACTTTCGTACTTGTACACTGGGTGCTGGAAATGGTGATGGTGCTGCTGCTGCTGTTGGTAGTGCTGCACCCCTGCCATGCATGTCATGCTATTAATAACTTTTTTTGCGGCGGTCCTTCGTTCCGTAATTAGAAAATGCAATAACTCTTGCAATGGTTCCTCTCTCGCTTTTGTAGAGGTTGCAAATGGAATTGCTTTCAATTTGCTTTCTCTCTTGGAATAGTGCGCACGGAAAACGAATACACACACTTGCATACCGAGAATGAAAAATTGACAGGAAAGTAAGTTGTAAGAACTTAAGACACCCAGTGACACGGCGGGATTAAGGGTCTATGTAACATGTCTCCATAAAAATAAAAATAAAAAAATAAAAACGCAAACCGAACGAAATTGTCGGTCTCATAAATGATTTATGGCGAAGAGCGACTTTAATTGCCCGTTTTCAACGATTGCTTTGTAGTTTGACGAATTTTTCTTTTAGAATTTTTTGTATTTTTTGGTCGATTGAGCGGAACGACAAAATCGAATCGCTATTAAGGAGAAGATAAGACTGCTCAATTAGGGACAGTTGTTGGGATGATGTGTGCACTGCGCCATTACTTTAATTGGACCATAAAGTTTGTGTTTTCATACTGGAATAAGGGGGAGCGAGTTTTTTTTTGCTGATGCAGGTAGGAGCATGAAGATATGACGACCCATCAAATGCAAAGTCGGGCATGATCTAGAAAAAAGGAAGTCAGTCTTAGGTTCACTTCTACTGGTAGGAGTTGTGACCTTTTGCAGTTCAGTCATTCAATGGCCACAACAACGACAAAAGCAATATTTGAATTTTTGCAGGATGCTCGTATAGGCAATTTTACGAAAAACCCTTACAGGGTGACTAAATTGTAGCGTCACTTCCAAATTGTGCGTCTTGGATGACTATTTTTTTATGAATCAACGATGAACGTGTACTGACTATACACATGTGGAGCCTACGACTTGTAGCTAAGGCTTTAAGGCTAAGAGTGACAGGCCACAACATAAGCTTTTTATGAGAAGACCCAAAGAATCTTTGCTCAGAGTGCATATGAGTCGGTGTTTTAAGTCATGCACTGCCAAGGCCTCGGTGAGAATATCGTCGTTATAAGAATAGCCTTATGCATAACAAATAGTGAGGGAACTTACAAAGTTTAAAATTGACGACTCAAAACAGGGTGGGTAGTTAACATATCTATCGACATTCACAAGAAGTCAACGTGAATGTCCCTGATCAAATCAGGTTGACCTGTGATTAGGACTTCCGGACATTCAAGATATCAAAATATCGACTAGAATAGCACAGAGACGTTTTTTCCTGACAGAAAGAAAGAAACTGACAGCGCCTTTAATAACTGTGACGACCATGCTGTCACATTCAAGCTCCAGGACAAGTTGCAATGTTGTGAGAAATCTATCAAATAGTGCTTGTGAATTACTGGGTTCTACCGGACGACTATTATAGAGAAATCCATCGTTACGGAGTCCCGGCGAGAACTTGTAGCGCAGCAAAAGTTGTATTTCATTAGGGCTGCAGCAAATTAGGAACAGAGCTGGTCGAAAAGTAGTTTACGATAGCTTTTTGGGTCTTTTGCCTGTCACTGTAAAGTACGAATGGGTCCGTTTCTGGACCCAGTTTAATATATTTATGAATATATAAATGTTCGTCATGCTTAGGATCTCTAGGCTTAAGACTTGCTCAATTTTAGGCCTTATTGGGGAGTGTAGGGCCAGTGTGTAAGAAGTGGACAATGAACTCGCCCTTTTCCTCATCTATGCAGGTCCTGCAAAAATCGTTGTAATCGACACGCAGCTTTTAAGCATGCTCACAAATCGTGCCTGAGTTTGACGTTGGTAAGGGCGGCAATAGTACCTATTTTATGTCTTAAAAGGTTGTCAGACCTTTTCTGGTCTAAGAGAAGTTGAACTGATCCGATTTACTCCATCTAATGGATATTCTGTTTAGCAAACGACCATGGCGCTGTTATGTTGGGAAAATATGATAAACCTCGTTTCGTAAGGCAATTCTTCAGCGACATTCCAATGACGTTACACTGTTTGGCAAACTCCAGTAGGAGGAGGAGAAAAGTTAATATCATATATGAATTGAGAAAAAGCTACATTGCGATTGAAAACGCCCCCAAAATGTAGGCGTGGCAATGAAGAACATAGCCTATAGTGTTCTCGGACTCTTGAGAAATAATTAAGGAAAAGTTTTCATCGCAAACTGTCCAGCAGTTTTCACGCCAAATCGTAACTAAAACCAAACTCCAAACCTAATTGTACAAGGTGGGCCAAAAGAAGTCATCCGAAGTTGTTTGGCTCTCATTTTTTTTTCTAAACGAAAAACTTCGACTTGTTTTTTGATTATGTTTATTTGAACCTTTAGAATTTTATTGGTAAGTCGAGAAGATGATATCGGCAAATGGGCGCCGTCAAAATTGATTGCCATACGGACTTTAATTCAAATAAATTTTGAGGGGCGTAACGCGTAACATACGTTTCTGTAACACAGAGTTACAAGTTTAGTGCTAATTGTATGACCGAAGGCTGTAAAGGCGAACATGGCAACAGTGACTTCAGCATAACTATGTATAACTATGGCACGCCAGCCAATATCTACAGATTCTATAGGACAAAGTAGGGCGACGCACTGTCGTGTAATTTTTTTTTTAACAAAATTCTTGAAAAGTTGGACGATTGTGCAATAAAGTTCATTCGGAGTAAAATACCCTTTAGTTTTCTTTAATAAACCCCGTTGCGCACGATAATTCGTGCGGGTTTAAATTTTTTTAACTAAGAGGTCTCAAGCTGTAAATTTTAAGAAAAACATATAAGCTGTCCATTTGATATAAATTCAGCAGTGGCACCTTCAAAAAACCATCACAATAGACAGATGTGATTCCGAGGATGTGAAAAACTTAGACCCTTCAGCAATGACATGAGGGCTGGAATAAGAAGAAATAGTTTTGCTACAAGCTACGGGGTCTGAAAGGCCGATAGTAGCTCCAGAGAACATTTTTTGTTATAGGTACCCATTCTGCTATATTGCGCAAAAGTTTGGTCCCTGACACAAAATGTTTACTGGTGGATCTAAGATTTCTGTCAAAGCAGCGTAAATATGGAGAAGTAGATTTAAAGAAAAAAATGCACCCACCCTCGAAGACGCACCTCAACTTCAAGCCTCTTCAAAAGCCGAGTTGCTTTGGGGATCCATAAAACCTAACTGGCTTTTTTAAGGCCTTCGGGGCGTTTTGAAAGTGAGAGGAAAACAGACTTTAAGTTGGTTTAAATTCCTCTCCACTTCCGCGCGGTAGGCACCTAAGGCGAGTGTGCATTATTAATTGAAAACCATCTTCATAAGTCGAACACAGGACAACAGTGATGCTACAAACACCACATCCAATCATAGCTTCAAATGCAATCACAGTTGACGACAGTCCCGAAGGCTTAATACCTATGC
Source organism: Cheilosia impressa (assembly GCA_948293265.1). Taxonomy (NCBI): domain Eukaryota; kingdom Metazoa; phylum Arthropoda; class Insecta; order Diptera; family Syrphidae; genus Cheilosia; species Cheilosia impressa. The sequence goes on from OX411883.1 coordinate 42,187,731, forward strand.
GCCTACCCAGCATTACCCGTGACAAAGGAAAACCAATCCAACAAGACTCTTACAACGGACACTGCAACTATAGGTGCCTCATCATAGATAAAATAAAAAAACCCTCAACGAGCAAACTACAATGCGACTGTCTGCAACATAATATATCCCAGTGCCATTAATAAGCTAAAAACTTTTCAAATCCCTAAATCCCCAAACCATTAGCGTCCAGGTGGACCAATTACTCACGTAATCCTTTCATTTGTGCATATGGCAAATATCTACCTCCAGTATCTGTGCGAGCGCACACCCGCCACAAATGTAAATAGAGTGAAAATTGCAAAGAAAAATCCTTTCAGCCCAGCACACAGCACACAGGCATTCACAAATACACATGACATTCACACAGAGACAGGATCTATCCATTATCACAACCGAAATTGAATTGAAGAGATAATCTCGTACGTCCCGACATTTAATCCTCGCATTTGTAAATACCTCTCGCAAAAGGATTTTCTATCTGTTCCAACTGACTCTGACCAGAGCCTAATAATCTGAAGAGGATAACTTACTTGTTCAATTGAGCATCCTTTAAGCAACAAAAACGACCCGAAAATTATCACTGACAGGAGCAACGTATAAAGAAATATAAACTCACAACAGAATGCCAAGGCGAACGAACACACAGGCGACGACTCTTCTCTACTCTCTCCCACAAGAGATGTATCAAGGTAAATACAGGATAAGACTTGATGAAAAGGTAAGCACACCGGGTATGTAAAGCAGAAGGACCCGACCAGCACACACAATCAAGAAAGAAAAGATAAAAAAAAAACGCACACCAAAAGACACCAAACAGATTGCATGTGAGCTCTTAGCTCTTGTGCTTTCTCATGATGCCTGCCTGCACTGGAGCACTAGAGGGCAGCGCTGCCACTTTGCTACGATCGTAGCAAAACTGCTACGCAATTGCCCGTTTGCTACGCTGCTACGCACTCTCCCTAAAAACGCCTATTTTGCTACTTTTTTTTTAAGCACGAAATGAGAACAAAAATCTTGTAATTAAGGCAATGCTTACATGCAAAGCGCCTTTTAAGTGAAGTTTTTAATGTTTTTTTTTTTTTTTTTTGTTTGATTATAGTTTTGTAAAATATATAGTTTACCAACTATACTTGTACTAGTCCTTAAAAAAATATTTACTTTGAATAAAGAATTAATTGTTTTTTGTTTATTTTCGAAAAAAAATTTATATTTTGGACTTTTGAGTTTTGCTACACAAATTAAGTTTTGCTACGCAAATTTGCTACGCAAATTTTTTCCCTTGTGGCAGCACTGCTAGAGGGTATTCCTTCTTCTCCAGTCAGAGAATGGAATTACAGAATGTCACTGTGAATTTCTATAGATAATTCTGGTACTTTTAGCAAACATGACGCAAGTCGCAAGTGTATCCATGTACACACACCCTCGGTTCAGTGGTGCTGTTTGCTGTACTGTACATCTAAATGTGGGACGATGTCCTGACAAAACTGAGTGCCAGGTGAGTTCAGAGAGCTTAACTATTTTCCATCCTCCTGATGCTCCCGCTCCAGCTGTATGTGTGGGTTTGTTGCAATCTGTTGTGTATGGCTGGTTAGTATACTTAACTTAACGACTTTATCATCATAAAACTGGATGGCACAATATGAGGGAATGCTGTTTAATTTGTGGAATAAAATGTTGACATCATAAGCCAAGCAGTAATTATGACGGGTTTTTGTACTCTGAACAATGACAAGTCAATTTTGACAGTGACAGCGCTGTGAGTGGACTTACTATATTGGATTTGCGGGACTTGTCTTTGTTGTGGCAGTTATACCACCGACACTAGCAGGCAATATTCACAACTCAACTTGTAACTTGACTCTTATGAAGGCAGGAAAAAAGGCTTCATCCATCAGAAAATCCTCCGCAATCTTGCTGGTGCCGAACATCATCAAGCTAAGCAACTTATATAGGTATTCAACCAAGAACGATAAAGGTTGACTTGATTGGTGGTTGTAGATGGATTTTGAAGTTCCCAGGACCTACGACTGAATGTATCCAATGTGCGTTCTTTGATCAACTTATTTAGGAGAAAAAAATGCATGCGAGTTAAGAATTGAGGGTGCTTTGCTAAGGAGACATCTTAAAGTTCAACTTTGTAGACATTTTAGGACGTGAGCTAAAATCAATTACGAGTAGCGCAGTGGCGTACGTAAGGGGGTCAAAGGCCCGCGCGGCAATTTGGAGCGGTTTTAGATATATAAAATTTACAAAACGGATTCCTTTTTCAGTCCAACGAATTTATTTACAAATCTTATTACCAGCATTAACACTGCTCCACAACAAAATCCAATGAACGCTGCCCCCTAGTATATGCAATTACTTTTTATCAGAAATGACAACCCAACTGGACCCTGGAGTTCATGGGAATAAGTTATTTTGTTTTTGCTTTTGTTGGGGTGTTAAAGGTATCTAATATAGGTAACTAGAAGAGACACTTTCTCTACATAATATGCAACTCCTACTATGCAGATGCGTGCTAACATTGCAGGTATACTTTTCTATTGAGTTCGTGTAATTGTGTTTTCTTTTGCTTAAAAACGAAGTGAAGTTTACAAACTACAAACATAAATAAACATTCTAGTTGTCAATAGCAGTTGCAGTCTTGTCCCGTTTGCAGTGCTTTTTATTATTGAAAATTAATTACACAGGTACCTAATAAGATAAAAATAGGTACCTAGTTGTTTTCTCACATAATGTAGATACAAACAGTTAGCACTTTGCTCTACAATGAGCACTCTAAGGTTATCTAATCTGAGTATAATGGCTATAGGCAGGAAATCACAAAGACTATCTATACTGAAAGAATAAGAAGAGATTTTGCCCTGATGAAAACTGGGAAAATAAAATTTTAAAGAAGTTTTTTGTAAATAAATATATAAAATTTTCTTATAAAAAACACAATTACATATCTAACTGCATTATGTACATAGTTCATTTATTTATGATAGCTTGCACATTAAGATCACAATGATCTTATAAACTAGTGCAAGACTTAAATATAATTAATTAAAACAGCAAGCTACATAACATATTAACGTTACATGAACAATGAAGAAATTCTCTTTCAGCTTCTAAGATAAAAAAAACTTAACATTCGAAATTCAAATAAAAAAAAATTTCAAAAATATAACGAACACAAAAAATTAAATATATCTACAAAATATACAAAACCTATACATATAAGTTTTTTCCCTTTTACTTTAAACTAAATTAAATGCTTTTATCCATAACTAAATTAAAAATTTTGAAAAGCTAAGAAGAAAATTAATAAATGGAAAATACATTAAAAAAAATAATCGAATACTGCTTTTTTATGAAAAAAATTTAAATTTTAAATTTGCGGCTTCATTTTTGCTTCATTTGCTCGAAAGTATTCTACCAAGTTTATTGACATAAGTATGTGTAGGTATAACTGGTTGAAAATGTAGACAAAGTTTTTTTAACGTGTGTTGTGGCAAAATTACTAGGGGCGGCATAAATTGGGTATGCCCCTGGAGGCCTCAACTCACGCTACGCCACTGGAGTAGTAATCAGAAATATATGACGAATCCAATAGGTAATGTCCGTTCAATTTGACTTAGTTGTTGCCATGCGGTCTGTACTAAACTCGTAACTCTGTGTTACAGGAACGAATGCTACGTCTGTCTAAATTTACTTTTATTTAAAAATTTATAACTAGTATAAAGAAAGAACTCGTTGGTTTTGAACTTAGTTTTTGGCAAGCAGAAGTGTGGCCCATTATGTTCAAGCTGGGAGACCAACGCCCGGACTTTCTGCAAAATAATATAGCTCGAGTAAGTTGAGCAAACCGCCTCCGACATTGACGGCATCGACTAGTCGAAGTCGGCGATCATTTCAGCTAAATAACATAGAAACGGCCTGAAGCAGATTTTTAAGAAGGCGTGTGCATTATTTGCCTTACAAAGTTCATCTGCTTACTAGAGACCTTACAAGTCGGTTTTTATTGATCCGTAAAAAGTAAAATCCAGGTCTTTCTCTATCGATACATTCAATACATACAAATAGACTGAAGAGAGTTACGTTTCAGTTGCCAGTTGGCGGGAAAACTGTTGAACAGTTTGCGATTAAACTTTTTATCAAATGTTTCTCAAGAGTTCGAAATGTCTATAGATGAAGTTCTTCATTGCCACGCCTACATTTTGGGGGCGTTTTCGACCGAAAAGTTGTTTTTGCCCTTCACTTGGTTTTTCTTTAGTAATTCTTATTCAGTCCAAAAGAAAGAATGCAATGGGCTCCCTTTTTCCATAAAGCACCCATCAGCAACACTTTAGATGTCAAAAATAAGGTAAATTGAAAGGGCAAAGAGTGGTGAATTGGGAAAAACGAGGGCATATGAGAAGAAGTTGAGAAGATGCTATTGGGCCATATATCTCTGGAAATTGAGGAACTTCAAATGGCTAAAATTATGCAAAAAAAAGAGTCGCTTATTACAATTATTCGTTTTGTATGAGTTTTTCATTTTTGAGACGAAGTGAAGGGATCAGCAATTTTATGCCGAGTCCCGACAAGAAGCCCATAACAGTTATACTCATGGAGATTTTTCTCTGACGTTCGCTAAAGGTGGCGTAATGGATAAACCTCAAGACGTAATTTTTGTGTGTTTCCGCCGGGGATCGAACATAGGGCACCATGTAGTCTCAAAATTAGAGGCCCAATCCCGCCCGACAAATTATTCTGCTTCTTGAGAGTGTACAAGGGCAAAAAGCGAACCGCAGGTGTTCCCTCGTTTGAGTGGATCCTCGCTAGCTTGCTGTCAAAAATAATCAACGTATTTGCATTTATCTGTGATTGCAAGCAAATTCGCCTTTGACAACAATGACTGTTGTAAACCATCTCCTCCTGCGGGCAGAAACCAAACAGCCACTTCACAGAACGAACAGATCAATCAGAACGTCCATTCATGTAGCTAAATCTTTGTTAATTGGCTCAAAGTCTCGCCACACAAAGGAAGACCTGCATCTGCTGCTGTGTTTCCTTTCTCTCATCAATATCAATAATTACGACAGTGAATTACATACACACACTCCCTCCCAGCTGATGGGAGCGCGCGCACAATGCCCGTAATTACATTAAAATTTATTAGTTCCTTCGACTTCGGATGCGTATCAAAGACGTCTCTACAGAGATTGCATGCGTGGTGTGTCTGGCACAAACAAAAACAACGCAAACCACGCTCTAATTTTAGGGCAGGTTCGTGTTTACGCATCAGCTAATAACATGGCTGTAAATCTCCGCACTTCATTGTCAAGGATAGTAATTGGAGGAACACGTGTATGCCTCTGGCGCTAGGATGCATACACACACACACGCACTCAATCACACACAAGACAGTCGCTCCAATTATTTGTCAAACATGCATTTTCCAAACCAAACTCTCCGCACTCCACAGTCCACAGCAGACAGGGAGTTTCAACTCGCATCGCAGTCGCAACTCGCAAGTTGTGTCGACATGCTCTCCTTCTCTCGAAATAGAAGCACCAGCCATAAACCAAACAAAACACATCTCCAGTGGAACATAAATTACACGGAATGTGACAATTATTCGGTGTAGTTTTGTGGTATTTATTTTCAAAATAAAGAACCTAATTATGCGGTGCCGCTCCGAGCCACCAGCTCCCAGATACAATTTATTTGCATTAGCATACAGACTAAGGGCTGCCCAGAGTTCTTCGTAATTACATGGATATTCGGTTACACGCGAGGCACACCCAAAGGTTCCTGGGTATTTTTGTTTTGTATCAATCAAAATTGGGAAGAGCTGCGTTTCGGTTTCGTAAATGCTTTCTATACTTCTTTTCGGGGAAGCTAAATCAAAAACTATATTCAATCGATGACACTTTTATGCGCGTTGCTCTCAAAGATTTCATATGCAACCCGTTCAGAGGCCGCCGTGATATATGATCTACAAATTTTCCCGGCAATGGGGTTATAAATGAATTTTGGAAATATTTTCGAGAGAAGTATTCTTTTTCTTTTTCTTTTATGGCCGATCGTAAAAGTGTTTCGGAATTGCTTGTTCTTGGACCATTACGAGACGAGATGTTTGTTAGCAGATAAGAACATCGAACAAGGAGAGCTGGCAGATATGTAAATATTTTATTTAATAGTCTGTGGATGTGTGTAGCTGCAGTGTTGGTAGTTAAAGTGTCACTAAAATATTCGTCTGTCATATTTTAGGCATTTTTTTTCGGTATTCGGTATGAATTAAGAGCTGAAGTTGGGCAGTGAGATGGGATCTTAATTGGGGGGGAAATCACTGGCTAAACATGCGCGTTTTCGAGCACTGATTGCGGGGATAATTCAAGGAATATATCACCCATGGGTCCTCTTAAAGGGAATGGTCTTTTTCAAGTCAATAAAATCTATAAGTTAAGTCATTAGGCCGGGACATCGATTGTGTTGGGAAAGTAAGTGCGTTTGTATCTTCTTATTTTTTTAAAAGATCTATGGTAGGTACGGCCCGATGTAAATTTAAACGGAGCTCACTCCTTCTTCTGCACAGTCTTCGTCATTTTCAAAGGTAACTAACAATAAGTCTTGAAGGAATAAAGAGCAGTACGTGAGCGATGTCTTCGAAAACATAAACGCTTTTGGCAGCGGTCCAAAAAAGTGATTTCCTAGTACACCTCATTGTACGCGAAAAACTGTTCAGTTTAACGCTGACCTTATCAGTTTTCCTACAGAATAGAAAAGCTAACTTGTTATGCAATGCAATTTCGTTGTCGGCTGTGAAAACTAAGTACCTACATTCTTTGGTGCAGAAAAAACATAGTCGAGTGATCCTTTCACCGAAGTTCTGAAATTGCTTCATATATGTGACAAGACTTACTTTAGAGAAATAAACTTCTTGCTTATTTTTGTTTTGGCCACGCTTCCAGTGACCACAGCTATAGTGTTGAAAGAACCTTTTCTACTATTAAAAAGATTAAAACAGTGTCCCGGAAAGCAAGATTAAGCTCACTTGCTATGACATCTGTCATGATTGATCTCATGTAAAAAAAAAATCAAGACGTCTTCTGCTTTGACAAAAAGGTGTCTAAAAAATAATTTAAGTACCTATGTTAGTTTGAGTACATACGATTTAAAAACTAATAAAAATCAATGAGTTAGTTTTTTGTTTAAATAATTCCTCGTGAGATTTGCAAGCAAGCCCCCCAGGGAAAAAAAATCCTGGCGTCGGCACTGGTTGAAGGGGTCCCTGGAAAACACACAAACTGCATCTTCACCTTTTGCGAACGTCTGACAAACATCCGAGAGTATAACTGTCATGAAAGAGCTTCTCAATTGCCGTTTGGACTCGGCATAAAATTGTTGGTCCCTTCAATTCGTATCAAAAAACTCACAAACAACGAATGGTTGTGAGAATGCCTAGCTTCTCCTATTTATTTATTTAACAGGACATAGAACCTTCGGGCTAAATTCTAACAACTTGTATACCGCGTCCAAACGAATTAAGAAGCTATTTCTTGACAGTTTTATCCTCCGGTGTTTGTAATTTTGGACCTCAAGAAGTATTTGTGTGTGTCGGGGATCGAAGGTGATACCACTCGCTCAATAGTGCAACAAACGAACCACTGACCACATTGCAGAATTTTATTTGAATAAAGTTTGTTGTCGAAGACGTGAATTGGTCTCTTAATTGATTGACTTTGCTGTTTGAGGGTATCGTTTGTAAGTGTTTTTTTAAGGAAACACGTAAAGGCTGAGCTTGACTCAAAAACTTATAACTAATGCACTCCTCTTATTGGAGACGTTCAAGCGGAATCGGAAAACGCGTCCAAAAATAGGTCGAAAAACCGTTCAAATCGCGTCAGAAGTTTCGTCGCAAACTCGTAAAAAAAAGTAGAAAAAATCGTCAATATTAAAAAAATCCGACAAAAAGTCGTAAAAATAAAGGCCATAAAACCAGCCAAAATTGCTTCAAATAAACATGTCAAAAAGGCAGTTCACATGACGTCCAACAATGCGTCAGAAATTGCGTTGAAAAACTAGTCAAAAATACGTCAAGAACTCGTCGACGTTGAGTTACTTCCAAACAAAACTTCCAAATCGCTTAAAGAAACTTCTCAAAAAGGCGTTCATTAATCGGTCAAAATTGTGAGAAAAAATGTGTTAAAAAAAACCTTCCCAATCAGGTCAAAAAACTCTTCCAAATCGCTTCGAAAAACGCTTCCAAATCGCGATGTAAACTCCTCTTTATCTCCATTTTGTTCAAGAGTAGCACAATCAAACACGATGCCAAGTTCTTTTTAAACAACTTTTCTTTTAGGGCCATAAACTGGACGGATTTTACTAGAAAACACGTTCGGACGGGTTTCATCTATTCCAAAACACTTATCGCTTCGCCTGAAATGATGACTTTTCCGTTTGCACCCTACTCAAGGCCTAAAGTATACGTCGGGACTCAACAAGTCAGAGAAGTCCATGATCCATCTGCTTATAGAATGTCCTTTTCATCGGAAAGAAGTGTGTATCATCTTTGGATTTGACTCCTTCGATGATATTTCACTTTCTCTTTCAAAGGCAGTCGAGCAGACCGACCACAATATTCGCAGAACTGTTGTTGATAGTTCATTAGTTGTCTAAGGGCAACTAGGAGGCCTTCGAATTAAGGAAAAGAAACTTTGGTAACTATTAAAAAAGAGGAGCAAGAACAACTCTTTTCTTTAAATATAGTCCTTGAAAAAGTACCTACTATGTAAGCATAGAACAATCTCAATCACTCCATAGGAGCTTCAATCCCTCTTCTCCCACGTGCTCTTGGATAGATAAGACACCGCCTTGGCAACCATCCAGCCTCTGTAACCATTCGCCTTAAGACAGTGTAGCACCATTTAAACCACTCCCTCCGTCGCTATTAAAAATAAATTCTTTTCCAAGAGTTTTTCCTAAAAAGGTCAAAGACTTTAACCTCTATCAGTAGACAGTAGGCATATGCATGGAACAAGGCTTGATGCGTCTTTAACGAGTTTTGTCGAAGCTCCATGAACTTTCTCTTTAGCAAAAAACGAAATCTCTACCTGTAAGCCTCAAAGACATTGAGCCCTACAAATAACCATTTTCAGTTTCGACTTTAAATTTTAGTAATTCAAACTGGCTATATAAATTTTTCAACTTCGAGCTTCCGTAAATTTAAAGTCGAGACTAAAATTTGTTTTAAGTACGTCACACTAAGTCTCTAAAAAACTCAAACAGGCTTAATGAGCGGGCATCTACAAAGACTCCTTTTTTCTTCCACCTTTACGACTTTCTACTTGCGAGTTGGAAGTCACAGATTGCTTGGTTGGATGACTTCCGCAGTATTTCGTCATAGAATGAGGGTTAGTCTGGAATATAGACACGAGTTCTCTTTCTCGACCTACTTGGGGTGTTCTACCTTGCAAACTACTTGTGGGTTGCTTATTTCAAGCATGTAGAGAATACTTATCTAACTTATTACTAAAGATAAGTTTCACATGGCCCCGATGCCGTCCACCATCGCAAGTGATAAGAGGTGGTCCAGAGTGGTCCATCACTAGGGTGACAAATCGTTTTAGTCATGTAAAAGAGGACACTTGTTTTTAAATAAAAATGTCTTTTGACTGTAGCGGTTAAGGCTCATTTTTATCATCAAAATTTAAAGGTTTCCTAGGTTTGATAAAAAGGAACTGACTTGGTCTTTAAAAATCAATACATCAAGATTACTATCTAAGTCCAGCTTTTTAAGAATTGATCTTGCATATTTCTTATGGTAGAAAGATGGTCTGAAGGAGAAAAAGAGGACATTTGGTGGTCAGTTTAGTAAAGGGTAGACTATGTACCTATTGTTTCCTTTTAGTAAAAAAATCAGAGAGGTCATAGTAGCGAAAAAGAAGAATGTCCTCTAAAAAAGAGGACGAATGGTCACCGTATTCCTGATGATTAGGAAATTACCTAGAAGATCCACTTCACATTGACCGCCTCCAAAGTTTAGAAAAGATTGTGCCCTCATGGCCTTTAGCATCAATCAGAGCGATCACTATTTTGTCCCTTAGAACTTGGAAATTTGAGATGGGAAATTTGATGACCTTTGGAAGGTGCTTGTGTTATGCATCATAGGTCTTTTGACACGTTTTCCTCAAACAATTTTTTACGTGAGGCCATTGCTGGCCTTTAGTGGGTCGTTCTTTAGAATTTGTCCGGCCGATTTAGCTTTATCCTTCACCTCCTTATCCTCCATTGCCATATCAGTCTCCGAAAACTCTCCAAAGCCCTTTAGGGTATATATTTAGACAAATACTTGTAGCCTATATCACTCAGGGATAGTGAAGCTACTCACGATTGAAGAAATTTTTAAAATCGGTTCTAAAGTCCCAGAAATAAACCCCTACATAGAAATTTGTACTAGATGGCGCTTGTCCCTTAGTAAGAATCGAAGACTTATCAGGCTGTTGTTCTGACAAACTTGCTCATTTAGCTCTTTAGCATTGTTTCCCATTGTTTTTGATCTTTTCAACAGGTGACCCTGTATACCAAGATCGTGGTTAGATCTGCTCCTCCTTAAGCGTCCAAATACCTTGGGACCCTGGGCAAATTCCATGCCCATCTACTGGTAGAAGTTGGGAATCTATATAGAGAAGAAGTCTGACTCCCAAGTCCATAACCAGAATACTATCAACCCCTGATTGTGTCCAACTAGTCCAGCGTACAAAGTTCTGACAAAAGGCAGGCTTCCCTAAAGCAACGACCCTTCCAACTTTCAAAAAACTTTACAATTAGAAATTCATGCAGCAAATGGCGACCGCCCTATCAAGCCATTCAACAGTTCCAATCCAAGAACACTTAACTACAATTAATAACCCGCACAGACACCATACGTCAACCGATTATTGTTCTGTCTGCTTCTTTTGCGCCAAAAGAACTGAATAAATGATAACAAATAGAACGCACACGAACCTCTCCGCCATACAAGGCTTCATGCAACAGCAACAATCCATCATTTCTTCATTTCATAGACCTATCAAATGAACTACATTGCACTGCTTCATATCAATTTGACGTACACATATAATCAAGGTAATTACTGTGCTCTGCTTTGGCATATTCGCATCCATCACCAACGACAGACTATACTCGTACACCCTAGGTCTCGAGTCTTGCTAGCATGTTGCAAAATGAATGCAAACGGGTTTTAATGCAATAATAATATACAACAGGTAGCAATAAAATCCTTCGTTCCTGTGTTGAATAAAGGATTTTTACTTATTCAATCCCGAAGTCGTATCTTGGCCGCATCCCCACCGTGTGCCAGTGACAGTTACAGTGCCTCCTCCACCTACACCTACCGAGAGATGTGGGGGAGAAAAAAGCACTCGAGCTGCACATACAAAAGCCATCGGTTGTGTTTAAATATTAAAGAGCGCGCGGGATAACGAACAACGACAAAACGGCAACGGCAACCAGCCCCGCACTCAAACCCCAGCGCGCGTTTTACCTTTTCAGGTTCAGGTATAGTGTTCGGGTTTTGGTTCGGTTCGGTTCGGTTCGGGATGTTGATGAAGATGATGTAGTGGGCGAGTGGAGTGGAAAGCAGATCATGCGCCTTGGGTAAGTTCTTGGCGGTATTGATTTACAAAAAAAAAAATTGCACACCAACACAAGCACGAGAGTGTGCCTGTGCAGTGGGGAAGTAAGTTGTAGGAATCCTTTTTTTTTGTCGGGGCTTTTTCCTGGAGGGAGGTTGTGCAGTATCCCAGCACAAATGGGAATAACCAAGAAGATTAATAATAATTAATTTTAATTAACGAATAAACCTAGGGACGAAAGGTACGAAACGGAAGGGAGAAAGTTTCTCTGTCGCTTAAGGGGTATTTACCTCTGCTTATGGATTTTTTTTTTGGGAATGCACGTGAAAGGGATTATGCTCAACAGAAGGCAACAAGGCTCAGTATGAAATATTACTGAGATGCAGATTTTTTTTTGCCCTGCATCCAGATAGTTAAAATTGCTTTCATCCGGGATGGGAAAATATGGGAGGCTTCTAGAGCTGACAACTGATCAAAGGACTGCATAATCCTTGCTGGGCTTCGTGCTTGATTCTCACCGAAGTAAGTAATTAGAGAGGTTGCCTTTTGTCGGGAAGTCGCAGTTATTTTAGCGCTGCTCAAAAAGTGTGTCTTGTGAGAGTATTTGCAGTTAGGACTGAGCGGGCGCTTTAAGCGATGAGTTCGGACCCGAATAAGCCATCGCCAACTTGGCATCGATATCAAGTTGGCTTTCTCACCACAGTGTGGAACAGGCCAATTCCAAAAGCTGGTTATGCATTTGTCACCTTTTTTCTTCTGTTCGTGGTCGGGTTTAAGGCGCTCAAGGAAAATACGGAAATCAATAATAGCGGACCTCAATCTAACGATCCGAGTAAGGGCGACCGCGAACCAGACCATCGCGTTGGTCGTAGAACTTTAAACAGGATGAGGATGAGGATGCCTTGCGCAAGAGGAATCTTAAGTGGAATATCCCACGGGTGTTCAGCATCGTTCCACGTTCAAACATAGTTTTCGATGATGTTTTGACTGTTTTTTTAGGCGCATATTTTGACGGAATTCTCATCGCGATTTGGACGCGTTTTTCGTTTGAAAGAGTTTTCTGCTGCGATTTTTGATTCATTTTTTGGCAAACTTTTTGACTCGCTTTTCGACATAATTCGGTTTCTCAACGAGTTTTGCGACGCAATTTAGACGACGAGTTTTGACCTGATTGGGACGGTTTTTTTAAAGCATTTTTTTTCCACAATTTTTGACGCATTAGTGAACCTTTTTGGACCGAATTTAGACGGTTTTTTAGACTCCTTCGTGAGAAGTTTCTTGAAGCGATTTGGACGGTTTTTTTTTTCAAAAGTTTTGTTTGGAAGTAACTCAACGTCGACCAGTTTTTGACGCATTTTTGACTAGTTTTTCGACGCATTTTTGGTTGCCATGTTAACTGCCTGCTTATTTGAAGCATGAGCTGGTCTTTCAACGTTATTTTCTAGAGTTTTTGTCGCCTTGACGATTTATTGTACTTGTTTTTTTTTGACTAATTTTCGATGAAACTTCTGACGCGATTTGAACGGTTTTTCGACCCATTTTTGGACGCGTTTTCCGACCCCGCTTGAGCTGATTGAAGAGTCTTAGGACACACTTTCCAACGGTTTTTTATGAATTTTCGACGGAATTTCTGACGCATTTTGGACGAGTTTTTCGGCACATTTTACGCGTTTCTTGACTCGTTTTTTGACCCAATTAAGACATGTTTTTCGAATCCTATTTGTCGAAATTCTGGACGCATTTACGGAAGGTTTTTTGACGCGATTTGAAAAGTTTTTAACGCGTTTTCCAAAGGGATTTAGACGTTTTGTTCGACTCGATTTGGACAGATTTTAGACGTTATGTAAACGCGATTTTATTCAAATCGTTGACAACAATTTATGACCCATTTTTTTTTTTGGCAAATTTGACCGGTTTTTCGAAGCGATTTTGACGAGTTTTTTGATCCATTTTTCGACGCAATTTTGACGAGTAATAACTCGTATTTGGACAAGTTTTTGAACGCATTTCTATCAAGTTTTTCGACACAATTTCTGACGGAGTTTTCTGACGCGAATGGACGCCTTACCTCTTTCAGATTCAATGAATGAAGGGTTCTAAAATATGTGAAAATCATGCATTTTCTTCGAATAAAAAAATTCATTCTGCGTATGTAACATTTTCCAAAAGCGAATACATCACTATGTAAGAAGTAGGTGCTTCATACGAGTACATACTAACTGCTCTGTTTTAGGGAATTTCATGGTGTGACTACTCTTTGCACAATTTTACATATCTCAGTTAATTATTATCAATTGTTTCCACAGATTTTAGCAAGTTTTTTTTTAACAATTCTGTTAATTTCGCAATTGCAAAGCACCTCAAATGGGATGTAAAACAACGTTACCTATGCTTATATCATACGCGTAGCCCCTAACCACCAATTTCTGTTGGGAAATTTCACTTGTGTGTTATTTGAAAGAGCAGCAGCTTTGACTACAAACACTCGGGTTGCAATTACAGCCATTTCCGACTGCACCACTGACTCCTTCAAGCGATTTGTTTGAACAGTTGCATTCTGACAGGCAAGTTTCTAAAGCCAAATTAAGTCTAAGCATTGCGAGGCTTTTCAGATCGAGTTAATGCTTCTGACGTTACCCTTAATCCTTTCGTTTATTGTCTCTGTTAATGGCAGCGTCTCCTCCAAGGAGTGCTACTGCAAAAAAAAAAATCAAACACTGAGCACTATCCCATTAAGTCCAATGCGTCACTATCAATACGCTGCCGCGTCATTATTACACACCGCCATCGACATTTAGTACATGTGCGAGTGAGTTCCGCTGTATATGCCGCATGCATTTGTGCTTTCGCTAGTTTTTATACTTTCTTCCTGTTGCCGAGTACGAGTACTCTCTCCGGCTATCCTGTGAGCCCTACTCGAGAGTCCTCTACTATCGTCTTTCCATCAGCAACGATTACGAAGACCGACGCTGAGGCGAGCAACGTCGATGGTGGGTTCCATTGCATATCTTCAAGTCTTTCCCCGGTTGCTGTATGTATACGGTAGTGCACTAGGGAAGTACCTACTCGTCAGAGTAATACGCTCCTGCTGCAGTAGCTGGATGTTTCTGTTGCTGTTGCTGGAGCTACATTTACATCCAAAATATCGATCCACGTGTTTCGTTACATTGAAAACGGATATTTGCAGGATGTGAGTGAGTGGCGCTGTCAAGGGAATGAGTCCTGTTCCCTGTATGTGCGCGCTGGAATTCTGTGAGTAGATGCCAGCCAAAAGCGGGCTCTTTGCATGTTGAATACAACAACGTTCAACAGAGCACGCTCTCACTGTATACATAGCGTAGCAGAGCTGGTACAGTCCTTCTCGTTTCCCATGTGTACCTATGTATGTGCGAGAGATTGTGCTTTTGCTGCATTTCCTAGCAAGGATATCGAACCCGATGCGAATGATGGAATGCGGGTGCTACTTGCTACATGTACAAGCTATTTAAAATAAATAGTGTATCTACAATTGATGTAAATCAACAGAAGAGGAAAATACTAAGAGAGATTCATTGGGCGATTGCACGGAAGCGAGAGGACGAGAAAGAGATTAAGCGGAGGAAGTAAATATTACCGAATGGATTTGGTTTGGTATACCATACCATATAGCGTATATAGTGGATTTCGGATTTCGGATGCCGAGATGCACTCGCCTGTTGTTTTGGGCAAAATGAATTGAGAATTCTACCATGCGAAATGTTTGTGAATTCCAGATATGCAGAGGTTGGATGCAATTGAATGCCCTCACAGAGATTACTTATCAACAGATGGCAGCATAGGTATGGGAACGAGTTCACTAATCCTTGAACATATCGATGCTGCACAGTAAGGATGCATAATTGGTTTTGCTTTCGTATAGTTTCGATGGCATTATTGCTGTGTATCTTTGTAATATATGTCACACCAGGTCCTACATATACGTTTGCTCTCGGAGGTCGATTTTTAAGACAGTTGCATGGAGTTTTTGTCGCTGCACTCTTTGGATTTTATATCCAGTATCTATATCGTCGCAAATGAAATCCTGGTCGACATCAATCATTGAGTTGCTTCCTTCTTCAGTTGCCTGAGAGAATCCCTTTCCAATTTCCTCATCACAATTGTTCACAGATCAATACAAATCGACGTCTGTTTTTGTATACCTCCATTCCTTGTGTCATTTAGATTGGTAAGTATTTCTTTATAAATTGCAGTGATTTGTCACCCCTGCCGCAGCATAAACATACACAATCGGTTCCGGTTGCACAGTCAAAGTTGTCTCTGTTTTTTTTTTTCGTCGTATCCTGCAGGGTTTTGACTTCTTGAACATCACGCATACACGATACACCAGCCTATAAGTACTCGATTTGTTTTTGTTCATAAAATGGGAAGTCGTCGTCTGGTGGATGGGTATAGGGTATATTTTGTCTAACCACTTGGTGAGCAGCCACAACCGACGACGACGACATTGAAACTATTTACATAGGCTTCGGCGCGTCCTCTCTCTGCCAGGAGACAACAGACAACACGAACAAATGTGCGGGGTCGTATTCGTATTCTCGTGTTTATCGCTTTCCCTTTTGTTTATGATTAATTTTTCGGAATGTAATTCGAGATTGAAATTGTTTTGTTTTCAGTTTAGGCGAGGTACGAGTAATCGTTTGTAACTTGAATAGGTATGTTGCTGCGGCTCGGCGGCGTTTGGCTGCACATTGTTGCCGGGTACATTCCTCCCCCGAATTTTGAACAGATGTCATCGTTTATTTATGTGGTTCCCATCCAAGTAGTAATTCTTTTTTGACTTTAATTTAAATGGAAAAATTGTAATTTGGCTCATGGTTAGACAGTCATTTCGGTGCAGCTACCCAAACAGGTTTAGGAAGTTTGGGATTCACTGGCAAGGACTTATGAATGCGGAGGCAAATCGTGGAGGAACAGGCCCGGAAAGTTTGTGTCAAGGAATTGGTCAAATCTGAGATGGGTCGCAGGTCGCTTTATTCCGACGGCAGACATTTTTTTTCACGCCTCTTACCACAAGACTTTATGACAACAAGCCACAGACGGTTTAAAAAATACCTATTTGTAAGTTTTTGACAAAAATTCTCTTCACCTACCTGTTTTCTTTTTAATTAAAAAAAAATATAAAATATTTAAGTATTAAAAATTATAACAGGGGACAATTTTTTAATAATTATTTATTATTAAAAATTATTATTTATTATTTATTTTGTATTCAAGTTATTGAATTTTTTATTTTTAATGGTTTAGAGGAGGAAATACTAAATTTAGTTTTACAAATATACAAGGTGGCGCAAAAATAACCTTCCGATGTTTTTTGGCTGTAATTTAAAAAAAATATTAAAAACTTTGATTCTTCTTGTGGATTATTTTTATTTGGTCTTTTAATTTTTTTTACATCAAGTCGAGAATATGATGTCATGTAAATGGCCGCCGCCACAGTTGATTGTCATTTGAGCCCTTTTTATGGCATTTTCCATCACTTTGGCCAAAACCTCCGGCGATAGGTTCTCACATTCTTGACGGATATTGTCTTTAAGAGCTGCAAGAGTCTGAGGCTTGTTGACATAAACCCGCGACTTCAAAAAGCCCCACAAAAAGAAGTCTGGAGCGGTCAAATCAGGCGATCTTGCTGGCCAGTGCAAACCGCCAAAACGGAAGATTAGGCGCCTGGGAAATGCATCCTTCAGCATATCGGTTGTGGCACGTGCAGTGTGTGCTGTTGCACCGTCCTGTTGGAACCACATGTTTTCCAATTCCAATTCATCAAGTTGCGGCAAAAAGAACTCGTTGATCATTGCTCTGTAGCGCTCACCATTCACAGTAACCGTTTGGCCCGCGACGTCTTCGAAGAAAAAAGGTCCGATGACTCCTCCAGCGAAAACAGCACACCATACAGTGACTTTGAGCGGGTGTAATGGCTCTTCGTGGGTTACACGCGGATTTTCAGTGCCCCAGAAGCGTAAATTTTGCTTATTTACGTACCCGCTAAGATGGAAATGGGCCTCATCACTCATGATTATTTTTGATGAAAAATCATCTTCCTTTTGGTGGTTATTGCTCAAATAAGTAGTCGGCAATATTCCGCGTTCTGGAGCAGTGTAGCGTAACATTGTTTATTAACGTGTATTTCGCATGTGTTTACTACACAAATGTCAAAACAGAACTGACATTAGGGGCCAATCTCAAAATTTATAGCATTCTCTGATAGCATAGGATTACTTTTGCGCCACCTTGTATTTTATAATAATTATTAAATATTTTTTATAGCACTTTATTCAATTATTTATGGTAAGTATTATTAATTCTTTTTTTAAATTATCAAATAGTTAATTATAACAAGTAAAAGTGTTATCATCGGCCTGGCCGATGCTTTGATACCCTCCACTGCATACAAGTCATGCATAATTGGTTTTGTGAGGCAGGTACCAGAACTACTTGACCGACATAGCCCATTTTTAATACTAACTTGACGACAATAAAAATAAGTTTTCTCACAAAATTCCACTTGTCTAGGTAGATTCTTTTCAACGCTATCGTGTTTTTAACATAATATGTTTTCTAATATTGGTTTTGTATGAGAGGTACCAGAACTACTTGACCGACACAGCCCATTTTTAATACCAACCTGACGCCGATAAAACGAAGTCCTTTCACCAAATTTCGTTCACCTACGTCAATTACTTTGGGCGCTATCGTGCTTTCAACAGACAGAAAGACAAATGGGTCCAATATTGGTTTTGTATGGGAGGTACCAGAACTACTTGACCGACATAGCCCATTTTCAATACCAACCTGACGCCGATAAAAAGAAGTCCTTTCACCAAATTTCGTTCACCTACGTCGATTACTTTGGGCGCTATCGTGCTTTCAACAGACAGACAGACAGACAGACAGACAGACAGACGGACATGGCTAAATCGATTCAGAATGTGATCCTGATTCAGAATGTATATACTTTATAAGGTCTCCGGTGACTCCTTCTTGGCGTTACAAATGTATTGGCAAAGTGAATATACCTTCCTCTGGAGGGTATAATAAATTTGTCGGCGCAGTGGCTTAGTGGTTGGAATGAGTGCGACACAAAGAAGCAACAGGGCTTGGTCTTGGACAGAAAATTGTGTAATAAAAATGTGACCGTAAGTCAATTCGCAATAAATTGTTATAATGTTCTCGAGGAAGTTTGCGGAAGATTCATCAAGACGACCGCATTTTGGTCTTCCGCGAGATTGTCCAAAAAATATTTTTCTAGTAGTATTTTACCAGGGTTGACAGAGATTTTCAAGGGTCTTTTACAACTCGTCCATACCTTCAACAAAAATTTGCAGAGAGACTTGGCCTGAGGGATGCCTCCTAGTGATGGAATTTCAACAGCCCAATAGCAAATGAAACCTGTTTGCAATTGTGTTGTCGATGTCGCTTTAAAACCAGGGCACGCACTCCGTAATTTTTCAGACGTTTATCGTCGAAACGAAAGACCTTAAGAAGTAACAACTAAGTGCCAAAATTACGTGTTTGAGGCCTTAATCCAATTCATTTTCCACAAATGTAATGCAAGCTGAAGACAGTGAAACAAATATAAGCAAAATATAAGTTCTTATGGTCATAAAAGTTTCAAAAACGATATCGGTATACGATTATTGTTATACGGAATCTGCACCCTTTGGAAAAATCCGAATTGAGCGCGGATGAGTTTTGCAACATTTTTGGACAGTCTGACCACTGTGGGTATGGTTAACGTCTGAAAAATTTACCAAATTCGGGCTTCAGTCGTATAATGGTAGCGTACTTTAAATTGAGAAAAATGAAAAACTGAACGGCCTCTAGAGTCTGTGGCAGTTTATGGAGGCTTGGCGTTTTTGAGTTCCCCAACACTATGCTCTACATACGTTCCAGTTTCTGCTAGAGCTGTCCTATGGTTTTCTATCGGTGTGAAGTTGGCAGTTACTAGTTTGAATCACACTCTGTGACCAATTTAGCTCAGTTAGCTTTATTGGCAGTCCTAATTTCTTTGATCTATTTCCGCACACACGATGCATATCTACTTGTTCGTTACCCAGTCGCGAAAATATTTAAACAGCTCTGGTGTTGACCCATGCCTATTCCTGAGGCAAAACTCAATTCTACCGTCTCTGTGCTCTGCTATACGCCTTGGTAATGCAGTTCTTCTGCTTTTCATTTTACTGTGAAGAGCCCTTTGAAACCAGTTCTTTAGTCATCCATGTCGATGTGCGCCAGAGTTACTTTGATCTCAAGACTACAGACAGTAGCGCAACAAACTTCCAGCATTTGTTTGAGGGATTTGCTAAAGACTTCTCAGTGCTTCCATGATCTCTCTAGATATCTAAACGTGTGCTCCATTCTTTCGCGACTATTTGTTGTCCTTTGTCCATAATACATAGCTTTACAAGGTGCTACGGCAGGTGATTCAAAGAACTACGAAATTATTCCCCAAAAAAAGGTAAGGTGGGGAAAAATCTAATGTAGAGGAGTTAATGACCCGGCAAGTAAAACCGAACACAGCGAAAGCAGTGACTCTTTAAAGTAGAGTCGCACACCTTGACCATCCATCAACGGCAAAGATGAACGAAACTCCGATACCACGCTGAACGAGCTGTGCAAATCGGACATTAAAAGCCAAGACTTCCCTCCTTGAATATATAAAAGCAATTTCCAAAAAGGTGCTTGAAACAGACGACCAGCCGGTGGAAAAATCTAAGTCAGCTGGGGGAGGATGTAATGAAGAGCCTATATTAACTCAAGACTTGCTCGGAAAAAATGCTGTAACTTTGAGTGTTAAAAAACGTCTTCTATTTACCTCGCCTCCGCTATTAAGTCATACCTCATACGTAAGGCCTTTTGTTAAAAAATACTTAGGAGACTTGCTGTTCATATAGGACCCTCATAGTGCAAGTAGGTAGTGCATGGTAGGTAGTCGTTGCTGTTTTGGATGCTAAATTTTTCGAGTAATTTTCGCTGCCGCTTTCGTTGACGAAAAAGAAGATTTAACAACAAACCTCACGAGCTGAGCCTCTACGGCTTCGATTTAATCAGAAAAGTGCGAGTTAGTTGGCTAAGATAGTTAGGTCATTTATAGCGAATGGAATGGACACAAACACTACATCTCGCCGACTTAGAGGAAAAACACAGTAGAAGAGCGATAAACAGAGAGGCTGAGGTTAGTTCAGAAAATAGTTAGTCCCTAACTGTAAGGACTTAAGAAGAATGAGACCAGTCTCCTTTATTCAATTCCAAAGTTGACTAGGTACCTATATATGGCAAATCTTCAATTAACTGCCCACATCAACATAAAGAGAGACTCTACCTAGGACCCTATTTATAATTACGTCCTGTATGGCGCTTAAAATCGTTCGTGTTATATCTGACCCCATTTGGAAGGTTCAACGACGAACTATGTACAACCTGTTCAATCTAATGCTGCGAAAAGTACGAATTCACTGCCTCGAAGGTAAACAGAGCGAATGGATAAGAACGCTCCAGCCCCGAACGGTCTTCAAATGCACCACACACGGACAAACCGGTTTATAGCTGGTGAAAGTACATAATTTAGCGTATTAGCGCTTCGATATCAATATCCCACTTCTGTACCTCATGGGGAGTTTTATAGCACAAATATTGGTATTTTAATGTACAAAGATATTCTTGAAACTACTGTCGAGAACGCACTCTAATGTTCAATATAAGCCGCATGACAATAACTTCTACAAGTCGATTTATCCCCTCGATAGTACGTATTGGCGGGCAATTTCCAACAATATAGGTACCTAAGCCAATTTTTGTATAGCCACTTGATGCCCATAAAGCCATCAAAATAACAAAAAGGTCCGACTCCGACCATTGAATGACGATAACACTGAAAGACATTGAATTAAAAGGACAATTTCCCCTGCAATAACAATCGCAAAAATACCACTACTTCACTGCTCGCATATATAATATACACACAACAATAACTTCAAGTTACCCCGCACCAGCAATCGTTTGGAAATTTATTTGCCTACTTTGGGGTAAGTCCCTTCGAAGAGGAGCACAAAGAAAACAGACACTAACACTATACACATCCTCCAAGGAGGCCGACACCGACAACGGCAAAGGCAAACTCGCATAGATGCCGAAAGCAGTGCCGCATTTTATGACCCAATGAATTCACATTCACATATCGTCGTCGTTGTTGTCAACGTTTATCATGTGGAAGTATCTTTCTCGGTTATTGTGAACCATATCGACCGGAACGGCAACGGATCGCCGGATATTAGGTATACCGAATGAATGCTCGCTCGTCTTCTATACATGTTCGAATTTTTATCAATAAGCAATTATTTTTCGAATATCTGTGTACCTACTTGCCGCCGACCGAGCTGAGTTGTGTTTCTGTTTCATCAAAATATCGTCAAATATTTACTTGCGCGCCCGGGGAGATACACGCACCAGATACATGTTATATAGGGCAGCGGTAATGAAACCCATACACAGATGACATGTCAAATTTGATTCGAATGTGCGACACAAATTGTACTGTATGTTGTCGACGGGGCCCATTCATAAAACTTGGAGTTCGATGTTCATGCAATGAAATTGATAATATCTATCCTTCGAGAAATGAAATGCGTCCCTTGAGCAAACGTTGTATATAAACGTTGGCTAGAGTTGATGCGGTTGGGGCTTTAGAGAATAAATTGGGTAATTGCGCGGCTTTCATGGACAGCGGCAAGTTGTGAGATAGGGCACCTAATTGCAGTTGTAATTCGTTATCGATCTGCAGCGCTAGGTTTTGTTTGGATTGCACGAAAGCGGGTATAGTGTTATAGAATAGGTAAAACTATATCTCAGTGACTGAGGAGTTTCAACACGAATGGCGGGTTACCAAATTGGGCTTAGGGCACACAAGAGGGTGCTTCATACTGAGTTCAGTCCAACGTACGCTGTCTATAGTTTTGCACATTGTGACATGACTGGGTTCCAATCATATGGCTCTGCTCCTTTTAAACTATCTATATAGTCAATGTATTGGGAGCTCATAGGGTGGCCTCCCTTTCATTCAAAAGCCCTTTGCTCAAATGTTCGGTAAACACTGACCGTGTCAAAAATGCGGTAATAATAACAGAAAGGGTTTAGTGAACTATGAAATTATTATACCAACATCTCTGACTTTTGTTAAACAATCCAGCCGTACCGGCAACAAGTACAGCACAGGTTGAACGCAGTGTTCTACAAACGACCAATTTAAGAGGGATTTATGCCGGCGGCCATTGGTCTGACTGTGAAATGAATAAGGAATTGTGACTTTGTCAAATTTAAACTATACCTTACCTACTTACACTAAAAGGGGTTTATTTGGGACGTCTTACAAAAAGTGCATACGAGGAATTTCATTTGTTTATCGATCGATATAACTTTGTATTTGTACATCTGAATGAAACTACCGTGTTTAGATGCAAAACAGAGTGTCACTGTCAGTGCCTCAGTGGAACAGAAACAGTCAGGCGGAGAGATGCAGAGGATATCACGCATTCTAACAAACAAACAAGAATTATATATTTTATATTGTATTCTATTATACTACCTACCAATTCCAAAATCGAACGATTTCAGTGATAGGTACATACCTAGAATTCAGTTCATACCAACGACTATGCTATGTTGGCAGTGCAACATGCAATATTAAGAATTTGCTTTTTCAAAGAACTCCCATACATCAATTGGGAGTCAGTTATAAAATATTTAGATAACAAAAAAACAAACTCACCACAGAAAAAAAGAATTTAAATTCAAATCAGACGTTACAATGCTATGTTAAACATCGAATAACGGGACACTCGCGCGAGCAAGAAAAGACAAGAACAACCGAAAAACTGCATCGCAATTTATCAGATTTCAATCACTAAAATTCACTTATTGCGAAAGGAAATCACTTTGAAAAACATAAACTTCACTCGCGAATTATACTAACTTAATAGATATCGTAAAATTACTATTGACACGAATGAATTTACAATTTTAAATCAATTTTCCTGCTTTTGAACGACCGAACGACACGAAATCCAACCGAACCGAAATGGAAAGCTTTCGCACTGACAGAAACAGAATGCACACAAGACACAACACATATGCAAAATGCAAGTGCACTCGTGAAACGATAAACACAATCGACAAACAGTGCAGCCAAGCAACTGTTTGCACGAAAAAATTCATTCGGAATATGCAATAGAGTTTAGAGTTTATTGCCATTAGTTTAACTTCTTACCCCCGCATTAATAAACAAATGTGCACAAGTTAGTTAGCTAGTAGACATCAGATAGCATACAAAAATTTGACGTAACTTCTGAATAACGAGTTGATAACTTTTACGCAGCGTTTATTATTGGGTTAGTTGTTACCAAATACGTTTGATAAACATAATTTTTTAGTTCAACAATGCTTTTATCTTGTTTTTTTGCACTTTTTATGCACTTTACAGTAATTTTTTAACATAGTTAGACTGCATCCATACAAAATCCGTTTTGTTTTCCAACAAGTTTGTTAGCTGTCACTTGGATTTTTTTTTTTCTTCTTCTTATTTGAGACTGACGTTGTCGCAAACTACCCTATCACAATTGACAACATTAGGATATGCACGATTCGGTGAAACAGGGTTAGTAAAATTGAACAATTTCATATTTCTTTTATCAGACTGTGAACACTCCTTTTCTAATCTCTCTCAACAGTGAAGCAAATGACGATTCCGAACTGTCAAAAGGACAAGTAGAGTACACTTTACTTTGTGGTTTACTTGTGTCGACTAAATATGAAGATAGTTTACTTATCTACAAATATTGTCCCTTTTAGTTACATAATATGCTCGATTTTGAGTTTAGAAATTCGACTTTACTACTACACGTTCATTTTAGATTCATAAATACACATTTTCTCCCAACGTTGTCGAAAAGTGAAATATTTTTTATTCACTTTTATCGTTGTTTCCTTTATTTATACTCATGTCCTTTTCCAATTGTAAATATTTCCAGGTTTTACTCATTTCCGTGCCCTATATGGAACATAAAATTGAAGCACTCTTTTTTGCCTTTTATTTCTATAATTGAAAATAATACCGAGCTTCAAAGCTTCATAAATTCAAATGCTGTGGTGTTTAGTGAACGTAGGTATAAATCTCGTCTTGAATTCGAGATTCGCAAAGAGCTCTGACTTTCAAAAATATTGATTTGAAACATGAAAATTGATAACAGCTGACTTCTAAAGCAGAAAAACTGCTCTTAATTATGAAAAATTAGCTTTTTCTTGCCCAATTGAAAACGAATATGAAGCACAGATTAAGTTCCTTATTGGAAATGTTCTTGTTCAGTATCACAAAATGAACAACGTAAACTTATGGAACGACAAATATATGAATAGAAAACACGCGGAACTAAATTCAATTCAAATTTAAAAGAATTAGCCAAAACACCTACCTATTGTTTCGTTGAAGTTGTAGTTGCGATTGCGCTTTTTCTGAATCATCACAAATCATTTCTAAAATTAAAATCACACTAGGTATTTCCTTACTTTACCCGATATATTTATACCACCCGGCGTAAATCCCCTCGTTTTGAACTTGAATTCAATTGAAATATGTACTAATAATTTTCATATTCAGCGTCGCTTTACCGATTTTCAGCCTCCATTACGTTTTCCGATTTAAGATAGCCATTTGCTGACTTTTAGCTCTTAAGAAATGAACATTGTGGCAATTTTTTGGCATTTACTATCGCTAGGGGTTTGGTAAAGCCCTTAGGTAAAAATAAAGCACTGAAATTAAAATGATTAAATGTGTGACATTTGAAATAAATGTACTCGTGTTAATTGGGTTTTGGTATACTTCTCTTTTCAACACTCACATAATTTCACTAACTTATCGGTTATAGTTGTTCACAAACTTTTGGTCCAAATCAATCTTATAAAATAAAGACCGAAAATAGTCTGACAATCTCTATACACTGAGGGCCGTTTGCTGATACGACTCATAGCGAATTTAATAACCTACCACAAAAACTCTTATGTGACAGTTTATGCCCTAAAAAAGTAGCCCATAAGTATTTAAGTAGAACTTAAATCGTTAAGAGTCGTATTATAGCAAACAGCTCTGAGAGGCATTATTTTTTTCAAAGCCTATAGATGGGAATGTCATAATCATTAAGTGGACGACAAACTACTTTTAAGAGTTTTAATATTTCAATAATGTGTTTAGAATGTGAAAACATCTTGACACTTTCTTTCATTATGTTTTGTTTGCCTACAAAAACAATTGATAATAAAACATTTTTTTTGGTGGATTTTAGAGGTTTCTGACATCCGTCCTGGACATATAAATTTATAGTACATACCTAATGATAAATTGCAATAAATTCGAGTTCCTTTTTGTATTACAAAATGCAGATTTTGTAAAGTGCTACCTACTTGGCAACGTTGCACAAAAGTGCTATGGATTGTGTGGATGATATCAGCTCAGTGCACTTGGAATATGAATGTGTGAGTCTGGTAGGTATGAATTCTGTCAGTGCAAAAGCTTTCCATTTTGGTTCAGTTGGATTTCGTGTCGTTCGGTCGTTCAAAAGCAAGAAAATTGATTTAAAATTGTAAATTCGTTCGTGTCAATAGTAATTTTACGATATCTATTAAGTTAGTATAATTCGCGAGTGAAGTTTATGTGTTTCAAAGTGATTTCCTTTCGCAATAAGTGAATTTTAGTGATGGAAATCTGATAAATTGCGATTCAGTGTTTCGGTTGTTCTTGTCTTTTCTTGCTCGAGCGAGTGTCCCGTTATTCGATGTTTAACATAGCATTGTAACGTCTGATTTGAATTTAAATCGTTTTTGCTTTGGTGAGTTGGTTTTTTTGTTACCTAAATATTTTTATAACTGACTCCCCATTGATGTATGATAGATCTTTGTACAAGCAAATTCTTGATATTGAATGTTGGACTAGATACTAACATAACATACTCGTATGAATTCAATCCTTGGTATGTAGCACTGAAATCGTTCGTTGCGAAATCTTGCTTTTGGAATTAGTAGGAGAATAAAAAATAAAATTTTTATTTGTTTGTCAGATTGCGTGATCTCGCTGCGTCTCTCCATCCCCATCACTGTCTGTTTCTGTTCCACTGACAAAATGATGGATATCCCTAGTACCTATATTATTTCGGACGTGCACACTTTAAGGCAGAAATCGCAACCTATCCCTTCCCAAAAGGTGGCTGCAGAGTCGTAAGATGTTAAACTGTTTATGACTAGGTAGTTAAAGTTAACGAAGTGGCTATTCGCCCGACGTTTTTGTACTGACTGACGTTTGTCTGGCTTCGGGACACGACTACGTAACGTAATGGTATTTTCATTAAAAATAGTGTTTTAAGAAATGAGTTGGACCTTAAAACGTACAGGATCGTGCCCGAACATGAAATACTGGAGTTTAGATCCCTTTAAGCGAGCGAAGCGAGCCACATTACCCCTATTTGCCGCGATTTAACTTTGACATTTCGTTACGTAGCCGTGTCCCGAACGTCGGGCGAATAGCATCAGCCTAAAGTTAATGTGCACGAATAGCACGGCTTCAAAATTTATTGTTAGTTTCCAAGTCCAGGTCAAATTTAACAAACTCACAATCGCGATATTTTTCAAATACATTTGTCTATTGCTTCATAGAAAATATTTAACAAGGTTAGAAATGACTTTTAGTAGAAAGGTATGATAGAAATCGACTGTACGACCATAAAGCACTGACAAATGCCTGTCAAACTATATTGCACACCGAAGCCGAACAAAAATCAAGTTGAAACATTAAACTCCACTTGTACTTCCATATGGGACGAAGGTGCATGCAGCACGACCACCTGCTGTACGTAACCATTTATACTGGCGTCTGTTTTCCTCCCTGCCATACCTACTTTATCATGTGTGATTCTACTTGGATGTTGCAGGACTGTAGGTATAATCCTTCCAAAATATGAAGATATCCCAATTTTTAATGGCCGATGCTTATCGGGTGTCTATGTCTATATTAGGTGTGTGATAATCTCGTACAAAATGTGGGTTTTCAGAGTTACGAGCTCGATTAGTTCACATCAAAACTGTAAGGCAAAACCTTCAAGATGAATTTTCTTTGAGCTTAGTTCTCACTCAGTCTCTATGGCACCACCTACTTCTGGGGCACATGTCGCTTCTTTGCAAAGTGAACCTGCCCGCAGAAAGCTGCAGCTACCGACCTTTGCCAGACCAATTAAGGCACCGGCAACACATCTTGTCACATTGAATCAAATAACCTCTTGCTCTGCAATCAAAGACATAAATTGTCCTTTGCGAACATACGAGCTAATGTAGGGCAATTGCCGCCGTCGTAGACACGTATCTTGCTTAGTCCTTCGACAAGTGGCAATTACTTTCAGTATTCACCTTGACAGTACGGTGCAAAGTTGGCTTTCCCAGTGCTACCCTACCTTCTGGGCCTGCCACAAGTAACCTACTGCAAATACAACAGCACCACTCGTAATGAAGAATAGTCGAGATGCGACTCAGCAGCATCTCATGATGACACGTAATCGGCAGGAATGCAAACAAAAAAGCTCTAACAGTCAACAGTCACAAACAACAGTCTAGACTGAGAGAGTTTACTTAGTTGCCAACTGAAAATGCCTCCAAACGATTTGCATTTCAATTAAAAATTCCATCTGAACCGTCACGCATACACTCATATGAATGACTGTCATTGGTTTTTCGCGTTCTTTACCGCGCAAGTTAAGTATCCATAGCAAAACATATTGAGAAAAAAGATAACATTATTTGTATTCAATGATATCTTTAGTCTCTAGTACAGTCTTGCACACAACGCTACAATGATAACATATGTAAAAGAGATAATATCGTTTGTATACAATGTTGGAATATTATCTCTTCTTCATTATCAAGCAAGACGATTGTACGCTTGGGTCTCCTTGTAGATAGATAAGAAAAGTATATAAATACGACTGTATGATGAATTTATCAACAGTCTTATTGTAACTACATAGTAGCCTTAAGCTCCTTTTAGAATTAGTAAAAAGTATTTCAATAATAAAGGACATAGTTCCAAATAAATATTGTTTAATTTTAAAAGTAAGAAACAAGTGTTTTAATTGGCGATCCTGCCAGGAGACAAATAAATTGTTTATCTTCACGGAGCGGACCAAAGGAAAATCGGGAATCAGATCCACATAGTGGCACCCATCAAACGTTCCTTCATACGAAGCAACCTGAACAAAGATACATACGTATCCAACGTAAAAGTTTTATGAATAGATTTAAGAAAAGAAAAAATTTACACGACAATCGTCGCGAGATAATAAGTGAAAGTGAAAGTGAAAGTGAAAATAAAGAAGTAGTCATCAAGATGGCAGAACCAGTTGATCTAGCAACCTTAGCAGCAAGATTCTCACAAATGGAGATGTACTGCACACAGTTAAACAATAAACTGCAAGAAGCAAATAGACAGACAGAACAATTGTCTAACATAATAAAACAACCTAAGCATAACCAACCAATTGGTACAGAAATACAAATGCCTATGGAAATAAATTCGAGACAAATTGTACATGCACAGCGACAAAATTGGAATCAATACAAACCCGATGTATATAATCCACCAGCGAAACGTGAACACAGCGGGAGTTTCAACACACACAACAGACCGCAACGATCTTATCAGCAGAACTTCAAGCAGCAGAGAGTAAATAACTCCCGACAACAACGCAGAGACGATGTCAGCAGTACATATGCAGAAGCAGATGAAACGGAATGTATGGTAAATAATAACATAAGAATAGATCATTTAAACTAGTAGACGGGTTGCCCTGCTTAAATTTAACTAGTACTATTTCTAAGAAAATTTATAAAATTCTTATTGATACTGGTGCAACCCATAATTACATTAATAGAAAATGCGATTCTAGCAAAAAAATTAAAATTAAACCTATAAAAATAAAAACAATGCATGGTTATTCTATGGTAGATACAAAGAAAGTAGTTAGGATATTAAAGAAAAATATAACATTTTTTGAATTAGAGGATATTCAGTCTTTTGATATGATATTAGGATATGAAGGACTTAAAGTTCTAAACGCGGAAATAAATTTCAGTAATATGACTCTAACTACCATAAGCAGTGTCGAATCTATTCAGAAAATTAATTACATAATTGGGGAAAATAATATTTATAAAGCAGACATAGATAGACTGATGAAGATTAATAACAGCATAGGACCGTTACCCTTTACAGATACTATAGAAGCAAGCATTAGGACGACCAATGATAATCCGGTTTATGTTAAACAATATCCATATCCCATAGCAGATAACGAATTCGTAAACAAAGAAATACAGAAACTCTTACATGACGATATAATAGAAAAAAGCCATAGTCCTTATAACAGTCCCATATGGACAGTACCTAAAAAAGGTTTGGACGAAAAAGGAAAACCAAAACGGCGCATGGTTGTTGATTTCCAAAAACTTAACGCTCACACTGTAACAGACAGATACCCCATTCCGGATGTCAACATGACAATTCAAAATTTAGGTAAAGCCAAGTACTTTACAACATTAGATTTGGAGTCAGGTTTCCACCAAATTAAAATCAAAACAGATGACAAAGAAAAAACAGCTTTTGCTATAAATGGCGCAAAATATCATTTTAAACGAATGCCTTTCGGGCTCAAAAATGCACCAAGCATATTTCAGAGATGCGTGGACGACATTTTGAGAGACTTTGTAGGTAAATTCGTACACGTTTACATTGATGACGTATTGATATATTCTTCATCTGAGGAAGAACATATACAGCACATAAGTCAAGTATTCGACGTACTCAATAAAGCCACATTAAAAATATCTGATGAGAAAAGTAAGTTTTTTCAAGAAGAAGTAGAATACTTAGGTCACATAATCAGACATGGAAAAATCATTACAGATAAAACAATTGCCTTATGTAACCAAACTTATTTAAGAACAAGAAATTGTCAAAATCATCTAAGTAAAAACATTTGTGAAATTAACTTTGAAGAAGAAAATTGTCTTATTCCACTTTTAAAGAATATAACTTCAAAATGCAACATTAAACAAGAATACGATTACGACTTAGAAATTGAATCCGGTGTTATGTTATTAAGCGGTAAGCATAAGTTAAATAATCAAACAATTAATGGTATAAACTTAGTTACTTATGAAAATACTATAAATCTAGACGATAAAATATACAAAAACATGCATAAGCAAATTAAAGAAGTTATATTAAGAAAATCATAATTCAGAGTCTTACATCGACCAAATAATTAAAGAAGATACAATGTACAAATTCGATAACATAGATACTTTAAAAAAACTAATTATTCCTTTTGAAGAAAAACCGATATTATCAACTATATACACAATTGTAACACTGATTGTTATTCTAGCATTTACGTACGTAATGATAAAAACTATACAATGTATAACAGATCGTCAAAAACAAAAAAAGATTGACGCATATAACAAAACTTATGAAAGAGAAATGTTAAAAATAGCGTCGAAAAATCGGGACGATTTCGTTTAACAAGGGGGGGAGTTAAGTATCCATAGCAAAACATATTGAGAAAAAAGATAACATTATTTGTATTCAATGATATCTTTAGTCTCTAGTACAGTCTTGCACACAACGCTACAATGATAACATATGTAAAAGAGATAATATCGTTTGTATACAATGTTGGAATATTATCTCTTCTTCATTATCAAGCAAGACGATTGTACGCTTGGGTCTCCTTGTAGATAGATAAGAAAAGTATATAAATACGACTGTATGATGAATTTATCAACAGTCTTATTGTAACTACATAGTAGCCTTAAGCTCCTTTTAGAATTAGTAAAAAGTATTTCAATAATAAAGGACATAGTTCCAAATAAATATTGTTTAATTTTAAAAGTAAGAAACAAGTGTTTTAATTCGCACCAAACCTAGTGCGGGCCTTAGTTGCCTTTAATCCCCGCAAAATTGCGTTTTCGAAAATATTCATAACGCGAAGCTGATATTATAAATATTGAATCAGCCTATACCCTTTCGGGAGTTGTTTGGCTGATATCCTGCATGTCGGTTAATCCCTCTGCAATCGCCTAGCATCCGTCTTTCAAGGGAAAACCAATTAACTCCGCAGCGATATTATAATCAAAACAAAAGGAGCTGTTCTAAGTGATGTATGTGTAGGTACCCCGGCACGCAGTGAATTTAAATTCGAACGGTGCACAGGGATCATAATACGTATTACGTATATGATGTAGATGGAGGAGGATATGCCACGGAGAAGCCATCACGTATTCATTTGCTCCAGCCAATTGAGATTTCACTTAAAGACGAATCTCTCTTGGGGCAATTAGATACACCGCGGCACAGTACGCCGTAGTACGCGACTCAATTATAGATAGATTTCACATCGCACAGTTGTTAGACAAGCACTTATTGATTCTGAATCGCATCAGCTCCGATAAACATACAAGACCGTCGAGCTACTCCAAGGTATATCTGTACTTGATGACGAAAGCATTTTCGGTAGATTGTGTTTATCTTATATTTTCCTTGAAGGTTTTATCACCTAATTAGGGAACTAGCAACCACAATGAAAGAATGGAATCAAAGGCTAATGATGATCGGTTCGGTATTCAGATATATTTCAGCATGGGTTCACTTCAAGAGATGGAGAACCTCGTCTATAAATAGCCGGGAGTGGGATTGGTATCTCTCAAAAACGATTGCGTGTCAGGCTTGCTTTATATGGCTTGACTTATACTCCATTGGCATGGAGTTGCTGCTTAGAAATGTGAACTTTGTTGGATGAGAGTCATCATTCCTTAGACTCGATGATGGAAGCATTCTCTCCGTGCATGTCTTCTTTACCTGGCGTTCACAGGAAAGTGCTGCAAGGACCTATCTCCATTTAATCAGGCCCTACATTTTACCGGCGGTTTTATGGCTGATATGAGAAAAATTGAGACCGATCATCATACGTTCCTAATAAGGCTTGAAGGGTGTTTTCCTTCTTATAATAGACGATTTTCTTCTGAAAAGGAAACGCGCCCGATGCCCGAGATGCCCTAAGATGCGATTTTGTAAAAATGTAGTGAAAGGGGCTCTAAAAAAGTGATGTTCCAGCGGGTTTTTGAGCCTATGCTTAAAATGGTGGACTTTTGTAAATTTGTCCCATGAAAGATAGTTCAAAATTTTGATTGTCCTCTGTAGCTTTAGTGATGTCCCAGCTTGTTTCAATTTGATGGCCATTAGTTGTCTGTCTTGATTAACATTTCAGACAGTCTTAAGCCTCGGAACATTCTCCCCAGTAGGTTGGACAGAGGTGGTACTCCAAATCGTTTATCAATAAATGGTAAACGCAGATTCCTAGCCAGCTTTAACTAGGACATAAGCTGACTTATTACCTACCATGGCTAGTGACCAATAACCAAGTTTAGTATTCTTATGACTTGCTAGAGAGCGCAATCCATCTATAGGGTTACCAGATTGGATAACGAGAAATGGGGTATAATTTATACATTTTTAGGGGGATCATTCTTATATTTTAACAACCTGAACAGATTAACAGCATTAACAGATTAAAAAAAAATAAAAATATTGAACCGGGGACTTTTCCGCTCCCGTCTTGCATTTTGAATTTTTAGGGACAGCGTCATTTTTAAGACGATAAAGTGATTTGGTACATATGGTCTTCATAAATCTATCAGGACATCTCTTGACTAGTAATAGTGTTTGTTGGCAGTATTTAGAGCGCTGCTTGACCTCATACAAGGTGGGCCAAAAGAAGTCATCCAATGTTGTTTGGCTCTCATTTTTCTCTAAATGAAAAATTTCGATTCTGTTTTTTGACTGTGTTTACTTGAACCTTTAGAATTTTATTGGCCAAGTCGAGAAGATGATATCGGCCAAAAGGGCGCCGTCACAATTGATTGCCGTACGGGCTCGTTTTATGGCATTTTTCATCACTTCGGCGAGAACTTCGCCCGACAGATTCTCGCACTCGTGTCGAATGTTTGTCCTTGAGGGCTTCTAGGGTCTCGGTCTGGTAAAGGGTTTTCGAATAAGAGGTGTTATTTTGGTATTTAAAGAAAAATGCCATTTTTTGAGATAAATGATCGGATGTTTATTTCATAATAAAGAGGAAGGTATGCCGTTAATAATGAAAAACAACATCAGCCAAATGGCCACCCTGAGCACGCATACAGGACCATATCCTTTTCATGAAATTTTCCATAACCAAATCGCAAAGTGGCTGCCCTATGTCCTCGATAGCCTCACGAATTTTATCTTTGAGGTCTTGAATCGACGCTGGCCTGTTGGCGTAGAACTTATCTTTCACGTAGCCCCAAAGGAAGAAGTCGCAAGGTGTTAAATCACAAGATCACCAGATGGAAATGGGCCTCATCAGTCAAGATGATTTTTCGATGTAATTCCGGATCATTTTCATGCATTTCAAGGACCCAATCAGCAAAGACACGACGTTGTTGATGATCGAACGGCTGGAGTTCTTGTGTTAACTGAACTTTATAAGCCTTGAGACCCAAGTTTTTATGCAAAATACGGTGTAATGACGTTTGTGGAATGCCCAAAGAACGACGAGGAATGGACCAACCTGGGTTTTCTTCAACACTTTGGGCTACAGCAGCAATGTTCTCAGTTGTTCTTGAGCGACATGCACGGGTTTTATTCTTCACATCACTGACTTGTCCCAACAGCTCGAATTTTTCCACCAATTTCTGTATTGCGGTCCGACAAGGTGCTTCACGACGACCAAAAAATGCTTTAGTTTTGCGGACTGTGACTGCAAGGTTTTCACCATTTTTGAAGTGAAGTTTAATAATTTCAATGCGTTGTTGAAGCGTGTATCGTTCCATTTTTAGTAATGGCGTAGTTTCTACTTGCCAAATGTCAAAGAACAAAAGCTTCAAAAGTGACAGCTACCGAAATAGCGGGTCATTCACAATAACACCTCTCATTGGAAAACCATTTATTTACAAAAATATACATTTTTCAAGGTCTAATTTGGTCGACTTGGACTTGACTTGTACTTGAGCCTGGAATTTGATGTAAAACATTCCCATTTTTGACCCTAGCTTTCACTTCAGATTTTTCAGATCGGTGAGCCAAATCAGACTTCTAGGCTCCAAATAGCGTGGTCCGATAGTTTTACCTCAAATTACAATGCTCTTTTACGTTTTATAGCGGTACCCGAACTGTGCCTTAACAGCTTCACCAGCCAGGCTGATTGTTCGCAGCTGCCTCCAGTCATGGTGGCTTAAGTTCTCTATCTTGCCGCGTCACCTATACGGAAATTTGGTCTTTTATCTTACTGTCGCTCCAGGGTAGGTAGTGCTAAAGATTTTCCGGACTGAGGGGCTGAATTCCAAAACTCAGTACTTCTGCATTACTGCTTAATCAAGTGTTTCAAAACGCAAAAGGATTACTATGATGGAATGCATACTTTTCTTAAACGCATTGTGAACGCATCAACTGCGCAAATAAAGCAAACAGAGCATCGTGAATGATTATGATGCAAATTACAGACATCCTCCGAGTAAACTGCTTCCTTCTAAAATTAAGGATATGCTTAAACTGTTGGCATTGTACGATCCAACATTGTTTATTAAGCTGTTTAAAACGATCTTTGTTAACTATTTGCTTGAACGCTATTGGTGTTTGAGACATTTTACGATAGTCGCATCAAAGTCGTTCCAAAACGTCAAAAATTGCAAAGCATAGCAAATGCAAAGCGGTTTTTTTTTTTTTTTTGGATTCGACCCTGGGACCCCTCGCTTAGCAGTCCAACACACTTACCACTAAGCCACTGCGCCTACTCAACTCATCCCTTGGACCAAATAACTCTCCAACATTAATCAGAGGCTTTGGCACACCTGCCTAAATCTCTTTTGTTCGGCACTCTCGTTGAGTACGCCGGCCAAGCTTGGTCAGCCCTTTCGGCAAGTTTATAAGATCCACAATCGCGAACAAACAAGGGGTTTTTCTAGCAACAATCGCTTTATTCTACGCCTGCTTTTCGAACGTATTCAGCATGCCAAATTAGAAGCTTCTAGGTCTAGTATACCTAGTAGTAGTAGTTTAAACTGACCGATGTCCTCGGATTCGTTTTGATTTTTGTTTCGTACAATTTTAGGAAAAAAAAGATTCTACCTCTTTTTTCAACCATATAAGAGGTCGAATTTAGAAAAAAAATTATCACAATGAATTTTAAGGCTAAATTTAAAGTTAAATACACCCAAAGATAAAGGCTGCCCTCTCTCAGAATGAACTTTCGTGCCAAGTTTGCAAAGTTTGATGTTCATACGTCCAAAGGTGTGGGCTGCCCTCTCCCAAAACCCTTCTTATTCGTACACCTTCTGAGTGAGTTGGTCAATTGTGATGAAATAAAATTAAATAAATAAAAATAAAACAAAACATTATGCCTGAGAAATCGATAAGGATTTTTG
Organism: Cheilosia impressa; assembly: GCA_948293265.1. NCBI lineage: Eukaryota > Metazoa > Arthropoda > Insecta > Diptera > Syrphidae > Cheilosia > Cheilosia impressa. The sequence goes on from OX411883.1 coordinate 42,223,934, forward strand.
GAGTAGTTTCAGACGACCAATTTGATTTTATTTTAGAAATACATTATTGATTTATGTACAATCTATATTTTTATTCAAATCGAAAATAGGGTTTTCGGGATATGACATATGAGCTGAGTAGTTTTTTTAAATGTGGCTTTATTGGCAATATGGTTGGAAAACGAAGAACGCTGTCATTTCGAAACCATCAATTTTACTGCAAGTGTGCATTTTAGTCGAAAACATTGGTCCAGTTCTCAAGTAAACTATTGAAAACTGACTTTTTAAAAATGTCTATTTTAAAAAATCTGTTGAACGATAATTCAGAGGAATATTGAGTTCGCCATCAAGTTGGGAATTTCGAAGTAAGATTAGGTACCTTAAGAATGCATTTCCGTCGATATCCAAGTACAATTTTCTAAAGTACTTACCGACTTTTTTGCGAAAACTGTTGGCAGTCATGCTAACCTTTACTGCTTAAGCTCAAATATCAATTTTTGTTACAGTCGTTGGAGCAGTTTTCGAGAAAATCAAACTTTTTTAAAAGCCTACTATTGGGAAGGACCATTAATATTGGGGCTAGGTTAGGTTGAGTGTGATTGTGAGTTCTCCACAAAAGACCAGGCACCATAGCAGGCTCATCGGCACCCTCTGAATAAAATTGGGGCTAACATGCAAAAAAAAACTGACCCACACAGTTAGTTCACAAACTCCAAATCCTAAGTTTGAAGCAAATCTCCACAGGACGGTATATTCACTTTGTCATTACATTTGTAACGCCAAGAAGGAGTCAACTGAATCATGATCACATTCTGAATCGATTTAGCCATGTCTGTCTGTCTGTTTGTCTGTCTGTCTGCCTTTCTGTCTGTCTGTCTGTTGAAAGCACGATAGCGCCCAAAGGAATTGACATAGGCGAATGAAATTTGGTGAAAGGACTTCTTTTTATCGTCGTCAGTTTCGTCTTGAAAATGGTCTATGTCGGTCAAGTAGTTCTGGTACCTCCCATACAAAACCAATTTTGCTCGACTTGTATGCAGTGTAGGGTATCAAATCATCGGCCAGGCTTTGATGATAACACTTCTACTTGTTTGGGTTATGTCAGAATTGATTAACATCTCGAGTTCAAAATTTTGTACAATATCTCTTGTGGCAAAAAAGTCATCCTGCGGAATTATTTGAATTGTTGCGGAATAATTCGTCGTTGGTGTTGCCGCAGCACGAATTTCGACGTAGATTTCCCTGCAGTCCAACACCACCTGGCTAAAAACTAAATACGACGTTTAGCTGCTCGCCTTGAAAAGAATGGGAAACTGCCAGGTCTGACCCCCGGAGCAGCCGTTTTGCTGAAAATATCGCAGCTGTGGCTGAAGATACGGAGATCGGAGTATCGACGAGATAACGTTCCACACAGTTGGACGTCAATCGGCGGTCGTTATAGAGAATTTTAGTAAAGGACTTGACTAAGCTCCCTTACAGAGGGCAGACAGTGAATCAGCTGTTAGCTGTTGACCGCCAATTGATCCTGAATATCGACCGCGAGGAAGACAACTTTTCATTGCCGATTTAATCGCTCCAGACTTGTTTTCTTTGGCTGTTTTTCGAATTCTATGTCTTCAAAGAAAATATCAGTAAAAAATGCGAGGACCTATCGGCAAAAGTTTTGGCAAGAATGATGGAAAATTCCATAAAACGTGCCCGAATGGTCAGTAATTCTGGCGGCGGCCACTTTATATCATTTTTTCGATTTAATGGGGGAACAAAATAAGACATCAAACTAGCATAATCCAGAAGCAGAACCAAAGATTTTCTTTCATGATAAAAATTACAGCCAAAGAACATCTAGTGACAACTTTTGCCCCAACATGTACCTTCCTATAGGAGAAAGCTTAAAATGTCGTTCGTTTCAAAATTACTCAATGGAGGGCTTATTACTTTTATTATTTTGGGGTCCCCTGTTATTGTATGTAAGGTATCATTTTTCAAGGACTGGTTTTGTAAATTCTGCTACTGTTGTAGTGATGAACAAAATGACACTCTGTCTCACAAGTTTTCCGCTTTTCGGGATTTTGTTTTGAAATTCTTAAATGTGACTGTTTCGAAGGTGGGAAATTACATCACCGCTATGTGCAACTGTATACGGGTTCTCGTAATTTTTTTTTATAAACTTGTGTCTCGCTAAGGCGAAAAATAGTCACGTGGACCTAGAAAGGTCTACTGTGCCGGGTCAAGGGTTCTCGTCATGGCCTTTAATTGAATTTAGGTACTTCAAATGATACGCACACCGCTGTATTTCCTTGTTTCACGGCTCTTAGATAGAAGAAGAAGGCCGTAACTCTGGTGTATGGCAATACACATTTTTCTTGTCGCACGAAGCTGTTTCAAAACCAGTTTTCATAAATTTTAGTTCAAGTTGAAGGTGTATTCCCAGTTCCCACGTACAGTTAACTGAACGCCTTTGTTATTCATGAAGGCCAAAAATGTTTATTCGTTCAATTTAATTAAATTTAAAACAACGAAGAAAATTATCAAGCAACACCTCATTCATCTACCGCAAGATTTGTCGTTCAGTTCGAATGAATTTAAACTCAACAAAAGGGACTCGTCGTCCGACTATTACTTGCTAAAGTAGAGGGAAACCGCCATCGTCATTTGAGCACTAATTTAGTAAAAAAAAGATGTTACTACCTCGCTGACTGTCGAAGACTTGTTTTTCGCTAAAACGCAATATTCCAGTCAATAATAATATGTTTACCAACATCTACCCGAAGAAGAGAATGGGTTCCACCACCGCTCGTGCAGACACTTGGAGCTGGAGCAATCAACAGAATAGTATCAACATGGCCAGCAATTAAATGCTTCCCCGGAAGGAGCACAGCTATCGGTACACAATCTGCACATCGCTGTGCTGCTCCGCATCTTGAAAGGCGAAAAACAATTCCAAGTAGTCACGCAGGCATCGCGCGCGCTCACATTTTTACTATTTTAGACGACAGGTGGCAGACGAAAATAAAACCCAAAGTTTATTGCTATTTCGGTCCAGGACTTGCAGCTGCTCCCCAGCGAGTACGGATAGACAAGAACACTGCAACGTTCACTGTTCAATGATTGAAACAATTCCCACCCAGCAGCAGCATGGGGTATAGGGGCGAGGTGTATTGCTGCCCATCTCCACCCGCACCCACTCTAGAAAACCACTTACCTTTACATGCAACAATGGAGAAAGTTTGCCAAAGTAGTAGAGGTGTTGTGTGTACGGACGGCGACACGGCGGCAACGGATGAAGGACCAATTTGTGTGGAGGAGGTTAATATGCCATGCGCTGTGTGGATAGGTTCTCAGATATTGATTTTGATGTGAAACACTGGAGATCCTGTAAATAAAGTACAATATGTATACAAACGAACGAATTTTGAATGTTCTCGTCTGTGGGATGGCATAGGCACAAAATCCTGGCACCGACAGGGGGGTAAACATTTTTCGGCAGAGTTATTACGTTAAACACCAGGTAGCAGTGAAGTGAGCCTGTGTGCGAAAAATGCGGAGAGAGAGACGCAGCCAAGTTTCGAGGGATGTTGGCATTTGGCATATGCATGGGAACTTATTAACTTTTGTGTGCTTTGAACCGTTCTGACATTATGCTTATCATCTGCAGGATACGAGAGTTTAACTAAGTTTGCATTACTACCAAAAAATATAGGTATGGGTGTGTGCTTGCATGAATCGCTTACGCTGTTATGGTTTTTGAACCAGCGTTCAGTGATTTGGAATCGATTGACAGGTGGGTCATTGAACCGTGAATGAATATTACTCGAATACACTTACAATGGTTATGATGGCATTTGGGAGTTTATGTAAACGTTCTGTTGGAGGAGCGCTATACATGACGGCTGAAGGTATATTACTGATGCAAACAGAAGCAGCTAGGGGAATGCATTCGAAGCGTTGGCATTGATGAAACTGATGTCGGTGGCAGTTGGAATGCATTTTTATGCTTGATGAAAGAAAGACGTCAGGGAAATGGGGTTGTGGGGGCACTAAGAATAGGCTTGAGGTGCTGGTATACAGGTCTTTCCCTTAGCTGTACGGACAAAGTTCCTAGCTAACGAGGCTGGAAGCCACTGAAATTTTTGCAATCATTTTCAAAGACCGTGGTATACCAACGAGAGTGAAGAGAATATAACAAGGCGGGCTTAGCAATGGATATTGAGGCTCAGTCGTTGTTGTGTGACCCTGCTTAGCGAGGGGTTCCATGTTGGACCCCAGGAAAGTACAAAAAATTACCTTAAGTCGTTTTCCATGAGCCACAGTTTCGCTAACCCCAACTAATAACAAATAGCCGTTTGTGCAAGGCGTCGCAAAATTTGTCACCTAATGTTCTTTGGCTCTTATCTTTTCTATGAATGAAAACCTTTGGTTCTGCTTCTGGATTATGTTTACTTGATGTCTTAATATTTACCCCATTAAGTCGAGAAAATGATATAAAGTGGCCGCCGCCAGAATTGATGACCATTCGGCCCCGATTTATGACATTTTCCATCACTTTTGCAAGAACTTTCGGTGATAGGTCCCCCCATTCTTGACAGATGTTCTTTTCTTCAAAAGTCTGAGATTTGGTTACATAGACTTGTTCACAAAAAAAAAAAATTTTGGAACAGCTAAATCAAGCGATCTTGCCGGCCAATGATTGAGGTAATGAATTACACCCGCTTGGCGGTCAACAGCTAACAGATGATGCACTATCTGACCTTTGAAATATAGTTTAGTCAAGTCTTTCACCAAAATTCTCTATAACGACCGCCGATTGATGCCCAATTGTGTGACACGTCGTCTGGTCGTTACTCCGGGGTCCCCTCTGCGACAGCTTCAGTTATACAGCTGCGATATACTCAGCACCCGGGGAGAGGCCAGGCAACGTCCCATTCACTTCAAGGCGAGCGACTCAACGTAGCATGTAGTGTTTACCCAGTTGTCGGACCTCCGGAAAATCTGCGTCAAAATTTACGATGCGGCAAAACCACCAACAAATTATTCTGCGAAAATCGAAAGTAGAGTTGACATTTGTCGCCATTTGCAAAAATTAAAGCATTTCGATCGGGTGATGACTTTTGCACCACCTAAATGTCCTGGGAAAGCTTCTTAGATCAGTATGTAGGTATGTAGGTCGCCTAACTTCTCGTCAAAAATGAACCTCTAACAAGGGTATATGGTTGCAAGAAGCGATATCTCTACGATTCTATGGATTTCTTGACTCCAATCCCTTTTTGTTAGTCCTATACGCTATCAGCACGCCTTAAAAGGTTTACCTACCAAATTGACCTACTCCACCTTCTATTTGGGCGGTACAGTCATATCTCTGTTGTTGGGGCTTCAAACTGTTTTCAGCTCGTTACAAAAGAGTCACTTCTGCAAGCCATCCTCTTTTCCATATGACTACAAGTGTTTGGTTCCTAATTCTCTCGCATCAATTAAGTAGCTATATACGTGACATGAGCTGGAAATACAAAGTTGTGGTTTTGTCGATCGATTGACGAAGTCTTAAGACCTCTAACAATCAATACCAATACCTAGTGTCTGTTCCACCTCCTTATGTTGCACAACGGGCTAAGACTATACAAAAGCGGAACGACGGTCCAGCTTTTTAAAGCCGATGTGGCAGCAGCCTGTTGATAATATGCGCTTCACGCCAATTGATCTCACATCTGATGACGAGATGTGGCTTCTGCGAACAGCTTGCGTCAAATCGAGCCTTGTGACGGAGAATTAAATGCCAAGCGACAACGAAGGGCTAAAGCAAGTTACCGAGAAAAATGAACGAGGCAACCAATATTTTTGATATAGAACAATAGATATTTGAAGGCATGATCTCTCACTCCACGAAAGTTACCGTCTTGACAAGTAGTTTACTGGGCTGGGGCTGATGTACTAACGTGCATCTTGTATGTTAGCGACTGACGATTTAGCTGCAAATATTACGCTATCTGAATTTTCTATGAGAAGAACAGAATGTTCATGCCTTGACGATGTACACTATCGGCGCCACCAATAAGTATATGTATGTAATTAAAAGCCACTAAAAGGACTGGAGGTCGGTCAAAAATCGTCGCTTGACGAAAATGAAGAAACCAAACCAAAACAGCATAGAATGTAAAGTACATTGCGTGCGACAGATGCAACCAGTTGTGACAGCTAAACCCTTTTCAAATTAACTTTTAAAGGCTTAATTTGGGGTCGAATCGCCACTTCCGTGAACGAGATATATGTTTACAGAATTAGGTTGATTTTACATTCGAAAAACCAAGTTCTGTCACCTAATGCTCGTTCACGGAAGACGCGATTCGACCCCAGTTTGTTGTTTCTGATATTGGAGATCTAGCTGCGGTAAGATGAAAGCAGCATTTTCCTGTATTCGGCAGTCATGTACACACCAATCAGGATGGGATCGAAATGCTGTAACGCAACGAGGCGATAAGGACTTACTAGAAAGAGCCAAAACAACATCGACAGAGCTTCTTCTTGAAGATTTTGGTAAACCAAACGGAGATAATATAACACAAGTTTTCTAAGTAAGGTTTCTGGGAGCTGGGGGCAAAAGAATTCCACCACAAAACTGCATGAAGGAGAGCTACCATTAAAATCTCCAGAGGGTATAGTTCGGCAAGGTTGTTTCCTCTTGTCTAACATTCTTTTAGTTGCTGATTGTCGATATTGCACGCACTGCTTTGTCTACTCGAAGCGAAGGAAAAACCGCGAAAATTTTGAGTGATCACTCTCGAAGCTAAGTAAATCACTCAATCTCGCCTGGTTATACCTTGTTCAAAGTAACCATCTTACTTTGAGGAATGTATCACCAAACAGCAAAGTTTCATCAACCCACCTGGTCGTTTCGTCAGAAAATAACATCGCAACTTCTCTGCGTTCCGCTCCAACAGAGAAAAAGACACGCAGTGCTTTCGATGTACGCTCACCACCTTTGGGGTGATTTTTTGAAAGAAATTTTAATTTGGTGATGCTAGATTTTGGTCTGTAGCTCAGCTTATGATGAACCAGAAACCTCATTGACAGGTTTAAATACTTGGGCCAAAGTAGTCTTTTTTTATAGGTTAATAATTATTAAAGCTAAGACCAATGAAGTCAGAAAAAAATACATTTTGTGTCAAAAACACTGCCCAAAAAGTAAGCCCAAGTCCTTTTCTGAGCCTTCAAAAACATTTACCAAAAAGCTTCATTAAAATTTGTCCTCGAACAGACATGAAGCTCCTTCCACTTGTGTCTGTACCTCTGCAGCAAGCGATCGATCCTTTTTCAGTGCGTTTTTCGCTGCACTTAAACGTATAAAAATATCTCCTCGCACAAAAGCAGTTTCAGTACAGAATTTTTGGCTTGCCATGATAGCCAGTCCTTTGTTTGACTTTTGATGGTCGGTAAAAGTTCCCACACTTGACTCTATATTATGAGAAAATGTTATAACTCGGTGTAGGGATAAAAAATAACAGCGTGGATTGTTTGAGAAGAAAACTCAACAGTGGTCAGGAATTGCATCAGTTAGGAGCTAAAGGCTTGATTAATTTCTATCAGCCATCAAGTTTAAACTAGAGCTTCATCCGGCAACTGTGGTAAGTTACTTCAAAAGTCTGTCCGTTGTTTCGAAACTTACCCTTTAGGTACCACAACCATAAAGCAGGGATGATTTCATGGACACCATTTTCATATATGCACGTCAAACCGTTTTTGTAACGCCTGCCTACCATGGAAACTGGTCACTTTTTACAAATTTTGTAGAAGAAGATAGGCTGACCTAAAGCGGGATAACTGCGTCAAAAACATCGAAAACTTGTGCGCATTAGAAGAATCTTTCCTGTCCAGCAGCTTTGATGCTAGAGCGGAAAAATTGGTTTGGAAAGTTCACTCCACCCTGTTCTCCTGATATTACTTCATCTGATTACCTATTTACAACCTTTTCCAGTCTCTACGGAGGAATGAGTATTTCGGGGCAGTTTATCGCCGACAAAAGAGTCTCCTTTTACAAAAATGTTTCACAACGCTATCGCCTTACAGTCAAGTAATTCACATTTTTAAAATGAATAGTAACCAAAACAACTGTCTCTCGGAGCTCTAAAGCTACCTTTAAAATGCCTTTTTGTCAGTTCCTATATTGCAAACGTTCACCATGCCATCCGTACTTAGGGAACAGAGCTCCGCCTCATCTATTTGTCACCACGCAAGAGCAAATTAAATACAAATTTATGCGACTACCCATATACAACCATCAGGAACTGTCATATCATAACCATAGGTATCTATTTGCCGGTGCGAATCCTTTCACATTCCATTAATGCAACATTTCAGTTTCACCATTCAGCTACGAGTATCTATCTTAAAGTGTTCACCCACACACACACTCGCTCATAGAAAACGAGCCGACCCGACAGCAGCTCGTACGTGCGACGTTATCAGAAGCATAATTAACTTAATACCACTATGGATATTGACTGTAATTAAAATGCAAGCAAACTGTCTGCCACTTCACTACTATCCCGAGAATTTAATTTACAAATTAAAAATTTATTGAAAAGCGAATGGATACATGGCCTGTCCGGGCCGGGCCGGTCGTCGTCGTCGTCGTCGTCACCATCGTCCGGTCGACCTACCGACCAACCGACCAACCGCCCTGCTCCTGGCCAAGAGTGGTGCTGTCTCTGTACCTTTTCCATGCGGGAAATGAACATGGACCAGCCAATTTAAATTAACGAACCTGCCGTCAGTTTCATTGTAGAGTGCTGCTACTACTACTACTCCACTCCTGCCGACATACCGTCAATATCCACGACAGTGTATTGATGTGCGCTCCATGTCGTGTTTTGTTCGTTTAAAACGAAAAAAAAAAAAAAACACAGACTCAACCACCGGTATATTGAATTATCTTTATTGGCAATGAGAATATGTATTGGTGATAAGCGTCGAGAACGAGGAGCAGCAGCAAAAAAGAGTCCCAAACACCGTTACGACGAGATGCATTCGATTGCATTATCTAGATAGAGTTTTTAATTTAAATCGTGATTAAATGAGGCAGCGTCCGCCACCGCTGTATCTATATTTATGTCGACCGACGTTGGGCACACGAGGGTGGGTATAATACGGGCAGGTTAGGGGCCATACTCATATCTGGGATTTTCTCACGGAAAATGGAAACAAACTGCATTGTCCGTGTGTGTGCATGTTGTGGGTCGTGAACGACGACGACCGAGAGATGATCAGATCAGCGCAGTATTTATTATTAATTGATTGATTATGTTAATCGGTTTGTGATGGAGTTTCTCTTGTTTGCTTTTTTCCGCTTGTTAATTTTTTGATTAGTCCAATGAGGTAAATGCAAACAATAAATTAAAAAAAAAAAAAAAAATTAAAAACCAAATGCACACGGAAAAAAACCCTCGTTTTAATTAAATCCTTTATCGTGTTAAATTTAATGATAATATTTATGGAGGCTTACAAAAACTCAATATGCTGGCAAATATCGTTAAACAATTTAATGGGTTTCGCTTATTAGTCGCCGATCGGTCAATGTAAGTATTGAGATTGACTGCGTATCCGCAATAAGCGTTTAAATTCGCTTCAGGGTCATAAAGCAAGACGAGAGTTTTTTTTTTCCATACATAATGTGAGGCGTGTTTTATTGAACATTTATTGCAGGTATAGCCTTTTTAGCTGTCGAGTACATCTTAGACTATCTCAGAGAGTTACACTTATGCATTTATCCCGACTATATGTCCACAATAATTAATTCAAATCGCTTCAGAGTCATAAAGCAAGACGAAATTTTTTTTTATACATATGGAGGCTGTGTTTTTTTGAACATTTATCTCAACTAGATGCTATAGCATGCAAGTACATCTTAACCCAGCCTTGAGCATCCTGAGTAAATGTCAACAATAAGTAATTCAAATCGCTTCGAAATTTTATTGAAGTTTTAAACGCAATTAAATCTTTACTCATTTTGCAGATTCACACTTTACGTATTTATCCCCAGTAGAAGTGACTGACAGTAGCAGTTTGTTTTGTCACCTTTCTGGGCATATTTTCCTAGCTTCTTATAGTGCTACTCACTGTGTACTGTATGGAACTTCAAAAACGTTGGATTAAGCTAAAAGTCAAGAGACACAGCAAAATATATCAGTCTATATCACTTTATCACAAATGTGACTGTGAACTGTTTTATTGGGAATTTGTTTGCGTTACCTTGCATTTTTGCGATAGGCGTTCGTAAAATACAAAGTGGCTCACAGGAAGCGCCCAAATTTGTCACAGCTGTACGTTTTCGTTGAACTTTTAAGGCTAAGGCTGTCGTAAACTTGTTTTTTTTTTGTTGTTGTTTTAAAGCGAAGCCTTTGTTAGAGAGTGTTAGTTTATATATCCAGCGTTGTTGGCTCGTTTTCATTTTCCATCAACCAGGCTAGTATGTGGCTCTGAACTTTGACTATACAGCATGACTCTGGCTTTGACAGGGTTGTTCAAATGAAGAATATAACTATTTCGTCGTAGTTTATGTTTAATATTGCGCAGCTTTTAAAAATAGTTAAGTGGTTATGGTATTTATACATTTTAGACCTCACAAACTATCAAGCCTCACTATAGTCATCCAAGTCCAGGGAGTTAAGAACCCTTTATAATTTGATTGCCACATTAGGTGACATCATCCAGATGTAGGTACGCTGGGTTAGAATCGAAAAATGTGCGGGCCAATATGCCATAGTCATCTAAAATGCCCAATGCGAAGTGTTTCGTAGAACAGCTATTATGCTCTGCTTTTGAATCTCCTCATTTTAAACCCATCTTACGAAGAATTTTTACCGAGTGAGTCTTGTTTCCACCATTAATAGAGCCCATGCTTCAGAGAAAAACTTTAATTAAATACGGATTTATATAGGTTCTCCTTGATTTTGCCGGATATGATCTTACAGTGAAATGGCTCAGCCCGCGGTTAGCGAGAGTTATTTCAAATTTGAATTTTAAGTAGAAGTCGCTCTCAGATAGCACAGAAAATGTTGATAAAACAACGTCCACCTTAAAGCTATGGCTCTGCCCTTCTTGTATAGATGTTTGGTGTCAATGTTGGCAGTCCCTGCCGATCTTGTTGACAGCAAAAACATTTGTTGTGCCCTCATTTACAACTTAAGGCAATAAGTCCCAGTGACAGCCCGTTTATTTCTTTCAAAACTGTTTAGGATAGGTATATCACATATAAGAAACTGCACAGACTTTTGAAAAGATGTGCCTTTAGTGTTGGCCTGCGAGTTTCGCACTTATTTACTCAAGACAATCATGGTGTAGAAACAGTCACCGGAAAGCGAATTCTCTTTTTTGACATCAAATTTCAATGGTCTCAGTGAGGTTGCCTATGCCTTTATTGGAGCAGTGAACTAGTGAATGGGGCCTGTTTGGGAAGAATGCCAAAGCTAAAAAAAGCTATTAATGCTATTCTGCCCAGTTTTAAAATCGATAAAATTAACCTGGATATCGATCTGCGCTTCTTGAGGTCTCTCTTAGATCTGTTGTCCATTGTGGACTAACTGACATTGGATTTTCGTATATTTTCCACCGTCAAACAAGCCATGGCGACAGATATGTCACTCAATATTCAAGTCAAGAGCTACACTTGACAATGGCTGTTTCTTTGGCCTATAAAGGTAATAAAGCAATAAGGTCTGTGGTCTGTCTGTTTTTTTTTTCTAAGTAGAGGTAGATACACTCTTTAAGACCCTATCTTCTAAAGCAGATCAAGAAAATGGGCATTAAGGCGGATACAAATGTTTCTGGTTGAACCGAACACTTTTTCGATTTATAATTGGTCCCGTTTGCATTAACCTTTTTTGAAAAATGAGATCTACGATTGACGGACCGTTGGAGGCGCAGTATAAGTTTCGGCTACGCTCAGAAGTGTGGAAACAGCTTGGAGTGCACAAGTAGAGGCGGAAGCCGAAGACCGCTCAAATTGAAGGGACATTCTGGTTTGGAGCCCATTAGTACCTTTGTAGAACCGCCTTAGTAAGACCATAGATTGCACTTTTGCTATATAAGCATTTAATGTAGAGGCCTCTACTTTGGCTCGAGCCCTATTTTATTCCCCTTTTTGAACATTTTCAGGGGCAACGCTGCTGTCAAGCCATATAAGGCTCAAGCTAAAATTCAACTATACCTCCATTGTTGGCCATCGTCATCGCTGTATGGCTCAGTTCTTTTCAAAATCTTTAGTAACATTTCGCAACCGCCTATTGTGCCTTTATTTTGTTGCATTGTCGAAGCAATATTTGCCAAGTACTGAAAATTATAGCATCATCTGATGGCATTATGAGATTTTTGCCATCATTCTCGTGTCATTTCGAAGCTCGACTAAAATGCGTCCAGCAAAATGGTTTTGGTAGAATTTTGCTATCTCAGCATTTCGCCGTTGCAGTACTTTGTAAAATTTCTTTGGGATTGGATGGCAACTAGATAGTGGTTCCAAGTCGATGTTGATAGTTCTCGGTTTTTGGGGCTGGAGTCAACCCTAAAACTTAGCTCCACAGTGCAAGATACCTATCTTTTGCTGGTGAAACATTAACACTGTCTCACAAAAGGTCCCTGATTGTATTTCCTTTGCCGATCGTAGTATGATCTCATCTTTCGTGATATCGTTAGACGACAGCTACATTTCCTCGGAAATCTCGAGATGGGAAAAGAGGTTTGTGCTACCACAAGTCGTTTCAAAAGACAGTCTTCTCTGTCCAATTACCGGCATCATTTTGCGCCTTTCCCAATTTTGGTGGTAGATGGATCTTGGGTATGCCAGTGGTCTTTATCCCGCTAGGAACTCGAAGAAGCATTTGTCCACCTTTGGGTTCCTTCTAAGTGTCCTTATATTCAAGTGGAAACATTGATTTGCGCTTTTCGTTTCTCTTGCCTAATCCACTTCTAGCAACTGGTAGCACATTTAATTTCGCACTAACTGCGCACACTATTCGAAGGATATCCTTTAAAACTTAACAAGGATAACCTTCCGTAAAAACGAGCACATTTTTCCACTCCACAATTGCAAAAAACAAACAGAAATCGGATAAACCAATCAATACCTGAAAACCGCTTTATTTGCAGTTCTTCAACTCACCCTTAAGTAAACAATATTGAAGCACAATTATAAATTAAAACTCGAGCATTAGCAGATCTCCATCTAAGGATATATCTGTATAGCAACTTGGCATTCCCTGCTACCTAAAAAAAAGATCCCAAGTATCTAGGTCATTAATCAGAACTTGTTTCATGCCTCTTGCCTCTTGGGCTACTCTTCGCTAGAATAGCTGTATTTAGTATAATCAAAAAATTATATTAATCTGTCCCAATCCAACATAAATATATCCACAGAATCTCCGCATTGACTCATCAATAGACAAAGGAAATGGTGCTCAGTGCTGTTGCGATGATTTACTCATACAAATCAGAGAACTGTTTACCACTTAACCCTTGAAGTAGTCAGATATTGCGACATCGTCGTCGAATGGCATCTTCAACCGAGTGAGCCACCAACCAATTCATTTCAATTATTCAATTACGGCTATACGCTGACGCTTATCGCGTGCGTCGACTAAATGCTGAGAAGGCGCTCTATGTGAGTATAGAGATTTGCAACTGAGACTTTTCAATGCGACCGTCTGTTTGTTTGGTGCAACTACTGGCTAATTGCGTATTGCACTTGAATTTGAAATTAATTGAAGCAGTCGGCATGATGGACCGTATTCCATTTGCACCAGACGAGGCGGTTTCTTGTGGAGCGAAGCTGGACTCGTTTAGGGCAACGGATTGCTATTTTACTACGCGTAAGAAGCTGTGTTTGCAAATTTTGTCATGCAAGTAGGAAAGAGAAATTATAGATTAGAACTGGAGACCATGGGTCTTCACTTCAGCCTGTGCTTACATTTCTCATCTCCAAATGATGGTTTGATGGAGGAGGAGAAGTAGTTCCATTGCAGTTTGTGATGCAGTTCAATTCAATTCAATTATGAGTCGTGATATTCGATCATAGGTCAAACGTCTCCCCGCCTCCACTTTTCTTCTACCAACAGAGATTGTTTTTCTTCTACCGTTTCATTTATAACTCCTCTACTCCCCTCCTCTGGCAGATGTTTTTAACTTATCCAAGGTGTCACTACAGCTATAGTTAAGACCCTGATCGGTATATATGCACTCGATAGCAGGAAGGACCTCTGCCTTTGGTTTTTGAATGCACGTTGAAAATTTCAGAGTAGTTTGGTGGCCTACTCTCGAAACCATGTCGGATTGTGCTGGGTACCTGGGCTTTGTGATATTGAGGGTAGCGAAAAGGCCCACAATCTGGTCTAGGAAGGAGCGGAGCTCTAACACCTATGGCCGTGGCTAAAGGGATTGTTTTTAAAACAAACCTTCAATAAAGCAAGATGGTCAGAACTAGAAGGGCACCGAGTGTCAATGGCACTGTGGGCCGTTTTAATTCGGAGGAAGTCTGAAGAATTAATCAATCTCAGTAGAATAAAGTATAGTTTAACGATGGGAATACTCTTTGGGCATTGGCTTCTGAGGAAGCATGCCTAAGACTAGGCTTAGCTAATACGGATATATGCAGCTATATATGAGGACCTACAAGTTGCGGAAAGATGTCTTCCGCGACTTGTAGGACCTCTCAGTACTTCTCTTCTTTGTGAATGTCAAGCAATTACTCGAAATAGAAGGATGCAGCTCGGCAGGTACTTCTTTAATAGCTTATGCCGAGTCCGACAGTTATACTCTCGGATTTTTGTCAGACGCCCACAAGAGGAGGAAAAAACCTTAAGATGTAATTTTTTTAGTTTTCCGGAGATCAAACCTGAGACCCTTCCCTCAGTACACATCATATAAACTAAGCTGCGAACTTAAAAAAATGTGACAATTTTCGGAATTCGTCCTTATGCACCATTTTTTGTAGGCCTTATTTGTGTCTTCAATGAAATAAGATCCAAAGATCTTGTCAGCCGAATTATTCGCACCCCTTAAACTTACACTTTTTTGGTTGACGAAGCGGACTGCGTCTGATATGATCCATTCCTTAAAAAAAATAGGACTACCCTTTTTCGGGTTACATCCTTCTTGTCGGGGTACAAAACGCACAATGGCATCTCTAGGTGGGACTTTTCTTGTACTTAAGTCTCTTCTCTTAGCCTCTCTGTATATTTTGATAATGAAAACTCTACTTTTGATCGTCCAATGCTTAAGTCCAAAGTCTGAGAACTATAAACTGGTTAATCGAATAGGAAGAAAATACATTTTTTCATAATTAGCCTAAGCGTGTGTAGGCTTTTTCTGGTCAAGGCGACTCCAATTTGACTCCAACCCATTTGCATGATATTTAGTTGGCAGCGATCTGCATTCCAATTATCTGTCCCCTCTGCCTTGATCCTTGAAGGGATTTTTACACTACGACCCACAAAATGATTTTCGACAAGCAGCATTCATAAAATTGGGGTCATTTTAAAAAGGAGGCGTTTTCTTTTGTCCTGGCTCCTTTGTTTGGTTTCTAAACCACAAGGCATTTGTTGTTAAAAATTTCTTCATTGGAGCCTCCTGTAGAGACCCTTGCATGCACGCACACAAGGCTATATCCACTGCTTTGACTGAATAAACAATCTTTAGCATAAAAGGCAAATAAATTTAATGAATATTACCTGTCCGCACACACAGACTGTATGTCTGTGAGTGTGGCCAAGGTTCGCATCTGGAAGTTGCTCTCCATCTCCAGCGTCATCTCCATCGCCTTATAAAAGGACCGACGAAATGGAGTCTCTTTTGTTGGGATTACGTGACATGAAACCCTGTTTGGATTATGCCCGCCTGGCCACATGCGCCCAACAGCAGCACAATTGGGCATTTGATGGCGCGTGTCACCCATTTGTCTCCTATTCACAAATTAGAATTTGATTTAGAGGACATTTATTTGTCCAGCTCCGACCGGAGTTGCTTTTTATTTACGAGCATTTTCCCAGGCAGCAGGTCTTTGAATGCAGATAGCAAAACAAAAACAAGACAAAAGCAGCAAAATTAAAGAAAGGAAACAAACGCCACACGGTATTTTTCGGTAGGTATATACATATAAATGGTTTATGGTGTAATAAATAAAAAATCTTGAAGCTTACAAATATTTTCATGTGCAGGCATCGGTCGGTCATGTTTCCTTAAATGCCTTTGTCATTTTATTTTCTCGCTGTGTTGCTGTTTGGGGTTAATTAAATTGTTGTCACCATTGTTGGGTTTTTATTTTTTATTTTTTTATTTATGAACAAGAGCCTAGGAAGTCTGTTATGGGAATGGGGTCGGAGGGCAGTGCATGTAAAGGAGTAAGTGTTAATGGTTGTCGACTGACAACGAAATTGTTTTAAATCGAAATTGTTTTAAATCCATTGTTTATCATGCTTTTATTCATGTGAATTCACATGGGGAAGGGGACCGTTCAGAAAGCTTTGATTTACAAATCAGGCGGGTGCTGCGGTGCGTCTTGGGCTTTGTATTTATAAGTTGTAGGTAGGTACCATTCAGTCAGTACCTATACCAACTTTTGGTATACTAAAAGGAGTGGAAATGTGGCATTGGCAAGGCAGGAAGATCACGCCTTGAATAGTAAATAGAAGTCGTGTGTTGATGAGTTAACTTTGAAGTTTGATCTCCAGGAAAAATAAAATTGAACCTTTGCCAATACCTTGTACTTTTTGTGTTTTTTTTTTTGTCGGAGGTTGTTACTATCCGATGGAGCACTCAGACACAAACTACAGGTCCATTGTACTGTCAAACAGACACCTTACATTACTGTACTTAGTTTTCCCGTCTTTCGAAGAAAGATGAGAAGGAGCTTCAGTGATGAAGAGCTTATATGTAAGGCACTCACCACATCAGCCCCAAAAATTCGCCACCTGATGCGAGCAAAGGCGGGACAGCTACAGAGGAAGTGTTCCGCTGTATCATCGTCCTCTACACAAGCAGGACAGATAGTGGTGTTGCTCAAGCCCAACACATTTAAGTGTTTGGCAAAAGCTTGGTGGCCCGAAAGGACGCCCACAAGCAGTCTGCAGTCGATTCTCCTAAGAGACAGAGGGAAAGACGCGGACCTTTTGCAGATGTCCGGACGCAGTCGTTTGGTATGCCTACACCTAGCACAGTCACGCCACCGACGCTCGTTTTTACGAGAAACCCAAGTATCAAGCGATGACCTAACCACAGAAGCAGGCAGACCCAACGCAGGTTCAGGTCCTGAGAAAGCCTTTTCTGAACCCCGTCTCGCAAGCTCATCAGCGATATCATTTCCCTGGATACCAGTGTGACCTGGGACCCAAACAAGATTCACTGTGTTAAGCCTTCCGACCAAGTTCAGAGAATGCTTGAGTTCGAGCACTAACTTGGACGAGGAAAGAGGATTAAGCAACGCTTTTAATGCAGCTTGGCTATCACTGCAAACGCATATGCTTCTAGCCCTCCACCTGTTTGTCACAATATAGCGCATAGCCATAAGGATAGCGAAAATCTCGGCTTGGAAGACAGACGCGTGGTTACCTAAGGGGTAGTATAGTCTAATGTTCTCGCTTTCCACAAAGACACCAGAACCAGACACCTGTCCGGTTCTGGAGCAATCCGTGAATACACGATGGCATTTTTTCCCAGGCTCAGAGTCTGGCCGAAGCCATTCCGTTTCCTGAGGAAAGTTGACGTGGTAGTTTTGTCGCAGTAGGAATTCTGGGGTCATTGCGTCCGACGGCATATCCATAAGACAGGCGTCAAAGGATAACTCTCGCACAAGTTCCTCAAAAGTCCAATGCGCGTGGTACCAAAAGCCACCTCTCTTTAACCGAGAAATGGTTTTCAGCGTACACCCCATGATAAAAATATCAAAAGGGCGGAGGTTCATCATAGTATCTAGAGCAGAGCCGCCCGGCGTGCTAGGGAAGGCCCCTGTGCATCCAAGACAAATCGTTCTTTGAAGTTTGGCAAAAGAGGCAGTAACAAGTTGCCGCGAAAGCCTGTTCCACCATGCAACCGATGCATATGAGAGAAGTGGTCTTATCATTGCAGTATAGATCCAAAGGACCCTTTTAGAAGATAAGCCCCATGTCTTGCCAAAAGCGCCTTTGCACTGCCAGAAAGTAAATACTTTCGAAATCGCAAAATGTCACATCAACCGGGCTACAATGTAATGTAACGTTAAGCGGGTTCTGACAAAAGGCAAAAAAAGGCAACTGACTTCGCATTAGTGTGACATTAAACTTGTCGTGGTATTAAGCGATGTGACATAATCCGGGTTCGACTGTATGACCTTTCTTCACCGACTGTGGCCGCGTTTTACTGTCGAATTAACCTGAAACTCAATAACACTCAGTTCGATTGAGTAGGACACTCATCAAAGTTTGTTGTTACACAATAAAGCAGGCTGCTCCTCTAAAGAGTAATTGCTTGTCAGTCGAGTGGGTTAAGTTCGCGCCCCAGTTAATCTACCACTACACAAAAAAACGGGTTTCTACTTGAGTTACAATAGATCGGGTTTTTTTCGGAGTACATACTTCGAAACTTTTAACCCCATTTATTTTGTAGACAAAAAAAAAATGGCCAACTGACCAGGGTATATATTTTTTTTAAACCAACATTTAAAACCCTCAATAATAATCTACTATTCCCATCACCGTTAAATCGAATGGAGGACTTTTTGCAACTGTTGCAAGTGCCGATCAATGAAGTGCTGCCACATTTAAACAACACAACTTAACACATCCAATCCACATAACAGTTCGCCTGCCACTTCACCAGCATAATCTATAAAAGTTAAATATAAAATGAATGTCAAATGACAAGTCCTTCGCGCACATATGCACAGGCAGGCACACCCATCCAGCACATTGTGAACAAGAAGCATTTAATTGTTACAATTTCCCTTGCATTGCAGCAGCTCAGCGAATAATTGCACTTGACTTGGCAGCACCAGCTTTACACGTCCGATTCTTTTCGAGTGGTGTTTTTTTTTTTGGCCCGTTTTCATTTTGTTGTTGTTTTTTTTTCTTGTCCCACTGCGCCAGAGAGAATGAAATTTAATTAAAGTGAAGTGAGGTGCAAAATTTACAAAATTTCTCTTTAACATCATACTCGAGTGGCTTTAACTGGTGAAACTTACTTTTATCGCAATGAGTAGTCATCATCGTCATCCCCTTGCCGAGCACGAGAACTGCGAACCCAGATTGCCCAATTCCCATCGGAGAGCGCTAATTTGAAACAGAACTTTTCTGCATGAATTGGAATCGAGGTTCCGTTCTTTGGCAGTTTTTGCCCACCACCATCACCACCACTGACTTTGCTGTTGAGCATCAGACTTGGGTTTCGATTGCACTAAGTTTAACGAGTAACTTTTGAATTTAACTTAATTTCTAAGATTCGTTGAACTGTGAATTTTGCACCTGAAAGGAGACACAGAGAGCACCAGCACCAGTGCCAGCCAGTCGTCCTCTCTACGACAGAAGTGCAGAAAAGTCAAATCATAACTGCTGTTTTTAAGTTGTCCGATTTTCGGGAGATTGTAGCATTTACTTTGTGTGAGTGGGGGTGACGATATGCAGTGCACTTCCGATAATGGAACGATGGGGGATAAACGATTCAGCAAATTGGGTATCGATTAAACGTGCGACAATTGCAAACTCGCAACTGCAACAGAGTAACGTTGCAAAGGGTCTGTTGGTAGGAGGTGTCATCTTTGGGAAATCTACTACTGTTCTCTGGATATAAAGTCGTTCAATTGGCTACGTGGTTTTTTCATCTACATAACCAATGTGTGAACGTCATTTGTATGTTCGAAAAGAGTGAAGGTCCAATAGGCGCCTCTTGTGGCACTCCACATTGAAGTCAGCGAAGGCCACTTACATACGAGTATCTATTTTCACTTACATAACTTAGATCTAGATTTAAACAATCTGAGGTGGATCTGGAGCTATACGCCGCTGCAACTCCCACCTTGTGGATAAGTTTGTTGATGACGGTGAGATATGTCTCTACAATGAGCCTTCTAAAGGTTTCTTGCATTAAAACCGCTCATTTCAAGTGCTTTATGACAGTATACATCAACAGTAGACACCATCATTCAGGGGCCGAATCGCGGAATCTGTGAACGAGTTAAACGTTCACGGAATAAAGTTGATTTCACATCCAAGACAGAAACCCAATTCCGCCGAATCGACCCCAAACGAGGCTATATTTGTTCAGCAAACTTAAAGGGCCTTACTTCATTCAAGATCAGCACTGGCTCATTTACAGACGGGACAGTTTTATATGTTAGCCAATAGCCAATAGGAGACAGCTGTAGACACTGCTCACTTTTAAATTTTTCTATATGAGTTCGAAGATTCAAACTCGTTGAAATAACAAAAGAACAATTTTTCTGAGTCAAAGAGGTAAAGAAAGAATACGTTCATGTAATACCTTTTACATCACAAAAGCTTCGAAGTAAGACGAAACTTTATCATCCTTATAGACTGGGTAACTTACCTACGACGGCACCTCTACAGTTCGGAGTGGACCGAGGCCTCAGCTAAGAAGCCTCTCCAATTAGACCCATCTTTAGCTCACTGCCTTTAGTTGCACTCCAAGTCGGTTGAGGCTTTATTAGTAGGCTACACTTCTCTGTTTGTCCAAGTCGGATGATCAGGGATGGATGCCGACTTTTCTGACTATTATCGGTTTGAATTGGGTGGAATCTGTTCTAATGAGCAGTCTTTTTGAAAAATCGTATGTTGTATATTTCTAGTCAGTGTATGTATTTCTGTTTTAATTATGATGCCCAAGAAGTCGCATACTAGTGCGTCGGCTTGCCTTAGTCAAATTTATGCTATAAAAGGCCTCAGTAAAGTCCCTACTGACCTTGATGGACAGCATCGAGCCTCCTTCATCGTCATTTTTATACAGACGAATGAGTTTTGGATGTTTTTTTCCATGATCTGTATAAATAATGTAAAAATTGTACAAGCGGTGGGCTTTTCTGGATTAGGATACTTATACAAGGGCTTTTGGCCTTCGTAGGGCGACTGATAGGTACATTCAGAAATCTACAGAGGTATACGATAGCCCTAATGCGCCACCTCTGTTATATGAAGGTATACCAACTGCTTACCTCGCGGCTGCTATAACCAAAAGTAAGGTGCGAAGCCTTCAGTGAATGGGTATATCACATTCAACAGAGCTGCGGGAACCTACAAAATATACTTGCCGACTTCCAAGTTAGGTATCAGACCCGCAAACAGAGCTGCAGAAACCTCTTTACAGAGTTAATGCGCACGCAATGGAGGCTGTCACAACCCTCTCAACAGATTTGTTGTACTCATATACCTAGGTACAGAACTGTCAGAACCTCATGAAAGGCTGTCACAACCTCTAAAATATTTGTGGTACCCATATACAGAGCTGTTGGAACCTCTTTGCGAGGTTCAGAACCCAAATGGGAAGCTGACATAACTTAGTAAAAGTATTCTAATACTTTAAAGAAAGAGCCTACCTTGGTGGTTCTTATAGCCTCTTTATAAGCTTTATAAGCTTTATAAGACCCTTATATTTATCCTGTAAAATCATTTTAGAAATCTATGAAGCTCACAGCCGCCATTGTCTCTTAAAATGCTGTTAATATATACCTACCTCCTTAGATGTAATAGCATCAACAATCAACAGCTATCAAGGGAATCTCAGGGACCTAAGGGAAATATTGTTCAAAAAATAAAAATAAATAAATAAAAGTCATAAAGTTTTATCAGTGCCTAACTATCTCTTTTTCACTACTTTAAAACTTTGGAAGTTTAGGTTAGGTTGGCGTGGCAGGCTGCCACAGGTGCTAGAGTGGGGTTTGGAAGTTTAAAAATACAATAATCTTACCTGACGGCCTTTGAAATATGTCCGAACGGCACGATTTCTTCGATACTAATGACAATATAAACAAAGAAAGAATTGCTTCGACCAACACAGAGCTCTCATAGCTGCAAGTCAGTTGATATAAATGGAAACGACACAGTTGTCTTTTGTTGTATTAGCCAGAGCAACGTTAACCTGAACGAAACAGTACGAGAAAGAGCTAACATAGCCTACGACTACGACTAGGCAACGCAGCCGATAAAAGGTTGTTGTAAATAAGTAGGCTTATGTACGGTGTTTATACCCGACCCAAATTAAGTCTGTTAACAACCACGTCTTAGAGAGCTATGGTGACTCTTTGTTGGCTACAGGTTTCTGTAGCCTCGATTAGGAATGACATCCAAGATATAGGTAAACTTGCCAAGTTATGGGTGTAGGAAACAGATTTTCGGGTTTAACAGTTTGAAGCTTAGTTTTTCCTCAGTGTATATCTACAGTTGACACAGTAAGAGATTGCTCCTTTTTTAAGGACCTAGCGAACGATGCTGAGATGCCTTTCATATGGTAAATCTAAATCGTAGACTTGTTATACCCTCCACAGGAAGGTATATTCACTTTGCCAATACATTTGTTACGCCAAGAAGGAGTCACCGGAGACCTCATAAAGTATATACATTCTGAATCAGGATCACATTCGGAATCGATTTAGCCATGTCCGTCTGTCTGTCTGTCTGTCTGTCTGTTGAAAGCACGATAGCGAACAAAGTAATTTAAGTAGGGGAATGAAATTCAGTGAAAGGACTTCTTTTTATCGGCGTCAGGTTGGTATTGAAAATGCGCTATGTCGGTCAACTAGTTCTGCTACCTCCCATACAAAATCGATATTGGACCCATGTGTCCCTCTTTCCGTTGAAAACACGATAGCGTCCAAAGGAAGCAACCTAGGTGAATGAAGTTTTGTGAAAGCACTTCTTTTATCGTCGTTAGGTTGGTATTAAAAATGGGCTATGTCGGTCAAGTAGTTCTGGTATTTTGCATGACTTGTATGCAGTGGAGGGTATCAAAGGATCGGCCAGGCCGATGATAACACTTTTACTTGTTTTTTTTGCAATAGCTTTTTTTGACAGATCACGCGTAACTTGCCTCATGCTTTTTATTGGTGGAAAGCTAAATTCGCGTGTAGGACCTGTCAACTGGCCATCTAAATCGTGTGATATCACCTTTAATTTTTTTGTGGGTTAAGTGAAGTCAAAAGCCTTCGCCGATAAGCCAGCTACGATCTTGGATCTGGAAGCGAACATTACTCACGTAATTGGGCAATTACCGGTCGCAGTGCTGGATCCAAAATAAGACCTACAGAATCGACCATGTTCGCCGCAGTCGCAGCAAAATTTACACCAAATTTTATTAAAAAAGTAAATGTCAGAGACAGATCTTTCAGACCATACTAAAGTTTTATCCACCCGAATTCATTCATGTGCTTTATTTAAATAAAAAAAAAATAAAAAATAAGTCTTTATGAATCACCCTCCTTGTTGGTTTTAATTTTACCTGTACAACCTATTTCATGTACTAAAGTCCGCCAGAGATTTAAGAAATATTTACAAGCCAAATTCTATCGAAACAACAGCACGACACTGTAGCCCGGCAGAAGAGAGGACCACTTGGAAATATTTTCCCAAACAATGCATCACCATATTTTATCCATGGAATTGTAATTCTCCTTCTGCGACATAAACATGAAATTCCTTGCCGGGACACGCTACCTTCCATCCCCGCAATCACATTCAATCACCCGCCACTGTGTACGGTGTACGGTGTACTCGTGCCTATATAGTAAACTGTCAAAAGATGAAATGTGAAAATGAAAAACAGCAAAAACCCTACCCATTGTTTGAGCCCACATTTTGCGGGACCCCCAAAAATTACCGCACGCATTAGTTTATTTATTTTACGTTTTACCTACGCTTTTCGCCCAAACAAAAGCCATACATACTGAACAATCTATATGGGTACGTTTTTAATATCACTAAAACCGCACCAGGATAAACGGCGCTCTGAAGTTGGCCAACACATTTGTGCTCACCTTTTAAAGATTTATACGCGATGTGACTGATAAGGCACAAGCCGAACATTACGCCGGAGCGGCTTTA
The DNA here is from genome assembly GCA_948293265.1 of Cheilosia impressa. NCBI lineage: Eukaryota > Metazoa > Arthropoda > Insecta > Diptera > Syrphidae > Cheilosia > Cheilosia impressa. Next base: position 42,247,966 of record OX411883.1, read on the forward strand.
TGGTGATAGCTCGAGAAACGCTCGCTTTCGCACGTGCCACCAGCCCAAAAGGAAAAATAAGCAAGCTGCAAAGACAAACAGCATAATTCCCATTTCAGTTTTCATTCAGGTCGGTGTCGTCCCCCCTTTCCTCATTTGTCGACGAATGGATTTTTTATGTTGTTTTGTTCGTCCTTCCGTCCATGGCGTTCTGGCTTCCTGCAGCAGACACCAGGCGGCCCGGTCCGGCCCGCATTGTTTGCTTCTAATGTGCTGCCTCATGACCGTTAAGTTCATTATTTGATCCACTGAATTCTGATGCGGAGGTTGAGGGATAAGAACTCATTACGGGCCATATCTAAATTATGAATGGTGAATGGTCGGGGCGGGTCGGGCTAATAGAACTCTAGCTCTAGGTCATTTGTTCATTAAAGCAAGTTAATGTGGAGGACATTTTCGGGGTGGAGGCATGTGGTTGTGGGCAACACATTGTGTGTGGGCTTAGTGTTTGATGTTTTCCTTGTGATAAAGAAATGCTCCTTATGCTCGTTTAATGTCACCGTCGCATGAAAGGTTCTCCAGGGGGAGAGCACACATATACTTTACCTATGACTGGGGGAAATTACTGAAAGTCCCTTAATTGCGTTAAGACAGAGTGGCATACGCAGCACGCATTCGACGTACACACATACCCTTATGCGCTTCTGGTGATTAGGAAGCGTTAAGCAGCCGAGAAACGCATAAAAGCGACTAAGCCCAAGACGGGTCTGTGGAGTGTGTTTGTGTTTAACGCAATATTACGTCGAACAAAGGTGGCAAGTGGTGGAGTGCATTCCTTGGGGGCCTTGGCAACTATTTTTAGCATCAGTCTCGACGTGATGCTATAAAGGCCTCAAGTCAAAATTTGAACGATGATGAGGTATTAATCCTGAAGGAGGCCGTATAACTTTATTCGCAATATCAGGAGTAATTGTCTCTCGATTTTTACTATAGAATTTCAGTAGTTAGATGAGCCGTAAAACGGTGGTTAAGTTGTCGAGACTTTCACTGAGGTAGGGGGAGTTTCCCTATAACTAATAGAAGATGTCTTACCTTTCTTTTCGTATGTGGAACAGGTTGGCTGAAAATACCTTCTAGCCATTGTCCAGCTGATCACTCACAAGTTGTGGGTGCAACTTTTGTATTCCAGTAGGTACTAGGTTAGGTTGTAGCTTTAGTCGGCTTTGTTTGCGCAACTTCCTGTCGGAACCCGAACTGTTTAAATCACGTAAGGGACCCTAGGCCTAGCTTCTCACAACCATTCGTTTTGTGTGAGTTTTTCATTTTAGGGACAAATGGGAGGGATCTACATTCTTATGCCGGGTCCAAACGGCCAATAAGAAGCTCTTTCATTACAGTCATATGCTAACTAATCTCGACAGCTTCTGATCGTCGGGTATAATTTGCAGCCAATGATTCGTAAGAACATATCACAGATAGCTGAGTTTGTAACCTTTTAGGTCGCACAGGAATACAAAAGCACGTATACCACGTTGGGTTTGAAAAGTCTTAACTTTTCACGTATTGCTATGTGACAGAAGGCAGTTACTAAAGTCCACGCAACCTTAATTTATTTTCCTTTTGATGCGTAGGTCGGTTTGGGCATTATTTGATTTGAAAAATGCCAAGCGCTAAACGCCTGTTTTTTTAACTTACTTGACACTTCGAGACTCACATTAGTAATTGTAATTGCGTGCTGAACATCTTACTTTACTCTGCTTTGCTGAGATCGAAGCTCAAAACACACGTCGTAGTCAATTGACGTCTGTTACAGAGTGAAAAATCTGGTGATGTGTCGATTAGCCCAGTTTTTTAAGGCCCAGATTCGCCCGCATTGCAGCGCCAAAAAAGAGAGTAAGTGGAGATTGACAGATCCTTTATCGAGCTCGTTGTAAGGAAGTTGGCGTCATCGGCATAGTCCATTCGATTCCATATTTTTCTCAGATGGTAGCCATTACGTGGTAAAAGGAATATTGTCCCCCGTATTCGACTCGAAAGACTAGTAGAGCTAACTATGCAGGACGAAATATCTTGTTGCGCTAATAACTCGTACTTTTTTTATGACAGCAACTGAGACGAGGTCGCTACATACCTTAATGATTTACAAGGTTAAAGGGGTTTCTGAAAGCTAGCCCAAAACTCTGTCTTGAATCCAGTTGAGTAAATCATAAGTAGTCGATACAACAGTCTCAGATCGGACCGTAGGTCTTACTTTTAGAAATTAATGGAAGGTACCTATTATTTGCATGCCAAATCCGAAAGTAAAGCGTGTCCCATAATTCACGCAAAATTTGAATTTCGCGCCATTTAAAAGTATGGTGATGCCAACGAAAAAAGAGGTAATAATGTGACAGCTGACAGTTCCCGGTTATTTAAAATGGATACGAATAGAACAACGCATTTTCATTGTTGAGCAATATTTTAAAATGAATAATGAAGGTTTGTCAGGTACAGTCCGCAATTTTCGTACAAAATATAGCCGTCATAGTGATTTAAAAACATCAACTGAGAAGAATAATTGAAAAATTCAGGGATACTGCTCCGGTGTCCTGTCACAATTCGTTCAACGGAAAACGTCGAACAGTTCGTTAGAGTATTCCTGACAGACAAGGGACATCTTGTTCGTTATCGTGACATGATAACCCAGTTTTTAGTACCTAAATTACAAGACATTGATGTGACCAACATGTGGTTTCAACAAGACGGTGCCACGTGCTATACCTACAGCTAGAGAACCAATTCGATTACTGCATACGTCATTTCCTTATCGTGTAATCGGCCATTTTTGCGATCAGAATTTGCCATCCAGATTTGCGATTTACCGCCATTGGACTTTTTTCTTTGGGGTTAGGTCTATGCAAACCAGCCCACGACCACCAACACCTTTAAAGAGGAAATTGCGAGGTGTATTAATGAAATTCAGACGCATTTATGCGAAACGGTCATAGAAAATTTCAATAAAAGGGTAGGTACGTACTTGCCGCCAGCAAAGCCGTGGCGGCCATTTATCCGACGTGCTATCGCGTACATAGCCCCAATCTGTAGACTCTATGAATCAATAACAAATTTAAGCTTTCTAATTATAAAAATCTGTATTTTCCATCAAAATTACATTTTGGGACACCCTTTATAAAGCTTTCTCAGGAAAATTATAAATTATAGGGGTTCAACCGGAGACGGCCTTTACCCCAAAGTCCAGCGCAATATAATCACTGAGCCACGGCATGCTCTGCTAAATGCTAAGTAAGGTGTTGGTTGGCGCAGTGGTAGTTAGTGTGCTGGACTATACTGAGCGAGTGGTTTCAAGTTCGATCCGCGAAGGGGCACACATTACTTCTTAAGGTTTTGATCCGGTACGTCGCGTTTTGCGAACTTTCACTAAAGGGCTTCTCAATGCAGCCGTTCGGATTTGGCGTTAAGTTGTAGGTGTCTTCCATTTGTAAGAACTGACCCTTACGAAAGGTTTAAACTTTAAAGGAGCTAGTCTTCGGGTACACCTACACCGAGCTGTTGGGCCACTTATGAACTTATTTTAACCACCAGCACCCCTTCATGTGCCATCGCAACTGTTCGACGCTTGAATGAGTTGTTAAATTTTAATAATGCTGAGGGTTTCAGTTCAGCAAATGACTGAAGTGCTGAGTCAATAAACTGACTGCGCGAGGCGTACCTATTTTAATTTTTGTTTTTCTCAAAAAAGAAAACCGAATCGAGAACGAACTCATTTTATTCATCTACAACTCCTTCTCCATCAGCCGACACCTCCGCAAAACGCCATTTAACTTACAAAAGAAAAAAAAAACGAATCTGTTCACCTTCGTCACGCGTTCAAAATATCATTTCTCTCCGGTCTGGCATTAGACCACAAAACCGAAACGACCGAAGACCAAATTCCTAGAACCTGCATTACTTATCACTTATTTGACGTCGTCGTCGGAGTGTAGTTGGTGGATGGTAGCTGAGATGCTGCTTGTCATAAATGGCCTCAGCCTGTCGATATCCATTTCTGTGAAAGGTACATCCCAAGCCGTCATTTAGCTGTCGGTTAACGTAAATGAAGATATTGGGAAAATTGAGAAGGGATGACGTCCATCCGGGATTGGAAACAAACTATAATCCGCGTAGGATAAAGATCGCTGTAATGGGTTCCTATTCCAACACTTCTATCGCAGTTAAAACTGTGGAGGTTTATTTTTTGCTTCTTTTTTTTTTTTTTTTTGTTGTTCCATTCCAAGTATTGATTTTCTGTTTTTATACTGTGTTGACGTTTGATTGGAAGAGTTGTACCATACGTAGAGTCAATCAAAGTCGCGTTGTTTTCGGGCGACAGGGCAACTCACTAGAGATTCGAGATTGAGCCCTCTCTATCGGTGCGTGTGTTTTCTTTGAACGAATGTTTTCATCAATGAATTTGTGTCCACACAAAGTCCTTGTCCCTTTATTTTTATTTTTTTTTTGTTGCTGGTTGGTTGGTTCGGCTTTTTCCTCGTATTCGTACTTAATTTCGACGGAGGAAAGTGCTCTTAACCTGTCAGTTGGGTTTTTAGTTAAAAAAGTGTTTACAAAGGACCGGGTAGGGTGAGGTGAAGTGGTGGTGCGTGGGTTTTATTATCAGATTCTGTTCACTAGAATGTGGTACGTATAGGTAATGCTGTGAAATCTGGGTTTTTTTTTCTGTAATCTTTGACAGATGAAATCAGCTATTTAGGCATTTTACACGGCTGGTTTGTCATGGAGGTTTGATTATGCGAAATTGGCGCTGTTGTCAGAAAAAAGGGATACATCGGAGATGTCGGGAAAATTACTCGAAAATTAGCCTCAATCGGTGGCAATGTCTCGGAAGAGTAATTGAGGTTCAATATATGTTGTGTACAGACCCGCGTAGCCTTACAGGGGAGTTCTAAAGCTGTTGCCATTTTCCACTGCGAATGCTGATAAATTGATGAATGGACAGAGGGACTTTATTTGAAGTTTGTGGGGAAGAAATAGCTTCCATGAAGCTTTGGGTAGTACTCGTATATAGAGCGTTTGGGCGTTTCAAGGTTTACATCAAAAGAGTAGCCGGCAATCTTTCTTTTCGATCTGATAGGATCTTTTGCCTAAGTATCCAACGGAAGTGCTATAGCATCTATGCGAATGCTTCGCATCAAAACGAAGGCTTCCAACGACTGCGCTCTGGCATCTACACGAAGGCTTGGTTTTTGAAACGTAGGTACATTCTTTGTTGTCGTCTCGAACCTGGAGCCTAGGATTCGAATATACTTCTGATGAAGTTGACATGTTTATCTTAGATCAGCTTTCCCGCGATCTCGATTTCCGCCACCGACATAATATAGAGCTCTGGATGATGAATTCTTTATACACAAAAAGTTGATCGACTCCCTACTTAAAAATTGGTTCGTCTTCTCCTGGATATGCTAAGGTATTCAAATTTGGTCTATGGTTGCACTGCTGGACCGTTGTATAGTGATTAAGGCATTCACTCAGTACTTCGGCTATTCGTCGTTATTATATATGCGACACTAAACAGGTATTTTCCTCGAAAGTTTTTATACAAGGAATTGAATCGTCGATATTTTATATCGCGCATTTTGCCCTTGAAGTCTTGTTTCAGACTCTTTCTCCACTGTATATGGCGGCTTTGCATGCGACCTATATATCAGAAATCTCATTCTTTCTTGAAGAGCTGGACTGATGGTAAATCAACAGAGCTAGCGTATTTTGAAGGTCTTTGGTCTTCTGTACAGAAACTCTATAGGTATTTGGTGGTGGTGCCGGTTTTACCTCAACCTTCTTTCCAACAAACTCTTTCTCCACAAGATGCTGAAATGCTATATTGATACGCTTCTGCAATTGTGAACTTTTCTTCGGTGACTTAGGTATAGTTTTCTTGCTCGTCTATCTTCCGTCGGGAGATGGTAATATGGCTCGACTGTTAATCATTTTGATGCGATCTACTTGAGCTGGACCCTTTATTTTCTACTCAGGATGTTCTTCTCCCTTCTTCTAGGTATAAGTTCTCGCCCATGTTCTGTAACGTCTTTTGATTTGCATCTTCCGCCACCTTTTCGTCTAACAGAATAACCATCTTTCCACTCTTCCTCTGGGTCAGGTATAAAAAGAAGCTTAACTCACTATGCTTCCTATTTGTCCATATTTCGATATTGAATGTAATTCTGTTTTATGATTTCGTTCCAATGACTCCAACACATGTTTCAAGCCCGTGCACGTGCTGTTTTATCGGCAGTAGCAGTCTTCTTTCGCATTTTGGTCCGCCTATATCTGACATCATCCTTGGTAGATTAGTGGTTGCCTCTGATGCTCTATTAGCTGCTAACTCTAGGTTTTGTCGAATACTTCGTCCAAGGCATTTTTTCACCGACAAGGAAACCACTGCGAGTCTCAGTGACATCGTTGCAGCTTACGTTGCTTTTGATAGCCCTAAAGTACTGGCACTGTTCAACATACATTTCCAGCGAGCTGGTTTTGATACCCTTCTAACTAAACGTGCGCCATCTAGGGTTAGTAAGGGAGGTCCTCTACCGCCTCACTGTGGGCCGCTACACCTTTCAAACAGTCCCGCCGTGCTGTTATTTCCCAATTAGTGTGGTTACTAGGACAGCCGCAATACCATCAGTGAGAGATTCCCTCGGATCTCTCAGGCTATGGACGTCTTCTTTCGTCAGGCTCCTAAGTGTTGGCCCCAGTACAGACATTTGAGGAACGCTACATGGCAGTATGTAGTGCTTTGTTCCATTCCTCGGCTTCGTACGAGAGCAATCACTGTTTGGGTAACCTGGTGGCCTTCTGGCTACCTCTTGGTTTTAAGTGTTTTTGAGGTATAGCGTCATTCTCGTATGGATTGTAGAGAATTCTTTTCTCTTTTTCTTTCTCTTTTCTTTCTCCGGCCTGCATGACAAGCGCCGTTATTCTCTAAAGGATCTTGCGGTGCCTTGGTATTGTTGGACCCAGGTTTTCCTTCTACCACTAATAAATATATACTACTTTCACCGGATAAAGTAGACGTCTTTAACAATATCTAGTCAAAAGACAACCCTCGGAGCTATGTTAGGTATGCCGCAGCTGATCCAATTTAATTTCAAGGATAAATCTCCTCCAATGCTACCAGGGGAAAAAGATGAGTCAAGAGCTCGAAGTCATAAAGTCTCCGTCAATTGTTTGCAAGTCTGAATAGGTGGGGCAGTAAATTATGCGCACAGGTTGGGTGCATTCCATAAAGGTATCCTAGGCCTAGCTTCTCGAAACCTTTCGCTTTATGTGAGTTTTTATTTTTGGGACGAATCGAAGGGACCTACAGTCTTAAGCCGATCTTGGAGGTTTGTGAGACGTTCGAAAGAAAAACAATTGTAACCACATTTTCCTAAATAATTTCAACCCTGAGAGCGATTTTTGGCCAACGTGGTAGACTTTGTCTGTATCTGAGCTATCATTCTTTCGATTGTAACCTACCTTAGGTCACTTAACAAGACATATCCATCTTCTACACTGTTTCTTTGTTTCCAAAAAATATTTGGAGTTATTGACAGCTTTCTCCTTATGCTTAAAGAGACGGCCTGGTCGCTTCTCAAGCAGCCAGCTAAAAAGCATCAGCTAGTGACTAACCTATTGTTGGAAGCACGTCTCCGTCTATTCGAACAAGGGAACTCAACTCCATGTTTTCAAACAGTCTTCAAACCCTCCCATCCCACTGTAACCGGTATTTCTCTCTATAATCATAAAATAATCAGCAGCCAATAAAACTTCTAAAAATACACAGTAGTAGCTCCAATCAGCTACCTCCACGAAGGCAGCCTCATTAAACAAACATTATGCACCAGCACCAGGTCCTTCTAGCCGCCTTCCATACATCTTTAGTTCGTTTTTCAATTCGGTAATACGATTTTAATTCCATCGATTAGAATCAGTTTCTGGTTTCCCATAAAACCTGAGCGCATAATTTAAAATCTCATTAGCAATTTGGAGCAATATATATCCATAAGTGGACGTTTAACATATACACACACAGCCACCGCGGAGGGACTTTAAGACACTTCACACGGATTTCCCCAAAAGAAACTAAAAATATACTCAACTATATGCAACCCAACCGAACCCAAACCATGGGCGTTTATGTTTTCCCATTCATTTCCTGTCTCGATGTGACACAACCCAGACACACAGCGACGCAACCGCCATTAATCACCACCCAAATGAGTTTCCATTTCCTCGCTCCTTCCACTTCTATCCGCACTCTAAAGGAGAACCTGAAAGACGATACCACGAAGACCAGTTTTCGGTGTCGAAATTTTAAGATTACACCCAAAGCCGACATTTGACATGCATTTCATTTGTACATCGCAAGGATATGCAGAGACGGCAATACCTTACGCAGTGTGTGCGTGGATATAAGGGGTTCCATCACAAAGTGTCACTTTTTCTTTTCTGTTTTTTTTTTTTTTTTTTAATTTAAGCCCGGCGAATGTGACTGCTGGCTGAGTCTTATTGGTGTAATAGATTTTGCGGGAAGGAACGGCCCCAAAGCCTATAAATTCCTGCGACTATGCAAACGCAAAAATACAAAAAAAAAGTATCTCCTTACGTATTTGCCACACGTGCTTGACCCATAAAACAATAAATGACAGCCAGCGTGTACAAAGTACCATTGCGTGTCTTCCCGAAATTAAAGTTGTTATCCCTTTTCCGTAGTTGTGTGTGTGGCAAATTTATCTGCAGGTACGAAAACAAAAAGCGCGCAATATAGGATTGTGTTTTTCCATTTTTTTTCTCGTCGTCATCGTGTGGTGGCACGACGACGACAAGGACGACGAATAGGTAAAGGTATTCCGCACGCGACATTCATGAATTCGGGAATCAATTTTGTTAGAATGTCCTGCGGATGGTGGTGGGTTTTGTGGGAAAATACATCTCACGCGATATACGAGTAAACACAACCCCATCAGGAGTTGTCATGAAGATGTGGATAGATGTTATAGGGAACGAATTTTCAATACCTATATAAGGAAGCCCGAGAACAATACAAAATAAAAACGAAAACAAATAGATCGAGTGGCGTATTATCGTTTATAATTCTTTGCCAGGGACTACCGACTACCGACTATCGACGACCGACGACGCAACGATAGAGACAGTCGGTGTAGGTATTTGTATGCAGCTAGCAAATTGTTGCCATGGAATCTGATGACAACAAAAGGAACTGCCGTCTGCTTCACAATGACGAAATTTACGAGAGAAGTTTTGAAAAATATCCCTGCACTAACTTGGGTTGTGCTGTGTTGTTTTGTCGGAGATGCTTTCGGGGATTCATTGACCCCGCATCTCACCCTCGCTCGCTTTGACAAGAGTGGTTTGGTTCAATAACCCGCTGTGGCGAAATGTATCTAAACCACGCAACGAGTTCGTTATTGTGAATGCATTTGCAATGTGGTTTTCAGTACCTGGTACCCATCAGTTCGTCGCAGCTCTTGAATAGGAGGGTATTAAGCGTACTTGTCATAGGAAAGGTTTGGTCTCCACACCAGTTAAGACTACGGTTTCTGCAGTAAGCTTTGTAAAGAATTCGGTGATTGGAAATCAAACGATGGAGCTGTTGTAGTTAAACAGTTAAACGCACTTGTTAACTAGGTGACATGCTTTATTGGAGTGGTCTCATCTTAGCCTTCATACGTTTTAAATACAATGCTTCGTTTAAACCTAAATATGTATACATAAGTGATCATATACCTAGAAATAAATAAAACAGCGTTGTCTTTGCAACTAAAATGTAGTTATAAGAAGTAACAGGAGCACCCTTGCAGCATCCTTTAAAAACCTTATTGAACTAGGCCAAGTATTATTTCGTTCCAGTTTCGATTACAGAAAAAAAAACTAATTCCATTTTAAGTTTCTTTCCCACTGCGCCAACTCTAGCGAACGTCTGACAAATATCCGATCCGAGAGTAGGTACAACTGTCATGAAAGAGCTTCCCAACCAGGGCTGACATTTCCTAATTTCGTAGAGGAGAATAATATAATTTTGAATCGGGGAACTGAATCCGCTTGAACTGGAATGGAAGATCAGTGGGAATAATCGAAATCCGTGGGATAAGGACTTCCTCTCCTTTGAATTTGCCCTTGATGATCGTCGCTTGAATCACATTGTTCATCAGTTTCTTGACGGACATCCGCAAACCGTTGCACAACATCCTTAACTTCCTCCAAAGTCATCAAATCGTCCAAATAAAATGCAAAATTTCGTCGGAAAAAAAATTTAAATTTTTCTCGTTTTTTCGTAACTTTCAGAGTTTCCCTCAAAGAATTTTCTATTTTTTCGAAAAGCCATTCCGGGACAATTGCACACAAAAATTCCATACAAAAAAAATAGTTTTGCTAAAATTTTCTTTCGCAAAAACCTTCTTTTGGCAATTACGAACAACTGAAAAAAAAATTGAGACAAATTGGCTCAGCCGTTCTCAATTAATGAATTACTGTACATATTTCACACCATTTTTATAAACAGCAAAACCCGTATAAGGCCCCAGTTATAGCTTTCATTGAAATGCATCATTGAAAATTTTGATTTACGATTTTAAGACCATTTATCAAACAATATTGGCTTTAATAATGCTAATCAATTGTGTGGAATTTTTTTTACGAAAAAAAAAACTTAATTCTGATTAAAACTTTTCTTTAAATCCACTTTTATTATTTCACTGATTGAAATCGATTTCAATGAACAGCTGATTTTCGTTTCTCTTATTTGGAGCCCATTCGTTCCACTGATGTGTTCGATTCTCTTTCTGTTCTCAGCTGTCAGTTTTGCTTTCAATGATTAGCATTATTTGATACCAACTAAAGCCAATATTGTTTGATAAATGGTCTTAAAATCGTAAATCAAAATTTTCAATGATGCATTTCAATGAAACCAGAATTCTGAGGATTTTTTCATATAAAACTCATCTTATAAGTACCTTTTCCTTAATTGCCTTTTATTTTGTATACTTTTATTGAAATTTCTAAAAACATTTTTTTAAATCAGCTGAAAAAATACAAAAGCTTTTTTTCCTTTAGCGCTTCTTTGTGTTTCGTGCTTTAAAAATCAGAAATAAAAAAAAGTAATAATCTTAATCTACTACAATAGTGGAGACTGACTGGGCATTTTTTTTATAAATTTAGAGATATGTAAGTGGTTATGTGCACTTAAGCGGATTTTATTTCTAACTGCCTAACCCGCATCCCGCAGTGCCTATCAAAACGGGGCATTTAAGGTGAGGCACTTATCCGGGTTTTACTGTGTATACATGTTTTAAAAATTCTGAAACACGACTTTAAGTCTTTTTGGACTGCTATAAATCAAAAACGTTGTTAAAATTTTTTGAAGAAGTCGGTATTGATGAAAACTACTAAGGATTAATATCTGTGCAGTTCCACAAGGTAGTCATCTGCGGCCACTTATTTTTATAATATCTTTTGATGATGCGATTCAACAGTTATAATTTTGCTATTAATGGTTTAACTCGAAGGATTTCGCTGGTCCTCTGTATCGCTTTTAAATGCCGCTCGGTAGGACTTAAGTTCAAAAATTGATTGTGAAGTTGTGAAGTTACATATGGCCCACCAAAGTGGAATATAAGTCCAAAATTTATTTTTCAAGGACAATACAGAATTCCAACATTTTGTAGTAGAAGAATATGCTATTATAAAAAGGTCCAAACCCCACGTTTCATACATTATTCTTACAAAGCAACCATAAAAATAACACCCACATTCTGAAGTGTCATTTTATAACTATTTGATGATTATTTTAAGATCATTATACAAGGTGGGCCAAAAGAAGTCATCCGATGTTTTTGGCTCTCATTTTTTTCTAAATTAAAAACGATTCTACTTTTTGATTATGTTTATTTGAACCTTTAGATTTCTATTTGAACCTTTAGAATTCTATTGGTCAAGTCGACAAAATGATATCCACCAAATGGCCGCCGTCACAATTGATTGCCATACGGGCTCGTTTTAGCAATGGGATGTATGACAACAGTGGACGGTGCGCGCTATAGGACCATGTTAACCACATTAACAAGCAACACTAGTTTTAAGAAAGAGGAAAAACCAAAAATCTATGGTCAATTAAAAGGTAAATTTTTTTCTTAATCCACTTTTTGTTTTAGCTTCGGGCGAATATTTTACTTTTATTTTCTCGAATTTTCTGAAGCTCAAAGTCAATTTATTTTCTCCAACGTTTGTCTTAGCTTCACAAAATTTGAGATAATAAAAGATCACTATTTAAAACAATTTGGGCGATTATTCAGTAAGTGAAATAGCCCAAATTTAAAATTCACAAAACAGCCCAAGCTTAAATGGACCATCGGGCAAAATTACACTAGTCGCCACTAGATTCTTAAGAGTCTGATTTCTGGCATGGCTGCTTTGCTATTAATTATTTCAATTAACTTAAGCAACAGGTACAGCATTTCTTTAAAATCAGAACATGTAGAAGGACACAATTCCATAAATGTTTTTAATGGACTAATGTCACACTTCGGTAAGACATGAGTCGATAACAAAATTTCGAACTAATGTCCCATAATGGATTTATGTCTCGTGGACTTATGTCCCTGTGCCGAGTTCGGTGAAATAGGCTTCGAAACCACGTCGAATTGCCTTGTTTCATGAAACTACATATTCATGGTAAAATGGCAAACCAAAATGAGCACAAATCAGCTGTCAGTTGTCAAACTGGTTTTTGCTCAAAAAAGTGTTGCCAATTCGGAAAAAAATCTCTTAAAAAAATCACCTTTTATGGAACGAAATGTTGCTCATGGACGACATGCCAATTTATACCTACAAGTGAGAGCAATTTAAGTGGCTAACATTTGTTTGGAACTCCACCTAATCGGAGACTTAAGTGTTTCTCATTGAAATCCTGCTGCTACCTCTATCAACAACACATAAATGGAAACAATTAGCTTTGAGTAGTGTAACTTGTAACACCTCCTTCAAGGACCGATCTACATCAAATTCGACATGTGAAAGTGTGAAGCCTAAGACAATTCCAGAGGAAGCATAATCCTAATCATCACACATCTGCTACACATTGACATTCTCAGACAACGATGTCGCAACGACTTAAGCTCACTGCAAACATGTCGGAATAATTATTCGGTGGTAGGTGGGCGCCTTCCTCCTTCCTGAAGATTGTCCAATTCAATCAATTAGCATACAAATTCCTCAGCACTTATAGAAGATTATCAATACATAATATTTCATCCCATAATGGCCCTTAGCCGAAACAAAATAACAGTAATCTCAGCCCGGATGAGGAGCTACCCGTCCCCCTGATGCAAATGCGGGCGACCTGCAAATTAAAGCATCATCATTATTTTTTAATTTCGCAACGAAATTTATTATCATCTTCTCGGTTGTGTATATGTAAAGCTATCCTATACAGTTCTTGGCAGTCATAACATAAATCATCAAATTTAAGTCCTTGTTTCACTTAAACACCTGATGCAACTGGAAAACATGCTCGTTAGCAGTTGTGTGCAGGAGGAGCACTCCCACCCACCTGTAAACTTTCAGCTAATCCTAAGCAAGTTAGGGTATTCTGCTGCTGGGACAGGTAAAGCTCTGCCCGATTATGTTGGCAGAATGTCTGCGTGTGTGTGATAAACGCAAATTTAAATTTGTTTTCGTCTTCTGTTTGTGTTGGGTGGAGTTCATGCATATGCGAGTACGCCATCGGGTGTGCTAATTTTAATCAGCGACTTTTGTAAGACTTTAGACTTTTCAAGTCTTACAAGATGGATGCCCACCCTGAGATGGTAATTGTGGGGACATTTATTTGTTTCCCAGCACGTTGATGGGTATAAAATGCATCCGCATCCTGTGAATCAATTCGCCCTCACTTGAATGGGGGCGACCAATTTTACTTGAGTGCTATTGTAGCCCGCAGGCGGCTCTCATCGAAAATTAAACAAATAAACGACACAAGGATGGCTCTGTTGAAGTGCGTCCGGTGTCCTGATTTATTAGAATAGAATGTTTTTCTTCTGCTCATTTTTTTTTCTCGTCCTCTTTCCATGTTTGTTTTGTGTCTCTGTACCCACTCATATGTTAGTGGTTATAATTCGATTACACTGCTCGCAGGCATTTCTGGCAGTGTGTCCTTTTCCAATTACCTTTTGTTTACTTTTCCAAACTCCCAGAAGAGAAATATCGAATTAAATTCCAAAAGATGAAGATGTCGTCGCCGTTCCCTAACCATCCCATCGCACATCACAGTCTCTCTCTCTGTCTCTGTCTCTGTGTCTGTCGTCAACACACAATGAGAGGTGGTTTTTACAGTTCGTTTTTCCCATTTTTATGGCCATTTAATGATACCATTGTTCCGTGTTATGTGATACGCTGGCAGCGCGCGCTCGCTTCGAAAGGAGAAATCTCTTTTAATTACTCCTTCGCTGTGTCGCGCAGCCATTGTTTCCGAATAGATGTAAACAACTACCGCCGTGCGTTAAATGGTGTAGCAATTTAAGCTGCTTAAGTTAAATTCAACGAAAATTTCCAACATGTGAACGAGTGGCATGAATATTTATTTACACCCCAGCTAGAGTACGTATATGTGGATGGTGGAAGTGCCATGCCATCCGGAGGAGATGGTGTAGTAAAATTTAATTTCAACGTCAAGTTAAATACTTTCTTTGATCACACTGTTAAAGTGGTTGGCTTCTGGGTGCGCGTGCGGGGCGTTGGCTGGGGCCATCATTCTTAAGGTGAGCATCTCTGTTTTGTTCTTTTTCGGAGAACAAGAAATGATTTAATGGCAATTGAGAGAAGGAGCAACTTGTTTACAGTATCGTCATTGAGACGACAGTATGGCTTACAACTATGGCAACGCTTTGTTTTTTTTTTTAACTCATTGGGAACTTGAAACATCGCGAAGAGGGACGTAATTCCTGGAAAAGGAATTGTTTTTTAACTCTCGCTAAATAGTATGTCTCTTGCCAAGGGTAGGCGAATCATTTTCGATGGAGTGAAGTTGGCTGGGAGTGTTTTTTGTTATGATTCTCAGAATTTTGGCCATAATTATTTTTCTGATTGCTTTTACGCTGACTGCGAAGTTGTTGACTTGCGTTTGCGGACGAGTTCTAGGTCATGGTCGTTTGATTTTCATTTTTAAGAAGGGAAATATTCTCACAAGCAAACTTTGGTCTCTTTCTGAGACCGCAAAGTTGCTAAAAAAGTTAAATAAGTCAAATTTAAGAATGCGGAACGCATCAGAACTAACCCCAATTCTAAGCGAACCTTTTGCGCCAAATATGATATAAAGCAAGTGAGTGAAAAAATCTCTTCCTAATAGGGCAACATATGCTTTTCATAATCTATATATATAAAAGAGAGTGACGTTAGTTACTATGTTTATAACTCAAGAACGCCATGACCGATTTCGATGATTCGCATCAATTCGGACTGGTCTCCGGCCAAACAAGAAGAATACCCAAGAAAATTCCAGAAAAATCCCGGGGAAACAAATTATGAAAAAAATACATTTTCCCATACATTTTGTATGGAGTGATTTTACGACGCCATTTTCATGATAGATGACGTTTATGTTTACGTTAAGTTGTGACAATTTTTTGCGACAATTATTTTTGCACCAAATTTTGTGTGACAATTGTGCGCTTGAGCTTGCTTTATGAACAAAATTTGTGTAAGGTAAGGTGATAGGTAATAGTCAAATACGTAAGGTGATCACAAAATATCTGTACAAATTTGGCATCACTTTGTTATTTAATAGCATAGTTTTGTTGTCAGTTGTCATTTGCACCAAAAATTCAAGGTAGGCTTCATATAGTCTACTGTGGTATTTGATTGGGCGCTCTCAGAGCACTTTTTGCTCTTAGAGCAATTTTTATGTTCGTTTGGTAGATTTGCTTCAGATTTACCAATACAAGTACGTTTGAGTTTGTGCACGCTTTCGTGAAATTTTTCAACTGCAAAGAAACGCATTGCATCGGGTGAAATGTTTAGAAATCAATCTGGGCGAACATCTTGAATGTTTTCATATAAAATTTAACCAGTGAATGGAAAGCGCTTAGAAAAGTGTCGAAGGCTACACATATTCCAATCGCACAAATATCAACATAAAGAGCAAGTGACGTTTTTATGTTCGATTAGACACACGGGAAATCTGAAATCTGAGAGAGAATCTCAAGAAGCCCCATCGAATACCACATTAATAAATATTATAAATGCGAAAGTCAGAATGTTTCCTTTTCACTGCCGCAAACCAATTTTTAAAAATTTTGGTATCTATAGGGATAAATGGGACCTCTGAGAATGACATAGGCTACCTTCAAAACGTGAAGGGGATAAAGTTTCTCAAGTTAGGGATAGTAAAATTCATCATGGGTATCTATAGTTTTGGTAAGAAATAAATACATTTGTTGCGTTTTTTACCAATTTAATTTTAATTTGTAGGGCTGATTGGTTGGATTGAAAGATAGGATAGTTTTGGACCCGATAAGTGGCGGGGTTTGTTGATATGAATATTATATATATATTATATATAATATATGAAGTACCAATTCTACGCAGACGAAGTTCCGGGTACCAGCTAGTCTATATATATAAAAGAAAGTGATGTTAGTTACTACGCTTATAACTCGAGAACCCCTGGACCGATTTCGATGATTCGCACCAATTCGGACTGGTTTCCGGCCAAACAAGAAGAATATCCAAGAAAATTCCCGAAAAATTATCGGAAAAAAATGTATGGATAAAATTAATTTTCCCATACATTTATGACTTTTATTTTTACTTTACTTTCTGACAATTTTTTTTCCCATTTTTTTACGACAATTATTTGTTCACAAAATATGTGAGACAATTGTTTTTTTATCAATCAAACAATTTCGGATTGTGCAATTAATTGATGATTTATCACTTTTTCATTGAATTCTATTTTCAAACGGTAAGTTACCAACGAAGATATTTATTTTGTGAAGTTAGAACATATTATAATTCTCAGTGTTATTCACAATGCCGCGAGCCGGAAGATCTAACCTTTCGCATCGAACCCATAATGCAAGTAGAGCTCGGAATATCGCCAGTTAATTAAATACGGAAATCGCATTTTATAACTCAAGAACTCATGGACCGATTTTGATGACTCGCACCAATTCGGACTGGTCTCCGGCCAAACAAGAAGAAACAAATTCCCGAAAAATCCCAAAAAAAAAAATTATGAAGAAAATTCATTTTCCTATACGTTTTGTATTGAGCGATTTCACGATGCCATTTTCATGATAGATGACGTTTGTGTTTACGTTACATAATTTTTTTTATAATTTTTTGCGACAATTGTTTTTGCACCAAATTTGTGTGACAAATTTTGTTTTTGTAGCAATGTTTTTTGTCACACATTAAAAACGAACATGATTTCAAATGCTGGTTCCGGTATTGCCAGTATATGCCGTTGTGTGCTGATTCATTTGCACAGTCTTTCAATTGCATACTATTGTGCTCTGCAGACGTGCGTTGCGATTTATCAGCATTTTTTCCAAGTTTTATCAAATGTTTATCAGCTTTCGACAGTTATTGTAATTCAATTTGATTAAATACATTGTTTTGAAATGATTTTTTGTGAAAATTACCAGCGAAAAGTGATTTCATGTAGGTGAGTTCAGTTTGATGAAGTGCACACTGCGAATGGTTATGTTCGTGTGCATCGACAATCAATCCAAACGTTAATTTCGGATTGTGCAATTAATTTTTAGGTGGTTTACTTTTAAAATCCAGTCTATATAATTTCTGTAGTTCTGTAATATATTTACCTCTTGCGGTTCACAAGCTCAAAAAATCTTAACAAATGACGTGTAAAAAAAAGGGATTTTCTAAGTGTTTATTTTTACTTTTTGAAAATATTAACAATTGAAAAAGTTGCATTTTACTGCATAAACTTCATCTACGCAAATTCTGTGTACAAACTACAAACTATGATTCAGGGTAATACTTTTATTTCATTCATCCTGCCCGTACAAACGATGCAATGAAAGATAGTCGACGGCAAAATGGATTCCAGATACAAGAGTGTTATAGTGAAAACATGATACTCTTATAACTTTTCACACGTATTCACAAATCACAATTTCAGATTTCACTGTTCACAGCAAAATTTGCGGGGAAATTGGGTAGGAGCTCTGGAGCTTAGTTTATGAACAACATTTTGTGTAAGGTAGGTGATAGATAATACATACTTTTGTAATAGTCAAATACTTTAGGTGATCACAAAATAACTGTACGAATTTGGCATCACTTTGTTATTTCAAAACATTGTCAGTTGTCATTTGCACCGAAAATTCAAAGTCTTGATATAATCTTAATATTATAAATGCGAAAGTCAGATTGTTTCCTTTTTACGGCCGCAAAACCAATTATTTTTATTAATTTTGGTACCTATAGGGATAGATCATAGATGGCAACTCTGAGAATAATGACATAGGATATGAATATTTTAATTGAGTTACTTGAAGTACTAATTCTACGCAGACGAAGTCGCGGGTACCAGCTAGTTCTTTTATAAAGGCAGAGTGGGAACAATTTGCAATCATTTGGAAACCACAGCCAAGTCAGTTGCCCCAGCTCATGCAGCGCGTGCAGAGCGTTATGAACGCTCCCGAAAGGTGTGTAGTTTGAAGTCTTCAATCCACGACTTCCGGTATATATTCCTTTGGTGCCACCTACTTTTCTAGCTCGCTTCCCGCGCAACTGCATCCAGGTATTGCTTTTCTGCTCGCGTGGCTGATTGGCAACAAATGGTTAGGTACTCATCCAAGTCTGTGACTTTGGTTTCTCTCAGCTCGTTCTGCACGCTCGTTAGGAATGGTCATATTTCCGACCAATCGTCTTCTAACCTCAAACTATTGTCGAGTGCTTCTGCATTATTTACTTTGTTGATAGAGCCCTTGCTGTATACCAGAAACCTCCTTGCCGCTAACATTTGGAAGCGTTCGGAAAAGAGCTTCCTTCATCAGTGACGCCTGGCACACTGGACAAGTTTTTTTAACATTTGAACTGCTGGCGTTCTTTGTTCCTAACCAAGAAATTTGCATATTCCACGATTCTTACAGCTGGTTACCAAGACTGTCTTGATAATTTGTTTTTAGGTCGGCAGACTCTAGTAAATATCTTATTGCATCATCTTGGGCGGACTCTATCTCGTCGATGTGTTTGATCAAAGGAACCACGGTAATATTGTCAGAAAAGCTGTGACGTTGTTAGCCCACCTAATCTGTCATGCATTATGTTCCACAAGAACGGTTGAAGTACCGAGGCTAGCGGTACCTAGGTATTCCCTGGGTAATATTTTTGTACTTAAAACATGAACTTAGGAGTGTAGTTTATGACTTCATGCTGTGGGTTAGGTTAGGGGTGTATGCATGAATTTACAGATTAAGACCGTTTGGGGAAAGTGTCAGTATTGTACGTTGCTGCTCACATTATACCCTGTTTTACCAGCACTCTTCTTTTTTTCAAAATTTCTTTCATATGTAATTTGAAATTTAAGGCATTCAGAGAAATTAATTAACCTTACAGGGGACATATTTCAATCATGGATTTATATCCCACCGAAATGGAACATAAGTTCAAAATTTTCGACTTATGTCCTATGGGATTTAAGTCCATAAAAAACGTTTTGTTCTTAAAAAATGCTGTAATTGTTGTTTAAGTTAATTGAAATTAAAGGCAGAGCTACCAGACACATCCAAGCGGCGCAGGGTCATAAGTCCACAGGCCAAAAGTCCACAATGGACTTTTGACCCACCTAGGTGGGTTATAAGTCCACAAATCCATTGTGGACTTATAACCCACCTATTTGAGCCAAAAGTTCACATTAATTTGGGCCATAAGTTCACAATTTTAAAATGAAAGTAGGCCATAAGTCCACAATTATCCATATGAATAAAAAATAAATTAAAACAAGATACACGTGTTACATAAAATCCTGCAAGGCTAGCTTGATTTACGACACAGAGTTCAAAGAAATATGCAAAATATGTGATGTCCTTCATCCACATCCTGACCAATCGGATGTGTTTAAAAGGATGCAACTATATAATTCTTGTTGACGGCACCTTTAATGTTCTTCCATTAGGTGAATAGAAGCAATTATTAGTTGTCTGTGTAGCACATTCAGAGCATGTATCTATACCGAGCATTACTTACTTATTCTTAAAGTTAATTAAAAAGTTCGTATTCATTGTTCAAAATAATTTTATAATTACAGTATTTTATTTAAATACGAAAAGTTTTTCAAAAACAATTTATAATTTTTAATTTATTTGTTAATTGTTCAAAAAATTTATAAAGTTATTTTGAAAAATTCGCGCGAATTTTTCAAAATAACTTTATAAATTTTTTGAACAATTCGCAAACTTTTTAATATAAATTGTTTTTGAAAAACTTTTAGTGTTTAAATAAAATACTGTAAAAATCTATAAAGCGAATTTATTATTATATTTTTTACCTACAATAACTTTTTTTTCGGGTAAACAAAAACGCGCTTCAACAACTTCCTTTGATAGACTCTTATCAGCAAGTGAAGGCTTACCGATATACTCTGAGATTAAAATATTAAACAAACATCAACACCTAACTGAAAATAAGATCTGTCTGAAAAGTACTAACAACAAATTTTTCAACTCCTTGTATGCTTGTGTATTTGTTTACATTTTGTGTCAATCCGCTCCTGAAATATTGTTCAAGAGACACATTATAGTCTAAGAGAGAATCAAAGAAAACTTCTCAATTTTGTTGTACTTTAAATTATGAGAATTGTGGACAATGACCCACCATAGTGAGCCATAAGACCACAGTCAGTGAGTCAAAAGTCCACAAGAATTTTGTGTGGACTTTTGGCTCACCTAGGTGGGTTATAAGTCCACAATGGATTTGTGGACTCATAACCCACCTAGGTGGGTCATAAGTCCATTGTGGACTTTTGGCCTGTGGACTTATGACCCTGCGCCCATCCAAGCATCCTGTGTCCATTACAATTTGACCGATGTTTCATTTAAGCTTAGACTATTTTGTGAATTTTAAATTTGAGCTATTTTTCATATTTAGGTCAAATATTTTAAAATGGAAACCAACCCAAACCATTATTTTGGGCGAACGCGAATTTTTGACTTTTATTTTTTTAAAGCAAAATAAAATAGCGCGAATTGTTTACTTTTATTTTCTCAAATTCTTCAAAGCTAAAACAAAAACTTTTCTGAGATAATAAATTGACTTTTGGCTTTAGAAAACACTTGAGAAAATAGGAGTTAAAAGTTCGCAAGAATTTTTGAGAACGTGGGTTTTGTTTGCATGGTATCTTGGAGGCATTATGAATGAAACGTGGGGTTTGGACTTTATTTATGCGATAACATATTCTTCTCCTAACAAAATGTTGGAATTATGTCCCATCTCTGGGAAATGATGGTCTTATAAAAGGTTTTCCAATAAGAGGTGTTATTTTGGTATTCAAAGAAACATTTTTTGAGATAAATGATCGCATGTTTATTTCTTAATAAAGAGGAAGGTATGCCGTTAATGAAAAACAACATCAGCCAAATGGCACGAGCACGCATACAGGATCATATCCTTTTCGTGAAATTTTCCATAACCAAATCGCAAAGTGGCTGCCCTATGTCCTCGATAGCCTCACGTTGAGGATGGAGGGCTTCTCAACAATAACTCTTGGGTTTTCCGAGCCCCAGATGCGACAATTTTGCTTGTTGACGTAGCCACCGAGGTGAAAATGGGCCTCATCAGTCAAGATGATCTTTCGATGGAATTCCGGATAATATTCATGCATTTCAAGGACCCAATCAGCAAAGACACGACGTACTTTCACCATTTTTGTAGTGAATTTTAATAATTTCAATGCGTTGTTGAAGCGTGTATCGTTCCATTTTAGTTAGTAATGGCGTAGTTTCTACTTATCAAATGTCAAAGAATAAAATCCGAAATAGCGGGTCATTCCCAATAACACCTCTCAGAGGAAAACCCTATATATACCCCACTTTTTTGGGTTCCACAATAAAATTTTGCACTTATTTCTCTTGGACTTTTGTCCCTGCAACACATCCATCCTGTCGGTCTCGCATTTTGCGCTGTGGCTCTATTCCAATCTGCTGGAACAATGTTTTTCAAAACAATCTTCAGGTGGAGTTTTAAAATCATTAAGTGATAACAGGAGGTACCCTACTGAGTAGCTTGTCAGATGGACTTTCGTTTAGGCTCTATCATACAGACTTTTAACTTTTTGAATCGCAAACAGTTTGTGGAAGTTCCAATACTGAGCTGAGGTTCTCAAAGCGGTCGGTTAAGGGTCTTATCGTTGTCTGACTAAAATCTGTTCTAACGCTAGAATGCAAAAGCTAATTATAGGTGCCCTGATTTTGAACAATACTTCGTCCAGAAAAATAATAAAATTTAGTAAAGTTGGAACAATGTGCACGACTGTGTCGCACGCTGCTTGCTCTGCCTTCCACATATTGCAATGGTTCTACTGCAAGCACTCTTCATTCAAGAGCTATTCAGTCTAAAACGAAGTTAATGGCGAGGGCTGATTATTTCTGCTTAAAGTTCCAAGACCGAATTGCTTTGCGAAAGCCTTACTTGTCCTCTTAGGAGCAGGCACAAAATTTCAACACAAAGCTTATGATTTTTTTAAATCGCCCTATGGAAACTGGGTCTATATGTCTCCATCCAGCAGATTGATGAAGCTTAATAAAAGCTTGCCCCTTTCTTATTGATAATTATAGTGCTGCCACATCCTCCAACCATCAATTGAACTTTGCAGGTGCTCCTTAGGTTGTTTTGTGCGGCTATCTTATACATCACATCCAACCACTTCCTTACGACCTTCCCATGTCTAAATTCTTCAATAAATCCCCTGAACTCCAAGGGAGGCGCACCCGAAACAAAATGTCAATGTCCTTTCTTACTTGGAAAAAGAACAATTATTTCAAATAAATCTTCATCTCTGCCCGGACCTATTTTTCAAAATCAGTTAGTGTCCCTGACTTTGTCTACTGCAGATGTTGTATGCTGTTGCGCCCCAGTGCCAGCTGTATAGGATATCCGTTGGTTTCGGCATTTTCCTGCCTGTGTGTACACGAAGGAAGTTTTATGGCGAACCAAGTTGATGTCGTATTTAGGCTTGTATGTGCGGTAATAAAATGTTGAAACCATACCCGTGTTCGTCTAATTATTATTAGGTTGGCGTTAAATTTCACATTTGTCATTATGTAAACAGAGGCTTGGTTTTGGCGTCGAGGTCGATTTAGGGATCATCCTGATTGATGATTGTAAACTATAAATGGAGTAGGGTGTGCGAGGGATATGGATAACGTATACGTAAGCAACTCAACCTTCATCTTAAAGAAGAAGAAACCGTTCCTCGCAGGTATCCCTTTTGCGCCCTAAAAACCTACTTTTATGTCTGTAATTTAACATTAGCGCAAAAATGATTGCAAAACATTAAATAAAACGATTCTGCACCACGTGCCATGAGCTGGCTCACTCTCAACTTTATTGATCCCCCAAATAGGAATCGACGAAAATAGGGTTTTTTTTCCTTCGTTTTTTTGTTGCGAAATTAAAATGAAGCGAAAATGGGGCGAAAGTGTATCAAACGAAGACGCTACGATGAGCTGTATTCAATAACTGCTCGAACGTGATTGAAATCTCAAGCAAGGCGTAAGCACACAGCGAGCAGAGAAAAAAAAAAGAAGACCGGAGTGAACCTCAATATTTCAGCTACGACCCCAAAGGACCAAAGGGACAGACTACTTTTTATTCAATAGGCGTACCTACCCTCAAGGAGAGGGAGCATGGGAACGAAAAGTTCCAAATTGATACAGAAGCTCCTAACATTGGGTAGCTTGACAGCAGAAACGAATTGATGCGACGTTCTTGTCAGAGATTCGAAACTCGCAGTAGGAAATCTCGAAAAACAATGAAATGTCTGTTGGTTTTTTTTTTCTATTGATAATTGCAGGGATGTACCTTACCGCTGCCGCGCCCAAGATAACTTGTCAGTTTTAATTGTAAGTGTCACTGTCAGGGTTACACTCTTGATGCGGCCGAGTGGGTGGTAATTATTGTCAAAATTGTAGAATGAGGTTAAGAGTGCGTATAATGGAATTCTAAGTGCCACTTGAGTTTATTGTTAGCTGATGGATGTTGGCGCTTGCCGGGTATGCGGTTAGACACGTGACTTTATTGTGGTTTTTGATTTCTTTGGTTGAGTTTTAAAGGAGGTTAAATGGCGCACTATTATCAACATTGTGCGGTGTAGTTAACTTGAAGTGGCGGATATTTATTTGAGTGTGGTTTTGAAGGTAGCAATTCAAAAGTTATGATTTACTGTGGGGGTGAAAGGAATTGAACTTATTGTTCTTGCAAGGCGCTCATCCTGTCAGTTATTTTTGGCGGTATGAATCACGTCGAAAGGTTGATCAGAATCTTTGGTTAAGGAAGCCGATTTCACTTGCTTTTGTTGCGTTGAATATTCTTGCTGACAAGGAAATTGAAAATATTTTTTCTTCTTCTATTTCAGTGGTCCAAAGTTGCTAAACTCCTCATACGCAATAGCCTTGTATGGCGATTTGTGTTTATAATGACACCAGTTTCTGAAGAAAGTATTAAGCAAAGCCATCGATTAAGGTGAGTCACTATCACTAATCTAAATTATTGTAATAGAAAACGTTTTAAATGTGCAGTGTCGCTTTCAGTCGTCCTGAACGAGATGGCTACCCGTTCAACCGCCCGGCTCGACCCACCCTAAAGCCGGCACTGAAAACGTGAGCTCAAATTTAGTAAAAAGAAAAATATCGAAGGGCATTGTTTTACTTATTTCGGTTAATGACCGTTGTATGCTATTTAGGTAGCCCATACTGTATAGTAAGCGTTTCAGTTTAAAGTTAAACAAGTAAAAGTGTTATCATCGGCCTGGCCGATGCTTTGATACCTTCCACAGCATACAAGTCATGCAAAATTGGTTTTGTGAGGGAGGTACCAGAACTACTTGACCGACATAGCCCATTTTTAATACTAACTTGACGACAATAAAAATATGTTTTCTCACAAAATTTCACTTGTCTAGGTAGATTCTTTTCGACGCTATCGTGTTCTTAACATAATATGTTTTCTAATATCGGTTTTGTATGAGAGGTACCAGAACTACTTGACCGACATAGCCCATTTTTAATACCAACCTGACGCCGACAAAAAGAAGTCCTTTCACCAAATTTCGTTCACCTACGTCAATTACTTTGGGCGCTATC
The DNA here is from genome assembly GCA_948293265.1 of Cheilosia impressa. Lineage (NCBI taxonomy): Eukaryota > Metazoa > Arthropoda > Insecta > Diptera > Syrphidae > Cheilosia > Cheilosia impressa. Next base: position 42,273,315 of record OX411883.1, read on the forward strand.
GTGCTTTCAACAGAAAGAGAGACATGTGGGCCCAATATTGGTTTTGCATGGGAGGTACCAGAAGTACTTGACCGACATAGCTCATTTTCAATACCAACCTGACGCCGATAAAAAGAAGTCCTTTCACCAAATTTCGTTCAACTACGTCAATTACTTTGAGCGCTATCGTGCTTTCAACAGACAGAAAGACAAATGGGTCCAATATTGGTTTTGTATGGGAGGTACCAGAACTACTTGACCGACATAGCCCATTTTCAATGCCAACCTGACGCCGATAAAAAGAAGTCCTTTCACCAAATTTCGTTCACCTACGTCAATTACTTTGGGCGCTATCGTGCTTTCAACAGACAGACAGACAGACAGACACACAGACAGACAGACAGACGGACATGGCTAAATCGATTCAGAATGTGATCCTGATTCAGAATATATATACTTTATGAGGTCTCCGGTGACTCCTTCTTGGCGTTACAAATGTATTGGCAAAGTGAATATACCTTCCTCTGGAGGGTATAAAAATCCACAAGTGATTTCTTTCTTTTTTTGTAATTTTTCTTAACTTTCTGGTCTTTCCCGTCTCTGATGCTTTTTGTGATCCGTAATATAAACACTTGTACGGATGTGGTGCTTTTCCAAAAAGTTAAACTAAGTCCACATGTCCAGGGTTGACACCAATAAAATACCAAGCATTGGAGCGATGTACGACGCCGTTCTTTCTTCAACTTATTAACAGAACTTTCTGTCAACGGCCTACTCTGCCTAAACAATAATGGGAAATACAACCCTGTTAAATAATACTTTAATACTTAGGTGGAGTGGTATACTTAGGTGAACTCGCTTTATAAAAAGGCCAGACCCGATAAGAGAAGGACTTTTAAAAGTACAGACTTAAGGCTCGACTTAAGACCCGACCTAAGACAGCGAACTGTTGATATATAAAATCAGATGAGATAACCCAAATTGGTTCTAAAACTCCCGACAGTTCTCGGAGCCTTACTACCTACTAATAACTGCTGACACAGAGTACCAGAACGAAGGATAAATCTCAATAAAAATAAGCTAAAAGTTAGCAAAACTTCTGATGAAGTAGTTTTTCTTAAAATAAGTGCCTTTGACTTTCAGTAAAGCCTTATGGTGCGAATTGATTTTGTTTAGACAACATAGATTGCAGTGATCTATTTTTGGGTCTGCAGTTTTCGGCTTTGATCACTTTTTGGAGTACCTCAAGGTAGTTATCTCGGTCCCTTAGTATTTTTTTTTTTTAGTAAATCGTTAGTTTGTTGCATCATTACAAAAAGATCTACCCATTTCTGTTTTTACTAATGATATGAACATCTTCAGGCAAAGGTTATCCCCTTTCTCAAGGATGTGCACTTTACTTTCGCAACAAAAGTTGTTTGATCCCCTAATGCTTTGGAGAAGCTCGGTCATACAGCTCAAATAGCTATAGCTTTTCTGACGAACGACATTACGACTGCAATCGTCTATCAGGTTGAAAGGGCAAGGGATAGTTATGGCTGTCCTTGTCGTTTAACAGTCTGCTATATTTTCAGTATAGCGATAGCCGCATTTCCATTTATAGCCTTCTGTTAGGGTTTTGCATCCGAATAAAGCCTCTCAATAGATTCGAGGATATTCTTTGTGTTTTTCGAAAAGTCGGTACCTACTCCTCTTTTTTTCTTAAACCCGAGGTGCTCAAGGGCAGCTCTATTAGCAGCTCTGATTTCTTCTGATGTACGTGTTTGGGCGTTGTTCTAAGTTGTATGTGATTAACATTTTTTTGACCTGAAAACCGTAAACTCCTATTGTTTTTATATAGTGCGGGTGTGATTTAATGATTTCTGTAAGGTTTATCGCCACAGAGCCGAATGGCAGTAGATGTCACAGTGTATCATGAAGGTGCCTATAGACCTCTGAGGTTCAAATATGTCCAAGAAGCTTATTAGGTAGGAATGACACAGAAGTTTTTCATGACAAGGACAGTAGTTGATTCTTCAAAAAAAAAATCGCCAACAAGAGGAAGTACCTCCCTTCACAGGTTTTATCAACTGCTAAAGGTACACTGCGATTTTTTTTTTAAATTTCCTGGACCGATTTACTACCATACTTAAACCCACTGAGTCTCTTTGTAATTCGAAAACTTGCCGACATGATTCTGGTCATTTCGTCTTTATGTCGAAACTTGGTAGTCCCGCTTTACTGCAGTTTTGCTACCTATACACTTACTGACTAATCACGGATACCATATGTATCTATGTCTGTAATGGTTTTTCCATCAAATATTACTTAACAAACAGCCTCAGAGGAGTAAGCACTGTAATATCTTTTTAATTCAGCACGCCTAAACTTCTTATTGCAGCTTTACTACCTTTTGCAGCTACAGCTGTAGAGTCCATTCAGTTCGAGCAATTAAAGTCTCGTCACTTGAAAGCACACTCACTTATCTTCTTCAAGGGCTTTGCCAAGGTTTTTCATAAAGTATTTGATGCCTTTTTGTCGCGACTCTCTGTCGTCAAACTTGTGGACTACGAACACTCCTCGCAAGACTTACCCATAAATTTTCGGTGATTTTAAGGCCCAATAAGTTTAAGCCATCTTCTTCAAACTGCTGGACTTGCAACTGTCCTCGCAAGCCGTCCCTATTCATTTTCCTTGGTCTTAGGGTCCAATAAGTTTTAACCATCTTCATAACTTTTCATTGATTTAAATGCCCGGTGAGTTTAAGGTGTCTTCTTGCAAACAAATCCATCGCAGAGGTCAAAAAGTCTTAATTTTTAATCTTCCGAAAAGCGTTTTGCAAAATCTCACTGCGATTACCGTCACTCCGCTCGATGGAAACTCCAGCCCTGACTAGTGACGTATCCCGTGCCAACTTATTTTAATTAATTCAAAATAAATAAAACCATTTCCGCCGCAAAGCGTTCTCAATATTAGTTGGGACTGTTGCTAAAAGTTGTCTCTGCAGCAAATACCCATATATGTATACTCGACTCGTATGATACACCTCCTCCCGCCCGCGCAAGTATTTCTTTGATGAAATATCAGACATACCTCAGCGATACCGACAACCATGTTAATCAACGGAAGTGGAATTTAGTTTAAAATTCTTTGAAATGTTTTCATTTTTGCACTCAAAATGGTGAACCCCCAGTCGTCGTCGTCGTCGCTGTCGTCTCTACAAAATGGTGTCACTGTAATGCTTCGTACTCGTATAATATCCTTCGTTTCAGGTGCTACTCCACCACAAAACAAAAAAAAAAACCCAAACATCCACCTTCTTGTAAGGATGACTTGCCTTGTGATATCAACTTCAGAATTAACCATTCCTCCTGGAAATCTGAAAGCTGAATTTCCATACACGACTTTCGATTGAATATCTGAACGTTATACCTAAACCTATACCTACTTGTGCGTCATTAATACTTTAGCAGTCAGCCACCCTTGTTCAATCACTTGGCACGTAACTTACCACACCAAAGGTTTTACTCTAAAGAGGACACTCGATACTGGTTGTGCTGCTGCTCGAAAAAGGATTGCTACTCGAACCATAAGTCATTTCTTCATTTAGCACATTCTAGGGTTTCACATGCACCACTAAGCCCATCAGAGAATATACATTACACAACTCCACTTCAGTGTATATTATCACTTCCCCCACGAGCGTTGCCGCCACCCCAAAACCAAATTTGAATGAGTGTGCTCTTCATGAACTCTGCTGCGAGTCTGAAATGGAAATCAACAGTGGAAAACAAAAGTTTGAGGAGTTCTCCGAGGAAGGAAGCAGGCCACGTCCTCCTCTAGCTGTCCCCGAAACGGACAAAGTTCATCGAAAGAAATATCCATCCACTTTTGGCACACACCAACAGAAGAGACTGCGCTGCTTTCGCTAGAAGACGACGACGTAGCAAACTCTGCTGACTACATGATTACTCGTATTGAAAGGGTGGTGACCTTTAGTCGTCGTTGGTTTTTCGGTTCAGGTCAATTGTTGTGCTGTTTGCACATTTGTATATGTGGTGGGGGCGGGCGGACAAAGCCGGCGGCATACCACGAGAGAAACTCTTGTTTACTACCGATTGCTAGTTGTAGGTTTTTCTTGGAAAACTGCCAAAGTCTGGAATGTGAATTATGTACTCATTTTGCTGTGCATTTTCCATCACATTTATTTTGTGTGCTGTGTGTGAATGGTGGCGAAGCAGGCCCACAGAAAATGAAGAAAATTACACAAACTAAACAAATGGCAGCCAAAGTCCACCGACAAAGACGGCAGCACCCTGCACACTGTATATTTGCATTCATACAGTGCCCACTTAAGAGTCGAATAATTATTTTTAACTAACAGTAGCTTTGTTTGAATGGTAGGTGCGCCGTACGTGGATTCGGACCGTAGAAGGCGGTTCGAAGGAACCGTGCAATTAGTCTCGAAATCTGAAGAAAGAGTGGAATTCAAGAAAAAGGAGTGAAGTCGTAAAACGCCAACCGGGAAAGTCGTCCTGGACCACGGAGTTTGGACAGATGTGCAAGTTCACTGTCGAAAAAGGGATATTGGTGCCGCTCCAAGACTATAAAGAATCTCCAACGGAATGATTGCAAAGTTCAGGCAGGCAAACTTATCAGAAAGGGTGACGGGTATATTTTCTACAGAGGAAATGTAGTATGCATTTTAAGAATGAGGGATATTAGTAGAATTTTCAAAGAAAAACCGCTCCTGGGTAAGGTTTATGTCTTCAGTCTTATTTGGATGGTGGTTTTGAACTATAGAGATCATCGACGCTAGTTACAGTCAGTTCGAGCTATCCTTTTCGTATCTAAAGACGTACTCTGACTAGTTTCAGGTTCCTCTAAACTTGCCAAAGGTTTCTTCTTCTGCGCAGTCCCGAACAAGAGCTTCAACCAAAATGACCCCATAGAGAGATAGGATGAGGACTCTTCCGACTTCATCTGGGACAATTTTCTTATAAAAAAGCTTCCTTGGGAATGGATTTTCAATCGAGTGTTATGGAGGGTTTGCTTGTAATAGACAGATGGGACAATTGAATGAATGAATAGTGTTGCATTGTTTTTGAGTTTGTAAGTCTAGTCTACGGAATATGAAGGACACGAGTGTTAGGATTAGACTAACCTAATTTATTTGATAAAAGTACTCGATTTTCTTATCGACAATATGTAGAGCGTAAACGACTTTAACGTTGCAACATAAAGAACTGAAGAAGGCGTGCTTCTTTTCGATTTAGAATGACTGCCTTTCTGGAACAACGCATGCTAAAATAACCCTACCCTATATTTCACAATTCAAATTTTAAAACAACGCCAAAAGATGTACGACAAAAGCTGTTTAGCCTAATAATATAAAGAAGCAGTAGGAAACACATTTTTAAATAATACAAACAGTTGTTTCTTCAAAACAAATTTTGCGGCTGACATATTCAAAACCATAATTTTTAAAAAATGAGATCCTTCTGTGCCCCAAGAGTTATATCAGAATTAAGAGAACTTTTCACTCCTCACGCTCTTTACCTTAATTAAGTGAGTTGGGTTGAACAAACCAGCATTTTTCAGACTGATTTGAGCTTTTTTGTTGAACACGTTCGATTAAAGTTTGTGAAAAAAAATATTAATAGTTCGCGCAACTCATCCGTAGGAACCGTAGCCCTAGCTTCTCACAACCATTCGTTTTGAGTGAGTTTTTAGTTTTTGGGACGAATGAAAGGGATCTAAAATATTATGCCAAGTCCGAACGGCTTTTCATGACAATTATACTCTCGGGTATTTGTCAGACGTTCGCGTAAGGGTAAAAAACCTTAAGATGTAATTTGTCTGTTTTGTGTTTTTTTACGGAATATTTTTCTCTACCTTAAAGCTGCCTTTGCCACGTATTACAGAAAATTCTAGCACCGACTTGCCTATGCTCAAAAATGATCGGAATCTAGGAGCAACTTCGAGTGTCAACTCGTTACTGGAGATGGTAAATTTATTCACTTTCCGCACAGAATCTGGTATTCCACAAGGCTGCCTTTTGAGGCCTTCAATCTTCTTTTGACTTCTTTAGATAGCTTCTGCCATATGTGGTGTTTGTGGAAATATTTTTTTTCCGTCGGCTCTTTTGGTCATAGGTGTTTCAGTGAAACTAAATTAGTTCACTGGTTTTTCCCAACGTTTCGGCAGAGATTGCTTCGCTCTGTAGAGTTTAATATTTTGAAGAGAAATGAATCTGCTTGACTGAAGAAATAAACAAAATTTACGCATTTTAAGTGAAACACTTCAATTGAAGTTCAGTCCACAAATAACACGTAAGCATCAAATTGGTCAAGATCTCTATCAACGACTTTTGAATAAGCATCCCAAATGTTTCGTCCAATAATTTAGTAGTCAAACTTTTTTTGCCATTCCTATTTAACGTATTCCGCCTGGAATTGACCCGTAAGGCTAGAGCTTTGATATTCAGATGATCATCATTAGACGGGGGATGTGGCTAGATATTCTATAAAGGGGTCCGTGAGGAGATGTATAATTCCCAAATTTCAGCCAATACTGACCCATTTTGATGTCCGTTTTGAAAAAGTAGATATCCCTTAGCGATTGAAACCCCTTTAAAAACAATTAAAAAAAAATCGCCACTAAGGCTGCTCCCCAACCTAGTCTCTACTTCGGGGATGTGATTGCTGGCTTTGAACCTACATAATCTTCATGATAAATCCGGACAGAAGGTTTTAGTCATTTTGCCTGATTCGATCTGTTGAATTCACCTGCCATACATTCACCTAATGCGGAGCTCATGTTCAGACTTCTGACTCTTTGGCTGACAAAGTACTTTTGATCAATACTCGTGCTTATAAGTTAAGCAAATCTAATCCGAATGTTTAAGACCATTTGCCGAAGGCTGCGATGCGGACAAGTCGATCCCCATCAGAATTGAGCTTATTCATACAACACGTCTATGATTTTTGAAGCCGTTTTTCGCTGCCACTCTATGTAATCTCTATTAGTCGATAGTTTTCCACATGAGAACTTTCGAACAATACTCCCCGGGAAGCACTCGGTCGATGTCTAGTTTGATCTTCAAACTTTCAACTTACGTTGTGGATATCGAGATGTTCAAGTGACAAACAGAATTTATAAGCCTAAAGCTCTTCTCAGAGGTCATTTATTCCAAATTATCTCCGTTCCGATTTTGCTGCTTAAGTGTTTGAGAGGAACCTTAACATCGTATATTATAAGAATGAGCCTACAAGTCTTCTCAAAGAGCTGGCAGAAACGACATTAGGTACACCCCTTTCCGTTCCTTATAGGTTTGGAATCATCAGACACGTATGAGGCTTGTGTTTCGCCTCTTATGCGAATTGATTTACCAAAAGAATTGCTCAAGACTTTATGCCTTGTTGCACCACTTGGTGTAGATGCTGTTACTTCTTTTGGTAATAGTCTTTATATAGAAGATGCCGCACATACATATTTATACTAACAGTGTCCTGTTCTCTTTATAGCTACAGTCCGGGGTTGACATGGGCAAGCTGGGGTCAGTGGGTAAATCCCTCTTTTTATTTAAAGTTCCCTTGTGTTTTATCATTTAGGGGCAAGTTGTAAACCTTCTAAGGCATGAATACAAGATCCAAGCTTAAAATTATTTAAAAAGTTTTGACAAAGCTTCATCAAGCCATATTTAAATAAGCACAGGGTCAGCAACGTTATGGAGAGCTGTTTACAAACTGACAGTACAAACTTGAAAGTACTGACAGACGTTAAAATTTTAAGGGTGCTACTTCCTTATTTACGGTTCAATGGAGTCCGCAGATTTGTACAAAGTTCTAAAACCTACCTTAAAGGAAATTAGGAAAACTGAGAAAGGTCCTATAGCGAACAAAAGTCTTCAAAGAACATAATGGTGCAGAGTAGGTACCAAGTTGGCGATTATTCTGCTCGTAGTTATTAGAATTTTCTGACGAATCTTAAGAGCAATTTTGACAGAAAATTTAAAATCAAATTTAGCGCCCGGTTTATGCTTTACTGATTTTTAGGACGGCTTGTGGCTCCCTTTTCTTTTTGGTGTTAATATTTTTTTGATTTCAAGGTGAAACTAACACTTTTACGAGCTTCCAAGTAACTTAAGGCTTAAAAACCCATGCATTTACATCACATCCGTTCTCCAAAGCAAGCAGACTCATCTCTAAATATCTATAATTGTTTTAAAGGGCTAACTAGATCCGAACCGCATGTGAAAATAATTTAAAGAATTTTCTACAGTATGGTCCGACTCTCCTTTAGGCCGATATGATGCCCTTTCCAGTTGTAAAATAACCCATCCGTCCTTGAAGGTATTCAGTCCGAACATTCAGATAGAAAATAACCACACCAATGTCAGCCCTTTCGCTGATAATTCGCAGTTCGCAGTTCGACATATTATCAACCTTGTGTAGATATTTTCGTTCGCTGAACCCAATTGTATGTTCAGTTGTCGTTCTCAGGCGGATTACTGATGCCATATTTCATTGTAACAAAAGTCCAACCCTTGGTAATTTGTTGGCCTTACTCATTTCATTGTTCAGACAATTCAAAACGAATTATTCCAATTTACCTCCAATTAGCAGGAAATCGTTGCTCCACAAGCATTGAACTCTTTTGTGCCTTCGAAAACTAAAAAAAAAAACAAGTCCTTCCTGTATCTTCAATATCTTTTCGCAAATAAAATCGAAACCCCAAACGCAACCACAACCGCACTGATGTACGTTCAGTATGCGTGTGCATCTCCCCCTAAAGATTGAACATCTGCGGCGTTTTCTCGCTTTAATTGCAAACACGAAAGCATATAAATAATTCTGACACGATCTTCCTTTGAGTCTCGAGCACTTCCTCCATTCCGCAGATCAAAAGGAGTGCATAGCATGACACACCCGATTGCACATTAAAAGGCGTTTTTATCTCGAGTACAGATATATTTGTATGTGCAATTTAAATTCGGGGCGACGACAATGCAACATGAAATTTCAAAAATAAAACGCAAAGCATCCTCAAACTTGGCAGTGCCAGTGCCACATGTGCTGATGATTATCATTCTCCGGCCACAAATCAAGGAAATTAGCTCCACCAAGCGCAGCTACATATCTGTGGGGTGCTCCAACGTCGTCGTAAACGGTTGAATGGACCGAGCCGTTTAATTGATGACGCTTCGGCCGCGCAAAAATTCCTTATGCGGCTTGCAGTGACGGAAAAAATACCAGAAAATTTGTGACAACTTGAGAAATTGGTTTGCTCATTAACATTTGGATGGCGCGATGTGATGAGATGGGATGACCTGTGTGAATGCGCCGCTATCTGACGAGGTACCTACATATGCGAACAGATCTTGGGAGGAGGCATTTTTTGTAATTGCAGTTGAAAGGGATACTCGTAAGCCACGGTCTGCAAACGTTCTTACAGTGGACTTTGCGCAGAAAACATTTTACTTCTGATGCATGGAAAATAATGTCCGCTTTGACTTTTGCGAAGCTGCAATCTTTTTTAGAAACCTATACCATCAGTGTTTTCCCAAAGTTTGTGGTTTCACGGCCAATATCGGATTTGTTGTTCTTTTTAAGGTCTCAGTTGGAAGAGGCTTGAGGGTGCCAACTCAGAGATCCAAGTTTGGGTAAATCTTGCCTCCAACTGGAAACGATCTGCAAAGTCTACTTCATCGCAGTACCTACTACCCAAGAATCGATCACCGAAGGTGGCTATTGTCATCTTTTGCTTAGGATGATAATATAGATTCACTTAAGTCGCATAGTGTTAGTCTACAGTCTTTTGCTTTCTCCGGCAGAGTTACAAAATCGGTTGACGTCTGTAATTTTCATTTTTCAATGGAACTCCAATACCAAAGATGCTGGTCACCGTATTTTTACCAGGACTTCCTCTAGAGCTTATCTCGCTCGAGTTCAGCTTTGTGTGTGACCTGAACTGGCGCTCACATTAATCTTTACAAAGATTTATGTTACATCGCTTCAATTCTATTACATCCCTTCCCCGGTCGCATACAGTAACAAAATTGACTGTGTCATTTCTTCGCAGTAGTGGGCCAAGTTTGAATGATAAGTTCCAAAGACCACCACTTGACTTACATCATTCCACATTTATTTGGTTGTACGCAACTTAGAGACATAGTAAAGAGAGGAGACGTATGAATGACGCTTCGCGGTATCAAAAACTCCGCCACAGAGGCCTTGCATTTTATTTTGCCCTACGCAGATATACGTCACAATAAAAGGAGTTACTCGTCGCAGCATATAACATTTCGACAAGCTGTAAAAATTTTACAACAAAACAAGGAATCATGCAAATTTTGAAGTCTTGTATTTTTTTTAAGAAGAAAAAGAATTGAAAGCTCACTAGGAGAAGATCTAAAGACTGAAGGCATGCCAAGGTGAAGACTGATAGGTCTTTGGAATTTGGAAAGAACTCTGTGAAAGCTTAATCCAACATACCAGACGGGTGTCCTTACCATCTGCGTGTAGATAGAAATCGCAGTTTTATCAAGCGTGATGGGAATTCCTTCCTAAAAGCATCAGCCTTGAACGTTCGAAAGAATGCTGTCTCTCTTATCGATTTAGGTTGAGGTGAAGCGTCTTGTCAGCAATTTTACACCCTGGACGTATTTAAAGGTTAGACTGAATCTGTCGGACCAGCCATACAACTTTAGTAATAACAAGTCCATAAGACCAAGGCACCATTTATCGATCGCATTCAAAGTTGTCAGCGCTCTACGCAAGTGAGTGTTAAAAAATTATAAGGACTTGGTCCAACAGAGTTTTTACTAAATCATCCGATTGACTCTGAGCGAGTTCTATATAACCAGCAATGGGTTGGGTAAGCAGATGTCATAGTCGAAAACAGATGAAGGAGAACAAAAACAAAAACGCCTTTTGAACAACATTTGTTGAAGTCCTTTGCGACAAATGTATACACTGCATACACTTGGTAACCAATTATGCAACTTTACATGCGGTTGGAAGCCTCTCATGCGATACCATTGGAGTCTGTTTTTTTTAAATGCTAAGGGGCAAAGTAATGACCTTATATACGCCTGCCTGCTTTTACAAAACGCGGATCTTTGCCATTTTCAAGAATGGCAGTTAAAGTCTTTTCCAACCCTACTGAAGTACATATCTCCAGATTTAGAAGAAGAAGATTTTCATTAATTAACTTATTAAGTTAATAATACGAAGTGCTTCATAAAAGTGTTCCTCTCTCAAAAAATAAATTTTGACAGTTCATAAAAGACAAACAAACATACATATAGGATAGGGGCATGCAGTAGCGAATTGTTGACGAACTGTGAATTCCTCAAAGTTCAGTTAAGTACGATGAAGTGGCCTTATCCGAATTTTTTTTTCTGACACCAAATGTCTCGGTTTAATTAGATAAAGTATAGTCAAAATTCGCTCGAAAACTAAAGATCTTTCTTGAGAATTAATTCTAAAAAATATATATTTAAAAAAATTATCTTTAGTTTTTGAGCATTTAAAAAAAAAGTTTTAAAAATGTATGCTCAACAAAGATCTTTAGTTTTCAGCATTAGATAATGTAATAGTTAAAAATTCGAACAAAATTTGCTGGGTAACTAATGTCTTCAAATATTTGCTTTCTCTTGCTTGCAACAGGTGTATCCTTTTTTGTATGTATTAACTACGCACCAGACAGAAGAAATGTATACTCATTTATTTCAATTTGTGGACAGAAATTTGTTTGAATTTCGTCCATCATCTTTTATGACGGACTTCGAACCAGCATTGCGAAATGCGCTTCGAAAGGTGTTTCCTGAAGCTACAATGAAAGGATGTTGGTTCCAATACACGCGTGCGTTGCGGAGAAGGGCTTCAAAAATTCAAAATTTCATACCAACAATGCGAAAAAATGCAACGTTTTCTAAAAGTGGTTTCAGAAACTTTTGGTGCTTCCATTGTTGTGTCCAGAAAACATTAAAAAAGCATTCAATTTATTAAAAGCTGAGGCTTCAACCTTGAATCTAGATTGCTTAACATCATTGGTTGGGTATTTTGAAAAGCAATGGTTGTTGCGGGTAAATATTTCAATAATAAATTTATAACGACTGAATTGAGAAATTCGTCTATTTGCGTTATTGATTTTGTAGGAAACCCCAATAAATTTTTCTGTGGCCAATGAAAATATGAGAACTACAAGCGCCTTGGAAGGTTACAATAGCCGACTAGGAAACAAAATTCATAGGCATGGAAATTTCCTCAAGTTCTTAGACTGTATAGTTGATGAAGAATACAACACGACTAGGGACTTTATATCAGCTTTAGATGGACAAACCTTTCAGCTTTTCGAAGGTCCAAAACAATTTTTCAAAAGAAGAAATCAAATAATTGAAAATTTGGCTACAAAACTGATTAGAAATAAAATCACTATATCTGAGTTTCTTCCACAAATCAATAAAACTTTTCGATAAAAACTCGAATTTGCTTCCAAATGATGAAGACGTTTCATCAGATGAAAATGATGATTCGCTTGAAAAACATTTTGCAGAAGATACTATTTTATGTATTCTTTGTTTTGATAAAAATAACGACATTTTACTGCAACCATTTTAAAGTTTGCCAAGATTGCTACTCAAAAATGGTTGAAAACTCACGTTCCTCAATCTTCTGCCCATTTTTTAGAACTATTGTTCAAAATGTTGTCAAAGTTTTTTTGTAAATATAAAAATACGTATTTAAAATAATTTTAATAATTGGTAATGTTAATAAAATCGTAGGTACTAAAATGCTGATAAATAATTCCATTTCGTTTTTGTTTTGCAGTTACAATCGAAAAGTTCTCAAATTATAGGTGGGAAATAACTTCATTAAATTGTTGGTGACGTTTTTGCCCACCTTCAGTGGGAAATAACTTCACATAAAAAAAGTGAAATTGTTTCCCACTCGAGGTGAAATTACTTCCCATGTGAAGTTATTGCCCGTGAAGTTATTTCCCTGTGCCTCTGACAAAGTAGTTTTGTAGTAAATATCCGTATAACAAAATATCGTTCAGATAGATAAAACTTTAGTTGTATTTATAAATGTTATTTATCATTGCAACAGTTATTTTTCAGTTCAACAAAATAATTTTTGCTAAAATTTTACAATCGAATTTGTCAATTTTATGTGGTATTTTAGTTTCAATGTAGTGCGGGTATTTTTACCGAAAAAGTTTGAAAGCTTTTCACATTTTAAAGTTTTATTTTGAATAAATTTGACAAATTGGCTGAATTTAGTCTGATTTCTATAGGCGTTTTTTGAGCTTCGATCTCAGTAAAAGCCAAGTAAAGTAGGATTTTCAGAACGCGTTTACAAAAACTACTACTCGAAGTGTCAAGTAGAGCGTAGTTGTTGTGATTGCTTGCTGAAAATCCTACTTTACTTTGCTTTGCTAATATCAAAGCTCAAAAAAACACAGCTTATATTGTTTAGAAAGTGGGACACAAAGACTGAAAATCGCCGGTGATCCGAGCAGTTTAAAGTTATTAAGGGTGTACCCCAAGGCTCAGTGCTCGGTCCTATTTTATTTATAATTTACATTTAGCTCATTCTCTCTTCAACATTTATGGGAAATGCTAAGGCTTTGGCAGATGATCTTGGATTATGTTAGTCCTTTGTATTGAGTTGCTGATATAAGTCATGATATACTCACTTACTAAAATCTTATTTCGGAGGACATAAGTTTGTAAGACTAGTGTCTTTCAAGTTGTAAACATCGCATCTCGATCTTAAAACTGCATGCTTCCATGTTTTTATCTTGTCTTAGAAAATTAATTCTAAATTGGAGAATGCAATTTTACGGAATATATATGACAGAAAGTCCTTTAAAAGTACCTGTTTCATATAAAAGATTCGCCTAGCTCCTTCTATCAACTTATTCGGTGTATGCGTAAATTTTTCCTGCACAATTCTTGCTTTAGTTTTAAGTTTTCAAAATTTTCTTTATAAGGTATATAACTTCTAGTTGTTACCTTATCCACATCGACTACTTCTTGGACCTATTTGAAGTGCAAAAATTTGATCAACTGTGTTCTCACTTGGCCTACACCAGAACAGCCCTTCAACCTGAAGGTTTACGACTGGTTTTAGGTGTTCACACAAAATCGCTGATGGTGGATCCTGGAAACAACTTCTTTTCTGGTCCACTCACTTTACGTTTACAGTCACCTTCTGTTTCCCTCGCCCCATTTGCGTGTGGTCTGTTAAAAGTGAAAATCTTTAACTTCGGTTCTTTTGTAGCCTGTTGACAGAAAACACCCACCCCTCCTTGTGCTTCTGCAACTATTCAAGAAATGGTAGAAATTATCGACGCAATTAAACCAATGTTAGAGCTGAGCAGGATTCATAAAAATAAAAAAAATATCCTTTTTTGAAAGAAAAACCCTCCGACTGGTGCCGAGCGAATCGTTGTCAAACTCAACAGAGTGCCAGCCAAAACCATTAGGATCCAAGCTGTGGATAACCAAGTTTGCTACCCCGTATCTTCATTCCAAGAGCTCTTAATACATGCCAATGTAACATACATACATCCTAAGCCACGTGCTGCATAGAAATGTGTTGTCAAGCAATTACACTTTCATTTTATGAAAATGTCCTTTTGGCTGCCGTTGCTTGGGATTGCTACATCAAATTCCTAGGAAACACAAATATACAGCTTAAGGCCTCCGGGTGCGGTTTAACATCCACTCATGGAATATGTGCGAATAAAGCTGCTCCACAAGCATGGAATTACCGTACACCCGACCCCTCCAATGTGCATCAGTTGACCTCCAGAGATACTTTCCTCCTTATTTCGTAGGTTAAATGTATTCCAGACAACCGACAATTTCAACACCCATCGCTGTAGAGCGCTCTCCAATTGATTGGTTTGCATGAGACCAAACCTTTACGGCTTCCCTGGGGCCCTTTGACTTAGCGTCACATTTTTCCGTTGGCCGACTTCATTTCAAATTTATGAAATCCCTCCTCTAACCCATAAATCAGATGATTCACGTGTTTTTCTCTGTTGCTTTCTTTCACTCACCTCATGAGAGGGGGCTTTTTTTTTGTTGGTCCTTGTACAGATCTTTTCCTTGCCAAAGGAATTCAATCCAGCTCAACTCAACATCGGAATGGCAATCGATTTATACGATTAAATATACGAGATACCGTACCGGTACCGGCTCGTACTCTCATGATGGAACTCTGTGGCACAATGTTGACGGTCGTGGTCAAATCGTACAACTGGACGAACAGACGGCAAAAAATAATTTTCATACAAACAGACCTCCATGCACGGCATGGGGCTTATATACAGCAAAAGGTAACTTGCATGTTACTCCTTTTCGATGTTCTCGAGGAGCATATATAGAAACGGATATAGGGGGTACCTATGGATATATAGGTATAGTAGACCTGGTCGTAGGTACATTTGCTTTGGGTATTGGAGCGTATCATTGCGTATACTTTTAGATTTCCCATGAGAACGAGGAGGATTAATCCTCGTACGTAAATCTTACATGCTTTGGTCTTTGTGTACATAAACAACATTCTTTCGGACTGCATGTGCTGTGCTCTGTAGCTCTGAGAATCTGAGTATATCTCTGTTCGGTGCTGGGCCATGGCATCAGGAATCGAAGATACAAAAATATTCCAATCTGAGTTTGTGTTGTTTGCTGATATGGATAATCTAGGAACAAGCTTTTTGGGATTTGCTTACCTTACTAGTTTGCATTGTTTTGCTCGGACGTTCGGTTTTTTTTCGCCTTGCATTAAGGAGGAGATTAAGATTCAAAAAGCAGAATATTGATATAGGAGCGCTTGTATTTTATTTTCAATATTTACCCATTTGTTACTATTATGGGGATGAGTGCACAAGCACATCTGGTCTATTATGGGTGGGGGGAGGTCCATATCTGTATGGCACTTGGTCATCTTTTGTGTTGTATATTCGCAAGTATTTGCTAACCTCTGTGGGAGGTTGTTTTCTTCGATTTAAGATGGGATTTAAAAGAAAGGATTTGTTCATTGAATGAGCCGTATACCTATTTTTATGGATAATGGGATATTTGGGCTAAGACAGCAGGATCTGTGCTGAGATGGATGGTATAGGGGCTTAAATGATTTTTTTTGATATGCTGTCCATTTGGTGTCACAGTACGCTGGGTATATCGACAAATTATTTGGTATATATCAAAAAGGTGTCAGAGGGTGGACAGATGTGTGACGAAAATGTGATAGTATACTTAACCCACAGAGGCGGATAGGTACGCAGTATTCCCAAGATTAAGACAGTGTGCTTTTTAAAACCCATAAACCTATAGACTGTCGCTGGCCAGGATGATTTTGCTGCATTCCAAACACAACAGTTAAAGTTACAATCAGTGGTAGGAAGCACGTGGGCCCAGTGCCTCAGTGGTTATTGTGCAAGGGGTCTGAGGTTCGATCCCCGGAAAAACTTGAACTAGATCTTATAGTGTTTTCTACTGCGCCACCTCTCGCGAACGTCTGACTAACAATCGAGAGTACAATCGTAATCAAAGGGCTTCTCCATTCAGTCGTTCGGCATAAAATTAAAGGTCCCTTGCGACATCCCGAAGATAAAAGCTTACACAAAACGAATGGTTGCGAGAAGCTAGACATAGGATGCCTATACGGCCTGTTGCGCCATGAATTTATTTGTTTTTGTTTATTTCGCCAACACAAAGTGTTTGTTCATCACATTGGAATAATATTCAGCGGGATTGTACAAGCTTCGAGGTATAGGGCGTCCCTAAACTTTTAAAACCGTTTAAATACGTAAACTTAATAAAACATTTAAACATTTGCATCGCTATAAAGACTGACTTTGGTTTGGTTATCCGACTTTCATCGTATATGAGTTGGGAGCGCCACATATGATGCGATGAATCCAATTGTCATTTTATTTAAATTTTCTGACGTAGTAGTAGTCAAGGATGTAGTTTTTAAGGCGAACAGATGCACTTCGAATTTTTCACAAGATGGTAATCAAAGAAAAGGATGACGAATGGTGAAAATGTTCTCTGATCAAATATTCAAATATTCACTGACCTACAGACTGCTATAATATATTTTGTCAAGTTCCGATTCTTACCAGACAGGGAAATACTGTTATTGGATCAGTAATAGTGACTTTTATTTGAGAGAGTGCGTTTTATACAAAAATACATTTACATATGGCCAGCGATATAAGAACGAGGAAACGGAATGCTAAGCATTAGAATGAAGCAAAGTCATACTTTTGGAGAGTATGTCCTTAAATATGTCCACTATTTATATGGGCAATGGGAGTGTTTCCACAGTTTTGAGTACTTTTTATCGAAATGGTCGACAATGTTCTGACGAAAACAGAGAAGTTATCGCTGGGGGCTCTGAGATGAGAAAAGAGGCCAAATGGCGACTAATGTTGCCCATCGGTAACGCTGCCTGTAGCAGCATAATCTGTTGGCATGCCAAAAGCAAGTAAGCTCAAATTAAAGACGGGAGCATGCATAGGAATAACCAGGAAGATACCTACAGCTACCTCTAGAAGATCCGTAGGTGCAAGAATCTGCTGACCAAAGTGCCGTAGAGATCTAATAAACAAACAGCAAACCCACATACCTCTTGCCATATAATACTCATATAATGCAAGCGTTTGCTCCTAAAAGTGCTCTAAGGATCAGCCAAACAAACGGCTGAATACCATATAAGCTGGAGCAAGCACACTGTAAAGACCGTGGATAAATATATGGGGAACGCTGTCACTGCTAACGACATCTACACAGACGAATCAAGGATGGACTGAAGGACCGATGTCGGACAATTCGCTAAAGATTTATTACAGATTCATCGCTCAACCAGTCTTCCTGATCTTAGGAGTTGTTATTTGGCAATCGCCGAACCAACCATTATCAATATGTTGGCAATACAAAGGACCACATTTGCCACATTTCTTGACAGCTATAGGGGGCTATAAAGGCAGTGTTTGCAAGCTCATGTTTTTTTGGTCGCTGGATACCCATGCATTTCAGGGACAAAACAGGCAAATTGAAACAGCTGGCGAACTTCTCACAAATGGGTCTGTAATGAATCAGCACTGAGCGCTTAAGTCGATCAAGCCAGAGTGGTGGCAGTCTAAAGGGGGCTCAAAAGGATTCTCATGAAAACCAACAACATACGGAAAAAAAACTTTCGAAATATCGCGGATAGATATATTTCGATATAATACAAGCTAGACCAAGAAGCTTCTGCAGTTTTACAGATCATTACTGTTTAAGTTGGAAGGGGCTTTGACACAAAGATATTATGTAGAGGCTGGGTAGACAATAAGGTACACGAGATCACACCTCACTTTCTCTGTCAATGACAAATTTTATGTAACTTGAGGAACAGAAGACGCTGCAAGATCTCTCTAAGATCTCACTGTCTAATCTGTACAGTGTTTTAAATACATCAGGATGGCTGGAATACAAAACTCATCGACAACACCAAGAGCTAGTCCGCAACAAGGGTATTACTATGGGTCCACATGGACCTAAGGGGTTTGTAGCATAGCTCATTCCAAAACCAATATGCAAAACGTAGTAGATGCAGCCAGCTGATTAAACAAAATCGATCGGTTGTCATTATGACTGCTCTGTAGATTGTATCGGATTTAAAGAGTGAGATTTTTTAAACGCAAACAAAATGGATGCCCACATACTTAAATTTTGTAATAGCCTTCTCTGCCTAAAGAAAGAAAGAACGGAAGACCAGTATTATCCGAGTGACTGTAAAGAGTATGCCTATAAGTTCCGCAACATAATTTGCTTAACAAATAATCAAAGTTATTTTAGCTTAAGCTGAATATATCTGGCAATGATGCTCATCTGTCCAACAGAGAAAACGACACACAGTGCTTTTTGATGTGCATTCCACCGAAACAAATCCGAACCCAAAACAATTGCAGCTGACATTTTTTGATATGACGAAATAAATTTAACTTTATCA
The DNA here is from genome assembly GCA_948293265.1 of Cheilosia impressa. Classification (NCBI taxonomy): domain Eukaryota; kingdom Metazoa; phylum Arthropoda; class Insecta; order Diptera; family Syrphidae; genus Cheilosia; species Cheilosia impressa. Next base: position 42,292,295 of record OX411883.1, read on the forward strand.
TGCTGATCGTCGGACCGCAGCGCAGTTTCTGGACGAAGGATAAATCCGGGTCGGCATTTTGTAAAGCGAAACGTTCAAACGTTTTCCTGTGCACGAAGAAATTTGCTTGTGTAATATATAGGACAAATCATTCGTGCGCACGAAAACGTTTGATCGTTTCGCCTCTGAACCCTGATTGGTAGCTTAAAAGAATCAAGAAAGTGGTGGCTTCCTTTAGCATTCTCGTATTTTTTGTATTGGTCAAGAATTATTTGAGTTATGCAATTTGAAGGTAGTCGGAAAAAATACATTTTGGTTTAAAATTCACCCAAAAGGAGAATTTTCAATAAAAGTTTCTTCGAAATGTGTCGAGAAGTTTTCACTTCAACATTAAACCTCTCAAGCTTTATTTACACATTCAAAAGCTCCGTGCAGCCAAACTGCTCGTCTATAACTCTTATGATATCTAAAAACGCAGTCACTTGATAGTAAATAACAATAACAAATACTGCCACCGCCACTCAATAGTTATAACCTCAATGGTATCACTCAAAAGTGGCACAAAAACCCCTCTAAACATTCGTCGTTATTATTTGTCATGGCAAATGCGAATACCAACCTAAACAATAAAAAAAAAGAAGGAAAATCACAGCTGTAGGTCAGTAAGCACCCTCTTGAACAACTATTAGGCGGTCACAATTGAGCTCTCGGTATACCTCCATTCAGTTATATGGTTCAATCAATTTGAAGAGCTACTTCAGAAAAATATAATAAATCCTATCTGTTACGGTGAGTCCTTGTTTTCATTGCTCAGCCTTTGGTATTCATTCGAGAATTTCGTTTTGTTAGATGTTTTATTTATTTTTCTCTGCCGGAAAGTGGAAATCCTTTCCGATGCACAAAATCCATTTAACCGCATAAAACAAACATTGATAATTGCGAATGGGTATACCCTTATTGAAAAGGACGATTATATGGAATTGTAAATATAACTCATCGAGTTGATACATATATTCACAATTTCACATGCCCCTTTGTATTTGAGTACGAGTAGGTAATAGGTATCTACTCCATCGACCTGCTTATTAGTGTGGGAAATATATTTCCAAGGACTGCAATCTCCGTTGAAGTAAATTATTAATTTCGGCAGTATATTCAATCTCTGCCTTTTGAAAGCTCATATATAAACGTTGTAATCTTTTATTTATTGCAGAGCCAAAGATACATCGATACAGTTGCTGGCCTGAGTTGCGCATGTGAGTACAAGTTGTGTTGTGAAAATTCAGCATTTGTAGCATCAAAGTGAAGCGATAGATTGTTTGGATATGATCCGATGTATGATGTCTATTATGTCGTCAGAAAGGAACCCCTTCTACCAAACCGACACAAATCCCTGCCATACAAGGTCATGTAGATCAATATGAATTACTGGCCTAATCCGTTTCATCAAAGGAAACAATTTTCTTAATGACAGCCATTATGGCTCCAAGGAGCAAATGTATAGCACGGGCAATTTAATGACTTTGCTGTCAGAAAAGTACAGCCAACACATTCATCAACATGGTCATGGTGAATTTAATTGGAGTTACTACCTTTGATTAAGAAAATAACGACTGAGAATGACAGAGGCCCCATCGTTAATGTGGGCTTTGAGCATTCCGAGCTGTTCACAATTTCGGAAAACATGTTGTTTCACTAATTAGTCTTTTTAATATGGGAGGACTTACTTTAACTTTGTCGCAAGGACTATTTCAAGCTCTTTAAAAATATATTTTTGGGGCGGTTCTTTGGCGTTTTTCTTATGTTTGAAGAGGTAAATAGGTTCGCTTCTCTTTGAATAGGTTAAAATTCGGAAATTTCCAGACTTGAAATCGGTCTTAAGTTACTCGACCCGGCAGTATAACTCTTTTAACGACGATTATTCGGTGATCTGAATTGGGTTTTTCTGGATCATCGATTCACTGTTCTCGCGGATCATCGATCCACGATCCAGCGGCTATCTGGGAGTCATTGTTCCTGTCTCTTTTCTTTGTCGATTGTAGAGAACAACATTTTTACGAAAAACTGCACGCAGAAAAATTAACTTATTTAAAATCAACCAACTGGTTGATATTTATCTAGAAACTTGGTTCGAACAACTGATAAAGCGTGTGCTTTTTTAACAGTTTGCATTTAACCTTTTGATCTTTTTTCAACAGAGGCTTAGTTAATTTTAACTCATTTTTGAACGGGGCAAAAATCGTAATCGGTTAGATAGCCATTTTTTAGCGTGTTCTATGTGGTCTTAACTAACTGCCTAAAGCTGCATCCACTTACATTTTGTAAAGGTCGCTATCCAATGTAAGTGTCATCGAACGTTGGGTCTTCCTTTGCTTTGTTGTCCCTCAAGGGTGGACTCAAATGACTTTATAATTTAACATTACATCATGTTAAGCATGCTAAGGACACAAGTTCACCCCTGAGGAACAACAAAGCAATCGTTTTATTTAATTTTTTTTCTAAGAGATCAACCTCTCTGTGAAAGTTCGTCGAAAAGTCCGGTCGATGTATTTCCTCGTCGACACTCTGTCGATACAAATTGGACTGACCGAGGAATCTTTTTCTCCCAAAACGACAGGCTGTCATCCGCACTGGACATGCTTTTGCACCATATACAACAGAAATGGGATAAATATATCCATGGGTCTATAAGAGAGGACTTTACTTGTTAAATGTCTTTTCAGACCGACCGAGTTATAACCCCGCTTGATTTAGCCCTTTGCGATGCAATTTTGTGAAGTTACTGCGAGCCTTGGTAGACAAAGTTTTTTTTTTTCCTATTCAGAGCATAGACAATAATTCACTTACTACAGTCCGGGGACCGGGAACCTGGACCTGGGGAAAATACACCTCTCCAGTTATCGCGATCTTTGGCTAACTGCCTCCAGTTGCGAACTCAAAGTTGGTCGAGTACCCCTTTCACTTGCCACCTAAGCCGAGGTCATCCCCTACTTTGTTGTACCTCTAGGTTGGTATTGAAGACTCTTCTCGTCGGAGCGTCGGTGTCCATTCGCTCAACATACAACGGTATGCCATATTAGGCGGTTGATGCGTTCACAGTTTGATATCTCTGAAGTGTTCGTAGGAGTTCGCGGTTGAATCTCCACCTCCAAAGCCAGCCAACATAAATGGGACGAAAATCACTCGAAGAAAAGAATCACAGTCCAGGGCTGGGACAATGAAGGTCTTATATATAGTCTTCTAAGTCTTTCTCGACAAGGCCTTTCTAATCAATTGCCTTCTTTGGCCGAAGAAACAGCGGTTAGCAAGTGTAATTCTTCGCTTGATTTCTAATGTGATGCCATTTTCAGAGTTAATAGCGAAATCGAGGTAGACAAAGTCACGAACTACCTTATAGCTGTCTATCATGACGTTCTGTCCCATTTGTCGATGTTGTGCCTTGTGTGTCACTTCTTGTTGAGAGCATGCATTTTATTTGGCCCTCATTCGCCACCAAAGACACCTTAGCTGCTTCTGTACTAATCCTTGCAAATGCACCCTCTGTTCTGACAATGATGTCGATGTCCTCAATGCATGCTAGTAGTAGCACAGGACTTTAGAAAATTGTGCGCCTTGCATTCGCTCGCTAGTTTCGAAAAATGGTTTCAAGTGTGATGTTGAAAAGTCGTGTTTTTCATTCGTTTTTTGGCGGATTTTTTGAAGGGTTTTTTTCACGCGTTTTTTGACTTCGTTTTCGATGCATTTTTTGACGGATTTTCTAAGCGTTTTTTCACTCGTTTTGTGCGACAGCCCATCGCCTTGCCTAAGTCCCCTTTTCACATACAAGGTCTCGTTAAACTCTATAATCTCTAAATCGTTATCCTGCACAATCTGACAAGTTTGAGAAATGCCAAATCTAGACACGATTCCGTGTAGCTCGTGTTCGTTTGCGTGATGTCCAAGACCAAAACCAAGACAAAAAGACAAAGACAAGATTTTATATCCAACATTCAGGAAACTTTTTTCTCTGTAGTTCGGGCTGTTTAGAGGGTCCTGCTTTCGTGTAGATCGGGCAAATAATGCTCTCCATTCATGAGGCATACTTTCCTCCTAGCAATTCTTGTCGACGGCGTGGTGTATATCCTCCCTACCAAATAAGCACCCACTGTCTTGAAAAGCTTAAGCCGTCCGGTTCAGTAGTAGGCTATTTTAACTTTAGCTTGGAATTTGTGTCGTTGTCTCCATGTCCTCCGCGCAGACTGTGACTCTACTACAGGGTTTCCTTGTTCGTCTGTTCATAACCGTGCACTCGTGGGAATTTAAGGCGTTCAGCATGTCCCGTTTAGCTTAGTTTTGGGGACTCTCAAGCTTTTAACTATTGGTTTAACCGCTCCTATTGCAAAGAAGACACATGGCTATGGGGTCAGTTTATTTCTCTACGACAAGTTGCTAGAAAAAGATAGTCAGGAATGAAATCTGTATGCTACAACTATTCTCCTGTTTCTTCCTATTCTAGCTCGCACATCTATGGTCCAACGCTGAATAGTGAGACATCCTTTCGTTGCATCATAAGGACCCCTTATACCGCTGGGCTTCGTAGAATTTGGTTTACAATACCTGAAAACTAAACAATGGAAATACGAATCTCCGACTCGATTGTTTCCAACATACAACCTGCACAATTTGACAGCTTGATAAAGAGCCTCGACAGATTCACGAAAATACATTAAATAGGTGGCCAGGAATTTTATTATAAATATCCTTGCACTGTAAATATCCAAAGTTACCTAATTTAAGAGCTACGCCGTTTGGAATTTTCGGTTGATTGTGGCACCCGCCAGCAGGCGGAGGAATCTATAAAATCCATAAAACAAAAGGAAACGAAATTCTTCAAATTGCGGTGGCATTCGAAATCGAATATAACCAGAACCACGCAGTGAGAAGTTTCCTATTCACTTTGGTTTTGGTTTTGGTTTTTGCCTTTGCGCGTTCGTCGTCGTCGAACAAATGATTTATCGATCCAATATAATAATAATAATAATAATAATCAGTGAGGGCATAAAACAAAAGAAAACACACACACACACAGCAGAGCGAGAACAAACTGCCAGCACAACAAACAGAGTCAAAGTGAAGGTGGCAGAGGTATTGGCCGCAAGAAAAGGTTAAAGTGGTTGAGAGAGTTGAGGTTTTTCCTCAACGCCCCGTAAATTTTGAAATTCCTATTCCTTTGCCATACCGTGCAATCATGTTCGAGAGTTGGCAACGGTAAGAAGAAAAAAAGGGTAATCTTCGCACACACACACACACACAACAGTACTCTTCAACAGTGTGTCTGTGTACCCAAGGATAAAGGGATTTTTCCCTCGATTAAGCCGGAACAAAGTATGTGCAAATAAATACCGCACCTGGGCAATTTTTAATTTCTCTCCACACACAAAAAAAAACAGTAAACGTATTTTTCTTAATTAAAACCAAAAAAAGAAAAACTCCAAAGAACACAAAACTGAACCGAAATTAATGAGAAAAAATATTGACTTTTATTGCGGGTCACGAAATCGATATTATCCGGGAAAATATATAATTAATCAGATTTCAATATGAAATACAAGTGCGACCTGCTCTCGTCTATAATTACTGTTCGCTTGCTGTTGGCATATGGCCGTATGTCCTGCATAAATATTTCGCTTTACTTCGTGTTCCATAGTAAATTGATGAATTATGAACCGGCTTTAGGTGCCAACACAAAAAAAGGAAGAAGAACGAATTCATAATGAAGTCCGTAATTAAGAGCTTATCCATAGCCACACTCCATGTAGTCGGAGCAAAGTGGAATCTTTGAACTTTAAGCCGTGCTCTGGAGAGCTGTTTATCCTTTTATCTAGTGAAACAGATTGCCTGCACTAAGGCACATGTATACTTAGAACTTGGAGTGCCAACACGTTCGAGGTAATGAAGTCATAAATCAACAGAATATACCTACGTTTGGGTGTGCGGCTAGTACCTACGTTTGGGAGATGGCTATCACTGGGTGATTATACGAAGTTGCGTATTTAATGCTGCATATTGCCTTAGATCTCGAAAACTACGGAGACAGACTGCAGAAAACGAACTGCATTTTGGGTTGAGCTATCTAATTATGAGAAATGAGTAAATAGCAGTTGAGCAGTGGCTACCAATGTTTTCCCTACACTGGGACTGTGTCCATGCCTTTTTATTGAGTACTTTTATTTTGCCTGTAAGTTTTGCTTTGTCAATTATTTGAGGTGACCAGTTCATCCACATCCGTTTAATTTTTGTTTAGCTCTATAGGTGCCAGTGAACAGGTGGTTCCATATCAAGCTACAACAAGTCGAACCAGCCTGTCAAAAGCTTTGTTTTTACTCACTTCTGTCCTGACTCCGACACATTTGTTGAAAATACTTCTCTCTGGGGAGAGGCGCCCGTAGATGGTCATAGCTGGATGTACTCTTCAATTGTTTAAAGTTGAAGTCCTCGCAGTCAATATGCCTTCAGGCGTCCAAAAATGTGTTGAGCTAAAGGCTGTTTTAAAGGCTACTAATAGGTGATGTGCGTGGATGGTCTACCTTGTTGGTCACAAGTCGCATTTTGAGGGACGATTTTGTTGAGGCCCTCTAACAATCTATACAATAGGCGTAGGTCAGCGAATGGTTTGATGATAGCTTAGGATCTCTTGTTAGTCGAACTGCTTGTCTCTGTATAGTGTCAAGTATACGCTTAATTGAATTCCGGAAGTAATATTCGAGGTTTGGTCTAATCTGAGCTTTATAGAAGATTACTTGACCATTAAACAAAACTTTAATACGATAAACAGTTCGTTAGTTACGCAAAAACCTCTTCGAAAGGGGCAGTATGGTCGTATCGGAAATGCCTTGAAGCCTTCAGACGTCCTTTTTAGCTCTAAGCTGAGAGCTACTTCTAACATCTTCTTTACATATCTCGCGAATAATACTAATACTTATACTACTATCGGGCTCAGGTTCGATTCCCGGAAAAACAAAAAAATATTTCAGACTAAAAATGCCACCAAAGAACTTCTCTACTCAGCTGTTCGGTCTCGTCACAAAAATCTTGGTCCACTGATTGTTCTGATAGTTGTTGATAGTTTTACGGAACTACCCCACTATGGTTCCTTTTACAAGCGGACTGCAAACATAATACCCATCTCCTTTTGCTAGCAGATCTTACAAGCCAGCAATTGCTGAGTCATATTGCACTCGTTCCATTAAATAATTTTGCAAGTTTTAAAAATAGTGGCTTAGCCAAAATCAATTGCTCTTAATAGCACCGCAATGTGGGCATCGGAAGCCGCATTGGGCTGTTCCATGTCCATCCCAGGTGATAGATAGAACAATCTCACGCTAATTTCGAATTTCTGCAAGTCTAAAATTTCAAAGAAATGCGTTCACTCTGCAGCAGGTTTTTTCTATATAAAAGGCGCCACGCCCCGTATTTTTCCCGCCTACATTTTGCTAAATGGTTTAACCATTCTATGTGAATATATTTACCAATTTCAAAATGAATAGTGTGGTATAATAACTACTTTTGTATTGGACCCTCATTCGAAACCCAGTGAACAGCGACGACGGCGTTCAATAAAGCAGCTCTCCAAACACCTAGTCGCTTTCTGTATGCTTTAGCAAAAATAAAGTTGCTATTTTTGAATACGTTAAGTCACTACTTGTACTCATCATACGAGGCGGACTTGTTTTGCTCAGGGTTGGAGCCTGTTTGAAAATGAGTGCTATAAAACCCCTGAATCACCAAAGACTGGAATTAAAATCCGATATAAAAAGACCGAAAAAAATAAAAGCCGAAAATAAATCACCGGAATATTGTATCAATTTGTTTCAAATGGTATAAACTGTCTCTGTCATTTGCAGATAGGGTTACCATGTCCGTTTTTCGTCTTAAAAATTACTTTGACCCCGAAAAGTCAAAACACATACGGGGGTAAGAAAATTTCCCCTTTTCATACATCTTTTCCCTAAACAAAATAACAGTTTGTTCTTTGCCAATTTTATTCTGCTTTAATATTTGAACGCACACAAAGTTTTATTTAAAATTTCACAACTGAATACACCCATTTACCGAGTTTCTTAAAAAAAAAAGATTTAAAAATATTTGGTTTCTTTTATTTTTTTTAATCTGAAATTTAAAACTAAGAATATTTTGATGTTAGGTAGTTAACCCTTTGTTGCCTGGTGGTTTTAACGTAAAACCACCGAATAAATAAATTTTCCTTAGTTTTGTGGTGGTTTCAATGGGAAACCACCATATCATGTCATTTTCAAAAATTATAACAAAAAATAATTCGGGCAACAAAGGGTTAAAGTGATGTCTGTTAAAATGATGCCCCTCTTTTTCTCGTTTTTCAATCTGGTAACCCTCTTAGCAGAAACCATGCTGCACAAGTTGCCCCCAATTTTTTTGCAAAATAATTTTTTGCTAACCAAATATGTACTTTAAAAAAATGTTGAGCAGCAGTTCTGCATTCCTTAAAAATTAAATTGAAGGTACGTTTTTAAAAATGTTTAATAATAATTTTATGAAAACATTTACATACGAATTAAATCACATTTTAAGGTCCTTTTTTATACCCTCCAGAGGAAGGTATATTCACTTTGCCAATACATTTGTAACGCCAAGAAGGAGTCACCGGAGACCTCATAAAGTATATATATATTCTGAAACAGGATCACATTCTGAATCGATTTAGTCATGTCCGTCTGTCTGTCTGTCTGTCTGTCTGTCTGTCTGTCTGTCTGTCTGTCTGTCTGTCTGTCTATCTGTTGAAAGCACGATAGAGCCCAAAGTAATTAACGTAGGTGAATGATGTTTTGTGAAAGGACTTCTTTTATCGTCGTTTGGTTGGTATTCAAAATGGGCTATGGCGGTCAAGTAGTTCTGGTATTTTGCATGACTTGTATGCCGTGGAGGGTATCAAAGCATCGGCCAGGCCGATGATAACACTTTTACTTGTTTTCTCTAAAATTATGAAGGAACACGGTGAGACAATAGACGTCCATTATAACGAATGTCCGATATAGCGAATTTGCGATATAACGAACGCTTTTTAGATTTACATTAGTATTCCTATATGGCGTATGGTGCCCTTGATTTGCTTTCTGATATAACATACGTTTTTATAAATTGGATTAAAAGCCTGAAAGTATTTAAATGGCAGGACCATCATCTATTCAATTTAACATTAAATAAAAACGTTGAGTAAGCACATTGGTTAATGACTTATTTTTATAAAAAATGTATAAAAAATCATATCGTCACCTGAATGCAAGAAGAAGCTAACTTGGTTTTCGTAGTTTTGAGAAAATTGCAAAAAACTTATTTACCTGTAGGTCAGACCCTTTTTTTTCTTTAAAATACTGACAGAACAACACTAAATTTTTTTCAGCGCTACTGGCTTAAGTAAAGTATAGAAATTTGAAATCCATTGATTTTTTCATTAAGTTAATTTTGAGAAAAAAATAGTTTTATAAAAAATTAGGCAGTTATCCACTTCTTGCACTAACTATTTTTAATGGATAAAATCTTAAAAATTCATTTAACTACTTATTCGTAGTGATATTATTTTGTTTGTTTGCTTCATTATTTTCATTATTAATAGAAAACAATTTAATTTTGATGTTTATTTGGAACCTGTACCTAAATTTTTGAAAAATGTTAACTAAAAATCAAATTTTGTTGGATAGAATTCGTTTTTATTTAAATTTAAAAGTTACAGAAAGTTGTTCATTCTCAAATTTACTGCTTTTAGTCGTTTTCCTCAGCTTTACCATTCGGTAAATTGCTGTAAAAGTCAAAATAGTCAAGACTCATTGCTGGAGGCTTCATTAAAAAAAGAGACATCAGGTCTTTGTACTTAGCACTTGTAATAGGGTGCCCTTCCGGGTAACACATGTGGAGCTTTATGTTGGCAACCAATTGACTTCTTGAGACCCTCTTTGAGCAATCAACAGTTCTAAAAGTTTCATTATTGAACGATTTCTTGCATTCATATCTATATGGGTTTTCTTTTTTGAACTTAAACCAACACATTTTCTGCATAAGCACGGTTTCTTTGGATGTGTCTGCTTTTGCTGATAGTGAGGTATTCGTTAACAAACCTTTTCCAATCAATTATATTTTCAGGGCTTATATCGTGGACGATATAGGGCTTATGTCCGTTTTTTCTTGACCCACGAGCTATGGTTTTCCAGTCTCCTGGCCAAAAAGCCTTTCCAACGCGCCTTGATTCCGTCCCGATCGCTGAGTGCATGGAATCGCATTCCATTTCACTGTGCCCCGACACCATAAATTTTATGTGTATTGTTTTTAAATTTGCAATTGCTTGCACTGCGTACATACACATAGCGAACACATATTGGTTTAAATTTTGCCCACCACATCGATCGCTAAAGCACCTTACTTCTTCAACTTCTTCTGGGAGAGATTTGAAATAATGAAAGAGGAGACTCGCCACCTCGCAGCTTCCTCTTCCACCTTGTCCCTCGTGCCAGATATAGCAGTTTCCTTGCTTTGATGTTACATCATAAACTGTGAAATTGTACGTTGCTAGTCTACGCTTATAAAAAAGTGCATTGTTTGTCGGGTCACAAGGGCAAAGCAAAACCTGCTGCAAATCAAAGTTGCAGCTGACAATCTTGTTTCCACTTTTTGCTGCTTCTTCCTTATCTTTTTTCTTATCATTTCGAGCCTCCTCTTTTTTTTTGATATGGACCTCATGCTCATTTACGTCGATTTCCGTCTTATAAGAGTTGTTTTCAAATGCAACACACAGTCTACATTGATCTTTCTTTGGACTGTGAAATCCTAAATTGAAGTTGTCATTAAAAAGCTTTCTATACATTGAGAGTTTTGCGGATGGCAGGTTTACTTCTTCACAATGTTGCTGGTACATCCTGTACATTGTAGCAAGATTTAAAGAAGAGTCCAAATACTTTCGGGCAGTCCCTTCTCGACAGTAATGTGACGGTACGCAAGGAAAGCTCATGATATGCTTCTTAATTCTTTCAATTAAAAGCGGATTGAGTGTCGCACTTCTTCCTTTTCCTCTTCCATCGGACGGTGCTAAATTTTCACTCGACCTCTTTTGCCTAGCGTATTCGATTACCCCTTTTTTTATGCCTAATGTATTTAGAAACATTGTCCTGCATACCTTAATTTTGTTCTTATTTACAGGAAGAAAGTACTTCACTGAAAATTGTCTTTTAGAAATGTTCACAGTGGTTGTTATTCTCTTTGTTAGCTGTTCAGTGTTTGCGTTGATAAAATCCCTCTGACGCGAGTAATCTCCCAATTTGTAGTAGGCTTTGAAAATAGAATTGCGATCTTGTTCGGAAATTGCTGACGAGCACTTAAACCTGCAGCTAACATTGCAAGCCGCCTCCATGGAAGCAGCAGGTATGGTCCTACCATTAGTGGAAACGTAGTCTTCTCCATTGAGTCTTCTTTGTTTTCTTACATTTCTTTGCCATTGGTTAATCTGCCTTTTCTTCCTCCGCGGTTTGGATGTTACTTGAGGGAACTCTTGCATGCCAGTTAACCTGTTATTATCGTCCATGTCAGAAGATGAACTACTTCCACTTGTATCCGGGTGGTATTCCGATTCATCTGGTGAAAAATCATCCTCATCTAGATTAAGCTCCACCTCTTGTTCAGGAGCCACATCTTGAACATCTAACACACCTTCAAAAACAAGAGGGAACCAATATTTAGTTAGTCAATCGAACCATTTGTTATTGCACTTCGTCTCACCTGTTACAATTACACCTTCGTTAGAACTTGATTCCACCGCTACATCACCAGCAATATCCATCATTTTTTCAAAGACGCACTCCTGCTCATGTTTTTCATCTAGCGAGTTTGAAATATTCGCCTCTGTAAAACAGGGCTATAATCTAAGCACAATTCTGGTATAATTCATTTGTACTTACTATCTTTATCTACATTCTTTTGTAATGCAAGTTTAACAAGCTTTTGTCCCCTTGAGATCATTTTAATCGCACCTTAACACTTACAAACCGAAAATTCAAAGTCTCGAAACAGTACTAAAACAAACGCAAGTAAAACCAAACATGGAATGGGTCAAACAGTTAAGGCTGGTACAACTAACGGGAAATGCAGAGAACACTTGATTATGGCATGTTGAAGTTCAAATATATGAGTTATCTACTTATTGCACGCCAGATCGACACATAAAATCATGCAAAAAAGAGCTATCTGAAGATATCTACTTCTTGCACTGAATTTTCATCGATTGTTCTAGTAGTCTGTTTTTTTCATAGCCCAGTAGATGGCAGCAAGTCCGAAAAACTAGTTATCTGTTTATTACAGTTAAAGCAAATCGATTCAACGAAGCGGAAAACCCAGATATCTCAAAAATTAAAAAAATGGAGTTATCTGGTTCTTGCACTCAGGTGACGATTATATTGAATGACTTCAATATAATATCATTCCTTCTACTAGGCATCCACTCTACACCACTATACTATAACTACGTTTTGAGTTAATGCATTAAAATTATGCTACTCTCTAGGGTTTGACCCCCAAAAATGGACCAATGAGCTTCAATCAAAATCTACTAAGATACGTTGCCCATTGGTTTTTATTTTCCAGCTCGGAATAAATTTGCACCTCGCTATTGTCAGTGGTAGAACTGTACGAGTAAACATTCTTTTGCATATAACCCCTTAAAAAGCGGGTGGAGGGGTCATTTCGAAAAATTGACCAGCACATACCAAAATCTTCGGAATTTATAAATACACGCCACTTAAAGTTAATGAGTTATCGTGTTTTTAAACGAAATAAGAAAATGGCAGACCGGTGGCGGTTTTACCCAAAAATTTCCTCGAAGTGTCTGCCTAAAATTCAGCTGGTAGACTACCCCTTCAAATCTTCATAGATCTAGATGTAAAAAAGATAGTCTTGTGCGGTATCCTAATGAGTAGGTACTTACCCGGTGTTTTTCCACTCCAAGATCTACGTTTTTACAAAGTCATCATTGTTAAATGGTAACAAATTCCACAACAATACTTTCCAAAAAGCTCGTATGCCTCTACCTATACCTACCCACCAACCTACTGTAGGTTATGATGTTTGCATGCACAAATATTTGAGGCAGAAGTTATCTCATTTTGAGCCATGCTCTCCTCTCCCATGTAGGTTTGCCTTGTCATCAGCGTCACTTTATTTTTCTACCTGCCGATCCATGAAGCAAAGCAAATGTCATATAATTTTCTTTTTAATTATGCAAACGCAGTCCAAAACAAAACCCGAAAAGACTTTTGTCTTCTGAATACAAAGAGAGCACAGACACAGAATTCAAAACACAAGACAATATACAGATGCAGAAATGCCACTTCACACATTCACTGTTCAGTTAGTACAACGTTCTCATTCTCTCTTGCACATTTTTATGAACCCATAAAAGATAAAGCACACATACACAAGTATGGCATTGTCAAAGATCCATAGAACATTTTGTTTGACTTGTCTTTTGAGTAGTGACTAATGCCTACATGTACTCGTACTACCACTGTTGCATTATGTCTCTCGCCGTTATTCCGCTCGTTGTTGTCGCTCGTGTCTGTCGCCAAGAGATAGAGACAACATTTCATTTTCAGTGTCAGTTTAGTTTTGCAATAATATTTCGTCGCGAAAGAACTCGTAGCTCAGGCATAATCTTCGCGTGATGTCGTCAATAAATGTTAAAAGTTTGTCGCAATTAAAAACCAGTTGCCCATCAGTTTTTAATGTGAAATTCGTTGAAATAATCGGACAATACCGCTGTCTGTGGGACTACAATTCCACGGAATACAATAGAAAAGAACTGGCCGACAGTGCTTGGGCTGAAATTGCAGCCAAAGTGTCAGACACAGGTACAGTGACTCAATTTGAACATTATACAGAGAAAAATTCGTGTATTTTTTTGGTTTTTCAGTTCAACATTGTCAAATGCGTTGGAAATCGATACGTCAGGCATTCGCCAGATCTATGAGGCCTTCATATAGGGCCACCGGTGCTCGGAAGAACTACTACTTGGCGTCCCATCTTCAGTTTATTGTGCCATATCTGAGGTATTCATCGAAGAATAAGTTACCAGCAATAGAAGGAAGGCCGTCCTCAGGCGACGAATTTGTATCATCTTTTATCAAAACGGAGGATGAAACAGTTCAAGAGAACTTTGACAGCAGTTTCTATTGTGCTGGTGCTAAGGAAGAGGAACAAAACGACCCAGACCCTTTGGAAGAAAAAAGAGAAGGGGATCTCGTCATCGATCAGGACCCAGAGCCAGTGGTAGAAACAGAAAACGTCCTCGGTAAACGTCAAGTTGATGCTTCGTTTGATGAGTGGATGCAAACGAAGAAAGCGCGTTTTAATGAAGTCGACGCAAACATGATGTTTCTCCAAAGTTTGGCGCCGTTCGTGAACGAGATGACCAGCAAGCAGAATCGTCGGTTCCGGCGAAAGGTGATGAGTCTTATTGATGATGTTTTGGACGATGAGGGGCTTTCAGACTGATTGAAGTTATTTTTGAAATAAATTAGTTAAGAAAAAGAGTCAGGTTGTTGTCTTTGTGATTGATTGATTGATAATCTGAACTGAGCTCTATCTGTGGCGATTGGCATTTGGCAAGCAAATATTTTGCTCAGACAAAGTGATTCGTTGCACTTATTTGAGCGCGCTATAAAACTGATAAAAAAAAAATAAAAATATATAAATATATAATATAAAAATAGGCCCGTAAGGCCTAGCTTCCCACAACTATTCCTTTTGTGTGAGATTGTGTCAATTGATTTTCGGGTTTGGTATCACTTTAATCGACGTCTGCATCCATACTTTATTTAATCAGTCAATTTTGTCTCTAAAAACCTTTTTCCGTTAACATTTATAGTAGGCGCAGTGCCTTAGTGGTTAGTGTGTTGGACTACTAAGCGAGCGGTCCCAGGTTCGGTCCCCAAAAAAAAAACCCAAATATCATCTAAAGTTTTTTTTTCCGCTGCGCCACCTCTCGCGAACGTCTGACAAACATAACAGAGCATAACTATTATGAAAGAGCTTCTTATTGGCCGTTTGGACTCGGCATAAAATTGTAGATCCCTTTTATATGGTCCAAAAATTAAAAACTCACACAAAACGAATGAGTCTCAACCTAAGCTAGGCCTAGGGTGCCTACGAACTTGTTGCTCCAACTATTTATTTATTTAGTTAACATTACCCACTTGTAAAACAATCTAGGGAAAAGTTTAATATGTTTACCACTTTTGCAAAATTTAACAATTTAAAATACATTTTTCACATTTATGAAACTTCACCTCACATTTGGTCCATCTTTCTTAAAATTCGATCATTGATACATCGAAAAAACTTTTCCGACTTTTCTGTTTTCTCCCTTTGATTTTACGATATTGAAGTCGCGTACCTTTTGAGAAGACTATCGTCGAACGATAGACCCCCAAAACTTGCTTGTTTTTCCTGTTTGCACTATAAAAATAAAAAGAATTGTATATAGAGCATGAACAACTCTGTAGTAATCTTCATATTTCCATCCATATTGTAGTAGATTGTCACCTTATTAATAAATTTTGGTCTTTGTTTAAATATACAATCAACGAGAAAATCCCTCACAAAATAGCCTACTCTAAACGAAATGTATAGTTCCATTTTTTTTTTTGGTAGGTAGGTTCCTACTTCGTTTAAATAGAAAAAGTATTAGAGTTGATTTTATATGTCAATTACTGATTGTCAATTGCGCTAAATGACATTTTTGCTACCAATTTTTTGACAAACATGTGAGTATTGAAAAGAAAACTTTCCCAAACTCCAAACATAGGTTTGTCTTATATTTAAACAATCATTTTCTTCCTTTTCCTTTTTTTCAGTATTAATTCCTTACAATCATCCCAATAATAAAGAAATAAGCCACAGGGTAATTTATGTGTCAAGTACTAAATAGATATCCTCCGAGTTTTCAACTGTCAACCATTTTACGCTGTGGCTAATTTTTTGACAGCTGCAAAACTCAGAGGATGAGGCCTCAATGTAAAACTGAAGGCACACAAAATTTGGGCACTTCTACGGTTTGATTAATAGCACTGACTTGACACACAATTTATATCAAGACGAATATTCAAAACGTACAACCTTGTACCAGTGCGAAGGTCCACCATATTTTATATTTAATATATAATGACAGCAGTTGTAGTTTCCTTTTCTTTTGCTCACCTATCCTTGTATACAAATATTTACCTATTTCGCGTTTTTCCGTCCATCCGTCAAACGACAAATATGTCAATAGCCAATGTATGATTGCAGCTGCAGTTTGCAGATCGCAGTTCCGTGTCACATTTCATCGCACACGAAACAAACAGGTCTTGTATCAGCTTTCCATTCATTCATCTAGCTAATAGAGTGTTTCGCGAAGCCCATCCTTTCACAGATGGGCTACCTGTTTTGCTCAAACGTCAAAAAAACTTGTAGGATAACAAAGCTGTTTTATAATGGCCAGAGTAGTGTTTTGTTCAAATATTGTTGAAAAGCGCACAAATGCCATTAATTTAACTTCTCAGTTGTTACCAAATACGTGTGATAAACATAATTTTTTAATTCAACAATGTTTTTATCTTGTTTTTTGCACTTTTTTATGCACTTTTCAGTAATTTTTTAACATAATTAGACTACATCCATACAAAATCCGTTTTGTTTTCCTACAAGTTTTTTAGCTGTCACTTGGATTTTGCTTCTTCTTATTTGACACTGACGTTGTCGCGAACTACCCTATTGCGAAGTGGATTGTGGATGGTATTCACAACTCACACACAGTCACTGTGACACAATGCATGTGCAACTTGTTGCAGTAAAGTTTTCCCAATTCGCAGAGATTTCGTGTTTCGCGTTTGCAAGAGAAATTCTCTTTAATTATAAATTTATTACTTTTAATAACAATTTCGTGATTTTATTAAAGTTGAATCTA
Source organism: Cheilosia impressa (assembly GCA_948293265.1). Taxonomy (NCBI): domain Eukaryota; kingdom Metazoa; phylum Arthropoda; class Insecta; order Diptera; family Syrphidae; genus Cheilosia; species Cheilosia impressa. Next base: position 42,309,270 of record OX411883.1, read on the forward strand.
CTCAGTTTGTTGTTAAATACCGTTTAAAAATATGTACGGACATTTTTTACATATTAATATAACGATTTCTAAGAACATGCAGAACTAATTCATCATTAGAGAGAGTCCTTAATGTGAACTTTGAAAACTGACAGTCAACTCTCGGTAAACATTTTTGTTAATTCCCTGTCTGGAAGTGAAGCTTTCGTGTCCGTCAATTTAACAAGTGTCAGCTCAGCTTATCGATATGAACCAGGCTAATTAGGTAAATGGGTGTTCTTGTAGCGGTTGTCACAGCTTCACTTAGACCATCAGTCGGGTACAGGTTAGGTTATTATTATTAAATAAAGGGTGGTTAAGTTTTAAGGGCCGATGTTGGTTTTTGAATAAAACACAAACTATTTAGGAAATTATTGTCATTTGTTTTTATTATGATAATATTGGTATGGTTCAATTATGTATGGAACAAAATATCGGCGAAATGGCCACCGCGACCTCGGCGACACACCTCCATCCGATGGTCCAAATTTTCGATGACGCTGAGGCATAATTGAGGTTCTATGCCGTTAATGTGCCGAATTATCTCATCCTTAAGCTCTAAAATTGTTGCTGGCTATCGATGTACACCTTTTCTTTCAAATAACCCCAAAGAAAGAAGTCCAACGGTGTCAAATCACATGATATTGGCGACCAACGTGAGATAACACGGCCATTGAATTTGTCGCGCAAAAGAGCCATTGTTTCGTTAGCTGTGTGGCAAGTCGCACCGTCCTGTTGAAACCACATATCGTCCACATCCATATCTTCCAATTCGGGCCATAAAAAGTTCGTTATCATCTCACGATAGCGAACACCATTCACAGTAACTGCCTGACCGGCCTCATTTTGGAAAAATACGGCCCGATGATGCTGCCAGCCCATATACCGCACCAAACAGTCACTCTTTGTGGGTGCATTGGTTTTTCGTCAATCACTCTTGGATTTTCATTCGCCCGAAAATGTGCCTCATCACTGAAGATGATTTTCTTCGAAAATTGATCAACCATTGTTGCCATTTCTTGACACCATTCTCACCATTGACGACGCTTGAAATGGTCAAGAGGCTTTAGTTCTTGAGCCAGTTGCACCTTGTAAGCGCGTATATGCAAGTCTTTATGCATAATGTTCATCAACGACGAGCGTGAGAGGTGCATTTGTTGGGCACGACAACGAGTTGAGGTGGACGGCTCTTCAGCCACACTATCGCGAACAGCAGTACGAGCCGAAAAAATCACGAAGTACACGATATGCATTTTGATTTGAAGGACTATTTTCATAAAAAGCCTGAATAACTTTAACGCGCTGCTCGATTGTGCATCTTTCCATGGTTCAAATTGAATGCAGAAAAAAACTTGATGTTTAGGTGTGGTTCACATTCAAAACATTTATAAAGGGATGACAACGACAGCCATTGAGTATTTTTTCTTGTTCAATTTTGTTGGTGTTAACAAACGCCATAATTTATAGCTCTATATACGAATCATCATCCGTGTCCCTTAATTGATTTCACTACGTATTTCTTTAAATCAAAATTCTTGGAAATGGTCATGGAAAATACTTTTATTGAAAATTCAAAAGCTACCGTTCGGTCTTTTTCCCAAATAATTTTGTTACCTCTTATGATCTTGTTGTGCATTAATTTACTATACATACCTATAGCTAATTTGTTTTTGCATGAAATATTTACAATAGCTGCAGATGTAAACAATATATTGAACAAACATAAATGAACAGCAACAATTAATCCCACTTTACTAACAAAAAAACAAAGGGCTGCACATTATAAAGCGCTCCAAGTTATTTACAGTAAGTCAATTTAAACTCTCCCCTCTTGTTCACGACAGTCAGTTGCCCACATCTTTGAATTTGTAGCCCCCCCCTCGTTCTAGTTATGCCATATCGGTCCACTAACAAGAGCGAACACTTACGTGTATACTCAATATAAATAATTCCTTTGAATAACAGGAGGACGTGTACAGTGTACACTGTACAACTTTACGTCAACTCAACCGTATAGCCACTAGAAAGTCCTTTCTGGACGATCCTATATACATCTAGACAAAGGAGCCTCACTTAATATGCGTACACTAAGGCAATCTATCATCGATTGACCAGCGGTTAAGACCTTTTTTATCGAGATAATAAAGTTAGGGAATGACGCAAAAAATGTAAAACATCATGGTGCGTTTTGACAGCTCACTTAGGAGCGACTGAATTACAGTGGTGATCAAATGTATTAAGAGAGACGTTTTAATTGTTGACTCAGATGAGTTTTCTTTTTCAAGGAATGGTGTTTTGAAAGGAAAGTTTTTGGGCTGATAAGCTCTTGGAATAGGCACAGTGGCTTAGTGGTTAGTGTGTTGGACTACTAAGCAAGGTGGCCCACGTTCAATCAAAAAATAAAACCCAAATTCCATCTTAAGGTTTTTTCCCCTGCGCCAACTCTCGCGGACGTCTGATAAAAATCCTTGAGTATAACTGTCATGAAGAAGCTTCTTAATTAGCCGTTTGGACTCTGCAAACAATTTTAGATCCCTCTCATTCGTCCCAAAATTAAAAAAAAAAACTCACGCAAACGGAATGGTTGTGAGAAGCTAGGCCTAGGGTCCCTACGGACCTGGTGCGCCAACTATTTTAGGAGCTTAAAGGCCCCAAAGGAAGTCATGGTTTTTAAATATAAATGGATCGCTGGAAAAGGTATAGTCAGGGTTCCAGAACTAGTGGCGGCACACACTGATCGCTCCTAGATCCTGCGACATTATCACATCCTCTTCCCCATTTCTGCAGCGCCTGCAACCTACCTTTTTTGCAAGCTTACCAACTACGCAGTGTCCGGTTTAAAGAGGTGTTGTATTCATACAGGCGAGTCCATTTAAGGTTTGGTCTTCTAAGTGCTTATCAGAGTGGGTATAGGCGATTTTTCTAAAGGACACTGGCGATTATTGTGCCTAGATGTCTACTTACACCGGATGCACTTCGTCAGCTCTGCAATTCCCTGGGACATCGTAACGACCTGGAACTCGAACAAATAGCGACGTTGAACTGTTTGACAATCTCGTTTCGATATTTTAGACAATCACTGCCTTCGATTTTAATGAGGGGTTTAATCTGCCTGGCCGTACTTACCCGCCATCAGTCAGCCGCTTGTCGATTGACGATGATTTCGTTCGGAAAGATGCTAAAGTAAATCCGGAGATCGGTGTCTATAGATCTTCCGAGAAGACGCCAGCTCCTACACCATCTTGCTTTTTGACCCATGGGTAAATACTGAGGGCAGTCCGTTTAAATGTCTTCGCGTTGCGTCCTCTCCGATCTGTCCGGTATTAAGTCTTTTTAACCTTTATTTAAGTTAATTTCCGATTTGCTAGTTTGGAAAGCTGTGCTTGTCATCAAAATTCTGTCCCCTCCATAGTCGAGAGTCTCTCTGTTGCAACGCTGAGTTGATAGTTAATTGCTTTTCAACGACGTCCATGTTACTTTTTCTATCGAGGAGATTGCTACATACAGCCCACGAGACGATTGGCTTTACCTTGTCCACCATCGTAGATAGCAAGAAGAAAAAGCTCTCTTCTACCAGAATTGTCAAGATCTTCTAACCTCCTCCTTAGTGGATCGGCGCAAAGATGCTAAAGTTCCGTTTAACCTTCACTACTCCCGACGAGTAAAAACAAACTCACTTGGTTCTAGATTTTAAGGTTGCACCCCCAGCAACTCACACTTTCTGATGCCAACTTTTGAACAACCAAACGATCCATTAAGTTGATATCCACTTTTACATTTTTTTAAAGCTCGCTTCCGTATGGGTTTAAATCCTTTGAAATATATATGAACCTCCCTCTAGCCTGAAGACAATTCCATAGTGCAACCCTTTTTGGAGCGAAAACTTTCTCACTCCACTGTTAAATGAAGCAAACATGTTACCACTAAGTGTTCGGTTGGCTTTTTTGCGTTCTGTTGTTGCTCGCTCACTGCAAAGGACTTGCGGGACAGCCTTCGGAACGTCTCTCGTTTGCGTTTACGTTTACGTATACCTGGGTGCGCGCATATTGCTGATTGAAAACCATCTTCTGCAAATATTCCAATAAAACGCCACTGGTGCACCGGTGCTGGCTGCTGGCTGCTGGCTGGATTCCCCGCACCGGCACACAACAATAACAACAACTTCACAACCACTGTGAGTCAATTTATTTATAGACCAAAGTAAGACGTGGAAAAAGAGCCTTTGCCGCCGCCATATAGAGTGCTGCTGCTGCTGCTGCTGCTGAGGCTGCCGGCAACGGTATGTGTGTTGGGGATCGGTCGGAATTGGAAGAAGGGTTAATATAGTCATAAAACACCCAGACAGACGGACGCAAACATGTCGCAGGTGCTGCTGTAGCCCCAGAGTGTGCACAATTCAATATAACAACTCTTTCATGGGTTTGGGAGTAGAAAGTGGCGGCAGGCGCACAGCCACACGGCAATGGCAATGCCAATGGAAACGGCAACAGCAACGGCATATGCCTACATAAAGTGGGACCTACTCCTATACATATTCCTTTTGCTTAAAATTCTTATCATGCGATGCTATCGAAGGCGGCTGATGGTGCTCATGGTCGTAGCGGTGGTGGCTGTACGGTGGTAGGAGTATTCAGATTCCGGAATTCGTTACTTTATTGTGGGTCGTTGTAGTAATCAGGGTGAAGGTGGGTATATATATTTTTTTTATTTTTATTTTTTATTGTGAAGGCTCTACTGCCGCCAATGATTTATATGCAAAATATTATCGACGATGGTAACGAACGGTGGCTATAGCGCGGCGGCCGACACGGTATGACGAACGTTTCTCGACGGATGAATAGAGCTGCCAGGAGCGCTCGGGCTCGGCTATTTTATTGAATTGATTACTTGGCATATTTTCGGAAAATTCAGTTTGCTCTCGTCGACACCATATGGTGTGGAAATAATATGATTTTCATTATTTTTAAGTATGCAACTGAGTTGCTCGGAGGAGAACAATTACGTGGCGCGATTTCGTTTAAAGTTGAAGCTGTTCTTCTTGGAGAAATACGTGGCAAGGGGGAGTTGTATTCCTATCTGTACAAATGGCTTGATTCAGCCAGATCTTGGAGATCGCACTCTGCGGGGCTATAGTTGTGGGCGTAGGAGCTTGGCCAGATCACAGTTGGATCTCTTTTGAAAATGGACGAAAAACTATGTGCCTATGTCTGATTTATGGGAAGGAAACTGATACCGCGATTCAAGCTGAAAGAACTTATAAGAGGAAAGTGGAAAAGGCTTCATTTCGTATGGAGGCAAATGATGCGCAGAAGTGAGTCCAATGGTGTAATAAAACTGTACGATGCTATGCATTATCTTCGGTTCCGTATTTGCCGGGTTATACGTAAGACGAATATCTAAGGAAGGCATATCGTACATGCCTGTGTTGTGGAAACAGGTTGTCGGAGAAGTGCTGTTTGTCACTTGGTCACTTTGAACAGACAGACGTGCCGGAGGTGATCAATGAAACACGACTTGTTGATGAAACTTTCAATTTTGACAGGGTTCCCAAGCGGGCATAGAATTTAAAATAAAGTGAGTGATAGTACGATGCAAAAAGGTAGACCTCAACATAGCTAGAGAAGAAGTGAACGAGCTGACAAAATTTACGACACATTTGGATGCCACGAATATTCGGCTGCTGTTAAAAATTCGGCCAATAACTCGGTATTTGGACGAATAGAGCCCAATATTCATATTCAGCTCCAGATTCTGTAAGGCGAAAACGTTGAAACGCTTATGCAAAGTTTTAGAAGTAAATCGTTCGTGCACACGAAAACGATTGAACGTTTCGCATTGCAGAATGCCGACTTAGTAGTATGCGAAGTCGGCATCTATAGTGGATATTCATACTCGGACATCACCAAAAGCGCAGGTTATTCCCAAATTAATTATAGCAGCAAATTTTGCTATACATTGATTTCTAGACATAGTTTTTCAGGCCAACTTGAAAGGGCTTGCCTGTACAATAAAACTCCTTCCGGTGGCTAAGCAGTTGCTGCAAATAGATGGATCAACTTGTAAGGAGTCACTGGCTAAACGCCAATTTAGTTTGTCTATATCTTTGCATGGATTAGATCGGCTTATGCTGTTGCAGGCTTTTCTGTGTTCAGAAAGCTTGACGAGAGAGGTGAAAATAATATATTTTCTCCAAAAACCAGGAAAGGCATTGTTCTCTATAGCCACACCACAACGAAGGGCTATAGAGAACAATGCGTCTGCTAAAATTACTGGAGCGTCTTACCAGACATACACCAGTTGGAAGAAGACCTCAACAAACTCGGGAGACTACAACTGAAGGCAGGTAGTCAAAGACCCCGCCAACTTGAGAGGCCGATGGATCCACCCTAGACTGTTGTGCCACCATAGTAAGTAAGCCAGGGATATACTGCTGGTGACAATCAGTGTCGTACCCAGGAGGGTGGTGCTTGCGCCTACCCAAACTTCTAACCCATAACCTCCGAGAGCTGTGTTAAAGGCTTTGATAGATTCCATTGGCAAATGTTTCATCACATAATTAAGTCTCAGCCATGGAAAAGACTGTACGCTACTGATGATAATAAAATTGCTGCCACCTTGCAACAAACTGAGCACAAAACCGAGGCTGTTCCAATAAGCAGCCGATTGATTCAAATTTAAACAGTATTAGTCTGTGGACATTCTACGGCGGAAAGAAGCAACGAGTTCTCATTTGCATTCTACCTCTGTTCTGTCAGAAAAAAAAAAAACAGTTGTCAACCGACTGTTTTTTTGCCACCAAAGTTTCAAAGGTTTACCCAAGGCGGTCATAAAACCGTCGATAACCAACTGTTCCGAGAGGCTCCTAACCCAGGGAAGCCAGAACTGCGTTGCAGAATGCTTCTAATACTTGTAAAAAAAGGTGCGCCATCTGTTGGTTGTGGTTTTAAAAAAAAATGCCGGAGAATAGACTTCATTCAGTATTTGCACAAGTTTGTTTCTAGTCGAGAAGGTGTAAAACATATCGACTCAATGAACTAAAGCTGATTTGTAGATGTATCTAAGAACTGTCTAATTGACTTGTTGTCCGTCGGAATTATGGGACTAGTTTGTCCTGCATATGGTGTACGGGTGTCCCAGTTACTTCTCGTTATGGTAACCATTCTAGCTGCCAATCCCAAACATGTGGTGATGAAATCCTTGTTTTGCGTATCAGAATTATCAAATCGTCAGCTGATTTGTAGATTTCGGACTCAGATCCTTCCGATTTGTCTAGTTTCCTCTCACGTTGTGATTCATAGCAGTAGTTTCAAATCGTGCATGAAATTAAATCAAGTTGAAGATTAATTTTTTTGGCAGGAGCAGGTTTCTGTTCAAGAATCAATGTAATCTAGTGAGAAAACCTGATGTAGATTTTTTGATTTTTTTTAACTGTTTTTGAGCCAAACTTTGCATCCAGCTTGCTGCTTAGAGGAATTTTCCGTGATTTTTAGGGCCGGTGTTTCACAAAATATATAAACATTGGTGATAAAATAAAATTAAAATCAAGGGTCTCCACTCTCGAGTGTCTAGTTATTCTGGACTTGTCTGTCTTGAAAGACCCACGATTTTGTCCAAGCAGCTCTTTTGAAAAGTAGTTTTGGCGACGGTGGACGCGGCTATAAGAGTTTAATCACTAATTCTGTTTCGCAAGCGTCCATTTTTCATAATATTTATGATCGCAGGTTTAAGAAAATTTAGAGCTATTCGTCACCGCCAGTGAGATCGCCCTACTTTGGTGTTTGGCTGATCGTCATACCCTTCTGTCAGCGAGATCTTTCATTTCTAAGGTTTGGGCTTCTGCTAGGAATTAGTTTGGGGTCTATTTTCAACATTTAATTGGGTGGTATTGCCTAACCTCCGTCCAGGCACCTGTTTTGTGTTAGTCGGCTGAATTTTTCTGAACTTTGTTTGTCATTTTTGCAGCCTTTCTTCAAGCTTCCTGTATAGACGATTGCGACTCCTTTTGTAGCTTATTTTAAGGTGAAGGCAGTTCTGTTCAGTTTTTACCATTTGAATATTCTATTGCGCCTTTTATGTTGTTCGAAGGTGTTCAACACTTTGGCAGCTTGATTTTAATGATCTTGTCTGCTGATCTGCTCAATAGCTTTTCTAGGTTATGAAAGATAAAGAACATCCCAAATAGTTTCTATAGTGTTGAACAGTGACATAGGAAGTAGATTGTGCCGTCAAGAACTCACTCTTCGCCGCAGCATGCCAGCATTCCTATGAGCATGCCAGTCTCTCCGTCCTAGCTTCACAGTTGGAGTTTTGCATAAGCACAGAACACAGAAGTCCGTCAAAACCATTCTTAACCTTCACCGTAAATCTTTCGTTAGATCACAATATGCAATTTTGTATGGAAAATTTGACCATTGTGAGATCCTTGACACTAAAAATTATGATTAGTATCGCGGAATAAAAATGTATTGCGTTTGTCATCCTCTCCGTTGTGACGAGTGGTGGCCTAGCATACATTGTCGAAGTTTGGCGAATAGACCGCTCAGCAAGGTTCACTCGATTGTACAAACGAATGTGCTGATAAATTTTTCTAACAGCTAATCTCTTATGAGCGCTTATATTGTTCAAGGACAGTAAATGAAGGCACAAGAAACAAAATGCGTTACCGACTTCTGATTTGATTCCAAATCAACCTCAAACCGACAGTCCAAAAGCAGCAACAAATATCTCACGTCCACCCGCCCCTTTCGTGTTTTTGCACACTCCAACCCACTAAATAATATTCTCTACCCACTTATTGACGTTCTTTTTAGCGGCACAATCTGTCAAACAATGTTTATTTTAATGCGTTCTACTTAGCAAACTCAAAGGGTCGGTCTCGCCTTATTTATCTACCAATAAACTATAGATTATTATTGTCACATCAGTGTCATAGAAGTAAACATATGACACATGCGACATGCTCCATATTATCCCACTTTTCACACCTACTCTCTCCACTCCTTTTGTTCGGCCACGATGGTGAGTAGCCCTCTCCTTGTTTACCCAAGCCTATCTATGACAGAAATAGATTCCATCTACTGTCACTGATTGATTTATCTTTCGATCGGCGAGTACAACAATTGAAACGTCATTCAGTCGTCAATTATCTATGCGAGCGTGTGCGCGCGCTACTGTGCAGCGAATGGATTAATTGAATGCGAGAGATCAGTGCTGTGAATGATAGAGCGAATCTATTACACCCAAGATCAAAAGTCTGACAAGACGCAATTGATAGAATGCAGTCCAACTGTGGGCCCCTTCTTCTTTAAATTTGATGATTGATAAGATTCGCTGTGGTCACACCCGGGCACGAGAAGGAATATGGCCTGTCTGAGGCACGACGAATGACTGAATAAGTTGGGAAAATGTTTCGACGAACATATCTTTTTCTTGTATTTATGGCTTTGTTAACAAAATATTTGTTTTGGGTCAGTCTGTTATCGATAAGCTATCAGAGAATGTAAGAGTTGATTTATGGTCTGGATAGAGGTGTATGCACTTATGAGCGTAGATTCGTTGAAAAAGTTGTGAAAAACTGCAGATGTACAAATATGGTTACAAGATTGGAGGTAGTTGGTGATCTTCAAAGGTGTTGTGGCTTGCATTCGCTGTTAAATGGTTTCCAATGAAACGTATAGGGTGGAACTTTGAACTTTGTTAAGCTAAAATAGCCCAAAAATATTTAACTCCTGTGCTCAAACTCTACAGAGGAAAACTTTCTACGATCTTTTCGAGTGTCCGAAGTACTTTTATTGGCGGCTTAAACTTCGTTATAAGAAAACCTTTGCTTTCATAACGAGGAAGAACAGCCTGCGGTATAGTACCTCTGAAAATGGACCAAGGCTTATTGACTTGCGCGCCATGGTATGAAACGCCATTCTAGAACAAAATTTCCGCAGACTTCAGTCTTGACAAGGGATACCTGGGGGCAGATCACGTACGACGATGATCGTCTAGATCTAGACGATATTGTTTCTGAAATTTTGATGACCAAAATAAGTTTTTTCTGGTTAATTTTTTTTTGTAAACTTCATTACATTTGGGTAAAATGAACTGTATAAAGCTTTTAAACTCTTAATTTTGGCACTAGTTGCTAGTTTTGAAGATCCATCTGAAAAGTTACGTGATCTGCGCCCCGATTTATGATTTTTACACAAATCAATCTGCTTGTCTAGAGGGTTAGAGATTACCGTCATCGTTTTGATGAGGTTTTCTTCTGTTAAACTTGTCAAAACCATTGCCTACAATTTGGCTTCAGTATTATTCCTCTAAACTCGTACTGCGAAGGTGGAAAACACCATTTATTCCGCACGTGCCTTTTAAAAGATCTTCAAAGAGCTTCTTCATCTTTACCTATTTCCCGAGTTGTAGCATATGCGTCCGTTCTTTTTTAGGTCATGAAAACGCTGATAAATCGTCAGCTTATGAAATATTTCGAAAGACGAAACATCCTAATACTAGTGATTCGATGGCAAATCCACCGAAAATTGGAAGCAATATCTCCATCACTACGGTGAAAGAAAGATACAAGTAGCTGCTCTTGATAGTTGAAAGCCATTTGGCAGAGTATGACACCAAGTTCAGATGGATGCGAGTCTTATTCAATGGATTTGGAAGATAGATGTACAAATGGGAGCCACAAATTAATAAGCCCGCCAGTTGAATATCTGTGGTTTGGAAACGGCTTTTTCTGCAGTTCAATTTAAGTTTTTTTCAATGCGTTTTAAAGTTTGGAATTTACTATGTATATACATACTTACAACTGCTGGTGTTCCACAAGGTTCCGTTTTGTCTACGACTGTTTTTCAAATTTTTATAAATGATCTTCTGTTTACAACTTTTAATTCAAATCAGTCCTTTGCTGATGATAGCAACTTTTCATTCTCAGTCTAAGGCGCACGTCCCTGCTCGGCCTGGAATTGGAAAACGGCAACGAAAAATATACACGAAAGTCGCCAAATAACGCTGCGAAGGGGCTAGGTTGCAAGAAATATTTTGCTCCATCTGATCGCAAAACTACTATGGCAAGAGACCGTCAGAACTTGGGCTGATCGCGTCATCGAATACAGAGAAGCTGCAGTAACCCAATCACTCGAAAAAGTGGTCGAAAATATTACACCCAAATTCAATTTGTAAAATTGGCGTGGCCAACATTTTTTTGCAAATGTCATAAAATAAACTTATCACTGCTTTTTAAATAAAAAAAATATGTGTAAAAAATTCGGCACCTCTTAAAAAAAAAAAATTTAAATATGAATAGTGAAAGGTATTCAATGGTACATTTACAACCCTATCCCAAATACAAATGTTCTTTCGCACACGCGAAACGTAGTCATTACCGCAGGATGAAAAATTCGAAAAATTCGTGGCTTTCAACTTTTAAATTAATAAAGCAGGAGAAAAAGACACACAAAGTAGAGAGCAATGAAAATTCGAAATTTGCTGAAATTTGAACAAAATTTATTACAGGCGGTTGCAAGTCCGTAGGTATGTACGCAATGCGGCGTAGGATTGATGCAATTTAAATTTTTTTCACTCACTCCTAGTGAGGACTACATCTACAGCACATATTTGCAGTTATATTAATCCATTTTTTTTACTCAATTGACGCTTGTTGTCGTTATGTTAAATAAATATGAGTAATATGGATATGGACCTTCATAACCCGTACGGTTTTGGATATGTTGTGGAAAACTAATATTTTCGATATGTAACTAATATTGGTGTATGTATAGGTACATCAAACATATTTGTGTTCCTATCGTTTTTTTATTTTTTTTATCTGGGGAATGTCAATAGCTATGGAACTAATGTCGTTTTCCATTGGGACCACTAAAAATCTTTTTCAGATCTCAGATTTATCGCGGTTCATGGAACGTGCAACGAAATTGATCTGCTTTTGTGAATGGATTAGTGCGTATTTGACAGCAAAATCAGCTGTTCAAATTGCATTCGCTTTTGCAAAAATCTGCTATAGATATCGACTTGAAATATGTTTCCCCTGTTGTAGACACAAATGGAGTATAGTTTCGGTGAATCGTAGTTTCCACATGATGAGGAAGACAATAAAGATAATAATTCCTCCAACATTATATTAATTGCTTTTTATGTATTTCTTTATTTTGCTTTTCACCAAACTTTGCGCATTCGTTTTCAAAGCAAACTTTTTTCAATGACGTGAAACAGCTGTGGGTATTTGTGGCAGTATGTGTAAATCTGAAAAATTATCGAGATCTGCAAAAAGTGCTCCGAATCGAAAAAAAGATTGATTTTTTTTCCCAATGGAACGCGAAAAGTGATTTAGATCAAAAAAAAGATTGATTTTTTGTCCCAATGGAAAACCACATAAATCAATCAGCTTTTTTTTGTAAGCAGTGGTCAACTTCAGCCATTTAGTTGATATTTTCCATGCGTAATGATATTTTTTTACCTTTATACATGCGGAAGTATATAATTAGTGCAAATGAAAGTATGTAGAATGTTAGTATGTGTTCAGTTTTTCGGAAGGAACCATCAAAAATCTATCATTAAAATGTATAGTACATAGACTTTGACGGTTTCTTTCAACTTTTAAGCTTGTTTTGCTTGAAGTTTTTCAGAGTTTCTTTTTAGCCAATTGCCCGGGGCGATTTTATTGATTTTTTTTTTAATACATTGAGGTTTTTTTTATCATGATTTGGACGATTCCTGGAGTCGTTCGTATCGACAAATCATCGCCCCGAACTACCAGCGACAATTTTATAACAGTTTGGTTGACTATTTTGGGGTGTTTTAAAGATTCAGTGAAATAATTATACGGAATTAAAGCCCACGGGTCTTATTTCGCCAAAAAAAGAAACATTCCGTTTTATGGTTTCTGTGTCCGTTTTCAAGCTCGTTTTTTCAGAGCGTTTTTCAAGTGCATTTTTCTCTGCGATTTTTTAAGCGTTTCCGACGGCCTTCCTTTTTCTTTTAGCTGTTTTTTTCTTTTGTTGGTTCAATTTTCGATCGTTTTTCAGTGCTTAATTATTATGGCCGCTTTTGTGATGTTTTTCAGTGCACTTTTCGTGTCGTTTTGTTACTCGTATTATATGTTTATCAATTTTTGAACCCATTTTAAGACCGTTTTTCACGGAGGTTATCAAGAGATGCGCCACCCATTTTCTTTAAATTGTTTTTTTTTTTTGATTTTAGATTTAAGCCTTATTTGAGGACTTTTTTCGGAAGATTTTTTAATGGTATACGTTTAACTAGTTTTTCAGGGCAGTTTCTCTGTGGTTTTTTGTGCAATCTTATCACATAAGTATAACAAGTCCCCTCCCCGTATATACCTACTTAATGACCAACCTATATCCATCGTTAAGTCTCTTCGTGACCTTGGCATATTGTACGACCCCGAGCTCAATTTCCGTTCGCATATTGATGAGATAATTCGTAAAGCCAATTCATCGCTTGAATTCATTAAACGGTGGTCAAAGGAATTCTCCGACCCCTACGTGACCAGGTCTCTCTACACTACTTTTGTCCGCCCCCTCCTCGAATACGCCAGTCAAACGTGCTCACCCTTTCAGCAAGTTCATGTAAACAGAATCGAAAACATCCGCGGTCTTTCTTGGAACGATCCCTTAATTCTCCCTCCCTATCAAGACCGCCTCAAACTCATTAACTTGAATAGCCTTGCCTTGATGATCGCAGGGATGCTGCAGACATTCTCTTTATTCATCGACTCCTATCAAGCTCTATCGATTGCATGTCTCTTTACAACTCCATCTTCTTTAATATATACCCTCGTAATTTAAGACACCCCCGCCTCTTCTATCTACCAACCCACCGCATGTCCTAGGGCTCACCGTGCTTCACTCTAAACCCTAGCTTTAACTCCTAGTTATAAGTCTTTATTGTTAGTTTGTTTTTATAGCTTGTATTAAGCCTAATAAATGGGGGTATTTTGCCCCCAGCAAAATTAAATTAAAATTTCGTACCCAAGGTGGCAGCCTAACTAAGCGTGCCTCTTTGAATAAACCTGACGGCAGTCTTTAAACTAGAAACACACCGGACTTTATTGAGCAAACCTGAAATTTTTTTTTTAAATATTTTGATCAATCTTTTCAAACTTATGTTCTTATACATTTAGAAAAATTGTTTAGACTGTTTTTCAGAGTATTTTTATTCTCCATGGGAAAAATAGCACAACTGACATGAGCTATTAATTTTCGATCTTTACGGACGGTTACACAATAAAACGCGATAGTGTCTAGTGACTTTTTCGAAGCACCAAATATGCATCTCCATATCTTACTGCCTCCCGAATATTTGCAGTGTATGACTTGCAAGGCACTCAGATCCAAATCTATGCAAACAGAAACTTCAAAACAATCTTCAATGGCAGCCAAACATCTATCGAACCATACTCTATTCTGAAAAAACAGCCACCCAACTCGTTGCTGGTAGCCAAGTCTTTGGGAGAACTAATTTTAGCAAGCAAGCATTTTAACATCACTCGCATATGGGTCCCCGTCCCCGACCATCAAAAAACCAAGGTCTTAGCTAGGCAATCTTCCCTTCAATATGATTTGTTAATTTTTCGCCACTTTCGTTAAGTGGTCATCTTGACTTGGAATTGAACTCCAGTACGATGTGGTCATTTTATAGCACAAATAAGACCCCGACTTAATACAGGTACAGAACCCTTCCTGGAAGCTACAAAAATCATGCCAATTAGCACAGGCCAACAGGTTGAATCATCATTGAAACTTGACGGGATGGGTTTGAGTCACCCACCATCGCAAGTTCGGGTATAAAAAAGACGCAACAGCGTGTCACCAATACCCTGGTGGCAGTCTGGACGATATCGTTTTCGAAATTTTGAAGAGTGATGATCATAAAAAATTATACCTATTCTGACCGATGTTTTTCTAGCTAGATTTATGAATTATGAACTGGATTAAGTTCTCAAACTCTAAATTTTGTCCACTTAGTTGCTAGTTTTGGAGGTCTATCGTTTTGACGAAAATCGTATGATCGGTTACGTATCGAGTACCCTCGTCGATTCAACCAAACCAAACGACCTTCATCTAACGACACTTCCTTTAAGGCCAAGTCCAAGCATTTTCATATTATTTGATCAGGTGAGGGTTGTGGTCTTTTATATTTTACTAGTCTCGCTTTTGGTCGAAAATCGGATAAAAAACGTAACACAAATTTTGAACTTGCTCGATTACCTAGAAAGAGATTTTAATCAATTTGGACATTACGATGATAGAGGAACTCAAAAAAGTCGGTATCGCAATTCGGTCCGTCTGTCCGCCGGCTCCTGAGGTCTACACAGCCTAAACGGCTGGACGGATTTGTTTCAAACTTCAGATTTGGAGTTTGTGGGCACGTAAATAATTAGGCTAAATTTACGGTACTTCACATATAACTTTCGAGTTTTTTTTATCTAATAAAACAAAAAGCGATCAACCAAAATCTTGATATGAACGAGGAAGTTTCGTGCGACGCAGTCGTTCATTTTATTTATATAAACAAAAAGGATGTTGAAAAAATACGCTCCATTGAAAATAAGTTTTACTCATGATTTACATTTTAAAATGTTGCTATGATAATTTAGAGTAAAAAATGTTTGTCCAAAAACGTTCGTTTCCACAGTACCTAACATCATTAAAACGAAAGTGTTTGGTTAACACGTTGCAAATATATGCAGATTTAAACAATTGCATGTGAAGTCTGAACCGTGCACATTTCTCCAGTGATTTTTCGACAAAACCTGAAAATAAATCTCGAAAAATTTGAGTTTTATTTTCAAATCCAGCAGCGGAAATCCATTTTTAACTCCTAAAGTACCAAAAGTGTATCAAAAACGTATTGACTTCTGCAAAGTATCTTTCACCTGCAAAGAGACCGTCGAACAACTCATAAGAGAAAATCTATCCTCTGACTCAATCTCACAGTTCGCAGATGAACTCCACACCAAAGTTCATTTTACATAGATTCATTTCCAGAAATAACTGCAGTTTCACACAAACTCTCTTTTTGTTGTAAGAGGTAAGAGGTAAGCGTAAGACTCTGTAAAGTACGCTGCAGCAGCAGCGGTGGTAAATTTGTTGTTTGCTCTGCCGCCAGTTTCATTTCATCCATATCCATACAGATACAAGATACAACTACACACAGTGAAATGTAAAAATCATCCCCGACGATTTGGTTCGTTTGTTGGAAAAAACACAAACTCCAACTTAAACAGTTATAGCGAGACATTCGTCGGGTTAACGTCGTGTCGTCCGGTTATTGTTTGGCGCAGTAAAAAGATACCTTTTGGTTTGGTTTTACGGCAAAAATCATAGAGATACTTTTTGTTGAGGCCATCCACAGTAATAAATTTCTCGTTGGTCGTAGCATTTCAATTCATTCTAGCTGCTTCCTTTATTAGTGCAGAGGGTGGATGAATTCATCATCTCTCCTCGAAGTGAGTATACATTATTTCGATTACATTGTGTCGGTCGCAAACACAGTTTTTGTTTCTCAGTGCAAAGTGTCATTGTGTGTTGTGCATAAATAAACTGCCAAAAAAATATAAAAAAATTGTTAAACAATTTGTTTACCCCGGTGTGCCGGCAACGAGTGTTTACTGTTTACTATTTACACACAAGTCACGATAGCGAGTGATCGTCGCAAAGTGTTTCAGTGCAATCCCAATCACATTTGCCTAGTGTTTTAGTACCAGCAAAATAAATCTTTTCTTGGATCGTATTCGTATACGCAATTTGGATACAGAACCCATGTAAAGGTGAATTGCAAATTTTATTTAAATCTCGAAATAAAGAATATGTAGTCTTGTTCAAAATAAATAAGACGCATAGATACGGCTCTAATTTGCATGCGGAATAGGAAAGTTCTTCTTGAGGCGGTTAGAGCGGAAGACATGTCGTTGGTTGGCGGAGAGGAAAATAAATCTTGCAATTCCAAGCGTATTTTTCTTTTCACGATAAAGACAACATAGAGATAGATTCGCATTCGCATCGCCGACATGCTAGTCTATCTACTTGTCGCAGCAGCCACTTGTTACGTGTATGTCGGAGAGACAGTGGTATCTAGCACGTCTCCTTGTTTTGGAGGATTTCGGTGTGTGTCGGGATAATATAAACTACCACACCATTTGGAGATTTCCATTTTAAATGGATGTTTTGCCTAGACGTGAGTGAGTGGGGGCGGTGGGGGTGGGGTGCGGCTTAGAGCAGCAAAAACTCTGTTGCGCTTTGAAAGATTGATTTGAGAATTTTTCCTCCTCGTTGAGTGTGGCAGTGGCAGCAGCAAAGGAGATAATTTTGTGTGTGCACAGATGCGAACTAAGTTGGGGGTAATTGTTAGTTCAATGATTAAGTGAGTTCGTTTGGGAGGAGTCCGGACTCCGGATCGCCGTCCTGGTCAAATGGTGTTGAATGAGTGCTCAAAGGCTTTTGCTGATTGTCCGACCGATTTGCGAAGATGAATGTGGGTTTTTGTGAGTCGTGGTCCTTTTAGATCTTCTCTGTAGATAGGTAGGATGGTTTTAGAAATAACTCTTGTTGAGTACATAGGTAGGTAGGTAGATATACTTGGAATGGTATATGGTCATCACGTCTTTATTTATAATTTAGACCACTGCCAAAGGTTTATTTCAAGGATTGGTTAAATATAACTGAAAACAGTGTAGACGGGACATTTAACTACTGAATGCAGTGTTGATAGTCCAAGCAAGACTCATCGACAAGTCCGTAGGTAATTGGGTTGGGAAGGTCATGATTGTGATCTATTTAATTCAGATCAATATTTATTTTCAAATCATGATTTCGAAGAGTTGTGAAGTGAAAAAAACTAAAAGATGTAGTGGGGACCACTCTCCAATTTCGGAGAAAAGGCCACCTTCATCTATTTACATAATTCCCTCGGGTTGAAACTCGATGACGTTATAGCTCGATAACCGCTGGGCCGATTTTCATCGTCCCTTTTTTGTTTTGTTTGTATTTCAGGTTTAAGCAGAAATAAAATTCAATAAAATTGATTTGTTAGCAGTTTTCGCAACTATTGAGTTATGGCGGTCCAGTTAGTTTTTAATAAATATATGTACCTACTCTAGATCCTACCTATCCTCACAGATAAAAAAAATTAAGAAGAGCGTTTCCTCTACAAATCTGAACCTACAAGTTTTGTTTTTGTTTTCGTCAATTAAAAAAGGTTGAGATGTTTAATCGCATTTTGGCGATTTCAACAGAAAAACCACACAAAGCTGTCTAAAGTTTTATGAGTGTTGGTAAAAAAATATTTTTAAGAACTAGGCTAGGTTCGACACAGGAGAAAGTCATTAGATGGGAAAATTTAATCACGCGTTTCCCAAAGCAGTTTTATCACTGCCCTAAGGATGTTCACGGTCTTCGTTCAGTCGATAAGACCTAGGTATAGGTATCGCTTCCATGGTCATAAAGAGTTGTAGGTAGTTTACTAGAAACGCAATCTTTGTACGCCCTATAACATAAAATTTGCAAAGGACAGTTTTTGATATTCCTATCAGCGTGGCCGTTGTGCGACTAAAGTTGCAATTTAGCACTTTTTTCGAGAGCCTGCCACAATTTTTTTTTGCTATTTTGGATCTTTTTTCAGTTAGAGAAGGCACTTTTAAATGTAACGCAGTTGTCTATCACAAAACTATTATGGTGTTTAGCATTACATTTGCTTTTATTGAACTTTTTATAAATACAATTTGACTTAAACTAGGTAACAAATGATGGTGAATAGTTAATATTTAAATGTGTTGGCTCAACAACAGGGGCCCAACGGTATACAATGATTGTTTTCTTATATCTATTTTACATAAATTGTGGTTGTCTTTTCGGATTCATACTCGTAGTATGCATCGTTGTCTGGGTTTACCTCAGGGTGTTCAAATCCGGGTGTTGATCATGGTGTTTAGCGAGCCTCTGCTTGTTAAATATCGTTAAAAAAATTCTAAATTTGCAAAATAGCTTCAGAAATGGCATTGGCACCTTTTCTTGCGACTTTTCGGAATTCTGCAGCGGTGGTCCTTTCCCATACTAATTTTTGTCTGAGTGCCCTTTTTCTTTTGATAAGGTCTCTAGTTTGGCTGATATACATAGGTAGATGACGAAATTCCTACCGTATAGCGAAGCAATTCCAGCTCTAATTTTGCGACCTGAAATACAGCTTTGACTGAAACTGGAAAACGCTGCAACTATCCGAGGGTCTATTGCCTGGTTTTGCAGAATTTAACCCGTTCCTTCCGCAGTTTTAGATCTATCGGCATGAATTAAAATTTTTAACGTCTTTATTTTTGCACTTTTATGTCATCTTTCTCTTTGTGGGGTACGATAGGTATTTGTATCGTATGGCCACTTTAATCGGTTCTTATGGGATTACAATTGAACACTTTTTCGCGTGGTCTATATTGCTTTCGAAAAATCGCCAGTGAGCCATAGCGCACTTTAACCACTTGTTTGTACTTCAAGCAGCTCGTAAAAATATGCGACCTTAAATAGAAGTGAGGCTGTAAGTCTGGCGAGGCGATGCTTCTACGACACCTATTAGAGAAGAGTTTCTGTAACATTCTTACAAAGCATTTGTTTTCTGTTTTATTAGCTTGTACATAATAAAGTACTAACACAGCGGGGGATGCACATCAGCGCCTGTTATAAAAACAAAAGTGGAATTTTGTCCACAAAAGTGTTGAAACTCAAGGCTTCCTTAAAATATAAAAAAAGGTCAACCAAAATGTTGTTTCTAAACAATATTTAAGAACTTGATAATCTATATAAATTAAGACAGAGAATTTCCAAGAAAAACTACAGACTTGGCAAAATTTGAAAACCCTTTTTCTGCAGATAGGAGATGTCTCCGCTTTTTTTACCGAGAGTTTTTAAGTGAAATGGTTAGGTGTATAGGGGCATGGCGAGAACTTGCTTAGATTGCGGAACGACTCTTTACAATTTCAGTTGAAAAATGTTGCCTTGTCTTTACTTGATAAGTTGTTTAGAGGTTTAGAGGTTGAAACAGTTAGAAGAGTAGCAACTCCCTTGCAAAGGCTTTGGTTGGAGCTACTATTTCAAAATACACTATTAGACCCTAAAATGATTTCTTGAACAGCAGAATTTTGACAGTCAGTCAGACAGACAGACAAAAATCTTATTGCCGTTTGACTATCAAAAAGTGAACCTTCACTTAAGTAGGTAGGTACGCCAATTGAGAGATGTGCCCTAGACCACCAATTTTTTGATTACAATGAATGAGAGGTGACAACCTAAATACAATTTGTTGGTTCTTCGAAACTTTTGCAACTTTCTTTCTGTTACTTACCTAATCTAAATCGTAATATTTCTACAGCTTAATATACAAGGAAAAGCTCATCGATGGGAAGAAAGTTTTGGCTGCAATTTAGTAAACAAAAAAAAATATTTGGCAGAAGGGGTCCGAATGGAACCCTTGGCCAAATTTCTCGCAACCATTAAGAGGAACTTTCGCAGCAAAGTTTAACTCCCGAGTGTGACAGAGACGGGCAACAGCGATTGTGTTTTTTCCAGGAGTTTAGCTCGGTCTGGCGGTGTATATCAAACTACAGTCTTCGTTCAAAAAATGCGCAATATTGATTTGTAGTAATACAAAAAAACCGCATAGTTTAGTCTTAAGTACATGAGCGAAAACGTCCATATTTTCCCATGATCCGCGCACACTGTCTAGCTTTTACGTACGTGCCTTAACTGCCAATAACCATAATGAGACAAATTATGGCTAATGAGGAGTCTCTCTCCGTCTACTCACAAGTTACCTACTAGATAAAAACTTATGT
Organism: Cheilosia impressa; assembly: GCA_948293265.1. NCBI lineage: Eukaryota > Metazoa > Arthropoda > Insecta > Diptera > Syrphidae > Cheilosia > Cheilosia impressa. The sequence goes on from OX411883.1 coordinate 42,330,136, forward strand.
AGAAGTAGAAGGTTCAACGAAAAACACTTGTCTCTTTGAATAGTTTCACCGAAGTGCTTGCTGTTTATGTTGTTTTTTATGGTCCTTCATAAAAGTGGTAGGTATCGCCATAATCAGACGTAATTACTAACCGTGTTTAAATAAATGCAATCCTAAAGTTGGAACACAACAACTACTTACGTTGGAAATTTGTTATTCAAATATTATTGTGAGAACCATTTTATAGCAATGCACTTTGGTAGGTATCTATGCCTCTCCGTCTGAAGATGTGCATACTTAAGTCCCGCTGACAATTTCTTGATCATTAACTGCCATTAGCTTTCTTCAACTCTGCTTTTTATGTCTGTCAATTAGCTTTGTGATAGAACTTATGCTCATATTGCACTAAAGGGTCTCAAGTTTCGTTTAAAGAAGAATCGTTAAGCGCTTTAGTCCGTCTCTGTGTGCTTATCTTAAAAGCTTACATATATTAGTAAGAGGTTAAATATTAAATTATACAGTATGTCCCACCGATGGTGGTCGACGTTAATACCAAACATGATGTAAAGTTACCAGACTGCTGGTTCCTAAAAAGCTGCAGTTTACAAATTTGAGGTGGTTGAATTCCCTTTACTGACTGTTTAATTTTTAATTTGAATGAGCCCAAAAGTTCCCTCCAAAGGATACAAATTTATCGTATTTGCAGACAGCTTTAAACTAAAAGGAAATATTTTTTATGGTCCACCCAGTAGTTGTTGCTGCCAAAAACAAGCCCTCCACTTACCCTAATCCAATTAAATGCAGCTCCATGGTTGGAATAGTTTTTTTCCAATTTTTTTTCTCGGCCATGTTCTACATTATTTCCTTTTTTTTCGCTCGAACTGAAACTCCTATATAGGGTCAAGTCAGGCGCAATGAAGGAAAACAACGAAGCGATTTAATGAAAACGTTTGGCTTTTTAATGATTGCCTGTCTTAAACAATTAAGTTTATTGGGTGTTGTCGATCGTAAAAATAAATTAAATTAACGACCAGAAATGGAATGCATCTTAAATATTAAGTAATTACGGAAGGGAGATGAGTCAAACGCTGTATAGTGGCTGTTGCTTTTGACATTTTGTTTTGTGGAAGTTGATGGACAACTTCCCATTTCTGATGGAAAGTTTTCTTCTGAGGCATTTAGAATATTTTATTGGTCACTAGATTAGATGCCTTTGAACCAGTAATAAGTAACAGACAAGTTTATTTCATTTTTGTAACCAATTTAAAAAGAAAGACGAACGTGAGTAGCTACGCAGTAGGAGGAAACTGAGAAAAATATAAAAAAATACCTCACTTTGATGAGGGGGGCTATTTAAACAGTTTGTTGAACTAAGTGAAGTACACACATCTCCTTACTTATGGAAAGAAATTGGAACGAAATTGAGCAATCTCTCAGATGAATGTAGAAGTATATCTACTGTCTACGGAAGACACTGCCGCTTAGAGTTATCCTATCAAAAAACGGAAAAAGTACTACTTCTTCAATTAAGTCTCAGGTAATACAGAGTTGCATGTTCAGTTTTAAAGTAAAATTAGTTATTTTCATCACCGGCTTGTAGTTTGAGTACACAATTTATTAGTGTAATGCCAACCCACTTCTTTACGATGAACACAACATTTTGTAACCTAACCTAGTTTTAAATATTTTTGACTCAGCCATGAAGCTTCCACTTTTAATGGGGAATCACCTAAATCAAGTGGACATTATTCAAAATTTAAGGGGTTTTTCTACTAATTTTATTCGCCGCAACCGCCATTTGTGGTAACTCGACACAAAACGCTTCTGGCACTCAAACCGACTGTGGCGTGCAACCACATAATATACTCAATTCATTGATTTAAACATTACCTGGGAGTTGTGACTATGTGAACTCATTGTGTAAGGTCCTCTCAAATTGCTAAGGGATTTCAATAGTTGAAAGTTAGAAGTAGATGCATTTTATATTTAAAAATTCAGCCTAGTCAATTTAAGACTTTCATAATACCTACCTAATAAAAAGTTGCACAAAATCTATTTAAGACGGATTTTTAATTTGTTACTTGTCAACTTTGTGCATTTGACATTTTTATCAGGGGTGGAATCGGCTAAGGTGATAGTTGATTGTCGCTTTTTTGACTGTCGTTTTTGATTATCAACTCTTCTTTGCTCTGCGTAAAGCGATCACAAAAAACTGAATGATTATTGGCAGCACTTAGAGTTTTGAACGTCACTTCCTTGCCGACGCTATCATTCCGAACAGCTGATAGGTCCAATTATATTCGAAGTGTTTCTTATTGTGAAAAATATATGTGAATTTAGAATACTAAAATGTTAACAAATTACAATAAATTTGTTTGTTTTTTTAAGGTCTCAAGCAAATAAAAAGAAAATACGGATCCTTTCAACGTTAATGCAAAAAAATACAAATACGAAAAGTTCCAATGAAGTAAACATTGCACTTCAGGAATTTTCAAATTTCACTTAAAGATTTCTATTTTAATTTATTTAATATATTCTTTTTTCGCTAAAGAATTTCATTTATTTGGAGTTGAAGCCGAGGTTCATATCTAGGTTCTAGGAATATGACACAAATGTATGAAAACGACACCTAAATAGCTGTCAAATGAAATTATCGCAAAAAAGCGATTGTCAATTTGATAATCACCTTACGTGGACGTAAAGCGATGATTTTGACTGTCAACTATCAACTATCACCTTAGCCGATTCTACCCCAGTTCTTGGCGGTTGAAATTCTCTGAGCTGTTTCGACCCAAGTGTACCTATAAACTTTGTGCGATTGCGATCGATATAATGTCGATTACGTTCAATTTAAACCACGTACGCAAATGAACCTAATTCAGATAAATGCACAAAATTAACAGACAGACAACAAATTTGAAAATATGTTTCTCTTTGCACATTTCTCGTTCTGTCGTCGTTTCGCTCAAATTTATTAAACTTGACAGATTGTCACTCCGTGACTCAAAAACGTACGCAAACGAGATCTGGCTTTTGTGAATTTTGTGAATTGAATCCCGTATTTGTTTGAAAATATAATTCTATTTAAATTCTGGAATAAATTTTTACCCAACATATTATTCCGCGCTCTCACAAATTGTTGTGCTTTAAAAAAATTACAGCCGATAAACGCTTAATCCAGCAACAGTGGGTACTATTGTTAACATAATGTACAAGTTCCCATTCCGGCTATTAAAAAAAATAACAAATCCACGAACTAGCACGAACTATATTCAGTAATACTCCGGCCCATAATTTAAGAATACCGGTTAGCACTTTTATCTTAAAATGAGACTACAAGAAGCGAACAAACCTGCACCTCAAAAATGCTTTCAAATTGTGAAATTTTATCTCCTATGGAAAATTTTCTTCGCATTCTTGCCTTTTAGTTGGTATTACAAACAAAATTCTTGTTTCTACAGCATAAATATCGTTCAAGTGACTCACAAATTCCACTCACATTAACAAAAGTATGCAATTGCCTTGGAGGGGTTGTACATTTATGCTGCAAACAAATAGGAGCGTTTTTATTATTTATAAGGAAACCCGTTTCTAAACAGTGATCAGTGACTATTTGCATACAAATGTGGGTACCTACCTAACCTATTCAGTTTTGCATCACACGATTTTAGAGGCTGGCACAGAGTGCCATAGGTACAGCCATTCAAACTATTGTGTTGTTGAAGGATTGAAGGAGCACTTAGTCAATGTCATCATCTCGGACTAAATTCTAATATTTTTATATAAAGGGCGACAAACCACCGACGGACGTTTTGGGAAAACAGTATCAGAATTCTGTTCGAGCGATTTTCCTTTTACGAACGTTTCCTTCATGTAGTTTTAAAAACGAAAAGAATTTTCGTTTCTGCAAAAGCGAAAGGTATTTTTTGATGTTTTTTTTTTAAAACGAGGAAAATAACTACACTGCTTCTTAAACTGTTGCAAATGAGAAGAGGAAAGCGAAAGTAGTCACAGGACCTTCATTTTCGCTTTGGCACTATTTCTTTCGTTTTTTAAATGTGAAAGTGGTTCTCGTTTTAGAATCCAATACTACAGCACTTTTGGTATAATTTTTAAGAACGGCATAGTATGTCTGCATTTTTTTTATCGTCTTCATTGCATGCAGCCCCAAAAAATAAATTCCCATTGAATCTTAAATTTTGTTTTGTTTTCGGTTTTGTTGCATTTGACGGGTAACAAAATTCCAATCCACTTCGCTATGTTGCGATTGAATTTTCTTCTTAAGAATTCTTTGTATTACAAAGTTGAATCGGGCATTTTTATATTTCCGCATGCTGCATCTGCTAGTGCTTAAAGTGATTCTAGGTTCGACCCCCAAAAATACAAATATATATAATTTAGTTCAACCTCAGCCATTTCTTGCCTAACAAACATCCGAGAGTATAAATAGCCTGCCTGGGAATGCTTTTTCTTGGCTCAGTGTCAGTGGTTATCCCAGAAAAATCAAAAGTACCATCTTCAGGATTTTCCCACTGTTCTTGCGAACGTCTGCCAAACTTCCGGAAGTATAACTGACTAGGCATAAAATTGTAGGTTTCCTTGAATCGTCCCAAAAATAATAACACAGTAAATGGATAAATGTTGAAAAACTGGGTCTAGGGTAGGGTTTCCCTTAAGTAGAACAAATTTTTTTCCCGACGCATATGCTGATTCCCAGTCCAGTTCAAAGTTATACCAAGTTACTACCATCCTTGACTACTAACTCTTTTGATGTTTTTTTTTTACAACATAACCCAAAATAATCCAAACAAAGATGTTACTTATTCCACTCCATGTAAGGAAAAACCGCACAACCATTGCCATAGTGGTTAGGCCGCAAAACATCTTCAACTCGATGGACTGAGGTTCAGCGCCAGCTCTCTGGAGGGACTTATGACCCGAAAATAACTCTCCACAAATTATTTATACACTACACAGTGTTTCAATCACTTTAAGAAATATTACTGCCAAAAGTTCGTTCCATTATTAATTCTTATTTCTTTTTGGCTCTACAGCAAACTCCAGGGACTATACATCTCCCTCCGAGAGTTATTTGTCAAACTTTCCATCAGTTTTGTTTAACGCAATCCCAATGGACTCGATAATCATGAGTGAACTTTTCCATTTGCCCAAGCTTTCCCATTAACTCTAAATTCACCAGCAATAAATTAATTAGAAAATGATTTAAAGATCTTCGGGTGCTGCTCTTAATGAATTGGTAGTCCCAAGGAAATTGGGTTTTGCATTTTATTAAAGTGTCAAAAGAAAGAGAATCTATTTTTAAATAACGCATATGTATCAGTATATGCATCGGCGCATTTGATGCTTGACAAATTGCATTTTGAACGCTTTCCAAATGCGCATTTCCAACCATTAATTATAGCACCACTTAGTTCGTTCGGAATCCCATGGATTCCATGGTTGTGTGCTTTTAAGTGAGGGGACATTTTTTCGGTTTTTTCTTTTATACGGCTTGGAGGATATTGCTTCTTGCGAAGATGCGCTGATTTATTTGTTAATTTATTGAAAAGTTTGCTGATGAGTTTGAGTGGGAAAACGCAATCATCGTAAAAGTATATTGTGATGATCGCTATGTTGCGACACATATAAGTGGACAGAGCAATTTGGAAATTAGCAGGTGGATAGATATTAGGGTCACTTTACGCCCACAAAGGGGCGTGGCGGATTGCTATTTTCACTTGATTCGAAGATGAGCGATAACAAATTGTTTGAGGTATCCAAAAAGGCAGCAACGCCAAAAGAAGAAATTTGTTACCGCAGCTGTGTGCCCACAACCCGTTTTGTCTCTTATGAAGGATCTACCCAATTTACTTAGCGCCATGGTTCTTTTGGGCGTGCCACTGAATATGGAGCTTCTTGGTATTTATTTTTATAAACTTCTGAGTCGCCTAGGCGATTAAAAGGCACGTCGACTTATGTTTATTGTACCATACCAGAGAGGTAACTAGGCAAGTTGGGTTTCTAACTCGTAAGTTTGTAAAGTTAATGTTTGAATTCAGCTAGGGACCGGAGATTTACATATAAGGTTTTCAGCTGTATAGTATTCTTAAAGCTTAGTAGACTCGAATAGATTTTATTTTATGTTTTTGATAGATGGCTACCTAACCCTAGGCTTAAGACCTTCTCGACATTATTGTTGAAGGGCTAAATAACTCGTTTGGTTAGACTTAGAGAGAAAGTTCTACATTTCTTATGCTCTCCTCCTTTTGTGGTTGAAATCATAGCCAATTAAGAAGTACACATAACAGAAGTACTCAGGCCCTCTAAAGGTAGTTTCTAAACCTCTTTTGCTTGGCACTCAACTACCTTACGACCAGAAACGCTATACCTAGGCTTAAGACCTTCATGGCATTGTTGTTAAAGGGCTAAATAGCTCGTTTGGTCTGACTTAGACGGGGGAAGTTCTACATTTTGTGTGCTGCCAGACTTTTGTGGTTGAGATTAAGACTAACTTGGAGCCAAGGCCTTACATACCAATGTTGTAAATATTGTTGCAAATTTTTAAAGGCGTAAATATCTCTGTCTGACACTGCAAACCTTTTGCTCATTGCTGTTGAGGCCCACGTCCACCCTGGACTGTAGCGCCACCTAAGTATTGAGGCAGTGGCTTGGTCAGTGGATATACTGTGGCCACAAACCATAACCGCTAAAGTCGACTTTAGACGAAATTGAGATTTTGATGCCATTAGGTTCAGCGTAAATTTTTTTTAGCTTTATATCTTTAAAAATGTGGCCACAATTTCAAAAAAACAAAACAGCTTAAGTCACTAGAGTCCTTAGAGTCACATGTAATTTCACACGTTTGTCAGAAATTTTAAACTGTTCTCCTGAAAAATGAGTAAAACAGACTTTAGCGGTTTTTCCTTGTGACCACAGATAAGCTTTCATACCTAAGTCCACTTTAGAACCATCCGTTTACAGGTTTGGACATTAGTTCGTTGAGTTATTGCTTACCCATGTTTCTCTGTTGGGAACCTTCCTCCAGAACGCCTTTTAAACCATAAAGTCTTTTGGAGGCGGTCAGTAGCCACAGAGATCTTGCTAAATTCCGAATGTTGAAAGACCAATGCCATTAGTTATGGGTCGCATTACATATTCTACTTGTAGCCGCGTATAGTGCAACTTGGTTACAATTGTAATTTGAAGGGGTAAGGGGGGTCCAAATTCTATTATGACATCTTGAACAGAAGTAAAATGATTCGCTTGGCTCCGGATGGACCCAACTATGGAAGAAGTTGTCTCCTCCTGAGCTTTATAATTACAAACCTTTTGCTTGACTTTAGTCCAAAGCGGGCCTGATTATCATTGTGTAGATCTGTAGTATTTGATCTTCGGCGATATTCCACAAGTTCTGTGATACATATGTCAGCATGCGCATCAATTCTTTTTTGCTTTCGTTAGTTTGTTGTTTATGTGGAAACTTCGATTTATATCTAGTTTTAGCTGTACCCGACCGTCTTTTCGAGTCGCAGTAATATTTATAGCTTAAATGAGTCCAGGATTAGTTGACTAAAAGACCCTCTTTTTGAGCTGCACATTCACTTTAAAATAAGTAAAAATTTCGTTTGAACAACCTTCCCTGTGAAATGCAGATCAGGCAGTGAAAACCCACTCAAATCCATTCACTGCTTCTGAAGATAAGCGCGAAATTATAGAGAGACGTATTTTGGTGACGTCCTAGTGAATACGCACTACACTTCCTTGGATCACTTGATGATCGTGTCATTAACTGAAACTCGCCAAAGTTTATGTTGCTTCTTTATGTGAACGGAACTTACTGGAACTGACGAAAAGGTGGTCATTGCCGCACCAGTCTTGTACTGTCACTAGCGCAACTCGCACGTGACTTGGTTTGTCCATAAAAATTATGACCGTCGTTCGTGGGGAATTATTTTTCTAAACTAGGAAGTAGGTCGTCAACGAACAATGACCACTAGTATTTTTTTCAACAATTCAGCTCTATCCAATCCGTTTGCAACAGCTTTGTTTCCACGTTGGCATACCTCTGCCAGTCGGAGTGAATGCATTTTCTATTGCAGCAATTTAAAGCTCAACTCTCCATCGTGAGTATTTACAACTATCAACGCCCATAGAAAACCGTTGTGTAAATTAGTTTTTGACTTATTGCCATGACCCAGTATCCAACTTAGTTTGATTCGTTAATTGCTAGATGCCCATAGATACGACTATAGCTCAAAGGGGGCCCCGAAAGTCTGAACAATTGTTTTGGACCATAATCTATTATGATGGCCACTGGTCTACGGAATTTGTTGATCTTTCACTAATACGGATTAAGTATACATGCCAACTTCAAATGATTGGAAAGAGCTTGTTTTAATCACTTTTGCCTTGAGTTTAAGTCGAGTATTCAAAAGAAGCAATAGCTGTTGTGCAGACTAATTCATTTAAAGGTTCGAATAGTGGGAAACTGTTTTTCCTCCTCTATGGTGTGGGCCGGAGAAGTTGTCTGTAAAGTGGGTTTTCCTGCTGATGGATCTGTATACGAGAAGTTTGCAGCAAAGTATACATTATTAACAAATGCCTACTCATTTGCAGCAGGTACATAACTTCGGTGGTGGGAGAGGGGATTATCGGAATGGGCTGTCGTAAGAACATGCATACGATGCATCGTCCATATAGTTGCTATGGCACGTCTCAGCGTCCCTGTGATTATTTGCAATCTGGCAGCAATTTTCCCCACGATCGATAATCGTTGGCCGATCTTGGATCAATGCTATAGATCACCGTCATATTTTGCGCGCTGCCTAATGCACTTTGGAAGTGCTCTTAAGACTACTTCGACTTCATAAAGAGGCGGCAGGCAGGTAGGCGAGATATTGTAGTTAAAACCGTCGTTTTACAAAGTTACATAATCGAAGCAACTAGAGAATTAGGTACCAATCTAAATAGCGCCTTGCGAAATGGAGTTAAAGGTTGGGTATCTGTGAAAGTTTGATGGCGCATTCTGTTCAAGTAATTTAGGGCAGTCTCTGACAATTTTCGTAATAAAACTATTGCAGAACTTCTTTGATATTTTAGATTAAAAGTACTCACAACAACAGCTTTTCATCATAAAAAGTCTAAAGCGGTCTCAGAAAATTGTAAGCCGCGATGAGGTCCGCAAAACTCGCGTATATTGCATTTTTCAACAAGCTTCTAAGGCTGACGATCTTTGAGTAGGGGCTTTGTTCTTAAGAACACGGCTTAAGACCTTAAAAGCCTGAAAAGAGTTGACCAAAATGCTGCATCAGAAAGTCAGAGTTATTCCACACCGTGTCGTGACAGTGCAGTCTAACATCTTCTTTCGTTTTTGTCAGAACCACCACAAAGCTGATAAACTAATGACTTTTTTTGAATCAGCACGCGTACAGGTCCGTTTAATGAAAATATCCACAGTTGGAGTTATGCTTTCTTGAAGTGTCGAACTCAACGAAATCTAAAGAGAATTACGTTTGTAAGGTGCAATTTTCGTTCCACCATTCGCTTTCTATACATTCTTGGTCATCCCAGTCTTGATCTTTCGGTCTTAAGCGGTCTTAAATTCTTTTGATCTGCTAAGACAGTATACCTACCGGATATATATATATTCATTCGATGGTACGTCAGGTCGTGGTCCACCCCAGACTGTAAGCGCCACAAAAAAGTCTCGTCATTTATACACCTGCACGACCATTTTCAGTTCCTTACACATCTTTTTGACTGAGAAGCTATGCCTAGGCTCCTGTACATGGACCTGCTGTTGTGCTAAAATTTGTTTATTTAGGCTGCGGTTGCATAATTGCCAGTTTTTTTTTAGGTCTCCACTTAATTAGTTGGAACTTCGAACTTAAAGCTAAAATATCGGTCAACATTTGCCAAACTGATCAGCATATATTTATATGTAGATCGCTGGCATTTTTAATAGCCGTTGAAATTGTGGTTTATTCACCATTTGGCGGCCCGTTTTTGTTTGACAAGTTTCACCTATAGGTACTTCCGTCGACTTATCCTCTAGGTCTTGGGTGAAGGTTTCAGCCCGTTCGTATCTACTGCTCTGAAACTCATTTGAACAGATCTAAAAAGTTGTTAAAAAATAACTAGCTGCACCCTTATGTGAATTTTTATAAATTGGGACCATAGGAATTGACTTAAAATTTTATGCCAGATTCGAACTACTGTACTATCTTGGGACGTTTGCGATACTTAACTTTAAAAATGAGTTTATGTGTCTTTCACGGGTTGAACGTAAGACCCCTCGTATCTTCCGGAGGTTGAACCTAAGACCACTCGCTCCATAAGTTTCCTCAAGTTGTAACTCCTATCCCGGCAAATTTTAGCCATCTTTCGAACTTTGTGCCACCAGAACTGGGGATCGGACCCTGTGCACTATAACTTCGTTCCATTTGCCCTCTTCTATATATTATTTTTTTACAGTATGACTCCAGCTTTTTGTCGGTCAGTTGGTGGTATTTTCTGTTATCCACCAACCCGCGATTGTGCAGAATGTGAGATATGCAAGCCCACGGCCTCCCGATCCGCGACTGCAGTCCACACTGAGTTACCCTAATGGTTGGTGTCTTGACTACAAAGTTGATCTCTTTGGGACGCAGATTTTTTTGTATTTTTATCATAATTGCTTCACATTAAGGTAACACCTGATAGCTTGTGAATGGGTTTTTGCAGTTTTTTTACCATCAAAGGGATAGAAACACTCAGACTCAGACTCGGTCCAGTGTACTTTACCTACCAAGAACCCATTTCTAAATGCTGTGGTGAAAAAATTCGCTACATTATTAGTTCCTCTTTATGGCCACATGCTGCCACCCATTGTAGGTTGAACCTACGTGGATCGGGTTAGAGTGTTTGCCTGTGAAACACTCAACCCGGCCACATGAGGCTCTGCAGATGTCAACAATTTATTGTATTTTTGAAGTATATTATTATTAATAAATTGAATTGAATGAATTGAATGCCTTAAATGGGTGATGGAAGTACATTTGCTTGGCGTCCTGAATTCACATCGTCGACATCCACACTTAATAGGGCGGCACTCATCAATTTCACCCTGTGATATATTTTTTTACCTGCGCATCTTTGCTACCGTATATTAACAATTAATTGCCAGTTACTAATAGCATGTAATGCAATCAGCACCACCCACGGACTGAACATCATATTTTACCGTACACCTGCCAATTTGAACAAGTGTCTCCAATGTAACATATCATATTCAGAACACATTAAGTACCATCGACATTGAAATTGATTCGCAATATGTAGGTAGGTATTGTCAAATGGCCTCGCATTGTGTCTGCATGTCCAATTACCAACTAATTATTATTAATTCCGAACGGATATTAATTTTAATCACTCAGTGAACACTCTGATGCCTGCGCCTCGTGGACGCTCTCTTTCCGCTTTGTTGTTGTCATCTAATTTATTAAGTTATTAAGCCATTGTTGATGCAACTCGCAATAAACCATCGGTTTGTATATATGTGCATAGTGCGTGGTGGACTGAGGAGGGTGTAGAGCAAAGAGTCCTTCCCTTGCTGCCTGCGATCGTTTTAATTTTGCGAAAATTAAATATTTATACGGCAACGGATGGATGTTGTTGTCATAATCCTTGTGCGGCGGCGACAACGACAACGACGACTACGACTACGACGGTATATCCTTCCACTTAAATTGCCAGCCAATTTATTATGCATCTACGTTCGCTGAGTGTGCAAACACTATGCGTCGACATGGATTGGCAATTTCCAGTAGAATACTTTCACATGGCACATCCTTGTGCTCCTACGAACCGACAGCGACGACGACGACGGCGACGACTACAACCACGATGATGATAATCGTTGATGTTTATTCTGAAATTAAAAAAAAAAAAAAAAAACTCACACTCAGTGAAAAAAAGGAAGAACGCAACGCAACCATCGCATCGCGTTGAATTATGAAAATTGTGTTCGGTGATAAGAAACTAAACGAGGAGTGAGAATAAATACAACACAAACCGCACCGATAAATAAAAAACATCCTCGCATGCGAAAGGATGTATGTTCGTCGTTGTTCGGTGTATCTGCATTATATCTCTGGCCTGGCGATGCAATAAAACAACATATCGTCGAAAAATCGAAACGAACATTCGAACATATTTCTCTGTCATCGATTTATTTTTTTTCGTTTTTTTTTTCTGCTGTCGGTCGAAAACAACCCAGCTGAAGCGGCACAGCAAGCAATAGCAATTAGGAGCTCATGCACACAAGATCCCCTCGCCAAATGCAGTCATTGCAGCAGAGACGACACAACGAGAACGAGATACACTTTTAGAGGAGTATCCGTCCATCTGTGTGCAATGCACATACAAATCGAATCAATGTTCCAGATAATGGTCAGTCATCGTTATGCTGATAATAATGACCCAGAGCGGCAGAGAGGGACGGTATCTCCGTATAGCCGTACCCCAGTGTAATAAATAACCATCTCGAGACCGATGGTTTGTAATATTCGGATGGACGTGGTATACCAAAGGAGAGAGCGCGAGTTAAGTATCCATAGCAAAACATATTGAGAAAAAAGATAACATTATTTGTATTCAATGATATCTTTAGTCTCTAGTACAGTCTTGCACACAACGCTACAATGATAACATATGTAAAAGAGATAATATCGTTTGTATACAATGTTGGAATATTATCTCTTCTTCATTATCAAGCAAGACGATTGTACGCTTGGGTCTCCTTGTAGATAGATAAGAAAAGTATATAAATACGACTGTATGATGAATTTATCAACAGTCTTATTGTAACTACATAGTAGCCTTAAGCTCCTTTTAGAATTAGTAAAAAGTATTTCAATAATAAAGGACATAGTTCCAAATAAATATTGTTTAATTTTAAAAGTAAGAAACAAGTGTTTTAATTGGCGATCCTGCCAGGAGGTTAAATATACTTTTTAACTTCAATCGAGCGGACCTCGGGAACAAGTAGTGAAATCTAGTATAAACAGAACACTCGCGTTACCGGTTACAAGAATTACCTAGCATAGCAGGTACAAATATAGCTTCTTCGTACGAAGCAGCAAAGCAATTCAGTGAAAGTGTATATGTGGAGGAAAAAAACACACAAATTCGACGACAACAGACACGAGTTCAAAATGGAACAACTCGCAGTATTAATGGCAAGATTAGAAGCTTTAGAAACCAGGAGCAACACAGTAACACAAACCCTAGAGCACACACGCACAGAGAATGCAAGGTTAGCAGCAATAATAACTAACCAAAATCAAATAAACACTAATTTAGAAACAAAACTAAATGAAGTAAAATCTGGATTAGGCATAGTACCAAACATACCTGTGCTAGAGGAAATAAGAACCACATATACAGATGGTAGTGAAATACAGTTAGACGCATTTAAAAGCCTACCTATTTTCAACGGCGATCAATCAAATTATCGGTCGTGGCGCGAAGAAGCATCCAGATTAATGGACAGCATTAAAAACTTCAAAACACACAGTAAGTACGCAGCAGCATTGACTATAGTGAAAAGTAAAATACAGGGTGCAGCCGCGAATGTGTTAACTAATTATAACACAATTTTTAATTTTGAGGCGATACGTAACAGATTAGATTATACGTACTCTAATCAAGAACCTCTATACGTGCTACAAGACATGATGAAAGCCATCACGCAAAAAAGAAGCACACTGTCTGAATACCACGACGAGATAAATAAAAATCTCAATTTAATAATATCAAAAATCACTATGTCAGGTGATCCGCCGAATATAATCGACAGACTAATTAAAAATGCTAACGACGACGCAGTTCGTATATTCATTGATGGTATGAGTGACAACTTTACAAGAGGATCATTATATTCAGCTACAATAAATGATCTAGAACACGCATTCGCAATTGCTCGCAGAATAGAACATGATAATGTGCACAGGCATTTACATCTCACTCAGGATAAGCACCACAAAAATATGCCACATGAACGCAGAAACGAAAGAAGACCAAATTATTCGAGCCAAACAACGAATTATCAACCCCAGAAGCAATACGATAATATGCAGCAACACAATCAAGGACCACAGCCGATGGAGATAAACTCGAGACAAATTGTACATGCACAGCGACAAAATTGGAATCAATACAAACCCGATGTATATAATCCACCAGCGAAACGTGAACACAGCGGGAGTTTCAACACACACAACAGACCGCAACGATCTTATCAGCAGAACTTCAAGCAGCAGAGAGTAAATAACTCCCGACAACAACGCAGAGACGATGTCAGCAGTACATATGCAGAAGCAGATGAAACGGAATGTATGGTAAATAATAACATAAGAATAGATCATTTAAACTAGTAGACGGGTTGCCCTGCTTAAATTTAACTAGTACTATTTCTAAGAAAATTTATAAAATTCTTATTGATACTGGTGCAACCCATAATTACATTAATAGAAAATGCGATTCTAGCAAAAAAATTAAAATTAAACCTATAAAAATAAAAACAATGCATGGTTATTCTATGGTAGATACAAAGAAAGTAGTTAGGATATTAAAGAAAAATATAACATTTTTTGAATTAGAGGATATTCAGTCTTTTGATATGATATTAGGATATGAAGGACTTAAAGTTCTAAACGCGGAAATAAATTTCAGTAATATGACTCTAACTACCATAAGCAGTGTCGAATCTATTCAGAAAATTAATTACATAATTGGGGAAAATAATATTTATAAAGCAGACATAGATAGACTGATGAAGATTAATAACAGCATAGGACCGTTACCCTTTACAGATACTATAGAAGCAAGCATTAGGACGACCAATGATAATCCGGTTTATGTTAAACAATATCCATATCCCATAGCAGATAACGAATTCGTAAACAAAGAAATACAGAAACTCTTACATGACGATATAATAGAAAAAAGCCATAGTCCTTATAACAGTCCCATATGGACAGTACCTAAAAAAGGTTTGGACGAAAAAGGAAAACCAAAACGGCGCATGGTTGTTGATTTCCAAAAACTTAACGCTCACACTGTAACAGACAGATACCCCATTCCGGATGTCAACATGACAATTCAAAATTTAGGTAAAGCCAAGTACTTTACAACATTAGATTTGGAGTCAGGTTTCCACCAAATTAAAATCAAAACAGATGACAAAGAAAAAACAGCTTTTGCTATAAATGGCGCAAAATATCATTTTAAACGAATGCCTTTCGGGCTCAAAAATGCACCAAGCATATTTCAGAGATGCGTGGACGACATTTTGAGAGACTTTGTAGGTAAATTCGTACACGTTTACATTGATGACGTATTGATATATTCTTCATCTGAGGAAGAACATATACAGCACATAAGTCAAGTATTCGACGTACTCAATAAAGCCACATTAAAAATATCTGATGAGAAAAGTAAGTTTTTTCAAGAAGAAGTAGAATACTTAGGTCACATAATCAGACATGGTAGAATCACTACGAACCCTGAGAAAATAGCAGCTATAGAAAATTTTCCAGTCCCACAAACGGTAAAGGATTTGAGAGGATTTTTAGGTCTTACAGGTTACTATCGTAAGTTTATAAAAGGATACGCAAGCATAGCCAAGCCCCTGACATTATATTTACGAGGAGATAACGGTAAAGTAAACAAAAAACAAAGTAAAAATATTAAGTTAAATCTGAATGATTCAGCATTAGAAGCGATTAGAATTTTAAAAAATTATTTGAAAGAACAAGTCGAACTTTTTCAACCGGATTATAGTAAACCATTCGAGCTTACTACTGATGCATCCAACATAGCTATTGGAGCCGTACTAAGTCAGAATAAGCAACCTATACACTTCTTGTCAAGAACACTGAGTAAGACAGAAGAGAACTATAGCACAAACGAGAAAGAGCTATTAGCGATCATATGGTCCTTACAAAAACTCAGAAACTACATGTATGGTATAGCAGACTTAACCATATATACCGATCACCAGAGCCTTATATATTCTGTATCAGGAAAAAATCCCAACACAAAGCTGAAACGTTGGAAGGGAATCATTGAAGACTTTGGAGCAAAATTAGTTTATAAACCAGGAAACCTAAATCTTGTAGCTGACGCATTATCACGTCAACGCATAAATACTTCTACCATAGAAACAGCACATTCAGCTGAAAGTTCTTCTAATGATATAATAAAAACTGTGAATCAGCCTTTTAATGCATACACTGCACAGTTCGAACTTATTGAAGATATAACAAATAATATCGAAACACAAATCTATTTTAGTAACAAAATAAGACTCATAATAAAGTTTAAGGACAAAGACTCCTTACTAAGGCAGATGAAAGAAGTTATACAACCCCAAAAGATTGTAGCTTTGCATACGAAATTTGAAAACATATACAAATATGGTGAAAACATAAAAAAAGAATTCCCACTAGTAAGATTTATATTCACACCAAGAAAACTTCAAGACGTGACAAATTTGGAGGAACAACTAAAACTTGTAAGGGTAACTCACGAAAGAGCACACCGAGGGTTACGTAACAATATACAAGAAATCTCAGAGAAATATTACTGGCCCGATCTAAATAAACAAGCAAAGAGTTTCAACAAAAAATGCATAGCATGTCTATTTGGAAAATATGAAAGAAAACCTATCAGAGAACCTCTGAATAATTCAGAAATACCAACACATGCGGGAACACACATTCATATGGACATATACTTCAACGACAAGTATACTTTCCTTGTAACAGTAGATAAGTATTCTAAATATACAATCCTTCGGGAAATCGAAACTCGAAACAGACTGTACGACGTTATGGAAGAGGTCTTATCTAATTATTTCCCAAAATGTGAACGACTCATGACAGATAACGAGAAGGGATTCAAAACAGAAATGGTGAACCAAATGTGTTTGAAATACAACATAACTAAAGTAGAAACTCCAGTATACAGATCGACAGCGAACGGTCAGGTAGAACGTGTAAACGGTACAATAACTGAACTGTCTAGAATATTCACAATTCAGAATAAAACAAGACTTATCGAAGAAATATTTAGAACAGTGCGTGAATTAAATAATTCTATACACTCAGTTACCGGTTTGAAACCTAGAGACATTTTCTTTAATCAAAATAAATATAGCAATAGTGAAATTATAATAAATAAACTAAACTCAGCATCCAAAAAAGTGATCGAACGTCTAAATAAAGGAACTCGACACAGAGAGTATAAAAAAGGAGATAAGATAATGGTAAGAATCACAGGTCTTAGAAAGAAATCTAACGCCAGATACATAACAAGAATAGTAGAAGAAGATAAAGGAGACACTGTAATCTCTAAAGAAGGAATAAAAATTCACAAGGATAACATAAAGAATTATCATTTTTCAGATGACGAAAATATTAATATTCCTAACATTACTAGGAATTGTACAGAGTCAAGAAGGGCAAGGAAACGTTCAAATAACTGAGTTACTAAACAAGAAGTTTATACTTACGCAAACAGATGACGTGTATTTATTCAAAGAACAAACTTATTTGTTACATGCCACCAACCTGACTTCGATATTTCAACCTTACGTAAATATCGTAACTAGTAAATATCAACCTACACAAGAAGAAAAAATTTGGTTAAGTAAAATTAAGAATTTAGCAGACCAATTACAAGAACATACTAGGCATACTAGATCAATTAACTTTTTAGGAACAGCTTTCAAATATGTGTTTGGTAATCCTGACCATTATGACTTAGTTAACATAGAAACGAGTATAAATAATCTCATAGAAAACAATAATAAACAAAAAACTATAAATTCTAGATTTGAACAAATTTTGCAACAATTCGAAGGTCAGAGCCTTAAAGAACATTTAGTAATAGAACAAGTGTACGAACAATTATTATTATTGACCAGAACAATTAATGCAGCAAAAAATAATGAATATTTATCAGAAAGCCTAGACTTAGATGACATTAAAAATATTATTCAACATGAAATAATTCAAGTACCCATAATAAATATACTTGAGTACTCTAAAATATTATTAGCTAGAACTGATGAATTCTTCATCACAATATATAAATATCCAGTTCTAATTAAATCATGTAAATTGTATAAAGTAACACCTTTAAATTCAAAACATGGAAAAATCATTACAGATAAAACAATTGCCTTATGTAACCAAACTTATTTAAGAACAAGAAATTGTCAAAATCATCTAAGTAAAAACATTTGTGAAATTAACTTTGAAGAAGAAAATTGTCTTATTCCACTTTTAAAGAATATAACTTCAAAATGCAACATTAAACAAGAATACGATTACGACTTAGAAATTGAATCCGGTGTTATGTTATTAAGCGGTAAGCATAAGTTAAATAATCAAACAATTAATGGTATAAACTTAGTTACTTATGAAAATACTATAAATCTAGACGATAAAATATACAAAAACATGCATAAGCAAATTAAAGAAGTTATATTAAGAAATCATAATTCAGAGTCTTACATCGACCAAATAATTAAAGAAGATACAATGTACAAATTCGATAACATAGATACTTTAAAAAAACTAATTATTCCTTTTGAAGAAAAACCGATATTATCAACTATATACACAATTGTAACACTGATTGTTATTCTAGCATTTACGTACGTAATGATAAAAACTATACAATGTATAACAGATCGTCAAAAACAAAAAAAGATTGACGCATATAACAAAACTTATGAAAGAGAAATGTTAAAAATAGCGTCGAAAAATCGGGACGATTTCGTTTAACAAGGGGGGGAGTTAAGTATCCATAGCAAAACATATTGAGAAAAAAGATAACATTATTTGTATTCAATGATATCTTTAGTCTCTAGTACAGTCTTGCACACAACGCTACAATGATAACATATGTAAAAGAGATAATATCGTTTGTATACAATGTTGGAATATTATCTCTTCTTCATTATCAAGCAAGACGATTGTACGCTTGGGTCTCCTTGTAGATAGATAAGAAAAGTATATAAATACGACTGTATGATGAATTTATCAACAGTCTTATTGTAACTACATAGTAGCCTTAAGCTCCTTTTAGAATTAGTAAAAAGTATTTCAATAATAAAGGACATAGTTCCAAATAAATATTGTTTAATTTTAAAAGTAAGAAACAAGTGTTTTAATTCGCGCTTACCTGCTGCTGACTCGCCAAGGCGATCCTGGATGTAGTTTTTGTTGGATGTGCCGGTTGCTTTCGTTTTTTTTTTCCTTCAAGTCTGCAGTAGTTTTTTGTTGCAATGGAATAGATGTATATATACCTACGATAAAGGGGAACAAAGCTGTGCAGCCTTTATCCAGAAGGACACAAAAGACGACCATGTCAGCACTTGAACCAAATTAGGTTACACAAAGAAGTGACCGAATTAAAAAAAAAAAACGAAAAAGAAAACCTATTTATCTATCTACACACTTGAGATAATGGAATGAGCTGGAGAAAAAAACTCAAGAGGAATAGAACTGCTGGGCTAACTGCGCGCCACACAGACCAAGAAGTGACAAAACTGCAATTACGTTGAAGATGGATTGAACATTTCCTGCACAGTGTGTCGGGCATAAAAGGGACGTGTCCTGCCTTATGAACAAACACACTTGGGAAATTCTCTATGAAAATCGCGTTATTACTTTGTGTCAATTACTGACTTTTTAGACGTTTAAAACTTGAGGAGATTTTGACGAGATTAGTCTGACTTTTAAGCGGTTAGCGCGGCGAGTCTTTTTCTAGATTTTAAGACCTTTTTAACTTGAAGAGTTCTTGACGAGGTTAGTCAAAGAGACCTACTTATAACAGAATTGCTAATTGCTCAGGGGTTAATTTTTAGAGCGACTTCGTTCAATCGTTAATCGCTCACTGCGTGGCAACTCCCTAACAAGATTCGCCTCGAATTTGTTAAACACTTTTTAAGATTCTTTCGGGGCAGTAATTCAGTTTCTTTCGACACGTTGGAGGTCTACGTGCTTCGCCATTTCACTAAATCTGAATCTAAGAAAGTTTATTTCTCTTAGAAAATTTTTTTTTCAAACTCTGTACCTTAATGCAACCCAAGAAGCTTCCAGAAAGGTCTTAGTTTACTTTGCAGACCCCTTTGGGTATATGAACTTGCATCATATAGGTAACCCCATCATAGATTTTTATTGACACTCTAATCAGATATAAAAATGCAACGGTTTTCGGTCTTTAGTCCAAGTGCGTCTTTTACCTTCCAGATACCGGGCCAATCTGAAACCGTGGAAGTCATTTTTATTGCAAGTATGGTTATAGCAACAAATGTCTATAATGTCTCGAGGTTTCAATAGAATATAATTGCAGTGGCCAGTGAAAAAAATAGAGGTTTGTGAGACTACACCTCATATGTCCCATACAACGATTTAACAAACATAGTTTTTGATGTACCTAAGCTTTGTGCCTTTTCTAAACTGGATTGCGTTCCTAATTTCCGACTTGACTACCTACCTCATGCTCACAACCCCTGTTTAATCTGAATTTATAATATTTAGCTGGACGAAAGTTAAGCGCAATATTCTTGTTTTTATTTTGTATTTTTAATTTTTAGATTTAGTTTAAAGCTCATTAGATGCCGGAGAATTCTCCCCCATGTTTGTTAAGTGCGAATTTCTAACGTTGTGCCACCCCTTTGCGTCCCGATCCCAAAGTTTAACAAAATTTCTTTAAATACAGGCGAACTCTGTATGATCATCGTAGGTTTTCAGTTTTCAAAATAAAAGTCTCTCAATACCGCATAATCTAGTAATTCCGACTCTGCACCAAGACTCGGTCTTTAATGCTTTCTTAAGTCTGAGAACCACTTCCTGCTAATCACATGTTGCCGACGAGTTATCGGTCGCTCTGTTTCCTCTAATTTTTGCCGTCATTTTCGAGTATTTTAATAAGACTCGTTCCCTTACTTAGAACCCTTCTAAAGGGTGATTTTTTAGCTGGTTTGGTTTTGGCAACACTGGTTTTGACAGCTGACGTGTGTTTAGTACCTTGTGTCACTGTCAAACAGCTTCAGTTTGGTTATATACTTAAGGTGTCCTAATATCCTTATATGAACTTGTTCTGTTTAATGTTTTTCGTACCATTCATGCTGGATACAATTTCGGACAATTTTGAGATTATATAGAAGGTCTTTGTGCTAAGTGATAATGTTATTCAAATGACCCCCCTTGAAGGGGGCAACCTTAGGGGTGGGGAACAAAGACATTTTTATTATATTTTTTTGTTCTACCAGCATTTGAAGTGTAAAGCGAATATTTTCTCGGTCACTCAATATTTTTCTGCTCGCAACGACACGTCCTTTGCAGTGATCCCGTGTGACTCAGTTAAGGGGGTCATTTCGAAAAATTCCATTAAACGTACCTCATTCAAATGTTGGTTTTACTACTGCTCAAAATTCGAGTTCGATGTGTGCTTTGGTTCAGATTATATCGCATTAGTCGCAGCGTTGAGGTTGTTATTTATGGAAGTGATTGCATCGTTGATTTAGGTCCTTTTGAGGAAGGTTATTCTTACTCTGATCTTGCTGGGTTGCAACCATCAAGCTTTCACATTACTATGTATAATTTCCACCCGCAGGTCCTCTCAGTAAATAACGGTTTCTCTTAAAAAAAAACATGGGCCTACCAGCAGTTTGTGAATTCCTCACATACAGTTTCCACTCCACAGCTCCAGGCATATCTTTCATTTCAAAAAGTGTTCCGCTGAGCTAGGCGGGATACCACTCTCGCATATAGAGAGACTATCTACACCATTAAAAATGCAGATTGAATCAATCATTTGGACTCGCTTACGCCCAAACAATGTCATAAACCCACACGCGGTGGATGTCATTAATAGCTACCTTACCCATGCTGCACTCTGAATGCCCAGCCACTGTGTCCTACATTTCACTCCATTTTAAATCAATTTTATCTCTCGTCCATATCTAATTTCAAATTTCCACCTAATCAACTTCAAAATGCAACAGAATCGTAATTTCTCAAAAATCAATTCACCCGAATGCACACGCACTCTCCGGTGGTATCTATGCCTAATGATCGCCAGCAGCAGCAGCAGCAGAACCTTAGACCATGTCTCATTAACTGAGCACTCTATGCCTAATTTTTCAAATCAAGCCACTCGCATCTTCTCGCGGCAGCACAGCTGGAAGTCTAACCCTAAGGCGCATTTAAATAATGCACCACACTGATGGTGCACCTGTGTGTTGCTGTCTTGTGTAGCGGCTTTTGGTGGGAAACAATTTTTCACACGCACAACAAATTTCATCTTCCAACGTTGGGCGCCATACCTACAGAGAAAATTAGAAATCCAAGTCAACAAAAGGCGGTTCCCTCTTCCACGGAATCGACAATGGAAATAGAAAAATGCGTCTGCGGGAGTGTGTGCGGTCGGTAATTAATTAATACACAATCAATTAATGAAAGTCCAGGTATATATATAGAAAAATGGGCCAACAAGAGTTATTTCCAACCAGATACAGATTGCTCTCCAATGACAAAAGATAAATGTGCCGCTGCAGGAGGAAACAGTCCGTAGCTGCGAGCAGAAAAGAGAAACTCTCCTTAGACAAAGGCAAAAGATTGAAAAATCTCTTGACAGAGAGACATTAGATATATTTTTCAATTCGATTCGGGGCATAAATATCTTTTTCTCTTTTCTAACGCAAAAGCGACCCCATTGTCCGCAATTACGACAAATGCCATTTATCACCATCACGCATAAAGTGGGTAGCACTTGAGTTGCTGCTGCAAAAGTGAATGGAAGACGAATGGAATGCGCAAGTTGACCCTCAACCTTCAACCTCCCAATTGTAAATAGTCAAGTCGTTTGTATATTGATGTGGGCAGTCGCAATAGCGCACACAAAACTGTCACTCTATTCCAACTATTTCGAGTGTCGATCGGTTAATAAATGTCAAAATTCTTTTCTATTTGTAAATCAGAGCCACTGATAAGGCTAATCGTGTCGAAACGTCTCATCTCTCATCCATTCTGCTGTTCGTGCTGCCCGGATCATAACTCATTCCTTTAGCGCGTGCCTAACCAGAAGACTCCTTCTTTTTTACCACCGAAACCACGCAAACTACTCCGGAGGAATCCGAAAAATTGATTTCAAGTCACGTAGCCCTGAGCAGGCAACGTGATTACGAACTACATGTGCACATGCACAGCACACAGATAATAAAATGACAAGGAGAAGCGGCAGCAAAAGAAAAAAAAAAAAAGAAAAAAAGGAGAACGAAAGAAAGAAAGAAATTATTCGTGGGAATAATGAAACGTAATCGGATGACACCGGCACACACCACACGCGCACACATAAAGACCATATAACGATGACATTCCTCGATGGGATATATTCACATGTATGCATGCGATGATGGGGCCGGTTCTGTTGTTCATTATCGTTGTCATTATATTCCCCTGCCGCCGCCGACAACTACGACGGCGACCGACGACAAATGTGCTCTTTTTTATTTGATTTTTATGTTAAAAGGAAAATGCCTAGATCACCTGTGTACGGGTGCCTCTAGTTCCGGTCCTCGGGCACCGGGCGTACACGAAAGGATACCGTGCATAATGACAAATCGAGCGGAGACAGCATGACACATAAATCATGTTACCGCCGAGTGTGTGCCTATAATCGTTTAGGGTTTGCCGTGCCCTACGTACCCCTGAGGGGTGTACAGAGGGAATTCGGAAAAAAGGAACATCGTCGGGACCGGTCTGATCCTTTGTAATATTGTAATCATAATCACCCACTGTGTTATGGGCATTTGTCACTATAATTATATTAATAAATTGATTTGGGATGGGGAGTGGGTGCACATACCTACCTGCGGGCGGGCGACAGTCGGGACGGCAAGGGAGGGACATCTGCTTGTGGTAGAAGTGATGATCGTTTGAAGCTGGCTTTCAGTCATCAGTCAATCTGTGGAGGAGTTGGAACTTGTTCGGATCGGAATTTTATAAATTTCTGATAAAGTGTGCTTTTTTTAACAGTATCTATGCCTTTAACCCTTTTATCTCGGTGGTTTTTAACACCAAACACTCGTTTTTTTGCGAGAAACTTAGTTTATTTTAACCCACTCGGTAAGCGTCAATTTCTGAGCGTGATGGCCCCTAAACGATTTTATTATTTCAATCGATGTCACGACTCATTCCCATAGAAAATCACCATCATCTTCAAATCAAGATCTCCGCCCTTGATGCAAATTCTAAACTGCGATCTTGCTGGTTGCTTTCTCGCTTAATTCACAATTAGCGTATTTATGCGTAGGATCGTTTGCTCGTGTTCTCCTTAACAGCAATCCTTTGTAGCCCTTTTCAACTTAATAATCTGCGGGTCTTTGTTAATTTAATTCGCCATATACCACCACAATTGCATACTCGTACTCATATTTCATTCATTATTATTCGCAATAAATTTCAATTGAACATCGTTTTCACTGAGAAGTCTCTAATATGTTTGTTTGACCGACCAGTAGTATTGTGTGTGTATGTGAACAATAAAGCGGATCAGCGCAACGATTGCCATCCAGCATCTTTATTAATATTACTTTATCGAGAGGGTAGCATTTTTGCCAGCAAAATGTACTAACAGAGTTGAATTCAATTATGAATATGAAAGGCAGATTTATTGCGAATAGGGAGTAGGGACGGGACAGCTATCGAGCTGCATTTTGTTCGGCATCTCAAAGGCGCAAGGAACGTCTTAATTTAAAAAAAAAAACTTGGATTCGTTCGAAACATCGATGCCTTTTGACTACTGGATGGATTACCGAAAGGTTCGATACTTGTTTTATCAGTCAGCTCAAATGTTAAGTTTTGGAAGGTTCTTTTTAGGTATTTAACCGCCTTAGCAATGGAATTGTAGATGTTGTTATTGGCCCCATATAGTTATCGGTTCTATTTGTGCGAAAGTAACGATTAAAGAACTTTCTCTATATTGGCGAACAACCTCTGACAACTTGTAGGAGATTCTCAGTTGCATAGAAATCAAAACAACCAAAAAACTTTAGATAAAATCAATGTACTGGAGGCCACACCACTTATTCCCCCAATCAGACTCCCTCAATAGAGTTAGTTAAATTGTTCGAAATAGCTTTAATTCCGAACACTTGTGCGTTGGAGTTTCCGGCAACATCACCTTGATACAATGTTTGACCCATCAGTAAGGATGATTAATACAAAATATGTATTTTCCTCCTGCTTTATTTCACTACAGTGTAATTCTTAACGTGGTATTCGGAAGAACTATCTTGATCTGCGATCTTAGGTGAACCAAAGCTGGTTCCACACTCAATTGCTAAGTCCCACGGTACAAAGATGTCGCTTACATCATGTGGAGATTCGATTATTTTCAGCCATAAGCATAGTTTAAAAGAATATACGCGAGTCTAATAATCATCATGTCCAGGCTAAATTATTCGAACCCACAGTGGCGAAATTTTCTATAACGAATTGCACATTTAGACTTACAAAATATTAAGGCTTATGGTTGAAAATGATTAATATTAGGGCCCTATATCTATATTATAAAAATTGATTAGGATAGAAAGCTAAAGAAAAACTTTAATGCCGGTTGTACACTTTGTGCGTTGCGAGTTTGACGTACATTTATCTCTTGTTCGAAACACTTAGTTCTTTTTATACCCTCCAGAGGAAGGTATATTCACTTTGCCAATACAATTGTAACGCCAAGAAGGAGTCACCAGAGACCTTATAAAGTATATATATTCTGAATCAGGATCACATTCTGAATCGATTTAGCCATGTCCGTCTGTCTGTCTGTCTGTCTGTTGAAAGCACGATAGCGCCCAAAGTAATTGACGTAGGTGAATGAAATTCGGTGAAACTACTTCTTTTTATCGGCGTCAGGTTGGTATTCAAAATGGGCTATGTCGGTCAAGTAATTCTGGTATTTTGCATGACTTGTATGCCGTGGAGGGTATCAAAGCATCGGCCAGGCCGATGATAACACTTTTACTTGTTGTTAAACTCTTTGACGACGATTGGAAAACGTTGCTTAACAACAATACGGGTAGAATGTACGAGTTGGTCTTAGTCGTTCGATATTGTCAAGTTGAGCAATGACTTGAACAAAATTAGTTTTCATTATCTGTTCAACTTTTCTAGGTGAAGATCGAAATTAATAAACTCATGTCTAGCGCCTCTGCTATTTTTAAAGCTGAAACCAGAATGAAATTGAATTTAAAGTGTGCTACAGTAGTTGTCAGCTCCGCCTTGCCAAACGTCCAAGATCTGGTCTTCCTCCGACAAGTTTCGAGGGTTTAAAAACTTTTTTTTCCACACAATTTGATTAAATAGTTCTCCGAATTCGGTAAACATTATTTTTTTATAAACATTTGACCAAGATGATGCTCATTTGTCCTTCATCAAAAATCAGCTTACAAGCGGCCTACCTTTCAGAGACTTTATTATTTTCGAATACAGTCAGCCTATTGTTGGATATTCGAAACATTTTCGAGTGATTTTTAAGGAGGATTTCACCAGAGTGTCCGTCCAACATATCTAGTTGATTTAGTCAGTTGTTCTCGCAGTGTACGTCTGGCATTAGATCTCCGTGTAGGAGAGATTGTGGTGCACCTATTATTTCCACCAAGTACTACTATTTTAAATAGAACATGAAATGAGTTGATGGATGGGATATTTTTGTACATTTTAGTCAATTTACAAGGGCGCTCAATCTAGTTCCAATATCTTTACTCAACTAGTTCGTTCCTGTAGTTTAAGTGGGTCTCCTGACTGCGAACTATATACATAGCGAAATGAAAGCTTTTGAACTTGATTATTGAAATAGAGCAGCCACCTTACGCATAAGACCAACTTACATTGGTTTTGTGCGAGTATTCATTTTTGGAATGAATGGAAGGGATCTTCAATTTTATGCCGAGTCTAAACGGCTTATTGTAAAGCTCATTCATAGTAGTTATACTCTTGGATGGTTGTCAAAAATGGTTGGTCAACAGCTCGCCGTGAGTCTGTAATTCTATATGCCTCTGAATTCAAATTGCGCAATGGCATACTTTTAGGGATAGGTAATCGTAAATTGCATTCCTTCATGGGTAAATTAAGTGCTCTATCGAAAAAAACGTTCTCATCCAACATGACTTATATTTGAATAAGGTAGTTTGGTAACATGGCGGCGAATTGAAATGTTTTCAATTAACTCATATAACCATTTTGAATTTGGTATTTTTAACTTAATTTTACCAGCCGTAATGGCGAAATATAGCCAAGATTTTTCGTTTGTGTACTTCTATGGCAGAGTACCTTTCGAATGAAATAAGTTTTATTCTACTCATTCCATAAAAAAACTAAAAGAAGTGTATGGCAGCTTTGGATGTTTCACGTATTAATTATGATGATGCTGATGACGATACTGGCAAGCTGAATGAAGTGAAGTCAAAACAACAAACATTTTCATTGTGTAATCGCTATTAGAATTTACTGTAACCAATGAAATTAATTTCGATATTTAATAGCCCACTGAATGCAGAGAGTTATATGCATTCTTAGAAAATAATGTAGATTGAGTTGATCCTAGAGACTGACACTCTGACAGCTGATAATAGGTGTTAGAGTAACTGACCATTTCAATAGCAAATAATTTCCACCCATGGATAGCATCTGAAAATATTTTACCAACTCGTTGAAAAATCTCTCAAAACCTCTTCAATTTTATGGCGCAAGCCAGGTTCCCAAAATCGCAGCACTTTTTGACTTATTTAACGAGCACCAGAGCCGTGAGGAGCCTCTAGCTGTGAGACTGTTGAGGCAGCAGTCGGCGTCTTTTGTAGATCACGAGGACATTAATTTCCTCTCAGTTGTCCATCTAAAGAGCTTTGGCATGTGCGGTTTCTTCCTCTGTCTTTCTTGTAGCCCCACCCTCCCTGGGGCTGGGATTCAAAGTACCCCTTTTCCTTGAAGCATTATTAGGCCTGTTTTTTTTGAGCTTCGATCTCAGCAATCAAAGTAAAGTAGCATTTTTAGCCCGCAATTGCAACAACTATGATCTTCTTTACTTTTGCTGAGATTGAAGCAGAAAGAAAACCTGCCTATTGTCCATTCGACAGAACCTTCCAGTAGACATCTAAAGTAGGACTTTATGGTGTTTTTTCCGGCCCAATTGATGGTTGAAGGTTTGTTTTGCGAAATCACCACTAAACGCTTTCCATTTTAATGTTGACAAGTCAAGATTTACTGCCGGCACACAGTTGTATTGCAGGCGGAACTGCACACGTCAAATTATGTCAAACTCTTCCGTAAGCAGTTCCCTTTTGTTGTGTTGATCATAATAGATTTTATATGTTTTCCATATTTGACAGCTCTTATACGAGGTGAAGTTGCATAGTCCATTGATCTGAATCGTTGGAGTCATCTGGCATCTTATAGAAAAAGGAGTTCTAGTTGGGCAACATCAGCAGTTCAAGCAAGAAGTCTTCTTGCATTACCACTTTATATACCACTTCCTTAAACTTTCTTCACAAACTTTCGTACCTGCACCAAACTACTTGTTAAGTGAATTATTGCCACAGAAGTTTTCTTTGAATATTGACACTGCGCTAAATTAAAAATCAAATTTAGTGTCCACGCAATGGCGAAATTTTCCATACGAAAATTGGCCAAAACGATTATTATTGAGGCCCACTGTTTACGTGTTTTGTGTTCGATACTGCCGAAATTTGATACGGAAGCAATTGATTTCGGCAGCAATTCTAGAGAGCAAAAAAGGCAGTCACTGTTCAAATGGCAATGTAATTAAAAAGAACCCAGCCCACCCTTACAATACCTTCCACTTGAAATATCTTCATTTCAGTTGGGCTGTCAACTCATAAACTAAACTGCCAAGGGGAAGTCTTTTATTCAATCAAAGGGTGGGAAAAAAAGAAATCCAAAATCAAAGCCGTCCATCAAGCCGTGAACTCTGCTCCAAAGAGCTGTATTTCTTCCCCGGGGCTAAAGCAATTTTGAATCCCAGCATACACATTCGTATTAGTATTTATGCTCTTTTAAATCCGAACCCCTTTCATTTAAGGCACTTCCATTTGACTGGGATTCGAGGGGTGCAAGTTGGTCATTTTGGCCCAAAGCTCCGCCCAGCCAGATCCACCTGTAATCCCCATCAATACACACCCGCATATGTATGTAAATGTCGGAGTAGTCCTGACCAATTACTACTTGAGATTGACTTTAATTTCTGCTCCGAAACGAAGGCCTAATCTTATTTTACATTTCATTCCTTCGATTTTTTTCCCAACTGTTCCCTTTTATACCTCTGTCGATCTGAGAGGTAATTTAAATAAATAATTTCTCCATTTTCTGTCGTCCATCGCTGGTGGAAAATCCCATTTCATTGGAGCACATGCTACACGCTACTACTACATCACAAGCGGAAATTGCAATTTGAGATGAAAAGGGTCGCTAGTCGTTGTGGTCGTAGTATTCGTCGTCATCTTAAACGTGTAACGAGATCTAAGCTCCAGAGACAGCACCCCCATTACCGGAAGGCTTAGTATATATGCCATGTGCACGCACGACTCTGTTTGTAGTAGGCAGGCGAAAAAAAAAATAAAACGTAAATTATATGTGGGTACATTGAGAAGCGAGTTCTACTCCATTTGATGCGAACGATATTAATCATCATTAAGCGCGCGCAGGAGGAGCAAAACACAAACCGCACCAACAATGTCGATCGGGAAAACACAAAAAAAAGAAGAGAAAAACTCGACAAAAAAGAAGATATATACAACGTTCTCAAGTCTTCGACAGAAATGTTATCGATGTATCCAACCGTAATGGGTTGTTTATTCGAATTCCTTTCCGAATTCGGCTACTGCCAATTTAACAGATGAAATTTTGTTTTCCTCTCTGGTGCTCCAGTTCCAGTTTTCACTTAGAACGGAGCCCACCCCCGACGCATATGGCGAAATGCGGTTCGATATGCTCTGCTTTATGTTGCGCAAATTGTGTGGATTTAGGTCCTCACTTTCGCACATTCGGAGAGATGCCAGGCCATAAATCAACCATGAAATTGTTTTGCTGCATATG
The DNA here is from genome assembly GCA_948293265.1 of Cheilosia impressa. Lineage (NCBI taxonomy): Eukaryota > Metazoa > Arthropoda > Insecta > Diptera > Syrphidae > Cheilosia > Cheilosia impressa. The sequence goes on from OX411883.1 coordinate 42,360,282, forward strand.
CCATGCGATTGAATATGTTTAGGCCGTTTACCACCATCAGCCAGCCCATATCCACCTACTCAGCCTTTGTTTTTTGGCAACAGACGAAAGTTTGCAACCCCGCACCGCAAAAAGAGAACGTCGGGACGACGACGCTCAGCATTGGATTATGATTTACTGGCAGTTCAATTTTCAGCAGAAAATTATTATACCTATGTACAGGCGACCACCCCTTGTGAAAGTTGATCTATGACATGGTCTATTAGGTATAAATGGAAAACAATTTCAGGTCCAATTATCGCTTTTCGGAGATATCGTGTTTAAATTGAAATCGAATTTACTTATAGAACAGTGATTATACTGCATAAAATACATGCAGGTGGGTGAACGAAGGGAGTACAATTTGTGATTTATGAGTTCCTTGCAGCTCCAGTTGGATGGAGCACACAATATTGAGTTCGATTTATTACATGATACCTTACCTTGCCAGGTTGACGGGAACGTCCTTCCGTTTCGGGAGAGCTTTTCTCATTTTAATGATTTATCAGGTATACGGTATACCGTATACAGAACCGTATGTGGTCAACAACAATCGTACTCAGCACAATGGACATTTGAACTCCTTCGGATGAGTTTCGTTATCAGACGATGCTGGAACAAATGAGTTGGAAAATGATGTGCAGAAGGCTGTAGGCTGTTTCTTCTCTCGATTGAATGGATTTTTGGGGCTTAACTTAAAGTTGCAATCGTTAGCTGCGGGGGAATGATTTGAAAATATTTGCCTGTATCTATATCTATGGGCTTTCTCGATTCTTTGGAGTCACTGAAAGTCAGCCTGAGGCTGGTTTCCTGCCTCTTGATTAAGGCCTTGCACTTGCAAACATATTTCAGGTGTTGGTCGGAAGTCATAACCTTCCAAATGGTGTCTGACTTTGTTGTTTTTGGCCTTGCCCCACTAGCTGGGACGGGTACTTAGGAATGAGACTGAGAAGTAATAATGGCTGGTAACATTTGTATTTTGTCAACTTCATAAAAATTTCAACTGAAAACTCCAGGCGCGAAGAATTTCCACTCATGAATGACGTGTGAAAATATTTTATCAACCATGGAAAAATATCTCAAGGGAGCTGATCTTTTAATTTGATCGCGCAGTCCACGTTCGCAGGATCACAGCATTTATGGATTTATTTAACCGCTGTAGCGAGTCCCTACTGCTGTCTTTTATCTTTTGAGATCCCAAGAGCGTTGCTCCGAGGTGTCCACGCCAAGTTCTGAGGCAGTCAACATGTCTTGGATCTATTTGGAAACTGGGTTTGATCTTCCTTGTCATCTCAAACCTATTGATGGTTGTGACTGGAATTCGAAGATTCCTAGATTTGTTGTAGGTCAATAGAATGGAAACATCGGTTGTCTCTGCCTATTTATTTTAAAACTTCTTCAGATAAGAAATATCCTATGTTATAACAGCATTAGATGTCCTCTATAGGCTGGAACTATATTTAAAGGCGACCAATATTTTTTAACGCAAATGGCGGACACTGAAAAAAAAAACATAACCAAAAACCCAGACCAAAAATGGCTCTTATCCTATATCTTCGGGAACTTATAAAGATAAGTAGAGAGTCAAAAAAAGATAATGGCCATAGGCCTGTGAAAAATGCACAAGAATACAACCAGTAGCTTCTAAAATGCTTCCACTTGAAGACAAAATGTCAAAATTAATATAAGCATCAATCATCCTATAGATGGTCATATTTTTTATACTTTTTTTTTTAAATATCATCTTTACATAATTTTTAATTGAAGTTTTCTCTTATTTTCTTTTAAGGTATGTACCATGGATGACTGCTTCGTCAATTTTTAAAACTCATATTGACGAGTATTTAAAGTAAGTTCGCAGTACGTACATTTCATATCTCTGCTCCTTGTGCGTTGTTTCATAGAACTACAAGTCGCAATTTACAAAACAACTTTATAAAATTTTGATAAACAAAAAAGTTATATATTTAACGAAAATTTAACAGTGAACTTGTAACCACCATCGAATAATTATTTTACAGGCCAATTCGATTTAAAATGTCATTGATCTATTGCCTGCCAAAAAGAAATATATTTTAGGTACCTTTTGAAACCTAATTGTATAACTTTGCTGTCGAGGTCTAACTTTGACAAAGAAAAATCAAAAATATGGTGTAAAATATTTTCCAATGACTAAGTAATTAATTTTGTTTTATAATTTCTTTCAAAACTGTCACAAAATTAAAATTTTCATCAATTGACAAAAATATGTTTTGTCAAAAATAATTGCCATGACAGACTATAAGTCGCACACAAAATGTATGCAAAACATTCTCTAACCTCCAGTGAATAAGTTAAGCTTCGATTAGATTGTTTGTCAGAATATCAAATACTTGACATTTTTCGTTGGCACTTATAAAATATTTGACAAAAGCCCGTTTGATAGCATTTGACAGGATATACCGCTTTTTCAAACAGTTTATAAAGGGTGATTTTTTAAGCGTATTTTTTTTTTTTTTAATCAAGTAAAACACTCAAATTTGCATCACATATTTAAAATTTGTATTGTAATTGATAAATAAGCCTTTGCCATTTGCATTTTAAAGACAACTTCATGTAAATATTGTCCGCGGCTCAGTTTCAAATGTTCCATTCGGAAGGTCCAATTTTGCGTCACTTTTTCGAGCATTTCGGCCTGTATTCCACGAATTACGCGTGTTATGTTATCCTGTAAGGCTTCAATCGTGTTCGGCTTGTCCACATTGATTAACGACTTTACATAACCCCACAAGGAATAATCAAGAGGCGTTAAATCGCATGATCTTGGCGGGCAACTCACAGGGCCATTTCGAGAGATAAGCTGCTCACCAAATTCATCGTTCAACATTTCTTTTGTTTCACGAGCTGTGTGGCATGTGGCACCGTCTTGATGAAACCACATTTCAACCAAGTTCAACTCAGCCAACTGGGGCAAAAAAAAGTCGCGTATTATGGCTCGATATCGTTCGCCGTTGACGGTAACGTTTCTTCAACGCCCGTCTTTGAAGAAAAATGGACCGATGATGCCACCAGCCCATAAACCACATCAAACTGTTGTTTTTTTAATGTTTTAATGCGAATCGATGGTTTATTGTCCAACAAACAAGTAAATTTGGTGCGAAATTGGGTGATAACAGCACGAATTGTTGATTCACCAGGTCGATTATAACGACCATAATATGGTAGTAATAAACGGTGCACATTTTTCACAGACCATGAATTTTTATAATAAATTTCAATAATTTGTAAATTGCAATCGTTCCTCATTTGTAAGTCTTTCCATGATTAAATGGAAAGAGTATACTGAAAACTTTTCACTTTGACAGATGACGTTTGGACGCCATTACTAACCAGTGCTGCCAACCTGAAAAACTTAACTCTTAAAAAATCACCCTTTAATAGGGAGTAAAGTGATATTACCCAGCTCTTTAACTGGCTTAAGGCAGTTTGACGATTTTCTGTGGAATGGAAGTGAATTTCTACAAGTAGATATAACAAATTTATGTAACCTAGAGCTCCATATAAGCTCAATACTATAGCCCTACCCCATTACGATTTTATGGCAAATCATAAAGGCAAGTGTAAAATTTGGACTTGTAGTTTAATATTAAATATCGGTACAATCAGACTCACAATCCACCTTCAAGTGTGACAATTCTTAACCTTCTGCCATATATTAAAGGTATACATTTCGGCTTAGCCGAGAACACATTTTTAAAAGCGTTACTCGTCATTGATCTGACAGGTTTTTTGCTCTTCTGCCGTCTATTTATGTTGGGTTCTGCTTTGAACCATCGAATTTCAGCAAAATATCAAATTTTGTATAAACCTTCCTTTGATATATCCATTCGACTTTCTTACAGGACTTGTGAACGACCGTGAAGCCCTTATGATTAAGGAATCTATTCATACAAACCGCTTCACCAATTTTAATGTGGTCGAAAAACATAATTTCTCCTGATCACAATTCAGAGATCACTCAACTTTTGCATTGCATTTTGGGTTGTAAATATTGCATATTGCATTGATCATGAACTGTATGATAAAAAGAAATGTTGAAGGCTCTACTTTCTTAGTATCAAGTCATCTTATCATCGTAGGTTGTCAAGTTGACTTTTACGATTCCGATTCCGTAAATATCGAAATTACAGGGCAAGGGATTTTTTTTTTTAATTGAGTCTTTCTCTTAAAGCATCCCAGAAGGTTTCCATCCACTCATACAAAGCATAGGCCGTAGGTATATAAAAATTTCTGTTGCCTAGATGCCTTCTTAGCTCTAAGAAACAGCAATTGCCAAAAGTGCGGCTTTAATTGAGCTCTGCGCCGATGTCATTTTGGGAGGCATACAAAGCCCTCAACTAGCTCGCAGCTATATCACTGCCCATCGAAACGTCGTGACTTCGAAAACTCCTTTCCGATGGCAGCTAAACTCTTCTTGCCACCGATACATGAAAACGCCCTACTGACCGCATTCTTCTATAAATGTTAACATCTTCAGTCGGCAGTTGAAGGGATTTTTCTACGTTTAAAGTTGACCGAGAGGTAGCGTGGACATTGCCCAACGACTTAGATAATAAAATTTCCAAAAAATGTAGCTTGCGAAAACTCCTTTATTAATGTCAATAAAATGGATACAATGTTCTCTCCCGTCATTCCCAAAATGCTTTGACAGTTTTCTGCGAGATTCCTGTTGATCTTTCCGCTGAATCAACTCAGGTGTTCGCCCAACTTTATCCTGCAACTCAAGTGTATTGAACTTTAAACGAATGAATCTTTTTTCGTGTCCTCCATCTTTCTAAAGATAGATATAGTCACTGTGCCCACGGAGACCAGACAGTTTTCCACATTTCCAGTTCCGAAAAGTGTCTTGTTTATTTGTCCATTATCCGCCATATTTTGTGCGCTTCTGCCGCGACTGCTGCGGCAACTGGTAGTCTGCCGCCGTGCGCCGTTTTCCTTTGACTTTCAACGAGAATCTAATTACTAAGAGTACCATGCGAATTTTCTTTGATCCGTCCATGTAAGAAGCCGCCGCGCTGCCATTCATCGTCTTTCTGGAGGACTACTACATTCAATTCTTCAACAACAACACTCGATTCCGTTCGACTGCACACTGAGACTGACACTGCACACTCTCCACTCGCGTGGAGCTGTGCTTTTGTTGGGTCAATAAATATTTATGTGCACTGTCTTTGCGCCCCGTCACCATCTCCGTCAAACGTGAAATGAGCAAGAGAAACACGCGAATCCCCATTACCACATACCACCCCGCTCTGGCTCCTCCATACGTAGCTATGACTGTCCATTTGCGGCAGCGGCGGCGGTGGCATGTTTGTAGCATCGGAAGAGCCAAAGTGTTAATATATCAACACTTTTGTAAGGAAACTCACGACAGCTCCAGGAGGAAGGGCGCATACGGCATACCCCAAAGAATGGGAATGATTCGCGAAGAAAATTCTCTCCGCGTTTGTTGTGCTGTGTATAGTTGCCCGTTGCCGAGTGCGGCACTTCAAGTATAGGTTGTGGCAGCAGCACTCATTCAACGATGCAAGTCAAGCAAGTCAGCGCAGTCACACTTAAACAGCATACACTCCACTGACTCTGCTCGTTTGGTTCGCAGTGCTGGAATTTTGACAGTTGGCAAATGTTAATTGCTGGCGCTTCACATACATACATGAGTACGCGCGAATTGCGACTGCGACTACACATTTCCCAGGCTGGGCGAGCGGCGAACAGCGAATGAAGTTTCTTTTATGGTCACCCATCGCCGCAAAGAAGCTCGGGAACACGATGACATGTCTCTTGCTGTAGATCTGTCATTTAGAGTCAATTTGGGTGCGGTGCTTGTACGTACATAGTTTTAAAAGTGCAATTTTTCGTTTTCCTTTTGTCTGTTTGCGCCAACAACGTCGTCGTCGTTGTCGTTGCGATGAGAGGGCGCATTGGGGAATTAAATTGAATCAAACAAATGGTCTGGATGTGATGGAGGACGTGTTTTATTTTCATTTAGGTCGATTTGGGTCCTCTTGTGAAACCAGAGCTTTAATGCGAACTTCTTCTCGTTTGGGGAATTTAAACTGAGTATATATGTCCTTACTCACACGTCGACGACAAACGTATGTTAGCCGCACATCTGTACGTCGGAGCTGTTAAATTCATTTCTGGGTGAAACAGATCCATCTGTCCGTATGGTTGATGGTTACTTTGCGAGATAAAATTCTGTCCTAAAACTTAAATGTAGCTCAACGTGTTTGTCAAGGTATGGTCGGTAAAAAGGGTTGGCACTCTTTTATGGTTTCCACTTAAGATTTAGGTACTTGACGCATGCTTTGTAGGCGACGATGGTCCCTGATCCAACGGACACTGTAGCGTGGTCATAATTATAGTGATCAAGAAAATCAATGGGGTTCAAACCCCCTATAACAATATTCCGTCAATATTACACCCTCATGAAGGGAAATTAATTTCTTACACGGACCGGACTTTCGGAAACCATCTCAGAGTCGAAGGGCGTCACCATTCAAAGCCGTCGGCAGGTCCTAACATAAATATTCATCAGATCTATATCACAAATTGGTCGACTTATGTTTATTTGGTTTAAATAGTCTGGGACGGCAAACCCAAGTAGCCTACAACTTGTAGGCCCTGTTTGTTGTTAAATTTGAAGCTCTGACATTCTGATATGGTTTGCAGCCTTTAGCAATACGTAGGTATACAACTGTCCTTCAGACGATGGTGCTCTCTATTCTTATGCCAAACACTTCTCGCTGCATTGCAACACCATATGGCATTTAATACCTGTAGGTGTATCTTCTCTGATAACCAACCGGTCTAATAAATTTTAATTTCATCCAACCTTTCAGAACATTCTTCAGTTAAAAGACTAATGATTGTACGGCACTATAGCATTGACATTGTCAGCGAAGAGAAGGCACCACTGGTTTTTCGCCATAACAGACTTTCAGCTATGCCTTTGTCAAAGTTGTTTCCGAAACACTTCGAGAACCCGTCCCTCGTCAAAGGGCTTACCCTATTTCATTATTTCAGCCACAAAGTTCCTCTCCAAAAATGGGGTTTCTGCTTGATAGTAAAACTGTGTTTGGATTTGGTCTTATAAACACGGACTTCAATGGCATAAGTCTAAGAGTAAATGAAGGCAGTTACTTTGTAATAATTTTGGGCAATACCATTTTCTTAGCTGGTTTGTAAACCAAAAAAACAGAGTCTTCCTTTGGGTAAAAGATTTCTTCCAACGCTATAAAGAATATCCAATTATTTGGATTCTCCGCAACTATTTGCTATCATTTACATACGTTTGCAATCATTTTCAATAATTTCAATTCTTTTAAAGTGTCATTTGGAATCCTATTCAATATTCATGCATTCTTTTGCAATCACCTGGGGGCAGATTCCGTATATCGTTTTTTTAAATTTTGATCGCCAAAATAAGTCATATTCTGCTCGGATTTTTTTGACAAACGTCAGCTTTCATTATATTCTTGGAAAATGGGCTGCATTAAGCTCCCAAACTTGTAATTTTTTCGAACTTAGTTGCTAGTTCTGGAGGTCTATCGTTTCTAATCGTCTGAAAAGTTACAGAATGAGTGCCCTGAATACTTTTGCGAACGTTCTTCATATAGTTTGTAGTAATTCTAGTTAATTTTTAATCATTTCAATTTCAATCACTCGTTTCCAATCATTAGAATTTTGGTTGACTGTATAATACTTAAATATTTTTCTTTTAATAGCACCACTATTTCAACCTCATAGAAAGTGAAATTTGAGCAAATCTAATACATAACAAATAAATCACTTGAACTCTTAATTCCAATCATTTGAAATAGATTTCACTTCCTAGCCATTTTAATTTCTGTTGACCTGCCTTTGAAGACAGCAAATGATTGGAAATGGCTGTAAAAATCTAGAATACTTACAAATGACTCATAATAAATGCTTACTAAAAATAAAAATGTTTGCATTTGACTGACAATAATTGGAAACTAATGCAAATGATTGTAATAGGATCGAAATAGAAGGGAATGCAAATAATTGTTAAAGGACAAAAACTTTTTTGGAAAGAAAATAAATGACAGCAAATGTTTGGAAACGGTTGCGTTCTAATTATATAAATTGTTTAGTTGGTGAAAATTGATTGCATTTGTACTGAACTGAAGTTGATTTGTGTTTGCAATATATTTGCAATGAAGCACTAAATTGTAGTAAACGATTTTAATCAGTTTGTAATGATTTAAAAGTTCCAGTCAGCATGTGACATTAATTTGCTTTTAAGGTCGCCATTTGAAGACCATTTTGTTGATTAGTTAGTTTGGCCCATTTTTAAAGAGACTGCTCATCAGATAGGTATAAAAAGCACCGAGGATTTTAAATACTCAGGCGGCCTAAAACTATCATCAATGGTTTTTAATTTCGCTCTTGGTGACCCTAAATAACATCGTTACAATTTCAATTACACGATGGGCTATTGGATCATGGCTCTATATCAATGACCAACATCACTACCATGCAAGCGGCTTCAATACTTCGTTTTAGAGTGGCTTAAATGTTAGCCAACGTTTTAGCGCGTATATAACTTACTGCGGCGATAGAGAATATTTCGCTTATTCGATAGGTACATTGGCAGGTCCGTAAGGACCCTAGATCCTAGAAAGCTTGGCACAACCATTCGTTTTGTGTGAGTTTTATTTTTCATTTTTGTGTCGAATTTATTTTTTATCTTCAATTTTATGCTAATTGAGAAGCTTTTTCATGAGAGTTGTACTCTCCGCAATGAAAAAACACCTTAACATGTAATTTGCGTTTTCCGGGAATCGAACCTGGGATGCCTCAACGCACTACCCACTAAGCCACTGCACCACTACCCACTACAGTATCTATTTATCTATATCAAAAAAAGTTTCGTTGAAATCTGATTGAATACAGTTATTTGCTCAAATGGTTTGTGTCTAAACTACTTCAATTCGCATATCGCTTGGAAAATTCCTGCTTCAGTTGGAGTTTTACTTTGACTGTGCCATGCTCATCGAACAGTATCTGCTGTCAGAATTTCCAAAAGGCTTCTCCTGTGCTGCCGCCTAACAGATCTCTTTCATTTCAATTATACCGATTCCCATCATCGCATTATCTCCCCCCTTCCCCCCCAATACCGGGTGCCTCGCCCATCATCGACTAAAGAGGTTCACATTTAATATTCCAAATCTGCGCGCAGAGCGTCGTGCAGCAGGAAAACTCCATTAGTAACATCAAATATTTATTAACGCAACAAGGATGAGAGCTGGGCGCGTTCCTTGTCGTCAGTTCGACGTCCTCTTTAAGTCGCCATAATAAACCGAAAACAGTATTGTTGCCATTTGCTGTCAATTTTGATGCCACACTAATCCTAAATGAAAATCTCCAACTCCCACGTCCTGCCAGACACGACACATACCTATCTATCTACAAGCGAGGAAGACTTGTACTATATACCATTGCGGCCACCACTGTATGCGTCGGAATTGTGAGGCGGCAGAGCGTAAAATTTATATTTTCCCGCCCATTTACATAATTCGCGATGAAAATTTTTCTTTCAAATTACCAGAGAGAGAGAGAGCGAGAGATCCTTCATAACCTCATTATCGTTATAGTATCAGCAGCACAGAGCTCGCCCTCTGGTACAGGACAAGCGAACAGGATTCTCTGTGTAATTCTGGCTTCGTTTCTGTTTTGCTCTGTTCGTCAGCGTCGACGTCCTCAACTGCATTGAGCCAAATAATGTGCGAAACTCATAAAGTTAGTAAAGGCTGGCTGGATGAATAGGTTAGGTAGCTGTTGCCGCTGCCACTGCTCCTGCTGGTTGTGGGCCAAAAAGGGAGCATGTTGCGCAACGCAAGATATGAAATTATGCCGTAAATAGATGTGCATGTTTGCCATTATGCATATACCGTGAGTATGGGATTCTATGAAATATAATTTGCTTTCGTTTTTAGAAGCTATTTAGGACGCTGAGTCAAACAGCTGCTGGGGGTGCGGTTGACGTTACTGCTTGACTTTGATTGAATTGTTATGCTGTACACTGAAAATTGGTTAACTGAGATTAGCATTTCGAATTGCCGAAGGATTTGTTTGCAGCACGAACATGAGGGCTAGGAAACGAGGACACTGGCATAGTTTGCAAGCAGGATATATGCTTGTGAATGGGAGATTGATGTTTTACGAGGGGATATTGGATTAGATGCTCTACTCCGCTTGGGATGACGGTTTTGATTGGCAGTTCACTGACATCACTTAGGTGCTTGTCGATACGTAATTTACACTGAAATTATCCAGCTGACGGAGTCTATATAATTCGTATTGGAAAACTGTAAACCCTGCTACTGTTTTAAAAGTGTGGACCTATTTGAGCTGCAGGCTCTTCGTGGAACTTATTCCTCTTACTAAGCGCTCGGGTTTTCCTTTTTGTCGCCTCGAGTTAAGAGATCATTAAATGCTCTCAGAAATTTTCTGGATGGTAAACAGCTTTGGACTGGCTTGAAAGACCTCTTAGGGCTGATCTTGATTCTTATTTACAAAAAAAAGCCCTTTTAATGTGTGTTGCTTGTTTGGTATGCGCAAAAACCAGCATATGTCTCGTGTAGACGATAGAGGTTAATGCCTGAAAGCAGGTTTATGTCTTAGCTTATAAATAAATGTCTTAGCTTATAAATTGTGCATCGTAACTGCCTATACGACGGAGTGATGGTAACCTGTATTTGGCATCCGCATTGAAATGCAAAGGAATGTCATTTTCCGTGTCAAATTTTTGATTGCTGACGTCACAAAAATTCAACCACTTGCGTGTCTTTCATGAGAGTATGCTGCGACAGCCCGCGTGGCCAGACCCTTCAAAGGAGACCACACGTAGTGACAAATTTACGACAAATCTTTACGTCATAACGAGGTCGGCATGTCAAAATCTGTCATGAAAAGTGGCATGTGTAATCGTACCTTAAACCTTTAGTGTACCAGTGGTTCATGTCCTTACTTATAACTGCTACCTGGTTACTATTTTCCTGAGGGCTCTGAGAGACAAATTCTTTGAAGAAAGAAAATCTAATCTTTTCGGACGACTGTCGCCGAAACAATAGACCTCCAAAACGAGCTTGACAGCTTCATCCAGTTCATTCTCCATAGATGTAATAAAACCAGAGGATAATCAAAAAATAATCGGCGAGAAAATAATTTATTAATTGTAATAAAAATTTCAAAAGATGTCCATGGATGAAATGCTGGGGATGAGATGTAACGTTAATGGGATCGGTCTGTAAGAGAGGCATTCAACTCAAAAACTTTTGCAATAAAATAGTTTCTTCCCATCATTGTGCCCTTGTCAATTGAAAAAAAAAATCCGGGACGCATTCACGTTTGTCGTGAACGATCAATATGTGTCATAATTTGTTTCTATTTCGTATGTACCTATGGTCGACATTCCATGAATGTGTGCGTCGATTCTGCCACAAAATGGAGTGTCACACTATCAACATTAAATAAACGCAAAACCATGCTGTGCTGCGAAAATTCAAGAACGACCTGGGCAAATTACTCCCTTGAACTCCCTTGTGTGCTCCCACTCTTGGCTCTAGGTATATTTTAATTTATCAGCGCGACGCTGTTCATTCTGGTTCCACAATAAGTAAGCTTGGAAAATGCCGCGATTTTCTGAATCTCACCCGGACGCTAAAAACATCAGTTGGTTCACGTGCTTGCTATAAACAGTCACCTTTTGTGTAGTGAAAAAGAAAATGTTGCCATCTTCCCTTGTTTGTGTAAAGCAGATATCGAACACCTCGTATAATTCTTTATTTAAAAAAACCCTACGACCGTCGTTTTAAATTATTCCACGATAACACTACCCAACAGATGGAGTCATTTCGACCACTGAATAAGATTGTATCGACGATATCTCCCTATCATTTGTTTATACGAATCTCCATTCATTCAAATTGTGTGAAAAATACATAAAAAAAAATAGAAACCATTCGCACCATTAGCATTTGTATCTCTGTTGCGGTTCAGCCTGTCATTCATCTGTTTCGACAGCCGCCCGCGGCCATCGACAGCACCAAAGATAAATCTACCAGAGGAGATTTTAATAACACAGACAAAATAAAAAAAAGAAAGAAAAACAGAAGAAAAAAACAGCAAACCGAAGCAGAATGAGTAAAAGAAAATATGGAACACCCCATGATGTCAAAAGATAAAAACAGAAGTGTGACAGAAGGTCTAGCTGACGGCTGTGATGTACCACCGCACGTCAACGACAACGACAACGACGACGACGACGACGATGATGATGGACCCCATGTGGGTTAAAGACAGTCAGAACCTGCTATGCAGTGTTTTACTCCCTGATCTCCTTAGCGCCGGTCGGTTTGGTTGGTCGGTTGCTTGCCTGTCTCACCCTTGATTTATATTCAATTGACTTTGGTAATTGCTTCATTGGTCTTATGCTAAGGGCATCTCCGGCCGTTTCGTGCATCGCATAAACACGGAGGATGTTTGAGTTTGTTTTTCGTGTTTCTATTCGTGACCCTCCGTCCATATGTCTTCCGGTTTTGATTAAGGGTGTGCTACATATTTTAACGACAAACAATTAATTTTCATAATAAATTTACATATATGTATACCTATACACAGGGCATCTGTGTGTTATGTTATTAATTTTTTTTTTCTTTTTTTGCTTTTCAGGTTACAACACGCGTTATCGCATGCTACATAAAATTATCCATTAAAAGGAATACACATTACACATACCTACCTACTGCTTTCATATTCACGGCGCGCATAAAACACGTATCCATCCGTCGTCGCTGGAGAAGGAGAACCACAGCAACAGCAACAACAACAACGACGACGATAGATTAACCTAATCGGGTCGACCGCCGGGAATGATTGTGGGGGTGTAGTTGCCCAATAAAAGGAATTGACAAAAACACAGCAAAAAAAAAAGAAAGAGAAAAACATATTTTGATAAAAATCAGATAAAATGTGCGCGCTACGACTTCCCGGGAAGCATTTCTCCAGCAATGACAACTATTTGATTGGCATCGTTTGGTTTATGGTGTTGCTGCAGGTGGCATTCTCTCTGGATATTGGTAAGTTTGGATTATGTTTCCATTTTGTGTAGAGATTGGTATCTAGTTTCATTAAAGAGTTACATTCCTTATGAAATAGATTAGTCTGTGCGACGTAGGGGTCATAAATGCGATACGATCCTGACACTCATATTTGATTTTAGTATGACACTTAAAATGGATTAATGCGTGCAAGCGATCCCATTAGGCTGCAGGAGGTGTAATAAAGCAATTTCCCTGTTTTTGGGATTTCAATTGGATAGAGATGGAGAGATTATTGAAAGCATTTCATGGACATGTCTCGATTGACGAGGAAGATAGTTTGTCAATGTGAAATGGGTAACTGAAGGATCTGTCCACGTGCATTTGATTGGTGTTCGATTTTGTACCTTCGGTCGCAATAACTTATTTTGCATGGGAAGTTTCGGAACTATAAAATTTAGGGTATACTTTGCGATCTTTGGGAAGAGATATTCAAATTATTTGAGCTCATACTCATTACGTGCTCCTTCGAAAAAGCCTGTAGAAACCCAGCTCAACAGACTCCAAATGAAATATGCCTTGAGTCTCTGCGCCTCAAGTTAGCTGAAAACTTTAACAGCAACTAACATTTAGGGTGTGTACAGGTCAGAACTATAGACGAAATAGTTCACACCCTTTGATTATTTTGATTCAATTATCTTGCTAGTTCCTTGAGCATTCTATTTCCTGCAATTGTTTTTCAACAGCAGCAGGACTTCAAGGAACTAAATGTCAAAATCGTGAACTGTAAAAGGAGAACTCCTGTATTCAATGGGTGATCCCAGGAAGCTACATTTTCAACGAAGGGTTTCTTTGTGGACTACCCTGGGTTAACAGTTCACTGAGGCTTGAATTTAATGATGATTTCCATGAAATGACGTTCGAACTAAATTGGACGATTTTTTTAAGAGCTACAACACCCAAGCCTACCGGGGATACGGGTCTAGCGTTGGAATGTAAGGTGACATGTCAACTTGAAGTGACGTTTTTCATCCAAAAAGGTAGTAGATATTAGAACTCCACCATATATTACCCCAGTTTAATGGGTTTACCATTCTTTCTTCATAAAGGTCTTAAGGGTATCGTCGACCCTCATATGGATGGCAATTTAGACAATTTATTTATATAAAACTTTAAAGTCTCAATACGTCCATTATCAAGCACCACTGCTCTCTAAAACCATAGTTAGCCTCCAACGAAGCAATCAGGTGACGGGAAGCCAAACATAAGAGAAACCAGCCGCTTTTGTCCTTCTCCAGGTACAATCTTCTCAATTGATTTAAAAACAGACTCACACTAGAAGTTACTTGACTAAAACCAATGAAGAAGTTCGCACTTAGTTCAACCCAGAAAACCTAAATCTGGGCCTTCCTTCTGCCTTCCGAAGCATGATAGTGTCTTCCAATGCGAAATCTTAACTATTCTCCAAACCACGACCTCGCTAAAGAGTTTCACAACTTGACAGCCAACCTGACATTAAAAAATCAACGCAGCGAGGTACAGGCATTAATTTTAACCTGAATAAAGTTTTAATTTATTTTCATAAAAAAATTTTCAAAAATCATAATTTCAATAACAAAAATTCAGATTTAAAGTGCTTCAAACTAATTAGATAGAATATATTCCATTTTTGCACATGGAGTAAGCTTTAAAATTTATTTTTATTTTAAATTTTACTTTTTAGCAATCTAAATTTCACAAAGATTTTTGATTTTTTTTTCCTTTTTTTAAAGCTTGTCATTCGTTTTTTTCTTTTTAATTAAAAAAGTGCAAAAATTTAACAAAATTGACGTTTTTCCGTCTCAATCTGCGATCACTGAATTCAGAACACCCTTACACCCATTGCTACGTTGCTGTCACTGTCTCCAAAAATTCGACCGCAGACGAACTCGCTAGATTGGACACTTTTCGCCTTTCTATAGGAAAAGCTTGGAAAACGTGCATGCTTATCTATAACCACTCATTCTGATGCGATAGGCAAAATATACCATTGATCATTGAAACATCTGGGATACTGCGATAGATCGATAGGCGCTATTTGTCAATTGTGGATTCTTAAAAGATCCAAGTAACTCTTACGAATTTAAAAACCCATCTTAAGCAAATACGCCAAGTGAGTGGACGACGAACCCATCACCCACTTTATTTTCTACCGGCCTTGATCTTTCTTACCTCAGGAAGGCTTACCATATGAAACAATTTTTCAACTATTTCAGTTGTAATACATACCAGAACTGCTTACATTCTGAGCTTTAGAGATGGGACCAAATTTGTCACCAAAGCTATCCATCTTCCTCCAGTATAATAGTGAACACAATGGGGGCCGATCTACAGCCTAAGTGTTTTTGCCATCTAGACTCTGGAGCCCCAACTAAGACCACATCTGGCCCATAGAAAAAATAAAAAAAAATAATGTCACGTCAGTCTTATTTGGTCTATAGTCGACTGTTTTAAAGTCAGGAATCATTTATTTGAATATGAGGAGGGGCCAACAAGTGCAGCGGTTGGAAATTACCTAAAATGAGTCCGCGATGGACCCTTTTCGGTTCCTACAGCCGTATGAGATGTTTCTGCCTTATACCATTTTTGTAACTCCAGTGACGAGCACTCGGAAAACTCCATTGTTCCATTACTCTGCGAAAGTTCTACTTGGTGGCAGCTATTGAAACGCAAAAAAATCACTTATTTAAAATCAACAAACCTTTCGGTTATAAACTAAAAGTATAGCTCCTACAGAGTTCGTACATTAAAAATAATCTAGTCGACTTGTTATGAATTTAGCCTTTTTATCTCGGTACTTTTTAACAGCGAATAGGTACCCGTTTAATTATTAATTTTAACCTATTTTTTTAACCGAGCTAAAACCGTACTCGCTTAGATCCAATTTTTGAGCGTGCGTCCTTAGAGAAGTACGTAAGATTTTCCCAAAATGTTCACTTCGGTGAAAATGTGAGCTCTGTATTGAGTTTTCGTCCATTACCTCATCGACGCTCAATTCCCTTCAACTAGATAAAAAAATCTATGAAATCCAGTCATTCATTAATTTCATTAATTTAGTACATTTGTTCATTTGTTTATTTCCCTGATGCATATTTTCATTTATTTATTTTTAAAGTATTCAAACTCAGTACATACATCCAATTTTTTTTTTTTACTTCTTGGGTAACACAAAAGGATATCTCAATTAAAAGTCAAACCCTCGCGGATAGGGCGACCTTTTACGACTTGGCACAAGTTGATGATCGAGACCATGTGACAATGCCTATATAAATTAACATCGAACGTAGTAGGGATATTTCTGCAAACCAAACACATTGCATATTTGTTTTAATTAGGTGCACATAATCTATATGACAGCGGATCTAGGAGCATTCTTAAAATCCAAGATAAAAGTTCAGAAATGACAGTACCAGTTGTAACTTCTACTCGCCATATATAAGTGACGTATTGTCAAATTTTTGTTACACACACTTTGTCTGCATACATACTCACTTTAGGGACAAACAGCTCAACTCGACTTCTGTCACTGGAAATATCATTTGTCACTTGAACGAAATATTACAATGGGATCACTGTCATCTATATATATTTTTTTGTGAACACGTCAATGAGAATTGCAGAGTATGCCAGATGCCGATACAGTTGCTATAAGTAAATCATACAAATGAATATAAGGTTCGCATATTACTGTCTGTCGAAAGTCATTCTCGCAAACGTATCGAGTATCTTGAATCACCCTATAATGGCACTTTAAATAAAACAACACAACCCCATCAAGTTTAATTTAATGTGTCGGTCTGACAACTGCGCTCTGCAGAGGAGATACTCGTACTCGTATGCGTACATTCACCTGATAAAGCCCTGATGCCCCTTGGCACCTGCACATTTGGATGAAAAATTATCTTTATTTTTATTTCTGTAAATGGGCGACAACAAAGGCTGATGTCAAAAGTTGACATGTGCATTTCAGGGAATCCGAGTATTTTGTAGCTTATACTTGTAAATGAAATACAATGCTTGACAAAAACGAAAACGTTTCAAGAGCTGTTCATTGTATCGGCTTCTGGCAAGCACTGCAATTCTCATTGACTGTGTCACATACAAAATTTTATTGATGACAGTGATCCCATTGTTGTGTTTCATTCAAGTGACAAATCATATTTTCAGTTGAATTGTTTGCAGACAGACGAAAGGTAGGACAAGTAACGAAATGAATTTGAGGGGTACAAAAGCAAACGTATATTCCTGCCTTCCCATTATATATTTCGGAAAATAATAAAAAACGTGAAGTACGCTAACTACCAAAGTGAGGTTTTGCCATTGTTCGTGGCGTTTATTCATTTATTTACTCCCCGGACTTTATAAAATGGACCAGGATTTTAAAACGTTCGGAATTCTTTTTGGCCTACTTTTCGATGTGTACTCGACCTTTGACTTTGCAAACCATAGTCTCTCAGTACGTAGGTACTCCTGCCGGCAATGAAACTTCAACCTAGTTTAAAAACTGTTTCGGATTATCCAACGAACGTGGGTCATTTTTATACATAGAAAGACCGTATTTCTGATCCTCTGACGTTTAGCAAACGAGCTTTTAAAATTCAATTAATATTTTTGTTTGAATTAAAATTTTTCCCTTGCAGAAAGCAGAATTTATTATAACCGAAGCCCTTTTTGAATGTATTTTAATTGGCTGTCGAATTTGTAACTATGCATTTGTGCTCTATGGTTGCTGTGACCATTCGTCGTCTTTTTAAGAAGACAGTCCTCTTTTTCCCCTACTAAGTCCTCTTTAACTAAAATAAAACAATGCATTTGTCCTTCTTTAACGAAACCGACCTCCAAATGTTCTCTTTATGTCATTTGCTTATTTCTATTGCGGATGATTTAAAAACTGTCATTTTCCAAGTGTTGTTGGCAAGTTATTTTTGCATATTGCTTTGCCTGATCAAAAGATTTGTTTTTATTTTCATCCAAAGTCAAGCATTTATATTTCACAAATGCATTCCTTGCTTTTAACCGCAAAATATGTCAATGCCTGAAGCTTCTCTTGTTGTAAAGCATTCTAAATTATAATTACGAAGGGCGCAAGGCAATAAACAAACCTTTATAATTATAATTTTGTTTAACCTTTTTCAACTGTATTTTTAGTTAAAAAAAAATGTCCCCTATGGAGGAAAAAAATAAATAAATAAAAAAAAAAGAAACATTCGAGCAAAATATCAGTGAAAATATTTTGTGGGATCGCCAGTTGTAGTTGTTTCGACAGATTTAAAGAAATGTGGTACTTAATAAGTTAATTTTTCAATATAAGTTAATTTTAATGAACAATTTAAAAGTAAAACAAGTTAAAGTGTTATCATCGGCCTGGCCGATGCTTTGATACCCTCCACTGCGTACAAGTCATGCAAAATACCAGAACTACTTGACCGACATAGCCCATTTTTAATACCAACCTAACGACGATAAAAGAAGTCCTTTCACAAAACTTCATTCACCTAGGTTGATTCCTTTGGACGCTATCGTGTTTTCAACGGAAAGAGGGACACATGGGTCTTATATTGGTTTTGTATGGGAGGTACCAGAACTACTTGACCGACAAAAAGAAGTCCTTTCACAAAATTTCGTTCACCTACGTTAATTACTTTGGGCGCCATCGTGCTTTCAACAGACAGAGAGACACATGGGTCCAATATTGGTTTTGTATGGGAGGTACCAGAACTACTTGACCGACATAGCCCATTTTCAATACCAACCTGACGCCGATAAAAAGAAGTCCTTTCACCAAATTTCGTTCACCTACGTCAATTACTTTGGGCGCTATCGTGCTTTCAACAGACAGACAGACAGACAGACGAACATGGCTAAATCGATTCAGAATGTGATCCTGATTCAGAATATATATACTTTATGAGGTCTCCGGTGACTCCTTCTTGGCGTTACAAATGTATTGGCAAAGTGAATATACCTTCCTCTGGAGGGTATAAAAATATATACCGGTAAGGACAGTTATTGATTTGCCAGGAAAGTTTTAAGAACTTGTTGGGTAAACTTTTCTTCGGCGATCAGATATTAAAATGGGGAACATGAAAAAAGATAGCTACAAATAACCAAAAAATTCAAAGAAAAAAAGAAAACTATAGCTATAACCCAAAAATTCGCATTTTTCGTAGTACATAAAAGTTTATAAAGCTCTTCAGCCTTTAAAACCTCTGGTCTACCAACTAATGAGAACTCCTTAAAACAGTATACATCACATATATTTTATTTATTTCTTTTATTCTGTGAATGCCCTTTTAGTTGCTGAGCTTATAGGTTCTGTTCAAAGTTCAGAGTACAACAATGGTCATAATTTTTCGTTAGATTTATGGAAAATGAACTGGATTAAGCTCAGAAGCTCGTCTTTTTTGCAATTATATGCTAGTGTTGGGAGAGAATCGTTTCAAGGATAATCGTCTTAAAAGTTACGTGATTAGGGTCATGATTAGTTCTCGAGGAACGCTACAAAAATTGCTTATCAAAATAAATTTTAACTCTTTATCCAAAATAATAAAAAAAGGTCAAAATAAAAAGTCCTATTTTTATATACGACTTTTTGTTGTCAAGTTATTTCTCGGACAATTCCCATTACCGTGTTCAAAGATCGTGGAATCTGTGAAGGCTTTTACTATCATTTTTTATTTGGTCTAGCATTTTTATTTTATTTTTTTGACATATGCACTCAGAGAAAAAAATAGTCATTAATCACTATTTTTTGACTATTTTCATAGTCCGAATCGTGACCATTATTTCCATTAGTTAAAAGTAGTTTCTTGTGACTATTATGGTAGTGAATTAATTTATTTCTCAAAATCAACTATTCAATAGTCAATTTCGACTATAGTAATAGTTAAATATCTTTTACTTTAATAGTTGTTTTTAACTATGCACATAGTAGTTAAACAACTATTACATTAGCTGTTTCTGACTATGCACATAGTAGTTACATAACTATTACAATAGCTCTTTCTAACTGTTCACATAGTAATAAATAACTATTACAATAGCTGTCTGTAACTATGCACGTAGTAAAATTGAACTATACCAAGCGATTGTTGACTATGAAAATAGATACCTGTTACTATTTGACTATTAGACAAACCTATAAATAGTTAGGTGGTTTTAGCTATACAGAAATAAAGTTGTCCTAAAAGGATAGTTCACAAATCAGTAAAAGTAGTATACAGCTATACTTTAGTAAAATTGTATGTAAATATACTTACCTTAAAGTATTTCACCGCCAACGATTATGATAAAACAGTGAAAACGATTTGTTTCCTAAAAATTGTCCGGAGCTTTACAAAGAAAATAATGCAATATATTTTTTTTCAAATAATTTTATTTTATATTCCACAGGTATAAAATTAATGATACAGTTCAATATTTCTTAAAGTGTCTATTTTATATCTTATGTTAGGTTTATCTTATTACATTAGGCATTACAAATTATGTAGGTACTCACGTTGTTTTCTGTAAATGTCGATGATCTACTGCTTGTGTTGTTTAGCTTGAGGAAGATGACTGCTCTGTTTCGTCGTTTTCCAAAAATGAACACTACCATCCATTGTGGAAGCACTAGATATTGAATGCCTTGCAAATCCCTTTAAAAAGATAGTGAAGGAGGTATACGTGAATTAAATTAAGTTGTTGCAGTTACCTGAGATTTTTTCCACTCCAACAAACTTTCCCTTAATTGCACATACTGTCCGTATGACTTTCTGTCGCTTCCCACAATTTCCTTTAAGTCATTGTTGTGTAAAAGTCTTAGCTTTTTAAAATCAAGAAATCAAGACCTAATTCTTAAAATCACACATCAGTCGGGCTCAAAATTAAAACTTTCAAATATTAACTTACCAATAAAGTTATTGTACAATGTTTCGAGGTCCCACGACAATAAAACAGTGTACAGCTCTTCGTCAGTTTGGCTCGCCTGGATCTGTTTTTTCCTGATTATCTTCAGGATGGTTGGTTGTCCTTAAATTTACAACTTGACAGTGCCCTTCTATAACATTTAATACATTTAAGTTCTCATTATCCATTTTGGCTCATTAATAGGATTAAATATTTTTACACTTGTAACACGATAAAGAGTAAAGAACGCCACGAGTCAAACATTCACTGCACAATGATCGAATTTCAACTTAGACGTACTTGATGCACTTACTTACGCAGGGGTTTCTTATTAAATGACTACGCAGTAATCATTTTTGACTATTTTGTTGTGCTGTTTGACAACCAAAATAGTTATATATATATTATACAATAGCTAAAAATTACTGTTTAATTGCTATTTTGCAAAAATTGTATAGTAACCATCCATGCTTTGCATAAAGACTATCAAAATATTCGCAGTTAAGAATATGTAGTCATTGTATAAATTAATTACTTTCTAACAATTTAAATGTTTCTAAAACTTTATTGTTGAATAGTCAGAATTGACTGTTTAATTGTTACTTTGCAAAAATTGTTTAGTTACCATGTTTTGCATAGCTTTACTATTAAAAAAGTCACTGTTGATTGTTTGTATAGTCATAAAATAAAGTGATTCCTTTTTAATTATTTTATTACTATTTTTAACTATTTTGTAACTATTCTCAAAGTATTTTGGTTCACAAATATTTAGTTATTCGATAAATTTCATGGAATTTTTTTTCTCTGAGTGTGACATTTAAAGGTTGCAATTCGTCGTCTGAGTCAAACGACTTTGGGTGCGTTCAAATGACTATCCAGTGAATAAAACTTGTAAACGCAGCTTCATAGATTATAAAGCTGTCATCGTTAAATATAGTTTTTTTTTTTATTTTACCCACATGATTTATATAGCTCATTGATTTCCATGGTTTACATCAACAGTTGGATCTCGTATTATTTTTGTAAACAACGGAAATCAATGATCTATGTAGATCATGTGGGTAAAACAAAAAACTGCTGCACATTTTTTTGTCGTACCAATTACGGCGTTTTTTCAAAACCAATTTTAACATAATAAGGACCAAATAAAAGGTGAGTTTCCGAATGTGAATTCCATTATGCGTTGCTTTGTCAGAAGTGGTATAATTTATTAACATAACACAAAGTTGCTGGTCTAAACATCCACATAATAGAAAATAAAATAAAAGAAAGGATGCATTGTTAATTATTAACGACTTTTCCCCAGAGTGTGAGTGGTAACATTTTGGACAGAAGGGTCTTTCATTAGCGACTTGACAAATTCAAACTTTTAGTGCGAACACACCCTTAAACCGAGTCAATGGCAAAATATTTGGTAAAATCAACATTTTCGCCCTCGTTAATTACACGAAAGAACAACATTTACAAATAATTAAAATTTGCTACCGAAATTTCGAGTCGGTGGTCGCAACTGAGCGTTAAGGCCAGTTTTCGGCCGTAAATGGTATTCGCTGCAGAGACATGTTAGAACGTTATTGCATAAATTGGACATCAGTCATATGTGGTTCTAACAAGACGGGACGACAAACCACACAGCGGTGCAATAATCGAGTTATTGAATCTCAGTTCGGTAAACGTGCGTTATCTCGAGAAACGGACCCGTCTATCGGCCGCCGAGATCGTGCGTATTAACGCCTCTAGACCTTTTTTTATGGGGCTACATTAAACCGCCAACAAGCCGGCGAAATAAGAGGCGCTCAGAGCCAATATTGAACGAGAAATAGCGGCCGTATCGGTCGAAATGTGCTTCCGAGTCATCGAAAATTGACCACCCCTGCATGCGTTCCCGTGGTGGACATTTGAACCAAGTCGAGTTGCATTCATAAATGTTTTGATAGTAATTGAAGCCAATAATTTTTTTTTTAAATTATCTCAAGTAGTTTGCATTTTATCTAAAAAATAAGTTGTCAAGTCCTTAATGAAAGACCCTTTATAACAGGAAAACTCAGCGACCAAAATAGAATGTAAGTCTTTAACCTACTACAGTCATCTCAGCTGAATGTTGATGCATATTGAGGTAGGGTGCCTCCTTGATTGTTCATCTTCCGAAAGCGCTTTCATTTCAAAAACGGAAAGGAAGTCTTCCTAAACTTGTTCTAAATATGGATGTCAAGTCGGTGTTTGATAGCTGCGTCTTTAAACTCCATTGCAAGTACAAACTCTTTCACTGATGTTCGGTAATGCTTTCGCATATTATTTACTGAGTTGAGATTGAAATATTCTGTCATCGGCCAGATCGACCCAGGCATTTACCGGCTTAAATCAATTTTGCATAAAATCCGCAACTGTCATATAAGGCCCATGTATTTAATATAAAACCTCCTACTATAATATTCAGCGTCTGCTATAAATATGAACTACTGTGTGTGAGAAATTGTTCTATCCGCATGCAGAAGGGTTGGCAAACATCTCTATCCCTCTATTCCCTTTAAGCTAAAAAAAATTCAACACAAAGCCGAAGGTGGTTGAAAATACAAAACAATTAGCGGGGGAACGCCAATCCCTCTACGGTTAATAAGAGCACGTTAGTCAAAATCGAACGTAACGCTCGTGGTATTTATTAGAATTTTGTTCTTTGATCCCCAGAACTGTCGTCGCCAAAGTACGTGCTTTTTTGGAATTATTCCAGATTCGGAACACTATAAAGTCATTCGGTCGCAACAAATTCGATAGGAAACAAATCTGGGTTCACACCTTTTGCAATATTCTAACGACAGCGAGGACGGTGACGACTACGACGACTGCGACGTCAACAGCATGGGGGTAGGTAATTGCCAAAATTTATTTGACATCATAAACGACAGCCTGCTTAAATTGGTTTATGGTATTAAACTGTAGATAAACGGATTAGGATCTTGGAAAATCACGGCACAATGGGTTTAACTGTTTGCCTATAGGAAAGTCGGCTCATTTGAATCCGCAAGCAGTCTTATGTATATATACTGAGAACAAAATCTATCCCTCAGTGAAGTTGCGTCATCTGGGTGGATATAACTTTGCAAACAATAGACACACTAAATTAGAAACTTCCGATCTGTCATTCAAGACTTCCGTCAAAATTATGAGAACCCAAAATGAATATACACAAATAAGGGATGACCCCCAAACACAGCCGTTGGCTGGTATCTATACATTCTCGATGAAGACGCATACACTGTTTGTGTGCGAGAGTATTCTTGCCATCAGAATGATGAAGCATCGCCGAGTCAATAATAAAAGCAGAAGGTACAGAGAGAAGGAGCGGCAAAACCCCGGATAAGGGAATTCAAAATTAGGCAACAAAGTAGTTGGTATTGGTTTTAATTGGGTGCTATAACCTCGGGGAGACGATTGGCGCAGGTGTCTATCCCATGTGTAATAGAGGATGAATTCGCAGTAACTGATCGGCCACATGGATAGATAGTTAGATGGATTACCCTCCTCTGCATACAGACGGCAGACAGACTGGTGATAGATCAATTTGGTCACAGATGATTTTTTGATTGATTGCATCCGTAGTTCTTGGGTTTTTTTTTTTTTTTTATATACCCAAGAGTAGTTTTGCTATCTGGGTGGATGTAGTGCTGGGATTTTTTTTCCCATGAAGGGGAACAGTAATTGTTTGGTAAATTGTGGTAGTGGTGACACATTGTAATGCAAATGAGTGCACAATTAGTTTGAGACGTCTGAGAACATCTGCCCAGAAATTGGATACAATTTTGGATTGGATGCGGGTGATTTGTTTAGAGCTCGTTCATGATTTGCAATTAGTGGTATGAATTGCTTGTCTTTGGTCGGCGACTGTAGTTTTGCGGAAGCGAATTGAAATTGTCTCTGTTTGTAGGGCTTGTTGCATAGATGTGGCTTAAAATTTGATAGATAACTTTATGGGTAGGTTTCTATTGGAAAAAGCTATAGCAATCAGCGGAGAGGTCTTTCATTTGCTGGCAGTTGGTTCATCAAGGCGGATTCCCAGATTCAACCTCCGGAAAATCACAAGTCGTACCTTAAAGACTGGAGCTCCGAATCAATGAAATCATTTGGGAACGCGTTCATAAAATTTCCATTTAGTGATTTGTTATAACCATTTGTTATAACCATCTGTCATAATCATCTGTCATTTTGGGCTCTCTATGATATTAAAATAACGCAAATCTAACCTTTCTAGGGTTCCGTACTCCAAGGGGAATACGGAACCTAATTAGTTTCGCTACGATGTTTGTCCGTCTGTTCGAACCCACTAGAATAATTTTTTTTTAATCCTTTGCTTAATTTGTCATCAGTTTCAATTTTGTCGATTTTTTTTATTTTGCGATAGTTTTCGACTACTCGCAGTTATTTGCATTTTTTCCAATCATTTGCCTCCCAGGACAACTAAGTTCAATCTCAATTCTTATCTTCTTTTCAGCCAGTATCAGCACAGAGGTGTAACATGAGTAAATGTCTTTATTTGTGGATTGGTTACATTATAAGCGTCCCATGAATTTATTTATTTATTTAAACAAACAGAGTTGTTCAAGTTTAAGAGAGGCACCACTCACTCTAAAATCTGTCAGACGCTCGAAATTAAGTGGTTACTGTGATACGGAAATGCAGTTCATACCTATTCCCTGGTCACATAACTTACGAAAGTTCGACCCAATGCATTTGTATTTGTCTTTGTTTGTCACGTTTTCTTTTGAATATGTTTGGCAAGACGCCCCAAAAAAGTGGGCGTGCTAGAAAACATCGTAGGCCGTATAACTGCCAAGAGGTATCTGATCTACATATTTTATTTAAACATCTTGTTTTTCCTTTTCCATCATTCATTATTTGTTAATCTTTACGTCTTAGTGAAAACGCCCTCAAAAAGTGGGAGGGGCAAAATAGCTTTGTATGGGCAAATTGCCAAGTTTTTATCGACATAATTGTGTGATGAATACAAGCTTCATTTCCATCAAGGTTGATAAAAACTATAAAATGAGTCTAATGGCTTCATCTACAGCTTTTTGAAAGCTGTTTAAAAAATCAATTGGGGCTGTAGATGAAGCTTTTTGAAAGCTGTTTAAAAAATCAATTGGTGCCATTAGACTCATTTTATAGGTTTTATCGAACTACTGCATGGGCTTTTATACATATGTACATACATGACGGGTGCCCCATATTTTAAGTCAGTATGTGAATTGATTAATTTTTAAAAAAAGACAACAAATTTCTATAAATGAGGAATTTTTATTTAAGTTGTTCCTTTACTTATTTAATTTATTTGTTTGTCACCAAAGAACAACTAATTTAGACTTAGAATTTATTTGGAATAGTTTAGTTGCCGCCTTTATTGACCAAAGAGCCCTTTCTGCTCTTTTTAACGCGTTTTCCATCACTTTTTTCAGCCTCTCGGGTGGTATAGCCATGATTTTGGCTCGAATATTTTTGGCTTGACCTCGTCCTTTGCTTAAGACTTCCTGTCGTACACTTTGCTTTTCGATTAACCCTACCAAAATAAGTCAGGAGGGGTCAAATCCGGAGATGTAGGGGGCCAGTTAATCTCGGCACAGCACACGTCCAGAGAATTTTTGTTGCAGAATTGATTTGCACTGTGGCATGGAGCACCGTCTTATTGAAACCAATAACCGGCCAAACCTTCTTCTATCATTTATGGGCCGATATAATGAGCCAACATCCATCGATATAAACGACGAATAGTGTGGCAAGACGGTGCTTGTTGGCCACCATATTTTTGACGATATGCACGTTGAGCTAACACAACTGAACGAAGCACGTTGAGTTAACACAACTCAACGACTACTTTCAATATACAGCGTCACTATTTCGATGCGTTGTTTTCGTGCGAAGCGACTCATCTTTAAAATTATACTAAATTGACTTTTCTACAAACATGTCTACTTAAGTCACTCAGTTAATAAATGTCACTGATTTTCAATGCTTACAAACGAAATTAAAGATGGCGCTGCCTGGTTCGTGTAAAAATACTTTCGAGGGTTCTATGTGTGTTACCAGTTGGCCTGAATTGAGTAAAACTCTTTTGGAAGCGTTTTAAAATGTATCTAAAGCCTCTGAAAAGGACATAGGCTACATCTGTCATTGCCACGCCTACTTTTGGGCAGCTTTTTCGACCAAAGTGTTTGTTTATTTTTGGAGGTGAATAGGCGAAAGTGAGGAGTCACAATTATTTGTCCTACTTAATATTTATAGTGAGAAGAACTTATACCACGGGGCGAGCTCTATAGTCAATTTAGAACTGCACCACTTCTTTACTATCAGACGCCTGTAAGTGACAGTTGAATTCTGACAGTCATTTCTCAGGCCAAATTCCTCTTCCTCTGCCAGTAAGTGAACCACCTACTTACTCTTCGTAGGTGTTATTTCAGTATTTCAGTGAAATATTTTCCGCCGTCTGTTTCAATTTAAGATCTCTCATACGCAGGTGCCTAAAGATGAATCCCAAATGTCATTATGTACGATATAACTGCTTGTATTTGTGTATATTCTGAAAGAACGCTTTTCTATGAAATGTCAAAAAATCCAGGTGAAGTAACATACAGGTCTGTGCAAAGGCGCTTGAGTGCAACCGTTTCTTCTATCAAATTTCAACAGTTTCGGAAGACTTAACCCTCCCAGCTTGCTACTTAAATTGGATAACAAAATAATTCCTTTTGATGATAAAAGAAATTCGCTTTTAAATAAAAAGATAGGCGACAAAACAAATTGTCAATTCAATTATTTATTTTCTAAAACGGATATCATCGATAATTTGGGATTATACAAAAACGTGACTTATCTTTAGAAAAGGCTGAAGAAGAAGCAGGTTGCAGAAGAAGCCAAATCTAATAGATTGACATTTTAGCTTGAGAACGTTTAGCAAAATAATGATGACGTTCAGCAAATTACCATGAGTATGTTGCATCGATATTTCCAACAATTCCATTCAATGTCTTCACTTTGAAGTGAGCGAAATACACATGTGAAGTCGGCTATGCATTTCCACAACTCATCACAGTAATCAGAAAAGTTATTACCTACTGCATCGCTGAGGGCGTACAAGTTGTGCAACCACGTTAAATCTCCACTCCACGCAAATGTGACCCAAGTGGTACTTGCATTTTTTTTTTTGTTTTTGAAAATCACTTTTCCCCTTTCCAATCTGTAATAATTGAAAAGCCCTTCATAATGAGGCAGCGTACGCATAATTTGAAATTCAATCTACGCCAAGCTAGCAATGTGTGCCTCTTCTCAATGATGACATCTCTCTCTCCTTTGAAAATGGAATCATTTGTTGATCTTCTGATCTGCCATGACAAGTTTGTTCGATAATTGTAAATGAGCCCCGACCCGCGCCGGCTCCCGTCTTGTCTTTTTCATGGACAAAGTCATGCCTCTACCAGGGAGTTGAGTGGGCTGGTTCCACTCCTCGCACACACATGGTGTATAGATAGATGGTACTCGTAGCGTCTAAATTTTGCTCCGGCTACAACGGGGTGGTGCACTTTAACAATTCAATATCGGATTTCAATGAAAATAAAAGCGCCTTCAACTTGTCAGTCGTCAGTCCGGGATGTCACTGCCAAAGTGGATATGATGCATATTGGACTTTTAGACATTGCGTTGCGACAGCGAGGTGCTTGACACTTGATATTTTCATTCTTTTTGAGAAGTATATTCGTAGATAAACGGAACGTGTATCTGTTACGTTCCAGGGAAAATGATAATAATTTTGTTTTATGTCTTCGAAATGATTTTATTAAATTGGAAACAGAGTAGGTACTTGTGCAAGGGACATGTGAGTGCTGCGACACGATGACACTTAGTTTCGTTGTATGTACACCGCCGCACATACTTTGGCCGTGTAATGAAGCATGTGCGGTGTTGCAGGGTAAAAGTTGAAACGGAAAATGATATCATCGAAAGCGTGGAGTGAGAGTCTTGCTAGGGTTGTAATCCTAATCCAATTTGCGCCTGTTAGCTGAGAAAAATTAAATCTTTTCGGGTGAAAAATCATCATGGCGGGGGACGGCGAGGTATCCACATGTTGGAAGTGGAACGAATAAAAAGAAGACGAGGACGCCCAAGATCAAAAAGCCACCCATTTTGAAGACTGATTTAATACCTCATTACGATTTATTACTTTTAAAGTGCAGACGCAGAGGATGAGTCCAAGTGAAGTGCCCGGAGGATACATTCGTTTCGGAGCACAATCTTTTATGGTCAGAGCGTAAAAATTGCGTTTATGAGCGGAACCCAATTAAAGAATTTTAATTGCTTTAGCTTGAATGTGGATATGGGAGGAGATGCATTTTTTTTTTCTCAAAATTAGCTCAAGGGAGTTACTTTTTTTTTCTTTGCTAATACCCTTGAATTGTGATGCCGAAAAGGAGGAGATACCATTTAAACATACTCCGGTGTCTCTTCTCTATCAAGAGATCGTTCCTGATATTGAAATTTAAACGAATGTGGGAGGTATTTAGATTTCACTTAGGCATTCTATACCGGATTTATGATTTATGATAGATAAACAGACTTTGAACAACAATTGAAACTGTGGTCAGAAATTCAGTAGATTGTTTCGAAACCGATTGAGGCCTTTGAAAAGCCTTCGAAACTACACAAACCACCTGATGTCTATTGAACTGCACATGTCATTAGTCGTCATTTGGAGTATTTTTTTTCATTGAATGTTGCGAATGAACATTAGGTAGGACCGCCCTTGCAACATCTGACAAAGCTTGCCATTCCTGATTGAAGATTGCAACAGCTCTCCGACAAATGTTTCAAGCGGAGGCAGTAGTATTCAGCGCGGATCATCTTAACAGGGTCTTTGGAGTCTTATTGTACTGGTTTTTAAATACATAATAACTTCCGTGCTAAGGGAGCTGTGACATATGTAGGCAGACGAATGCTGCAAGGCTTCATGAAAGTTTTAGGACTGAGGGTATTGTTTCTTTTTATCCTTAAGCGTTGCAATTTTCCCCAGATAATGTTTGTTTTTCTTTTGTTCAACCGATTTTGTTCCATGAAAGGTGCCACGCCCACCATTTAAAAAATGGTAGCAAGGTCATCAGGCAATATACCTCCAGTTCAGAATTTTCAGAGCTAAAACTGGTTCAAATTTCAAGATATAGTGTTTGAAATGATAGTTTTGCATTTGGGTTGCCACGCCCAGTTTACCAATCCCGCCCAAATTTTGCAAAGCGCTTTGGTCAGACAATCACATTAAGGTTCCAAGTTTTGAAGTGTTAGCTCTTAAGTATTTCGTAAAATAGCGTTTTGATTTTTTTTTCTTAGATAAAAGGTACCTCGCCCGTTGCGCAAAACCGCATAAAATTTTTAAAATCCTTCCGAAGATAATTTAAATCTACTTATCACATTTCAAGCCTGAAACAGTCCTAAATGTGTAGATATTGTGTTTTAAATGAATTTGCAGTATGGGGGAGGTGCCATGCCCCTTTCGAAAGAATTATCAGAGTCAACTTACGTCCATATATTAATTATTTGCAAATTGCAACTATGGCTGCAGCAGCTGCTATATGGTAAGGTGCATATATGTTTTTCTTTACCCAAATATTTTCCATCGGGACTTACATCATGACATCAATCATAAGGAACCTTCAAATAGCCTTGTCCCCTTTAGCTTCGTTTTTAAACGGCCTCCGCAAATTTGGCACTACAGACAGTACATATATCAACACATTTCCGTTTGCGTTTTTCATAATGCCGCGGAAATTCTTGGCAAAACTAATGCGCATATAGACAAAACCAACCTATTGGACGAGTAAGACAAAGTGCAAACATTAGCCTGGTTACAAATGTTTTTCTAAAACCCCTCTAATCGTTTCTAGTACAAAAAGTGGATTGCGTTTACGGTGACTATTTTCAAACATAAATGCAACAACATTTTAAATAAAACATAACTGCAACCGAAAAACCCTCGAAATGGTTGTGTAAATGTGCGCGCGTAATTAAATCCTCGGAGCGTCACTAACCACACACCATTAAGTAAAATGCAGCTCATTTTGCATTTTCCCCACTTATTACACACAAAAACAAAAGATAAATACAGGACTACAAAAATATAATGTGCACTGTAAAACGTTCTGTATTTTTTGAAATAATTATATGGGACAAGGTTTCGTTTCCCAATGCGGTGCTGTACTTTTAAATTAAATGCACCATCGGATGGTCACCGTGATTGTAAAGTGTATAGTTACAGTTCGTCACTATCGGTGACAGAAATGAAATGGGTTTTAGTTTGTATATGCCACTTTTGGAAACAGAAGATACTGAACTGCTTTTTTTTCCTGTAATTTAACAAACAAATAAGTAATGATTATGTATAACTAAACACGGCGGCGCTGGTCTAGCGAGCGAGGGGTCTCAAGTTGAACTCACGGAAAAATACAAATACGAGCAAAGGGTGGGCCGTCTAGTGGTTTCTTGCATACCTCCGCGAAACGAAATGAATCCCTTTACGCTTGAGCAACGTTGGGAAATATTGAAAACTTATTTCCAAAGAAAGAGAAGGTTTATACCTTCCAACATAAAACGAAGTTAACCACTTTATCTAGATGCTAGTTCCAAAATGTGGCCAGTACAATTGGCGTCACCAGTTATTTAATTTTTTTTTCGCTTGCAAACTCTTTCTATATCTTGCAATCAAACTATGTGGAACATCAGCCAACATAAATAATAAAGCCTGTGCCGCAGGCTCTCACGTACATCTGCATATAGAAGACCAATTTGTAGGGCTTTCCCTATTTGTTTGCTTGGCTTGATGAGCACGAGTGGATTATGATACCGAAAGACGGAATATTTAATTTAAGCATTTATTATTCATAATTATGCAAAACCACCAGATCTCATTTGCCGATTCAATCCAAGAGAATTATATTATTTCCACACACACACACCGCCCTCCCCAGATAGACACACACTCAGAACTCCTCTGTATGTATACTTTAACAAAATTAATTTGTGAAAAATTCCTTTCATTCCACAGAAACATGCAAAAATCCTCTTGGCATGGAATCTGGATCTATAGCTGATTTCCAAATAACAGCAAGTTCAGCTCATGACATGGGAAATGTCGGTCCTCAGCATGCAAGGTAAGTGCTCTAATGTTTAGCTCGATGGTAGTAAATAAAATTTTAAGAATTTTCCGGATGCCAACTGACAACAAGAACTCAAAAAACAACACAAAAAACGAGACAACCACCTACCAGACAGACAAAAACGTAGCGAAGAATCCTTGATGACAAAAATAACTGTCATTTGTACATTAAACTGACGCGAGGACTCTGTTTGTCGCTGTGCGAGTCTCTACAGTCTACACCCACCCGTAACCCGTCTCATTGCACCAGTATGTGTGTTGGTAATAAATTTCGTTTCGCATTCCGTTTCTTTTTTATGACCAGTCATAAATAAAAAGCATGTCCCGGCAAAGAAATACATTTTTGTCGTTTTTCGGGGGACGCTTTTCCGGTTGATCTTTTTTTTCCTGTCGAGTTTTCCGGTTTTTATGTCATCGTGAATGATATTTCGCATACATGCCCACATTACATGACAACTTACCACCCATTACGCGATATGTGTGGAATTTATAAAGTTTTTTATTTTATTTTTTCGTCACGAATATTGGAAACATACATGCATTACATATATAAATAAGTAAAGGAGTAGTTAACAGCCATACAACTTTGTTCTAACGAACTCTGTGGAATTTGCGGTTCTCTGTTTTTGACATTGTGGTAAATATTGGAAAAATGTTTTCCATTTTCTTTTTCTCTTTCCTATTTTTTTTTTGTGGTAAAAACTTGTGCCCTGTCATCGGGAGACAATGAATTTGAAAATATCGTTATTCCCTAGGTTTTTATCGAAAATTAATTATCGTTTGGCGCTCCTCATACATGTAGTTGCGGCGAGCCCTCGAAGACAAGAACGAGGTAACTTTGATGTTAGTTGGGAAAAGTGTGACTGAATTGCACTCTAAAAGTGAGTCGTTTCGCTTTTATTATTTCGAAAGTTGTTAAAGTTTTCTGTGGTATCGATGGGAAGGTGTTTAATGGATTTAAAGATGTTTGAACTGATCAATGTCCCGCTGGCCAATGTAGGGGAAGACAGGGTTAGAAGTAACAAGGGTAGTTGCAACAGGGGACAGTAAGAAAATCAGCCATTTTAACCGATGCTCAAAAGTCAATATTTTAACAGCTTATAAGCAGACTCAATTAGATCTTTTGGTGAAATTTGTACCTTAGGTTAGGTTAGGTTAGCGAGACAGGGGAAACCTGCCCGCCTCACTTAGATCAATGTAGATCCATTATGATGCCCTGGGGCTCTAAATGACCCCCAAAATGTGTGCCTTCAATATTGCTCTCTGTTTTAAAATAGGCTTGACTCAATCATTTGCAAAATCGTAGTAGCAGCATCAAATTTAGTCGAAAATTCCTACTTCTAGCCCCGGTTTCCCCTACTTCGAAATATATAGGTATCTAATAGTGCTAGTCGTGTATAATGCCAGACTAGTTGTAGGCCAGTGATTTTTAACAGAATTGATTTCGAACACGATTGCCTGTCGCATTTGCGTGTTTTTATAAATGGAGTTGGCAACAGATTAACAGACTTAGCTTCTTACAAACTTCTGTTTGTGTGAATTTGTATTTTTGGGTTCTACTCGCCCTAACTTTGGTGGCTGTAATAAGTGTCTTCCTGGGGTTTGAACTTGAGACCTCACGCCTAGTAGTCCTCTTTCAAGAAGTCGATTTAAAGGGTGATTTCTTAGCTGGTTTGGTTTTGGCAACACTGGTTTTGACAGCTGACGTGTGTTTAGTACCTTGTGTCACTGTCAAACAGCTTCAGTTTGGTTTGCAATTTAACCATGGATCGTCTTACAAATGAACAACGCTGCCAAATTATTGAATTTTACTATCAAAATTCGTGCTCGGTTCGAAATGTTCACCGAGCCGAGGATCCGCTTTTTTATCGAAAAATTGTGTTCAGCGATGAGGCTCATTTTTGGTTGAATGGGTACGTAAATAAGCAAAATTGCCGCATTTGGAGTGAAGATCAGCCAGAAGCATTGCAACAGCTACCAATGCATCCCGAAAAAGCCACTGTTTGGTGCGGTTTATGGGCCGGCGGCATTATTGGGCCATATTTCTTCAAAGATGATGCGAATCGCAGCGTTACTGTCAATGGTGAACGCTACCGAGCGATGATAACAAACTTTTTTTTGCCCGAAATGGAAGTTCTTGACTTGCATGATATGTGGTTTCAACAAGACGGTGCCACATGCCACACAGCACGCGAAACAATGGCGCAATTGCGAGGCGAGTTTGGTGAACAGTTAATTTCACGTTTCGGGCCGGTCAATTGGCCGCCTAGATCGTGCGATTTGACACCATTAGATTATTTTTTGTGGGGGTATGCCAAGGCTAATGTGTATAGGGACAAGCCCGCTTCGATTGACGCACTGGAAGCCAACATCCATGCAATCATTCGTGAGATACCGGCCGATATGTGTGAAAGAGTATGCCAAAATTGGACTCAGCGGATGGGCTACCTGAGACGCAGCCGCGGTCAACATTTGCATGAAATTATCTTTAAACATTAAATTGCAAGGTTCAAACTATCGATTCAAATAAATATTTCATTCATTTTTTCGATTTTTTTGTGTTTTTTTTTTTAAAAAAAGTTCTAAACCTCTTAAAAAATCACCCTTTATATACCTAACCAAGCTATACGTCTTACCGACTAATTTTGCATACTTTAAGCGGACGTTATGGCTAATTTGTTGCCCGGCCTTTCACTCGTTGGACGGAAAGTTTATCCTTGTCTACAATATAGGCTATAGATTCTGGCCTATTGTCTCTCTTGCTTACTTATATGGAGCTGCAGTTGTTGGTTAAACTGGGTAGCAATTGGTACCACTCTAAAGGTAGCACGGTCTTTGGATAACTGCCTTTGGTTGCACACTAGTTGTTGGTTGCTGTCATCTTTCACTTAAGCCCGATTTATCCACTTTCTCTCCTTCTACTCTACTTCCTCTAAATGTCTTATTCATCCTCCTATATGACATAGAAAAACTGCAATCAAAATTCTGAAGCAGACTACTTTTTAGAAAAAGGAAACAAATCACACAATGGGATTAAAAAGGGATCACTGCAACTGGGTAGAATGAGAGACACTTTTTAAGTGCTCTGGTCTTGACCTTTTATTTTACACAACCACAAGGATTCCGTTTTGACCGATTTCGACCGTTTCTTCTACTTCTTTAAAGCTTGTTTGACTTGCAGAATTAGCAAATTCAGAACGTACCATAACTGGCTTTTCGAATACTTAAAGATCGACTTGATCTCTATGCTAGACTGCTTCAATCGCCCTGTTTTCATTCAGCTCTTCGTCATAAATGAAACAGAATTCAATTTGATTACATTTTGCGCCCCAATGTATCCGCTGAGACGCCTTCTATAAATAGGAGATATAGCCTTCTGTGACCCTCCATAAGACCAACGTCCAGAGGTACTCTCCTACTAATTTTAACACCACAACGGGGTTGACTCTTTCCGTTACGATTTTGTACAGCCTTCTTTTACTCTTGGGAAGGCAAACCTATTCAGCTTCGACAATGACTCGACAATCGACATGCTTGCCTTTAAGTAAGTTATTATAAATCTTGAGAATCCATTGCATCTTCAGGGCTTCCACCCTTAGCTAAGGCTTGCTTGAGTCTTATATATAAGAAAGAAGGTCCCACGTTGCTGGCAGCTTTCAATATACACAAAATTTTGCAGTTTGTCGATGCTAGGGCTCTCGTGAACCAATAGAGGTTCAGGTTCATGTGGGTTATCCGCCAATTTTATTTGTCTTGACACCTTACTTACTTATTGAGGCGGCTTTACAAATAAAGGCTCCAATTTAATGGGCTACCCATACCCAGTTAGATCGGTCCTCAGCTAAATACCTCCAGTTGGGGACTCAAAGTCAGTTGAGGTCCCCTTTTGCTTGTGCACACCACCTAAGACGAGGTCTTCCTCTATTCAAGGTTTAAACTCTAAGATCTGCGTGTCGGAGCATTTGTCTTCATTTACTCTTCATGTCGTAGCCATCTAAGAGAACTTTTGCACTATTTTGGTGACTAGGTCGTGGTCGCTGTACAGCTCGTATAGATCTTTGTAGAATTTTCTCCTTTAAAGTTGGTCAACGCAAACAAATTGTGCGAAGAATTTTTCTCACGGCTGATGATATTTTAATCCGCTTTGTGCCTACCTGTAAGGTCAAAAATAACCCCGTCGCTACAATTACCTATAGAGCCCCGATTTGGCAATAAATTTACACATTCTGAAAGCGAGTTAGTCTTTTCATCATAACTTGCCAGAGGAGTCTAGGCTAGCTTAGGTTGTAAGGACTCTTAAACATAAATAGATAAAATAGTGGTCCATCTTACAGAGTAGGGATATTAAAAAAAGCAATCGGTCCATCTAAAACCCCAGACCTAGCTTCTTCCAAAAATCTCTTTCCGAAAGTTACACTTTTTGACCCAAATATATAAGGTAGCGCAGTGGAAAAAAAACTTAAGGAGTAATAGTGTTTTATTGGGGGTTGAACCGTGCACCTACCCTCTGAATCACTGCACAGCACAGTAGGATAGTCTCAAAAAAAAAAAAATCACTGGTATTATTTACTTGTCTACTTACCTAAGAGCTACCCACAATTTTTGACCATCAGCCTTCTGGTGAGGGTGACATTTACCGCACATACCACTTATCGCTTCGACATTTGTATTTGCACA
Organism: Cheilosia impressa; assembly: GCA_948293265.1. Classification (NCBI taxonomy): domain Eukaryota; kingdom Metazoa; phylum Arthropoda; class Insecta; order Diptera; family Syrphidae; genus Cheilosia; species Cheilosia impressa. Next base: position 42,397,188 of record OX411883.1, read on the forward strand.
AACCATTACAGTCAAACATTCAACGAAGAAAAGCCATTAAGCGGCAAGAGTGCTCGAAATCCACAACTGGAGTTGCTTATACACTCGAGAGTCGAGATACCGGTTCAAACAGACTCCGATGCCCAACTAATCCATGCACAATTGAATGACAAAACACAAATTGTATCGATTACTTAACTAAACACACCTGCTGGATGGGGACAGTCGCCCACACAGCCGGCACTGCTGCTTCTTTGGCAAACAAACTTGAGCGGATGATTTAAGTGGCCACTTTAGTTTTAAGCTTTTGTTGGCACAAACACACGCACGCACATGCATCCACTGGTACTGTTCCTGTGTGTCGTAAACATTTTCGTCAGTTCAAGTGGCACTTGGGAGCAAACACTCGTTTCCGAAATAATTGCTGCACGAACAACCATTTTGTCGAAAAGAAGTAAAATAGTCTTCAAGTAGGAGTCTTGAGTAAGGCATTATACCCGATTGCCATTGCACAATGCATACGAGTAGAGTGTACGCTGTGCAAAAGGGTTATAAACCTTTCTTCTCGAAAAAGCAGGAACCTTTGAACATCAAAAGTGTATACCCGAACAGTAGTAGAAGAGAAAATTGCAGTAACTCGTGACAGCTTTCCTTTTTTTCATTCATTCGTCGTCTTTAGCTGGTTCCTTGGACGGCAACCCTCCCGCTCCCGCCTGTGTGTGTAAATTGCTGTCAGGGAAAATACCTGTATGAGTTTCACCTTTCGGCAAGGGGAACCGTGGGAATCTGAACGAATGCTCGAACACACCCAGCCACCCACTCGCAGTAATGCCATGCGCATGTTTAATACACCCCGGCATAGAGCGAGCCCCGGCGTTCTACAGTCTGCCAGAGTACACGGTTTATTGATTTTAATGATATACACAAGAAAATTGAAATGAAAACAACAACAACTCGATGGTAATGCCGAAGCGATAGGGATTTAATTGGGCTTTTCGGAGTCAATATTTTGGAATAAGTACGTTTAATGTCGTGATTCCAAAGGGGATGTTTAGATATTTAAATTTATGTTGGTCTTGAGGAAAAGAGTGTAGAAAGTGATAGGTTGGAGGCGCGGTTTTTCTTTTCTAATACCTAGATGAAGGTGAGCAGTCTAGTTTGTTTTCGGTAGGTGCCTATGGAATGTTTTCGAGTGCCAACTTTTGATGGATGGGGTGCTCTTGACGCGAAGTATAGAGGTATCAAGCATTGTTTAGACAAGAGGCACAAGCGATGCGTCTTGAAAGTTGTATACACAGATTGATGGTTTGAGTTCATTTATTTCGAAGGGACGTATGCTGGGAGTGTGAGTTATAGCTGCGGAGTGGTCGAAGAGAACTTTTAGAGGAGTTGATGCAGGGATTCCCTTGCCAAGTAGGGAGCTTGAAAACCACTTTAAGTCGTGGGGAAGTCATAGAGTCTTATAAAACAACTCAAGATTGAATTGTCAGGTTCATAAGTGGAGATTGCTGTCAGCAGGGGTGAACTTTAAATAGAGATGTAGGTACCTATTCCTATCTGATTGAAGATAAGATGGGCATAAGAGTCAAGAAGTCTTTGGTTTTAGTCGGTTAGGGAGAGATCTCCAAAACCCTTTACTTAGTGGTAAAGAGCTTGAGTTAAGTGTTCTCAATCAGAATAAAACGTGTAGAGAAATGATTCTGATGAGGTTTGTTATGAGCATAGTCGCCAGTTTGCCACCAAGTTCCACCTTTTAGTGTCTGTTTGGCAACTTTGGCGAATAAAATTTTTTTAATAGTCTTATATTCGAACCTATAACTCCACTTAAAGTTTTAAAAGCTATCAATACCCTTAAAAATAATGACTCAAGTGGTGCTGACGGTATCACTGATAAATTTTTTAAAAAAAAGTCTCTTCTTAGGTATGTAATTAATGTAGGTATCTACTGGTAAGCGTTTTTAATTCTTGCATATTTGAGGGGGTTGTTTCTGAAGATCTCAAGTGTGCTGCTGTTTATACAAATTACATATTTGGCGCAACAGGTCTGTATAGGTACTGTAGCTTCCCACAACCCCTAATTTTATTTGAGCTATTATTTTTGGGACGAATGGAAGGGACCTAGAATTATCTGACGAATCCGAATGTCTGAATTGGGAAGCTCTTTCATGGCAGTTGTACACTGGGATGTTTATGAGACGTTTGCGATAGGAGGCGCAGTAGATGTTCCTTTTTATTACAAAAGGCTCCATTTCACTTCTCTTAGTTATGAGAAAATACATTTTAAAGGCTTAAAAAACAGGGTTAAGGTTAAGTCTGTAAATGCAACACATTTGTCTTTCAATAATGGTAAATCAGTTCCAGACTTTTGCTGCAAAATATTATCAAACCTCGGTGGTAAAAATTTAATTGTTGGGTTCTTTATTGGTTCACCATATTCTGCTGGAGACAACTTGAAAGAAACAACTTCCCGCTTCATTTTAGACTGGATTAAGTCAAACTTAGAAAACAGTCCCTAAAGAGTGAAGGCTTATGGTATCACAAGTGATCATATGATTCGCAGCTTAGGGGTACCCCAAGGATCGGTTTCAGGTCCGATTCTCTTTCTTTACAAAGATTTACGTCTGCACTTTATTTTAGAGGTGTTCAAGTTGTAAAGTCCCAATCTGTAGATCAAGGCCGAACCATATTTAAAGACGTATCTATTGTTCGGTTCGGTACAGTCTGTCGCCGTCAACTTGGTTCTTAGAAGTCTAATTAATTCAAAGAGAGTCTATGAAGATAGGGAAGAGTATCGGACCTAATAAAGAACCTTAGTGCAGCCCTAAGTTCAAGTGAGGCTATGTACACACATGGAAGTGTATCGGAAATAGTTAAGAACCTTGGGGCATCCCGAAGTTTAGAATCATTTGATACCTCTGTCAAAACTTGATTTTTTGTTTGTTGTCTTTTCATATATTTTGTCAATTTGATTGCCTCCTTTCACTCATCTGAGTGCCAAAGATTCAACCTGGCACATTGCAACTGTCACTCTTTTACTTCCTATGGTAGCCTAACAGTAAGCGACAAATACTCCCTAGGCAATGACCCCGCTTTGATCACAAAACCTTTCACTCAAGAAGCCAACCTATCACCACTACCTATCAATTACAAATTGTTAAAAAAGAAAATCAATATTGCCCAAGAATTTGAAGTTGACATTTTGACTTTATTGAATAAATGGTCACCAAGAGTATATAAATTCAGGATGCAGCTACCTATTCCCTCCTTATTGGCATACAATATCAAAAGCAGTTCGCCCAACATATTATTCCTCCTTGAAATTGCAGATGCAGTGCCACTCACATCAACAATTTATTATTCCACACCAAATGCCGTACAGTATAGCAGGAATATTTTAAACGTCATCTGTGGAACGAGACCAATTTGAAATACCCAATATATATATATGAATCAATAAATTTCGTATGATCTCAAGGAGCAACACAAAGAAAAAAAAATTACTAAACAGACATGTTGACACTATATTGCACTTCTGTCCTGGGTAAATTTAAGGACAAATATTATGCTTTTGCAGCTTCATTGTGAATGGGGTTTGGGCGGGAAGGGTTGTCGTAAAAATATTTACATTTCATGTTGATTTGTCACAATGTATTTGCACTGGAATTCGTATGAGGTGTTTGCATGCTATTTCATAAGGTGAAGATGGCCATTCAATTTGTGGAATATCTTTCATTTTAAAATTATGCAGCAAGGACCCTAAAGTTATTTCGATTGATAAATAAACGATCGAGCAAACGATACTGGGGTTCTTTTCATCAGGCTTTCGATAAGGTGTGCTCACCTCTAGATGTCTCTGTTCGTACCCTTGTTGTTTGACTCGTTCTTTTGACATTTTGCTACAACTTACCTGATATAGCACTACTATTTTTCCGTAATCGCCCACTTAGTTTGCTCATTGATTTTTCTCCCGAAAAGCCGATGTTCTTTACCCCTCTTTTGCTAGTGCGGCTCATTTTCGAAAATGTTGATACACCAGAGGATAGCTCCTTTCGTCGATTAATTGGGTTGACGCGGAGGGTTCAATATAATATAGATTTGCTGCCTTAGCCATATTAGAGCGAATAAATATCACTTAAAAACAAATGCTTTCGGTAAAAAAATTTTGGGCAACCTAAAAAGTGTGAGTGCAGGTGAGCTGTGCGCCTGGCGGCCAAATGCAAAGCAACCTAAAATAAAACTGCTTCTTGTGATAGCGCCACTGACACAGGTCGATCTTAAAAGAAATTCAAAGATCCTACAAGTTAAAAAAAAGAATCATTCCTTGAAAAAGTAATTGAAGTACCCGTACCCGCCCAGTTGGTATTTTTGGCTGTCAGCTTTCTTTACAGAGACAGGCCTCCATATATCTAGATTCTAGACCATAGAAGTAATGAAACCCAAAATAGTCAGTAATGGGATTTTCTAAAAAAAAAACAAAAAAAACCAAACGCAATTGTTTTGCAAATCGAAAGTACTCATGCGAAAGCGAAATCTTGCTTCATGCAATTCAATTCGTTTTCTACTTCCTCTTAGCTACTCTATCTCTCTCCATAATGCTCTCTCACAAAACGAAAATGTTTTTCGTTTTTGTGTAACGTGAAAAAACACTCAAAAGCGAAATCATACTTCATGCAATTCCTTTCGTTTCCTACTTCATCTTCGCGCGCTCTCTGTCTCTGTCCCCCCATACCTGTGCTTTCTCACGAAAAAAAATATCTTTCGTTTTTGTGTAACCTGAAAAAAACCCAAAGCAACCGGGAAATCACGCTTCATGCAATTCCATTAGTTTTCTTCTTTCTCTTCGTGCACTCTCTGAAACGATAGAATCTTTCGTTTTCGGGGAAACGTAAACGAATTGGTTTATGAAATCGCTTTCTTTCGTTTTCAAAGCTATCTACATAAGGCAAAGAGTTCGTGCAAGCGAAAACGATCGTTTTCATCGCACAGAATTCCGGCCCAGGGGCCCTACTCTCTTTTTCGTCAAATTTGAAATAGCTTTTCCCTTCCGCTTTTGAGTAGGTACTCTGTAATAATTTCGGAATTCTTATTGCAACATAAGTACATTTCATTTCACTTTCGAAATACAGAGTAGAAAAGGTTCGTTTTCGAAAAATTTTACTTTCGGAACGAGATACAGAGTACACTCAGAGAAAAATGTCCCATTAAATTGTCAATGGTACGCCCATTGGTTTTATAAGACGTGTTTTAGTAAGATTTTCCTATTAAAACAATAGTTTTCTAGTGAAATTAAAGGTTTTTGGGTTATTAATACAATGGTATTGAAAACATTATTATTAATAGGGTATACGTTATTAATAGAATGGGAAACACTATTGAAATAATAGTCTTTCACCATAAATATTTTAAAACTCATACTATTGTCCCATTAAAAAAAACTATTATTTTTTAAATAGATGGGATACCATTGAAAAATCTTCGTATTAATTGTGCCACCTTATTATTTCAATAAGCGGACCATTACTTTAATAGTTTTTGTTTTAATTTTAATAACATTCACACCATTGTTCAAAATAAGGCACCCGGGAATAGTTTAACCAGATAAAACTATTGATTTAACAGGATATGACTTTTCGAATATCAATCACATGGACTTTTGTTTTAATAGTTCCATGTAAATTAATATATATAAATGGAAAACAATTTATGATTAATAGCGAATCCCATTCATTCAATGTGACGAGTCTATAATACTTGGTTCCATTTTGTCAAATATGAAATACCCTATTCATTTTATTAAAAATGCCATTAATTTTACAGCATTATGATACCTTCCATATTAATAACACTGGCTTTTACTTTAATAATATATACATATACATATATTATTATACCATATACAATTATATCAGTAAGCCCCACCTATCGTGTAAATGCAGCGTAAATAAAAGCACTTATTCTGCGGATTTCCAAATGGGGTAATTTTTTTACGAGAGTGTAGTACATACTTATACAAAGTTTAAGTGTTTTTTTTTCTAAAAAATATTATGTTGTCAAAATAAATTCCTTTCAAAAGATAATAGGGAGACACAATGTAGTACGATTTCTATAATTTAAAAACCTATAATAATAAACATTGATTTTAGTTTCTTCTTTAAATATGAAATTTGGCACTAGAAGTTATGATTCTCCCTAATTAATCTTAATACCTTTTTTTATTTTAATTGATCTTACAACGTAAAGCCCAGAGACTCAGTCGTGCATCTGCTTTTTTGGCTCAACAAGCATATTGCCCAATTTAATTCGATACACCCTGCACCAAGAAAATCTGTAATGTAATACTAATTATCTGATAGTACCTACACTATAGCTGCTTTGTTTTAAATAGATATAATATTGATTTTATAATATTTTAATAATAGTACCCACTATTGTTTTTCTATATTTGGTATAGTTTAATAACAGGGTATCCATAAAAAATTCGTTTTAAGAAACAGTGCAATAAATAAAAAAACCAAGTGTGATATCGAAAAAAGGAAATGGATATGAAGTTTCCCAAAACATAGATACTTATTATGTAGTCACTTAAGAAATTTACTACTACATTAAATGAAACTTTATGTCATAAGTATACATAAAAATATTATTATTTTTTAGTTCTTAATACGAATGTCACATTCGATGGGAGCAATTCGGTAGCGTTCTGTGATTGTGAAAAAAAGTAAAACTAAGTGATAAAAGAAAAATTGTGATATAATAGGTAAGTATTTTTGAGCTTTTGTTGTCGTGTTCGCAAAATATGTTGTAGCATAGTTAAATACATAATTTATGCATGCTTTATTGCAGCAAGGAAAAGCAATCATGTAATTGAAATTTCGAAATCGTATTCTGTTATTAAAAGAAAAGAATTAAGTTGAGAAATAAAAGGTTTATTTCGAGGAAATATTCCCCATTTCTATCATTAAATTATTGATTAGATTTCCTTATCTAAATTAAAAACATATGTATATATATACATATTTTTGTTTAGTTTCAGAAATATTGTTTAAAAGCGCTTTTGACATAATATCCATAATATAAACAAAAAACTATTTATTTTTTGGCGCTTAAAAATAATTGGTTTAGTTCAATGGGATACGTCCTTAAAATTAATAGTATATCACATTAATATACGCGTCGTTCAGTAAAAGTTCCGTTAGAGTAACTGTACACAATCCTGTTAAAATGATTTTAATAGTATAAAACCCATTAATTTAAAGGGATTTATATTCAAAGTGATGGTATATCCCATTATAAAGCATATTTTTTTCCAAAATTCTTATGGTACATCCCATTACTTCACTTATAGTAATAGTATATCCCATTGGTAGAGGAGAGTAGGCATAGTATATTACGAAGTTTTTTCTGACCAATTTCCCCATTAGTATTATTGTCGTGAATAAGTGAAGTTCAAAGTGAAAAAGATACTCCCAATATTTAATCAACATCTGCAACTCAGGTATGGTTTAATAAATTTCGAATAATAGTAATAGTGTTTTGGGACTAAACAAAACTTTTTTTAATAATTCTTTGAAGTGCATTAATTGTGGAAAGCAAATTTAACTTGTTTCCCGTTTGAAAATAGTTGCTTTATTTCAATGGGATACGTCCTTAAAATTAATAGTATATCACATTAATATACGCGTCGTTCAGTAAAAGTTCCGTTAGAGTAACTGTACACAATCCTGTTAAAATGATTTTAATAGTATAAAACCCATTAATTTAAAGGGATTTATATTCAAAGTGATGGTATATCCCATTATAAAGCATATTTTTTTCCAAAATTCTTATGGTACATCCCATTACTTCACTTATAGTAATAGTATATCCCATTGGTAGAGGAGAGTAGGCATAGTATATTACGAAGTTTTTTCTGACCAATTTCCCCATTAGTATTATTGTCGTGAATAAGTGAAGTTCAAAGTGAAAAAGATACTCCCAATATTTAATCAACATCTGCAACTCAGGTACTGTTATATGGTTATGTTATACATACATTTAATATTGTATTTTCACGTGCAACTAAGGCAATGCAAATTCATTTTCTTTGATCATAATAGTGTTTTACTTTTTTCCGAACTGTTGTCAATGACATATTTTTTACCCCAAACAGTTATGAATTGTGGAATCGGAGAAATATTTTTGGTTGAAACGGAGGATTCAGTGGTCGTAGATAATGCTATTAACATTGGTAAACAAAATGATAGTTTACCGGAAAATCAAACAATAAGTGAACCAATGGCTGTGTTAGTTGAGAACTTCGAAGTCCAAACAGAAATAAAAGAACTAATTTGTAAGAGTTTCGGGTTTGATGAAATGGTCTATAAGCGTGTTATTGGTAAGAAATTATTCCTTTATAGCACTAAGTATGTAGAGTTACTATGTTATTATGTAATGTATTATAGATAACGGATTTGATATTGAAAGCCTTCTCGTTGCAACTGAGTCAGAATTAAATGAACTATTTCCGGCCCCCCTTTTGGGTACTAGGGCAAAATTCAAATTCCATTTAAACGTGTGGAGAACAGATGTAGGTTATTTAAAGTTTATTCGTTATTGCATTTCAGTCCTAATTTTGTAAGTTTCGTTTTTTTTATTCATTTTTTAATTATAAGTCGTCGAGGAAAGTTTCAGATGCCTGCAGGAAATGGATTGAGTCAAATTGTGCAACAAGCAGTCCAAATTCGACTAAAGAATACAGTGCCTTAACATCACCCTCATCTTCACACGCTTCTTTTCGAAATGAGGTCACAACCTTTAACAATGTTTCCCTGCAAGATCTCTTAAGAAAAACAGAGAAAGGGCTGGGAGTATTAGAGCACTACGAAAAAAAACAAACATTAGATGAATCAAACAAACAAATTTTGATCTCAATAATTGTTGACAGTTATGCATTAAGCAATAAGGGGATGACAATGAGAGACATTGAAACAGCCACAAATGCTATTCAAAGTATATTTCCATCTGAGAGCAAAGTAAGATTTTTTGATTTTTTATTGTTATTGTTTTGCAACATCCATAAAATTTAGTGACGTATGCTTGCTTACGAATGCAGTAATTCGATAATTCCAGTTTGTATTTGTAAATTCACTATTGATCGAAATTATGGAATTTATTGAATTAGAATTGTAATTTAACCATAAGCAAACTTAAAAATACAGCGTTCGGTTTTATGCCTAGGGAAATAGCTGCTTTACTCCGTTTTATTTAATATTTTTAGGAATACTATTTGCATAAAAGAGGACGTGGCCTAAACCCTACTGGAAAGCTTCATGATAAGGCTGTAAATGCGAGAATAAAACTAAGAGGTATAAAAAGACAACTAATAAGTGGTAATAAGGAGGAAGGTAATATATGAAATTAGTTTTAACTTTTGTTGAGTAATTGTGTATGATCCTAGAAACTACCATCTCTGATCCTCCGGCATATGAAACAAGCCCTTTAGATAGTTCAGGAGCTGAGCAAATCATTATATGGTTAGCTCATAACATTGAGCCATGGAGTGAAGTTCAGGCAAAATGGACTGAAGTCGCAAAACAACGCCATATTGATATTAAAACTGGAAGCTTTAATATCCTCACAAAGTGGCCACTCTTCAAACATTCACTTGGACATACACTGGTAGGTCAACACATTATATGCTTTCCATTATGTCTATATATGTAATGCATTGCATAGGGTGCAGCATAAGTAATGTTTTATCTGATTAATTTATTTACCTTTTTTTCTGTTTTAATAAAACTTTGACATTTATTATAATCCAAATTATTGTTTGGAATATAATGTTTGCTTTGACCTGACGTGCTCTTTCCAGAGCATTTTATATCACTTTTCTTAGAATCTCAGGTCTAAGCCTCTTCACTTGTTCTCCGATAGTGGCCTTCAGATTTTGCATGGTTCTTGCTTTGGCAAAGACCCCACCCTTTAGGAGGCCCAAAGAAGATCATAAAAACGCTATAATATTCGATGGCAAAAACCTGAACGACTTTTGCTCTTTGTTTTAGCGCGAAGTTTTTCGTCATAGATTTCACAAGTTTTTAAAAACTAATTCTAAGAAAAGATTTCGAGAGATATTCGAATCAAACCACCATTGTCGGGTCTCTTTTCGTAATTTTGAGAAAAGGTAAAATACGTAAACAAACAAATTTTTCAATAATTAAATCATAAATCGCATTATGCGCCACCCAATATATGAATGATTAGTTAAAAGTAAAATGTGAAAAAGAGCTTATTTCCATTTTTTTTGTAATACTTATACTTTTAGGTTGAAATTGACTACGACATTATAAAGCCAAACAATAAATCCCAACTCTTAAAACTCTGGCCATCATTTGTTCCTAAAATCGAACAAATCTTACTAGAGCAAGTGAAAGACAAACCATCGTTAGTCCTGCTCAAGGAACTTGAAGAGGATATTAACGCAAGTAAGATAAATGGTTTGATTCTTTTATTCTTTATATACTAGCAGAAAATACATATTTAATTTGCTTTTTTTTTTGGGCAAAACTATTCGCAGTGGTCTACACACTACACAGTACGTTTTACATTTGAATCGCATTCATATTAAACTTCCACTAAATACAACATGCCACTGCGGATACCTTTTCTTAACACGAATTTCTTTCTCACAAAAATATTTTTTATAAAGACAGGTATCTAATTTAAGAAATTAGTTTGTAAAATTTCGTTGGTTTTTTTTTTTTAGATTCACGTGATTTTTGGATTTCGAATTGCATCCATGCTTTATTGAAGCCACCTCTACTATCTGTTGGAAAAAAGGACCAAAAGAAGTCGAAATGGAAACCTTCAATTAAAGACGCCCAAGAGTCGTGCTTCATTCATTGTTCGTCAGTATCAGAGTATGGGGAGAAAGTGGAGTCATTACGGCAAAAATATTTGAGTAAGGGGCTTACATTGCAACCCATTATAATTGCTATAGGGCAAAACAAGAAAAGTATTGAACATTTTTATACGTATTATGATGGTATACTTTACAAATTCAATTCATTTTTAAAATGTTTGGATGTTACATTCAAACTCTTCCACGTTATGAATTTCAACTATCCCAAAGAGGGTAAAAATTTTTATTTATTTTTGGAAAGTTTTTTTTATAACTTTTGTACCGATTCAAATCCAAACATAAACACCCTTCTAAGTTGTTTGCGTTAGTTGGCAATTGCAGCATTTACAGTCAAAATGAAATGTTTTTTGTGTGGTGTTACATCAGAGTCAAATTTTTCGTCAACAAGTTTAATTAATCATTTAAAATCCGATCACATTTTAAAAGGCTTAGATTTTTTTCTATGCTCAGAAAAAAATTGTTTTCAAAAATTTCAAAATATATACGCATTTAAAAGACATATAAAAAGAGTTCACGAAAATAAAATTAATAATTCAAAAATAAATCATAGTTCCATAGAAACAATGGAAAGTATTTTATATCCCCAGGAAAACAATTCGACTATACCAAATTGTTGTACTCCTATAACGAAATATATAAAACAAAATTTTTTTGAAAGCGACTTTATTTTCGAAGAGAAGTTTATTCAAACATGTAATTTAAACCTGCTCTATAAAGAAATTAATTATAACAACAAAACTAACATAAATCTTTCAGACGTGAATTCTATTTCAAAACTGACATTTAGGGGAAAACTATACAAAGAACATTTCTTTTTAACAAGATCTGAAGAAGCTGTGTTACTTTTTGAAATTCAGAAAATACTTATACATGACTCTAAAGTTTATTTACTTTGTAAAGAGTGGACCATACGACATTTTAATGAACATCTACAGGCTTTTGTTATAGACAACTACCAAACAACTTTTTCTTTGCACAATATTCATGATTTTGACAGCCCGCCAATTCACATTCATTATTTACCCAATAGCTTGATAGTTTTTCGCCAAAAAAAAAACTAAACCCCATTTTTTGAGACACTCGAATATTTTATAAATATAATAACATTTTAGTCTTTAACTGTAAATTATCATTATACAATTCATAACAATACTCATAGAAAAGATAAAAAGATCAGTTTTTTGTGTTTATAAAATGTAATTTTAAGATAAAATAAGCATTTAAATAAGTTGTTTTAATAAAAATAAAATAAAATAAAAAAGTGTGATACCTAAATAAAATTTTTTGTTTTAATCATTATTTTCATTTTATTCATTTAATTTACAGAAAGAAAACTTACGAGATTTAAATAATTAAGCAACAAACGATTATTTATTAATAAAAATATAAATGCAATGTGTTATAGTATTATACTATTGATTTCAAAAGGATGTGTCATTTTAGCCTTGCCGGAGCCCCATTACAACAACGGTATTGGGTTCCTGTTTCAGCAATACGGTCCTAATATTACAATAGTAAATACTATTATTTACCAAAGGATACACCATTTATAATTTATAGGAGCCTGATGAAAGCAATGGTATTGTTATGCTATTATTTTAACAATACAGTCCTATTACTGTTACAGTAAATACCATCAGTTCCAAAAGGATACGCAACTTTAAATCTATAGGGGCCCCATTGAAACAGTAGTATTGGGTTATTATTTTAACAGTACAGTCCTATTACTGTTACAGTAAATACCATCAGTTCCAAAAGGATACGCACCTTTAAATCTATAGTGGCCCCATTGAAACAGTAGTATTGGGTTATTATTTTAACAGTACAGTCCTATTACTGTTACAGTAAATACCATCAGTTCCAAAAGGATACGCACCTTTAAATCTATAGTGGCCCCATTGAAACAATAGTATTACGTTATTATTTTAACAGTACAGACCTATTACTGTTACAGTAAATACCATCAGCTCCAAAAGGATACGCAGTTTTAAATCTATAGGGGCCCCATTGAAACAGTAGTATTAGGTTATTATTTTAACAGTACAGTCCTATTACAGTTACAGTAAATACCATCAGTTCCAAAAGGATACGCAACTTTAAATCTATAGGGGCCCCATTGAAACAGTAGGATTAGGGTGTTGTTTTAATAGTACAGTTCTTTTATGGTTAATAGTAAATACTATTAATTAAAGAAGTTAAACACTATAGATATAATAGTATGTTGTAATTGTTTTTATCATACTTTCTATTAGTTTTAATGGTATTTACTTTTGATAGCTAATTATCTGATCCTATTAAAAACTTTCGAAAACAAAAGTGCATACTATTGTTAAATAATAAGACGAAGTATTGAATCAAAAGGGTGACAACATTAATATATAAGAAACATCGTACCATTACTATTATAGTTTTGAAATTATTAAATCAATCGGATGAACACCATTGACCAATTTTAATGGTAAAAAAGCATTGAATGAATGGCTTTTCCTATTGATATTATAGTATTTTTTTCTGAGTGTAGGGCCACAGTTTCATACAAACGCAAGCCACATTCATTAAGTAAGTTCGACACGGCAATTTGAGCCAAAGCCGGGAGGTCTGTCATTTATCTCATTTATCAACGATCTACTTTAGGCTAGTCGCTGTACACATATAGTGACAAGTATCTGTTTTTCACTGAAACTTATTGTCATTTAATACAAGAAGTTTCAGCGACTTTGTGTACTCCATGCGGCTTTCTAAAAGTGACTGCAATTTGAGGTACAGAATTAGATGAGGTATTTTCTTTAAAATACAATTTCGTGCCACGCCCACTAGCACCCCCATTCGTTGAAAAGATCGTTGCTACTCCGTATTACTGCTCTACTTCTGCTTCATTTGGTGAAGTAAGGCTTCTTCACTAAATGAAGCTTAAGTTACTTTTGAGCATCAACAATCTTTTTGACAAAAAATGTGCTAGTGGGCGTGGCACAAGAAAAAAAAAAACACAGGCAGGTTTTACTTTTATTAACAACAATTTCCAATACCTAAGTCTTGCATAAAACCCAACCCTAAAAACGATTCAAGCCCTGTAAAAAAAATTCAAATGGAAGCCCCACAAACTTCCCTCCACTCTCAATTATTTGGAGCTATTATCGCATAAAACTACTGCCATCTTCTTAACCAAAAACTATATTACTAAGCGTCGCGTGCTGATAACCCTATTGACAGTAATTAATATATTAATCGGTTTCAATTTAATTTCCAGCAATTACAAACTAATTAATTGGAAAGCCCCCACCGTTAATCTATACACAATCGTATTTTTTCAATCTGCAAACAATTTAAAATAATCTGCACAGTTGCAGCAGTTGCCTAATAGTTTATTGTTCTCGAGTTGATTATCGCGTACGCAAGAAAAACGCTACAAAAAAATCCACCTCATATATAAAATGAAGTCCTTTGCATTTAAAACGCAATTTTTTTGTATGCCCTGGAATCCCTAAATCGACATTTTTATTTTTTATTGGTGTTTTTATTTTTTATTCAAAACTCTTCCCTTTAAGCCATTAGCGGAACCAGATGCGTCTCCGCATTGAAATGCCAACAACTGAATAATATTCAATACAGAAAAACGTATATTTTTCCAGGCCTCTGATAAAATACTAGAACCGATACGTCCCGCTTGACATGAATATCCACAATTTATACAAATGTGTGAGGAAAAAAAAGCAAAAAAACAACAACAGACTCCCCCGACCCGAACATAAAAAAGTGGAACTTTTCTGGTGTTCTCTGTTCAGTGTTGCGAGTTGTTTTTTGTTATATTTCGAATCATACCCACACACTACGTATATGCACCCGTTTTCCCATTTTCCATATACAACTCATAAAAGTTTTGTTGAACTCATAAAAAAAGTAATAAACACAAAAAATGTGGAACAAGCGCGAGAGGACAAAACAGTGAAAAAAAAGACCACAAACAGTCGGGATGGGTCCAGCCCTTGGGGCGGTGTCACTCCATACAATACATTTCCTGTAATAGTGCTTCCTATGTCAAGCAAAATATTATGCAACTGCTAGCTCAGCATAGTATATGAAAACGTATCTTTTATCTTGTCCCTTATACACTTAACTAATAAGCGTTGGGAATATACTCGCGCAGCTCCTGTAGCAAATTTAGCTGTTTTTATTTTTTGCCGTCGGGCAATGAAAATGGATTCGTTAGTAATTAAGGACATCTGATGTCGGTCATCTATCGTCCGGACGCGACGGCTGAAATTGACAATTAAGCTGCTGCGGTTTTTCTGTGCTACGAAACATCAAACGTGCAAATGTCAAACTGTCATTGCGCTCCATCGCATCCATGTGCAAAATGGAATGCAAACGTGATTAATGATTTCACCTACCGCACCAAGGACCAACAAGAAAAGTTGGAAAATTAATTAATGTAACGACACGACGACAACGACAACGACGACGAGGGAGATCCGTTTACATATAGCTACCTACAATTTGTGTTGGCTAAGGTCTGTCAACAGTTGGTCCATTGGATAGGTTGTAATATGCGCCGATGGGTGCGGGTTTGTGGTTGGCTCGAATTGAACAAGCGGCAAATTAAAGACTGAAAACGCTCAAAACCGCCCCAAGGTGTAGCAACGACGAATGGGATATAGATACACGGTATTATGCTCGAGTGCTTATAATAATAATGATTTGGAAAATTGATTGAAATAATTGGTGGTTGGTGCGTAAGTTAAGCGATAGATTAAGCTGCCGTGCAAATATCAGCACCTGGGGGAATTTGGCAAGTAGTCGTGCGCACTGCGTGCATGTGGGTTAACCGCAGACAATCATTATCGAAAGTGGGTGCTGGAATATTGTGGTGGTAAAAATTGAAAGTGGTTATTTATATAAATACCTAAGGTGGCCACTCGACTCAGTAGAGTATCAATCACTGTGGGTTTGTGGGAAAAATTAGGAAGCTGTACCTGGTCAAAAATGCAACCCTGTAAAATGTTCATGCAGATTTTATTTGCGGCTCAATTTGTCTGCGGGTTCCCATAGTGCAGTTATAATACGCCTGACCCTCTAAATGATTTGTATGTTGCAGTACATTATTTGGAAATATGGTTTCAGTGGACAAGTGACAACCTTTTGCCCATGGTGAACATCGCGCAGTGGAGCAGTATTAAGCTGAGTGTGACATTAAACTTCCTCGCTGACTAACCTGGTGCATGGTTAGGTACTAGTTTAGATTTCATTCGTTAAAAAATTGAAGCAATAAAACATGCTCATCGAAAGCAAAGTTTGGCTTTTCCAAAAAAAAATATGCGAATTATAAGCTATCGCTTGGAAATAATTTAAATTTTCCTGTCACAACCACAACCTTTGGAAAAAGATACTCTCTACATCAACGTCTATCCTATCTTTTCAACCTACCTTAGGCTTGTGCCCAAACCCATAGGTAACGATAGTGATGGCTTAAAAAACTGACAAAAACGAGCCTAACTTCAGGCGCATATTTATAAAATGCTCGCATGTACCAATGAAGTTTGGCCACTTGACCACTTAACAGGCAGAAAAGTCATAAATGCTTTACATTCGTATGCAAATTTCTTCTCTTTCGAAACTCTTTCAGAAAGTTTTCTGAAGCCTTGACTTGTGACTTGCCGGATGAAACGAATTTACGTAGCCGCATGAGGGCAAAAATCACGTTGCGATATTATGTGATTCGATGTAATCGGATTCAACCTTACAATATCCATTCTTGTTCGTATCTCTTGGGAAACGTGTCGATAGAGTGTTATCCTGACAGAATGCAAACAAATATTTCTTCGCAGGGACGTGTTTCCTTGCGAAATCGACCGAGTACAAAGTCTCAGTGAAAGTGGTCCGTTTTTATGAATCCGTATTAAAGAAAGCGTTTGTAACAATTGTTTTTTAATATAGGGTCCTACTAATAGATATTCTGTCCTAGACGAGGCTTTGAAACATATTTGTAAGGAAACAAGGCTTTTTCTCGCTTAAACTGATGAAATTCTTATTATTTAGGAGAAAAATAAACGAAAAATACTCCAAAAGACCTTTTTAAGTGACAAAATAACT
This sequence comes from Cheilosia impressa, assembly GCA_948293265.1. Classification (NCBI taxonomy): domain Eukaryota; kingdom Metazoa; phylum Arthropoda; class Insecta; order Diptera; family Syrphidae; genus Cheilosia; species Cheilosia impressa. Next base: position 42,414,151 of record OX411883.1, read on the forward strand.
ACAATGGTTGTCTTCCCCTCGGTTGTGTTCAATTATTCTGGTATTCAATAAATAAAAAAGCCTAATGCTCATAGCTAAATCGCTTCACTAAATTGCCTTCAATGAAATATTTCACCAGTAGAACTGACTGTGGGAATTGAACTTCTCAAACAATCTCTTGAAGGAGTCTGCTATGGAACTAGAAATGTTTTTAACAAAATGGTATTATTCCAACGCAAGTGGGGATGTTCAATAAACTAGTTTAGTCAATCTGAGAGCTGGCTGACTATGTGTCTCAGTTTTTGTCACGTAAACAACTTTTTCAGTTGACTTCTGCATTGGAAGCCGACGAATCCCGATAAGAAATTCGTGACTGGGTAAATATTAAGTTGGCAGTTTGCATATGTGGCTGACGTAGAAAAAGTGATGTTAACGACAAACCTAGTTTTTGCGTTCGTGGTAAAACCAGTGTGGATGAATTTAGTCGACTGAAAGTAACAAGGTTTTTGAACGTGTCCATTCATATGAAGAGTACAGTAGACGTTTATGAAGGTGTAGCCGACGAATCTGGTCAAGTGACTGAGTACTTATTTGACAGTATGAGAAATGTTCTTACTTCTCCTTTAATCCTTTTGAAATAAAGCCTTTCAAACAATTTTTAGCGAGCTACAAAAATCATCGAAAATCAAAACCACTCGCAAAATTGTACTTGTACCTCTTTCACTCATAAAAATAAAATATTTGGTGCTATAAGAACCCTTACCATTTGTTCTAAGTCAGTTTCTATTTTTGGGACGAATGGAAGGGCTCTGCAATATTATGCCGCGCCTAAGCGACTGAATTGGGGAGTTCTTTTATGGCAGTTATACTCTCGAAAATTTGTCAGATGAACGCAAAAAGTAGCACAGGGGAAAAAGCCTTTAGGATGTAATTTTTGTGGATCGAATCTGAGCTCAGTAATCTTAAAAGTAAAGTGTACCTTATGTACAAGTAAAAGACCTTAGTTCTTAATTATACTAAATCACTCTATTTTAATCAAAATAAAATTAAATTAAATTAAATTTATGTAACCACTGAGCCACTGCGCCGACAGTGCGATAGAAAAGGAGGTCTTAACTCTTTTTGTTTCGTACTCTATTTCACCGCATTTGCCAATCTTAAAATTTAAGTGGAATTTGTTTTCAAGCAACACCGAACTGTTAAACTATCGCTCAATATTTCGGGTTTTACAAAACAAATTATAAAAATTTTGCAAATCCTTTTGCAAAACAAATCCGAAATATTTGTTTGGTTTTCCAATAAGAGGTGTAATTTTGGTATTCAAAGAAAAATGTAATTTTTTGAGATAAATGATCGGATGTTTATTTTATAATAAAGAGGAAAAGGTATGCCGTTAATAATAAAAAACAACATCAGCCAAATGGCCACCACGAGCACGCATACAGGACCATATCCTTTTCATGAAATTTTCCATAACCAAATCGCAAAGTGGCTGCCCTATGTCCTCGATAGCCTCACGAATTATATCTTTGAGGTCTTGAATCGACGCTGGGCTGTTGGTGTAGTCCTTATCTTTCACGTGGCCCCTAAGGAAGAAGCCGCAAGGTGTTAAATCACAAGATCTCGGTGGCCAATTGCGATCACCTCTTCGAGAGATAACACGGTCCGGAGACTTGAAACTTTTCCCGTAAAAGATCCATGGTTTCGTTGCTTGTGTGGCACGTAGCGCCGTCTTGTTGAAAGTAAACGTTGTCCAGATCAATACCATCCAACTCCGACCATAAAAAATCATTAATCATCTCTCGGAATGAACGACAAGGAATGGACAAACCTGGGTTTTCTTCAACACTTTGGTCTACAGCAGCAATATTCTCAGTTGTTCTTGAGCGACGTGCACTGGTTTTATTCTTCACATCACTAACTTGTCCCAACAGCTCGAATTTTTCCACCAATTTCTGTATTGCGGTCCGACAAGGTGCTTCACGACGACCAAAAAATGCTTTAGTTTTCCAAACTGTGACTGCAAGATTTTCACCATTTTTGTAGTGAATTTTAATAATTTCAATGCATTGTTGAAGCGTGTATCGTTCCATTTTTAGTAATGACGTAGTTTCTACTTGTCAAATGTCAAAGAATAAAAGCTTTGAAAGTGACAGCTACCGAAATAGCGGGTCATTCACAATAACACCTCTCATTGGAAAACTCTTATATAAGTCATAAATCATAACTTTACATGGCCTCGACTAACTCGAATTTATTTACTATAAACAATTCAACAGGATCAACCTAATAGCACCCACCAACTTAACCGAAGTCGGTGGTTCGTCTCAAAAAAATACGATTCCCTCCAAAGTTTGTCAGCACAAAAGACCATCGATCGCCTCGAACGAATTTCATCACTAATCGAATTCTAATCAACAAACCATCATTCATTATTAATGTTCAGCAACTCTACGTGTGTGTGTAGAGAAACAAACAAAACTACGGTTTGTTTATCACCCCTTTTGCTTGGACATTAAACAAACTTGGGAACATTTGATTATCTTAATGTTCCTTCCACCGATGACCCAACATGAAAAATTGATCTTCTAATTAGCTGAGTGTGGTGGCTGAACCAGCACTAAACTCTAGCCCCACACATATACGCTCGACCGTTGGCTGTGTGTAAAGTCCTTTAATCGATTTCGAACCATCGAAGCAATTAGTTATGCTCGGTGTCTCATATGTGCCACTGCGTAGTCGGATGCACATTAATCGTGTTATTTATTGGAGCACTGCGATAACGAATTGGTCATGGGCAGTAATCAGTTGTGCTGCATGGCGTTGTCTTGCAGCACGTATTGGTTCGCTTCGAATGCACATTGCCGGAGAATCGGAACTATGTTGGATTTTCTTTTAATGCTGTAGTTTTGGCTATAAATTTGAACGGGAGTAGGGGGACGATATTGAATAGAAGACTTTGCTCATTTGATTGGCCCGGAAGCAAGTGGGCCGATTACTAAATACCTTTCCGCAGTCAGTGTTGAGTGGTCAAAGTGATGACTTGAGTCAACACGGGGTATTTGGGTCAATTGGATTCAGATTTCGTTGGATAGGTGCGCACTCTGGGATGGTAAATATATAATTTACTCATTAAATAAATGGCAGCACTTAGCTATGTCAGGTGGAGAGGCTTTGATGTAGGGAGAGGTCGCCTGTTTGCCACTTAATGTTATGGAAAGGTATAAGATTTAAATGTCTGCAGGCCTCCGCTTAAGTGGCAGTTAAACGCATTTGTTTTGCATGTATATAGGAATTGAGGGCTTCCGTCGTCTGTATAGAATACAATTTTGGTCTACACAGTTCCGCAAAGGAATACCTATTTGGTTAAAACCTACAACCCATCTCAACTCATACAACGAGTTCAAGGTACAACTCATCTGAACTAACGGCTAACTCTTCCATTCAGGCTTGTTCGGTTTAATTTTTGATGCCAGTGGGCTTAGCATTCTTTAAAAAAGTCTAAAGCTGTTTGAAGATTCAAACAAAAATAAAAACAAACTCATAAGCTACGTCGGGGTTGCTCGCACATTTATTGCTATTGTAGTTGATAGAGAACAGCTAAACCTACTTCAGGAAGCTGTCCCTTTGTTCTCAAAGTTGTCATCTTTTTGACAGGCAAATTATAACGCACATGTGAATTTAACCTTCATAGATGGGTTCTCTGGTTCGTACTGGCTGGCATGATTGAGTCTTTTTAGTCATTCGACTATTTTCATCTCGCCTTTCATGCAAGGTATGAAGGAGGGCATGTCCAAAAAGTTGTCTCCTTTCAAGGTGCGTTCTTTTCCCTGCAAGGCTATTTAGTTTTCGCCCAGAAATGCTATTTTTCTCGGCCAAATCTGTGTAGATATTTCTGATGCCTTCTGAACAGGAACTGTTAAAAGGTTTAGTTGCAATATGCATAATCCAGGGGTCAGGTAGATTTTCTTGTCTGGTAAAAAAACTTTTAATCGATCTTATTCCTAAGATTTTTCCTAATAGTTGAGCCTTTTGTCCGTCAATTCAATATTGGGACTACCTTGAAACATGTGTGGAATTGGGATCGGAGAATTAAAATTGTTTACTAACATTGGTTAGAAGCTTCTTATATACCTTTTCGCTGTTCATAAACAACGATCTTTATGTTGGGCTTGTACTAAAAACCCACCCCACATATTAATCATAAAAACAAGTTTACACCTCAGTAAGATTAACTGATATAAATAAATCGCACAAAAGTGTGCGATAAGGTCAGAGAGAGCTTGAAAACTTTTCGTATCGCTCACACAATGTGCGCAATCTCTAGCTCTTTCCAGTCTTTCAGGATCATGCGAAATTATATACATATATGTACTCAGGAACTGTGATATGAGGTGTAAACCGTATGCGCAATGGTAAATGGCTTATACAAGGTGGGCCGAAGTCATCCGATTTTGTTTGGCTCTCATTTTTTTTTTAAATGGAAAACTTCGATTCTGTTTTTTGATTATGTTTATTTGAACCTTTAGAATTATATTGGTCAAGTCGAGAAGATGATATCGGCCAAATGGACGCCGTCACAATTGATTGCCATACGTTGAAGTTACGCTTGAAAAATTTTGTTGTGAAACCTTGCCCTTCTTGGTTGCAAAAACGTAAAGGTGATTGCTCAAGTGACAAATTTAAAACTTATATAAGTAGTTTCAGCAAAGTATCATCAAAAGCACACACTCAACAATAAGCAAATTCTGGGAAAATGTAACTCTGCTGCAAAGGTCTGCGCTTCATCCGAATCACTATCGCTCTAATGACAAGTCTGACTACCGTTCGAACATGCATAAGTAGATCAATCGAAAAGAATAATCAAACGCACACACTTTCACATTAACTTGTAAACAAATTGAACTCTTCTGCGTTTGCGCACAAAAGTGTGCGCTTGCTGTCGTCTGTTATCAAATCGATTCATTTGCCGATTTGCTTGCGCACATGAGTGTGCGCTTCTATACCTTTGTCTCGTACACAAAGTAAAATCAACAGATATATTGTATCAGACTGTGGTGACTCATTCCTACTTCCTTTCTGTAAATAAAATAATTTATTCGGAACTCAATGGGCAGGTCAACGTTTTGCTAATCACATCCCGGTGGTGAACTGCCTCGCAACAAAATCTTTTTGCACGGTTTATCTGCCTTAATCACCTCTGCCTGCCCTCTGCTGTGTCGGCACCCCACTGGCAACAAAGATGGCATGTCTCGATCCCCATCTTACCTGTTTCCTTCCTCATTTCGGTAACCGACTTTACGCAGTAGCAGTTGCCATTGGACATGTGATAATTAATTCCAGGCAATAAAATAAATTATCCTCGCATAACGACTTTGTGTCCTGTCAACAGGTTGTTTTGCACATATTTCCTTGCAATTGAAAAAAAAATAAAAAAAAAACAAAAAAAATTACAATTCCCCCGAAGGTATAATCCCCTTTTGATATTTTAATGAGATTTTTTTAAAATCGACTGTCAGAGCAAATGTCGTAACATTTAATGTTTGCAATTCTCAAAATCAAAACATTTCCGCGGCCTTTTTGTGGGGCCAGGTATACATGCACACACTGCGGCGGCTTTCGGCTCCACATCAATTTGTAACTTGTTGCTCACATTGGATACTGGTCCAGCATACCACCAGCTTCACCATCTCATCGTCACCATGGTCATCAGTTTAAATGTCCGCCCATAAAAACTCATTTAAAATGCTAATGACATTGGCTTTATCCTAAAGTCATCATGGCGAGCTGCCTGCAGTCGACTGTGTAAAAAAAAGGAAGAATTTTATCTATCCACATCCACACCAGTCAAGAGTATATTATGGACGGACAGTGGGGCCCCAACAAGTGCTTAGGCGTGCGCAAACAAAATAAAAACACTTGAGGTCACTTGATTTCAGTTGATCTTCACATCTAAGTAACCAATAAACAAAATGTGAAGAGATACATCTTTTGTCGGTGGTGGGACTTGTGTTTTTGTTGTCGTTATTGCCTTACAATAAAGATAAGATTTAATTACATAAATTTAGTTCGATTTGTGGGGTCATTTGCGGAATGTGTCACTGGAATATTTGAGACCTGGTTTGTTGTTAGCCTAATTTAGGTCTATTTTCATTCGGCTTCACTGCGTTTTGAAAATGTGAGTGTGAACCTTCTGTGTTGTCAGAAGCAAGCCCTAGGGCGCCTCTGCCTGTTGCTCTAGATTTTCTGATAATGTCCCTTAGGAGACGATTGGTGATGGTTAAAGAATGTCCACTTAAGTACAACAGAGCAGCGTCGGCATTTTATAAAGCAACTTATATTCGTGCCCACAAAAACGTTTCAACTTTTTCGCCTTTTTCGAATCTGACCCCAGAGCAGTGGTGCCAATATCTACTACTTCCTAAACCGACGATAGTTGGTCATCGGATCTTTGACTAGGGTTGGTATTCAAAAACTGGACTGACACCTTTCGTATTCCATGCTGGAGACACACAGACCTTCTGAAGCTGTTGCATAGTTTAAAATGTTTTTCGCAAATTCCAACAGGTATTTTTAAAAATTATATTCACATCTGCAGTCTCGTTAATAAGGCTCTACAGTTCTGTAATAGAAGTGGCCAGCAAATGCCATTGAGAATGTAAAAGAATATGAAATGTAATATATATAATAAAATTCAGTTACTCAGCTCCATCTGTTAGTGAAATTTAAAACCAAATATAGTTATAGGGTTTTTCTCAAGAGATATAAACATATAAAATAAATTACAACGCAAACAACTCAGCATAGCACACGCTTTGTCTTTGTTGAAGTGATATTCAATCGCTTAAAGTCTGATTTTTCAATTGGAATCTCTAATTTTTGACTAGGTTTTTGAGGAGCTGGGGTCGTGTATTGTAAGACCGCTCGCTGATTTGTCGTTGTGGTATCTTTGCTCTTGCTTTCCATGCTGCAGATTTTATACTGAACTCATATATTTATAGACATTTTTTTCTAATTTGATCGGTGCGGGACGCCATACTGAATCCTAAGTACGAGCAATCAGTAGTCAATCGTTGTTTACCGCGATGGGTGCATACAAAATGACGTTTGGAACATACTTTTGTGTCAGTTACTTAGGTTTTGCAAGATACTACGTCTAAAAAATATACCGACAGAAGTGGAGATGATGGCGGCATCAGTATCATCCCAGCTTCTTAAAAACTGCGCACCAGAATTTGCAGATAAACCATGCTAGCTTTTGTCGTTCTCCGGAAAGACGGATTTTCCTTCTTGCTAAAAGACCGTTCGCATTCAAACGTAGCTAAAGACTGATTTTTTAAATGGCACAATAGATCTCTCTAGGACGACGTGCCTTTTCGTCGCTCACGCGAGTCGGAAGGTTTTTTTTTAAAGACCGTAAAATACACCTCTGATTAAATATTGAATTTGCAGCCTAGCCTTCAGTCTACTAGAGACCCGTAAGCAATGTAACGCACGCATGGATAAAGGCAATCGAACAACAATGCAAAAGCTGTTACCATGAATATATCAAAGGCTTCTGAGCGTGTCTTGCATAGAGCTTAGTCTTTCATAGAGGCCTTCTAAGGATGTAAGACTGCACGAATTACAAAGGGGTACTTGGTTTCTGCAGGATAATTGTTTGTTTTTGGAAGAAAATTCTTTAGGTTTTTGCTCCGTTGCATTTTACTGCAATCAGCTCCCCTGAGAACACGAAGGGGTCTATGAGACCCTGTTCTTTTATACCTCTTTATCTCTTTAAAACCTAAACAAGTCTGCCAAAACGTAGGATAGCCTCAAGGACCTCTATACTTTCCCCAATTCTATTTATTCTTCATATCAATAAACAATAATATTTATTTATAGCTCTGCTGATGGTGACAGCACCCTGTGAATAGAATTATATACAAGTACGTCACTAGTACTAGTTCAAATAGACAAATTTTGACATGGGGATAAAAAATAACTTGGCTCAAAAGATGCAGCTCACTTTCACCACCTTTTCTAAGACTGTACCACAAAATAAAAGTTTTATCCATGGATATTCCCAAAGTGTCAGTCAATCATAAGCGTCTTTAAAGTTAGGCTAAAGCAGAAATGTGCTCCATATCTGCACTGGCGCAGTCCCAGACAATGTTCGATCCCTAGAACATTGTCTCCCGTCGTTCTCTCCACGACCTAGGACGGGGGTTCGAAAATTGCTCCCATATTTTGGCCTTGTCCCCAAATATTCACTCAACTTTTTTGACAGCATTATATACGAGTTATTCAACTTGTAATAGGTTCTACATCAAAATTAAATCTGCAATTGCTTGTGGGCAGAAAACTTACTGCTGCTGGATGTATTTTCCACACGTAAAATTAGTCCGCGGAATTTGGCTCCAATTGATTTAACATTTCAATCTTTTCCAAAACCCATTTTTGGTCTTTTGAACAAGCAAGATATCCATCGTTTTTAGCAGGGCTGAAAATAGTTCCGCTTGCCAAACAAAAATCCCTAAAAGTTGACAAAACCTATCAGACGAATGGATGAAGCCATGAGTGACTTGGACTTTGCATTAAAATTGTCCAAGGTAATAAGAGAGAAAGTTCGACAGCTGTCTTTCGTGTCTATAAAGTGGACTGTTTGAATATATGAAACTGTAACCCCTTTCAAGGGAGTCGGAACACCAAAGTTAAGTTTTCCCTATAACGACTGGTCATTCCGATTGGTCGATTTAGTTTTTCTGAGAAGCGAACGTGGTGTCAAAGCTCAGCTATCGGGCTTAAATTTAGATCTAACTCCATTTATTGTTTAAGATCTTGCGGTTTAGGTTGTAAATGCGGAATGCCTCATAGAATTTGTTGATTTGCTTTGCTGACTCGCTAATGATGTTGTACGAGGGTCACCAGAAGACGTGAGGTACTCGAATGTCGAAAAGCTTCTTCTTCGAATAGAGCGGTTCAGACGTAAGTGGTTTGGTCCCCGAATCGGACTCTAAAAGGGGCTTAGTTCAAGTGCAACTCAAGTCTCCACTACCAGTATGGGAACTGCCGCTGATGCTGGTCCCTTAAAATGGGTAGACGGGACATTTTAAAATTAGCAATGGAAACTCTAGATCTGTTCGTTTAAATAGACAAAAGTATTGAATCGTTTTATCGTGCTTTTTAAAAAAAAATTTACACGATTGAAGATGAAAAAGTAATTCAATTCAATTTAGAAGAAAAGGTTACGAAAAAGCGGTACAATAGGTCTATATGCATACTTTCCCGAGCCAAACACTACAAATCTGTCAAACTCAAAAAAATGGGCAAAACTCTCTCAGACAACTGAAAATATACGCAAAAGTACGTGGATAGAGTTCGAGCTACTTTGAGCCACTTTCATCTTTGACATCTAATCCATATCAGAAATAAATATATAACTTACCATTTTGCAACATACATATTATGAAACGATTTAATAGAACATTCGACCACCACCGAAATTTTTTTTATTTTTACAGATTTTATTATTCTGTGCAATTGATTTTTAAGACGGATTTTGAATTTGTTTCTTGGTAACTTTGTGCATTTGACATATTTATCAGCACTTGCCGGTTGAAATTCTCTGAGCTGTTTCGAGACAAGAGAGGAGCTCCTCGTTACTCGTTATTTTGCTAATTTTCTCTTTTTCTCTCATTTTTGATGAGTACTTGTATAGACTTTGTGCGATTGCGATCGATTTATATCGATTGCGTTCGGTTCAAACTGGTTTGGGTAATTTTTGTGATAGACAACAGATGTCAAAGAATATAAGAAAATTCTAAGAAGTAAGTTTAAGGGTAAGATAACATTTTATAGGGTAACAATCGAGAGCGGAATCACAAATTTTTTGTAGTGGAATGGAGATTAGATTGCAGCATCTAGTGAAAAAATTGGAGGGACCTTTGTGGCGCCACAGTGAGAGATGCAAATTGGCAATTTGACAATTTAAAGCTTGCTTCAACAACTCACTTTAAACCAGACAAGCCGAGTTCACTGGTTGAACTGTGGGCCGTCTAACCTCATTTTAAAATGTCTAACGCCCACCGGTACACCATGGAATTCCTTCCGACCGCACTGTCCGTCCAGCTGGATGGCATAACAAATTCAAATTGGTATTTCCTTGGCTTATCCGCTGCCAGACTTTATTGCGCTAATAAAACACGGATACATATTTATAATTATTTTAATTTCGATTTTAACGAAGCTTGAACGCTCCGTCGAACCGCACGGCTTTTAATTACTCGATGCGCGTATAATATTTTTGTATATAATGTTTTTTTTTTTCTGCAGTCTATAACACACCTTCTCTCTGTCTGATTGTAGGCTAAAAATCGACAACAACGGCGGAGCATGGTGCCCGAAGCATATGGTATCGCGTGGCCTAAAGGAGTATCTGCAAATCGATCTGTTAAAGGTGCACGTCATCACGGCCGTACGAACACAGGGCCGCTTTGGCAAGGGTCAAGGGCAGGAGTACACCGAGTCCTATGTATTGGAGTACTGGCGTCCGGGCATGACCAAATGGATTCGCTGGAAAAACATCCAAGGAAAGGAGGTGAGTGACACAATCCGTATGGTGCTTAGCAGCTAAAGCCCTCCTGATTTATGGCGGCAATTTCCGTTTACTGCATTCGGGTGATATACCAGAAACAGCAAACAAAAATAAAAATCGAATCCTTGGAAGGAATTAATTCCCAACTCTGTGGCACTCTCGATTTCAGGTTTTGCCGGGCAATATTAACACCTACAGCGAGGTGGAGAATCTCCTGCAGCCGATCATTTTCGCATCGAAGGTTCGCATCTATCCCTACAGTCAATATGACCGAACGGTCTGTATGCGCGCCGAAGTGGTCGGATGTCCCTGGGAAGGTGAGTTTCATTAATTTCCTCTTAATGGATGATATTATATTGTTGTGTGAATGACGGGGGGTGTACTTTTTTTCTCTTTCTCGCAATCTTTTCGCCTATCATTGCATGACGGTCATTTGTTGTCTCCGTGTGTACTTTGGGTGGGGTTATGCAGACATTAGTCGCTCCACGAATAACACCGACACCGACACGATGGCCAAACGAAATCCTACTTAAAGGCTAACCGAGTCAAAGGTATTTTCTGTGTTATGGCTTTTGCGTGCAGTGTTTTTCGTTGTCGCGACAACAACATTCTTGAAAAATTGACCGTCGCGTCGCGTCGTGGCGAGCCCACATTACTACTATACTCGTACGATTATCTATGCAACTGCGAAGGGGGGCCGCTTGTAAATATTCTACATACTTTTACCGGCTTTTTTGAACCCGCTCTCTTTCTAGTTTCTGTTGGCTTAATGGCAACACCTCCTCCTGTTTCCGCACGCTACGTGCACGAAAGTTTTTAATCTAAGGAACATAAAGTGAATAAATTAAAATGTAGCATGAGTTGAGTGTGCCGCTGCTTGAGCCCCAGCTAGACTGCGACTTTAATGCAGAAGGAGAATGCTTCCTTCGTCTTGCTGGCGTGCCTTGTGTACATACACGTTGTTTGTGCAATCATGCGTGTGATGTAATATTTTCTTTAAAAGGAAATTAAATCATGCAATTAGCCGGACTGATTGTAAGTGCATTATAATTGGTAAGTGGGAGATTGCTTAATGGAAAAATTTACATTTATCGCGAAAAGTTGTCACGTATAGATGTCCGGCGAACATCGTTGTTCCATTCGTTTGAGGACTTCTTCGTTGGTAGTTGTTGGAGATAACCCTAGAAGTGTCTTTGCTGTGCTAAACACAAATGTGAGGTTGATTTTAATTGGTTTTCGTAGTAAACTAGTAAAGTTGGAGGGCATTCAAGTTCAGCGCAGGGTATTTAATTTTGGAGCTGATTTTTATGATTTTTCAAACTTTGCTAGCATTTCTCAGAGCATCACGGTGTTAAAAGTTGGGTGTCTTCATTATTTGTTAAGAATTTAATATTTAAGAAGAGTAGGTAAGGGACGATATTAATCTCCAACTCATCTGCGAAAGATCGTCATGTCCCTCTACCTTTAGGCACGTGGATTTGTTTTTAATTTGAATGTCTTTTCGGCTTTAAAAGTTTCAAAAAATGCATTCTCAGCTCTTGCGTCCATTATATGTCCCAGAAGATGTAAGGCTCTGTAACTGTCTGCAAAATGTTAGTTGAATTGGCAGCTTCTGTAGACTAGTCACCGAAATTTCATGATGTAGCGCCCGAAAAGCGGATGTTTGTGCTACATCTGAAACCAATCATGGATTTGTTCTATGGGGTGGTGAAAAGGTTATGAACCTTAAACTTATAAGGTTCATCAAGGAATTGATATCTTTTAGGGCTGAAATTTATGGAGTTGGAGTTGGTTGGAAGGAAGTTTCGTGAGTTTATAAAGCGATTGGTTCCAGGTTTCCTGGGCAAAAATTCCATTCGTGCTTAGTGGTCAGTGACCAGCGCATGTTCTGTATACGATGTCTATTGTTCTAAAAGTCTCTAAATTTGAGTGCAAGAATATTTTTTGTATTAAATATATATTTCCGACCGTTGGTATACTTTCTGTTTTCATTATATTATTTCAGCTTATATCAGCTATGAGCGAGACCTTGTCTGGGTCAGTTTTACGACCGGGAACAAAGATGAGACCGATCTTGAAAGGATGTCTAGCTCAGACCAGTGCCTTCCAGTATATATCTCAATTTTAAGATGTGGTTGTGGTTGAACCGACCGCCTTAAACTCGACATCTTTTCCATTTGCATGCCGATTAATTTACGAGCTGCTTTCGTCTCCCCAATTGCCAAAGGAAATTAATGAAAATTGAGACCTTTCGGCTATTTGACCATTGGTACTATAATGATCTTTTTAAACTCTGAATGGGTCAATACATTTCTTCCACTTTCACGTTTAAGTGCAGGCAATCTCCCTTTAACGATGTTCTTTGACTTGGTCATAGCAGTCTTTTCATATACGTCATCGGCGTTAGTAAATAATTAAGAACCCCTGACCTAACTTATCTTTCCATGTCTTTTGGTCTTTCCAAAGTTACACTCCATGGTTAAAATAAATAAATCTGCTCTCCGTGTATGCATGTAACCGTCTCAGTCTGATGCAGAGACATCTTAAACATGGTGTACAAAGAAATTTTGACTTAAGTTTCGTTGAAGAAGGAAGATTTCGAAGACATTCCGTCTTCAAGTATAGTTCAATAGTTAAACAGATCGACCTCAATTATGGGCGTCTAAAAAGCAGCAACCTTTGTCAGATTACACTGTGTAAACAGACTTAAATCCGCTTCTAAAATGCTTTCTCCAATACCTTGGACAGAAAATGTAAAATTGGCAAAGGACAGTAGTCAACTGAATTTCTTCGTCTTTTTCTCGGCTTGGATATTGTCCATTCCGTTGGGAATTCATGTTTATGCGTTGGTATAGATATGGCAAAAGCAACCTAAAATGTATAGCGTCCGTGTCTATTATTACTTTTGGTGGCTCCAACAGTCCAAGGGGTGGATACGGGCCTATAGCACTCGATTTTTATCGACATCAAAGCATAATGACCGTTCAGTCTTGCATGACTAAGCAAGCTATCGCCATTCGTGGTTTGGACAGAATAGGTACGCAGTTGTTCTGACCGTGTTTAGATAGTTTGCCTTGGGCTTTATTTTACCGATTCCTAGGTTTCGAAGATCTGTCTAGTTCCCTATGGGAAACATTGCCTTGGGGAAAAGTTATCATGCAGTTTTTAATCGTCCAAGCACTTACTTTAGCTGAATTTTTATCTATCTAAATTTATCAAATTCACTTCTAAAAATCATAGTTCCAGAGCAACAAAATCTTTCGTATTCACTTCCAAAAATCATAGCTATGCAAATATTGCCGACCTTTATTTCATGCATACACAGGCACACGATATGGAAGTTTTGCCTTCAGTCTCGGATAAATTAAATATAGACAGGTTAAAGGTCCCTAAACCAAACTGCTCCACAACTCTCCCTATCTGCTCGATGTTGACAGCCACAATATGTGCTGTTTGACTGGTAAAAACTTCATATAGACGTCTTGAAGACATTAGCCGCTATGGGTTTGTTTGTTTAATCGATGATAGCGTCCTTTGGTGACTTTACGTCTTGGGAATCTAGTTCAGTATGATGTTTGGTGTTTGACTTTGCCAAAATCATCGCTGCAGAAAGGCTAACAAAGTCGTTGCTTTTGATCCACGCCTCTGCCACCTTGCCATTGTTATGATTTGCCAAAAATCAATGACACGACATACTCAAGCTACGATTACTTGTGACACTTTTCATGCAAAATTTCGACATACCGACGTCATTATGACTTAAACATCTGTCTTAAATGAGTCACTACGTGTAGTCGCCTCTCAAGGGTCTGATTACGCGGGCTGTCGCAGTGCACATTCACGAAAGACACCGAATTGGCTGATTTTTGTGACGTTAGCATGTCGGAATTTGACACAGAAAACCACACATTCAATCGTAGTTTCAATCCTGTCATGTGGGAAGTGCCTTGCCACTCGGCCAAAGACTTTTCTAATTTGTAAGCCTTTAAAGCAAACTTCGAACCCTTGGTAACATTTCGTCTGACAAGCGATAAGCCTTCTTGCAAGTTTTGTCCTTCATCGATTTTCCCTCAAATTACTGTGGCCTAACTTTCAAACCGACACCGACTTTATCCCACGGCGAAATCATCCTAAGATCCCATACCACATGTTCGGATTGGTCTGCAAAACATCGCCTCTTTAGCATATATTAAAAGTTGGCCCCACCTTCATTTACTATCGCTACTCGGCCAGATGGGTTTCTTGGAACTTTCGACACACACCATGATATGCCATTAAAACCGCAATAAATATTAACATCCTTAAGGAGCAACCTCAAGAACCCTGTCTAAAGCCTCATAAATATTCCCCAACTCACGCATGCATGTATAAGTATATCATGTTAAATCACTTCCACCACCAGAGGACGACGGGTCGTCAAAACAAATTACAAACAAACTTGAGGTTTTCCAGTGTCCTTTTCTCTTTCTCCCCCGCCGACATCACTCCGAGTGTAAACGATAACATATGTCCCGGGCAACACTCTTGAAAATTCGCTTATCCTGATCTAATTAACTTGAGAATATCTCCCTCTGCCAGTAGCCCAACAACGCTCAAGTTCAAATTCAAATTCAAATAATTTCTGTAATAATTCGAGAAATACTCGCAACACGCGTTAAGGACTCATTTTGATTTAAGATACACAACACTAGGTATATGTACAACATCCGCTTCCAATTTTCCACCACCTACATCCACCAACGCGGAGGCAAAGTCCTTTTACGGGGGAAAATTTAAATGACTTGCCCTCGCGCCGTCACCAACGTCGCCATCACCATCACCATCTTGTTCCGTTAAAGAAGTCGTCGCAAGACGGAACCAGAACCAGAACCAGAACCAGATGTACCAGATGACTCTCTCCTCTCGTTACACATATATAGACGCATCCAAAACACTAAGTGAATTCATGTACCGTCTCAGCCACTATAGTAGCACAGGGGGGAAATTACATATTTATTTCCAAGTCAAAACAGTGACATGTTTTTAATTAAGAGGCGTGATAAATGGCAGCACTAAATTTCAAAATGAAAACGGTATCCTTTGGAGCGCGTCACATCAGTCAAGGGCGTTTGTGTATAAGAAGCCAGCACAAGATGAACCCCCTCCTCCAATTCTAATGACAAGCAGCAGACCCACACATAGAACGCCCGATTCTGTATAAATGTGAGTGAGCCCGTCAAAATTAATGTGGAACATTCAAAGATGGAAAAACCACTATATCCACGAGGAGGTGGCGAGACACGATGCTCATCTTTGGAGCATTGATGTTTAATTGCATAATGCATCCAGTCTAGACACCTGTTTAATGACTGTCTTTGTGCGAGTGGTGGAAGGGAATTATTTTCTTTTGTTGAATGAGGATATTTATTGCCCGCTCAAAGGTCGTATATCATCCGAGATGCACAAGCAGAGTTCTACATCCACTGAGCATCTATTTCCAATTCCATTGATTTAATTTAACAGAAGAAAAAAAAAACAACCAGAAACTGAACAGAACCTTGGGTGCATAATTTATAACCTCATTAGTGATCAAAAGTGACACCAGCCGACACTTAAGACGGCACACATCAGCATCAGATGCAGTTCCAAAGTACCTTTGCGTGTAGCATCGATCTCGATATCCCACTGTGCGAGGGAGGCATTCGACTTTTCCCTCCGCATCGCTGGCTAATGTAATGTGATACACATCGTAGATCCGCTGAAAGTAAAGGATTACTTGCGTTCTACTATATATGTAATATATTGTGGGGTGCGGTGGCGATGGCAATGGCGAAGGCCCACAGCATAAGATGTTCTCAATGCACACTCTTTCCACTTTGAAAAGTCAGCAGCACTGGCAGTGGCAGTGGTAGCGGCAGCGGCAGCGGCAGCTTATGTGTAATTGAATATTTTGTAGGTATAGCGCTTTATTTAAACGTGTTTGTACAGAGCTTATATAATGATTTTGAGAACACGTACAAAATTCATAAGATGTATGAATAAATTTGCAGCAAGTCCTTATGGATTTCGTCGTGATATTCAGTTACAATTTGATATTTTGCGCCGACACGAGGGGGAGATGTGTGCGTCAAGCTCTATTTCACTTAAATACGATGATGGGCCTTGCAGAGACAAGATGAACGCAAGTGTGTCAGCCCGATGTCTATCATATTCCCCATCATCGATGTGACTCTAGGGAATCTGTATCCAATTTAAAGATATTAACAAGAGTATCTGTACCCATGTGGGTGTGGCATTGATGGGAGGGCTCATAATCTATAGGATGTCTTCCATGCTGACAGTATAAAATCTCTGGCGTACATATGGCATAAGTAAGAACATAAACAAGGCTTACGTTCGAGAGCTTGTGGCTTATGAAAAATCCTTCTTTTGTCTTGCAGTCATGAATGCAATCGCTCTCTCTCTCTGTCTAGTTTAGGGTGGTGGACGATTTATTTCCATAAAGCCAACCCCATGCCAAACGTCATTGACCAAGTTATCATGGCAAACAAGTTGTCAAATAGTCGTCCGAATTTAATTGGGAAGTGGTCTGAATTATTTCTGTAAATTTTGTTTCATTGGGCTTTTGTGAAACAACTTTAGTTGGAATTATTTCCTGAAAATAATACCATCTTCCGAAAAATGCTCTTTTACATAGACAGGCCTAAATAATTTGGTATATATTTTATTTTGTTCATTTTAAAGTAATTTTTCCAGTGTTTAATGGGTGTAGGGAGCGGTCAATGTAAACATTGTCTTAGCTTCTGCAAAACAATGTATTTTGCTGGCAACGCACAACGTTCTAAATCACTCCGCCTTCGGTGTGTTTTTATATTAAATAAGGCCCCCTAAAAGCTGTAAAAAATGGTGGTCTTGCAACCTCTTGAATGTAAGATTTTGAAAAATTCCGAGATGATTTGTATTGTCATTCACATTCCGCAATGGAGAAATTTTCCATGCAAATTGTGACCCGCAAAATAATATGCTGAAGTTTAAAAATGATTGTTAGTAAGGCCTATTAAAACTGTTGAAAACTATTGCAAAGTTTCAAGTAAAACCGACCGAGGAAATGTTTTTTTCCGCACAAAAGTTGATTTCTATCGACCCCAGTCATAAAGCCCAAAAAACGGGCCGTAGGACTTAAGTCAAAATCTCCTTGAATGCCTTGGATTTGTGCCCATAATATTGCACATCATCACGTTCAGTTCCACATTGCCTTGGCAAGGGGCTATTAGGTCTATGCCCTTAGGAAAAGTACTCGTAGGTGCTTTCAACATTTTATTCCGAAAAAATTGGACAGAGGGGTAGTTTTGAAACACTTTTTTCTTTTCATAATATTTCGAATTTCAATAATTTCCTATCTTGTGAGTTATTGCCTAAGAGAGTGTTGATGACTCAGACCAGTTATAAAATCGCTATATTTAAGGTACATATCCAAATTCCGCATAAGTGGCCAATATGTAATTGTCGGTTGTTTTAAAATGGTGCCTTAAGGTACCCAATGCCCAGCCACCGAAAGAAGGAGTTGGACCCCACAGTGTCTGGTTCGTTAGTATATGGCTAGGGAACCACTTTTCTGTCTCCGAAATCACTTGGGCCTTTTCCGGTCTAGCTCAAGTCGTGCTTAAGACGTCTTAGATTTACTAGAATCCGTCTAAGTTTTGCTATCATCAACGGGACCGCAAAATAAGGCATTCAGCTGAAATCTTTAAGTACGCTTATGGTATTCATAGGATAGGCTCACCAATTGGTTAACTTCGCAATTCCCTGCAATGATCGTTTCGGGGTGATCATTTCAGGACGATTTATATGAGTTATTTGGTCTATGGAATCATCCCTTCTGTCAATAGAAGAAATCCTTTTCCTTTAGGTTGCGCACTTCCATTTATTTTGACCCTAGGACCAGCTTTCAATATGAAATGCTATTCTGCTAGGTGTTTAGTTCATTCGTTCAAATTGCAAGTTATGTGATGAATTTGTTGCATTAAATTTATTAATATGACGAAATTCGAATAAGAGTGCCTACCTTCTATGGCATATGGCAGCATTATGACGAGTTCGCCTGGCACCAGATATACTGGTCCATGCTAGTCTTTGTATAGTCGCAGCTTTTCGATGTGGCACTTGCACCATATTACTGATGAAGGTGAGTATGAGTGATGATTGGTCTTACCATCATTGCGTTGATCCAATCTGTGAGCCTTGAGATTATATCCTAGGTCTTAAGTGGGACAACTGATCCACGAATTGTCAAGGTTTCCATTTAGTTTTTAATTAACACTTGAGTTGATTATTGCGGTTTGGACTACACCAATACTTCTTGAGCAAATTGCTTCAAATGATTGTTTGAATAGTTGAATTCTAGCAGTCAAATCTCCTATAAAAACTGTCTTTCCCTGGCAGGAAGTGAACCCGCTATTCGCTTCGCTTTTCTTCCTTTTTTAAAGACCTGAATTCCTTATCTTGAACAAACGTTTGCCGAATCAGCAAAACGGTAACAAATGAAAATGGGTGTACCCTACCATCATCAACTCCCCTTCAAGGTTGTATAAATGACAACTAATCGTTGATAACTACTTATAATTTCCTAAATCAATTTCGAGAAGCATTCAAAGGATACAAGTGGGGTCTGACTGTTTCAGTCAGTTTTATATCTCGCCAATGAGAAATCGTCACTCAGAGGTCTAAGTTGTATCAGTCACCTCCAACCTGACACTGCTATCCAGCCAACCTTATGACCTCTTAATGAATTCTCCATAGCCTTTTAAAGGAAGCGTGTAAACAAAACCAAGACTGTCTGTCCCATAATCCCTGGCCTCTCTTGCGGCATTCCCTTCTTTCATATAATGTATCAGAATTGACCTATAACTCCAATCGAAATACGTCTTTTAAGACAAGTAAGCAAATAAGCTAACCTAAGCATAGCAATTTATGAGATAGAAGTTCAAACCGTTGAGAATTTTTTGAAGTGAAAAGTTTTCCACCAATTGAAAAAGAAAAGCCACCCCCTTTGATGACTAGTCTGTACAGCGTACAGATCTTCGTTTTACTCTAAGAAGCGTAAGTCCATACTCCCCACAACTTATTAACCCGTTTGAGTTGGATTTTTCTGTCAGCTTGTGAATGCCATTGACAGCCGAGTGACTGCATTGCGAATATAATGCCGACGATCTCACCTCTCTATTCGGGACATTTTCATAGTCGCCTGCCACATGAATCGGCTAATGAATGACTTTTGAAAAGCAAAACTCTCTGGCATAACTTTGGGCTATGCAAAAGTTTGTATTTCACATCAATTCCAAAATTAAAACGAAAAACAAGGGAATCTTCCTAAGTCACTTTGGCTAAATAGAATTTAGCACCAGACAACTTTTCATTATATTCAGATAATTGACTTGTCAAACTATTATACAAGATAAACACCGCATCCCAAAAGATACGAGTATCGAAACCCAGATGACCTACTCTCCATCTCCAGCCGCAATGTTGCCGAAAGGAAAACTCTTACACGACCACCTCTCTCTTATGGCACACAAAAGATACGTCATCTGAAAAGCTATGGCAAGTAAAACATTTCCATTGTCACGGAAAGCCCTCCACCACCACAGCCGCATTGTTTCGTACTCATCCACAGGCGATCCACTTCAATTGGGAGAGGGGGAGAAGAGATCTGTCCTTTCTTTGAAAATTATTATAATGAGCCAAGTTAATTGGTTGTGTGCATATGAAACTGACATCGAATCTTGTGTCTCCGAGCTTGATACCCAGCTAAACGTTCCCACCATAAACCATTCGCCCTGCACAACACAATGCGCTCCTTTGTTTGTCCCACTTATTCGTAAAAGTAATCTCCCATGCGGACACTAATAGGTCAAGATATTCTATCCCGGCTATTGTCGATGCGATATAAATTAATTTTCTTAAATTAGATTCTAATACGTTATTATGTGTCGTGGTCTGGTAGGTAGGACTGACATTTATCGGTTGACATCTGGAACGAACGTCCCAAAACAAATAAAAGTAAAACGGGGAAACGAACATCGTCACAAAACGATGCATAAATAATGATCACAAGGCAAGAGGGGATTTTTTTTTTTTTTTTTTAAATAACACAAGTAATCAAATCAAATTTAAAAATCTGGTAAACTTACGATATTCATTTTACCGCACTTGTAATTCGTATTCATGGGAAAGGGACCAGCCGACTGGAGCTGGAGTTATGCCCTCGTTACTCGATGTCGATGTCAGCACACCATGTCCCTTGGCATTTTGTTTTTATGGTTTTTGAATCAATTCGGAAATTCTTTAAATACATTTATGGGAGCTCTCTTTTTTGTAAATGGGTTGTACACGTTTTTCTGTTGTTTCGAATATTTCTATTTAATTATTTAGTTATTCAGCTTGGCCATATTTGCATTAACAGACGAATTAGCTCGGAATGAATAAATGAATAGAATTTTGAAAGAAACATTTTTGTATTTCGTGAATGAAATTTTTATTTAAATGCGGATTTATTTATTAAAAAAGTGAACGATTTGACAGCAATTTTGTTTGGTAATGTGAGGTTAAGCCGTAGAGGAGAATATTTTAATACTAGCTGATACCCGCGACTTCGTCTGCGTAGAATTATTACTTCGGGTAATTCAATTTAAATATTTATATCAACAACAGCGCAACTTATCGGGTCCAAAACTATCTAATCTTTTAATCCAATTAATTAGCCCTCCACATTAAAATTCATTAATAAAATACGCAGCAATATAGATACGTACTATACCTATGATGAATTTTACTATCGCTAACTTGAGAAATAATTGGTTCGTCATTTAAACTGCATCCCCTTCACGTTTTATTTTCGCGACAAAAAGTAGAATATGTCATTCTCAGAGTACCTACCCATCTATCCTATGCTTAAATCATAAAAATTGGTTATGCGGTCGTTAAAAGGTAACAATCTTACTTTCGCATTTATAATATTAGAATTATATCAAGGCTATCTTGAATTTTCTGTGCTAAAATGACAACTAACAACAAAACTATGTTTTAAAATAACAACAGCATTCCTACAATCCGATTCCCCCGCAAATTTTAAAAATTCTCTTTTAGATTTCCTACGATTTTAACTCTCTTCGGCCGTCGACTCTCTTTATCAAACAACAAATTAATTAATCTATTCACCTAAAACACCAATTTAAGAAATTTAAATTCAACGACGTAAGTAATACAGTTCAACTTCTTGAATTCTTCAATTCTTTACTGTAGATATCAATGTAGGTGATATCACCACTGATGGGCGATTTTATGTAAAAAAACATTTTTTACATTTTTTACCTAAAAATTGGTAAATAATGGTAAATAACGTGTAAAAAATGTAAAAAATGTACAAAATGTAAAAAATGTATTAAACATGCATTTATTTTGACAGATAGTCATTTCGCGGCAAGTTTTTGTTGAGTGAACACGTTGTTTTAACTTTTTTTTTGTTAATTCACAGCGAACTGTAGTTTCAATAAAAATAATAAAAATGCCACGACCAAACACAACGAATTTTAATGAACTCGAATTTACGTTACTCAAATCGGGAAAAAAAGCAATGGCATTTTGCAATATTTGTAAGCAAACTTTGCAAAACACTGCAGTCAGCAGATTGACAAGGCACCGGTAAATTGTTTTCGAAAATTCGCCAATAAAATTAAGAACACATTTTACATTTTGTAGACAACGTTGTAAGTATTCCCCTTCATCTGCTGAAACGTTTGCTGAGTTAGAAGAAGTTGACTTAGAGGAAATCGACGTTATCGACATGGATATTTCTGCTAACGAAGTGGATGATCCTATGGCAATGGTGAGAAATTATTATATATATAAATGCAAGAATATAACTCATAATTTCTTTATTTTGAACTGCAGACTAACCCGGCTAATATATCAGAATTATCCGAATCTGATTTTAATAAAAATGAGTCTTATTATTTACAAAATGTTACCGTCCCAGAGCAAGTTAATCTCTCGCTTTTGAGAGCTAAGTCATCTGCTTCGTCTTCTTCAACATCCGGACTAGATTCTGCATCGCCTTCCACATCAACATTATTGCTGTGCCCCTCAAGCATTTCTAAATCATCAAGTTCCATCAAGTGTCCGCCAACATCTCCATCATTTCTTGCTCCAACTTACAGTAAAAACAAAATATCTATGAGGAAACAAAATACAATTGCAAATTTCGTCGATAAAATATCTAAAAAAGAAAAGGACGAATTGGATACCGTAGTTGCCAAATTTTTTTACGGATGCAATATATCACTGAGTACCATAGAATCAAGTCACTTTCGAACTTTGATTAAAACACTTAAACCTTCTTATGGAAAACTTATTCCTAGCAGAAAAATATTGTCGACAAAACTTCTTGATGAAACATACCAGTCATGTTTAAGTGAATCACGCTCTTTCAAATCTTGCGATTCAGTCCTTCTTATTGATGGATGGAAAAACTCATCAAGTAACTCAAAAATAGTTGTTAGCATGATTCATAATGCAAATGGACATCGAGCATTTGTTAACGCTTGGGATCTTAGTGGTGAATCTGAAACTGCAGATGTGCTCAGCAATATTGCATATGAGTCTATTGATTTAGCAATGGAACTTTATGCAACAAAAATATATGCTATTGTGTCGGACAATGCAAGCAATATGATAAAAATGGGTCAAAATGTAAAACATGTTCTTTGGCACAGCAACTGTAGCTGTCACACCGGAAACCTATTTGCTAAAGATATTTTAAACCACAAATTATCCGAAAATGTGAACATCATCCAAAAAGAGTTTAAAAATGCAGACCTTGAAAATGCTATTGTCAAAAAAGGAGGTAAGAGAATAAAATTATCTTGCAGCACACGTTGGTGTTCTTACCGAGACTGTTTTCAAAATTTTTTGCATAACCTGCAGCATATGAAACAAATAATAACAGACGGACAACCAAAAAAAATTAAAGGAAATGTATCCAAACTCGTTTTTGATGACGAATTCATTGAAAAAGTTAACGAAGAAAAAGAAATGTTGGATCCTGTAAGCGAATTAATAAATTTCTGCCAAAGTCCTTCTGCAACTTTAGCAGATGCCGCTAAAAAATGGCTGACTTTGCAAATACCCGAAAAATTTAAACCCAAAATTCAACATCATTTTGATCATCGTCAAAATATGGCCTTAAATGAGTTTGCATTAACTGCATATTACTTGCATCCGTATTTTGATAATTCGATCCTTACAAACTTACAAAATAATAAAATTAATCACTTTCTTTTAAAAAACTTAAATGGAGAAGGTATTGAGGATTGGCATGATTTTAAGCAAAAAAGCGGTATATTTGAATGCCTTTACGAAAAAGGAATTAAAAAACCAGAAGTGTTTTGGAGCACCGCAGGGATACAACATGAAAACCTTTCACAGTTGGCTTTAAAACTACTAAACATGCCGGCGTCATCCGCACAGATCGAAAGAGTTTTTTCAAATTGGGCGCAAATTCACACTCCTCTTCGGAACAGGCTAACTTTCGAGAGGTCGAAAAAACTTATACACATTTATTTTACTTTGAATAGCAAGTCCAGCGATTCGTGTTATTTGGAGATTGAGGACGACGAAGAAGAGGAAGAGAAATCTATTTCTACTGGAAAATGAATGGAAAATAGATTCATATATACGCGTTTTAATTTATATAGGTAGCTTTTATATTTATGGATTGATCTGTTTTGTTTTTTTACCTAACTTCTTAATTTGTAATAAATGAAAACCTATTTAATTTCGTTGAAGCTTTGTACTAATTAATTGGAAACTGTTTTTGAGGTAAAACACTATACCACATCTTTTTAAACGCTTTACCTACCATTCTTTTCAAGATATCAGTCATATGACATGAGACATTCCATTTTCGGTTTTTTACATGAACCAATTTTATACACACATTTTTTTCAGTTTTTTACCAGTAGTTTTTTACACGTAAAAAACCATGTAAAAAACTGGATGTAGAAAACCGGCACAACACTGGATATCACTACCACCAAAAACAAAAACCTTAAACTCAATATACATATTTACACGCACGTCATCGGCCATCTGCGCATTTCCTCAGAAAAACATTGTCGCTGTTGATTACATCCACACTCACCTCGCCTACTTCTCTTCCGTTTCACTTAAACGGAGAAAACTTCACGCAGTTTTTCTTGACATGTATGTGCTTGTGCGATGTGCGCCACCCACCCACCCCAAAGCAGAACAGCGATCAAGAACAATGGTTGCTGATAATTTTCGATTTGAGAAAATAAATTTAGTTTTTTCGTGTTAGATTTTGGATTGTAGCTTAGCTTCTAGATAACACAGAAAGCTGATTGATGGCTTAAAATAATTACGGAAGTTTTGGCTCTTATTGGTATTTTGTTTTGTTTGCATTGGTTAAGAATTGTTTGAGTAAAAGCGATAAAAAGGCAGTAAAGTCAGAAAAAAAACACATTTTGGTCCAAAACTCTTCAAAAAATAGTCATAGAAATGAAATGAATAGCCTATGTCCTTCTCCAGATCTTAAGGGACATTTCAAAAAAAATTCATCGAAATCTGTGCAGTAGTTTTCACGCCAACCGCGTACACATGAAAACAGCTACAGTTTTATTATATGTATAGATGCGACGTCTTTTTTAAAACGAGGGATACAAAAACAAATGAGGTGGGTCACAGTTTGGGTTGGTCATTTAATTCACGAGTGTGGATGATGCAAGAGGTGCCTTTTTATAGACTAGATTTTCAATTATCATATCGTGTAAATATCGAAGAGATGGATGATCCTTTCCACTCGAGAAGCGCCTTAGCGGTGTTCCGCTGTTTCAATTATATAATTTGAGAAGAAAACACCGACTAAGTTGACTCGAATGACTTTTGCAGACTTTGTAGACTTTATTGAGTCGAATGACTCGTGTTGACAATATTGATTCCAGTTGAAACTTCTGTTGAATTAAGAATCTAAACTGAGTCGACTTGTGATAAAACAGTTTGATGTAGTTAGCGGTGGGTGCTTTTCACTCATGTGGACGCAGTTGACTTGTGTCCGATTTTCGGTTGAACTTCCAACTGAGTTAGAGGTCTTAACATCTTAGTCACGGTTACCAACCGTATCCGAGAGGACTATTGTGGACTTCATTCCGATT
Organism: Cheilosia impressa; assembly: GCA_948293265.1. NCBI lineage: Eukaryota > Metazoa > Arthropoda > Insecta > Diptera > Syrphidae > Cheilosia > Cheilosia impressa. The sequence goes on from OX411883.1 coordinate 42,439,912, forward strand.
ACTCCAGTTGAAACAATGTACAATTAATACACATTTGACTTCAACTGACTTGTTTGACTTATGTGGACTCTGTTGACTAACTCTGTTCTATCAGCGTCCTAAATCTGAACTTCCTGAACTCAATTTGCAATCGCTACTTGGATGATCAGTCTGGAATTGTTTATTTCCAGTTGGAGTATCCGTTGAATCTAGAATCTGAATTCAGTTGACTTTGGTTGACTCGAGAGATCTCTGAACTTCTTTATTTATATGGACTTGGTTGACTGTAGTTTCAAAGCGGAACTTGGTTATCTACAGGTTTGTTCGTGTTCTCTCGATTGACAAATTTAAACGCCTTTGACTCCAGTTGAACCTCAAACTCATTTTAGAATCTGAACCTTTTTAATTAGTGTGGACTATATTGACTTGCTGATCAATTTCAGTTGAAACCTCTGTCGAATTTAATTCGGAACAGCGTCTATGTAACTCGCCGTGCTGTTAAGCTATTGCGGTTGTATATCAAAACAAAGTTGACATCAATTGACTCGGAATGCTAGAATTATCTCAGTGTTTCTATTGACTCACGTGGACTTGACTCGTCCTCCACTTTGATATCGGGAGTTGAAAATCTGATTTTTTTTGGACTCATCTAGACTTCAAGTAAAGTCGTAACCAGCGCGGCATCCGTTGGAATCTAAGTTTAACACGATTTTATCTTAAGAAAATTACTTGGTGAACTAAAGTCAATAATTGTAGCCTGTTTGAATTTGACACTCTGGTTGAGGTTAGAATCCAACCTCTATTGACTCGATGTGACTTTATGTCTGGCTATAACGACTGTTCTCGCTCTTTCATAGGGTAGTGGCCTCTAACAGAAAACTACAACTGAATGACTTCATATATTTATTCATATACTCGGTCTCGAAGGTGTCCTTAGTTATTCTGTCGATCTTATTTTTAATATTTCAAAGCGCCCGGAGGGGTTTTAATTCCTATATAGCGCGAGCTACATTCTTAGACTCAACATTTCTGCTGTTTTCTTGCAATTATGCATTTGCAACTGCCTGTGGTTGCTTTAATCAAAACTTTGTACAAAATTCTGGTGGAACGAAGACCGATTAAGTTTATCATTGGGTGGAATCAATTGTCGACTTGTTTCTCTAGTTCAGAAGATTAATTCAAAGCCGAGGGTTTCGAGCTTCGTCAAGTTAAAATTCAACAGCTTTCCACCCCTCGAAGAATTAGTCACTGAAAAACCCAAAACCCATCCCGTAATAGACTTATTCATGCACCGTAGTCCCATACCATTAGCTAGACCTCCTCTAAAAAATGTATCAAGTCCGATACCTCTCTGTGGCAATTGCTCTTGATGATTTAGATTTCGTCGGGGAAATAACGAAAGTTTTGGAGGTCCAACTTAAATATCCTCTAACCAATAACGCTTCAACAGGGCCGAGCAATTTTTCTTATCCACACACACAAATAATTTGCAATACGATTTGACACGACTTCCACACTCAAATTGTTGTTCAAATTCAGATTATCTAAAAAACAATCCCCTTAACGGATATACAGTGGGAAAATTCGAAATAGGCTCATACAAATTTCAGCAAAATTGCCGGAAACCATTATTCGCTCTACGCACCCAACTTAGGTACCCAAAGTACTATAGTACATTTGCGTAAACATACTGTTGCAATAAAGCGTTTCCTTTTTTTATACTCCAATGTGTACCCACTCGTAATAGAAACGGACTTTATTTACTCGTACTTTCACCATAAAATGTTTATACAACGACTTTCATAAAAAAAGGGATCAATCATCAAATCTGTTTCCTTTTTTTATTGCAACCAATCATAATATCAACAACATTTCAATGAATAACTTTTTTTTGTTCCTCCTGCTCTGAATAATATAACTCAACAAGCTCGTTTTATTTCTCCTTGCAGAGGGCATCGTGTCCTACACTCTACCCAAAGGTGTTCAGCGTGGAATTGAAATCGATTTATCAGACAAAACTTATGATGGCCAAGAGGAAGACGATAAGTACGTTGGCGGTCTGGGCCAGCTAGTCGACGGGCAAAAGGGCAAAGACAATTTCCGCACCGATATTCATGGATTCGGAAAAGGTGAGTTATGCACACATTTTTCCATCACTCCACAGCAGTTTTTATTTATGTAAACTTTGAATTAATAATTAAGTCCTATCCTTTGTTTAAAGTTGTGCAAACTTGGCGAACTTTTCCAATAATTTGCAACGATTTTCTCCCCCCACACGCTGCCGGAACAAATAGATGGATGATTCAAGCGAAAATTATGAAAATTTAATTTACAAACTAAAATATTGACACACTAATTAGTATTAATATCATAATCTGTGAAACTCTCTAATAGTCACACGCACAGTGTCCATGTCCATGTCCAACTTTGACGCTTGCCAAACTCTGCATCTGCTCAAAGGCCAAACTTCCAAAACAATCGATTATCGCAGGAGAGTTCTTTTTGTTTTTTTGTTTTTTTTTTTTGACGCCAACAAGTACAGATAGGAAAAAAAAAGAAATAGAAATAGAAATAAAATAAAAGTTCTGCTCATCCAACAGCAGGGAAAGTTTTTCTACTCGCATTTCTATCTGTCGGTGTGTCCTGTTGAATTTAGCCAAAATTAGTCTATAAAGAGTGGAAAGTTATTTAACTATCGCAACTGTATTTTGGAAATCCGCAGATGATATAAAGTAGCGAAAAAGTTTTCAACTTAAAAAAAAATACCAGCTATGAGAACACTATAGTAAAAAAAAAAAACAAAACGAAAAAAATAATAATAATATAGTAGCTACCCAGAATGCGAAGAATGTAGCAGCTACAAAACAATGAAAGTTTATAATAGATGATTATATATATCATCTTGCTGGGATGGTAGATGCTACAGAAAGATAAAAAAAATAATACAAAACAACATTAGCAGTGGGGGAGTGTGAAATTGTTGGTGGTGGAAATTTGAAACTTTAGTCGAATTGACATTTTAAGTGGCAAACGTGTTTGAATTCAGATTTGTGCTGAATCTATTACGGTTTCTAATATGGAAGCTTACTTCAGAATATACTCTTTTGAAGCGTTGGAAAAATACATTGAAAATATGTCTCGTGAAGTCTTATACTCCACACCTCTATACCTTATTTGACCGACCATTGATAGGTGTATTATATTCCAACTCCCTGGTACAACTGAATCTTGTCAGGTTTGGAAACCGATATTTATCAGCATTTTTCATTTGATACTCGGATAAAAGGTTGTCTCAGTGGATAGTGTGATGGACTACCGGGCGAGGGGTCACAGGTAAAAAAAACACAAAGCACCTCTTAAAGCGTTTTCCACTGCGTCACCTCTAGCGAACGGCTGTCAAATATTCGCGATTAAAACTGTCATGATAGAGTTTCTAGACTCGGTGTAAAATTTTAGATCCCTTCCGGTCATCTAGAAAAATAATCTAACACAAACGAATCGTTGTGAGAAGCTGGGCTTCATTTAAACTTCCTAGGCTTGATAGGTTCCAAGTTATACAGGGTGTTTTTTTAGAGGTAAAGAACTTTGAAATGGAATAAAACAGAGATGATTTTTTAAATTGACATGAAAGTTACTTTTTTCGAAAGATTATCTTCTGGGATTATAATTTAGGTAAATATGATTTCTGTCATATGACCGCCACGTCTGGCTCGGACGTAGTTTAATCTGGAGGTCTGACTTTTGATGACTTTTTCCAACATTTGTGGCCGTGTATCGGCAATAACGCGGCGAATGCTGTCCTCCAAGTGGTCAATCGTTTCGGGCTTATCGGCGTAGACTAGCGATTCACATATCCCCACAGAAAATAGTCAAGCGGCGTTAAATCGCACGATCTTGGAGGCCGATTCAGGGGTCAACAACGTCAAACCATGCGATTACCAAACGTTTTCTTCAATAAATTAATTGTGGCACGAGCTGTGTGACATGTTGCGCCGTCTTGTTGAAACCACAGCTCCTACACATCATGGTTGTTCAATTGATGAACGAAAAATGCAGTAATTATGGCTCTATACCGCTCCAATTCCTGGGCTCGATGGCGGATAGACTGATTCGGGTCTTCCTCTTTCGAATTTTTTCTGCACGCACTGTACGACGTCTCTGTGAATGCGTATTATCATTTAGAGTAAACGTGATGCGAAAACGTTCCATAGTTGATCGAATTAATGGCTCTGATGGACGATTACGAGTATGTTGACCGTAAAATATACGTAGTGCGCTATACGTATTTCCTACACAACCATGATTTTCAAAAAAAAAATACACAATTTGGAAGCCTTGTTCAGGCGGCAGTCTATTCATGTTAAAATGCCAAACCAAACTCAAAATAAATCACCTACAGCTGACAAAATGGCCGCCAGTTAAAATAGTGTTGATTTATTATGTAGTTACAAAAAGTCCTATACCTCTAAAGAAAACACCCTTTACTCCATCTGACAGAGGATTTGTTGCAGAGGACAAAGAGGTTATGTTAAATAGAGGAACTTATATCTGATGCAAAAGTTGCTGCTTTAATGCGAAAATGAAATCACATTTCAAAAAAAAGAAGATAATCTAAAAGAAAAATCGTTCTGGTTCTTTTTTTAAGTGCAATTGGAACTTAATTTTTTTAGTGCTAAGTGTGTTGGACTACTAAGCAAGGAGTCCCCGGTTCGATTTCCAAAAACGAAACACAAATTCCATCTTAAGGTTTTTTTTCACCTGTCGTGAACATCTGATAAACATCGAAAAGTAAATATAACTGTCTTAAAAGAGATTCTCAATTAGCTGTTCCATTTGTATCAAAAATGACACAAAACAAAAGGTTCTGAGAAGCTTTTTTTATATTTAAGAACTCAATTTTTAATTTCCGAGTTTTTGAAAAATTTTATTTTTTTTTATATATGTACCTACCGATTCATAATCGTAGCTAGAGTCTAAGGGACTTGCGTTCAATTGTACATTTGATCCACGCTGGTAAAATGTGTTCATTTTTAAGCTAAAATACTAACAATAAAGAGATTTCATTTGAGTAATCCAGCTAAAGTCAGTGTACAATGACAATTAAAATGTTTATGTTTGTATGATGAGCTTGACAGAACTGAAGAGTAGGCTGTGATAGTCCCTTAAAGTTTAAACTATAAACAAGTCACGTCTCACATAAAGGTAATGCAGTTTAAGATGCGGAGACTTAAACGTCCGTTTTGTTGGTTTTTAATGCAGCTTAAGCCAACGGATATGAATTCTACGTCGTGACAGTAATTAGCTTGGTGGATAAGCGTTTTACCGAATACAAGTGCATTTTTGAAAAATACAGTCCTATTGTTGACCTTTGAGAATGACACTATTTGGATGACATGATGTCATCTTCAACTTTTATATAAATTTTACTTTATACCTCTTAAGTGTCACTTATCGTTGTCCTGTCTACCAATATCTTAGACTTCGTAACCACATTGGTTGTGATGCTTTTCCTTAATGCATCCGATTTCGCTTTTGTTAAAATCTAGTACTTAGCCTTATGAATTTAAAAATCTTATCATCCGATTCATAATTGTTGGAAAAATATGTTTAAATTTTGATTATAATATTTTTCATTTTCAGGTTATGATTGGGTTGGCTGGAGAAATGACACACCCAACCTCTTGGGTAAACCTGTTGAGATAGTATTCGAATTCGATACCGTGAGAAACTTTAGCTCAATTATCTTGCATACGAACAACATGTTTTCAAAGGACGTACAGGTAAGGATCTGTGATTTAATTAGTAGGTAATATATATAAGAGCAAGGTCAACGTTTAAAAGTGGGTTTGTTTTTGAACAGGCTCTGAAACAATTTAGGGTGACATTTGTGATAAAGAGGTATAAACTGGTGTACTTGCTGTGTGTCTCGACTTTTCGTTTGATGGGGCTTGTTTTTTTAATACCCACTCCTTGAAAGTGAATGTCGCTGAAAGCACTTCAGAGTTTCTACCATCGAAAAGGTGTCAACATGAACTGTCACTTCCAATTGGTATAAATACTGCGTTTTTGTAGCTAAGGAATAAAAAGTATATTTTGTAGATTCTACTTTACTCTGCTTTACTTAGAAAAATATCTATTAAGACAGGCCTACTCCCTAATATAGCCTGCGGGTGCTTTAAAACGACCCATAAATTACAAAATTTAATATGACAACTGACAAAAGCTCTATGGGAAAAACATGAACAACTTTTATGAAAGTTTTCCTGTGAACCATGTACATATTTCTCGGCTTGAGACTGAGAGTTATCGCTTTTCTAATTGGGTGCAAAGTTTTTGAACACTCCCATTTGTGTGTTTTGGTCGTGGAACGTTTTAAATATCGGTTAAAGCACTACAGGCTCCTTTCCCAACGATGTTTCCCTTGACTTCCAGACACTTTCCTTTCATTTGAAGACTGTTGATATTCTGCGATCTCCCTTTAAACAAATTTTTCAGGTTAGGAAACGACGTTCAGTGAAAATTAGAAAAATATTGAGGCAATTTTTAAGTAATATCGAGTTAAAAAATGTCTGACAAATTTTTTGACAAATCTTCTAAAAATCGACACAACAAATATTTGTTGCTAATTCTTGTAAACTGTCGCATAGAACAAACGGAATGACGTCTACATTCCCGTCTAGAAAGTAGCAGATTTCGTAAATTTGTTCTTCCAGCTGCTTCCTGTAGTTTTATGTTTAGTATGTAATACTCTCGAAGCCACGAACCCACTCTATCAAATTTTAAATTTTTTAAAAATTTTAGGGAGAAAAAGAACCTAGAGCCTGACGTCAAATTTTGATAGCCGTCAAAAAACAATCTTTTCTTAATTAAACTAGTTCACTAAGTCTGACAGCTGTCTGACTTGATGTGTCTCAGTTTCAATTGACCTAGATCGGTCACATGAACAGTTTTTCCATTGACGTTTATAAAGGGGTAGCCGATTAATTTAGTCAATAATTTCGGAGTACAAAGTACTAAGTTGACAGTTCGTATACATATGTATTTTGCTGCCGTGGGAAAGTGATGTTACCGACTAATCTAGCTTTTGTGTTCAGGATGCATCTAGTTCAAAGTTCGCTAGAAAAATGTCAAATATTTGACGTTTTGTCAAGCAATTGAATGACCGAGTTTACTTTGTCATAAAACAGCGCACTTTCTCTTTTAGACGTCTACAAATGAGAGGGACAACCGGCTGGAGTCACGTGATGTGAGGTCAGATTTCTGGATTTGTCAACAATGCCTGTCCTCGTTTTGACGTTCCCGGATGAGCCACTCGTATGACATTGGCAATTGACTGTTTTTTTATTAAGCAAAGTGATGAAGCATGATTGAGGAAGGAAAATGTGATGCAAGAAAAGTATCAAAATATTTGACATTCTGTCAATCGAATCACTGCATTTACTGCCTCTTTTTGACATCTATGGTGGGTCGTAGTCATATTAAGTGAGGCCAACATTTTAGATTGGCCTCATTTTGGCATTTGCTAGTGTCTTCTGAAATAGTCAAATGACAGCTTTTTCTAAAAAAAAAAGTAAGCTGACAAGCATTATCAAAAGTCCGCTCCCCAAGCCCCAAGCCCAACAGTGTCAATTGTGCGATACACTCGGAATTTTTGTCATTTGGCAAAAGTGTAACCCCCACTTCTCAACGTCAGAGATTAAAGCGAAAATCGTTGCGTTCAAAATCCCCCTTATACACAATCAAAGGACATGATTCCACCAACCATTCGCACATGTCCTTGTCCATTGCTCAGCTGTTCTGTAGTAGCTGAAAGATAAAAGACCCCAAAAACAATGCAACAACGATACACGTTATAGATAAAATGATTACATAAATAATCGCCTCTATATTCATCCATTCGTGCGGTCTGATTCTGACTCCATTCCAACCCCCGCATATTTTTATCCGCACAAAAACGCCCTGATGACCCAAAATAAAATAAACCGCCTCGCCGCCCCTGCCTTCCTAATACACCCAGCAACGTGATAACGCAGGTTATTACATTTTATTGTCATGTTCTTTTGGCGCGTTGCTTATCTGCGCTGGTTTTTATTTTTTCTCGATTGTATATGTGATGGGTAAAGGATCGATCCCGATTCGGTGCTCGTTAATGTATTTTGTTTGTTACCGTCAAAATCGAATTGAATAGATTCGGAAATCCTTGTTACAATGTAACTCCTCCGACTGTAACTGGGCCTTTGATGGGTCGTTCAACCGTTCGACCTTATTTATTGTCGGGCATCAAAACCTCGTTAAAACTTGTACGGATCGGATTTGGGTGGACGGGCGACTACCCACGCACTTACTCAATTGAATTAAAGCAATAGCGCAATGGCCATTCAAGTGTTTGCGATGCGTAAATTAACTAATCAAACTGCGAATCACTGGAATCAATTTTCTAATAAATAATAAACGAGTTGAGTGGAGACGATACAACTGTAGCCGCGTCAGTTCGTCCCTTTGGATGGGTATTACTTTTGGGGCCAAAAGTTTGTCCAACGAATAAGTTTTCTTGTATGTCATTGATTCAATCAATACTACTTGCCGTACGTGACGGGAATATGCAACAACAAAAACACACACACACACATACCAATGGCAGCGGGGATGTTTTGGCAAATGTCCCTGCCATAGGGAAACTTTGTCCTTGCTCTCCGTTGGTGTTCTGAGCTTTTGATTTGTTAAATTGTTTTATTTTTCTTCTCTTAGGTGTTTGTTCATGCAAAAGTTTACTTCAGTATGGGCGGACGTCACTATACCGGGCAGCCAGTGCTGTTCTCCTATATGCCAGACACTGTGCTGGACCATGCGAGAGATGTCACAATTAAGCTGCACCAGAGGATTGGAAGGTTTTTACGAATTCGCCTGTACTTTGCACTGCGGTGGATTATGTTAAGTGAAATATCTTTTGTGTCGGGTAAGTTTGAGTTGAAAGTTAATTTTAATCTTTTTATATTTATATGTATAGTATACCTATAGGGGTAACCGAGACCATTATGCGATTGTCGAAACGGTCATGTAAATCGTAAAAATGCCATTGGGCAGGTCCAACTTGTTTGGCCAACGACTAGCTTGAGCTAATTTATTTTCGCAATTGAATAAATCACGTCATTGTGGCGGTGAGACTTTTAAGGCGGTAATAGGTATGCATGAGCATCGACCGAAGCTATGCGGGTTTGGTTAGTTGGAATTCGTGATTGGTCTAGAATCGGATCAGGAAATATTATAGATATGTGAATGAGGGCTATTTTCAAATATCTTGGGACAGATTGCCACTTATTTCTCTCGAAACAATTGTGCCCAGTTGGTGCTGTAGGTGCTCGTTCCGCTAAAAGTTCTATAGTCGATTGCATTTTAAGACATACTTGCTCAAAGGTACCTACTTCTGTAAGGAGAGTTTCGCAAAAGTTTCAATTATACTCGACAGCCACCTGAGAGACGCTCGCTTCTACGAGAAGGGCAATTTTGGCGAATTTAAAATTCTCTTAATGGCTTTTGTGTAATTGATGCTTGGCAGGGTCAAGTTTAATGATGCTTGCGCCTTCCCACAGACCAGCAATAGATTTAGTTTTCCCATTACAACTCGCATCCGAAATAATAACTTTTGGTTATGCAGTATGCCACATGCGAGGATTTGGAGAGGCAAATACAGTTGGGGCGTCCACCCTTGGGTTTGTTGGACAACTTAGGTTTGTGGTAGGACACTTAAAAGTTGCTGCTTCTTAGAGGTTTCGCAACTATCATTTATCTGCAAATTATTAGCTTTTGCAAGAAATACAAGACCAGACATACTGCTTATTATTATTCCTCGCCCAAAACGCTCCATCATTTCGAATCTAGCCCAGGGTCTTCTTTTAAAAGCTACAGAACAGAACTTATGAATTAGTAATACACATCGTAATTTGTCACATACGTAAAAACAGACTTAGTCTAAAGCAGAAAAGGTGTTTATGACGTTGCGATGTGTTGAATATTCCGCCACAAGTGCTTTGCATTTTATTTTATTTTTTCTCTATAAACGTCACAATATAAGATATAACTAACAAGTCGACAAGTTGTAAAATTTTTTCAACAAAAACAATAAGAAGGCAGCTAAGAAGGAAGGAATTTATTTATTTTGTCAGTTTAATCGACTTAATTTCGTATTCCATGTACAGGTCGTTCACGGATGTAGCAATTCGGACCCAGCTGTCAGATGTCTAATGGGTTACCGCTGCTAAAAGTGCCAAATCGAAAAATAAATCTAAAAAGAACGCCCCTTTATTAGTTTTGCCCTTGCTTCGAACTAAACCCATTTTTGTTGCTTCTATCCAAATACAAGTTGCAAACGCGCTAGTGACATCTCGCAAAGTTGTCAGTGATATTATTATTACACGCATACGTAATTGGATGGACTTGTGAAAAATCGTGCCACTGATGTTGGCTTGTGAGTTTTTCACAATTTTCTCAAGTATGATGTTGAGGTCATATGTGGACGCATCGTCTTATCCAAATCCGTTTTTGGAGCGGTGAAATTGTTTCCGACCTTGGATCAGCAGGAGTTTTTCGTTCCACACTAAATGATAGGTCGTCCCTTTTTATAACTCGTCTTTCTAAACTCTGTCATATGCGTTGAAATAGCTAAACGGACGGTGGATATCAATCTGGACTTCGAGGGTATTCCCCCGTTTATAGATTTGGTCAAGTTTTGGACCTACCTAAGGCGTAAGACCACAATGGTAGGGCCAATTAGACAGAATCTCGTATGAGATTTTACGGACCGGAGTCGATAGCCCAATATCGAAATTTTTGAAACCCAAAATCAGAGCCCAAAAAGTAGTCCAATCACAAAAAATTTTGAATTTATTTTTATCTTAAAAATTAGCAGAAACTAAACCCAATCTTATAAAAGAAAAAAATATTTGTGGTTGATTTGAAATGTCAAAATCCATAAGCGAGAGAAGTGAACAAAAAGTAGTGGCAAATAGTAGAATTCTTCATACCCTTGATGAGGATAGAAGAGCGCCATAAAAAAAATAGTCGGCCATGATAAAAATTATCAGATATATAGCCCACATGCCCAATTGGAATTGGGCTATTTTACTAAGTTTTCCGTCGGAAATGTAAAAAGAAACCAATCTCGTAAGCCTGATTAAGGAGACTGATGCCTGTATAGATGGCTCATCTTGCGGATTGGGCCAACGTTGTTGCGTTTTATTGATCAGGTGTACTTCGTTCCGAACAAATTTTGTAGATGCGTTGGAGTATGCTCTCTTTAAGTTGCTGGTCGGTGCCTTTAATAGTCCGTCAAGTAGGCCATCTGGTCCAGCAGCATTGTAAGGCTTGATTTTAGATATTGATATCCTTACCTTATTCTGATCGGGTCAACGAAACACTTAACATCGTCCACCAGGTTGAATGGTTCGTCCTGCTTGACAGCGGATACCGTTTAACAGATTAAATACACAGTTTTTCGTTAGTTTTTCTCAACATCAACTTCGACCCAACCACAAGGTTTATCTCTTTGGGTCTCTATTCGGGTCTTGTTGCTTTGACACGTTCTTTATGTTTGCGATCGCACGCTCTCCGTGTTCTTTCATATTCCTCTGAAGAGGCCAATGTACCTACTTTAAGCCTATTTCGCAGTTTGAGCTCGTAAACCTTAGATCTTGCCTGAAGCTTCACTTTAGCGAGATAAGCGAGTTGTTGTACTTTTTACGTGATTCTTCTTTCTTGGGGTAAACGAGTTAAATCCATTATATTAGTTGCGGACTTGTTAGGACCCCTAGTGTCAGTCATGTTTTTTTTTCAAACCCTGTGCTGCAGGACAGATGACCCTGTGTATCCACCTCACTGCAGGGATAAGACAGCTGCCATTGGCTCATAAATTGTTCATCCGTTCTGTTCTTTTTTAATACCGTTACTAGTCCTAAAAAATACTCACTAACCTCAGCCCCAAAAATGTCGGAATAGTTGACGTAAGGTGTCTACCATCTTTATGGGTTGAATTTATAAAATTCACCTTCGTATGTCCACCTTCTGAAACTCAATCCGCTAGTAAATAAAGTGGGGTTTGACTGGTGTCCCGTGTTGATCCTTGTTTTTAAACTCGATATCACGGTGAGGCATGGTCGTCTTTTTAACTGTCTTCTACTCGTAATCTAGAATTAAGGAAGTTCACTCTCTAATATCGTACAGACAGTGATAGGCTCCTGGGTATCAAAGGACTCTTGCTAAGTGTAAATTTCGAACACCTTAAACAGTTAGGAATAGCTGTTACTGTAAGAACCTGCGAAACTAAACTCACAGCAATGGCCAGCTTAAACATTTGTCCATTTGACTCCATCCATCACCTTCTTTAAAGCAGCGTATTTCTTCCTGCAAAAATATAGAACAGTTCGCTCTCTATCTCAAGCGAAAGGAAACTCCCCTCGCTCTTCGACCATTCGCTAAACTGTATTCCTTATTTTGCAGCTCCAATAGTGGGTAATTTCTCTGAGGAGGAAGTGCCGGAAACTACACCACCGCAGGATATTCCATTTCAACGTGACGGAACGCTATTCAAATCGGATAAGGACCACAATCAAACACCCCAAGGTAAGAGGCGAGTGCGACCATTGTTCCAATTTCACACCTGTCCATTTGGCGCAAATATCACCACTGTATGCCTGTGGCCCAGTTATGAAATTGTTCTCGCATAACTTTCTTTAATTGAAAATTAATTTCATTCCGTTTGTTTTGCCCCTTCGCCGTCATTTGCAGTGATAGCACCGAAACCCATCGACCAGGACCCCGAGGAGGGTTTCGTCGGCGTGATAATAGGCGTGTTGACTACAATTATTCTACTCCTGGTGGCTGTTATTCTCCTGATAATTGCCAGAAATAAACGAAAAGCGGCTCGTGGCAGCAACGTCTTGGACGTGTTCCAACACAATTTCCATTCAGATGCGCTTGGTAGCGTTGGCGGCGTAAAGCGTATGCACGGCAGCAGTAACATGAAGGTAGGTCAATTGAAATTTTATGCAAGTTTTTGGCGCAAAATGATGTTCGGGAAGGACGAAGCCGAAGCGGGTCGCCTGCAGCAAGCACCAATGCTGCCGTCGCCGCCGCCATTAGCACTTGATTTCAAGAGGAGCGAACTCTCGTAATTGTATGCATTGCCTTGTTATTCTGCTCCGCAGGTCAGCATGGATGACAACGATTCGATAGACAAGAACAGCATGTATCATGAGCCTTTTAACGTGAACATGTACACGAGTGCTGCGAGTGCATGCTCCATGAATGACATGCGACATCATCACATTGCACCAGATTACACAGGTAAGAGCGAACTAGCGAATTGTCCACATACGAGTGTTTCATGTCGCTGCAGCCGATAACAAATGTTGAATTTGCATTTTTTTGTTTCTTGTTCTCGTTTTTGTATAATGGTTTATTTTTTTTCAGAAGTATCCGATGCTGTTTGTCAGGAGTACATCGCTCCGCACATGCAGAATTTCATTCCGAAAAGTTCGGGCGGCTATGTCAATGTTCGTACAAGACCACCACAGTCTTTGAATAACATATTCCCCAAGCCTCCACCGGTACCAGCGCGACCAACCGAGAGCTATTATGCTGCCACTGCCATTTATCGGCCAATCTCGAATGGCAGCGGCAACGGCAGTATAGGAGGAACTGGATTCTCCACACCGACAGGAACTATTGACTCTACATCAACGATACCAGAGATGTCGATCTACTTTCAGCCAACCGCAAGGATTTATAATTTTAAAAAGTTTCCGGAAAACCTATAATTTTGGCGGTACCTCAGGTGGGGGAGGAGGTATTGGTGAGAGGCGTCTAGGCTATCTTAAAGAGTTTTAGAGGTGAGTGCAGTGCTTTTGATTAATGTTGTTTGGATAGTTGATTGCATTTCAATTGGATTTCGTTTAATATGTAAATAATTCGTATACAAAGTGATTGGGTCTGTGTTATGGGGAAGGAAAGTCATTAGTATAAGGACTCAAGTATGGAACCATCTAATGGTAGTTGGCAGCAGAATGACACAGAAGCGTGTTGATCATTCAAGCTGCTCTTTGAGAGCAGAGACTTTCAAACGTCATAATTTCCATTTCAAAACAATGTACTACCCTTATATCATTCCTGATGAGATTTGCTACAATCTCTGCTTGAACTTTTGTCCCCTTAACTGGTGGAAAACAATTTGAATCCGATATTGGTCCGTGTAATCTAAATTAAGAAGGCGCTTGAGAGTTCAGAACTCTTCTCGTTTGTATAGACCATACACTGAGAATCCTCCTTTTCTCATCGGTGTCCATTTCAACAGCAAACAAACATGTGTTCGAATACATAGTATCGTTTTGAAGCGTCCACATAACGTTTTCTTTCGCACATTTTCTACAACTTCTGCTTGACAATGAAATGTTACGTCTCACCATACACCTTCACAAATCTTCTTCGGCACCGAACTTAGTACTTTTAATGGATTTCACCATCTCCAGCAGTTGTTTACCGATGATTTTTCATTTCAATCAACTAGAACTTTCGAAAATAAATCTTACTTATGGTCGTAGACACAATTATAGCGTCTGTTATAATAAGCTCTACATTCCCCGATTCAGAAGTATTTCGCATTTTGCGTATATACGTCGATGTCGATTAGACGCACTTTGCCGTTGACAGGTGTTGCACACCTGAAGGTAGATACATCGTGTTTGCTACTTGCTGGTGCTGTGCAAATAATATATATTTCTCCAATGCCAACAAAGCTATCCCAGTACAATTTGTACTTTTCTTGTTATTGGTAACATTTCCACGTTTTAGTTTTAGTTTTTGGCGTACGGCAAGGCAGTTCTACATTTTGTTCCACGTTTCCATATAATTCTGTAAATGTCGCATATTCAAAGAGCCAAGCAAATTCCACTCCAAATTTAATAAATAACCTCAAATTCGAAAAAGAGTACAGTCACACTTCCTTGCTTGCAGTAATAGCGTCAAATGATAATCACAGGCGGATGATTTATATGCTTGAACTACTGTGCATGTAGAAGTTGAAAATTGCTTTCGGTTTACCAACTTATGGCGGTCCAAAATAGTTGCCAAAAACCGTGTGGTGAACGTAGGCGTATACGCAACTTAACATGAAAGTCTAGAATATTTATTACAGTACCCTGTGTCGGCATTCTGTTATTCGAAACGTTCAAACGTTTTCGTGTGCACGTACATAGGGCTAATCATTCTTGCGCACGAAAACGTTTGATCGTTTCGCCTTACAGAATCAGAATCTGACGCTCTATCTGGAATATGGGAAAATACTCCGACTGAAGGAGCGACATAGGAAACTGAAATTGAATTGATACGTCTGCAGTTTCCAAAGGTCGATCCTTATACGCAGTCCATAAGAGTGAGGACCCCAAAAAGAATAAGTCGTCGCAGTTTCCTGTTAGTTTGGCAAACTTGAACGACCGTTGGTTGTAAAAACAAACCTAACGTAAAACATCGTTAAATCAGTTATTTGTTTTCCGATGTGTCCACCAATCCATAACATTTTTCACGAATTTGCGTCAACTTCATCTGGTCGTTCGCATTTTATTCTATTTTGTTCTTAAGCGAAAAAGCGCATTCGCCAAGACTTTAACCATTTAACACAAAAAATGTATCGTGTAGGATTCTCAGATGAACTCGCCAGCGAACTCTTCTTTCGGATTTCGGGAAACACGGAGCTCCAGGTTGGCTGGGAGGTAGAAAAGTGCATAATTCTTATACTATATTATTAACACTGAGTAAAAGCATATTGTCAATCGAAATCCTGGTAAATATATTGCACAAGTGTTTTTGTGTAGTAGTTCTCCTTCACATATTGCTTATAAATATATGTACGTATGACAATTCTTGTAAAGTGCCATAAAGTCCACAACACTAAGTTTGGTTTATTGAAAGCATTTTCCCGCTAATTTTTAGCAATCAATGTACCTACTTACGTATGACGATAGAAAAGAAAATTTTGCTTGCATATTTTCGTCTATTTTTCAGTCATAAATGAGACTTTTTCACGTTTAATCTAGTACAATTTATTTTTCCAACACATTTGCTTAAATTGCTTAAAGCACCCTCTAATCTATCATTTAACAACTGAATGTGAAATGTTTGCAGCGTTCAAATTACCTCGTAAAACATTTATGTCTAATTTCAACTTTTGCTCACTAAGATTATTTTTTGATAGATCTTAAGTGGTTATCTTCAATTTTTGCTTATAATTTAACAACATTTCAACTATCATTTTGTGTCTTTTCAGATTCTACTATTGACAACCATCTGCTAGTTGTATTTATGTTTCTATCATGTTCCAAAATATAAAGCATCAACACTATCATATCTTCGGGGAAAATACTATAAGACTGATTTCTTATTAATGCGCTTAAATAAATATTTCATTTTTTGTTTGTAATTTAAATTAATGTCATGTGTGTATTATTTAAGAAAGAAAATAAATTAATAAATAATTCTTAGAACAAAATAGTACTTCAAACTGATGTAGTTTTATTTTTACCGCTCTAATCTACTACAAAACTGAAAAACGTATCGTGGGTACAGTGAAAAGGTAAGCAGGAAAATTACACTTTAAAATTACAAAGTCAAGAAATTATATACCATCAACAATATGTAGAAAAAATCTATCTACAGAAAATCGCACATCTCTATGCCTTCTACTACTTTCTTGGAGTGTCGCACATTCCTAGCGAGGGCTGAGGCGCAGCTGTCATTAGTTTTTGTTTTGGTTTGCAACTTCTCTGCGATCGAATGGGAAAGTGTACCTGCTACACTTGCTGAGCGCCTGGTACTTCAGAAGAAATTTTGTATGAGAATTCCTATTTTTCCAGTCGATCCGACTGACGGTGATGCAAATTTTTGACAGTTGATAAAAGAAAACAAATTAGCAGAGTAAATTTATGTCAAGCGTTTATTGGTCGGAGTGAGTAGACAAAAATTACAAAACAAATGTAGCTGGATCTGTTTGATGCAGATTGCTGACTTCGTCTGTGTGAAGACAGAAAGGAATCCGGAATCTTTTGTTGTTGTTCGTGTTTGGAGGGTCTGAAAGAAAAAGTGAAACAGAATTTAAAACGCTGTGGTAAAATTTGTTTGATTAGAGCTAGATGATTGTTAGTAGAGAGAATGTTTGGGTGAGAGAATTGGGTGTTAGATTGAAGGAAGAACTGGGAGAAACAAGATTTTAAATTTCGGCAGGATCATACGATCCCGTAGAGCGCTGAAACTTCGATGGGACACTTTTACGCTGCAGATCGTTGAAATATTTTCTGGAAAACATTATGGTGGAAGGTGTCCCTAAGAAACCAGCCACTAATAAGGGGAAAGAAAGGAGGATAATAATAGGACTGGTTTGAAGAACGTTAAGAAAGATTTGATGAAATGGGGAAGATGGCTGTTAGATGTGAATAGTGCCTGCGGTCTTTCGCTTCTCCAAAAACAGAAACCAATGGGAGGAGATCACACTTCCTTAGAATTTTTTTCTTTTCACAATATCAGCAATATGGACAGTCCTAGTTCAAGCTTTTCTGTTGCCCATTCAGCTGAGAGTATACAGAGTCAAACGAATGGCTATATCCTGCGTGGCATTCTGTGCTCACATATTTATTTATTTTTACTACACTTTGGTGTTGGTTTGCAGTATATCTATTTCATTTTAGAGCTTGCGTCGTTTGTGCTTGACTTTTTTGTGGTCGAATTGTCGCTTTTATGAACAGTTTGTGAATTTAAGATTTTATACACAAGTAAACAAGCGCAAATTCCGCCACGGATTGCTCGTCCACGGATAAAACAAATTGGCGCCTGGATGTATATGCGCCTCATCGGTGGATGATTTTTAACAAATACCGCATAATGGAAGTGACAGTTCTCGACAGAATATGGTTTGTCGGACATCAGACATTTACTGCGGACGACCAAGAAATGACCAAGCATCCGAAATTAATGTTACAAGTCTCATATTGGAATTTCGTGTCTTTTATCAAGTAGGTGAATACGTTACATAATGTCACATACTCCGTCAATAAGGAATCGGTCATCATCTTCGCAGCAGCAAATCTGTACTTATCTACTCGTAGACTAAGGATCTTTGCTATGATAAGCAAAAGTGCAGACGTCATTTCACACACTTCTACGCTCGTCTTTAATTCGAAAACATGCAGGGCTCTTAACTTTCTCTGAAGCGGACTTTTTGTTTGCTAGCTCAGGGTGGGAATAGAACCTGCAGTGAACGAGCTTTACGTTCAAGGCATTATGTCGATTTTACATGCAAAACAAAAATTAATTCTGTCATTGGGTATTGGTTGTTCATAGATAATGCGCTCCGACCCCAGATTTCTGATAGAATCAGTGTCCCTGTATGCACTCAGCAAGGAGAAATTGAATTTGAACGGATTCTTCGAGCGCAATTTGAGTTCCGATCAGATTTGACTTTCGCATCGGAATTTTTGTCCGAACGGATACCTCGATGTGTATTAGCTCAGGGAAGGCGATTCGAAAGCTATCTGAAATGTTGACGTAATTAACGAAAGTGTGAACAGCGTACCAGTTATATAGTGACTCACAGTAGTTGGCGCATGTGATTAAGATGCTGTTATAACAAAGGTGCAAGTGGCTATGCCAATCAAATCATTTTGCTCTATTACTATAGGAATTATAAAGTATAGTTCCATCGGCCTTAGGCTCGCCCTTAAGAAAGCTTCTAAACAGGGTGTAAGAATATATGATTAGACAAAGGTTTACAACTCGGTGCATAAGTTATATCAAAGACGTTGAAAACCGGTCTAAAATCACGAAATGACTAAGAACAGATTTAAAATCACAAGAACATAATAAAACCAGGAAAGAACCGAATTCGAAATCCATCACTAATCGCTTTAAAAACAATTAAAGAATCAATCCAAAGAACTCTTGGAAAATCAGCTCATAATGTGCAAAAAATATCAAACAAATATGTACGTCAATATTTACCTCTAAAACTTGTCCAAAATGACTTCTAAAACCGCTCTTAAACACAGCAACGAAATTGAACTGTGTCAAAAATAGTCCAAGAAAATTTGAATAAACGGTCAAACACTATGTACCTCAACGATGCTTAATAAACTCTTCAACAATCGTCTAAAATACTCGTTTAAATGGCCTTAAAGCACTCATCAAATATCTCCTTTGAACATGTTCTAAAAATTATCCTTAAGTGTCAAAAATCGCTTTCAAAAATCACGGGCCTACACAAATATATTAAAACGCATCCAAAGTACCTACTGACAAAAAGGATCTTAAAACTTATACAAAAACAGCTGAAAGTAATCAAGACATCCACTTAGAACTGGAATCAAAGCAAAGAAGTTTTTTTTAAAACAACGAAACCAACTGGAGACATATCAAATATCATACAACCGTTCAGACATGTACTTAAAAATTTGTGGAGAATCAGATCAAATTTGGCGTCAATACTGTATAAAATTAGTTTTAAGAGTCTGATTAAAAAATGACCATAAAAATGCTTCCGAAACAAAATGCACTTTTGATCGGAAAATGTGTCAACAATCGCCCCTTAAAACTTGTAAAAAAAAGCGTCAGAGACCAAATCCCGACCCAAAAAAAATATATGTAAATATATATTGTTTGATTGCGTGTACCTCCAAATGTATTTTGAAAATAAATTCCAGATTGTTTAAAAAACGCAACGAGTTCGATTTTCTACTTCGACAGCTGACACCTCTGCAATCGATAGCATTTGTCTATCACTTGGTTCGTCAAGATTGGTCGAATGGCCGACTTTTCAATCGATATTGACAGAATAGTTGTCATGTAAATCCTGCCAGAATAATGCTTTACGGAACTCGTTACAGGCTTTCCAGAAAATTTAAGTCAAAGGTGCAAATTAGTTCTAGAAAACTTGTCACAAAAGCCTGGGGTAAGGCGAAACGATCAAACGTTTTCGTGTGCGCGAAGAAATTTACGTTCGTGCGCACGAACCCTGACTTGTCAATAGGTCTGCGGTAAATTTGACTGCATAAAAAACTGGATACTTCAAAAATATTGCATCAGAAAACGCTTTTAAAATGTGTGCCAAGCAAAACTTCAAAGACCACCCTTAAAGTGTCTAAGAAAATAGCTTAAACAAAAAAATTCCTTAAATGCCACCCATAAAGTGTCCAAGAAAATAGCTTAATTACGGCTCAAAAAAAAAGACCCAATCACGCAGGAAAAATTTCGTCCAAAATGCACTGAAGGATGTGCCAATTATCGCCCACAAAAACATCCGCAACGCCATACGACTTCCCACAAATTGTCTCTGCCCAATGCTTAGAATCGTTAGAAATGTGTCAAAATTGGCAAAACAATGCTTCTAGAAAATACATTTTAAACGTGACGAAGAAGCCCCAAAAGTTATGAAAAAACCGCTGCAGAAATTTGGCACAAGTCTTGAATGTATTTACAAGTTGTTTGTAATTTTCGAAAGGTGTAGGCTGAAATAATCAACTCCGACAAACGCTGCTGATAGATGGCACGTTACAAAAGATCCCAACAGTTCTTGACGCGTACCTACTGACCAAGCTTCAGTGGAGCTGATAAAATACAACACGCTCTCCGTACGCGTGTTTTTTTTTAAATTTAACACAGCTGACAAAATGTGTTTAAAATTCAACTTGTCACTTTTGATGTTTGGTCAGAAACGGTGGTTTTTGAAAGGTACCCCGGACTTTTTTGTCAATGGAACACTTAGGACATAATGCCTATCCTCTGTAGCTCTATGACACACATGTTAGCCTGTAATTTGCGGATTTTTTCAGACTGCAGCATTCCATCTTAAAAATGGGGAGCTATATTCAGCTCGGCTCATTGCTTGTCAAATTTTAAAACATCATCAGTATAAGGTAGCTTCGTAAAGGGTTTCGCAACCTATCGCGTCTACACGTTGCCTACAACCAGCCCATGTTTGTCCTCCATTTAGGCAGTTTTGAAAAGCGACCTCTCACCAATTAAACTGTCAGCTGTTAGACAGAAACTATTTAAAATCAAACGTATAAATAACCCCAGCTCAAATGGAAAAGTTCATTGCCAGCCCACCTCAGAGCCCAAACTTGTGCAAACGTTTTTGATAACCCTCTCAATTCGAACTGACAAGGAACAAGTTTCCGCTCAAGTCAGACCGCCCTCATAAGCCCGCTTTGCATTACTCCCTGTGCCACAAGAAACACGACCACATTCAGAACAATACGTGTGTTAATACAGGGCGTATCATAATTAACGTATCCCCACCAATTTGCATATGCTTACTTTTACATCAACATTTTAATGCAATTAAGCATCTTCCGTCTTCACCCCCGAATGACATTCCACAACATGCGACACAGACAACCCACAGGAAGCTCACTGTAATATATTTTACACTACACTCGTGTTGCCACCCATGTGTAGGGTAGGTGTACCTGTACCTTTACCTGTACAGTGTTGCAGCTCAACAGCAAGAAGACACGGCGCCATGTCTCTCCCCTTTGTTCTCATGTGTTTTAACATCCGAAAGCGTATTACTCACCGAGTTACGTGACTTGAAATCAACTCCAAACATTTCCCTTTAAAAACGTCGAAAACAGGACTCAAACTAGAGTGCTGCACGCGCTACAAGAAAATAGAAGAAAATAGTTTCCCCTCACTCCAGTGGTTGGTTTTCTTTTTATACTCCTTTTCGTGTCACCTCCTCGATTTTTTTTTTCTACTTTCTTGTTCCACTATTTCCATTGGAAGTCGCATGGTAGAAGAAGTTTTGATTTAGACGACAGTTATTGCCGACGACGACGAGTTACGCTCGAGGAAAACCGAAGGACATATCGACCTCGACCCAACTATTCGCTTAATAATTTATATCAATTTATCAAAGCCACCACCCGATAGCGGATAGTATATATACAACGGGTGGGAATAATTGAAACAAAGGACCAAACTATACCGAAACCGAAACAGTTGGCTGTTGCTGATGGTTGTGTGTGAAAAGTTTTCCCAAACAAAAAAGAACGAGCAATGCCATCCCGGATTACTGGGCATAGCCGGTTATTCCCATGAGCAACCTTTATTCACAGGACTAACTGCTCGCACTGTGGTCGGCCTTAATTTGTATTAATTAATGTATAACACTCGCATTACTTCATTATGTAGCGGTAGCGAGTTTGTCTCTGTTCATTGGTCGGATGAATGCTTATACGCAGTGAAAGTGGAAAAATCGTGTATCCTTTCTAGGTGTACTCGGATATAGGGACAGGGAGGATATATGGTTTAACGAGGCGCGCACAGCAGCAGCGGTGGAAAGGACACACGACTCTTTGTGCCACTTATGTCAATTTAGGTGCAGAGGTGAAAAGAATTGAAATATTTAACAGAGAGTTTTATGTAGTCGTGTCCTTTGCTCCCGTCGTGTGTTTATTTCATCTACAAAATGTTGCCTGCCTTGGGGCTGCTGCTGATGCTCGAAATACATACTACTTGTATTTACTGCAATTTATTTATCAAACTGTAAAGGGTGGCGATTCAATTTTTTTTTGCTTAAGCTGTCCCAAAGCGATGTATTAAATGAAAAAATTATCCTGAGGAGTTTTAAGAATTTAGAGGCATTGAGGGCGAGAATTTTCGTCATGAACAGGAATAGCTTTCGGGGCTGCTCAGTTTCGGAAGGCTTCAAGGCGTCTATTAGAATTTTATTTTAAAAAAACCGATTAAATGACCAATGGATCTCATTGAGGACCGCATCAAACCAACTGAATATGTCAGTGATGCTACCATAGAACAATTCGCTATAGATCGATACGGGAGTTTCTGCAACTGTTTTGAGAAAGAATCAGTCCTTCGGTAACAGAGAGCCTAAAAAATTTCACACAACGAGGGCGGAAATCACTCTCGGGAGAAAGATACCTGAAGACAGCTAGCCCAGGATCAGGAGTTGGAAGAATTGGAATGGAGGTGCTATATCGATTATGGACAATTATGTTTTTGGATTTGTGACAGCTGCAATAAAAATTATATTTGGGATTAAAATCGAGCGAGGACACCTGACCAGAGTATCCGACTTTCATGGAGAATGCCTTGAAAGTTGAGCTCATGGAAAGAACGAGAAGGGACGCACCACACCAACTATGCGAAATTATGTTTCACGCCTGCGATAAACAAAAGTCTCCATTCATGTAGGGAGTTTAAAAAAAATACTACTACCCCCCAGTTTCTTTTGAGCCATTGTTTATAAGGGTCTAAGGGCCGTTTGCTCATACGACTCTTAACGATTTATGTTCTACTTAAATACTTATGGGCTACTTTTTTCAGGTCATAAACCGTCACATAAGAGTTTATGTGGAACTTAATTCGCTGTGAGTCGTATCAGCAAACGGCCCTAAGTGACAGGTTCTGCATAAAAGGCGGCTTTAGATAAATTTGAAATTCAAAGTGATATTGGGCGTCGGTTCTGGTCTAGCTCACTATCTCATGCAAACATACAATGCAATGAAACCGAAATGGCTTCCCACTGATCTACTTAGGCTATGAGGTAAGAGCGATCCCATTCGTCCCAAAAAAACAACTCGCAAAAATAATTGCTTTCAACAAGCCTAACTTAAGGACCTGCTATGAATTTAATAGCTAATTGTACAAGGTCATTCATTTCGTGGTTTCAAGTTGGTAGTGCTGGCATTTGACACCTGTCAAACCCAGCTGTCATTTGAAATGTCTTATATTAGTTGAATATTTGCCACTTACGACATTGGATCGCTTTAACAATCGAACAGCGCGTTAAAATTATTAAAACTTACTACAAGACTTTGCATAGCCACAAGCCACACAACACGACGAATCGTAGCATCACTGACATATTCAGTTGGTTTGATAAGGACCTCAATGAGATCCATTGGTCATTAATTAATTAAGCTTTATTGCGTGAGAAGTTTACTGGTCGGGTAGTTTCACGTTTTGGCGACGTCAATTGGCCACCAAGACCATGCGATTTGACACCGTTAGATTTTTTTCTGTGGGGCTACGCAAAAGACCGTACTTACGCGAATAATCCCGAACTCTAGACGCATTAAAAACCAACATTACTCAAGGATACCGCCCGAAATATGCGAAAAAGTGGTTAAAATTTACCTCAAAAGAATAGCATACTGCGAATCTGCCTAAGGCGGCCATTTGAATAATATTGTATTTCACTCTTAATGGCAAAGTCCAAACTTTACAATGAAATAAAATTTTGATCAAAAATGTTTCGCTGTGTGTGTTTTATTTAGCTTTACTTTCAAAATCGAAAAATGAATAACCATTTATTAAATGTAACTTCTGATTTTTAACTTTCAAAAAGTAAATAAAACTTGAAATATACGAACTTGAACGATCGAAGCAAAGTTTTTATCAAAACCACCTTAAAAATTATTCAATAAATTACTTCAAATTTCGAAACACAATCGTAGATATAAAAGTTCAAAATTGAAAGCTGTTAAAATTTTGCACATCTGTCACCCTCGACCATTGGGACTTGGGAGTCCTTTGAATAAACACAGGATTAGGCCCGTTTACAAGTGATGGTGAACCAGTGTGATCTCGTCTATGGAAGAACAGAATTTATTTAAGGATACAGAACGAAATTTATTACCTGCTATTAATGGTCATTAAATAAAGACACGTGTCAGGAATCTCTGCGAATGGTTTTTTTTTGTTTGCTAAATGTTGATAAACGCATTCGAAATTTACCAAACGTAACGACTTTCCAAAAGACTTAGGTAAAAGAGCGTCAGAATATTAGGAAAAAAATATTTCCAAAATATTTCGACAAAAAACTAATAAACAGTTCGAAAACTGAGTGAAAACAGCACTGAAAAATACAGCGGTCAAAATTGAAAGAACTCGCCAGAGATTTAAACAAAAAGAAAAACCCAAAAAAGAAATTGTTTATACTACAATCGTATGGAAATCAATTGTGACGGCGCCCCTTTCGCCGATATCATCTTCTCGACTTGACCAATAAAATTCTTAAGGTTCAAATAAACATAATCAAAAAATAGAATCGAAGACAACATCGGATGATATCTTTTGGCCCGCCTTTAAAAAAAAATTGCATAAAAACTAATAAAATCGCTTCAAAAAAGTGGATAAACAGGCTTGAAAATAAAACCTACAATATGAACCCAAACTATGCCAGATAAACCAAAAATAAAAACCTTATGAATTGACTTATATCTAGGGTTACCTTACGTACCCCTTTTTCGTTTAAAAAATGGCTTTCCCCCAAAATTCAAAATACAAAAGGAGAACATGAAAGTCCGCCTTTTTCATAAATATTTTCATTACACAAAAAAAAAAACAGCTTCCACTTGGCCTATTTATGGTAACCCTACTTATAACGCTCCCCCATTAACATTTTGTACACTGAATACCGTCGGTTCTATTCTCCAGTCCAGGATAATGGAAAAATAATAACATCTGCTGTATCTTAAGGTTGGACATTGAGTGCAGTTACGAGTAACAGCTACAAAATATTCACTTGGAGTATTTACGGCTCAGTTGCTTTATTTACCTATATTATTTTTAATTTAAATTTATCCTTCGAAATGGTGCAAACTGTATGAAGAAAAGATGTAGCCGACTGATATGTTGGTCAAGCCCCTGAGATATTGACAACATATCGATTACAGGATCGTAAAACGAACTTATAACTCCAACTGTCCTAAAAGAGAACATTTTTCGTTCATTTATAATGAGCAGAAAAATCAATCATAAGTTGGGAGCAAACAAAAGTCACAAAAACGAAGCAAAAGTCGGGCCTACACACGTAACTTTTAAGACAATTACCGATGAAACGAAAGACCTTTAGAGCTAGCAGCTAGCAACTCAGTGATGAAGTTAAGAGTGTCGGAACGACATCCATTTTAAGTCACTTAAATGAAATGAAATCAGTCGAATAACCAAAAAGTTTTCGTTCAGAAAATAGCTAATATGTCCTTAAATTTTTTCACACGATTCAGTTCAAACATCAGTCGTTATACGTGATTTTTTACAGGTTTCCGCGCTTTCTTGACACTTTTTTAGGCGTCGAATTATGTCATACATTAAAGTGCAGTGTGCACTCATAACGCTTTAACTCGAAAACCGATATTTTGATTTTAACGATTTTGGCTTCGAACGAAGTTCGCCACGTCAGCTAGTTTGTAACAAATAGGTAAATGAGCAGAAATTAGACTTCAGGTTTAAAAAACTTTGAATTCAGCAAATGAAGAAGGTACATCCACACAATGTGAACAAAATTTAATTTTTCTAAAGCTCTAATGACATGGATCCGACTTTGAGCGGTTTCCTTTTATTTTGTAGAATTGAAAGGCCAGTTCTTCGTATCCCTATTTCAACAATATTGAGAACACACGGCACACATTCAAAAGGTTTTAACTTTCCGAGGGGTCTCACGATCGATTCCCGAAAAATACAAATTACACATCTTAAGGTTTTGTTACACTGCGCCTCGGCTGACAAACATCCGAGGGTACAACTGCCATTCAGCCATTCGGACTCGTCAAATAATGTTCGTCCTGAAAATAAAAAGCGATTGGAATGGCTGTAAAAAGCTGGGCTACCTACGCGGACCTGTTGCGCCGACTATTTATTTATTTATTTAATCCACTTTCAATCTAAACGACCGATCGCACCCGACATTTCGCTATCACAGTAAGAAAGTAAGTCGTGCAACGGAGCACCCTGTATGTAACACAGCGACTGTCGTTCTTGCACAGCACATTTTTCAGCCACCCCGTCGGAGTGTAGCGCGCCCATTTGACGTCGACCCTTGTACCGTGCACAGTATACCACCAACAAATATACACATAACTGCAGATAAAATATTTATTTTAAAGGCTTCCTGCACACACACCCACTACATCGCTCAGCATGCATACAACCTGTGGATAAAATGACAGGCCACCCTCCATCCAGTCGACCTTATATCCCTTTAATTTTGCATAACCGACTGCGAGGATATGTCCTGTAGGTTGTACAAAGTACATACCATGCAGTGGCAGTCTGATTTGCCCCGCTTTACAGCGGTACCAGCAGCAGGATCGATTTTTCGGAAGGTAAATGTAGCAGTTACATCCGAATCATTGGTAATTTGGCAAAAATACATATACACACACACAAATAAATATATGCGTTTGTGTTAAGTTGTCGTTTTTTCGGTGGGCCCTCTCATAATAACACAGCAGGCCGTGTGCTGATGATGCTGCCGAGTGGGCGGACGGCCGAAATTTCGTCGGCGCAAAAATATGTTCGCATACACCAACAACAGGTTCGCTCCGGTGAGCAGCACACGGGCGTAAGGTTACAATTTTGCCCCGGTACAGTTACAAACCGCCCAACCCCCACACCCCACCCGCAACATGGCGGTTTCAACAGAAGCAGCAACTGAGCAACCCCAGCGGGACTTCATTCCATATCCTTGGGTCGTACATTCTCATATTTCAAAAAGCGCACAGGAGAGCACACCAACATAGCTGTAATGCCATAGTAAACGAATGCAATATTGGATGCGGTGATGACAATGGAGTAGAGAATTTCCTCAGCATTTTTCTGCCCCAAAAGGATATACTTCCACACAGCGATGTGTAGGACTGGCAAAATGATATGTAGCTGCATGGCGATGGTACGGCCACCATTTTTGGGTTTAGCTATACAGTTTCTATGTGTTGTGTGTTTTCATTTAATGACACTCATTCGTTTGGCAAGAGTTTCTGCGACTTTAAGAGCTGGCCGGCTCTGTACGTAAGTTTCCCCAAGGAGCTCAAATTCAAACTAGACCCGAACATGTTTTGTAATTTAGAAGCCTACTTGAAGATTTTTAGTGAGCATGTATGGTCCTTTATGATAGATTGACTGCGCCATGAATATTAATTCAAAGTGTCCTTCGACATGAGCTCTGTGCCATCGCAACTAATTTTGAATAATCCCCGCACCCTCGCTGCATAAATATATGCAGCCAAAGACAAAGTGTATGTGTGTTGACATTCACGTCAATGGCAATGACATTAAAACCCTTTCGTCCTTCGAGTAGTGAAATTGCCTTTAACGTCATAGAGTGTCTCGCAGCCATCCAGCTCCATAAATTTGCAACGAATAGACATTGGCATATAGTGCGGTTGCTGGTTTGGTTACGGGCCGCCTTTGTCTCATGGTGGTCGTAAATTTAAAATTCCATTTGCCAGGGTTATTGCGGTTACCTGGGCGGTTGGCATATAGTGCTTCAAAACGCTATTTTGACGAAATGGCTCCGGATTGCGGTGCCATTGTTTATTTACTCAAAGGTTTTCCTCTTTGATTTGTTAACATGTGTATACTATATATGTATGTCTATGTATGCAAAGTTATTAAGTGGGGGCCGGGCGGGCTTTGAACTTGGACCTAAATTGATCGGGTGAAACTGGCATGCTTGTGCCGCATATGAGCATCAAACAGATGCGTGCATTTGTGATGTGAAGATGGATTAATTGGTCAGGCAATTGGGGTGGAAATGTGAATGGAAGTTTAAATAATTGATTAACTGCACCCTTTTTGTGGTTCGTTAATGTAATCCAATGAGGCAAGTAGACATTGGCGGGGGTTGGTTGGTTCGAAGTGGTTCGACTTAAAAATGCAAATGAACGTGCAAATGCGATGAAATGGGCAATTCAGAGGATTTGGTCCATATGGGGGTCAGTGGCTAGAATACTGAGTGAGGGATCGCAGCTTCGATCCGCAGAGTAGCCCCTTGCAAACATTGACGGTCGTGAAAGAGCACGTCCATTTAGCCTTTGACACTCGTCATAAAATTGAAGATCTCTTCCATTCGCCCAAAAGTGCAAAAAAACTCATACAAAGCAAATGCTTGTGAGAAATGCTTGAGTCCTTTTCCGACGTCCTCCATTTTAGGAATCGGCTAAGCAGACGGGTTTATAAGTCTCTTGATTTATTCTGCCAAGCTCAGCTTTACGGCGCCGAGTGCTTAACTAGAAGCGGGATAGGAGAATCGATGTTGGCCTCATTTGATCGAAAATGTGTTCGAAAATTTTAAAGTGGTATATGTGTGAGGAGGCCAAAAATACAACAGCGCCATTTCTGAGCTGTACCCAGATGTGCCAAAACTCCAGCTCCAGTCGAGGGGATCGTCGAGTCTCGACCCACGATTCTAGACAACAAGGAAGACTTTATTTTTAAAATAAAGCCAATATGTGAATGCCAAGGCTCTGGTCAACTAGAAGCAACGTGCCGAAATCACAGAAGCAGAGACTTTTCGTTAAAGCTCGGGTAACGATATAACAAGGCTCACCCTTAGGAGCCCTGCTGATTAAATTTATGTATAAGGAAATACTGCACAAGATCTGGGCAATCGCAGATAATTGAAGGTTGCAGTGTCTCCAGGCAGAGACTTATTCTAATGAAGATACTTAGGGGAGTGCCACAAGGTTCTTTCATAGGACCCTTGGTGTGTTAAGACATGTATGACGAAATACTTGGCGTCCTGATTTCAGGAGAAACAACAATAATCAGATTTTCAGACGACATCGCCTTAGTAGTTCTATCAAAAAGGTTTGCAGCTCACGGATAACAAAACAGAAGCAGAACGTTTGAAGTAGAAAGGCAAGAAGTAGTTTCCCACCCGAATTTTTAGTCTCTTTTAGTAATTTTTGACACAAGCTTCAAACACCACTCAGGGATCGAATCGCGTCGTCCGTGAACGAGCATTACGAGACGGAATTTGTTTTTGTTTTAAATGTAAAATAAGCTTAATTCCGTTAATGTATAGCCCGTTCACGGAAGTGGCGATTCGACCCCATGGAACAAGGGAAAAAAAATCAAAAACTGTTTTTCAGCGCACTTGTAAAAGGCGAATGAGTTACATCGGAGGTCGAGATCAAGAGACTGCTTCTTGCAATGCCAATTTTATAATCTTTAAACGTTGTTGTTGTATAGTGGGACTTCTTCCGTTTTGTGGGAATTTCGATGTCCGGAAACCCTTCTGTGGAAAAGGAGAAATATCGTAGGAACTTCAGAAATCTGACCAAACAACATTCACACTACAAATATTTGCAGAAATTTCATCAAAACAACTACATATCACCACTAAATGTCCATAAAAAGTGAAATATTTCTAAAATATAAAAATGCTCTAAATTTTTAGTTTAAAATGATTTATTTTATTTAATTTTATGAATTCGTATTCAATTGTGGTGGAAGTTTGTTTAACACTTCGTATGCAAGTGTTCACTATGACTTCCAAACATTAAAAGGGAATAAAATGGTCAAAGTGGAAGCCGTTTTTTGTTTAGCGCAAAAAGTGGTTTTTCCCTCGTTTGAATTTTGAAATTTGTGCGAAAAAAGGAATTTTTAAGATGAAAAGCGGGTACGTATGGGGAAAAATGTATTTTTTTCAAGACGAAAAAGGAATGCGTTAGAATCCGGTACTACCAATGGACGTCAGAGTGTTGGTCCCCATGCAAGCTTTCTACCTTCCAGCGCAAAAATAAGGTATGGATATAAATGCCAAACTTTCTGCTCAACTCCAGCGGATAAGTGTCGATGGTGAATATATCTCCTTCAACCCTTAGACAGATGAATAATTTAATAGGGAATAGAGAGACAAAATTATATCTGTTTTAAAAACTGTTTGGACCTGCTCTACGAAGGTCCATATTTATTAAATTTGAGCAAAAGACCACGGGTATACAAGATGCATATAAACAGACATCTTGTTTGAGGTTAGACGACATAATGTCGGACATTATCCACAATAACCAGTGACTGGGTACAATCTGAATCAGAATCATTCGTTAGCCAAGCTTAAGACTGATTGTGTGGCCGTTAAATATCAACTGATGTATACTCATAATATTCAGCCTTATTGTGAGTTTCGCCCGAACAATATTCCACCCGAAAAAAATTACATTTCAGAACAGAAATCATTTTTTTTCGGGTGGAATATTGTTCGGGCGAAACTCACAATAAGGCTGATTGACTTATTTTTTGTAGGTACCCTGGGTACGAAAAATCAAACCCTTCAGTTCAACTGAGGTGCAAAAGGACACTTTGTAGAGACGAAAGTTAATTATCAATCTGTATAAAAGCGACGTCGCTAGTGGGAAAGTATAGCATAGTTGTATGGCAGCAATCCAGTTACCCGGAGCCGGACGCAGCGCCAAACGCGTTCTTAAATCTAAGGACCGATAAGGCTGCCCCCTATCAGATATCGCAATGTATCTTGACATAATTCTGAACAGAGCAAAAAATTGGACCCTCAAAAGGGAAGAAGTCAGTTGCCAATGACCAATCTGCGAGTGTTGGGGCTGGTACTTGGGTAGCAATTATCTACAACCACACTACAATCTATAGGGGCATTGGTTGAATCGTCTTATCCGTGAATATATAGCTCTAAGAATGGTTTTAGGTGCATGTTCTACATTTTATCAATAGGGCTTGTGACATCGCAATGAGATGGTAGTTCGGAATCCAAGCAAAAAGTCCAAGAAGAATTCAGCTTAGACAAGACAAACGTCACCTTCTAAAAAGCGAACTACAACCATACTGGGGGTCTTTAGTTCCCACCCACTGGGTGAATAATTCTATTAGGAGAAAGCGAGGAGTCACAATGTTTATGAGCTGTGAACACAAGCCCACCATTTAATGAATAAAACAGGGAGAATGACAACCCACGAAGCAAAAAAGCAATGCGCCACCGAAAAGTATGGAAATTAATATTGTGACGCAATTGTGTAGATTAAGTGGGAGTGTAAAGCACTTGTGTCGGAATCGTCAATACAAGACCACGACAAGAACATATTGGCACTTTCGGCTAAAGCTGCTTGGTACCTACGTATAGGAACCATGGAAGTAGGCACATGCGAGCAAAGCTGCATACTAACCTCAAGTACTGGAAGCACCTAACGTTGTAACTGTAAGGTAACCATTTGGTCAATTTTGGTTATGACCAAGGCAACTCTAAAATAGGTTTTTGCTAGGGCAATTAAGTCGGAAACAGCCATTCCAGTACCCGTAGTTATTGGGGAAACTTCGGACTAGGGTTAGCACAAAGCTGCTTCAAAAGGCTAGACTTTGCTACAAAAATTACTATTTTGAAGACGCCTTTCAAGGCATTCATGGCATATTTGTGTGAGTTGTTAATTTTTGGACGAATGAAAAGGATCTACAATTTTATGCCGAGTGCATAGTGTTAATTGAGAAGCTCTTGACAGTTATACTCTTGGATATTTGTCAGCCGTTCACGAGAGGTGGCGCAGTGCAAAAATAGAGGTATTTTGTGTTTTTAACAACTAAGCCACTGCGCCTCCTGTACAATGTACATGCCGCCCTAAATCATCTTGACAGCAATTTCCCAACATCGTCTTTATGTAAGAGGTAAATTTAATTATTTTCCTCGCTTCCCGCAATTATTTTCTTTATCCTTTCACTGAACTGAACAAGCGCATCTATCTATACTAATTTTTCTATACCCTACCCATCTAGACACCCACTCGTCATGTTATGCCAACTTTTGATAAAATATTCAACCGATTCCCCAATACGAACATTTCTATCATTTCTTTCTCCTTTTATCTGAAACTCAAATCCGCTTCGTGTCACTTCAGCCATCAAAAGCGCGCAGCCAGGTATCAAAGTTTTCCTATTCAAACAAAGGGAAATATTGAAATGTATATGAACACCGAAGAACAGGTCCCAGAAGATTCAGAGGAATGCCTCCGCGTCCGCATCCTTTGCTTTCCCTTTCAAATCAATTTCCTATATAGTATATCCCTTTGAAATGTGGCGTCTAGCTGCGTTGTGCTCAGCAGCTATTCCCGGCTCTGTACGCCTTCCGGACCTCGCCGCATCCCTCGTCTTTCCTTATGGCTTGGCTTTCATATTCTTGACTTTTCGGATCGATAGTTCCTTTGTTCCCGGGCGAAATGAAAGCGAATTTCTCAACATCTCAAATTGAATGGAGAACTTTGATTTACAATCCTCCTACAGTGTTGTATACCCTTCGTCCTTATTTGTCCCTTTATCTTCGGTTCTGGTTCTGATTCTGCTGATGCTGATTCCGGGTGGAGGGCTGCTTTCACCCTTCAAACGAAGGCAAAACAACATTCCGCAATCGAAACGGAAACTTACTCGAGTGGCAAAAAACCGAAAAACCCGCTATAGGTATGGCAGAGGCATTTTTCTGTTTCAACATCTCAAGTGCGGCGGGGACATCGATTTCGCATTATCACCCGAAAATATCGAAAATAATTCAACAGTCTTACGGGGAATTATTTATCTTTCGGTTTTTCTTTCGAACGAACGGTCTTAATTCCAGACATTTAGTCGCAAGCCCTTTGGGGTGGTCGCTGGTGAGATGCTCACTTTTCCTTGGTTATAGTTGTTGTCCTCTGAAGGGATCTTTAGATTTTTACACTCAACGCGTTCGATTTTTCCTTCTTTCTTGCTTTATTTATTTCGATTTTTTATTGTCATCGCATTGAATGAAGTATTGTTCGGCCGAAATTTATGAGAACTTGAGTTATATTGAGTAATAAACACATTTGCGCACATTTGCACAGTAACAGATAGACGTGCACTCGCGCTATCAGTGCGGGAAATGTTTTACGAGGTACTTTGAACGCCATCCGATTGGAGGCAGAGGTGGGAGTGTTAGGTGTGGTAGCTTGTAGGAGTAGAGTGCCTAGTCGGAGTGTCGCCGGCCGTCGCGAT
This sequence comes from Cheilosia impressa, assembly GCA_948293265.1. NCBI lineage: Eukaryota > Metazoa > Arthropoda > Insecta > Diptera > Syrphidae > Cheilosia > Cheilosia impressa. The sequence goes on from OX411883.1 coordinate 42,473,695, forward strand.
TTCAGTTCCAGCCGCATGCTGACATTGTCAAAGGTGAGGCGACAGTAAATTTCAAGGTGATTTTGACAGAGATTAGATTCTGGCCGGTGAGACACGATTTCAATTGGAATAAATATTAGAATCGAATTCCACAGCTGCGTGGAGCACGTGTGTGTTCGGTGAGTTAATGCCAACAGGAATCAGTGCCGCAATTTATTGTTAACGTACGCAGAGCTGAGAGGAGTGGCATTCAGTGACCCAATTTAGGCGGATACACTGAAGTCGTTGGCAAATGTTTCGGAAGTTATTAGTTGTTGGATGGAGTAAACATGCAGTTTTGCGGATTTCACTGGTCACTGGTCAGATGTTCGCGTGGACAATTTTATTCAATTTACATTCGTTACCTCAAATCAGTGGGAAGCGTTAGAATTGTCTAAGCACGGGGCGTGCATTGGGAAAGTGTGCAGACTACAAATAAAGTGCCGCAATTTGGCGTGTTAAATGTGCGATTCTGGGCGAGTCCTTTACCCCATTAATTTTGTTCACATATTCACTTTTGTCGATTTGGTTATGGTCGAGTGGACAACACCCGTAGGCTTATCCAGTATTATGCTGTTCGCGAGTTGTGGTGCAGTTTATCTGCAAATTAACTTGCTCAGTGGGGCGCAAATTAATTATATAAAGTACGGATGCAGTGCCGAACGCTTTTGTCGCTAAATGACCTCCGAAAGGCTGCAAAGTCATCAAACAAAGTGTATCAACGCCTTAGTTATACTATACAGGGCTCCGTACAGAACAGAAGCTCACAGTTGCGAAATTTGTATTGAAAATATGTCGACTGTGAACTACTAAAATTTTGAGTCGAAAACTAAATACCTATGTTTATTGGTACGTGACTTTTCACCTTAGAGTAAAGTAAAGTAAAGTCGCGGAACTGCATAGAGAGAGAAAAGGAAATTGCTTGGGACTGCTTTTAATCGGAGTAGTCTCTACAGGCTACAGGAAGCCCCAATGAATCCTACACAACGAAATAAAAACAGTCTCTTAATAAACAGTAAAGACCATAGGCAAATCATACTACATAGGCAATCATTACTTGCCTACAAGCTTTATTTTTATGGGGTGGCAAATGCTAAGTGCGCTAGTATTGTTACATAGAAATTCGTATTGCCAAATGTCGCGTAACTCCTAAAATTCTCTCAAAAAATATGAGCCACTTCCGCTGTGGGTCAAAGTTGCTGGCAGTGTTCATAGTATTTGTGTCCGTTAAATTTTAAATTATTTGTTACGTGTGGATAGTATTTTTTGTTTTAGGAATAAATACATTTGCTTAAAATATTCATAAAAAATTAACAATGTAGATTGCTTGAGCGAAAATAAAAACTATTTGAGCAAATTTTCGTCATTATTTAAGAAAAAATTACACACGAAATCGAAGTTAATGATATCCAAAAGTGGAAAATATTCAACCATGTTTATCCTTATATGTTTCTACTCGTAGTATATAAAGCATCTAATTAAGGTAGTTTTATTAACCAATTTTCAATTGACATAACTCCGATAGGAAAACAAAATGGCGGTCAGCGGCAAGAGGACTGCGAGTTGGGGGTCTCAGTATGATTTGTCTCTGATAAAGACATCCCTAAGTCTCGGATTATTTTCGTCCTTTCTGAGAAAAGAATACGCGGGAATTCACCTATAAACGTTCACCTTGTCCATTTGGTACATACTTTACCAAAATTTGCTATAAAATGGCGCTGTAATCGGAATAATACAAAAAAGTTGTGTAGTCTATAATAATGTATCACAGTTTATTCATTCACCGACGGTACAGTTCAGAGTGAACCGTGGTCGAAACTATTCAACTTATAAGAATCTCCAGTCAAGGAAAAAAAGCAGAATATCGTAAAGCAAAATTTTTGTGGGGGGAGACAGACTTTTGCACAGCGAGGTCCTCAGCTAACTGCCTCCAAGTCACCTGAGGTCCACTCCTACTTTTGTGCCCCACCTAAGACAAGCGACGAAGTCTGCCAAAAGGCTTTCGGTATCTGCATCCACTTAAAGTAGAATTCAAGCTTTGACGCCATATAACTGGACTGGAATGATCAAGAACAGAATCTCCTAAGTTGTTCGAGATAGGGCATCTTTCACTCAGTCCCTGTCTCAGACCAAAGAATCAGCGGTTGACAAGAGTTACCCCTCATTGAATTTCTGCTGCGATGTTATATTTAGTTTATTTAGAATTTCTGCTGCGATTTTGCTGTCAGAATGCTATCAAGGGTTGACAACAAAGTCAGTTGTAGCTGTTATTTATGTTGGGTATACCCTTCCAGTTATTTGCTGGCAAATTTTCCCGCTTTCATACCAGCCACCACATCAGTGACTAGTGTTCCCAGACCTTAAGGACTGTTTTCCCCTTTATTTTTCATGGTTAATATGAACAATTCATTCTTAGAAATTGTTTCGTGTTGAAAATACGTTCTAATTGTATTCTTTAACAATTTGCGTTTTATTTTTTCCCCTTTCTTAAAACTTGTCCGTCGTTTTCCCCTGTTTCATTCAAAAAGCGCCAAAATTGGTGCTTTATCCCACAATCTGGGTTTACTGGCAGTGATAGCTCGCGGTAATCTACCACATACGTCAATGCCATTCGCAAGTTATTTTACTGACATGTGAAAAATTGTACCCCGGCGGTTAGATTGTGAGTTCCGCAAAATTTTCTCAAGTATGAAACGGTTTAAGACCGTTTTTAATATTTAAGGTATCTGTGAGATTGTTTCCGACTTTAATGGAGGAGCTGGTGTTTTCCACTGTCATTTCGAACAACCAGACGAGCAAAACTGGGCGTGGCTGTATAAGCTCATCTCTGTTAATACTGTCATAAGCGGTGATTGGTCTCAGGTTAGGTAGATCCCCAGAAAACACAGAAATTTCTGTAAAAAGGTTTTTTTTTCACGTTCTTGAGAACGTCTGATAAATATCGGAGTGTATAACTGCCATGAAAGAGCTTTTTAATTCAGACGTTTAATCTAGGCATAAAATTGTGGGTCCCTTTCATTGGTTTCAAAAATTAAAACTCATGCGCAAGACGAAAGGTTGTGAGAAGCTAGATCTAGGGTACATATACGGACATGTTGCGCCAACTACTTATTTTTTATAGATAGACCACTATGGGAAAGGGGCTACCTTTTCCCCGACGGTCATCCCAATGCGTCAGTCACAGCTCCAAATTAGACGGTTAGCTTCCATGCAACTACACGATTTTCCCTGCTAACTTTTAACGAAAACCCTCTCTCGTGCGCTCTTATTTTTCCTGCCTGTGAATATGTGTTAATAATGGCCGCCCGCTGGCAAAACAATAAATGTAAAAAAAAATGTTGAGTATGATTTCTTTGGAAAGCTTTATTATTGTTCTCTATCCAACCGCGGCTCCGAAAAATTTTCATCGATTTCAGGTTGTGTTTTTGTAATTTTGTTTATAAAAAAATTATATTTTGACAGCAAAATTCATCCAGCTGCCTAAATGTAAGCCCTCATGTCAACAGCCCCGGGGGTTGATCCAAAAATGAATCAACAACAACATGCAAGTTAAACCGAAGTTTCCATTAGGGCGTAAGTCAATTTTAGGCTTGTTGGGTGTTTTCAAATTCGTTTATTTAGCACCAGATTTGTACAAATCAAAATATGATTGGAGATTTTGCAGTTTAATAAATGTGAACACTTTTGAATGATGTTAAAATGCAAATGCTTAAACTGAACTGTGAAGTGCACACCGTGTAGCTAATGGATACGAAATATGCCGAACACAGCCGTCCCCACTTGAAATTCCACCAAAAAATAGTCTCCCGATTGACATCACATCAAGGATCAAGTCTCGGCAAAGAATTTTCTAAGTAGGTGGCGCTCCTTTGATTTGTACAGGCACGAATACTTGGGAAATCCTGTGCCAGACAGGCAGCTTGTAGGCAAATGTATCTACCGTTTCAGCTCTCAGTTGACCATCTAGTTTGGGTCATCTTTGGCGTCAGTGCTGACGGGGTCCTCCTTGCCACAGACATAATCCAACCTAACGATGCTTTTTCGCCTCATTACATCAGACTCAAAGGGGGTGGACCAACGCCTTCATCAACTATCAGCTGATGTCACTCTTCAACTATATAAACCGTCTAAGGTGCGGTCTTCACCTACAGCGTCCGCATTCAGGACCCTCCAAATGAATGGGCTGGAGCATCAGTATTTATGTGGTTGGAATGTTCATGAGTTCGACATCCTCCCTCCAGATACGTTATACGTTATACCCCGAACTATCCACTTCTTTTTCTTTCTTTTTTTTTTTGTTCTTTGCTTTTTGCAGATGTAATGAATATAGTTTTGTCCGCAGGAAAGCTTCTCTGAGCCGCAATTCGTTAACTACACCTTTCGTGTAGAATAATCCCTATCCCACCTTCATATAAGGAAAACTGAAAGCTTCAAAAATTCCATTTGATCGTCGGTAACCAAACTATATGACGTTGGTTCAGTCATTATTAGAAAATCTCCCTTTGAATCAAAATGAAACTTCATATCCTGTAATCACAAACCGCACAGGATGACTTCCTTTTTACACATCGTAACGATTTTTTTTTTTTTTTTGCTCTCTCCCTTTCAGTTGTTTTTCCTTTCTGTCTCTCATTTTGCAACTACTAACTGCAGATAAGGAACCTTATCGCTTTGTGATATAAAATCTGCAATTGCACAGCTCAAAGGGATTCGAATGCAAAGGAGCACAGGATGGCGACAAAAGCGAAGAAAAAAAAAACAAAACCCTCGCAAATTAAAAAGTGAACAGGCAGAGAGACACCTTTTGAGTCACACTGACTGGTGCTGGATCCTCACTACTCCTGTTTAGCTGCAGAGTGTTGGACCAACAACTGTGTTTATTGGATGTATCCTCCATTTTTATCTCTCTCAATATCAATACGAAATATTCATCGAATTATTCACCAAACCAAGAGACGACCATTTTGTTTCCTTGTAAATGGGATAGCCTTTGCAAATTTCGACAATCATTTAATATGACTGGAGCTATGGACATGTAAATGTACGTGTGTGCAGCTGCAGGGTATTAAGCGTAGGAAGCACCTAATTATAGGGAATTATGTCCGTTTGACGAATGTGTGTACGTTCATTGAGTGGTTCGCAATTAATTGCTGGACAAAGCTGATGCTGGATATAATTTCAAAGGCGAGTGGGGTTCAAAGGGAATTTTTGAATGGGCACCCATTAGTGAATGCGGCTTAAGCTTAAGCCGGGCTTTGATTTAATAGCACCCGTAAAAAATTAGCTAAATGTCCTTTTTTCACGTAGGTGAGTGGTAAATATTGGCCGTCCTGCTGGTCTGTGTGTTTTTGAATTTCGTTTACGGATTGGGTGGAATATTAGCTGCTATTCGAGGATATAACAGCGGGTCTTGGGTAATAAAGGATTGAGTGTTGGGGCCCCTGAAAAACGGAGAAACAAAAACGACCTTCAGAACTGTACGTGGACTGCCAAATGACCATAAGTTATCGCCATCTTCAATATAGAAAGCGCGATCTAGTGGGTGAGCAAGAGGAGAATGACTGTCACGCATTTACTACAGCTAAAGACTAAGACACGAAGTCTTGACCTTTGGGCAGGTGAGTGACCGCTTTATGACAGTCCAAGGCTGAATTTGCTAACACCAGGTTAATGTGCACTGGCAACGCCACAGAGGATGAAGTTATTGCTGCGCAAGGCTGCTTCTGCGAGATCCTCGAAAAGGCATCTATGAATTGTCAATAGGAGTATTTTACCCTGATCTAAACAGCAAAAAACAAGGAAGGATAATTGTCCCTTCTGTTCGGGCAGCTTTCTCACCCTAAACATTTATAAAGTGACATATGGACGGGAGCCTCTTATGATCTCCACGAAAGAGGAATAAGAAAGAGCACGGGGAAAGAGAAAGCTACTCCAGAGCAATATTCGAAAGTTTAAAATAAAGTGTTAAGGCATCAAAATGCAAACAGAGGTCTGTGAAGATGGGAAAGGAAGGAAGGAAGGAAGCCTTGCAGCCAAGAATATCCAAACTCCGTCATCAGAAAACAAAGCTCCCACCACGGACGATCAGAGCAAACCTCCGCCCGCCCAAACTAAGTAAAGTCAGGAAAGCAATATCTAAACTAAAGCTTGTAGGTTCATCTATTTAAGGGACTATACTTCATGAATACTTGATCTCATCTCGAAGATTTGGTCTGATAAAAGTCTGTATGTCTGATGAATGGAACCTGGAGGTATCACCCTCCTCAAAATTGCTTAAAAAACCCCGTCTGGTCGTACTGTATAAACGCCTGAAACCATGTGTTAACGAACGGATATGCCCCTACCAATGCGGTTTTGGGCGCGGTATGTCTTCAGCCGTCCAAGTATTCACAAATTCTGGAAAAGAGCCGAAAAGGCCATATCGATGCCCATCATCTGTTAATCGATCTTAAGGCCGCTTAACAAAATTCAAACAAGTTACCGCAACACGTCCATATAGCAGGTGCAATAGACCTTGCTTCTAACATTTCTTTGGATGAGTTTTATTCTTTTGGGGCGAATAGAAGGGACCTTAAAATGTATGCTGAGTTCCACCCTCAGACGTTTTTCAGACATTTGCGATAGGTGGTGCGCAGTGGAAAAATCCTTTAAGATGGAAACTGAGACCCCCCTTTAAGCACCGCAGTCCACAAACCACTGAGCCAGCTTACAACGTCCAATAAATATTGTTCTGTTTCTAGGCTGTGGCGTTGCGTCGATAAAACGGGATGGATCAAAGGCAGTTACACATGTCATGTCCGTCACACTCGGCGGGCAAATTCTTCCATTCACTTGAATTAAATCATCTCCTGACTGTAGGCCGCTGAGAAGCTCAAAGACGTAAAGGCATTGCAATCTGATGCCCGACAGACACTTGCAGCATGAACGGATTCAACTTTCGCCCCTTAAGAAGTTGAATGTCTTCAAAACAGTTGTCATTGAGAGAATTTTTCGGATGCGTCTTTTACCCGTTGCCAGGCCGAGATGATCTGTTTGCACCTTTTATGAAGTGGTAGCAATGCATCTGTTAGTGCTTTTCTACTTAGCTGCTTCATTAGCAAGGACTTTCTACAAGGACAGATATAAAATCTCAACTGTATTCAGTAACCAATTCGACTTACTATTAAGAAAAGATTCGAGGGGGAGCAAGGAAGCGATTCCCGCTACTATACAGAGCACGCACTCGAAAGTTTCTATGACGATTTGCTGAATGACATCTGATACAGAGGTACAGAGGACACACCAAACGTATACACTCGTACGTCTCTCCTTATTCAATTTTTTCACATTAATGAGCGAAAGATTATTATCAAGTTAAATTAATTTTAAGTGCTGCTGCTGAGAGAAGAAATTAAATTAAAGTGAAAATATAATAATGTCTGCAAATGAGTAATGCTCGAGGATCAAGTGGCCGCGTTTGAGACGATGTCAACAAACTCACAATTGGTTACAGCGATATGCGGACCTTTCAGCGAAAAAATAAAGTGGAGAAAAAATGAAAAAGAAAAAAAAAATCATAAAGTGGAAGATTCCATGGTAAAAGTATCACATTACACAACAAGAGCGCGCGAGATACTTATACCCAAACCCCCAGAAGCGCCATAGGAATCAACAGTGACGACTTCTTTTGAGGGCCTGTTGTATACACGTCATGTTGCATTACAAGAACTACTAACAAAATATGACAGCAATGATGACGATGACGATGATGATGATGAGGACGAAGAGGTAAAAGGACGGTGGTGGTATAGTAAGGTTTTGCATGCACTCTATACAACTGTGAGTCGGTGGACCCTGAAGGATATAAATTCCTATGAATACGTGAAAAGGACACCACCATTCAAATGTTGCGCATTAAAATGTCGCATGTAATTCAGCCCGAAGACTCTCATCCAATTAAAAGAACAAAAAATGAACAAGGCGAACAAAAAACATGGCAGCTCACCACCACCACCTCAATAACACCCACTGTTGACGCCGGCCGGCCGGGGGTAGCTCACCATGGTGTTGCAGGACCAGGCCGAGAACAATTTCACTGAATGTTATTTCCGATGGTAAAAAGGTTTTTGTTTTTTAATGACTCAAGTCCCTTGACTTGACAGTCAGAGAGTGTGGCGCTGGAGGCAATATATCTCCGAAGAGATTCCTGATCCGGAAAGGTCATCAATTACAGATCCCTCTGTGCGAAAATCAGTACTTCCTGGTGACAAACCATTTAGCATCCTTTTTGCATAGCGAAACCGATTGCCCAAGGGTGAAGAACAGATTTTTCCATAAATATACACATGAGCAATCAAGCGAGAAGACCCCATGAAAAATAACCTGAAATAAACAAGTAGAAGTGCACGACTGGGTCGCACAAAACATGCACGTTGCTAGTTTGGCACATGAGCTTATGCCTTATGCACTGCGCGATACTTAAACATATTTAGTGTCTTACGAACTCACAATGGCGAAATTTTCTACATAAAATTATCCACTTTTATTTAGTTTGAAGACTAAAACTGATTATTTCGTTAGTATAGTCCATAAGGATATTTGGAAGATTTCCCACTTGCACGATTTTCCATCCTCAGTGAGGAGCTATATGTTTTTGGGGCACCAGTTTATAACAGCGCAACTGTTATCAAGTCAAGTTTTAAAAAAATAAATAAGTAGTTGGCGCAGCAGGTCCTTGTCATACCTTCTCGCAACCATTTGTTTTGTATTTTTTAGTATTTTCTGGACGATTGGAAGAGATCTACAATTTTATCCTGAGTACGTTACCTTCGGAACGCTTTAGAGTCATTTCGACCCCTATTTGACAGTCCGGACTAAGGATTCACCTTTTCGAAAATAAGTGAATTCGGACTCTTTTTTTTTAAATGTAGGACGCTTTTTCTGTATTTTAATCATAAAATGTGTGAAACCCTTTTAATTGACTTAATGCGTAAATATCATTTACCTACACCTACTAAAGGGTGTCCCATAATTCACGCAAAAAGTTTTTTTGATAGAACCCATAAACAGATGCCAGCGTTAACACTAGGAATCGAGCTCAGAGAAGAACTGTGGATAAATCCAGAGAGTCTACCTGAGTAAGATTTACAGTGGTAGAGAGACGAAAAGAGACCCGACAATGGTGGTTTGATTCGAATATCTCTCGAAATCTATATATATTTTGATAGAAAATAAAAATTTTTAATTAGAAAGCTTACATTTTTTTATTGATTCATAGAGTATAAAGATTGTGGTTATGTATGGAATAGCACATCGGATAAAAGGCCGCCACGGCTTTGCTGGCAAGTACGTACTCTTTTATTGAAACTTTCTGTAACCGTTTCGCTTAAATGTGGCTAAATTTCATTAATACACCAGTCAATTTACTTTCAAGGCGGTGGTGGTTGTGGGCTTGTTTGCATAGACCTTCGAATTAAAAAAACCTTAAAGAAAAAAGTCCAATGGCTTTAAATTGCAAGATCTGTATGGCCAATTCTGATCGCATTAAAAAATGACTCATGAAGTAATATTGAATTGTCTCTCTGGCTGTATGTGGCACCGTCTGGTAGAAACCACATAAATAATTTGTAATTTAGGCACTAAAACTGGGTTATCATGGCACGATAACGAATACCATAATAGTTACTGCCTGACCAGCCGCATTTTCGAAGAAGAATGGTCCGATAATGCCTCCAGTCCAAAATCCGCACCAAACAGTCACGCGTTGTGGATGCATTTGTTTCTCAACAATTAATCGTAGCTCGTGGGTTTTCTGAACCACAAACGAAGCCATCAAGATGAAAATGTGCTTCTTCAGTGAAGATGATTTTTTACGAAAATTGCTGGCAAAACCTTCATTATATTTTAAATATTGCTCAACAATGAAAATGCGTTGTTCTTTCGTATAGCGCTTCATTTTTACCAGCCCCGAACTGTCAGCTGTCACATTGTTATCTTTTTTTCCCGTTGACATCACTGTACTATTAAATGACGGAAAATTCATATTTTGTGTGAATTATGGGGCACCCTGTAGAATTGACATAATTTGTGCTTTGTAAAAAAACCTAAATTCTGCGGCTGTGTAAAATTGCAATAAACACATTGGAAATGAAAATAAAAAATTAAAACTGGAAATTACTACATTAAATGGATTTTATTTCTATGTTTTGTTGGAGCCCGCGTTGGATACAGAAATCCACAAACTTGAATATAAGAACTTGTTGCATATTAAAAACTTTAATGATTAGATATGAGCCAATAGTCATGTGGATGGCCATGTTAACCGAGTTTTTTTGCCACAATTAGACGAATTAGGACTGGAGGACATGTGGTTTCAACAGGACGGAGCTACGGCACACACTGCGCGAGCCACAACCGATATTCTGAAGGCGGCGCTTCATCTCTCGTTTTGGCGATTTGCACTGGCCCGCAAGATCGTCCGATTTACCCGTTCCAGACTTTTTTTGTGGGGTTTTTTGAAGTCCCGTGTTTACGTGAACAAACCCGAGACCCCAGAAGCCCTCAAGGACAACATTCGACACGAGTGCTAGAATCTGTCGCCAGAAGTTATCGCCGAAGTGATGAAAAATGCCATAAAATGAGCCCGTATGCCAATCAATTGTGACGGCGCCCATTTGGCCGATATCATCTTCTGGACTTAACTAATAAAATTCTAAAGGTTCCAATAAACATAATCAAAAAACAGAATCGAAGTTTTTCAACCACAAAAAAAAAATGACAGCCAATCAACATCGGATGACTTCTTTTGGCCCACCTTGTATATCTGGCTAGGGCTACTTAGTTGGAAATATAAATTTAATAATTTTAATTAATTAATATTAATTATATTAATTTAATATAAAACATTGATCGCGGGTATAGTTTAAAAATAAGATAATTTGGGAAGGGGGATATTTTTCATAGCGGGGTCTCTTTTTTTGGACTCTTTTGGAAAATTTTCATATGTAACACTAGTCCTGAATTGGGAAGCTCTTTCATGACAGTTGTCTCTCAGATGTCTGTCATACGTATTGGTGGCAAACGGATTTTGATTTAAAATTGTTGATCATCATTCCAACTTTGAGCACAGCGTATACTTATGTACCGTCCTTTATTTGTGTCGTTGTCTGTGAGGATCTAAACAAAACCCTAGATTGCGGGTCTACCAGGATGTGATGCCTGCGATAAGTCTTGGTTGAAAGAAACTTTTGGAATTGGGAAGGTATAATGAGTTGGTGATTAAGCTCAGCCAAAATCAGAAACAACGGCTTATTCTTCTTCTGAGACAGAAAGTGCTCATGAGACGGCTTAGACCAGGTAAGTGGAGGTCGATTTCCCATTCAGTAATCTTTTTCGATTAAAAGTTTCTAAGTTTAACATTTCTTGGAATATGCCACGTCCAAGACGGCTATGCCGGAAATAGTCATATTTTTCACTTTTACAACCCTTTTTATGAATATAAATTATCTAAAAAGGAAGCAAATTCCAATTGTAATACGCAGGCGAAAAAGGCCAGCAAAGGCTGAGGCTAAAAGATCTATATCTTTCCTCAGAACTATAGCTTTCAAGCAGTCAGAAAGGAGAGTAGTCGCCTTTGAGGGATATTTTGTCTGTTGCCAGTACTAAATTTACGCCCACCGATCTAAAGGACGTCCGCTGAAAGTTTTGCATGTAGCTTGCAGTATAGCTATCCCTCAGGTCCTAAGGTATGATCTGAAAATAATTGGTTGGAAACCAACTTGAAATATTTTTTTTTTTTTGGTCTTAGAGAATGTATTAAAAAATTTAAGAGCTGAAGGGTAGCTATGAAGTGAACCTAACTCTTTGGAGGAATAGAATTTCACCCACCAGACTAAGTAATTTATGCATGGAGAGAAAAACTCGCTTACACATCGTGTCCTTGGAACAAAGTTTCTGCAGCCCTGATGCTCTATTGGAATGCATATTTCCGCTTCAAATTTTCTTTTATAGTATGAAATTAAATTCTATCGCAAAAGTGGCACAATGCTCTCTCACTTCTTGAATGGCAACAAAAATAGCACTGCAGACCAGAATCTGTATTCAGTGACATGGTTAGGACTCGTTACTACTACCCTTATCCTGTCGTGCTTCAACTTTAACTTCAATGTTGGGAATGCGCTTCTATTGTGCCTATTCACGGGGAGCTTTAGCTGGCTGAGCTGCCTCCCAATTAACTGTGTAATAGGTGCACGCCCCTGCGTGTGTATATGAGAGTGAGTGCTGCCAAAATAGCATTCATTTCAATCATGTTTTGTAAGCATTGTTAGTCTCTATCTGCTTCAGAAGAAGACATGACATTCCCTATATGTTCGTTGCTGCTACACTGATTCCCATGAAATACGAAACCATATTTAGCGTCTTGCTTCGCTCTAAGAAATCCTCACTTCCTTGGATTATAATTCAAGACTCAGAAACAGAAACTACTGGAAATGGAAGAGAACCTGCAGTAATTGAGTGGGCGAGAGCCATATACTGTGAAATTGTTGGCAATCAGCAGGCTACAGGAACTCGAACGCTTATTATGTACTCCATACCTTCAAGAGAGAGTATCTATTTGTGGCTGTCAATTGACGTCGTCATCTCGGTTCACTTAGTCGAAGGAGTACATACTCATAGCATACAATATCCTGTGTGTGTCCCAATAGTGTTAATTAAAAATTCCGTTTTAATTATTCAAAAATTCCAAAGCAGTTACTTGAGTAAAACTGGCATGAGACGAACAAGCGCTGGTGGTGGTGGCAGGCAGCCAAAGAAGACGAATATGCAGATGACTTTGACTACGACGACGACCGACGGTGGAAGGATGAAACCCAAAGACCTGGCTAAGGGGTGATGAAATTTTGTTTGATGTGGCCGGGGAGAGATGGAATTATGTCCTCAGAGTTTATAAATAATTAATTTAAAATTAAAAGGAAACAAAAAAAGAACCTCCTTACTGTTTTACAGAGCGTAGTGTAGGTGGGTGGTCCTTTTTTTCATATAGTTTGTCGGTTGGTGTTGGGTTTGACTCAATTTTCGGGGTAAACGTGCCTTAAGTCGGTGAGGGTTACATGCGCTTTTGCAGTAATTAGCATCTTGTCGGGTCTAATTACATATTGTCATGATGCGGAGCGAGTGAATTCAGTATAATTAAATCATAGGAGATGATGCTTTGAATTACATCACCGTGCTTGACATAAAACTGTAGCTGTATGGTCACTTTGACATATAAACGTTCCCTACAGTTGACGAGAAGCATTTAGCTGTTTGTTTGTCTAAGGGTTTGTGGCGAAAAGTGTGCCAAACGGATGAGCCGATTTTGATTCAAAGTTGTCGAAAGACGCCCATCATTTCAACTTGCAGCAAGGCATACTTATGTGTATCGTCCCTTGCTGCAAGGGTGTCCCGATAGGTGACACATGAATATGCGACCACTCATTTCGTTATTTGGAGAAGAGTACTTTTTTGAGCCGTTTCGAGGCATAAGTCAACAACTTTCAATATGCGGCGGTATTTATATCTCGACAGTCCATTTAAAACGAAACAGAGGCCCACTTAGGAAAAGAAATCTGCTGCTAAAGAGCGATTCACTTAGAAACTTTGTAGCATACATTGACCACCCACTGATGTCATCAATCAGCAGGTTGCCACCAATATCAAGAGAAAAACCCTTGTTATGATAAAGAAAGCGTACCTATGTAAAATAGTTCCAGTTCAAGACAAGGCCATTGTAGAAAGAGCATCAAGTCAGGGGGCTAAGGCAGAAATGGACTCTGCATACTGCAGCTCAACTAGATCGAAGATATTTGAGCAAAACCACATTTGGAGGTTACTTAAGAAAGCCATGCAACTTCCTGTACTGGTTAGACTTTTTCCATAGCCAAAGCCCTTGGATATAACAAAAGATCTAGGCAGTTCCTAAAGCTTAAGATGTGTTTAAGTAGAGTTCAAGACTTTATAACTCTTGAATTTTATTTCCGAAATATTCTCCGGTTTCGACTTGCATTTTGAGGAAAGCACAGCGAAACACAGTTTATGACATATTTCAAGAAGCTGCTAAATGAGCTCCATGTAGGGAGTGGTATGCAATGAGCAGAACCGAAGTGGAGACAATGAAGAGGCACTTCCCCCACCCAGTTTACCAAAGGTTTAATACAAACAAGACCCCAGGAAGAGATAGCTAGTGCTTAAAACGTATTTTTGGGCCCGTGTCTTTTTTTAAAGAAACTCCTCAACACACGAGCCATGACATTAGAAATTGTCCTCAGTGATTTAAACACCAAAATAAGGAGAACATATTTAGCATACGTCCAGAACTGACTTGTTTACGGAACAAGTAATGTTACTACTGGCAAAAAAAAAACAGAACGGAGCTAACACTACATGAGTTTATAGACTTCCACTGGCAGTGGCCTAGAGGTCTTATACCCTTCTGATAAAAATTTGATTAAGGCTATCCTCAAGATGGTTCCTCTATAAGGACACAGATTTTCATAGGCATTAAGTCCTGTTTTAAATGGCAAAAAAGTAAAAAAAAAATAAAACGATACAATTCAGCGTTGCACAACCTAATCCAACCTACTCTATCCAGCTTATGATTGCCTTACATCAGTAGTCATAAAGAATTATGGCGCTCTCCAGATCATTAAACTGTCAACAAATAACGCAAAGCCACTCTTTCAGTATTTAGTACGAAAAATCAGCGAGCTGCCAATATAGACAGGGCCCACTACCTTCACCTTGTGGTACCCAAGTTACGAATATGGACGGGGACGTAACAACCATTCTTTTACTGTGAGGATATTACATTTTAAATGGCTGTGATCGGCAGAACTATTGTCAATCGCGTATTAATCCAGAGGGTCTATGCAGCCAGCATCAGGTGCCGAAGCTTTCGGATATGTCACGAACAGAAATCTTCCGCTGTCGACTCCTAATCTAAAACAAGTAAAAGTGTTATCATCGGCCTGGCCGATGCTTTGATACCCTCCACTGCATACAAGTCATGCAAAATTGGTTTTGCATGGGAGGTACCAGAACTACTTGACCGACATAGCCCATTTTCAATACCAACCTGACGCCGATAAAAAGAAGTCCTTTCACCAAATTTCGTTCACCAACGTCAATTACTTTGAGCGCTATCGTGCTTTCAACAGACAGAAAGACAAATGGGTCCAATATTGGTTTTGTATGGGAGGTACCAGAACTACTTGACCGACATAGCCCATTTTCAATACCAACCTGACGCCGATAAAACGAAGTCCTTTCACCAAATTTCGTTCACCTACGTCAATTGCTTTGGGCGCTATCGTGCTTTCAACAGACAGACAGACAGACAGACAGACAGACAGACAGATGGACATGGCTAAATCGATTCAGAATGTGATCCTGATTCAGAATATATATACTTTATGAGGTCTCCGGTGACTCCTTCTTGGCGTTACAAAATGTATTGGCAAAGTGAATATACCTTCCTCTGGAGGGTTTCTATGTATTCCACGGCTGACATAGGGTACGCAGCATGCCTGATTAAACCAATTCCGAAGAACGTTTTGGAATCACAGTCGGGGGTATAACTTTAAAGTGACCAAAGCACCGAAGCTTGTATCGTTCTATTTAAAGAAAAAGATACAAAGGCAAACTGCATGAGCTGTGCTAAGTTGGGGATTGTTTCCTAGACTACAGGGGCTCGGCAACTTCGGACAAAAATAAAAAGGTCAAACCTCCGCGGGTGCTTGAGTACTTGGTCTTTATATTTAGGAGAAAAGTTTAAACGTAGAGGTTGGAAGAGCAAGGACGTCGTGCAATGAACTTTGAAAATCATTAGCTTAGGCACAAATGATTGTTCTCCGAGTTGACTATCGACCAGAATAATATGTAGAGCAAGGTATGCCATTGTATACTACTTTAGACGGATTAAACAGGTCTTATGATGGCAGAGTGATATTGACTAAAGACTGCTGGTGTAAAACTCTGCCTTCGAACCTTTCAGTTTCGTTGCTTTGTCAATTATTTTCAATGTCGTGTACGGTTTTCGGAGATTTAAAAAAAGCAGGATAGCATTCAACCCCATTGATCTATAAAGCTGTATCAATATGAAGTTCCCCTCCTGATGCCAAAAGGGTGTGCCTAAAGGGTTTCAACTAACAAAAATCTATGTTTCAAATTGATTAATCAGTCTTACCCCACTATTGGTGGCTATTAAGTAAAGCTCCATAATGAAGGACTTGGAAGCGGAGCGGATTCTGCAAACTTCTCCGCTTTCCAATTTTCACAATTGCAGGAAACTCTTTCTCTTCTCTACATCATTATGTACTGGGCGGGGATTATCCCTGCATCTTTTATCATGTAATTTAGTACAGCATTTATATACGTAATACAAAAGTGGGAACGAAGTTCCGCACATGCATCAAGGATACCGTTTTTGTTGCACAAAGGACACGTATAAAAAATAGGAGAGTTCACTAAATACTTCTAGCTGAATGGATTTATAGTTACAGGGTAAATGTGAGCTCATTATGCCCTCTGGAACGTCAGATGAAACTGTGTGTGTTTTCTTTAAAGGATTGTAGCCTTGAAAAGTGAACACTGATGGTTGGGATTGTAAATATTGCATGCAGCTGAAATTTCCCATTAAAAAATACGTAATGGCGATAATTACGAGAAGGAATGTAGCGCAGAATATATCAGGAGACTTTTGTCTACCAAAAGACATATGGTGCCACGCCCTTTTTATGGTTGCCATGAAAAGGCACTTGAGAAAATAATTTCTTGATGACTCCTCAGAGCTATGGGAACGAGCTAAAAACATCAAATTCAAAAAAGTATTCGGTAAAGTGGACTAAATAGTTAGTGTAAGCCTGCAGTCTGGGGTTCGATCCCCGGAAACGCAGTAATTGCATCTGAAAGAATTCTTCCTCTGCGCCAACTCTAGAGAACGTATGAAAACCAATTGATATAACTGTCCTGAAAGAGCTTAACTCGGCATTTAATTGTAGATCCTTTGAATTCGTCCTGAAAAATTAAACTCATGCTAAGAAACGGTTGTGAGAAGTAAGATCTAGGGCACCTATACGGACCATTTTTCGTCCACTTTTTAAATTTTTTTGAATCAGTTACATTTTTTTTTTTTTTTTAATATTTCTGACTCGCCATCGCGATAAAGAGGCACCTCGACCTGAGTAGATCTATTGTGCCATAGGATCAGAAAAAGGTTAGTTTAGGTTAATAGAGTTTCTACTTTCCTAATGTAGCTGATTATGATTTCAGCAGAGGATGTCTTTACTTCTTCTGGGCTTATAATTTCCCTGAGAAAGAAGTTCCTCAGTTGTTTCGTCTTCTTCAAGACATAGGCGGCACTCCGAAGAGTCGGCTACATGTATTTTATTTAGGTGATATCGCAAACCATGGTGCCCTGTTAGGTAGCCAACTAGGTTTTTGACATCATGCCTACGTAGATTTAGAATCTTTCTGGCATTTTTTTTGAAGGGTTTGATCAACCTTCTGGCCTGTCTCAGGCCTGGGAGGCCTTCCCAATGTGAGACACACTTGTTGTGTTCCCAGCTTTTTATGGCGAGGTTCGCCGCTGATTTAGGGATTGCACAGTAAGGTTCAGGTCCTGTAAAAGGTGTTTCCGAACCTTTTCTGGCCAGTTCGTCGGCCCTTTCATTTCCTTCAATTCCTTCGTGGCCAGGAACCCACCATATTTTGGTATTGCTTCTGGTGCAGATTGTTTGGAGGGTATTGAAGCAGTGTAAGACTGATTTGGAGTCAATGATTGGTGAGCTAAGGGCATTTATAGCTGCTTGACTATCCGTGAATATGTGGATGTTTGCACCTTTTATACCTGATTTGTAAATGAGGCTTGCGCATTCTTTAATGGCATGGAGCTCTGCTTGAAATACGCTTGGGATTTTTCCCATTGGTATTGCAATATTTTGGTTTGGTCCAAATATGCCGGCTCCGACCCCTGATTCCATTTTGGAACCATCCGTATACCACTTTATGCCTTTTTGGCAGTTTGGTGGGCTACCGCTAGCCCACGCCTCTCTATTAGTGATCTCCGTGGAGAATCCCCTGTTAAAACATAGTGTTTTTGGAAGGCGGTCTGTGATCGCGCAGATCACGTCAAGTTCTTTAATCTCCGAGAGAAGGTTCATCAGGTCCGAGTGATCACCGATGTCCATCTCCTTCAATTGTAGCAGATTTGTTGAGCTACGTATTGCCACTTTTTGATATAAATGTGGAGTGGTGTTAGTCCCGTTAGGGCTTCTATGGCAGCCGTGGGACAGGTCCGCATAGCCCCGGAGATGCCTAGACATGCTAGACGTTGTACCTTGTTGAGCTTTACAATGGCGGTTTTCTGTGTGACTTTGTTCCACCATACTATGGAAGCGTAAGTAATGATGGGTCTAACCATCATTGTATAGATCCAATGCGTGATCTTTGGGGAGATTCCCCATGTTTTACCATACATGCAACGACAAGCCCAGAACGTACTGGTTGCTTTTTTGATTTTGTTGTTTATATGGGAGTTCCAATTTAGTCTTTTATCTGAGATCACTCCGAGATATTTGACTTCGTCGGAGTACTCAACGGTTTTATCATTGATGGAGATTCATCAGTTACATACGTTTGTATTGGATTTCTAAGCAAAGGGTTGTCGGTTCGACCCCCAAAAATAACAAAACTCACCAATATCCTTTCTTCGCTGGCCTACGAAAGCCTAAGAAATACCCTAGAATAAACTGTCTGGATATGACTTGTCAATTCAGACGCTCGCTGACAAATAGTTGCAGTACGGCAGTCATGATTTTAAATGCAATGTTGGAGACTGATCCCTCTTTGGTTTTACCAGTTTAGGGGATATCCTTTCTGATGGGTCAGGGCAAACGATGCAGAGTTTCCATTCAAAAGACATACTTTCTTCCCACCAAACTTAAACGATAAGTTGGGGTGGCTCTTCATGAAGACGTCCTCCTCTGTTGGCCAGCAGTCCGTTTAGTCCACCAGCCTTATTCGATTTGAGCTTAGGTGTTGATATGCTCATTTGTTTTGGTCGGTTGAACGGAAGTCTGACTTTGTTCAGAAATAAGTTCTTTTGCCTGACAGCGTCACGAATCTATAGAAGTTGCTCTTCTTTGTTTTCTTAAACTCTAGGGCTTTCCAGTTTATCCTTACAGACCTTTTTGCCATGATATGCTCAGGGTAAACGAGCATGTCGCGGCGAAAAACGGTCAAAAACGCTCTTTTATCTCTTTTAACATTTTGGAACTTGCGAACTTAGCAATAACGCCGATATATTAAAGCCTTAAGCTACCTTGCCTAGATGTCGATTTTTCTCTCATATGCACCCTCACTACCAGTTATCCAATTATCTGCCTTGTAACAGTCTCAGGTCTCCGATTTTGAGCTTGTTTCATGCACGAGGGCTGCTGCCAATATTTGACAGATATCAGCAACTTTAAGCAGTATTTTGTGGCATCACACTGTGACCATAACATTTGTATAGCTGGCATTCATTGGAACTACAATTTCGACCCTGGTTTACCTTCCTAGCTCTTGTTAGAACTTTTCTAAATCTGTTCCCAAAGGACTGGTCCTTAAATGTCCTATCACAAATCATCTTCCGTTCCTATCCCCATCTAACCCCGACCTCTCTCTCTGCTTAACCAAGCGGATAACGTTTTTCGCGGGCCTGATTTAAGGTCACAGTCGCTCCTAGGTGGGCATACGCACCAACCGAAACCGGATCCTTAAAGTTTTTTTTTGGAAAAACAAAATAAAAACTCATGAGACAAATTATTTCTGCCTATTTATTTCCGTGGCAAAGTTTATAAAAAAAAACCTCTTCTATTTGCATTCGAATGAGCGAGAGCATACTATATTGCCGCGGAAGGACAAACTTTTCTGTATATGATTGTGTGCTGTATAATTCTGTCATTCATCACATTTTATGGATTTTAAATTTCAATCGGATCGCACATTAAAGGGGAGACGACGACTCTCATTTTCAAAGTTTCCCTTTTTTTGCGTCTTCCGTTTTTGTTTGCATTAAATAACAAAAGGACACCAAAAATTGTGCTTTCTTCTTCACATCAAGTGAAAGGATATAAATGGGTACATGGGTAATGGCATTGTATTTCGACAACGAAGGAAAGTTTATATATGCGGTGGGCATGGTGGAGCATCTACAATCCACATCTGAAGAGAAAGAGGGAGAGTGATTTAATTTTTTTTTGTGTGTGTGCTCTGTTTGGTTGGTTGCTCCTCTCTGTTTTGTCGGTATCGTACTCGTACTCGATAGAACAATAGACATAAAAGTCGTCGTCACAGCCACTTGTTACGCATGTAGGATAAAGTCGTCCTTCGTGCTTTGATGATGGGAAACTGGGAGCTGCGAGCAGAAGCAAATGAAATATGGAAGCTAAGGAATTATTTCTTTTTAATGGATGTAAAGATTACTGTTGTGTGTTGTTATTTTCGGAGGGTTATGGCGAAGACGGTGCCGCCGGGAGGGGTTTTCACAGGCTCGTCTGGCACGGACAACTGTTGGGGTGGTATCGAGAATTGCGTATTATTGCAAAATACGCTTCGTTTCTTCACTGTTCGAAGGCAAATGGACAAATAAGGAGTTTAAGGCTGTGCATTTCCAGAGGACAATGACTTCTTCGTCAGTATGTTGCCAATGGTGTTTTGCGGACATTCACACATGGTGACAGTGTGTCTCGAATGGGGACAGATAGATGTTATGGAAATTTGCTTCTTCAATTATACGACGTGGAGATGGGGGAAAAACTCATATGAAGACATACACCAGAGTTGGCAATCGTAATTGGTAGCTTTAAGGAAGGGAGGGTGCAGTTTAGGCTGCGCCACCACATACGGAAATGGAATCGCGCTAGTGGACTCAACTGATGTGTGGGGTGAAATGTGACAGCTCTGTTTCTGTAGCTCTATTAAGTTGAAGAGAAAAAAATGCTTAGCCAAGTGAGTAAAGGCAAGTGTGTCGGACAGTTATCGCTGTATGCTTCAAAAATTGAGGCTTTTCTCAAAGTACTTAAAATGTTCAAGCCGGTTTTCCTAAACTTTGAGGCACTGCTTGTGTTCTACAACTGATTGGAAAAAGGAAGTTGATCGCCCTATTCATTTGCCCAACACTGTGAAACGAGTTTTTGGACGGGTAATTATTGACAATAGGCCCCAGCCACCAATTGATAGTGTACGAGTCCAACAAGGCAGTTAAAAGCATAGTTCGAACTATAGGGTTACCATACGTACAATTATTTTGACTTAAAAACTACTTCAAAAAATACAAAAAGGGAACAGAAAATCTACTATATAAAAATAAGTCGAGTTTTCCTTCCTGACACTATAACTCCAGACCGCACGAACCGATTGCCACGGTTTTGCATTCGTTGGAAAGGTCTCGGGCTCCGTTAGGTTTATAGTTATAGCAAACAAAATTCAGGAAAAAAGGGAAAATCATTTTTCACATTGTGTTCACTGTATGTCTTCACTCATTGTATTACTATTTTTCGAAATCTGTGGATTATAAATCGTAGATTGAATAAATAAATAAACAAATAAACAAATCAAATCAATCACGCGTATTGTGCAAATTTTTATTCAATTTCAACAGCAGGCATTTGTCCTTAAGGTGGTAAGTTGAGCTGTGAAAATAATGTGGATCGTGCATTTGAGGTTAAATTCACCAGTCTGTCCATAGTCCAAAATGCCTAGAGGACGACGTGCGAACATCGGCCGCCGCACAAGACATGCAACAGCAACAAGTGTATTCACAGAACTTAAGCGAAGAAAGACAAAATATAATAAGAGAAAATGCCCGATTGAGACAACGCGTTAGCACACGAAGATCATTGGCATCATACAATCGCTTGGCATTCCAATATGATCCCACTGCGAACTACAGTGATGATGACAATTTAGATATTGGACCAATGACGACTGTATGTCCCGATGAGAGAAACAGCTGGATTGTGCTGCGCAAGTGGAAAAGTCAAACTGGATCCATTACATACACCACCACAGCCACTGAAACCATTGTTTGATGGAAGTGATCCCGATTCCAACCATTTTCTTCAACGCATCCTTGAATACAATAACTGCTTTCGCATGACTTCCTTTGGAGCTAATATCATTCGAGAAGGCTCGCTGGCGATTTGGTGCCATACAAATCGGTTGATTCCATAACAAATCCCGATGATGTAGTAAATTATCCAACGGAGTTTTTCCACCACATAACTTGCAACTCAAAGTTGTTTCAGTTATTATGATATTGCGTAATTTGAGTCCACCGTGACTTTGCAACGGTACTCGACTTGCGGTGAAGAGACTTATGCCGAATTTGATTGAGGCAACCAATATTAACGGAAAGTACGCAGGTGAAAATGTATGTATTCCTCGAATACCAACGATTCCGACTGATCTTCCGTTTGACTTCAAACGATTGCAATTTCCGGTTCGCCTTGCGTTCGCAATGACAATTAACAAGTCGCAAGGCCAATCGCTTAGTGTTTGAGGGATAAATTTAGAAAATCATTGTTTTTCACATGGGCAGCTATACGTTGCGTGTTCACTAGTTGGGAAACCATCCACTTTGTTTAACGTCAGACCAAAAAACAAAATTGTGGTTTACCAAAGAGCACTTCAATGAAACGGACAATTTGCGGACACGTATAACGCTTCGATTCAGTATTTACTTTGGATTCACTTTCATTTTTTTACTTAGAGAAGTTCAACTTAATTTTTGTAATCGAAATGAATTCATTACTGTTGTGAAATGAAATAAAATTTTTCCATTTCAAATATAAAAAAAAAAAAAATATTTTTCTTCATCTTTTAATCCTCAAACGAAATGTTACAAAAAATCGAAGCCATCTGGTGGCGAAACGAAGTTGGCCGGGTTTGCTAGTTTGATATAAATATTTTCACTAAACATGGGGAATTTTTTTTTAATTTTGGTCGCAATAAACTGTGGGATTGTATTTGCCAAAATTTCTGTCTGAATTTAATTATTTGGGATATTTTCTTTGCGGATACTTTATGTTCTAATTTGAAATTGGATTTTAAGGTTATTTCCAAATCATTGATTATTTATTTTTGATATTTTTAACATTTCCAGTATGAAAATATTTATGGGGGAAATAACACATTTTTTCAACGAAACCTCGGGTTTAAGAACATTGAAATCGGTATTTCTCTCCACTTCTGCACTGTCCAAACAAAGGGCTTAAGGACTTCGCTTAAATGTAGCTCAGCTAAAATTTGAAGATAATTTTGTATGGGAGCTAAAATGAAGCTCGAGTATCTCACTAAGCTTGATGCAACATCCTTCCCTAGCATGGGCAAGGCCGGGCGGGTACAGCTAGTTTTGAATAGAATATTGAAAAATATTTTGTAATTTTTATTTTTTCAAAACTGAAACTAAAAACAAAATGATGTTCGTTAAAGTTGTTTCCCCCCTCAAGTTCAAAATTGTCCACCCTCAAAATTTCCAACCCCTTTACTTGTTTTCCGAACTGGTGACCCCAGTTTGAACCTATAGGTACAAACACTGAAGAGGAGGTACCTAAAAAGCTAATATCTTATATAACTGATCGTAAAAAAATCGCCTAACTAGCCAAATTAAGGAACGTATTATGAGCTGCCCTCATCGAGCGTCAATACAGAACTACCTATCCCTACGCCTCACATTGCCAATAGATTGCTTCATCCTATAATTCGGCCGACGGCGTTATGTTGAACAAAGAGCTCAACGGTGTGCCGCAAGGACGGCATTGTCATGCTGGCTTTGGAAAAGCGCTAGATGAAAATGAACTGCACTACTAGCTAGCGCCGCGTTTTAAAGCTCGCACGATCTGAAAAGTTTAATAGAGTCTTATGAGGTCTGATGAGGTTTCTCAAAAGTTGATTGAGTTGTGCGAAAAGTCAAATCCGTTTACTACTTGAGGAACCAGTGCATGTGCGTTTGAAAAGATGTCATAGCCAAAAGACTTCGTATTTTCTTTGGAACTCACTTCTCTACCAAAATTTATATCCCTGCCTGTTTGATTATTCAATAAATTACAAATTATGGGCGTGAGCATTTAATCAACTAAAATCGAGCTTAAAGAGCTTAGAGAACCGCCCCTAGCGGCGGAATGGAAAACCCTCCGATTTTATACGATTCGGAGGATTTTCGCTGCCAAGTATTCGGAGAATTATTATTCTGATATCTACTAAAAATGTCACGTACTCCAGCGTTTTGGGTTAAAGTGCTATCAAGTTTATTTTTGAGTGACCTTTTTGTCAGCTTCATTTGAACTGTTTCCAATATCCTCCGACAACAATCAGTCGCGGAATTTATTTACGATTATTAAAGTGTTAATAAATGAGAGCAATAAAAGAAACGCCATATATCAACGCTTTTTTGTATTTATTGCTTCAATTTGTGTTTTCAGTCCAAAATAAAGCGAAAAAACAAAACACCAAACAATACGGGGTCGTGCAACCGACGGATACCTCGATTGTAGTTTAAGGTTCCGACAAAGAATGCGCTGCGGAGAATTTTCCGTTCCGACGAATACCTCTTTAGGGCCGAATATGTTTGCGACCAAACAAGAAATTCCAACTAACAAATTTCGTTCTCAAAAAGTATACATACCTAGAAATTTTTGAAATAAATATATCAGTGTTTCATTAGGTACACAAGAAACGACAAATTATGCACTATGCAAATGTCAAGAATTGCCGAGCGACGCAGCTTCACCCAGCTTCGAGCCACAGAGTTATGAAAATAGCCTGGAAAATTTTAAGTCTCAAGCTGTAGAAATCGGGGTCTTCCAAGTTAGGTGCCGGGATAACATGAACCCTATGTTATATAAATATATACCAGTGACAGAATGAAACTTTTTTCACTCACCCCACTTGTACAGACCTTTCAAAAATGAATTGTATAGGTACTATCGACTCGGCCCTGCAGATGCAATTCGAGTCGCATTGTCAAAATCAACGAAAGCAATTCTAACTGATTCGCCATGGTCATGAGTTCATGAGGTGTGGAGACATGTAACTGGAGCAAATTAATTACAATTCGATGGAAAGAAAACTCGACAATTCGACTGTGGATTAGTTAGGTTTGACCGTATGAGTATAGGGTGTTGCGATACCTTGTTTGGTTTAACAAATGCACATATATAATACTCGATTCGATATCTTAATAAAGGGCCAACACATTGGTAATAGGAAATCTACTCGTGCATCTGACTAATTTTGACAGTTGAAACTACCTTATCGACGTTCAAAACAAATTCCCCATGGACATATAATAAAATGTGCCCTGCACCAAGGAGAGTGTCAAAAACTCACCCCTAATCAAATTCACTGCAACGCCACACTGCAAAACATTCTAATTCGGCAAAGAAACAGAGTTTCCTTTTCGTTTCGTTTTATCTTCGCCGGTCCGCTTCCTGAAAGAATATGTATGCAAACAATCCCAGCCAAGGCGATAGCATAAATTAATCGAATCAAGCCGATGATGTATAGCAGTATTAAACGAATCAGACATCTCCCTTTTGTATAGAATACGAGTATACCCAGGCAGCAGCAATCAACTCAAAATAAGGACATCATTCCGCCTTGCAAACACCTCACTTAATAGCTGGGTCCGCTTTCTATTGCCACGACCGCACCGTCACACCACAAAGGAATGGAAATAAATTATGCAACTGCAAACTGATTACAAATTGAAATTCGAATTGAATTGAATCCCAAGTGAACCCTAAGAGCCGTGCGGTTAGACTTAATCGAATCGGTTAAGCTACCTCACCATGCCGACGAGAGGAGATGACGAGCAACGCATACACACGTATATATACAAAACCCCACCACTTTTCTCAAAACTTAGTTCGGCTAGTACAAACCCGTTCCATGGTTCTTGTGTCATGAATAGATAATGATTCAATTACAACGCCCAAAGGGTCGTTATAAATTGAAATTTCCAAGCAAAAGTTGCACACAAACCTACGTTATATTTCATTTTGGGGGGGGGGGGGCGGTGGGGGAGTTTTGCACATTTTTTGTTTTCAAAAATACGACGAGGTCTTTGAATGGTTATCCTTAAACAAGGTATACCTGCATGCGGGCTCCTTTTTTAATTCGTTTGTTTGCTTATCCAAAAGGAAAACACAAGTAGACCGTTGAGTTTACTCTGGGCGCGCTAATTTAGGTCGATATTTTAAGAGGCGGATGGTGGGTGGAGGCACATCTGTGTATTGCTTCCTGGATCCGATTGATTATAATTGCCGTTTGCGAGACGAAGGGACGGTGAACTATCGTCTATCGTCTCTATTCGATTTGTAATGTGGGTTAATGGAGGAGGCGAAAAAACGGTCGGTTACAGAGTCGGTCATTCGGGTATTTGGATTTGATTTGCAATTCATTGGAAATGCTAATTTATTGATCCGCAGAACCTTTATTGATAAGGCGCGTTCTCGGTTACTCTTAGCTGGGGAGTGTTTTGCTTTTGCGTTTCAATTTTTTAGCCCCAATATACGAGAAGAATAATAAAAGAGGGACGCAACTTTGAGAGGGCTTCCTTTATGCGATTGAGACAGCACATGCTGAGAAGGGTCTTGTAATATATTCAACTGAAAATTAAGGGACTTGTTCACTGCAGTTTGAGAGCTGAAAGCACGTTTTCAATGTATAAAATAGAAAAATATTAGATATTAAAAATCGCATCAAAAAACGCTTGCAACAACTCGCCTAAAAACTAGTGAAAACGTTTCAAAAAGGTGTCAAAAAACGCGCCCTAAAACGCATCAAAAAACCGGTCGAAAAACGCGTCAAAAAAAGTGTGGAAAACGTATTGAAAACGCTTCAAAAAACGCTTCTGAATACGCGTTTAAAAACACATAAAAAAGCGCCTTTGTTGCCCGAATTATTTTTTGTTATAATTTTTGAAAATGACATGATATGGTGCTTTCCCATTGAAACCACTAGAAAACTACGGAAAATTTATTTATTCGGTGGTTTCACGTTAAAACCCCCAGGCATCAAAAAATACGTGGAAAAACTCGTCGGAAAATGCATGAAAAAAAAGCGTCAAAACCGCACGCTCTTTTTAAGATTTTTCAAAATTGTTTGCCCGAATTTGTAAACCAGAGATGGAGAGAACATTTCCTTTTTTTAATTTGTTTCAGTTTTAGATTTAATATTTTAATATTTTTTTTTCAATAACTAGACATTATTTCTTTATTTTAGTATATGTGTTTTTCAGTATTTAGTCAAATTTTTATTGTTTACTTTTAATCAAAATTTGAATGAAACCTTTAAATTTCGCCTGAAAAAACGTCTCGAAAACGCGTGGAAAACTCTACGAAAAATGCAAACGCGTCCGAAACGCATCAAAAAGTCGTCAAAAAAAAACGAAAAAAAAGTCAAAAATAAATGGAAAACGTTTCGAAAAACGCACCTGAAAAAAAATGAAAAATGCGTTGAAAAACGTTCCTTGTAACGCGCCGGAAAATGCGTCAAAAAACTCATCAGAAAATGCATGAAAAAACGCCTCACACAAGTCGTAAAACTTTTTTCTCAATCGTTTCAAGTGTAAAACGAAAACTCAATGTAAGAAGAAGGCGGCACTGTTGCGCTCAGCATAAATACATTAAACCGTCGTTAAAGCGCTCAATTAAGGGAAAACATTTGCAAGCAAGTATGTCAACCAGGAAAAGTGTTCATTTAATTATCGTCTTAGAGCTTAAACCCACACACAAGTACTGACGCCCAATTACTATATTTGACAGAAAATTTCCCAAGTCTTAAAGCCGCTCAAACTGCTCCTCTCCATGACTTCGGTTTCTTACCTCGCCCTCGTTTTGATTAACTGCCTCTCACGTATATGGCCCGGTGGTATTTACATCAAACCCCCAAAGTCGTTCCTCTCGAAAGGGGAGGAAAAAAGCCCTGCCGCCTTAGTGCTTAGAAGAACCGCCTCCGCTCCATGAGTTATTAATATTTAAAGATAACGATGCAATTTCAACTTTTTGCCAGCAAAGGATACGCAGAGCGAGAGCACAACCAACAGACCAATTCCCTAGCTGTAAATACTTCTCAGTGTGTTGGTTGGTTAACCCCATCTCTCGTCCGAGGATATCAATAACCTCACACGTATTCCACATTTTGTATCATGCGGTCCGGGCTTGTCCGTCAGACATACCGAGCTGCCTGCCTGCTGCCTCCGCCGCCTTGTATTGTTCACATATCCTGGGCTCACATTTCGGGGAGGATATGTGAATGACTTCCGAGGCTAAGGATGGATATCATTGTCCACTGGCTCGTAAAGTTTATTATGGCACAAAACGACCAGTTCGTCTGCCCCCCGTGCAGACACAAATACACACACTCAGCCCCCAAATTACTTTTCGTAATTTAACTGACGAAACTTTGGCCATCACCGGCTATATGGTGTGGTGGCGCTCTGACGCCAGTACAGTTGGTAGTTGGAGCTCCAAGGAGCAAAAGGTAAAGAATTTTCCAAGAGAGTGCAGGCCGCCATTGTACAATGTGCCATAGGAATGCATTAAATATTCATTCCTTGGGTTCAAGGAATTTTGGATTTAACCGCCTTCCCGTCCGCCCGCCGAGCATTGCTCCCCCAAAATGACTTTTTGCCGAGAAATTTCAAATCGAGTCCGCACCACAAGTGAGGTGGAGACGTCTTCAATCAAATATACATGAGAACTTTCCTGCCAGTTGGTGTGAGTGCACGTATTTGTCGTGTGAGTGTGGGGCTGCAAACAACAAATTGCTTGCTTGACAAAAAAACAAAACAAAAGCAAAAACGAAACAATTATCGAAATGTAATCGCAAACAGGACAACACACATACTGGCTGCGGAGATAGACTCCCCCGAAATAATTTTTATATGTTCGACTTGTTCACCCCTGACTTTGGGACCCCAGCGCAGTAGCGAGACCGTAAATCGCACAGAAAGACACAAAGCCACATTTATGTCCAATCAAAAACCCATAAACGAGCAGCAGTAGCAGCATCCGAGATGTCTGATGATCCCTGCTACAGGGATCAAGGAAGTCACCAACATGAAGCTGGATTGACTTTTTCCTCCTCCGTCGGCCTTCCCCATGTAAGTTTGCACTCGCCCCTGCTGCGCAGAGTGCGGACTGTATGGTTGGAAAATTAACTTTTTATGGATGGAAAGCGGAAAGGAATGACTGCTGCAGGGCGGAACTCTGCGGTGAGTTTTCGTGATTTGTTTCGAGATAAATTGATTTATTTTTTGTTGATTCGCTCGGACAGCTTCCTGTCTGTGGAAAAAAAACAAAAGAAACAGAACCCCCCAAAGATCTAACAGAGAAAATCTGTTGTGACCGACTTTGTCACAAATTGGGGTTTTAAAAGGGTTGAACCGCAGCGCAAAACTTTGCCGCCGGATTATGGACGGACGGGTTTCAGATGACGGGCGAGGAGTCGGAGAAAGGATTTGGAAAATTGCTAAACTCATTTAAGGGGACGTTTTCAATAAATACGAGCACCTGCATGCATATCAAATATCGAACGACGTTGTTCTGCCAAATTAACGAAGGCGTCTTTGACTCTATAATACGAATGTTGTCAGCCATTTATGCAAATGGGAGAGGAACTAATGCAGTGGACGGCTTTTGGAGATAAACGGGTTGACAGTGGGCTGTAGTAGGCTGAAAAGGTTACAAAACCTAGATTACGAGCGCCGATATGGATGTTAAAATAAGGCTCGGTAAAGCTGTATGTAAATGGCAACTGTTGCTTGTCAATTGGATGTGCGACCGTTAACAAGATGAGATTTACTGCCATTTGTTGGGATGCTGCCTTAAAAACCGGCAATTATTTTTTTAGCCTCAGATCTAAATTTTGTGCGAACTTTGAAGACTCTCCCGATTCCGGGCGACGTAGATATTGTTTCTTTACAAACTTAAAGCAGAAAGACTTTGCAAGGTCTTTGAAAAAGATTAGCTACATGCTGCGGTACGCCCTTCAAAAACGGTTAGAGGGTATTTTTATCATTTTTAGTTGTAACGTCTCAATTGGCATGGAAAGCTTCAAGTTACTTAGAGTTTTTGATTTACAAAAAAGGAGCCACTTAAAAGGGAAAGTCGTATCCAAAATTCCCTTTTTATCGGGGGTCTACACAAACCCAGTAGAACACAAAGACACGCCCTCCAAGCTGTGTTACTTTACGTTTGGATTGTGCGTTGTCTGTCGTCGGGCACTAACCTGTTTTATTTATAGAGACTATCAGTAACCTATATGGTTTCGTGACAATTTGATTGTTATCCGCTCCATATCACTGGAGCTTAAGGACATTATGAGTAACGCTACATAAAAGGGGTCTGGAGGTCATTTTTAAAAACGTCGAAACGAAACAGCTCTTAAATAATTTCTTCTTAAATATTTTTCCTGCGATCTTTACCTAATACAATCAGCTAAATGTCAAAACTATATGAATGAGAGGTAAGCTTTTGAAATCAGGTCCTGGCGCTTTAGAAGGAAAATGATGTCAACGTTAAAGAAAGCTATTTATGCAGTTTTAAGAATTTGTTGTGTGTATTCAACAATTAACATGAGAAACCACAAAATGTGTCCTAAACGACGACCTAAAAACCGTCCCGAAAAACACGCAAAAATTTCAGGTAAATCCTATCCCAATCAAGAATCGACCCAGTTGAGCTACACGTCTTTTGGTGGTACCGATAACGGCGTTTAAATATCTGTTAAAACATTAACGATTATCTATGACTAAACGATATGCAACCGAGATCCAGTTGAACTTTTTAAAAGAGATAATTGCTTGTAAAACCTCACGAAGAGTTAATGATTTATAAAAAAGTGTTATGTTTATCACATCAATAGAGCTACAACGAACAGACAGTATAGAGAGAGAGTTAGGACGGGGCATGGTTGTAAGCTGCTGACTTGATTTGTTAAGTATCGGTCGGTAATGACAACTGTAGCAAAAGGTTTTTGAAGTGAGTATTTCTTTAAGCACGTACGCTGGAGTTGGAAAGTGAGCTGGTGAATTTGTTTTACGAAAAGTGTAATCAGACGAAGCGAGCCCACATAACCATCCAGTCGTGTTTAAGTCCTAAATTTGAATTCATAAAATTACTAAAACTTTAGCTTCAACCAGAAATTGAACCTGAGACTGCGAGATTGAAGAGAATTAATTTTTTAGCTTCAGTATAATTAAGTACGGTAGAAGGTATCTCGGCGAATCGAAACCTTCCTTTTATTTGATCGCACAGATTCTTCTTGAACTCAAAGTGAATCGATATTAGATTGAGATTGCTTATAACTTTCTCAATATTCAACAAGTATGAACTCGTACCTTGAGCTAACAGATTTAAGCCTTGTTAGTTGTTACTCGATTTTTAGAAGACAATACTGATAAAGCAAATATGTCTCTTGAATAAATCAATAAAAATTGTATACTTAATAGAAGCATGAAAAATAAAATAAATAGAGTTGGGGCAATGGGTCTGTGTTTGTACCTTAGGCCTAGCTTTTCACAACCATTCGTTTGGTGTGAGTTTTTCATTTTTGTGACGATATTTTCGACGAGTCTGAACGTTTTGTCAGAAAATTTGTGTTTTTCTAAGGATCGCACCTAGTATCCCTCGCTGATACTGATGAGTTTTCGCTACTAGGAGTAGCCCACCATTATAACTCTTCCAATAACGGCTCTGACCAGGTCAGGGTCCGATGAAAAATCATACCAAAGTGGAAAATGGGAAATGTCTACTACGCTTTTGTGGATCACAAGTGCTTTCGACTGCAGAGGGTTGACGAGTAGTTCATTTTCAGTTGCCCAGTTCAGTATTTAACATTGAGAGAAAAAAGTAGTGGTCCCAAAATTCAGCCGGAGGCACAACACACCTTTTTGGCAACTATGATCATTCACCCACTGCAACTAATAAAGTAGTAGGGAAAACATTTTCATTGAAAAGAGTGAAGACTCTTTCTAAGTTCGAAGCAGAGCAGCGTTGTGCTGAAGTACTCAATCGGGTAATCGGTAGTATCGCGGACCTTTGAAAAGTTAAGCAATGAGAATGGCAGCGTGGTTTATTTTTATCGACAGATTTTTTTTGGGAAGCGGGTCGAAAACAAAAATTAAGCTTTACAAAATTATGCTTTTCAAATTTAAGGCACTAAATAAACATAAACAACAACTTTAAAAAAAACATTTTAAATTTAAAAAAAATTGTAAACTAAAAGTTAAAATATAGGGAAGTTTAAATTAAAAAAAAAACAAAAGGTATTGGAAAATGTTCAAAAGTCAAGACAGTTGGTGCTATAACGCGACTTTATCTTTACTATAGAGTTCGCCCAGTGATACAAATTCTACCATTATAGTGTAGAAATAGTTATACACAACGTATTCGAAAACAAATTACCCAAAGCATTGCATCCCCGCACAATCTTTCTAACGAAACGCAAATCAAGCGAATGTGTTGCAGTGAAAGTGGTTTATAACTATTGGCCTATTTTTTAACTATAGGCCTATTCATTTAAAAAAAAAGGATGCAAGAAAATAATTCCTCTACTAAATACTTCATTTTGTTGTTTTAATTAATTTCAAAAATAGACATATCATTTCATGCTACAACAACCACAGTCTCCAGTGGAACTTGTATCTCAGACCAGATAGTTGTCTAAAATTTAGCAAAACAATCCATCCTAATTTTGAGTCCTGATAACACTCAATACGTTTTAAGGAAAACAAAATAACAAGACCACAACCTTATATTCAAGTTACAGCTTATATCTACCTCATTATTAGTGGAATATATTTTTTTAATTAAAGTACCTCTATTAGGGTGTATTTTCCATTTGAAAAGTTTAAAATAAATTAATCGCCAACCGTAGATTGCGAAATTTCTCTGGCGATGAACAATTTAAATCAATTAAAACTTTCTCGCCAGCGCTAAATGAAGATATTAATTTCCCCGTGTTGTGCATAAAACTTTTTGATATTTTAACTGGATAGTTTCGTACCGAAAACGGGATAAAACGAGTCGAGCTACTGCATGCATTCAGGCGCAGAGAGTGGGTGTTTTTTTTTTGTGTTTAACCCGAAAAGTTTATGTTACTAACCTGATCTCATTTAACTGCATCGACCTGGAGTGTTGGATGGTAAATTGAAAGGGCGTCGTGTAACGCAGAACGTCTATCCGGTGGTCGCGAGGAGTTCTCGCTTTTTGTTGGCAAGTCCCTGAAAAAAAATGCAAAATTGTAGTATAAATGCAGTTATAGAGAAATATATTAGAAGTGGAATTTAATAACTGCGGTTTGTCAGTTGTCAGACAAAATACACCCATCAGTCTGAATTAAAACAATATATGGACATACACAAAGTTGATGCGCAGGATGGGTGAATCCTTTCATAGCCCGAGATAAACCCACGTTCTGAAATATATCCCATAACTCTGCCCTACGTATGATATCCGTACCATAGATGTACCATCGGTAACGGCATTCATACGTAGGAGCAGGTTTCCACAGCATTATGTATTACTTTATCAGTTTTATTTTTCTGTTGAAGTTTTGGTGTTTGATTTTGTTGCCCAAAGTTCCTGCATGATATGCTTTGCTCATTGATAGCTGAACGAGGTCTATCTTTTGTTTTTGTTTTCCATAAGCACTTCTTCGTCATTCTGGGCTTTGACTTTAGAAGATTGGGTAGACTGCAATGTTGAAGACAATGTCTCATTATGAATTGAGAAACGTTGAAGTATTTCAGGTCTTCCAACAATACTTACAGTCTTCGATGTTTGGATGTAATTTGTATATAAATCGACCGCAAGGCGGGAGAGGTCTTCCACAGACATTGGCACTACTTTGAGCAGTTTATCGACCGGCATGTTAATATGTGGAACAAGCATCTAAACGACGCCTTTCAGGGAGAACGTTAACATCGCGGAGAACTTGACTCTGTACATTTAATCTCGCCCCTTAAGTCTTCAATTATTCAGAACTTCAACAAAGTTCACAAATAAAATTAAAAACAAGTAAAAGTGTTATCATCGGCCTGGCCGATGCTTTGATACCCTCAACTGCATACAAGTCATGCAAAATTGGTTTTGCATGGGAGGTACCAGAACTACTTAACCGACATAGCCCATTTTCAATACCAACCTGACGCCGATAAAAATAAGTCCTTTCACCAAATTTCGTTCACCTACGTCAATTACTTTGGGCGCTATCGTCCTTTCAACAGACAGAGAGACATGTGGGCCCAATATTGGTTTTGCATGGGAGGTACCAGAACTACTTGACCGACATAGCTCATTTTCAAAACCAACCTGACGCCGATAAAAAGAAGTCCTTTCACCAAATTTCGTTCACCTACGTCAATTACTTTGAGCGCTATCGTGCTTTCAACAGACAGAAAGACAAATGGGTCCAATATTGGTTTTGTATGGGAGGTACCAGAACTACTTTACCGACATAGCCCATTTTCAATACCAACCTGACGCCGATAAAAAGAAGTCCTTTCACCAAATTTCGTTCACCTACATCAATTACTTTGGGCGCTATCGTGCTTTCAACAGACAGAGAGACATGTGGGCCCAATATTGGTTTTGCATGGGAGGTACCAGAACTACTTGACCGACATAGCTCATTTTCAATACCAACCTGACGCCGATAAAAAGAAGTCCTTTCACCAAATTTCGTTCACCTACGTCAATTACTTTGAGCGCTATCGTGCTTTCAACAGACAGAAAGACAAATGGGTCCAATATTGGTTTTGTATGGGAGGTACCAGAACTACTTGACCGACATAGCCCATTTTCAATACCAACCTGACGCCGATAAAAAGAAGTCCTTTCACCAAATTTCGCTCACTTACGTCAATTACTTTGGGCGCTATCGTGCTTTCAACAGACAGACAGACAGACAGACAGACAGACAGACAGACAGACAGACAGACAGACAGACAGACGGACATGGCTAAATCGATTCAGAATGTGATCCTGATTCAGAATATATATACTTTATGAGGTCTCCGGTGACTCCTTCTTTGCGTTACAAATGTATTGGCAAAGTGAATATACCTTCCTCTGGAGGGTATAACAAGTAAAAGTGTTATCATCGGCCTGGCCGATGCTTTGATACCCTCCACTGCATACAAGTCATGCAAAATACCAGAACTACTTGACCGACATAGCCCATTTTTAATACCAACCTAACGACGATAAAAGAAGTCCTTTCACAAAACTTCATTCACCTAGGTTGATTTTTTTGGACGCTATCGTGTTTTCAACGGAAAGAGGGACACATGGGTCTAATATTGGTTTTGTATGGGAGGTACCAGAACTACTTAACCGACATAGCCCATTTTGAATACCAACCTGACGCCGATAAAAAGAAGTCCTTTCACCAAATTTCATTCAGCTACGTCAATTACTTTGGGCGCCATCGTGCTTTCAACAGACAGAGAGACGCACGGGTCTAATATTGGTTTTGTATGGGAGGTACCAGAACTACTTGACCGACATAGCCTATTTTCAATACCAACCAGACGCTGATAAAAAGAAGTCCTTTCACCGAATTTCATTCACCTACGTCAATTACTTTGGGCGCTATCGTGCTTTCAACAGACAGACAGGCAGACAGGCAGACAGACAGACAGACAGACAGACAGACAGACAGACAGACATGGCTAGATCGATTCAGAAAGTGATCCTGATTCAGAATATATATACTTTATGAGGTCCCCGATGACTCCTTCTTTGCGTTACAAATGTATTGGCAAAGTGAATATACCTTCCTCTGGAGGGTATAACAAGTAAAAGTGTTATCATCGGCCTGGCCGATGCTTTGATACCCTCCACTGCATACAAGTCATGCAAAATACCAGAACTACTTGACCGACATAGCCCATTTTTAATACCAACCTAACGACGATAAAAGAAGTCCTTTCACAAAACTTCATTCACCTAGGTTGATTTTTTTGGACGCTATCGTGTTTTCAACGGAAAGAGGGACACATGGGTCTAATATTGGTTTTGTATGGGAGGTACCAGAACTACTTAACCGACATAGCCCATTTTGAATACCAACCTGACGCCGATAAAAAGAAGTCCTTTCACCAAATTTCATTCAGCTACGTCAATTACTTTGGGCGCCATCGTGCTTTCAACAGACAGAGAGACGCACGGGTCTAATATTGGTTTTGTATGGGAGGTACCAGAACTACTTGACCGACATAGCCTATTTTCAATACCAACCAGACGCTGATAAAAAGAAGTCCTTTCACCGAATTTCATTCACCTACGTCAATTACTTTGGGCGCTATCGTGCTTTCAACAGACAGACAGGCAGACAGGCAGACAGACAGACAGACAGACAGACAGACAGACAGACAGACATGGCTAGATCGATTCAGAAAGTGATCCTGATTCAGAATATATATACTTTATGAGGTCCCCGATGACTCCTTCTACAAATGTAATAGCAAAGTGAATATACCTCCCTGTGGAGAGGGTATAAAAACAATTATAAAGAGAAAGGTATGCCAGGTTCCACTGTGTCGCATGCGCAACCTTTTTCAATTATTTTTCAAGTGAGATGTGATAAAATGTTTAAATATCGATTCTAATTACAAGATGTCAGCCTCGTGTTTTATTGTAAGAAAAAGTGAATCCATATAGTTGAGAAAATTGAAAACAAGTCCCATTCATCAATATGACTAGAGAGAGAGAGAGAACTCCACTTCAAGATCAAGCTGACAACACTGGATGGAATATTGAAGTCGCTAGTCATACTCATCTCATCTCCGTGGTTAGTGTGCTGCGCTACTGAGCTACAGGTTCGATCACTGGAAAGGCTAAAATTATACTTCTTAAGGTTGCTTCCACTGCCATTAAAATGAGAGCTATTGACTTGGGTTTCTTACCGTTAACACTTTTTGACTTAGTCCGTTACAGAACTGAATAAGAGTAAAGCCTTGCGGAGAATTCCGCACTAGTTTTTACATTTATTTATATTTCATGACTTGGTTCGGTTCAGCTGTGAGCCCTTCATACATGCGTGTATAAAACTATCCAAAGAAGGCTTTGTTCATCCTTAAACTTCGTCCCTTAAATGAAACTTTATCTGACAAATTATTAAAAATATTGTCAAAAGCTAGCTCAAGTGTCCCGTCTTGTCCCACCAAACCTACAAGGCAGGTGCTTGGCGATTTATTCTGAAAGCAACTCCATTATTGTCCATCTTGTACTCGTGCAATTCAAGCGAAACCAACATTTTTGAATCTTTTAGTTCAAGAGTTTCCAACTTCAATTAGTTCTATAGCTGCAAGTATTTACCTTTCATTTTGAAGCTTCTTTCTATTCTGCCACAGTCATATCCTTGCTTTCCTGGGTGGCTCAATTGAAGATCCATCTCGATTGCACATTTTTCACCGTGAGATTTGGCAATACGTGTGCTTGTATTTATAAGAGCAACTGATCCGCTTCAGCTACGTTCAAGTACCTCGAACATTTTGACAAACTCTCGCAACCTCATTGACATAATTTCGACGTACTTATTTATCACGAGTTGCGGAGCCAGGCGGCAGGCAGTATATCGGGTAACTGAAGGTTAAAGCCTTGCACGACATTTTCGGTAACCTATGGCTCTCGCGTTTGGCCTTATGCCGTTTAAAGCAGGCAACACCCTGGAACTTTTAATTAAAACATCTCTCAGATAAGCATCCACTTTCCGTTCTAATAATTTTTATGAGACGCAACGTCGCCCCAGTCGTTTTCCATTTCACTCGGCAAGAGATTTATTAGAAAAGTGTACTCGAGAAGGTAAACCGAAACCTGAAGGGTTTTTCTCTGTGCACTTTTCAGCTTTTACCTAGTTCTCCTTGTACTCCTTTTACTGGTGGCCGTTTTTGCTCTTGTTCTTGTTCTTGCTCTTGTTCGTCTTCGTGTACCTTTTGTGTGTGAATGTTCATTTTAAATGACGGTAAATTCCGAGAAAAGTCTGTTTTTCTATTTAATTTTTCACTTTGCCATCTTATTTGGCCCGTTCCTCCCGCAGGAGGAGAGGTCTTAAGGCGTTTATGAGTCGTCCTCGTCTCCGTCGTCGTCGTCGTGTGCTTTTTCGTTTTGTAATGCTAATTTAATTAAGGATATGACTTGCTTTAAGGAATATTCATATGAATGGTTGGCGTAAAAGCTTGTAAGAAGCACGCCACATATTTATATACATATTTTTTTTTGTTTAAGAAAGATGATGCAGGTTAAATGGGGTATATGGGGACTTTAAAGCGAGACAACATGCTGGGAAATTTATTTCATATAGTATGAGGAAGATCCTGATGGAATGTTTTTGTGTTGTTTGTTTTCATTTGAAATTATTATTCAAAGAAAGGAAAACAAAAACAATCACGACGTCTTTGAAGAGTGCCAGAGGAACAACAACACAGAGCATAATCATGAATGTGCTAAATTATGCTACTGGTATGAGAGATTTCTTATTAAAATGTTTAAACCTTTTAGGGGTTTACCGAAATTTGTTTTATATTGTGTTTGTGGGTGCAGTAGCTAGGGATGAGTCGACGGCAGTTCGCGCTATTGGAACGACTTCCACGCGAGGCAAACTCAATTTTACTTTTAATATGTGGCTAAGTCACAGGATGGTGGGGATGAGGACAGGCTTCCAACATAAAGGATGATCTACGACTTTTGGTAACGTAAGCCCAACTTGGCATCTTGATTTGAACAAAACCAAATAGACAAGATATAAAGGAGCAGATTGTTACTTAAATCGCAGCAGTTTTAGCTACAATCTGGGGCAACTGCTTTTTCTATTATAGATGTGGCTAGACTCTAAAAAAAAAACAGGCTACCTACCTATGCAGAGAATACAGTAACCTCAAGGAAATAGAATAAAACGCCAGACGACAATTGTTGTAGCAATGAAATAAAAGGCCAGACCACAATTGGTGTAGCGACAGAACAAAACGTAAGACCACAAGTATGTGACGAATTTATATTCATATAGAAGAATATTCATATATGTAGAGTGACAGCGACAGGGGAACATTCCTGACAATACTGCCGTTCGATGGTTGATAGTGAAAGTAGTGTATGAATAGTGCGTGTAGCGTTACACTGATTGAAAGCCATTCGCGCAATAGGACACCGGAACAGGCCAGAAGCCAGTTTTAATATAAAGTGGAAAATGGGGTACGCCAATTTCAAAACAACAAGTATTTCATATAAATTGCGCTGTGATCGGAGAGACGTTAACAGTGAGGACCAATGGCCCCATTACTATAGCTCCAGACGTCGCTGGAAGATTGGATTAAAAAGACTTAGACTCAATTAAAAACAACTTGAACACGACCTGATCTAGATTTGTACACGCTCCTAAGACAAAATATAACGACAATCTTGATACGCGATTTGCAATCAAAGTGCTACGCAGTCGAGGGGTTACCCTCGCAGAGGTGCTTTCTGCAATCCTTTCGTTAGTCCTGTACTGCACGCTCATCTTAAAATGTCTACCGAAATGCAAAGAAACAAAGCGATACAACCATTCCAACAATAATTGGATTTTTTTTTTTGTGTGTTTCCACGACATATTCTGAAAGTCCTCAGACGCACTTGAATTT
Source organism: Cheilosia impressa (assembly GCA_948293265.1). Lineage (NCBI taxonomy): Eukaryota > Metazoa > Arthropoda > Insecta > Diptera > Syrphidae > Cheilosia > Cheilosia impressa. Next base: position 42,513,398 of record OX411883.1, read on the forward strand.
GAATCCTTTGTCAGCTTAAATTAGCAGAATAAGCAATATTATATTTAAACCACTCAAGGGGTGGAAGAGAACAACAAAAAAAAAATAAAAACGAATTGCTGAGAGGGTGAAAACACGTGTCCCCAACAAAAGGCTTTACACAAGATGCTTTTTTAGGTACGTAACCACCGCACACCCATACATAACCGCACCGTCATGTCATAATGCGATTTATTTTTGGTTACATTTAAGAAAATGAAAAGAATATAAGCAGTTTCCAGTATGCACAGCACATTGAGTCCTTTTTTGTTGTGTTGTGCTGTGCGGTGAAAGGACGATTTATGTGAAAAGGTTGTCGTTCCATGCCTCGCCATGCAACACGAATCAAATAAAACCGTCCCCACCCGCTTCGGAAATATCATAAAAATATTCCAATCGCATATTTCTTTTATACCGCAAATCAATACACATACTTTGGATGTATTCTTGCGATACCTCCGGTCTATTTATAAATTGAAAAAAAAATAAAAATAGTCATAAAGAAAAAATGGGGTGAGTGGCGCAATACTTAAGATTGTAGCTTTGTCCCGTTCGTTGGCGGACGGGATAGCAAAGTAAATGTGCCTACGAAGAGATGTGAAAGTATAGACCTAGACGAAGCCGCAAGAGGAGATTTACCTATCCGTCATTCGGAAGGAAACTATAAGTCGTTTAGGTGGGGGATTATTTACTGTTTTTTTTTTTCGATTCCTTCGCATCGGTTTTGGGCGATCAGGAGGAAGTACATATTTGCACCCACAAATAGAGATGTGAATGGATTTTTCAACTAGTATTGAAGCGGTGGAGATTAGAGATCTTTTCACTTCTTGGTAGCATATAGGTTCTATCTGTAGTGGGTGATGGGAATAAGGGCTCATCTTGCAGATGACGAATGGCGGATACAGGATTAATGGGTTTCCGGTAAAATAATCAAAATTAAGGGCTTATAGGAAGTTCTGTTCAACGAACTTGCAGTGAAATGTGCGTAGGTACATAAACGTCTCAGGGAAAGCATGAAATATCTCCCATATAAGGAGATTTTACAGAAAATAAAGTGCACGACTGGGTCGAACGTAACTTACTCGTTCATCTAAATTGTTGGTGCAAATGAATGGGAGTTGCCTGATTGTGTAAATTTCATGTTGTTAGATTTTAGGGTGCATATTTAATATGATTGAAAAAAACTAGTTGGTAAAAAGAAGTTTTTCGTGGCTGTTATTGTACTTTCATTGGAAGTGGGGCAATTATTTCTAAAATATATTTTCGTAATGTGAACACAGTCGAGATTTGGGTACTCATTTTTGAGAAATATTTATAACACGTCACTGTAACATTTTTTTGAGAAAAAATAGGTACAGGATCTTCTTTCGAAAACAGATTTTATCTCTAATATGTATTTTGATCAAAATCGTTAGAGCGGTTTTTATAAAATTTGGCAGACCAAACAGTACCAACTTTAGTTTGGAAAATACAATTGCCTATTTAGCTAAAGACCGAGTGCAAGTTATTGTTCGGAATGTAAGCATAACTTGGTTTTGAGAGTTTTATCGAAATCGAAAATGGGGTTTTCGAGATATGAGCAGTTTTTGAAATTAACGTTTTCGATGATTCGATTTGAAAATTAAGGACGCAATAATTTTGAAAACATAAATTTTACTCTAAGTCTGCATTTTGGTCAAAATTTTTATTGCCGTTATCGGATAAAAAAATCTATTTTACGATAAAACAGAGAAAAACCGAGTTTGTCATTAAGTTAGAAATTACCTTAGAAATAGATTTTTGTTACAATCGTATGGGCCGTTTTCGAGATATGTAGGTATGTCCAAATTTCAAAAGTAGATACCGTTATTCGATTTTTAGAGAAAACTGAGTATATAGTCATGTTAACCTCACGTACATAAGCTTAAATATCAATTTTGGTTGAAATCGTTAGAGCCGTTTTCGAAAAAGTCACACTGGTATGAACATTTTATATGGGAAGGACCTACCATTAATATTAAGGTTACCGTGCAAAAAGAAAAACGGTCCCGAACTGTAAGCCCCCAGACTCCAAATCCAAAGTTTGAACGAGATCCGGGCAGCCGTTTAGGCTGTGGGACTCCGTACATACGGACAGACAGAATTTTGCGACCCACTTTTTTGAGTTCCTCTATCATCGTAATGTCAGAATTGATTAACATCTCGAGTTCGAAATTTTGCGCGAATACAATATCTTTCTCTTGCTACGTAATCGAGAAAGTTAAAAATATTGTGACCTCGTCTGTGTCGTGCGCATGTGGAAAGGAGCTTAAAACGAATGAAAATTTGCCGTGGAGGTAGTTGGGTAAAGACCGAGCTAACTGAAGAGACGTTTTGATTGAGGCTCACCTTCATTCTGGACTGTAGTGCTTTCTTAGTAACAAAGTGAGTATTTGTCAAAATGCCACCCTTAAGAGGGTAATAATGACAGATGATATGCTCATTGTACGATGTAGCTATTTACGTTCTCCTCTGGTATGTCAAACTGTATCTTCATCTTGGAATGTATGCAACTTTGAAATAGCTTGCGCACCTTTGCATTGTCCCAATAAATTTATTCTTACTCAACAAGCCTTTAGCAGTAATTATCCTGGTCTTTGAATCACATCTCTGTTTTAAACATGGAGCGAACAGCGCTTCTGGATCAAATGTGGTCTATTGAGGTGTCTATCCACCACATATCGGGGAGAAACACACTTAAGAGTGAAGGCCACTACGTTAGGTGAGGTTGAGTGGGGTTGTGAGACTGTCACAAAAGACCAAGAAGGCCACTAAATCTATAAACATTTAATGACAGTAAATATTTCATCCCTATTCCGCCATTTGGGATGCTCAATCAGTTTAGCTGCTGGCTCCTTATCAACCGCTCAACAGTCTTTAAAGTCCTAAAGCCTGGAAACTTCTGAGATGCTGTGGAATCTACAAACATTATATCATTGATCCCTCTTGAACCGACTTAGAAAGAGGTTTGACTCACTTTGACAAACCCTTTTAAACACTGCCAGCCCGATCAGATGGTTGTCAGGTAGTCACTATTATTAAAAGGCACACACATACATGTATATGCAAGGTCTCAGGTTTAGCCAAGTTCCCAAGGTATTTGAAAGGGCTGTTTAGAATGTTTCTCATGCTTAGCGCCTACCTTTTAAAAAATATACCTACATAATATTCACCCGCGGATCTTTCTAAAGAAAAAGCATTTATTCACCAAGGTTGGACAAACTTCCCTAAGAAACCACTTCGAGTCGGTTATGTGTAACTGCATACCCCATCGAGCCAAGTGGAAATTTTGCCCAAAGAAGACCCGCTTTGGGCAGCTCTGTCTCAGTGAGAGTTGACCGACAGGCCTCGGTTGTGCCCAATATATATTTTATTTCTTAGTTCAGACAAATCTTGATTTCAAACGACTGTTTGGGGGTCTCTTCTCCTTCTTCAAGCACCTCGAGATATGTTACCGTACTTGGAAAAATTTCCCTTTGATGTGCGCTATTGGTTGGCCAACATTTCGGAAAGTCCTCACCAGCCACCTTTGTCATAAATATTTCAAAAACAAAATCCTGATAAGAACTATCAAATGGCCCACTCAACGGTAGTTACCCCACCACCTCGGGCTCGGGTATATGGTTTACGATTATTGTCATATAGCTCGTGCCGTTGCGTAACGACGTCGTCTTTCCGCCCATTTAACACGTTTATCCGAAAGAAAATCACACCGCCCACATCTTGGAGCCGTCAAACCGTCATTTGCAAACATTTTAAATATGAAAGCCATCATACGGCGGAGGGGGTACACCTCGCACAATTTCATTCGGCTTTTGTCTTGTAAAAGCAAAATTACCAGATCCTATGGAACCTCATTATCCTGACTATTCACCGCACATTAATATATCTACCCATATCCGTTCGCACCGCCGTGCTAATAGCGCGCAAGCGAGGCACCACAAAAATAAAATAATTTACAATCACTCACGAGTGCGACTCCGTCAATATGGGCGCCCAAACCCCCACCACCACCCACAGCCGTCATACCACAATCTTTCTCACTGGCAAATGCCTAATTTTATGCCTTTCTCGCATGCAAGAGCACACAAAGTAAACTCACTCACTCGCAGTCAGTAACAGAGGTGTATGGTAATGGCTGCGGCATATATGCCATAGGATGGCGTATCCTTGTTGTGTCAGGACCTTATTCCCCAGATTTTATGAGCGCAAAGAGAACTTACAAACATACCGCACACACCGTCACTGCCACACGGTGTAATTTATTTTAAATGGTTGAGCTTTTTTTTTCTTGAAGGTGTGCGTAGTTGAAGAGCGGGCGGGTGCCGGTGGGGGGGCTACCATTTTGCGCCATACGTATGCCAAGGATCAGCCATGAGCCAACAAAGGGGAAGCAGCGCGCCACCCGCATAAGAAAACGCATAAAAATTTGTAACTCCTGTTATGTTTCTTTTAATGACTTTTATGGTGATGCTGGTTGCACACTACACACGTATAAGTATTTTATGTGCAAAAATTACCATACACCCGTATAGCACAACAAGCTGGCTGGTGCGAGTGACACTTTGCTGTTTGGCGCGCGGCAAACCCCTCCACCGCACGGCTTAACTCGCTTCTTGAAGGTGAAAAACAAAAGGGTTTCGGATTCGGAGACAACGCACTCAGGCACCAGACGTCAGGCTGCGGGGACGAAAATTACCATACACTCTCGTGCATACATACATCTGCATAAATATTAGTTCGTTTGCTTTTCCGCTGGCTTATCCACCGGCAGCTAGCTGGCTCACGGTGCCATGGCTCCATGTGAAGTAATTCACTTTGATGATGATGGCCATGGAGGAGAGCTTCTGCTTGTTGTGCGTCCGTCTCTGCAGTCTTCTGGCAGTACCAGTTGTCAGAACAGTGAAAATGAGCAGTTGGCTGTGGCAGGAGGACAGCGAAAGTGAGCTGCAAGAAAGGATTCTTTTAATCGTGAATATGCATGATTGTGGGTGCATAACTTGGATAGTCTGTCACTTGGCTGTGGTTTGCATCCTTCGTAGTAAACTCGTGTTCGGCTTTGTTGGGTTTGACAGGTACCTAAAGCATTTTCCATTTTCTTAATTCGCAATTCAAGGACGAAAGTGGTGGCCTGAAGGACTGTTTGTCTTCATAATGGAGAATGTAATTGCCCACTAAAAGGAATGCTTTTTTTGTCTTTTTTTTGTGTTTTACGTACTCGTATTTAGCTCGTGAGGTGTGAAATTGGTTGATGGACGGGCTAACGGAGGTGAATGGGTTTCTTGGTAACGATTTCTGGAAAATAACTACGCACCCAAGGGGACAATAGCGAAAAACTTGCCAAAATCTGCAGCTGCAATCGGCTGGTCACAGAACGCACCACGTCTGGGCAGAAAATCCGCCGCAAAATCTGCTCCATATAGGTGATGGGCACTCATTTCCCAATTTGATTGATGTAATCCACTAAAATTTTAAGTGATGCCCATTTCACATGGGAGAGGTCGACTAGTAATCGCGCGTGATCATAATCTTAGAGAAAATATTCGGTACTAAGCTTTTAGAAACAATTTTTAGTGGGCTCCGCGAAATGAGACCGAAGGAATTATGGCCCCAAAAGTAAAAATGAAATAAGGGCCAAAAATTGTGATGTATTTTTATACAGCCCTATTCTCCTATTCACGTGAATCGTGGATGAATCACCCCTTTCACTCTGTCTTTCCGTTCTGCTATCCATCGGGTGAACTACATTATCCAAACCTATTTGACAATTAAGTTAGCAGCTGCTCATGTGAAAATCATAACAAGTTTGTTTTTTGCAAATGTATTTAATTTGACTCTGTTTATGAAAATCTTCGGAAAGTTGGATTAATAATTTTGGTTAATTATAAAAAAAAATATATATATACAAACTTTTTGCATTTTCAAACAGTGGAATAAGTGAATCATCAAACAAAGAACTTCGCAGAAATGCAAGAAAATCCAGAGAAGATATTATGGAACTGCCGGATGAAACCCAAGTTGATTCATTTTCAATTTTTAAATTTTAAAATTCACCTCCTCAGGTTGCCTCGGGCATTATTTTTGGCAATATCTGCATTTAATTTCATTGATGAATGAATGCATTCACGTGAATAAGAGAATACCGCGCAGTATTACCGACGTTACCGACATTAAGAAGGCGAATCCTCATTCAATTCGAATGAATAGTGGAATAGTGTTCAGTGAAAATTGAAAAAAAATCCCGTCGATGAATAGCAGATAATGAAATAAGGAACCATTTAAAAAAAATTAAATTAGGCCCCAATGAAATGATGAGAATTTAAAATAAGAGCCTTAATTTGAAAACTATTGGCGCTGGAAAAAATAGCATTTTCAGCATATTCAGCTACGCAATTTTTTAAACTATGCGTTAGAAGAAGAAATTCAACGTTGGACGCCTTAGCACACCTGGAGTAGCCAGAGTCTACAAAGAGCGCCTGAGTGAGAAACTCTCCGCAGTGTATTCACCTACCACAAATGCCAACACCCAGTGGTCCCAGTATCGCGACATCATCAAAGAGGTAGCCGAAACCACCTTAGGGTACCAGCCACCCCAGAAAAAGAGCCCGTGGTATGATGATGAATGCGTACGCAGGAAGAAGGTGACAGAAGATGCACATATGAAGGCGCTGCAGCGCAAAACAAGGGCAGCGAGGGAAGAGTATCGAGCCAGGAGGAGGGAGGAGAAGAAAATCCTGCGTAGAAAGAAGAGGGCCTACGCAGTCTCCCAGCTCAAGGAGATCGAAGAGTCCCGCGATTGAAGCAACATCCGGAAGTTCTACAAGAAAGCCAAGCAACTGGCTGCTGGCTTCAAGACCGGAACGCAGGCTCTTCGAAACAGTGATGGAAACCTAGTCACCGAAGCGCAGGGAATAGTAGATGTTTTTAAGCAGCACTTCCAGCAGCTGCTAAATGGGCATCATGTAGAGAGAGTGATAGGGCAAGAAGAGAACCCACGTCCAGTCAATGAAGATCCAGTTCCACCGCCCAGTATGGAAGAAGTTGGCTTAGCAATAAAAAAGCTAAAGAACAACAAGGCCGCCGGCTCTGATGGTTTACCAGCGGAGCTCTTCAAATACGGTGGTGATGTTTTGGTAGGGCGCATGCACCAAATCATCAACCAAGTATGGGTGGAAGAAAGTATGCCCGATGACTGGACTATCAGCTCCATATGCCCCATCTACAAAAAAGGCGATCCTATGTCTTGCAAGAACTATCGAGGCATATCCCTGCTTAATGTCGCATACAAGATCCTATCCAACGTACTGTGTGAACGTCTCAAACCGTTCTGCAACACACTAATCGGCACGTACCAGTGTGGCTTCCGGCCCGGCAGATCGACTATAGACCAAATTTTCACACTGAGGCAAATCCTGGAAAAGACCAATGAATTTCAAGTCGAGACTCACCACCTTTTCATCGACTTTAAAGCCGCATATGATAGCATTCATCGTCAGGAGCTTTATGTGGCGATGGCCGAATTCGGGATCCCGGCAAAACTGATCCAGCTATGTAGCGTGACGCTGGAGAACACACGCTGCAACGTGCAATTTGGAAGTAGTTCCTCCGAACTATTCCAAACATGCACCGGATTTCGGCAAGGAGACGCACTATCATGTGACTTCTTCAATCTCGTGCTAGAGCAGATAGTGCGCAGGGCAGGTGTCAACACGGAAGGCACTATCTTCAACAAATCCGTCCAGCTACTGGGGTATGCAGACGATATTGACATCATCGGTCGCTCCCAGCGTGCCGTGATAGAGGCTTTTACGGCGATTGAAGAACAGGCGAAATTCGTTGGTCTTGTAGTAAATGAGGACAAGACTAAGTACATGCTATCAACAAACAAACAAGCATCTGTCCACCGCCTAGGACAGAACGTCACTATTGATAGCAACAATTTCGAGGTAGTTAAGGAGTTTATCTACCTCGGAGTAAACATGAACTCCACAAATGACATCCTAGTGGAGATCCGGCGAAGAATTACCCTAGGAAACCGCTGCTACTTCGGTTTGGCAAAACAATTGGGTTCAAAACTCCTAACTCGAAGGACAAAATGTATGCTTTACAGAACCCTTATCCTGCCAGTTCTGCTTTATGGCGCCGAGTGCTGGACGATAAGCAGGAAGGGAGAGCTGATACTGGGCTCCTTCGAAAGAAAAATTCTTCGACGGATTTTTGGTCCTGTGTGCGAGGAGGGCGAATGGAGGAGAAGATACAACCGCGAACTCAATGAGCTGTACCAAGATGTGGATGTAGTCCAAAAGGCCAAAATACGTCGACTACATTGGCTCGGCCACATCGAGCGAATGGACAATAATGCTCCAGCTAAGAGGATCTTCGAATCCCAGCCGCCAGGTTCGAGACGACAAGGAAGACCGAACCTCCGTTTCAAAGACCAAGCCATCGCGGATGCCAGAGCGCTTGGTCTGGATAACTGGAAGCAGCGTGCCCGGGATCGCAGAGGATGGAAGGCCGCAGTGTCTCAGGCAGAGACTCTCCACGGGTCGGGAGCCCGTTAAGTAAAGTAAGTAAGTTATTTTTTAAATAAAAATTAAACTGGGTTCAAAAAATAATTATTATTATTTTGGTGATTTGTTCAATACTTTTAATTCAACAATTGCTGCATAGGTACACACTTAATCCAACAAAGATGTAACCTAAAATAAGTACTGACGTTTTTATTTGAAAATAAAAATAGTGACAAAGTCACTTTACGAAAAATAACATTTAGTAGTGGGGTGAACACTAATAAATATAAAATTAGCAAACCAATAAAAAAAATAACACAAATAGCGTGAAGAGAAATAATGATGGCGTCTTATTTAATTGGGCCTTATCTTAACCTACGTAAAGTTAGCGCGCACTTTTTCTAGAATGAAAAACGTGAAATGCAGTTCGATAGACATTCGTTTGTAGTGAAATTTGTTTCGTTCGTAGTTCAACCGTTAGAAAGTTAGAACCATTTGAAAAAAAAATTGCAAATGAAATATTTCTTATTTCACTCCGACAAAGTGCAATAACGCCAACAAAATTTAAGTAACAAGACCAAGTTGGCCTCGCAATGAGACCAACTTCAAACAAAACTATTGCATTTGTAAAGGGTGATTTTTTAGCTGGTTTGGTTTTGGCAACACTGGTTTTGACAGCTGACGTGTGTTTAGTACCTTGTGTCACTGTCAAACAGATTCAGTTTGGTTTGCAATTTAACCATGGATCGTCTTACAAATGAACAACGCTTGCAAATTATTGAATTTTACTATCAAAATTCGTGCTCGGTTCGAAATGTTCATCGCGCGCTTTTTTATCGAAAAATTGTGTTCAGCGATGAGGCTCATTTTTGGTTGAATGGGTACGTAAATAAGCAAAATTGCCGCATTTGGAGTGAACATCAGCCAGAAGCATTGCAACAGCTACCAATGCATCCCGAAAAAGCCACTGTTTGGTGCGGTTTATGGGCCGGCGGCATTATTGGGCCATATTTCTTCAAAGATGATGCGAATCGCAGCGTTACTGTCAATGGTGAACGCTACCGAGCGATGATAACAAACTTTTTTTTGCCCGAAATGGAAGTTCTTGACTTGCCTGATATGTGGTTTCAACAAGACGGTGCCACATGCCACACAGCACGCGAAACAATGGCGCAATTGCGAGGCGAGTTTGGTGAACAGTTACTTTCACGTTTCGGGCCGGTCAATTGGCCGCCTAGATCGTGCGATTTGACACCATTAGATTATTTTTTGTGGGGGTATGCCAGGGCTAATGTGTATAGGGACAAGCCCGCTTCGATTGACGCACTGGAAGCCAACATCCATGCATTCATTCGTGAGATACCGGCCGATATGTGTGAAAGAGTATGCCAAAATTGGACTCAGCGGATGGGCTACCTGAGACGCAGCCGCGGTCAACATTTGCATGAAATTATCTTTAAACATTAAATTGCAAGGTTCAAACTATCGATTCAAATAAATATTTCATTCATTTTTTCGAATTTTTTGTGTTTTTTTTTTTAAAAAAGTTCTAAACCTCTTAAAAAATCACCCTTTACAAGACAATAACCTGTTACTAAGAAAACAGAAGAATTGACGTTTCTTTAAATCGATATGGTAATAGTTTTTCTTCTTCCGTAATAATTAATACACCCGACGCAGCTCCTCGTATTTCTTTTAATAAATGTACTAGATTAATTGCGGTTTTTTGCGGTTATAAACAACTACCTATAATTAATAATTTATTTTTCGCATGATGAACATTGAAGTATACATAGAGAAAAATATTATTTTCTTAAATCCAAAGAAGGGTATAGCATTAATTTTAAAATTTAATTAGCCGCGCGAATTTAAAACTATTTCTTTTTCCAATTCATAACAAGCGTTTATTATTTTTTTAACGCTATTTTTTATTTGAGAAAATAGTAGTGAAAAATTCGAGCGAATTTTAAATTATTATTTTCCTCCAATTCGAAAAAAGCTTTTAACATTTACCATTCATATTCAATTTTAATCAGCACTTAAAGTTATGTTAAAAGTCATTTTTGAATTTGAGAAAATAATAATTTAAAATTCATATAACACATAAGTAATACTGTCGTCGATAAACAAAATTATACCTACTTAAATAAATTTTTATCAGTTGCATTATTTCACTCACCTAAAGTGAAAGTAAGCCAAAATCATAGTTTGAAAACAACTTGGCGTCATTGCACTTTGTCGGAGTGAAATAAGACCAACTGTGGAAAGTTGGGTTTATGCACTTAACAATAAGGCCAAATTAAAAAAGTTGACGTTATTTCATGGCACCATGCCTCTTTAGTTGGCGCAGTCTATAGGATCTTCTTTCTTTTAGACCGACAGTGTTATCTCAAGAAATGGACCCGTTTATTGGCCGCCAAGATCGTGTGATTTAACGCCTCTGGACTTTTATGGGGCTACATTAAATCATTGGTATATGCCAACATGCCGGCGACGTTGGAGGAGTTCAGAGCGAATATTGAACGAGAAAAAGCGCCCCCCGTATCGGTCGAAATGTACGGCCGAGTCATCGAAAATTCGGTTCAACGTATCGATCGCTGCATATACGCTCCCGTGGTGAACGAAGCCAATTGTTTTTTTTGAGATATCTCAAGTAGGAAGTTTGCATTTTAGTTAAGAAAGCAGTTGTTGCCAAGTCCTTACAAAAGACCCTTTACCGTGCTTCATCAAACCAACAGTTCTGTATGATTCTGGTCAATTGAAACATTGCACATCAACTGCGGCGTCTCTGATGACACTGATGATTGACTCAGTCTATGTGGGATGTGGGGTCCTCCATAACTTAATGATAGCAACGATTCTTGCAGTTTTTTCCAATTTAAAGGGAAACCTCCTCACAGTATTCCTCTGTTGTCATCATCTGCTGGCAGTCAATGCTGGCAGCTCGAAAAGTTGAATATTGGGGGTTAATCCCAAATGAGTGGCGAATCGCTTTGGATGACGGATTTACATTTTTGTATTTCCATTTGATCATATTTTTATTAGGGCCACAAACAATCCGCCAGCAATTCATCACCTAAATACACATCGCTTTCAATGCAATCATAAAACGAAGAGCATATTATGGTCGAATGGAGTACAAAAATTAGAATCCGCCATCAAAAGCGATCCGCCGCGCATTTGGGAGTAACCCTCCTGGAGAAGTGCCTTTCGGCGATCACAGCACGATCAGTTTCCCTGGCGATTTTATTTTCTGGTGAAAGATGTGTTTCTTCACGAATATTGAGTCCAATGCTTTTGGAAAGACGGGCTATAGGACTGTTTGGGAGGACCCCTCCTAGGCTTAAATTACCCAGAAAATCAGTGAACTAATCGCCTTCGAAGTGTTGCCTTCAAAAATAAAACATATCTTATCTCCCTTCCTTACTGCAAAAGACCAACCGCATTTTCAACCTACTTCGAATGCCTTTACAAATATTTTATATACTGTTGCTGGGCCAACTTTCCCCCACAAAATGACAGCAAGGACATTCTAAACCGACTGCCGACTGAACTTGTGAAGCAAAATCCTTCGAGGTCTCTGCTTCATATACCCCCGTATATGCATGTCGCATATCCATTCCGATCAAGATGCGAATTTAATTTAAATTTCCCGTAATTCTGCCGATTTCCCTTGTTTAATTAATTAGTCAGCATATAACTCTGATGCAGTTGCCAAATTTGCTTATAGCTAGACGTATGCTTCGAACCATTACCCCCGACGGTGGTAACATTCAATAACCACTCAGCTCGGCTCGCATCAGGCAGCAAATTTGCCAACCAAAACCATTAAAGGATACACAGCTTTACACTTGTGCCGGCCATGTGTCTGGCTTAAAGCTGCTTCCTAAACGCTTCCGCAAACCCCCCCTCTCCCCAAATTACTATCACTGCCACTGCCACTGGTACTGGTATCTGGTACTGCCTCCACGGGAATTACTGTCACCCTACCAATATAATCATTTCGAAGTTATAAAATCACTGCTGCCACTGCCGCACTCGTAGGACGGCTGTGAGGCCTGCGTAGCATATAGGGTACATGTTGCACTGTCATCAATTTTAAATCGAACAATGGAATCGAATTAGTTTTGCAAATCTACCTCCATTCTGCCATGACTTTTGAATATCTGTACCTATATACATCGGTGCGATGCAGAGTCCCTGTTTATATCGGTCGGTGGCCGGCACCACCACACCGACAAGGACGCTGATGATGATGGCATACTCGTATATACGTTTGTCATTGTTCAGCCTGTGCCCCAGCCACGGCATAGGGCGGCCGGCTCTGGGTATTCCCCGTAATGGACGACTAATGTTTTGCATAATTTAGGCTCTATGCACACTAGAGCCAGTGCCTATGAGGCAGATCTATCTTGTCATTTGTCAATACAATCTGCTGTATTATTCATCACCATGTCAAGAAGTCGGATGAGCCGGCCAACATTGATGGGGGTTGGCTGTACAGCTGTACGGCTCTACCTTTCCATTGATCATCATCAGAACGCCTAAATGGCTCATTTATTAATTACTTTCGAAGGGAGTGGGAGAGAGCGGGGATCGCTTTTTATACAACTACAACTCGCCTGTGAAAAGTTATATTTAAAGTTGGCAGTGAGGCTGATTGGTGAGGGTGGGGTGGGCTATAATCTGCAAATTAAGGGAAACTGAACGAAAAACGCAACGTTTGGGGAATTTCCGACTCCGAGTCGAGTCTCTCATGAAATTTAAATTGAATAATAAATAATGCCTGGATGGACATGGACAAGGAGCTTTGGGAAGCAAGACAACGAGATGGGATGTGTATTGTTTTTGCGCTTGGTTTTCACGATATCATTCATTAAAGTGTAAGTGGGGGCAAAACTATTGTGCGAACGATGTCGGTTCAATGAAAAGGTAATGGCCAAAAATGGTACCTTGCTAGATGGATATATTTTTAGACGTTGTCAATTTTGCAAGCGACTCAAAGTGGGCCCTGAAATAAGGAATCCATGCAATGAAAGTTTACGTGGAATGGCTAATGCTTTGAAATTTTGGTTTTGTCGTTCCGTTCACGCCGTCGTTTCGGTACCGATTTTTATGAAACAAGATCCACACAGAAGGTGAGTTCGCTAATAAATTGTTTTTTCATAGCTTTTTCCTAGGTTAAGTTCAGTTGTGCTAGGTAGCTGTCTAGGAAGACACACTTAGACCGAAGCAGGCCACTTGAGATACCACAAGCCGTTATGAGTTTCGGCCGGATGTTACTAACTGGAGCCTTTTTCAGTAGGTATGCAAAACTTTCTTTATAAAGCTGTGCTTATACTTAAGGTAGGTACGCTTGTTACATGGAAAGATTTTATTGACGGCACTGCAGCAGTCAAACCGCATTTAAACAGTTGGATAGATGTAAGGTTCCGATACAGTTTGCACTTCCGGGTTATCAAGGTTGGCTTTTTTGTTTTGACAGAGGCTGCTTTAGCCTTTTAACCCCTTTAAGCCTCTGTAAGCTGCCTGTAAAAAAATTAGCTGCTGAGAAGCAGAAACGGGCGATTGAAGCCCAACACCGGAGATTGATAGGAATGTACGAAGAAGTCGAAGGTATACCTGATAACATGATGATGTCATTGTACTGCGCATAGAGTTCGCTGTTAAATCTCTTTCTCAACGCAAACGGTGCCGAAAATCACTCGATAAATTTTGCAAGTCCAAGTGGCAACACTGGAAAGGCTCTATCAGAGAAGCGTCGCAGCCGATTGTAAGGGCCTTACTATTCACAACAAAACCCCTGGTTCGATGAGGAGTGCCACAGTCAGTCAAGAACGATGGCTATTAATCCGAAAATTGTCAAAGGCCAAAACCAGTGAAGCTCTAGGAGAGCTGAAAGCGAGCTCAGTAGGCAAAAAAGAAGACACGAATAAAGACCAGACTTTTCAGAAGAAAATCACATTTGTTGCAGGGCAATGTTGAAAAGTTCAACCAAAGTAGCAGATGATCTTCTCAGGGATACAAGACCCGAACGTCAAGTGGGCTGATAGGTGATTCACATTGCTGCTCCATCTTGTAGACCACTCATATGAGAATTTATAGTTATTTTTCATGGAACACCGGATAGCACTAAATCTCAGGAAGTTGCACTATATGGCTTTGGTGTCCCATCGGCGTTTAAACTGCGCCAATACTACCTCCGTAAGCCTATGTAGCATGATTTGTTGGCATCCCATTGAACGACAAGGAATTGGTTAAAAAACTGTCACCTGAAACACCTTTCAATACTCCTCAACATTCGCTCGCAAAATAGTCCGACGCTAGTTTTATTCACCTTCTCCGACATCCCCTCAATGGAGACCCACGAGTTCATCTTGGGGTCCAAATATCTGCAACTGAGGCTTTGTCTAAAAAGGTTCTGTGGATTATTGGTCCTTTTGGCTACATGCTCTTGCATAGTTTTACGCCGCCATACTTTTGTATATAGTGATCGGCGGAGCGTGTGGCCGTGCCTAGGTATCAAAGGCGCACTGCGAACCTCTCCAACAGTAGCTTTGCGAAGCTAGTTCCTCTGCGCATCATGAGTCAAGAATATGCTTAAGCAGCAATCAGACTCAGGAAGGGTATTCAGACCTGCCTTCGAAAATGGACTCTGAAGACTTCAATGGGAAATACCTCACATAAGTCAATGGGACTTCACCTCCGCCACAGGTTACTGTCCTGCCACCATTGGAATACCTCGCCGGATGCCTATAGGGCTACCTAAAATAGAAATCAGGACTACCTGTACCTGAAAGCTTTTGGTGCGGCAAAATACCGATTGCGCTCCCACTGCGTATACGCATTTTATTTGTTAACATCGTTTATAGGAACCCCCTGCAGACCTGATAAGTTCGAAAAAGCCTTTCACGCAACATTCGCAACACTAGTCCCGGGAAGAAGGCGTAATGGCGTATGCCGCCCACAGTACACGTCCACCAGAAAATTTCTACTCAAGTTCACATCAACAGCTACGAAATTGAGGAAACCATTCAAAAGGACTCAAATGCTACACAAGCAGCTCTAAACTTTCGATACACTTCCAGAGATATACACACTTGAAGAAAGGCCGCATGTGAAACATGCTCCTCCACCTATCTATACCCACATGTAAGGCTTCGCTTAACAATACAGGAGAACCGACATCGACATGGCGACTACAACAAATTCATCGACTTCAATGTGGGGGGGGGAAGGAGACAACAAAATGCAATCCATTGGCTTTTCATAGTCGGAAGGACATTATGTCAATATCGCAAATAGTTAATCTTTTTGTGGCCTCAGGAGCATTAGGGGAAGTCGCTGTGGGGTAGCACACGAATATATAGAGGATTGATGCGAGAGACCCTTTTATGATTCAATAAAGTGTAAAATAAGCGCTCTGCCAACTCTCCGCAGTACAAAGACTTTTGATTTTGTGCACCGAAGACCGCAGAAAAGGGCTGTGTGCGCTCAGGCTATTACTAGCTGATAGTGTGTTCAAAATTGGAGGACCGTACAACGTCGTCGTCTACGTCGATGACGATGACGACGACGACGACTATGACAACGTCAACGTCAATGGCTTTTATGTACTCCAATCCTAACTTGTTACTTCCCTCGGGGCTGAAGTGTGTTGTGAAAATTTTATTCAATTGGAAGGTGGTTCTTTTTTCCGTTTTTTGGGGTGTCGTGTTTTTTTTTGTTTTGGTCCTTTTCTTTTGTTGCCGGCGTTTTTGGCTTTTAGTGGCATTGCCACTGATGCTGATGGGCAGGATACATAAAGTTTGTAGCTCTCATCTGATGCTGGAGCAGAGGAGTAGGTATGTACTAAGTTTGATGTTGCGCGCTAATGTATTCCACTCAATTCGACGGAGAGTTGGATGCGGTGCGGCAGTGCGGTGGAATTTGGGCTATCAACTTTGTCAGGATTTGATTTTGTTTATTGGTTTACTAAGTGCGCTCCTCTGGGATTTCAGATTTCAGATTTCAGGACGTAAGGGCGAACTCGAGAATAGTTTTGAAAGTTCGCCGTCATCTGCATTATCATCAGGGTAATAGTTCACAGAACGATTTTAAAGTTTAGACTGTGTTTAAGGTCCTTTAACTGAAGGGCTCGTCCATTTAAATTAGGTAGGTATATCTGCATTTTGTGGGGAGAAACTTTATCTGCACACGGAGGAGAGGTGCGTCATTTAATGCCTGGCTTGGAGTAGTTACGGCGAAATTGGGATAGAAGGCCTTAAATGTTTTCTGATCCGAGGAATCGTGTTCCAAAGTAAATGACCTAATTGAAGTTGAAACAAAAGTCGAGAGGGGTTTCTTTTTTTTTTTGAAATAAGATGGCGCTTTTCAAGAGAGAGAGGTGTTCACATTGATTCTGTTGAAAAGGGGCCTTCAACACGGACTCTGTTTCGTTCAGTTGCAAATGTCAGAGATGGTTTCTTTACGTAAGGAATTTTGATTCCTCTGCATGTCATATACTCGAAAGAAGAAGGTATGTCACAGACCCTTATGAAAATTGAAATCGCGCTTTTGTGATGCAAGTCAAGTGCCGAGGCGATCTGGAAAAAAGTTGGATTTTAGCATGAAGACGAGGGCAACTGTAACGGACCTGTTGCGCCAGTTATTTATCTATTTTTTAAGGCAACTGCAAAGAAGCACATTTCCTTCTTCGCATATTTCGGTAAAGAATGGACTGGAGGACTCGGCAATAATAATAAATGGCCTAGTGCCCATCGATCTATCAATAAAGTGGGCACGAAATGACTGCTAGGCGAAAATCTGATGATGGTTCATTGGCGTATAGTTCAAAGTCCTAGCTACAAGTCCCACTAAAGTCTTTGTTAAACGTGGTTGTTTCTTGAAACCAGACAAAATTATCCCACGGAAATCAGCCTGGGGACGCTCCATAATTTAAGCTAGCAACGTTGCAATTCCTAGCCTTCACCCATTCCATCAGGCGATTTCGTTCGCGTTGAGTTCCCTGAAGAGATTTTCTTCTGGCGAAGAGATTTTGGTATGAGCCAAGAGAATATTAAGGTTGAAATTATTTTAAACTACACTAGCCTCCGGCTTGAAGTGATTGTTTGAACAATTTTCTGACATTCAATTCTTTGCATAAATTCCTCTTGAAAGGACTGGCTTTCACCCAGCAGGAAGCTCTGTCTCATATCCCCGCATCAGAACGAAATAGCTCAACAATGTTGGGAGTTTTTGCATTTCCAAAAGTGAGTTCTGCTCATGTGTTGCGCAAATAGAGCGTATATTGAAAAGGAAAACTTTGGGTGAAATGAAACACCCGTCGCGCCTGATACATGCAAGTTGGTGCTAGAGTAAAGCTGTGGACAACAATCGCACGGTCCCCCGTCCTTTGTGTGGTGTGTTCCAATTTCTACAACTAAGGAACATACTGATAGAACCTAAAGTTGTTTGATTTCGCTTGCGAGAAGAGAACCATTTTAAAAAAGTCTTCCAAAAATCCACACCTTGAATTTGGCAGGAGACTGCGAGCGGAAGGTTCGAGCTTTAAGGCGTAATAGCCCCGACCAAGTGGTACTCTAACGGCAAACACTACAGGCACGCCAACCAACATATTACAGTCGCTTCTTTAGCGTATAGTGTATATACTGTTGGCTACGCCATTTCCGACAACGAGTGCTATAAAGAGCCATGATTACCGAAATGTTGTTCACTTAAATGATGGTGTGCCATGCCAAACAGCCCTACAAACAATCGTGTTATGTATCAGCCACCCGGTTGGCTGTCAATTGTCCGCGATTTAACTTAAAGATCGGTGATATGGGGACAATCCAAAAGTGGTTCAAGCCCTTAAATTGAATATTTTAGGGTTGAAACCAGTCAATAGAGTGTGGGAAAATTGGGTTGACATCATGCCCTACTACGAAGCCTTTCGAGGTAGCCACATGGATGGAATATTATTCCGTAAATAAGGGAAATGCTCGGTCTTTTCAATAAAGTCGTAGACCTACCGAAAGGAATTGATTTTCCTCATTTTAATTTTATTTCAAATCGAAAAATGTAGTTCGATCATCTTTTATAAAAATGTAGAAACCATTGTCCCCCACTGGTCCATCGAGCAGGTGTAATCATGAAGACGTGGAGGAAGAAGAAGCCAGAAAAAGGCACCAGCTTATTTAATCACATGCTAAAATCTGAAAACAGGTGGAACGCTGTGGACTTTTGCGTGCCAAATGCTAAAAGTTGACTAAGGGCGAGAAAGAACGAAAGAAGGCAAATTTGCAAGCAAGTGGACACGGAGCTATTTACACTACAATATTAAACCCTGCAAACCTCTTAATTGGCACACATTTGCGTAACACAAATGCAAAGATAACTCTTAACCATTCATTTTGAATGACCAACTTATTCGTTAAAAGGACCGCGGGTGTAGGATGCTGAAGTAAATCTCCCACAGGGTTCGATCTTTTACCACCGACTCTAAATTATCAGGGGCAATCACCATGTACAGATTTTGGATTTTTTCTGACCATCTAATGTACAAACCATTTTATGAAATAAATGAAATGAAATCTCATACTGGGTCTGCCTATAGAGACCGCCTGACCGATGGCACGGATTCCGTATCATGACGTGCAGCTCCCAGTTAACCCTCACGTCACTAAGCAAGATTTTCGCTTTCATATACCATATGTCAAGCCTTGACTTATGTTTAATTTGCCTAGCTAGAGCTAGACAATGCACTCTAGGAAGTGTTTTCTTTGAGAGAATTCGGTAACATTCAATTTCGCGACAATACATTAGCTGAGACACAAACCGGTATCTTGGCCGTGAAGCAGAAGCGAGCAGTGCTATTGAAACAGTGCAATAGCGCTCTCGGTTAATTTAATTAGGCACCTGCATCCTCTTTTTATATCTAAGAGGCAGGCAACTGATTATTGACATTATGGCTTAGAAATGAAAATTCGAAACGAACAGAGCTTTTCAGTCGTCAAACATCTAAACAATCATTATGTCATTGTATTGGATTTGCGCTCTCTCAAATTGTGAGTAAGGCTGTGGACGTTTGAGGTCTGAAAAGCTCTGTTCGTTTCGAATTTCCATTTCTGGATACTTTTGTTCGTTTGCTTGATTTTAGTGATCTCCGGCTGAATTTTCGTCGTGAAAATACAATCCCGGACACGGACAGTCCCGGACATTTTATTAAAACTATACCGGACGTTCCCCGCAGAGGCAAAAAAATAGTACATGTCCGGGTAAACCCGGACGGGTGGCAAGGCTAACCTAGGGTATCTATCAACAATATTATTTTATTTTCATTTTTCGTTATAACCTATTTATTATCCAAAAAAAATCAAAATTACCATCAATACAATAAATAAAACCGTCTATTTACGGCAGAAGAAATTGTTTAGGAAATTCTTTTAAAAAAGATCTAAAAAAAAACAAGAACGCCCTAAAGTGGGCTGTAGAGCGGACAATAAAAAAAAACCAGTAAGAAAGTGAAGCCGTAGAATCAGCAAAAACACGAACAGAAGTCGAATCAATTGCAACAGAAACAAAAGTAGCAGCAGACGAATTTTTCATTACCGACAGAAATAAATCTAAAAAAACGGAAATGATAACTTAAACTCTAGGTCACGAACTATTTTTCTATTTGAATTTGTTTCGCATTTTGTTCTCGTTTTGTTGATTTTCAAACGAAGTACACACAGTTTGACAGAATAGGCATTTTTTTTCGGCAACCATGATTTTCTGGATCTGTTTTTGTTTTGTGTTGCGATGCGAACAACAAAAGCCGAGCAAGATTTTGCTGCAGAAAGAAAGAGGTCTCTGTTTCTTATGTTTGTCACTAGGCGGCTTAAGCGCAATAACAGAACAGAATTTGACAGTACAAAAGTGAATCAACTGCCAATGCCAACTGCAACAACAACTCAACTCACAACGCAATCGATGGCCTAATGATTTTCCAAACAACACTGACAAGAAAAATTACATCAGCTGTCACATTAGCAAACAAAAACTTTCTATGTGATGTTACCCTGTTAAAAAAGGCTTTTCAAAAATCATGGATTGTTAGACACAAAATATTGATGGGGTACTTAAGAAACCGCTTCGCCCTACAGAGGAATAATGAAGAAGGCATTCCCCAAGGTTCCGTGCTGGGTACAAATATTTTTAAAATTGTTAGCTTTGTCGATGACTACCTACAGAAACTGCGATGAATGCGATGAGAGAAACTCTGTCGCGGTCTTGATGAGTAAGGACAAGAAGGACAAGAAAGAAACTAACTATCAGACTATAGTCGAAATAAGACTGAAAGGCACGCCGTGATGAAATGACAATCCCTTCTGAATGTTTGTGGAGTGTACTCCTCTCAACAGTCTGTAGTTTAATGCTTAATGTCCACAAAGTATTTATGTCTTGATTTCAATCATGACTTGGCAATTTTTTTGAGGGCAGTACCTACAGAAATTTAGTAATTAATGCATTTATTTGCAGTCGCCTTACAAAATACGTGCCCAGATAGGACAATTAAAAACGCTGATGTTGCCAAATCCAGAATGCATTCCACCATCCACACATTGTATCCCAATCACAAGGACATTGTACCCATGGCGCCTCAAGTATTTATGTCAACCGCCATCAAGTCCGAACTTTAATTGACGCAATTGGAATCATTAAAAACAAAAACGAGGAAGAACTTTGATTTGAAACGCTTGATCAAGTTGCACATCTCATTTCCCACATCCGGGGCAATGGTCCACATCCACCCCCTGTGTGTCGTCTTGTCTGGTGTACTTAAACCCCAACGTTTGCTGATTGAATATACATCCTTCGACGAATGTGTTTCATTGTACTCACGAGAAAGAATTTTTTTTGTTGTTGTTGTTGCGCGCCTTCAAAGACACACTCTCTTGCAAGTTATGTTAAAAATTTCAAAAGACATCAAAAATTCCTCAGAAATCATCACTCTGTGAAATGCAAATTGTGACGAATTCCCTTAGCGTCTGTCACGACCGCCCTACCCCTTTCCATATACTGAGGGCCCGGAGCACCCATGCGCCAGCCGGTATAACTATTCTGCTGGCTTTGCATTAGTGCATCATGAACTCGTCACCCTTTATGTTTGTCTCGTACACGCGTTGACGCCCTGAAACACAAACGAAGTTAATCACTATGAATTCTGCATGAATTGTAGTCCCCGTCGGCGTTGGCGTCGTCGTCGTCGTCGTAGTCGCAGTCGTCATCGTACACTCGTTTCTACTGGAAGAAGGGTGTCGCGAGCGTTTCCATACATCGTGACCTACTTACCCAGCAGCAGCACAAGTTGTTGGAGTTTGTTTTGTGGTACAAAAAAAAAGGAACTGCCGCTGCACTTCATCACTTCATGGTGATGGAGCAGAGCAGTAAAATGAAACCAGTAGGGAACTAGCAAACCAACTATGCCATGATGCCATCCGCGCACGGCACGTCATGTGTGTCGTCCGATGAATTTCAAAAAGTTTCAAGTGCTTGCATACTTTCTGTGCAACGAGATGCTTGCTTAGGCCCACCATACACCAATCTGCAGTGTAAACGGAATCAAGAAAGCCATGACGCTGACTACAAACATGAAATCCATATCAACGTCATGCAACGCGGGTGTAAGTCATTGCATACAAAAAGGGGATCGTCCCGAAATGCTATTTCGCCCTCTTCCTCTGCTTTTCGTCCTTTATAAGTGAAATTGATCCATTAGGTAAGGTGATACTTTTTTAATAAATTCCTGTCGCCAGTTGGCGTTCATGTTTCTAATTTTACATTATTTTACAGTTGAAATGAAGCCCGTTCTTAAACGGGTCGGCTTGCGAAGCTTGTATCGGGAGACAAACTTTTAGGTGACTAACCCTGTTGTTGTTAGATGTTTTGGATATACATTTTGGTCCGTTTTTCAAGTGTTTTCAGTTTTTCTTCGTAATGCGATTTGCTGTCATATTGCTTTGGAATTTTTGTTGGGACTTTCGCTACTTGGCTTGCGTTTTCGACATGTTTTAGGTCGCGTTTATTGTTGTTTTTGACGCGTTTTTGAAATGTTTTTCTAGTGTTTTTGTCGCACTTTTAAAGCGGTTTAAGTCGCGTTTCTTGAGAATTTATTTGCTGCGTGGTTGACAAGTTTTCCCAGCTTTCTTGCCACCTTTCTGATGAGTTATTCGAGTGTTTTTGTAGCACTTTTCAAACAACTTTTTGACAGACATCAAGGTGCGTCTTTCATAGCGGTTTAGGACGCGTTTCATCATTCGTATTCGAGTGTTTTTGTAGAACTTTTGAAAATATTTTTTGACAAATTTTAAGACGCTTCTTTCAATACGGTTTAAGTCGCGCTTCTTGAGAGTTATTTGCCACGTAATTGACAAGTTTTTAGCGTGCTCTTTGGCTAGTTTTTTGTAGCATTTTTGCCACCTTTCTGATGAGTTTTTCGAGCGTTTTTATTGCACGTTTGAAACATTTTTTGACAGACATCAAGGCGCGTCTTTCATTTCGGTTTACGTCGCGTTTCATGAGGATTTTTTTGTTGCGTCTTTGGAAAGTTTTCGTCGTTCTTTTTGACGAGTTTTTTGTCGCATTTTTGACACATTTTTCGAGTGTGTTTGTGGCACTTTTGAAACATTTTTTGACAGATTTCAAAGGCACTTCTTTCAACACCGTTTAAGTCGCGTTTTTGAGGCGTTCTTTTGTCGTTTTAGTACTAAGCGTGTTTCGAATAATTCACACTTGCGAATACGTCTTTTGATGTCAACTTTACTGATTTTGAGGCGTTTGAGAAGCATTATACTCGATGCTTTTCGCAATGTGAGTTAGATGAGTTTTTGCAGGGTAGTTTGATACGTTTAAGTCGCGTGGGGCCGATTTTATGTTGCGTTTGTTGACAGGTTTTTTGTGGCGTTTTCCAACGCTTTGTTTGGAGAGGTCTGCTGCATTTTATTTACAGCTGATTTTTTCTCATTTGTCGTTGTTACGGTCCTCGAATATGGCAAAAAAATCCCTTTAAAAAAAAAACTATTTAAAAGTTCAAATATCCTCAACTCAATATTACGTAGACTGATATTGAGTTGGGTATATTTGTCCAAACTATAACTTCGAAATAGCATATCTATATATAATAGTCCACTGATGATTGAACAACACGCTCGTACATATACAATAATTTTAAAATTTTAGTGTAACTTCTGCCTTGTAGGAAAGAAGAAGAGAGACATTTTTCAAAAAGCAGCCTTCACTAGGTTTCCACAAAGCAAGAAAAGTACGAGCTATTGTGAGGTTTGAGGGAGAGAAAAATGTGTTGAAAATAAAACACATTTCATAAGACACACCCTTGGTTGCACAACAGACTAGCAAGGCTCTTGTGAACAAAGTTAGATCCTAAACCACACAAGGTAGAGGGCAAAACAATATGGTTTTGAAAATATCCCCACGTCTCCATATTACCTACTGTATACTTGTGTTATCGTTCCCGAAACCTAACCAAGGAACAATGGAAGCCAAACCGGATCTCACTTCTCACTTCCCCAATTACACGTGACCTGGTTCGTTCGACCCTAAATTTCATATATATTCATGACACACAACCAGCGTGATTTTGGTTACAATTTCTAAAGAACAAAGCCGCCCACACATACCAAAAATCAGGTCCTCGGTTGAGCAGCTTGACACAAGCCGAACTCTTTAGCAATTTCAGCAGACTGAATGGCAAACACCGGATGGGCTCCCCTCGAAAAATAAACTAATCTAGCTTTTTGGCTAATAATTTTAATTTCCAAGTGCTCTGCATAAAGGAATCATTTTCAAAGTTTTCGTGTGGCTTGAAAGTTTTTGACACAAATACAAATTTACAACCGTACTCCCATACGCTCCAGCATTACACCCTAATACCTGAAATGTATATTTGACCCAGAAAAGCCATACCGAGTGCACATAACTTTGCGTCTCATGTGGGTTATGCTGCTGAATGACCTTCTTAATAAATCAACGTACTTGTGGCATGAGCTGAGCTGCTGCCAACACTGTAATGTATGTGTGTTTGTGTGTGTGTGTGTATATCCTCGCTCCAAATGAGGTATATCTCTATATTTTTCTGTAATCATGAGATATGTGTTTTCCGAAATGATATCATTCCGCGACTGAAATGAAAAATTGTTTCAAAAAAACGCTGAGAAAAAAACAGGGAAGAATATCACATGGCAGCACACGGTGAGGTCTGAGGTGTTGTGCTGGAGCAGTGGAGTGTGGAGCTACTCACTCAAACCCATGCCAAAGCAGCACATTTTCCATAAATCACATTTTAATTAACATAATTATGGATGAAGAGATAGATTCAGGTAGTGTGTGTGGTTGGGATGGGCAGAGCACAGCATACTGACTGAGGACTTGCGGTCTAATGAGAATCTCTGTGAATTAGATCTGGATGTGTACACACTTGGCATCACTTTAAAGGATTTCAGTAATAGCTGTTAATGCATTTTGTTGGCAGATGGACGGGGATGGTGTATGTGTTGGGTAATTCATTTCATTATACACGTGGTGGGTATATGCTCGTGTAAAAATATGCTGGAATTTCTTTTTAATGTTACACGTATCCATTTAGGCAGAGCATTCCAGGCTAATTTTTAACCCAAAGGACGCATCAATTTTCATACGAAACTGAGTGAGGGAGATGAGCAGAATTCAGTGAGGAGGAGCTGTGCTTTCTTTGTAACCACTGAGTGGAGGGTGTTTTGTGTACGGCGGTTTAATGGAAAGTGATGAAATGTGTCTTGTAGTTCATAAACAGGATGTTAGGTGCACTTTAGGCCCATTAGGATCTACAATATTTTTACGGCAAAGGTTAAAAATGAATGTTATTGAGGCCCATTGCCTGAAGTTTCAATGCGAAGCAAAAACCAAACTACAGGGTGTGCATATCGTACGAAAAAAGTTAGTAATCCTAGAGGCTGTTTTTTGTACAAATAAAATTATGTCCGAGGTAAACCTGAGTCTAAAATATAATAACTCGCTCTAACTGGCCGACATTGCGCAGTGGCGGTACCAGTCTGCAAGGCTTTGTAGTCTGCATTTAGTTTAAGACAATATGAGCCTTGTTTATAATAATTTTCAATATTGCAATGCGGAGATTGCATTTTTCCAATGGAATTTCCCTTTCCCTTCAACAAATTTATAGTGGATTAAGAGCATCGCACATTCCTAATAAAAAGATTTAAGGTTTCTGACTGTAAGTGACGGCACTACCTAACACTCAAAAATACTTCACGTACCTATTGTAGTCAGCCATCTTGATTATGTGGTAGGTATGAATTATGGGAAAGTTCTGGATAGTAATATTTTTTTATAGCGACGGTTTACGAAATTTCGTTTTTTTATAAAACAAAATGGCTTCCGGAAGTGATGAACAGGCAATTATTTATTAACTTTGTACAATTGTTGATAAATTGTTGCCACTATCATTTGATATATTTTAAATCAGAATTCTGAATCCATCTAGCCATGTCCGTCTATCTGTCTGTCTGTCTGTCTGCACGATAGCGTCGAAAAGAATCTACCTAGGCAAGTGAAATTTTGTGAGAGGACTTATTTTTATTGTCGTCAAGTTGATATTAAAAATGGGCTATGTCGGTCAAGTAGTTCTGGTACTCCCCATACAAAACCAATTTTGCATGATTTGTATGCAGTGGGGGTGTCAAAGCACAGGCCAGACCGATGATATTTTTTTTTTCTTTTTACAAATTTTTAATTATAGGTAGAACATCCATGACATGAACGTTTGACAGTTTAGGCATCTAATTTGTGAGCCTTTATTAGCATTGACTGCGGACAAATATATCTCTCTGTCCCATCTTGTCGAAAAAGGAGCATTCAATATCAAGAAAATGCAACTTAAATCAGAAGATCTGGTTAAAAAGAACGGATCAAAGTGATATAAGAAACGTGTGTATTAGTAGATAATATAATGAGGCATGAAACTTGTATTTTGAAGGGCATGTCTCTGGAGTTAGGAAAAATCAAAAAACTAGAATTCTGCTTCCAAAGGAAAAAGCAAGCATGGAGAAGACATCGCTTGATATGTCCACCCAAGGGTAGGTGTTGAAACCACTTAAAAAAAGAAATCTGTTGTTAAGTATATATGACGCTCTATTTTGAAAGTTTAGAACCATAGGTACAAATTGCTAAGAATGTATTTTCGTCTTTCTGATCAACGGACTTTGCAAACAATGGTTGTGTTGAAAATTTATAAAGGACAGCCATCTATTTATTTTATTTGTATATAATTAAGTGCTATAGTCTTCACTTTCTCTATAAAATTTATAATTCCATTCCATTTTTGGTTAAAAAGGCGCATACAATTATGAATTTATTGAATTCTTTAGACCCAGTTTAATATTTCGGTTGTTTTACCAATATTGTTCAATAAAAGTTATTGCAAATGATTTTTTTTTATTTATCGACCGATTAAAAATTACTCTACAAAGGGCTCAAAAATAATAACTATTAATGGGAATTCTAAAACCGATAGGAAAACGAATGACCAAAACAGCTAAAAAAGTATTTAAACTGTTCGACTAAATTAAAGTCAAAGGAGCAGATTGCTATGATCATACAACTAATACAAGCATCACAGGTCTAAGGAACTATGATAAGAGATCGGTTTTAGTACTTAGATCTTTGGAAAAAATATATAAATAAATTGATATAGGTATCCAAAGATTTTTTGGTGCAATATTTTTTATCACTGCGGAACAGCAAACATATTCGAAAATATATATCATCAGCAAGGCAGAGGAAAATAGCACGCAATTACAAAAATTACATTCTGCTTGACATTTTGCATGAAAATATTAATAAATATATTAAAAAAGAAACTAATATAACATTTATCTACAGTAACAGCAAAAAGTTGGAATTTAAAACCTTTCTGGAATATGTTCATGGCAACGCTTACAAACTGCTTTTCGTGCCTTTCAATTTCAGCGAGAGGGACGTTGTATTAAACGTTAAATCGTTAAAAATATACCAGTTTATACCACTTTATGTCAAATGTGGCTGTGAACTGTTTTATTGAGCATTAGTCTTATTTACTTTCTTGAGATAGGAGTTCAATAAAACAGGCCTGCTTGTGATTTTGGATGTACCAAAATATTCTACAATGAGCAAGGTTTTAATATGGGTAGGCCTGGATACATATTTAAACTTTTATAGGTTTTCAAGCAGAAGCCACTAAATTTAGGTTTTCGCTGACCCAAATCACTTCATCGGCAGTAAATTCCTAAATGAGAATTGTTGCGAGAAAGAAAATATACTATTTTAGAATTATTTTGTGCACTTCCGAAGAAGTCATTATAACCTGGAAAATAACAAAAAAAACATTTAAATATTGTTCAACCTGAACTTATAAAATGACAACAGAGCTTTTTTTTTATATGTCGCAAGCTTTGTTAGCGTCTGTTAACATGGGATTAATGGAAGATTAGAGTTGGGACTTGGGACGAATGCTACGAGTCTTCTTTATTTTTGAGCCTTGCTTTAAAAATTTCTGGGACATTTTATATATTTTGTAGGTCATTGTATGAAATTTGGATGGAAAATTTCGCCATTGTGAGTTCACAAAATCTAACCGGGACACTAAATACGGTTATTAGTATAGCGCAGTGGGTTTTGGAGAAGGAGATTCAACGACAAACTGTACGAGCTGTACAGCGACATCGACATCGACATCGACCTAGTGAAAAAACACCGCCTAAGAGCTAAGATGGCTAGGACATGTAGAGAGAATGGACAACAACGCTCCGGCCCACAGTCTTCGACTCTACCCCAGACGGACGACGCAGTCAAGGAAGACCTCGCCTTAGGTGGCGCCCACAAGTAGAACACGACCTCAATCAACTTTGAGTGTGCAACTGGAGGCAGCTAGCTAAGGACCCTCAAAGTTGGAGAGGCATGTTGATTGAGGCTCATGTTCACCCCGAACTGTAGCGCCACCTAAGTAAGTAAGTAAGTAAGTAAGTAAGTGTCGCGAATGGACTTAATATGGGGACGAATCGATCAATAAAAAAACATCGCCAACGCCACATGTAAAAATGTTCAGTTTACTGCTGAGAGGTTGATGCGCAGAACGAATCAAAAACGCGCGTATGATTACTTTCAAGATTATGGAACTCGAACCTTTAATGATTCGCGCACATGCCTTTTCATTCGCACATTTATATTCAGGAGCTTAACTGACTATCACTGTGGCCATTTAAGAACTTATTCTAGTGACTCTAAAAGCTGGATGAATTCCGTTTTTATTGGCCTCAATTGGTCACCTTGATGGAGGGGTAGCCGGCAAAAGCAGTGCTTGGCAAAAGCAGTCAAGAATGTGCCTGGCTAGTCCAGACAAATTTAGTCGACGAGATTTTTTAATGTCTCCTGCGATTGTTATGATGTCACGTGAGCTCGTGTTCAATTTCTTGCGAGTTTAATAGGATGTGTGCGCCTAGCTTTAGTGTGGATAGGGCGCCAGACAATGAAAAACTTAACTACACTTAAAACAACATCGGAACTAACTCAAAGGTTCGACAGCATTCAGATGAATGATCCTAGAGAGTCTCCACTAACTCTTTCTGTATCCCAGAGTGTAATGCTGTCGCAACAAAAAAAGTGGAACCGTTTTACTTTCAATTTACTTCGTTAAAGTATTGTGTGTTGGAAAATAAAGTGAAATATGGCGATTGTGAAGATAGATCGTTTCGTTAGTTAACACGTGAAAAAATAGACGGTGCAAGAGCTGTTCCTTGTGGGACATCTTTGTCGACCTTACAGGAGGAACAAAAAATAAATATTTTAGAAAATATATCAAGGGAAGGAATAAACCAAACATTTTACACCGAAATTTAAAGGAACAGTGAGTAGGTACACATAATGGGTTGTGGCGACAGCAAGTTAAGCAGTTTTAAACTTGAATTTCAAGCAAGCGCGGTTGCTCACATCATTAAATAACTTGAGGAGGCATTTTTCTGCGAACAGAAACAGGACTATAATCGTACCTACTCGTACCTCAAGTTCTTAAGTCGTTTCTTTTTCAAGGAGAAAATGACGAGACCGAGTAGCAAAGAATGGATAACACAGTTGTAGGCATCCTTCGAACGCTGAGCGAAGTTACAAATGTATGAAGATGACACATCATAACGATGTAAGATGTCCTCTTGAACTGTTTTTCTTCTGTCTATGGAAGCAGTTTTGTTCGTCTTTTGTTTTGCATTCCCTGCTTCAATATAAGTTTTATTAATTACTTCGACAGGTACACGCATACACACGGTTGGTTGTGTGTACTTGAAGTGAAGGCTTTCATGTACGAGACAAGGGTATCGAAAAGGTTCCGAGCTCTTGGTTATGTCTAACCAAAGTTCTTGTATGCTTCCAATAAAAGGAAATAATGTTGGTTACCTTTTTGCCGTAAGGCGAAAATCCAACTCATCCTTTGAGGGACGATAGAGTACACAAGTGCTTATAATATATATACGCCTCAAACTGCCAGTTAAGCTGGTAACGTAGTAAGAAATAAAATTGAATTTTGCATGAGGTATTTTCCTGTTTTTTTTTTCTTCCTTTTTTTTCTGGGTATACCCACCAAACTTTATCTTTTGCTGGTGGATATACAGTTTTATTCTCCTCAACTCGTTTTCACGTGGTTTAATATAACATTTTTTTTCCTTTGCGGAGGAAAGCAAAAATCAGCGAAATAAAAGGAAAATGTTGTTAATTTTAAAAATAATATTTTAATTTGGATAAATGCCATAGGCAAGAAGGATAAGAAGATCGATGAGGGTAGGCATCCCCCGTATATACCCACTACGTGCATGCATGGGAAAAGAGAAAAATAATTCATCTGAAAGTATTCGGTTTAAAAATTTATTTCGAGAACCTTTCTCAAGTCCTTTTGGATGGATTTTGACAGAGTGGAAAGGTAGGGTTGGGTTTTTAACGGAAGGGCTTAGGTACGATGTGATATCATCTTCAGCGCAGACGATGATATACTGATTATATTACAACAGATGAGTTGTTTATATATTTAGAGTGGAGTGCCTTCCTATGAACAAGGACTAATTGATCGATTCTTCTGAGATGTTCTTAGAGAAATTCTAAATGTGTTGCAAAACGTCCGAAAAAAAAGTCTTTCTGCGAATGCTGTAAGGTGTTCTTCTGTTGAAGGATATTTGAGTTGAAAAAAATATACCAACAGCTCCTTTTTTATGCAGAATATTTTTCATAAGAATCGGAGCCACTAATGACTAACCTTGAAAACCAGACAGCACTACTAGAGTGGAGACTGAGACTTAATGACGGATTGAGAGACACGGGTCTGGAAGTTTAGACAGCAACTCATCACAAATTCCAGACCGAAATCATTTCATGTAATCTCCAACTGTGCCAGAAAGCTTTAAAGTCTTTGCACGAAATATAGATGGCGACTTTTTAAAGTATACCTTGTTTTTTTTATAATTTACAAACGACTCTGCGTAGTCTTTTGTGGCTTCGATATAAAAGGTTTTGGAAAAAGCGTTCTTTGTTCTTGTAAAAAGTTGCGCAAATGCAAACTATTTGTTTCTTAGCCTAATACAGCCGTTTGCTTACAACTTCGAAGTTAAAAGCGACAGCTTGAGAATTTTTATTTAATTAGCAGCCTTCTGAACCGCACGAAAGACTGAGTTCATTGCGCCATCTATGACAGGCGCTTCAGGTTCAGCTGACTGAAAATCCGGCATTTCAATATGTTTCTGTATACCATCACAAATATATGCAAGGCCGAATTTTTGCGAGCCTTGCTATACCAATCTTCTCGACTGGTTTAGACATTGACAGGTATCATTCTTCTTCTTCATGCTATTGAATGTAACAAGTCCGTCTGTCTGTTTTCCTTGTTGGCATGTATAAGCTTTTAGAATCTTTTTACAATATTATAAACATCGACCATCGTAAGACCATTTGTCTGCAATAAGCACTTTACAGTATATGGGCGGAATTAACCAAAGGGGCGTGGCACTTTCTTAAAAAAATAGCTCTACCGATGAAGAAACCTTTTATTTTCAATTCAAAAATATGCTGTAATCTGTCAGGTAGGCAGAATGATACTTAGTTTAATTTTTGTTAACTTGGAAAAAGAATACGGCCCAAAAACTGTTCCTTATGGGACACCTTTATCGAAATTAAACTATAAACAATAAAGATATGTTATTGAAAAATTATAAAACTCGTATTCAAAGCTTGATCAATACCTAGCTGCCTCCATTAAGTAGGCGTCCATACGCTCTAGTGTCCCAAAAACTAGCTTAAATCTTCCTTAAAAAGATCTATGTCGCCCTATAGCCCGAAGTACAATTCTGCATTGAACCCTCACCTCCAAGCTCCTTCGATAGAAATAGGACCGATGATGACGCCTAGAATTCCTCGCTCCAAGCAGCTGTGAGTGGGAAGTGACCGTCCTATCTTTTCTTCTTCTAAGCCCGTACAACCTAACGACCGACGCTTATTCTTAGCACCGAGCACCGAGTACCGAGCAGCTAGGTTGTTTTAGTCTTCTACATCTGTCCATTGTTCCTCTCTGTTTAAGGCGCCTCTGGAGAATGCTCTATCTTGTGGCAGTATATATTTTGTTAAGCTTTACTTATCATTGCTGCTTCTATTGTAATACTCACAAATGCAGCATTCCGACAACTAACCACAAGTTCTTTTGACTGTGTCAATTTAATCGGCTTACGCGTGTAATTGTATAGACTTTTTAAAAAGTTGTACCTCCGAAGTTAGCTTGGATGCCATCACAAAATTATGGCTCTGTATACACCTCATCTCGATATACTTTATCAAGGCAACCTTAAAAATAGCAGGTGTTGATAGAGATAAAGATAAAGTTGCTGGGTCTTTTCCAATATCTGCCGTAAAGGCTATAGTTGGTCGATGGTGCATTTAACTGGGCTAAAAAACACAGTCTTCTGCCATGATCAATGACGAATGGTTCATCCTGCCTGACAGCGGGATTTCTGTTATAGTCTCCGTATAACAGTCTAAGAAAGTGAGCGTTGTAAATTCCCAGCACCCAGCAATTTCCTTATTAGTCTCCTAATTCATTCTTTAAAGCTTCGAGATTGTCATTTTCCATTTGGTAAGACTTTTGATCTTCATTTCTAAGGTTCCACCTCTCTATCGACGAAAACGCGAGCTTAAGAACAAGATAATATGTTAAATATATAGCACTTCGTCAAATGTGGGCAGGTTTCCAAAAGGGGTGTGGCAAATTTCATGCAGCAAAATCCCCTAAACAAGAAGAAACTTGATATTTATGGGAACTTAAAAACTGGAGACCGGTCTGAAGCAGTGGCTCAGTGGTTAGTTTATGCGAACTACTGAGAAAGGGGTGTCAGGAAAATATAATTTATTCTTCTTAAGGTTATTTGGCGAACGTCTGACAAAATTTCAAGAGTCGAACTGCACTTAAAAAGCTTCCCAGTTCAAGTGGTAGGTCACTTCTTCAAAAAAACGAAAAAACTCATCCACAACGAATGGTTAAGAGAAGCTAAGCCTAGGGTAGCTAGGAGATATTGCCCCAAATATTTATATTTATTTTTTAGAATTCTTAGGCCTATCAACAGTTAGAGTCGTTTCGCTTTTGAGGGCAACGCAGAATAGTGAACTAGGCTCAAGTCAACATCAGTGGCTCCAAGCTTCAACATTATCAGTCCAGTACACATGTAGTTTCATTGAAAGCGGCTTTTGAGCTCAACGAACAAATGGAAAATAGAGATTCACAGGAAAGCAGGCCGAACTTAACGACGCATTTTCAGAAATAATGTCACCAAGGCCTTCGACATCGAAAAGTAGAGAAGTCGGGAGCGAATCGGGGAAAACATCATAATAGACAAGACAGGTAGTTAGGTGCAAACACTCTAAAACTGGCTTCATATTCAAAACCAAGCACTTGGATTATTTGTTTCTTTTCTTTCCTTGTCAAGAAAGAAAGTTAGCGACTCAATAAAAGGTACTTAAAGTCCAACTTATACTCAATGGCGCATGTTTGGACATCAGCGAAGGGGGATGAAGATGTCCTTTGGTCAGCCGTTTTAAGCGCAAAATTCTTCGAAATTGTTAAAAGGTGATCTAAAACCGAACTTCATGATCTGTATAGTCAAATTGATCTGTTTAGGGAAGTGTTATTCAGAGCTCTTCAGTTCGAGGAGTTTTCGATTCAAACCCGGACGCGTTTTGCTATACAGGAAGACCTCGTTATTGACGCAAATTTATGATTGGAAAGTTGGAAGGTTCGAATATTTGCTGTCTGTCTATTTGGGGTAAAATTTCGATCCTTTTGTGGAAAGAAAAGACCCATGAACATCGAAGAAGAAAGGTGAATATAAAAATGTTTTTCTCTTCTGTTCTCACCGCCAGTATCCGTAGCGAAACCTCCTCAACAGAATTCTGTGTGCCAAATGATGCACGACTTTTCATTAGGCTATGAAAAAATAACATTCCCCGACTGCCTTATCCAAAATAAAGGTAGAGTCTTCTCCACCACCCGATATATACCTCCTTCGTGACTGACACAAGTCATTAAAATAAAAAGTGAAAATGTGATTTCTTGCTTCATTAGGGATAACATTTTGTGCAGTGCATTCAAAAATCTTGTTTACCTTCTTTGATAATGATTTCGTTAGCGGGATATGCACCATTGAAAAAATACACAGGGAGCTGTGCGCATTCAAAGACACTCGACTCTGCTCTCCTTTAAAGCAATCTTTTCCTAATTGCAAACTTTGTATTACTTTTCATTGCTTTAAACAGACGAGCTGTGGCTACATCATAAATCCCGCTATAAGCTTGTAACTATATGTGTGCAGCATTTGATCAATTGCAATGCAACGGCTTTTTAATTACGCGGCGATAGCGCCGCACATGATTACAGGACACCCAACTGACAGATGCACGCACGCACATGTATCGAATGGAGTAGTATTCTAATTTCGAATTGATTGCCACATGTACCCACGCCCATACCGTTAGCCAGATAGAAAGGCCACATTTGGTACATGTTTGTATTAATCCATTACTAGCCACATGGGACACTTCGATTCCCAAGTTAATTACCATTCCCATTTGCAATTAATTACCACTTCCACATACTTTTACTTTGGAAAAGGAAGAAAAAAAAACAGTCAACTAAGCCCTACAATTGGAAATGGAGCTATTTTCCATGGGAAATGAGAAATATTTAATCACCGACTATTGATTGAGATATGGGACGCTGTCACAGAGTCACCGATACGACTACACAAAGCTGTGCATAGTAATTTAGATATGTTTCACAGAACATCTGCATATTTTAGCCACAGTCTGTTGGCAACGAAAAGAAACATAAACCCGCATCTTTAAACGAAATGAGTGAACAAATTTATGGGACAAAGGATCTACTGGTGGAAAGGAGGGTTGTAAATAATGTCCATTCCAGAGGGCTCCATAATATAATTGAGATGACAAACATCGGAGCATCAGGTGCAAAAGACAATGACTGGCTTAAGTAGTATTACTGTTGGTAAACTTTTTTTTTTCTTTGTAGTACTTGTTTCTGTTTACAAGGACAATGAATAATAAATTAAGTGAATTCATATAGATGTTTGGAGAGAGCGAGGGAGCACATGAATTATGTGGGACAGTGGGACACAGAAGGTTTACTTCAATGCTGGATGGTATAAAATCCATCAAATCATGTGCCCGTAGTTAAATAATAATAAAACCTAATATTGTTATTGCTAAAAGCCAAATAGGCCAACATTATGAGAGAATACAACCCAATACGATGGTGAATGCTGCCACTTTGGGGCGATCGTAGTAAATTTATGACCGTTTGCTGATACGACTTGGAATCAAGTTCCAAGTGAACTCTTGTGCGACAGTTTATCCCATACTACATTTAGCGTTAATGTGGAACTTAAAGAAGGATATATGATTCTATGATATTCTAAAGATCATACATACAACAAGTGCCCGAAAACGACCCAGAAATGGTGCCACATATCAACTAGTCATAGACAAGAATTTGAATTGCAACTCATCGAAGATGTTGATATTTGAGTTCAAATCATCAAAAATGTACGAATTACCTGTCGCCAATAAACTCCCGCAGCAAGAAATGCAAAGCACATCAAGGAAACATTACGTTTTCATTTTGAGTTCACAAAAATTCACTTGTTTGACAGTAATCACGAAGCACACAAATCATTGAAAATCGCGAAACAGGTACATATTTCTATAGTTTATAATAACGAAACATACTGAAAATTTGATTTCAAACAAAGATTATCACTTGAATACGTCCAAAACCGAGTAGAAAACTTTCTCACACAAACAGAAGACACACTACTGAATTACCATCCACAATCCACATAAGAGACATACTTGAGGTGAGTTCGTTTTGTTAATTAACGTCGGCCTGTGTGCATTTGATTTGGATTGAGTATGGAAACTTTCTTTCATGCTTTTAAGTTAAAATGTGGTTATGACTGATTTATTACGTAAAACCAAAATAATAAAAAAAAAGTTGAAAGAAAAAACAGACGGACTATAATTTATGTCCATATTTATAGATAAAAGAAATATAGTCGGCCATGTTTTTCATCCACTACTATCCGATTTCAAATGGAGGTATAAAGTACAATAAGTCAGTTTAAATAAAAAAAATTAATCCCAGTTCATCATCATGATATTCGCTGGATAAAACCGAACAAAGGACCGCTCATAATAACGAGCGAATATTCGTTAATTCTGACATTTTGTCTTTCGCATGACCTTTTATTCGGTCTCGGGAACACGTGAATTTCTGCGGGCAGTTCCTAGCTGCATACACTATTCTGAGGTAAATTTTGAATGCATTTTTCATTTGCCGGTTTCTGTATCGCAACTATAATATATGTAAATTGTTAATAGTCTGACAGTTCTTCTACAAAACTTCAAAAATTTGTTGATTCGGAGGATGAATTTTTCAGTTTTTCAGAAGAAATTTGGACAATTTTTTCTTCGGATTATATATAATGAATGGGCAACAATAGTAAATAATATAACTTGCTGTTCAAAAAAGTATACTGAAATTGATTTGTTCACATTTTTTCGCCTTCTCGCAATTGACTGTTCGTATCGGAGGAACAGTCCCTTATATTTAGTTCAATAAGCCCGGTCAGCGTGTAAAACGATTTAATTTAAACCCCTTTGGTAGACCGAATTAATTCGGTACTTTTACTCGAGTAAAAACCACATTTTATACAACTTTTGTTAAAGTCACATTTGTAGACATTTGTTCAGTGGCAGGAGGTGGGACATGAAAAGGTTAAATCCATATAAATGAAAGGAAGGTCAATACCGCCTTTACATTTAAAAGAACTAGTAAACAGATTTCGCCAAAAAATTAACAGTTTTAATTATAAATCAGGGTGGTGGTTAGAAAGTACTTAATAATGAAATGAAGCAAATCCAATAGGTGGCGCTGTTTTTACTACAAAGTTTGCATTTTAGAGAGTCTGTTGAACGAATTTGGATGCGGTTTTCACTGTTTTTATTAGCATTTCTCGGTAATATGTGCATTGAAAATTGGTCGGTAACTCAAAGGAGCAAAACAAACGATTTTTAAGTGTCAAAAGGCCACCTCAACAGCTCAACACAATAATGACTTATTCGATTGG
This sequence comes from Cheilosia impressa, assembly GCA_948293265.1. NCBI lineage: Eukaryota > Metazoa > Arthropoda > Insecta > Diptera > Syrphidae > Cheilosia > Cheilosia impressa. The sequence goes on from OX411883.1 coordinate 42,550,677, forward strand.
GAAAAAAACAAGTGCTTCCAGTAAGTTCGTCCCTAATTCACTTCAATGTTTTCCTCAAACTGAGAAACGCTTCAACTAAGACCACTTCAATTAACTTTTAATTTAACTGTCAATTGTCTATAAATTTGAATAACTACGTGTTACCAAAACTTGATGGAAGTGACGTCGCAATGGACCAAGTTTCGGAAAGTAAAATATTAAAAACAATGCAAAAACAGAAAATGACAAATATTTCCCATCGATTACCAGCGAAAAATGTTCTCCAACAGTTTAAAATAAAATTACTCTTGACACCAAAGACTTGGCGCGTGTAAAACCCTTCAGACTTGTAAACTTCTATGTGCGGTCATCTAAAATAGTAAAGTTTTCGTCAATCAGAATGAGTTGGCCGGTTGCGATGGAACATTAACTAAATGTTGCTTGCATTCATATTGCGTAAGCAGTTCTAACTAACTTCTACAAATCCACATCCAACCAGACAAACGCTACAATATTTGAATATAAGAATGAATCGACAATCGGTGTTGACCCACATGACAGAGTTTGCTGCTTACCTACACCCCAGAAGATCTTTGAAAGAAGGTCTTGCGTCAGTCTTAACGCCGAGCTTTTTTTAAAGCTAGGGTTGAATGTCTAAAATTTTTTGGGCACCTACTCTAAGCCTGTTATGGTTTCTTGTTACTTTCCAATTGTAATTAATAGCGCTTTCCTTTTTTTTTCTTTTTGATCTATCTAGACGACATAAATCACCTTTGACGAATTGAAATGGCTTCGCTGGTAATTTAAACAACTTTTTCTATTAGTGTTGCTGCAACAACTATGCGATGTCTTTTGGGGAGTTCTACAGATATTTTAACGCTAGAATTCATCAGTCTTCATAGTAATGGTCCCAAGACCGACCCTTGTGGTACTCCTCCGCATTGATATTGATAATCATTCACGACATCATCGGTTTTTCGGTCGTCAATCTAGAAGTTGTCAATCCTTTTACAAACCATCCAAATCGGTCAATTGGTGTTGTTTTCGCTTTCCATGGTCCAGTGTCCTTAAAATGTCGAGGGAAATACGACTCTAACTAACTATCAAACTAACCATTGATTTCGCTCACCACAAAGCAGTTTTTGAGACAAATAATTTCACACTCGACCCGATTCTACCTCCGAATGTCGTGGGGGCCATAATAATGTTTGGCCAGCATCCACCATTCATGTTGTCCCTACAAACAACGTTCAAAAATCCTTTAAAGTTAGTTACTTGCTACAAAGCAACAACTGGGTATAGACTTAAGTAAGTAGACTCTTCAAAACAATCCGAAATGTACACATTATCCTCTTGTAGATTGTAGTCCTGTATAACACTGACATAATTAGGTTCCTTTTCAATTATTACCGATTCAATGAATTTCCCGGCTACGCAAACTGAACTGGAAATTTCTCTTTTTATGTTTGCACGAGGGGAGGAAGTGCTGGATGCAGTGCAGTGTTCCAGAAACCAAAAATTAGCTCAGTGGACAGTGGAAAATTAAATTTGCACGTACGCTGCCGTCGTTGTCTTGCCTTGACAGATGTTCTGCGGTTGATACGAAGTACTTTTACTGAATTTCTAATGAAATATAATATTGTATGTGAGATGAGCACACAATGATGATTGTAAATTTCACCGAAATTTGTTCTGCAAATTAGATTACTGTCATAAGATGAAGCGACTAAGTGGATAATAATCTCATTTCAACGAAGAGGGGATGGATGTCCTTGTGCATGCCGGGTAGTTGTAAAATCTGTCCAAATTAAAAATGCCACAGGAAATTGGGTAACTGGTACAACTACAAGTGTCATGAAAGGTAATTGGTACACTCAAAATATGTTGGTAGTTGGGAGTCTTTGGAAAATTTAAATAGAAGTTTTTTCAAACAATTTCTACGTGGAAAGGGTGTTTGTTTATGAATCAAACTGGCGCATTAAGTTTTCCTATATATCCTTTGCCACTTAGTTTAGTTTGTGTTCCTTTTTTCTATAAAAATTCAGAGATTTCTTTTGAATAAATGTTTAGAACATGAAATGTATATCTTTTAAGGCTTCAGGGCCAATAACATCCCAAGTCGTCCCTTTCTAAACTCTTGTAGTTTGTGACAAATCTATTCTAGTGGGAATTGACCTACGAAAATTCATCTTCCAGTTGGTATTTTTCATAAAAATCGGTTTTGAAATAACAAGAACAAGAAATGTTAATAATGTTGATAACTATGGGAGGAATTGAGCCTTCTTTGCAGTAAGCCCAACGTATAGTGATCTACCCCAACTCAAAGTTTTATCTAAATTTTTATAAAGAGGGGTGATTTGTTAAGCCGTCAGGGAGGTTAGGTTGAAATGGCTGTCGGCTAGCCGCAGGTAACTTACTTAGGAACTTAACATCTCTATAGAGGCACTACAGTCTGAAGTGGACCACGATCGACCTGCAGTCAATTCGGTCCACAGCTGGTAGCCACCAAAAGCGTGTTGAGGTAACTCACCAATAAATTATGAGCGCCTCTCAAGTTTGGGTCTTTCTCTCCTGTCAGGGGTTTGCTTTAAGTCCTAACGTGAAGTAGCTATATATTTGGTGCTTTGTTTTAATTTGTTTATTATTTATATTAACCGCGTCTTAATTGCGTTCCGCAGGATCTTTCAGTGGAAAGTAACCTGTGTTTTCATTTCTTTATAGAAAAATTGCTTGATAAGTTTTATCTTAGTTGCAGTATCTAAGTGTCTTTGGAAGATTTTCACCTTATTCACATAAGGTTATAAATAGGACAAAATACCACCCAAGGAATCTTTCTAGCAAAGCGTCCCGGCTATTATCCACTTTCGACAAAGGACATTCCTCTCCTCCATAAAGTATACAGCTCACCTACAGCGGAACTGGGACGATATCACTGTGTTTAGACTTGTATTCCCTTGGTAAGAGTATAGGGAGCCGCTCTTTAATTAAGTCCAAAAAAGAGAACGATGGCTGATGACATTTTGGGAGGCTACATAAATAGATTTCAACATTTTATCAGTAAATTGTGATTTTTTATCCGAATGTTAGGAGTCCTCTCCCAATGATAGAAGAGAAGGGATGGTCAAGCCAGGGCCGATTCTTTTCGTTCTGACAGTCATCCGATGATTAGGATGACTTCAAGTTACCTGATAACGCGACGGCTTTTCGCTGTCTTAGTTCTTTTTCTTTTTCGGTCGGTGGTTTCTCTGTCGCAGACGCAGCAGCAGTATTCGTCCACTATCATCCTAGTTTGAAAGGCTTTGTATACCTATAACTCCTTCGTACGCATTCTATCGTGGGGATTTATAAGTCGATTATGAAGTAATTTGCATCCATTTGGACCACTTGAATGTTTTCTAAATTTTGGCGGAGGGTGTCGACTTTTGACTATCCTGGCCTTAAGCCGCACTCATAGGTAGGGTTACTGGCGAAAGGTTTTAGGCGCGTTCAACAAGTATAGCCGGCGCAGTATTGAAAAGACTTATTCTTTTGTAGCTGGCAAAATTCAGAGTCTTCACTTTCTCTTGGTTGGGGTATTTATTCATCCGATTAAACTTTTCATATAAGTTTGGGTGTAGACCTAACAGAGTCATACCGCTTTGCTTTGGGGAACTTGGAGGGCTTTATTCTCTGAAACAGCTTTCTTTGAATAACATTTCGCTGTCCTTCCGTCATTTTAGTCCGTTGCACAGAAGTTTTAACTTAAATTTTAAAGGTTGAACGGACTATGCTCCGCCGCAAGACATTTTTTTGGAAATTCCCAAATACCGCCTCCCAATGCTCATCTTTGCGGGGCTATGTTCAGGGCTTTTATTCCCTACCCTATAGTAGAACTTTCGAAAAGTGGTCACAATGGCTCAATGATTAGAGAGCATAGCGTCTCAGGTTTAATTCGCAGAAAGACCGCAAATTGTGTTACTCGATCGAAAGCCGGCTTTTCTTTCCTTAATCTTTACTTGTACAGGTAGCGCACAGCTCCCCAATCAGATCTGGTTTCGGTCTTCAGCATCGATTGATGGGTCCCGCTTTTGAATGCATGTCGGTCCATAGGCGCAATGTCTTCATGAGGCCCCACTTTCCAACAGTCAACTTTGTTGGCCCAATAAGTACCTATTCACCCGACGGCAAACTCGTTTCCAAAACCATCGCACCTGCGACACAAAAATGTCCAAACAGCTTACTTAGGGGATAACACTAAATAGTGCCGCATGACTGCAACTCAAGACTCCATCCCTGATTCCATCTAGAGAATACGTCCGCTCCCATCAGCAACAAGAAAGTGCATTTGTGAGAAAAAAAAAAAACCTCCTCCGACCCTCTCTCATCAATTCCGCGGCCCAAGTATACTCATGACTGCATCCTCACCTCGAAACAAAAACCAAACGCCTGTCATGCCAACTCTCTGCCGGTATGCACTCGCCCGTAACCATAATTTAATTTTGTTTGTACTTGTTGTTCGTTTTTCGCTGACGGTTTAATGACGCGCATAGTATATTATTGATATGATGGAAATGAGGATTTCATTTTTATGACACGCTCGAATGATTAACAGAGTGGCAACGTCCCGCGAACATCAAACAAAGAGCCTCATCATCGTCGCATTCCCATGCAGTTATATAGCCAGAAGATACTATGGGGCAACGGCATGTCGGTGCCGCCTTCTCTAGACGATAAACGAAAAGGAAAACGAACACGAAAAGGAAGCCCAAACCAAACGTCATGTGAAATGCTTGACTTGTTTTGATTCAGCGCACAGTTCGGTCGGGTCGGTCTCTTGATTGATTCAAAAATAGCCCTTCTTTCCGGTTTCGTTTGTCAGTTCAGTGTACGACTCTGATGCTGACGAGCTATGGCAAGGCAATGCCAGCTTGCCAGCTTGCCAGCCCAAGCAAGGAGCACTTTCTCAAGCGCAAAAGTCATTTATTACTCGTTTACTCGTCCGAAAAGTTTAATTCCATTAAAGACACACACACACGCAGACACAAAGAGGTGGAGAGGACACATGTCAGAACCTTTGATGGGATTTTATTTATTTCACTCTTTTCGTTTGCAGTTTATCACGGTAACAAGACAAAACAAAAACAAAATATAAGCAGAACCACCTTTGTAATGCGGTGGCGGAGTCATAAAATGGGAGGATGTCGAAAACGGGTGCGACCAGCGACCACCCGCTGAAATGAATCTCTCCTGTTGTATACCAGCAGACTGCTACGCCGGAGCACCTATATACAAAGTCTGTCCATCTACGTCGCCCTTGATGCGTGCCAGTCAGACTGTGGCGCGTCTGGTAGCGGACACGCATACATCAAACTAACGAGCATAAACAAACCGATTACAGGATAAAGTATTGTTTTACTTTTTCTGTCCGAGGGTCTTAATGCGTTGCAATTAGTCAAAGCGAATCGGCCAGGTTGCAAGGCGGAATGGTGCAGACCAAGACTGTATAGAGCGTAGACATATTCTGCCGTAGTGGTAGCGGCAGTCCCACTACACTGATTTCACTATCCGAATCAGACAGACAATTTGGGGTGGTAATGCAAAGCGTGTGTATGTTTAATGAGGTTGGGGAAGGTTTACTTTCAAGGGTTGGCCGTGCAACGTCGCGGCCATTTCATTGCCGATGACCAAATTGTGGATCGCTGGCTTAATGACGACTGAATGCATTAAGTTCGTGCTGGTCCGTGGTGGTCCTTGTCATTGGTGTGGTCGAATGGGCAGTCATGCGATTACAGCTACCAGCTTCGGCAATCACCTTCGATTTGGTGACCGCTGGCGAGCGATCGTAATTTGGGTAGCCAACCTCTTCCCTGTGGCAGTCTTTCAACGGTGGCGCCTCGCTGTCGGTGGACTTATTCCCTTATAATAAAGGGTACTTCGATTCGAGGCCCAGGTGGCAAATTCGCACAGCGCGCTTTGGGCAAAATCGAAATTATGTGCGAGGACATTTTGCGTGCAACACATTTCCAATTGAAATGTGATGTCAGTCGCTGAATTTGCATGGCCAACTACTTGGGAATGGAATGGTGTTTGATAAAGCGCTTGATGGTGGATCAAATAAAGCACTGAAGAGATATGTCGGACCATTAGTAAGGAAAATATCGGAACAGCCGACTTTTGCTGCCATTGTGCTCTGTCATCATTATAAGCCGTGGATAGGTGATTCAACAAGGTACTGAAACCTTAAAGAACCATACCTACGTTAGGTATCAAAATTTAAAATTTGATTCGCCGAAAGTATATGTTAGAGTACGACATTAGTAATGATCGTCCTTCCGAGGTTCGAGCTCCTAAAGAAATCGGGAAAATGTATTAAATGCGGTGGCGCAGGCTGTGCGCGGTAAAGGTTACAATTAATCTCCATTTCGCTTGATCTTCGTAAGATTCGATTTGGCGAAAAGACTTGGTCCTCTTTCCGTACAAAATCCAATTCGTTCAGCAACCAAAGCCCTCTGACCATCGCACATTTGATGACTGAGCTCTTGAGCAGTTCTAAGTTTTGGCCCAACAAAATCTCTTCAGCGACGATGCGCCACAGAATGCGACTGAATGGCTACTTGAGCAGTCTTCGGAACTACGCCAAGAAAAATCTTTCCAAACGTGCTCAAAAAAAAAAAAAAAGATGTGCGTTGGTAGAGTTTCATTTGACAATCGCTGGTTCTTTGGCCAAAGCAGGCAGTTGATAAGTAAGGAGATAAAAAAATTCCAACATACTAGTTAGTCCTGCGATATGGCGCAAGAAAAACGGTCATTAATAAAGGCGGAGAAAATGTTTTTAGTCTCTTTGAGTAATTTTCGGTCCCGTTTGCGATGACTGGCTTTGGGGGAGAATTTCTAACAGCGAATTGTACGAGCTAGCGACATCGACCTTGCCAGAAGCAGGTACGCATCAGTCGTTTAGAATGACTAGAGCGAATGGACACCAATGCTACTGCATGAAGAGTCTTCGATTCTAACCCGGAGTGACAACTCAGTAGAGAGAGACCAAGCCTTTGGTATGGAGCCCACGAAGACGACCTCAACCAACTTTAGAAAAATATCGTGCCAACTAAAAAGGAGTGGAGGTTCAAGCCCAAGTTCACCCAGTCTGCAGCGCCACCAAAATATAAGTAAGTGAAAAAGTAAGCATTTTCGGGCGCTGATAACCAACTTTGTTTCTTAGAAAACTGACGAGGTCAATGCTAGGTTAGGTTAGGTTGGGTTGAGTGGTGTTGTGAAATCGTCACAAAAGACCAGGCACCAGGACGGGCCCATCGCCATCCTCAGGGAACTACTAAGGTTGAAAACCTAAATCATCGCCAATTTCTTTACAGAATTTAATTTAAGTCCCAATATTATTTTAAGGAACCAACCTTCTCTAAGTTGTTAAAGAAGTACCTGTCTAGGTGCTTCCTTCTACTCCGAGCAATTGCTTGACACTCGCATAGAAGGTGGGGGATATCTTCCGTAACTTGTAGATCCTCACAGTACCTGAATACATCCGTATTAGCTAAGCCCAGTCTAAGATAGAAGAGGTCAATGCTAAGTCTTTCAAAATAAATAAATAAATTGTTGGCACACCAGGTCCGTATAAGAACCCTAGGCCGAGCTTCTCACAGTTTTTCTTTTTCTGTGAGTTTTTTATTTTTGAAACGAAAGGAAGGGATCTTCAAGTTTATGCCGAGTCCAAACTCTTAATTGAGAAACTCTTTCTTGACAGTTATACTCGCGGATGTTTGTCAGACGTTCAAGATAGGTTGCACATCGGAAAAAAACAATAAGATGTAATTTGTGCCACTGCGCTCACAATTTGCAAACAATTTGCAAACATATTTATCTATCTATTTCTGAAATATTTTACCTCCAAAGACACAAGTTCTTGGTATGTTATTGACTTGTGGTAGAAAATGAGATCCTCTTGGTCGGAACAAGTTCACCACTAACGAGGAAGGGTAACAGACTTTGCACCCTCTTTCCGACACAAAGTCAAATGGTACCTAAAGATATTTAGTCTTGTCCAAAATGGCAAACATTCCCTTTTGCAGATAAATTGTGGTGTGGTGGTTTTAAAACGATGCCAACTAGATAAGTCTGGCAACTTCGGCATATCTTGCTAACAAACATCGATAAGAGATCCTTGTCAGCAGAAAAAGGCCCCTATAAGAGAGGCTACAGTGCCAGAGCTCCCTGAAAGCGCCCCAGTCTTACAATCTTATCTATCTTATCTATCTTAAGTCTAGCAGACTCTATCGTTCAATGTCTACTTTTGTTTTGAATAATTTTTATGGCAGGAGTATAAAGTTTCAACTATAAAAAGCAAGTGGCATTTTTGGTCCAGTGTCGGTATTCTAATTGCAGGATGAGAGATGACTTCAATCTCAATTAGAATCTATAGACGTAACAGGACAGATGCTGGCGTATTATTTTAAAAGCCCCCTCCAATCGGCCAATAGTAGCAGTAAAATACCAAAATACATTTACCAACAAGCCAGCGTAGAGAATACCATCAGTCACTGTCCTCGTTCAATGAAAAGAAAAATCTTTTTCCAATACCAGGCTGGGTTTTTCAAAATGCGCAAAAATATTTCCCACCATCGGGTAAAGATATTCTGATGGATCCGGAAACGCTGCTGCCAATCACTCGTCATACATTCCTCTCTGTTCAATTATCATCCGAAATTAATCACCATGAGAAGTTTTATACCAATCAACTATATCAACCGTCATCTAGGCCACACGCACACGCAAAACCAGCCCGCCTACCTGTCTACCTGTACTTCATCATTAAGACAAACACGAATATCCACTTTCGTGCGAAATGAATTATTAAACTCGTATTGATATTCGAACAAACGGTTTGGCTCTTCCCCCTAACCAAAATATACAGCAACTGCCCGGTACCCGCGCGCACGCAAAACTCTTATAACAGATCAATAAACCCCGACAGACAATTTCGGGGGAATAAAGGAAAACTTTCAATCGATGCCGAATATCGAGAACTTTTCCATCAAATAAACAATTGCTGCTCGCAAGTTACCGCCATCAGGCGCACACATTCCGACGAACCAACATTACATGCATATCCTTCGGTGGACGGGCGTAAACGTAAACGTAAACGTAATACAGGCACTTCACTTTTACAATAAAGGATAATTGACATGTTGAGAGCACTTTTCTGTCTCTGTTCGAATCTCCTCCATCTCCGGGCGAAATTAAATATTAAATTTGAGAAAGGTGAGGTATGTGTACGTTTGAAATGTACACCGTTCTTGCAGTGGCAGCAGCAGCAGCAGCAGCAGTGAGTAGAGAGTAGACTGACAGACAGGCAGGTCAGAGAAGTGGAGCGTGGGCGGGGTGGGGGTTCGCTCGAATCAATTGGTTGTTAAGGAGGAAATTGAATTGTCAACTGACAACCGAGAGCAATATACAAAACACAATACACCCAGGACCCAGTCCGTCGTGTAGGCTTCCCAATGAAATATTACGATCGTCTCTGAATACCAATCTCTGATTTGATACGCGCTTTTCATAATTTATAAAAAAGGAAAAATACAAACACATACAATAAAATTGATTCGGATACAGATTTGCGGAACTCTCTATATATATATATAGGACCGGAGATAGGGATGACGAAAATTGTAAGTAAATCGAGAGGCAGGAGATTTAAATGGATTATATTGACGAAGAGAATGTTGTTTCCGCCACGGTGGGTGGAGCGGGGGTGGGGGTCTCAAAGACAGACATAGGCGTTGGATTTTGGATTAAGACGGAAGCGCTTTCGCACATTGCCACGCAGAGGGCTGAAGGATGTTGGGGTCTAAACGCACTTGTGGAGGGTGTTTCCTTTCAAGAAGTTTGCTTTTTTTTAAATGGCAACACTTTTTCCAGCGCCAAGCAATTTGACAGCTGCAACTGATTTTTGTGCTCGTTTTAGTTTGCCAGTTCACAGTGCGTGTATAGACTTATGATACATGGCCCCAGGACCTCAAAAAGTCAAGTACTAGGCGCCGATTCTAAGACTTTCGAGCATCTGGGGCCATGTCACGTTGTCTTTATCAAAAAGTCGTATGTAGGTATAATTTCACTTTAAAGTTCTGTCCGTTTTTATAAAAAGCAAACCTACAAAATTTAACTCAAACCTTTAGCGCCACCATCTGGACAATATGAGCAGTTATTAAGTTAATAGCTATGCTACGAAATATACCTGTTTAACAAAAAAAGTTCCTTGCAAGACGTTCGCATTTCATTCGCTTCGATTTCCCCCGACAGAATATTTCGTTCGCGGGGGAATTAACCTGAGAATGTTAGGCGGTGCATATTTTATAAATACTGTTAAAAAAAATCGGCTGCAACTTGTCAAGCGAAAAGGTAAACAAAGTTCGAGCTAGATGAAGCTTATGCTTAGCTAGGAGGCTTGATGTCAGATTATCTATGGCATAATATGAAGCCAAAGTCGTCTCTGCATGATAGTGGACCTTATGAGAAGATGTTCAAGTATTTCGAGGTCCGATTCAAAGGCGATGGAAGAAGTAATTCGGAGTTTTTCTGTAGGATTCGTCAGACTGGGTAAATTTTGACACAGCTAGGTCTTTCTATTATCAAGAGGACCAGACTTAGTGTCAAAGCCAAGTTGTGGATCTGTATAATTCGGTGTTCCCACAACACTTACCTAGGGTTGCGAGGTTTGCCTGCTGACGGAAGTGTAAATTCTTTGTTAGGAAACCCGACTCCTTTCTTGTGACTCAGAAAATCCTATAAGGAACTTCAGAATACCTGAGGTACTTATTGTCGATCGGCTACACTTCCAAATGGAGCGGTCCACCATTGGGTGGTTTGGTCAGGTCAAACTCATGTATGTACCTATCTCGTATTTGAAGACGCCAAAGCTATAGGTAAATCCAAGATGAAATGGTTGGATACAAACTGGTATCTACTTCTAGGTATTATAGCTATAGTTTTGAGAATTTTGGAGGTTCCACATCTACATCCAAACTACATTTTTTATTTATATTTAATCTATTTGCTTGCCTACTTCAAACTGGCTTATGGCCATTCAAATCTTATATAGGTACCTGCATTTAGGTCCAGTGGATCACAGGCACTTTTTAAAAGGAGATTCTCTACTAGAATTTCTAACAGAAGCTTCTCCTTTACGGACGCTGCAGCGATGGTTCTAGGATAGACAGCGGTACACGAGTTTGCTATTTTCACCGAAACTCTTAACCTGCGAGGATCATTTAGGGCAAAATAACTGCAGAGAAAACGTAATTACGTCGATGAAAGAATCAATATTATAGTCTGACATCCAAGATGCCTTAGGAGCCAGTGGTGAGTTCAGGGACAGTAAGAAATATTTGGACGAAATATCACATGCCAACGCGGTGACTCTATTCTGAGTACTATGGCCCGGTGAATAAGTCTGTAAGAAATGGAGCAAAAACCTTTCAAAACTCCTGAGTACCAAGGCAAAGAATATTGAATCCGTGGGCAGAACAAACCAATTTTCAAAATAACTATGGCCAGAGGTATGGTCGAAAACAGGTCTTAATTTATAATAGGAATGAGCTGCAAAGACATTTGCATACTTATAGGGCCATTTCTGTAATTGCAGAAGCTTTACGGAAATTTAAGAAATTGAATTTGTTCTCTAGCTACTTTGTTAATTCCCAACTCGTAAAAGCAAAAACATACTGAGGATAGCTAAAAGATCTAGAAAATGTAGATATTGAAAAACTCCGGAGATTCATATACTCAAATCTAGGAATTCATCGCTAGATGAAGGTTCTAAAACGAACTGGGGATATAACAGACCTTTAAGAACTCCAGGAAAATCAAAATGTTTTCGATAGTTCCTATAATTGAACATAATGGATTCAACTGGTGGTCTAGGTATCCATCACAAGAGCATCTAACTATATACCTCGAGAAACGTTGAAATACAATAAACGGGGTAGTGATGAGTACCTATATTAGGGACAGGGAGTAGGTATAGGTAGGCCCTGATTATTCCCCCATTTAAAAAGCTGGTCCTTTCGATGCCATTCTGTTTCAACATAGTGTATGACTGAGAGATGGTTATAAAGCTCTCACTAGGTGACGCTGACAAGCCCCTGTAAAAAATGCATCATCAAGACTAATGATTTTTGTCATTTTCCCCTACAAGTAATCGTTTTAAACCCCCAGCTTAAATTTATTGAAGGCCACAACGGAAAATTCTATATGCTGTCCATTATTTGATGCCTCCATTGTGAGTTCCTAGACTTAAGTTATGGACACTAAAATTGATTGTTAGTACCGAGCTCTATATTTGTTTTGAAACGAATTGATAGAAGTTGCCGGGAGGTCTAATTTTTATAGAAGTTTGGCCTTCTGATATCAATAGTGCTTTTAGCACTACATAGAATAGACAAGCTCTGACAATTGGTTATAAAGACAAGGCGAGGTCGTGTCTATTATTCGAATTTTGTGCTAAATATAGTCTCGCGACTTCTTTGGATGATGGGTTGGCATTCGCTGTTCCACCGTTTAGTTATGAGGTAGGTACACTAAAGTACGTATTCTTGAAAGTAACATTTTGTATAGGTACCTATAGTTAAATCATCTCTTTAAAGTTGAACGACGAGGAATGGACAAACCTGGGTTTTCTTCAACACTTTGGGCTTAAGCAGCAATATTCTCAGTTGTTCTTGAGCGACGTGCACGGGTTATATTCTTCACATCACTAACTTGTCCCAACAGTTCGAATTTTTCCACCAATTAATGTATTGCGGTCCGACAAGGTGCTTCAAGACGACCAAAAAATGATTTAGTTTTGCGAACTGTGACTGCAAGATTTTCACCATTTTTGTAGTGAATTTTAATAATTTCAATGCATTGTTGAAGCGTGTATCGTTCCATTTTTAGTAATGGCGTAGTTTCTACTTGTCAAATGTCTAAGAATAAAAGCTTCAAAATTGACAGCTACCAAAATAGCGGGTCATTCACAATAACACCTCTTATTGGAAAACCCTTTACAAGTGCTGCACAAATTTGGCCATACATGGCCCTTAACTTTTGTACAAATTCGTCCCACGTCCCACAATATCGAGGAACACATACAAGCTTAATCGAATAGTCTCAAAATAGATTTTCCAACAACTAATGCAGTCTTTTGTATCGTCTGTAAAGGTGAGAGGTACCACTTCCTGCACTGAAACAAAACCGTTAACATTCGCCTATTAAAAATAGAAAAAAAAAATAAACTCCCGCTAATGCAAAAGAAGTGAGTCCTTGAATACAAATTTATAAAAGCCAGTGAGATGTAACCTATACCTATAGCTATACCTATACCACCCCTAACTGTCGCCAGACTGATTTAAAAAATATTGCCGGCCTAATTCGTTTGGAAATTGATATTCAAATTCTCGTCGCAAAATAAACCCGATTTAAATGCACACATGTGCTCGAGTCACCCCCTTACCATTAAAGGGTCCTCAAAAGTCTCAATATTCGATTTTACAGACTATATGCAGAGGCAGAACTTCACTTTCGTGAATGTGATTAAATAACGATTCAATATAAGCTTCCAAATAAATTGGACCACTGCAAGGTACAGAGGGAAATAATTAGTTGCATAAGGTCGCCTGCTCATTTCGCAATCTCAGTCCTTTTAGGAGCTGCAACAGCTTTTCTCGAATAAAGTAATTAAATTGTGTTCAGTTTGGTTGGTCGTAAAATATACAACAGCTGTCGGAGATATTATACGGCAAAGGGGTTGAAACGGGAACTCTATGCCCCGACACATCAATGTAATCCTAAGGAGGCTGCAATTTCCATAGGAAAATAATATTAAACCTCGATATTTATACACTCATGACGTTGTTACTTTTATGGCTGTTAAATTACGAAATTGTGCAATAAAAAGTAGGAAAGTGTAGACTACCTACGAGCAGTTTGAGACGAGTACTAAAAATAGGAGCGCGTAAGGTGCCAGATCGTCAAACGATTAACAAGTTTATTCCTATCGTCGTGATTTGTATAGGTAGCAACATCAGTCACCATAAAAGTTGACGGGTTGGGGTTGAAATTCTTTTTACAAAATTCGGCTTTCAAAATTGTGTTTTCAGAATACTGCTTTTCGAGGAGAAAATATTTTCTTTTTTAATTTATAATATATTTTTTTAATTTTTTAATATTATTTTTTTTAACATTTAAAATTTTTATTTCAAATTTTTTACTTTTTTCATTTTTGTAAATTTAAAATTTTTGTAATGTCTTTTTTTTTATATATATTTGTTAGTTGGAAAAAAGCAGAATAACCAGAATTTTATTGGTTTAAATTTTAAAAGCAGAATTTTGTACAGCAGAATTTTTGTGTGGGAAGACCGACTTTTGCAAAGCGGAATTTCGACCCGCTTTCCATAAAGACTTTTCGCAAGTTTCTTAATGAATAGTCGTACTTCTAAGACAGCAAAGCCTGCGCTTTTCCCCAGATCTCTCGTTGCAGACAAAAGTTGATTTGAAAGAGGTATTTACTCCTGAAATAGGGACTGCAGGAAGGCCCGTCGTCGTTTATAGGCTCAAACTTTGAAACAAAAGTAAACAGTGGTGTATGTCATTTGCAGGCTTATAAATAAATAGATAAATCTACATTTTCCGCGTGGCGAAAAAAGACAACAAAATCAGTGCAGACATCAAAGACCATTGATCCCAGTATAGCGACTTTATCAAACAGATAGCCGCAAGCACCGCAGTCTACCACCCGCTTAAGAGAAAGATTCCATGTGTATAATGACAAAAAAAGGAGATATGTGCATTTTAAAATAAGAAGCGGAACAAAAGTGTCGAAGAAAGTCGAAGAGATGTGAAATAGACCCTGACTGTGTAAGTCACTTAGCTCAAAAAGACCGGAAATTCTCGCGATGCAGGTTATAAATATTAGAAAGCCAAACAACTGGCGACTGGTTTTAAGGCCGTAAAACAGACTCTTCGAAACAGCAAAGGAAACCTTTTTCAAAGCTATACCAAACTATTCTTATCACGCACCGAATCTCGCAAGGCAGGTCTAAACACCGAAAGCAATTTGTTTAGCAGCTTCCATGGCGAGTGTCTTTAAGGCCCAAAAGAAGGACACTTCTTTAATTTGCTATCTGCAAACCAACAAACATCCGGATACTGTCTAAGACACAACGTCAATATATGGATAGCAGCAACTTGAAGGTAGTTAACATCTCCACACAAGTATGGAGTTGATAGCCTTGATGGGTAACCCCTTACTTCGATTTGACAAAAGAAGTGCGTGTTCAAACTCCTAACTCGAAGGACAGAATGTACGCTCCAAAGAACTGGTCACAGTGGATGGCAAAGCGTTCGGTCTGGATAATTAAAAAATGGACGACTGCAGTGTTTCTACTTTCCATTTAATAAGTATAATAATGTTAGACAGTTATGACAGAGGAAAATAACCTTGATTGTGGTGTTATTTGAACCGTAAAATTCAGAAAAATCTTCGATGACGAAAAGTGCGTTAGGATGCTTGGTATATTGAGCTTGTTTCAACGTTGTTATTTCGAAATAAAGAACCTTTAAATGTAACGCAGCACTATCATTGTGTTTAGCGAACCAATATACTTGTTAAATATCGTTCAAAAATCCAAATAAGCTATTCTGCTTCAGAAAAAACACTTTTTGTTTTCAATGGCCCTTTTTCTTGCAACCTTTCAAAATTCTCCACAAAATTCTCTAACGGTCTCATTGGATGGCAACTCCAATTGTACACCGAAAATTAACGACTGAAATGCCTTCTTGTGGCAGGATGTTTGTCAGACACTTGCGAAAGGTAGGTAGCGCAATGGACAAAACCATTAAGGTGTAGTTTATGCTTTTGCGGGGACCACCTCTCTCAGTATAGGTATATTTTTCTTAACTCCTTAACTCCTTTTCTAAGAATCAAACCAAGCAACAGAAAACTCATTTAAGGAAAAAAATAAAAAGCAAAAAGATCCTAAAGCCTTTAAAAGTCCTGTCAACAAGTCTCTTGTTGAACCATATTGCGATGGAAATTGATGATGGCAATTTTAATGACTGTATCCTTGGGCGGGTATCCCCATTTGATTATGGAAAACGTTTTACCCCTAAATATATAATGTCAAGCTCTTTGCTTTCCCTCTCGATGCCAAATGAAAAAAAACAACATCAAACGCACTCTTTGAGCAACAGCAACTCCCTTTTATCTCGTTACTTTATTTGGAGGAATTAAATTATCATATTCCTTTTTTTTTTTTTTGCTTTTGCCTTTCGTTTGCACACGCGTTAATAAAAACAAACTGGCCAGAGCCTCCTTCGCATCCGTATCAGGTGCTAGCCACCACCTCACCGCCCTATACGAAATCACTTCCATTCCAAACCAAATAAATTATTAAATTTCTATTGCGCGTGTTTCGTATCTTCCCCAAACCATATGGGAATTGCTGCCACAGAATTTGTTTGCGAAAAAAAAAACCAACTCCAATCTCCATTTACTCCAAGTTGCCAATCTCTGTCTCGCTCTTTTTGTAATAAAACTAATGAAGTTCCCCGAGGATGGTAGCGAAAACCGAAATGATAAAAAGGAAAAACAAGTTTGCTCCTCGCTGGCTGGCTGGCGGATCTCGTTTGCATAAATGTAATATTAAGTTTCTCTCTGTAACGTGCTATGGAATGGATATGGAATAGCTGCGGCAATAAAGTTTTCAACTTTAATTCTATTTGATTCATTTATGATGGGGGTGATCCGTATTTTTTTTTTTTAATTATTACTGTCGGTCGCATCGCATGCAGTTTGCATTGGTACGTCTGATGGTGTGTACCTGTATATGGTTGTATTTGAAATTTTGAAACTGTTGAGAAGACGTTTGAATTTCTTAGGCTTTTTGAAAGGGCATTTATTTCCAGGCGCCTGTCTCCAGTTGTTTAACTACGCGTTGTCCCTTCGGGATGGAATTAGACACCCCTTGGAATGGTATCAATATGCTTGGAGCGTACTGCGGGCTGAATAGGAATTATAGCCACGCTGAAATCATCATTTTCGAATTTAACATGTTGAACGAGGGTTTTTAACTTAGTCCAAGCAAACCAAGCCATTGAAAATGCTTGGACATATACAGCCTCGCGATGAGCAACAAATATAAACAATATTGTGCTGCACATCTTTTTAACGGTACTCATGTCGTTTTTTCGTTTTCGTTAGTTGTGGGTTTGATTGCGATGAGATATTTGTGCATATATGGTACTAATACTGCTACTGCTATTTGCCACAGCTGCTGTCACAGCTACTGACTCTATCACTGTTGCTGCCACTGCTTCTGCTTCAGCTACTGCTATTGCTGCCGCTACTTGCTTCTGTTGCTACTACTGCTACTTCAGCAGCTATTTGCATCTGTTGCTGTTACGGCTACTGGCCCTGACACTGCCAATTCCACTGCTACTGCTACTACTTCAGCGACTGCTACTACTATACCATTGCTACTTCTGCTGTTACTTGCCACTGCTGCTGTTACGTCTACCGCAACTGCAACTGTCACTGGTACTACTTTGCTAATTTCACTGCTACTACTGCTGCTACTATGCACAATTTTGAGAACTTTATGTGATGAATGAATAAGGGCCGTTTTCGGATTCTTGGGATTTTTATTCTCAATTTCTTGTGAATTGTGATTTGCAAAATTGTGGTTGTTCAACTGGACACTTAACTATTCGCTTACAGCTTTTTTCTCAGTGTCAGGAATTTTGCTTCTTATAGATCTGATATGGATATACATATTATACTTTGATCTTTCTGAAGCCTGACAAATTTGACAGAAGTACAAAGCCTAATAATGAAAAGTAAAGTCTGATTTTATCTACCTCCATGTAAAAAATATCATCCTGAACTCTGCCCCCTTCGGGTAGGGGACAGAATATACCCGAGGTAGGCATGCCTGTCGTAAGAGGCGACTAAAATTCCACTAAAGCGGAGACGAAAACTTCGCAAAACCAATGCGGCAAAAAGTAAAACAAATGACCCGGTCCTCCTGGTAGGGGGTTTGTGTGTAGAACCTACTGAGCTACCTAGTAAAACTGATTCAGTTAAAACAAAAAAATTATGGCAATGAACAAAACAAGAGATATAAATACCCCAGGTGGCAGACCAGGTAAACTGGAAAATCCACCCTCCTCGGAGGTCGGTCCCATGGATTCTGGGGGGGACCATTTATTGCTTCCTCAACAAAGCTCCAAAAGGAGTTCACTCACGCCGAGAACTCCACCAAAAATGGTCGCGCCAAAACAACATACGGCCAAAGATAGCGCTATAATCGTAAGCATTCCGAACATTCAAAAAGTAAAATGTGGAAATGAAATCAATATAGCTGAAAGTGAACGTAAAACAGATTCACAAGCGAAATTAAATGCCAGCAGCTACTACACTGAATGGCAAGCTGAACTTAAAGCAAGGAAAAATCTTGAAGAAGTTGTCTTAAGCTTGCAAAAGCAGATAAAAGAACTTGAAAAAAAGGTTAGCCTTTTGGACAATACTGCCCAACCATTCCAATCAGTTCAGCAAGATAAACAAAAGGAATACCTCACTGATGAAGAGGAGCTTGCACTAGAGACAGAAAGACATCTGACTAAAAGCAAAAGACCAACGAAGAAACGAAAGGCAGAAGAAAGTCCTGAAACATCTGCCAGAATCTTTGACAATGTGGCTAAGCCAAAACATGCAAATTTGCAAGCTAAGACGAAAGATAAAAGGACTGAAAAGACAACCATTAGCTTGAAAAGACAGCCTTTACCACCACCAATAATGATCTCTGGTGTAGACAGATTTGGTGAGCTAAAAAGTATTATTGAGCAAAAATCTAAGAAAACGTGCAAGCTCACGTCATATAGCAACAACAATTGGAAAATAAATGTTGATGACAGTGACACTTATAGATATATCACTGATGAGCTGACAAAAATGAAGTTGCAATGGCACACTTATGAAAATAAAGCTACTAGACCAATTAGAGTAGTCGTCAGAGGTCTTCACTTCTCGTGTGATGAACATGATATTGTCGAAGACTTAACTAATAAAAAATTTAAAATCATAGAAGCCAAAAACTTAATCAAAAAAGAAAAAACATCAGGTAATGAAGGGGAAAAAACTACAAGAAATAGAAAATTACCCCTTTTTATGCTCTCCTTTCACAATCAGGAAGATATTGAAAAGGTATACGCTATTAAATCAATAATGAATATTGTTGTCAAGATTGAGCCTCTTCGAAGAAAATCCAACTCTTTAACTCAATGCAAACGATGCCAAGCTTTCGGGCATACACAAAGCTATTGCAAAAGAGATTTTGCGTGCGTTTAATGTGAAGGAAAACATCCAACAAATAGTTGTCCACAAAAAAAAGATGAGAAAGTAAAATGCATCAACTGTCATGGAAACCACCCAGCTAATTATAGGGGCTGTCCGGCAGCAAAAGAATATCAAGAAAAGAAAA
Source organism: Cheilosia impressa (assembly GCA_948293265.1). Taxonomy (NCBI): domain Eukaryota; kingdom Metazoa; phylum Arthropoda; class Insecta; order Diptera; family Syrphidae; genus Cheilosia; species Cheilosia impressa. The sequence continues at coordinate 42,570,158 of OX411883.1, forward strand.
AGAGAGGTACTGCCAAACACCAACAGAACCCTCTTAAAAATACGAACAAGAAACAGGTAAATGTCGAAAACAGCGAAGTCGACAAAATACCAATTGCGACAAAAACAAACACACCAGTTGTGAATAACAAATCATATTCCCAAATTGTGAAAAATACACGTAAAGAAGAAGAAATATCAGTAAAGGAAATGCTTTCTACTATTATTCAAAGATTGGATAATCAAGATAAAGTTATTAAGCTATTGAGCAAAGAAGTTTCCAAAGGAAAAAATCAACAAAATAACAATGACTGAAAACCTAAAAGTCGTTACCTGGAATGCAAATGGTTTACACCAACACATCTCTGAATTTCAGGTATTTCTACGCAATGAAGACATTGACGTCTGCCTGATTTCTGAAACCCACTTTAAACAGGGAACAACAATTAGAATTCCTGGGTACCTCTGTTACCACTCTCCCCATCCTTCTGACAGTGCCAGGGGAGGTAGTGCTGTAATTGTAAAAAGTATTTTAAAACCCTACGAAATGCCCAAAATAGGAAAACAAACCATGCAAGTAGCGATAATAAACATTGCGACTAAAAGCAAGCAATTTAACATAGCTGCTATATACTGTCCACCTAGACATTCGCCTACAGAGGAAGATCTTAACGACCTTTTTCGAGCTCTAGGTACTAACTTTATCATTGGAGGTGACTTCAATGCAAAACATACCTATTGGGGGTCCAGATTAGTAACGACGAAAGGCAGGAAGCTTTACAAAGCAGGGAGAAATTTTAATTGTAACTTTATTTCGACTGGATCGCCTACTTATTGGCCATCCGACCCAGCAAAAATACCAGACCTTATTGACTTCTTCATAACGAAAGGAATCAATAGAAAAGAAGTAAGAGTTGAAAACAGTGATGATTTGTCGTCGGATCATACACCTGTAATCTTAACGATTAATGGCATGTCAGTAGAGCAGATAAGCAATGAAAGACTTACCAGCAAAAGAACAAACTGGTGTAATTTTAAAAAAATACTCGAAGGTTTTATAAACCTTAGAGCTCCACTGGCCACAATAAGGCATATTGACATCGAAGTGGAACAATTCATTGCCGATATTCAACAGGCGGCAGAAGATAGTACACCAACTATTCAGCAACGTAAACAAGCATCGATAAAATACCCCACAGAAATTAGGGAACTAATATTAGAAAAGAGAAGAGCCCGGAGAAAATGGCAAATGACAAGATATCCCGGCGATAAAACTCTATTCAATAGACTTAACAATAAACTTAAAAAAAGTATCAGTGAGTTTAAAAATAGAACTCTTACTAAATATCTTTGCAATTTAACTGCTGACAAAGTCACAGACTACTCCCTTTGGAAGGCTGCCAAATATTTAAAAAGACCTCAAACGCAAGATCCCTAGTTAAAAACATCTGATGGGAAATGGATCGGCGACCCAAAAGAAAAGGTCAAACTATTTTCGGAACATTTAACAAATGTTTTTAAACCTTTTCCAAGTAGTGTGGCAAACGAACGCCTTGAATTCTTTGATAGGATAGATGAAGACGTAATCCCTTACGTTTCACTTAAAGAGATCAGCACATGTATTCATAAGCTCTCTAATAGAAAATCGCCAGGTTATGATCTTATAACTGCCCAAATTCTGAAGGAACTACCCTTCATAGCATTGGTTAAACTTAAGCTTTTAATTAATGCTTGTTTTAAGCTAAGATATGTTCCTTATCATTGGAAGATAGCAGAAATTATAGTTATACCTAAACAAGGTAAACCCCCATCAGAAGTCACCTCATACAGGCCAATCTCACTTTTACCAGTACTATCAAAACTTTTTGAAAAACTGCTTCTCAAAAGACTAGACAGAATAATAGAACAAAGAAGGCTTATTCCCACCCACCAGTTTGGGTTTAGAAATAAACACTCGACAATAGATCAAGTACATCGCATAACAAATATTATAGAAAAATCGTTAGAAGAAAAGCAAGTTTGCTCTACACTATTTTTAGACGTTGCTCAGGCTTTTGATAAGGTCTGGCATAAGGGCTTACAGTATAAACTTCATAGGGATCTACCAAGACAATACTATGAGATACTTAAATCTTATATTTCAAATAGATTCTTTAGAGTTCGCTATGGTTCAGCGTATTCTGAACTCAAAGAATTACAAGCAGGAGTTCCACAGGGAAGTGAACTGGGACCAACCCTGTACTTATTGTATACTAGGGATATACCACATACAAACGATGTGATGATAGCTACATTCGCAGATGACACTGCTCTTCTATCAACTGATGGATGCGTGACTAAATCCACAGAAAAGCTACAAAATTCTGTTAACGAGATATGCGATTGGGCCCAACGATGGCGAATTAGACTTAATGAGTCAAAGTCCACTCATATCAATTTTACAAATAAAAAAATAACAAACGCTCCTGTAGTTATTAATAACCAAGTAGTTCCTTATTCTAACACAGCTAAGTATCTGGGTATGAATCTAGATGCTAAACTGAAATGGAAGGAACATGTGAAAAAGAAAGTAGAAGAGTTAAATATTAGGTATAGAAAACTGTATTGGTTGCTCGGACATAACTCTGAAATGTCCACTGAGAATAAAATTTTAATATATAATCAGATACTAAAACCTGTTTGGACGTATGGTATCCAATTATGGGGTTGCACAAAGAAAACAAATGTACAAATAATACAAACTTTCCAAAACAAAGTCCTTCGGGGAATAGTAAATGCCCCGTGGTATATTAGAAATAATGACTTGCATCGTGATTTGCAGATTGAACTTGTAACGGAAGTAATTAAAAATTACGCAATTCGTCACAATGACCGTCTGCAGATGCATATTAATCCCGAAATAATAGACGTCTTAAATGTACGATATAATATTCGTAGATTAAGAAGAACTAAGCCTCACGAACTTATAATCTAAAAAATATGAGAACCCGTATCTAAATTGTAATACCTTCTCAAACGCAACTGAACGTTGAAAGTAAAATCATTTGTCGATCTTTCTTTGATTGGTCATGATTAAGGAGGTGTTTTTAGTGCGGTTAGAGTCCCACACTACTCTGGGTTTCTAACCCCATTGTGTCTTTCGAGATTTTCACCTTCAATAACAAAAAAAAAAAAAAAAAAAAATCCTGAACTCTGACTAAATTTTAAAGCAATGGCGTAAGCACTACTACACCGATCAACAGTCCCTTTAAAAACTGATTGGTTTATTGACAGCCTGTTTCAAGGAATTCTGAAAGCTAAGTTGGTTAATCTAGCCATTAAATCGAATGATTGAGTAGACGAGCTGCGACTTGCGCCCTAACAATTTGCATGTTAGTCGATAAGTTTTTAGAGCTGAGCTAGAAAATTTAAAGGGCAACCGATTGCAAATTGGAAAAGCTGTTATTAAAAAGGAATTACCGACTTATTTTTATAGGCATAAGAAGGCAAGCCAGTTTTTGACGACGACATTTAGGAAAAGACTCATTTGAAGATAGATCTGTGCTACTGAAAACAAAAAAAACGAACAAAGCAACGAACACAGACAGGATGTCAAGCGAATCCAAAAATTCTGCACACCTTCCTGGATAAATTTTATAGATTTTTTTCACAGATCTGACGTTCCCTTCAACAATGCAAAAAAAACCCATCATGAAGAGAAAGATAGATTGTGAGATACATTTGAACTTCACTTCAAAGTTTGAATGCGACAGTCCTTAAATCGAATCTGAAAACTGAAAACAATGAACGAGTAAAAGGGATTTCTGATTGGTTTAAGAACATTCTATGTACTAAACTCTATTAAATATTTCACATTCTGACGACAAAAAAAGGAACAAACTGTTTCGCAGTCGTTGCCAACTTCAAAGTAACTTTTGACAGAAGAGATCGAGAGTCTTTTTTTAGAATTGGAATATCATAACAAATTTTAAATGTTAAAGAGACCATAAGTCTGTGTTGAGTGTTTGGGCTGGTTAAAAACTTTATTTGGTCTTGTATAATGTTTTAAATATTTCAAATAAAAGTACATAATGACTTTTCGCAGAGTTTTCATAAAAGATGGAGCATTCACTCAGAAAACTGTATAGAGCAGCCTTATTAAATGCGTTACCTCTGTTTTATATAAAGGAACATTAACGTCTAACTTGGTGGCTACAGCGTATTAAGCAGACATATGGGAAACATATTTTTGGACTTCCAAGTTGGCCCTCATGCCTACCCGTCGCTAAAACCTTTTTGTCTCTCAAAATATTTGTAGTACCCATTGAAAGAGCTACTAAAACTTTATCAGAGAATTTGCGAGTCCATACGGAAAGATGACATAGCCCAGTAAAAGTATTGTAATGCCCAAATGGAAAGAGCCTACCTTGGTGGATATCAAAGCGTCTTATAAGCTTTATGAGACCCTTATTTCAGACGTGATTTTAAAGCCTCAGTTTAAAATCACTTCAGAAATTTAGGAAGCTCTCCTGAAATACGGTTAATACCTACATAAACCTCTAGGGACGTCAACATTTATCTTAGAGAAATGCTGTTGAAAAATTAAGCTGGTGCACTTTTTTTGCATACAAATTTTTAGAGCAGTCTTAAAAAAAAACAAAAAAAAACTCTTACCCGACGAAATTAACGACACTGCACAATTTCTATGTTACTAATAAGAATTGAAACAAAACAAAGGTTTGCTTAGAGCTTTTTAGACCAATCATAGTAAAATGAAAGATCAAGTACGCAACACCGAGCTATTATAGCCGCACGTCAGTTGTAAATACAGAAACGGCTCAGCTATTTTTCATGATGTCAATTATACCTCAAATGTCACTTCGGAAATATATGCTTGTTGTTGCTGCACTAGCTACTTACTTTAACTATAGTGATGACAATGTGAAAAGGACTGCGTCCCCTTCCACTATCGGAATGTCCGTTTTTATTATGGGACTTGTCTTAAATTCGTTGTCATTGGTTCCTCTCCCTAACTACCGCTTCTTGCCAGCGAAAAGGCGACAACTCATGGCGATTATGGATTTACGTACGCAAGTTGTATGTTGTTATTCTCGGTCCCTACTACCGTTAGTTGGAGCTATTGCCGATGTTAACGATTGTCGTGGCTGTTGGCATAGCAGCAGTATTCCCCCAGCTCGGTTTCGTCGCAACTACCGTTACTTGGGGGCGACTGTCGATGGTAACGATTATGCTGTCTGCTGTGGTAGGAGGTAGCCCTTGGTCGTTGCAGTTGTCGGTCGCAGCTACCGCTATTTGAAATCGACTGTCGTTGTGTTGTTGTTAAGCCCTTGGACATTACAGTTGTCATAGACCGTAGAAATATTTCTTCAGCTCGTTTTCGGTCGCAACTCGCAACTATCGCTGTTTGGGATCGATGATTTTGATGATGGATTGCAATGCCAAGTAAGATACATACTCATTGGCAAATGCATTTAAATTGGTGACACCTGTTGCGTGTAATGCAAGTTCTATTGATGTGCGGTTAACACTTTGATAGTCATTGGCCGCATTCAAGAATATAGTTATCGTAAGTCGACTAGATTGGTCTGGATGAGACGTAACCTGAACGCAAAAACTAGATTGGTCAGGAACGTCACTTTTTCTGCGTCAGCTACATATGAGAACTGTCAACTTAGAACTCAGTCATGAATTTCTTGACTAGATTCGTCGGCTACCCCTCCAGAAACGTCAAATGAAAAAGCTGCTCATTTGACCGATTTCCCGTAATCTAAACCGAGACACATCTAGTCAGAGAGCTGTCAGACTTTCTAAACTAGATACTTGAACGTCCCCATTCCGTAGCAAACAAATTAAACCCTCCAAATTCTTACATTGTTATGTTGGGCAGCGGTGCCACTTTGCTGCAATAGCAGTAGATATTTTTTTGTTTGATTAAACTTCTCTTGAACAGCTGTACAAAAACCATGCCTAAAACAACCGCTGTAAAGAACATCTGAACGAAGTCAACTTATTGTGATTGTGAACTTACTGTATATAAAAAAAACCTTACAGTGGTTATTAATATAGTTTTAAGCAATTGATCTTTTTTTTTTTTGTATAATGAAAAATCGACTGCGGAAGGATCCAATCTATTGCATTTGTTTTAATGTTGAGTCAGGGTTATGGTGACCATCCGCTCATTATAATATGAACTGTTTTAAAAACGATGTTCATTATGAATTGCGTTGTATACAAAAATATGTTAATGTTCTTTTTTGTAAAGGTTTTTCATAATTTTTTTCTGTATTTTATTTAAATTCTTAAAAACAATAATGTAAACATTAGGAATACCAAAATTCAATGATAACGCTTAAGTATTCTAGTACTAAAAAATGGGTTCTATTTGAGTTGTTTTTTAAGTTTTCCTTATAAAGTACTTATTTATTAAAAATGAAACAATGAATTGAATAATTGAAAACTATGATGAAATTTATTCCTTTTTCTATTGTTTATTTTTTGGAATTCTAAAGCATGGTCAACGTAGTCATACAGTGGTGATGTTCAGTGTTCAGAATATGGAATTGCCTAGTTGTTTTTTTTAATTTCGGCCGGGGCTATATTTTTTCGAATTTATGAAAGATTTTGATCTGAAACTCAAATCCTGGATGTAACAGAAAGCTGACGACAGATTAAAATATTTACAAAAGTATTGGTTGTCATTTGTATTAATAAAGAATTAATCAATTCAAGTAATTGAAGTTAAAGGCAGTAAATTTTGTAAAAATCTCCTTTTGGTCGAAAACGCTTACAAATAACAGGCGTGACTTACTCGGAATCTTGAGAACTACTAGAAGACAAAGAGAGTTTCATAGAAATCTGTCCAGTTTTAATTTTACGAAATAGGTCCCAAAAAATCACTCACATAACACCTATTAAATTTGAGGTTTTTGGTAAAAAGTTATGAAGGCGGCCGAGAGCTGACGGTCTCAGCTGGTTCGATGGTTTTTCAGATCGATATGAGATAAGACTTGAATGAGCCAAACCTTTTGCCAAGTCGTAATTTAAGCCCATTGATTTGATGAAAGTCTGTTCTATAAAGGAACTGCCCTACTGACAGTGACAACAACAATGTGCTGTTCAAAACAAAGGTATTTCCACTTCCCATACGATCTCTGGTAGTAAACTCATCACGGTCAGCAGCCCTTTCTAATTACTGTCGCCGTCCCAGTTCACCCTCCATTTGCACAGCTAACGTGCGCAAAGAGCAGCACACTTCCTCCTCACCCCCATCAAGGGGATTTTAAAGCTATTAGCTCGGTAGGCACCCAGCTGTTTTGCCAAGATTGTTGCTAAAGTTTCCTGAAATATGTACACGTTTCATCTCTGGCAAAGCTGCAATTGACCTATTTTCGTCTGCTGGATCTAAATCATATGAAAGTCATTAAAAGGACATCTCGTGCAGCTTTTAACGTTTTTAATGCGACTTTTAAATTTTTAAACACTTTCGAGTACAATTTCGTGTTAGACGTTTTTCCATGGCGACTTTTCTTAATCTTCTAATGTTTTGTCAGACTTTTATCGTTACTGACACGGGTCCTGCACGGAGGAGCATAAAAATTGATTGACATTAAGAAACCCTAAGCTCTCGGTTGTAATTTGCGGACCAAAGAGATTGTCTCTTAGCCATAGCTGCCGCATGTCCCATGTCCCATCATCCCAGACGTTTTGCACTCTGTCTTGATGGGTGTTTATCTTCTTTCTTTCTTTTTTCCATTCCTTTTTTAATTCCATTTGCAAGTTTGACCTTTTGCTCTCGTCAGAGGAGGGAAATCTTATTTATGAATTCTGGTGAACGCCTTGATAAATTTCACCTGAACTTGTGTACCTTCTTGGCCGCAGAGCGCGATTGGGAATTTAATTTTGCCACTTAGCCCACGGGCATATGACTCCGACTTGTTGCGTCAATAAATATTTACGCTTCTCCGTTGGCCGTCCATTCCAAATGTGGCAAGGCAAATGCCCAGCATGGCATATTGAATATGACTTTCAACACACTCGCACTTCGGTTTATGGGCAATCTCGTGTATATTTGCCCTGTAAGTGCTGCCAAAGTGTTAATAACCCTGCACTACAGACAATGAGTTACTCTCGGCCTCCGTGCGGATGCAGATAACTAATCATAAAACAATTTTATGCAGCTGGATGGAGCAGAGCTCCTTCCACTTGGATGGCTTTTTCCAGTTCCCACAGCCATTTGAATGGCAATGGCAATGGCAAGAAGAAAGACGAAGAGCAGGAGGACAAAGGAGCGGAACAATTTTCAGCAAATCTTTCTCTAAATGAGAAATTCAACTCGTGATGATGGGCACATTCTTTTCGGCCGCTGCGACTTCGTCGACTGTGGGTGGAGCGTGGAGAGTTCATGGAATTTATGTAGACTCTCGAGCGGACTGACAGGAATCATGACATTGAAAAATGCTTAATTGCTGGTGGTGTGTCAAGTGGCAAATGGACTGCGGAACGTTTCTGTTCGAGCATGCAAGAGATGCAACCAACTAACATCCGAAGTGGTTGATGGTGTGGTTGTCGACTCTCAGCGGCGAACATGCAGCGATGTTGTGTAAGTGTCATTAGGGTAAGCCTGGCCATGACATTGGCATTGATATGTATGTGCATTTGTTTGTTGCAAGATTAGAGGGTGTTGAACATAAGTTTCAAGTTTCTCTAATCGGTTTCGGCTAAAGCGTCACAGCAGAGATTGCAAGTAGGCGAGTTGTATATATTAGAATAGCTTATTCCGGATCCGACTGTGGTGTGTTGTTATTTTGTTCCGAAGTGACGAGTGTTTGCTGGCATAGAACCAAAGAGAAGGACTATAGGATGAGGGTATTGACTTAATCTAGATGAGTTGTGAAAATGAACACAGGCCGGTTGAAAGTAGAAATTTGGGTGTCACTGATATGGAGATTCTTCTTATCCCAGCTTCACACAAACGCCAATGAGGAATCTGACATCAACGCATGATGTTTGGGTGCACTGCATATTATCCGGTGAAAGTTTGTAGCAAAACTCTCGGGCAGGACTCTCTGCAACAGCACTGGTCCAAGCTCTATAGAGACTGGTCCAAGCACCAGAGATTTTGCGAACAAATCTTTCAATGTTCTCAACATGTAATAACAAAGTCGAATCAGTCTTGCCTACAGGAGTTTCGTTTTCGTTGCGCTGTGTAGCGCAGTTTTGCTTTGAGTATTTCTGACCTACCCTATTATACATAAGTTTCTTTGTTTTGCGTTAAATTAAGTTGTGTTGCGTTGTTTTGCATTAAGTTGAGTATTTCCGACCTGCGTTGCTTCAATTTTCGTTGTTTTGCATAGTGTTGCGTTGAGTTAAGTTGTGTTGCGTTGTTTTGCATTGCGTTAAGTATTTCCGACCTGCGTTGCTTCAATTTTCGTTGTTTTGCATAGTGTTGCGTTGAGTTAAGTTGTGTTGCGTTGGGTATCTCTGACCTACGCTGTTTTAAATTTCTTTGTCTTGCGTTGAGTTAAGTTGTGTTGCTTTGATTTGCGTTGGGTTGAGTAATTTCGACCTGCTACTTTGTGGATTGAAAAATATATTACAATTTAATGGACCAACTGAAAGGTGAATTTTCATTAATGAACTCCCGCATAAAATGTTTTGAAACAAACAAAAGTTTTTCAGTGAATAAAACGAAAAAAAAAATGCTCTCACAGTCTGTGGACATTGTTTCCATTTCACTTGATTTTTGAAAATGTTGTAAAGGAGAACATAGACCCTTTGTACCAAAATTGAAAGGCTTTCAATTTTGTAAGCTCTTTTTCAGAAAATTAAGTTCATCAAGTTGGCCCGCTATTTTATTTCCTTTCGACTTTTTCCCTTAAATCGAGTCTTGAACTTAATTGCCATAGTTAAATCCAAATACCTACGTTCTGGTCAGCCAAAAGAACTGAATCTAGTTTGGCATTAATTTTCCTTTAGAGCAAAGCTCCTCAATGAAGCTCCCGTTTTCTTTTTATTGAAAGGCCATTTCCATGGCAAAACTAAAACAACGCAAACAAAGATTGACATACGTCAAATGAAATCGTGTCCAAAGACAGATCTTCTTCATCTTCCTTTAGCAAAGACAACAACTTGACTCCATTAAATTAAACAACATTTTATGCAGTGCCCACCTACCTACATTCAGCTTAAGTCAAAGTAATTAGAAAACTCCTCAGAAAGAGCCGAATCACAAATAATCACAATTTTCCAGAACTTTAATTACATCTTTTCAGTTTTCACATCCAGAGGGGAAGGAGAACTGCCTCTCATTAGATTTGCATTCAGAAATAATTTCCATGGCACAAACGAAAGCCTACGTATAAATATACAACACAGAGAGCTGAAAGTGAGTAGCGCCTGGTGGCTTTGGCTTTATGACCAGGCACCAGGACCACCTGACAAAATGTGTCAGAAAACTATTTCCCCTCACATTCAAGTTGTGTTTGACATATTTTTAATTAGAGAGTCAAAGCCTCGTCGGATGTTGTTTGTTACACTTAAATGTGGTATATGTGTCAAATGAAATTAATTTCCGCCTTTTGACACCTCGGGGCAAAAAGATGACAGTTGCTCTTATGGAAAGGATGTCAACGATAAGCATTCGCAATCGCAATCTCCTTTTTGCGGCGGCAACAGTATTATGGTGCGGCCTCTCTCTCTCTTCTCTTCGACCTATCCACTCAACACATCCTCATCAGCATCACCATCATCGGGTGACATGTACTCGTACTCGTATACTTATGGCAAATCAAAATGGTATTGCATTACGTTCCGGAAGAGTAGTTGGACTTGAGCTAACTCGGATACGGGAGACGAATGCGATACAATAATGTAACCGATGTCTAGAAGTGTCACAACAAGTCGGGGGAAATTAAGGAAATAGGATGGCATTTTCTTGAGGGCTTTTGTTGTTGAAATATTTAATCAAAGTGGGATATATGTATTCCGCTCACATATCGGTTCGGAAAGTTACCTTCCTACTCGGGGGCATTGCGATGGCACTTCCTTTAGAGAGAATTCTTTGGAGTACATCAGAGATGATGACTCGACTGCTGTATTTACAGAACACTATGTATATTCAATTTAAACCAAAACAAGAAATGCATAATTGGGTGCAGGACTTGTGTCGATGGTGCTTGTTCATCATCAGAACAACTTGTGGGCGAAGAATAGTTGCCTACCTAAAGCAATAAAGAGACGTAGATAATTCCGAGATATCCTCAAGCACTCTTTTGTGAATCGAGTTGTAAGCAACCAAGCCTTTGCATCACCCTTATAGTTTCAGGAATAATTCTCTGGATGTCCGGAATAGACGAGGTGCCGATAATGGGATGACGAGAGGTCATCATCTTTTGAAACTGCAAACTGCACATTTTTGCAATTTGAACACAAAAATATCCAGGCTCACTGAAATGTTATTCGATGCGACAACAATTATAAGACCATCTGGCTCAAGATAAGTTTGAACAGCTCACTACTAATGGTCCAACTTCGGGTGCTAATGACGAAATTTAACTACTCAGGTCTTCTGCGGACCTCAAAAGTTTGATTGACACAAACAACATAAGGCTCATGGTTTTAACCAATTTGTAGGAAGATATTGGCAAACCAACAGATGACTGGAAGAAAGGAAAGATCGTCAAGCTAATGAGAAAGGAAGCCAAATGCAGTGCAAGGAATAATAGTAATTACTTCCGCGATGAGTACAGCAGTCAATAAATATCGCAAGGGTTAAAGCTAAGGGTCGAACTCCTGTAGTTAAAGTGCACACCACACAGAGAAATTGAAATTGAAATTGAAAAAGAGTCTAGTTAAAGAAATTTCTAATTGAAATCTATTGATCATGATATTATTGCGGCAAAAACTCTCAGAAAGCGGAAAATCTGAAACATGTTCAGCTGGGGCCACATCGAGCCACTTCCAGCTTCGAGCTTCCAATGAACAGAATAACACAAAAAGAATATCGAATGTCCTTCTTAAGATTCTTACCCCAGCAAATACCTATATAACTCTATTTTGTTTAGCTTGAGCAAACTCTCTGAACACTTTAATTCCAAGCTCAGTTTACTCGTTACTTACTACTCGTTACTTGTTAATATCTACTCGTTACTTTGCAAATTGTCCAATTTTCTGTCTTTCGTTTATGAAAAGGTTTAATAGAATTTTAGCGTTTGCGATCGATTTGAGCCGAGAAAACGAATGGTACAAAAATGCTATTTGTTGGAATTTCGATCTCAAAAGGGACAAAAGGAAAACCTTTAAAACTTGAAATTTATTTTGTTCATGAAATTAAATTCAAAATAGATAACTGTCATCAAAAGAAAAATTTATATGGATGTTTCTTGGACTTACCTATAACAAATCGTTGGAGAAATTAACGAATTTTTTTTTTGACAAAGAACTGAGGCTAAATTTTGTTCTCGTTGTTCTGTAAGTAAACAAAAATCAAACATGAACGGATTAACAGAAAATATATATAAATACTTAACACCTATTTACATTGGATTCGCGGATATCTGCTATCAAAAAAAGAATGATCATGTTAATAGGACTTGCGAGTTGGTACTCGTTGGTTTGGAAAAAGTAAATAGAGTGTCAGAACTTGCGAGTAGGTACCCGATCATTTGTAAGAACTAGGTGGATCTGATACGAGTAAACGTATCAGATCCACGTAACGAGTTGGTACTCGTTGGTTTGGAAAAAGTAAATAGAGTGTCAGAACTTGCGAGTAGGTACCCGATCATTTATAAGAACTAGGTGGATCTGATACGAGTAAGCGTTTAATGGGAAATGTAGATCATTTTGTGAAAGAAATAAGAACGGAGAAATAAGATGGTTTGAGGAATTATCGGCCTGGTTGATGGGATTTCTCTGGAAAATTACCCACAACAATAACACATTTAGCAGTTAGAAAGACGTGATACTCAATTAAAGCGCCACCAATTGCCAAAAGATGGTGAGACATTTATTACTGAAATTATGTCGATTTATCTAACTGCTTAGAATCGCAGTAGTTGGTACAATATTCGTGGGCTCGAGCTCTGATGGCTGTGTCTCTAAAGCAAGACTGTCATTAAAGACATCAAAATTGCCCTGCCCATTGATCTTTTTGCAGGCAACACAGACAGAATCTACATCCCGCGCTCTGTCCATTTTTGTCAAAAATATATCAGTCTATAGTGAGACTTCCAAGCTTCCAACTCAAAAACCTTTTCTGACATAAAATGAGACACCGTCTAGGTGTCGTTTCGAATCTTACGGAACAGCGAGAGCTCTCCAAACGAACAATTTAGGCAGGAATGCCAAAATTAAAAATGTCTCCGTTATCTATATAGCTGGTTCCCAATATATGAGCCATTAGAGGCAACCTTCAAATTTATACACACCTCTAAATTGTCGACTATCGGATGGTACGAGACCTGCTTTAAGCGTTGGTATACTATCTCAGACAAAGTTTTGAATGAGGACGTAAGGGGCTTCGCAAGGTATATTCGACAAAATTTTTCAGTTGCTTCTTATGATCTTGAGTTTGAAAAGCTCTATGGCCATCCACAAGCTTTCTTTATCTTTCATTTAGACAGGTTGATGTGAGTCCAGTCTTTTACCATGAGTGCCTATAATAAGAAAGCCTTCTTAATCTAGGGCGCCGACTCTATGACCGAGTTCCTGTGTCCTCTTTCTGGACTTGTTAGCCTTGACGTTTTAAAGCTTTTTAAAAGAACAATCCCTCCACTTTTTCAGAGAGTTCTTTTTTTATTCTCTGTAAAATGTTGCCACATAAGTAGTTACTTATTGTCTCGGATCTAATCCTTAATTGCAGAGCTGCGTAGGTATGCATTGCATATACATGAACCATTTGTTTCTTACTTTTAAGCACTTTAGCAGCTGTTATGCTGAAGCCTGCCTGGCAACGATTTCCATGGGTAGAATTATAATGAGGCTAAGCTAAAGGACTGTCGGCAAAGGTTCTACATGTTCTCAGTCATAATTACACCTGTTCAACGACAAGACTGCAACAGGTTAGAGACTTTGATGAGAACTCTGAGTGTGTGGGAGGCGAAACAAAAATTACTTTACGGTTGCTCGTTCGTTTCATACCTTGGTTCTCTTCCGGTTTTATCAGGGGATGAAAAGTTGCCCACCCTTCGTTGGTTGCACGAGTTTGCTTCAACAATTTGTGTGCTAATTCGCAATGTCAATTATACCCACTGTCCACTTAAAAAAGGGTCTCTAAAAGTGTCGACGGTTCAATTGCCAAATGGACATCGCTTCCATTTTTAAAATCGACACTGTCAACACAGATTTACAAGCCCTAGAAACGCAGCACCGAGTAAACTGCGGAACGTTCTCCGCATTCACGGTGTCAATTACTATTAAAATTGTGACAGTATTTATACTCTCTCCAAATAGATACCATTACCACCGACACATCTGCATTGGAAAGGTATATTTCAAGCATAATAGGTAATAATCATCCCATGGCCAGGTATATACTATCAGCCAATTTAACTTATCCCAACGTTCAAAAGTCAACTTGTAGCACTTAAGCTAGTTTCGACAGCGTATTTCAAGGAAAATACACTTAAAACACTCCCCGCCTCCGTTTCTTTCCGCATAGCCTACTCTAATTGACGGAATAAATTTTAATTACCATCCTGGACCGCCCGCCGCCATTCACCGCCACCCCACTTGTTCCGGCAGAGCTAACGTCATTTGGAATATAAACGTGATTATCCGCCAAATTGGCTTTGTGTGTACCAGCAATTTGTTACCTTATTGCAGTTAAAAACGACCCATCTCGGAGAGTTTGTCGCGAGCGCGCTCTATGATAATTCCATTTCATTCCCTGTTAAGTGTCACTTCACGGAACATCCATTATTCCCAGGGCCGAAGTGTGTCCGTGTGTATATCTATTGGGAAGATAAATGTTGGCTCTGCTCGCTGCCATCATCATCATTATTTGAGGGTAATTTTTTGTTAGTCCTCCACATAGTCCTTCTATTTGGTATAGTCCTCCGAGTGACATTTTTTTTGACTTTCTGTTTTTTTTTTTTTTTTTGTTGCCGTCAAATATTTAAAGTAACTAACCCATCGTCATATGGGTGGTTTAGGGTTTGGGGAGGAAACAATAAAAAAAAAATGTGCGTATGTGTGTGTGTGTGGAGGGGATGTGGGGACAAAGAGATAATTCAGATTAAACGTCCGGAAATAAAATGTTTATCCGGCCGTTCTTATGTGGCGCACGTAGCGCGTTCCAGTAAGTGAGTGAGTGGCCCAACGCCCAAGCCCAGAGACAAAGGGAAGCCATGATTTCGTTAAAACGTCGGAGTGAATGGATGGCGCTTGGTATCGCTCTTTGACGGTCTATATAAGGTGTATATGCGGTGCGGTTTAACGTGTGCGGTGCCATAAAGGGAATATTTAATATTGAAATGGAAGCCGCAACGGATGGCCCGCGTCGTCATCATAGCCATACTCATAGTCGCAACGCATCGCGACTCCACGTTACCAATGCGCTCTGTGATTGTCGATGAGGAAAATCTTTCGTCGTCGTCATCGGAGCCGGTAAAGGGAAAATTTAATTTACTATACTGCTGCTGGGGTTGGCTTGGAGGAACGGTGCGGCACCTTGTTACACATTTTTTGGGGTGCGCGGTGCGTTGTTGAAACTCGATACAAAATGTGCTGTGGATTGCAGGGGGCGAGATGGGGTGTGTTGGTCGATGATGGATGTAGGGCGGTAGATAACAACAGTGGATGGTGGTTGATAGGTTTCGACTTGGTAAACCGTTAATAATGTAAATCGACAATTTTGTTTGCATTTACACAACAATGTACAAATTTAATTTATTTTTTTTTATTATCCGTCTCCCTTTGCTGTGAATATCGTTCAGTGGCACTCATGACATTTGCCAGTTTTGCCCCCGAACCAGGAGCGGATTAGCGGCGATGGATATTAGTGAAGCACGTTTTTTAAGTTGTTCAAGTTGTTCTAGAGATGGGAGAGGTGACACGTTTTATAGGTGGATCGTTGTTTGAGGAAATGCCAACGTTTGTGGTATGTTTTGGGCGGCCATTTGTTAAGCTAATGGTTAATGCCTATTATAACGAGAAGCAGCTATGTGCTCTGGCACTCTTCAGCAAATGAGGGGTTTCATAGATACACGTCAGCTGTAGCGAATATTTAAGGGCGCTTCTTGGCATCGAAGTTGAAAGTCTTTCGCCACTGATAGGACGTTCTGACTGCAAAGGACGTCTCAAGAGGTTGAGGGATGAACATAAGAGCATGAATAAGACTTGCAGGGGCTGCGGCGGTTGAAAGAATTAATCCACTCACGGCATTTCTTCGTTGTTGTGTCGTCTGACTTACCATGGGCCGTGAGTAGAGTTGGGTCCATAAGTAGAGCGCTATAGAGGAGTGCCTTACTTCGATCGCAGTATGATTGATTTGGTTTGAGGTTTGGCGATCAAGTTATTGCACTTCGGAGGACGAAAATGAGGGAGAACTTGCGGCCGATTTAGAAAAACGTCTTCTGGAACTTACTGGAACCAGTTAAATCAGCCTTCTCTCATATTAGTATTGTTATTAATGATACTTTGTTAGTTCATGAATATTACAAAATTACCTACAAGTTGACATTTCAGCATGGCATAGCCGTCTGCCGGGCTTCTCCTATCCGTATCTGAAGGAGCAGTCGTCACTATAGAATTGCCAATGGCTTGAGGTTAGATGCTACCCTTAGTAGCGTGATAATTATGGGACCACCTAGGTACGACAAGCCTATGTCGATAGGATCAGACAGCCCGCTGTGGTTAAATCTCTCAATAGTGGTACAGAAGTCAGCCGGAAATAGATTATTTTCAACAAAGCCCAAGGCAGTCCCGCAGTTGATCTAGGAGACGCAGAAAGTATTCAAAATGAAAGAAACACACTTCTACTCTCTGTAGAAAGATCCAATGATATTTTTTTGGCACACTTATAGTAGCTCTTCAGAATATGAGAACTTTTTTATGTGTTCACTGGAAGACTTGGTCGGGGTCTAGCTCCACAGATTTCTAAATAACACTAGGGACTAGGGTCGGAACGGGCACACCAATTTTTAAATTAGGCGCGGTCCAAAGACGTCCAACAAGTCCTCGACTTAAGTTTGTATATATGGCTTCATAGGTTATAGGTTTGGTTAGGTTTGTGGCCGTACTACTTCTCTCAGGTTGATGTTGAAAAACTTTGATACTAGTCGGCCCACGAGGTTGTCCCTTGCCTTACCTGCAGTGAGCCCATTTTTTTAGAGGGCTCGCTCTTTCTTCTGCAAAGCGCCTGCCACTGGAATACTGCTTGCTCCGATTCTTCTTCTTCGAATTGGAAGGCAGAAAAGCGAGACAAATGTGTGCACAGAATTTCGACAGCGGCCATTCTCGTATATGCACTGCTCAACAATCCAGTCCAGTACCATAATATCTTTCTCTATACGTTGGTTGTGGCTTGTGGGTATCAGTTAGTGAGTGCGTAGTCTTGCCGTGTCGTCTTCACTACTTTGTTGTGCAGTGGCTGCCATTTCTTTTGCTTTGTAGCCCCCAGTTAACCATGGACTCTAATCGGGGGACCATTCCTATTACGAAGGCTACTTCTTCCAAAATTGTTGCACTAACCACATTTATGATTCAGATTCCTCAAAGTTAAAGTCTTCGCGCAACTACAACAACGTATAGAAGGTTTAGGCTGAACACTCCGAACAGCCGGTTCAATCTGGCATATCAAAGAAACGGCTGATTGCATTTGTAAAGCCTTTTGCCCTTAAAAAACTTGGTCGACATTCTGTAGGGCGAAAAGTTTAAAAGTCGTCTACAAAAACGATTTACTTCTGCAACTTAGAGTAAATCATTCGTGCTCTAGAAGAAGATCTTGGGGTCATATAAGGGGTCAGATTATGTAAGGCGAACACGTTGAAAGTTTAAGCTGACTCCTGATCTTCTAGAAGGCGAACCAATTAATGAACAACAGCTGAGCTATGTAACCTACTTTAGGACGCAGGCAATCGAAAAGCATTCAGAGTCGTAGTCTGTGATATATCAAAGGCTTTAATAGATGGGGTATTAACACCAGACACAGGAATGCGTCAACTATTCCCAACTCTTCTTTCTTATCCATGTCAATGGCAGGCTTGTGTCGACGAACAGTAACATTTAGAGCTTTCCTAATGACAGCACTCATATATATTCCCTGACAAAAAAATGTGCCAAGTAAAAGCAACTTCCACTTAAAGATGTGTACAAATAAAAGCTCTCTCAATAAAGATCAAGTGGAGTCTCGAATTCGAGAAAATTACGCAACACTCGATTCAATTCAAATAATCGTTTTAAATGAATCACCTTCTCATAAGGTATTCCAAGTTTTTCGGGACATTTTTATTTTATTAAAAAAATAATAATAATTGAAAAACAGCGCTCACTTTCTGCAGGGAAACTTGTAAAACAAAAATTATTTTCCATCACTATTGGGAAACTGTGAAACATTTCATAAATGTTTTTTGCTGTCCAGATCCAAATCAGAAAAACATTTCATAAATATTGTTTTGTTTAATAAATGTTTTATGCCCGTATGACACTAATTTTTTTTTTTTTTCTCATTTTTATAATGTTGAAAAGTCAGCGGTGAGTAAAAGAGACTAAAAGTGTATTATGCCATGTTCCCACCAAACTGAAATCGCGAGGTTTCGATGAACTTTTCCCGAAACCTCGTAAGTCGTTCCCACTGAGTTGAAATGATTTCAAAAGTCAATTTTGAAGTAGCTGCCAAAACAACTGTCTGCTGACACAAAGTAAAAGTAATAGTGCTGAAAAGAGGAATTACTAAAAATGAATTCTTAACAAATTAAGGAAATAATAATTGCAGCATTTATAAATATTACAATTAAAAATATTACTTAGGTACATATACATCTTTTTTTGATTCAGATTTTGATTAAGATTCTATTTTTCTTTTATTATTTTTTTGATTGTCACAATTGTTTTGGCGTTTAATATTTTGACATCCATAAATGAACACAAAATAAACCAAAGAAACCTCACAAATGTATGGCGAAACCTCAGAGGTTTGGATAAATTTTACGAAACCTCGCGGTTTCGTTTGGTGGGAACATAGCATTACGAAGGGGTAGCAATTGCTTGCTAAGCAACAGCAAACTTTCACAAATTTATTTTCAAATAATCTTGAAATGTCAAAAAAATCTGCCAGCAGCTGAAAAATGTGATTTGAATACATTTTTAATGAATTTTTTTAAGTTTCTACATTAATAAATTACTATTATCGGGAATTTTCTTTCTAATTTTTCGTACTCCTCTAGTTTCATTTTAAAAGCAGAAAAAATGCAAAAAATAAAAATTTTGTGTCATACGGGCTTTAAAAAAAAATATTTATGACACAGGTTTATTAAGTAGTTTATCAAGTGTTTGGCTGGTCTGGACATACCTTCACAGCAAAAAAAAAACAAAACTCAGAATACGGACGGCGAGTTCATTTGAATGCGAAAAAATCAATTGATTTTCTGTGTGTTAAATCTTTTAGTCTGGCAAGGTGATTCTGTGGCTATCGTTTACAGGCACACCAACATATGGATCATATAGTAGATAAAAAAAACCGCTTTTGTCATTTGCCTTGGTTTTGTTTAAAAACAAAAAAATTTCAATAACACTGCATTTCCTTAAAAAAAAATCTACTGCGAAAAAATAAAGTGGCAACTCTATGTCCACGACCAACCCTTCCATACCAAGGAATCCACGCACCTTTTTCGAGTCACGAGTCAATTTGGGGAACAACATTTCAGAAACACTTGTCAACCATCAAGAAATCAGTGCCCTGAAAGTTATGTAACGATTCGCCCCTTTTATAATTTCCCCTCACTCAGCACACTGCATGGCGTGGCGCCCCTGGCGCTGGCTACCACACAACCCACATGTACTGCAACTGAATCCGCTTGCAGTTTGGGGGCAGCTGACCACAAAACAAAATGAATTTGATGGAATCCGATGCTGGACTTGATTAATTCTTTCATTCGGTTGCATTCGGAATGTATGCGCGCCTGAGGTTGTGTACTTGCACCATGCACTTGTGCTGCTACCGCTGCCAATTCCGCACATACCCAAATATACATACATCCGTACAGGATTATTCGACAAGCACTGTCATTTTTATTCGATTATTATCATCAAAGTGATGCCTGCTTTGATGTGTTGTGCGGCTGCAATTGCAGTGGAGCACCAATTGATAAGTAAAAGTGTCATTTGCATTCATTTGGCGCATATTGTATTTTGCGTCAGCACTCACGGTCGCAATCGCAACACCTACTGTTAGATTTTGTGTTTTATTAATTTCTATTTAATAAACTGTAGCGCCGCAAAGTCCCGCCCGCAAGGAAATCGATTGCAAATCAATTAAATTCACATTATTTATGTACACTTATGGTATTTGCATACACATATACACGATGGCGAGTGGAGGACTGGCGATGGTGAGTTGTGTGCTGCAGAGGTTATCCATTTTTTTTCTGCCCTGTCCCGCTTCCCTGGCAAAGTACACTAAAGTGCGGTTTATGCAAAATTGAAGCGATTAATCGAGTTCGGTTCGAGGGAGATTTTCGCCATTTTTTTCGCTCCATTGGAAGAAGCAGCACAAAAAACTGGCCAAAGAATATCAAAATGGTCATCAATCATTTGCCGCCGCTGTTCCACGGGGGTAGTCTGAAACTTTAGTATCAAAATAATTACGACGATTAAGGGGGCAGCTCAGCAGGGGCTGTGCTATACAGAGCCTTTCCCTCGGTGGGAGGGAGAGCTGTTGAATAAGAGGATTTGTGAGCGTAAAAGCACTCATTTGCTATGCATTGACGGTGCGCCACACATATGTTGGCTGCGAGGATTTGGGGACTGGGACTGTGGCTTCGGAAGAAAGAAAAGCGACCCACAACCGACTGCGATTTCGGGTGCGGAACAATTAAAAATGCATTTATATTGTTCCGCCGTAGAGTGAATAAATTATTTATGAACTTTCTGAAGCAGATCCATCGCACGTTTCAAGTGGGTAGGTACCTAAATATATATTTGGATTAGCAAACAAATTAGAAAGGGAGCCATCGGAGTTGGATAGTTGGATACGCGTTTAGGGCTGATTATGTGTTATTCAGTTTCTGGCATAGTTTGGGTTAGAATAGGTTGTCTTTAATGGGTGCTGGCGTACAGGGGACTGTTCATATTGTCGGATTGTTTAATTTGGGCGAAAGTCTGCATGAATTAAGCGGTGAACTTAAGGTGAGGTGAGGCTAATTGGTTGGGATGGATCAAACAATGTCTAAATGTGTTTTAAATGAAATTAACTTTGGTTGGAAGCTTAGGGGCTTACTGTTAATTAATGCCCGTTGAGGAACTCGCAGATACACGCAATTAGGTTGGAAACGAAGATAACCTTGAGCCAAAGTAGGCACACAGATCTCACTTCGACGATATATAAAATGTAAGGGGGCATGTGTATCATGTGACGCAAATGATGTGATGTTTCAATCTCAAGTTGTACATGTTCACATGCAAAAATGTTGATCGTGTCATTTTCGCTTTGCATTTTGTCACAAATCACATCGCATATATATATAACGCAGGAATTTGACTGCACAAAGTTGACGATTTCACGGCACCTGACATGCCACATGCAGCGACATGTAATATAAAGTTTCGTTTTTTGGTGTCAAGTTTGTTCTTTTTCTTTTTTAAATACTTCGCTGGACAGTTCAGGCGAAGAACGAACCGAGATGCTTGTGATGTAAGGACTATTAAAGTTGCTGCAAGTTTTAACATTCTGATGGAAATATTTCCCGATGCCTGATGGTCTAACCCGCGCTTTATAAAGAATGAAGAGCTGCGTCGTGATAAAGTGCCTCTTTGCTCTTAATATAAATGTAAGTTTCAGGGAACTGATCTCTCCATACACAATAAGTCATCCTGCCATGTCATTCCTGAATTAACTGTGACTTCAGAACGTTCACGTGTTCCTTTTAATGATTCGGTTGGTCTGGTCATCAATTTTTATTTGTGATAGAGTCAATGGATTTTTATTTGTTAAAGCTAAGTACGTTGCTCGAGCTAAATTTTCGCTCCCATACAAAATTCTCTCCAAAATTTCGCTTTAAGCGACACCATTTAGCTGAGTGGTACGCAGCTTGAACTAAATAATCAAACTTTTGTTTCAGAATGTACTTCATGTGGCTGTCAAATTTGAGCGTGCGCATTTTCTCAAGCTAAATTGTGACAGATCGTTGTGTATTTGTTGTTCTGCTGCGGAAAACTATGCAAGGATGAGCTTTTTTTTATTATTTACATGAACGAGAAGTAATAGAATTAGAAATATAGTTGAAATAAGAGAGAATTACATTTTTGAAGGATATTTTTCCAAAATTTAGGACTTTAGCTGATGTTTGGAGAGAAAAATTGGAGACCAAATAAAATTTAGTTTAGCTCGAGCAGCGTACTACGCTTAAAGAGGTAAGCTCTGTCAACTTCATTTTAAAAATGTTGTCAGCTCTTCATAGTTCATTGACAGAATTAATTTGCTGGCATCTTTGACTGTTCGATGTACACTCATCGGCAAAAGTATTTTGACAGAAATGCAAGTCGCTTTTCAAGGCGAAAAATTCCCCAAGGCTACAGATTGACTCTCAGTTTTTACTCAGTGATTACATATGGTGTGACCTATGATTGTGTGTTGACAGTTCAGGCCTATTTATGGTTAGAGTACGATTTTTTTACTGGCAAAAGTATTTTGACAAACTCATTTCTCAAGGTTTGTTTGGCGAAAAATACTATTATCGTTTGAATTTAAATTAAATATGATACCTAGATTTATTGTGTGCAGGTCCATTTTAATTAAAATATGGAAGATGGAGTAGCTTTAGTCGCAAAATTCGAAGATATGTTTGGAAAAGTTTGGTAAGAATCCAAGTTTAGCTCCTAATTCTCGAGCTTACAATTAAAAATTACGCTGAACTCCATTTGGATACATATTCTGTAAGAAAAGTACCGAATATAGCTACGAATACGATATAAAGAGGCTACAATTCGCCCAAGAGTTCAAAAATAAACCCATAAGATTTGAAACCGTGTTTTATGGACGGAGAAGAGTTAATTTGGGACTCATGAATCACCGTAAAGAAGAAATGTAGGGATGCCGAAAATGCATCGTGAAAAATACGCACCTGTCATTCAGATCAGTTAACATGGTGGGAGGTTTATAATGTTTAAGGGTTGTATACCATCCAAGGGTTGTGCAGATTTGGTTCCAATCGATGGAACGATGATCTAGCACAAAATTTAAACAATTAAACGTTCCCATCTGGCGATAGACTAATCAGGCAGTCATTAATTCTCTCATTGAATAATTTTATTTTGTTCCTTTTTAAATTACAAATTATATTTTTTTTAAATAAAACTAATTTGTCAATGTTTCACAAAGAGCTGGTCGTATTGAAGGTATTCAGCTTACTCGCTTTTCTTCAAAAGCAGTCTCTAGTCCGACCTAAGATATAGAAGAAATGTGCATTTGAATTACTTTGCGACTCCTGCAAAGATTGACGCTCGACTATCGAAACAAATAGAACCACTTTTTCGAGGACTATCATCTGACTATATTCAAGTTTGTGTGGGACATCTTCCACAATGGCTGCAGCCAAAACTTATATACAAGCCTCAACCTCATCCACCCCTATATAAAGTTTGAAAGCCCTCGCGATATGTACCTTCATTTGAACTGTGGCCACTTGTGAGTAGCGACCGCTTTGGTATAATTACTTTAAAAAAAAAAAAAGTCCTGCCCTCAATAAGGTTATGCCCCCCTTTTGACTTTCAAGATGTGTAAAACAATGACGAAAATATGAGCAAATGAGTAACGAGTACCTGCTCGAGAAAAAAAAACCGCTGGAACGCAAGACCCCGTAACTGGAAACAGCAGCTTACGTTTATTTGGAGCACACGTAGCCGGGTGTGTTCCGAAATTCATTCCTTGCACTTCGTTAGTCGGCTGAAGCTGAAAAGGCTTTTATGTCTTTGTTCTTGTTTGCAGGGAGACGTTGTGTGCTCCACCAAAACCTCTTTTAAAGGTAAACAAAAAAAATAAGAACTTTGCTTTTATTTCAGAATAAACCATGAAGTGCTTTAATTATTAATTTCCGGTCTTTCAAGCCAACATACAGCCTCTGTGTACAAATGCATATGTGTGCATGATGGATGTATATACATAGCCGGAGCTTCGTCAGCGAGGTAGAATGAAATTCAATGTGCAAATATCCGTCCGCTATGAATATTTCGTGAACATTTAAATCTGCCAGGAGCACATATTGCCAAAGAATACATCTACTCGACAGTCGGCACGGCACTCATACCGGAACACACCGGCACCGGGCTTCGCGCGGTGGTCCGCCAGGGCTCGCTTAACATGCGGGACAGGGTATACGAAATACGAGTAAAATAAAATAAATTCACAGAATTTATTTCCGGTTATGTGAGAATTTATGCGGCGGGTTCAAGGACTGATAGGTGGATACGTAACGTTGCTACCTACCTATAGTCCGGTGTTTCGCTGGAAATGGTTTAAACATTTCGCCTGCACTTTTGGTTTTGCAAGCGCACACACACGTCTGGCATTTCATTTCCTTTTTTTTCGCATTCCCATCACCGTTTAACAGAGAGAAGTTCATGAGGTCGAGGTATAAAGTGTAAGCTGTAACCTGTAAGCTGTAAGCTAATGGAATGGCATTTTGAATGTCGGCATATAAAATGAAATGAGACAAAGTGCGCACATTGTGGTGGTAGCGGTGCATAGGTAGACAGGAAAATCATTTTAGGACTCAACATCAAGTGAATGTGTTTTGTGAAAGCAACTTCTAAAACCTTAGTTTGGAGTGGTGTTTGCTTTATTATACCATTATCTGCTGCATTTTGTGTAAGCCAGTTGAGTTTTGATTGACGCTGCAGATTTATGTTTGAAGGAGATTCGCTGAAGCTTAAAATTACCGAATTTAGCTTATACAGCAGGGAGTGTTGTACCTACATACTTGAGGACTGAGGTAGGCAATCGTATATTAACAGTCAGACAGAAAATACATTTCAAAAATTCGGGCGAATCAAGCTCTCCCACTCGGATGGCGCTAATAATTCGCAAAGTTAAAAGAGGCGACATACTGTTTTTTTATACAAAGAGCGCAATCTTAAACTGCAAGATATATTTAAAGCAATAGCACCAATCTTATGCAGTACAAATAGTGACGATGTAGAATAAGAGAAGACCTAACCAAGACCTATAAATGTATAAATCTGCCAGATAAACCTTAATCAAATAAGGAGGGGAACAAACAGTCCATATAGCCCTAAATATAAACCCGAAAATCTCTGGTGGGTTGTAGACGGATAGACGACAAATCAAAGGAAGCAGCGATACACACCTTTGCAAAGCAGTCTGTTAAAAACACAGTCACATGTTAAAACTCTACTACTTTGTTAAGTCTAGCTTGGTTTTTTATTACGTGTCAAGTCTCACTTGGTCTACTTTTTGAACGCACTCGCATAGTTCCCAAATTGAATTATTTTTAAATGTCTTTGAGAAATAAGACGCAAAAAGATTTTATACTCTGAATTGATGAACAGTCAAGCGGGCAGCACTTCGTGCCAAAAAAAAAGTATTTTGAAGGAGTACGGCTACGGACGCTCATAAACTTTGATCTCGAATCCACAAAACAGTCGGTGTCGGTAGTCCAGCGGTTTATTTCGTAACCAATAGGATAGATGCGGTCCACTTTTGCAACTGCCACCCTGGCTCCCTATTCTGACGCCTAGAGATTACCAAAAGGTTCTAGTGATATTTGATTTCTTCGCCTTGGTTAAAGGAATGGAGCTGGTTGCAAGGCGATAATCTCTTGTGGAAGCATTAGCACCACTGTATAAAGTTATGGAGAACAAAACACGTTCCAGAAAGCATTTAAGAAGTATAGGTACAGACTGCACCCTTATAAGTATAACTTGTTTAAAATACTGTCAACATAGACCAAAACAAACTAAAATCTGCGCTCCTCAATAATATGCGACAGAGATCCGTTTGACGTACTTTACTTATACAGGGTGGGCCAAAAGAAGTCAGCCGATGTTGTTTGGCTCTCATTTTTTTTTTCTAAATGAAAAACTTCGATTCTGTTTTTTGATTATGTGTAGTCCCGTGTTTACGTGAACAAGCCCGAGACCCCGAGACCCTAGAAGCCCTCAAGGACAACATTCGACACGAGTGCGAGAATCTGTCGCCCGAAGTTCTCAAAGAAGTGATGAAAAAAGTTTAAAAATGAACGTTAAATTAAAAAAGTGATTTAAAATAATAAAAGACCACAAACGGTCAATTCTTGAATCCACCTACACCACCGATTCGATTTATCAATATTCAATGTCAAAAACTTGTATTTGTAAAGAGTTCTCATGCACTAATGAAAAATGATATTCAATATTAAAAATAGGTAGCACAGAAACAAACTCACCAAGGAAAAACGAATTTTATTCAAATCAGCACAGGCGTTAAAATGCTATGTAAAACATCGAATAACGGAACACTCGCGCAAGCAAGAAAAGACGAGAAAAACCGAAAGCTTCCTAAATTTTTATCACTTGCAATCACCAAAATTCACTTATTGCGGAGGGAAACCACTTTGGAACACATTTACTTAACTCGCACATCATATTAGCTATTTAATAATCTGGAATTTACTATTGAAATAAATAGATCAACAATTTTAAATCAATTTTCTTGCTTGAAAACGACTGAAACGCATATGATCCAACCGAACTGAGATTGAAAGCTTTCGCACTGACAGACACAGATGCACACATGCATATTGCACTTAAGTGATACCACCCACACAATCCCCTGCGAAAGTGCGATATGGAGGTGATAGAGATGGTACCTTAAATAGGACTGTTTGCTTATAAATAAATTTTTATACGTAGTTCGAAAGAAAAAAGCTGTTTCGAAAACTGATTTGTAAATGGCGATGCTTAAATATCTATTTCACTCGCTTTTTATGCCCGTCAGAATAAAGTTTTGACATTTTCAGATTTCGACATGAGAAATGATTTGCAGGAATTGAGAAATTTATTTGAATTTCAGATATATGTTTAGGACACTGTCGGTTTGCATTGGTTTCACTCCGGGATCATTCTTTAATCCAATATGGAAAAAGAATATTGCTTCCAGTTAACTCCACAAATGTCACAGCGAGTATCAGTCGTTTATATTTTAATATTTTTAAGCTTTTCGTTTAGTGGTTGTCCTCATTGTTTCTTTTGAATCAATTATTCAACTTATAACTACATATTTTAAATGGTGTAGGTAATAATTATATCAATTTGTAAGCCTTAAAATATCTATTTAAAAGAAATTGTCTTCGACTGATGCCTGAGACTTGTGTTTCTTGAGTGGATTCTGACTTTAAATCGAGAAGCGACAATCTTTTCTCATAATAACCAGATGAGTATTTTTTATGCCAATCGAATGGTTTCAGAAGTATTTTTTTCAATTGCAGATCGACTCTTCCGGACGCTTCTTTTTCGACAATAAAAAACGACAGCAGGAATGTGATTTTTAAAAATATGTATATATACCCTCCACAGGAAGGTATACCTATTCACTCTGCCCTTACATTTGTAACGCCAAGAAGGAGTCACCGGAGACCTAATAAAGTATAGTATATTCTGAATCAGGATCACATTCTGAATCGATTTAGCCATGTTCGTCTGTCTGTCTGTTGAAAGCACGATAGCGCCTAAAGGAATTGACATAGGCGAATGAAATTTGGTGAAAGGACTTATTTATACCGTTGTCAGGTTGGTATTGAAAATGGGATAGGTCGGTCAAGTAATTCTGGTACCTCCCATACAAAACCAATTTTAAATGACTTATTTACAGTGGAGGGTATCAAAGCATCGGCCAGGCCGATGATAACACTTTTACTTGTTGTAATTAATTTCATTCATACTAGCATACCAGCCTCTCTGTTTATTACCATCTTTATTCTCTCATCAGTCATAAAATTGCAAAGCTTTTGTGCTTGCACTGAAATCCATTCTCAAACGAACAGTGCGACAACATGTCATTCGCTGATCAGCGAGTGGATTGTGGATTGTGGATGCTATCAAAGTAGTGCAGTGCGAAAATTTCCCCAATTCGGTTTGTGTTCGTATTTTGCGATCGTTTAAAGCAAGAAAACTTAAAATAATTTTGTAAGGGTAGTCAACTCGGTTCAGAAAACAATTTGCGACATGATAAAGTCAAAATGTGTTTGTTTGTTTTTCTAAACGCCATTGAAAGTGTTTCCCTTTTGAAGCAAGTGAATTTTGTGTGTTGCGAGAAGTAATACATTTGAAAGTTTGTGTTTATTTTGCTTGTTTTTTCTTGCTTGCGGGAGTGTTCCGTTATTCGGTCTTATTATGGCAGTTTGTATCGGAGTGGTTTGAATTTTTGAATTTGAAACTTTGGTGAGTTTTTGTTATACGATTTGCGGTTGGTTGATTAATAATTTTATTGATTCTATTTCGGGGGATCTGTGTAAAAATTGTTTTGGAGGGGTGATTGCCAATCGTTATCAATTTCCAATAACTACAGAATAATTCAACTTATAAATTACTTGTACAAATACATATGTATCTGACATGAGCCTAAGTGGCCGTTCTTTATGTGGGCTTTTATTCATTATAGGTTTGTTTGACGTGGCTAGCACTAGTGCCCACTAGTGCGCACTGAGAAGTGTCAGCTAATTTTCACGCCTGTCAAAAACCCTGCACAACCCTGAAAATTCGACTTCTATATCGAATGCAAAATGTTGCCCTGAAGTCTGTCAACTGTTGATATTGACAAATATTTATCTTTTGGTAACACTTTTTCCCGTTTAATGTTAAAAATGAGTGAACTTGATTCTGAATTTGGGTTTTCCATAATGCAAATAGTTGATAAAAGTGTTCGCAATATAGAAGATGAGTTTGAAAATGAATGACAGCAAAACTCAGCACTGAATTCTTGCCCCCACAAATTAACTGGGGTCAGTTCAGGGCACAACTAGGGTGCCCTAGAAGCCATGTCAAACACATGTTTTCAGTACCAGGGCGAGTTCAGTGCTATATCGAACGCATTAGGGTTAACCCAGTGCACACTAGTGCGCACTAGCTCCCACGTCAAACAAACCCTATAACTTCACCTAACAGTTAAGAAAACTCTGATTTTAAAAATTGGGCGTTACTTTTTCTCTGTTGAGGAAAAATTGAGTGACTATTGTGTTAGACAGTTTATGGTTAGCGATTATCTTTCTAGATTTGTTCATAGCTGTATTTTTTGCATATCTTATGTTTTATGTGCAGTGGATGTCAGCAAAGATAGCCACGAAGATATAGAAAAAATATAGTCTTCTAATTACCTTCAAATATCCTTCCATCACACGAAAAGAATGATCAGAATAGGTACCTACCTACTTGCGATTCAGGCATAATGATGGCTCTTCAGTTGGGACAGTTTTTTAAGAACAATCTTAAAGGGGATTGAGGAGAACAACTAATTTTGTACTTTTTCATGAATCGCGAAATAGGAGCCCTTTCGTTTTTATTGCCCCATTTTGCCCACCTATATCTTTCTATGAAAACCAAGGCCGTGTGTAGATCTTGCGGAGTTTGTTTTCTTTTGCAGTTCGTTCTTTAAGTTGGCTGTAATACCTTCAGCTTAGGGTTGTGTAGTCAGGTCAATAATTTGATATTACAACTAAAATTTTAAACCGAAACGTGCTGTAAGTTGGATGGTTTATCTTTGTTTTCTGTTTTTAGTGCGTTTTTTTTTCAAATTCAAACTTTGGTCGAATTTGAGAAGGAAAAGGTTCAAGGTACACCATACAGCGATTTTTTTATATGTGGGATTCAACAAGCCAAGAATCGGGATGACTGCAGAGTCACATTGGCAAAGGCCGGAGTTCCAACCCTGAATGTAAAGTTCCATTGAAAGCAAGAAAGCTAATTGTACCCCTTCGGCAAATTAAAGAAACAAAACGCCTGATCTTGATCTTGATTCTGCGATTGCATTGCACGTCGGGTACTATAAACTAGCTTCATCTCAGCTTGGCCGAGATTCAGTTGGCCAATCAAGCTAAGAAGGGAGCTTTTTCTTTTGCAGCTTAAGCGTTGTTAAATTCTTGATTTTCTTCATTGAAATATGTCCTACTACCAACACAAAAATAAACTCAAAAAGTTGTTAAAATTGCCCTACCTCTGCACTAACTCCAAAGTTTATTTATGTCAACTAATTTTATTCTATTTATTTAATCTGTTAATGGATCGCATATCCTTTGAGTTGCACGCGCTTTGTTTGCATACCTACTTGGTTTTCGTTGCCTCTTGAGCACCAGCTACTTTTCCCTTGAACCAATGATCTTCCTGTATCTGCGGTATTCGATAGCGTATCCTCAACGGCGCCAAAATGTGAAATATTAAATGTTTACACTCCGCTGTTGCTTTTGGTGATTTCGGAAAAACCAAAGTTGAGGTGCGCTGCAACAGGACTTGCTTATTTGATCCATCATATGGTACTCGTCCAAACACCATAGCGTAGCAAACTACTCCTGTCGCCCAAATATCCGACAGAAATGGATTATATGCAACCCCTAGAGAGAGGTAGTTAGAATGTCTGAAAGCAAACTATTGTAAGTTGTATCGCCGTACCCTTTAAGATTTCCGGACTTGCATACGCATAACTTCCGCAAAAGGTCTTCGAAAGTATCACAGAGTTGTCACTGGTCAACGTGTCCTTCCTTGCGAAGCCAAAGTCGATAATTTTCAAATTGTTATTCGCATCCAGTAGCAAGTTTTCACACTTGATGTCTCTGTGGGCAAAGGATAATCAGTTTAGAGCTTGCTGTCGAAAGAGTGGAACCTTAGCAACATCAAAAGACCTGCACCCCATTTAATAACTTACCGATGTACAACCCCCTTGGAATGACAATACGCAATGGCGCTTATCAACTGACGGAAGAGTGTACGAGCCTCAGGCTCTTCCAAATATTTTTTCTTCCGTATATGGTCCAGCAAAGTACCATTCTCCGCTATCTGCATGACCAAATAGACCCTGAAATCACACAAAAACCATTAAGGCGTTGGAAAAGATTTGTCTCGGTGTAACCAACCTATGACTTGTCTCGATGCTCTGATAAAACTGTATCAAGTTCTCGTGATGCAAGCCCTTTACAGCATCGATTTCTCGGGGCAGGAATTTCTTCGTCAACTCTGGCGGTGCTTTCAATTTTGAAATTATCTTAATGGCAACCACTCGTCCCAATTCCTCTGAATAGGCCACTTTAACCTTGGCATAACTGCCGTAACCGATCACCTTTCCCAATATAAGGCCATGATCTTCGAGGATAGACTTTCGGTTACGTATTGGCTTTTCGGGCTGCACCTCTGCCATGACATTCATTCCGTCCTCGCTCGGTTCGAGTGGTGTCGGTTCGTTGTCTTGTGGCGTATTCTCTGCATGCAGGGCTGTTGCGGAGGCAGACTTAAAAAGGCTTGGGCTTTGTTCTGGCGCGAGGAGTACCTCTTCCGATAGCTTCAGCTCAAACGGTTGTGCTATATGGAAATATAAGCTCAACTCGATTCTTGTATGTAGTAAGTGTTACCAAATTATACCATCGGAGGTTGCCATTGAATTTAGAGGAATTTTTACAATGATTTTTGGCCGAAAGAGTGCGGAATTTTAAACTTTCTAGTTTAACCTGGAGTTTCAATAAAACATTTTTTAGTTGTATCTGTTTTTTTTTTTTTTTGACAGGGCAATGTATGAGACTTGTTTGAATTTTTCACGAAAGTAAATTGTATTTGTGTGGATTGTAAAGTGCTATCCGAGCTTGTTACTTGTCTCGGGGGGAAACAAGGCATTCACGATGATCTCTGCCCTTTACTTTCTACACCACCAGTAACAACTCGAAGCCAGTGGGTTACCCTTTTAGTTGTGCACCGCCTATAGGTCGAGGTCTGTCTTCACTGGATATACGACTCGAAGACGCTTTGTGCGGGGCAGTTGTGATCATACCATTAACATGATCTTTACCTATCCAACTTAAAAGACTGATTCGACTAGGCCGATGTCGCTATACAGCTCGAATCTCCTCTTCCAAAGCTTACTAGCACAACTGGACGGAATATTGTACGAATTGTTCAGCGACAGCGGCGTACAGCCGGAATCTTTTCAGTTGTTTGGGGTAGGGATTTACTACTGAGTTGCATTTTCAACCCAAAGAAACAGCGATTGGAAAGGGCTATTAAGGAAAGACTTTCGGTTACCTTCGCAACGTTTACAAAGCTTTCGATTTTTGCTTTCTGTCCGATTCGTCCATGTTGGGGTGTCCCTTTTTTCTTCTTGGTTTTGCCCTCATCGCTAACCGCTACACCCATTTTGTTCAATTCAGCGTATGCGACTTCTTATTGACTTTTGAAAGTGCGTACAGTTTTTTCAAGTATACCTTTTGAATTTGTGTTAAAGAAGTCGCCTTGCGTATGTCCTATTTTGACATCAAAGTCTCGGTAAGATCGTTACCGAACTTAGCTTTCCTCATCGTCATTCCAAACTGACGGGTGAGCTTTGCATGGCTGCCAAAACAAAGTATGGCTTTCCATACCTGTTATAGCCTTATAGGTGATGAAAAGACAAAGTGTACCGATTTGGGCCTCTTTGGTTTCTTTCCTGGATTCTGTCGAAGTGAAACATTTGATTTGGACTTTCCAGGCCTTAAATCACCGGGATAGAAGCCCATCACCCCCTTTTAACGAGGGGGTTATATCGCACAATTTGGCAGATACTTACGTTATTTTAATGAGATTTATATACCTCTGTAGTTAGCGCCGCTGACGGGGTCTTCGTTTTTGTGGAACGTGCCAATGATGTTGAGATTCCGTTCCTTAGACTTCAGCCATACATTCCTCTAGTCAAATTTTGTAAGTGAGTTGGTGCGTGTTTTCTAAAAACCCATCTCTAGCTAACCTTAAAAGTTGACGGGCAAATCATCATGCCTAGCAGCTTTGTTGGTCATGGGCCTTGTTGCCTTGATGGTATCACGTTGATCAATGTGACAGTTCACATTGAGGGTAGGCATCTAGGATTATTCTTATAGGAAGACGCTTAATCTTTACTGCTCTGGTGCTAGGGCGATTACTGTGTCGTTCAAATTACAAAAGCCTTAGATGGACTACGATATTTAGGACTCACTTTGAAATCTAGGGAGCCCCAAAAACTACTCCTGGATTGAATACTACATCTATATCCGCGACCTAAAGGCAAAACTAACTATGAAGATAATTCAGAGGGATCGGCTCGAAAGTCTCTTCAATTGGTTCTGCGTGATCTTCTCCTACAGCATTGATGCTCTTAAAAAGATTCAAAAACTTTGCGACCTGGTGGGTTGATGTCCGTTTAAGCAATATGGTCCTAGCTGCCCAATGACCGTTTTTTTTTACTGTAGGTCGATGACGTATAAATTAATGGAAGCATTCTCCTAGTGAAACTACGGTTGTTACTTTACGTTCTATTAAAAATCATCAAGCTTTCTAAAGGCATAAGCACAGTTTGACTGTATGAAATTAATCCAGCTTAATCCAGCGAAATTAAAAGAATTTTTCTGTCGCGAATATCTTAAGCTATATTCGCGGCATACAAAAA
The DNA here is from genome assembly GCA_948293265.1 of Cheilosia impressa. Taxonomy (NCBI): domain Eukaryota; kingdom Metazoa; phylum Arthropoda; class Insecta; order Diptera; family Syrphidae; genus Cheilosia; species Cheilosia impressa. Next base: position 42,603,932 of record OX411883.1, read on the forward strand.
ATATTACTGACTTGATTGAATTTGCATACGCATTGCTGACACTAGCTTAAGCTCGAATAATCTATTGACCTTCAAGGAGATCGTCTGACGGATGGTACAGTAGAGCTTAAGTTATGTGGCGTGACACCTTTGGCACAAAAAGTTCTTCCGCATAAGTTACTCCCTGTATGAGTAAAACTTGACAGCTTGACGCCTCTTGTCAATCTGGCCTATAGTTGTGCGACAAATCCCTGCGTCAAAATATGAGCAGCTTTGGTCACTATATGGATATACGCTAGACCGTTGAATGACTGATCAAACTCGAAAGCTGTATGCTTCACAAAGGATTAGATGCACATTGAGTTTGATAGGCCCCCTGGTCATCAAGTTTTTGACAAATTAAAGAAGAAAACATATGCTAAGATCGTTTATTTAATTCTCCATTTATTAACTATATCCTACATCGTTAAACTATAATAACTAAAAAAAGTAAATAAATATGGACACGCTCAAGAACACACAACTTGCAGCCTTTCTGACTGCACAACTGATCTCTCTGAGATCGTGAAAAATGGCTGTAAATGTTATCGGCATCGATATAGCCTCGTTCAATCCAAACTGCAAATCATGGCGCCGTCCCAATTCGATGGTGGCGCGCTTCAACAGGTCCTGATTCTGTACACCTTCAACAGCATCCCTTACATTAAAAAACTCATACTTCAGTCCCAAGATCATATTTTGACAAAGGAATGCATACTCCTTGTCCAGATATGTGCCCACAACTGGTAAGTGTTCGTAGTTTCTCACGTCCATTTTAATCCAACGATGCGTCTTATTCGCTGGATATCCGAGAACCGACACAAAGTAGTCCTCGTGGAGACGCAAAACATCGCTGACCCCTAAAAGCTGCAATGATCGGCGCTGCAGGTCTGCACAAACTCGTGTGAAATTCGTGTCGCCATTCAACTCTGTGGAGTTGTCCAGTTGGACGGAACACTGAATCAGAATGCTCTCGCCAAAGTTTAGCGTCGCCTGGCTTTCTTCACACTGACCTTGCCTACGACGAGGCAGAAGGATGTGAACTCCCCCTGTCCTGTTCGGATGGAAGTAGTCAAAAATGAGATTCGAACCGGTGTGATCTGCAGTCTCGTTGAGTAGGACTTTGTGTCCAATGATAAGCGGGCTGCCAATGTTGTAGCCCAACGCGCCGCTGATGTTAGAAGGCGCCGAAACCAGATCGGTTTCGTTCATGTGGATGAATTTGATTTCATAGTGCTGCCAAACTGTGTTGGCTTTGTTTGACGAACGGACAAAGAAGACGTCGCAACTGATCAGGTTGGTTATGTTGTGGTAGATCCTGGTTTGAATCAATGAACTGTAGTCGGAATCGTCATAGTACGTGTTGTTTGCGGAGGCCACAACGCAATCGAAGTCATTGGTGCAACGAAACAGAGTGATTGGAACTAGTTCCTCTAAGTCCACTAATGTCACTTGGATATTTGGTCCTTGCAACAGGAGAGATGTAAATAGCTTTTGAAAGAGAGCCGCTTCAAAAGTTTGAACGCTCTCCAATGTGGTGTGACAGGATGAGATGTGGGATGTCAAATGACGTACCGATTCGACAATTTGACACTGTTCACCGACGAGGGAGAAGGGAATATCTACAGAGAAAGAGGGAGAGAAGAGTGTTATGCATACAATTTTATAGTGCAAAGACGTTCGACTTGCCATATTCAATAATCTCGTTGACTTCCAAGTTGTAGAGTAGAATGGGTTCCCCTATTTTGTAGTAACTTCGGTCCTTTGACAGGTCATTTGTTTCGAGCAGAAGTTGGGGCCATTCGTGATAGGCGGACGCGTCCAAAACGTACTTAACTTGCTGCAATTGAAAAAGCACTTTATAAGTACTGGTTAATCAACTTCTAGTACCCGCTCGCTAAAAGTCAGAACTGTCATCTGTCAAGTAAAGACAAGCATAAAACATTGTAATTGCATGCTTAAGGTTTTAATTCTCTTTGCAGAGAAAAGTGTTCATTACAACAGCCTCTATCTTTTATTCAATTAATTCTGTAGTAGAATTCTAACGCGAATTGTACAATGTGAATATTTGTGTATAATGTTTATAAAAAGTTTGTCAAAACCACGTGGCTTTGAGAGACTTAAAAGAACAACAAATGGAATTTATGTACTATATAAAAATTTAACCTAGGTAACATACTCCTAATCAGGCACGTTTTGAATTCGATTTTTGACACCCAAAAGTACTAGATTTAGATACTGAAAACCATCTCACCTTATGCTTGGTGTCATCGAAATTATTGCGGAAAACACACAGCCAGCCTTCGTTGATCTTACACGGTGGCAGTCCTTGCTGATAGTTGATGTTCTCCAAATGACTGTCGTCTTCTCGATGGCAATCGAATGAGTTGAGCTCCTCAGCAATGCAATCGATGTCACAACAACAATTAATATCACAATGATGGTGCCTAAGGTCACAGCGGCAGTAATATCGCGAGTAGTCGATATTCTGGTTTCGAATTGGGCTCAACTGGGTGGTGTTCTTCGAAATTGGTGATGCTGTTGTTGTTGTTGTAGTTGCTGATGATGTTGAAGGAGGTGGAGTTGTTGTAGTAGTTGATGTTGATGTTGTGGTGGCTTTCACCGGCTTAGCAGTTGTTTTTTTTGTCGTACTAGTACGCGCAGTACTGGTTAGTGTAGTTGGTGTTGTTATTGTTGTAGTTGTTGTAGGCTCTATTGTTGTGGTTTCAATCAACTCAGTTGTGTTGTTGGCTGTCACAGTTGCCGGTTTTGAAATTCCAATTTTTACTGCATCAGCGATAAGCGCGGACAACAGTACCAGAACAAACAGCCGTTGGTACATTTTTATCTAGTTAAACTCCACACCATACTTGGAAAAGTTTCGAAATATTAAAGAAATCTCTATTATCACCGTTCCCGATGTTTTTGTTTGCAACTTGTATCTAAAAGAAGAAAGATTTTTCTATGTACATAAGCGGAACATCGCCCATTCCATAACTCACCTCTCGACGCCCGAGAAGATTAGATCCTCCTTGCTAAGTGCAATTCCGCCAGCACCAAATTTCTCCCTCACACTGTCCCAAAATGTGACCGGAGCGACTTTCCAAGTGTCCACTTCGATTCTATGGAATCCCGGTTGCGTTGGAATATAAGCAACCCCGAACCTATATACACAAACAAACAAGAATACTCCCCTCAACTCACGCAAGTTCCATTAAAGTAATCAAATCACCGCAACATACCCCACGGGCCAGCTATTCTTGAGAAAATTCACAGCGTAAATTTCCAAATGCAATTTGGGCCAACCCTGTACACCGCCTGTGGCCAAATGAATGTCCAAAGGACAGCAAAACTCCGAAGATTGTTGAAATCGATTTGAGCCAACAAAAGAGCGTCCTGCCGATCTGCCTTGTACAACTTTCCAAGCGGAACCTTTTAAAATCATTGAACAGGCCTAATGCATCACAAAGTTCCATCCGCATTCATATGTTCGCGTGTACGTACCACTTTGAAGGCTCCACTTGCAGAAGAGGTGAGACTCCTCAAAATCGACTGCTTTCAATATCTGTCCGACGATATACACCTCCGCCATCAATTGTTTGGGGCTAGCTACCTATATATGGCTTGTGCAATAAATTTTCGCATCCAAATATCCCGGAACCAAATGTTCGCTATATACGCAACCTAATTCACAGGCACAACGCTAACTGACAGAGAATTCCAAATGCGGATTGCGGACGAAAGGAAATCGAATTTGTTTTTGGGTTTTGGTCATGACGGCGCCATGACGACAGGATACAACGACAGGTGAGTGAATATTTTGTCAAAACAACAAATGGAGGCAGCGAGGGTGTCGTTGCCGGTGCCGGTGCATTATCCTAGTCAGCGTCGTGTCGTTGTCCTCATCCCCCTGGGCATTGTCTGTATTTGTTGTTGTTGATGGTGTTTGTAACCCCCGGCTATGGTTTCGCAGAGGAAATTCCAAAATTTTAAATCGAAGCAAAAATGAAACAGAATATCCCTTTGTTAAGGAAGTGCGCTAGATGTACCTGTTCTCTATCGTACGAGTATATGTGTATTCGCGGGTAGCAAAAAATCGCGCCAGTAAAATCTTCCTGAATTAAATCGAATTTTAGGAAAAGGAAATTACAAACATGAATTCGAGAGGGATTACGAAATTGTTTTTCTCCAGATATAGAGAAAGAACGATTTGATGAGTCTCGATGTTGACAGGGGTGGCACGATTTTGTTTTCATGTTGGTTACATAGGCGTATGCAGGATGTTGCAGTTCAGTAGATAAAAATAAATATCATGTGACTTATTCGACGAGGATAACCTGGAAATGATGTTTTATAACAAAAGCTGCATTTCAACTCGTTAAAAGTTCAAGTCTTCCTCCTAGTCGTCCTTGGTGAAGATTTAGGTCAGTTCGCATGGGTTGAAACCAGTGAAGATGTTAATACACTATAACGACTGAGTTACATGTAACTAACGAGCGTATGCTCCAGCCTCCACAAAGTGCAGTGGGATTGACAGTATCTACAGTTGCATGATCAGTAATGAGACAGAGACCAATACCTTGAGCGCCTGCTAAAGTATAGGTAGCAAATCGAAGCTTAAGTAATTTTTCCCAACGATTCCGATTTTTTTTTGCGCCAAATTAAACAAACAGGCTTTAACAGTTGCCTTTGTAACTAGCTGCTGTATATCTCCTTCGTTTGCCCTTCTCACACACGGCCAAAAGCCCGTCAACGAATTATTCTTTTAAAGTATCCCAGTACCTAGAAGCTCATACTGTGGGCGCCATGTTGTGCCAGGGGTAAACAGAGACTGTCCGCAAGGTGGCGTTCTGTATCCACTGCTTTGCAGCATGGTAAATGACTCTTTGCAGCATACCCTCAAACGTTCAAACGTCTATACTCAGGCATACGCGGTTGATGTTGCAATACTTTCTATCGGATCATGCCTTCGGACGGTCTTTGCTAACGCTCAGATGGCCTTGGACATGGTCGATGAATGTTGCACTAGGAATGGGCTTTCGGTCAATCCTTTAAAAAGTGAAGTTGTTCTCTTAAGTAGGCGAAGAACTGTAACCGGTCTGACTCAACCAGTGCTAAAGGGCGTGACTGATGAAGCGAAATACTTGGTAGTAATCCTGGATAAGAAGCTTTTTTGGGAAAAACATGTTAAGTCAAAGACAACCAAAGCGCTCTTCGTTTTCTGATGGCCTTTGGCAAGACATTAGGCTCATCTTTGAAGAAGGTCCTTTTTGATCTATACGGCTATGATAAGACCTTTTCTAGCTTATGCGTCGGTTGTTTGGTGGAGAGGGCTTTCGCGTAAGTATGTGACTGCTCTCTGCACCAAACTTCAAAGAACGGAACGGAATGTTTTAGCTGCATGGGAGCATTCCCGAGTACGCCTGGCTCTGCTTTAAACTCTCTGCCTAATTTACCTCCCCCTGTTACTTTTATCATGGGCTGTACTATCAAAGCAATCTAGCGGCTAAAGCGGGTGGCTTTTGGTATAATCCTCGATGACTTTGCGGGACACTTATCTACTACGACCCTGGCCCCATGGATATACCGTCTGATGCCATGACACCGGAACTTTGGCTGATGTGCAAATTTAGGGTCCCCTTTCCTTCCGTCAGCCAAAGTCCGAGCCTGGCTTGGGATGTAGTAGAACCTATACGAATGGCTCCAAAACTAGTCTAGGGTCTGCAGCTGGTGGAAATAGACTACACTCGACTCCACTATTCTTAAGTCAAGCATATCCTGTTTTTCAAGCGGAGTTTTATGCCCTTCTAATGGCTGCCGGCTATATTGCTAGGAATAAGTGGCGGAGCAGAAGTATTTGCGTCTGTAGCGACAGTCGACAGTCAGGCTGCGTTTAAGGCCTTGCTCACCCTGTCATCCGTTCCAGAATAGTTCGGAATTGCTGGACGTCTCTGAATTCGGTTGCAAACTCTTTGACTCTTGTATGAGTTTTGGGGCACACTGGGATTGCGGGAAATGACATCTCCGATGAGATTGCTAAGACTCAGAGGATGCATTTTCAGGACCTGAACATACGTTGGGTCTTCCTGCGTCCTCGGTAATTGCCACCATTGACGATTCGGTTTCTAACGAACACAATTGTGTGACATTTTTCTAGTGTATGTTGGTGAGTTCTTTAAAAATATCCGGGACTCTTCTGTCGCGTTAAGAATTGACCTTGAAGCAGTGTTGTTATATCGTGGGATTTATCCCTTTTTGTGGGAATTTCGATGTCCGAAAAGCCTTCCGTGGGATAAAGGGATAATGCACCAAATCGTGGGATTTTCAGAAATCTAACAAAAACACTTTCAAACTATAAATTTTTGGTGAAATTCTACCAAAACACCTGTATTTCACCACGATTATCAACGAACTGAATGTCCATAAAAAACAGCTCATGTAAATCGTCTTTTATCAAAATTTTCTAGTACCAAAAAATAATAATAGCAGTGTTACAAACTGCGGTTTTTATACTAAAGGGTAATTTAACTTGATTTTCTTTCCGTGTAATACAAATTTTACCTTTGAAAACTGGATTTTAATGCAAAAAGTGTCGTGGGATTTAAAAAGGGAATTTGAGTATGGTGAAAAGGGAAAAAAGAGAAAAATGACCACGCTTCGTGGGATAAATGAAGAGAGAGTGCTAACAACACTGCCTTGAAGTGCACTTTTTTCGATGAAACATAGGAAACATAGAAAGAGCACTTCTAGATTTGCTCTTTTCATAGAAGGCCAATTCTCTTCTTCAATCGAAAACGCCATAAGGTAGGATGATGACACAAGAAGTTTATCACCATAGACAAACCATACTGAGACCCCCAACTCACAATCCTCTTGCCGCTGGCCCCCTCAGTTTTTTTCAAATTCGCCATTTTGTATTCCTATCGGTGTTATATCAATTCGGAATCCGAATGAATCCGAATGACATGCAAAAACATACAAAAAATATAAAAATAAATGCTGCCAACCTCGGCAGCCGTGGGGAAATGTGAAAGAGTTCGGGAATACCACATTTTACCATAACTGCATGCCATTGGTTAGTAATTATAAATTTTTTGAAGGTAAATAATTTGATTTGTGTGGTTAATAAAACTATCTAAAGGAGATGTTTTATATACTAGAAATATATTGGGACAAATATGGTTGTGTATTTCCCGCTTTTAAATATAATTACCTTCGGTTTCGTGTGTAATTTTTTCTTAAATAGTAAAGAAAATTTGCTCAAAATGTTTTTATTTTCCCTCAACCAATATACATTCTTAATTTTTTGTAAATATTTTAAGCAAATGTACACTTTTTCCTAAAAAAAAATATTATTCACACGTAACGAAAAAATTCAAATTTAACTGATAAAATTCTATGAACGCTTCAAGCCACTTTGCCCAAAGCGGAAGTGGCTCATATTTTTTGGGAGTGTATTGGTGACTCAGAACTTTTGAAGTTACGTGACATTTGTCAATACGAATTTCTATGTATCAATACTAGCGCAGTAAATCGTGACCACTCCGAAAAATATAGCTTGTAGGCTAAGTAACGGGAAATCGGCCGAAGTTGGTGGTCTCAGTATTGTCTCTCCCCCTTATTAATAAACGCTGCGTAAAAGTTATCAACTCGTTATTCAGAAGTTACGTCAAAATTTTGTATGTTATCTGATGTCTACTAGCTAACTAACTTGTGCACATTTGTTTATTAATACGGGGGTCTGTTTATCACTTTCATCAGATGGCATTCGTATTTTCCAAGCCTTTTTTTTTGTAAAATATTTCTCGCGGCAAAGGCGAATCCAACAGCAACCCGAGATGCTTGCAGTCATGTGTTACTTCTGCTCTTGTATGTTACTTGTAGGAGAACCTATTTGTTCTGGGCAGGAAACTCTGGGCACGCTGATTATTTATTATTAAACATCTATCAGGACCCATTTGCTTCCACTTTTCTTTTGGCCTGGTGAGACATCTACCATTTTATACATCTTGTCATCAACAACGTTATTCGTAAAGCTTTCAAGAAAAGTAAACAAATATGAAAACAAAAATAAAACATCATATCCATAAAAAAAAAACTGTATTTCTAAGCAATATTTTTTATTTCATATATTTTGGCAGTAAAATGGACCTGTAGTTTGTGTCCAAGTGCTCCATCCGATAGTAACAGTACATCCAGATAGTTAGTACTTTGTTGTCGTAAAACCGACAACGACCAAACTCTAGCAGAACTATGCCAACTCCAAGAACTGAAGACGACTAACGAAATCCTTTCGATTCACATAGAGTTGAGAAATTCCAGAGACCGTTAAGCACTTGTGAAAAACCCTCCAATTATCCAGAATGAGCATTGTGCCCGGCATTAACGTCATTAACCATTTGTTCTCCTTATCTTTAGTTATCTCAATAAATTGTCTCAAGCTGTCATAGAATTCCGTGCATTTTTCCTGCGGCACAGTGTTAAACAGCCCTATTCTATGTACATCCAGCCGCAGACGAACTATTTCGTCTCCACAGTCCGTTTCGATTATAGGCGCTGTTGACTTCCACATTACGTTACTCTCACGGATTTCCAGGGGAACAGCAACCTGCGCCAGGGTCTGAAAGGCCTTGTCACTCAGTGTCCGTAGTTCTTGAGCCGCATTTAGTCCATCCACTAAAATCATTTCCATTTGTTCTGTAACAAAGAAGCACTTCAAGCCACTATCTGCATTGGAGTATGTGACATTTGTGCAGACATCTGAGTGCGTTTCATTAAATTGTTCGAATGGAATGAGCTCCAGTTGTGGAAATAGCCGACTGACAGCCAGCTTCGCCATTGCTAAGCTCTGCGTTGGTATATTCTGTATTATAGTAACACCCAGTTTGTTCAGATTCCAGAAGGCAAGTTCAACACGCTCGTCAGAGGTGACCAGCTCGCTGAATTCGATTTTCCTGAACCCCAGTATATCATCAGAATTGTGACGCCAGGGTATTCTGTCGGCAGTGTGCGGCTTATTGTTAACCACTGCGCTGAAGAGGAAGTTTACGTCGTGCTCTGATTGGTGACCGTCGTCCCCTGGAATTGACATGATGCAATAGGAATGCAGTTTCAATTAAGAAAACACAAGCGTACTTACATTCAATCAGAATAACGTCTAAGCTGTTGGCATCTCCTACTGATTTTGGTTCAACTTTGGTAGGTATGTCGAGTGGTGAGATTTTTCTTCGAAGGTTCACTGGGTCGTAACATGTGTGGCAACGACAATGACACCGCAGCCAGAAGGAGTTCAACAACAGAGTATTTGGGAATTTGGGATGGTGCATTTCAAAAAATGTTGAAAAGCGTGCGGAATCGCAGGCTTTGGCCTCTTCTTCAATTGCAGTGGGGAGTTCTTCTGAAGAAGTGTCTTCTTCAAGCTCCTGGACTATATGCTCATTCTCTATTCGTTCATGTTCCATCTCCTCGCACTCGAAATCGGCTAGTTGTTCATTATGATGCTCGGGTGTCTTAGGTACATCCTCCGCCACATCACATGGTCCTCCTCCAACTGTCTCCTGCTCTATGCCTTGAACATGAACTTGTTTAAAATCATTCGGAGTTGAATCTCTGGCCAAATGCAGTTCACTCAAATCCCTCAAATTTAGACTGGGAATCGCGGTCATATTCAAGCTCCTAGACAGGGGATGTTTATAATCGGAGACCCGAAAGTGACGACTGCAAACTTGATACATTTGACTAAGCTTTTGTAGGGGAATCTGCTTTAGAAAGTCGCTATCGATGGCTTCTAACCACATTACAGCTCTTTCAGCAAATCGGGGGAATTTGTGCGCCAAATCGAATCGTTCGCCTTTGCATATGCGGATGCAGCACTGTTTATGCTTCATATTATTTTTTGAGAAATATGTACAATATTCGATATTGCATAGGCAAATTTAATCTGTTTTAATAATAATACTACTTAAAAACAAACAAACAAAACAAATGTCACAATTTAAATCAAACTTCTGTCGACCTAATGTCACATTTTAGATGCGTTCAATGATTGATGGATTCTGAAACATTTATGAAACTCAAATGCGTAGTAGATCGAACTTACGTGTAATAGATTTGTAATTTTTAAAACTTGTGTTGTTTAGGTGTCTTTTCGAAACGAGAAGTTAATTTTGGCATTGAAAATGTGATGAAATAATTTCCGTTGCGGTTCAGCGTTTTTAATTGAAGCCATTTAACGAAGTCAAGTGACACGTCTTTGTTTTTTTTTTTTATTAAAATCCTTCTTGTCCTAAATTAAAGTGAGCACTTCAAAAAAATACAAATAAGTTTTTTTTAAAATGAACACATTTGTATATGAATGGCATAATCTTAAAATTAACGTTGCAAAATAATAAGTCAAAGCAAAGATATAATCCCACGCTATGTTAATCCGTAAAAATCCCACATTAACAGATTGTCATTATATTTACTACTATTTCATTCGTCCGTTTTACACTCTAACGTCTGAACACACTCTTCGTACAAACTGTCATATATATTCGTTAACAAGTTCTGACAGTTTACGAAACTTTTGTTTATTTTTTGAGAAGTTGGAACTTGGAAGTGCAATTTCCGATTGCACTATTCCACTTACCTCTGTCACAGAACATAGGGCCAATTATCACCATGAGTGGCCACAACAAAATAGGTTCGTTTGCATTGCTAGATCTCGAAACAACCGGTCTGCCAGATTATAACTTTAACAAAGCCAACATCACCGAGATAGCCATCCATGGTTTCGCTTCCGAAGATGTTCGTAAAGCAACTACCTGTGATATTCCAAGAATAAACCACAAGTTATCGCTCATCTTTAATCCCCTAATGATGATTCATCCAAATTCGGAGGAAATTACTGGCAAGTACAACCTACTAGAATATTCAAGCGACTTCATTCAATTTCGCATTTAGGACTAGACAACTTTATGTTGGAGAAGGAATCAGCTTTTGACACCAATGCAGCTAGTACGATCATCAATTTTCTAAAGCATTTGAGGCAGCCAGTGTGTTTAGTGGCTCATAATGGCGATGGTTTTGATTTCCCACTATTCAAACAGTCGTTGGAAAAGCATAAATTGGTTACATATGATGGGACTTTCACTTAGAAATGATGTTCACTGATGTTTGCGTTGTTTCAGGAGCTTCCCAACGATCTAGTTTGTATCGATAGTCTAGTAGCCATTAAGGAACTGGACAAATTGGCCGAAGAAGCTGAAGAGGAGGTGATTTGCTTTTCACAGGAAGGCGAGATGGCCACTCCACTGCCTGACGTCGACAATCTAGCTTCAGATACCATTTCAGCACAAGACGAAGACGATGAAAAACCCTTTGATTCGCAAAAGCTAAACGAAACTACGCCCAAGAGACCGCCAAGAATATTGACTGAAAGAAGAAAGCGTGTCAAACCTGACGATGAAACTTTGACACCTGAATCGAAAATAAAATCCCGGCGTTCACTCTTCAATTCACCTAATCAAGTGGCGAAAAACAGGAACACATTCGGCCTTTATAAGCTTGGAAGCATTTACACGCGATTGTTTAGCGAAGCTCCGCAAGTGGCTCATCATGCAGAGGCGGACGTTGTCGTGTTGCAGAAAATTGTGCTTCACTATGGCAAGTCGTTCGTTGAATATGCCGAAGCAAATGCAAAACCATTTGCGGACGTAAAGAAGGTGGGAGCGCGTTGATGTTCAAAAATACAATCAGAGAGCGGAACAAGCTGGCAAATGACTTGTGATAGACAAATTTGTTTTTTTTTTTCAATTTTCCAAATTTTTACATTTTAATTTTAGGTGGTGGAAGATATACATTATGCACGTAGAAATATTTTTTACATATTCAATTTTATTTCGTTAAAGACATATGCATGTAGAAGTTAAGCACATTCAAATCTATTTTATATAAATAAATTTTTACATTGATGACAATATATTTATAAATTATAATATTTATAATCGACGCAAAGCTCAAGCCGCAGACTAGTCTTGCATCAGATATCAGAATCTCACATCTTTCTAACCCCCACGAATCAAAAAACCTTGCCTCTTTGTCACTCTCATGTAATGTCGATCTGGTTGAGTCTTATCATAATTCACTATCGAAAATGGATGGACAATAATTTTGTTTTAAGACTTTTTTCTTGTTTCTACCCTTGAAGGCTGTTGCATGCGAATTGTCTCCTTCAATTCTCCATTAAGAACTGGGCTGAATTCCAAAACACAGTGCTTCTTTATTACTGCTTAATCAAGCGTTCCAAAACGCAAGCGGATTAATATGATGCAATGCATACTTTTCCAAAACGCATTGTGAGCGCATCAACTGCGCAAACAGAGCATCGAGAATGATTACAAATAATGACATTTGACATTTCAGTTTGAACAGTCAAAGTCGTTCGTAAAATAATAAATTTTGTAAAAATTTGCCAATTTTGCTTTAATTTGCAGTTGCAGTAACAAATGCAAAGATCATTCATAACCTGGCATTGAAAGCTGTATTGTGTGTTTTCATATTCTCATATGTTTTGGAATTCCTTACGTGACATAACTGGCTAACATAACAGACCAATCCAACCACAGGCTTGATCATCATGTTCCTGTCAAGGGATTATTTCCTTTACATGTTGGATGGCTTGGATTTATATAATACACTCCACAACTTGTCATAAGTAACAACTCCATGCGATATTTCCAAACGAAATAATTCTCCCCATTAATTTCTGGAATGTTCGTCGTTTTTTTTTTCGTCATTGTGTCCGGGTCCATAACATGTTTAATAATGTTCTGGAGACTTTAGCTCAGTTCTTTGAAGTAGGAGTTCAACTCTACAGTGAATTTAAAAATAATTTAACATCTAACGAAATTGCTCATTAAAATCTAACGGCATCTATCGATTTATCGTTAGTATTCTAGTATGTACGAATTTTGAGCACTTGATTCATATTCGAAATGAGGTGCGTCTATTGCAAGTACAGGGTTTTCCAATAAGAGGTGTTATATTGGTATTCGAAGGAACATGTCATTTTTTGAGATAAATGATCGGATGTTTATTTCATAATAAAGAGGAAGGTATGCCGTTAATAATGAAAACAACATCAGCCAAATGGCCAATACGAGCACGCATACAGGACCATATCCTTTTCATTAAATTTTCCATAACCAAATCACAAAGTGGCTGCCCTATGTATGTCCTCGATAGTCTCACGAATTTTATCTTTGAGGTCTTGTATCGATGCTTTGCTGTTGGCGTAGACCTTATCTTTCACGTGGCTTGAAAATAAAAATTAATTAATCTCGATAGCGCAATCCATTCAGCGTAACTGTTGATCCAACCTCATTTTCGAAAAAGTAAGGTCCAATGACCCCGCCGGACCATAAACCGCACCAAACAGTCACACGTTGAGGGTGGAGAGGAGGGTTCTTGCTCATGGGATAGTAGTAGTTACCTACATCTAACACCTCGCTTGTCCTTGGCTCTTTCTGACCGTTTGTTTTGCGTCTGTTTGAAGCTTTGCCATTATTTGCACTGAGGAACGCGTTCTTGTACCTATTCAGATTTGCACTTTTAGCTGCAGTGTTTAAAGTTATGGTTTAAATTTAATTAATTGTGGTCAAGATCAAGATCAACTGTGACAGGGGTCCCTGTTTTATATTTGTCGCCTTTCTCTTTTGTTTTACATTAGGTCTATTCCTTTACTTTTGTAGTAAGAATGAAGAAGACTGTCAAAAAGGCTGTGGAGGGGATGCATTTTCCCACAGAGAGAGACACTTACGAAAAAGTTAGGGAACGCTTTTGTAGTACTATATGAAAATGAATGATACATAATTCAAAAATTTACTACTAATTTACTAACAAAATTAGTTGATTTATCTACATAGCGATGAAAGTGATTCGCAATTAATCGAACTTCTTCTTCATGTAGCATGTAGGTATCTGGATTAGTTTTTACTGATTGAACTACAAGCATTAGAAAAGAGGAAAAAGCGTCACGGCATAAAAAATTGCGTGGAGGAGATTGTCCTTTCTTACTCCTTACAGAGGAGGAATTTCGTCGCCACTTTCGAAAAGAATCTAGGTAACTGACAGCTTTTCCAATTCTACACCAAGAAATTTGTTGAGTAAAACTTCCTAAGATTCTCAGCGGAGGGGTAGTAGCTTGCTCTCTCGATGCCGCTTTCTTTTAAGAATTTTTCGAGTTAAGGAACGGCATTGAGTAAATATTCGTTAGAATTAGTAAAAAATGGTAAGATTTAAAAGTAAAGGAACAGACCTATTAAGAGAACAGAATTTCATCGATTTGAAGTCAGAATCCACCCAAGAATCACTCGGTCTTCTTGTTCAAAGTTTGTCGTTTGGTTTTATTTCCCGCTCGTTGTCTTTATAGCCATTTACGCTGAAACTGTTTTCACAAGAATTTCACAAACGCAAACGTACAGTCAAGTCAAGTCGTGGATGCGAATTTCCTTTTTTAAATGCAAATCTCTTATTTGAGCTTACGTTTAAAAATCCACTAAAATCTCATTTCTCTTCTTTTATTCGTCTGAGTCTGAAGAGACTGAAGAGGGTAATATTGGCGTTTGTGTAATTTTTTTTAACGGGGATGGGCTTGAGTTATCTTAAAGGGCTCATAAACAGACGAAAACCCTAAACCAATTTTACCATTTGTGTTAAACTTGAAGGAAAACCAAATCCGGGTCGTGGAATCAACTCTGAGATGACAACTAAACTTGTTCTGTTCACAAAATGTCCCGGCATGAAATACCTGCGAATAATAATTTCCGGATCGCCAACTCGGAAGCCTTACCTAATATGGACTATTGGGTTGTTCTTTATGTTTAATCGCGCTAGTTTTGCTGTTAACCTATCATTCTCGCATAAGAACACAGTCTTCTGTCTGAATGTCGGACTGATTTCTGAGGCTTTAACTACCTACTGTCAAAATCAAAAGGCCCAAATCATTCACAATGAACAAAAACATTTTTAATTACTCATCACAGAATATCAGTGCGACACTTGCGATGCAACTTCTTTTCCAGCAGCGCTAGCTCAGCCTCAAGTCGCAAACGCTCCTCCTCCTCCATGGCAAAGCGTATTGCATCAGCCTCGACTACAGCCCGTTCAGCTATTTCTTTCACCAGTGCGGCATAGTTCAGGATTCCCTTCTTGATGCAATATGCAAAGTTCATGGCAACCGAAAACTTTATGTCGATCCCTGTTCGCTGGGCAAACTCTTGCCAATGCAATATCAGCCAATGTTCGTTTTTGACACAGTCGATTGTCTCCAGAATCGGATAGAACTCATCAATCTTGTGCAGGAAAACGAGTGCAACATTCTGAACTTCTTCCTTCTCGTTAAAAGTTTGAACTGATTTCTCTAAAATTCGTTTTAGCTCTGAAAGATTTTCTCGAACTTCATTCAAGTCGATAGTTGTCAGCGGGTTACCAACAGTTATCTCTTCCAGCTTTATAAAATCGGAACAAGCCGACCACATTGCCCGATAGGGGCTGAAGCTTTCAATAATGCTGTCCAAATAGTCCAGGGATAGAGGTTCGGCTTCAAAAAGGATTTGTCTTTCTTGTAGGAGAGTGCCAAGTTTTTGTAGGTCGGTTATTATCTTCCAGGTCTTCTTTGTCTGCGTGGGGTGAAGAAATTTATGAAAGGTGTAGAGTATAAGAAGCGATCACATAATGTAATTATATAGACAGGCTTAAGTCCAATAGGGCCTTTTGAAATAAATAAAAGTTACATGCGTTACAAATAGGAAGCTGTAGACCGGTCACCTTCTCCTTGACCAACCTCATTAAACGTCAAGTAAGGTACGCAACGAAAGGCCGATCTACTAATCACCGATTCTGACGCAACCGGTTTGAGGATAATAAGCGAGGGGCACACTGTTTTGGTCACTAGTCGTGAAGACATATCGTCCGAAAGCTATCCCCAGTCTCCTCTCTTCAATGAGTCGTCTGAGGATCCCTATCCAAGGATAAACCGCCCTGATTCTCTCGACGAGACGTAGGATGATTGAAGCCGTAGACAAATCACAAGGGACCTCAACCAATTTGGTCTAAGTCTGGCTTTCCACCTAACCTAACCTAACCTACAAATGGGGCGGATTATACTCTTTGCTATAGTTTAAACTCGGTAGGAGTCCGGCACACTGGCGGAACTAGGTCACCCCTGAAGCATGAACCATTACCGTTTCATCTTTTATGTGACAAAAACTCACCTCAACAGCAACCTCTAGCGCCTTCTCCGCATCAAACTGCAAGGCGAACGTCATGATCTCCTCGTTCAAAGACTCCAAGCGCTCCTGGAATGACGCCAACTCGCGAACTTGTATCCGCTTGAACTCCTCAATATCGATCTTATGCTCTTCCTTCATGAGGATTAGACGCTTCGAAATTTTGTGTGGCCATGCGAATGCCTCCCATTTCATCGAGAACTGCTGATCACTCAGGTTGTAAAAGAACGAGTCCAAAACATTGTACTCCATCATCATGACTTGAATGCGTTCACGCAGAACATTGAGCTTTTCCGGCACCAACATCATGTAGTCTCTGATCTCGAAAAGATGCTCAATGGACACAAGTTTCTCGTGAAGCCTTCCGTTGATCTCGAGCAGTTCCTCAAGCAGCCGCTCATTGATGTTGAACATACGATCCACATAGTACAGAAACAACTTGCGGATTATCTCGATCCTCTTGCTGACCAAGTACTTCTTCAGGGGTTCGACGATAATCTGGAACGATCCGATAACGATTTGTTCGGGTAAAATCTCCCTCAGCTCTTCTTTTTGCTCCTTCTGCCAGAGGATCTCGTTCTTCACTTCCTGCGAGGACTTCCCGGCTAGGGCAAAGTTTTGGATGAACTGATCCACCACCAGCTCGTGGAACTCGACGAAGCACTCGTATCTCCGCAGATAGGCGTTCAGGGGAATCACCGCTTTGGAGTATGATGCGTGCAGTCTTGCATCATGTTGGATGTAAATTTCCTCGATGAGTTCCACAGTGAAGATGTACAGATTCCTGGCAAAGTTGAGGTTAAGCAAGCTGTCCGGATCGATGATGCGTATGCCGCAGGTCGACATGAGGGATGTGTACAAAAGTTTGGTCACCGACGGCTCAAACTCCTTTGGGTCTGTGGAATAGAACGGTCCATTTGCGCACAAATGTATGATAAGTTTGAAAACCGGGGGCAAGTGCAGCCTATCGAAAGGGGTAGTTCGCAAGTCGCTGGACCACTCGTATTCATCGCTAAGCTCTAAGAAATCCAAGCACGGCTCATTAAGCAGTCGACTGTAGTTCAAGATTGACTTTTCCAAAAGAGCCTGCAGAGACTCCTGCATTCGAAACTTCACCTGCAGAAAGAACCTCGAAATCTTGGCCACATTGAAGACATTCCAATCGGAGACGGAGAGATCAAGCCAGCCCTTGCCAATGCTCCGCAGACAGAGGCAAATCTTCCCAGACAGGTTCTCAGGCCAAACATACTTCAGGTACTTGACCACCGTGGAGCAGTTGTTCTCCTGAGCGTTCACAAAGTCTGTCAGTGCAACAGGCTTTGTGAATAAATACTGAAATAGGCAGAACGTCTCAATGTGCACACATTCGGCAGCTGCATTCAGCATTGCCTGTATGGACTCGCCGACATAAAACAGCGTGATCACTCGCAGTGTTCTTCTTGATTTTTCGAAGCGCAATTGCTCGTTTTTGGACATGCAGCACGGAATTGGCTTGGCGGCACTTGAAACCTTCGTAGGTGCCTCGATAAACTGAAATTCCTCTGCGTGTCTCTGCAGAAAAGCTTCAAACACATACGAGACCATCACCCTTTGATAGCTCAAGCGAACTTCGTTGGATATACTCCGAACGATGAGCTCATTCTCATCGGAGATCCGCATGTCTCCTCCCAAGGAGAGCGCAATAATTCGATTCAGCAGCGACTGATTCATTGGCGGCGCTCCTTCGTACATGGCACAGTCCAAAATCAACTGATAGCGAATCGTCGCCTCGGACAGTTTTCTTTGGCTCAGGGCGGATTTGATACGTTCCACAAACAGATACGGGCTCTCGGCCAAGAACATTAAATGGATTCTGTAAACCTGGTGCGTCTGGGCCTCTCGCAGGTCGATCACGGTATACAGATAGGACAGGTCATCGTACGAGTAGACCGCCACCATTTCCCAGGAATAAACGCCAACGCTATTCTTGATTAACGCCCAAGCTGGTAGCGGGTGTCTTTGACCCTCAACCAGACCAGTGTCAAACCAACCAGTGACGCTGTTCGAATCGAAACGCTCGTCGTCAAATACGTACAGGGGATAGAAGAAATTGCGCTCAAATGCTATTTTGGCGTATTCCTCGGGAACCTCTTCGGGTGTAATCAGTTTGGAGTTTGGAATCCCCGCCTCAAGAAGCAGCTCAGAGATCCTTACCTTGACATAGTGCCTGCGTCGCCTATCCACTTCGACGTCCCGCGGCAGTTGTTTGGCCTCTACCTGGCGCATCATTTGAACCTTGGGCAGGATCGTTTGAAGTGGAAACTTGACTTGATGTTTTCCCGGAAATGAGATCCATTTCTGAGCTGTTTCCAGCTTATAGTCCGTTTCGCAGTCGAAAATTGTGTCGACGAACTGACTGTAGCATCCTTCGACTAGGGATTCGTAGGCGTAATGGGGCTTTGCTTTTGGAACTTCACGGGCAGCTGCAGTTGAAGGCTCCTTGTGCGACTTGAGGATACTCGAGGAGAAGAGGGGAAATTTGGCAGAGTCTGACATGATTCGCTTTAGATTTTTGAACTTTTTTACTCAATTAAATTGTAGAGTAGTTCTGATACTGGATGCTTTGTTGATTGGCTGTTTTACGAACTTATTACGGACAACCGGACCTATGGCCTTTCAATTCTCCGCAGCTCATTTTGTAGGATGGTTATAAAATTACAATTCTCCTGTGATTGCAACATGTGGTTGACGGCTTCTGACGGGCTGGGCAATAGGTCTAAAAAGGGGGCTAGTTTGGCTAAAACAAAAAATAAATTAAATTGAGATTGGACAATTTACTTGGGATAATTGCTTATCCAGTAGGTACAAAAAAGGGTCTTATAGTTTAGCTCAAAACATATTCAAATAGGTGTTTCTATAACTTTTCGCGTGTAAAATATATCGTGCAAGTAGCTTCCATCCACTCTCACCGTTTAACACTCTACATTCCACAGGCGACAAGAAACTCTTATTAAAGTAAAGCCTACGTATTTCCTGTAGAATAGGACAAACTGCTATAAAATGACAAACATCTTCGTTCTGATTAAGGTTGCAGAGAGAGCAGATAGGGTTAATGTCAGTTGTGTGAGGCCTGAAATTGAGATCAAGGGTTTCAGTTCTGCATTTAAAAATTAAACTCATCACTGAGACGGAGAGTTCTAAGTTAAAATAATTACAACTGCCCAAGCTCAAATTTAGGCGACTGTAAGTAACCCTTGATGCAGATTCTCTAGCCCTTTCGAGCTGCATGTTATATATTCGTTCATCTACCAATGATATACAGTCGTGAAAATTATTTTTCCACTCGTCTCTGTTGTTGGCATTCAAAATAAGTGTGAAATTTGAGCAGAAGCTAGTGCTTGCCAGTTACTGAATGGGGAATACCCGCACCGAAGGGATATAAGTAAAAATTTTTTATGTATGTTGCTATCTGGTCTTTTCATGATTGTTGTTAGGAAGTCTGCATTAGCCTTCAAGTTTCTTACATATATTTGAGGTAGACCGGATTCAACATAGATGGCGTACCCCCAAGTATTGGACCTTTGAGCAGATTCAATTTCTTCCAGCTGTTGGTACCCATATAATATTTCACTGCCATAACAAAAGCAGCTGTTAATTGTGGCGTTGAAAACTTTGAATTTTGATGTTGGGTCAACGAAGGTCTTTGTAAAGAACTGGGGCCACATTGTTTTTATAGCTAATAGTGCTCTAGCAAGCTTGTCTTTAATATGCGCCTTGATACTCAAATTATGGGATATAGTAAAGCCTAGATATTTAAACTCGCTGACTACTTCAATATCGGCACCATCCAATTTCCAGTTACCCACAGACCGATTTTGTGGTCTAAAAATCATAATTTTCGATTTCGGTAGATTAATTTTAAGATCAGCTTATTTATTTGAAGTTGGAGTGACACTGGGTTATCGGCGAAAATTACTAGATCGTCAGCATATAGCAGTAGTTTGACAAATACATATATCACCAAAAGGGACGCCTCCTGGTAAGTGGCTCTCAACGTCATTGATGAACAGGGCGAACATCAACGGACTCAAGATGCAGCTTTGTGGAACACCTATTTCTGATTTAAATGTTCTTGATTTATTCAATCCACTGCACACCATTGCAGACGTATTTAGAAGAAGCTGTTCATAAACTCGCATAAATTTTGTTGAAAGACCAATTACTGAAAGCTTATATAAAAGTGACCTTCTATTAGTAGTGTCAAAAGCCGCTTTAAAGTCTACAAAAAAGCGAACAAAGGCTTTTTCTTGTCGATGAAACGTCTTGCAATGCTTGTGAGAGCAAAAATTTGATCAATTGTTGACAGACTAGCACGAAAACCAGCCTGAAACAACTTATTTTATTATTATTATCCACCCAACTCGAGGAGTCGAGGGCCTAAGGTGTAAGATTTGTGCAAACAGTTTTCTTAGCGAGCTTAACGCGGAAATGCCTCTATAGTTCTCAGGTAGGTTTGGTTCGCCTTTTTTAAAAATAGCAGATATGTTTGCTAGACGAAAGCTATTTGGGAATGTCTCCTCGCTAAACATTTTGTTTAATAGCTGCAAAACATGTCCAAGGAATTCAGGAGTTGAGTTCTTGTAGAATTCTATTGGGATACCATCTGACCCTGAAGCTTTATTATTTTTCATTTTGTTAAGCGATTTTAGCAGCTCTGACATTGTGAAAGGGGAATCTAACTCCTAACTGCATAGCTACTACAGCTCTGGTTATGATCAGCTAGCAGAAGTTTTTCAAAATAGTTAGCAAGAGTGTCCACACTAATATTTGAGGACGATAACTTGCTCCGACCTCCCAAAATCCGCACATTAAACCAAAAAGATTTTGAATCCTTACTATCTGCAAGATTTTAGCTGCTTTTCTTATATATTTACAAATGTTGTAAGGTTATAATTGCAGTCTCCATGGTCACGTTCTATCCATTCCTGGATTACCGGTATTAGTCGGTATGTCCATCTGCCTTTCGTTGTCCGGCAGTGACATTGTAGTATCTTTCACCTTCATCTGTGTTATATCTCAACTTCCTGTTTTTGAAGTAACTTGCCACTATACGTAGCAAGTAGTACGGTGTATCCATTCTGGCGAGGGATCTTCTAATGATAGACCAGTTCGCCGAGTTAAAAGCGTTTCTAACGTCCAACTTTACTATCGCACAACACTCCTTTGTCCTGTGGAGCCATCTTTCGCCTTCGATGTCGCCTTTAGCGATGTCAACTACTGCTCTTATGGCATCAACAGCGGATCGCATTTTCCTAAAGCCAAATTGGTAGTCTGAGAGGGCTACTTCTGCAACTTAGATTAGATCATTCGTGCGCCTTACAGAATCTGACCCCAGGTTCATTCTGTTCTACTTGTGCTGTAATCAGTAATAATCAGTAGTAAGAAGTACTAGAATATTTTAGCTTTTTCTGTCTGTACGACTTCTCAATAGCACTGGCGGCAGTTCCAACATCAAATTTTCTCACGTTGCTCTCTGTATGTTGTTAGCTGATGGCAGCCTGCATGCAACCGATCGTTTTGTTTCTGTTTTACGTGGGTCAGTCCAATTAAGAAGACTTTTAAAGCCAACCCCATCAGCGGACTAACAATAAATTTTTGAAATATGGCACCTCCCAAGATCGGTTTAAGAAAAAACGACAGAAAACATGTTTCTTAAATTGTCTCGTGTATTTTCTTATAATAGTTCAGTTACAAAATATATATCATAGATATTAGTTGGTTTTTTGTTCGCCATATGCATATGTACAACAAATTCGACATCTTATGTCCTTCACTTAAATAACAGGCAAATAGGAGCGAGAAGGAACTTAAATCTAAACAAACAAAGAGTGGGTTGTTAAACTTAAAAACAAAACGAATGGTAACAAAAGGTATATTTATTTATGTACAGCTAGGTTTATATATTTAACACTATAAGTCCTCGTCCGAGATAACGATTTCATCAAGAGAGGCGGCGACAGCAGCTACCTTGTCCAGCAGAACCGTTTTCTTGCCACAGGCGGCGTCATTCAGACTGGTGACTGAGAGAATCTTCAGCGAACTCGTTGTGCAGGGCTGCAATTGTGAAGGCGGTGGCGGCGGTGGTGGTGGTGCCGCTTGGGGTGATAACGATCGGGGACGTGGTGATGCTTGAGGCGATGCAAACGCATGTGGCGGTGATGTTCTAAATGCTGTAGAGGTGCTCGCTGGAGGAGGCGGCGGAGATGATGACGGCGCTGGCACTAAATGTGGCGGTGTGTCTGGCGAATGTGTACCATTCGTGGTTGCTTTTGTCTTGCTCTTCTTCTTCTTATGCTTTATTTTACTATCACTACTGTTATTGTTATTATTCGATTTCTCATCATCGTCATGGGATTCCTCGTCGCTGTCGCAACTGTCTGATGAATTATCTAACTCATCGCCGGATGCATTAGCTGATTCGGCAGCAGACTCGGCCTTTCTTTTAAACTGCTCGCGGGCATACCTAGAGAAATCGCATAACGTTAAGCATTGGCAAGAGCTATCAAGAAGTGGGTGCTTGAGGTTGGTACTTACTTGTCGATTATGGAACCAATTGAGGTCTGGTTCTTTTCATTTTCGGAGAGTTTGGCCAACAGCGCTGGATCATTGGCGGCCGGATCTTCACAGTCGGATGTAAAATGTGATACAGTTTCATAAAGATCCGCCTTGCGACGACTCTGCAGTAGTTTTCCAATTTTTATAAATGCGTCTTGAGCTGGAAATAAACAGCGAGATGGAGAATATGCTCTGTGAATGGAGGGGGGCAAGTCTCTTACCGATCATCGTCATTTCTTCTTTTACCAGACCAAATTTGTAACGTTCGTTGCAAAACTCTAGCATTCTCAGGACGTCGAAGAAATCGGGAAATCCTTTAGTTCGATTGACAAATGTCTCCACAACCTTGTTAAACTTTGGGTAGTCCGTGTCCTTAAATGTGATGGGCTTCTTAACTTGTCTTAGAGCGTGCTTACTCTCGCCCGTAAGATCACAGATTTTGTCGTATATCTAGAGAGAGGATGTTGGTAGTTTTTGAATTTAGATGTCGGATTATAAAAAAACTATGAGAACAAATGAATAACTGAATCAAAATGTCTCAGACAAAATGTAAAAAAGTACAAAAGGACAAAAAGGTGTACTCACTTCGCACGCCCTCTTCTTGTACCGTTCCACTATCAGATACGATGAATTCTCATCGTCCAGGTCGACGTCCTCGTTCTCTAACTTGTGAATTTTCCGCGTCAAAATGTACAGGCCCTTGTTCAGACGCCTAATCTGTCGATTGCGCACCTTTTCCTCAATTCCTTCGTCGGCTGCAGCAACGGCCGCAGCAGCCGCTGAAGTCTCATCGTTCGTCATCACAATCGCTTTGCTCTTCTTTCGTGCCTTCATTTCTTCCACAACCGGTCGCAGGTGATAGTACACCAATTCCGGGTTCTTTTTGATGCTATCTGTGGCGGCAACGACAGCCTTGCGGAATCCTCGCGACTTGACAAAATCTGGATGCACCGAGTAGTAGTATCGAACGAGTTTCGATTCAATCAGTCTGTTCATGTCTTCTGAGGAGTCTGCATCGCGACACGACTGCAAAAGTGTCTCAAACTCTGCGATGAGCGGTTCTTTTTCCTCTTCTTCTACTTCTTCGTTGTCATTGCTTTTGTCTTTGTCGTCGCCCTTCTCTTTGTCGATGTCCGTCTTGTTGGTGGTCTTCGAGTCTGCATTTGGTGGCACTTCGGACACCGAGGAGCCATCACTTAGGATGCTTTGTGCTGGACTGGTTATGGTACTCGTGGGGCTTTTAAAGAAGCCCGTTGGACTACGATTTCGAGCTGGACTGTCGACAGAAAATACGGGACCATTGCCAGTCGAGCTTGTCGCCGTGTTGCTAGGAGTTCTGGGATAGCTCAACGGGTTCCGCACAAAGTTGTCAAGGTCTATGTGGAACACAGGCGATGCTGGTGATGTGACTGGAGTGGCATTCTCAACCGCTGCTCTGCTGACGATGGGGCTGCGCGTAGATCGTACGGGGCTGTAGACAGGGCTGGGGATGGTGTTTGGCGGAGCACCGCGCATGAAGTTGATCGGGGATCCTCCGTTGAATCCCGGGTGGTTCATGTTGTAGACTGTCGGCGACATAGGAGCCATGGGTTGGTCCACATCGATGGGCATGCCCATGAACCCAGCTGGACTACGAGTAGAGTTCGATGACCTAGTTACCGTGCTTGTGACGGGGCTTTTCGTAGTGCGGTTGTAAGTAGGACTGGCAGCTGCACCAGGGCTAGCTACTGGTGTGATGGAACCACCCGAAAAGCTGGGATAATTGATGTTGAACACTGGCGGCGACATCGTCGGATAGTTGGGGCTCTCCTTTGATCGATTGGGCCTGTTGGGGATGTAGGCGGGATTTATGAAGGCACCACCTGACGGATCCATGTCGTACATCATTGCAGGACCGCCCATGAAGGACGGCGGAAACATGTTGAAAGGCGACATGCTGGCTATTGATTGCTCGGCAGTCGCGGCTGCAGCTCTAGGGCGGTTGTTAACAGGTTTTGATGATTTCCCAGCACCTCGGGTGGAGTTAGGCAACGACGATCTACCACCGGGATGTTTGTTAAGAGGAGGAGTAGTTGTGGGAAGCGTAGCCCCTGTGCCTGTGACGGGAGTGACAATAAGACCACTGGGTCGATTCATAATCGGCGTTGGAGGCTTGGACAGCACCGGTGATGGCGATTTCTTATCAGACGCCCTAATAGCGTTGTTCTTCGTGATGACAGACATGGACATCGGCGGCTTTGACTGCTCGTTGTTGAGCTTCTTCGCAACAGTAGTGTAATTCTTGCTAATCACTGGCGGTGACGCCGGCGTCTTTGGAAGGTCGACCGTCACAATGCGTTTGATAGCAGTTGGGTTCGTGTATAGAACTGACGGAGTGGAAGCCACTGTTAAGTTTGTGTTTCTCTTTGCAACAGGCAATTGCTGGGGAGGAGACGGATCAGGCTGCGGTATAATCCGTCTAATACTGGTGGCGGGCGGTGTATTTACCTGTGTTACCCTAAGTGCCGAATTGTTTACAACCTTATTGGGCGTTGGTGCCGGCAAAGTAATTTTCAACGGATCTGTAACGACTGGAAGCTTCCTAATGCTGGTGGAATTGGTACTAACCATCGGCGGCTTTGAAGCATCGACCTTGATTGGGTTTCTGGCGGTGGGTAAGGTACTTGGCCGCTCCTCATTTATTACAACTCGCCGAATGGTCACCGAGTTCTTGTTGAAGATCGGCTGCGAAACAGACATGGGGCTAGTTGTGTCTTTTACAGTGGCGGTGATGTTTTTGTTTATCACGGGTGGTGACAGGACGGCCTTTGGCGTTTCCTTGACAGAAGACGTAATTACCTTGTTTATCACAGGCGGCGAGGCTGGTTTTGTGTCTTTCGCATTCCACGCCACACGCACATAGTTCGACGGCGCCTTAGGCAGAACTGCATTCCCACCGGGTTTCGTTGGATTCAAAACGCTTCTCGATGCATTACCAACTGTAACTGGACTCTTGACGACTCTTATTGGATTCTTCACAGAGTTGACCAAATTCTTGTTCAGCATTGCCGTTGGCGGCGGATTCAGGCCATTTCTCGAAATCGCTGGCTGTCTGTTTATCCACTCTTCATCGTTGCTGCGTACCACCGTTGTGGGCTTGACGCGCCTGAACCGCTTCTCCGGTGGCATCGCATCATTGGATGGTAATTCGATAGGTGTGGGACGCTTGCTTGGAAGTTGAATCTTGAAATTGTCATTTGGCAACGCAGGCACCGACTTTTTCGGAGCCACTATCGTATTGGGAACCTTGACCGGATTCACTCTTGCCATGGATTGGACCTGTTGTTGGTTAGCCCTCGCTCGCGGCTTTTTATTTGCACTATCCGTCTGAAACGATGAAAACACCCTTAAGCGATAGCAATACACATCTTGTCATCAAAATTTAACAAACAAATCTTTTGTCAAGACCAATTTTACCATAATGGCGGGAAAACCTAACACTCTGTAAACCTTGCACGAAATTGTGTCACAGGCCTAACTCTACATAATTGGAAATGCATATTAGCAAAAGGGCGCAAGAACTTAAAGTTCCACTTTTTTTTTTATACATTTTTCGTATACAAGTCTGCATAGAAAAGCCATCGCCTGCATATAACAACCATTAAATGGCGTAACCAATATTAATCACCCCGAAAAACAATTAACAAAAAAAAAAAAAAAATTACAATCCACACTATGGATGTACGCTGACTTTCCAGCGATTATCTCTTTTCTCTATGCCGTCCTACATTTTTTTTACATAGTATATTTCACAAATTTCTTTACCTCTTCGTCGGAAGAATCCAAAACAATAATAGAGCTCATTATTTTTTCACAAAATTTTGAAATTTATATATTTTTCTTGCTTTGCGGGAATTTTTTTTAAATTTTTTTTTGCAAAAATTTACCAGGCGGCCACTGATTTAAAACTTTGTCTCCAGGAACTACACACAAAATTCGATTTTCTACGTCGCGAAAATTATTATGAATTTCGCGTTGGAACTGGGTTGGAATAATTCTATTCGTAATTATTCTCTTTTTGTTGGATTTGTTCCGAAAATGAACCATTAATTCGATGTTTTTGTGATTGGAAAATTATATTGTTTGACATTTCGCTTGAGTTGATGGATAGTTAAATGAGCGGATTCTTCGGAATTGTGTGACTAGTACAATTGCTGTATGCAGAAAGCAGAAGTTGTGTATTTCCTCTTTTAAAAATTTGTTCCTTTCCTTTTGTTGTTTCTGTTGTATTTTTTTTTTATTTTGGTGTGGATGTTGTGTTGAGTGCTGAGGTGGAGAATTTTTATGGATCGTATGTGGATTGTATGCAGATATGGCGGAGGGTTTTGTGAGGTGAGCGTAAAAACGCTGCAAACAGAGTGTGGT
Organism: Cheilosia impressa; assembly: GCA_948293265.1. Classification (NCBI taxonomy): domain Eukaryota; kingdom Metazoa; phylum Arthropoda; class Insecta; order Diptera; family Syrphidae; genus Cheilosia; species Cheilosia impressa. Next base: position 42,631,219 of record OX411883.1, read on the forward strand.
TGTGATCAGCGTTGCCACATTTGTACAATTTTTCTGGAAGTAGTCTCTGTTTCTGTTTTCGCAGAATATATTCCAGATTTAAGCTTAGTATCCTGCTCGCGCTAAATCTTAGCGTCCCTAGTCTCTACTTCGTTTCTCCACACCAAAGATAAATGCTCGCTAAATTATTATTACACACCATATAGATGGGACAAAAACTATTTCTTCATGACAGTAATCAGTAAATATAACTTTTACATTTTTCGAATTTCAAACTTCAAAGACATTGCAGTATTTGAATCATTCCAAAAGAATGGGTATGAGAAAAATTGAAGAAGATAAAATCATTGCTGCAGGAGAATAATTTCTGTAATAGCAAGCAGAAGAAGACACTGTTCTTCGTGTCCCATAAATTCCTATTTGCAAAAAAGGCAAAAAGGCTGATTTGCAAAAGACCTAAGATTATTTGAAGCTTAAAAAACTAGTTTTCCATTAACATTGTTAAAGGTTTTTTTTCTACGTCACCCACATATGCGAACTGTCAACTTCGTAGGTACTCAGTCACGAATTTCTTGACTAAACTCGTCGGCTACCCCTCCATAAACGTCAACTGAAACAGCTGTAAGTCAGACTTACTAAATTAGATACTTTAACATCTCCAAAGTAAAGTAAGATTTTCAGCAAGTGATTACAACAACCACGTTCTACTTGAGAACTTTGCGAACTCAGAGTTGTTATTGTGATTGCGTGCTGAAAACCTTACTTAACTTTGCTTCGCTAAGATCGAAGCTCAAAAAACACGCCCTTATTCTAGATGTAGGCAGATATTTTTCTTTGAGAATTAACTGCGTATTGCAGAGTAATCAAGCGTAAGCCAATGTGGAACTATACATATTTATTAATTTATGTGGTATTATTGAGTGAAACTAATAGGAAATGGAGACCCATTTCAAGGATTTCTTTCTTTCGTCTTTTAAGTATCCTTCGTCTATTTAATAAATGTTAAAAGTGCATTGTTCATTACGAAAGATACTCCTTTTTAATAGACGCTTATCCTTACTATACTGTTCCTATTGGACGAAGTTAAAATCTATAAATTCGGGTGCTTTGATTGTGCAGTTTCTGAGAATTTGTAGTACCTATGCTACATGATGAGCTAGGATTGGGTTAAACACCCGAAAAAAACCTAATTAAAATATGTATTACCTAATTTTTAAAATATTTATTTTGTTTCCGAACGCCAGTCTGACAAAATAAATATCCAAGAGAATAACAGCCCTGAAAAAACTTTTAAACACAGTCCATGGACACATTTAAAAATATAGTTATTATTTTAAATCGACTAGATTGGTTTGCACTAGATGTAACTTGATTAGTCAGTAAGGTCACTTGACCTTGACGTCAGCTAAATATATGCAAACTGTCAACTTAGCACTCAGTCATAAGATTCTTCACTATATTTGGGCTGCTACCTTCCCCTACATAACCTTCAACTGAAAAACGCCGTTCACGCGACCTATCTTACTTACTTACTTAAGGTGGCGCTACAGTCCGGGGTGGACCTGGGCCTCAACCAACAAGCGTCTCCAGCCAGCACGATCTTTGGCCAGCTGTCTCCAGTTTCGCACGCTAAGTTGGTTAAGGTCCCCTTCCACTTGCGCGCGCCACCTGAGTCGCGGTCTTCCTCTACTGCGCCCTCCCTCGGGTGTGGACGCCGTTCACGCGACCTATCTAGGACAATAAAAACTGAAACCCGTTCAGCCAACTGTCAAACTTACTAAACTAGATTCTTTAAGATCGCCCTGAAAAAAAATAAAAATCATACAGGTGATAGGTTGCGGAAACAGAGGGACTGAGGCCAAGGGTATTGAATGGACCGTTGTATACCTACAATACCTACGCAAACTATCCATTTATACATTTTAACCTGTATGACACAGCATTTTTTTTTTGCATTTTTTCACAATTTTTAAATGAAACTAGAGCAGTACGAAACATTAGAACGAGAATTCCCGATAGGAGTGAGTGCGTACACACCAGCTTCATTAATGTAAATACGTCAAAAAAAAATGTATTCAAATCACATTTTTCAGCTGCTGGCAGCTTTTTTTATGACATTTCAAGATTAGTTGAAAATAAATTCAATTGAAAATCTGCGGTTGCTTTGGAAATAATTGCAACCCCTTTCGTATTACACTTTTGGTATCTTTTACACAGCGCTGACTTTTCAGCATTAAAAAAATGTAAAGTCATACGGGCTAGAGCCAGTCCCCTCCGCCAATTTGCGTGCGGCTTATACAGTGAATATGTAGATCAATATGAATTAATGTACAGCCTACAAACCAAATTCTCTAATTTACCAATAAGTCAATCATATGAGCTATGATTGGCTCCATAATGAAATCATGCATAATAACTAATAAGTACGTTTCTTCTAGTATGATTGCCCATTAGATAAAAAAAAAACAACATTAATGTAATCGAGTTCAGTCTATGAACCGTCTGCATCTGCAAAACGCTGTATTCACCATGCGTTCCACACACATTAAATAAAAACCCAAACACAAAAAAGTAATAAATCGTGATAGGTTTTTTTTTTCTATTCTAACCGGAAGTCTCCTCTCTTCTCTCTACAGTCCATGCGTTGGGCCGGGCGTTCCATACTTCCAATCTTCATTCCCAAATACCTATTTATAATGTCCAATTTTTGGTATGTCCGTTTTGACGACTATAAAAGAATTTAGCGCGACATAATACTATAGGGTGACATTAATTGAAATCCACTCAACTCAAGACAAGATCCGACAGTTGTTCTTGTAGTACTGAGTGCAGGGTGTTTCCGTATGGTATGGTATCCTATATATGGTAGGTTACTTGTCAATGTGGAATTTTCTGCATGAGATCAAACAGAGAAATTCTTTTTTTTTTTGCAGTCAAAGGTTATAAGACGTAATGATTAGTAGTTAACTTCTTAAAATGTCATGGATGAAATACTGAACATTTATTTTATTGCGAACTGTCATAGGTGAACCGTGGTTTTAGTTCGATCCACCGAACATTGTAAATTCTAATGACAATTTCCGAGGGCCAAATTGTTTTATCGGAAATCAGAATTTGCAAGATCGTTGCTTTTAAAATATCAGCACTCTGATCTTTCCCATAAATCATATCACGTATCCAAGATGGCCGACCAAAGTAGGTACTATTTAATATGTGAACAAGCAACATAAACGCTACCTTGGTACATAAGGTTTTTAAATTTTATGCAATTTTAACAAAAATGTATCTCCAGGAGAATTTCCTGTTTTTTTTTCAGCACGAAAATACCAAAACTACGCTCTACTTGACACATCGAGGACTCACAGTAGTTGTTGTATTTGGGTGCTGAAAATTCTACTTCATTTTGCTTTGCATAGGTCGAAGCTCAAAAAAACAGGCCTTATAAATTGTTTTCCAATAAGAGCTGTCACTTTTGAAGCTTTCATTCTTTGACATTTGACAAGTAGAAACTACGCCATTACTAAAAATGGAACGATACACGCTTCAACAACGCATTGAAATTATTAAAATTCACTACAAAAATGTTGAAAATCTTGATCTGGAATTCCATCGAAAAATCATCTTGGCTGAGGAGGCCCATTTCCACCTCGGTGGCTATGTCAACCATCAAAATTGTCGCATCCGGAGCTCGGAAAACGCAAGAGTTATTGTCGAGGAGCCTCTCCGTCCTCAACGTGTAACTGTTTGTGCGGTTTATGGTCCGGCGGGGTCATTGGAACTTACTTTTTCGAAATCGAGGACATTGGATGAAAAGGATATGGTCCTGTATGCGTGCTCGTGGTGGCCATTTGGCTGATGTTGTTTCTCATTAACGGCATATCTTCCTTTTTATTATGAAATAAACATCCGATCATTTATCTCAAAAAGTGGCGTTTTCTTTGAATACCAAAATAACACCTCTTATTGGAAAACGCATTATTAAAAAAATTGTTAATTTTTGCTTATAAACAATTTGACGGAAGTTTTTGTATAAAATTTAACAACTTTCTAAATGTTAGTCTATGATCACACGATTATAAGTGAGGACGTTCAAGTATCTAGTTTAGTAAATCTGACAGCTGGCGGACTTGACGTTGACTCAGTATTGTTTCATTTCCTACATCGTTCAGATGATTAGCTTTTTTCAGTTAACGTGTATGAAAGGGTAGCCGACGAATATAGTATAGACATTCGTGACTGAGTACTTGGTTGACGTATTAAAAGTGATGTTAGGTACCAACCAATCTAGTTTCCGCGTTCAGGGTCCATCTAGCCCACACCAATCTAGTCGACTTAAGATAACTATATTTTTAAATGGTGCCCACTGCCATTTAAAGTAGAAAGAAGGAATTATAATAATTGTCATATAGACATATAGACAGTGCATAGATACTACAGGGTATACAATGTTCTAAGAATAATGTTATGGTATGTGAGATATTTTGGAGGGAGTGGTTATGAGAAAGCCGCAAGATGATGTCGCACTTCAGATATGACTCAAACCTATTATCCAATTCATCCGTGTTTAAAAAGAGCAAGGCGCAACAGTCAAGCATATCAAACTCCGCAGGCTTTAAACTTTTGTTACATTGATCTCCAAGCACAATTCTTTCCAAATCACATATTGTGTACACAGGTAGCAAACGTTTAAGTCTTAATAACTCGTAAGTCGAGTAGATCACGCATTCTAAGTACTTGTCAAACGCAACCAAAAACTAGTAATGTTCCTTCAAACGAGTTCACCTCGATAATCAGCACAAATACATGCAGTACACCCTGTGAAACTGGTACCTACCACCATTTCTGCGAAACACTTTTCCAATACGATCCACAATCCATCCACCACCAACTCAAGAAACAAAACAAAAGGTCAAACACGAATTGAAGAACAAAGCATATCGCCACTGACAATTCGCTCAGCAAAAGAAAGAAAACAAAAACATAAACAAACTACTATCATTGGCCCCGAGTATGAACGAGCAAACTATATGTTCTAAGCCCCAATAGCTTCATGTTGCTGCTTCTTCTAGCACCCAATAAATTTCAATCCCCATTCCAACATAAAAACTTGCTCTCCTCGTCAGTTTGACATTTGACAGCGTACCACAAGCATCTATAGAATCGGGGAGCTCCGCAGAAACTCCAGTGAATGGCGAGTCCTCAACTATAATCAGTTATTATAACTCATCTAGTTCTTCTAACTATAATACTGAATATTGTTTAATATCTCATGCGCGCGATCGAAGTTCCAATTGCCGCAATGGCAGCGTTTGTTCGAAAATCTGAGAGAAAGTGACTGAAATCGAATCGTAGATCCCAATCACATCCCTCTTCCAACTCTGGGAGTGAAGAAAAATCGTAATTGATTGTTCTTCATTCAATTTCGACGAGTGCGAATCAATTGTATTATGTGTTAAGTGTTTCCTCAAATAAAGTGTGCCCCCTTCAGTGTAAAGCAGCGCAGTAAATAATAATACAAAAAAAAAATCAATACATAGCTTTTTCACTTTCTTCTTCTTCGTCGTCGTCGTCGTCGTCGTCTTAATTTTTTTTATATGCAAAATTCACAAAAACGAGGAAAAATGTCACGTCGAGCCAACTTAATCGGAATATGCGGGGTCAGCAGCCTCTGCATTCTATTGCTGATAGCTACGACCCAGCACCGTCCGCTTCCGGACCACCAAATAACAACCATGACCGAAACATACAATCAGACCATTACCATGGCCGATGTGTTTGCCAGTCAGAGGGCGAAAATAGCCACCGAAATGGAAAACTTTGAGTATCCATCGGGGCGATTTGGTGTCGATGCTGAAAAGTTGTCCGAACTAACACCAGAAACTGATGGTCAGCCAGTACGGAGTGTGATCATCACCACCTGGCGTTCGGGCTCGACGTTCCTGGGTGACATTTTGAACGCTATGCCCGGCAATTTCTATCACTACGAACCGTTGCTGAATTTCGACATTCGACAGATCCGTGGCCCTCCGGATGAGGCGATAGCAATTGCAAATCTAAAGAATCTCCTACACTGTGATTACTCGGACATGGGGGAGTATCTCGAGTACGGCAAGGAGCACAAGTACTTGTTCGAGCATAATGAGCGGTTATGGACCCAGTGCAAAGAGTATCCACAGTTTTGTTGGAAATCCAAGTTCCTAACGCCGTTCTGCAAACTGTTTCCGTTACAGAGCATGAAGGTGGTGCGATTAAGGTTGGCCCTGGCCGAACAGTTGTTGGAGGATAAAAGGTGAGTGGATACACACAAACAAATTGCTAAATTCTACGCTCTCTTCTCATGTTTTGTTTGTGTTTTTTTATTTCTTGGGCTACCACAAATAAAATTAGTCAACGTTGCGATATCCCTTGCCCTAATTTGGGCGATAAGAATTACAAAGAGCAAGTGGGGGCTTTCTTTTTTTACCACTGGAGTGGAGTTAATTATTTGTAAACTTTAATAGTTGCACAAGTATATTTAAAATCTCGTACCAAAGATTCGCCTGTTTGTGCTTCCCCTTGCAGGAGGTAAACGATGTTTTATTGGCTGCGAGTGATTTGTGTTGGTTTATTTGTTTAGTGTCCATTTGCTGAAATTATCATAGAAAAGAAGTTGCGATTACATGCCGACATGATTCTGAAATGGTCGGACAACACATTTAGAGGTGATTACTAATTGAACACTGCCTGCAAACGAACCTAAACTGATTTTGAACGCCCCTTATCTCACCGCTAGCACTCAATATCTCGAAAAATACATCGTCGGCGCTGGGTTTGTCGGATAATTTGACACTTGATCAATATTTTAATATTCTAAAGGCTAAATGAGGGAAGGCCATGTACTATTTTTATCATTTCTCAAATTTCTCCTACCCCCACCCATGCATCATTTAGTATGTTCCGTCGAAGTATTATTTATTGTTTTAAAAATAAATATAATTTTAATTTTCTTAACTTTAAGTGTGACTTAAGTCTTTAAATGGGTTGGGTGAAGGCCGTCTACCAGACTGACAATATTGATAAAGAAGGTCCTAACTTCGTTTACCGTTCAAGATTTTGTTTTCGTTTCGTTTCCTCTAAACTAAGCGTGGCTACACCAAAGAAGAGTTTACGGAAATCCTTGAGTATTGGAAAAACTCCCAGGAAATAGAATATAATCCTCCCTTTCTTAACTATTGCACAAGTCACACAATAATGGTAGCTCTGGCCGATGGGGAATATAGTTCAAACTAAGGAGCTCACCTCTTACTTTAAATAGCAGGCTGATTTTTTCAGAAGTTTTTTGCTTTAAGCAGTGGTTTACTTTACTGTAGCAAGCCCTGTATAATGACGATTCAGCTTCTGTAATGTACCTATCGTAAATCATATAACCAGATTTTCAAGTCCTCAAATTTTATGGTTTTCGTTGGCTGATATTGAAAATGTTGCTGAAGACTCGATTGTCAGTTCATGTTCCACCCGAATTTACTAGTACTAGTCGTGGAATCCTTTCTTCGCTCATCGCCATAACTTTTTCCACATAGTTGATATGCATTTTAAGGGCGTCCAAAAAAAGTGGTTCTATTCCCGTTTCAAGATATACCATATAATTTTGTGATGTACTGGGCAGTCTGAAGGGACCTTTAAGAAAATAACGAAGCAACTTTTCCAAGGCTTCAACGATATCCTCATGCCTGCGCTCCGTAAAACAGATTTGCAATTCCATTTGCCCTAAAGACTTTGTGCTTAGCTATGTGGGAAACGTTATTCTTAAGAATGCAACTTCTGCACACAGAACACATAGCACGCTTGGCTTCCGTTAATTTGGCTTCTAGATGCTTATGTAGGTTTAGGTTAGACTCCTAATACTTATGCTCCTTAACTATTTCTATTGACTCCCCATCAAAAGTCCACCTTTCCCTTCTGGAGTAGGTATATTCCGCCGCCGTTTCTGAATATCATCATTTTTGACTTGAAAAGGTTAAGTCGTGGAATATTCTTTCCTCCCATGACAATACAGCACTCTTCACCAAGTCAGTTAAGTCGTTTATGTATAAATTTAAAAGAAGGTTACTTAGAACACATCCTTGCTTAACGCCCATCGACGCACCAAACTCTTCCGACAGAGATTTCCCGTCCCAAACTCGCGTAAGATTTTCTTCGTAAATTGCTCTAATGAGGGATAAAATCCTTGTGAAGATTTCATAATTGCAGAGCTTATAAAAAAGTATTTCCCCGGGTGTTGAATCGAAAGCTGCCTCTACAAAATCTACAAAAAAAGCATACAGCTTTTTTCCTTTGCTTATTAGTCGTCAATATTCATTAGCGAAAAGATTTAGTCCACTGTTGAGTGGTTTTCCCTGAACCCCGCTTGAAAAACTCTTAAGATCCTCGTGGTTTCGACCCATTCGCTGAGTCTATTGTACAATATTGAGCCAAAGAGCTTCGCCGCTGAATTTTAAAATGAGATGCCTCTAGAGTTTTTTGGATCGTCAATGCTCCCTTTTTTGTGTAGCGGCAATATAATCGCCTTTTGAAAGCTCGGAGGAACGTCAGCGGTCTCGAAAATTCTATTACACTCCGAAGTAGGCAGTCGTAATAATTCTGGTGTAACATGTTTAAAGTATTCAAACGTTATTCTATCTTCCCCGGGCGATTTACCTTTTTTGGCATTTCGAAGTCGAAAGTATAACTCTCATAAAGGAGACTAGAATCAGCTTCCTCCAACTGCTTATGGTCCATTACTCGATAGCCATAAAGCACAACTTTAGAGCTACTTTTCGCCTTCTGGTCAGAAGGTTTAAAAAAAAGCATACCCCTATTTCCTAATGAAATTTTTTACCGGATCCCCACTAAGTTTCCATTTGTTGTGCTACTGTTCCCTCAAAGGTAGGAGATGTTTTGCCCAATGCGAGGGGGAGAGTTGTATGTTGCTAACACAAACCTAACCTCGTTAAAGTTCAGCCTAGTCTAACTAATTTTGTCCGATCTGCAATTCTTGTGAAAGTCTCGTGAACGCGATTAAGCCAAGGCTCTGTGCTGCTGTACTATCGATACCTTTATGTGAAAGGTGAATGCGCAGTGCAAAGTTTCGTACCCAGACTGTTTTTTTCTTTTAAGCTCTGACTATGGTTCCAAGTGCTTCCAAGTGCAAGAAGATATTCGTCAGAGTAGCCGTTTGTCCCTAGAAATATGTGCAGGATGCAGGTTAAGGATTAAGGTCAATTTTGTTAGCCGTTTGACCTAAAGACAGGCTTAGCAAACTTGGTAATCAGTCAGTAGGTATTTAATTATAAAAACAAAACTCTGCAGTATAACACATAACACTTGCAAAAGGCGATAATTCCATCTGAATCGCAGACATTTCTCAAAGTCATCTGCATTACCATTTGCCCATCGCACCATACCCTGCTCCGCTCTTACTCGAATCAGGTTCGTAGTCACATCCAATTATTCCTGAAAGTTGCATCGATGGCAGAAATTTATCACAAGTTTCACAATACAAATCATCCGTCCTGCTGCTGCAGATCCATTCACTCGCAGCATTTCTATGACCATTTCTTCTCTGGTGGCGCAAAGTCATGTGCCCGCACAGTTCTTTTGTGAAGTAAAAGTCAATTGAAATTGAATTGAAGTGCGAATCGAACAAAAAAGTCCATGAAAGTCGAAAGTTACTACACTTTCTTGTCTTTATTTGGAAAGTAGTGGGCTTGTGGGCGAACAAATGCCAAACCGTCAGTGTGTAAGATTTTTCATTAACCTGAGGCCAGGACCAAAATGTTGATGCAAAGCAACGTATACTTTCCTCAGCGCCTGACGTTGGAAATGTGTTCAGGAAACTTTTACATTTGCACCTGCAGCCATGTGTCTTATATTTTTGAGTTAATTAAATTTTCTCCTCTCGAGTTTATTCATTCTATTTGTGAAATTTACTTGCCTAATTTTTAAACAATGCAATTCAAAGAAAACTATCGGCCACCAAGGAGAGTACAAAGAATTTGGGAAATCAATGCCACCGAAATCTATATATAGAACACCCTCACCTTGGGTGGGAATAAAAGTTGCAGGCGAGGCGAAAAATCGATTGAGACAACCCCCAGTATTGGACACACTTTCTAGTCTCCTCCGCAGACATTGTCACAAAACCTATAGGAAAATGTCGTCTAGTAGGGATACTTGCATAACAGAAGAAATGCATTCTATGCTGACATCAGATGCGCTGTTATTTGTTTATTTATAATGTAACTAGTTAGATCTTGTCCGATGGCATAGTTTTAAAACTTTAAACCTATAGTGATGCAGGTAAAGGGAGTTTTTTTTTTAGGTACCTATAGAACTTCGAATTGAAATAAAACACAAAAAAATCGTTTTAATGTCCATCAATTTGGATTTATTGCAAGGATAATTTTATGCCATTAATGTTTAAATATGATTTCGGGCATGTGGCCGCCGCGGCTAGTTCGAAGAAAGCCAAGTCTAGAGGTCCAATTTTCAACCACTTTTTCGAGCATATGGGGCTGTATGTCGGCAATAAGGCCACGATTGTTGGCTTCCAAGTCCCCTAACGTTTCTGGTTTGTTGGCGTAGGCGAGCGACTTCACATATCCCCAAAGAAAATAATCCAATGGTGTTAAATCATACGATCTTGGTGGCCAATTGACAGGTCTATTCCGCGAAATTATGCGCTCATCGAATGTTTTCTTCAATAAATCGATTGTGACGTCTTGTTGGAACCACATCTCATCCACATTCATGCCATCCACTTCGGGAACAAAATAGTCGGTTATCATGGTCAATTGCTGTGCACGGTGGCGAATCGATTCATTCGGGTCCTCTTCAACACTTTGCTCTACAGCGGCAATTGTTTCTTCGGTGCGCACTGTTCGACGTCTCTGCGGATGCGTATTATCACATAGAGTAAACGTAGTGCGAAAATGATCCATGGTTAACCGAATTAATTGCTCTGACGGTAGATTATGTCAACCATAAAATGATCGGACCTTGCTGTAAGCTTCGCGAACTGAACCATTATTTTCGAAATAAATTTGCACGATTTGCAAGCGTTGTTCATTTGTCAGCCGGTTCATGATGAAATGGCGAACCAAACTGAACTTAATGACATTAGAGTTGCCAGATTTGACCTCAAAATGTCAGTTTTATCTCTATTCGAAAAACCAAGCTCTAAAAAAAACACCCTTTATAAATAAATAAGCACCGGTGCGGGGAATCCAACAATTTTGTTCGTTCTTTGATTTAGAGAAATTTACAAACACTCTCCCAAATTGAATGCAATTGAATTCAAATAACTTCTGTTTGCAATACGATGTAATTTAGGTTCAAGTTTTCATTAATAGGTTGGGTGTTTCGTAATCCCATTTGTACACGTACTCGTTTCCAAAAAACTATAACCTACCATCAGATGAGAGCAAATAAAAAGCTTTCAAAAATTTCTAAGTGACAAAGACAACATTTTCGACAGTCTTTCCGATACGCTACTGACAGGACAGTCCAATTCAGAGGTAACCAGTTTTGAAAAGGACAAATACCGATGAAGTCATCAGCGAAAACCACGCCAAGCAGTGTGATCATGTCCTTATGAGCCGCCACTGGCTACATTTTTGCAAAAATTAAAACTTAGCTTGGTTACAAATCGATTGAACAAAAAGCGAACCTTGTCACTTACCACGATTTTTTCATAACAATAAATCTGCAACAAAAAATTCTGAAATGTAAAATAAACAATAAAAATGGCGACACGGTTCAAAGTTATCCCTTGAAAGAACTGTCTCAAAAATGATAAAAAATCGAAAAACAAAGAAATAAGTAAGCAACGATGACGATGACTGCAGTCAGTTTTTTTAGCAAAAGCGAAAATCATCGAAAGATTATGGGGACGTTCAAGTATCTAGTGAAGTTAGTCTGACAGCTGTCTGACTGGATGAAGAAAAAGTGACTTTCCCGACCAAGATAGCTTTTGCTTTCAGTTTACATCTCATCCAGACCAGAAGGAAATCCACAAAAGTTTCATAAAAAAAGTTGCCAAAAAAAAGTGGTAGCAAAGTAGACAGCAAAATGATGTATAATAATTGTAGAATTATATGTTTGAGGACAGTATTCAGAGCAATATTCATACCCTTGTCTATCTTGTACGTCAACTGCTTTGTGCTTAAGAACCCCTCGACTTAGTGGACCTTAAACTCTTGCGATATTGGATATTGCACAAGTTTCTCCAGGAAGGGTCATGAACCCTTTTGATGGAGATGTTTGTCCATTTTTCTGGCCCATTCGATCCATTTTCATAAGAAAAAGTAATGAGCTGCATCTTGAGTGAATTAAACCTTACTGCATCCTCATTTTGATTTTTCACTATCTGCAAAATTTGTTTTGTTTAATTGTTAGTGCCTCGTAGTTAAAGATAATTATTCGGCCAAAATTGGGATGCTCCTCTCCAAACGCTCCGAATCCCAGCCAGCTAACAAACTGCGTTGATTATGGTCAGTAATTCTGGGCTCCTGGGGTCAGTTGGATCTTGTACGGGTGTGGGCTTAAGTGCGGATGCAAAAGTCGCCAGGTGAAGTTTGCGATAGGCGGACTTCTTGTGCCCGGCGAGGAATGGACTGCCTTGGGTTCTCCTGCACACTTTTCATGGACCGCGACAGTGTTCTTGGGCGACCTGGCACTCCTTTGACGTACGGGTGTTGGATGATAACTGAACTAGTTGTCTCAAATTAGGCCACCAAACGTTGGAGAGTCGACTCAAAAGGGGCTATCACAGCTGCCGTAAAAATGGGCGCGTTGTTTGCACCGACGACCACTTATTTGATTTATAAAAGTTTCATCATTTGAACATGCTGCTAAATCGTGTAACTTGACATCGTGATTTGGCCAGAGGTTGAATTACCGCATCCGTGATTGAGTATACTACGTGACCGAATTTGTTATTGTTTTGCATATAAATTCCGCATAATTCAGAGACGTATTGATCACTCACGGATGCGATAATTCGACCCCAGATAAGACAGATGGCACCAAAACAACATGGCTGCCACAGGCTGTAAAAGTCGACCCGTCCCAATTGAAAAACCCTTAGATACATTACATATTTATTATTTTAAACATTGGATCACTGGTCGACTTGGAAGCTGGGCCGCCTTATTTCGGACATGATTTTTGATACAAGGAACAATCGGAATAAACGAGTACCTTTACCTATAATGAAAAAAAAAGAAAAAGAAAAACACTTTACATCTGCGAACTACTAGACCAGTGGTTCCCAATCTTTTTCAGCCCGCGGCGCACCTACAAGTTCAGTACTTTGTCACGACGCCCTTCCTTAGCTATATGAAAAAGAAACAGTCGAATGAAATAATAGATATATAGGTATGTGTTTAAAAATTAAATTTGCAAGCAGCACGAAGTTCAAATAAGTTTGCGCAGCGCCCCCCTTTACTTTCTACGGCGCAGCAAGGCGCCGCGGCTCACACTTTGGGAACACCTGTACAGGAAAACAACTGACAGCTACTTTTACTCATTCCAAAAATGTATACTTACACGATTTGCTTATTTATTCCCCCATCTACTTACAACTAGTTTTGCATTCCTTTCATACGAACATCAAGTCCATTCGTTATAAAACCATCCAGCGAATTAATCACCACTGACACAAAGCCCAATCCTTTGGTGCGCATTTATTTTTACATTTCAACTCCGTAGACCTTCAAAAGTCCAGCGCTCTATAACAACATGTAAAACTCACTGACATTTATGCGGAACGGATGCGACAAGCGACATTTTATTTATACCTTATCATGTCTGTATTCCATATTCACATTCCCTTTCACGCGAAAACACTATAAACATGAGTTACTTTCGCCTACAAGACTGGGGAGGAAGTGACATAACTTGTCGGCGAAGGTTGCTGCACGCCCTCGGTGCACAGAGCTTTTAGCAAAATCCTCTTGTCAAAAATGAGAACTTGCCCCCCTAAGAAAATCGTTGCTAAAGGTAGCTTTACATCGTCTTGATTTTTAAATCATAACATATAACAAACTTCCTGCCACATGTAAATAACAATAGTACGAGTACAAAAATGAAAGCAGGCTGCTTTAAGCGTGATGACAACAACCAACTTTAAAAATACCTACACACCCCGTTGAACTCTGCTAATGGGTTCTTTGATTAACCATGCTGGGGTCTAGAATGCTTTACATAAGTAATCATTCATTTTTGGTTACTTAACAAGAGTCAAATGAATATTGTAAAAAAAATATAAATAAATTCATTCAAGCGAATTGTAATGTATGATAGCTATCGCGAGTTTGTAGTCAATATTTAAATATGTCGGCGATTGATTTTGTCAAGTTATTCCTCAAACAAATCGGAGAAGTTCTTAAAGCAGCGTCACGGAATCGCCATTGTCGACTAATACCTGAATTAATTCGCGTTTCGTGTTTTTCTGGCTGAATTCGTTTATGTAACTGCACGACAACGACGCGACGTTGAACTCAAACAATGGGGTTTTGCGATTAATAGGTTAATTAAGTATGAGTGTTTGAGGTGGGGTTCTACAAAAGACATTGTAAGTGTGGTACTGCCTGGGGGTTTGGAAAACCGTGCAAACCTTTTGCTTTCATTTGGACGCTAGATACACTTTATAATTAGTAGGTAGGCCCATTCAAACTGAAGAGGAAGTGGGTCATTTCATTAAATCCAAACCTCAGGTTAGTTTTCAACACTCTTGATGGTAAAAGTTCGTCTTGATGTTTGGTCTAATTGATACTATAAGAACTCCTGTGATGAATGATGGATGAACGGAATCTATGCAGGCATAGGTGAGAGTAAAATGTTTGATGTGCTGCCCGATGTTAGGTCGGCTAACTGCCTCGCCTTCTCAAGTATGGTCGCTGTATGTGATTCACAAATAGGTTTTATTTATTTGTTTAAGTGCCTTACTGAATTTATTTCCAAAATAAATTGTTTACTCTCAATTTAAAAATATAGGGGAAGACGGGGTAAAAAAGCAGAGGAAAGTTGTAACATTTAACAATTTGAGGGTTCCCGTTAAAATTATAAGTCGCGTGAAAGAGAAACACGTTGGTCTTCTCCAAGGCAAAAGAAGAGCCCACTTAAGTTTTGTATTGATATTCAGTTAAAGCCGTACTGCGTAAATTGGATGGTTTGCAACTTTTTTATTTGTTTGTATTTTTGGTACTGCATTTACAACGCAACAAGTACAGTGGCGTTTGTATTTTTGTAGCTAAGCGTTTATCTTTTGGTGAATTTTGTGTACATAAATGAGCTTTGTGTGGATTCCGGTTTTTATTTTATGGTGTTCTTTGTCTAAATTTCATGGCGGTGAAGAATGCATCATTTGGCCCAGAGGATGCAAGGTCTTACTCAAAGGCAGGTCCAAAAAAGAGAAATATTTCGCGGGGAGTAAGAACAATCAGCTATTTAAACCGATACCCTAGAATCCAGAGAAACAGGGATTTCTTGAGGAACAAAAGCATAGAAAGAAAGGTCGCCAAGATAAATTCAAGAAGCAGATGACGGAAAAGATGTTAGTTTCTTAAGTTTTTACAACAAATCAGTTGTGATTTTGTTATTTTTATGAGCTTTTTTTCTTAAAAACAGATGTCGCAAGCTTTTATCACAGCTTACCCCCGACTCATTTTTTAAAAATGCTATATTTTACCATCTTCTGAGGAGACTTTATTGGACTTTTTTTTGTGAATGTGGTAGCTTAAATAATGCTGATTGTTTTAAATTTGGTTTGGCTAGCTCATATGCAAAATTTTTGTGAGCTTTTTTTCTTAAAAACAGATGACGCAAGTTTTTAAAATTATTGGTACAACTTACCCCCCACTAATTTTTTAAAAATGCGATATTTTGACATCTTCTAAGGAGACTTTTTGGGATTTTGTTTGTGGATATGGTAGCTTAAATAATGCCGATTGTTTTAAAGTAAGTTTGGCTAACTCATTTGCAAAATTTTTGAGAGATTTTTTCTTAAAAACAGATGTCGCAAAGATGAAATCTTCTGAGGAGTCTTTTTTGGTGAATTTTGTAGCTTAAATGTTGCTGTTTTTTGTAAAGCTAGTTTGGCTGGCTGATTTGCATAATATGTATTTGTCTTTAAAATAATTGCAGCACCCATCTGAATAGAGTTATCTCTAAAGAGTTACATTTAAAGGCAAATCATATCTAAACAGTTCGCAGCCACAAAAAATCCCAAACGAATCCCCACTGGTTTACATCATGTCCGAATCTTTATCGTTCGATCCTCTTTCCATTCTACGTTTGTTTGCGCATCACGTTGGTGTTAATTATTTTGCTTGCTACTACTTATCCTCAGTTCAGTTGGTCATGTCCGAAATAATGGAGGAATTATTTGAATTTCTTGTGTCTAAACAATAATTCTTACCCACTGACAAAGGCCCCCGCAATCATCAACAATTGGGCAATATTAATTAATATTAATTAATTTGCCAGATAACAAGAATAATTACAACTGTTGCAGTTGTCATCGCTGCAGCGCGGCTGCAATCACGTCATTCGAGCATAGTTTAATCCAAAGTAGCCTCTGAACAGCTCTGCCTTAGAATAGGGTCACAATCGAATCAGCTATACACCCCTATACCTCGTTAAACTTCCGTTGTTGAGATAGTGTATAGTTGCTTCTGCTGCAGCTACATCGTGCTTCCTAATAGCATTAACATGCAGAGATGCTAGTGAAGTCGCCGCCGCTTCAAGTGTGCCACATAATCACTTGCAGATTGAAAAGGCGTTTTATTTTTAAACATACACACTCTCCCTGGAAGGTTGGCTGCTGCCTTACGATAATAATATAATAATAAACACATTCCCCTCGCTCGTCGTCGTTTGGCAGCTATCGTCGTTTGAATTTATCGTGTGTTACTTGCGAAATTGTAAATGTATACATCCATGCACACTATTGTTTGTGACTTAATCAACGGAATGATTGCATTTAATTGTTGGGGTTCCAAATGAATGGCTAGCTTATCGCTTAAGGTTGTCGTCGTGGATGAGAAGTTTTATTATTTTCTTCATTTCCATTGGACAAACAATTTTTGAATGAATACAAATATACACATACACAAACGGTTGTCAAATAAGAATCGAGTAACAATTAGATGTATTTTATAAGCGTTCCATAAATTTAGACAAAACTTCAACAGATGTCGAATGTTCTATAGTTTTTCTATAGAAGAGGGAGGTCTTCTGTCAAGGCAATTGCCAAAATTCAAACGTTTTTGTACTATCGAAGTGACTACTTACTTGAGATACGTAAGATATGTCAACATACATGTTAAAAGCTGCTTTTTTGTCACCCTTTTTGGCAAAATGTTGTATTCGAAAATTCCATTTAAAAGTAAAGAGGTCAACAAATTCACCCCATAATAGTCATTATAATAAAACTTTATTTGGTGTAATGCTACCACTTGGCGTACTACTGAACACAAAGCTATATACAACTATGAAGTTGGTGACTAATTTAATGCCGAGCAGCGAGCACACCTAATTGGGTTTTAAGGTAATTCACAACAATGGGAACGAGGCTTCAGCAAGCATCCGCAAAGGCAACTGAGGCATCCTGGCTTGCTGATACTAAAAAATGACAGACTTTACTCAATTTTTCGTAGCGAAAAAGTAGTAATCCAAGTGCCTTATGTTTTTACCCCTACCTCCTAACTCGTATAATTCTCAGTTCAAAATTAATATTTTTTATATGAATAATTTGGGTTAGGGTAAAAATTCTGGGTGGATCAAAATTCTGCTTTGAAAATTCTGCTTTTCTAAATTCTGCAAACAATAAAAAAGGTTTGAAAATGTTAAAATTTTGTACAGCAGAGATGGAGAGAGCATTTTCTTTTTTCTTTTTTTTTTCTTTAATTGTAACTCCTCTTTTCTTAATTTTTATTTGTAGCCTAATATTTTCACCTGGGAGGGAAATAAAAGATGTCGTGGGTATTTTTTAAAAATAAAAATTTTTATTATAGAAATACGAAAGTAAACAAAAGAAGCGACACTGTTATTGATATTTTTTAGGAAGACTGAGGAAAAGTCCTTGTCCGTCCATCAAATCATCAATCGCAGTGTAACAGTAGGTAATTACAAAGAACCTCCTAAGAAAATGGCCTTAGAGTATTCGAAGATCCTACCGAGTCGCTTGTTATAATATAACATATAATATTATTATAGTAATTTATCTATTTTTTCTCCTTTATTTTTAATTTAAATTTTATTTTTATTTTAAAGTTAAAAGTAAATAATTTTTATTGTTTAATAAATTTAAAACTGTTTTGTGTTATATCTGTTCCTTTTTTCTCGTCGTTAACATTTGTTAGTTGGAAGAAAGCAGAATAAGCAAAATTTTATTGCTTTAAATTTTAAAATCAGAATTTTTGTGTGAGAAGACAGAATTTTGCAAAGCGGAATTTTTAAAGCAGAATTTCGACCATATCTCGAAAAAATTTGGCTATTGTACTGTATATAAGTTCCAAAAATGTGATCCATTGGGAAGGAAACAAATAAATCGACCACAGAAGGAAACTATAGCAATTTTCGATTTTGTTTGTTTTGAATTTTAGCCTTAATGTTTTAAACCATGATCCCCTATTAATAAGTACTTGTAATTTCTTTTCTCTTATTTCAGGTAAGTGGAATATTCTGGATTTCTTTGAAAAACATAAACGTGAGTGATAATTTAAAATATATTGGCGCATATTTTTAGCCAGAAAAAGTGATCTTTAATATTATTTTAGATAGTGACAAAGCTACAGTTAATATTTTGGTAATAAAGTCGACATAAAGCCTACTTTATCGTTATTAGTCCTTTATAAAGGGTGATTTTTTAAGAGGTTTAGAACTTTTTTTAAAAAAAAACACAAAAAATTCGAAAAAATGAATGAAATATTTATTTGAATCGATAGTTTGAACCTTGCAATTTAATGTTTAAAGATAATTTCATGCAAATGTTGACCGCGGCTGCGTCTCAGGTAGCCCATCCGCTGAGTCCAATTTTGGCATACTCTTTCACACATATCGGCCGGTATCTCACGAATGAATGCATGGATGTTGGCTTCCAGTGCGTCAATCGAAGCGGGCTTGTCCCTATACACATTAGCCTTGGCATACCCCCACAAAAAATAATCTAATGGTGTCAAATCGCACGATCTAGGCGGCCAATTGACCGGCCCGAAACGTGAAATTAACTGTTCACCAAACTCGCCTCGCAATTGCGCCATTGTTTCGCGTGCTGTGTGGCATGTGGCACCGTCTTGTTGAAACCACATATCATGCAAGTCAAGAACTTCCATTTCGGGCAAAAAAAAAGTTTGTTATCATCGCTCGGTAGCGTTCACCATTGACAGTAACGCTGCGATTCGCATCATCTTTGAAGAAATATGGCCCAATAATGCCGCCGGCCCATAAACCGCACCAAACAGTGGCTTTTTCGGGATGCATTGGTAGCTGTTGCAATGCTTCTGGCTGATCTTCACTCCAAATGCGGCAATTTTGCTTATTTACGTACCCATTCAACCAAAAATGAGCCTCATCGCTGAACACAATTTTTCGATAAAAAAGCGCGCGATGAACATTTCGAACCGAGCACGAATTTTGGTAGTAAAATTCAATAATTTGCAAGCGTTGTTCATTTGTAAGACGATCCATGGTTAAATTGCAAACCAAACTGAAGCTGTTTGACAGTGACACAAGGTACTAAACACACGTCAGCTGTCAAAACCAGTGTTGCCAAAACCAAACCAGCTAAAAAATCACCCTTTAATATTAGAGCCCACTGATGGCTACTTTAAATATATAAAGTGGAGTTAGAAATGCAAAATTCAACCAAACAAAGTCGCGATTGTGCAAATTTCAATTTGATAATAAAAACTGCTTTATTTGAGGTGGGTTTGACCAAAATTTTGTAATTTATGTTGTGAAAGAAGACATTAGTCAATAACAGGTTAAAATGTTGAGCAATTGTTAGGGCTAACTCTTTAGTTAAAAAGTAGTTTCAAGTTAAACTTCTAAACATGAGTTGGCTATAAATTTGCTCCTCTATAATTAATAATTAGCTTAATGCTTAGATGCATTACAAACAATATGAAAACACTATTTATTTAGTAAATGTTTCCAATACGCATTATTTTTAGTTTAAATCTTTTCTTCTTTAAAAGCAACTGCTATGACTCTTTGCGGAAATTCAATTGATCTTAATATTGCTCATCAATTTCCGTTGAGTCTTTTACTCCAACATATCGCTTAGGCTTGGGAAAAACTAACCTCGACCTATTTTGAGACAAATTTGTTCATATATTTATAACTTTCTGCCCCTTAAATAAACGCAATTACTTATGAATATCCTTATAACCTTATACACTAAAATTTTTAAGGCTCTTAAAACTCTTAGGCGAATGGAGGTAAGTCACCGGGCCATACGTTTCGAAAGAAAAAATTGGGACCCGAACCGAATTAGGCAGTTCTGTTTTATGTCCTACGCTCGTATTTTTATTAAAAAGAATTCAACCAGCATTTTTTATTATTTTTCTTATATCGGTTTAGTTTTACGCAATAATTAGATATTATATACAACTAAAATACAGTTAGGTTTTAGCGATTTAAGAAAAGTATGCAAATCTTTCAATAGCTGATCTTTCCATCATGTGGATGTAGGCATATATTGATCGGGTATAATAGTCCATGCGGAATTTGAAAAATTTAGAAAAGAAACTTTTAAAATTATAGTTAGTATAGCAATTTTTTTGTTTTAGTTTCACAAATTCTTAAAAACTAGAATTTGTTAAGTTTCTTTTCCCAATTTCTTAAAAACTATGATTTATTTAAGTTTCCTTTAGCAGCGGAGAATTGTTGCACATTTTTGCGTAGTTGTTTTGGCTGTGCAAAATTTAGTTTAAGAATATTTTATGAGAAAGTAATAATAAATATTTTTTATTGATTTGCAAAATCGCAGTAACGAAAATTCGTTTAAGGATACTCTACTGTATAACCCGAGGGAACCTTCTGCAATAGTACTTTAAGGGATTTAAATGCGGAATCAAAAAAAAAAACCTTCCAAAGACTAACTGTCTTAAATAAACGGAAAGCTTTATAATAGGAACTTTAATATGTTGTTAATTTTGTGACCAGACACGCAGACAGGCCATGGGCTATAATGCTATTTAAAAACTCTATCGATTGAATAATCCGCACTTCATCTTTATATCACTTTTTAAGGGTTGTATAAAATACAAAATTACAAAAATTTTAACTTAAAAAGACTGAAATTTTTAGGATGAGAGACGTGTTACTCAATCAACGCAACAGAGAATGAAAATCTAAATCTCTCCTAAATCTAAGTCCTCGACACAAAGGATTGTATGCGGGCTAGCCACTTTAATTGTTTTCATTGCATAGCGTGGAAATGTCACCTTTTAAATTGTGTGCCCAACCCACTTCTACTGTCGTCATTATTTTCCCACATCCACTTAGTCTCATGATGATTTGCGTTAGAAATGCTAGAAGGCCATTAAAGCCTTAGTATATATTTATTTTCTAGACATTGTTCACATAATATGGTGCGAAACTCACATTAATGGTGAGCTCTCACATAAGTTTTAAATGCAAAACTAAAGAACAAATGTTTTGAATAATGTCCTATTTCCACTGTTTGATTGTTGGGTTTACTTGGATTTAGACTAGGACAAAATACATCAAAATAGCCACACACATTTTTTATTTTGAATTCCTTTTTTGTTGACATAAATGTTCGAATTGTCGTTTTGGTGCTGTAATTTTCGTTTTTATTATAAAGGTAGCCTTTGATTTCTAGGGAAATGAATTAATTCGCCGACCATAATCGTACAAGGCGAGTGTTTCGACAACTGACTCGATTTACGCAAATAATTCGACTCGTTAACGATACAAGACAATTTTTTATTTGTCTAAAGCTTAAAGTCAGCTCAGGTGTTTAATTTTAGCTTTAGATTTTTTTAAGAAATTCCAAAAACGAAATAAGGCACATAAGGCGTTCCGGTTGAAAAAGTCACTGCACTTTCGTCAATAAACTGATCGATTTGTACTCACAAATTCAATTCTCAGGAAGTTATTTTGTCCTTGAAACGAGTGACGCCGTTGTATCAACGGTATACTTCACGTTTCTTCTCGTAGAATTTTGTATTGATAACAAAATAAGAAAATGAAAAATAGCCCCAACATTTTTTTCATTTTTTATTTTTTATTTTTTATTGGGGCATAATTTCATGGAGCCGTTGAATTCTTATACATTCTCACTCGAATATATAAAACGCCTTTTTGAATTACAAAGGTCTTCCTTGAACCACAATATCAACTGCATGCAGGAATGGATTTACCTTCGTTTGGTCCATATTTCATAGAAATTTCTTTCGACAAAAACGCCGTAATCGGTACTACAAAAAGGCGTAGCCTATTAATAAAATGTTGATAGTAAGAGATGATCGACCTGTGCTAAGGTTTGATATGTTTCTATCTTGTCCGTCGTTTGCCAAGGTCTGGAGGTACTTTCAGATACATCCGACTGTGCATCATAACACAACATAATGGATTATCATGCTTTTGTCCCACGATTTTCTTCCAGTTGCAATTCAAACAGCTTTTATGGTGTCCTTCAGTTTCTCTCTAAGGAGGATTTTAAAAGATCAAGTGTAAGATGTTTGCTCTTCGTCATAACAATTTCTTTTATTTGGCCAGGTCCATGCGCTGCTGATTTGTTTTTATTTCTAGGTGCAAATAGTGCACCATTTCGTAAGAGTCCATTAATTATCCTGTAAAAGAGAATACACAAGAAATTGAGGTGTTTCGAAAATACGAGTAAATCTTTCCTCTCCCTTTTCGAATGTTAATTTTTTCCACTTTCCTTTGAATTTTTTCCAACTACGTTTAGATTACTATCGCCAAAGGTTTCGCTTGGAAATATTTTGAATTTTAAACGTCTTATCGTCCAACTAAATTTCGAGTAACGCATTTTGTTTTATCTGAATAAAAATAGAATCAAATTCCTACAAAGTACTTCATATATTTGAATTCACATAACCACCGGGAACTGGAGAACGATAAAAAATATTTCGTTTATTCAAACATACACAACCCAGCATGGCATCTCATCTGAAAATAAAAATCGCTGTACCACCGAAGAAAGATTTCTCCTTAATTTATGAATTTTCTTTCGTCTTATGGAGACAGAAACTTTATAAATCTCAAACTGTCACTAATTTAGTGCTCTTCATTTTTGTTATTTGCACAACAATACAATAAATTGCAACTCTACAGATCAATAAAGCTACCTACAAAACAAGTCGCTCAGCTGTATAGAGTCCGATTTTCACATTTAATTGATAAGAATATGGACCACTACATAAGTGTGTGTCGTGTTTGCCTGTGGCTAAAGTGAACATGTATGGCTCGTTCGTAGAGTAGCAGCGGTTTAAAATTAATTTATTTGTTTACTTCTGAGGAAGTTAAATTCTATCTTGGGCGTTTTTTTATGCTTGTTGGGTTGCTTTGCTTATTTGTTTGTTCCGCAGAATTGTTAACAATGCTTCATGTGGAGCGGGGAGATCTGCTCTAGATATTTTTAGCAACCAATTTGATGTGGGATTGTTATGTAAAAGAATAAATAAATGAGTGAAGATGTTTGTATTAACTACTATGACGTATCATTCATGTCGAAGTTTTTTTTTTATAACCCTTGCAGAGAAAATATATTTTTGTATTGTTTGTCGTAATCAAATAAAATGACAACTGGTGTCTGAGTGCTACACTTAAGAAGTTCGTTTGCCTATCTCAGATATTGATTATGGCAATATAAACATTATGATTATTGATACATACTTCAAATCCTGTTTGCTTAGCTATTAAGGGCTTATCTAACTTGAGAATGTGCCGTCTCTCAATATCACTACACCTGATAGGCTGGTTGCCTTTAAAAGTAGGGGAAACCGGGGAAAACTGAACATGGAAATACAGCGATACTAAAAAATAAATTTAGTTTCCAGGCTAGATATTTATTAAGAACTCACAATTGCGAAATTTTTCATTTAAAATTACCCATTGTGACCTACAAAATATTTAGTGTGAAGGTCAAAAATAGTTATTATAACGGCCCAAAGTTTATACCCAGTTTATAAATCCCGGCTGCAACACTAAAAATGTATAAACCGCTGACTAAAGTATTTTGTCGTCTACTAAAGACGAAAATATGCTTTTGGAGCTTTAGAAAGCTTGTCAGTGAAATTTTTATATTTTTATTCTTCAAAATTTTCATTTCATTTCATTTTTTTAAAAAATTTTCATAACTCAGACACTACTGGCAAGATCACTCACAAGTAAAATTTAAAATTATTATTAAAAACTAGCTGACCGGGCGAACTTCGTACCGCCTAAAATTAATTAAAATATTAACATCCTTTTGATAGTTGAACCTCTCTATTGAACGAATGGAACTTCCTTGGAATTAAATTAAGTTCAAAGCATAGAAACGACTTTATAGATTTCCGGGTCAGCTTCTTGATCATATTTTTTCGCGCTAATGATTGAATCGAGTTCAGATTTTCTCAATCAACCAAATCAACTTAAGCAGAATGTGGGCAATCGGCAATCCTCGCTTCTGCCATTCGACAGAGTACACCCAGAAAAGCGATTGTCCAAAAACACTGTGCTTCACGATAAAGTCCGTGATTGTTTTGAGGTTTTGTTTAAAAAATCGTGCGTGATGTCATTACCGTGTGTATGACATCAGCACACAGTAAACATATAGCAGACAAAATCAGATGTTGCCATAACTCACCAACGCGTTGACCAATTTCGTTCAAACTTTAGATAAACCAACTACACGACCGCAAACAAACCCTCAATTTGATCGAATTCGGTTTTTACCGTTCGTGAGTTATAAAGTCACAACGCTTTTGCAACACTTATAGAGATTATTATTAGTTTCATTCAGGCAATGCAAAAATAATCAAAAGAAGGAATATTTTAGAAATCTATTTACATCTCAGCGTCGTGCAAAAAAAATTATATTTAAGTTACAGACCCAAGTAACAATTTGACTTCGGTAAGGTTCAAATTTAAAATTTCTGTAGGAAACAGCTTGGAAAGAGCTTCTATAGTATTTGTTAACCGAAGTTGATCCATTTCGAATTAATTGTTTTGATAATAACTTCAGTAAGACCTGTACAAAGCATATACACAGGTTTTATAGAGGGATATGAAATAAAGTTTCGGCAAGATCTCTATGAGACTTCTGAAAATGTGTCAGGAGATATGTGGAAAGTGAATTGCTTCCATAAAGTTTGTGGTTCGAAGCGCTTTACAGATGCTTCTTTAAAACTTCTGACCGAAGGCATTATAGAAGCAAAGAACTGTCATGCAATATTGCAGTCAACCGCTTGCGATTGGAAGCTGTATAGAAGCACTTACTCGTACTTCCTCCTATAGAGGCATTTCCATTGTCCCTCAATTGATCTTGTGCCGATGGTTGTGCTGTAATTGTGAATGGATAGTCCGTCGACCAATATTTCCTCCTCGTCCACGAAGACGTGGCATTGTTTCAGTTACGTAACTTATATGTGAATGTAATACACTTAATAAATGCGACACCAAAAATATCCAAAGATACAAAAAAATTTAAATATGAAAATAACGAAACGCACTTAATGCAATACACTTATGTCGTTTTCCATTGGGACCACCAAAAATCTTTTTCAGATCTCAGATTTCTCGCGGCTCATGGAACACGCAACGAAATTGATCTGCTTTTGTGAATGGATAAGTGCTTTATTTGACAACAAAATCAGCTGTTCAAATTGCATTCGCTTTTGCAAAAATTTGCTATAGATATCGACTTGAAATATGTTTCCCCTGTTGTAGACACAAATGGAGTAGTTTCGGTGAATCGTAGTTTCCACATGATGAGGAAGACAATAAAGATAATAATTCCTCCAGCATTATATCAATTGCTTTTTATGTATTTCTTTATTTTGCTTTTCACGAAACTTTGCGCGTTTGTTTTCAAAGCAAACTTCTTTCAATGACGTGAAACAGCTGTGGGTATTTGTGGCAGTATGTGTAAATCTGAAAAATTATCGAGATCTGCAAAAAGTGCTCCGAATCGAAAAAAAAGATTGATTTTTTTTCCCAATGGAACGCGAAAAGTGATTTAGATCAAAAAAAAGATTGATTTTTTGTCCCAATGGAAAACCACATTAAATTAGAATACCTACGTGTGGTTGTTGCTTGATTCAAGCTTGTGTTGTCTCGCAATTCGAAATAAAACAAACCATTGCGTAAATTAAAATTTACTTTTGTTTGAACGATTGAGAACGAATTTGTGAGATGTCAAAAAATAAAAGCAAACAAATAAGCTCGATGACCAAAAAAAATTTATTCAGTGACATACACACGTACAGTAGATTTGTATGGGAGGTACCACTCCCCTTTGCACAATTCCGCCCATATTTGCAGCAGCACATAAAAAATGCACACCAAACCGACTTACCAAATTTTGTGCAAATACCGTTATCAGGAGCAGAAATAATAGATTTTTAATTTGTGGTTTGTATGGGAGGTACCACGCCCCATTGTCCAATTGGACCGAATTGTAAATCTAAACCACCCGGGGCGCAACCCAAACGCATACAAAAAAATGTATGCAAATCGGTCCAGCCGTTTAGGAGGAGTTCAGTCACAACACACGTACAGTAGAATTATATATATAAAGATATATTTGAATTGTTTGCGCAACAAGTTCGTATAAGTAACCTAAGCCTAGCTTTTCACAACAATTTAGATACTTTACAGAGTTTTCATTTTTTGAATGGAAGAAACTTACATTTTTGTGCCAAGGTCGAACAGCTAAATTGAGAAGCTAGGAATGTTTTACTATCCAAACTCATTAGGGAGGTAATACCTTGGCAAAAACATTGCGCACAATTTTCTACTAAAAATTAAAGGAATTTTTGAGTTTTGATGTCTGAAAGAGCTTGGATGTCATTCAAATGTTACGCTTACAAAATATTGGACCAACGGCTCACAAATTCATTTAGTATCCCCTTTATTTAGGACTTAATGGACCCAACTGATGGTCTAAGTGAAGCCAAACTATATCTTTTATGCATGAAACAAAAATAACTACCCGTGTACGCAGGCTCATTCAAATAAAGCATATCTGTGGTCTTTGCAGATACAACTTTCGCACAAAAAAAACTTTTAAATTATACCGCACAAGTGATGACGAATAGTAAGAAATCCAGTCCATTTTTATTGTTTTATTGAACTTATTGTGTGTTCTAACCGGTATTGACTGTTTTTGGTTTCTGGTCGTGGATGGTGTCGGTGCGAATGAATACGTATCTATTTTGTATTTAATTAATACACCAACAATAGTTCGTCGAAGTTGTACAATATTTAAAAAGTGTGAGTGATGATGTTGATGGATTGGAATGGAACTTGTTGTGTGTTCTATCACGCATGGTATAAAAATTGGGCTGTTTTTTTGTCTGCAAAAATTTGTTATTCCACTGATTAAAATACAAATAGGAGGCACCAGTCAACAGGGGTAAGGTTTAAAAATAGGGCACCCAGCTAAATTCCGACCGAATTTTAAAAATGTGCGGACATACAATTTTCGGTGTGCTCACATCTCTTTATTTTCACTTTCGTAGAGGAGATGGTGGGAACATGGAACCCCCTTTTGTTTTCCAAGCTCGGAGTTCTAAAACGAAGGTCAGTAAAAATATAAAAAAAAACATGTGCAAAAAGGGTTTAGTGCATAGACAAACCATACTGAGACCACCAACTCCATGTTTGTCGTAATACAGGGTGCGGCAAGAAAACTTGCTGATTTTCAAAGGAAATAAAAGCAAAAATAGTGGACATACCGTTACAAAACTTGTTTATTTTTGTTACACACGATCTGAATTTTTCATTACATGGTTTTAAAGATGATATCGGACAAGTGATGGCCTCCGTTTTCGATACCCGATTTTCGAAGCTCCTTTGAACTCTTTGAAGCATATCGATGGGTATGTTCGGTAGTGCTTCACGAATGTTGTCCTTCAGATGATTAAACGTTCGGGGCCGATCGGTGTAAACGATAGATTAAGGGTAACCCCATAAAAAAAATGGCACGGAGCCAAATCAGGTGAGCGCGCCGGCTACATAAGGTCGTCCCTCAAGGAGATTAGACGATCGGGGAAATGTTCCCTCAAAAGATCCATCGATGCTCGTGCTGTGTGGGCCGTGGCTCCATTTTGTTGAAACCACACATCACCAAGGTCCATCGAGTTTTGGGATGAAAAATTCTTCAATCATCTCTCTGTAGCGAGCTGCATTCACCGTAACAGTGAGTTCGTTTTCTTCGAAAATGTAAGGACCAATTATCCCTACTCTCGAAACAGCACACCATACGGTGGGTGACACGTTCACAACACAGTGGCGTCTGATGAATTTCACGTAGATTGTGATCACTCCAATATCGCCTGTGGGGTGAATGTTGAAGCGAGTACTGAAAGCACGTTGAGTGGAAATCATGGAACGACCGTTAAAAAAGTAAGCCTGCGCGTTGCTCTTTCGTCCAATGCATGATGTCGACTGACTGCGGCGTAGATGAAACTTCAGGAAGTCCCCTAAAAAATGAGACACTCTCCACCCACATCCGACCACTACCTCCCGCTTGGCGCCAAAATCAGCAACAAATCAGCAAGTTTTCTTGCCGCACCCTGTATGTTTCTTGTATATAGAACATCTTCCTTAGATAGATAGTGTTATTAACCAAACAAATCAAATTATTCGCCTTTTAACAATTAATAGTAACTAACCAATGGCATTCAGTAATGTAAGAATGTGGTATTCCCGAACTCTTTCACCTTTCCCCACGGTTGGGGATTTATTTTTGTATTTTTTGTTTGTTTTTGCAAGTCATATGAATTCTAATTGACACAACACTGATAGAAAAACAAAAAGGTCATAATGTGAAAAGAAATGGAGGGGGCCAGCGGCTAGAGAATTGCGAGTTGGGGGTATCAGTCTCAGTATGATTTGTATATGGTTTAGTGCACCGACCTTATGATGCATTGTCCCCCAGGCTGCCCGTTTTTTGCTTGAATATGTTTTTGTCTATCACCATTTAAGTAAGGACCTGACGTAGTTTTTCTACTAAATACAGCTTACATTTCGTAAAGCACTTTATTCCGACAATTCATGCTCCAAATTTTACAGCTTTAGCTTCCATAAGCGGCAAGAAAGTGTTTGCAAAGTTTTTTTTTTGTTTTTGCATGGGGGGTGCCACGCCTCTTTGTTTAAATCGCTATATTGTTTCCTGCTACTATCAATTTTCAGTTCTCGTCCGGTATAGTATTGAATCTCGTTTAATCTTTTGAAGGTTGTTGAGCCAATATTTCTATTTGAGAGTATGGTAAATGTCAAATTTAAAAATGGGTTCCATCTGTCGTAAACCACTTTAGTCATGGACAGATAATCGTTGGTAGAGGATGGAAAAATTATCGAAACCTATTTTAAAATCGGCCATTTAAAAATAAAGAACTTAATACCGTCCATTCCGAGATTTTATTTTATGTAAACAATCGTCCAACTGAGCGCAAAACTTTGAATGTGGTGCAAAAATTCTAAGAAATTCCGTTGTTTGCAGACATACGAAATCAGCAGTGCGTGTTCTTACTGCTTAAAGTATTGTATGTGAAAGTGTGGCAAAGACCCCAATCACATTAACTCATTACTTTTCACGGAACTAAACTTCGCAAGAACCGCATTAAGTCGAAGAGACTTCTCATTCCTTTTTCTTCTGTTCGAAGGTGTCTTAATAGACGCTGCCATCCACTGAAGCCTTAGTTGTTTTTTTATTTCCGGGAGTATAATTAAACCCTTCCCACTTTTAGATCCAACACCCTTAACTGAGAACTTCCAATTGGCTCTGCACTCACGTCTAATAAATGCACAATTATGCATTCAAATAGCTGCCCATTACATGAACGTACGTAGCAAACACCTGGTCAATATTATTTACCCAAACGTGGGCAACTGAGCAATACCGAATGCAAACAAATTGAAAATGCAAACACTTCCTCTAAGTTCTTGTCCATTCAATTCACTTGGGTAAATACTTGCTTGTTAGGTACTTCAGTTGGGCACTTGGATTGAACTTTACTTGGACACAACTACGGGCGGAAAAAAATAGAATAGCAGCAAACAAAATTCCAAAAGCCAATTTATTTATTTCACGACTTTCTTATCAATTTCTTTTCTATACGTGCATATTTACAAAAGGTTGTGTTTGTTTTTTTTCCGACTTCATACTGAATGTCTGTCTGTATAATATACTCTATTGTCAATCGCAACACGCAGCCGAATCATTTGCGTGTGCATACCTAAGTGGAACTGTAATCAATCAAATTGCCTATACACATACAGTTCGGAATGAAATGTAGGGAATTTAGGGAAACGATAGGAATCCAATTCGTTGATTTCCATAATTGATAGAACAATAATCATTAATCTGAAATTATGTAATTTACGTTATGGATATATCGGAGATAGTAATGGCTATGGCGGCGACAGCAGTCAATGGGCTATTTTGACGTGATTTAGCCTTTTAAGGGAGGCCATCAGAGTAATGGCCTTTAAATCGAGTTTTGCCCTGACGTGACCAAGCGCACATAATAAGTATTGAAATCTCATCTTGAAAGGATTGTTTTCAACCGTATTTAAAAAACAAACATCGCAAAAGCCGGTCTCAATTTAAAAGAAAATGAAGTGCACGATTGTGTCGAACGTAACTTTCTCGTTCATTAAAATGCTTGGTGCAAATGAATTGGGAGTTGCCTGGTTGTAAGAATCTCAAGTTTTTGGATTTATATTTGGGGTGCATATTCAATATGATTGAATAAAAAAGAAGTTGGTAATATTAGCTAAAAATAAGTTTTGCGAAGTTGTTGTTATAAAGGGTTTTCCAATAAGAGGTGTTATATTTGTATATATAAGATAAATGAGATAAATGATAGGATGTTTATTTCATAATAAAGAGGAAGGTATGCCGTTAATAATGGAAAACAACATCAGCCAAATGGCCACCACGAGCACGCATACAGGACCATATCCTTTTCATGGAAATTTTCCATAACCAAATCGCAAAGTGGCTGCCCTATGTCCTCGATAGCCTCACGTTGAGGATGGAGAGGCTTCTCAACAATAACTCTTGGGTTTTCCGAGCCCCAGATGAGACAATTTTGCTTCTTGGCGTAGCCACCGAGGTGTAAATGGGCCTCATCAGTCAAGATGATTTTTCGATGGAATTCCGGATCATTTTCATGCATTTCAAGGACCCAATCAGCAAAGACACGACGTTTTTTCACCATTTTTGTAGTGAATTTTAATAATTTCAAAGCGTTGTTGAAGTGTGTATCGTTCCATTTTTAGTAATGCCGTAGTTTCTACTTGTCAAATGTCAAAGAATAAGTGACAGTTACCGAAATAGCGGGTCATTGGAAAACCCTTTACTTTCATTGGAACTGACCCACATTGTAATTATTACGATTGCATTGGTTTTGAAAGTTTTATCGAAATGGAAAATGGGGTTTTCGAGATATAAGCAGTTTTTAAAATTAGCGTTTTCGGTGATTCAAATTGAATATTAAGGACGCAATAACTTTGGAAACATCAATTTTAAGTCTAAGTTTGCATTTTGATGAAAATCATTATTGGCGTTTTCAGGTAAACTAAAGAAAACAAAATTTTTCAAAAATGGCTTTTTCAAAATTCATTTCGTGATAATACAGAGAAAAACTGGGTTTGCCATGAAGCTAGAAATAACCACATTAGCTTAGAAATTAATTTTTGTTACAATCGTAACTATGGACCTTTTTTAAAATACATATGTCAAAATTTCAAAAGTAATGTTATTCGATTTTTCAGCGGAAAACAGTCATATTAACCTCACCTACATAAGCTTAAATATTAATTTTGGATGAAATCGTTAGAGTCGTTTTCGAACAAATGAAACTGGTATGAAAATTTGATATGGAATGTACCATTAGTATTGAGGTTACCGTGCAAAAAAAAAAAAACGGTCGGTAAGCCCCCAAACTCCAAATCCGAAGTTTGAACGAAATCTGGACAGCCGTTTAGGCTGTAGGCCTCGGGACATACGGACAGATAGACAGGTAGGTAGACTTCAGGAAAGCCCAGCGGCCAAAAAAAGCTTAAAGTTGGCCTAGAGCATTTTTTTATTTAATTCGCCCTTTGTTGTATCTGCGATGGCATTTTTAACTTTTGGGTCGTATATGAATCAAAACTATCATTTGCCTTGCTTAAGACTTCTTGCAAAGTAAAATCCCTTAGCAATTGCTTCAAATCGGTATAAGCAAAAATAGGGCAAAAGTAGATATTGAAATTGAAAAGTAAGATCCAGCAATATGTGTTCAATCTATAGCTCCAATTGCAGTTGGAAACATTATTTTTGTTTGTTGAATTTCATTTTTTCTTCAGGTTTCGGGAAATGTTTGAAATATTTGTTAAATAGTTAAAGAAGCACCATGAATAACCGACAGGTTTTTGAAATGTTAACCTAAAATCCCGGATCTTCTATATATAGAATTGAATATGTCTAAACATTTTTATCTAAAAGAAACATTTAAAAAATAAGCCATAGTCCAAAATTCGCGTGATTAGAAACAATTGTTGCTTTTTTTTAAAAACCCTGTAGGTATTTTGCCAGTTTTCCTGTACAAACAAAATTTAACATAGTTATTTATGAACAAAACATAGAAAATTCACAATGCTTTTTTATTGTCTTTTGTAAATATGTGCGTACAAAATATGAAGCAAAAGGTCTGAATCAGCAAACTAGCAGGCTTGGTGCAAATGCTACCTACGTTTTATTCATACCGATCTGAGTAAAAGATAAGTGGCTCCACTTTTTAAACGTGTCAAAAGCTGTTATTAACTCAAATCATTTTTGTTTATACGAAACGTTGCAAAAGCTTCGATTTCGACATTTGATTTGAGTAAAAGAAATTGCCAAGATTTATTCATACCACCAGTCTTAAAAAAAATTTCCAACTCTATATTTTTTATTAATTCTGACATAACGATAATAGTGGAACTCAAAGAAAGTCTTGCAATTCCCTCCGTCTGTTCATCGTTTGTCCGCATGCTCCGGAAGTGTTTTTTTTTAACTTCAAAAATGGAGTTTGTCGGCTTAGAGTTGATTTTAAAAATTTGAACCAAAAATCAACTTTAAATTTAAGTAGGTGAGGTTACCATGGCTGTGTATTCTTTTCTTTTCGCTAGAAAATCGAATGAATTTACTTACATTCAAAAAGTGGACTTATCTCGGAAACGGTAGGGTATACATTTTTCCAAAGAAGAAAGTCTCATACTTTATGTGCTTTGGTCATTTGAAACTTGATTGCGTACTCAGTTTTTCTCTAAAATATCTTGCAACTGAGTTTTAAACTTAGACATTTTCTAAAAATTCGGCTTGCTATACTTCACGTGTAACACGAGTTTGACGATTTTGACCAAAATGCAATTATAGTAAAAAATCAAAACTGCAGCGTCCTTCGTTTACCCTTTGAATCGCCAATGATGGTACTTAAAAAAAAACTGTCCCGGCCCGAAAACCCTATTTTTGATTTGGACAAAAATCTAAATGGAAATGGACCTTCTACTCAGCTTTTAGTAAAACAGATGATTGCAGGCACAGTGGCTTAGTGGTTAGCGAGTGGTCCCAGATTCGAATCCAAAAAAAACAAATTCCAGCCACCTCTTGCGAACGTCTGACAAACACCCGAGAGTATAACTGTCATGAAAGAGCTTCTCAATTAGCCGTTTGGATTTAAAAAAAATAAAATTGTAGATCCCTTTTATTCGTCCCAAAAATGAAAACCTCACACAAAACGAATTGTTGTGAGAAGCCAGGCCTAGGGTGCATACGGACTTGTTGCGACAACTTTTTATTTATTTTTAGATGATTAACATTACTTTTCGAACCATTTTGAACCTTATTGCGATATTTTTTATCATAATTTTACAAAAACCGCTCTAACGATTTTAGTCAAAATACATAATTTAAGATAGCATACCTAAGTAACCTAAACAAGACCCCTTAGTAAGTTTTTCTCAAAAATTTCGAACAAAGTCGTATTAAAATTATTTCTTAAAAAAGAATAGTCAAACCTTATCTGCTTTCACACTCTTTATATCTTTTTTTAACTCAATACCCCAGTGCAATTACAACTACGTTAAACTTATTTTCATCAAATACCACCCACCTATACATTTTCATTCATAATATACATATGTCCGTCAAAATAACCTACAACCACTTAGATCTTAAACAATTCTAAAACACGCACTTCATTTGCACTCGCATACGCTTTTGTCGCCATTGTTTAAAAATTAAAAAAAATTTTTTATTATCTTTGTAAAGATTTCGGTATATCACGAAACCTACTTCCAACCATAGGCACTTAAACCAGCTTGACCGATCTATTAGAGTCAAAAGAACAATTCCTTACAGACCAGAAACTCCCGCTAAGCTTGTCCTTGTACAGGGTGGGCCAAAAGAAGTCATCCAATATTGTTTGGCTATCATTTTTTTTCTAAATGAAAAACTTTGATTCTGTTTTTTGATTATGTTTATTTGAACCTTTAGAATTTTTATTGGTCAAGTCAAGAAGATGATATCAGCCAAATGGGCGCCGTCACAATGGATTGCCATACGGGCTCGTTTTATCGCATTTTTCATCACTTCGGCGAGAACTTCGGGCGACAGATTCTCGCACTCGTGTCGAATGTTGTCCTTGAGGGCTTCTAGGGTCTCGGGCCAAACAACATCGGATGACTTCTTTTGGCCCACCTTGCCACTTTTCATATCAATTTTTGACATGCCGACGTCACTATGACGTAAACATTTGTCCTAAATTTGTCACTACGTGTGGTCACCTGTCAAGCGTCTAGCTGTTGCAGCGCACTTTCACCGCGATTTCGTGACGTCATCATGCCAACATTTTTCACTTAAAATGTAACGTGCAATCGCAACCTAAGAGCTTATAAATAGTACATTAGGTGCCTAATGTCTAGTGTAATCTTTCTAACTAGAACTTATGAAAAATTGTCCACTACTGAGAGCTTTAACTTAAACAAAAAATGCAAAAGTGAACTTAATTTTTCTTATATTTTCTCCATATTTATTTTATTTACTATCCACAGAAAGCTAAGAATTTTTGCTATTTTTTGAACGAAAAAGTTTCGTACGACCCAGTCGCGCACTTTACTTTTTAACTCGTTACACATACACAGTCAGTTGCAAGATAGTTTAAACGCCCAGAAACTTCCCGCACCTGCCACCCTACATAATATACTCGGTAAAATTTCCCCAACACATTTATGGCAGTAAAAAAAAAGAAAAAACAAATCTTTCCACCTACACGAAATCTCTTTCATTTCAAGTGCGTGCGACTCACTTATATCCCATCACTTTCTAATTACGTTCATTTAAATACCGCATTAAATAATCTCCTTGATGGCAACGAGATCAGACAATCTAAACAAAAATGCGCTCACACGTGAGACGTGAGTGCGGCAGCACAATGATGCTTGACATCAGCAACAGCAGAAATATCTTCAGATTTTGCCAGTTTTATATACGACCGTTTAATGGAAGTCATAAAAGCATGCCACAGCGGACACTTTCTCAGCCCGCCCGGGTGGCTAATTGCTAAGCTGAATTATTGCCGCTGGCAGTGCTCGAAGCTGGTACTCTGGTATACTAAATGAGAGTGAAAATATGAAATGGGATGTTTTTTGGATACAAAACCAACGGTTTGATCTGTTGTGCGAGTGGATGACTGATTAATGTCCCACTTGCACTATCGCGTAAGTCCGTCAGTATACGGCAATTGTGTAGTGTAAGGGAGAGTGTGCTGCTTTTGAACGACTTGTGTTTTATTGCCGTAATTTATTTTATAGTCATCATGTTTACTCGCCGAACTTGTGCCTGGCAAGAGTGGTTTCTTGCGCGCTCGTTAAATAATGTTTGGAAACAAAGTGAAGTAGTGTGCGCGCCCTAGGTGATTTAGAATTCTCTAAGCGAATGGAAAGTTGCCTGTACGACCATGCAGCCACTTGGATGTGTTATTATTACTGAAGTGCAATCAGTTCAAGGGTCCATCAAGCGCTGGATCTAACAGAGAAACTTTAAGGGACTCTTACGTAACTATTATCAAAGTAGCAACGCATTACGATGGTTCTTATTTCGTGTAAGTGGTATGCATGTATTTTTTTTCCCAATCCACACCCGATATGACTTCAAAATGTCATTGCCACTCTCGGTAAGCAGTCATTTCAGTTTCTTTTTTATTGGCACACTTCAAGCGTATGGAAGAGTTTTTTTTTTAAAGCAACGAGCCTCGAGTTATTCGGTATAGTTGCATAATGCAATCAGGGGACTTGTCACCCTTTAAGTGGGTGGTTACCCAAGTTGATGATGTGTCCCATATTAAAAGGTTAAGAGCCATTTGAAATGACATTTTGTTTAAGAACGGACAAGGTTACATGTAAAATTGGTCGGTCACTCATTCCGTAACTTTTCAAGCGGTAAGCTAAAGTCATCCAAAACTAGCAACTAAGTACTACGAGTTTGACAGCTGAATATAGTTCATTTTGCAAAAACGTTGTGAAAACTGACGATAGTCAAAAAAATCCGGCCAGAATATAACTTATTATGGTCATCAGAATAGCGATAGACGGGAAGTACGACTCAGAATTTCCCTAGAATGGTCCACCTATTCTCTCTAAGAAGTCAAACATTCTCTTCAATTTT
This sequence comes from Cheilosia impressa, assembly GCA_948293265.1. Taxonomy (NCBI): domain Eukaryota; kingdom Metazoa; phylum Arthropoda; class Insecta; order Diptera; family Syrphidae; genus Cheilosia; species Cheilosia impressa. The sequence continues at coordinate 42,668,114 of OX411883.1, forward strand.
GTGGATCTTGCTGCCACTTCACGGTGACAGATCAAGAAAGTTATGCAAAAAGAGCGGGGCTAGGTTTCAGTGAGGATTTAGTGATTAAAAGTACTTTGATCATCCGATGAGTTGTGCTATTAATGCGCTTTTCAAGATATCCATGCCAAAACATTTTTGATGATATAAATGTAGTCGGACATTCAGTCTATTTTTTATAAATTCATGGTATATCTGAAAATAATTATTACGAGTCCAGGCTTAAAAATATAAAAATGCCTCCCAAACTTGTTAGGGTATGGTTTTGCACGCTTGGTTGGGAGTTGCATGTTCGTGAAATGCTGAGTAAGCTTCAAGTAAAATTCGGCCAACAAAATATTATATCCAACAAAATCTTCCAAAATACGTGTCCAATTTTTTTAGATACCTTATGACGATTGCAAACCGCTCAAACTGTTGGTAGAAATGTTGTAAAACTAAACCTTAAAAGAACAAAGAGCGTCTAAAAATTCTTGGTAACACATCTATTGAAAGCCCGTAACGTAGCTTGACGACTCTACGCTAAAAAGTTTGGTCTGAGAGCCGTCTTTTAGTCGGGGAACTGTTTAAGATGAAGTGAAACTTTTTGCTTTGGGCCATTTGAAACGACCCTCTTCAACAGCTTAACACTGCTGGTAAGAAAATAAGTAATCAGCTGTCGCAACAGTTCCGTAAAGATACCCTTGGTGCTAGGGTACAAACCTCCGAGAGTATAACACTGTCCTTAAAGGACTTCTCGGACTCGGCATAAAACTGTAGGTGCCTTCTATTCGCCCCAAAAATAAAAAACAAAACGAGCGGTTTTTTGAGCGCCTAGGGCAGCTATTCAGAACTGTCGCGTCAACTATTTAAATTTATTTTAAGCATACATAGACGTTTGCTGAGCTAACTATACCCTAGCCAACAAAAGACTTCTGCTACATTTTGGCACTTCGAATTTTGGACATAAAATATTCTCCAAATTCCAGAAAACACTTTGTCAGTCTATCGTCTAAACCAAAATATTCAATTCATTTCTAGAACTGTACTAAACTTCTAATAAGAACATATAGAACACATAGCACCTAGACTTTTCGATGCTAGGCAGGGCTTGCGAGACGTAATGATCTCATTTCCAGTTAGAATTAGTTTCTGTAGGTAGACATCAAACTTTCCTTATATATAGCAGGCAATCGCACAATTAATGACCCAAATTTTAGTCCTTGATCTTTTAAACGACAGGTCCGAGAATGGATCCCTAAGGAAAGGCAGTGGTAATAATACACTTTTGGTTGATTGGTTCCTCTTTTTATTTTTCTCACTACAGCACAGGTAAATATCATATATTCTCATGCCGGGGGTATTCATGCTTCCATTATGTTGTTTCAATTTGCGCGGTCTTGACATCTGACGCTTATATTTTTTGCGGGAAACAGCGTCGTGACAATTTTTGTAAGTAGCACGCATTTGTCCTACGGCTCTTTGAGTTTAGTCTCAGCCGATTATGCCCTGCCCTTGGCTCCAAGGATCAGCAATATTGATCTACTAAAAAGCTGGGCATCTTTTGTACCTAATTGATCTTCTTGGGATTAAAGCATCGAATTTTCTCTCTATTTACCTCAGCCGAAGTTTGATAAATCTTTCTGTCAGTTAGGTATAAGCTAACATTACCTAACCTGGGTATAACCTTCCAACGGCTTTATCCGTTATTAAGCTATGCATGACGAAATTTTTGTTTGTTTCGTTAAACCAAAGCTCGTTCAAAGACGGGACCTGTTTGTTGACAGCTTTATCTCTGTCTTAATCTCAGCCTGCCTTGTGTTTAGCATATATCTCTCATATTACATCCTCATTTACTAACATCCATTCCATTTTTGTAAGAAGACAGCTGGTTCGGCACTCCTATCGGCTCTATGTTACAGAAGCAAATTGCTCGCGCGCCAGAAAACATTCGAACTTTTTCGACTTACAGAATGCCGACCCTGCATGCATAATTATAATTTGAATGTATCCACCTTGACGTTTGATAACAGCTAAATAAATAAATAAATACATACCTAGTTGGCGCAACAGGTCCGTAGGCCTAGTTTCTCACTCATTCACTCACTCTCATTCATTTTGTATGAGTTTTTAATTTTTGGGACGGAAGGGATCTACAATTTTTATGAGTCCAAATGTCTAATTAAGAAGCTCTTTTATGACAGAAATACAATTTCGGATGTTTGTCAGACGTTCGCGAGAGGTGGCGTGAAAAAAAAACTCAGATGGAAATTGGGACAGCCAAATCCTTTAAATTGTACTAATAAATTTTACATACAAAAAAAACCGTCTTGTTATCGTTATTTTGTCGTGGGGTTGGTACTTATCACACGTACAAATTTGTCCGAATTGCAGGCAACTCTGACAGTTTTTTGTCTCGAACTTAGATGATGGTACGACTCTTCTTTGACAAATTGAGCTAAAAAATGTTGGCCCGCTTTGCCTGATTTTAACTGGAATAGTTTCATGCATCACTCTCTGTCTGAAACTGCTTGCATGATTTCTTTTCCTGCGGCAAGCTTCAAACATTCCTCAACTGTGTAAGCTTTGCCTCCGAGCTAGTCATCCACTTTTTACCTAGCCAACCTTTACCAATTTTTTCTTTAAGTCTCACCAATCACTGTAAAAAATATCGGAGCACTAGACACTAGACAGCAAAAATTCGCACGTCGCACCCATTTTAAGGCTATAGCTGTATAAAATCTGTAGATTCGCCGTCTTGTAAAGCTCGTTTAGTTTCACATTTCCTTTGGCGCATACCTTCTTGATCATTTTCCCATCTGTTAATATTCTGACTGAGGCGGTTTTTATTGGGGCAGTCTCACACTTCCAAAAGCCCAAATATTGCTTTTATACTTTCATAAAATACCCACTCTTTGTTGTTACCTCAGGCTTGTATCGAAATACATTATTTCTTGCGATTTTTTGTTCGTCTTCGTGACCTATCAGTCCATTTGATCTGGGTTCAGTTTTGACTTTCGTTTTCGCGGCTAATCTTGGCAAATTGTATGCGCACTTGTGTACAGCATCTACCTGGCCGGCGAAAGCAAATCAGATTCGATTTCATTGCCAAACGAAACACGTCGTTGCAAATTCCCAAATCTATCTCAATCAATCCACAGGAAATAAAAATTTAATCACTAAATGGGAAACAAGTCGCTCAAGCCGGAAATTGCAGGACAAACGCAGGGCGTAAAGTGGTTGCCGCCCATTAATGCCTGTCCCAGCTCAAAGGCGAACAAATTTTACGGTCTAAACCCTTTGACAATCCGAAACAATTCCAGCGGGGTATTCATGCCGTCAAAAAGATAATTTCGCCGTGATGGCAATGAACAGCAGAAATCTTTTTGCTCACCGACGACGGCACTGATGATAATGATGATGGTGGTGGCGATGATGATGGCGTTGCTGGTGGTGCTGGTGGTGCTGGTGGTGCTGGTGGTGCTGGTGGCTTTCATTCAGCTCTTAGCTGGAAAACCATCTCATGCGTTCACCTACATACAGCCAGGCTGGCTTATTGTTCACTACTTATTCACCCGTTGCGGTTCGGTTTGCTGGTTTAAGTTCCTCGCTTGGCTGGCTGTTTTGTGAATTGGCTCAAAACAAAAGACTTCCTTCTACACCATGCAGCGAACAGTATCTGGAACTAGAACATAGACCTGGTAAATGCCTCAAGTAAACGGTGGTTAAGACCGTGTTTTGTCCGTGTTGGTAATTAATAATGAAGTTCGGTTTCGGTTCGATATACCATCGGCCAACATCATTATGCAACAGCAACATTTGTGTGCTGCAGATTTATTGAATGTGACACAATACAAGGGGCACAGGAAAAGATGAGAGAAAACCCATTGTTGTAATTGTCTCTGTGGTTTTCACACGCGCACATATCGCATAATGAGAGCAAAATAGAAAAAAGGCTTTCAGTTGCCATTCCGGAATTGAATAGCTTTTGGCGCACACACACTCACATCAGACAGATGTCAATTTGAATCCGAGTTGGGAAAAACTTATAGGAAGCGGAAAGAAATGGGTCAAACAACTTTTGTTTTGTTTTTGTATATTTCTTCTTTAGCTTCTCCACTGCTGTATGCGCTTGCCTTAGTTTCTAGATCTGTGGGACTCTGTTTTCAAATGAGCTGGGACTGTGACTTCTTTTGTCTGTTTACTGGGTTACATGAGCAGATAGGTATCTGATGTCAAAATATTGCGGTGTTTGAGATGTGCTGGCAGTCAACTGGAATAACTGATATATTAAGAGACAGTTGGGATTATAAGCGTGTCCGTTTTGTCACTGTCACATCTGTTCTTTTTCTTTTCCGGGCAGAAACTCAAAAGATCTGGGAACAGATACCAACTAAAAGAGAAAGTAGGTTCCTATTGATCCTCCCATCTGCAAGTGGGGTTACAGTTTGCTTAGTTTAGTACCTAGTGCGTTTGAGCGCGGCTTAACTTTAGTTGCTAATTAAAGATCAAAATTCTCCTTTTCAAAGTTCTGCTTTTCAAATTTAAGCAATAACATTCAGCTTTTTTTTTCCCGCTAACGAACATAAACAAAAAAAATCGAAATAAAAAAAATCCTGCAAAAATATAAATTAAATATAAGTAAAATACAAATTAGAAAAACAAACACATTAAATATTTAATTAAAAAAAAAACAAATTGACAAAAATCGCAAGTTAGAAAGAAGAAAATGTAAAGGGTGTTTTTCTTAGAGGTTGGTTTTTCGAATAGAGATAAAACTGACATTTTGTGGTCAAATCTGGCAACTCTAATGTCATTTATGTCCAGTTTGGTTTGCCATTTCATCATGAACAGGTTGACAAATGAACAACGCTTGCAAATCGTGCAAATTTATTTCGAAAATAATGGTTCAGCTGGCGAAAATGAGATTGATATCAATGCTGATTTTCATCGCAAAATTTTGTTCAGCGATGAGGCTCATTTTTGGTTGAATGGCTACGTCAACAAGCAAAATTGCCGCATTTGGAGTGAAGAAAATCCACATGAGACCCTTGAGACGCCATTACATCCACAAAAACTGACTGTTTGGTGTGCTCTAGGGGCTGGTAGAGTCAGTTACCGTTAATGGAGATCGGTATAGAGCCATGATAACCGACTATTTTGTTCCCGAATTGGATAGCATGAATGTTAATGAGATGTGGTTCCAACCAGACGGCGCTGCATGCCACACAGCGTACGTCACAATCGATTTATTAAAGGAAACATTAGATGAGCGCATAATTTCGCGGAATCTACCTGTCAATTGGCCACCAAGATCGTGTGATTTGACACGATTGGATTATTTTCTTTGGGGATATGTGAAGCCGCTCGCCTACGCCAACAAACTAGAAACGTAAGGAGACTTGGAAGCCAACATTCGTGGCCTTATTGCCGACATACAGCCCCATATGCTCGAAAAAGTGGTTAAAAATAGGACCTCTAGACTTGGCTTTCTTCGAACTAGCCGCGGCGGCCACATGCCCGAAATCATATTTAAACATTAATGGCATAAAATTATCCTTGCAATAAATCCAAATTGATGGACATTAAAACGATTTTCTTGTCTTTTACTTCAATTCGAAGTTCTATACCTCTAAAAAACACCCTTTACCTGTGCTCTATAAAATTCTTCAAACTATAGAAAAAATGATGAAAACCGCTCTCTTTTTATTTATTGTTTGCAGAATTTTTTAAAGCGGATATGCAGAGAATATTTTCATTTTAAATTTTTTTGTTTTCAATTTTAGCTCCTCTTTTCTTTCTTTTTATAGCCTTATATTTCCTCCTGGGTTAAAAATGAAAGATGTCGGGGGTATTTTTTTTTTAAATACGATTTTATTTAATTTTTTTTTTTATAAAAATACGAAAATTAACAAAAGAAGCGACACTGTTATTGATATTTTTTAGGAAGACTGAGGGAAATTCCTTGTCTGTCCACCAAACCATCAATCGCAGCGTAAGTAATTACAAGAACCTCCTGGTCTTAGAGTACTCGAAGATCCTACCGAGTCGGTTGTCGAAGAAATTTTGATTGAACAGCATTTCGGCTGTCCTTTTATACTGCCGTAATAAATCTAAAAAAGCAAAATAACCAGAATTTTATTGCTTTAAATTTGAAAATCCGAATTTGTAAGACAGGATTTTGCAAAGCAGAATTTCGACCGGATCCCTTTCCTGATATATGCTGCTAGAGAGGAAAATAATTTTTTTGTAAACTCTTCGGGATAGATAGATAGAATTCAGAGAGTATTTTCGAGAAGAATATTCTCCATCCATTCTTAAATGGCAGGGAGTGAACTCTAACCGTCAACCATTTGCGCCGATTGACCAATAAGCACTGAACTGAATGGAACAGAAAGGACGACGAGGCGTACTATGTTGCTTTAAGCTCACTTTGAATTTCCTTCCACTGTTAACTGCTGCATTCGTTAATTCCCCGTGACGAATACAAAATTACAGAATACAGATTGTATTTAATAACTTTACGAGATCCTTTCCGTAAATGTTACGACTCATTCACCGCAGCTAACGCAGTACAAACTACAAATACTCTTGAATTGAAACGTCATCATTGTACCACCTCTGCAGCCGAGTTGCATCTTTATTTATTGATCGAAGCGAAGAACATTAGGATGAAAACTCCCCCTAAAAAAAACCCAAAATTCCAAATGCATATATGTATCCCAGTTTGTATGCAGCAAACTGAAAATAAGGCCAAAGGAGATTGCAAGGAGCAAACAGTTTGGCTCACAGCCAGGTAACAAAACAAAAAAGTTTTTTTTTTTTCGAGCTGTTTAGGTATTTTTCTCGAACAAAAAAAGTCAGACAAAAAACTGCTTCCTTTCTCCATTGCATTTTATATTTCCACAGGGCAAAGAATTCTCCTGCATGTTTGTTTCGAGTGTGGGATTGCTGAGCCACCTACACGAGATCACATGCCAGAAAAGGAAACGTAAATTCGGTAATGCCACCGAATGTATATATAGTTATATGGACTTACGTATCGTGTGGTTCGTTACTTATTTCGACGGAATGGCATGTTCCTACATCCATGTCCATGTGCATGCCTAAAATGTGTAGGGAGAGCTCTAAATAAGTGCACTTTCAACTTTAATCCAATTTTCGGGGGTTCTCGGTCCCAGCACAGCCCAAAAGCTGAGTCTGATTTGTGCAGTATATGAAGTGAAATGTGCAAACTTTGCTGAATGGTGTAAGTAGTTTATGGGGCTGCTATATTTGTCCCAGAAGTATATTTATCTATAAATTCGATGGTGTTGCTGAGTTCCCTTGAGAGATTGGTCTCTGCCAGTCGATAAGTTCTTGCACTTCAGTAATTCTCTGGCGTTTGTTTACATGGTGGTATGTTGGATTTATTGGAGTTGTAATAATTGAACACTCTTTGGATGAGTGTATTCGGAATTCGATCGACAGATTTAGGAATAAAATTTTCTAGAGCGAAAAGTCGTCTAAACCAGTGTTAGATGTCATTGGGATGATTTTTCCCTCGGACAAATAATTTTTTTCCCTTTTTTCCCTTCCGCTCTAGTCAAAATTCCCACAATTTTCCCACTTGGGTAATTTTGAAGAAAAAAAAAACGCACCTTGTTTTCAATATATTTATGAACATGAAATTATCTAGTATTAAAAACGACCAACAAATTTTCTGTTATGAATTTACTTTCAAGTACCTAGGAGAAACAAAAATATGGTACGTGTTTTTTTTGTAGTAGTAGTACATTTATTACATAACAAGCAATTTAGATCGGCTTGTCTTGTGCCAATCAGTCGGATAGTAGAAATATGATCATAGGTTTAAATTGAAGTACAATTTTCTTGTTTTGTAAGTTAACCGAATTTCCCACAAAATTAAACTTTTTCCCCGGAACCGTTTTCTTATCATCGAAATTCCCACGAAAAGGTAAATTACCCACGAGTTACAACACTGGTATAAACCAAAATATCATTAGCGTAGTACTGACTGACGGGAATGTGGCTGACACTGTCCGAACTTAGAACCGATTGCTTGTTCTTATAAAGCTCTTAATGTTCGACTTGAAATGATAAAAGACCTAGTTTACAGTTTACATACTAGCGCAGGCAGAAAAATCCCTTTTTAAAATCAACCAAGTTTCGGTTAAAAACTACCAAGTAATGCTGTTAATAAAGCTCCGAGTTAGTGGATGAAAAATAACCGAGTCTACTTGTTTAACTCGGTAAAAAATAACCAACTTATCAATTTCTTTTCCAAATTTTCTCGGTCGTAAATAAAAAACAAACTGTGTAGGATGTTAGCAGTTGGTTGGTATTAATCGAAAAAAAAAATGGTTGTAAGACTGGTTACTGTTTTTTTAACAGTTAACCTTTTTACCTCAGTAGTTTTTAATAGCGAATACTTGTTTTTTTTCCAACAGCGACTTAGCCGATTTTAACCCATTTTTTGTTTAACCAAGTACAAATCGCACTCATTTAAAGCCAACTTTTGAGCTTGTGAATTCGTAGGACATGTATACTATTTATATACCAACCAATGAGATCTGGCAGTGCCAGCTATTGCTTAATCAAGATTTGGAAGGTTTGAAGTCTGTTACCAGTTGGAGTAAAATTTACTGGATAGATTTCGACGGAACTTTTTTGAAATGTTTCTTTAGAATACGAAAAGGATATAGGCTTTTTCGTTTATTGCCACGCCTACTTTTGATGGGCGTTTTTAACCAAAATGGATTTATTTTCTGTATTTACTGCCTTCAACTCTTTTTAACTCGAAAAATTCTTGAACAAAATAAAAAAAATTAAACAACGCTTTAAGAAGCCTAGACTTCCTTAATTTTTTTTCAAAATATCAATCAGCTTGCTGCCTTATTGAGAAGCTCAGGCTAGTGATCCGAGATTGAGGGGAGAAGCGCCAATTTTGAATCTTTTAAAATAAAAATGGGGGAAACAGGAGGAAAAAATGTGTGAAACGTAAATTGTTTCAAAGTTAAATTGAAACGTACAAATAAATTTTAAAGTTTACTAAAACGGTCGTCAAAGTCTGGGACTTACAGGGTGGCGCACCAATTGTGCTACAATAAGAAATTCAAATAACTTTTTTTTTAATCGATGTATTTCATTTATTTTTTTTATTGGTTAGAAAATTAAATTTTATTTTAAATACATAGTTAGTTGTTTTTAAAGATTATAGACCGCAAATGACCTCCACAAAAATGTTGAATGGTATACGTCTTCGGCGCAGTTCTGGGTAAAAAAACTCCTTCAACATCTTTAAATAACGGTCCCCATTGCAGTAACGGTTACACCGTTTTCTTCAAAGAAGTACGGCCCGACAATACACCTTGATGAAACTGCGCACCACACAGTGACTCGTTCTGGGTGCAGTTCCGTCTCATGGAGCATTTCTGGATTAGACTCATTCCATATACGGCAATTTTGCTTGTTTACATTGCCGTTAAGATCAAAATGCGCCTCATCAGACATGAACAAACAATTGATCAATGTGTTGTCTTCTTCGGCCATTGATATCATTTTTTGGCAAAATTCCAGGCGAACAGGCAAATCCTGAGGGTTTAACTTGCTAGTAATTTGGACTTTGTACGGAAACAAGTTTCAATCGTCATGAAGTATCCGTTCTAATGACCGTCTACTAACTCCAATTTGCCCCGATAAGTTTCGGGTCGAAACGCTCAGATTGGCCTGTATTGTAGATGCTACTGCTGCGATTGTATTCTGAACCCGAACATTGGCATCTCGATGGTACGGCCTTCGTGCGATGCTTCCAGATTCGGCAAACATGTTTACAAACCTCATAATGGTCCATCTACTCGGGGGATTACCGCCAAACTCCCGCCTAAATTCCCTTTGGACGGAAATGACGGACTGCAAAGCATGGTACCGTTGCACTATGCAAATTCTTTTCCCCGTAACCCAAGCATCAATTTTTATAAATCTAAATAGTAACCTACAAAATAAAAAAAAAAATAAGCCGATTACTCACACAGAAAAAAAGTTATTACGTTTTATTTTTGTAGCACGATTCGTGCGCCACCCTGTACTTACTTACTTAACGGGCTCCCGACCCGTGGAAAGTCTCTGCCTGAGACACTGCAGCCTTCCATCCTCTGCGATCCCGGGCACGCTGCTTCCAGCGCTCTGGCATCCGCGATGGCTTGGTCTTTGAAACGGAGGTTCGGTCTTCCTTGTCGTCTCGAACCTGGCGGCTGGGATTCGAAGATCCTCTTAGCTGGAACATTATTGTCCATTCAGTCGATGTGGCCGAGCCAATGTAGTCGACGTATTTTGGCCTTTTGGACTACATCCTCATCTTGGTACAGCTCATAGAGTTCGCGGTTGTATTTTCTCCTCCATTCGCCATCCTAGCAAACAGAACCAAAAATCCGCCGAAGAATTTTTCTTTCGAAGGAGCCCAGTACCAGCTCTCCCTTCCTGCTTATCGTCCAGCACTCGGCGCCACAAAGCAGAACTGTCAGGATAAGGGTTCTGTAAAGCATACATTTTGTCCTTCGAGTTAGGAGTTTTGAACCCAATTGCTTTGCCAAACCGAAGTAGCAGCGGTTTCCTAGGGTAATTCTTCGCCGGATCTCCAATAGGATGTCATTTGTGGAGTTCATGTTTACTCGGAGGTAGATAAACTCCTTAACTACCTCGAAATTGTTGCTATCAAAAGTGACGTTCTGTCCTAAGCGGTCTGGGAACAATGAGCTAAACTACAGACCAAAATCTAACATGATCTAGCTAAATTTGTTCTCTCGATTGTTCTGATCGAGGTCCTGCTTTGGGATGGTAAACGCACATCGAATATTTTTCTAACGAAGTACGCAGTGACACCTGGACGTGTGTCAAAGCGCGATACTAATAACCGTATTTAGTATTAGTATCCAGGATGGAGTTAACGAACTCACAATGGCGAAATTTACCATATAAACTTTTAAATATTTTGGTTAAAAATGATAATTTGTAAGGTCCAAAGTGACTACTTGTGACTATACAAATGGGGTGTGAAATTTGTGAATAAACTTTCTTTTTAGCTACTATATTACTAAGTTACTTTAATTTGAGAATAAGCTTCTCAAAACATAAGTTAAACGTATGTTTTGGGAAGCGGTTGTTTGGACAGCTAAAAGAATGTACCCTAGTTACAAAATCCTGCAAAAAACCAATCGTCCTAATTGAATGGTAAATACCTAGTCCTGCCATAAGTTCTGTTACACATTTTCCAGCGCTTATCGTTAAAAACTTCTTGTGGGAATTGCACCGTTAACTTTTTTTTCGGAACACATGCATTGATTAGTAAAGAAAACTTGCCAGTTTGGTCTCAGCTTGCGATCTATTAACATGGGGTGGGGCGTTAAAGAAAATCGAGTCGCGGTAATTGCGTTGCATAAGTGCGGGAAGAATGCTGGCCAAATTTTTGAGTTGCTAAAACCACTCGGCATATCGAGAATTTTAGTTTATCGGGCTATTGGTCGTTTCTGCGAATTGTCTGGTGTGGAGGACAGGTCAAGAAGTGGTCGCCCTCGCGTCGTTCGTACAAGTGCGGTAGTAAAGGCAGTGCGTGAACGAATTCGGAGAAATCCACTTAGGAAACAAAAGATCATGTCCAAGGAATTTGATATATCAACCAGATCCATGGCAAGGTTGATTCGGGATGATCTTCACATGAAAGCCTATCGTCCGTCCACGGGACATCTCCTAACTCCTCAATTGAAAAAAATTAGGCTGGAAAGATGCAAACGACTTCTGCAGTGGCACGCGGCCAATGGGCATGAAAACATTCTGTTTACGGATGAAAAAAATTTTACCGTGGAAGAAGTTTTTAATAAACAAAATGACAAGGTCTATGCCACGTCATCTAAGGAAGCGAAAAAAATCGTTCCCAGAATTCAACGAGGCCATCATACAGCTTCCGTAATGGTTTGGTGGGGGGTATCCCATCAAGGTGTCACATCCCTCCATTTCTGCGAAAAAGGCGTAAAAACTGGGCAAAGGTTAACCAAAAAGACGTGCTAGAGGGCGTTGTGAAAGGTTTGACCAATTCTCTTTTTGGCGGAAAAAGGTGGATCTTCCAACGAGACTCTGCTCCAGCGCATAAGGCCAAAACCACACAGGAGTGGCTCAGGCTCAATATTCCTGGCTTTATAGCAGCAGAAGATTGGCCCTCGGGGAGTCCAGATCTGAATCCACTGGATTATGGTTTGTGGTTAGAACTTGAAAACATGGCCTGTAAGACTCCCCACAGAAATTTGGAAAGTCTTAGAGCAGCATTGACCAGAGCAGCGTCCACGATCTCTATTGAAACCATACGTGCCGCTATAGCCCAATGGCCACTACGTTTAAGAGCTTGTGTGAAAGCCAAAAGCGGCCATTTTGAGTGAAATTATTTTTTTTCTATTGCCAATAATGTAAGCTAATAAACAAAACTATTTTCAATACGACATGTTAACTCGTTTTTTTTCTACAGCGCTTTGTATTTGTAACAGAACTTATGGCAGGACTAGGTACATCTGTCTAACAACTAAGTTACCTACATCCACTAGTTTACAGATTTTGGTCTAGTTTTAGTCACTTATTCCCTTAGCAAATAGTAAATCCTGGTCCACTTATTTTATTTCCACATAACGAGCGATTAGCTGCAGCTATCTTCACACCTCTTCCAAAACAAAAATTCCGTTTCCCGCCTTCCCAGCGGAATTTGTACTTCCAATGCCACTGGGTCGACATCTACTCTAAGTGAAAACAAAAAAAAAATAAATTAAACGCAGTCACTAATCACGTTAAATCATAGGAGCAGCACTTTTCCATTTCAGTCCTAAGAGACACCTAACCTAACCCTACCATCAGAGGTCAACCACTTGGAATTAGTTTGACGTAATGGTACGAGCACGCTTCAGACAAACAGATGGAGTGCCAAGCCAACCCGTAGAGTCATCGGCGGCGTGTGCCACCAACACCCCCACCGCCGCCGGTGGGGTTTCGTGCCAGGAAATCACTGGAAATTGTGGCACAGTAAATGGATTAAGTGCTGCCACCATCAAAACATACAGTGCGAGCCAGATTTTCCCCTGCAGACGGAAATGCTATACAATTTTGCAAATGATATCCATGCCGAATGACTGAGCTAGTGTGTGCGAGTTTGTTTATTCGATGATGTGATGTGGACCGACGACTGGGAGATTGAATTTCGTTTTACACTCATTTTTACGGGTACCTTTGGAGAGGGTGATTTTCTCTCGCACCGGTTACCATTATCGAACTGGTCGGCGGGCAGCATTTGCGACCCACTTTTACCCCAGACACCATACTATGCTGCCACCGCCCAAGTCTGCCGAAGAGTCTTATGCAACCAGCACTTAAAGTCGTCCTGCTGTTTGGTGCGGCTACTCACTATATGGCTGCGCGTCTGTGTATTACTAGCAATTGGAAAAGTATGGAAAAGACTGCAAGTTGGAGTGCGGAAACAAAAGTTCCAATCGCAATTGCAAATAAGCCAACGAAGTGTAATCAATGGATCGCATTTTATGCAGTCATCCATTCGATACACTCTCTGTCTAAAGTGAAGGAATTTTTTATTTCTCTGCACTTGATGGAATCGAGAAGGTGATTTATTGAACCATTGCAATGGTTCCATCTCCCGACACAATCGTGCAGGCAATAGGAAAAGAACTCAACCTTTAGATGTGCTAAAGGGCTGTATGCGGGATTTTCGATATTACTTCAACTGAATTGGAGAAGATATACGAATTAAGGGGCTGTATTTGCACAAGATAGCTTCATGTTGAAGTGCATTAAAGGAAATGGGAAACAAGAAATAACTCTTAGTCTAAGACTATACAGAGCCTGAGGGGCTCAAAAAGGGGCCAAACGGCAACGCTGCTGCGTGGTATAAAATGCCCAGAGTTCAAGAATCTATTAGAGAGAAAACGAAGGAGGGAACTGGGAACAATTGGCTTCTCGAAACCGATGCACGGAGCCGCAAAAAAACTCTCGCAAATTTGCTGTTTTGGTAGCCAAAGAACAAACTTGAAAGGAGTTCGGCGAAAAGTTCCACTGATTTTCGCAGATCTGCAAGCGAGGTGTTCTGGCTTAACATCCGCCTCTTAGAGGAACAAAAAATGAGAAATGAATCATTGAAGGTTTTAAAAAAAAATACCTCAAGCAGATGGAGCACTTCTTTGAGTTGCTTAATCCAGAGCAGACCATTGAGGATGAGAGACCCATTGCTTTGAGCAATGAGCTTTGAGCGGAAGTCACTGTTGCGATTAGATGACAAATTTGGCAGAGTGAATGAAATCCGGCCAGATTAGCTCACGGCCCTAGGTATAAAGGGTTTCAATGGCTGTCGCATTTCATTCAAGCGGCCTGAGTATAACTTTCAAGTCTTACTTAAAAAGCTGTATAACAAACGCGTTACAGTGCAATTGTGGTAGAGTTAGGGTTGGGGCTTCGAGAATGTTTCGATTTAGAAGACCTATGCTCAACACCCTCTCCGACTGAACTACAGTGCTCTCTCGATTGGTTGGTAGCCATCTGTTTTGAAGCTGCGATGGTGAAAACATCATGTTATGGTCGTCCACAGAAAGCCTGTTCAACGCACTCTGCATGTCCAATTGAAACAAGTGGAGAAGTTCAAGTATCAGAGGATTATTAACGAGCAATGAAGGGAGGGCTGTTGAGTCAGTTTTCAGACGGCTAGGTCGTTCTGTTATCAGGGGGACCAAACTCAGTGCCTGGCTAAGATGTCGGTCGTAAATTCTGTGTTTTTTTTTCACTCTTACCCGTAGAAATAAGACTTGGGTTTGACCAACAAATTTAGTTCACGAAACCAGCTGCCAAAATAAAATTGCTTCGTAATATTGCTGGGCTGGGGTTGAATTACCGCATCCGTGATCGAGTACTAAGTGACTGAATTTGTTAAAGGTTTACTTGTGAAATCCACTTAATCGCTCACGGATGCGGTAATTCGACCCTCAGAAGTTGCCAACTTCAACTCACAGAGATCGTCTTGGCACCACCAGAATATGTTTTATTGAGTGTGCGCAGCAACAAATGGAGCGGTTCACGATTCGGAGGTTTGGGGGCGTCAAAAGCATGTCTCCAACTCGGATTTGAAGACGTCCTAAGCTTTGCTATCAGGACGTTAGATCAAGACCCACATTTACCAGTTGACAACTGAGTTTGTTTCTTTTTACGATGAGGTAGAAAATTCATAGGGATCTGCTTTTATGGCTATTCAGAAATATAACTCGCTCGTATCTCTGGTTATATGCTGTATGGCGGTAAGAAGAAGGCAGCTTACGAAGGAAAATATAAGAGTTCGTTCAACACATTTGGTACCACTTCAAAAGAAAATCTTTGACCATTATAGTCCCTAGATCATCAGAAACCATCTCTAAACCAAAACCTGGCAATCTTGCATTCGAAGTTAAAGTCATAGACAAACCATACTGAGACCCCCAACTCACAATCCTCTTGCCGCTGGCCCCCTCAGTTTTTTTTCAAATTCGCCATTTTGTATTCCTATCGGTGTTATGTCAAATATGAATCCGTGTGACATGCAAAAACATACAAAAACTACAAAAATAAATGCTGCCAACCTCGGCAACCATGGGGAAATGTGAAAGAGTTCGGGAATACCACATTTTAGCATAACTGAATGCCATTGGTTAGTAATTATAAATTTTTTGAAGGTGAATAATTTGATTTGTGTGGTTAATAAAACTATCTAAAGGAGATGTTTTATATACTAGAAATATATTAGGACAAAAATGGTTGTGTATTTTCCGCTTTTGGATATAATTAACTTCGATTTCGTGTGTAAATTTTTCTTAAATAATGAAGAAAATTTGCTCAAAATGTTTTTATTTTCCCTCAACCAACCTACATTCTTAATTTTTCGTAGATATTTTAAGTAAATGTACACTTATTCCTAAAACAAATTATTATTCACACGTAACGAACAATTTCAAATTCAACGGATAAAATTCTATGAACGCTGCAAGGCATTTTGCCCAAAGCGGAAGTGGCATATGCAAGGTGCGAATGTATTTGGTTCTGAAGTTTCGTGACATTTGTCAATACGAATTTCTATGTATCAATACAAGCGCACTTAGCATGTGCCACCCCATAGAAATATAGCTTGTAGGCTAAGTAACGGGAAATCGGCCGAAGTTGGTGGTCTCAGTATTGTCTCTGGTTAAAGTTTCGTGAGACACAGTCGTAAACATCTCGTGTTTCCAGCATTGATTGCCAAACGTGAAGAAATCTCTTTGAAAATTGGACAAACAGCTGATATGTGCGACAGAAGATTCAATGTATCGTCAGGTACTATCTCTGAACAGAAACCTTAGCAACTTGCATAAATTTAAGACCCTTCCGAGACCATCAAAGCTAAAAAAACTTCTTTAAGTAAACATCACGTTATAAAACCACGCCGTCTCCTCAGTAAGTCTTGTTGCTCACGCTCTTACTACAATGGTCACACTTTACTATTTGCTTAATTTCCTTAGTGTTTTACACGCCTATAAGCTTTAGTACAACAATTATCATGCAGATGCGAGAATTCATTCGCAAACAAACGCTCTATTGGGACTAGGTCAAGATCAAGTCAGTCAATGAACTTGTAGGCTTAATCTTAAGTAGGTACTTCTATAAGTTTTGGATTAAATTGCTGACATTACTCACCAGCAATGTCAGATATGTTTTGAAAACTTCGTATACACAATTTCTCGCTTGACCTGCTACTAATGAACAGCTTAATACTGAGGAAAAACAAACAAACCAAAAACGTCGGAAGGCCGAAATACGAAATGAAAATATTGACACCACCGATATTTAAGCTAAAAATAACTTAACCGTGTAAATTTGTCCTCAAATTGAGTGATTCGTCGGCTATAAACTTTTCAAAAAACAAGAAAAGATTGAATTGTCAGCAATCCATCCGTCAAACAGCAGATTACAGATCGCCAGCGTCGTCGTTGCTCTTGACAAATTGTCCATCCATTAGTGTGCGACAGCGATCGTACGAAAAATGATTATTTTTTACAAAACAGCAATTTCGTGTGTAAGAAATATATAAACGACATTATGACATGTATTTTGTTGAACAGATATTTTGATTTTATCGCTTGACTTTTACGATGCCGCTGCGTGCGGTTAGGATGTATGTACCTGTCTTTATGTTTTGAAATCAGTTTCCTATGACTGATTGCATAAGATACACTCGAGTGATGAAGCAGTGGTTAGCATTAAGCATGACGTAATGGTTGAAAATTGCAGAACACGAAGTCAGAGGTCATTGGGTATCTAATAAACAAGTTAAATTGCTTATGGGTAATGCTTGCAGATAAATTTGGCTGTGCCGTTACCACTTTTTACTTAGATAGAATTTTGTTTATTTTAATCAATTTATTAATCGATTTTCCCTTTTATTTTTCAGGTAAATGGAATAATTTGTGAATCTAAATGGTAACTAGAAAATATTTTTCAAATTAACTCACTTTTATATTTTTACATAAATTATTCAGATGGTACTAGATAGTTAAGAAATGTTTTTTTGTTTTTCTGTCTGTTAATGATTGCATTTTCTTTCACCCCATTTTTTGTTCTTTTAAAAGTGTTGTTTTTATTTAGTTTTTGGATAACTTTTCACTAATTTCTACGTCAAGCCGTCATGTGTAAAACGAAATGAAACTACAAAACCTCACTTGATTGGGAAGCCCCTTTTATACTCGGAAAATGTTGATGAATCTTATTTACTTTTGCAGTTTGGGGAATGACTGTTATTTACAAGGGGTGAAACTGTGTCTACCAACTTCGAATTTTGCCCAAAAAATGTCGATCGGAATAAATTGTTTATTTGTTACAGAATTTTTGATTTTATCGCTTTTCGAGAAGTTATAGTGTTTTTAAAGTTGGGGCATTCATATCGCCCTTTTAAAACTAAATAACTCTGTTTATATTTAGGTTCTTAACATTTAAAGATCTTCGAATCACTGTTCCACTCAACTTTAATCTTTTTTTTAAGAAAATTAAAAAAAAAGTTATTACCCTGATTGAGTTTTTTATTCCAAGCTTCTCAAAAATAATCTTTTATTCATCTTCTAACTTTGTACAAGGTGGGCCAAAAGAGATCACCCTATTGGAAGATGCTCTTATTTTTGCAAATGGCCGCCAATGTCAAATCTGTTTTGACATTTGTGAACTAGACAGATGTAGAATACAAGTGAACAAGCCATGGAGCGATACACTCCCTAAGAACGCGGAAAAATCGTTTTTGTGTAACAATTCGCCTGTAGTGTTGGCGCAGCGCGAATTCCGTCGCCGATTCCACTGCCATCCGACACCGATTGCCCCGGAAACATCGACCAGACGCCGTGCCTCGCAATTGGCCATCAGCCTGTCGTCCCTAAGGCGAATTTTGGTCAAAGACTTGCGCATGTTCCCGTACAAAGTCCAGTCCGTGCATCAGCTGCTGCCTGTCGATCGCCAAACGCGTGTAACCTACGCCCAAGCCATCTTTAATCTGCCGAAGTGGACGATTTTTCGACCAAAATCATAAAATCACCACCTGGCCGATGCTTTGATACCCTCCACTGCATACAAGTCATGCAAAATTGGTTTTGTGAGGGAGGTACCAGAACTACTTGACCGACATAGCCCATTTTTAATACCAACTTGACGACAATAAAAATCTTCTCACAAAATTTCACTTGTCTAGGTAGATTCTTTTCGACTCTATCGTCTTTTTAACATAACATGTTTTCTAATATTGGTTTTGTATGGGAGGTATCAGAACTACTTGACCGACATAGCCCATTTTCAATACCAACTTGACGACAATAAAAATAAGTCTTCTCACAAAATTTCACTTGCCTAGGTAGATTCTTTTCGACGCTATAGTGTTTTTAACATAATATGTTTTCTAATATTGGTTTTGTATGGGAGGTATCAGAACTACTTGACCGACATAGCCCATTTTCAGTACCAACCTAACGAAGACATAAAGAAGTCCTTTCACTAAATTTCATTAGCCTATGTCAATTCCTTTGGGCGCTATCGTGCTTTCAACAGACAGACAGACGGACATGGCTAAATCGATTCAGAATGTGATGCTGATTCAGAATATATATACTTTATGAGGTCTCCGGTGACTCCTCTTGGCGTTACAAATGTATTGGCAAAGTGAATATACCTTCCTGGAAAGGGTATAAAAATTACACATTTCGATAATTTAAAAAAAAATTGTTGCCTCGGATCTTGAGGCTCACACACACAATATAGTAGCCTCGTTGACATTGCTCTAGAAAGCTTGTATAGCTAAGTACGGATATAGCGAACTTTCACCCTTTTTCGTCGTTTTACAAAATGCAGTAAATTACGTTTCAAAAGTAGCTGCGTTTCTTGGATAGTTAAATATTCAACTGCTTGAACTATGTTTTTAAGTACATAACCCGCTTCCATCTGGTAATGATATCCTTCGAAGTAAATTCCCCAGCTATAATAAATTGTATTCCGCTATAAGTACGAGTATCTCTCAAATCGACGAACCCATTACCGCCATCAATCAATCGGCAACTACGAGTAGATCCCTTCAATAATAAGTACACTGAATCTACCCACATAAAGTTGCACTCGTGATTAATGTGCTCACATACCTCCGTAGCACGCCCAACTACAGAAGGAGCCAATATAAAGGGATTTGTACGAGAGAACGATCCAACTTCTCCTGTGCATTTTATAAATTGTTTCCAGCCAAACGCACAGGCTCTCAAACTATGTATTTCCATTCTCCTGCTGCCACTTTAAAAGTAAAGTTAAATTGTTTTCGAATTCTATTAAATCAGAACGCCCGTGCATGTGATTGATGGGCTGACATAAAAATTGCTGCGACCATCAACTTTCCTTTCAGTTTAAGTGAATGCCAATCAATGTCCAACACCCAGGGGATGTGCAGCACAAAAAAAAAAAAAAAAAACAACAGCACTGCATTAAAAATGAAAACCCTCCCTGGCTTGCACCTGCACATATACACACTTCAAACTTCATTAATACCGAAGTAAGTCAACTTCCCGCCCAATGCCAATATATACACAAGCCGAGCCATGCAGCAGAGTCCTACTTTTTGCCTTCGTTGTTCCTCGTTATATTCTTGCCACGCTGGGCTTTAAATAATAAAATAACAAAAAACCCTTATCCTACCTCC
The DNA here is from genome assembly GCA_948293265.1 of Cheilosia impressa. Taxonomy (NCBI): domain Eukaryota; kingdom Metazoa; phylum Arthropoda; class Insecta; order Diptera; family Syrphidae; genus Cheilosia; species Cheilosia impressa. The sequence continues at coordinate 42,688,365 of OX411883.1, forward strand.
TTGGACAAATTCAATAGGCAAACTAAGTCTATAGGTAGATAGAGGATGGAGGTATCGCTGCACGGTGTATCAATGTTTTATTAGATTTCTTAAGCCACTCTATTGCCCGACCAATCATCCAGGCAATTATCTAGCACATACGAACACACACTCCGAGCGAGGAGGATGTCATCCGCATTCTGGGCAACTCCATCAGATTGATTGCATCTGAGCTCTGAGGGTATGGAGCAGCTCACTCGTGGTTATGGCATTATTCTCCCCTTGAATGGATGTTCCATTGTGCTCATCGAGCTATGCACCCAATTATGGCAGAATAATGAGATAGTTTTACATTGTGTACCTAGCGAGTGCTTTTGTTATTTTTTTCCGCCTCACTCGAGATACTTTTGTGTGGCGGATCTCCGCTTTTGACATAACTCGAATACACCGAAAAATGTACGCTATTTACGGCGGCTTACAGCTTAGCATGTATATATGGTGGGGACTGACTGAGTGAAGTGACAATTCCGCACGTATACGCCGGCGAAGAATAATGATCGCTCCGCAAATTAAAGTTCATCACAAGGTGCGGTCGGTCATGGTCGTCGTACACACCGTGAGCAAGTACAAACGATTACGTTTAGATGCATTCGTGCTCCAACCGGCGCGGCATCGTCGAGTGCAATGTTTACCCCACACAAGAGATTTGCTTTTCTTTGATTACAGCAAAAGATATGTTACAAGTACGAGTGCAAGCCCATACAGATATAGTGCGCATAGATTCTCTTGAACTTGAATTCCGCGGTGCGTGACAGTGATAAAAAGTCTACATATACGATAAGGTGTGACTATACCTTGAGAGGCAGCAAGATGTCATAAACCATCTGAAATGGAATACTTTATAGGAATGCCACTTCAATAAAAGTACCTTGTTGACTTGGTAGCGTCCAAGGATGGGGATGACGATATATGACACAGAAAACCAGTTCCAAGATTTATGGGGATCATTCAAAGTGTTATATCTCGGTAAAGATTTGTCTCAACAAGAGGTAGTAGAAGGTGTGGGCGGCCTTGACCAGGGTTATAACTTTGGAATTTATTTGGAGTCACTACTTGCGCATCAATTAAAAGCTGATGCAGATTTGTTTTTTTTCGGATGGGCCTTCATATTTACAGAAGTGGAATATAAAATAAGGACATTTTTTATGGAATATGAAAAAAACTAAATATTGCAACGCTATTTGATTTCTACTTACAACGCCTGTGATAACTCTAAGGGATTGGATTTATCTCTTAAAGTTCTTCTGTTCAGTTTCACTTAATTTTTGTAAGGTTTGTGTTTTGGTATATGGATTTGGCCACGTATCACTTTAAAAGTGCATCATCCTTAACATGGGCCGACTCATTCAGAAGATAGACGTTTTTTCATGAAGATGGCAAATTTCATTTATTGGTTTGGATGTCTACCGATAGGTGTCGCTCATTGGGAACATTTTGCGCTTTGAATTCGTTAATTGTTGTTTCCATTTCATCGATGTTTGAGCTAAAAATAAATAAAAAGTTGACGCAATAGGTCCTTATAGGCGGCTTAGGCCTAGTTCTTCATAATGATAGGTTTTTTGTGCATTTTTCTTTTTTCTAGCGACGACCCACACATGTCATATCCGAACGGCTGAATAGGGAAGCTTTTCCAACCTCTTGGATGATTGCCTGCCGTGGAAAAAAGACAAATAATTTGCGTTTTACCGGTCGCCGAACCTGAGACACCTCGATCAGCAGGTACCTCTTCGATTAGCGAAAAATAATAGAGTGGAGCTTAAGTGAACTTTTTTTTTTGTACACTCTTGGGTATAAGATGATGTATGGTAATAGAGTTGCTTTGGACAATAGGTGGGTTGTACCATAGACAAATTAATATTAATTTGTGTATGGTTGTACCTTTTGCGAACATGTTATACAGAAAATTTCAAGCTTTGCAAACGTCAAAAACGCAGGGTCCAGGACTTTTGTCAATTTTTTTTTAAATCCAGCTAATTTTATGTGCATTTCATTGGGCCTTACTAATAAAGATTTTTAGTTTCCATTCTAAATTTTAGTACATATACAAATTTCGCAATTGTATTTTGAGCAAGGATCAAAACTATTTTTCTACGTGTATGAATTTTTATTTTTCGGTAATAATATCGAACTTGGTGGTTGGGTATGTATGAATCGGGTAGACACTGATTGGCATCAACTTTGCGGTGCCCAGCTGTTGCAACTTTTCATGCATATCAATTGTGCTTATTTTACCTCCGCGTGGTAACCACCGGGTACTGGTCTTGTCCTTCCGGGCATGACTTGCTAAACTTATAAGCGCGAGTGTTGAACACGAAGAAAATAGCATAATGCTCTGTCGGAATGACTGCCTGATCGAGACTCAGAGGTCTTACATGAGCCCCTCAGAAAGAGGACATACAGCGAATGAATCCACGAGATTGGATCAACGGTGGTGTCAACAATCAAGAAGACATACCTTGCATGAGCTACTCTGACATATTTGGAGCTAAGGTCAGTAAGGAGTTTTTCAGCACTAGTTAGGGTGCTGAAATAGAGATGGTGGCGAATGAACCCTTTATGGGCCAACGGCAGCACTCATATCCCCGAAGTGGGTTACTGACAGCGGAATTTCCGACCCGCTGTCCTAGGGTCAATTTAGGGCCTGGTCCTCCAGGTTGGGGGTTGTGCGTGGGGTTAACTACCCAACCACGGAAAAAAAAATTGGTTACGAAGCAACCAAGAGCCTCGGATAAGGATCCAATTACTGTTGACGACCATGCGAAACGAAAAAAGGACAATGACTTTCGGATCTGCACGTGGAATGTTCGAACCCTGAACAGACCGCGTGCAGCCGAACAATTAGCGGAGGCCCTGGACTGCTACAATGCAGACATCACCGCCATCCAGGAAGTGCGGTGGGATGGGCCGGGCAAAAGAAGGATGAAAAACTGTGACATCTACTACGGTGATTGCTACAGGGAGCAGAAGCAGCGTCTATTTGGATGTGGATTCGTTGTAAGCGGCAGACTTAGGCAAGAAGTTTTGAGCTTTCGACACGTCAGTGAACGTCTTACAACAATCCGCATCAAGGCTAAATTCGCCAACATCAGCCTTATATGCGCTCACGCCTCCACAGAAGACAAGGATGATGCTACCAAAGAAAGTTTCTACGAGCTCCTCGACAAAACATACGAGCAATGTCCTAAATATGACGTTAAAATTGTCTTAGGTGATTTTAATGGCAAAATAGGAAAGGAGGACATCTTTGGTAGCACAATTGGAAAGCACAGCCTACACGACACCACGTCCGGAAACGGACTTAGGCTAATTGATTTTGCTGCGGGGCATAATGTTACTATAGCTAGCACACGGTTTCCACACCTCAACATTCACAAAGGAACATGGCGGTCACCGGACCATCAAACCGTCAATCAAATTGACCATGTTGCGATCGACGCAAGGCACTCCTCCAGTAGTATACTGATGTCCGAACTTTCCGAGCGGCCAACATAGACTCGGACCACTACCTTGTTGTAGCCAAGGTACGAATGCGGATATCCCAGACGCCACAACAACGGGGAAATGCTGTGAGGAGATTCAACGTTGAACGGCTACAAACGCTACAAACTGCCAGAACCTTTGCCGATCGTGTATCCCTCAACCTCTCGAGAAGTCCTTTAATGCCAGCATCAAGTGCTGAAGACCAGTGGCATCAATGCCAAGAGGCAATCAGAAACGCCGCAACTGATGTGCTTGGTTTCACCAAACCACCCCCACGAAACCCCTGGTTCGATGAAGAGTGCCGGCAAGCACATGCAGCAAAACAACATGCCTACGAAGCGGCGCTGCACAGAAGGACGAGAGCGGCTCGTGAGCTCTACGAGCTAAGAAGGAGGGAAGAACACTGGCTTCTCCGGAAGAAAAAGAAAGAGCATGAGAAGTGCGCTATCGAGGAAATAGAGAGGTGTTACTCCAGGAACAATGTTCGGAAGTGTTACCAAAGGGTAAAAAGGACGTGTCATGGCAACAAGACCCGAGCAGAAACCTGTCGAGACGAACAAGGAAACCTTGTAGTGGAATCACAGTCGGTGCTGAGGACATGGAAAAACCATTTCTGCAGACTGTTAAACGGCGACGATGACATAAATTCCGCTGTCAGGCAGAATGAACCATTCGACCTGGGCGATGTAAGTCAAGACTTCCGTCCACCTGACCAAAATGAAGTGAGGATAGCAATATCCAAGCTGAAGCCCAACAAGGCTGCCGGACCAGACGGCTTACCTGCCGAGCTTTTCAAGGCAGCGGGAGATGATTTGTTAGAGTGCATACACCGACTCATCTCCAAGATTTGGTTAGAGGAAAGTATGCCTGATGAATGGAACCTCAGCATTGTTTGCCCGATCCACAAGAAAGGAGACCCTCTAAACTGCGCCAACTATAGAGGCATCAGTCTACTTAACATCGCCTATAAGATCGCCTAAAACCATATGTAAACGAACTGATTGGACCCTATCAGTGCGGTTTTAGACCTGGTAAGTCCACAACCGACCAAATATTCACACTACGGCGGATCCTGGAGAAAACCCAAGAGGTCCAAGTCGATACCCACCACCTGTTTATCGATTTTAAGGCCGCATATGACAGCATTTATAGAGACGAGCTATACAGAGCCATGTCTAGTTTTGACATCCCTGCCAAACTTGTCACATTGTGCAGAATGACGATGGAGAACGCTCGCTGCTCCATAAAGGTCGGAAACAATGTCACAGAGACCTTTGGTGTCAAAAAAGGATTTAGACAAGGTGACGCTCTGTCATGTGACTTTTTCAATATAATTCTTGAGAAGATTGTGCGAAACTCACAAGCCAACACCAGAGGCACAATTTTCCAGAAGTCTGTGCAACTACTTGCTTACGCCTACGACATCAACATCATTGGCAGAACACAGCGAGCTGTCACTGGTGCGTTTGCAAGTATTAGCACAGAAGCGGCAAAAATGGGTTTAGTGGTGAATGAGGGCAAAACAAAATATATGCTGTCAACAAGAAGGGACACACAACATCGACGAATCGGACAGAATGTCACGATAGACAGCTTTAACTTTGAGGTAGTTCGGGACTTTGTCTACCTCGGCTCCGCTATTAACTCTGAAAATGACATCACCTCAGAAATCAAGCGAAGAATCACACTTGCCAACCGCTGTTACTTTGGTCTAAGAAGACCCTCATCATCCCAGTCCTGCTTTATGGCGCAGAAGCATGGACCCTATCAAAGTCGGATGAAGAGCTCCTTGGACGTTTCGAACGCAAAATTCTTCGTGTGATTTTTGGTCCCGTTTGCGTTGACGGGCTCTGGAGGAGGAGATTTAACAGCGAACTCTACGAGCTGTACAGCGACATCGACCTAGTCAGAAAAGTACGTATCAGTCGTCTAAGATAGCTGGGACATGTAGAGCGAATGGACACCAACGCTCCGGCCCGAAGAGTCTTCGATTCCAACCCGGAGGGACAACGCAGTAGAGGAAGACCTCGCCTTAGGTGGCGCGCGCAAGTGGAAGGGGACCTCAACCAACTTGGAGTGCGCAACTGGAGGCAGTTAGCCAAAGATCGCGCTAACTGGAGAGGCGTATTGGTTGAGGCCCAGGTCCACCCCGGACTGTAGCGCCATCTAAGTAAGTAAGTAAGTAATATCGAACTTGGTTCTAATATTATTATAAAGATGATGGGGTAACTAAAAAAAATTTCAAGCCATTTTAAGTTCAGGCTCGTTATGATTGAAATTTAATGATGCCTTGGCGGCTCCAATGAAAAATGTTCGACATATTCTAGTGCTTAATTAAAAATAAATGCCGAGACAGGCGGTCTACGAGTACGCGCTGTTTCTTAGTGATTGGTTCGTTGGACTACTAAGCGATGGTTCCTATGTTTGATTCCTGAAAAACCTCAAATTCAATCTCAAGGTTTTTTTTCCACTGCGCCACCTCACGCGAAGGTCTGACAAACATCCGATAGTATAAATGTCATAAAAGAGCTTTTGAATTAGCTATTTGGACTCGTCATAAAATTGTAGATCACTTCCATTCATCGAAAAAATTAAGACTGACACAAAACGAATGGTTGTCAGAAGCTAGGAATAGGGTCCTTTCCTTACGAACCTATATTGCGCCAATTATTTATATTCTTAGACGCTGTTCAAAATTCGGAACTACTAAGGGAATATTGAACAACACATAGGACAGCCCGTCGATTTATGTAAAGACGTGCAAGGTTAGATTTGGTCAGGTAAAATGCGAAACAGTCTAAAAAGCGGAGGTAGCCAAAATCATGTAGGTACAGAAAATGTTGGCCAAAAATATACCATCAACCACCTTGCAGTGGAAGTGGACTTGCGCCCTATAGGTACCAATTGAAGATTAGCTATGCATATGGATGATGTGCTTTGCTTTAGAACTTTTGCGGCTAATACACTGTAGCCTTCAATTGTTCATCTTTAGGAGGGTGTCTCCGACATCGATCTATAACGAGATCAGTCTCCGTAAAGCCAACAAGACAGCTGAACTTCTTGATGACGTCAAGAAAATACTTTACATTATTCTTTGGATTTTAAAAAGGCAATTGAACGGATATGTCTTTTCGTGAGTGGAATCCCTTCAAACAAATTTTTGCTTTTATAAAAAATTCCAACATTAACGTATTTAGTTGCGCAGTGGAGAGTAGGAGAACCTCTTCGAAGTGGACGTTGGTTAGACTGACAGTGAGACAGGAGGACAATTTATCCACGAAAGACTTCTTGGAAACAACCACTGGAGCACGGAGGTACATCAAAGTTAACCATCTAGAAGAAACGTATCGATCAAGCAGATGAATGCAGGGTCAATTGGTCTAAGGCTGAACGTCAATCTCACAGTTCGCTTCACATATATTTTTCTAAAACCAGACTTAAGTCGAGGATATCGACAGCTGAACTCTCTGGAAAGCTTTGTAGAAGAAAAACAGAGTTGTGGTTCTGTAAGGCGAAAACGATCAAACGTTTCCATCAGCCATTTCTAAACCGCTTTCTGGGATTTATCTAAAGGTTCGTCGTCTCCAAATTTTATTCAACCAGAAGTTGCTATTCAAAACGAGTTTGAAGTGTTTATAACTGTCAGCACGAGAATTTTAAACTCATTGTCATCACAGGATCTAGGCTGTCAATAATGTCTTTCGATATCGAACTTTGTCACAGTACTTTCTAGTTGACGGACAATTTGGGATATCCGCAGGCATTCCTAGGCTTTCCCCAATGGTTAGTGCTGATGTCCGCACATCTGACTACAGGCGCATCTCTGTTTGTGCGAACAGAGTCAAAGATCACAACGCTTTCGGATATCCCAAATAGTACTTCATTGAGAAAGAACAGGGAAACATTTCGATCCTAGGTATTATTTGCATACAGACTAGATAAGTGGGTTCAGTCATTAATGTGCTGGACTACAGAGCGAGGGGTGCCATGTTAGATGGCCGTAAAACACTCAAAATTAATTCTTAAGGTTTTTTCTCACCTCTAGCGAACGTCTAACAAACATTCGAGAGTTATTATCCCAATGAACAATTCTCAATTCAACATAAAATGACAGGTCCCTTTGATTCGAAAATAAAAAAGCAACTCCTGCAGACGAATGACCAGCCATTAATTCTTCTTTAAGTATGTGGATTGTATTCCGTTGCAACATAGTAGGTAGAGCTACTCTTTTTAATTTGTTCATGTCAAATTGTTACTTTCTTCACCTTGTGCTAATTCGACATTCAAGACAGCCCCTCGTCCAAAATATGTGTCCCAAACAAAAGGCAATTACAAAACGTTAACTAATTGCGGCCTCGTGCTTGCATCTTGCTTTATATGCGTTTCTTTGAATCGACGTTTCCTTTCTAATTATTTTTTTTCTCAAGCAGATTCCCTGAAATTATATTTTGTTTTGTGTGTACTTTTCTTCTTGTCCATTGTAACGCACTCAAAGACGACCGCAGAGCCCAAAGCCCTCAACATACCACAACTCAGTGTGCAGGTTTCAATTGTGCGGTGTCAAACCCTAGCTCAACAAAAGTCGTAATGAGCTTCTCCATTATGATAGTTCATGTGTGGTATTTTTTTTTGTTCATATTTCTTTAATTTTTAATTCATTTGTCATGTGTGGTAATAATTCCTGGTACAAGGTCAGCCAGCCAGCATAATACACACAAATCCGTCCGGTGCGATGCATGCAGAATTTGCATACAATGGAGACGTTCAGCTCAAACAATTCCACAGTAATGAGATGTGTTTTCTGTTTTTTTTTGTTCGTGGGAAATCCGTCCGATGGTGGTGCTTTACTTTGGTAGCTCTAATAAAAAATTAAATGGGTTCTAACAAAATAGTATACAGTTGAGGCGTATAGCAGTAGACTGCCGTCGTTTGTTGTTACTGGTGTGTTGGTAATTGCTTTGGGGGTTCTTGCTTTGCAGAGATGTAGTCTGTGTGCAGTGTTAAATTTTTTATTTAGTGTTAGTGTCGGAAATAGGTGATCTAAAGTAATGAGGCTGAGTTGGTAAATGAAGAGCTTATAGCTTAACCGAAAACATTAGCAAAGATCGGTGCGCTAATTAAAACACTTGTTTCTTACTTTTAAAATTAAACAATATTTATTTGGAACTATGTCCTTTATTATTGAAATACTTTTTACTAATTCTAAAAGGAGCTTAAGGCTACTATGTAGTTACAATAAGACTGTTGATAAATTCATCATACAGTCGTATTTATATACTTTTCTTATCTATCTACAAGGAGACCCAAGCGTACAATCGTCTTGCTTGATAATGAAGAAGAGATAATATTCCAACATTGTATACAAACGATATTATCTCTTTTACATATGTTATCATTGTAGCGTTGTGTGCAAGACTGTACTAGAGACTAAAGATATCATTGAATACAAATAATGTTATCTTTTTTCTCAATATGTTTTGCTATGGATACTTAACTCCCCCCCTTGTTAAACGAAATCGTCCCGATTTTTCGACGCTATTTTTAACATTTCTCTTTCATAAGTTTTGTTATATGCGTCAATCTTTTTTTGTTTTTGACGATCTGTTATACATTGTATAGTTTTTATCATTAATTGTTTGATTATTTAACTTATGCTTACCGCTTAATAACATAACACCGGATTCAATTTCTAAGTCGTAATCGTATTCTTGTTTAATGTTGCATTTTGAAGTTATATTCTTTAAAAGTGGAATAAGACAATTTTCTTCTTCAAAGTTAATTTCACAAATGTTTTTACTTAGATGATTTTGACAATTTCTTGTTCTTAAATAAGTTTGGTTACATAAGGCAATTGTTTTATCTGTAATGATTTTTCCATGTTTTGAATTTAAAGGTGTTACTTTATACAATTTACATGATTTAATTAGAACTGGATATTTATATATTGTGATGAAGAATTCATCAGTTCTAGCTAATAATATTTTAGAGTACTCAAGTATATTTATTATGGGTACTTGAATTATTTCATGTTGAATAATATTTTTAATGTCATCTAAGTCTAGGCTTTCTGATAAATATTCATTATTTTTTGCTGCATTAATTGTTCTGGTCAATAATAATAATTGTTCGTACACTTGTTCTATTACTAAATGTTCTTTAAGGCTCTGACCTTCGAATTGTTGCAAAATTTGTTCAATTTGTTATATCTTCAATAAGTTCGAACTGTGCAGTGTATGCATTAAAAGGCTGATTCACAGTTTTTATTATATCATTAGAAGAACTTTCAGCTGAATGTGCTGTTTCTATGGTAGAAGTATTTATGCGTTGACGTGATAATGCGTCAGCTACAAGATTTAGGTTTCCTGGTTTATAAACTAATTTTGCTCCAAAGTCTTCAATGATTCCCTTCCAACGTTTCAGCTTTGTGTTGGGATTTTTTCCTGATACAGAATATATAAGGCTCTGGTGATCGGTATATATGGTTAAGTCTGCTATACCATATATGTAGTTTCTGAGTTTTTGTAAGGACCATATGATCGCTAATAGCTCTTTCTCGTTTGTGCTATAGTTCTCTTCTGTCTTACTCAGTGTTCTTGACAAGAAGTGTATAGGTTGCTTATTCTGACTTAGTACGGCTCCAATAGCTATGTTGGATGCATCAGTAGTAAGCTCGAATGGTTTACTATAATCCGGTTGAAAAAGTTCGACTTGTTCTTTCAAATAATTTTTTAAAATTCTAATCGCTTCTAATGCTGAATCATTCAGATTTAACTTAATATTTTTACTTTGTTTTTTGTTTACTTTACCGTTATCTCCTCGTAAATATAATGTCAGGGGCTTGGCTATGCTTGCGTATCCTTTTATAAACTTACGATAGTAACCTGTAAGACCTAAAAATCCTCTCAAATCCTTTACCGTTTGTGGGACTGGAAAATTTTCTATAGCTGCTATTTTCTCAGGGTTCGTAGTGATTCTACCATGTCTGATTATGTGACCTAAGTATTCTACTTCTTCTTGAAAAAACTTACTTTTCTCATCAGATATTTTTAATGTGGCTTTATTGAGTACGTCGAATACTTGACTTATGTGCTGTATATGTTCTTCCTCAGATGAAGAATATATCAATACGTCATCAATGTAAACGTGTACGAATTTACCTACAAAGTCTCTCAAAATGTCGTCCACGCATCTCTGAAATATGCTTGGTGCATTTTTGAGCCCGAAAGGCATTCGTTTAAAATGATATTTTGCGCCATTTATAGCAAAAGCTGTTTTTTCTTTGTCATCTGTTTTGATTTTAATTTGGTGGAAACCTGACTCCAAATCTAATGTTGTAAAGTACTTGGCTTTACCTAAATTTTGAATTGTCATGTTGACATCCGGAATGGGGTATCTGTCTGTTACAGTGTGAGCGTTAAGTTTTTGGAAATCAACAACCATGCGCCGTTTTGGTTTTCCTTTTTCGTCCAAACCTTTTTTAGGTACTGTCCATATGGGACTGTTATAAGGACTATGGCTTTTTTCTATTATATCGTCATGTAAGAGTTTCTGTATTTCTTTGTTTACGAATTCGTTATCTGCTATGGGATATGGATATTGTTTAACATAAACCGGATTATCATTGGTCGTCCTAATGCTTGCTTCTATAGTATCTGTAAAGGGTAACGGTCCTATGCTGTTATTAATCTTCATCAGTCTATCTATGTCTGCTTTATAAATATTATTTTCCCCAATTATGTAATTAATTTTCTGAATAGATTCGACACTGCTTATGGTAGTTAGAGTCATATTACTGAAATTTATTTCCGCGTTTAGAACTTTAAGTCCTTCATATCCTAATATCATATCAAAAGACTGAATATCCTCTAATTCAAAAAATGTTATATTTTTCTTTAATATCCTAACTACTTTCTTTGTATCTACCATAGAATAACCATGCATTGTTTTTATTTTTATAGGTTTAATTTTAATTTTTTTGCTAGAATCGCATTTTCTATTAATGTAATTATGGGTTGCACCAGTATCAATAAGAATTTTATAAATTTTCTTAGAAATAGTACTAGTTAAATTTAAGCAGGGCAACCCGTCTACTAGTTTAAATGATCTATTCTTATGTTATTATTTACCATACATTCCGTTTCATCTGCTTCTGCATATGTACTGCTGACATCGTCTCTGCGTTGTTGTCGGGAGTTATTTACTCTCTGCTGCTTGAAGTTCTGCTGATAAGATCGTTGCGGTCTGTTGTGTGTGTTGAAACTCCCGCTGTGTTCACGTTTCGCTGGTGGATTATATACATCGGGTTTGTATTGATTCCAATTTTGTCGCTGTGCATGTACAATTTGTCTCGAGTTTATCTCCATCGGCTGTGGTCCTTGATTGTGTTGCTGCATATTATCGTATTGCTTCTGGGGTTGATAATTCGTTGTTTGGCTCGAATAATTTGGTCTTCTTTCGTTTCTGCGTTCATGTGGCATATTTTTGTGGTGCTTATCCTGAGTGAGATGTAAATGCCTGTGCACATTATCATGTTCTATTCTGCGAGCAATTGCGAATGCGTGTTCTAGATCATTTATTGTAGCTGAATATAATGATCCTCTTGTAAAGTTGTCACTCATACCATCAATGAATATACGAACTGCGTCGTCGTTAGCATTTTTAATTAGTCTGTCGATTATATTCGGCGGATCACCTGACATAGTGATTTTTGATATTATTAAATTGAGATTTTTATTTATCTCGTCGTGGTATTCAGACAGTGTGCTTCTTTTTTGCGTGATGGCTTTCATCATGTCTTGTAGCACGTATAGAGGTTCTTGATTAGAGTACGTATAATCTAATCTGTTACGTATCGCCTCAAAATTAAAAATTGTGTTATAATTAGTTAACACATTCGCGGCTGCACCCTGTATTTTACTTTTCACTATAGTCAATGCTGCTGCGTACTTACTGTGTGTTTTGAAGTTTTTAATGCTGTCCATTAATCTGGATGCTTCTTCGCGCCACGACCGATAATTTGATTGATCGCCGTTGAAAATAGGTAGGCTTTTAAATGCGTCTAACTGTATTTCACTACCATCTGTATATGTGGTTCTTATTTCCTCTAGCACAGGTATGTTTGGTACTATGCCTAATCCAGATTTTACTTCATTTAGTTTTGTTTCTAAATTAGTGTTTATTTGATTTTGGTTAGTTATTATTGCTGCTAACCTTGCATTCTCTGTGCGTGTGTGCTCTAGGGTTTGTGTTACTGTGTTGCTCCTGGTTTCTAAAGCTTCTAATCTTGCCATTAATACTGCGAGTTGTTCCATTTTGAACTCGTGTCTGTTGTCGTCGAATTTGTGTGTTTTTTTCCTCCACATATACACTTTCACTGAATTGCTTTGCTGCTTCGTACGAAGAAGCTATATTTGTACCTGCTATGCTAGGTAATTCTTGTAACCGGTAACGCGAGTGTTCTGTTTATACTAGATTTCACTACTTGTTCCCGAGGTCCGCTCGATTGAAGTTAAAAAGTATATTTAACCTCCTGGCAGGATCGCCAATTAAAACACTTGTTTCTTACTTTTAAAATTAAACAATATTTATTTGGAACTATGTCCTTTATTATTGAAATACTTTTTACTAATTCTAAAAGGAGCTTAAGGCTACTATGTAGTTACAATAAGACTGTTGATAAATTCATCATACAGTCGTATTTATATACTTTTCTTATCTATCTACAAGGAGACCCAAGCGTACAATCGTCTTGCTTGATAATGAAGAAGAGATAATATTCCAACATTGTATACAAACGATATTATCTCTTTTACATATGTTATCATTGTAGCGTTGTGTGCAAGACTGTACTAGAGACTAAAGATATCATTGAATACAAATAATGTTATCTTTTTTCTCAATATGTTTTGCTATGGATACTTAACTCGCTCTAATGCATTTTTTTTACAACAATGACCACACACAAGGTTATTCTAGAGGGAATGTTGAAAACATGGACCGAGGTCTTAGAAATAGAAGTAGGTTCTTGTACTTTTTTTATCAAATAGGTTCTACTGCAAGAGGTTTTTGATTGAAAAGAAAGTGGTTCTCAAGTTTGATGCTGGAATTTAGTTTAGAAACGTTTGAGATAAAATCTTTCTGTCCAAGAAAATGAATGCCAAATAGGAAAGTAGAGCCGGAAGATAGACATATAGAATGGTTAGATCCTCGGCATATTTTTTTGTTGACTACCTTCGTACGCGTTGCGTCTTGGTATATAAATAAGTTGGACTTCGGTTGTGGTAGCCTGAATCATTTGGAAAACTGTGCAATCCCAGACTAATTTTAAAATATAATTTGAAATGATTTAACTTAACTGCAAACAATGCTACTGTTTTATCAAAGAGGACGTAAATAATGATAGGTCTAGATCTATATACTGATGCGGCCCTGTAAGACGGAACTACCTGTATGAGTGTTGCAATTTGAAAGCCATTTGGTTCAGTTAAAACTCCTCAGCCTTGATGTGTACCAAACAGGAGACGTTAGTAAATGTTGGCTTATTCTGTTCCCAGTTTACACGGTCTGGAAGTGTCACCTTGAGTTGTGCCTGAAGTTGATTTTCGATGCCTGATACGCTAAGCAAGCATTACCCCCGGCTTCTTCATTATTTCAAGATGATGTATTGAATGTTCGATTAGGGGGCAGTATTTTGTATATGCAATTTCACCCAGAAGCCATTAAGGCCCATAGTGATTACTTCTATATAGTATAGGGTTTTCCAATAAGAGGCATTGTTTTGGTATTCAAAGAAAAATGCAATTTTTTGAGATAAATGATCGGATGTTTATTTCATAATAAAGACGAAGGTATGCCATTAATAATGAAAAACAAATTCAGCCAAATGGCCACCACGAGCAAGCATACAGGACCATAATCCTTTTCATGAAATTTTCCATAACCAAATCGCAAAGTGGCTGCCCTATGTCCCTCACGATAGCCTCACGAATTTTATCTTTGAGGTCTTGAATCGACGCTGGGCTGTTGGCGTAGACCTTATCTTTCACGTGGCCCCAAAGGAAGAAGTCGCAAGGTGTTAAATCACAAGATCTCGGTGGCCAATTGTGATCACCTCTTCGAGAGATAACACGGTCCGGAAACTTTTCCCGTAAAAGATCAATGGTTTCGTTGTTGATGATCGGCCGGCTTGAGTTCTTTTGTTAACTGAACTTTATAACCCTTAAGACCCAAGTCTTTATGCAAAATACGGTGTAATGACAATTGTGGAATGCCCAATTCCAAAGAACGACGAGGAATTGACAAACCTGGATGTTTTTCAACGCTTTGGGCTACAGCAGCAATATTCTCAGTTGTTCTTAAGCGACGTGCACGGGTTTTATTCTTCACATCACTAACTTGTCCCAACAGTTCGAATTTTTCCACCAATTTATGTATTGCGGTCCGACAAGGTGCTTCACGACGACCAAAAAATGCTTTAGTTTTGCGAACTGTGACTGCAAGATTTTCACCATTTTTGTAGTGAATTTTAATATTTTCAATGCGTTGTTGAAGCGTGTATCGTTGCATTTTTAGTAATAGCGTAGTTTCTACTTGTCAAATGTCAAAGAATAAAAGCTTCAAAAGTGACAGCTGCCGAAATAGCGGGTCATTCACAATAACACCTCTCATTGGAAAACAATTAACTTACAAATGCATGTTGGCACTTTTACCGCCGATTTAGCTTCTCCACCTAGAAAAAAAGTTCATATTTGGCCTGCAATTTTATCTACACAAAAATTAATTATTATTTTCTGGCTGTGGGTTTTATGCACCTGCTGAGCTAGTACCAGGGATTTCTAGCCCCAGCTGGTCGCCAGAAATTATAAATAAAAATCCTTTCCAGTTTTGCCAATGAAAATACTTCTCAGCAGGTATTTCTTGAGGGTATCCCATCGACATGTGCCAATTGAGTCACCTCCCAGACAGTGATATTTTCATGAGTTTGCTGCCTCACTTCGCAGATAAAATGGAACCCCTGTGGAGGCATCGGAGTTCGCAAACCAGATGCCCAGCATTTTACTCGCAGCAATTCAACCACCTACAGATGGCATCCAATTCGATGTATTATGCTGTTACTTCTTGTCTCCCATAAATCCTTTTGCAACTTTATAGTCACTTACCTGGATCTCATCATTTGCTTCGGCGATATTTTGAAAAGTGTCTCAGTTAAAATTATAGCCTGAATTATAAGCGCAGCTGTGCCATTGCTAAGCTTCTGTCTAAATTCACATGAAGAAAGTTATATACCCAACGCACAAGTTGTAAGTAATTATCTGTCAACATCAGTGAAATAAATTTGTTTTCCATTGCAAACGTTAAATGCTGGAGCACTCCCATTTTGTTTTAATTAAAATTCACCAAAGAGAATTTCTAAACTATTCTCCTACTGCAATTGTTCTAATTAAAGCGTACTGCACGCAGATGACACAAGGCAACCCGAAAACACAGCACAAGCATATTCATAAATGTTTGCCTTCTCGTCGACGGGTGGAAGAGAACGCCCGCACCATATCCACCCGCAATTTGACAGATACCAAGCGAAAACATAAAAAAAACCGTCGTCGTCGTCGTCGTTGGCTTCGTTGTGCCGCATGAAAATATGCATGTAAAACATCTCAACTACAGCTTAGCTAACAGACGACAAAATGTTTTGCATGAAAAGAATGCCATCGCGCTGCTCGTGTGGGGGTGGTATATGTGTACGCTTAGGTTGTCATCGGAGCATATGTGCATATGACACTGAAGTGTTGGATCAGGCTCAAGTTGCTTTATTTTTATCATCATGGATGAGGAGCGTATCCCTCGTCAACTCACATGCGTCTGGTTGTGATTCTGATTTGGATTCTCTCATGCTCTCTATATCTATTTGAGGAGGAGCATGCTTTTTATTTTTGAAGTTGTATAGACAAACACACCAAGGATGGCAAGGTTTCGTGTTCGAAGGAACGTAGCCGCTTTGCAATTCGCTTTGATATTTACACACATACATAGAAACGAGGTCAATTTGCCAACGCACTTGAAATATTGTTGGCTTATCCTATTCGTCTCTCTCAGGGTGAGAAGGTAAATCAAAGGAGTTGTTCACTTTTGGGAGCAAGACTTTTAACCGAAGCCTTGAATTTAAGTCGAAAGTATAGATGAACTAGGGTTAGTGTTAGAGAATTGCTGCGGTAGAGAGTTGTTGGGGACAAATTAATAAAAGCGGGAGTAGCAGGTCCGTATAAGGCCCTAGGCCAAGCTTTTACTTGCTGTGTGTATATTATTTTTTGGAATTAATGGAAGGAACGTACAATTTTGTGGCGAGTTCCATGCACTTAACCGCTGGACCACTGCAATTACCTGGGCTTAAATTAAAATCTTGTAAAAACCTGCACGCTCAAAAATTGGCTCTAATCAAGTGTGATTTTGCTCGGTTAAAAAAGTGGGTTAAAATCAACTAAGTCTCTGTTGAAAAAAGAACGAGTAATCGTTGTTAAAAACTACCGAGGTAAAAAGATATACTTTGTAGTTTTTAACCGAAAATTGGTTGATTTTATTTAAGTTATTTTTGGCGTTTTAATATGCATAGGCATAGCCACATCAGCTAGAAAGCACATGTCCCCTAAAAAGGAGGAAGAGAAGTCAAAACGTCTATTTAGAAATTTTCGCTTCACAAAAAATGTGCAGAGCTATCAAAAAAAAAAAAACCGGCTAAACTGAGACTGTCTCCAGTGAAGACAAACTCTGAAATCCAGCTCCAGGTGGAGGTTATCTCAAGGAAAGACGTATTGGTTAAGTAAAGTAGACTCAATTAGCACGACACAGCAGTTGTAAACAGAAACAAGCCAATAAACCGTTGGTAAAAAAAAGAACTGATTTCGCCCTGGAAGCCTTTCATATTTATTGCACTTATAGACGATTAACGATTAAGCAGAAAAAATGGGTTTGGGTCAAATTTCTTTTTATTCAAAAGTGCGTGCTTTTTAACTTTTTTCAAAAATGTGTCAAAAGAACGCGTCAGAAAACGACCTAGAAAAGCGTTAAAAAGGATAGAAAAACTAATCAAGAAACAGGCCAAAAAGTGCCAAAATGAGTTGAAATATGTCAAAGAATACCTAGTCCTGCCATAAGTTCTGTTACAAATACAAAGCGCTGTAGAAAAAAAACGAGTTAACATATCGTATTGAAAATAGTTTTGTTTATTAGCTTACATTATTGGCAATAGAATAAAATATAGCCATTGGGCTGTAGCGGCACGTACGGTTTCAATACAGATCGTGGACGCTGCTCTGGTCAATACTGCTCTAAGACTTTCCAAATTTCTGTGGGGAGTCTTACAGGCCATGTTTTCAAGTTCTGACCACAAACCATAATTCAGTGGATTCAGATCTGGACTCCCCGAGGGTCAATCTTCTGCTGCTATAAAGCCAGAAATATTGAGCCTGAGTCACTCCTGCGTGGTTTTGGCCTTATGCGCTGGAGCAGAGTCTTGTTGGAAGATCCACCTGTTTCCGCCAAAAAGAGTATTGGTCAAACCTTTCACAACGCCCTCTAGCACGTCTTCTTGGTAAACCTTTGCCCCAGTTTTTACGCCTTTTTCGCAGAAATGGAGGGAAGTGACACCTTGATGGGATACCCCCCACCAAACCATTACGGAAGCTGGATGATGGCCTCGTTTAATTCTGGGAACGATTTTTTTCGCTTCCTTAGATGACGTGGCATAGACCTTGTCATTTTGTTTATTAAAAACTTCTTCCACGGTAACAATTTTTTCATCCGTAAACAGAATGCTTTCATGCACATTGGCCGCGTGCCACTGCAGAAGTCGTTTGCATCTTTCCAGCCTAATTTTTTTCAATTGAGGAGTTAGGAGATGTCCCGTGGACTGACGATAGGCTTTCATGTGAAGATCATCCCGAATCAACCTTGCCATGGATCTGGTTGATATATCCAATTCCTTGGACATGATCTTTTGTTTCCTAAGTGGATTTCTCCGAATTCGTTCACGCACTGCCTTTACTACCGCACTTGTACGAACGACGCGAGGGCGACCACTTCTTGACCTGTCCTCCACTCCAGACAATTCGCAGAAACGACCAATAGCCCGATAAACAAAAATTCTCGATATGGCGAGTGGTTTTAGCAACTCAAAAATTTGGCCAGCATTCTTCCCGCACTAATGCAACGCAATTACCGCGACTCGATTTTCTTTAACGCCCCACTCCATGTTAATAGATCGCAAGCTGAGACCAAACTGGCAAGTTTTCTTTACTAATCAATGCATGTGTTCCGAAAAAAAAGTTAACGGTGCAATTCCCACACGAAGTTTTTAACGATAAGCGCTGGAAAATGTGTACCAGAACTGATGGCAGGACTAGGTACATCAAAAACTCGTCCTTAAAACACATCAAAAAACTGTCTAAGAACGCTCAAAAAAAAAACGTCAAAAGAGCGTTGAAAGTTGATCAAAAAAGAGCCCAAAACGCAACCAATACAATTCAAATATTCGTAAAAAATTACGCATTGAAAACCGTCCTTCTAATCTTCAACTTTTTCCAAACTTTTTTTTTCGTTTTTTTAATTTTGATTCCTCTTTTCTTAATAGTTTTTCTTTTATTAAATTTCTCAACTTTTTTCTTTTAATTGTTCAATATTTAGTATAATTTTTATTGTTTCTTTTTAATTAAAATTTTATTTCTATTTTATAACTTTTAAATTGTAATTGTTTTTTTTAAATAGGTTGTATTTGTTAGTTTAATAGCAGAATAAGCTGAATTATTATTGCTTTAAATTTGGACAACAGTATTTTGTAAGGCAGAACTCGAAAAGCGGAATTTCGTAAAGCGCACTTTTGTGTGAGAAGACATAATTTCGACCCGCTCCCAGAAAAAAATATGTTACGAGTAACAACACCACAGTTTATTGCCCAAAACCCCGTCAAAGTTGCTAGACCCTGATCGAAAGCCTCGATAAATTGACTCACACTGACATTCGTAAGAAGACGCAGCAGGTCTTGATCAATGTCACTCGTCTTCTAATTAAGCGCTAGCATCTTCAAACAACTTATGCGAATGTCCCAATCTCCATGGCCATAATAAATAATGACCTCTGTAGATTAGCAGCCCACAAATGCTTCTAAGAAAGCGAAACCCCAAAACCCGTTCACCACAAATCCTTTCAACTTCATTTAATCGAAAGTATTCGGCTCCATAAACCGGTCATCGAGACACACGATAATGCGTTTCTTCTTCTTCTGGCAGACAGTTTCGGCCTCCTTCCGTTGTTCTTGTTGTGTGGATTATAATAATTTCCCTCGGGCCGCACTAATGCGGACAAAACAAAAAACAAATTGCGGTATGGTCCAGCTACTGTACTCAACTGACCTGGCCACTACCCACGGACTCCTCCAAAGCGGATTCTCTCTGCGACACATTCTTGATTTTCTTGCGCCAACTAGGTCACGCAAATGCTCCTAAAATAACTCAAAGATACTTTATTCGCTGCTGGCCGATTACAACTAGTTGTATATGACCAAAACAAATTGTTCGATGCGGCAGTTTTCATTCCAATGCACTTTTACTGGCCATCACCGCGTTTCAGTGGCTTATACGCACGAGTACGCATACACATGTATGGATAAGTGTACTCGTTCCTTAAACGCGTGCGACCAACGGTTATACTGGTCAACTACGAGTGAAATGAAAATGAAATTGAGGACAACACTGAAATTGCAAGGCACGCACTTCAAAGTAGACAAACGCTGATGCCGTTTGACGGCGTTATGTGTGCGCTGTGTTGTGTGGTGCGAAATTCACGAGAAAACTGCAAACGATTCTAGTTTTTATGGTTCCATCATAAACCACTGTCCGCAGTGAGCACATGCGGATATACCTACATTTCGTACGTGGTGGTGGTCAGATGGACGGACACAACCGGGCGACCGGCAGTCCGTGCCCCTTTTCGAACGTGACTTTTTCGGATTTCTCTCGTTTTATGGGTTTGTTGTCACCACCACCATCATCTATCTGATACCCGACTGGAATAGTTATAGTGCATTTCGATGTCCAGGAAAATCCGTTTCCATAGCAGATGGCAAGTCAAAAGTTCCGAATGCGTTGATGAAAAGCGATTCGGATTTGAAATGCTTTCAGGCATTATTCTGACATAATGAATATTTTGAATTGGCAATGAGTGTGCATGAAGAGATCTCCCATGTTCTCCGGCAGCATCAAAAGATGGAGTTCCACTATACAGTATTGATGATCTTATAAATTTAATCGTGTGTGGCTTCAATGTTATTACCATAATTAGATATGGGCAAAAAGTCGACAAACACTTTGATTAATCATCGTTTGGAAAAGTAAACGTTAATATACCGAAGGCTGAATAATTGCAACTGATGTGCTTTTGTTTTTTTCATCAAATAGGATGAAAGCCTTCAAAATAGACGTCAAAAACTGCGAATGAATGACCCAACGGCAAATTTGTGAGTCAGGTATTGCATCATGGTAGTTTTTTTTTTGCGGAACTTGTTAATATTTTAAACACAATGCACTGCGGGGTGCAATAGTTAATAGCCCAAGAGCCCACATCAAATTTTGGGTGCGAGACTTAACCGAAAAAAAAGTTCATAAGTTGAAGGTTCAAGTAAGGCTAATGCTATAAACCAAAGTCTTGCAGTTAATGGTCACAACTTGAGTGAGTAATACTATGCTGAAAATCCATGTTTTTCTAAAACTCCGCGATTATTGATATAACCAGTCAATGTAAGTTTTATTATATAGAGTAGGTATTTTTATTTCATTAAGTCCAAGACGTCTTAAGCGCGGCAAGACTTGTGCCAGGCTGTTTCAAAATCTCTTTTTAATACATATATAATAATATTTTGCATTAACCCAATAATATTTGCTTTAAAAGATATTCAAAATCCTTTCCTGATAAGAGTTTTGAAGGTGGAAGACGTTTTGAACGCAGCTTTTTGTATGAAAGACGCTTTCAAAGTTGTTATACCAATTTGTATTTTCGAAAAAACTACTCTTAGACTAAAAGGAAACTGTTTTTTCCTAGTATAGAAAACCAAACTGACACCGTACCTTTTGAACCTTTAAATTAAGAAAATTAAAATAAAAGGACGGTTTTCAATGTTTTTTTTAGGAACATTTGAATTGTTTTCGTTCCATTTTTGGCTCTTTTTTGATCAGTTTTCAACGCTCTTTTGACTTCTTTGCGCTTCTTAAGACCACTTTTTGACGCGTTTTTTCGATGTATTTTTTGTGACCAGTTTCAACGCTGTTTTGACTTTTTTTTTTGCGCTTTTATAGACCATTTTTCGACGTGCTATGCGGTCAAACAATATGTGTTCTTTGACATATTTCAGCTCTTTTTGACACTTGTTCGGCCTGTGTCTTGATTAGTTTTTCGATCCTTTCTTCACCATTTTCTAGCTCGGTTTCTGAGGCGTTCTTTTGATGCATTTTTGTCTCTTTTTTGACAAGTTTTCGACGCTCTTTTGACTTTTTTTTACGCTTTCTTAGACCGTTTTTCGACGTACTATAAGTTATTGACTTTTTTTTGACAAGTTTTCGACACTCTATTGACTTTTTTTTTATATAGACCGTTTTTTGACGTTCTCTAAGAACATTTTTTGACATATTTCAACTTTATTTGACACTTTCTCGGCCTGTTATATGATTAGTTTTTTGATCCTTTTTTTAGTCGTTCTTTTCGTGAATTTATTTTTTTTTTTACCCATTTTCGACGCTCCTTTGACGTTCTACCCTGTTTGGCCCTGTTTATATGTTTTTTTAACATTTTTTTTCTGGCTCGGTTTTTGACGAGTTCTTTAGAGCATTTTTGGTTCATTTTTTGACGAGTTTGACGTCTTTTCGGAGCGTTTTTCGACGCGTTTTGAGAAGCTCTCTTTAAAGCAGTTTTTGACAGCTAATTTGTGTTTTTGGCATATTTCACACTTAACATTTCTTCGGCCAATTTGTTGAGGAGTTTTTCGACGCTCTTTTAATCCTTCTTTGGTTCTTTTTTTAATATGTTTTTAAGCTTTTTTCGACGCCCTTTTGGAATCTCTTAAATTTTCTTTCGTTGCATTTTTAATTCATTTTCAGACGCGCTTTTTGGTCCCTTTGTTGCCTAGTCTTTTGACGTGTTTTTAATACGCGTTTTAGGTATTGTCGTCGCGCTTTCAATGGATTTGTTGTGGGCGTTTTGAACGCGTTTTTTCAAGGTGTCAAGCCTGTCCTTTAAGGAGCGCTTACGGAGCCTTATATAGGTTTCATCTTTTTAGTTCGTTTCTCCACTTCACTTCACCGCATTTGCCGGAGTTTCCATTTGTTCTTTTATTTCTGTCTTACAATCCCTTTACCCTGTCGCCTTTCTCCCTTTATTTGCAAACGCACCACTGCGTCAATGACGACTCGCTAATGACTTCAGATGCCTATACCACCAGCAAATGCAAGTAATTGCGCCGTCTGTTTGAAAATTGTGCGCTTGGTGTTGGCTGGGCAACATTTTCTCTAGTGCGATGCCTTGAAATCATTTTTAAAATGAAAACAGCGAACGTTCTCCATCGTCATTCATGGGATGTCTTGGTTTCTTCTAAATGCCATCATATGCAACCTTTATCCTGATAAACAGATGGTGTGTAACGATCTGAACTGCTTGAGTTTTCTTCTGTCCTATTAAGTCGGACTTGGCCGAACTTGCTTAATCTTTTTGTGCAACACCCAACGCAAGGTCTTATATTCATCAATTTGTTTGACGAAACGTTGGTTTTTCTTATACTAATATTGAGGACTGTAGTCCCACTATATTCAGCAACAATGTCTTCTCTTTCAGCAATTTTGATCTTTTTGCCTCGCTTAGCTGCAATAGTGGAGGGTAACCAGGACAAGTCCTCGCCGAATCGAAATAGTTCGTGGAATTCATGTTTGCGCCGATATAAACTGTTCTGACGAGGGATAATTCGATTCCCACACCCAAATGAATCCAATTTTCTCTTTCCTTTTACTTTGTAAGTTGGACTACGTAAGGGGATATTCGGGAATCCGAACCATGCATGCAGGCTGCCTTATACACAATCACGCTCCGCATTGTTCTCAGAAATACGATATTTCCTTTGGCCCTCGGTACACAGAACTGAAGTCTCAGTATCCTTCTAAAGCAGTAATTCGCACAGTTTCCATTTACCGCTAGTAATTGTCTACAAGAGCTCACTCGTATACCATTAGCACTCGCACCTCTTGAAACACACAATTTTCTACAGTGGACCATGGACCTAGTTCACGTAACGCACACTAATACCTAAACTGCTAAGAAACGAGCATAATTTCTCACACTTACATCGTGAACCTTGGGTCATTTTCCCAATTACTTTTTAATTACCCCACTACTGGGTGGAACCAAGACACTCCAGTGCACACCCATTTCCAGCGATTATTAGACACTTCGCATGGTTAATGGCTTCATTTTAATCCTTTCATTTTAATCCCTTCGTACACAGCGTCATTGAACTTTAAGTATATACCTTCCTCCCTTGCCGGCTCATATACCATACAGATCTCGTTTCCTATTAACAGCATTATAAGAAATCGCGGAAGTCTGTAAAATTTTTGCGCAATCCTATTGGCATATGAAAGTACTATCGTGTGCATTGTCTGGGTATTTATTTTCTACGAGGGAAAATACTACTCTCGTAATCCGATTAAGTGTTAAATTGCACGACATTTCTCATGTCAACGGAAGCCTTACATCTTGCATGTAGCATGTACCTACTCTCTCCTTTTCTCGTGGTAGGTATACCAATTTGAAGAGAGGTATCAATTTATATGTGGTATTCATCCATTTCCTGAGTGTGTCAACTATTATAGTCAACCTTATAAGTAGGTCATTGCATACTAAAGACGGGTAGACATCATTTGGCTTGTCAACATTCTCTCGAAAAAAAGAATGGAAGAGGGTTCGAAAGATACACGTGTGCGGGAATATAAGTACCAGCAGTGGTTACGTTTGACGGCTTATTGTCTTATAGTTTGTTGCTTATAGGCGCGTCTAAGAGTGAGTGCCCTATCCGTATCCAAATAGGTATAGATTTGGCAAATAAGCATTTTGGGACGCGGAAACTCTCGTCACCGATAACCAACTTAAAAATATTTTGACACATTGTGTAGAGTAAGGGTACTCGGGTTTTAACAGAATATAGTCATTGGAGAAGGTTGAAGAATTCTGTCATATTGAGGAGGAGTGGTCAGATTATAATAAAAAAAGACCTTAATGCGAAAATATAGCGCCAGAATGACTTCGGTAGCTAATTAGCTAACAACTTATGAAGCCGAATGTTAGTGGATGTCTCAGACAATTTATTTTTGAAAAGACTCACTGATTGATTTACCTATGTCCAGTTTCTATGAGATCGTTTGTGGTTTCTGATCAACACTCTCCATAGTTCTCCCCAACTATGTCTACTCGTTGAACTCGTTTTCTTCTCCACCGAGCCAACTCTTGCTATCATCTGAGTTCTGACAGACATCAAAAAGCATTTGATCGTTTGTTTGAATTTTTCAAGGACGTATTGATACGAATATTTAGGAGAAGTCGGTGCATGACGGACATGAGATATTTTCAATTAAAATTGCAAGAACAGTAACTTCAAAATGATTACTTCAGTATCTCATAATGGGACGGGAGCTAAATTTGGCAACAAGGCGAGTACAAATATATGAGTGCATGTAAAACCGTTCTATCCTTCAATAAGACGTTTAATCCATCGACGAAATTATGACATGACATCAGCGCTTATTTAAATTTCGACAGCTAGAAGCTGTACGATGGCTGAAAAGACGATAAACATTCGGCCTTACTAATAATCAAACACTAATGTCGACGATTAGCTGGTTGCCAGCTTTAGTAAAAATGTACAGCATAAGCGAAACGGTACCAATAAACAATTAGAGCTCCACATTTGCTAGTGCGACAATTTTCTTAGAAACTATTACATTTTTTGTCATCGCAGAATTCAAATTTCATAATTTGTTTTCGTGAAAAACAAGGTCAATGGTTTATTTCACAACGAGGATTTTATTCTAAAAAAAGGAATATTTAAATTGCTAATTAATTTGCCCAACAGATTTCTTTTAAAGGCTTTTGGAAGCTTATTATAAGCAAAAAACAAAACAGAAAATAGGAAATGCACAAAATATCCGCTGATCTGTCAAATATCGTATGCAAATCAGTAATGCCCTATTGTTCGATCGGACACAATTTTCGGTACTTTTTATAGTACGCTTTCCTTTGTTTTCTAATACTTCACGATTGATTTATGAGTGAATTTGTGTCGTAATAAGGTCTCTTTTAAATTATACAATAAACGGAACACAGTTTATTAGAATGCTTTGATTTATTCGTTGGCTGATAATGCAAATCAAAACTTATTTGTAGTCTAAAGATCACATTTAGATCGTTAGCAAGTGAATATTTTCGAAAGAAATATTAACCTGCTTATTCATTTCCGTTTGCAAAACAGTAGGTACTTGCAAATGTATATGGAGGTGTGAAAATAAATACAATTTGATCTTTTAAAAATTGCATAGCTTTATTACTTAATTCGGGAAAAAATATAAAGCCTTGGACATTCTTCTACATATACATAAACTGTCGTGTTTTCTCCTAGATGAATTCGCACCAAGTAACGCAGAACTTTGTATATCTTAAATTCGCACATACTACCTGATATTCCTCCAGCAGTTCCCAAATTTATTATTTCGCATGGATTTTGCTGAATGCTGACAATTCGTCTATCTATATTTTCCGCGAAGTCAACCTTTTCACAACAACCATTTCCACACCAATATCTTCATCCAAAATCTACCTGCCGCCTAAGGTACTGAGAATTGTAAAAAAAAGTATTCTGATATGAGCTATCCAATATTAAATGAATAGATATTTTATTCTCTTAGCGACTACTCTCAAGAAATTCTTGGAAAGATCCCAAACTTAAATCAAATTCATTTTTTAATCAGCATGCATTCGTTTAATAAAAATCAATCATAAGCACTAGCGGTTAAACAGGATAAAGCAGAGAACAGCACTAACCATTTCTTTAATCAAAATAAACGAAGTACATATTTTAACCCACATATTAATAAACGCTGAGTAAAAGTTATCAACTCGTTATTCAGCAGTTACGTCAAATTTTTGTATGCTTTCTAATGCCTACTAGCTAACTTACTTGTGCACATTTTTGTTTATTAATACGGGGGTAAGTGTTTAGAAATAAAACAAAAATGCATTATTTTTCAATTTTGTGCATACATTTGTACAAATTTGTGTTTGCTAGACTTAAAAACCACTTGCATTGTTGTATTTTTCCAACGAATAAAATCAGAAAGCATTTACGTTTACTAAAATTTGTTTATAATTATAAACGTTCAGGCTGAACAACAGCGTATGTAAATTTGCTCCTATTACAAAATTCCATACCATCCATTAGGATAGTTGGGCAACACTCCTTTTCAAAATGACATTTCGGGAGGATTTATTTAGCTAATGCCGGAGATAAACATGGGTTTCTGAACATTAACATTTAACCCTACAGTTAGCGATATTCTGGCAACTATATTTGTTTATTGGTAAAGGGATTTTGGAAAGTGTGGGGTCTTTGCAACTTTTGCAACTGCCAGACTAAAGTTGATTTTTGGTAAGGCCGATTGTATTTTTTTTATTTTTCTAAAGCTGCCAACATTATGTCCAAGATTCTTTGCAAGGCAGTGATGTTGATACCTGTTTCATCTACGTTGCATGTCCTCTTTGAAGTAATTTCATAGGTTTCCACTTTTTGCTAAAGGGTGGTCCCATAATTCACGCAAAATGTAATTTTTATAGAAAAGAAATACCTACAGATTTTTAGTAAGAAGCCTCAATTTTTTCATTGAATCATAGAGTATTCAGATTGGGGTTATGTATGTAAAAGCACATCGGATAAATAGCCGCCACGGCTTTGCTGGCAAGTACTTATACTCTTTTGTTGAAATTTTGTGTGACCGTTTCGCATAAATGTGGCTGAATTTCATCAATACAGCTCCCGATTGAGGGCGTTGGTGGTCATGGGCTTGTTTGCATAGAACTTTGACATAAAAATAAAAAAAAACAGAAGAAAAATGTGAAATGGTGTTGAATCGCAAGCCATCGAGATGAAAATGGGCTTCATCACTGAAGATGATTTTGCTCGAAATATCAGCATCCACATGTTGTTGTTCCAAAATCCATTCGAAGAACTCACTTTGCGCTGCATGGTCAGTAGTCTTATGTTTATGAGTCAATTGAACTTAGTGCATGAAGTTTCAGGTCTTTCGTGAGAATTCGCTGTAGAGAGCTTCTCGAAATGCCTAATTCTTGACTACGGTGCCGAATTGATGTTCCTAGACTGTCAGCAATACTCTAGCGAAATGCTTCGATGTTTTCTGCTGAACGACTTGTAACAGGACACCCAGAGTGTTTAAGATCACTTACTGATCCACTCCCCCTGAATTTTTCAATTATTCTCTTCACAGTTGATGGTTTTAAATCACATGACGGCCATATTTTGTACGAAAATTGCGGACAAACCTTCATTATTTTTAAAATATTGCTCAAGAATAAAAAAAGCGTAGTTCTTTCGTATAGCGCTCCATTTTTACTAACCCCGAACTGTCAGCTGTCACATTGTTATCTTTTTCCGTTGTCATCACTGTACTATTAAATGTCGCAAAATTCAAATTTTGCCTAAATTATGGGACACCCTTCATTATAAAGAAAAAAAAAAGTCAAGGAGTCATGGTAATGGTCCGTTCTGCGCAGATATTCTGGCTTCTTCGATGAATTGTTGCATTACGTTTTAAGAAGTTTATTTGAGCTTGCTCTTAGTGGTTAGTTCATTTGAATTGTATTTTTGTCAAACTTTAAGTACATTCATGGGAGAATTTCTTTTTTTTTTATTCTACAGCTAGATGAGTTCGACGACGAGTTGTGTTCGCTCCATATTGAAGCCACTTAGTCTTTTTTAAACAGACATTTAAAAGACTCAGTACAACATACATACTTACCTACAAAACTGTTTTTGCACAAACAATATTTTGCTTCTTTTTGTTTTAAATGCTACTTCTGCTGACATTCTTCGAAATAGGTTTTCACCCTTCCCAAACGATATACTAAAGCAAAGAGATTGCATTTCCAGAGAGAAATAAAAGGGGATTGATATCCATTTGGCAACGATGCCCGGACTTTCCCTAACTGACACCTGCAGTCCTTCTGTTAGTTTGGTCTAGAGCAGTAGGCAAAAGTGGCGCCGATTTAGTTTCTTCATTCTACGAATGGTTTTTCATATAAAGCCCTGATTACACTCAAAATACTCAGTTCGATTGAAACAGTGTACACCTTTAGAAACAGTGTACGCAACTATGACAATGGTTCATACCAATCTGCATTCACAGACAGATTCCCACTTTGTTGAAAAAAAATTCTTATCCACTTAATGTTCCCGACTCTTCGCAGTAAGTACACACCATTGCTGCCCATTAAGTCTCCTTTTCCAGGTCGTTTTCAGGTTGGCATATAACATATACTGCAATGCTGCGATTAGTCCAACGCTAGCAGTGCTCACCCCAATAAGCAACGAGGTTAATGTCATGCATTCGAGGTTCCATTTGTCATGTACGAAAGTCCAAGTCTAGCGTTCCGTGAACACATTTTTAAATTGCCTACTTGCGATCCCATAAATTATAATTACAATCAGTTACATGCACAAACAGTTATTAAAACAATGGACGAGAGAATCACTATACAACATTAACATGAAAATCTTTTCCCGCATGTCCACAATGCACAATAAAAACGATAAATATATACGCAGATGTGTCATGTGAACAACCAATAATTTATTCGAATATAGGGTTTTTATCTGTTACCGGACGTTGTGTTAATGATTGCATTGCTTTGCGTTGTGTCGTTTGTCGGATACTGGCATACTGTAGGTCATTTGTAGCTACCTACATATTTCTTATTTTTTTTTAAATGAAATGTGAAAGGATGACCGAGCACCCACCATTCCATATTCAGTAGCGTGGACTGTTGACAGTTCACAGTATTTTTTTAACGAGAGATACTTTTACTGTAACGACCTGCAGTAACCATTATCAATATGTTAGCGTTGATAAGTCAGAATTACTTTAATGTCTCCGCGCGAGATCCACTAACCAACAACGAAAAATGTAATAACCTCTTAAAATGTTGTAACTCGGAGCGCTGTTGTGTGACAAACTGCAACCTTGTCGGACTCCCCTTTTCGATTTCGAATATTTCTGATAAATTTTCTCCATTCAGAGCGTGATCATGATCAGTCACATCATCATCATATTAATTGCCATAGTTTTTTGTCGTACCGAATACGGCGTTATTTCAAAAATGATTCTAATGAAATATGTACGGAATGAAAGGTGGATTTCCATAGATGAGTTCCCGCATATGTTTATTGTTCTGTTCAACTGCTTGTTAAACAACGACTGCCATACCAATAATCAACTTGAGTCTGACAGTTTACTCAAATTATCCACTCTTTCCAATACCACTGTACCAATAAACAAAATTTCTGGCAACTATATTAAATATAGTTGCCAGAATATCGCACACTGAAGGGTCAAAGCCATTTTTTAGCTAAATAAATCCTCACTCAACTTTTTTTGTGGAGAGAAGTTTTGCCCTATCTTGCAAAACAATTGTATCAAAAATTGTAATAGGAGCTAATTTAAATATACCCTCCTGTTCAGTCTGGGCGTTCATAATTATTATAAATTTATTTAAGTAATTTTTAAAAATGTTTCTGATTTTATTATTAAACTAGTATTAGTTTTGAAGTTTGTCAAACAATACAAAATTCCACAAATGTAATGGGTTTTACAATGAGAGGTGTTATTGTGCTATTTCGGTAGCTGTCACTTTTGAAGCTTTTATTCGCCATTACTAAAAATGGAACCATACACGCTTCAACAACGCATTGAAAATAGTAAAATTCACTACAAAAATGGTGAAAATCTTGCAGTCACAGTTCGCAAAACTAAAGCATTTTTTGGTCGTCGTGAAGCACCTTGTCGGACCGTAATACATAAATTGGTGGAAAAATTCGAGCTGTTGGGAGAAGTTAGTGATGTGAAGAATAAAACCCGTGCACGTCGCTCAAGAACAACTGAAAATATTGCTGCTGTAGCCCAAAGTGTTGAAGAAAACCCAGGTTTGTCCATTCCTCGTCGTTCTTCGGAATTGGGCATTCCACAAACGTCATTACACCGTATTTTGCTTAAAGACTTGGGTCTTAAGGCTTATAAAGTTCAGTTAACACAAGAACTCAAGCCGGCCGATCATTAACAACGTCGTGTCTTTGCTGATTGGGTCCTTGAAATGCATGAAAATGATCTATCGAAGTGGTGATCACAATTGGCCACCGAGGTCTTGTGACTTCTTCCTTTGGGGCCACGTGAAAAATAAGGTCTAGGCCAACAGCCCAGCGTCGATTCAAGACCTCAAAGATAAAATTCGTGAGGCTATCGAGGACATAGGACAGTCACTTTGCGATTTGGTTATGGAAAATTTCATGAAAAGGATATGGTCCTGTATGCGTGCTAGTGGTGGCCATTTGGCTGATGTTGTTTTTCATTATTAACGGCATACCTTCCTCTTTATTATGAAATAAACATCCAATCATTTATCTCAAAAAATTACATTTTTCTTTGAATACCAAAATAACACCTCTTATTGGAAAACCCTTTATATGTAAAGGGTCATTCATTTTTCGGTTTCGAAAGTAAAGCTAAATATTTAAAACACACACAGCGATACATTTTTGATAAAAATTTAATTTTATAATTTATAACTATATTATTATTAATTTAAGCGCGAAATACAATATCATTCAAATGGGGAAGCTTCGCAGCATGCGATTCTTTTGGGGTAATTTTTAACCACTTTTTCGCACATTTCGAGCGGTATCTCGGACAAAACTTGAGTAATGTTCGAGATACAATGCGTCTAGAGTTCGGGGGATTATTCACGTAAACACGGTCTTTTGCGTAGCCCCACAAAAAAAATCTAACGGTGTCAAATCGCATGATCTTGGTGGTCAATAGATGTCGCTAAAACGTGAAATTATGCGACCAGGAAACTTCTCACACAGTAATGCCATAATTGGTAGTGTTGTGTAGTTTGCTGCCCCGTCCTTTTGTAACCACATATCGTACAAGTCATGATCTTCAATCGCCAGCCGAAATTGCCCGGGAAATCGATAAATTCGGATCATCAGTAATACTTACACTTGCACTGGCAGCAGCAATATTTTCGACTGAGAGTGAAGTACTATGATGCAAAGGCCTTAAAACATCAGGAACGCTTCCGCTCTCTTCAAATTTCACAAATTTAACAATTTTACCGATTGCTTGCGCAGTTGGTCGATTCTGACGACCATAATCATCGCGTAATGCGCGAAAAGTTGCCATGTTTGAATCGCCACTTTTGTAGTAAGTTTTAATAATTTTTACGCGTTGTTCGATTGTCAAGCGATACATTATCGTAAATGGCAAACATTCAACTAATTTTATGACACTTTAAATGACAGATGATTTTGCCACATGTCAAATGCTTTCACTACCAACTTCAAGCCACAAAATGAAAGACCCTTTACTTATTTACTTACTTGGGTGGAGATAGAGTCGGTTAGTGCGATCTTTGGTTAACTGCCGCTAGTTTTGCACTTCAAGTTGGTTGAGGTCCCCTTCCACTTGCGAGCGCCACCTAAGGCGAGTTCTTCCTCTACTGCGTTGTCCCTCCGGATTGGAATAGAAAGCTCTTCGGGCCGGGGCGTTGGTGTCCATTCGCTC
This sequence comes from Cheilosia impressa, assembly GCA_948293265.1. Taxonomy (NCBI): domain Eukaryota; kingdom Metazoa; phylum Arthropoda; class Insecta; order Diptera; family Syrphidae; genus Cheilosia; species Cheilosia impressa. The sequence goes on from OX411883.1 coordinate 42,720,809, forward strand.
TACATGTCCTAGCCATCGTAGACGACTGATGCGTACTTTTCTGACCAGGTCGATGTCGCTGTACAGCTCGTAGAGTTCGCTGTTTAATTTCCTCCTCCAAAGCCCGTCAACGCAAACGGGAGCGAAAATCATTGTAAGAATTTTGCGTTCGAAGCGACCAAGGAGATCTTGATCCGCCTTTAATAGCGTCCATGCTTCTGCGCCATAAAGCAGGACTGGGATGATGAGGGTTTTATACAGAGTCTCCTCAGTATTTCTCGACAAGGCCTTACTAATCAATTGCCTTCTTAGGTAATAGCGGCTGGCAAGTGTAATTCTTAGCTTGATTTCTGAAGTGATGTCATTTTCGGAGTTAATAGCGGAGCCGAGGTAGATAGAGTCCCGAACTACCTCAAAGCTGTCTTTCGTTCCGTTCTGTCCGATCCGTCAATGTTGTGTATCCCTTTTTGTTGAAAGCATATATTTTGTTTTGTTTTCATTCACCACTTAACCCATTTTTGCCGCTTCTGCACTGATACTTGCAAACGCAGCAGTGACAGCTCGCTGTCCTCTCTGTCAATGATGTCGATGTCGTCGGCGTATTTCAAGTAGTTGCGCAAACTTTTGGAAAATTGTGCCCTTCGTGTTGGCTTGCGAGTTTCGCACAGCAACTGTTAGAGATTCTTAAAAAGTTGTTGCATAAGTTAATGTGGAGGTCTAATGGTTTATTGCTACCGTTTTAATAATACTATACATTTTTACTAAAGTTAGCAGCCAACTAAAACCAGTTCACCTCAGTTTGACGAAATACGGGATTTCTCCCTTACTCACCTAGACAGCCAACCACTCTCCTTACTTCTCTGTGCTAGGTACCTATCTGTAAGTGACGGATCCCAAGCTAAGCTAACAACTTCTTTGAACAACGGGTGAATAAAACTCGCTTTGCTTTTTATTTTCCCGTAAAAGATATAGCTTGCAACCAAAATTTACTTTATATGGATGTACACAGCCTTGGGAAAAACAATTACCGCCTCTCGGTCAAAAGTAGGTCTAGTGGAAAGCTCTAAAAAATAACCCAACCTCAACAAGATTCAAAGAACGGAATGCATAGGCACCAAAAGGCGATCTAAGGTATGAATATTTTACCTCTATAGACCTTCACATTACAAGCAGGCTGGTGGTGGGTAGTGGTCTACGAGGACCCACGACTGGTGCCACCCATGGCTAGAAATTAAGAAGTTGAAGAGCGGATCATAAGTCACGAAATCATATGCTCCAAAACATCTTTACATTCACTACTCCATCCTAGGTGACAACATAGATCTCCTTCTTACACCGACCGACTTTCTCTAATCCCTGAATTGCCGGCGAAGCAATTAAGACAATGGCGCCTTCATGTTCTGACAGAAAAATTGTTAGTCAAGTCAAGAATACGTCAATCTTCACTATGCTAATTGATGTGACCCTCCTCATTACCCACTTCTTCTACTCCTTAGTCGGCCATTCCTTCTAATATATGTACATATGTATTTATCTTCAAGGGTGAGAAAAAGCAAGAGTCGCAAGATCGTGTAAATCAGGGACAAGTGCTACTTCCCCCAGCCATCTGCAGAACGCATATTAATTAACTAACCCGTGCACAGATAAAGAAGTAGCACTCTTTTTTTTACACTTCTTCTTCCAGCTTTAAAAGAAAGAAAAACACAAAATGCTTTCAATGAGCGCTAAAGAAAGTACTGCCCTCTTTCACCCCACTTTTGCATAAATAATTTCACTTGCGTTTTACTTTTTTTTTTTAAATTGTTTTATTCTCTTTTTTGTGTTGCAGCCTCAATGTCCGACTACTGCTGCTGGTACGTGACCCACGTGGTACTATGCAATCACGGAAACATCGCCTCTGGTGCCCCGGTAATCCCGATTGCGATGAAGCTTCCAACTTGTGCAATGACTTAATCGCTGACTACAATGCGGCAGAGGTTTTAATAAAAAAATATCCGTCCCGATTTAGGTATGTCAAATATACAAAAACCTTCAAATATATTTGTTTCTAAATCAATCTCTTTCTTTTTAGAACTCTAAGGTACGAGGATTTATCGGTGAATCCATACGACATGACTCAGGAGATATTACAGTTCTTTGGTCTGCCATTCGATCCGATGGTGGAGGAGTTCTTAGACACACACACTAAGCTCAATATCGGCGGTGTAAGTTCCACATTCAGAGACTCAAAGTCAGCGCCATTCCATTGGAAGAATGACCTATCAATCGAAGAGGTAAAATCATTTGTATATCCGTAATAAATTTGTTCCGACGTGAATTGTTCACCTTTTGCAGATTGAGAAAATTCAAAATACCTGCACAAAAGCAATGGAGCTGTGGGGCTATCGCCAGGTAGACACCTACGTGGAGTTTACGAAATCCTTCGACCCACTTATACTTCCGGCACCGTTTTCGTGAGGAGTTTTTATTTATTTTTCATTTTGTGATATTCCAGGTGATTCAAAGCAAACAAAACAAAAAAGTTATTAATTGCATCGCGCGTTTACAAGCAATTATCTATAAGATACTAAAAAAAAACCACAAGAATTATTATTGAAAAGCTAATTACACTCGAATATATAGTTGGGGCGAAGCGTGTCAACCAAGACGCCAACAAAAATGCAATACTCTCATATTAGGAGGCAAACAAAAAACTGAACACATAATTTAATTTTCTTCTTTTAACTTTTATCGAACCCTAAAGATATTATTTAGAAATTGTTTTAGGAAAACTACAAGCAAACCGAGGTAAGATGAAGTACATTTAAGTATATAAAGTAGAGTAGACTAAGCATCGTTATTTTTTAACAAAAAAAACAATAAACGTTTGTTAAGATTCTTAAAAAATAATAAGCAACTGCAAGTAGTATAGGCGAATACTAACGAAAAATTTATTAAATTAATAAATACAATTAATGTAAACTATATCAACCAATGCACGTGCCTAAGAAATCAAAATAAGTAAATAAACTATTACCTACCACCACAGTAAGACAACAAGAAACTGAAACAGAATTGTCGCGCGTTTACTGTAGATCCTTAAATTAAAAAAAAAAGAAATCCTTTTCGTAGATTTAAGAAATGAGAAGTGGCATGCAGTGGTTAGGGCAAAGTTGGAATAGGTATATTTGGTAACGCTGGACTAGGCAATTATGCATCAACGTACAACCAAATGGCTACATTTATCATTTTTTGGCGAAAGCCTTAAATTCTACAAGCTCATAATGGCGATATGTTCATACACAATTAGCTATTGTGACCTGCTGTAAATGTGAAACGCCTTTAAGAGTCTAATCTAACTTCGTGACATTCCACGCATAAACCTGGATTGGGTAGCATTTTTGATATATCTCTAAACTTTCGGGAACCGTGCTAGAGGGTGGGCGGCCATTTGCTAGTTATTTTAATAAGACATGTTATTTCAAGACTGCAGCTTGTTCCGGATCTAAAAATGTGTCAAAAATACAGTAAACAGTATTGTAAATAATTCATAGCCTTGTGATACAAAATAGATCGCTTGAGCTTAACAATTGAACAACGTTAACAAATGTTCCATACTTATAGCTGTGTTACTTGAACAGATCATTTTAGAAAGCAATTTCCAATAAATGCACCCACCGCGACTGCTGTACGCGAATTCATTCATGAGAATAGCAAGTTATCCTCGTGTCTGCATCATTGCATTGGCCGAGTTTGCTTCAGAAATAAAGATGACAGTATGTTACGGTCCTGGGCGATTAGTTTTGGCCAGAGACTTAGGATTTGGGCAGGCTCTGGCAGGATTACGCTACACAAGCCCTAATCGATCTTTTGCGCACAAAGTGCAATAATAGTGCAAAGTCGGGTTGACTTTGTGTTAATGTCGCTTAGCCTTCCCGGAGCAGCGGGGGGTTCTTTGGTGGGGCACCAATAAGGATCTATGTAATAGCCTCCAATCCAACAAAGGCTCAGCAGTTAAGTAAAGAATGGGTGAAATGGAACTCCAAGCCATCGAGAACTATAAACGATCCACTTGTATTTACATTTAAAGGTTGAAAAAAGTGGTTTTCTGTGGTCATTTAACAAAATAAATCAACAGATTGGTTTTTTTTGTCTTGTTTATCAACTCCACACTTTTCCCAACATATTATTTTCTTTGAAAGCATAAAACGTGTTGAGTGAACAAAATTTAAAAGGCTTCTGCCAATGAAACGAAGTTTTAGAGCGCAGACTGGTTTCTTGTGATACCTTGTGGATCTGTTACCAGAGGGCTTGACAGTTATTTTAAGGCTCGTTTATGTCGCATGTCGTTTAAACAGTTAAGTTTCCCCGGAAACACTGACCTACGCATTTGCATCTGTGAGCGACTTGTGTTGTGCGCCAGCGATTGTTGATATGTTTCCCATTTGGTTGGCTCTATTGTGACAAACAGGTCGATAAAGTTTCCAAAAGTTGTCCGCATGAGAACATACTGATATTGGAGAGAGCGACGCAGTCTTCAGCTTGTTTCACTGCCTCCCCTGTTTTAATAGAATGTCGTAGGCAATTCATATCGGATGGCGAGTCATCGATCCAGTCATCCACATCGAACAAATGAAAGCGACGTTCATCGCTTTTCGAGCAGTATGGGCAGCACAAAAGCTTTAAAGTTTAAATCTTGGTTATTTCATGTTAAGTTGCATCTCCTCTTTGTTGATCTGTTCGGGAAAGAAGACAAAGTCTAACCTTTAATCACAAATGAAAAGGCAGTTCTTTTCTAGGGCAGCAACGATAGTTCGATGTGGTTATTCTTTTGGTCTACACAATGTTCTAATGTTCTAACATGTATTCTATCGCTGACGCACGACTAACTTGCAACCATTGCGATTGCTATTTGACATTAGTCTCGTTTACCTCGCTTAATTTTTTGCGACAGAAGTGTAATAGCACCTAGACTTGGACTCCGATTCCCCTGTCGATATTCTGCAAAATTCGTTCGCGGTGAACTCACTCATCGATCGTTAAACCTTTCCAGAAGTAAGCTTCTCAGTCTTTTACATTTCACCCACTAGTCCCTTTAACTCCTCCATGGCGGTACATTGTAAACGAAAGTCCTTAAAACCTTATGAACTTATAGACTTTAGTCGCCTGATACTCATCCCGTCATTTATTAAATCGAAGCTATTAAGCCCTTTTAAAATTTATTGTTAGGCTTGCGACTAAAACACAATTAGTATTGACCTTGTAACACTTCGACGAACTTGTTGAATCTTTTAAGAGTGTTTAAAGCTCAAATCATTACTGAACTTGCACAAAGCATGCTTCGTAGGATGTAATATAAATACAAAGCAAATTCTTTTTCCTAAAAATCAAAATTAATGCATTTCACAAACTGTTATAATCCTCAACCAAAATGTATTTAGAAATCTCTATAACAAAAAGAATCTCAAAACTACAAAGAAAACTATAGGTGATACAACAAAAAATATAAGAACTTTCCATAAATGATATTAGAAACGTAATCTCAATGTAATAACAATAAGTGGCATCACTTGTCCGAGATGGAAGACAACGAACATTAAATTTGCTTATAGCAAACATGACATTTTAAAAATAAATTGCTAAGGTCGGCTATTTATGTTTTCGCATCTGACTAAGCCGACGAAAATCAGTTATATTTGAAGAGAATTTTTTTATTAAATCGAGATGCGGTCTTACTCATTCGTGTTTGACCATCATTTTGTTTAAACAAACGTTTTTCGGTTGAGCAATATTATCAAATCCACTGCATTTGAAGCTAGCTTGTACTTTTGGTTTCTTAGTAAGAATTGCAATCGTTTTTTTGTTTGTAAAACGTATGATAAGTAAAACGAGCAAAACTGAATGACCGTTATTTTGTTTAGTTTATTCTAGTGTTAACTTGTGTATATGAAACGAATTATTATGTTTAATTTATATTTTGACTGGCTCTTCGGTGTAAGACAAACTCTGATAAAAAGCAACAAGTCCGATGTTTTTGTTTTGTACTTTTCGAAAGTGTAAATAATATTGTCGGCGACTCATTTTTGTTTTATAATTATTATTATTGAATAATTCAAATGTGTGACACTTGTTGTGTTGCATTGCGGGTGACTAGACTGTTTACAGCTGAGCTCAACTTTTAGATATGGACAAAAACAATTTGTGGTTGTGCAAATCTTATCCGCCAAAGAATAACAGATTTTCTTAGCTACTGCCGTCGTCCGATAGATGGATTTTGAAAGAACTTATCCGTTGAATTGAAAATAGCTTACCGCCGGCAATGCAGCGCAACAACTTAAATAAATGAACCGTAAGTTTATCTACACTTATGTATAGTTTTAATTTAAAGTTTTGTCTTTTGTAATGTTATTCGTATGTTTTGTTAAAGAGTAATGAAAAAATAAAAACATATTTTTGAATTTGTAGTGAGAATTATTATTAAATAATTATACAAACTTATAGAAAAATGGAATAAAAGCAATTATTTTGTATTAATTTGACAGAGTGAGTTTTTTTTTTATCATACCATGGCTATCCGTTACAGGGGTCACGGTATTTCTATCGCCACGGACTGCAGATCATCGAGGACAGTTGCCATTTGGGTAGAGGGGAGACCAATCATTTGATTTTGAGCCTAAACAGAGTAGACCTATACCTGTTGGCACGTCTTTAAAGATGTTAATAGACTACCAAATCATTATCCGTACCGTTTAAAGAGACTGCTTGACACAGGGTATATTAGAAACAAAATGGAGTTCTTCATCGTGACAGTAGGATAACCAATCTGCCTTAAAATTGATTAATTCTGACCAAATCTGCAGTAAAACCTAGCACGGGTCTTCCTAGTCTGCTTCAAATTTATTGTGAACATTACTTTAGATTCGTTTCCAATTCCATCATTCCGGATTTAAGACAGACGCCTACAAACATTTCGGGTTCGATCTGAAATATGTAATAAGTCCAGGGAAGACCAGTGATGTCTCTGGTTTTAAGAACTCTCGACTCCAAATATTCCTCACTGTGCTGTAATAAATATTCAATCCATATAAACAAATAACAGAGTTCCGTCCTTCGGGAGCTTTCCTAATATATACTCGTTCTATGAAAGGACCCAGTTTTCTTTCCTTATATTTTTAAACACAGCAAGAAACACTCATCCGCAAGTCAAAAGAACGACTCAAACTGCCAGTTTTTTTATTGATTTGAATTTTTAAATCTCAACGGTTACCGCGTCGACACACCCACATGCCGTGTCACAAAAATCCGAGTTCCCATACAAAAATCTTGCTCAACCACCAGGCGCTCAGAAAAATCAGCAGGTATACTTTTTAAATTTGCTCCCAATGCGATTTTCGCGCCATAATAATGTCACTGACAGTAGCAGCCATGTTGTCTTATTTGAGATGTGCGACTAAAAAAAAATGTACTAGAGACGATAGTGATGTGTTATTTTTCAAAGATCAGTAATTGAAAGTAGCAGAATTGATTTTTTGTTGGGTCAATAATAATTGTTGCTCATCAAACAGTGTCCATTTTGAAGGTATTTATTTCTTTACAATTAGCTACATGACAAACATTTGCAAATTCAGCGCAATCGCTGCTAAGTACTACCAAAACTTCATCGGATTATGCCGCAGTTACATAAACCAATCGCTTCACTCAGTTCTTCATCAGATTTGTATGGCAGAAAAGAGCAAAATGGCTTGTTTCTCCGATTGTAGCTTACATTGGTGTCATCTGCAACGAAACAAAATCATGTATTCAAAAGAGGTCCAAAAACGTACTTTTATAATGAAATACAACAAATTTTCAGGTTTAATATGCATATTATGAAAAATTAACCTAACCTGAATATTCCAAATGAGTGCACTAATTTATTAAATGCTGTTTATTTAATGTGCACCTTGGAAATGAACAATAGGCGTTAGCAAAGTAAAGTAGAATTTCAACCACATATATTGCAACAACTACTGCGAGTCTCGAAGTGTCAAGTAGAGCGTAGTTGTTTTTATTGCGTGCTGAAAATCCTACTTTACTTCGCTGAGATCGAAGCTCAAAAAAACAAGCCTAATTTCAATGTACACCCAGTAGTCATTCAAAGATTTGGCATAACTAACCTACCTACCTATTTAACCTGTTCTAGTACAATCGGCAGTGGCTAATCACACAGGGTTTGGCATCATTTATGAGTGCGAACGTGACTTGTCAAATTTGACATATGACTGAACAAAGTTGTCAAAACAGAACAACGAAGAACTCACAAAACCAAGGCAAATTCGCGAATTACCCTCGGTAGATTGGACATAACATTACAGAAAAATCTAGAAAAGCGATTGGAAGAACAATTTGTACGCAATCATGGAGAACTTCAAAGGACTCAAGAAAACTCTGTTCATATGGTCCGCCGCATCGCCTGAGAGTATGGAGAGAAAAATTAATGAAATCAAAACAGCGACTGGTGGGGAAGTTCTTGTAGAAAACATCGACCGACTATCACTTGGTAAAAGAGATTATCTCGAAAAATTGTCCAATCACGTTTGTCACTATCTATGCATTTCAGCCTCTCATCCCAATTCAACATTCGATCTTATCGTGGTCGAAGGTGCTCGGTCATCTGACGCATTCGCTAAGCTGCTAAGTCTACTTAAGCCTTTGGGTAAACTTTATCTACAAAAGTACGAGGGCAGTGATGATAGTGTCTCTCAAGAATTGAAACTGTCCGGTTTCCTTGACATCCAAAAAGCAAGCGACTCGATAACGTGTCACAAGCCTGGCTATGAAGTTGGTTCAGCAATGAAATTGTCTTTCGCTAAGAAAGATGTTGCGGCCGTTTGGAAGATAGACGCCAGTGATGGCGATGAGGAGGAAGCAGAGACAATTGACGAGGATGATCTACTCGATGAAGAGGATAAGGTCAAACCAAATCCGGAGTCGTTGAGAGTGTGTGGAACTACCGGCAAGAGGAAGGCATGCAAGAACTGTTCATGTGGACTGGCCGATGAACTGGAGGCGGAGAAGGCCAAAGTCGCTGTTGAAACACAAAATGCAAAGTCCAGCTGTGGAAGTGTGAGTGCATTTCAAATCCGGCGCTATGGGACGAGGTGGAGCTAAATTTTGGTTCTTTTTGTATGTTGCAGTGCTACCTTGGAGATGCTTTCCGTTGTTCGACTTGTCCTTATCTGGGAATGCCTGCGTTTAAACCTGGCGAGAAGGTGCAGCTTGGCGGAAATTTACTTAAGGCGGATATCTAGAGCGAAACGTGGGGTTTTAGTACACTTAATCGTTTTCATTTATAGCCTAGTTTGGGGGCTTCACTGATAAATTTGATTTCTTTCATACAATAAAACGCTTAAAATGGAATCTCACTTGAGTTTTGATAAGGTGAAGTGTACGAGCTACCAAATGGAGGCACGGAACTAGTACAGATTACAGATCAAAAGTAATACGCAGATTTCATATAACTCTCGGTCGTATGGTCACATTTTAGACAAGAAAAGCTCCTCTGCAATGTAATAAGAGAGCGTAATGTCTTTATTAACTCAAACCACTTCAGATTGAAGGTCTCAATAGAAAAATTTCAGCAGATCAGTACAGACAATATGCTGGCAACAATTTTCTGAGACGATCTAAAATAGTAGAGACACGTAAATATAGCACTTAGCTAGCAGAATATGAAATTCACTATATATTTAATAAAAGTAGGTATTTTAGAACAATAGTGTCTCCGTATATAGACCGTATTACCCATATCTACATACCAAAAGCGTTATGTCCCTCCGAGGACCCGAAGAAAGTTTCGTAAAAAAGTTTGTTCAAAACAACGATAATGCAGTTCAACTCTAGTACAATTAGAAGAAGTCCAACACAAATATTTCCATCTCTTTCAATTTTGCACATGCTTGCGGCACGGCTGTCAAAATTCTGACAGCACCCAGCTGTCACTTTTCCTTTTTTTGCGACTGTAGAACGACGACGAGTTGTAAAAGAAAAATATTGTCCATCTCTCCAGTGGTTGTTTACTATCCCATCCGTGAATTCAAATTAATGTGGTATTCGATTGGGCGCTCTCAGAGCACTTTTTTTGCTCTCAGAGCAATTTTTATGTTCGTTTGGTACAAAAAAAGCAATCTTTTTCAGATTTCAGAGCACTTTTGCGAATCTGGATATTTTCTCAGATTCGCTTCAGATTTACCAATACACGTGCGTTTGAGTTTGACAACTAGTGGAGTTTGTTTACATTTTAGTGATATTTTTCAACTGCAAGGAAACGCATTGCATCGGGTGGATCTACTTTTGTTAATTATTTATGTACAAATGTTTAGAAATCAATCTGGGCGAGCGTTTTGAATGTTTTCATATAAAATTTAACCAGTGAATAGAAAACGCTTAGAAAAGTGTCGAAGGCTACACATATTGGAGTCGCACAAATATCAACAAAAAAAAGAGCAAGTGACGTTTTTGTGTTCGATTAGCCACACGAAATCTGAAATCTGAGAGCAAATCTGAAGAAGCCCAATCGAATACCACATAAGAAAGTTTAATTCCAAACCGAGATGTTGCCTATGTAAATTGCCAATCTGCGCTTTATTATGCTTCAGCTGCTGTTGAGAACGAGGAAAATTCCTCAAGAACTCGGACGTCATTGGAACTGTCACTCGAGGGTATGAATTATGATACCCTCCCCCGACTGATTGGAAGTTATGTAAACGCTTTGGTAATACATTTATTTTTGTTTTGCAGTATGCTGCCAGTGGAGTGCCAACAAAAGCTGCTCGAGCAGCTGACGAGGCGTTGTCGTCTGGATCTGCTGTGGATTTAGTTGAAGCCGTTGCAATACCTGTCGAGAATGCACCAACATTGGATGCTTCGAAACGTGTGCCACTTGCCGAACCAATAAAAGAGAAGCTCGACAGACTACCATGGGCAGTGAGTCCTTCACTGGAGCAGGGCAAGTTGCTCAGCAATTATAAGAAACTTTCAAAGTTTCGGTTGACTTGTAAGGACCACCAGTTCATTACGTTTGCATTTTTCTAATATAAGGTGCTTCTTTACAGCTCTTGTTGTGATTACTTCAATGGCAGGCTATGCCATGGCACCAGCTGCCTTCGATCCCGTCACCTTTGCGCTATGCGCCACAGGTACGGGGTTGATGTCGGCTGCGGCAAATTCCATCAACCAGTACCACGAAGTTCCATTCGATTCGCAGATGTCGAGAACTAAAAACCGTGTTCTCGTTACAGGACAATTGACTCCGGCTCACGCCATCGGTTTTGCGATAGTATCCGCATCGACTGGATTGGCAATGTTGTACTTTGGAGTAAATGGTTTGACCGCAGCGCTTGGTGCTGGTAATTTGTTCCTTTATACGTCCATTTACACGCCAATGAAGCGAATCAGCATCCTCAACACCTGGGTGGGTTCGTTTGTCGGTGCCATTCCCCCTCTGATGGGTTGGGCTGGATGTGCTGGTTCTCTAGATGCGGGTGCTTGGATTTTAGCCGGCTTGCTATACGCCTGGCAGTTTCCACATTTCAATGCATTGTCGTGGAACTTGCGGCCGGATTACTCCAGAGCAGGCTACCGTATGATGGCTGTCACCAACCCAGCTCTCTGCCGGAGGGTTGCCTTGCGTTATACCGCAGGAATCGCTGCTCTTTCTGTGGCTGCACCCCTCCTTGATGTCACAAATCCATGGTTTGCTTTGGAAACGCTGCCACTCAACGGGTACTTTTGCTATCTCGGTAAGGAGCTGGATCTAACACAATGCTTTCTCACTAAATGCCAATCTTATCTCTTGTAGCGTGGAAGTTCTATCAAAAATCAGACAGTGGCAGTTCACGGAAACTGTTTCGATTCTCCCTTCTCCATCTGCCTGCCCTAATGGTGCTTTTCCTACTCAACAAGAAGCGATGGATCTTTGCCGAAAAATCAACCGAGGAAGCCGTTGTGCTGGCCGCCATAGATGTATCTTCTCTTGACACAACGACAAAAGGAAGCTTCCTCTCGTCGCCCAATGCCCCCTCGCTGAGTAAAGTTCTGCCAGTAACTTTGGCTGCTGCCGCAAAACCACCGCCGGTTGTCGTTCAAGACAACAAAGAAACGCTGTGACAGTCATTCATCTAGGATTAGCTAATTTAATATAATTTCTGTATAAGAAGCTCCGTAGATGGTGATGACGACGACGTGACGATGTTGTCCACAACACAAAGCATTCTGCCACAAGAGGCAACAAACAAACTACACACATGATCAACACAAATTGGCACTTAACTTAAAAAAACAAACAAAATCGTATTTTTGTCGTCAGCAAAGTGTACCTTTTTAGTTCTTAATTTTCAGTCTTACTTTAGAGACGCATAGATTCCTTGTGTACATAGATGAAAGTATTACTGTTTAATAAAGGCGAAGTAAAGTTGTACTCTTCTGCTGCTAATAAGTGAAATCGGATGAGTATTCAAATCTGGTAGGGCCATAGAAAAAGCTTGATATTTTTGCAGCAAAGTACATCTCGACCAACAGAACTTATACAAGCGTCGCTCTGATTGTGTGGTGTTAAAGTCCTCCGAAAATTTACTAAGCTGTTCTACTAAATTCAAGTCTTTCTGTATTAAAAATATTTCAAAAGATCTAGTTCAGTTGTGGGTGGTCAACATTTGTTCAAAAAATTGAAGCGATTGTATGCCTTATTGTAGAGAAAACTCAACACAATTGCATTGACCAATCTTTAAAATAAAGAGACAGTAAGTTGGTAGGACAAACAGTAAAATTGCTTTCTAAACACGGAAAAGGAAGTTATTCTGTGTTATTATTTAAGGATCTTGATCTCATTCGATTGAAAGAACATCTCAGACATCTAAGATAGTCCAAACAGAGCACTCAGACGTTCGACAAAAATGCCAAGACAAGTTTAAATCGAAGAATGTACGAAATATGAGTTAAACGACTCTCCAGAGTGTAGTTCATGTTTTCCGAAAAGACTTATAACTGGGATTTAAAGCTAGGGGGACAAGGTGAGGAAGATCGAGTCGAAAGGAAGTAATGTTTGAGTTTAACTTTCGTAGGAGATTGGTTCTTCGGGCTAAAAAATTTGCAATAGGTTGGTTTATAGAGAGATATGGGCTTTTTAAGCTACGAGAGGTAGTGTGAAAGAATATAGAGTTGGAGTGGGCTTGAAAGATAAAGGGCCAATGGAAAAGTTGAGGAGATCATTAATTATTAAAGAGTGCAAAGGAGTTGTCGGCAACTGAGCGGAACACACTAATTGTTTTCGACGGTATTAATATCTAGAGAGGAGTGGTCGTATAGTCAGGAAATTATACACAACGTAATGACACTCTTAATGCCAACGATATAATTTTCAAAACCAAGAGCGCTTGTCGTAAGATAACAACATGATTGCGGCTCCAAACGACCGTATAAAGACCGATATTGGTTTGATAGGAAGAGATGTCAGAAGTTATCGCAACCTTGAGTCAAACATTTTAATGGTGACTTTGGCTTGAAGTTAGCTAAGAACAGGACCTGTGCTTCAGTTATAACTCGTTTAACTCCAATTATTGGTGGCTGTTACATACGTCCGGTCAAACAAACAAGATTCAACAATAATGCAAATAAAAAAGAACAGAGTACTGAAAAAAATGTGTCAATAATGTAGTTTGTAGCATCCCAGAAACTAAAGCCGACCAGACAAAAGCTTTTACTAGTGCAGGCGGTTCCGGCTGGGACATTTTAATGTCATGTTGTCTTTCGAAACATACTTTTGTTGATATCTGTTTTGAATAAATTACACAATCAGTTGCTCTAAATAAAAACCTATCCAAATTCTGTACCGGAACATAACTATACACTAAAATTGATCCCAAGTGGTTGACAAAGTGCTATGGTTCCTCAATATGTTCTTCGTGTATCCCCACTAACCGCTGTCAAGAGCAAAAGTGAATAATTTTCAATAAATTGCACTCCAACTCCATGTCCACCATAAGCTATACAACAACTTCATGAATAGCCAACAGGAAAACCATTGCCTCACCACACACGCAATTAGTCAGAACAGAATGCATTCTATTGTCCTATAAATCGTCGGCGCCAAATCAATGCATATCTAATGGACTTTCCCTGTTCAATGCTATCGCGTGGTTAATCTCAAATGTCCTTTGAAAAGTATCCGCATATGCTTGGCTAACGCCAACCCATTGGATTATTGTGTCAAAATGGTTTGGATGGAAACGTTTTGTCTCTACTGTTCGGTCCGGTTAGGCGTCATAGTTTCGGCAATTTTTTCATTGGTAAGGGCGTGCGTTTCTTAAGTTTCAATTTTCAAACTAAGCTCACTTTAAGCTGCAGGAGATAATCTCTCTTACGTTTGTCCTGATCCACGGACCATATATCTTTCAAGCTACAAAACTTTTAGTAGAAGGGCAACACCAACAGGACCAGGACTACTATATTCTTAAAATGTTCCAGGGGGTGTCGGAGCGTACGTGGAATATTTTTGCCTCAACTATTGCGATTTATTTAACGAGTCTCTCCTTTCAGAACTTTCGTTGTTTCTGCTACTGTTTAATCTGTTCTTGGCTGTGCATATTCTCGCTTGTTTATCGGCCGCTTATGGAGCACTGAGGGTAAGGTTCGGAATATTCCACGAGGCCTGCAATTAATCGCATAGTGTTACAGCTAAAGAAAGCCTTCCTCATACCATTCATGGTTACACAGTTTGTGATATTTGTTTTAATAACGATTCAGCACATTTTTCTTATGGTGATCATGAAGAGAATCGTTAATTTGGGAATCTTGATTGGGATCACCATCGCCGGGGGATTCTACATTCGTGAGAGACCTTGTATACCTACTTATATTGAATTCAATTTAAAATTGTTTTCTTTTAGTTTTCATTGGCTACAGTTGGTCGGCATCGGTTGCAATGTTCCAGATTATCATGCTTGTCAAATCACAGAGATACAAGGCTTTGTACGGAGACGACCCAATGGCACCAAGGAAAAGAACCGACATTTTGCTTGGCCACGGAACTGTTGAAAATGTGAAGATATTCTTGACACCGAATGACAATGATGTCAGTGCCATAAAGCGTAAGCGGCTGATTGAGGAACAGCAAAGGCGCAGATTTGGCCGGGAGATCATTTCGGTTATACCTTTGGATCAGGCGGAGAAGAGAGATGGCATTGATGAGTATCATTTCGACAACTGGCATTGGAATGAGCTGGTGGGTGTAAGGAGAGTAATCAGATAAATGCGCCTTAGTTTACAAAGTGGGTCATCTTTAGCGATGATCAAGGACATACACATATCTGCAAAATACAAGTACTAAAGTTAGCACAGTTTGTTTGTGGAAAAACAAGCTCATCAAGTTTGCACATAGAGTGAAGTGAAGAATGTCTGAGAAAGCAATATAAATATATATAAAATTATAAGGTTTGGATGTGGATCTAACCTTGTATCGTGTTAAAACTGCTCAGACTCACCTATTCCGAATGGATTTTTCAGAAATGAGAGGGGTTGACTGAAGGAGGATATATATTTTCCATTACAATCGGCCAATTCGTTCAAAAAATATTGGAATACATCGTCAACGAACAATCTTTGCAGTTTTAGATGACGGCTCACGGATACGGCTGTCTCTTATTAAGCGTTTTTATACCCTTCACAGGAAGGTATATTCACTTTGTCATTACATTTGTAACGCAAGGAAGTTGTCACCGGAGACCTCATAAAGTACATATATTCTGAATCAGGATCACATTCTGAATCGATTTAGCCATGTCCGTCTGTCTGTCTGTCTGTCTGTTGAAAGCCCGATAGCGCCCAAAGGAATTGACATAGGCGAATGAAATTTGGTGAAAGGACTTCTCTTTTTATCGTCGTCAGATTGGTAATGGGCTATGTCGGTCAAGTAGTTGTGGTACCTCCCATACAAAGCCAATTTTGCATGACTTGCATGCAGTGGAAGCTATCAAAGCATCGGCCAGGCCGATGATAACACTTTTACTTGTTCTTTTTAA
The DNA here is from genome assembly GCA_948293265.1 of Cheilosia impressa. NCBI lineage: Eukaryota > Metazoa > Arthropoda > Insecta > Diptera > Syrphidae > Cheilosia > Cheilosia impressa. The sequence goes on from OX411883.1 coordinate 42,736,822, forward strand.
GTTCAGAGCTGAACCGAAACTGTTTTACAAAAAGTTCGTGTTTCTTTTTTAGTTCAGACACATCAGAGCCCAGAATTTGTGTTTCTTTTTCAGAGCATGATCAGAGTGCGCTCTATGAGCTCAGAATAAATTGACTGAGTAGGCTGAGTGAAAAGCTGATTACACACTTCCAGTCAAATTTCACAGAAAAAAAACAGGATAAGCAAAATAGTTGAAATGGCGGACGAACCTTGTTGTTTTGGAATTAAAAATAAATAAATAATAAATAACAATCAACAAAAATATTTATTTATGACAACATGTGCTCAAGCGTGTTTCATAAATACCTCAGAACGATCTGAGCACGCTCGGTTCAGAGAACACTCATTATGCTCGAGCTCAGTTTGAGTTCAGTGCTCAGCTCTGAACTAAAAAAGAAAAACGCCTATTGGGTTATTTATTTGCACATGGACTGGTGGTAATCGTCATCTTGTTGTTTTCGTTCGCTTGTTGCTTCCTTTCAGACATTTTAAGTGGGTGAGATGGGAATGGCATCGGTTTCAGTAATGTGCGAAGCTAGTACCTACTTATTTAATATTCTAATAACTAGTCCCGAAAATTCAAAGAGCTTAAGATGAATTGGTAGGGCCAGATGCAAATATTACGATTTTTTTTTTATATTGCTTCTTAAGAATCTCTATCGTCGTTAAGGGTGTACTAAGGAAGCCTAAACACAGTTAGATTTGTAAAAATTTACATAGCTTATTTGAACTCTGGCCTCTTACCTCAAGTGTGCGATTATGCAACTTTTAGAAAGAACAAAATATATTATTGTGACTGCAGACCAAATCTGAAGCCCAGATTTCTTGAGATTTTGTGGTTATAAACTGCAGCTAGGCTGAAAATCTGCAAAATGAAAATAAATCCGCACTTATGGCAACGTTGCCTGCGGGAAACCGTAAGAACATCAGTTTTTAGAAATAACAGCGGAGGAGAACAGGCCCAATTGCAGAAGTTAATAGAGTGTTTCGCGAAGCCCATCCTTTCACAGATGGGCTATCTTTTTTGCTCAAACGTCAAAAAAACTTGTAGGATAATAAAGCTGGTTTATAATGGCCAGAAGAGTGTTTTGTTCAAATATTGTTAAAAAGCGCATAATTGCCATTACTTTAACTTCTCAGTTGTTACCAAATACGTTTGATAAACATAATTTTTTAATTAAACAATGCTTTTATCTTGTTTTTTTGCACTTTTTTATGCACTTTTCAGTAATTTTTTAACATAATTAGACTACACCCATACAAAATCTTGTTTCCTACAAGTTTTTAAGCTGTCACTTGGATTTTTCTTCTTCTCATTTGACACTGACGTTGTCGCGAACTACCCTATTGCGTTTATATTTTGAAGCTTACATTATGTACTCACTTGATGTACGCAAAGGTGTCAGTTGGGTCAGGCCTTTCGCAGTCACGTTTGGATGATCCACTCTCTTATAGAGCGTTTCACAAAGCAACATCTTCTCCTGACATAAAATCAAACAAAATATATCCTTCGAGTCGGATTTGAACCGGCGACCTATGGATTTCCGCGTCTATACATCGTCTATAGTCTATCGCTCTACCAAATGAGCTATCGAAGGCAGTTGGACGATGCCCAACCAAAAAGTGAGCATCCGTTCTCTAATTGTGGAACGGTACCTAGCACTCCATTAAAATAAAATTGCTGCTATACTATAGCTGAAACCCTAAAGTACCATATCGCACAAAATCAAAAGTTGAAGTGCTTTTTGTGAAAGGCTAAAGGGCTGTCTTGTCGAGTTTGAGTAAAAAATCACCAGCGCGAGCACCTATGACGGTGGGAGTAGTATAGATTGGAAACCCCTTTAAAAAAGACACGACTGCTTAAATCACTGAAGGGAAGATCTATCTAACAGTTAGGAAGAAACCCTTTACATGTTTGAAAAGAAACTCATATAGCTGAACTATCTGACAACTGTAATTCTGTCTTCCGTTTATAGAATGACAGAATCGCGAAGGCAAACGATCCCATTCCGAGTGCCGCCGTATCCATTAAGAGAGTAAAATCACATCCCACCTGTAAGGCCTGACAAATTCGACATTCCACGTTACCCCAAAGTTGATGACACTGTCGGGAATTTTCAGCATTAAACTACCCCCCAGACATACGTACGCGTACATCTGGGCAATAAGCCGCCAATTCGATTCCATGCATTCCTGTGCAGACGAAGGAACATCTCAGCATTTCTGCATCTGTTCATTGTCGCTATCTTCCTCGTCGTCGTCGCCAAACTTCAAATAAGATGTAAATTCGAACCTAATCGATGTCACGTAGCGAAAACATTTCATTCGTGAAAGGGATGTGCAAAACCATTTTTCTTCTTCTTATCCACGCAAGCAAAAGGGAGATTCTATTGATTCTCCAGCGCCACTATGGCACTACTGGTGCTGTGTGGCCAAAAATACCAGACAGCATGAGGAATCACGCAGAGGAGATGAACATTTCGTCGAACGTGGTGAAAATCAGAAAAGGATAAGTACTGCTCCTTCTTCAGGCCAATTCACACAAAATTACCGAACACAGTGCTATGTGCGTGTGTGTGTGTGTGTAGTGATTCACCAAAGAAGGCGTTGAAACGTACGATTACCTGACGCTTGATGGATCACTGCATTGCCAGCTGTCAGCTGGAATGCAAGCTGATGCAGGTGCTGCTTGATGCAATTTTATCTCGATGAATATGTGTGTGCGCCGCACCGCTAATGTTCATTGGCATGGAGCGGGCAGCATCTGGATCTGGAAGGGGTATGCCTGCAGACGGATTTGCAGGATATTTGAAATTTCAGTAAGGCCGGCTTCCTCTTCTCGATTTCAATTAGACGAATTGAAGAGGATACGAATTTATGCGCCAGTTGATAATGCAATTAATCGGCAGCAGCGGGTATTGACCCAAGAGCGCCAGGGATTATTGAATTCAAGAAATTGAATACCGTCTCTATGGGGTAAGTGATCGGGTATTTTGACAATAAATAAATAAAATGCTATAGCCAAAAATGTGTCCACTCCAAACTAGTGCAACACTCCACTTCAGTGTGCAACTTGTTTCGGATTCTTGTAGTCGGTATTTATTTGATTTCAGGTACTCTTGTTTCCGAAAGATAGACTCCCTGATTCGATATGATACTTGAATAACCCAAAATAACAGTTGTCTGCAAATCCATCCATGGAAGATGCCATGGACTCCATCGGGGCAAGACAGGAAATTCAATATTCCTACCATTGACATGCACTTTAAGTGCAAAATCTAAAATTTATACATTCTGTGGTAAGATAAGTGAGACTATAATCCCCTTGAATACCCAGAAAGTCCTCAAGTCTATCCGTCTCCACCAAGAACAAAACCGCTCCTCATCTAAAAGTTTCTGTTGAGGCAAACTTCTCCATAATTGTCAGGAGAATGCATTTTAAACGATGCCATGCCAATGACGATGAAAATGATGGAGAGTAGTTCTTACCGCATGTAAAAACACTATCAAGTGGCCAAATTAGAAATTTCCTCTCTGTGATAATATATTCACATTTAGAAATTAATAGTTTATTAAGTTCTCCCTTCCTTGGCTGAGTCTTGAAAGAAGAAACTAAACTTAATTTTGAGTAGCTGGTCGCAGAGATTGAAAGTGTTTCGGGCGGTGCTTTCGGGCTTAGTTTGCTGTCAATTTCTTGTATAATTGAAACGTGGGAGTTTGTGGCTTTTAGTAGAAATCAAATGCAGTACTTTGAGTCTATGAGTTGCGGACGAACGAATGTAGGATCTAGCCAACTGGATACTTCGTGTGTATGTTGTCATTCAAAGGAAATTTGACAGGAACGAAGATATATTGAGAATTGAAAGTCTCTCGGTAAAGCGAGTGTCATCACAATAAATATCCGGGCTTTGCTTTTAAGACAGCATTGCAAAATTGCCTGAAATCGATTTCATAATGCTGTCAAGATCGAAACTAAGTGAGCCTATTAAACGTTGCCATTAAAATTTAACCACCGAAGAACAGGAAAGTCAATTCCAGAACTGAATACTTTGATAAATTGAGGATTTTGTCATCGGCAAAGGAAGGAATTGTATTAGAAGTCACAGTGGATAGTTAAAAACAGTCATAACTAGAATAAGATAGACCAGCACTAATACACGGTGAGTTTTAGTCTTGAAACCATTCAACACAGCATATATTAGACGACCAGAAAGGTGGTCTATGATCCACCAAAAGGTGCGTTGGGCATTTAGCTATGTATCCATTTTTGACAAAAGAGTTTAACGCCGAAATAAAGCGCAATAGTCTTCAATTTTTTGAAGCAATGGAGATATTGGTTTAACCTCTTGGTAATCAAATCAGTTGCCACGAAAACCATATTGCGTCACGATTCAAGATATTTAAAATGGAAGCACTTATTCCATAACAGGAGTAAAAGTGGACTTATTTCATCCTATGAGTCGGTAATTGATGAGGATCTGCATTTTCTTTACCTGCAAGACAGATATCGTTTGGAACTTATAACGAAAGATTCCAGAAAAATAAGATTGATGTCAAACCTCTTAAGGACAATGGGGGAGGTTGAGTCTGATTCAGTTCATGAAGTTCGATAGAGAATGGAGTTGTTTCATTATAAACTTAACGCTCTTATGCTTATGTACAGCTGGAGCAAAAGATCGGGCTGCCCAATACGCAATGTGCAACAAACAGACTATAAATTGCTATATATAGCTTTATCTTAAGAGCTGACAACTCGAGTGTCAAAAGGTAGAAGTGTCAGAAAAGATAAAGAGGGAGAATTCTTAATGTTTTTAAGAAATTGCCGAAATGTCCTAACAGCCCTAGGGATGTAAGTTTTGCCTCATAAGAAATTTAATACTTAGAGCATTGGTAGGAGCAGTGGCCTAGGGGTTAGTGTGTTACACTACTAAGCGAGGGGTACCAGGATCGAACCATCTTTTTTTTTTCCACTGCGCCACAAAAGTCAACGGCGCCATGAAAATCGTTATCCAGTTAGCATAAACGCACACAGAAAATGCCAAAGAAATCGTGCTCCAACTAGTTATGAGGCCATAAAACTTTCATCAGGACGGGAGATAACAAACAAGTCTAATGAGTTGTTACTTGGACTGTCTATTTCAGGTACACAAATGTTGCCTAATTTGCTAGGCATACGTGGGCAAAGATCTCTATATGAATGCCTCCGGGTATTGGCTCTCCAGTATATGTCAAAGATAGTCAAAATTGTGGATATTGAATGACGGTTACAGTTTGAGGGTTATTTCTTGTTATAGTTTTTGGCAGCACATAGAGCTCGTTACATATCAAGTTACTGTCAAAAATGAATATGATGTAGGTTTAAATTCCGGATTAGAACAGTAGCCACAAGATTCTGGAATTTGATTAGGCATATCATACCTCTCTAAATGGTAGCACGAAGCTATGTAAAGAGAATAATCTCTAAACGGTGCCAAGGTAGATCTAATTTACAAGATTTTACACCTGCCTGAGTCTCTAATGGTGCCAAAGAAGCTGTGTTTGTAGGCCTTTTCCACAATGAACGTCCACTGAAAAGGGATTCGATTAAACCCCTAGGGAGTTGCTTATATCAACCTTAATATGATTAAAAACAGAAAACTGCATTCTAAGCTCTAAGGTCCAGTATAGTGATTTACAAATCCAATAATAGATTTTTCAAACTATACTCGTGAAGGTGTTTATTCAATACGATATAAATGAACAAGACTTTTTTTTTTAAATTCTCAGTGTATATAATTGTAAGTTTAACCCAGTGTTTTTATTTCTGTTTTTCGTCTTTGAAAGGTCCAACGCCCACTATTTATTATAACGCGTATTTTGCAAAGAGATTGATAATAAATTTTGATGTTCAAAATTTCAGCAACATACATAGCTTGCCATTACCGCAAAAACCTTAAACGAGCCGAGAATAATTTCGATGCCCAAAGTAAAGATAGAATAAATAGTCGGCGCAACAATTCTAGGGACCCTAGGCCTAGCTTCTAACAACCATTCATATTGTTTGAGTGCCTCAACCCTTTTCCAGTCCCGCATGCATTTTGCAAATTTCTCCCCACAGGCAAGTTTATTTCCATTTACCAAATTTCAAGGCAAAAGCTGTCATAAATGAAATGTGTTTTAACCTAATTTGTTGTGTAGGAAGTGCTAAGGGTCCTAATTTTTAAAAGTGCCTTGTTAAGACAATACACATCAATGTTCCTAATTTTACAAAGTTAGCTTTTACAAGTAGGTATCGAATTATGCTTCGAATAAATCATTTTTGTTTTTGTTTGGGAGGTGCCACTCCAATTTCTGTTAAAATCTTGTACAGAGTAAAAATCTTTGGCGGTCTTACGCACAACCACTCACCAAAGTTTCATCTCAATCGGATGAGTGATATAGGAATCGCATAAAGACGGAGAGACTGGAAAAATGTCTGTATACGACATGGATAGCTTACTAGGTATCAGCCCATCCAACTCTTTAAAAAAAAAAACTTTAACAAGTTATAAAATACTTTGTTTTCGAACCAATTAGTCGAACATACAAGTATTTTACGTTACTTTGATTGATTTTTCTTTCATTTTCCAGTATAAAAATAAACCATGTTCACTGTGGCGTATACGTACTATTTTTGGTAACTATTTCGGGTCGTCAAAGTTTGGTGAAACTTGAATTTATTTCAGCGGAAATGACATTTTTGGGATATGCACAAATCGTACGTGTTGCACTCAACTTTTTCCGGCATAAAATTCGATGAAGGGGGGCGTTTTTAATAAAAACAATGTAGCTCACCGATTTCATGCAATTTTTCCATTAAAATCGCCTATATTTGACAAGACTCGCAACTTTGTAACCTCATTTCTCACCCAATAAATAAATTACTATTTAACTTACACTCAACTTAAGGCAGTCCTTATATTTGCCTAGGGAAAGCAAAGTCTCCATTAGCACAAGTTTACTTTTGTAGGGTACTTTGCAATACACTTACTGGCCAGTATGCTTTCGAGTATAATAGAAAAATTGCACACATAACAGAACAATTACACTTCAAAGAAAGAGATATAATTGAATGAAACACTTAAGATATGTGGATGTTGCATGCACGCAGGATATAAACAAATAAAGAAATCTCACACACGTATAGGCTTGTATGCATGCGAACCATAAAATGTTTACGTGATATCTTCGACCGTAAATACCACTTTAAACTTGAACACGAAAAATGCATTACGCGAGGACTCTCTCGCTTCGTCCGATGGCCAATATACCATTTGGCATTTCAGCAAATAAAAACTCTTTCTCGCCTCCTTGAAGAGGAATATTATTTTAGTACTTTCACGTGCACTATTGCATACGCACGTATTTACGTGTCCTGCGGCTATTTGCAAAGACAATATGGAAGAACAAAATAAATAAAATCGTGTTTATTGTAATCATGGTATACGGAATAAAGTTGGAAGGTATCTAGCAGACGAGATGAACTCCCTCAGATGTGGTAATAGAATGGCTGCATAAGAAAGCTATTTGTCCAAGGGTATTAGTAGCGATGACTTTTCGAGTCGTAAAGTTAATTATCATTTACACTCAAGCGAAAGAAGTCGTAAAGTATTTGCAGCAGATAAAATTACTTCCATTTGACTCCTGTAAAGTTTTTTTTTAATTGAAGGTAGGCTAATGCAGGTGGGCAAAGAAGGCCTTGGCAAAGAAATAACCCGGTCCATGTAGGAGCTCTTTGGATACTGATCGTGGCCGGCATTAATATTTGTTTCAAGTGCAATAAAAGGAAGTCCTTTTTATACCCTCCAGAGGAAGGTAAATATATTCACTTTGCCAATACATTTGTAACACAAAGAAGTAGTCACCGGAGACCTCATAAAGTATATATATTCTGAATCAGGATCACATTCTGAATCGATTTAGCCATGTCCGTCTGTCTGTCTGTCTGTCTGTCTGTCTGTCTGTCTGTTGAAAGCACGATAGCGCCCAAAGTAATTGACGTAAGTGAGCGAAATTTGGTGAAAGGACTTCTTTTTATCGGCGTCAGGTTGGTATTGAAAATGGGCTATGTCGGTCAAGTAGTTCTGGTACCTCCCATACAAAACTAATATTGGACCCATTTGTCTTTCTGTCTGTTGAAAGCACGATAGCGCTCAAAGTAATTGACGTAGGTGAACGAAATTTGGTGAAAGGACTTCTTTTTATCGGCGTCAAGTTAGTATTAAAAATGGGCTATGTCGGTCAAGTAGTTCTGGTACCTCCCTCACAAAACCAATTTTGCATGACTTGTATGCAGTGGAGGGTATCAAAGCATCGGCCAGGCCGATGATAACACTTTTACTTGTTTATGTTGTGTAGGGCCTTACTATTAGGGGCTAAACAACTGAAATAAGTACATACTTATTTTTTGGCACTTGAATAAAATATTTTTCTGTTTAACAATTAGGATGGATCTATATGGATATAAGTGCATTGGATGCAAGATGCAAGTTCAGGCTTTCCATATGTTTCATTATTCATAAGCCGGCTTCAGATCAACCATCCATCAGCTATGAAGAATTAAGCACATCGTCATTTATGTCCGAAACTTTAAAGAGGTAAAAAATTCACTGGCACAACTACCTTGTTGTGGCTAAAGTACGGTTGGGTGTATACATCAAGCCTAAACAAAAAAAAAAATTGCTGTGAGAAAATCAGACATCGACAATCTGAGTCAGAATCTTCGCGGATCACTTGACTGACTTAAACTGGACTGGCTGGCAGAATGAGCCGCTCTATTAAGTTATATTCTGGCTAAAATCCAACAAGGCTCCTGTGTCTGACGTATTGTAAGTAAATTGTTTGTCAGAAAGATTGAAGATGGCATGCACTTACTCATTTCCAAGACTAATTAAGATGAATGTATGCCTGATGAGACAAATAATTTACGGACAACTTTAACATAAATGCTGAGAAACAGTGAATTGCAAAGACAGACCTTATCGAAATGTAATTTGTAGAAGTAGAAATTGGCTTTTACAAACAATGGAGTTTATAAATGAAATCTGGAAACACCAAATAGCAACGCAATCTGTCAAACGGTTCCAAAATTTGAGGAAGAACCAAGTTTAAGATTGGACGTCATTAGCCTTCATATTTCAAGGATTTTCTTTCTTGAGACTGCCTTTATACGGAAGTATGTTCTAGGCACTGAAATTTCACAAATTATCAGATTTTGGAACGCGAATAGAAGTAGGGAGCTGATATATCTAGTGGCAATTCGGCTTGATTTCTTTTGATGGTGCTGTAGTCAGAGGCTGTTGTAAGCTGATCGTGTCAATGGTTGCCCCAAAATAACACCTGGCTTATAGAAAGATGTACACTACAATGTAGTTGCTTAGTTCTAAAACGGATAAGTAAGATAAGTAAGTAAACGACAAACTGATCAAGTTCAGAGCACAAATGTTGTAGAGCAAGAAAACCAATGACCACAACTTGTGTACTGATGGCAAATCTTAGACCTCAGCTAGTGAGTGCTTGCTACGATTCAGAGCTTCGCTGATCACGCATTACAACTGGTGCAGTACTGACAAAAAAATTCAGTCAACAACCAATTGATGTAGGCTGCAAAATTTTCAGACGGCAAAAAATTCAGATGTAGTTAGAGAAACGTCAAATCACAATGATTACAGTCAGGGTGACCGCCGCAGAATTCTGAAAAGGCTCAGAAGAAAATGGCCAATGAGAAAAAAAAAAATTGTAGTTTTTTAAGCATTCTGCAGTCATTGGCTCTCTAAACACTGTAATAGTGTTATGACAGGCAACTTTTAAAGGCTTAACAACATTTGAACAATTTTTGAAGCGCCTTCTCCAAGTAAAAATATTAGCAAAATAGCAAAACATTGTGGCAAATTGCAACTTTAGTCGCACAACGGTCACGCTGATTACAGTTCAGGATTTACGTCAAACTAACTACAGTTGTGTTGCTAAAACGCAAGACCTCTTTAAAAAAACCTCATGTTGCAACAGGTGTAGTTCTGGGTCAACGTCGTACACCAACTGGTGTAGTGCTGGAAAAATATCAGAACGCAAGCTGTGAAGTTCTTTGCTTCGATTTCGGTCGTCGCCGAAAGGCCGGGCCAAGAAGTGTGTCACTTCGCCGCAACCTACATCTTTCTTCTGCAGAAGGTAATTGAACTTTGAGACTTTTTCATTTATTTAAGAGTACATTTTAATGGCATAAGTGTTTGAATACAATGTTATGCAGCTGATACTAATTATTAAAGTTAAGAAATATCTTTCCCGCAACTTGTGTCTTAATGTAAGTGTAATGTCCGTTGCCATTCTGACATTGACAGCAATTTCCGAGGCAGTTTTTAAAAGTCTTTCCACAAGTTTGCTAAGTGATGGCTGACAACAATTCTCAAAAGCAGATCTTCGAACTTGGCTCATTAGATCTTCATGCACTTTTTTACAAAAATATATTTTGTAAAAGACAATAATATAGCAAAACAGCTTTAGGCCGATTTGTGAGTGCAATGGTTCAATATTTGCAGTTCTGTCAAATCAAACAGAATCGAATTACCTTCAATAAGCAGATTATGCAACTGATTGCAATATAAATCGTCCTTCGATTAATATTTAACAACATCCCCCTCGAACGAACTCTTCCCTTAAACTCTGAATTTTCTTTGTCTTACTCTATTCCTAATTTCGAAGCAAAATTTAAATATTCAATCTGTTTACACACCCAATGATGGGATGTCCTTCAGCAAATACCGGAAGGCATATCAATTCCAATATTTCCACCTGACTGAACAACAAAAACACTTTACGCCCCTGTTGCTGCTGCTATCATACTCTCGCTCTGCTCTGCTCACTCTGGCATCTATCCCAAATCAGACAGAGTCAAATATTCCCTATAATTCCATTTGCCTTGAAAAACATCTGTCAGATGCTTTCTTTATTGATATAAAATGGCAAACAGACATCACCATCCAATATAGTGACGGACGAGAGTAGGTATATGGTAGCAGTACCAGATGTAAGAGAGACCTACTGAGCCAAGTTTCATTCTTCGATAATTTGATTGTTCCTCTGCACGATTTGGATACATATTCTCCGTACCAATTCTCAAGGAAAAGCTGGATAATCTCGTTGAATTCCTTTGCTCTAGCCGTAGGTGGAAATGTATAACAGTACCGAACAATCTATATTTTTGGCAACAGCAACGGGGAAAAAAGTGAAAAAAATCGAATCAAATATCCTGAAGGTGTTTTTCTCGAATTTAGGTACGAAATTGAGATTAAATTGCTCAGGAGTGTTGGATGTTAGGTGGGTACAGGCTACAGTACTCGTACCTATATCCTACAGCTAGGCTAGTGAGGGGAGCAATAATTCAATGTAAAAATAAAATTCCATTCAGCAGAGGCAATGAAGATATAGGGCTTCCGTATATGCTGTAATGGAGTTTGTGCTGTTACCAGGTATAGCCACCTACCTACGTTTTGAATATTGTTATTGAGATTTTCGATAAGAGAAAGTTTTCAAGGGAATTACGGTGCGTTTGCACTTCGATTTGTGTACACTCGCATAAAGTGTGTATCTCGCAGAAAGGTAGATGTAATCGGATGAACATTTTAAACAGATTGCAAACTATACGTGTTTATTGTGGTGGCCTGGAGTTTCATGTTTTTCTTATCTTTTTTGGAAAATTCAAGTCATTGTGATTGATTTTGAATCAACTTTCAGGTAAGAGGATTATTTATAAAAGACGTTGTGGCCATTACTTTGGCCTTGGAGGCAATTGAGTAATAAAGCCTGCATGTTCTCAGTCATGAGATCTATGGGACAGTATATCACGGAGTTTTGGAAGTGATTTAAATGGTAAACTAGGTTTTTTTTTATTTTTCAACAACAGCTGGATCTTGTGAAATTATTGCAAACTATTCAGATCAATGATCATGCAGGTACAATAAAAAAAAAACACCTGTCAGAAAAGTGCGCCAGGATGTATAAACTAAAAGATACAAAAGTTACACTTCAATGTCAACGAATGTTTAGATTGCAGTCTCAAATGGGAGCTGAACGACAAGAATGGAAAACTGGAGAACGCTTGCAGAGTACTTAGTAATAAACCAGACAGCAGGCAGGAGTAGGGTCCGAACATTGCTTCATCACTTTGGCACTTCTTTTTGTCTGGAACGGTAGAGTACGAGTATAAATTTTCTAGAAGGAGTCAAGACTAGTTTCAGTCAAGCCAAAGTAGTAAGTAAGCTGATAGATTCAAATATATCACCGCATATAATCCCATAGGAAAAGTTTCGGCTGTGGATGCCGGCACATTTTCCCAATTCCATAATTGGGCTCTACAATCTGTAAAATATTTAGCTAATTTGTTTTTAAAGGTGATACGGATGATCCGAAGATAGACAACCCCAACAAAAAAAAAAATAAGGACAACTTCGGGCCACCAAGTGGAAAGTCTAGACCTTAAACAGACCGCATGCAGGCAAAAACTGATGCCCTGGAGTGATATGTATGCGAAAAGACCAAGAAGTATAATCAACTGCGACAGTTATTACAGCGTCAGCGTCTTGGGCAGGAGTCTTAGGAAGTTTTTGGTATGGTAAGCCTTCACTTTTCACACTTCCACGGAAAAGAATGATTACGCAACAGAGAAAGCATTTTAGGCGTTCTAAGTACGACGGCAAGATTTTTCTTGGGCATTTTAACAAAATCGAAAAAGAGGACATCTGGGTTCGAAACAGTCGGACGAAACATGCCACGAAAGCATTCCTATTTGACTTTGCTGCGGTTCAAAGTCGCACTACCTTCCAGATCATGAGACCGTCCGCTAAGTCGAGCACGTTGCGATCAAGACCATAATCCACTAGATGGGCGAACGAAAGAAGCGGACATAGATTCGGACAAATTGTTTGTTTGTAAGGTGATGTGAGGGAAACGCCCAATGGACAATGTAAGAGGATTAAATGTCGCAAGGCTAGTACCACAAGCACTTTTGCAGCGCCTGTCTACGATTCCCATTCCTGGGTTGACGAGGACCGCACAGGGAAATAAATTCACGGGCAATAACTTCACATGGGAAACAATCTTACATCGAGTGGGAAATAATTTCACTTATTTTATGCGAAGTTACTTCCTACTGAAAGAGAGCAATAACTCCAATTTATTTGTGGAAAGTAATTTATATCAATATGCGACGACTTAAATGGAAGCCCACATTTTATAAACAGTGGAAAATGCATGGGGAGGCATGCAGCCCCTGCAGCCCGCCTTCTTGGGGTCACCGTTTGGGGTGGGAGTAGGTGCAAGGGTGGGTGTATGCCAAGTTTTTATTCATAATGTTAGTTAAATTATACTTAAATCCTTAATAATTCAATTTTGTTTTTGTTTTCTAGTTAGAATCAAATTGTAGGTGAGAAATAATTTCACAAAACTGCTGGTGATGTAGGTTAGGTTAGGTTAGGTTGAGTGGGGTTGTGAGATTGTCACAAAAGACCAGGCACCAAGACGGGCCCATTGCCATCCCCGGTTAAAAACCTAAACCAAATCGCCCATACAGTCAATTTCCCTACAGAGTTTAATTATTGTCCCTATAATGTTTGAGGAACTACTCCTCCAAGTTGTTAAAGAAGTACCTGCCTAGGTGCTTCCTTCTACTCCGACCAATTGCCTGACACTCGCATAGAAGGTGAGAGATATCTTCCGTGACTTGTAGGTCCTCACAGTACCTGCAATCCTGCATATATCCGTATTAGCTAAGCCTAGTCTCATGGCATGCTTTCTTAGAAGGCAGTGTCCAGAGAGTATTCCTACCGTTAATCTTAACTTTGTTCTACTGAGATTTAGTAATTCTTCAGACTTTTTCCTATTTAAGAAAGGGCCACAGTGCCTTTGAGACCCTGTGCCCTTCTAGCTGTGACCATCTCGTGGCTGCTTTATTGGAGATTTGCTCGAAGACAATTTTTTTAGCAACGGCTATAGTGACAGTAAAGCTATATAAAAGACAGTTCTGGCTTGAGTTTCAATATTATTGCCTTGCGTTCTCTCCTTTAGATAAAGAATGTAAGTCGTTGTGAGCTGATAGTGCTATCCGATCGGGACGGAATTTTCTCCGATATCGTACAAATTCCATTAGACGTATCCCTTCCGATAGAATTTTCAGAAAAATTCTCCGAAGACGTACAGCGCACTTAGCCGCACTGTGTTGTACCGCGAGATGCCACTTAGTTTTGACAGCAAACTGCACATTTTTTCCGAAGCTCTCCAAAAACCAATTGCTGTGGAATATTTTAATATCAAATGAAGTGACAAATATATGCTTCATTTATTTTGTTCCGAAACGAATACTTAATACTTCGAAAGTAGTCTGAGTTCCGGACAGATTTGACTTTCGTTTCGGAATTATCTCCGAAGGGACACCTCCATTGGGATGGCATGACAGGGGCAGTTTGTTCAGAATGAGCTTAGCGATGCAAACAGTCTGGCCAGAATTAATTACTCTCTCTTCAGCATATAAATCCGACATGAAAGCCAATTTATTTAATCCAACTCCACGTGAAAACCAAGACTGCTCAGTCCTCACCATCATCTATATATGTGGTCATACTTCTCTGCCTTAATCACAACCATTATTTCTCTATCGAAGCAGAGTTCTTTCCTCTCGCATTCCCTTACACTAAGGATGCAATAATTTAAATAAAAAGTGCGACAACAGTCAACGCTCTCCTGGTCCCGGTTTGACTTAGGGCTTTACGTCGGAAAAATTATTTAACACAAAAGACACAGAGTTTGCTACTGGTCCCCGCAGCAGCATTTTTAATCCGTACTTTTGCAAATAATCCCTTTCCCTTTATTTTATACTTTCGCCTAGCTCCTTGTGTGCGATGATATAGTTTTTGATGAAGATATTGCATGAAGTACTCCCTGTACAATGGCGGAGGATAAAAATAGAATGTAATAACGATAAAAGGATAAAGACTATACCACCGCCTCCATCGCGCTCTCGCCGGCCGGCGACGGCGATGATGGAACAACGCAAAGGGACTACTTCCTATAAGTAGCATACTGTCGTTGTCGACGTACGCGCTCCTGTCACTGGCGCGCTTAACTAGCGAAATTGGAAAGCAGCCAGAGATATCTCCCCAAAGGTTATTATATAGATAATATCTTACAATTAAGATGTACGATGAAAGGATTGCCATCCAAAAAGCCGTTTAATTATAATCTGAACTCGACTCTGGCTCTTTGAAATGCACGAATGCTTAAGGAAGCAGAATTCGCAGTCGCAAACTCGGTGCTTAAAGTCGTATCTAGTAACACCAGAAGCGCAACGAAAACATACTGCACACTGTGTTGAAGATGTTTGGCAACGCAGAGCATAGGTAGGGGATTGTGCCTGTGAACTGTTCATAAATTAATTTAATTAGAAAGAAATGGAATAATTCATCGTCAGCGTCAGATTAGGGTTTAAGTAGTCCCATGGGGAAATGACATTGAGATTGATGAAATTTGGCTTCAGATTCGTTTCGAAGTCACACGATTGCAACGATGATGGTGACATGATGTTGGGAGAAAACAAAGGCTAGCCAACGCCTTCAGCACAAATAGAAATTTTCTCAAGAGAAGTTCAATAGCGCTTTCTCCGAAGGATTTGCAGATATAAAACAAGCAGAAGGAAGGTTACATTTTATTTTCCGCAGCCACCCGGGCGTACTCACAAGAAGCCCACTTGCCAATGAAACTCTTTATCCATTTCAAAACTTTTGGTCTTGCGAGCGAATTTACGGAGCTTTGTGCATTTTTTTGACGCGTTTAGAAGGGTTTTAGTCGCGTTTTAAAATGCATTATGCGACGTATTTTTTTGAAGTTTTGATCAACGTATTTCGACGCGCTTGAAGGCGTTTTTTGACGCAGTTTTTGATGCGTTTCGGACGCATTTTTTGATGCCTTTATTCGCATTTTTACAGCGTTTTTCGACGAAGGTTCTGATTTTTAAAACGAGTTTCTTGACGCTTTTGATGCGTTTCGGAAAACGTTTTTTGTCTCGTTTTTGGACGCGGTTTTGTACCCGCTTTTCTAAGCAATTCTGCAGCTTTTTTTCATACGTTTTAGAGAGTTCTTGGATGCGTTTTTTCGCTCGTTTTTAAATACATTTTTCGACACGTTTAAGATGAGTTGCGTTTTCGACGCTTGCTTTTTTTTGGACTCGTTTTTTTAACCGCTTTTCGACACGGTTTTCGATGGGTTTTTTTCAATGCGCTTTACGACGCGTTTCTGTTGCCTTTGGTCGATTTGAAACACGAGTTATTCGCCGCGTTTTTTTGGTTCGTTTTTGAACTCGTGATTGTACCCGCTTTTCGATATTTTTTTGTGAAGTTTTTTCGATGCAATTTGTAGCGTCTTTGGACGCGTTTTTTCAAGTATTTTGGATGCGTCTTACGACGCATTTTTGTTGCCCTTGGTGGCGTTTAAACCCCAGGTTTTCGACGAATTTTTGATTAGTTTTAGACGAGTTCTTCGACTCGTGTTTGTACCCGCCTTTCGACACTTCTTTGCAGCTTTTTGCGATGCATTTTGGAGCGTCTTTGATCACTTTTCTTAATCGCTTTTCGACGCATTTCTGACGAGCTATTTCGCTTTTTAACATTCGTTTATTGACGAAGGTTCTGTTTCCTTTTGAATGAGTTTCTCAACGGATGTATTTTTCGGCGTATTTTGTGATACTTTTGTCTCGTTTTTACAGGTGGTACTTTCGACGCGGTTTTGGTAATTCCTTTAACCAAAAATCAAAACCTCTGTGCTGACTTACGATACTCCTGCCCACGCAACTATTGGTTAGAAAGAAAAGAAAAGACTCCCAAAAACCTACCACTTACACACTCGAGACAAATGTTTATTTAATTATTTAATCATACACTCTACATGGATATGACAAGTAAAAAAGTTTTTATTTTTATTTTTCATTTCTTCGTATTCTTTGGTTTGGTAAAAATAAAGGTTAACCGATGCGAAAGCCATTCCTAAATGGTTGGCAGATGATGCTCGGTCCTGTGCAAGTTATTCTTAATTGGCTGTAATTTCACATAGTCCTGTGTAGTGGGCAACATAGGTAGTGATGTATTTGAAGTCTGTCATCATTACCAAAAAGAGAAAGAGAGAGAAAAAAAAACATTTCGAAATAAAAAGCCAACTCCAAACAACTGATTTACTTTTGAGTTCGAAAAAGTCTTTTGTAAGTCAAGAACCTTTGATTTGTCTCTCTGCCGAGAGTCCACTGAGCTCGATGCATCTAGCTCGCGTTGCTTTGCTATGTAGTCATCGAAGTACGAGTGCTTGATGAGCTTGTCACAGGACCATCTCTTGGCTGGATCCTTGTCTAGGCATTTCTGAAAAAAAATTGAGAGCATGCGGTTGGATCTGCTCTGGAGTTTGTTGCTCACGTGTCATGATTACCTTAAGAAAATCAATGGTTAGCGGATTGTGCAAAGCCTTGGATGGCATTTTATCCTCCAAGGGTTCCAGAGTTGGTGGGACCGGCAGTGTTATACCCTAAAACGAGAACCGAAACCACTCTCAATGTCTATTCGAAATTAATTGCCGGCAAACGCACTTTGAAGTACTCATTTTGTCCAAATATCTGTATATGGCGGGGCAGTAAGTCTCCCAGGGTTTTCCTAATTAGATACAACTGATCGACATCACTGCGGCCTGGCCATAGTGCCTCGCCACGCACTAATTCGGCGAAGAGACAACCAATCGCCCAGACGTCCACTGGCGTACCGTATTGTGTGTCACCGACTAACAGCTCTGGGGCACGATACCATCGCGTCGCAACGTAGTCCGTGTAATTCTCTCCAGGACCTATATATCAAACGCCAAAAAGAACAATGGTAAATTAAACCCTCAACGGGAACTAGTTGCAACTGGCCCTCCACACATACTCAGCATGCGAGCAAATCCAAAGTCACACAATTTAACTTGACCCTGTGCAGTGAGAAGGATATTTTCCGGTTTAATGTCACGATGCAGGCATCCTTGCTTGTGACAATACGCCACACCGTGCAGTGTCTGGTAAACAATTTGTTTGGTGAGATTTTCCGGACATCCCTGCGGATGACGTTCCAACTCGTGCAGTACAGTCAGTTCGCAGAATTCGAAAACCAAATGCAAACGCCGCTTTCGTCGAAACACTTCCAGCAGTGACACCAGATTGGGATGCTTCAAGTTCTGCAAGGAGATTGCGTTTATGGGTTACATACAAACATCATGTTTGTGCTTGACAAATGTTGGTGGTGATGGAGGTAGGGAGAGTTTTTTTTTTTTGCAACATACTTTGAGAAGACGTATCTCGCGAAGGGCGATTTTCCGGATAGCCGGGTCATCTTCGGATTCGACAAAACGCTTTACAGCAACTAGAGCACCAGTGTCACGGTCACGACATTTGTAGACAACGCCGTAGGAGCCTTCACCCAAACGGCTGAGTTTTTCATAGCGATCCATTTTGCTACTCCCTTGAGGTCTGCAATTAGATGAGGGAAGGTGTTAGGTGGAGGTTGAAAGGTTTGAAAGTGAGGCGTGCTGAATGGAGTGTTGTGCGCTCAGGAAAAAGCAAAATTTGCTTGGAGGATTGTTGGAAATTAAATCAAAACAGAAGCTTTTTATTCTTATTCTAATGTTGTGAAATCAAAGTTCTATAGAAATCAAATGACCGTCTACCTAGAAGAACTATAAAAACACGAACCCTACAACGCAAGAGGTGCTAAAACTCTCCACTGTGCTTTCATTGGCAAAAACCTGTGGTCCCTATATCGAGATATCACTGATGAAGCCGAAAACTGCGAATGGCTACGATCCTTTCTATAGAAGAAGTCTTGATAATTCTTTGCAGTAAAAATGTAGTAGAAGATGCAGATGTTAAGTATCTTAATGCATGACCAGTGGATCGACAGAAGGGTACCGTGCCACAAGAAGGGAGGAATTTGTGTTGAAAAACGAGCAAGACTGGGTATCTTCCAGCTCAACAAGGCCGAAAACTCTCGTGATCGAAACAACATCTGGAGGCCAAACTACTGGCTAAGAATGCAACGCAAGCTCTTCGACTCCTCAACTACCAACCTGGGGAATAAAATTAGCTTAGGGAGCTTTTGAGGGCAGACACAAACGCACAGCAAGATAGTAACAAACCAGTTTCTATAAGAGGTTCGCTTATGCACAAACAAATTTTAGACTAACAAGAGCCGGCGCTCTGATGAGGTGATGATTTGTCTTGAATCATTCACTCCTAGAGACCCAGCTGTCGTATCACTCGGACTGGATAGCTGAATCCGTCGATAATACAGATGTTGGTTTTAGAGGTTTAGAGGTTTTAGGGTCACAACTCATGAGCGAGAACTGACTCTGAGTGTGGCAAACTGTTACCCCTTGCAGGTCCAGCAGGCCGATTTCTCGAATGCATCGTCACCTCTACCATCAAATAGAACATAGTTGGAGCTGCCGTCGGACTCTTTATTGGACTAAGGCCACCGCAAGCCTTAATAAAACAAAGATAATTAAGACTTAACCAAATAGGAGAGATGAACTAGCTAATAGGTTTTGCTAGCTTGGGAGGAAATCTTTGCAAAACGATGGTAATAAGAAAGATACAAAAGGTCGTCTTAAAAGCTTGCAGTGCCATTTTAAGTGAACGCAATCAACGATGTAAATGGTACATAAATATATAATAAAATCAATTTGCAGAGTTTTTATGTGAATTTGTACAAGAATCATGTCAAATTTAAGCTCCAAATCGGTACGGATTTTGGAGGAAAACTTGGCACCTAAAATGGAGCAACATTTGATTTTAAAGCAATCGCCCAACTTACTCCGATTCACGGAAACTTTACGGTATCAGACGTCGATATGAGGTGTCTCTTGTTGCGAAATCCGTGCACAAGGTCTTCTTTTGTTGCTTCCTTTCTTCGATGTTTAAAGAAGCTAGAAAAATGCCAACCGTACTTATGTCTGTCTACCGATGCTAGACGTTTAAAACTCTTTCTGAAGAGTATATGGATTTATCACGGACTCTTTTTTGCTTTTTTTTTAAGGTCTGACTGTGGGAAGAAAAATCGTTAATGCCTTCTAAGGCAGTTTGACTGACAGCCGGCTTTATAAGAATTTTAGCAGCTCACTTCTGGACGACGTTCGCCTTTGAACTTGCATATATTATCCGTAAGCGACAGAAGTTGATAGTGACATACGAGTATAGCTTGTCCAGTAGGAAATACTGAAGATTTTTGTTTTAGCTTTGCGCCGTACAAATAACAAATCTTAGTCCCGATTTCAAATTTACGGAAGCTCTCAATTGCGAAATTTGTATTTAAAATATAGCCACTGTGAACTGAGTCGAAACTAAAAATGTTTATCAAACATTAAAAAGTGGCTAGGTCAGTTAAGATTCTTTTTTTTTTTGAGAAGTACTTCGGGGTGTTAATCTGATTTGGAGATCATCACGTTTGCTCTAAATGGCTCGCGAAATAAGACCCAGAAAATAAGGCTCAATATGAACTAAAAAAGGGACCAAGTTTGGGATAAGTTTTTGAAATTGAAATTAGACTCCAATGAAATGAGGCTTATATTTTTTATTAGTGGTTAGGTTAGGTTAGGTTGATGGGTGGATGCTCCAGAGTAACCCTGCAGCACCCCACTTAGGTCCTTGTGGACCCATTGTGATACCCTTGTTGAGGGGTTAGCCGATGTCGTTGGGGATAAAATTTTCCTCCCTCACATTACTCGACTTTGTCCAGCCATCCTGATAAGTTTATGAACCTGGAAAGATCAGATAGAGAGACATTCGAAAGTTCATATACGTCTTGGAAGTAGTATCTACCAAGTGTTCTATATCTCAAGTGACAAAGACTGGGGCATTGACAGAGGAAGTGAGGTGTATCCTCGTGTACCTCTTCGTCTTCACACCCCCTACATATGTCGTCATTCTTGAGTTTCAGTTTCATTGTATGGTTTCTTAGGAAGTTGTGACCCGTTAGGGCCCCTACCAGTTTATACATCGACATTCTATCAAACTGCATGAGTTTGCTAGTCCGACTTGGATTGTATTCCGGCCATAGCTTCCTTGATAATTCGCAGGTAGTGGTTATGAACATCCGATTTTTTCAGTCATTCTAGTACTCGGTTATATTAATGTAAAATGTAGCCCTCGAGTAGAAAATCGCGCGATTTGGTCGTCTTTTCAATAACTAAAAAAGGAAAGTCCGCGTTAAAACCCATCTGTTTTGAAAAAATCGCGTTTTCAGCTATTCTGTTACGCAATATTTTCAGCCATTTGCTATTTTTTAAATAAAAATTAAATCGGCCTCCAAAAATAATGTTGAGGTCTTAATACGTTGTCTAAAATTGAAAAAATAAAATAGAACCCAACATGTGAAATTTTACACCAAATTAATAGACAATTTTTGTTGTTTTTATTTAGCATGTGGATTTTTGGGGGCCTTATTTCTTTTTTACTTTGAGGTCTTATTTCATGGGGCTTTCTTTCGCGGAGCCTATGGATGGGGACACATTTTATCGAAAGATTTTCAAACGACGCATGGTAGAAATGGCAATGCATCTGAACCTCTGTTACCGCTGCTGCCTATCGTACTTAGAAGAATAATGTCGAAAACGCGTCACTCAAAAACGACGGCCGAAAACTTCCAAGTCCAGCATGGTATTTTTAAAGTTTTGTCCTTTTCGACTTTCGTGTCGTGCCTCGCACATTAAAAGTCTTTCATGACTACAATCAAATTCACCTCCGAAAAACCCCACCTTGTGGACTGTGCTTCAACTTTTAATAAGGAATCAATATCAGGGATAAGTTAATGGCATTTCAACTGTATGGGTCGAGCTAGTTTCACCCCTAAAGTTCATTCTATATATAGATCTATATGTAATTGATAGTGAAAAAGCCTTTGTCTGCATAGAAGCATGAAAGACTTACAACGACAGATAGGTGAACGCAGATTCAACTTGGTTGCATTGTTTTCAAAAAACGATTTCTTTTCGCGCACCTACTTTCAGGAAGTCGCGGCTTTCCCTTACAAGCGCACCCCGTTCCCATCACTTTTCCACTATAGTTTTCCAATAAATTCTACAGAATTTTGGGACACAATTTTACACTTGAACGACACTTTGGGCGAAATGCAAACACTCTCATTCTGATGGTGAATTTCAAACGAGTTTAACATCCTTCACAGTAAACACTAGGAACTCGACCAACAAACAGCAGATTTACACAAATTTTAGGACATGCTTCGGTTGCCCTCGGCATCCCTCAAACTAACAACGAAGGGATACATTTTGTACACTAACAAGCTCAGACCAAGCCCAGTCCAATAGAGGTATACGAAAAGCACTCTCGAGTGCTAACGATGGTGTATGACTTTGGGGTGATAGTAATTATCTCTTGTTGTGGACAACATTAATCGATAAATTGTTGTTGTTTTATTTTTCACGAAAATGGCCAACATGTTCATGTACTTAATCAATTTTCGGTTACAGTCGAGTGGTAATCATTGAAATCTGTTTTACTTTTTCGTTCTCATTTGAGATTGTTGGACGCACTTGACCACTTCAACACCAATTCGACACTAACTTCGGCAGAAGACACTCCTGTATGATGAACAACCGGAATAATGTTTTTAAACACTGTGAAGGATTTCAATTTATTGATATTTGTTTTTAGAAAGGACCACCAAATTGGGTTTGTTGAATTATGCATGTATTGACGTCATGCTGGTCTTAATTAGACAGAAATTATATTCAGATATTTAAAAATAGTAACCACCACCGTACCGTCTGAGGGAGAATATCTTCGAAATTTCGAACATAATGCGGCGTAGTTTTTCCAGGTTTCCACTTTACCACTGTCCACTGTCTGAGCAACACTGAAGTACTTGGCCAGGACTTGTTTGTGCCTGCCTACGCTATATGGCGTGTGGTATTAAAACTTTTTTAAGCACGCCGTTCAAGGAATTTCAACAATTTTATCGTGTACCTGTACACTGAGGCCTCAGCAACCCACCACATGCATATAGCTTTTGACCTTTTCCAAAGAAATAGGAACCACCACAGTGCACATGTATATTGTGAAGAAAATGGTAATCACACAGTTACAGTTGCAGACTGTCCATTGGTTTTGTTATCCCCCTATGAGGTTTGCTCTTCGCGGTGAGTGTGTTGTTGGTTATTTCAACTCAAGGATATATCTCTATGGTTACTGAATCTGCCTACTACAAATCAGCCGTCGTTGTCCTTGAACAATGTATAATGTATATGGTGGTGCGTGAGAATTGCGTGACTTGCCAGTTGTTGCCAGTCAACTAGGGAAGCGGCGAACGAATATTGTTGTTTGATTAAACGCGTGCTTCCATTAATGTATGAGTTCTCAATGTCGATGTGCAATTTCCTTGTTTAAATTGATAACCTTTTACTTGTTTGTAGTGTATTTATTACGCACTGAGAAGGACTTACCTTGAGCAGTGCTGTGGTCCTTAAAAAACTTTCGGATTATTGTGTAAATGGTTTTCTTTAATGGATTCGATGTGCGCGGTATACACGTGTCCTTTGCAAAGAACACTTATTTCACACTGTCCATTATTTATACGGTTCATTATTACTCATTAAGGATTACATGTGTGTCCATGTATACATGGGAATATGCATGCATGTACGGTCGGGGCAATATAAATGCGCATTCGAATTGAAATGGAAAAAGGTTGAAGTCAGGGACGGAGCGACGCCAGAAATAGTGCAAGCCGAGTGTTTTTACAGAGGGCGCTGCGTCTGAGTTTGTACTGCAATATTGTTATTGAGGGAAATGAACAAGGAAATATGTGTAGCAGGACATACTCATCAGTAGACGGAAACAATTGGAGATCAAAAATCAAGTGTGGAAATTTTGGTACCATGGCCATAAAATCTAAACTCTAAATTATTGAAAAAATAAAGTTCCGGTTGACTCAGTCGATGGAAACTTTCTCTATCAACACGAATTTTAATAGATTAGTTGACAGTAGAAATAATGAAAATCGCAAAAGGGTTGCATTCGAAAAAAATCAGTTCTTGGGAGTGAGATAGAATTGCAGTTGTAGTGCAGCCCTTTTTGCTAAAAATTGAGCACTTTCTATTTTTGCGAATGGTTCAATGATTAATTCTTAAGAAGGTGGTATGCATCAGTTGTTGAGGGTTACGGGTTTTTATCCTATTGTGGATAGCAACTCTGTCTTAATGACGAATCAACCAATCAATCGTTGGTATTATCACTGACTTTATAGACAGTAGCTCAGTGGTTATTGTGGTGGACTACGAAGTGAGGGGCCTCAGGTCTCACGTTCGATTCCAAGAAAAAAGAAAATTTTTTTTTAAGTTTATTTTATTTTAATTTAATTTTAACTTTAAATTTATCAGATTCTGCATAAAAATCCAAGTCTCCCGAAAACGCTTGCCAGGAGGTTATGAAGGAATATCCAAGATTAACCCTTAAAAAAAACCTTTTCGATGGATTTTATCTCTTTTTGTTTCACCCCCTTCATGTTTTGTTTTCGCCTGTGTCATTCACGGAGATCCCATCTATCTCTATACCAAAATTCATAAAAATTGGTTTTGCGGTCGTTAAAAGGTAATAATCTTATTTGCCCATTTATAATATTTGTATTATATCAAGGATATCTTGAAAATGACAACTGACAACAAAACTATGTTTTGAAATAACATAATAGCAGACAGCACTCCTTCCTACTCCTACCCGATTCCACTGCAAATTTTGAAAATTCTCTCTTATGAACGTTGTACACAACTGTGCAGTTGAAATTGAATGTAGTAAAATTAAACTTTTTTAATTGTTAATATTTAAAAAAAGTGAAAATGAAAAAATAAGCACCTTCTTTTTGACACTTAATTTATAAAGATTGGTTGATCGTGTGAACCGCTAGAGGTAAATATACGACTACTGAAACTACAGAAATAATATAAAGTGGATCGATAGTGGGATGTTTGCTCCCGAAACAGAACTCGGGGTAAGGTCTAAGACATTATTTTGATATAAAATATAATTGATTTCAGCGGCACGAGAAATATGCTCTTCGGAAATTAAGAAATAATTGATAGAAGCGAAATGGGTTATTTGACCGCTGTCCATTAGGTATTGGTTCGCACTCGGAGGGTTTCTTGATAGTTTTTGTTTTTTAATTTTTCCAGCTAGTAGTATTTTTGTTTGTTAATCTCGTTTCGTCAACTCATTGGCCTTTGTTTAAAGGACTAGAGGAATAACAACGAATACTGTCAACTTTTACGCCATTGCCTACCGGATAGTCGTATGTTTTTTTTGTAGAAGTTAGTCGAATCAAGAGTTTTAACGATTTTTGCCGATTTGTGCTCAACGAATTATTTTTTTTAACAAAACACTAATCCTAATGAATAATCCAGAAGACTATGGCTCAGGTTGGTATGCAATCCTAGTTATCAATAAATGCGCGCATTTAAAATTAAGACCAACTAGAAAAAAGTATTGGTCCTAACCCCGAACCTCGTGGCACACCACCGATTTTACCGAAATTTATTTTACTTTTGACCTTTTCTATTTGCAACAGTTGTGCGTTATAAATAATTTTCAGATAAGACTAGAGCTAATTGAATATTAAATTTCTGCGACCTACTTTGTTAAGCTGATCTTATTTTATATCCGGAAACAAACAGCTAACAGAGCATCTTCTGCAAAATTACGTTTTTTCAACATACAAAAACAGAAATGAAACCGACAAAATCACTCTCATTCAAAAAGCAATCAGTAACATTGGAAAAGCCGCTGCTCCTCGTTTTAGATTCACAAAAGTAGATCAACTTGGCGAAAGGCTTGTGGTTTCGTCTATTGACAACTGGCCCAATAATTAAATCTATAAGACAACAGGGTGCGCCTGATGTTAGCTGATGGTAAAAGACATAAATTCCAAAGAATAACTTCTTCAGTTCAAAAAAGGCTGCCCAGGGCAGAGTTGATGTCAACAGCTACGAGTATAAGGTGCTAAGATGTTCGTTTCCAGATCATATCAAATCGAGTGTCCGCCTTTAACATTGTTGATCCTTTCCATTCATTTTATAGACTCGCAGTGAGCTGAAGTAATTGCTCTGCAACCTCTAACCAGAGTATTTCTTAGGCGCCCCTTAGGTACAAAGAAAAAGGTCGCAAATTCCATGCCAATATTCGCTCCAGCCCTGTCATCAGCGAACAAACCCCCAAATAACTTTTTACCCTTTAAAATCACAAACAAATTATAAATATCACAGAAAAGGATTCACTGTCGCTACATAATTACAGAAAACATTACAAGTCGAGACACTGCCCACGATGTTATGAAAAATGGAACATTGCCTCTTATAATAAAAAAACGGAAAACAATAAACCAACTTAACTCACCCACTACCACCACAGAAGAAATCGATTCTCATTCACGGACAATAAGACAAAAAAAAAAAAAAAAAACAAACACAACACAAATGCTGTAGCGGCAAGGCAACCCTTTTATTCAGAGCACGATTCCCCGAACCCCAAACCGCAAAAATAAAAGGGACTTTCAATTAAATCGCACAGTACCACAATCGAGTTTTTATACATAAGTTAATACGTCGCCCGCCACCGTGTACATGTATGAATTTTATTTTTCATTTCCAATTGAACACAGATTGCGGTTGATTTTTCACTGGGCCGTAGTCGTATCCACATGTGGTTGGGGGAGGGGGTTGGCAGCATACGTACGAACTGTCACTGTGACTTACCTCCTGGGCACGAGTGGAAGATGATTACCAAACAGCCACAAACGTTTCTCTCCAAACCATTTGTCCATACGAGAGACGGCGCTCCAAAGCGGCAGGCGGGAGGGTCCTTTTCGCTTTTCGCTGACTCCGAAGCCTTTAATCCCTTTGTCTCTAGTTGCGACGACAAGTAAATCACTTTTTATTGATGGCAATAAAAATCATAGCACGGATTCGCACTAGTGTAGAAAATATTCCACCCGCAGTTGTCATCCGTTCGGGGGTATAAATCAATTAACAATTTGAATGAAATGCATCTGTATGCACACGTCATACACGGTGGGTTTTTTGCTATTTGCCAGATATTGTTTTTATTGCGGAGAGTCAAAACAGCGCACGTTTATCTTTGAGCGTATCTATGTAGTGGCAAAATGTTCCCACTAAATACAGAATGGCAGAGGAACGGATTTTGCGGTTACCTGGGTGAACTTGGTAACCAAAACAAACAATTTTTCTATTCATATGCATGCAGTGATGTAGAATTCGAATTCGATTCGCGACTTGCTGTATTTCTGCTGGGGATGAAGAGGGTTGAAGGATATATGGGGGTATGTCTGTTGGTAGGATATTTTTGTTGATTTTTACGTAACGATTTCACAGAGTGTTGCCATATCCAATTTGATTTGAATTTTCGAAGAAATTCAAACGGAGTTTGGTCCTTTATTGGGGATAACATTCAAAAATGTGGAACACGATCATCATTAAGCATTAATCTGACGCAAGGTAGAGGCGACGACGTTAACAAAGCAAGTGACAGAATCACCAGATGTGCAACTCGACGAGGTCTTGAGAGGATTTTGGAAGACAGAGGACCTGTGCAAACCAAGGGCAATGTGACTGTCAGAGGGTCGAAGAGGACTTCTGGAGCAATCAATGGCGGGACCTGTTCGGGTGGGAAGTTGTCACCATCATCAGCATTATATAGTAATAGGCAGCACTTTTGTAGTCGTACCGTTTACGGCGTTCTTTCAAAACCCATTTTTATGAAATATTTACCAAAGGAAAGGTGTATTTCTGTAAGTGAACTCCCGCATGTATTTTTGTATTTCGAAAAATTAAATTATATGTAACTTTAAACTAAGTAACTACAGCAAAAAAAAAATATATACTATAACCTAAAACCATTTAACATTTCCCTTGAATGCGGTCAAATTTTTTAGAGCTCCTTCCCATTAATCTACTAGTGCAGAGTACTTAGTTGTAGTGCTAGCGCTTCTTCAAAAAAGGTCTAATGCAGAAATATGTAAATCACATGCGCCTTTCCAACAAGCTGGGTCACACTACACACCTCATTTGCGCTCCGGTCAACGGTCAACGGCTTCCAGAAAAATCAGCGTGGCTATATAAAATACGCATGAATAACGAGGAAAGTCTACATGCATTCGACACCAAAACCAGGGACAATTTTATGGGTGATAGATTCTCTGCAGCAGTTTCAGGGAAAGAAGTGCAGCTGACCAAAGCTGTAGCGTCACAACTGGGTTAAGGTTGATTTTAACTGAACAAGTTCAATTCAATGAGCGATCAGTCGCGATCAGGCTTTGCTATCACATGGATCAACTGCGAAAAGTTAATCAGAGACTTCGTTGAAAAGTTAGTTTAGTTTAGTAGATTTATATAACCGTTTCTTTTAAAGACGCATCAGAAGCAAACGACAGCAACAATGTTTTCAAAGTAAGTTTTAAAGATCTCGGCTCAGACGTGAATCTTTCGACCAACTGATCGAAAGCATTTAAATGAGACTCTGTCTGTTCTTCAACATGCTTTCTGCAAAGGTAAGCCGATGGGAAAGGTAACTTATAAATAAACAGATACCACCGAGGGTTCCTCTCATCACAAGGAGTATAAAATTATTGTAATTCTAAACGTGAAAGGCGCAGCTTATAATGACAACTCATCTCCAATCGCTATTGAATAGTCAGCTCTGAATGTTCGAATAATCCCGGAAAAGACCAAATGACAACCTTAGGTTTTTTTTTACTGCGCCACGGCGCCACCTCTCGCGAACGTCTGACAAACTTCCGAGAGTATATGTATCATGAAAAAGCTTCTCAATTAGCCGTTTGGATGGGGCTTAAAATTTAAGATCCCTTTCACTCGTCCCAAAAATAATTGGTTGTGAGAAGCTAGGCTAAGGGCCTCTACGGAACTATGGCAACAAATTTTTATTTATTATTTATTAAGTGTATCACAAGGGACCTTATACGTGTTTAAAAATGAAGCCTCTTTCTGACTGCCACATCAATCTTTCTAATCCAACCTTACCTATGCGAGCTTATATAAAAAGCAAAGACCTTCGCATGAATGATTTATTTCGAATGGCGGATGAAAATAAACTCGATTACCTTGTTTAAAGTATCTAATCTCTAAAGTATAAATATTTAGAGCAACTTGTGGACATGCAAACGTAGGTCCAGCTTTGTTAATATTTTTTTGATGAATCAAGGGGACTCACAATTTTAATGTCATTTTATTCAAAGAAGCTTTCTCGTGTCGAAAACTTGCTAGACATCGGCAAGAGGTGAAACAGTGGAAGCAAATTTTTAGGAGTTAATCAAATTTGGGGGCTAAACTCGAAACTCCTCGGGCAAAAGGCCAACACATTAATCACTGAAGAAAATGCTTTTATTCAGCGCAAACGATCTACAATTCAATGCCTTCTCTAATTAGCAAGCTTATTCATGACAATTTACTATCGGATGAAATAAAAGAGTCCTTCCATTTTTAAGTGATTTTCAACTTGAAAGCCGGTGTCTTACCTGCACCAAAATTTTGTAAATAAAAAAGAAACAAGGAAAACCCGATTGGCCGAGTCCAAACGGCCAATTGAAGAAGCTCTTTCTTAACAATTATACTCTCGGATGTTTGTCAGACGCTCGCGAGAGGTGCCGCAGTAAAGAAGACCTTAAGATGTAATATGGGTTTTTCCGGACATCGAACCAGGGACCCCTAGCTTAGTCCATCATACTAACCACTAAATAGCCATTGCGCCTATTAAAAAATAGAAACAAAATATATTTCCACCTGGCAACTCGGCTTTTCTCCACAACGCAGTGCGCGCAAAATTCAAAAGCATTTGTGTTGGCCTAACTATATCGATAGGTAAATCTTAGTAGTTTTCAAGAACACACATGTTATCGATTAAAGAGGTATACGTCAATGACGACACACACAAGTTTCAGCGGTTACTGTGGCTGACGTTCGATACAATACACTAGCGTGTTATTAGCATATAAAGTAGTTGTAGTTGATTGCTCTCTATCTGTAGCGGATTTATTTGTGTTGTGTCTGTTGTTGTTGCCGTCCCACGGACGACGGAGGAGAATCGGTCGTTTTGGGTTGTGTTATGTTGCGCGCTGCGTTGTTAGAAGAGCACTATGGGATGGCAGGACGACAAAATGTTGTGAATTCCAATATACTCGTATTATTGTACAAAGTGAAGAACATCGTGGGAACACAGGGGAAGCGATTTATTTATGATAATGAGACGTAAATTCGCCAAATGCGCTCGTCTCTATTTACGGAATTGGCAATACTTTGCGCGCTCGGTCGGTATGTTCCTTGTTGTTGGCGGGAAGATGTGTGTTTTTTTTCCTTTTTTGGGGCCTGTTGTTATTGCCCATCAGGGTTAACACTTGGCAGTGGATTACGTATCTGAATGGAGGTATTGAGCAAACGGGTGGCATAGATGTGTGATTGCCGTGAATTCGTCATGTTGATGGGGTAGGTAATTTGAATTTTTATCGCTTTTGACATCAGGCGTGGTAGGATTTGCGGTAGTTTTTGCGACGGATTAGGGAGCGCTTGGAATTGTTGTAGATTTGCGCTGATCGATAGAGAAGATTTGAAAGTTCTACAAGTGGACTGGTAGAGGTTACAGATATTGGGGTTGCGAATTGGGTTGGGTTAATCTATTATCCAGCACATATTGTTGCAGATAATGGGAAAAAATGTATTTCCAGGTTCGCGAATGAATAAAGTCAAGGAATAGCATATTTTGATGAGCTGGCCTTACAAATTATTTCGCAAATTATATGCGAACGAAAATTTAGCTACCATAAAATAGGCCAAGGTCACGAACCGATTAAACGAGAGAGGTTTGATGGCCGCGGAGAAGGTAAAGTTGGCGAGGGGACTTTTTGCGCTTGCTTTATAGGGTAATGAATTTGGAGATTTTAAGCTCTACGCTAATTTTTAGGTCGAAAAACTCGAAAAACGATCAAGGACTTGTTGATGGAGACAGAAGTCTTTAGGTGAAGAGATGATTTTGAGGAAACTAGAATCATGCGTGTAGAGAGAGAGAGAGAAGAGTGTCAAAGAGTAAGGGACCTTAATGCCTGCCTTATGGGAAACCATAACATGTTGTAAAGAAGGAGGACGACAGTACTGTCCTGAAGCCAACGCTTTAATACCTGTTTTCAAGGTTGGAATATATCCATTTTATCAATATAGGTTGAAAGCCAAGTAGGTACATCAGACAATTTAAAGATGATTAATTGATTAATTAAAATTGAGATATCTTATCAAAGTACTTACAGAAGTCAGTTGCAATGACGTGGACTTCATTGCCACTCTCTAAGGTTAAGAAGCAAGAACGAGAATTTAGGATTGTACTACAATCCTTGACCTTTGAGACAGACCTGCGACAGGGGGGAAATAAGAGACCTGCTCCGAAAGGTTAAGAATTCGAATAAAATACTTTCTATAACTTAATTTTTTTCATCCCTTTATTTGCATCGGGGTTATGAACTAGGTCTTGGAAATCTGGAGAAATTTTCCATTTGCGAGAGCTAGACAAAAGATAACAGAAAGGGAGAGCGAGAGATTGGAAGAACACTTCTGGGCCCGGTAAGAAATTATCATTAAGCTTGTAAATTATTTGCGATAAGGAAAAGGTTTGAGAGGGAAAGGGACCAAAAGAGAAGTTAGAATAGGTACTTAAAGTAAGACGGGTCCGATGCGAAGAGCTATCGGCACAAGATTGCTAAACAAAATGTGGCAAAAAGTAGGCAAAGGTATGTGGGTAGGTGGATGATATATTATAGATCGATGCGATGTTGCGATTAGGTGCTTATGGTTGGAAGTAGTGACATGCTAATCAAATTGATCTTGTGGAAATATTTGTAAACTCGTTTGTATTTCGAGAACGTTATCAAAATAAGTTTCTTTTTAAAATTAGATAGAGAACAGTGATCCTGTTTGAATATTGCTGTCAGAATTAGGAGGTTTTTTGGAATTTAATTGTCGAATGTACCCATTTCCTACATAAAGTTCCCGTAGATCAGTGTTTTTCAAAGTGTAGGTCGGGATCCCCTTGATGGAAGTAAATGTTAGAAGGTCACGAGCTTCAAAATCAGATATACAAATTATGTCACGTACATAAATGAAAAACGTGAGCTTGTTTATTATTGACTAACTTGTCAAGCCGTAGAGTAATTTTGGAAAAGCTGGCAATTGAATCGTCCTTCCGTTCTACTCTGTAATAGTCTTTAGGTTCAGCATTGAAAAAAGCTGATGCCAAACTGCTCATTGCTGTGCGTGTTTTCTGGATCAGTTTTGCTGGGATCTCAAACTCGGCTGTTGTCATACAGAGCTTCTGATGATGAATGCTATTATACGGCGCAGATAGTATTTTTTATAAGATCTATAGAGAAGTATGTAGCTTAAAGTGGGAGCTCTTAGCCGTTTGGGTACTTTGTGGATTGTACTAAGCTGAATTCAGGGTGTTTATCGAATATGAGCCTTTGCTTAGGAGAAGGCAATGGTGATGCGTGATTATTATCAGATTTGTAATAGGCCCGGAACTGGTCTTTTGTGACGATCTCACAACCCCACTCAACCTATGCCATGCCATGAATTACTACCATAGCCTTTTTTTCGATAGCACTTTTTGATAAATACGTATACATCTTTATGTATGGCATCTTATTTCGAATACTGGTTGGAACGGTTTTTCTAAAATTATGCCAACATAGTATGGTAAAAATTATTTGCGAAGTTTGGTTCGGAAAGAACTGCTCTTCAACTGTTTAAGCTTTGTACGTTGTTTGAGCTAAAGCTAACCTAAAGGTGCTTTTTACCTTTGCTCTTCAAATATTAGGTAAAAATCTAGCTAAATTTTGACAAAGACTACGCTTTTGATAAGTGAGAACAGCTCAATTATTCCTCTGCTGAAAAGGTAAACTATCTTAAGTCGACTTAGGCGAATTTTTAACAGTTTTGTGCATTAAATTCGACAATTCAAAACGCATTGTTGTATCTTATCCTGGTACTTGTATCTAATTTATACCCTGGGTTATAGAAAAACGAAATCATCTTAAGTCGATAAAAATGCGTATTAACATTTACTAAATTATCTTAAGTCCACATAATGATATACGACTTGTAAAAACCTTTCAGTTAAGATGTTTTAGTCAAAACATAATTGGTATTTCCTGAAAACCTAAAATATCTTATTTCGATATAAGATTGTTTTGGTCGAAATATGAATATATATAAAACATCTTATATCGATATAAGATTGTTTGCTCGGTGTAAGTTACTAAAAATTGTGTACCTAAGTCGACTTAAGATAAAATGCATGTGAAATGTATATCAAATGTGTGAAAAAGTAAATTACCTTAAGTCTACTTAGGATGATATTCAAAATTAAAAAAAAAAAATATCAGATTTATGTCGACATAAGATATTTTACCAGGTGCAAAAGGCGAACCGTTACTAATTTATAGCCAGTTTAAGATGTTATTTCAGTGCAGTGCAGACAGCAGTCAGAGTGGTTTATAGTCTTTGTAGTGGTCTTTTGTGTTTATGAAAACTGATTTTGGTTGCAGAGCATCAAATTTAAAGCTAACTATAACGGTAATTTGTTTATAATAGGTTAGGTTAGGTTAGGTTAGCGGGTTGGCAGAGCAGGGGAACCTGTACGTGCCACACTTAGATCAATGTAGATCCGTTGTGATGCCCTAGGGTTTTACTACCCCCATACACTGGAAACCTATGAAAAACCTACGGATTAGTAAACCAGTCCGTTTTATTTACAAATTTTAGTAGGTCGTTAATGCACCTATCTGAGAGTTCCTCTAAATCCTCGAAGAAGTAACTGCCAAGGAATTTATTTCTTATGTGACAGAGTGCTGGACAGTGACAAAGAAAGTGTGGGGTGTCCTCATGCACCTCCTCATCACCGCATCCTCTGCACAGGTCATCTGAACTGATTCCCATCTTCTTGGTATGGTATTTCAGTGTATTGTGTCCGGTGATAATGCCCACAATTAAGGACAATGATTTCTTGCTTAATTGTAGGATTTTCTCCGTTTTCTGTTTGTTGTAGATTGGCCACATTTTCCTGGTTATGACACAGGAGTCTAGTTTGCTCCATCTCTCAATTGTCGCCTTTAGTATTCTGTTCCCAATCACCTGTCTGAGATTACAGGGGGGAATCATTACTGTGGTGTCGGCCTGGTTTAGTTCAAGGGAGGATCCCTTTCTTGCCAGCTCATCAGCTTTTTCATTCCCAGATACACCTTTGTGCCCAGGAACCCAGCATAGTCTTACGTTGTGTTGCGCGCCAAGAACCCGCAGCTCTTCGCGACAGCGACTTACAAGCTTTGATTTTAACTCAATGGCAGCGATCGCTTTTATTGCCGCTTGACTGTCAATGAAAAAGGTAATATCTGCATGAGGTATTGCCATCATTGCAACCTGTTTAGCAGCTGTTGTCACTGCCAATACCTCAGCTTGGAATACGCTGCTGTGGTTAGGTAGTCTGATTGAACTGGATAGTCCGAGACGTTCCGAGTAGAAACCCGCGCCAACGCCAATTTCCATCTTTGATCCATCCGTGTATATGGGTATGGTTGGTCCAATGGATGTTGGTTGGTCCTCATTCCATTCGTCCCTGCTGGGGAAACACGTGGTAAATGGTCTTCTGAAGTCTAGTCGGGGGGTGATATAGTCCGTGCATATAAAGGGTGATTTTTTAAGAGGCTTAGAACTTTTTTTAAAAAAAAAACACAAAAAATTCGAAAAAATTAATGAAATATTTATTTGAATCGATAGTTTGAACCTTGCAATTTAATGTTTAAAGATAATTTCATGCAAATGTTGACCGCGGCTGCGTCTCAGGTAGCCCATCCGCTGAGTCCAATTTTGGCATACTCTTTCACACATATCGGCCGGTATCTCACGAATGAATGCATGGATGTTGGCTTCCAGTGCGTCAATCGAAGCGGGCTTGTCCCTATACACATTAGCCTTGACATACCCCCACAAAAAATAATCTAATGGTGTCAAATCGCACGATCTAGGCGGCCAATTGACCGGCCCGAAACGTGAAATTAACTGTTCACCAAACTCGCCTCGCAATTGCGCCATTGTTTCGCGTGCTGTGTGGCATGTGGCACCGTCTTGTTGAAACCACATATCATGCAAGTCAAGAACTTCCATTTCGGGCAAAAAAAAGTTTGTTATCATCGCTCGGTAGCGTTCACCATTGACAGTAACGCTGCGATTCGCATCATCTTTGAAGAAATATGGCCCAATAATGCCGCCGGCCCATAAACCGCACCAAACAGTGGCTTTTTCGGGATGCATTGGTAGCTGTTGCAATGCTTCTGGCTGACCTTCACTCCAAATGCGGCAATTTTGCTTATTTACGTACCCATTCAACCAAAAATGAGCCTCATCGCTGAACACAATTTTTCGATAAAAAAGCGCGCGATGAACATTTCGAACCGAGCACGAATTTTGATAGTAAAATTCAATAATTTGCAAGCGTTGTTCATTTGTAAGAGGATCCATGATTAAATTGCAAACCAAACTGAAGCTGTTTGACAGTGACACAAGGTACTAAACACACGTCAGCTGTCAAAACCAGTGTTGCCAAAACCAAACCAGCTAAAAAATCACCCTTTATTATTGCCCGCGAATTTGTTTAGAATTTGTGCGTGTCATGTGGCTGTGTTTCCAGTTTTTGGTTTGGCTTAACCGAAGGGCGCTGTTAGAAGCAGATTCTTGTACAAAGAGATCTAGGGGTTTGAGATGGAGTATAGCCTCTAGTCCTGCTGTGGGGCTGGTTCTCATTGCCCCCGTGGTGCCAATACAGGCCATTCTTTGAATTTTTGTCATGGTTTTTAGGTTGCTAGACTTTAACAGCGCTTGCCACCAGAATAAAATTTGTTTATAATAAGTAAGTAATTTATAAATAATAAGTAATAACAATAATTTTATACATAATTCAGAAAAGAAGTGTTGTAATAATGCTAGAGTTGTTGGAGAAAGGCAAATGAAGCAGTATTAAATGGCTCAGATATTCGAGAGAATTTGGACGACTATACTATAAGACCAGCTGGAGTAATGACAAAGAGTTTAAAGTATTAAGCGTTGTAGCAGTACAACTTTTTATATAATACTAGCTGACCCGGCAAACGTTGTTTTGCCATATAAATTATTTCTAGTGAATATTTTGTTTGTTAAATGAAAAATAACGAATGTATTGTAAGTGTGTGTATTTTATTTTATAACTTAAGTTTT
Organism: Cheilosia impressa; assembly: GCA_948293265.1. Taxonomy (NCBI): domain Eukaryota; kingdom Metazoa; phylum Arthropoda; class Insecta; order Diptera; family Syrphidae; genus Cheilosia; species Cheilosia impressa. The sequence goes on from OX411883.1 coordinate 42,773,235, forward strand.
TGAATTAAAGAAGTACCAAACATCTTATGTTATGCTAATGCTTCATTAAACAAAACACAGACATTTGCACTTTATCTTAAGTCGATTTAGGAACTGAAATCGATATTTTACGAAATTCGCTAAAGTATCTTATCTCAACTTAAGATTCCATGAGGAGCAGACATGTGAAAGGTAAATCATCTTAAAAAGCAATTGGCCTAATATCTTGCTTATTTTATAAGATATAGTTTTGAAATGTGACTAGGATAAAGAATATAAAATTTCGCTCCTAGAATGTTCTTGCTTCAGAGTTAATAGTTAAAGGTTTTTTTCAAATGACGTTTTTTTATGTTTTTTCGCTCTCCTGAAGAACTATGAAAATGGACTTAAGATAGTTTACCTTTTTAGCAGTTCATTTCCCTCTAATTTCAACCATTTCAGATTCTATATAATCCTCGTCGAGGTTCTCATTCAAAAAGCAAATCCTTGCTTACTTTTTCGCAAAACAAAAACGCAGCAGAACAACAAAAAAATTTCGGTTGAGAAAGTACATATGTCGACCCATTAAAAGAGCGCTCTATTTTTTGACAGATAAATGCAGTTCATTCCGAAACAAAAGTTTGATTTTTTTTGCCAGACCTGCGTACCTCTCGGTCTCGGCTGAAGGGATTCACTTAAATTTAGTTAAATGTTGGAAAGCACTTTGCATGGGAGATAAAGTTTAGCTCAATCAGCGTCAGCGTGCTTTAGTAGAAATAACGTTTTCGAAATACAAGTGGTTCCTTAAAGCAGAAAATGGAGAATGCATTTCTTTTGAAAAGAATGCAGTTCTTTTGAAAAGAATTACAAATGTTTTTAAAAAATATTAATTTTACACTAAGTACGGATTTTTGTCAAAGTGGCTATGCCTACTTTTATTAAGGCTATAGAAATCTGCCTGTAGTTAAAAACTCGTTGAAGGGTACCGCAAAGAAAAACTGAGTTTAACACCAAGTTGGGAGTGACCATACTTACGTTTTCGAAAAAGCACAATTCATAAAAAAACTGGGTATGCAGCCTTCTTAAACATGTATACATGTTTACTAAAATATTAATTTTTGTTCGAATAGTTTGAGCTGTGTCATCGTTAAAATGGTATTGCTTGGGGTGATCTCCAATTTTGTTTATACAGTCTTCCTTCTTACCAATCGCTGTAATAAAAACTTTTTGTCACTGGCACAAAAATAACCATAGAAACTGACTGGGATAGTAACCAACCACTCCGCCCAACCTATGTTATCAAACTCGGCGTTTTCATTTAGTCTCTTGTGCTGTCCAGCGCACTGGTCAAAGCTGTTTGCCAAGTTCCTTTACTTCCGCTTTTGCCGTTAGTTTCACCAACGTATGTGCTTCGTTCCTCGTTGTTCGTTTTAATTTACATCCGTTTTTAAAGTACGTCTCCAAATATTGTCCCATGCAAAGTTCTTCACTCCACTTGACGTCTACTCGATTTAGAATGAATGCACCATTCGCCGACGACCAAACCACATCAATTCCAGCTGCAAGTTCAATTTAAGTGCAGCCATTGGTTGCAAAATTTACGACAAATATAAACTCATGCATTTTTCCATATGGAAGACGACAAAATATTCTCTTTCCAGCTACACGCCCGACCCACCACCAACCATAAGAGAACATCCATTTTCTCTTCATCCCTTAGGTCTATAATTTCGAAGGGGAAATCCATTTCTGTACTAAAAATCAGCTGCCTTGCACAAAAACAAAATAATGTGCTCCACACAAAAGCCAACAAAGAAAGCAAACCCATCTGTCAGTTTCTGACACAAGCTCTTTGGGGGTGGTTCAACGGTTCCTCAAATTATACCACATTATACCACAACGCATTCGTGACGGCAACCAAACCACTGAACAAAGAGTTAATTATGTGCGTGTGCAATGAGCAATTGGACAAGTTGCAGCCGCCAGCGTTTAACCCCCTAATTCCGATCCAATGGTCTTGACAGTCAACCCGAAAATATTTATGTGCGACTTGAAAATATTTTGTTAAACGTCAGAAAAAGGGGCAACCGCCAGAAGAAAAAAAAGCTGCAGCACCACACTTAATTACTTTTGCATTACCAGTGTTATTATAATGTTGTAATAATGTCCTGGTCTGTCGCCCAGCTCGAAGGCATTGTACAAATAAACAAAAGGGTTCGCCATCGTGTACTCGAGTTGCACCACCACAGCAAATGCGAAAGAGGACGACAAGTGGAAGAAGATCCTTCGACCCGTCGTCGGTCGTCCCCATACTCTCGGGGAGGGGAGTTTTGCGAAAGATAAAAACTGGTACTTCTACCGGAAGCCATAAAATTCATGATAAAGTAGGAAATGGGCGTCCGTCTTCGTGCACCAACTGCGAGCGGTGGTGGTGGTGTTGGTGGCGGCGCGTTACTCTTGCTGTTGTTTTTGTATTGCTGCGCCGAAGACCCTCGCCGGATGGAAGTGAATTAAAGGGTTCGCACCGCAAGCCGGGTGAAGGGCTAAAATTGTCATCATCCTCGCAAATTAATTTTAATAAGGATCGCGCATAGTGGCTTTGTGGTTATGTTGGGGTTGGTTTTTCTGGTTTTGATTATCTACCCGCTGTTGCTCCGGCCTGGTGCTGGTGCATATATAGTATCGTCGTTACTATGGCCGGTTCGGGTTACGCTTGCGATGGGCCACGGTGCTGAATGCGACTGCTGTTGAGGGCGAAGCGTTTGTTTCGAGTGTTGTTTGTAAAAGTGTTGGATGGCGATAAGTGGCGCAAAAGTTTTTTAATTAGCCAAACCTCGCACTTTTGCACTAATGGGTGGACGGGCCGAGGGTGTATGGGCTGACTGCTGCTGGAGTTGATGTTGACTATGCGATGCAATTTTATGTCGTATAATTGCATAGCGAAGAAGATGAACGCGTTTCTCGTTTGCCTAATGGATTTCATTTGGTTGAGTTTCAGCGGGCTTTATCACCGCTTTTCGTTTTCATTTCCAGTTTCGACTGGCAGTTTTTTTTTGTTTAGTTTTGTTGATAAGTTAAATTAGTTTCTTGACTTTGCGCGTTACTTTTGTGGCGGTGCGAGTATAATGGACTTTTAGCTAAAGTGTAAATTGGGCCAAAGTACAACTGAGAGAGACTGTGCTATTCCAAGAGCGAGCACATAATGGCATTGTTGGCACAAAAGAAAAAATGTGCAAGGCTTGATATTTTAATTCCTTAGTGTCTGTTAAGGGTTAGAAAGGAAGAGGATAATAGGCTGCAGTTTCGACTGTAGACATGTGTGCAGACGGTGTAATCATTTTGACGATTTAGAGAAAGTCTACTTAAGTGAAATAAGGTGTTTGAGAAGAGCAAAGGACGCGTGGACATCAATCAATTTTTACTGAAACCTGGAAATAGCTAAACCACAACTTAGAATAACCTATTTAAAAAGCTGAGCGATATTGGTGAAGCAAAAGGTTGCAAAGCGTGATCTTCTAATAGATCCAAATATAGACCTAACTAAACCTAAAATGCTAACCTAGTTGCTTCTTTGAGAACAAGGCAAGATCTTCGACATCATCGACCAAGTTGTGAGGGGTGCAAGCTTCCATACAAAAGGGAAAAACACTTCATGACCCATTTCTAGACACTGGTATAACATTTGTAACACTCGTGGGTATTTTCTGTGGATAATGGTGCAAAATAAAAGGGGGAAAAGCTTTAGTTTGAAAGGAACCGCATATTGTCTGGTATGGTATTAAACAAGGGGGCGTGGCACATCCCATAAACAAAAAAAAACTTTAAACTCTAAGTATGGCACTTTGAAAAATACAAAATGGTGATATTGACTACGATGCATATGACACTTTTTACAGTCGAAACCAGGTTAAACTATAGACTTGACGCTCTCAAAAATTCGAAAATAACAGTGGATAACTTTGGACTATAATATAAGAAAACTGAGTGGGAAAAGGAGTGCAGTCAGCCCTTCAGCTGTCATTAAATGCTGATGCAGCTTGCGAAGCTTTTGTTTATAAAATCAGTAAGACTATTAGTTTGATGCAGTGTTGTTAGCACTCTCTCTTCATTTATCCCACGAAGCGTGGTCATTTTTCTCTTTTTTCCCTTTTCACCATACTCAAATTCCCTTTTTAAATCCCACGACACTTTTTGCATTAAAATCCAGTTTTCGAAAGTAAAATTTGTATTACACGGAAAGAAAATCAAGTTAAATTACCCTTTAGTATAAAAACCGCAGTTTGTAACACTGCTATTATTATTTTTTGGTACTAGAAAATTTTGATAAAAGACGATTTACATGAGCTGTTTTTTATGGACATTCAGTTCGTTGATAATCATGGTGAAATACAGGTGTTTTGGTAGAATTTCACCAAAAATTTATAGTTTGAAAGTGTTTTTGTTAGATTTCTGAAAATCCCACGATTTGGTGCATTATCCCTTTATCCCACGGAAGGCTTTTCGGACATCGAAATTCCCACAAAAAGGGATAAATCCCACGATATAACAACACTGGTTTGATGGGTCTTGATTCTTGAATGCAGTCGACTGATCAAAACCGCCATTTGTGGAAGACATTTGCTCAAGAGATGTTACAAATATTTCCCAATCTTCAGGATGACATGGTTAGTAAGGGTAAGTTTTCGCTCTTCACTCAGGCCTTTAAGGGGTCTGTGCCTCTGTGGGGCTAGAAGGTGAATTCAAACCATTGGGGAACAGTACATACTCAAACGTTCATGTGTTTTAGGATTAGTGTGAAGAAAAAAGTAATGAAATTTATTTCGACAAATAAATACGTTTCGGAAGCTTACATTTCTGAGACGTAATAGAACTTCTAGCAGATTTGCTAGCTTCGAAGCAGATGAGTCTTACTTTGCACTCCAGTAAGCTCTGTGGAAGGTGGTATGGAGTAGCTTACTCTACACGGTAACTAGATTGAGGAAAAACTAAATATTTTAACAAATTATTATTTACAACTCTTCGTGAGAATTATATTTATAAGCTACTCGTAATAAAAGGGACCAATAACTTTATGCCGAATACAAACGGCTGAATTGAGAAGCCTTCTCCAGATAGTTGAATAGTAAAACTCTGGGATGTTGTTACATTCAGAAACCCAGCACTCAAATCAATGAACCACAAGCATTAATCGGTTATTCGTCTCATTCGAAATTTAAATATCCTTTTTGCATTTCATTCTTTCGCGTGCATCAAATTATGACAAAATCGCATTCGCATTCGAAATATGCGTCGCCTGGGATACCCAAAAGAACTAGACGGCGAATGAAATCTTCTTCTATTTCGAAGCGAATTACTAGGTTTGCTGGGAATTCTATAAAACTATCCTTAAATTGGAAAAACATTCTCTTTAAAAACAGAATTGTGTGGGAACTTTTTTTGCTCTTTATTTGGTGAAGGTCAATTTAAACTTTCTCGACTCAGACCGAAAACAAAGCAATCGGATGGCCAAAAGAAGTCATCCAATGTTGTTTGGCTCTCATATGGCAATCAATTGTGACAGCGCCCATTTGGCCGATATCATCTTCTCGACTTGACCAATAAAATTCTAAAGGTTCAAATAAACATAACCAAAAAACAGAATCGAAGTTCTTCATTTAGAAAAAAAATGAGAGCCAAACAACATCGGATGACTTCCTTTGGCCCACCTTGTATATTGGCAATTGTGGGTCAATTGGTCCTGATTTTGTCAGACTCTTGCTTTGTGTTAAACATTGAATCGCAAATGTTTTAAATATAGAGAGGAAATAAATGTCTTTAAACGCATGAAACGTCAAAGTAACAATGGCTCTTACCACAGTCTGGAAAATCAACAAATGAACCAATTTAAATAAAATCTGCTCCTGCGCACTTCTGTTTTATCTATCTATGGCTGCATGTGAACTTAAACAAATTATGTCATGTTGTTATTTACTTGAAACTCCTAAATTCGCAAGGTGTAAGTAAAGGTATGCGTGCCCATTTCCTTTAGCTAGATAGTAGGTTATGCTTTTGCAAATTTCGAGTGTTATGACTCACAATCGTAACAAAGTTAGAAAGTTTTTTTTCACTACCAAAACCACAAAAAATAATAAAAAAAAAGTGGTCGGTTTTTTGTTTTGTCTTGATTGATTTTGGATCATTTTAAAATTTCGAAAAAATTAAACGCCTTGCGATGTGACTACGTAATCTATTTTCCTAATTTTTGCTATCCTAATCTGTTTTTAGTTGATAAATAATAATGTTTGGCTACCAAAAACAATTCTTTTTTTATTATTATTATTAGATATATATTATTTTATTTCTCTAAATAAAAATAAATATAAAATGTATTCATAACAAACAATTATATGAGGTAGGACCTTGGCCGTCACCTCAGACGGCAGACAAAATAAAGAATTTAAATAAAGAAATAGAACTTAATTCAGTTGGATTTTCTTTTGAGTTTTTTTTTTTTTAAAGAGCTTCCTGCTCATACTGTACAGGCTAAGGTCTGAGAATGAAATACTGGAGCTTAAAGCCTTAACCCCAAGCGAAGCGCACGAGTTCAAAATTGTTAATTTATAAACAGATCCTTAGCAGCGAATTTTGGATAATATCCTATGATACTAAATACGAACTCAAAGATTTAACACACCAAGAAAAACAAAAATTGGCTCTACGTTTTAAATAAAAATACAAATTGTTGTATCAATCCACCCAACGAAAATTTCAATTTTATAAAGTTTAAAGCTATAATACTATTTTATGAGAGCGCCACTAATTTGTTTTTTTCTTTACCAAAAAAAAAGAATTTGCTTGTTAAAGTACAACTTTGCGCTTGATTCCAAACCTCGGCGATGGGTTATGGTTTTAGTTCAACATGAAGCAGAAGCTTAAAATGTCTAATTAGCTTGAAAGGTTCATTTGGAGCAAGTAAGAGAAAGCTAACTTTTTTTTCGCATTTAGTAGCCATTTTAAAATAAAGAACAAAGATAATTCTTTGCTGGTACAGAAAAGAAGTATGTTATAGCGTCGGTGTTTTTACTTATAAACTAACTTTTCTGCCCGCAGATAAAAAATGTGATAAATGTAGCGAGAGCTAAAGGGATTATTTTGTGGAAAATCAGACTGTTGGCAACCCTCTACCAAGTGCATGACACTTAAGTTATTCATTCCTTAACAAACCTCTGAAGTGTAACTAAAAGATTTTTCTTTTCAATAAATAAAATCGCAGGATAATTCTTTGCCGTTAGACAAAAAGGTCTTAAGTCAGAATCTGCAGTTCTCCGTAAAATCAAATTAAAAGTAATTTAATTATTTGCAAATCGGGATTAAATTTGTTTCACAGAAAAAAGACTAAGTTGTTAGTTGTGTTAGACTGAAGTCGTTAATAAAAAACTAAAGAGAAAAAATTGAGTTAAACAAAACCAAAATTTAATTTTTTGACTTAAGACCTTTTTGCCTAACGTCAAAGAATTAAACCATTCAAAATTACGGATTTGGAAAAAATTGGGCTTTTGCCTACATAACCATCTTTGAATCAAATTCCCATTATAAAGCATTTGTAACCAAGGCGATGAAATTTAATAAAAATGATTAAAAAAAACTACTAAAATTTGGAAATAGAACTACAATTTTAATTCGCCTCTTGAAATATCGGAGACAGGTAGGTATAACCTCTACGAAGTATTGCCAGAAAAAAAGGAAAAAATTTGTAGATGAATTGAATCGAGTTTGAGGGATGACTAGTGCTACGGCTAATACTACATACATAGACTTACCTACTTCTTATCCTATATCGCAGACTTGCTGCGGTTTCTTGTTGAAAGAATCCAGTGAAGAGCCGTACAATGCCTGCAATTAAACACATTTTCCATTGTCAATAAATTAAATAGAAGTTGTAAGGAGTGTGAAAATATTTGGAAGCAATTTCGTCAACGTGACCTTAAGCTTTACAAAGTAGGGTACTTCTGCTTCATATACCAAAGTTTATCTTTCTGTATGATTTATGGGACGTCTGAAAGTTGTTCCATAAATTTTTAATACCTCAACAAAACTTCTTGATATTCTCGGATCTTCTTTATAAAAATTATGAAACTCTTAGCCATGAAACAGCTTTGCCAATAAAAATTTTTATTTTTGAGTTTAAATTTTACTAATTCAAAATAGGTATATTTTCCATAAAAAAATTTTGCTGTGAGCTTCCGTAAATTTAAAGTCGAGAACAAAATTTGTTATTAGTCAATATGTACGCCTAAGATCCTTATCAAAACACTCCATAGGTGGCGCTGAAATCGGTTTACCAAAAATGCTAATTTTTTAACAAAAACTGAAAAATACTTTAATTTCGCATTAAAATACCAAAGGCATGGCAAGGTCTGCCGCGCCAGCTGGTATATATTAGAAAAAAGAAGGCATCTTTGGCAGCCATTAGTTAGTCAAATTTTCACTTTTTTGGCTCTTAGAAGAAAGTGTTACTTTAAGTAAATCCGACAACACACTCTCACACGACCACATCAAATTGAAAAACTAAACACCCACCACTACACTGACGTCGACGACCGCCACTTAAAATATATTCTCCGTGCATTTACTAACCGTATAGACAGAAACAAGAGTCATCTCCTTTTTCCATCTTCCGAACTTATTCTATACGAAGTAATCCTTTAATCAAATGAAAAAACCGTATCCGTATACAAGAGTACCGTACAGAAATGTATTTCCCTTATCATTTGTATCCCTCCGATGATCGGAAACGGAAAATGAAGATGAAAAAGTTTTACAGACACCAATTACTTGTGCGGTTGTTTTTTTTTTTGTTTAACTTGAATGCTCCACATACGCCGTATTCGTTGGACGTCCTTCGATCTCTTGGCCCCTTCGCCACACCATGTTATACAAAAACACAAGAGGCGACCCGTCGACCGAACCCGTACCCTGGTATATTTGCCCCCGTTTTGTCGGTTTGAAAACACAAACACAAACACATACTACTGCTGTACACAGTGCTATCTAGGAGGAATAGAAAGTGTGTGTTCTGTTCTCGGGTATGGACAAAGTTAAATAGTACCTTGGAGAGGACATTACAATATTTTATATGTCGCAATTATCGCTTGTTTCCCCTTCGGCAGCACTGCCGTAGTCGTATGTTAACATTAGTTTTCTCGGGAAGGGTACATACGATAACGATAAGATCGTTTATCTTATTGGCGTACTGATACATTGATGAAGATACAGTGGACTCTGCGGTTTTGTGAAACTGCAAGTCGACTGAAATTCAATTTGTCGATTGGAGGTGACATGGAATGCCTTATGGGTGCTGGGAATTGATGTTTTTGAGACAGCGAAGACATTTTCATAGCAATTCGGTAATATTTGACATAATGTCGAGCAATGCCCTTGAAGGAGCTCTATATTAAGGTGAGTTAATCGTTTGAAATCATGGGCAGTGCCATCGCACTTTGCGACAGCATAAATGTGACTCTGCGTCCAATAGGTATAGGAATTTATTCTGCTGATAGCTCAAATGAAAGTAGTATAAGTTTCACTCACTTTTTCGAGCAGCTTGTACGGCGAATGGTATCAACTGAGGCAGGAAAAAGTAAGCAATCTCGGCTAAAAAAGAATTCGACATGTCTGTGGAGATGCGTGATACTTGAGTGCGCGTCATGAGAAATAGAGCCAAAGAAGTGGTTAATATAGCAACAGTCTGCAGATGTCGACAACTCCTCAAGATCGCAGAATATTTGCGGAAATTTTTTCACGGAATAGTTTGTCAGAGATTTTTGTACAACGCAGATTTCCCAGCCCTCCTTCACCAACTGGTCAGACACTAGGGCTCGCCTAGAGAAATCTGCAACAACACGGGACGGAAGAGGAAGGCGTCGTACTGCTGGTGAGAAGTCAACGTCCACCAGACCAAGAGACACGCAATTGGCCATTTTACACGTTCGTTTCAGCAGCGCATTTAAATGAAATACTTGAAGATGTTTCTTTACGAAGGGGAGACCATCAACTTTTGTCTACAATATAGACTGCATATCGTGTCTAAGCTGTGACGAACCCTTTCCTAAACCTTAACGACGATTTTTCGTCATGTCCATGGCGATGTCCAGTCCATTTCTATCGGAACGGATACGAAGAGCCTTTTGCGTACACTCCGTTATGCTATATTATGCTAAATTTACGCCGGAGAGGCGCCATCGGGCCGGTCCTACTGTAACTGGTAGGCAATATGAAACCATAATCCACGAACCACGATTTTGTGTTACTAAATTGGAACTGCAGGACATGGGTTTTTAAGAAAATGGTGCAGTCGAACGAACAAGCTGGCGCGACAATTGACACTTGGAGGGATTCGCTTCCGGGTCGACCAATGTCGCGTTTTGGCAATTTGCATTGGTCGGCTTGACTTTACTGCTGCACACATCTTTCTTAGGGTTTGTTTAAAGTCCCATGTCTATGAGAACAAAACACAGACTTAGGGGGCTTTCAAGGATAATATCTGAGCAGAGTGCGAAACTTATCGATCGAAACTATGTATTAAAAATGCGTCAGAAAAGACCCCATATCGTTGTCAACGATGGTGGCACCCACTTGACCGATATCGTCTTCAAAAAGTAGGTAGGGGAAAAAAATTTAAGGTCCAATTTATGAAACTAGAGTCTGTCAGTTGTAGAAAATATACAAAACATAGTAAAAGTGGATCTTAACTATTTGCCTTTGCATATTTATATATAAGATTTTATGTCGCCTAATTTTAAAGATAAAGCTAATAACAACTTTGGGTGGGAGTTTTTTGAGCAGGCCATAAAATGCACCGCAACTGACAGACAAAGGAGTTGAACAATTTTAAAATCGTGTTTCAAATTCGCTTCATTTAAGCGCAAAAATTCCTTTGTAAAGACTTAGCTTTTAACTGTTTCAGTACTGAAACCATTACAAAATTTTGTTTTATTTAAACTTGCAGCGGAACATACTCTTTGAACATTTGCAGTGGAATGTGGAAGGAATAAAATATTAAAAATGCAACAAAGTTTCCATCCGCTGTTTTTATTGCTAAAACATTTTTCCAAGAACATAGTACATCAGTTATTCTATCAAATTCACATTTGGAATTTAAGGAAATTCCATGTCTGCAGCTCGTGTAGCAGGAAGCAAATTTTGAAAATGTTTGTATAGCTCTGCGAAAGGTTTATTTTTTTTAGATTAAAAAGAGACAAACTTTGTACAATTTGATTATTAATTTTTTTTTTTATAGGCAGAGCTTCATCGCTCAACCGCTAAGTCGCTAGTCGCTAACTGTGTGGATGCTGAGCAGCAGGGGCTATAGCTCTCCAACCTCTTACAATTGGCGACATGTAGTCTTAAAAAGGATTAAAGGTATTAAAGATTAGGAAATAGTTGCACATGTACGAGTATTTTAAAAGATTTAAAATAAAGATCAACTGCGGGGGATAGTTTTTCAACATCTGGCACCCTCAGCTTTCTAACGTCCGTTTCGTAGACCAAAACGGATGACCCGAGATCTAGGAGGAAGCTTTACCTTTTGAAGTCACAGTTGACGATCAAGGATCAGAAATTCTAGAAAAATCAACCCAATACTCTAATATTTCAGCTAAATCAGACTTAGGTATGACACCAGCCGTGCGCTATATTTTCTTTGAAAAATACTGAGGTTTAACGATTACTTTTTCGCGTCTTAGAAGTCGATCAAGAGGTAGTACGTGTCGACTTGAAATTCGCTAAGTCTTCAAGAGGATTTACCTCAGAACGCCTATTACTCATGTTAAACGCATTCGATATTGGTTCATAAAAACCATAACTCAACTCCACTGTTCAATCATAGCAATTGGAGATGGAGTCAAAGATAAGAGAAATGATAGAAACCCCGTCTCATTAAAGGATCTTCCTTATTTAGAGTGAAAAACGATTTGCTTTACGCAGCACGTCACTGTGAGTGGTTTTTGGTTGAATGTCAGTTCGATCGAGACTTACACTTCAAACGGGCGCAGTGTCGTGTTGTGAATTTTCAGTTTAACCCTCAAAACTATATTGGAACTTGCTGTTTTGTACCCACCGCATCCTCTACAGAAATGGTTGTCATAGAGTCGGTTTCTCATCAAACAACCTATGACAAAGGGCTGGGTTAAAAAAATCCAAAATAGTCAAAGAAAAAGCAAAATCCATCCCATATCCACGTAGTCAATTTGGAAGACGTCCAATGCCATAAAATCTACTGCAATGTCATAAACTTATACCGCACCAACTCCAACCAAGAACCAACTAACAATACGATTTGAAATATTTCCTTCGTGAATTGTGGAAGGCCACTTCTCATTTGTGCATATGTTTCGCATGAATTACTGTAGAGGTCAAGTTCGAATGCATTCACATTGCACATGTCATAAACATCCCTTAGGACGTCCCGCGTGCAACGGAAAAGACTGCATCTGAATCCCCCAATTGAGCTGCATAATACGGCAACAATTTTGAAAGATTCCAATCCTGACATCGCATCCCCAGGACTGCAACTATTAATTTATTTAGCGTAAGTTCGTTAGCATCATTTTCGATTAGAGCTTTTGAATTCCGACACAAGTTGGTATACGTGTCTTCCCTGAGAGGTATAACAATGGCCATCATAACCGAACTCGTTATATTATACATATATATATATACAGCAAGACCGGCAAACAAAACAAGGATTCACTTTTAAAAGAAAAACTTTACAAGATACACTCACCAGTGTTTGTGCAAAAGTTTTTCGATTATTTTCCCATCCTCGGGTTGTTTGTCGTCTGTGTGGCGCTCATCTATCCAGCACCTTGTGTGTTGGCTTGTATGTTAGGAGTATCTATTAACAAGAACGTTTAATGATACATCCTCTTCCCAGCTAGGTAGATATACATGCGGAAGGGGAAAACTCAAGATCCTTGCCTTGTGCATGGTTACGTGTAGTTGCAAGGATACCTTCCCTTCCACTACACCTCGACCAAAGGAGATAATGAATTTTCGTGAAAGTAAGGTCCTTTTTGTCTGTTCTGTTCCTTGTTTGGCATTATTACTCTTTACGTTCAGCAACAGGAAAGCAACATCATGACACTTGAGATTCGTTTTTTGTGCCCTTCTTAAATACTCTTATAGAAGATAAGAGCACGGGATTGCCGAATGCGGCGCGGTGCAGGAAAATGTGAACACTTGTAAATGGAACACAAGTACCCTTGAGTTTCTTCAGGGAGGCAAATACGAGTTTTTAATGAGAAAGCGCATATCCTATTCTTCACACTCTCGGAAATAGGTGCAACTTAGAGACGAGAGACGGGTAAGTGAAAAATCTCATAAGGATATTCTTCCTAAGACGATAACGATAGTGCACTTAATTTTAATCTTGTGCTTCAAAAGTGCCAATAAAAGGATCAAGTGTGAGTGGAGTGTACAGAGCGGAATTAGTGTCATTAAGGCGAGTGCACACGCAGGCACCTATATTATAAGACAAGAGCTCATCATTACCATGAACGATGTGGCAGAGGGTAATTCATTTTAAATGTAAACACGAGATAATTTTATGTTACCCAGCCGGTTAAGTGGTCCTTCGAGCCGGGTCTTTGATCTGTCAGAAGAAACGAAAAACGCGGCAATTTTTTATCCACTCTATCGCCCCGCTTTGGAATAGGGGGGAATATTTGCCTTTTTGAGGTGAGGTGTCAAGTTGGCATGGCACGGCATTACAAAGGACCTTTGACATCATACGGTGTAACCATGTAAAATATATTTTCCATTGGCAACAATATAATATTTTATTTTTATTTTATTTTTTTGTTGTTGCTGTCCACTGCATGCCACTCTGCTCGGCATATGCGACGACGATGGATGGTGGGTGCGCTTGCTGCAAAATCTACCACTCGAGAGAGAAACATCAACAGAAAGTTTCAGTTCGGGATATATTTGCATTTTAACTTTCGATTGACGTACTCAATATCAGGGGATTTTCAATTTTTCGGTGCACAGGCTGCGCCCGTGTGTGTGTATGGGCAAGGGAAGGCCAACATTTGGCAGGATAATGAAGTTGAAGTACCATTCTGGGAGAGTAAATGTTGGGCGCCGAATTCGGTGGCAGGATGTTTTCATATGTGCGACACTATGGATACAGTGATATTGCATCCAATTTGTCGTTGGTTGGAGTGTATTCGAGTCGAGTAGCGTACCGGCTGCGAAGCAAATTGACGTGCAGTTGAAAACGAGTCGGTAGACAATTTGGTGGCTTTAACTTTTTTAGTCAACTGAGGGAGAGGGCGCTGAGACTGAGCTGAGTAGTTAAAGAATGACGTCCTTTGGATGCTGAGAAATGGCAAGGGTTTCTATTTGTGCAGGATATCTATACCAACAGTAAGGTCTGAGAATAGCTGAAAATGACAGATAGTCCTTGTTGTCATTATGAATCTATTTGGACCTAAAAACTCCCTCCGACAGCTTTAAAATTTAAAGTTAAATAGGAAAGGACTTGGCGATCTTGTGTTGTACATCATATTGAAGTTCAGGTGATTGGGCCTGGAGTAACCATTATATAAACCAAAATCGACCAAAAGGAGCTCAACGCTGGTTTTGTGGAATAGTAATTCCAGGTGTTGAGTCCAAAAGCTGAGCTACAGTAAATTCAAAACAGATCTTATTTGATTAAATGCTAAGAACTCAAGAAAAGTGTTTAAAACATGTTGACAACTAGTGCTGACGAAATTCCCCAATATGACAGTATGGAGATGTAAGTCTCTAGCGCCTTTAGAGCATCACTATCGATGTAAATGGCGATATTCTCTGTGGATACTATGAAAGTATAGAGACGTCAGACTCTAGCGCCTCACTATCAATGTAAATGGCGATATTCTCGTAGGATATTGAAGCCTTCGCAAGCAGTTTTTAGTACAAGAAGAACATCTCCTTAGCATTTGTCCGAATGTCTCAGAGCCACGCGCAGTCGAGTGTAATAAATCGTCATAAGCTTTGGCACCATCTGTAAATATATAGGACTCCTTAGCTTTGCCAACGATCCCTTTCAGGGTACATTACTTAGCATACGTTATGTCGAAGTCGAATGTACGCTTTGTCAGGGATGTTATAGTATGACTACTTAAGATCAGAGCTGTTTTCGTGGTTAGTGAGCTGAAGAAGGCTATAAGCTGATTGCGCATTTTTCGCGTTGTCCTTAGAGCACCAGTGATTTCAATGAAGGAAGGTTTTTGTACCCTGGTCAGTATACACCTTGTACTTTTCTTGATCGTGGCCCTGCACAAAACAAGCGCCCAATAACTTAAATTGAATCTGACTACCATAATGTAGGTAAAGCCAAAGCACAATTCTTGTTTTCAAGTCTCCATTTTTTCATCATTTCCTCTTGCAGACGACGATGGCGTTTTGAGTCTCACGGACTTTTCCCTGCTCGTTAAGTTTCCAGTTCAGTCACCTATCTAGTAATGTACCAACATATCTTGCGCTATATCGGATAGGAAAAGTTCCGCTCTAACAAGCTCAAGTATTCACAAAATTTGATGGCATTAAAAATCGTATGATAGAAACACAGCTAAATTTCACAGACATGCAAATCTAGTGTTCGCAGACTTTGAAGACTGTTTTCCCTTTTTAATTGGCCATTTGGACTCAGCATAAATTTGTAGGTTCCTTCCATTCGTCCTAAAGAGGAAAAACTAGATTGGTTGTAAGAACCTAGGCCTAGGGTCCCTACGGGCCTATTGCGGCAACTATTTACTTATTTATTTTAATATTACATAATTATACAAACACTTAATTTCCTGTTAGACATAATATCAAAACGAGTGAATGCATTCAGGTGCACAAAAATTCGTACGCAGACGTTCGATGGACTGATTTCTGTCACGTTTAATATGGACGATTCAGTCTTTGATTTCTTTTCGTAATGAAAATAGATTTTTTATAAAAAAATAGCGCTCACAGCTGTTCAGTATTCTTCCCTCCCCCGAAACTCAGACACCTCACAGTCACCTCCCAACTATTTCCGATTCTTGAAACAATTCTCGCCCAAACAATCCCCTAAGAAGCAATTTACAACATTAATATTTGCCCAAAAGGTAGCAAAGTTCATTAGCATGACACCAACCAAAGCCCTTTATCGAACAGCAAAATTATTGCACCCGGCCACAGCCATCATCTTCATATAACCGACCCGGCAAAAGGAAGCCATCCTTTTCCCATTCAGGTGACATTTCTGTTCGGTTTTCAATTCCCAGGGGCCAAGTTGATACCAACCGAACATTTTGGTACTGCAAATATCCTCTTATCACTGACAGTTTCAAGCGTCTAAATTGGCTACTCGACATAATCATCGCTTTTTCGGAGAAATTTTCGTTTCGTCCATTGACAAGCTGTCCTCCTGACAATCGGTGTGCAAGGACCACCTAATTATGCAGTCCACCGGGGAATAGTATAGAAGTATCCTTTTTGTGGGGCAATAATAGTGAAAGGCACTTATTCGTTTGTGAGCAGCAAAAAAGAAAACCCTCCACGATGTTGTGTGCAATTGATCTTCGATAGAGTCGTCATCAAAGCAGCGAAGCAGAAACGACGACGACCGACGCGACGCGACGGTAAGGAGTGCGGATGCGAGCCAGGAGTGTTTGTGAATGCACTTAAATAATTATCGAATGAATTGCTAAATTGCATTTCGTTCTTTGTGTGTCTTCTGACTGGGTTGTGCTGCAATCGATTCTTCGGAGTGTGTATTTTTCCACCAACCAGCAGCTATATCTGCAGCCCCGAGTTTTTGAAGAACTAGCTGCGCTGAAAGGAGTATGTCCCTAGGGGAATTCAAATGGAAGTTTGCGCTTTGGTAGTGTTTTCCTTTGACAGCACGAAATGGGTATTCAATGAGAGCATTTGCCAAATAAGCAATTGAACAATAGTCGAAAGCTAATTAGAGGGACACAAGTGTGGGTGGTTGTGGCAGCAGCTACCTACTTCCCTCAATGATGTTGATGCTGATACACTGACGCAACTGTTCGTTTTAGACGGAATCAGTTATCAGTGATGCTTTGAACTATGAACTGTCTAATATTTAGAAGTATACCAAGGGTGCATGGATGGAATTGTTTGGAAGTGCTACTTCTGAAATGTATGCATATTGAACTCTGAAGGAGATCGCTGGTTGCGGTTAAAACCAACACCGAGGTCCATATCCGAGTCGACATATGCCACAACATGGAGCGAAGAAATAGCAAAGGACCAAGTACTGAACCCAGTGGGACTCCGCGCACTACTGGCTGGCGCCGATATGGTCCTTAGCCTGTGCACTGAACGACAATCACAGAGAGAACTTTTCGCTCAAAGCAACTAAGTGCCTGTTCAGCACTTATTGACCGCTTCCAGGCTTCTGTGCTTTATAAGGAACTATTACAATGTCTGCCTAACTGCTCGGAGGAAGCCGTTGTTACTCAGCTGTCTCTTCAGTTCAAGGAATCAGGATCAGTATATAACATATTAAGTTACGATTTTTTTTACTCCTCCTGCGTTTGCCGGGCTTCGGTCGCCCTACCGCGGAAACGAATTAATTAATCGCATAGTCTTAGGTTTAAGAGTGGGCCATCTAGTGGTTTCTTTTTAAATCATATGTTATTTTGACACTGAGAATTGTCTCCCGTTTCAAATCTTGACAGAAAGTCAGCATCATACCTCCGCGGAATGCAATGAGTCGCTTTACGCTTGAACTACGTTGGGAAATATTGAAAAAGTGCGTTTTTGGAAAAGAAGTTTTGGCCGAAATGAAGCACCTACCGCGCCTGCTGTACGCAAGTTTGTGCAAAAAGCTCGTGAGACTGGTATGATAGTGGACAACGCTCATGGTCCCCGTCACCAAGAAGCCAACGCATCCACAGAGAGTGACAGTTTATGGTGCGGATTGTGGAGTGATGGCATTATTGGACCATTTTTCTTCGAAAATGAGACTGGGAATAACGTTTTCGTCAACGGTGGGCCTTACAGCGCCAAGTTAACCGACTTTTTTTTTTACTAAAATTGCTGAAATTGGACGACCTCTGGTTCATGCAGGATGGCGCGCCATGCCACACAGCCCATGCCACACAGCCCATGCCACAATCGATCTTTTGCCTACGAAATTCCGAAATCGTGTTATCAGCCGTATTTATGCGATGTCAATTAGCCTCCTCGGAGCTGCGATTTGACTCCTTTGGACTTTTTTTTTGTGGGGAACCGTGAAGCACCGATGTTATTAATTTATTCGGAAACGATTCAAGCACTTAAGGCCAATATCATCCAAGCAATCCGTGAGCTACAGCCCGAAACCATCAACAAGGTATTGTGATGGAATGAGCTACTGCGAAGCCAGCCAAAGCAGCCACATGAACGACGTCGTGCTCCATAATTAATGGGAATGTTTGCTCTTACTAAAAAAGCGAAAACATATATTGAAAAAAAAAAATTTTGTTTATTTTATCCCATTAAAAGAAACTTGTATTTGGCCCACCCTGTATTAATTACTCTGTGAGGGAATTTTTCAAGATAGGTAATAATTTGCTACAAATGGTAAACAAAAATATTATATACTCAAGAATTTTCGGAGCAGTGTTACGAGGGGTCCCAGGTTCGAATCTCGAAAAAACCCAAGTTCCAACTTAGGGTTTTATCCACTTCTCGCGAACGTCTAACAAACATCCGAGAGTATAACTGCCATGAAAGAGCTTCTACGAAACTGTTGCGCCAACTTTTTTGTTTATCAACTCAAGGATCAGTTTTTAATCTTTTAATGACGCTTACTCACAAGACCTCTGTTACCTCACCAGTGGTTGGTGGTTACCCTGTCAGCGGGTTTAACAAATGGCGATTTCGATTGAAGAAACAAATTGTTGTTCCATAGAAAGAACAAATCTAGAAGTGGTCTTTCTATGTTTCTATAAAAAAACACGCACTTCCAGGTCAATTCTTAGCACGACAGAAGTATCCGGAATATTTTAAAAGAATTGCCCGGTAAGTACTAATAATCGAAGACATATCATTGTTAATGTTCAAAACTTTCTAAGTCTGACAGTTGGCTGACGTGAGTCTGGGTTTTTATTGATTTGATTGGGCATCTTCTAAAATTTAGTTTTCTAAAGTCGACACGATTGGTGGGGGCTAGCTACCAGTAACCTGAAAGCAAAAAGTAGATTGGTCGGCAACCCCACTTTTTCTATTTCAGCCACATATGCGAACTGTCAACTTAGTACTCAGTCACGAATTTCTTGAACCGATTAGTCGGCTGCCACTCCATAAACTTCAACATCAAATCATCCAGTCAGAATTACTAAACTAGATACTTGAACGTTCCCATTGTTGTTTTCAGTCGCCATTTATGCAAGGGTAGCTGACAAATCTAGCCGTGCATTTATTAACTGAATGCTGATATTTCGATTTGCCGACACAGCAAAAATGGCGTTACCGACAAAGAAAAATCGAATCTATACTTGAAAGATCCAATGGATTACTCGACAAAAAAATCTAATCCAATGAGATCTAGCCGAC
This sequence comes from Cheilosia impressa, assembly GCA_948293265.1. Lineage (NCBI taxonomy): Eukaryota > Metazoa > Arthropoda > Insecta > Diptera > Syrphidae > Cheilosia > Cheilosia impressa. The sequence goes on from OX411883.1 coordinate 42,792,756, forward strand.
TTAAAAGACGACCAGAAATGCGAATAGGCTCGTTGTCAAAGCTAATTGAAACCAAAAAATTTGTAAACTTAACCCACTTGTTTAAATTTTAAAACTACAATCATACAAATTTAAATTCCAATTTACGGACATTCGAGTACCTTCGACAAAGAAGCATTTACACACTGCAATGGGGTTTCTAAAATAACCAAAAGTTTATTCCAATTTACAGTTTATCTTTCTCCGGAAAGGTTATTCTGCTTCTCTCTGCTCCTCTGGTGCTTCCGCTGGTCGCCTCGCAGTGTGTACATATAGAGTCGATTTGCTTTGTTTCAATATGAAAACTCTTGCATTACGCACGTAATTCAGAAGTTTGCCAATTAACTATTACCATGATTTGGAACAGTGAGCAGTGGCCGAACTTTGTTTTATTTTCATTCACTCTATACCCAGAGACGGGTGGGCACATATACACTATACACACTTGGAAGCATTTACAAATGGAACTCGTACAGCCACTTGAAAAGTGGTGAGCTGAACTCACGATGGCACGTGCTTAGGGCTGGGTATAGTTTGGTCCCTTTAATTTGCCAGCTTTAAGTACAAACTTTGAACAAAACAATTGTTCAAGTTGAAGATTTGGTTGGCTTATAGTCGGAGTTTTACTGTTTGTTTGCAACATCACAAAAAAAAACCCAAAACAAACATGTCAAAAAACAAAATTGTTGTCACATGATAGATAAAAGTATTCCATGCAGTCACTCCCAACATAAGCTTCCTGGCATATGTTTATTTCCACAGGATGCTCTCTGCCAGAAAGTAAAAAAAAAAAAAACAAATACAAAAAGTCGACATTTTCCCCTTTTTTTGGCTATCCCAATGCCAGATCTCCAGTCTAGCGGTAACCATGCTTCCTCGCAAACACAATCCACTAGGATGTTCGAGTTACCGGAATAATTGGATTGGTTTTAGTATCTGTCATAAATTTTAGTGATGTGTTTTGTTTTTGCTTTCTGAGTCGATAACTGTGCCCTTGTTCGAGTCTCCGGTCTCCGATTGGAGGCGAAACGCGTTCGGCTGGATAAAAATGTCCCGAAACCAAAAAACGAGCTAAATTAAATCAAAATAGAAAAACGGAATGTGAAAAATTCGAAACAGAGTTGGTGGGGGTGTCAGCCAGCCGCTGCTGGGGGCATGTTCCCTGTGCCACTTTCCTCCTCAGTTACTGGGTATACGATTCAGTATTCAGATTTCGTGTTTTTTTATTTTTTTGTTTGCGTCCTAGAAAACCTCCTCTCAATTTGAAATGTTTGTTGTTGAGCGCGATTTAGAGTTTTAATTGGCACACGCATGGACGGGTGCACTGATTGTGAATTTACTGATAATTGCTCTTTGGGAATTTCCGTTGGGCGAAAATCATGATTTTGTATGAGTTCTTTTATTTGTATATTGGTTTCAGGTTTTGCTCTGCTAAAAGTTTTGTTTATCGTTTTTGGGCTGTAGGCGTTGTTTGAATGCCTATACACCAGAGGTACTCGTACTTGTGATAGGTTTATTTCGTTCGTTCAACGGGACGAAACAAAAGGTTGTTTTACCGTTTCTAATTACCGAATATAGTTTTTCTCTGTGAAGGTGCTTTTGTTTTTCGTAAAAGAAACGCTTTGGGTGCACTGGCTATTGTTAGTCTTGTTTTTTTTTGGATTTAACTCGAAATTTTATTTGTAGAAAGCCACAAAAAACCGTACAATACAGGATTACATAAACACGTACGATACTGGTTAGGAGAGGGCCGGCCGGCCTTGGCCATTAGGTCACCCTGAACCTAGCAAGAGCTTATAGTGAGATTCACACTCTTATGCAGATGATATAAATGAAATAAATAGGTAACTACGACTAGATTCTCGCATTTAGGAGGGACCTACAATTTAAGGCTGAGTTTGAACAGCTGGTGCCGAATTTCCGCATCCCTGATCGAGTACTACCTACGTAACTAAATTTGTTACTGTTTAAGAGGTGTTATTTTGGTATTCAAAGAAAAAAGCCATTTTTTGAGATAAATGATCGGATGTTTATTCATAATAAAGAGGAAGGTATGCCGTTAATAATGAAAAACAACATCAGCCAAATGGCCACCACGAGCACGCATATAGGACCATATCCCTTTCATGAAATTTTCCATAACCATGTATAAATATGTCCTCGATAGCCTCACGTTGACGATGGAGAGGCTTCTCAACAATAACTCTTGGGTTTTCCGAGCCCCAGATGCGACAATTTTGCTTGTTGACGCAGCCACCGAGGTGAAAATGGGCCTCATCAGTCAAGATGATTTTTCGATGGAATTCTGGATAATTTTCATGCATTTCAAGGACCCAATCAGCAAAGACACGAGGTTTTTTCACCATTTTTTGTAGTGAATTTTAATAATTTCGATGCGTTGTTGAAGCGTGTATCGTTCCAATTTTAGTAATGGCGTAGTTTCTACTTGTCAAATATCAAAGAACAAAAAGCTTCAAACGTGACAGCTACCGAAATAGCGGGTTATTCACAATAACACCTCTTATTGGAAAACTCTTTAAAATCAAAATTGATCGCTCAAGAATGCAGTAATTCGACCCCTAAATTGAGAAGCTCTTCCATGACAGTTATACTTTCGGATGTTTGTCGGACGTTTTGCGGGAGGTAGCACTATGGCAAAAACATATTTGCATTTTTGCAGGGATGGATCCTGAGACCCATCGCTCAGAAGTCCAGCACACCAACCACTGCGCCCAAATGCGGATAGTATGAGCCAAGAAAACAAAGGCGTAAATTTCGAACAAATACAAAACTGACAGTTGGAGGTTTTAAGCCTTTACGGTTCGTAGCTACTGATTTGATCTCGAAAAAAATTTATAGTGTGTCAATTTTTACAACGATCATTGAAGCAGGAACGGTAAGCCAACAAATTTAGACCTAGAGTCTACCTAGGGTTCGTATGGATGGGCCTTGTTAGACCTGCTTAAACTGTCCTTAAGAGTTGTAAATTAAATTGAATGCACCTTAATCCCATGAAAAATGGTTAGTGGAGGTACTGTCAGAGTTAGTTGAGATGCAGAGTTTAGTTCTAAAGCTGGGCATAGAAAGTGTGTCCCTTCTTTTGCAAAAATATTCAAAGTTTTATACAAACATAGAGTGATATCAAACCTTTCCACAATAAAACAAAAAATGAGAAATGAGTCCCTGAGCTTGAAAGTGGGCGATACTACAAGGCTACTTGGATCCCTATTACTTGTCTGTAGAGCTTTCATTTCTCGCCCAATCAGATGTGCTATCTGTGGCACATTTCCAGTAGGTGGGTATATACATCTTTGCATTTTTTTCCTACAGATAGTGCCTTAGTTTTAATATCGAGCAGCTTTTGTTGTATACAGGTCTGGAAATGCGTAAAACTCGATTCTCAATGTCTGAGAACTGTCTGAAATTAGGCTACCGACCGCGGTTTGATTTTCTGACTTGATTCAATGTCTTTTGCTCTTACAGCTTCCGAGTCGCTTTCTTACACATCTATAGAGTTGTTTTAACTTTGTTAATTAAACCAAGGCTTTCATAAAGGTGTAAAATATTTCTCAGTGGCGACGTCTTTGATTGTAGTGAGGAAACCTTTTGCCAAAGTCTCTTTCCAAGATGTGGTGTCTTGTAGGCTATGTTTTTCGACTGCATTACAAAAAATGTCCCCCTTATTTATTATAGCGTTGAAATCACTAAAAGGTGTACAGAGAACATTGTTCATATGCTTAGTCGTGTAGCTCAAAATAACAATTGTCGGGACCTTAGCCCTATGGTGGCTTTATGTAGCCTTGCAGTCTTTAAAGTTAAGACTTTCTCTAAAATGTCAATAGTGTACGACTTCTTGTCCAAGTCGGCCGCATTTGACAAGTCCACATTCAAATAAGTGCCGTCCCTGCTCTTTTTACATATATCTCTGCAGTAAATTTCACAGTTTCCAATCCGCTTTTAGTCCGCGGCATTCCATCTCAAGAAATACCTATTGCAGTCTGAAAGACCTTCAATTCAGCCGTTGGGCATAAGGTTATAAATCAATTCTTTTAGTACCGAAAAATAAATCAAAAACTGGCTGTAAGAAGCTCAGCCTAGGGTTCTAAGAATAAACGACTTTATTGAGATTGTTGGATCATAGTCGCGGAAGCTGCAGAAATCTCTTGTCAGTTTACTTCTGTAGGTTCCCCGTGTTGTCTTTGTGCTTGTTGTTGTCTGTCCTATTGTGTGTTTTTATTTTAAGTATTAACCCCCTGAGACAGTCTCCTTCTGAGGGTCTGAATCGGAGAATAGTTATTCCTGACCGCTTTGTCCCAGAACGTTTGATAATGACTTTTGTGTCCCGTCCTCTTTGCATCGACCCATGTGGCAAACTCCGAAGAGTAGTTGAGACTATTTCATGAAGACTATAGCTTGATGTATAGAGAGAGAGGGGTGAGTAGACTGCTCCTGAACGATCGACACTCAAACAAAAAATAGTTTTCTTCATCGACAGTTAGGCCGCCATTAGGGCTACTTTAAAAGGACGGGACTAGGTGGACGAATCTGACGAGAAGTGAATCGTTTCAACCTACTACACTTTCAGAACAAAGTATATCCTACCTTAAACGCGTGCATTTGTTGCTAGAATACAGGAATAGGAATACACGCAGTTGACAATTGGCGTGTGTCTGTTTTTATTACAGGTGAATAGTTCTATCCCTAGTGCATATTAAGAGGTTCGAAAGTGTTACAAATTCTTTTTTTTAACAATTTTTTACTCAAACTCAAACCCTGTACATTCAACCCTTTTTTAGGTGCGACACCGCTTCGTAAAAATTAACGTAACTCTTTTGGCAAGTGGCTGCCTAATTAGCGCGCAATGAAAATTAACAATCTATTCTGTGTAAAGTTAAATACCAATCAACTGAAGCACATTTCCTTTGCGTCTCGTTCTCTGCTGTACACTCGTACTGGCACCCGTCGCAATCTCCACCTTCCACCTGGCTACATCATAGTCTAATTATAAAATCCCTGCAATTATTCGCTCATTTAAGCAGAAAAACTGCAGAAAATGTTATTTAATTGGTAGCCCAGTGTACACCTACCTACTGGCGGCACAGCGACACCACCTTCGTCGTCGCGCGCGCGTTATCTCATTTAATTAAGGAAAGGTGCAAAATTTCAGAAACAAAAAAAAAAAGAAGAAGAAGAGACAAATGAAAAGTCCAAAAGGATACGGCTCCTAGCAGGACCGCTCCACACCGAACCGCCATAATAGCAAAGTAATGTTTGGCGCCTTGTGTACTCATACACTTTGGCAAATTCCTTGTCGTTTTGCAACGGCGGCGCTCTCATATTTTGCCTTGCCTGCGACTTCAAGTTGAAGGAGTTTTTCGCACCAAAGCAAAATTTATGTATGGGGCCGCCAACAACAAATGCGGATAAGTACCCATCTACCTATGCGCGCGATTCTGTTTAATTAAAATGTGTTCTTCGCGTCGCAGTCTCGGTGTTCGGCGAACATCTTTTGCAGTGCAGGAAGTTGAGCATCCGGAGCAGCAACAGCTTGGCAGAACACCCAAGACTGACAGCAAAACATTTCTTGTTACGCAGCAGTAAACACAATTATCATTTGATTTGCTGGAACAATTAAATTAATGAGGCGCCTTTACGACTGCTGATTGGAGAGAGATCGTATTTTCGTTTTTTCTTACACACCCATAAAAAAATAACACGACACACCTTACATGTATGTGTCGCGAGGATATAATTTAGAAATTAGGGCAACCCACCCATGTCGCAAGCGTAACTTTGGCCAACATCTGGGGACTTTGATGTAGATACATACGTTTGTTCTCAGAAAACGATATCTGTAATAGCATGCAGTAAGGGAGGGGGTTGGTATTTATTGCAATAGCTGGTAAGGTGCGAATTAACATCGCAAGGTATGTCGCAAGAAATGGCGCAAGCGGTGTCGCATCGAGTGGCGATTAGTACTTGTAGAGTTAAAACGATTATTGTCATAGCTCCACATGGCCGATTCCTTTTGTGATTTCTATATCTATCTTCTATCTATATATATAAAAGAGACGGACGTCCGTGTGTGCTCTCACAACTCGATAATGGATCGTTCGATTTTTACGATTTCCGGCTTGAGTCGAATTGGCCCTAGGGAGGACATAGGAGAAAGAAAAACTTTAAGGGGATGAAAATTTGTCTTTGAAAAAAATGGAATACCTACAACAAAACTATTTAAAATTTTTTAAATTATGTTATTAAACGAATTTGGATGGAACAAAGGTCGACGGGTCATCTCACTGTTAAAAATATGAGGGTGCTTTTGATACAGCGTTAGTTATTCATTTATCTAGTATTATAATTCTATAAGCTAACCTCGTGAATACTAAAGTTATATTTCAAGTAGGAACTTATTACAATTAAATAACAGCTGACTTTAATGCCCCTATTATCGTTAACGAGTCGAACAAAAAAGAAAGCGAATGTGACTTATTTGTATTATGGTTGGCGAATTGAACAAAATTCATTCGCCTGAACTGTCAAACCGCTGGCGAATTTAAAGTCGCCTTATTGCGGTTTGCGAATTTATGAAATATCATTCGCCTAAAACTTCAAATTTTGGCAAACAAATAGGCCTATTATCGTTAGCGAGTCGAATTATTCGCGTAAATCGAGTCAGTTGTCGAAACACTCGCCTTGTACGATTATTGTCGGCGAATTAATTCATTCGCCTAGAAATCAAAGGCTACCTATATTCTAAAAACGAAAATGACAGCACCAAAACGACAATTCGAACATTTATGTCAACAAAAAAGGAATTCAAAATAAAAAATTTGTGTGCCTTAAATATTAAATATTCTTTATTGGATTTTTTTGAAGCTCCAAATTGTACCGACCCTTTGGCTAATTCTGGGTTATAGAAATATGAATTGAATGGGTTTTATACGTTTTTTTTGAATTTTCATTCATTTCTATAGCTCATAAGTTACATTCACCTAAGGTTTCACCAAATAGTTTTGTTCGCCAAAATTTGAAGTTTTAGGCGAATGATATTTCATAAATTCGCAAACCACAATAAGGCGACTTTAAATTCGCCAGCGGTTTGACAGTTCAGGCGAATGAATTTTGTTCAATTCGCTAACCATAATACAAATAAGTCACATTCGATTTTTTTTTTGTTCGACTCGCTAACGATAATAGGGGCAAAAACTATTTGGTGAAACCTGAGGCGAATGTAACTTATGAATTCAAGAAAAAGTTATAAAACCCATTCAATTCATATTTCTACATACTTACATATAAAGGGTGGTTAAGTTTTAAGGGCCGATGTTGATTTTGAATAAAACACAAATTATTTAGGAAATTATTGTCCTTTCTTTTTATTATGATAATATTGGTATGGTTCAATTATGTATGGAACAAAAAATCGGCCGATGGTCCAAATTGTCGATGACGCTGAGGTTCTATGTCGTTAATGTGTCGAATTATCTCATCCTTTAGCTCTTGAATTGTTGCTGGCTTATCGACGTACATCTTTTCTTTTAAATAACCCCAACCAAAGAAGTCCAACGGTGTCAAATCACATGATCTTGGCGGCCAATTGACATCGCCAACACGTGAGATAACACGGCCATTGAATTTGTCGCGCAAAAGAGCCAATGTTTCGTTAGCTGTGTGGCAAGTGGCACCGTCCTGTTGAAACCACATATCGTCCACATCCATATCTTCCAATTCGGGCCATAAAAAGTTCGTTATCATATCACGATAGCGAACACCATACATAGTAACTGCCTGACCGGCCTTATTTTAGAAAAAATACGGCCCGATGATGCCGCCAGCCCATAAACCGCACCAAACAGTCACTCTTTGTGGGTGCATTGGTTTTTCGACAATCACTCTTGGATTATCATTCGCCCAAATGCGCCAATTCTGTTTATTGACGAATCCACTGAGGTGAAAATGTGCCTCATCACTGAAGATGATTTTCTTCGAAAATTGATCCTCCATTGTTGCCATTTCTTGCCACCATTCTGAACATTGACGACGCATGAAATGGTCAAGAGGCTTTAGTTCTTGAATGCAAGTCTTTATGCATAATGTTCATCAACGACGAGCGTGAGAGGTGCAGTTTTTAGGCACGACGACGAGTTGAGGTGGACGGCTCTTCAGCCACACTATCGCGAACAGCAGCGATATTTTTTGCAGTACGAGCTGTACGAGCGTGCACTGGTGTTTTAACATCTCCTACAGACCCGGTTTGCTAAAATTTTTGGATGATTAAATTAACCGAAAATATCACGAAGTGCACGATATGCATTTTGATTTGAATGACCATTTTCATAATAAGCCTGAATAACTTTAAGCCGTTGCTAGATTGAGTGTCTTTCCATGGTTCAAATTGATTTAGTCTAAAATTGAGAAATGTCAAATGAAATGCAGAAGGAAAGGAAAAAACTTGACGTTTAGGTGTGGTTCACATTCAACATCGGCCCTTAAAATTTAACCACCCTTTATAATGAAAATTTTCTTTTATAGTTTCAAAAGAAGCAATTTCAGCCAAATCCAGAAGATAGTCCAATAAAGAATATTTAATATTTAAGGCACACAAATTTTTTATTTTGAATTCCTTTTTTTGTTGACAATGTTCGAATTGTCGTTTTGGTGCTGTCATTTTCGTTTTTAGAATATATATAGCCTTTGATTTCTAGGCGAATGAATTAATTCGCCGACCATAATCGTACAAGGCGAGTGTTTCGACAACTGACTCGATTTACGCGAATAATTCGACTCGCTAACGATAATAGGCCTGTTGATTAGAGCAAAAGTATTTTTTCTTGAAGAGTGAATTTAGTTTTAATTTATTTGATGTGTTTCTTTTTAAGTTCTGAAAAACGAGGATATATGAGTAAATGGTGGGTTTGCTTTAAAACATATCGACGGTCCGAAAAAGCAGTGCAGCAGCATATGTTTTGGAGCAGTTTTTCCGAACTAACACTAGGTCTGTTCCTTTACTTTTGTCGTAAAAATGGAAAAGATTGTCAAAATGGCAGTGGTGGGGATAAATTCTCTCACAGAGAGAGACACTTACTAAAGAGTTAGGGAACGCTTTTGTAGTAATTTTTGAAAAATGACAGAATTCAAAATTCAAAAAAGTGCTACGAAAAGTCGTTAAAATATCGTATAAACTGGAAATTATTCAAACTGCTTCATAATTCCGAGTATATGGAAGGATTTGTAATGATTGAACTACAAGCATTCACGAAAAGGAAATGAGGAGATTTTCCTTTCTTACTCCTTACAGCGAGGAAGATTTCGAAAAAGAATCTAAGGAGAACATTCAATTTTATTTTCCCGCCTTTTTATACCATTTAATTATGAACAAATCAAAACAAATGCACTCGTATGTCAAATAAGACACCAACTGACTGACAGCTCTTCCAGTTCTTACACCAAGAAATTTGTTGAGTAACAATTCGTAAGAATTTTTGGAGTTAAGGAACGCCATTGAGTAAAAATTCGTAGAAATTCGTAAGTTTTAAAAGTAAAGGAACAGACCTACTCTTAAGGACTTAAAAAGAAGGACATTATAGTGACTAAAGGAACTGACTTCATCTTTGGTCATTTAAATGATATTCTGTTTGTATTGAATTAGAAACGTTTATACTTATATACCTAATTCAATCTAATTCAATCTAGCATTAAAATGAAGTAAACATTATATTGCAAAATAATCTTTACAAATAAATAAATGAATATAAATTTTGTATTTAATAATAACTTATTCACACTTAAAATAAATACAAAACTTTATTAAAATATTTTATTTTTAGTAGGTATTAAATTGTATCCCATCTGTATTCAAATAAAATCTAAATTTGTAATTAAATATGTATAACATTATTCTATTTTATTTTAATATTGTACGGGTTTACAAAAAGCAGGGAAATATTGAATTCAAGGTGTTGATATTAGATTTCAATACGCAGTTTATTTATTTCCATTTGCCATTTATTTCAAATTTATTGAAATATTATATATTGAATTTCAATATTATGGATATATTTTGCAATAGCAGAAATTATTTAGTTTTAATAAATCTTTTATTGATTTTTCAAATTGAATATAGATATATAAGAAATGTCAAATTCTAATATTTTTCCAGCGTTGACTCACAGACAACCCCAAACATATTGAATTTAACGCCAGTATTTTTTACCGTACAATACTACTAAAATACGATTCACACTCGATTTCTGTCATAGAAATTTTACGAGTACTAGAAAGTAAGTATGACTTGGGGGAGATTCTATCCAAATGGTAGAGTATTGTTGGGTGTGCTGAACTTTGATTTGGAACACCTGAACTTAACTTAACTGTGCCTTATGTCTCAGATAATAAGTGAAATAAATAGTGGGCGCAACAGGTTCGCAAGAGGTACTCTAGAGCCCGCCTTCTCATAACCCCTTCGCTTTGCGTGAGATTCTATTTTTGACATTTAATTTTGTATACTGGGAACATTTCTCAAGATAAACTAATTCTCTGATAGGTGGCGCAATATGCTAACCGGGGATCGAACCTGAGAAGCTCAGCACACTAACCACCAAAGCTCTTGGGTGGGTTTAATTTGATTTGTATTTGTTGGGAATTGGAAGTCAAACTAATTCATATTCAGACAGAGACGGCATTGGTTCTTACTAATAATCATTTTTTACATTCACAGTAAGTGTTTCGTAGATTACAGTGGGAAATCTTATTTGAAGAACTTCCCACTGTGAGTAATTTAGCCTAGACACTGAAAATTATTTTTAGTATCACGCAAGGTATTACATTTGTAAAAAGGAATTGCCAGTATAAAATTATCGGCAACATGTCCATTTCTCACAAATTTTCAATTCAACTCCTTGTTCCTGTCAGCCTCACTCACAGTTGAAAACATTTTAAGATCACTTAACAGGACTTAATGCCTGCCACAAACAATATAGTGGTTGTATATCTAGTATCCGCATGAAATTCACTTCCAAATAATTTGAAGCATCGTTTTCGCGAATTCTCTGAAATTGATACCACTTTAGAAATTATTATTAAAAGCAATGAAACATCCCTCCGAATGAAGCAAAAAGAAGAAGCCCTCCTTTAGCTCCTGTACAATGGCAAACTTGTGCCAACTATATATAAAGTTGGCCGGGCGAAATTTCTCCAACAGAACACACTGACTGAACGCTCAAGCTGAAGTAGTTTGTTTCGGTTTGAGGTACGACAAGTAGTTCCCAGCTCCATGAGTTACATAGTTACATACATGTAACATGTATAAACCTAAGTACGATTTGGGTACACTTGCACCCAAATGAAATATCATTGAAAGTAGGTCAAATGAAATCTTCCGTTTGTCGAAGAGCGGTACAAATATCAGCCGATGTTTGATGCTAATTGCAATTGGGTAAAGTGCCGGCATTATGCATAATATGCGAAACAAAGAAACAAAGCAGATGGAGTGGCGTTGCTTATTTGTTACTGTTGTGGATGATGACTGATGAGTGTTTAGTTGTGTGTCGTATTGCTCTGTTATTTTGTATTACATTTAAGCATTATGTTAGGTTTGATGTTAAGCGATTATTGACCTGCCAGTCAGTCTAGTTTTAATATTCGAACAAAATAGTTCAATAGCTGTGCTAAAGAAAAAATAAAAATATATAAAGAAAAAAGTGGTGTAGTGTATTATTACTGGCGCAGTCGGTGAAAAAAAAAAAAAAAAAAAAAAAAAAACCTTTAAGTAACTAAGTTAAGTACAAAGACATACAATAAAAAGGAAGTGAAATTAAACAACAAAACAGTTTTTGGATTCTGGAACAACTAATCATCAGGAAACAGCAAGAAGTATTAGAAGCAGGTATTCAGACATGGCGGCTCCACATATATTAGAATTAGTTAGCAGCGTAAATGATTTTACGGGCTTGCCCGAAGAATTAGATTTATTCATTAAACATATAAATTACATATATAATTTTGCTAATAATTTAGACGAAGTGTCGACAGGCTTCTTAAATTTAAGAATCAGGCAAAAAATTAAAGATCGTGCAAATATTATTTTAATCAATAATAATAATCCGACAGAATGGCCGGAAATAAAATCAATTTTATTAAGTAATTGTACGATAAATGAAAGCATAGAGAGTTTAATAGACCAGATAAAGATGTTGAAGTTTCAGTGTTCAGTTCAGGATTTATACGAAAAAACTTTAGGTCTTTTAACAAAATTAAATATTAAATCCGGTCTTTTAAACGCTGTTGATATTCCTGTTTGGTTTAAGAGTGAACAGAACGAGGAAATGGCTTTAAAACTTTTTATAAATAAATTACCAAGTGAACCTAGACTTATCTTACAGGCTAGGAACCCAAAGAATTTTAGGGAAACCAGATCAATTTTAGTAGATACTGATAATTTCCACAAGTCTTCAAGTTCTTCCTGTTACAACCCATACATGCAAATACCAAAGTCTACCCAAAATACGTATTATAGAAATCATACACCCAACATTCAGCAACATACAGGTAATCGTGAAAATTCAGGAAGAAATTTTGAAAACCGTCAAAACCAGAATTCGACCTATTTTCATCAGAATAGTCCACATCAGTTCCAAAACTTAAATTCTCAGAATACAAGTAACGCTCAAAATAGTGCTCGTATTGGCTCAGGAAATTATTGGAACAATATTCCAAATAACACTAGACAAAATTCTACTAGAACAGGTTCTCGAAGAACTCACCAATCAATGGAGGTAGACCATTTCCAAGCACAGGGCTTGCCTAATGGTTCCCCTACGAAAAATTATACTAATCAATGTCCATGTCCACATGACTTTAATTTTGAAAATTTTCCGTTAGCCAGCACAGAGCTCTTCCCTTCATAATTGTAGGAACCAAGTCCCGTCCAATTAAGATATTAATAGATTCTGGAGCAGGTACCTCTTTGATTCAAAAGGGCTTATTTCACAGATCCTTTAAATCGGACTTTGAAAGACCTTTAGTACTCAAATCCATTAACTCAAACATTTTAGTAAATTCAAAAGTGACTATTCCTTTATTTAAAGAATTTAATAGGCCATCAACAAAAATCGAAATGCTGGAGACGGATTTAATGGGTGACTTTAACGGCATTCTTGGTTGCAATGTTTTGAGGCCCTTGAAAGCAATAATCGACCTAGAAAAGTCACAACTCTGTACAAAAGAAGCTACCTTGCCTCTTATATTTAATTATTCATCAGCTCTTGTAACTAAAGATGAGATTAATAATTTAATTCAAAATACTCTCGACATTCAATTTGAAAAACCAAATGTAAATGCAATTATAAATAGGCTTAGGATGGATAATCTCAATAAAGAAGAAATCAAATGCCTTATTGATACCATTGAAAAGTTTAAAAATGTCTTTTATGTCGATGGCGATGATCTTTCGGCAGTCGTTGCATATAGCCACAGAATCCCAACTAATCATGATATCCCTATATTTGCTAAAGCATATAGATATCCTGAGGCTCTTAAAGACGAAGTAAATAAGCAAATTTCGAGTATGCTTGCTACAGGTATCATTACAAATTCCACCAGTCCATACAATGCTCCTCTTTGGATTGTCTCTAAAAAGATTGACAATTCAGGAGAGCAGAAATGGCGGATTGTAATCGATTACAGAAAATTGAATAATGTAACCATTGAAGATAGATTTCCCATTCCCAATATAGAGGACATTTTATCGAAATTGGGAAATGCTCAATATTTTTCAGTCTTGGATCTTGCTAAAGGGTTCCACCAAATTCCCGTTTGTAAGGAAGATAGGCACAAAACAGCATTCTCGACGGCAAATGGGCATTATGAGTTCACACGTATGCCATTTGGGCTGAAGAATGCCCCGGCATCGTTTCAAAGAATGATAAATGAAGTCCTAGCTGACTTTGTAAATAGGATATGCGTGGTATACCTTGACGATATTCTAATATTTTCTACATCACTTCAGGAACACATAGACTCACTTCATAAGATACTTAGAAGACTAACCGAATACAATCTAAAGGTCCAAATAGATAAATGTAATTTTTTGAAGCGGGAAACAGAATATCTTGGTCATTTAATTACGAAAGACGGTATAAAGCCCAACCCAAATAAAATCGAGGTTATTAAACAAATCAAATTACCTCGAACGGTAAGACAAATAAAATCTTTTCTTGGCGTAACTGGATTTTACAGAAAATTTATTAAGGACTACTCCAAAATAGCTCTTCCAATGACAACATTTCTAAAAAAAAATAGCAAAATTAATATTAAAGATAGGCAGTATATTGAGTCCTTTAATAAACTTAAAGAACTCATATGTACATGCCCAGTCCTGGCCTACCCAGACTTCTCTAAGTCTTTTACATTGACTACCGATGCGAGTAATAAAGCTTTGGGGGCAGTCTTATCTCAAAATCAACATCCAATAGCTTTTGCCTCTAGAACTCTAAATTTTCACGAAACGAACTACAGTACTGTGGAAAAAGAACTTCTTTGTATTGTTTGGGCGACCAAATATTTCAGACCGTTTCTTTTTGGACGTAAGTTTAAGGTACAGACTGATCACCGTCCCTTAGTATGGCTGCAATCCCTCAAAGAACCAAATAGTAAGCTGCAGCGATGGAAAATCAGACTAAATGAGTTTGATTTTGATGTCGACTATATCAAGGGTAAGGAAAATAATGTAGCTGATTTCCTCAGTCGCTTAGAAGCTAATTTTGTTGACAGTGAAGACATTAGATCTAATATGGCAACAATACACAGTGGAATTGAAAATCTCGATGATCATATTTATATCACTGAGGCTCCACTAAATATATATAAACATCAATTGGTTTTAGAAAAATGTAAGTCCAACGCATATACTAAAAAAATTTTGTACCAAAGGAAAATAAGATCAATTATTTCATTAGAAACCTATAGTGAGGAATATGTACTGAACATTTTAAAAAGTCTTCTACCAATAAGAGGTACCATAGGAATTTATTGTAAAAATGATCATATATTTGTTGAGTTTCAAAAGACGTTTGTAAAATATTTCTCCAATTCTCCTAACATGAAAATGCTCAGATGCACAAAACTCCTTACAGATATTACATGCAAAGCAAAATTATTAGAATTGATTGAAAACGCACACATCAACAAAAACCACAGAGGGATCGATGAAACGTACTTAGAGCTTAAAAATGATATCTATTTTCCAAACCTGAGGTTAGAAATTTATAAATACATTAACAACTGTATTATATGCAATATGTGTAAATATGATCGACATCCAACCAAGCCAAATTTCATGATCTCAGAGACTCCAAGTAAACCGAACGAAATAGTACATGTAGATATATGGTTTCTAAATAAAAATAATATGTTCCTTACTTGCATAGACAAATTTACCAAACATGTATCCATTCATCCGATAACAGACAGAAATTCCATAACAATAGTTGAAATTTTAAAACAGAGATTTGCAATTTTAGGTAAACCCATCAAGTTGGTAGCTGATAATGAATTTAATACAGCGTATATCAAAAATTTCTTAAATCAGCAAAATATAGTACATCATTTTACTTCTCCCAATACACATACCGGTAACTCTGCAATAGAGCGTTTCCATTCAACTCTTAATGAACATATTAGGTTATTTAAATTAGATAAAAAAAATAAAGACACCGATGACAAATCACTAGTTTTAAAGGCAGTGGAAATATACAATGATACAATTCATTGCAGCACCAAATTTAAGCCCAATGACTTACTTCATTCAATGTTAGGAAGGAAGGAATGGGAAGGTATAAGGCAAAGAGTTCAATCAAATAAGGACAAACGAATAAAAAAATTAAACAAAACAAGAACCGAACCTTCAGATTTCGGGAAACGGGAACTTGTTAAGAACTTAGGCTTTCATAACATAAAACATCTACCGCGTTACATAATAAAAGACGTAGTCGAAAAAGGAAGAACTTATTTTAAGGATAAAAATGGGTTTAAACGTGATAGACAGATAGTAAAAAGAAAATATAAACATCAGCTTCCAATTAAAAACGTAAAATTTGATCAGAAAATGACAGGTAGAGACTACTCTAATAGAAATAAATCAAGGTAGGAATGTCAACAGAACCGGGATGAAGTACTGATTACTGATACATTTTTTTTTTTGGTCTTTAACATTTCTTAAAAAATTGTATATGTGAATATACAATTAATATATTAAATCATTGTTGAAAAAAAAATAGGTACCATAGAATAAAGAAAATCGTAATGAAATATTCACTATTCTTTTAAATTTTTCTTTTATCTTATCTTTAATACACTACAAATATATAAAAAGAACAAAAAAAAAAAAAAAAAAATATGTACATATATATATATTTGAATATTTTAATTTGTAAGTTTTAATTAAAATCTAATTAATTATGTTCAAAAAAAAAAAAATAAAAAATAAAAAATATATATATTACGTATACGACACAGTCACCATCATCATCATTCCGCATGCCATTTAGATTGAAGCATTTTGTGCAGACTTAATTTCTTTAGTTTATGACATTACCTATTTTAAATAGGTATTGTTCATACTTCGACAGGAGGAGTTACATAGTTACATACATGTAACATGTATAAACCTAAGTACGATTTGGGTACACTTGCACCCAAATGAAATATCATTGAAAGTAGGTCAAATGAAATCTTCCGTTTGTCGAAGAGCGGTACAAATATCAGCCGATGTTTGATGCTAATTGCAATTGGGTAAAGTGCCGGCATTATGCATAATATGCGAAACAAAGAAACAAAGCAGATGGAGTGGCGTTGCTTATTTGTTACTGTTGTGGATGATGACTGATGAGTGTTTAGTTGTGTGTCGTATTGCTCTGTTATTTTGTATTACATTTAAGCATTATGTTAGGTTTGATGTTAAGCGATTATTGACCTGCCAGTCAGTCTAGTTTTAATATTCGAACAAAATAGTTCAATAGCTGTGCTAAAGAAAAAATAAAAATATATAAAGAAAAAAGTGGTGTAGTGTATTATTACTCATGGTGCCATGGTAGAGAATCATGCCAAAACTGAACACAACCGGTTGTTGAAAAGAAATGCCATCACTTGCAATTAAACTTGGCAAACAGCACTTCAAAATAATAATAATTAATTCATAACTTCTGACAAAGATGTGCGTAGTTAGAGCAGAGCGGAGCGGAGAGGAGGGCTCTTGTGTTGTAGTAGAACATTGATTCCTGCGCCATAAGTTGCCGCTGTCTAATTTTAATTAGAAGTGCAAAGTGTAAAAGAGAGAAACTAGTGCTGGTGGCAGAACTACTATCGAATTGTCGAACGACTCTGAACGATGATGTTGCAGATGGGGCGTTGAGATCATGATGGTGATGATGATGGTGTTTCCGACTTTGGTAATTATCTGTACAAGTAAACTGCGTTCGCATTAACTGCTGAAGTCGTATGAAGTACGTCGCTGACAGTTTGGAGAAGCATCTTAGTGGATTTTGAGAGAACTCTGCTTTAGCTGAGATGAACTAATTCAATTACCAGCTGGAGATTATGGCATCTAGTTGGATATTCCACTTGGTGTACGAAGTGAAATGTGACTGACGTATAAATAGGTAGTTGTTATTGGGACATTTATAAATGCGTTTCGAATCAACAACTGCTGGCAGTATGTATATGGTAATTAGCTGTGAGTTCCATAGAATCGACAGTCTAATTTGGGGAAGAATTCAAAACGGTAGTTGGTAAAATGGGTGTGAATGTCAACTCGCTGCAGTGGTTAAGTATTAAACAGTAAGTTTTGAAGCCAAATATGTCATCTTTCATCAAGTTAAGATGTTTAGCCCTAAGTTTAAGAACTAGTCTTGTCACTCTATAGAGATTTTTGAGCTCGATATATGTGCTTTTATAGCTGACTAGCTGTTGCCCGGCTCTGCCGGCGAAGGCATCGAGAAAAATCCATCGCTTTGTCCGAATTTCAGCGAATTTAAAATTTACATACGAAATGCTTTTACAATTTGAAAATCAGTTGCGCTATAAAGGGCTCCATACCCCATATTTAAGGCACGAGTGGCAATTTAAAAAAAAACAATGGCAACTAGTATCATAAAGTATTATATCAGTTTCGAAGGAAGGAGATTCAACAAAATTTGGTAATAAAATACTAAGTTCGTTTTTATGGTCTATTGCATAAGCCTACTGAAGGCAAGTTTGCATCTAATCAACCTTGCACCCACCCTAACTCCAACATTGCAGCAGGAGTCTTGCCGGGCCCCATTTCCTAGTAAAAATATACGCATACGCGGACTTTGGGTCTCTGTATATTTATTTTGGTTTATAGTGATCCTAGATGCCCTGGTTTCTATGAATAATATCAACTATGCGCGGCTTTTTTGGTACACCTTGATTTGCTACGAAAATTTAAACGCGACTTGGTGGCATTTAAATTAAAGATTATAGAAGTTTAAATTCTGCAGATCCCTCTAGTGGCAAATATAGTTGGCATAGAAACTTTATCTATGCAAAAAATGTATAAAGTCGTAGAGACTGCCTATACCACAGGTATTATGATTCATGGTGATCAGTCAAACAGTCAAATTTTATGACCTGGCAACAAATCTTGTATAGTGATCAGAGAACTTTAGCCTTATGACGGAGTTGGGAGATATTGCTGCTAAACTGGGTTAAGAAATTATCCCACTTCGCATAGTAGTCGACAGCTAATATAGTAGTCTTCACAAAGACGCAAGACTGTTATTAGAACTGACATTTTTGTTGCAGTCCCTTTGAGGTATAAAGCAACCCGAGACAATTCCCATGAAGAACGCGTCTTTCAACTTATGGCTAACATGGACGATGTGTTTAACTGGATTTAGTCAGTTCTAGCTTCGCACTTGCCTCCGCACAATTGGGCATCAGCGCACGTGCATCACGACCTGCACTGTTTTAAATCTCTAGTCTCTAGTCGCTTCCTTAAGACTACAGAAGGAGTAGCTACCCAATACGAATATGAAATATGTTAATTTTACGTTAAACTGGCAGAGCCTGATGTCCTCGCTCAATTTTCTCACCATAGACTCAAAGTTGAAGATAACATTTGTGTAGAATATTCAAAAGAGAGAGAGAGAGAGATCTGAATTGAAACACCCATTAGCCTTTGTCCCCTGAGCAAACAAGTCCGAATACCAACCATAAGCAATAGGTGATAATGGTACCCTGAACTGAGATATAAACCAGTCTCTTTGTATGCACGGAATGTAGGTAAGGAGTATTCCCAAAGGGGCAGACACTCTCCTTACACTCAGCGCAATACAAGTCCAGTGTGTGTTCCTCCCTAATGGGAATAGCAATAAAAATCCCCAAATGGAATATCATGCCATCAATAAATTTAGAAGAGGTGTTAAAATCATATCCACTACATGTGTGTCCTTGTGATAAACTCAGGACTCAGGAGAGAAAACGAAGACAAAAATTCCTCCAATAGGAACATAATTCATTTGGTGAAATGATAAATAAACCAATCAACCGCCCACTACACACAGTTATAGACAGAAATATATGCCAAGGAGCATAAGCATATATATCTCCCAACGGTATCCGATAAATCAATGTTAAAGTGTCCCCACCTATACATATGTACGTTCAATAGAATATGGTTAGAGGCGAATGTGCCACCAGTACTCGAACTCGACTGCGACTCGAACCCATGCGGGCAGAGAAACACTTTAAATTATTACATCAATTCTTATGATTGCGTATCCTGCAGCCTTTGGCGCCCAATATTTTACGGTTCAGCGAGAGATACATTGAGTGTGTGGTGCTCAGAGTTGCCCTGGCCACGTATTGTTTGCGAAGACGTAGGAAGTTCATCTCTCTCTGCCAAGACGGAAGTTCAAAAGTGTTTGTACATTGTTACCAAATGAAAAACTTTTTCCATATGGGGGATCGGATGGCAGACTCTAACTACACCACTGTATGCAAACGAGGAAAAGATATAGCCAGGCCGTGATGCAGCGTAAATACAACATGCGAACAATATTATTGGCAGCAGATGAAATCTGTTGGCATGACCTCGGAAAATTGGAAAACGTCCTCCTTCCTTTCGATGCGGAACTATGGTGGTTGCCTGTTTGTCTTCAAATTGAAGTGGGACTTCCTGATGAGGGGCAATAGTGTGCCATACAAATGGAATTGAATGTTCGATTGCTTGGCTGGGGTCATGAACGAAGCGCTTTGTTGCGACCCGAAAGGTCGAGAGGTACCACCGAAAAGTGTCCCCCTCGCCTTTATTGAGAATGAGTGTGCACCACTTTATCACATCAGAGGGCGCATATTACTTGCTCGCACAACTCAAGTTTATTTTGAAAGCCTCTATAACCAGGCTAAGTATCGCAAACATGTATAATGCAGCAGCAACTTGGGGATATTTACAGTGGAACAGCGGAAAAGAGAAACTTTAATAAACTCGCTGCGCCAAGGATTTGTTGCCATAGCACGGCTCTTGTTTGGCATAATTTTTTTTTATTTCTTTTCCCTCGAGAACCCACACGCTCGAATTGTGTAAACTAATGACGATGACGTGCTCCAAGAAAGCGGAAACATGCCTTCCCTGCCGTTAAAGTCAAATTCAGATCTTTCAGACTTAAACTCTGCCTGCACACCAAACGGGCAGGGGGAAATGCTTTAGAAGTTCAGCTTTTGTCTTCCCTCAGGGGGTGGGGTTTTTCTTATTTTTCATTTCCACGTTAGGTACATGCCATTCGATTGCATTCGATACGTGAAATTTTAACGAACAGTGCATAGGTGCAGTTCAAGTTGATAAAGTCGCTGTCTCTGGATGCATTTTGCCCGAGTTGAATGGAAATCGGAATTAAAGAGCGGTGAGGTTTCTATTCATTAAAGGACCACCTTGTTTTGACTGAGTTCCTTCTTTAAAGTTGGGGTTACGAAATGCAAACGGGACGACTTTAAGATCATGTATGTGGTTTAATTTTCTTGAGGACGGAACACTATAGGGACTGCAGAATTTTTGCGGGATAAAACCAACCCCATTCGCAAACCGGTGAGGGGCATTACCTCCCTGGAACCGAAATGAGGACTCATAAATTGCTTAAGCCGATTGCCTACATGGATCAAGAATTCCCCTTCAGTTTCGGGTCAACTGTGACTAGATTTATTTCAAAGTGTATTGTATAACGCCACCATGATAGGTGAAGAGAAGAAGCCCTTTTTTCCGATATTTAAAAATATGTAGCGCATTTTATCCACTCCAACAAGAGGTATAACCGCCAAAAGTGATAGCAAGTGCTTGGATTGAAATACGATCTGTCTTTCGTTTTACGTAGTCTTCACCCTTGGTTATTGTTGTGCCCTTCGGAAGTAGGACGCATTTTTCACATTGTATTATATAGTAGATTGTTTTTTGACCTCCTGGATGGAGCCTACGGAGCCTGTCCGGAGTACGATGTTAAAGTTGTGCTCAGTTACTTCAATGCTAAAATCGGAAAGGAAAACATCTTTGGCGGGTTAGTTGGTAAGCACAGAATCCACGAAACGACCACAGACAACGGTTACCGACTAACTGACTTCGCGGCAGCTCGTAATACGGTGATAAGTAGCACTAGGTTTCCACGGCTAAGGATCCACACAGCAACCTGGCGCTCTCCAGACGGTCGAACCGCCAACCAAATCGACCATGTGCTAATCGACGCGAGGCACGCATCCAACATCCTCAACGTGCACACATTCCGAGGGGCAAACGTCGACTCTGACCATTTTCTTGTTGCGGCTAAGTTCAGAGCTCGACCATCCAACGAGAAGAAGCTGCGTTTCGCCCAGAAGAAGAAATTCAACGTTGGACGCCTTAGCACACCTGGAGTAGCCAGAGTCTACAAAGAGCGCCTGAGTGAGAAACTCTCCGCAGTGCATTCACCTACCACAAATGCCAACACCCAGTGGTCCCAGTACCGCGACATCATCAAAGAGGTAGCCGAAACCACCTTAGGGTACCAGCCACCCCAGAGAAAGAGCCCGTGCTATGATGATAATTGCGTACGCAGGAAAAAGGTGACAGAAGATGCACATATGAAGGCGCTGCAGCGCAAAACAAGGGCAGCGAGGGAAGAGTATCGAGCCAGGAGGAGGGAGCAGAAGAAAATCCTGCGTAAAAAGAAGAGGGCCTACGCAGTCTCCCAGCTCAAGGAGATCGAAGAGTCCCGCGATCGAAGCAACATCCGGAAGTTCTACAAGAAAGCCAAGCAACTGGCTGCTGGCTTCAAGACCGGAACGCAGGCTCTTCGAAACAGTGATGGAAACCTAGTCACCGGAGCGCAGGGAATAGTAGATGTGTTTAAGCAGCACTTCCAGCAGCTGCTAAATGGGCATCATGTAGAGAGAGTGATAGGGCAAGAAGAGAACCCACGTCCAGTCAATGAAGATCCAGTTCCACCGCCCAGTATAGAAGAAGTTGGCTTAGCAATAAAAAAGCTAAAGAACAACAAGGCCGCCGGCTCTGATGGCTTACCAGCGGAGCTCTTCAAATACGGTGGTGATGTTTTGGTAGGGCGCATGCACCAAATCATCAACCAAGTATGGGTGGAAGAAAGTATGCCCGATGACTGGACTATCTGCTCCATATGCCCCATCTACAAAAAAGGCAATCCTATGTCTTGCAAGAACTATCGAGGCATATCCCTGCTTAATGTCGCATACAAGATCCTATCCAACGTACTGTGTGAACGTCTCAAACCGATCGACTATAGACCAAATTTTCACACTGAGGCAAATCCTGGAAAAGACCAATGAATTTCAAGTCGAGACTAACCACCAAAGCCGCATATGATAGCACTCATCGTCAGGAGCTTTATGTGGCGATGACCGAATTCGGGATCCCGGTAAAACTGATCCAGCTATGTAGCGTGACGCTGGAGAACACACGCTGCAACGTGCAATTTGGAAGTAGCTCCTCCGAGCTATTCGAAACATGCACCGGATTTCGGCAAGGAGACGCATTATTATGTGACTTCTTCAATCTCGTGCTAGAGCAGATAGTGCGCAGGGCAGGTGTCAACACGGAAGGCACTATCTTCAACAAATCCGTCCAGCTACTGGGGTATGCAGACGATATTGACATCATCGGTCGCTCCCAGCGTGCCGTGATAGAGGCTTTTACGGCGATTGAAGAACAGGCGAAATTCGTTGGTCTTGTAGTAAATGAGGACAAGACTAAGTACATGCTCTCAACAAACAAACAAGCATCTGTCCACCGCCTAGGACAGAACGTCACTATTGATAGCAACAATTTCGAGGTAGTTAAGGAGTTTATCTACCTCGGAGTAAACATGAACTCCACAAATGACATCCTAGTGGAGATCCGGCAAAGAATTACCCTAGGAAACCGCTGCTACTTCGGTTTGGCAAAGCAATTGGTTTCAAAACTCCTTACTCGAAGGACAAAATGTATGCTTTACAGAACCCTTATCCTGCCAGTTCTGCTTTATGGCGCCGAGTGCTGGACGATAAGCAGGAAGGGAGAGCTGATACTGGGCTCCATCGAAAGAAAAATTCTTCGGCGGATTTTTGGTCCTGTGTGTGAGGAGGGCGAATGGAGGAGAAGATACAACCGCGAACTCTATGAGCTGTACCAAGATGTGGATGTAGTCCAAAAGGCCAAAATACGTCGACTACATTGGCTCGGCCACATCGAGCGAATGGACAATAATGCTCCAGCTAAGAGGATCTTCGAATCCCAGCCGCCAGGGTCGAAACGACAAGGAAGACCGAACCTCCGTTTCAAAGACCAAGCCATCGCGGATGCCAGAGCGCTTGGTCTGTACAACTGGAAGCAGCGTGCCCAAGATCGCAGAGGATGGAAGGCTGCAGTGTCTCAGGCAGAGACTCTCCACGGGTCGGGAGCAAGTTAAGTAAGTAGTAAGTAGTAGTAGTAATAGATTGTTTTTTGAATAGACCAAATAGTGATCAATTGCAGAAGTATGCATTCAGTCAATTGCTGTTTGGTGGTCCGTACTTTCCGAAGTGTTAGCATACACCGAATCGCTACCTAATTGCATTACTTCTTTTCGAAAATACCTGACTTGAGCCGAAAGGGCTATTGCCGAAAATTTGCTGAAGCATTTTTAGCTTATTGCTCAGTAACTCAGTACCCGAATAGCACACTTGGGTTATAATTTGGTACATACAACTCTAATATAACTATCAATTTATTTCCTAAGTTTTGCAGTAACATTGTCACATCCACATTGTAACCAAAATAGCCGCATTTCCCCTCATATTTTGCAACAAGTCTGTTGTATTTGTGTTTTACTTAGGTTATTTTTTGTTAAATGATAGTTTTTATTACGTTGTTCCAACGAAAACATGTTGCTTTTAACGTAACTCTTGAGTTGCATAAAAAATGTTTCTATAAACATTCGAGAAGTTTTAAATAAGTTATTATCAGAATGCTTTTTGAGTCTACATGTAGACAAACAAATTATGAAGTATAAAAGGAAAGGTGAATGTTTTCGATCTGAAAGGCATTAATATCTAAAGCATGTTATATTGGAAGTTCGAGTTTGCTGCGATTTTTGACCAAAATCTTCCAACGAATACTACTTTTGTCACGAACATAAATATTTTGGTTCCGGAAAATTCACGCGCCTTAAAAAAAGTGTTAAATAGAAGAAATGTTTAAAAATCAGAATATATTAAAATTTGTATTTAAGCTTCAAAATCGCAAAAGACTTGTAGAAACAAGTTTTAATATACCCTCTATATCAGTTTCTATTAAACTGAATTGTAGAAACTATGTTATGTATTGGGAAAATTGAAAGGTATTTTTCTCATCTTAAAATATGGGGTTAAATGCGTACAGAAAATGGTGGAAAATATGGCGGTTGTTACATGAAACTTTATTAAAACATGAACAATTATTACAACTTCAATGTTCCTTGAAATGTTATTGAAATGAAGGTACAACAAAATAACAACTGAATGTTAGTAAACTGTTGTTTCCATATTTATTGGAACATCATTATAATTGAAAATAAGCTTTAATAGCATTATAACTTCTTTGTAACTTACTTTGGTTTGGTCGAACCATTATAGTCACTGTTGCCAAACATTCTCAGAAAAACTTAATATAATATATAACCAGGAAATATAAATAGCACGGCTGTGTTACAGTTAAAATAAATGATTATCCTCGTCAGTTATCTGTCATTATCGAGGTGAGTACACTGTAAGCAATATTTTTCAAAAATCTAAGTTACATTAAACATTTTAACTTACTTTTGATTGCTTACTTATATGTTGAGTTTTAAATGATAAAACTACATATCAGTGCTATTTTGCCTCTTCAAGGATAAAAAACCTGATCTCACTTGTACAACATATTTTTTAATTGCGAATCCTCTACGTGGAACAATATTACATTCAAGGTTATATCTTGTTTTTGTGCATTGAAGTAACATTTTCTGGAACATAGAATCATTGCGGAAAGCTGATTTGGCAACGCTAATTACAACGACTTGATGTTGTGAAGTATGTTAAGTTATAATGAAGTTAACATTATGAAACTTGTCGCTGACATTTCGATTTTCTTATCAACATCATTATAATAAATTAAAAATTATTTTACTAATCAGCAGTGATTGACGACGACTGAAGCTAATAATTCCAAATGACGGTAGAATAGCTGTCATAAAATGAAACATATTTGACTTGTTAATATAGAATTTATTGTAAAAACATATAAAAAACTTATCAATGACTTTAAGTTTCTTTATTCATATAAAATTCTATAAACGTAATTTGTGCATAATAAAAACTTTACGACTTTTGATTGTAATTAAGTTACTTCATTGTTAAAATTCTGTTATATAAAAGTTTCATGGACTTTTTAGTTAGAGGTACCCAAAATGAAAATTTACTAAATGTTACTGCAATATATTACCAACCTGTTTAAAACTCTAACTTAAGAACTTTTATGAAACTACTTTCAAACATCCCCCTTTTTTGTAAACAAATTTAAAACTTAAAAAAACGTATTTATAACATTGCGAATGACAAAGTTACAATTAGTCCATCATGAACATGAATACAACTGATATAGAACGGATTTTGTTACAGATTACTTAAATATAACAGAAATACAATCGAAGTTTTGTTGCAAATCACAATCTGTGCTATTCGGGTAGTTAGTGTTAAGGACGAAGGGTTTTAGGCACATCGAACTCGATGAAATGGCCTACATTGCAGCAAAATATTGTTCATGTGTTGTAATTTTTGAACACAAAATACTAAATTTGTTTCTAAAATAAATTTGGAAAAGAAAAATTATGCAAATTTGATTCAAATATGGTAACATCCACGACATTTCAATTGAAATGTCATATGCCTTGTGTGACGTCACGTTGAGCAGAATATTTGCAATATGGCTGGTGGCAGTATGAAATTTGTAATACCCTGTTATTATATGTTTTGTTTTTGAAAGCAACTGTTGCCACAATTCAAAGCGGATCAGATCACACTGGTAATAAAATACGGCTATTATTCAATAAATGGAGAATGGAAGGCAATTTTTTGTAAATGTGATTTCAGTTATTTTGGTCAGACAACATGAGTACGCTACATCTACAAAATGCAATTTGTGGTTTTGGTTTCAAGACGTTTGGTGTCGCAAGTCAATGGGCACATTCGAAAATCTTAAAACCTTGACTCGATTCGTCGATTTCCTCATCATAAACGTCAACTGAAAGAGCTATTCAAGCGACCGATCTAAGCCAATCAAAATTGAGACATCCACTTTCAGGATCAAGTCAGACAGCTGTCAGACTTATTTGCATATATTTTTGAACGTCCGCAATATGTGCGACTAATAAACGAAAACTAAACGACGTTTTTAGAGGAACCCTGTCAACCACCACATAATCTGATAAATGTTGTAAATATGTCTTGTAAAAGAAACAATTATTGACTTACATATTCGTTGTTACGTTGTCTAGGGACCGCAATCCACTTCGTTCGGACATCAGAACACGTCAAATAGTTTTCACAAAAACACTACGACGAACACCTAACAATAAAACGCGAGCACTCAGCTTTTTCTAAACGGAGCAAAATGCACCAAAATTGCCGCTGCCCTTAAATACTCGTACACTTGTTAAATTTATGTTTATTATGTGAAGAAAACAATTTGAAACAACACTATTGACAAAAAATAGAAAGAGACCGGTTTCGAAATAAAAATCACGCACCCACTTCTTGACAGTACAAAATTTCACTTTCAACTGAAACTGAAGACTGAACTGAGTAAGATCGAGATCGAGTGATTGTGGTTGAGGACTGAGGAGAGTGCGGGTAAGAACTGAGAAGTGAGAGGTGAGACACTGACTTATAGAAATACAAAAACAATGTTGAGCGAACTTGCAAGTTGCATAGCAACATTGCAATTGCAACCTGCAGCCCAGGAGCCCAGCCAAAGCAGATTGCAGATTACAGGCAGCTGAAGCTGAGTACTTTACCGTAGCCGGAGGAGAGTTTCGCAAATTAAAAGGAACTAAAAAAAAAAAAAAAAACTCAAATGCAAAAGAAATTGCAATGGAAAACAGAGCAAGTTCAGCTGACTTAAAAGAAAGAGCTTTTGCTGAATTATGACAGAAGTGAGAGCAGAAAGCAGAGCGACTATGCGCTGATTTCGATTTGTGAATTGGGATGGGATCTGGGATCTGGGATCTCGGAATGGGAATGTGATGTGGGAACTTCGAAGTGGCAAGTGGATCGTGGATCGTGTCTCGTAGGTGAAGTACGGGTGCAAGCTTGCAGATTCTTATTTCTCCTGATTTCCAAGCTAACTCCGAATATCGTTTTCTTAAAAATACGTAGCTTGCGATTATGTATACACAGGGATGCAAACCGCATACCTACTACAACAGTAGCCGTAACTCTTGCAATTGAATTTTTTCTATCTTGAGGTCTCAGCCAGGGTTCGGACTTTACTCCTTTCGGAATAGATCTACTTCGCTGAGACTCTCAACTCTCAACAAAACCGAACAAAGCCAAGTCTATAGTCGTTTCCTTAATATTTTCCCGAATCAAAAACTTGTAAAATTATACATATTAACGAAATTGGAGTTATACAAGAAAAATTGGGAAACTGCGGAGCGCCGCATGTGAGGTTACATTCATTGTGAAGTTTTTTTTTTTAAACCGATGCTATTGCGAAAACTTAAAAAAAAATGTAACTTCGTCAAAAATTTTGGTTGTTTATGCACCTTTGTCTGAATCAGAAAATCGCAGTTGCATGAGCCTTACAAGCTCTGATATGGGTGACACAATATTAAGGCTTTGAAGCTGTCTGGAATGTTTACTACAGTGATTCTTGTCTACTAATTAATTTGACCCATTCCCTAAGAAATGTAAAAGTACTCCTAATTCTGTAAGCACGGCTTACTGCTATTGGGAGTAATATTTCCCCGGAATGTTTGCTATTCAGCAATATATGACTTACATTGCTGACAGGGGAAACATTTCGATCGAAAATTATTATTGACGATGACGATACCTATCCCTGAACTCTGATAGTAGATTAAGTAGGTGATATTTTACGAAAAGACGAAAGTAGTTAAAGAATCTGAAACCCGGAAACTCGTATAAAATTTGAAACCGAAAATTTGTAACTTTTGTGGCTAATGATTGTGCAAGAAGGCGTTCTATATGTGCCTATAAAAAAATTACAGTACAGCCTCGCTAGTCCGGACACTCGCTAGCCCGGACACTTCAGTAGTCCGGACACCTCTATGTTTCGGACATACATATATTATTTGTCTCTGTTTCTTGGAAAAAACGTTTGTTCGTACGATTACGGGGAATCCCCTTCTAGTTTTGTCGCTTGTAGTTGGCTCTGGAATCTAGACATTTTAATCGTTGCAAATTTACTCATTGGAAGTTTATATTTGTGGTCTTTGATTTGTCCATTGTATGTATTTAATTTTTTCTCTATAGTCCGGGCATTTCGCTATTCCGGACACGGTAGAAACTTTATGTGTCCGGACTAGCGAGGCTGTACTGTATTTTATTTAAAGTCTTCTTTACACTTCCAAGTTCAGGCTTTCAAATACCAAACTGCGGAATTTTTTCATTCGTGAACAGGACTTATGTATGCCAATTTGACGTAGTCCCTACGCTTCAAAAATAAAGAAAAAATATACGTATACGTAATTACTTTATATTAATTTTTGTGTAAATAAATTTACGTGCAATCATCGATTACAAAGGAATCACGAACCTAGTAGAGGGTAAAGTTTGGGTAAAGCCGTGACATAGTGTCACAATTTTAACTTCCTTTGACTCTGAATCATTTAATGTTATAGAACAAAAAGTGGGATCAATTATTTCGGAGCAAACACTGAACTAACGTCAACTGACTTGTCGTCCAAGTTCGTTCGCCCATATTGACAGGTATAATGGTACAAAATGCTCAAGAAACAAGAGCAACTGCCGGACATTCCAAATTAATGTTCTGTTTTCACTGTGTGCAGCTGGTAATTTCCGATTAAATTATTACCTTCAGCTGACACTTTGTTTATCATCTGTCTATCAAAAAATACAAAAAAAAAAAAAAATACCTGCAACGTCATTAACACTCGCTGCCGTTTCATAATATGTTTGGAAATTTATTTTTCTGTTGCATACGAGTACTATGCCGCCACCTACACCCGACAACAATAACTGTCAACTAATGTGAATGTAATTTCGGACGGCTCGTCAACTAGAAATGTTTCAATCGCGTGCTGCCTTCCATTAGACGTGTAAAGTTGGCGAGTTGCATTCCAAAGTTGTGTTTCAGTGAAACACAGTACCAGGCTACAGTATGGAGTTCCTGCAAGTTGCAAACTACTGGATTCGTGCTTCTGAGTTGGGCGAATGTAGGTACTCTCCGAAAACACCTTTAGGTATTTAATCTATTACTGCAGTGGTGCTTTCGAACAGGCCTGTTGCAATTAATGACAGGTTGGCAATTTTACTAGCGTTTTTTTGCTGATTTAAATTACACAAACTGGAATTAGGTGTTGCGATAGTTGATGGATATATCCTGAGTGGAAAGTGCATATATGTATATGAGGGGTAAAAGTAGGTACAAAAAAAATGGAGACTTTGTGAAAGAAAGCTACTTATATTTATTTGAAGGTAGAGATGCCCTCTTCGGTGCAGAGTCTTAAAGAAACTTGATTCAATTTCGACGGAGGATACTGTGCAATTTGTATCTTCACCGAATGCGTGGCTGACACAGAGGTAGGGCTTAAAATTCAATTATACAAAAGATGGAGGACGAAAAGTAGCAGTCGAGGATCTGATCTGGTTACTCTACTCATGCACATGGTGGCGAAACATCTTACATCTTCAATCTATTAAGTTTCTGAAATTTTTTTGCCAAAGGGGAAGTCAAAAATCAATTTTTTAAATATTTCTCTTTGGAAAACCGAAACTATTACGCTTCCAAAGTGCACCCCGAACCAGGTGGTTCTACACTGAAATTGTGTCGCATAATCAATGTCGCTGAATCAATTTTGAGACAGCTCGTGTCAGGGCTAAGTTAACTGCCTCTAATTTTTGCCTACGGTCATGATCATGAATGAAAGGAAATATAAAATAACGACAAACGCTTCAACTTTTTCATATTCTATTTGCTTGGACGTAACACGAGAGATAGTCAGAAGAGCAAACGTACGAACGGCGATCCCTTGTGTTAGGGATTCCGCCACAAGTGCTTTTGCAATTTCTCTTACCCTACGCAGATACGTCACAATACATCTGGAAATAAGCTGTCAAATTTTACAACAGAAACAAGGAGTTCTGCAAATGTCACAATCATGATCACGAAATTTGGACACAGAGAGAATAAACTGCAACAGATTTGAAAGATTTCGTGGCATTGCTTGGGTGACTCGCAGAGATCATAAAAGGAATAGGGAAATATGTGAGGAACATCTACAAAGCAATCCATACTTCAATAGTTTGGTAGAGTTGAACACATGTGTCTATCTCGGATTAAAATATGTGCAAAGTTTGACAGGACGAAAGTCGGCTTACTAATAAAAGGGCTAGAAATGTGCCAAACATATCCGAATCAGTGCTCAAAGCAACTATCTTTGCTTGTATTTGAGATGGTTAGTGGTTAGAGCTAGGGAGGAAGAGTTTACGTGAGGTGGCGTGCACACCTGTAGGGGAACCTAAACGTATATGACATTTCTTACTGCCGAACTATGCAGAAGATTATTAATTATGAAGGTAGAGCTTTACATACCACTCAACGTTAATATAAGAAGAGACTACCTTAACTGGTGTTTCATAGTTTCGAACGTCGTTCAGAGCTGACCAGGAGTTGCAGTATTATAAGGCTGCTATGTAGACGGGGCCAGAAATGCTTTCAAAAAATGCCCAAGTGCCCTACTGATCTTCTATCTTTCTTTTAACTCAAATCTAGCGGAAAACCGCATCAGATTTTCGGTTACCATCTAGCAGAGACGGTGGCGGTCGGACCGAATTGCTATACATCCCTGAACGAAATCAGTCGATTCTACATACGACACAAAAACAGATTCCGTCACGTATACTGCTCATTCACAGGTGGGGCCATTCGAGTCTAGATGTAGGTACTGGCTGAAAGCAAAAGAAGCCAAACCGCACCAGCACCCGAAAAGAAATTCTCTTAAGGTACCCACTCAGTACAAGAAAAAACTGAGAGGTTAGTGTCAACAAAAACAACGAGCATTGCAGATGTGGTCCATGTAGATCTGCTGGAAGTCTTAGCAGACAACGCCACACTGAGCTGGGTAAGAAACAAATATTCAAATGCTTTTGTTTGTTGTTATTCATTCTATTGCGTCATCCAACGACAGAACATCTAAATTAATATTGTGTAACGTACATGTTTTAGACCTGAAGATATACGATATACTCGTTACCGCTCCCATTTTCAGAAAGTGTTAAATCCCATATCCAAAAACGAAAGGCAACAACTCTTAATTCTAGCGCCGCAAAATGTTGTCAATCACTATTCATTGTTCGGATTTACGAGTGGCTCGGATTTACAACTACCTACTTCCGATGACAGAGACAGGCGTGTTAAACCACAACCTGATGCAAGAGCAAGGCTCGTATTTCCCAATAAAACTGTTCATGCGGTAGTTTGTGGGCACTGCCTCCATCAGAATAATTTAACTTTTCATGAGTGTCAGTTCGCATTCATGGTAAATCATTATAAATTAACAAATGAATCCATTTTGGATGAGCAGATGCTTGAAACACGGTGAACAATATGTTGCTGTTGCATTGGCATACTCTACTCATCATCATTATCGGGCTAGCTACGTAGATATTCAAACTACGTTGGAATTGTAATGTTTTTCATATCGAAATATGTTTGAAATGCAGCATTGCAATTCAAACTAAGTGTGTTGGTAAGACTTTAAGAATTTGACTGAAAGTGAGTCGATGAATTTAATAAAAAGCACTTCTTATATCGGTGTTTTAAGGAAAAGAAATTGCATATAGAGTAAGAAAGTTTTTAGAAGCAGCTCAACGAGTTTTTAAAGCGAGAAGAAGAAGGACTCTATAATTGTAGTATGGTACACTAAAGGGTGGTTAGATTTTAAGGGTCGGTGTTGAATGTGAACCACACCTAAATGTCAAGTTTTTTCCTGCGTTTCATTTGACATTTCTCAATTTCAGACTAACTCAATTTGAACCATGAAAAGATACACAATCGAGCAACGCGTTAAAGTTATTCAGGCTTATTATAAAAATGGTCATTCAAATCAAAATGCAAAATGAAGAAAATCATCTTCAGTGATGAGGCACATTTTCACCTCAGTGGATTTCTCAATAAACAGAATTGCCGCATTTGGGCGAATGATAATCCAAGAGTGATTGTCAAAAACCAATGCACCCACAAAGAGTGACTGTTTGGTGCGGTTTATGGGCTGGCGGCATCATCGGGCCGTATTTTTCCCAAAATGAGGCCGGTCAGGCAGTTACTGTGAATGGTGTTCGCTATCGTAAGATGATAACTGTTATAATACGAGTGACAACTAACAACCTATATGACTTAATAAAGAGAAATGAGTAATGAGTCAGTCAGCAAACACCCCTCTTTCTGTTCACATCTCGTTATAACAGTTGGCGACGAGGAAATAACTGCACGTGTGCAAACAAGTTTAATTTAGCTTTTTACAGTACAAGTAAAATTAATTATAGTACAAATTACAATGACTAGTAGCGATGATAGAAATGTCATCGCCGGGCAGGTGCAAACGACGGTGTTTAATTGTGATTCGTTTAATCCAAAAATTACTTCGTGGGCTCGCTGGGTAAAACGCCTGGAGACTGCTATGGATTTGTACAACAGTGACGCAAGAAAACGCCGTCAGCTCATCCTACATTATATGGGTGCGGAGACCTATGATGTGCTGTGCGACAAGTTGCTCCCGAAGACACCAGAGGGAATCGAATATAAAGAAATTGTAGAAACTCTAGAGGGTCACTTTGATCCCAAACCTAATGAGATCCTAGAGAATTATAGATTTTATATGCGGAAGCAGAAAATGGAAGAAAATTGTGCAGAATATCTAATTGCCCTACGTAGAATGTCTGTCGGCTGCAATTTCGGTGCACATTTAGACACGGCGATTAGGAATCAGTTCGTATTTGGTTTACGGAATCAAAAAATTCAAAGCCGGTTGTTGGAGAAAACAACATTAACATTAGATGATGCGGTAAATACCGCAAGTGCTTATGAGAGCGCTGAAAGGGGAGGAGTTGAAATGCATCAATATGGAGGAGAGAGCGAAATATCCAGCGTTGGCAAAATTCATGGAAAAAACAAAGGGAAACGGCACAGCAAAACGTACGGTAAAAATAAAAAAACTCATGGTAGGAATGAAGAAACAAAAAAATGTTTTCGCTGTGGCAAGGCATCGCATACGGCTAATCAATGTTCTCACAAAGAAACCGTTTGCTATTTTTGCAAGAAAAAAGGGCATTTACGTATTGTGTGCTTTAAAGCAAGCAAGCAATTGAATCAAATTGAAGAAGAAGAACAGAATACAGGTACGCTGATGGTGGAAGAACTTTTTCATATTGGAGACAAGGGCAGAGAACTAAATGACAGAGCAAAGATATGTTGTAAGTTGCAAGTAAACGGAATTTTTATTAATTTTGAAATCGACACAGGTGCTCCGGTTACACTCATCAGTTTGGCGGATGCCAAAAAGTTTTTTTCAAGACTCGAAGTCAACGCAAGCGATACTGAGCTGTACAGTTACTGTAAAACACCATTGGATTGCGTAGGATATATATGGGGTAGCGTGACAACTGTAACTCCTAGTCCTCCGGTGAAGATTTATATTGTTCGATCCGACCGGAAACCGTTGCTGGGAAGAGAATGGCTACGGAAAGTCAAACTGGAAAGTCAAACTGCAGGCTTACTACTTAAGGTGGACACAAGCGAATGGGCCACTCCAATCGTGGTTGTGCCCAAAAAAGATGGGGCTGTCCGCATTTGCGGCGACTATAAGGTTACGGTGAATCCGGCATTGGTGGTTGATGTGCATCCGTTACCTACGATCGAAGAGTTATTTAGTAAAATGGCAGGAGGTACGAAATTTACAAAAATTGATTTGTCCACAGCATACCTTCAACTAGAAATACACCCTGATGATAGACACATTCTTACCTTGAGCACGCACAAAGGACTGTATCAACCCACACGTATGATGTATGGGATTGCCTGTGCTCCAGCGAAATGGCAACGCTTTATGGAACAATTGGTTGGGAACATACCAGGTGTGTCCGTATTCCTGGATGATATAAAAATTACAGCAGTTGACGACACAACTCATATCTGTCGCGTAGAAGAAGTGTTAGCGAGATTGAACAGTCACAATATGCGGGTAAACTGGGCTAAGACGGAATGCATGAAGGACCGCATTGAGTATTGTGGGTATGTCATCGACAAAAATGGTATCCATAGGATGCCGAGTAAGATAGAAGCAATACAAAAGTTAAAAAAACCAACGACGAAAGATGAAGTACGTGCATTTCTGGGACTGATCAACTACTATGGACGGTTCGTCAAAAATCTAAGTACAATTTTATACCCATTGAACAGGTTACTACAAAACCAGGTGCCATTTCGTTTTGATAAGGAGTGTGAAAAAGCATTTGTAGAGGTGAAAAAGCAAATGCAATCAGACATGGTGTTGGCTTTCTACGACCCTAAGCTGCCAGTTATTCTCGCCGTCGACGCTAGTCCAATTGGAGTCGGAGCAGTATTGAGCCATGTGTATGGTGATGGTTCTGAGAGGCCTTTGCAGTTTGCTTCTCAGACATTGAATCAGGTACAGCAGCGTTATAGTCAGGTAGATAGAGAAGCATATGCCATCATATTTGGGGTGAGGAAATTTTACCAATACCTTTATGGAAAAAAATTTACTTTGGTTACAGATAATAAAGCTAGATCGCAAATTTTCTCCCCTCAGAAAGGCTTGCCAACACTATCAGCAACAAGAATGCAGCATTATGCCATATTTTTAGAACATTTTAATTACGACATAAAACTCAAGAAATCCCAAGATAATGCAAATGCCGATGCGATGTCACGCTTGCCCAGCGCGGATACGTATAAGAATATCGAAGAAATAGACGTTTTGGAGGTGGAAGCCATCGAGAATTTGCCAGTGACGGTTTCTGAACTGAGTGCGAAAACCAAGGTAGACAAAGAAGTAAGTTCACTGATAGAATGTCTTAGATATGGACGTGAATGCGAAGCGAATAAAAGATTCGGCATAGCACAAACGGAGTTCAGCCTTCAAAACGGGTGTTTACTTCGCGGTATTCGTGTGTACATACCAAAGGAATTGCGGGAACGAGTCCTCCTTGAATTGCATACCGGCCATTTTGGAATTTCGAGGATGAAGAGCTTGGGAAGAGCTTACTGTTGGTGGAGGCAAATTGATAGCGACATTGAAAAGCTGGTGTCAAACTGTCAACTATGTCAAGCTAATCGCGCGGATCCTAAAAAGGAAGCCCCAGTCCATTGTTGGGTAGCTCCAAGGAAGGTATTCGAAAGGGTGCATGCGGACTTCGCAGGGCCCTTTATGGGAAAATATTTATTCGTACTTATTGATGCATTCAGCAAATGGCCTGAAGTGCACATAATATCGGATATAACAACGAGCACTACCATTGCGAAATGTGAACAAATATTTGCTTTTTTTGGGATACCAAAGGTTTTCGTAAGCGATCACGGAACCCAATTTAATTCCAAAGAATTTCAGCTATTTTTAAAAAGGAACGCTATTGTACATAAACAGGGTGCCCCATATCATCCCGCTACAAATGGGCTTGCAGAACGATTTGTGCAAACCATTAAAAATAAAATTCGAACAGCCAATTGCAGTACAAATTCAATGAGCACTTATTTAAACACAATTTTATTTGCTTACAGGCGAGCCATCCATCCAACCACAGGTAAATCACCATCGATGCTGATGTTGGGTCGTCAGATTCAGTCAAAACTTGACCTTCTCTTACCTGTCGAAGTCATCACAGAGCGACAACTTTCAAAAAAACAATTTTCGGTGGGAGAACGGGTGGCAGCAAGGGACTATATGTCAAACAACAAGTGGCAGTTCGGAACGGTAGAATTAATCTTGGGGAGTCTACATTACAGCGTTAAGTTGGACGATGATCGGGTGTGGAAGAGACATGCTGACCAATTAAGAAGGATCGGCGAGGCAACAAGCAGAGAAACTAATGGAAGAGTGTTCTCGAACAGAACAGGAAAATTCGATAACATACCACTTCCAATATTAGATGGAATCCCTTCAACTACCAAACAACCAGACAACCATTCGTCACAGAACGTTGAACCATCCACCCAAGAGCACCAGCAGAGCGGGGAGGGATCTGAACACGAGGGGTCTACACTGGAAGCTGTAGAGCCAAAGGTACCAGTTCAAAACAACGAGACTAGCCTTCGACGTTCCAACCGGGTCAGGAAAGCTCCTGAGCGATTTACATGCTAAAACAACGTAATTAGTGAATCATTATGAGACAATTATCTTATGAATACAATTAATACGAACTATGAATTACCTTAAACTTAATTTAATTAATAATTTGACTACTTATACAATATTTTAATGATACATTTTGAGATACATACATGTATAGTTATATTTATAAAATACTTATTATTTTTTTAAATAGTCTGGTAGAGATGTTATAATACGAGTGACAACTAACAACCTATATGACTTAATAAAGAGAAATGAGTAATGAGTCAGTCAGCAAACACCCGTCTTTCTGTTCACATCTCGTTATAACAATAACGAAGTTTTTATGGCCTGAATTGGAAGATATGGGTGTGGACGATATGTGGTTTCAACAGGACGGTGCCACTTGCCACACAGCTAACGAAACAATGGCTCTTTTGCGCGACAAATTCAATGGCCGTCTTATCTCACGTGGTGGCGATGTCAATTGGCCGCCAAGATCATGTGATTTGACACCGTTGGACTTCTTTCGTTGGGGTTATTTGAAAGAAAAGGTGTACGTCGATAAGCCAGCAACAATTCAAGAGCTAAAGTATGAGATAATTCGGCACATTAACGGCATAGAACCTCAATTATGCCTCAGCGTCATCGAAAATTTGGACCATCGGATGGAGGTGTGCCATTTGGCCGATATTTTGTTCCATACATAATTGAACAATACCAATATTGTCATAATAAAAAGAAATGACAATAATTTCCTAAATAATTTGTGTTTTATTCAAAATCAACATCGGCCCTTAAAACTTAACCACCCTTTATTATTTTTTAAAGCAAATATAGGGAGAGTTTTGTGCGATTCAGTCATGGACTACTGCATCTTTTACTAGTTGGACCAAAACTTTGTTTGCGGAGTGTAATTTCGATCTTGAGAACTTTATTTACCGAATCATAGCAACTTTGCAGGTTATTTTCACACTCAAAATGCATTTACTGTGTGACTTGGATCCTTTCCCTTCGAAATGACAAAATTTGATACAAAATCGCTTCCCTTAAAGTAGGCGTGGCAGAGAACGACAAAGGCGACTTCTCGGTAACTGGTCTTTTACCAGTAAAAACCCAAAATTTTATATAATGTGCAAAAAGATTCATAGAACACTATTGTGTTCCAAGCCATACAAGTGAACCAATTTAAAATAGTTAAAAGTGTGAGACAGGTCTTCCAGGACATCACTTTTAAGGAGACAATGTCGCATTTTTGTCCACAATCTACGTCATTTTCTCGCTTGGATCTTTTCCGGCTCTCTTTTTGTAAATTCTATAAGTATAAGACTGGATAAAATTTTAAAAAAAATATTTGGACACCATAACCAGCAAGACAAAGTAGAGCAGCTTTTTTTATCATTTCAATAAAGAGGATAGTTTTCCTTTTGATTTATTTATGGAAATATCTGACACCTTAATGAATGTGCCATATTATTAAATACCAAAATATGGCAATAAATTATCACACCTCCGCCTCTGAAAGAAAATTACGAAATTCATTCTTTGCAAAATGTTCATCCCCAAGGACATTTTCGAACAAAAGGACAAGCGATGTATTGTGAAGATTCCTTTTAAGCTATTTGAAATTCTTACGGCATTTTTTTTACGAGGAAAAAATATTTGATTAATGATCAGTTTCCGCAATTTAAATTAAATTTAATTTGATCGCAATATTTTTCTCTCGTGACATGGGTTTGGGTTTTATTTTTACTATGAGATGCACGCTAATGCAATGCTTCATTTTCCAGCAACTTTAGTGCTTGTGCGTGGGGGTTTAAACGGGAACTATATCTACGCCAATTAAGACCCGTTTCGAGTAATTTAATGCAAAAAAAGGTTACAGTTGAATTGAATGGTCTCAGTAGACCAGCTTTCAACACCAAATTCCTGCCTGAACTCGATGACGGAACCAAACATTGCATTTTGAGGAACTAAAAGACTCTCTGTCTGCCTTATGCCGACCTTAAAAAATGCCGTCAAAAACGTTGAAAAGTATATAAAATGGACTTATGTATATTCAAAATGGATCTGTGTATCCATTTTGTTTACGTTGCGACGTTTTTGAAGACAGTTTTTGGAGCATTGTTCCGAGTTTTGGGACTTTTTCGAAATGTTTTTTAAGCATTTACGGAGCTTTTCTAAATGCTTTTTTTCAGGTCGTTTTAGGCTCTAGTTTGAAATACTTTTTTGGGACTGTTTTGGAGTTTTTTGTTTTATAGATTTAGCTGTAGTTTTAGTTTTAAGTGTAGAGCCTAGGTTTTTAGGATGTTTTTCGGTTTTTGAAGCTTTTCTTGATCGTTTTTCGTGGCGTTACTTGAGATGTTTTGGCAATAATTTTTTTTTTGTATTGCTTTGAGTTTATTATTTGGGTT
Organism: Cheilosia impressa; assembly: GCA_948293265.1. Classification (NCBI taxonomy): domain Eukaryota; kingdom Metazoa; phylum Arthropoda; class Insecta; order Diptera; family Syrphidae; genus Cheilosia; species Cheilosia impressa. The sequence continues at coordinate 42,832,285 of OX411883.1, forward strand.
GTTGTAATATTTGACGGACTGTTTTTGGAGCTTATTTTGTGAAGTTTGAACTGAAGTTCCTGTTTTTAGTCCACGGCAGGAATTTTTGAAGTACAATGACCCCCTTAAAATTTTAATTCACAGTTGAGTATTTCTAACGTACAAACAGACAATTTACTGTCCAGAATTTATAAACTTATTGCATAGGAATATACATTGCTTATAGGCTTTATAAACAACTTTTTTATATAATTTAAGTTAATCACAACTACTGTAAAATTTTTACAAATCGGTCGAGTAGTTTTTGATTAGGCCAAACACAAACGAACGTCGCCATATCATTTTCTGAGAGCAGAGCCTAAGCTGACTTCTGGACTAAGAATGGTTGGCCTTTGAGGGAAACGAGAATATTATAAATGGTCCACTGGCAGGAGACTGTATATCTAATATTGACTATTTTGCGTGTTAAATCAGGGCTGATGGCATTAAGCTTTTTTGCTTGTTAAATCAGGGCTGGTGGCATAAAGCTTTTAGTGAAGATGGGAAAATGTTTCAAATACATTCACTGTTTCCAAAATTCGGTAATTTCGATTGTTCACAGATCAGAAAACGAATAAATGGTCTAAATTACACAACATGGACGAAAGTTCTTCCAAAATCTGAGTGAAATCAGTTTGTTTTGGTAGTGAAAAATTTCTTGGGGAACAAAAAGTCAGCTGCATATTCAGGTTCTGAAAAATCACAAGAAAAAGGTCCAACGGCTAAAAAAATGTTTCATTTCTAAAGCCATTCAGCAAATTTAAAAATCGCGAGATACTTAACAAACCTTTATCTCCCTAAACTCTATAAAAGTGTTTTGATAGGCAACTGCGGTACATTTTAAAGGTTTTTATTTGGAAATAAGAGCATTTGGGAAATTGTCGATGCGCCTTTCCAACTAAAAACGATCCAAAGTGCAAAAAATTGTTGCAGGATGTCGAAAAAAGTGCCAAATTGCAACTTTAATCGCACAACGGATGCAATATGAGCATTAGACCCTCTTCCACCATGTAGAAAGGTTCCCTAAAAATCTGGGTGATAAGTGAAGGGTATAAGGAGAACGTTTTGTTCTGAGAAAAATAAAAAATCCTTTATCACTGGGGCGAATAGCTTAAAGTTTTTTACGCACAGTGGCTCAGTAATTTGTGTGCTGGGCTATCGACTCACGTTCGATCCCCGGAACAATAAAACTTCATTCCAAAGCAGTAGAAAAACTGCGTCACTTTTCGGGAACGTCTGACAAAGATCTATGAGTAAAAACTCCTCAATTCGGAACAATTTTTTTGAGTAGCCAGATCTACCGTCTAGGGTTCTAATTCTCTGCCAGAGAAAATAAAAATGAGAGCGAGCTCAGAACAATACGTTTTTCTCCCTTCAAACAGGAACGTGAGGCAGATGCGAATCTTTAAAATAAACCAATGAAGCTAATCTTATTCTCTATTCATTTGGCAGTTCTTCAACGCTTGAGCTACGCACACTAATTACGTGCAACCGCCACTCGCCTCCCTCTTCGAATGTAGAACGCATTATGAATAAGTTATTCGATTATGCCGGAACTACAGCAGCCTGAATTAGTGGCATTGGTCCATGACTTTAGAAAATAGAAACCAACGAGAGAACGAATAAAAGGAATGTACATAATTACCAAAGCCAAGGAAGGAACAACGACAAGGACAACGTCGTTCGGATGAATCGGACGATAAGTCTATAGGAAGGAAGTAAATCGATTTTGCAATGATTTACTCCAGGGAAATAACCTCTTCGATGATTCCGGATCGTTTAAAGTGTGCGGTCCATTTGCATAGTGCATGAAATTTAAATTGAAGAAATGTGTAAAACGACAGAAGTGCGGCAAACCCCAACTCAAAGTGCCATCCTGTCGGTCTATAGCGTGCCGTGCGGCATATAGTGCTATCGATTTTATATACACTTTTAACTTTCTACGAGTATACGAAGCCAGACAGCAGCAGTGACTGCTGGTACTTCTACTGCTGCAATGATGGTTGCGACGGTAATTTTCTTGCGTTAAATTTGAATGCGATATTCTGATGGCTGCTCGATGTCGATATATACATTTAGCACTTCAAGAGGAAGTTGAGATAGGATTCGGTATCAGGTGCGCACTGAAAGTGGATATCTGGAAAACTGGTGCTGTGTGTTGATAGTGTATTTGATTTTAAATTCATCGTGGCGAGTACGAACTGATGTGACATCCACGCCCCTGCCACGATAAGTATACACATTTCAGTTTTAAAGCTGTAAAACAGTCGTTTAAGTTAGTCTTTAACAAGAGTTCATAGCTGGTTTCAGTATAAGACTCTTAATGAAAAACTAGTGGTCAAAAAATGTCACAGGAGCAGGAGCACTCATCTACCTACCATCTGCCTTTTAGTTATTTTGCTTGTTGCTTCCCTGTGATTTTACTGGGGGAATAAAAGAGTACCAAGTATTTGGCGGTATACCTCAAGTGTCGGTCATGGGACCCTTGCTTTCAAACGTTACATTTTGGGGCTACCTAAACTCTCTTCGAAGGTGACATGGCCGTGGTTGTTGTGACATAAAATATAAAACCGAAAAAGTGCTTATTATGATAACGAGCAGAAAAGTTTGGGAAACGATCGCTTTTAGAGTGGTAAGAGGTTATCTGCCATTAATAAAGTACCTGGAAGTATTGCCGCATGTGACACTTTCAATATGAAGTCTTTCTCCAATATAAGTATTAAGTACACTTGACAAATGACTTTCGCCTGAGTACGGAACAAGCCAGGCTTTGGAACTTGCTACCCGGAGGCAAAGTTCATGGCATATTAAACTTACAACAGTTTAAGACGAGAAAGGGTGTAAGGTTCAATAGCCGGAAAAAAGCACCTTAAGATTTGTTTTTGCTGCTGTGAAAACATCCGAGAGTATGATTGTCGTGAAAGAGCTTCCCAATTTGCTTCCGTACAATAAAATTGTAGGTCCCTTCCTTTCGTTTCGAAACTAAAAGCTCGCACAAAACGGTTGCTTGTGAGAAGCTAGGCCTAGGATATCTGGAAAGTCATGAAATGACTTTCTTTCAGTATTTCTTCCATCACTATAACCAGCTATAAGATGAAGTGATACTACTCAACTACTAGTGTCATGTTGCACAAATTTCTCTTCAGCTTACACCGCAGTCAAGTTCTAAATGGGTAGCCCTGTTAGAAAACATTTGGGTCTGTTTCTTAGCCTTATCTTAGATTTTCAAGTGCGTCAGGTTAAGCTCCCGACTCTATGTTGTCGAAATTCGCCACAAAGTCTATAAAAGCTATCATTGCAAAATTGTTAGCAACTCCACAATACTTACAATGGAATGTAGAGCTCTCTCTACTAGCCTGACCTTGCAGAAAGCATGTTGGAATTTTAAACCCATTTCTATTCTAGGTTTAATTTAAAAACGCAGGTCTATCTTTTCAAACGTTTTCAATTAGAGTGGTAATAGGCTGAAAGGCTTAAAAAAGTCTTTTGATCGTATAAAATGTTTTCAATGAATTAAAGCATATATATTGACACAGTTCACAAACCTTTTCTTATGCTGCACGAACATTTTGTCTCCGTTCATTGCGGCGGTCAATGGTGGGCTAACCAACTACCCATGTCCACAGAAATTCTTCAGCCAAAAGTTATTCCCAAGTCCCACTGAATAAACACTCACGATGACATCTGCCAAGCAAACTAAGCAAAGTTCCTAATGATCCGATCAATTTATTTGTCGTGTACGACTTTGACAACAAATTTCCGAGAACTTTTCCCATTGACATAAACGACCCAGCAAACTATCATATACTTCCTTAAAACTATACCCTTGCACTTACATCGGAACCTAAACAAAGTGCGGTTAGCTTTACAGTCAATGGCTACCACTTCTTGTATCCTATTCTGGGAGAGTACACGAGAATGCAATCAAGCTGAACGTTGTTTGGCCGAATTCCCATGGAAATATACGCATTCTGTCAGTGCCGTTGACCAACTTGCGTCTAATGACACCACAGCCGGGCTAAAGAGAAACCCACCACTCTTACTTTGCAGAATTTCCCCACCGACAACTAGTTTGCTTGCATTTTCAAAAAATGTTGTGAAGAGCAAACATGCGCACTAACATGGAACTTGTTTTGGTGTGCTGTGTGCTCCTTTGCAACGACAACAGAAACAAAAATCGGTCTCAGTTGGAAAATAAAGGAAACTTGATGAGGGTAATTTTAAACCATTGGCCTGACATAACAATTGAGCTAATTCGTTCAAGTTAGAGGGGGTAGTTATGAGAAGCCGGCAGTGGTTTCTAGAATTGACTGTGGTCAGGCCATTTTTGCATTGGAAATTATTTTTAATATGTTTTCGAATAGGTACGTATTTAAAAGAGTTTCGGACGAATGTTGGTTTTAACTTGTTACCAATTGAGACCATATCCGTTTGTAGTCTTTAGTATCCATAGAGACAAACTTAAGGCCACGGTAAGGTTTCTAAGAATCGTCAGATTTGGACCTAGCAGCAGCAAGTTGAAAAGGTAAGAGGTTTTGTAACTTTAAAGTTACTGCACTAATATGGGTAGAACTTAAAGCAGCTCAGAGAACGTAAAGGTTTTTTTTTTGTACAGGTTTATTTTTTGTCGAATTGACAGTACTTTTTCCAGCGAGAACAAATCTGACAGCTGACAACCGATTTGTACTTACAATGGTTTGTCAATTGACCAAGAATTATTGGCGCAGTGACTTTGCGGGTTAATTATTTTGTAGGCATACTTAAACCATAAAATAGTTGTTTATTTAAGAAGCTATTCTTTCGATTAACCAATTTGAAAGCTGACAGTTGGTTTGCACCCACTTTTGTTTGCTATTTCAACTTACGAGTAGACTTTTGTTTGCCATTTCACCGCGAGAATAAACTTTCGGAAAACGAAGTACTAACGAACGAATTATTTGCATTTGTTTCATATGACTTAAAAATTGTATTCTCCAAAGAAACAAGACTGTACAAACTGTGTACTTTTTGCGAATGACTAAAAATAGTTCGTAGGCCTTAGTCTTATCTTTTCGCAGCCAAGTCCTTTGACATGACAGGGTTTTATTTTTAGGGCAAATTTGAACGTCAAAATTTAGAAGCTTTAAAGTGTGAACCTGACACCGGTGATTGAACTTGACACCTCTTCTTCAGTAGTTGAGTATACAATACTTGTACCTAGTCCGCATATATCAAGTGTGAGTTTTCGACCTAACTTCCCTTAGAGTTTAGGCTGAGGTCCTCAAGTAACGTGTCTGGTTATATCGATTTCTGTCCATAGTTCCCCCCAATTATATACCTACACCGACTTGGTTAACGTCAAGTCCTATTTGCACCATGTAATAGGAAATGACTAATTCATCTCGTGCCTCTGGAATAAGTACAAGGGGTCATTGCTAGTCATCGGCTTTATGTCTTTAGACATCTTAGGTTCCAGATCGGTATATTGCAACTTGACAATTTTTATTGGACAGGCTTTTTTGATTCCATTTGTTCCGGTATTTAAAGTCAAGGAAACAGCAATTTGAAAGGTATGTCTTTCAGCATTGAACCTTTTTTTTAGTAGGAAGCTGTTAAGACAAAAAGTACCTACATCTCGTTTTGGGGTAAAAGAGCCCAACCTTTAAGCAACTATGCCAACAAAATTTTTGGTCTAAATCCAAGCAATGTTTTTGTTGCAACTTACGATATCCTTTAAATAAAACCGCAGAGTCGACTATATGCAGTGTTAGCTGTGGCTTTAGTTAGCTGAACACATACTTATCAAAATTTAATATCCAGGTCTTTGTTAAGTTCCAAAGAAAACTCTCTTCAAAAAACATTTGGTTCTGCAGTGGTATTATCATGGGTATTGGGAGACTAGAGACTCTATAACCTTACATTTGACAAATTATATCTACTAGGTTGAAGTAAGGCCTCCACCGCCTTGGTGAATTAGAAGCTAAGGAAACATTGTCCCGTGAGTAGAAGTTTAGCATTCTACAGAAGTTTTCCATTCAGCTTTTGGATACCATCTGTGCCTTCAAGAACATTTTTATCTGTCCATTCGTCATCATTAAGGTTCCTATTTGAATTGATTTTGAATGCCTATACTAAAAGTAACCCACCCACTTCTCTTAGTTTCATTACTTTCCCTCTCTAAAATGTGTTTGAGAACAGTGGATCAGTCTACATTCCCTCTGCAAAAGGGGTTTGATAACAGTAGTAGTTCTTAGCATGCTAGACCAATGAGCAAGGGGTTTAAGATTCAAACTCATGAAATCTAATCTTTTGCGGACGTCTAACAAAAACGCTTCTAAATTTAGATGCGCATTTAATTTTAGGTCCTTTCCATTCATCTTAAAAAATAAGGGCTTCTCACAAATGAATAATTTTGAGAAGCTAAAAGTAGGCTCCTGTTGTGGCTACCGTTTTTCATTTAATTTTGCACTGCAGTATTTCGGACCACATATGCTTTACGTCCGAATATGTTTCTGGAGGTGATGTCCTGCAGGTTATGTCCTCAAATAATTCTACAAAAGATTAAAGAATTGGTGTAGCCGTTACCACGTTAAGGGTTTTAATCTAAAATATATAAAGAGAATTATTTGTTCTTAGTTAAAGGGCCAAAGGGTTATGTAAAATAGCCTATAGCACGCAGCAAAACGCAGAAAATTTGTAGTTGTCGATTTTACTTCGAAAAAATATATGAGTAGTTTTTGAGACCTTAAAATCTAAAAATGGTATTTATATAAAACTAGCTGTAATCAGTCCAGTAATATAATTTCAAAAATTTGAACTAGTTTTTGTTGTATTGGAAGTGACACTCCCCGTTTTTTTATCCAGTCTATTTTTTTCAAAGTGCGGTTTCCCATACAAACTTTCGTCCTCTATTTCATCCAATTAGAGTTTTGTTGTCGCGACAAAAAGCAGCTTATGTCCTACTTTGGCCAAAGAGTAATTCATCAAAATAGCGATCGTGAATCGAACGATCCGTACTCGAATTATGAGTGTACACACGGACGTCAGTCTCTTTTATGGATTTGCTCATTTTGGTGTATGCTGAGAAACTCAATGTCTTAAAATATTCTACCTGGTCTTGGCGGTTCTAAACAGAGGTAAATCTTAAGCAATCAGGCCTCTCAGGGGGCAGTTTAAAAGCTTATCTGGTAGTTATTTACAAGCTTATACCTATCAAAAGTTGCTTTGTCACAAGAGAGCTATTATTTATTGTTCATGTGATATAGGGCCTTGTGTCCAAGCTACTCCAAACACAACCTATTGGCTCCTTAACTATGAGCCAATGGTGCATGACACCTCTGCCATAGGAAACTTCTACTGAATGAACTAGCTATTTGACCCTCCACCGCTTCTAAGTCACAGAGGTAGTCCCCATTAAAAATGAGGGCTAGATGCCGGACTTGAAACCTCTTTAAAAATATTCAATGACAATTTTCGGCCAATTTTCAAATAACTTAGTACCACAAACCCACAAACTTCTACACACATCATCAACCTCTCAGAAGTACCATATGGGAAACTTTTCCCCCAAAGACCACATTATACCGATCGATTAAATCAACAACAATCCGACAAAAGGAAACCCCGAAACCGTTCGAGTGTTTTAATTACTTCCAGTTGCCAGTTGTTAGTTTCCACTTCAAACATGTTAACAGTTTATCCGTATTTTGATCTGAAAGAGGAACTTCATATAAATGGCATCAGTGGAAAAGAGATTTTTGCTATAGGGACAGAAAAAAAAACTCTGCTTTTCACCACCACCATCGTCGGAACATGTGTAGCTCACAGCTCACTGCCTTTGTGTCTGACAGAAGCGCTTGCCGGCAAATTGAGCTTATGTAGAAAATAGAGTTAAAACAATGCCCGACACCAAAAAATAAAATGGGAATTCCTCTCCATTATATGCTGAGGCTGAGGGCACTAAATTCTCTAGGAAACTACTATTCTGCGGGAAATCGCGAGGACATTCTCTACAGCGCAAGTGAATACAGTAATTGAAACGAACTTTTGAGTAAACAGAGATGTGTATCTGTCTCCTTATAGACTTGCAAGCGTTTCCTATATTCTGGCATTGATTAATGGTGGCACTGTTTGGAATGCACTTAAATGCACTCGGTTCTATTGAAAATGAAAATCTCGCCTCGACACCCTTCGAGTCGTTTAGAATGATGTGCCAGTCAAGGTGCAGAACAGCTTGTCCCCTCGTTAAGACACATTTGGGGCACCACTGCAAAGTGCTATTTGTTTTTAATGCGTAGTTGCTCTTTTGAAGGTTGCCAGGTTTTGGTTCCCTTTAAACTAATCAAACCGGGAAAAGGCTACTGAAATTCGCTGGATCGTGCCAACAAATTTAAAACGGGCTAAGATGAGTTTGCAAAGACGAGAAAACGTAATGAAAAAAGAAGAAGAAAGAAACGACTGCTCAAAGATTAAGAAGGAGTTCTTAGTTATGCTTCAGTAGGCCCACTGAAACCTTTCAAACCATTAGCCTATCATGAAAGAGGGGCTACGTAGGTAGGGAAATAATTTAAATGCTACTTCAATATAACACCTGAGGTAGTCGGCTACAGCTTTGGAAATCGAAATCATGGAATTGTTTGTGTTTGGCCAGGGGTTGGACCTGAATCACGTCGATCAGCAGTCAAAAATGTTCAAAATGTCTATCTAGGTTTGCACTTCCATCTCAGCTTAATAAATATATATTCAAACCCTTTTGCTTCTCCACCTCATTCAGCTTCCTTCAGGCAAAAGCATGACCTATTAAATCCTTCTGCCTCTGCACCACATTCAGCGTCCTTCAGGCAAAAGCCCTGGCAACTAGAAAGGCATGTATAGGCTGTAAATTACCGAAGAATTTCGTTTTAAATTTTACACTAAAAAAAAAAATAGGCTTCTTTGTTGACAGCCCTTAACTTAACCTCTAGATTCAAGCACAACTATTTTTAAATTTCGACCTGGATTGCAGGTCGATACTATCCCGGGCTAATCATTGGTTAAAAATCAATTTCGTCCTAGTTTCCAACCCTGCAAACAAATGGGAGTGCTGATGAAATGGGCAGACTTTGATCAGCTTTTTGTGTAGCATTTCCAAAAAGAAGTGTCCTTCCACTCAACCTCAAAAGTTTATTTTTGAATTTGACAAATTGCGTTATGATTCGGCTAACTACTGAGCCATTCAACTGACGTACATATTTGACGTTTTAAATCATCCATCTTGGCCTGACTTTCGTCTTGAAGAAATGCTCCAAAGATTTGGATCGTTATCGTCCGTCATATTTCCGACTTTTGAGCCAAAAAGAACACTGAAAACCAGCTTGCGATCTAAATAATGCAACCATAATCTCTTACGCAAATTTTGCGGAAGTTTAAGTGGACTTTAGGACATTTTTTGAGCTACCTCCAGTCTATTTAGATACTTATGGGCTAGTTGGTAGAGCTACGTCGACCGTAGCTGCAAAAAACAGAAAACGGACCAAATACAAGATGAGTGCACAATCTTGTTAGACTATGACTGGGACTGTTTTAGTGACGAATGTGTTCCCAACTTTCAAAGGTGATTAAAGCAGCTTCACGACAACTGTGGCTTTGAAAGGCTATATGATTAATAATGATTTAAATTTGTAAGAGTACAGCTAGTGGCCCAGTGATCCAGAGATCAGAAAGCTCTCGAACAACAAGAATTTTTCCAATGGCCGTTTTACCACGAACGTGGTTCCAACTTCCAAGGGGATAAGAAGCACAGGATGACCGGCAAGTGTAGTTCTAAAAGGACCAGCAACATGAGTGTTCAACCAGAGTTGCACTTTGGGACTTTGTTTTTCGCAGTATACATAGGTACACACATATATCGATTTTTTTTGCAGAAGTTTTTTTTCAAGGTGAACAACGAAAAATAGCATAAACAATACAAAATTAAAATTCATTAATATCAATTAACAACAAAAAACAGACACTCGTCATGATTCATCCCATTTTGTTTGGGATATTTGCAATCCGGAAAATTGAATTCATTAAAATATTGCAAGAGCCCTGAAGGAACAAAACAAAATGCAGTAGATTCAATTTTTTTAGCGGAATTTTTAAATTTCGAAAAAAATGCTGTAGATCTACTGCAATAGCAGCAAAGTGGTAACTGGTAACGCTGATTGCGCAACCTGCATGCTACATCCTAACGAAGGTTGTAGTTGCACTTAAAACAAAAATCTTCTCGTAGTAGTGTCTCTTTCAGTCAGACAATGCTCTTCGAGCTACTACGTAACGTGTGGTTCTAGATGACGTCTGACCCAACGGCGAAGGCGGTTCTAAGGAACACAAAGCGCAACAGGATCCAAAGGGAAAATAAGACAAAGATCTTCGAATGACTCTGTAGTCTGCGACTTGCCTTCTGCTACTCATGATAATTCTGCGACAAATCGAGTGTGACTGGTATGTTTGATTGCTTGCACCTAAATGATTTGCAGAGGGCCATTTGTTGTCGGGTGTAGTAGCTTTAAAAGAGCAAATATAATAGAGAAATGTTCAAACGACGATGCGAGACATGTTCGACAAGTCCTTTATTCTCAAAAATAAAAATTTTGCAATAAGCCTACCTAACCTAATATAACCTTTATAGACGTATTGAACACTAAAGCCCCGCATAAATGAAGACTGGGAATACAACCAGTTGTGTAAAATGTTCTTATGCTAACTGACATTTTCCAGCTAACAAATCTGCTTATTACAAATGTGATACTTAAATTTATTTATAAACCCAAAGACTGTCCCACCAGAAAGTATTCGGACTAAAATCAAATGACAATAACTAACCTCAAAACGACACTATATATGTGCATATATCTCATCATATTCCTATGTCCATTCAAACAACGAGAATCCTTGTTGTGGTATAATACCAATCACCACAAAATTGTTGTCAATGTCCGTTTAATGTAACAAGCAATTCAGCTCACTTCTGAATCTCTTTAGTTTTTTATATGCCATAAATTTATCGTTTTTATGTGTGCGTTTGTGTGGGTATGTAGATCCACCATCAGACAACGGCCGCAGACACCCTCGTCGGTGCAAGAGGTGGGAGGGGGAGGCACAGGGGTTATTGTTATGTAGGACAGTTGCCAGCCACCAACTGTTGCTTCGTCAAGAGTGTAATTAAACGTTGGGGTAGGTTCAGCAGCAGGTCATGCTGGTGAGCGCAGTTTAGTTCAAGGGGAGACTGTGCAAATATTGGCAGAGTTACACACAACATCGAGGTTTCGGTTGCCGTCTCTGGGTTAAATATTTATTTTTCTTGTTGACTACGCGGACGGTATTTGATGACATTTGCCGTTCCCCAATGTGGGAGACAATTTGGTTTGCTTCACAACCAAAGGGGAAAGAGTAAGAGAGATTATGTATACCCACCCTAATTCTTTCCATGCATAAAACAACTCGATCCCTTCCGAACCAAGTGTACTGCAACATTGAGTTGTGGGTTAAGCCAATCGGCCCACCCGTTCTTATTTTAATTCGGTATTTAAGGTATTTAAGCCTCCCCCTGTTAACGAGTTAATAAACATCTCGTAATGCTTACAAGGAAGAAAAATCTAATTATCAGCCGGCTTGAGATAAATTAATAAAATATCAGGTGCGATACAGTCACGATTAGCAAACTTGAGATAAGCATCATAATATGGATTCTTTGACGACGATAACATGCCCTCCACGCCACGACTGTGGCAGAATACAAATTAGGGCTGAACATCGTCTTAGCTCAAGTAAAATGATTCATTATCCTTAAGCTGGCGCGCTGTGTAATCACTTAATTTGTCATTTAATGAAATTAGGATTTACCTTACTAATTAGCTGGTAACGGAGAATCATAGACGAGGATATATCCAAAGTTGACACTGGATGTCAGTTTTATTTGCAAGCGACTTTTTGTTGTCATTAAGTCAATAACTGTTTTGGGGAGGGGGGGTTTGTTTTTTATTGTTTTTCCATTGCCATGCGGATGGTTGACTGTTTGTTACCCTATAGGGGTGGAAGAGGAAACCGGTTTCGGGCGACAACGATGTTCAAGTAGATAGCTGCTATTCCAATAAATGTGCTGTACGAGGAGAGTTGTTTGTCTATTCTAATTTTGGACTTGGCTCATTTTATTTTAGAGAAAGTCAAGGAAATGACACAAATGAGAGTCCCGCAACTGGCAATGACGTTTCAAAGTTCTCATTAGTAAGCGAGTGTACGGAGGTAGGTAGGTAAATTTGTTCTCTTGTAGCAGTTGCCAACTAGTGTCATACGAAAGTTTTGTTAAAAAGTCAAAATAAAGTTTTTCTTATGATATATTGATTTTTTTTTTGTAGGCTTAGTGGTTAGTGTGTTGGACTACTAAGCGAGGGGTCTCAGGTTCGAATCCCGAAAGAAAAAAAAACAAATTCCAACACAAGGTATTTTTTACCTCTTGCGAACGTCTGACAAACTTCCGAGAGTTTAAATGTCATGAAGAAGCTTCTCAATTAGCCGTTGGCCTCAGCATAAAATTGTAGATCCTTTCGTCCCATAAATTAAAAACTCACAAAAAACGAATGGTTGTGAGAATCTAGGCCTAGGACCCGTTGCGCCAACTATATATACAAGGTGGGACAAAAGAAGTCATCCGAAGTTGTTTGGCTCTCATTTTTTATTCTAAAGGAAAAACTTCTTTAGTCCTTGTACCTAGGACTAAAAAACCTCGATTCTGTTTTCTGATTATGTTTATTTGAACCTTTAGAATGTTATTGGTCAAGTCGAGAAGATGATATCGGCCAAATGGGTGCCGTCACAATTAATTGCCATACGGGCTCGTTTTATGGCATTCGGCGAGAACTTCGGGCGACATATGCTCGCTCTCGTGTCGAATTTTTACCTTGGAGCTTCTAGGGTCTCGGGCTTGTTCACGTAAACACGAGACTTCAAAAAACCCCACAAAAAAAGTCTGGAACGGTTAAATCGGTCGATTTTGCAGTCCAGTGCAGATCGCCAAAACGAGAGATGAGGCGCCGCCTTCAGAATATCGGTTGTGGCTCGCGCAATGTGTGCCTGTTGGAACCACATGTCCTCCAGTCCTAATTCGTCCAATTGCGGCAGAAAAAACTCGGTTCACATGGCCCTATAGCGCACCGTTCACTGTTGTCATACATCCCATTGCTAAAACGAGCCCGTTTGGCAATCAATTGTGACGGCGCCTATTTGGCCGATATCATCTTCTCGACTCGACCAATAAAATTCTAAAGGTTCAACTAAACATAATCAAAAAACAGAATCGAAGTTTTTCATTTAGAATAAAAAATGAGAGCCAAACAACATCGGATGACTTCTTTTGGCCAACCTTGTACCTAGGACTAAAAAACTCGGTCGCAAGACTGGGTCGAACGTAACTTTCGCGTTCATCAAAAGTTTTGATGCAAATGTTGATGATTGCGTAACCTCAAAGTTGTTGGAACTATTTTTAGGGTGCATATTCAATTTGGATATAAAATAGGAGAAGTTGGTAATATTTGCTAAAAAGAAGTTTTACGTAGCTGTTATTGGATTTTCATTGGAATTGGGGCATTGTTTTTATTTCTAAAATACATATATCTAGTATTTGGGTAGTAATATTTGAAAATATTTAAAAAATTGATTTGTTCGAATTTCTTGAGAAAAACTAAGAGCGGGATATTATTTTAAATTCTTATTGTATTTTGATCAAAATCGTTATAGTGGTTTTTGTGAAATTGTGTAGAAAAAACACTAACAAATATTGCAGTGTTTAGATTGAAAAAATCTACTGCTTAACTAAAATTAAATGAAAACTTAGTATTAGATATTGTGTTCCGCAAGGAAGCGTTCTCGGCCCAATATTATTCCTGCTCTACACAAGAGATATACCACAAGATGAAGGGACCATCGTAGCAACGTTCGCAGACGATACGGCTATCCTCGCAATGGATGAGTCAGTCGAATCATCGACTGGAAAACTTCAACGGGCTCTTAATAAAGTATGCGAGTGGACAAAGACCTGGCGAATTGCCCTTAACGAGACCAAGTCGACGCATGTCAATTTCACGTACAAAAGGATAAACAACTTACCTGTTTTCATTAACTCGGCACAAATACCAAACGCAAACGAGGCAAAATATCTAGGAATGACCCTAGACGCAAAACTTAAGTGGAAGCCACACGTTAAGAAAAAGCGCGACAAGCTCGCAATCAGACTTAGAGAAATGTATTGGCTACTCGGAAAATATACGAAGACAAGCGTATAAAACAAACTGCTCCTGTATAAGCAAGTGCTAAAACCTTCTTGGACATACGGTATACAACTTTGGGGTTGTACCAAACCAAGCAATATTGCATTCATTGCAACATTCCAAAACAAAACGCTAAGAGCAATCGTAAATGCTCCATGGTATATAAGGAATAGTGATATTCACAGAGATCTAGGAATTGCTACCGTGAGTAACGAAGCAACAAACTTTGCTCGCAAACTTCGTACTCGCATTCACTGTCACTGCAATAATGAAATAATTCGTACTCTAGACGTGACATACCTTGAGCGCCGACTACGAAGAACAAGACCGTTCGACCTAGCGCCATAAAGACAAACCGCATGTAATGACGGTATTAGTAGGTGCATTCGCTTAAAAGCTACCTACCAAACGCGATTAACACTACAGAAGCGTAAACTACTTGTTAAGGTAACTTAGTCGTAGTCATCACTAAAATGAAAAAATGAGAGGAACAAATTTCTTATTACTATGAGCGCGCGCGACCGGATCTCATGCTGCCTCTCTGAGGGGTGAGGTTTAGCCCGTAGGCAGACTAGATATATCTGAATCGGGCATAACTAATGGTACGGGCCATTGGTATCTTCTGAAGATTACTCACCTCCAGGCGCATCCAAAAAAAAAAAAAAAAGATATTGTAAGGAAGTTGGGCTTAACTTGGATTTTTAAAGCTTTATGGAAATCGATAATGGGGTTTTCTAGATATGAGCAGTTTTTAAAATAAATTTATATGTCCAAATTTCAAAAGTAATGTTAGATATTCGATTTTTCAGCAAAAAAAAAAAACTGAGTATGTAGTCATGCCTCACCCACTTAAGCTTAAATATAAATTTTGTTTGAAATCCTGTTGCCCAATACCTTTTATAAGTATCACAGAGGCTATTTTCGCAGCAGATACCACACTACTATATACTTGAGTGTGAATGTGCAATGCTTTCAATGCAACAACAATTCGCCTTAACACTTACGAACTACTGAAAGTGGGTACTCTATATAAGCTTTGTGAGCACCTTTTAGTAGTCGTAGCCGATTATACCTTCATCGGCATGAAAAATGCATTTTAAACTAAACTGTGCAGCCTATACCTCCCATGTGTATAATGCCAGCAACCGATTACAACAATACGAACAACAGCAACAACAATAGGCACTGTACTCCAAGTAATAAAATCACCGAGGCTGAAACTGAATAAACTCTTGTGTAATTGTCCTGTGCTCCTCTAGTGTGCCGTGCAGTGGGCAGAGGAGCAGGCGCCAGAAGCAGTTCAGCCAGGGCAATAATTTATTGTGGAATTATTCATAGGTTGAGAGTAAGACCCTTGAACTCGCCATGTTAAGTGCAATTTAACAGCCAAATGAATTCGTTTTATTTCGTTCGGTTGATGTCATATGAAATAATGATGCGATCAAAATGACTGTGGGCTGATTTCAATTTCCAAATGGAAAGGATACTTTAGGTGAAATGGCGAAGTAGCTCTGCAGGGGAATGTGTGCAAGAATTTTGGGAAAGTTTAAGGCGGTAACATATACTTATACAGTGTTCATCGAAGTAGGTGTTTCGTTTTGACAGTTTGGTGAAGCATGGGACAACAATGGCTCATGTTATATCCCAGATGTGTGGAAATCTGTGATATGTACAATACAATGGAGTTGTTATAATTGGTTGACTTTTGGAAGAACTCTTCACTTTAGAGGACGAGTTATAACAATCGGTTTGAAGGGTAAATTCAGCAACAAAATACTTTTTCTAAAGGAAACCAGACCGCATCAAATGTCCAAGAGCATATACTAACTTGTCCTCAAGGTAAGTACGGAAGAAAGTACCCCTAAAGGATGAACTTTACCATCCTCCAATCGACTATCAAGAAGGGAGCCACTTTTACAAACGCCAACTATAGGTGCGCCAGTCTCCTTAACATCGGATACAAGACCCTGTCTGCCGTATACTGTGTCCAGGCCTGAAGTCAAAGAACTGATTGGTAAGCCACAATCGACCAAGCATCTACTCAGAAAACAAAAGCAGTCGAGATCGATACCCACGAAAAGACCGCATATGAGAGCATCCATATAGAACCTAGTTTTCGAATTCCTGACAAACACGTCAGGCTGAACGGAATGACAGTGAAGAACACTCGCTGCTCCATGGAAGATCGTAGATTTTTTGTTGTGAAACACATAACTTCTTCAACATCATAGTTGAAAAAAATGGCCGAAATTAACGGGCCAATACCACTGGGCAGAAGTTTTCACATTGACATTAAAATTAGTATTTGTCAGATTTGAAAATATTGAGACAGAAGTGACAGTCCTTGAATGGGGGCAAAGCAATGGGCCGTACTAGTAATAATTTTTTAACTTCACCTTATATATGCTGTAGGTCACATTATGCAATTTTGTATGGAACATCTCGTAAATGGAAGTTTGAAAAGTCTAGCCTGGACACTAAAAATGGTTATTAGTACCGCGGAATGCACACAAAATCGATAAATGGAACAAATTGTCATAAATCATTATACATTTAGATAGCTTTAACTTTGGGGTAGTTTAGTTAGGGGAACTAACCTCTCTGGACGAAGAATTTACCCTTGCCAATCTTAGAAGACGATAGTTTAGTAAGTGTTTGTCAAAAACGTCTCAGGAGACTCTATAAAAGACCCTCCTAGCCTATACCCATCGTGGCTTTTAAAGCTAAAATCTCCGAGAGATTCTTGGTCTTATTTGTCTTGACGAGATTTGAAAAAGAAGATTCATTTGCGACACGGGCTGCGCCAGGAAAGTTGGAATTGGTCGCCCGAAGAGTGTTTGGTGCCAACCCAGATTTTTCTTGTATTTAACTCGTTATGACAAAAAAGGGTGTATCATCAGCGATTCCAATTTTTTAAGACTTTTCAGCGGTTATTGGGTGACGGATATAGATAAACAGGACCACAGTAGTCTTCCTCTCTGCTTCAATTCGGTTGCCATTGGCTAACCAGGATCGGCATTCTGTAAGGAGAAACATTAAAACTTTGTTTTGTGCGCGAACGATTTACTTTTGCAACTTGGGGCAAATTATTCGCAGGAAAACATTTGAACGTTTTCGCTTTATGGAATCTGACCGGCTAAAAAGTGTTCGCCTGTTGGTTTGTTTACTATTAATATGGTAATGGAAACTTAAGGACAGCTGAAAGTCAATGATTGCCATCTCTGAAGCTTTTAGGTTTTGGACTGTATAACTTTCACTGCATTTGGGACACCTGCACGACGAGTGATGTAAGGCACATAGATCTGAGCTGAGTTATAGTGCTGCCATTCAAAGAAGTTGGCAGCACTTACACATGCATGGTCCAGCTCATGGTACAGATATCAACGTTCTGTGGAAGTGATCCAAAATGGTTTCATTACATAAATCGACAGCATGGACGTAAATGCCTAGTGAACCTTCGAAATCCAGTGCTCAGATTCGGAGAGACATTGTGGACAGTCACAGCCTTATTTATAAACGTGTTATAAAGAGTGTATAAAGTTATGCACGCTCTATAATGCCTTTAAACGCAAAAACCTTATTTATAAAATTTTTTTAACGTTGTACAGAGCTTGTATAAGCTAAACGCACTTGGACGTTGTTTAGAGCCTGTATAGAGGTGGAATAGTCAAAATGTCATTTTGACTTAACAAATTTGTCACATTTTATTTAAAATAAAATCGAAAATAAATTGGATAGTTTGTATCGACATTTTTATTTTCAATTTTTAAGACTCTACATGTATCCTTGATACGTAATAATGTTCAGACACAGAAAATTTAAAACAAATTTGATTAATTTGCATAAGACCACCGGTTTATGGAGTCGAAAATATCCCATCTTTTTCTTTTTACTTTTCCATTTTTTTATTTTTATTTGTATTTGAATTTCTATTTCCCACAAGCTGCTTAGGTTTTTTTTATCATTTCGGACAGATAAATGTAATAGATTTCTCTTTTTCAGTACTTTTTTTGACACAAGCCCTGTATAACTAGTATGTGTGGAAAAATGTTTTATAAATAACAATTTTTGGAAGGGTGTATAAGGGCTGTATAAAATCTTATACACTGCATAACTATACAGGTGTATAAGCGTGTTTAGCAAATTCTAGTAAATAAGGCTGTCAGTCTTTATTTACTTATTTCAAACTTCTCCTTTAATTTTGCGATAGGAATTTAACAAAACTTTTAGGGCACATGTCTCATAATTATGGTGACCGTATTTATAGAATTCAAAATAATTAATAACAGCAAAAGAAAGAAATTTCCAAAAAATTATTGTACTTTATAAGAAAAAATTAATAGAACTTCTTTTTTTGTACTAGATTACTTGTTTGGTAGTTTAGCAAGTTAGGCCACGTAAGCATCATCATTTTCATAATTGAATTTAGTTTTCTTAATATTTACGTTATTGCTTTTAGGAATTTAAATGAAATACAGAACAAGTAGTTGTCAGTTTTTAAAAAAAAGAACATTTTTATTTGTCAAATAATTCATAATGAACATTGTCTTCAAATACATAACTATTCATTTGATATTATAATGAACGGAAGGTCACCGTACCCATAATATGCCAACAACCGACAGTAATTTGTAAAACCAGCCTTACAGGAGTACTTTTTAATCTGAGCCCGATTAAACAGATAAGCCAAAGGGACACCACCTGTAAATTGTGAGTGATAACATATACACACGTAACTCATTTATACATCATTCATAAGCCGCCCAGCTAAAATGAATTATTCATTTCGAGTGGCTTTAATCTACCCCCATCTGCACCAGGACACAATCGTAACAATGTTCGTATCGTAACTATGTAACGTACGACCGCAATGTTGGTCGGTTTGTTTCGGACGCTCACACATTCCGGTTGTATTCCTCATCATTGACTTATTAATTACTATTGAATTCCAGTTCCCGCACACACTGCCGTTGAAATCCCCCGCAGTCCAGCAACAGACATAAATTAAACCGAAAGCGATACAAATTTGTCAGTTACCAGTTAAATGTTAAAAACACACACAAAAGATATAATTATTTCAATAATTAATCGCGAATCGCGCTAATTACTTCAATCGAATTCCGGTTTCAATTTATCGGAACGATACGATTTAAATTCGCTCAACGTTAAAAAGTTGTGTATGCAGTAGGTAATTGGATGTGCACACTGCACAGGTCCGTTCCCGTTGGTCGTCGACGGTGGTCCCGTTTGCCAATTCTCTCGGTGTCATCCGTCCGGATCGCATTTATGAAACTGTCTCGACGAAAGAAAAAACAGCAACAACCAATCCCAACCCCACTGGAAATATTTTTGCGATTTTTCGCCTCATCCCCGTATTCCGGTATTAAGCCAATTATTTTCCTTTTAATGTCACATTGAAGATATTTTAATTGCAAACAGTGTGGCTCTTTGATGTCAGCGGACTTTTTGCCAGAAAGAGAGATGACGACTAACTAAATAAGCCGATAACAATGTGCAGACGTGAGGTCGAAGTCACGACGACAACCATTGGCTTCTGATGACGGGATACTGCTGCATATACTGGCAGCTGGCACTGGACTTGGTCGTTGGACGTAGGAATTCAAGTGGGGAAGGGGGACCAGTACTGGATTTTTATTTGTATTGTCATTTTTAATTTTGCTGCTTTATTAAATTGTAGGCAACCGTTTGCCTTGGCTGTTTGTGTTTATTTTCTCCTTATGAAGAAATCATTCGGCGGAATGACGGTAAATGACAATTTTTATTTTAAGTGAAACACGATTACGTCGCTCGCTTACGTATAATGGGGGATTCTACTTAATTTTTTGACAATTGCATATGGAATCAGGGGTCGAATTACGGCATCCGTGAGCGACCAATACGCCACTGAATATTTTAGATTTTACATGCAAAACAATACCAAATTCAGTCACATGGTATTTGATCACGGATGGGGTAATTCAACCCCAGGATTTATGGAGGGCGACTATTTACCACAGTAGCTGTCACTTCCTTTTCAATATAAGTTGGGAACCACTAAAATTCAATAACAGACTTGTATGTTTTATTGAACACCTATCTCAGCAAAACGAAGGAAAGACAACAAAGTCGGCAGATGAATGCCCAATAAAACAGTTCACAGTCACATTTCTAATAAAGTGGCATAAATTTGTGTATTTTGTTGCGTGTCGCCACTTTCAGTTTGACTTAACGTTTTTCTAGCTAAAAGTGAATGCCGCTGAAAACAGTATACTACTGGCAGTAAGGTGTCATCATGAACTGCTTTTGTTAAGTCAATTCTACTGGGGATATTATATGAACAATTCTGTGTTTATAGACAATGGACTTTAGCAATAAACATTTTTAGTCTCGACTGTACATTTTTGTAGTTCACAGTGGCTATATTTTCCATACAAGTTTTGCAATTGTGAGCTTTTGTAAATTTAAAGTCGAGACTAATATTGTTTATTTATTGTAAACGTGCCCTAACTGGCAATAAAAAATGAGCCTTTAAGTTTTCTTCTATAAAATGAAATGAATCTAAAATTTTAATAATTGAATATTGCGTTCCATTTTGTTTCTTTTAATATTGCTCATTATTTTGAATTTGAAAATATGGTCATCGTAAGAATGCATGAAGGAAGTAAATACAAGTTTACCGCATTTGAATGTTTCTGTTGGAAACTTTGACAGGCGACACCGATGGACTGTATATGGGGATGTTATATTCAGGAGTATCGTGAATAAGTTCCTATGGAAATATTTCCCTTGTCAGCAATGTAAATCAGATTGCTGACTGGAATCTGCACAAGGTAAAAGAAAATCCAAGTGGTGGAATTTTCAACACAATAAATGCAATGCATTTTATTCCTCCTGTGACGAGACAAACGAATGG
Source organism: Cheilosia impressa (assembly GCA_948293265.1). Classification (NCBI taxonomy): domain Eukaryota; kingdom Metazoa; phylum Arthropoda; class Insecta; order Diptera; family Syrphidae; genus Cheilosia; species Cheilosia impressa. The sequence continues at coordinate 42,853,480 of OX411883.1, forward strand.
ACTATGAACAAAAAAATCATAAACCAAATGGCGAAATATAACGCGTTATTTCCTTTATTTATTTATATGACGTTAAGTGTGAATCTTGGAAGTGTCAAATATAGTGCATTTGTTGCAAGTGCTGACGATTGTGCTTAACTTTCTTTAACTGAGGATAAGGTTCATTTGGTACACATGGGTCAAGTACTGTTGAGGGAACTGGAGTGAGAGTATTTGGGCCTAGAGCCAAACGCTCTGAACCGATGGGCAAAAGTACCAGCATCTTTCAGGCTGAAATCTATGCCATAGATAGATGTGTCCAAATCAACCTTGACAGAAACATAACCAACTGTGAAATAGCTATAATGTCAGACAGCCAGGCTGCAATTATGGCACTTAGTTCCTACATCATTAAATCCAAACTTGTATCGGAATGCCCACAAAAATTAAATGAACTGGGTAGGACGTAGGAGAAACAAAATAACCCTCTGCTGGGTGCCTGACCACATGGGAATAGAGGGTAATGAAATGGCCGACTCCCTAGCAAGAAAGGGAGCATCAGAAGCTTTCATAGGTCCTGAACCATTCTGCGGAATAGGGGATCACACCATTAGAGAAGAATTTAGGAAACTAGAGAAAGAAAACAGGGCAAGAACTTGGCATAACACCCAAGGCATGAGGCAGGCTAAGAAACTTCTGGGACAATACAACCGGAAAAGATTCCAAGCCTGCATCGGCATGAGTAAAAATAACCTAGGTATCATAACGGGCTTCCTGACGGGGCATTGTAGACTCAAGAAACACCTCAGGAAACTGGGTATATCGGAAGAAGATCTCTGCAGATTCTGCGATGAGTCCAATGAAATCCCAGAACACGTACTGGGGTGACGTAGGGCACTAACCCACAAAAGACTGAAATACTTTGGCAAGTACCAACTATCTGATGAGGAAATACTGTCAGAGAGCCAGCTCTCATCCTAAGATTCTTAAAGGAAACTGGACTATAGAGAGTGCTTTAGGACGAATTTTATCCGCCAAGAAGAAACGAGAGTACAAGAACCTCTAAAATGATTCCGAAAGGGAGGGGAACTCTTATGAGGGCAGATACCTCACTGAGGCGGAAGCAGGGGGTAGAATAGACTATAAGGTCGCCGTACAGCAACCCCTTTCACATAATAATAAATTCATTTAATACTAATACGCTGCCTTTTAGGTAATGCGTTTTTGCTATAATTCGCAAAGTTAATGAGAGTGAAGACGACACTCAGTCCTAGAGGCAGGCAGCCTATATGTTTCGGAAGTGATCGCAGTCAATGAATTTCTTAAAAAGAAGTGCCGACCACTTCTACAACAAGAAAGCTAAATATAGGTACAAAAATTTGCATACGTCAAGGCTAATTCGAAGTGAGTTAAGTAAATTGTTTAATTTTATTTTACTTTATACTTCTAGAAAGAGAGAAATATACAGCGCCATTTACTCTGCGTGCAACGACTAACTCGCATAAAGAAGACGACTGTGGATGAATTAGAAGATGGGCGAAAGTAGTTTAACATTTGTGCAAGACGCCGCTATTTCTTAGCAAAAAGCCAGTTTTTCTTAGACAGCAAAACCGAGACTTAGAAATACCGCTTAAGCTAGAGAAAACGATGAAGAAGACCAAGTTAAATGAAGGTTGAAGGTTTGGTTATGCTTGGGTTTGCATTCCGTAGTTTACAGGATGTGGGATAATGGTTCGTTGGAGACAAAGAACATGCGTTGGGTTGATGGGCAGAATAGGCAAGGGGAATTTACTTTACTGGGCTTTAGTGTTAAGAAAATAGCACTGTTGAGACCTAAGCGATCGGAAGAATGTCAACAGAGTCCCTGTGCACCTCAAGGCCATGCAGGTTATGTTTCAGGCAGTTTTGATATATGAAGGCAAGGCTAGGGTAACGTTCCAAGATAGACAACAAAGATTAAATCAAAAAAAAAAGTCCATGTGTCTTTTTGATCCGCAAAAATTTTACTTTTTAAAATATTGACTGGTTAGCATAGGTACTCAAGGAAAGACATAGCAAAAGTGATGAGGTGAGATCTCGATAGGTTAGAGAATTGTTTGTACCACCTCTTATCGAAGCCTAGTAATGAGTTGGCTTTAAGACATATCTAATCAATACGCGAAGGTAATTAAGCTCAATTTCGCACAATATACCAAGGTCATGAAGAGATTGAATGATGGCTAGAGATATTGGTTGACCGTTAAAGGCATTAAGGACATAGAGAGAACTTGTTCCTTATATTGACATTTGGTTATATTGAGTTCTAGTCAACCTTTGTGGCATGAGGTGGAAAAACAAGGGTCTTGAAACGAAAAAATTGGTTTGGCTAAATTTGGTACTATCAGCGCAAAGAGAAAGAGAGAGAAAGCGCCAATTGGTAAATGGATAGATCAATACAGTTTCTAGTCAGAATGAAGAGAAGGGACCTAAATTACTTCCTCGTGGAACACCAAAGTTGGTAAGAAAAACGCTGAAGAATTACTACAAAAATGGTTTTCTACATACCAAGATATCCAATTAAGCAATGTTAGTTCAACGCCAATGGCAGACATTTAACCAGTCCGGCAAAAAGCATGTTGCATAATAAAGGAACATCTACCTCATCATTCAACGCGATAAGTGGGAGTTTTTAGGACGCCCTAATTAAGGTAAAGAAAAGTCTTGAAGAGAAAGTTCAAGGCTTCGTTAACATCCACATATCTTATGACTCGAATCGGGAGTTCCCCTCTTCCATTTCTCACAGCTGCGTTAGATGCGAATTGGATTTGAGTGTGTAAGTCAGCCGCGCGTCACAGCGCTGCGACTGTTACTTGTGCCAATTAAACAAAATCACACGGTTAATTTGTCGTTCTGTTCTGTTGCTTCGTAGTTCGTTATATCCCATTAATGCCACAGAGTCGGGTAACCGGACAGAGAATAGCAACGGAATTTTGGTTTTAGGTCATTTGGCAGCTTCCGACTTTGATGGCCATTTGACTGTCTACAAAAATTGTTGTATTGAAGGTGCCAATATTCTTGGCAAATATGAATTTTCGATGCTTCGTCGATTACGAATAACGACTGTACAAAATATAAAAAAAACTTTGTAAAATGCTAGCTTGCAGCATTGGACAACACACATACCCATGGTCCTTCGAGTCGGATACGAACTATTCATCAAAAATTGATAAACAAAGTGGGAAGTCCACCTATATAAAGTCCGCATAGTTGGAAATTTGTAATGAAAACCCCCGTTGCAGCTCCTTAAAATCACATTTTCAATTCAATGGCACACCATAACCATCCACCTTTATCGCCCCCAAGCAGTCCCCTAATAAATTCCAAAGAAAAGGGTTAACAACAACCATTTGCGATAGCCCATCTCCCATCAATAAACGACAAGACAAATTATGCCCACCATAACAAATCAAAAATTACCATCCACACACACATGGTGCCATTTAAACATGACCCCCAAATCGGAATTCACATTTCCATCACGTAGCATACTCTCGGCTTTATTAGTACTACACATCTTACCTGTAAATAAACAAAATATAAAAAAATATGTTATCGAATTGCCGATGTCAATATATACATTCGATATAAACAAGACAATTTAAAATCCTGACGGGAATTTTTCACAATAAAAAAAAAAAAAAAACGGGGAAAACAAAAATTACGTGGAATATTCTACAGTGATCCCGCGAACACCTATGCATAGAGAACCCCCCAAGCATCAGACAGGAGCGCTTACTTAATATTCAAGGAGCGCAACATGTAAGAGAAAAACGACAAATATGAAAAAATATTTTAATGTTCATCAGTCATCAAGGACGAATTATATATAGATACGAGACAAGACAAGGAGGCGGCGGGAGAGAAAATGCTCTGCCCTAGATTTGCACAGTCTTTCCACACACTTCAGATTAGGCCGAAGTGCTGTCTGCTGTGATCTGTAGTTCCCGCATAGAATATGAGATGTACTCTGGTAGATTTTTGATCCTAATCGTTGTCACGTAACGGAAACATTTCATTCCCAAAAGATGTGAAAATCCAGTTTCTTATCTCGTAATGTATCAGAGGATTAAATTGATTTTCGGTATAATTTCTGGGCTGTTGATTTAATGTGAAAAAAAAAATCCTTTGTAGGTTGTTACCGGAAGTAGGACAGACTTAATAATATTTTCAAGTGGATTGGGCGTACTTCTTGTATTATGTGGGTGTATGTCAGAGTGGGGATTGTATTTGTTTTTTTTATTACATGAATTGTTAAATAGGAATCTTTGATTCATCATTTTCCTATGGGTAAGTGGTTATGAAAAGGATTGCAGTCAGTATTTGGGCAATTCCGAAACGCAGCGATTGGACAGGGGAGAATTGGTGGTATATTTAATTCATTTAATTCGTTGGGTATTCGATTGTTTTTCCTCTTTATAAAAAGGGAAGGGGAACAACAGTTCTGAGTTCTGAGCACTGAAAACCGAATTCCTGCTCAAGCAGAAACGCCAGTTCTTGTGCACAACAAACTCTGAAAAGACAACATAATGGACACCAAACTGCCGCTCTTCTAGACAGAGCCTGAACCTCCTTTTTCTAAAATTGAGTAAAATGCAAAATCAAAATTCGAATCCCGCAGCCCCCTGTTTCGAGACGAAAAGAAAGACCGAACCTCCGTTTTAAAGACGGAAGCAACGTGCCCAGCATCGGGGAGGATGGAAGGCTGCAGTGTCTCAGGCAGAGACTCTTCACGGGTCGGCAGCCCGCTAAGTAAGTAAGTAAAATCCAAAATAGTTCAAGGAATAGTTTGACTTTTCACGCGTGTGGTACCGCTCTCTGGGAGTCTTTTAAGCAGTCGCCGTGACCAGTTCTACAATTTTTTTTAAGGCGGTAACATCAACCATAAACAAACTGAAAGACCTATGTTTAGAAATAGAAAAGTTAGGCGAGCCTAGAGGCATCTATTTGCCAAATTTGGTTTATGAGCGGCGTCAATAGGTCACGGCGTCAATAGGTCACGAACCTTCAAAGAGGTACACAAGCTTCTGTAAACCAACATCTGGATGTTGGCATAGCGAGCAGATCGTATGTTGGTCTGCAATTTTTTTGTACGGCCAAATCCGACTGTGTACAGTCGCTGCTATGTGTCCTGAGCTTTAGACATCAGATCGCTGTCTTTAGCTTTGAATTAAAAAGAAGCAAACCTCGTCCTGTATGGAAAAGAGTAGGTTCTGTTAGTACCTAGCATGAAAATGGCCCTGGAGTGTGTTCTCTGTTGCCTGAAAGGGTCACACATCCAAGTACATTTGAATAAGAGAGATACTCTTCCATGCCGAATCAGACGCTCGCCCCTTTGACATCCCATTTGGCATCACATATTGCACATCAACAAATAAAAAATATAATTTCGATCGCACAATAAATCCATTGGGTCGCAAATGGAGTTCTTATCATAAAAAAAATATATAAATAAAAACACTCATGTAGCACACTTCATAAAAGTGCACAGCTCAGTAGACTCAAATGTAAATTGATTTTGAATGTACTCGTACTCGTACTCGTCCTTTAGTGTCTTCCTCTGGCTGTGTTCTCTGATCCGCACTGCACCCTTTAATGCATGCGCATATCTCCCGAAACGCATTAGTGGGTGGAGGCCGCCACGAGGCAAATGCTTTTTGCATTTTTCAGTTCGCTGTCTCGGAAAGCGGTGCAATGGTTTTTGGCCTCTTGAACGATTTCACATGTTGTAGGTGCATGTAGCCTCCATAAAGCGCATCCATTCGAATACGTTCCATGGAAGTGTCATTATCGCCGTGGTGCGTTTATATTTCGCCCCGCATGCACCAACAAAAATGAGGACCGCATAGTGAGAAGGTTTGATAGCTCAAAGACCTAGCAGAAGTTTTGAAACCCCACCTCGACGACGACGGTGTATCTATTAATTTGCGCGCTAAGACTAATCCGTCGTCCTTCATCCAGGGAAACGTCCCGGATGGCACACATCTTCGCATGCAAGTCGGATTTAATAAATTTCACACTGTTGCGGTGTGCTAATGCTGACGACACACAAATAGTCCAGATCATGGACCGGAAATTGAAAAATTCATCCACGTTTCGTTTATTTGCCTCAATCCCTCGACCCGAATTCTGCACTAGTGTCGTTTGCTACCACACGGCAGAGAGAAGGATGCACTTTCACCCCGACAATCCCCGAATTTATTTGTGTGCATGCCTCCACGCAAGGGGGATAGGATGCTTGTGTGTGGGTTTTCTTTTTTTTTTTTGCTATCTTTGCACCACGGATGTCGCCCAGGTTGCGTCAGTCATCCTTTTGGCAATGCAAAGCTAGAAGAAAAGCAAAAATCGCCTTTATAAATTCGCTTGATGTTCCACCTCCACCTTCGCACTATGTCCCTCTCAGTTTCGTGGAGAGTTGTGACAGGTTTGTGCACACAATGGGACTGTGTATACGGTTCCGTTGCAACTGAGTACAAATTTCACGTGAATCCTGGTGAGAGTTATATATTTTTTTTACGTTTCGTAATGTTTACTACATCTGCAGTTTTGTGGAATTTTCCTTTTTTTTTGCGAACGAGGACTGTGCGCGATTGTTCGGTACACACGACTATAGAGCGAACGAGGGCTATATTCAGCAAGTTTCTCCATTCCGAATCACTCGAAACGAACGGGGTGAAGGACCCATAAAAATATGCATTGCACTTCAAGCAGCTGTTGGGAAGTTTAGTAGGGGATATTTCTGGAGCATAAACACAGCTGCAGATGACATTTTAAACAAACACTTGAAGTAAGTTCACATAAAATGGCGAATGCCGTGTAAGGGCGGTGGTAGACGTTATAGCTAGGTTAATCTGAAGGACGTGTAGGTGATTTTAATGAAGTGGGTAACTATGTGTAATTTTTGAACTTTGTGAGGTTTTGAATTTATTTGCAGTGCAGTCATGGGCTGCATTCGCGACTTGGCGAACTGACGACGGTAGTTGGTTGCGAGGTAAAACAAATGAAATTCGTTGCGTGGGATACTGTTTTTGAGTCGGCAATAAAAGTTTGAAGTCGTGAGAGGCTGAAAATCCTCACAGTGAACCAGACTCGTTGCCATAGTAAACGAACTCGAGTCTTCAGATGGCTTAATTTTTAAGACACCCCATGGAACGAGCTGTCCGCCACAGATGGAAGGAAGGCGCCATTTGCGAGGGTGGGCACCACTTTTCGATACCGGTTTTTTAAGACAACTCCCCTGTGAGCTTGCTGGTTGTAAGTAAAGGCATCAGACTTAAAAAATAAATGCCAAAGACAGACTCAAATAATTGAAAACATGTCCGACGGCAGAGCTGGCCCAGTATATGCTCCAGCTTGGCTGTGAATTGTATCACTCATTTCACAACAAAGATTCGGAAACTTAAAGCCGATACAATGAGAGCCCTAAAGACGGCGCCAAGCCGGCAATACGGTCGCTTAAAAGTGGAAATATTTGTCATATGAAAATGTGAAAAACGTTTTTGTATATAAGATTGCTGTAAGTAAGCTTACACCAAAGTAGAGCTCTTTAGAGAAGGCAGTCTTTGTAGCTACCTTAAATAAAACAATTTAACTTGTTTCCAAAATAGTGCATATAAGTTGTGCAAGTTCCCTGGGTGCAAATGCGGGACTTTCCAAGACCACACTATCTGATATGCAAAAGCCAACGGAGAGCTACAGTTTTGTCATCTAGACGGCTTGCAATCTTATTTAAACAAGGTATTTAAGAAAGCAATTGTAAACGGTATGAATCCTAAGAGCAGGACTGAAATCAGGGTACGCACCAAAATCTTTGAGGGATGTTCAAGTCCTTTTAAACCTTCTGTGGGACTTCTCCAAGAGTTGCAAGGATGCAAAGTGCACAATGTACAATCATAGAGCTATTGTCGATTTTTCGGGCAATTCTCAGGTTAAATTACCGCATCCGTGATCGAGTGTTTTGCTTGTAAAATCCACAAAATTCACTAATGTGTAGATGCGGTAATTCGAACCCTGTTTTGACGCATGAAATCTCCCATTCGCTCGACTTAAACCGTCCGAAGGATGCATTATATCCAGAAAAAAATATTTCAAAATATCGGACTTCGTTCAGTCAAAAGGTCTTTATCTTTTAGTCAGGCAATAAGACCAGGGGAACTAGAGAAGTCGGGGATATCAAGCCACTTCTGTATAGAAAAGCTCTTCCTGCCGGAAAGATGGTCATTCTATAAGACCTTTTGGGGAAGATTCGATATAAAAATATTTATGGGTTGTTTTCAAACTTCACCTCTCGAAACTAGTTTGAAACTTCTGGGACACTGTCTCCTAAATATGACAAATAAAATACCTAGGCAGGGTTATATTTATATGCAGCTTCTGCGGTCACAACACGGGTACCTACTGTGAGGATGTGCGGAAGTCACCCAAAACGATTGAAACTCTTTGGAAAATTCTTCTTTGAACAATTAGGTGAAATAAGCTACCTGAACTTTAGGAGTTACACAATAGATGCTACAGCTACAGTGTAAATTTGTATGTCTTTGGAGGGAAGTCCTTTCTCTTGATCTTATTTATGGTTTCATTTTATGACAAATATTGTACGAGACTGTAAGTGCCCTGCACAATAAATATTTTCTGGACAAGAGAAGGATTGTCAGCTGAAGGTTTCATCTGAGCCCAAGGAAGTTGTCGAAGTTTTAAAACTGGTGGAACTATATAACCATCGCCAACTATAGTTTGACAGCTTGAATTTTTTGATTTGAGTTAGTTTTGGGTTAAGTTGACTTGCGTTTGACATTTAGAACTGACTTATGATACACGGCCCCTTGGTGGTCAAAAAAGGCTAAGATTCCCAAACTCATACATAAATGAAAAACTATCTTTCCATCAGAGTCAATTCTATCATCATAACCGTGGCTTGTAATGTTTCATTCCATTTTAAAGATCTGTACCTCCCTTGCAACGTGGGATTGCTTGGGAAACGTCTTTCCTTGTCATCTCGAGATAATTCGCGGCACATACGACTGCTCAAATGCAACTGCATCGCCTATAGGAAGCAGTCATCCCGTTAACCAGTAGACACAGCAGAATCATCTCCTCTGTACTTGGAACATCTCATCCACAGAAGCCGCACCATTTCATCAACAGAAAACAAGTTAACCGGTTGACTTTTTAATCTGCCGACGCTGACACTGATTGATGGATCACTCCCACACAATATACATGCTCAAAATCTGAGAAACATGTTCTCAACACAATGAAACGTCATCGTTGTCGAAACAATTCTAATTACATGAGAATAGCACATCATCCAGCCGGCAGGATCCACCATTCATCGCCATCTCCAGAGTCTGAAGCTGAACTCCCCTTGTCTACCAAGTTGTTATCGCTGAGCGATGATAAAAGTTTTCAAAATGTTTGACAGTGTTCATGACATTTATTATTACGCTCACTCAGCGAGCGCCATGCATGAGCTCCACGTAGATCAAACCTAAAGCACTGGGGGAATTAATTAACCAAAAGGAAGATTCACCTCGAAATTTCGATAAAGACGCTTAAATTATCAACCTTCAGACTTGTTCGCCATTGTAACCCATAGGACCTGGCATCCTTGGAACAAAACAATTCCGAATTAAATTGAGAAGTTGGGCTGGTGGGCTGGAAAAAGCTGTCCCTTTTATACGAAAGCCATGTTGTTCCATTTTGCTTATACCTGAATAGCGACAAAACAGGAAACAGGAGAATCCCCTTGACCCAAAAAGCAGATAGACGAAAACGATAAGAGGTATCCTCGCTAAGTCCTTAGTGGAGGGCTCTTGGGCGGACTTGTCATTCTATTCAATAAAGAGATGATAATACTTGAGTTATCTCGAGTGGCAATCTTCCTGGTTCATTAGGCATTGTAAGGAATTAACCTGTTTTTTGTTAGTTTGTCCTTTTTGTCTTTTGATGGTTTTGTCTTTCTTCGAAGTTGAAAAGTTACTTGTGTACTTCCTTGCAATCGAAAGTTATTGGGTATAACAAGGACACCTGGTTTAAGGTTTTGTTCTTTTGCTTGTTAGCAAGTTTGATGAAAACTCACCAGCGGATGAAGAGATGATTGCCACAGAGACCAGTCGAAATGGAGCGCACCGGATCGATAGTCTAGTCATGCAAAGAACCTTTTTTTTTTGGTATCATTCAACATTTTGCTAGACTTTGCCTTAGGGAATTTTGCAAAAATTGACAAAAATTTACGTCTAGTGCTTGAAATCGACTTTTGTGCTGTCATATGCCATGGGAACTACTGTTGGATTTATACGCGAAAGCCCAGTCTTTGGAAATAGAATTTAAAAAAAATCATTGATCTACCAGTGGTTCATTGATGAGTGCGGTGGAGTTCTAATTCTCGAAAACGTATTCCAAAAGCTCTATTTAGCCCGAAGAAATTTTTTTCCGCTGTCCTCAAGAGGCCTGAAAATTCATTTTAAAATTGAATGTTCGATAGTTGGAGCCACTGCGCCCTGCGGTCCATCAGATATGCCCACGACTGCGTCTTTATAGCCAGCAGCAAGCAATCTTTGAAAAAACAGCAGAATATATTCCGAAAACTATTCAATGAGAAATACGCCCTTTATTGGTGTATTGACAGGACTCTGTGCCATACAAGATATGAACTCAGCCAAATACTATAAGGGCAGTTTATGTCTGCCAACACTTAGATGAAATGGGGACAATCAAGCCTCTGCTCAAACCACCGAGAAGTCTACATCTGTTTCTGGGAATCAGCCTACAAATCTAGGGGGCGATATAGTGAAGTTCATGGGGATGGACCAATGAAAGCATTTTGGTGACAAAAAGAACTCCAAAGTCCATTGGTTTTGATCTGCAAAAATTCTCTTTTAACAACAGTCGTTTGTCGATTGTATAAATTTAATAATTTGAGTGAACTTATCTTTCTGTGTGCGGTGACCTCTCTCACAGATATCCCGACTGACTGTAAAAATAAGAATTAAAAAAGATATGAACAAAACACATTCAAGTACGTATACCTAACTTTTTGAAAATCGGAGACTTATATCTACCTACCTACAAAGCCTTACAAATAAATGAGTATTTCCTCCGACTTGCAAATATTCCGGGGAGGACGAGGAATACGAATATAATGACACCTCGTGTCCCGTAGGAACGTACACAGGATGCGCGCGAAACACATAACCCTCCCTGTGTACAGTCGGGTAAAAAGATATTTCGAAAACAGCGTCAAGTTGGTTGCAGTTATATTTGTTCCTTATTGTTAAATAAAGTTGTTTTTGCATAATTCCATTCATCTAAAAACACACCAGAACGTAAGGATAAATTGAAAATAAATTTTAAAGGAAAAGACAAGGACAAACTACATTGTTTAAGAACTGCAGAGGGACTACGATCAGGGCCAGCACTTTGGAAAGAGTTCATTATGTTGTATGCCTTGCAGAACATTACCAAGATAGAGTGATCCTAAACATGCATTACAATCGCTTTTGTCATTATCAAGTAATGGACTAAGATTCGTGTGATCAACATATAAACTGATTTAAAAAACTTAGCAAAAGTTCAATTCAAGCTACAAGAAACAGCACAATCGAATTCCATATTTTTCGGAATACCACTAACCTTTCTCTTATTGTTTAAAAATTACTAAAACACCTTTAGGATTCTTCGAAATTTGACACTTAGTGTTTATTACATATTGTTTTTACAAACATTTATTCCAACAAATACATACATTTCCCAACCCATAGTCCCAGCGTACCCTTCGAAGTTTCTGTTAAAAAAATACGTACCTACCTACAACTTGTTTGGAACATATCAAGGGTATTTCAAATAAGAGATACTTAGTGGACTAGAGGTCCAATTTTCAACCACTTTTTCGAGCATTTGGGGCTGTATGTCGGCAATAACGCCACGAATGTTGGCTTCCAAGTCCCTTAACGTTTCTGGTTTGTTGGCGTAGGCGAGCGACTTCACATATCCCCAAAGAAAATAATCCAATGGTGTCAAATCACACGATCTTGGTGGCCAATTGACAGGTCCATTCCGCGAAATTATGTGCTCATCGAATGTTTGCTTCAATAAATCGATTGTGACGTGCGCTGTGTGGCAAGCACCGCCGTCTTGTTGAAACCCCATCTCATCTACATGCCATCCACTTCGGGAACAAAATAGTCGGTTATCATGGCTCTATACCGTGCACGATGGCGAATCGATTCATTCGCGTCCTCTTCAACACTTTGCTTTACAGCGGCAATTGATTCTTCGGTGCGCACTGTTTGACGTCTTTGCGGATGCGTATTATCACATAGAGTAAACGTAGTTTGAAAACGATCCATGATTAACCGAATTAATTGCTCTGATGGACGATTATGTCGACCATAAAATGAACGGAGCTTGCGGTAAACTTCGCGAAGTGAACCATTATTTTCGGAATTAATTTGCACGATTTGCAAGCGTTGTTCATTTGTCAACCTGTTTACGATGAAATGGCAAACCAAACTCAACATAAATGACATTAGAGTTGCCAGATTTGACCACAAAATGTCAGTTTTATCTCTATTCGAAAAAACAAACTCTAAAAAAACACCCTTTAGTAGGGAGAATGAGTAGCTTACCCGAAAAAAGGAGAAGATAAACTGGAAGTAAAAAAATCAAAACAAATAGATAGGCTAACTTCTATTATTCCCTCTCAAGTTCATTTACATTACATACCCTATCTCTGTGAATCCCATGCGCCACATTCGCTCTACTACTCATACTCATATATATACTACTCTTGTTCAACAGTGATATATCAGACTTTTCGGACTGCATAGCCCACGACGGTTATCAAAAATAGCTAAAAATGTCCTTTTTGCCCATGCCGCCGTTAAAAAACAACAAAATACACTATTTGTTGTTGTTTGTAAGAAATGTTCAAGTCTGACCCTTAAAAGGATAATATGCGGTTTCATCCCCAATTTTAAATGTCCCTATCGCTTACAAAAAGAAAACACTCTTCAGACTTACAATCTCGCTGCTGCATATGCTCATCAAACAGTGGCTCTCGCCAATCAAATTAAGTACTTTTCTCACATCATTGACACATAAAGCAAAACTCTGTAAGGCTAATCCCTGCTCACGAGCTCATACCGCAAATTAAAAAATAACCATTTCAACTCGGCAACGGCAGCTAATGTGTTTACACATGTTTTTAACCATAATCAGCATATCCCTTCCCCTGCCAAATTTAAGTGTCATCCACTTAATGCCATGCATGTTAGCTCTCCAATGGATTTGCACAACACCCACCCACCGGAAACAAATAATATAGACCGTCACCATGTTAGTAATATTTCCATTTCATGCATAATTGTTTCATTATTTAACGTTTTATTGGACTTTGGTACATGCTACACAAAGAAAAAAAAATTGTAAACCAACCCTATGATAATGTCGCCCATCGCCAGTGCAAATACATAATTCACACGTGAACACTAATGCCGAGAGGGATATTACAAAATTGCCGAGCAACAACAAATCGTCCGTGCGCGCTTTTGAATAGAATTTACTTTGTTCAACGTTTAGGGTAGGCCCAAAGTAAATTTCAGCACGCACTGGCTATGGCAGGTATTTATTGATGATTTTTGGCTTATGATCTGCTTTTGCAAATTATCGGCGACTGCCTAAAATCCCAAAGGGTCGTGCTCAAAAAGGATGCACAACTATTTCAATAATTTAATAACACACAACAGGGTGTTGGGAGGGGGCGAATTTATGCAACATGCAAATCGCGTTGGAAAGTCCTGCCTGGGAAGTGTGTGGCCGCAGTTCCTCTAATGAGGGATTATCGACAATTTGGATTATTTAGATGTCGGTATCCCTAATATGTTTGACTACGAAAATAGTTGAATAAATGAACGACCATTGTGTGCGTCCAAAGGGACGAGAGTTCGTCTGCCTCTATGGCATATTTAAGTTTTTAATTGAATGAAAATTGAATGAAATTGCCACCTCGGCAGTCGGCACTGCGTGATATAATTTAATATGGCAATACCAGTGGGAGCTGGCAGCATCCCTCCGGTGGCGATGAATATTTATGTTCCAAAGAATCACGGGGATTTTACATTCGTAAGCGGCTGTAAGCAATATGCCGCAGGACCACCGTATATACACACAGCAAATACTCGTAGGTATGTATCTACATTATGATTTATTCATGAAGATGTTTTAATACCAATTCATTAGTGTGGTTGCCGTACTAATTGTCTTAACAAAATGTGTGTACAGCTCTTGGTAGGTAAACATTTTGGAAATGTTTCATATTTTATGAACAGAATGCGCTGAGCAGAAGGAACCTTAGGGCGAGCTTTATTTTTGTTTATGATTATGTGAATCAATGCTTGGTGATTGCTATCAAATAGATATCGTCAAAAGGGGAAAGAAGTTTACCTTGGACCGGTTGGAGGTTGCCTTCATTGTAGTTCATTTGTGGATAGTAATCACCGTGTTTCTGTTACTGTTGCGGGTTGTGATCTAAAAAAGTATATAAAGTTTAAGTTATTATTATTATTTTAATTTATGAACCTGTCTATAATTTAAAATATATATGGTAGCATATATAGCGAGCTCTAGCTGCAGTTAAAGTTAGAAATGAGGACTGTCTATAAGGCTTTGATCAATTAAAATCTTTGTTAAGCCTTTCGACTGGTCTATATTTCATAAGAACCTTAAATCAATGGCCATGATTGCATTTGAATGAAAGGTAGTTTTTTCTTTTAACCTCTTAACGAAAATTATCAAGTCTGAGAAATAGATGCAAACAATCCAACAATCAGAAACAGCGAAGACTTTAGGTCTGTTCCTTTACTTTTAAATCTTACGAACTTTAACTAATTCTTACGAATTTTTAGCCAAGCGGACATAAAGGCTATGAAGTCTGTCATGGTAAAGTCAAGGGCAGTAAGTCGCTGTAAGAAATATCTGGACGAAATATCACAAGCCAACGCGGGGACTGTATGCTGGGTACCAGGGCATATGGATGAGCTTGCAAGAGACGGGTCGAAGATACATGCATGTATGGCCCTAAAATCAGTAAGAACTCCGCTAAGCACGTTCGCAAGGAAGATTGACATTGAGTCCTGGAGTAGAACTAACCTACGCTGGACCAATCTCACTACCTGTAGGCATACAAAAGAAATATGGCCAGAGGTAAGCAAAAAGAGATCTAAATGCATGATCGGATTAAGCCGCAAAGAGATTCGCATACTCACGGGGGTCATTACTGGACACTGTGCGATAGGCGCACATGCGGAAAGGCAGGGGATACTGCATACTGACTTTTGCAGAAGCTGTAGGGACATTGAAGAAATGGAATCTGTTCGCCACCTACTTTGCGAATGCCTAGCCTTTAAAAACAGCAGAGAGAGGATTCTCAACAGTTACTTCTTCGACGACCTAGATGATTTGAAGAATGTTGATCTCAAAGTACTCCTGAGATTCATACTTAAATCTGGGTAGTTCTAGTAGATAAACAGACTTCATATCGTTGGCTACTCGTAGGAAGTACTAGTGGGTCATGTTACAACGGAGCTTTAAGAGCCCATGAGATTCATACCAATCTATGTGGCTGCAATGTGATAAGCGGTCTATTTCTCATCTTTCAACATGTCACACTGGATGGTTCCCGTAACTGGACACAATGAACCCAACTGATGGTCTAAGTGAAGCTGGGGCATAATTACCACAAGAGCACCCATTTACCTACCTACCTATGATTTTTTACGTTCCCCAACTTGAAAAATTCGTGAAAGGGAGCGTCATCGAGAGAGCAAGATATTACCAATCACTGAGAATCTTGCGAATTTTTACTCAACAAATTTCTTGGTGTAAGCTGTCAGTCACCTTAAAATCAACAGATGATTTGAAATTTGTTGTCCTATTTGACGAGTGCAAAAGTAAAGGAACAGACCTTTTATGAAACGAGGGCATCACTAGCAAGCTGATTGCACGTCCTAATTTCTTGGCGCGCATGTTCTGGTATCTGGTCTGTCTATGGTAAAGGTAATAGGCAGATGCACCTTCTTCTGTTGATGGTCCTTTCCACATTAAGGCAAAAAGTACGAATGACTAGCAACATCACTTAAAGGAAATGACAGATATAAGAATTTTACTACAACTTCTACACAACAGGTGCCACCACTTATTTCAAGATTGAATGCGTATGTAAAACTTCGATCATGTGTAATATAAAGCGTCCTTAAAAGCCTGGTCGGCATTCTATGAGGAGAAAACTTTCAAACGTTGTATAATACGCGATGGATTTCCTTCTGTAACATTGTGAACATTTCTTGTGCACACGAAAATGTTTGAGCGTTTTCGCCTTGTAGAATGCCGTCCCTGCATTGTTAAAAAAAGGCAACTAAATTAAAGTCACACACGCACTATAGGCACTCAAAAACTTTACACAAGAGCTTGCACCTATACTATGCAAGAATTTTAGCACGGCGTAAATATATGTAAGTACTACCAGTTCACAGGGAGGAGGGACCTTACTAATAATCATTTTTAACCATCACACTAAATATTTTGTTGGTCACAATATGCAATTTTTTATTTAAAATTTCGCAATTGTGAGTTCGAAAACTTTAGGCTGCACACTAAAAATGATTATTATTATGACGGGAGGTGTTTAATGAGCATTAAAAATTGTTTAAAAACGTTAATCAACAGTGGGCTCAACTTCACGTCCCTACTGTAATAAATGGTGATGCTTGAACTGTGTATTGTTTAGAATAGGTCCTGCACCTGCACATACAGCTCGACTGAGTGAACTGTTGTTGTTAGGGTATAGATATAATCATTTCAGTTGGCAAAGTGTTCGGTTTACAAAAAGAAGCAAACCAGCCAGCATCAGAGAAATATTTATGAATGTTGAAAAATTCTAACACAAGCTTTTGAATGGAATAGTTTTTGTTTTTAAATAGCAATTTTTTTCTTACCAAGGATGTGCATATACAGATGCAGATCATATACGCCTGACAAACCATCTTTGATGTGGATCATTGAATCACAAATAAATTGCTGAATTAAGTTGTGTGGGTATGTAATTAGATTCAAAACCGTCCCGAAATGCTAAATGGCCGCCGAACTCACTCCCGTCGAGTTGAAACTTTCGCACGCACTGATTTTTTTTTCAAATTTACCAAACTTCACTTTACAATACTTTACTCCACAAGACTTTACTTCACAAGACAACTACTGATACTGAGTACTGGAGGGAAGTTATTTTTTCGACATCAGAAAAAAGCTCTAGGTAAACATATAGTTAGTTTTAGTTGTATTTGAATAAGTTGTAATTTGTAATAAGCATAAGCAACCAGAGGCCAGAGCTGGAGCTGGAGTAAGCTGTATGTAAGCTCTGTTGAGAAGAGAGCTTATTGAGAAGGGGAGTGGGGAGGAGAATAGCGATTACACCTAATCGATCACTCCAATCCACATTCCACAGTCTACACCATAAACTAAGTATTAAATAGACCGTCAGCTCTTTGAACTTAAGAGAATTTGCCTACAAGCTGTTTTCGGTGTTACTATGTGCCAAAGTATGTGTGCCAATGTTAAAGTAAATTAGACGCACGCATACACTTGCACATACTAACCTGACAGATGCCTCTGACAGTTTATTCCGTGGTAACATTGGAAAAAATTCAAATAATTCAAATAATTGCCCGTTATCGGGACGTGTTAAGAAAGCGGTGGGTGTGGTATGGTGAATTTAGTACCAAATTATATTAAAACGCATGGTAGGTATACATTATTAGGATTTCTTTCATTTTACCTTGATAATCTATATAGTACGGGATGTTTACATTTTTGTTGTAAACAATGGAAATCGATGAACTTATGAATCATTGACAAAAATAAAAAAAGAAGCTTATTAATATAAAAAAAATCTGATTACTATATAGGTAATGATTTTGAATCGAAGGAATTAAAAAAAAATTGTAAGCAGCAAAACTTAAATGTGTGAGACATATCAGCGCCCATGTTCTGTTATTATCACATAGATATATTTATCACAAAAACGATATGAATTGAAAGAAAATGCTCCTGAGTTAAGTAAATAAATTTTCACATCGATACTTTTTAAGCATTTTCTTTCAATTCATATAGTTTTTGTGATAAATATATCGATGTTATAATTACAGAATATGGGCACAGGGTACAAATCAGTAAACATGTTTATTTCCAATGTGGGTACCTGTACCTATATCTACTCGTATATTTAAAGTTTCGTTCTTTCCCGTATACATTTTAAAGAAAATAAATTTTCGTTGTGTCTATTCGACTTTTTCTTTTTATAAAACAAAATTATTAATATTCTGGGCTCACGCAATTCATTTCAAATGTAATTTTTAATTATGTCAATTGTATCAAATTTTTTAATAAATTTTATTTTTTTTTGTTTTCCATTAATAAACGGAATCTTCATGAAAAGATTGGGCCTTACTAAATTTAAGTACGAGTAGTTCACAGTGGTTATATCTTCCATACAAATTTCGCAAATGTGAGCTTTCGTAAATTTAAAGTCGATGTTAAATTTGTTATTATTACGCGCAGTATAACTCAAAAATCATACCCACACAGAAATGTGTATATCTTTTTCCTAGAGCCTAGAGCATATTTGAATGTTCTTAATCAATGCTTATCTTTATATTGGTTACCGTTTTTCTGTCGACATTTTAGGCGAAATAATTTTTTACCAACAACAACCAACGAAAACAGACACAATAATTATAGGAACAAAAATAACTTATTTTATTTTAACGAATGCATTTTTCACACTTTATTCCTTTATTTATTCATATTGATTACATTCGCTTTACGCATTTTGTAAAATACATGTTTTCGTGGTGAATTAAAACAACGAATTTAAACTCTCAGAACGCATCCATCAGCTGACAGAAACTCACAAAATACACTAACTCTCAGCAGTGTTCTTAGCGCTCTCTCCTTATTTTTCCCACGAAGCGTATTAATTGTTCCCTTTTCACTAAACTCAAATTCCCTCGATTTTTTAATGAAACAAACCGCACTTATAAAGTAAAATTTGTATTGTTCGGAAAGAAAAACACATTAAATTATTCTTCAGTATAAAAATCGCAGTTTTCAAACATTATAATGCATTTTTTATTTATTTATTTATTTATTTATTTATTTAAAGAAATAGTTTCACAGTAAGATTACAATATCTCATAATTTGTGAAAGGCTTAAGATATAATTCAAGTCATAAAAAAAATTAAGAATTTAGAAAATTTAGAGCTAAGAAGTACAATTTATTTTTAGGTTTAGATGGAGGGAACATTTTACAAAGTACCTACATGAACTGACTATAGATTGACATTATTTTAAGTTTATTGTGTATCACTGGCCAAGTGTTTAAAAAGATTAGTTTTGAATTTGTTTGCGCTTGTGACTCTCCTGAGTGCCGTGGGTAATGAGTTCCATAAGCGAGTGGCGTGGACGAAAAATGTACGTTCAGATTGTAGGCAATTAAATCTGGGCTGTATCAGAACAGCTGTTCTTTGTGAGGTGGCAAAATTTAGTCTGCTGTATAGATACTCGGGCTGTCGAGTTTGCATAATTCCATGCAGTAGAATTAATGACCTAAACTTAATAAGGTTATCAAAACTAAGATTCATTATCTGATTAGAATAGCTAGATATATGGTCATGATATCGTTTGTTAAAAACGTACCTTGCTAAGTTATTATAGATAACATTTAGTTTTCGTCGAGTATTGTAGTCAACATTACAAAAGACTTCACACCCATACAACAATATAGGCAAGAGTAGTGTCTTAACAAGTAGTATCTTGGTTTTAATAGGCACAGAGTTTTGGGTTAGCCATAACAAACGGAGACCATTGTAAACTTTTCCGATTGTGACAGTTGCATGATCGGTCCAAGATAGCGTATCATTGAATACTATTCCTAAGTTTCTTGCCTTGTGAACGTATTCTATGGAAGATTGTCCCAATTTTATGGGCGGAAAGCTGGATGTATCCGATTTCTGTTTATAAATACACAGAACTTTTGATTTCGCTGGATTAAGGGACAAATTATGCTTAAGTGCCCAACGCTGAATAATTTCCAAGTCTTCGTTTATGTTATCTATAGCACAACTAGTTCTATCTAACGGACAGCTAAGATAAAGTTGGACGTCGTCTGCAAACATGTGGACACAGCAATGTTTTACTAGTTGAGGGAGTTCATTTACATAAAGCAAGAACAACAACGGCCCGAGGATGGAACCTTGTGGTACCCCTGCGACTAATCCAAGAAAGGAAGACGTTTGATTTCCCACTCTCACACATTGCTCGCGATTTATAAGGTAGGAGTGCATGAGTTTGACAGCAAGAGAAGAAAATTCGAAATCATACAGCAACTTATCGCAAAGAATAGTGTGATCTACCGTGTCGAAAGCTTTTGAGAAGTCCAATAATGTTAAAAATGTGCGACGGTTATCGTCCATGGCTTTGCGAATGTCGTCCACAACCAGTACAAGTGCAGTTTTGCAACTCCTTTTCGCACGAAAGCCAGATTGGGCGGGACTTAAGAAGTGCTTGCTGCTTAGGTGCGCTTGCATCTGTTTTAGAATAGCCTTCTCAAAAACTTTCGACAAAAACGGTAGTATAGCAATTGGTCTATATTCAGGGCTAGTTTGACTATTATTTGACTTGGGTATCGGAAGTATTTTTGCCTTTTTCCACAAATCAGGGTATTCGCTGGTGGTTAGAATTGAGTTAAAAATATGAGTTATATATTTTAGAATTATGGGGAGAAGAACTTTTAGAAATTTTGGATTAATTTCGTCTAAGCCTGTTGCATTTGATTTGACAGACAGCAGAGCTGCGACGACGTCTTCATCTGTTAAACGAGTGAAATTAAATCTTCCTTCAATGCTGTTTATTGTACTTGAATGGTCCATAAACCCAGGAGTGTCGTGATTTTGGGATAGCGGGACAGCGACAGATACAAACCGCGAGTTGAGGACATTGCAATCTAAGTCTGTCGGTGCATCTGATTTTTGCTTACCATTGCCTAACTTACGCAGCTTTTGCCAAAGATCTTTTCCAGGTTGAATGTTGGGATTCAAATGATTTTCATAAAACTCTCGCTTCGCAGTTTGGATGCGTAGGACAACCAATTTGCGAGCGGAGCGATAAATATCGTAGAGCACATGAAGCTTATAACGTTTCCAACGAATGTATGCAAGATTACGTTTGTTAATCAAGTCTGAAATACCTCTGTTAAACCAAGGAGGTGAACTACTTTTAATTTTCCTGCGGCGTAGCGGAACGTGCCGATCGAAAAGTGTTTTCAAACTATCTTCAAGAAATGAAACCTGCTGATTTACTGAGGGCATATGGTAAATGTCTTCCCAATTAGTCTCAGCAACGTCAGACCGTAAGTTTTGATAATTAATATTTTTAAAATCTCGGTAAGAAAATACAGTTTCAGTTGTAACCATCTGCATGTCATAGGTTAGGTAAATCAAGTCATGTTTCGAGAAGCCCGCCGCTGTAAGTTGGCTGTACAACAGAGCTTTATCAGAATTACCTACAAAGAACACGTCAATGAGAGTGGCAGGATCATTTGAAAAGTGAGTGGCTGTTGACACATTAACAGGCGTTAGGTCAATACTCTTGAAACTTTCAAGGAATTGAGCAGAGAAACGTACATTAAGTAGATTGCAGTTAAGGTCACCACAAACAATGATATTAGGCGTCGAACATGATATTCTTTCTAGGGTTCTGAAAACGGGAGTCATATCAATGTTCTTATTTGGCCTGTAAATTACTCCAAGTAACAAATGTTCAATACCACATGTAATATTCAGAAATAGATAATCGGAAGTACTGCTGTTCTTAGACTTGCAAGCAAGTGTGCATACTAATCCGTCCCGAACGTAAGCAGCCACACCCCCGCCCACTCGATCAATCCGATCACCACGGAAAAGCCTATAACCATCAACCTTGTAGGCGCTATCTCTAATATCAGAATCGAACCACGTCTCGGATATACAAATAACATCAACTCCCGAATCAACAAAAAGCAGACGAAATTCAGCCAATTTTGGCATTAAGCTTTGTGCATTTATATGGCAGACATGTATGCCTCTTTTTTGGGAATTCAAAATCCTAATCATCCGATACGTATTTCCATCCACATCACTCTCGCTAGAACTGAATTCACCACGATAAACAACCGACTCCAGTGATGGAGTTTTTTAAAAAAAAGAAAAAATTAGATCGTAGAGAGGCAAAAACACAAACAAAAACAAACAAAACCTTGGCCATTGATAAACACAAAAAAGAAAGCAATAGAGAAAACTTAAAATTATCAGCAAAAGGGAAGTTACGGTAATTATTGTAATATGAGTGCATATCAATTTCGTTATATTAAATGGTCTCTTCTTGTTCTCTCAGCTTAAATCTCTCGGCAGCGGCATTTAAACTGTCAAAGTCTTTTACGGCTACAGCTTCCACGTCTTTGTTGAATTTGACTAACACTGACCCAAGATGTGTGCGTACAGAAAATAACTGGCCTTTTTTCTTCATACGTACTGCGTGTTGAAGAATAGTTCGATTCCGTGGGGTCAAACTCTCGTTCACAAACACGTTGCTGTTTGAGTCAAACCCAATGTCGCTTAACGAAATCGGGCGCTTTGACTTTTTGCGGTAGTTGGCGAGGGCTTTCAGCATTGAGTTTCTCTCTCCTACTCTGTTAAACTGGAGAATGACAGGTGGCTCGTCTTTGCTGTTCCGATGCTTAGTGCGAAAAACATTCTTCAGCGCTGGTGGTGTTACGCCGATGGTATTGCACAGTTTATGGAAAATATTGAGTAAATTTTCATCAGCGAAGTGTGGGATGCCGAAAACAACAGCGTCGGTCAAAAATTCGTTTTTTTCCAGCATATCACAGCGTTTCTGTAGTTCGGTTACCTGGTCACTTAGAACGTTGTTGACATTGGTCTCGATTTGGTCGACCCGTTGAGACAAATTGGAGATGGCTGCGTTGATGTTGTTAATGTTTGCACTCAATTGTTTTTCGATATCGTGTACCTTTAGCAATAATTCTTTGCGTGTTTTATCCATCTCGTCTTTGAAGGTCGCTATGATAGAGACGACATGTTTTTTTAGCTCTTCGTGAAGGGATTCCAGAGAGAGGGCTGCGTGTACAGAAGTAGTTTGCGTGCACGGTAGAGAACTCGTTACAGGTGCAGTGAATAGGTGATCTGTCGCTTGTCTTTGCTTAAGCGGCTCAATTGGGGTGGAAGGGCGATCAGTTACCTGTTTTTGTGTGAGTGGCATAAAGTGCTTCTTTTCGGAAGCTCCTAGTATACCATCGGTGTGTTTGTGGGTGTTTGATGAAGTCGCCGAGGTTGAATGTTGCTGTTGCGCTCGAGCCACGTTTGCTCTGGTATTGACTGAAGACATCGTGTGGTGTATGATTTAATATAAGTATGTTAATACGGAAAACAATACAAATTTAGAATTTCGATTTTCCTTCTATTTTAGAGTAGATATGTGTAACTTTCAACTTTAAACAAGGATTCAAATCGTAGTGTTTGTTTCCGCACAATTTAATTTGGAAAGAATAATAAACACACGAGTTTAAATGGTTTTGCCGGCAGAGATAAAGAAAATGCGACTATTCACTCTCGAACATTGAAATAAAATTAAATTTTTTGGTACTAGAAATTGTTGCTAGAGGAAAGTCTCCTTTTTATGTACATTTAGTACGTTGATATTCATGGTGAAATGTAGTTTGAATGTTTTCTAGTCAAATTGTTGATATTCACACAATCATTTAACGCATGGAAGGCTTTTCGGAAATCGTAATTCCCACAAAAAGGTAGAAATACTACTATGTAGGAACACTGCTGAGTGTCACTATTTTTTTTACTTCTCCCGCCAATTAGAATTTCTTTTTTTACTGCTTCACACGTATTCACAGATAGGAAATTTAAGAGAGAATTTTCTTTACAAAATTTGAGGGGGGAATCGGGTAGGTGCGCGGGAGCTGACGGTCTATTTAATACTTAGTTTATGGTCTACACCACCTCGTCTCTTCGGCACCATTTGCTAAGAAAGTATTCAGTGTTACCGCGAATAAATTCCGATGTCCGCAATGCAAATCAGACCGCTGAGTGCTGAATAGGAAGAAGAGGCGACAAAACAACATAACAACTGGCAACTGACAATAATTGACAAACACAAGAGACAACCAACCCTACCACAGTCCAACAGTGGGCTTGCTGAATTTACCCAAAGGAGAATTCTTCCGCATGGACATGGGGAAAAGTGACCGATTTCATATATTTGAATAGCACTTCAATCTTCAAGTTCAGGCCTACACTCTTGCAGCCATCTGCACTAGCTTATCCCGCACGCATTTTTTGTTTGCATTGATCTATTGTGTATACAGTAGGCTACAGTAGGTTCGTTTGCGTACTCGGTTTGAATCAAACGCAATCGATATAAATCGATCGCAATCGCACAAAGTCTACTAAATCTATACTAAGTGAACCGAGTACGCGAACGAACCTAGTATTTCTATTTCTATACGATACCCAGTGATGATAACCCGGATTGATGTTTTCAGGCCTAAACCCAAAATAAATTATTAATTTTTGGCGAAAACGATGAAAATTGCATATTTTACAATATCAGAACAACAAACCTATCGAACAAGGTGACTTATATTTGTTAACAATAGTTGGTCTAATCTCCAAAAAAGACAGATCCGTATTGGAATTTAGGTACAAAGGATTTATTAAAATGGTATTTGATATTTTTAGCGATTGAATGACTTTCACTCTAACGTTAACAAAGGTTGCCTTTTATAGTGGCAAGTTAGAGCAACAAGTTCATATAGTTGAGTAATTTAATTAAGGAGTCAATTATGTATTAATAGCATATATAGCAGTAATGAATGAGAGTTCTATTCTGAGGCTTATTTGTACGTTGCTCTCTGTAATCCAAGAACGTTACAGAGAATTTTGTGTCACCTTTTTTGTATTTATATTTTTGTTTGACGTAGAGCAAGTCAAGTTGAAAGTTGGAAAGTAAGCATAACGCACAGTTTTAAATGAAAATGAGTGATGTGTCTTTGTTGATCAAAGTTGATCAAAAAAGTACCAGATTTACAAAAAAAAAATAAATTAAATTAAATAGTGTAAAAACTTCTCACAAAAATTATTCTTCAATGCCTCAAGTGTCGGATTTATGCCTCGAAGGCACGCATAATTATGCCTTAGTTGGCATCACTCACGATACCTAATAGTATTTACATTTGCGCTATTCACCAATCTCCAAGCAATGTTGTTGCAGATTTGTTTACAAGTGGAACAAATTTTTTCAAAAAGTGTAACAAATGGCAAAAGAAGTAACAAACTGAATTTTTTTTTATAATTTTACAAAAAAGCTCTTTATTACCTACCTGTCCATTTTGTGTTTAACAAATAAAAAAAAAAAAATAAAAAAAAAAATTCGATGTAGATTTGAATTTCTATTTTATAAACTTTATTTATCACGAGATGTAGAACATTCCCAACGGCGACTCGGCGAGGCAGAAAATATTGAAATTAATATTGTTGTATTTTCTCGTTCCCTCTCATTCCCATTCCCACTCGCAGTTTGACGTTTTGCACAACTTGTGCACTGTGCAAACACACAAATCCATTGACAGAAATTGGTAGAAGTTTGTTCGAAAGAAAAAAGCGCAGCCAGTTCTACTTTTCAATATATTTTAACGAGAAAAATAAAAAAATGATTTTATTGGGAAATAGTGTAACCAAAAAGAAAAGTAAAATTGTAACAAAATGATAAAATAATTAAAAAGTGTAACACTTTTGTTACATTTGTATCATTGTGGCAACGCTGTCTCCAAGCTGAAAAAAATTGTTGCAATTTTCTTGTGCAGGAATGTATACCTAATTATCCTTAGTAAAAGAAATATAGAGCTATTATTTTATTTTTATACACGTTTATCTCACATCGCGTGGGCCGTGGGTCTGTCAATTCCGTTCGCCTGTCCAACTGCTTCTGAGGACTAAAACCTATAAACAAACTACATCAAACTTTGTGTCACATATGGATTTGTATTTTATGGGCTCGCAATTTGGGGCAGCATTCTCTTTATTCACTTTATTCAAAAAATTTGTCAGCACAATCTTAAACTAAAAAGATTTGACATCAAAAAGTGTCCTTATATTTTTTTTTACAAAAATTACCTACTATTACGGTAATTTATTCAAACTGTCTGATTTAATTTACAATCCTTCATACCTGCACGCGACAACATCACGTCGATAGTCGTCCTGAAGTCTATTAGAATGTAACCATTTTAAATTACTTGTTATCTGTTAAACATGCACGTGCTATAGGGAGCTACATGCGGTCTTTGTTTCTCGCTTAACACGACCATTAGATTCACCTGTTTTACTTGCTGTTGTTGTTTAATTCCTTAGCATAGGTAGAGCTCGCCTGATACTGGATTGTACTGGATCAATGAATGGCATATATTTATTGCTAGGAGCCTCCTCCATCGTACCCCTTTCAAGGCCACAGACCGTTTAGCGGCACGTGATGTGCGTACGCAATAAAAATGTATCCTAACCCGGAACAAATATTCTAATGATGCGAATCTAAATTGCGTACACTGAGAGAAATTTGCTTTTTAAAAAATTGTTTTTTAAGGACGAAGGTATGCATTTTAATTCATTGTAGGTATAAATAGTAGAAAAATATGCATCAAAGCAAGAGAAGTGATTGTAAAATCAAGCAAAGTTGTAAATGCAGTTACCTGATACCCGCTATTTAGTTTAATTTTTAAAGTTTAAGTTGGAAGGATTTTTTTTCATTCTTGATCTTGTGGATCGTGACTGTATATGTTAATTGTAAATAAAGTGTGAAAAAAGTTCGCCGCGAAATTTTAACTCGCGGGAAAATTGCTGCAATTGTAAAATTCTTGTATTTTATTGTAACCTAGTTATACTGTGTATTGTGACGTATCTGCGCATGATAAAAAAAAGTTCAAAGCACTTGTGGCGGAATATATAATTTAAGACAACGACATATAAATGTTTTATCCTTTGGCGAATAATGTTCTTTAATCGAAAACAATTTTATATAGTTCTTGGTTCGATGAATAGGAAACATTCTGAAGGGAATAATATTAAATTTCAGACACTTTTAAGTAGCAATTGGAACTCTCTCCTTCCTAAGCAGATTTACGAGGCTCAAGCTCATAGTTTGCGCTTTTCTGATAAGTACCGTCCTGAAAAGAACGCCGCTATATTTTAAGACATACATAATTTAGTTGTGCTACCAAAATTTTTAGTGCGCAAATAAAGGCCTTAAAAATTTGTTTCCAACTGCAATATTTTTCTTTGAATGTACCCACTGTTTATTTTGTATTTGACCGGTGGTGTAATAGGGCATTCACTTTGTTTGTGTTTAATTTGGAATGAACCGGCTCATTAGGTGTGGATTGTGTTCGTTGAGGGTAGAGCTTGCGTTAGGATAGAATTAGGTGCATTAGATGGTCGAATTTTGGCTGACTGAAGACTGAAAGTTGAATGAACTTGCTCTAACAGAACAACATGACATTAATTGTTCAATTAGGAAGAGTCCGCAGGGACTATTTATTGTGTCCACGATGTTGGCGCTTTTTTTTTTTTGGTGACCAACTAGAGGACACAAACGTTTACGCATCGTGGAAAATATTTTGTTTGCGGACACACGATTTATGTGTACACGAAATAAAGGCAACATGTATCTGCATTATGTAAAAGACCTAAAGTAGTTTTATGTCGGGGAAATGGTTAATCTCCTGCGACACATTAGCTCCATTAGTGCAGGACTTTCCGCTTCATGTTTCATGCCCAATGCCCAACCCCAATTTCAAAATTAAACGGACGCAAGCCCGTGTTTGATATTTATTCAGACATAATCAAATCTTCCGAACTATGAACATGTTTGGTTTGTATATTAGCCCATTATCCAGAGCGGCAGACTTCGAAAGGGGTTGCTATTTGTATGATACGAGTTAATAGTTTTAACAATTAATTTTAATTATATAGTGTTTCTGTATAGACAAGCGTTAGGCATCAACAGGACAATGAGTGTAGAGAAGAATCTAGTTCGGAAGGACACCCATGGGGGTGATTCAGGCAGTGCAATTATGGCCCGAAATACGCAGTAATATATCTATACATAGATATTCAGTGATTTTGATTGTATAGTAGAAAAATATGGACAGAAATTTAAGGGATTTTCCTTTATGTAGGACCAACTTGGTTCTAGATATAGATTTTGTATTTTTTATGTACATAATTAATGTTCTCGTAGGACAAATAGGAAAAATGAAGGGGATGGCGCAGTTTTGCGTACAAAAATACGCCACGGAATTGGTTCTCATTCTCATTCAAAGTGGCAACGACAGTCGTCGTGAAATTAAACTAACCTCAAAGTCTAAAATAAATGCCTTTATATGCAGAAAGGTCAAAGGCGGAGTTTAATAATATAGATAGGAAGGTGATGGTGACGAAGCTTACGGGACTTTTTCCAATTTACGAATGTGTGCTTTCAAATTTAAATCTTTATCGTGGCACGTCATAAAGATTAGAATACATCTGTCTATTAAATATATTGCGTTCAACTCAGAGGTCGACTACATCTCATGGAAAAAAGCTGGCGGTTCGCCATTTGACGTTGGACGGCTTAGAGCACTCGAGGTAGTCAGAGATGATACTAAGCTAGATGCCCGCCTTCCTTTAATTCATCTATCACGGGCGCCAACAACCTGTAGTCTCAGTAGATACCGCACTCATTGCAGAAGCATTTAAAACCACTGTACCTATACTTTACTTTTTTTACAAGAAAAAAACCCGTTTGATAGTAAAAAATCTATTCCTCGGTAAAAGTCCTTGCACATAGGTTTACGAATATATTGCAGTGCAAAATATTTAAAGGTTGACAAGAGTAGAGAACCGGAAGAAAAGAGAAGATCCAATATAAACAGGGTCTATAATCATAGTTAATAAACTCAGCGGCATCCGGAGGATTGATAAGTATAAGCTAAGCAGTTGGCTGCTGGGTTAAAGACCGAAACTCAGGCACTTGGCGACAGCGATGGCGACCTATAGTCTTTTTATAACCAATATCGGGCTAGACCTTGTTTAATGGACCTCATGTAGGTAGGTTGAAGGTTCAAGATAGGAACTTACATCTAGTCCATTGGCTCAGCTATAAAAAAGTGTAAGAACAAAATAAACCGCCGGTTTTGATGGTTGACCTACAAAGCTCTTCAAAAATCTCTAGATTTTACTAGACACTGCTGTGCTTCCGGTGGGCAGTCTTCACGGGTCGGGACCGGGAGCCAGTTGGAATTTCACCCTTCACCGCCCGTTGTCAAAAAGTTTTAATGACAAGTTATTGAAATTTTGTGGTAATTAAAAATAGGATTCTGACACACTTCTTTGGAAGTTTTCACATATTTTATATTTAATTGTCAGCTCTAGATGTAATACTTTTAGGCACCCATGTTAATTGTGAAGGTTATGTCTCTTGCTTGTAAAAATAGGTATCTATCTACCTACTTGTATTTATCCAAAATATGTCCCACAGAAGTAAATTGGCGATAAATTAATTGACAGCCTACCGCGGATTGGGTTTTAAGCGATCTCTTACAAGCGGTTAGTGGATTTTTATGCATGCTTCTTTTTCGAATAAGAATAAATATTTCTACTTGCTTTAAAAGCTTTACTTTGGACCATTAATAAAGGCACTAAACCCTTTGGTGTCTAGCTTCAGAAAGTTTACTTACTTATTGTAATTCGTGGCCTTAACTTTTAAAAATGCACTAAGCTTTCAAAGATGGATTTTCTGCAGCACACTGCCAGCCTTCTCTATTGGGTTGCGATTTTTCGAAAGAAAATGTATCTTCAATAGTCAACTATACTTGTAAAATAAAACAAACTTACTGTATCCTTGTGCAAACACATGACTGTAATCGAGGAATAAAATGCCATCTCACAGTGGCGCAACATCAAAGATGACTTCAAATGCATTTAATGGTTGTCAAAATTTGTAACCACATGCTAAGTAAACTACGAGTAGCATAATGAGCTATAAACAAACAAAAAAACATTTGGCAAGTTTGATATGTGTAAATGAAGCCAATGTCCTTTGGGATCCAAAAAAAATTATTGCAAATAATCCGTGTAAGGCAATCCGAAATTGACAGTAATGATGTCAAATGAACCCGTAAAATGTTGCTTCAGAACTAAATTTGGGTTCCTACATCCAGTCGTTTTTACGATCCTTCCTTCAAACAAAGAACCGCCAGTCCTCGGATCTGCATCTTTGGTGCCAAATCGTAGGTACTCCACCCCACTGTGCCTCGGAAAGAAACTACATTCAAAAATATGCAAGGACTCCATTGCCATATCACTGTATGTATGCAGGTAGCTTTTCTGAGACCCAAGTTAAGTTGAGCGTAAACATCTGCATTGCTTTTGTTCGCATAAAAGATCCTTGGGGTTGTAAAAAGGCGAAATAGAGTTGAATTGCAAAAATAAGGAATATGGTATACCACTAAACCACCTGCTCACACATTCAAGTGGGATTATTTTCTACAGTTCAATGGTGGCTTGACACGGTCTGTGTCTGAGCAAAACTGTAAACTTTTCGGTTGTTTGGTTTTGTCAGTGAAGCACAATGACGACAAGGCGACGTGTAAAGTTGCATCAAAGTGAACTTTTCTGTTGTCGTCTGAGTTGTGAGTGTAATACGTCGCTCGTTTGCGTTTGCCACGATTCAGCGTGATTGTTGTTGGTATTCGGATGGTATACGCGATATGCCCTTGCTCTTACTCTTTTAAAGATACAAAGAGTCTTTTCATTTGCTTTGAACAAGCAGTTGAGCTTACTATTTTAAAAGCGTTTATTCTGTAGTTGTTACAGCAGAGAGAGCAGTGACGCAGTACATCTATTTGGGTGCATCAGAATTGTTAAATGTTCGACAAGTAAGCGAATACCTCAAGACAATCCGCATCATGGCAAAATTCTATAATATCTGTCTGCTGTGCATATAAGCCACAAAATGAAGACACATTATTTCTATGAGCTTATCGAACATTCTTAAGCAGGGTCCTAGTTTCAAAGCTAAAAGACATGAAAACCAATGACATACGAATTTAGAAACAACTTTCTAAAGCTCATACATAAGTCCGGATGATTTTAAACGAGGTGGTGCATGGAGATGTGCTTTACTTTAAAAATCGAACATCGCTGGATAAAAACTGTTGAAAGTTTTGTCAGTAAAGCCTAATATGCAGCTGTCTCGGAACGAAAAATTCCATACAAAAATAACACGACGAAGTCCGAACGAAAAATTTCGCTCTCCTTATTGTTTTGGACTACGCGGCTGGAGCTGCTGAGCCAAAAGGCCAAAAGTTCAAAAGTTCAAAGGTTTAAGGGTTCAAGGGTTCAAAGGTTTAAGGGTTCAAAGGTTCAAAGGTTCAAAAGTTTAAAAGTTCAATTGTTCAAAAGTTCATAGGTTCAAATGTTAAAATTTGCAAGGGTTCAAAGGTTCAAATGGTCAAAAGTTCAAAGGTTCAAGGGTTCAGAAGTTTAAAAGTTTAAATTTTCAAATTTTCAAACATCAGAAGAAATCGAGATTTATCTCCTTTTTGCTCGTTTAGTCTTCTTTTTCTGAATTACATTCAGTAACATTCCTGTTGTATAAACATTTCGTTGCGAAACAGCTGCATGCTCGGCTTAATAACAGGTGATTGCTTTCACCAAAGTTTCCCAAAACAAAAATACGCCTCTATATATTATTTACGTATTCTGTATCATGTAACAATAGTTAGCATTGAGAAACTCTAGGTATTACCGAAAATATTGTCAGGCGAGAACCCTTTTAAAAGTAACTTCCCAGTATGTTTGTATCTCACTTCAAAAGAGGTCGCACTCAATCCTACAATAATCAATTCAAATGTATCCATCTATACCATACGTAACAGAATTTACCTTCCAAAATGCACATCTAACTTCCTATACTTGTCGTTCACTGACAACACTACTCTCAACTCGACATCGACATCACTTTTCGCATGCAAGCCCCTTTCCCAATTCAAATATTGACAATTAATTTGTAAAATTATGATTTAAATTGCATACACGTGCACTTCATGGAACAGTGAGACAGGTTCATTTGCATGGTGCCACGAAGAAAGCATTGCATACAACCACTCCATAGAAGATACTCTGCTACCACTTTTGCAGCCAACGTTGCACGTTCTTCCTGCGCATCTATGTGCCACTTTCATATTTAAACAACAAACGCCCTTAACCAGCTACAGTGTAGTAGGTACCTTAAATAATATTGATTTGAATTTAGAGACACGGAAATCGCATTACGATACATCGAGCTTTGATAAGATAGATGAAAACATGCGAGCTATTTGCATGCTCAACGTATCGTGTGAAAGACTACACCTGCCTCTGAATACTGTATCCGTAACCGTATCCCTTTCCTTGAAACGAAAAATTAATTAATATTTCTGAGCTAAGAGTTCGTTCCAATCCAGTACTCATTGAAATTAATTAAGCAGTACCTCATAGAAGTAGTCATGGAATTTTAACTAAGTAGATTCGACTAGGAATGTACATTTATGATAATTTAATTGGAATTGATTAAAAGGGGATTTTGCCAGAACTCAGAAATAGAAGGAGACGCTTATAGTGATAGTGGTGTTAATGAGGTTTTATACCCACATTCGCAAATACTTATGCGGAGCGGATAACGTACTTTGTAAAATTTCACAATAAAAACTGAGTGTAAGTACAGTCTTGAGGATGTTATATACCCGTATACAGCAGAGAATCAATAAAAATTCACGCTCGATCCTTGTTTTGTGTATTTTTCTTTGATAATGAAATAATCCTTTCGCATCGCATATTATGTAGCTAGAGGTAGTAGTAGTTTCCCATCAGAATGGGTAAAGAACGACGACTTACGACTGTGAATGTTTCAGTCATGCTCATCTGAAAGACCGGTGGTCGAATAGGCACATCTGTCAATGAGCGTTTCACTTGCGAAATTAGTTCCATTTCATCAGCAATTGATTAAAAAATCCGGAAACTCCAAAATAAACTGCTTAAAAAATGTGCAAAAATACCGGGAAAAGCAACCCTCAAAAATGTATTAAAAAAATGGACTGAAACACGGCCCAAAAAACGTGACTTTAAATTTCCACACAAACTAGTGCAATAAAATATATTTGATTTGAAAGAACACCCACCCAAAAGAGTCCAAATAACGCTAAAAAACATGACCAAAAAAGCCTCAACATATACCCCAAAATACCAGCAAAACGGTACGACCTTAAAAACGGTCCACTAGCACTTTAAAAAAACGTTCAACAACTTCAATAAAATGCGATTAAAAAACCCAAAAAAAATAACCAAATATGCCCGAAGAACTACCCAAAAACATTCTTAACACGGTCCAACAAATGCCACCTTATAAAAATTAAATGAAAGACCCCAAAAAAATGACTAAAACAAAATACTGCAACTCTCGACAAATTGGCGATTTTCGGTTAAAAAAATTATCTAAATCTCTGTTGTTTTCAATCAGTGATTTTTCTGCGTGTATAAACGCCCGAAAACACTTATTAAAAAAAAAATAACACCACAAATAACGTCTCAAAATCACTCCACAAAACGCGCCAATTGTGTTCAAAAACAAAACAAAAAACCCCTCGAAAGACAACGTTCTGAAATACAACTCAATAAACGCCTGAAAAGCTATTTCAAAAACGCCCGGAAACCGCGATAGAATATCGGTGTCGTTAAATAAAGCCAAACAAAATGAGGCCTATTCCAAAACTTTGTTAATTTTCGCTTTGAAAAACGAAAAAGTGTCAATTTTTGGGAATTTCGCATATTTCGCTTTAAATTTTTTGACATCACCCAGAATGTATCATAAAACTTCCAAAAAATACCTCAACAAAATGCCTCTAAAAACGACCAAAACAACTTGAAAAATGCGTGAAACGTGAAAAGAGAAAACAATCCACACATAAGCAAAAAAAAATCATTTAAAAATGTCCTCAAGAGCGTTCCATAAAAAAAACACATAAAAAACGCCCGAAAAACGCATCAAAAATGTCCCAAAATCGCTCAAAATTTCGCTCCGAAAAACGACCCAAATTACGTGCGGAAAAACGCAACAGATAATGAATTCGTGCACAGCAGTCAAAGGACTTGGTTAAGAGCACCTCCATAATAACATCCCGACTATTTACTCGTAACTACTATTTATGTGTACATAACATAAGTATTACGAAAACTCGGTATTGTCGTACTCAAAATGGTACAGAGATTTGTCTATACTTAAAGGTAAGGTAGTCTACAGTCAGATCGACAAGCAGATTGACTTTCTCAACCAAAAAGTCACTCTACCCCTGCAGTTCAAAACACATAAAACCTTTTCGGTACTCCCTGATTCAATCTGCTGGGTTTTAAATTAAAATTCTCTCCAAGTCATTATCGGTCAGCAAAACGGCCATTAGGCGGTAATTAATCTCCAAACAACAATTCACCTTAATTAAAAATTAAAACCATTTTATCTGCCATTTCAACTCTTTCTACCCGCACAACCATGCTCCATTCGAAGACGGTGAAAGAAAAGAAAAAGAAATGTAGGTATCTCTGGTTATTTTTCACCTCAACGGCGAATTGTAAACTTCAACCCTTGCTGAAATAACATGCCCCTAGAGGGTGTTTACCACAAGTGTATAACTGAATATCGGTGGCAGGGAAATACTTATTTATTTCATTGCATTACCGTAAAAAGGACATTAGACCCGACACCCGACATCCGACTACCTGTACAGTTCAGCACCTCTATAATATTAAAATTCAAATCCTCCCCGATGCGGGCCATCTTGAAATATATTATGTCAGACCCCCGAAACACTCACTCAAGCTGTGTACCAGAACATCACCGGCATTACAATTGATTCCGCCCCCTCAAACAATGTGACTCGTTCAGAAGAATATCAATAGATTATGTCCTTTCATGGGGAAAATTCGTTTATCTCAATTGTCCAGGGACCCGGCCGGAAAGTAAGGCACCGAGTTACACAAACTCCTCGGCATTACACCAGTTTGTTGTTTATTCAAATGGAAAACGTAAGGGACCATAGAATTTGCATACAAAATATTTTCACCATAAGATATTATCGTCTGCCAGAGTGTGGTTATGGGTCCTTAATGCGACTTAATAGTTTAACAGATATACCTGCATATATGCCGTGCGGAAGTACTAATTACGTTTTATGAGCGATTAGAAGGCGGTACTGATCCATGCCTGGCACTGTTCAAATCTGGACCGCATTTGGACCCTCGGGGCGGTTAAAATGTGCACCGGAGAGGGTGTTTTTTTTTCTTCATTGTTGCGCCCAAAAATCAAGTCAGAATACCTACAGCAGTACAAGGGGAACTGGATATATGAAAGTTTGCCGACACATTACAGTTGCTAATGAAGAGTAAACTTGTTCACTATAGCGGATATATGTATACGGGTACCTACATAGTGCCTCTGTAAGTTGTGCACGTGATTCAAAATCCACTCGAATTACACCATCCGTAGGAGAAATACACGTACTCGTATATAGTCGGTCGGTCGGAACGGATCTGCACTTGGTATCCTTTTGTGCGCTTGCGGCGATTAAAGTTTTCCATTCGAATTCATGATATCAGCGCATTTATCCTAACGGAATAAATTCATTTAAACTGCCACAAGGAACAATAGCGTGAGTGCGTTTGTGTGTGCAGACAACACTCTATGGTGTAACAGCAGCAATATGTACCTACTTTTGGGGAATTGTACAGAGGCAGCTTATACTTATTCACCATCGGTGGGCGTCAAGCTGTAAACTGTTCAAAGTTTTAAATTACACACAAGTTTTTACATATGTGCGCTAAGATATTATCATAATACGGAGCGGGGGTGTAAAGTTCCTTCCAAATGTTGGTAAGTGGCGTAGTTTCGAGTTAGTTGTAGCAGGTATGATGAGCTTCGAGTGAGAAGTGTGATTTGTTGCAGTAGAGGAGGTAAATGGAAACAAAGACACGCCATTAGACGAATAATTGGAATTGGAACTTTCACGATAGTTGTTGGAAACAATTGGAAAACAATTGACATCACTATCTATAGTAGTGCGCTGTAGGAGGAATAAAATATTTGACAAAGTTGCTAGTTAAACTGATCTCAAAGTCTGTTTGAATGGCGGTTTACATTTCGTTTTTTTTCGTCGTATGCCTGACCTAATTCAAAACCGATTTATATGAAATATGAACTAAATGAAGGCTTCTCAAAATAAGACCCCAGGAAATAAGGCCCCAAAAGTAAAAATTAAATATTTTTTCATAATAAAATTATGCCCCTTTCATTAAATAGAAATTTAGCCCCAATGAAATGAAATAAGGCCCAAAAAAAAAAAAAAATAAAGCCCACAATAAGGGTGCATTTTCATAATGAAATTATGCGCCATTT
Source organism: Cheilosia impressa (assembly GCA_948293265.1). NCBI lineage: Eukaryota > Metazoa > Arthropoda > Insecta > Diptera > Syrphidae > Cheilosia > Cheilosia impressa. The sequence goes on from OX411883.1 coordinate 42,890,126, forward strand.
GTCAAATTGAAAGTAGGACCCAATAACATCAGGCTTGTATTTTTAACTAGCTGGTACCCGCGACTTCGTCTGCGTACAATTAGTACTTCGAGTAACTCAATTAAAATATTTATATCAACAACAGCGCCACTTTTCGGGTCCAAAACTATCTTATCTTTTAAGCCAACCTATCAGCCCTACGGCCTACACATTTAAATTCATTGGTATTATACCAAAAGTATAGAATTTTATTATCCCTAACTTGAGGAATAATTGGTTCGTCATTTAAACTTGCATCCAATTCTTCATCCCCTTCACGTTTTGTTTTCACGACAAAAAGTAGCGAATGTCATTCTCAGAGGTCCCATCTATCCCTATACCAAAATTGATAAAAATTGGTTTTGCGGTCGTTAAAAGGTAACATTTCAAAGGTAACAATCCTACTTTCGCAGTTAAGTGGATCCCAAATGTTTTATTTATAATATAAACTAAGTATTAAAAGCCCGTCAGCTTTAGCGTTCCTATCCAATTCCCCCGATAATTTTGAAAATAAAATTCTCTCTTAGTTTTTCTATCTCTGCTGTTAATTGCAATTCAGTGTGACCATTATGCGACGTTAAACTTTTTTGAGAGCCTGGCACAACTTTTTGCTATTTAAGACCTTTTTTAGTTGGAGAAGGCGCTTTAAAAACATTTCAAAAACTCTTATACCTATCCAAATAAAAACATTTCAAATGTAACGCAGTTGTCTATCACAACACTATTATAGTGTTTAACGAACCAATACTTGTTAAATATCGTTCACCAATTTGAAATAAGCTATTCTGCTTCAGAAATTACACTTTTTTTCTCGCCCTTTTTCATATGACTTTTCAGAATGCTGCAACGGTCACACAGTCTGTGTCGGAGTCGCTTGTACGGGCATGATGAATGAAAGAAAAGTACCTGTAGTTTTTACACAACTGCGTATTTGAAATTTAATGTACTAAATGTTCAACTTTTTCAATTGTTAATATTTGAAAAAAACTAAAAATGCAAAAATAAGAAGCAAGAAAATCTCTTTTTTTTGACACTTCATTTGTTAAATTTGGTTGATCGTGTGAATCGCAAGAGGTAAATATACTACTATAGAAACTACAGAAATAATATAGAGTGCATTGTATTTACACCAACAATAATTCAAACAAATTTGTTCACCTATATCGTCTTCAGTTCTTGAATTCTTCAATTCTTTACTGTAGATATCAATGTAGGTAGTATCACAACCCCCAAAAACAAAAACCTTAAACTCAATATACATATTTACACCACTATACGCTCACATCGCACGTCATTGGCCATCTGCGCATTTCCTCAGAAAAACATTGTCGCTGTTGATTACATCCACACTCACCTCGCCTACTTCTCTTTCGTTTCACTTAATCGGAGAAAACTTCATGCAGTTTTTCTTGACATGTATGTGCTTGTGCGATGTGCGCCACCCACCCACCCCAAAGCAGAACAGCGATCAAGAACAATGGTTGCTGATAATTTTCGATTTGAGAAAATAAATTTAGTTTTTTCGTGTTAGATTTTGGGATGTAGCTAAGCTTATGGATAACACAGAAAGCTGATTGGTGGCTTAAAATAATTACGGAAGTTTTGGCTCTTGTTGGTATTTTGTTTTGTTTGCATTGGTTAAGAATTGTTTGAGTAAAAGCGATAAAAAGGCAGTAAAGTCAGAAAAAAAACACATTTTGGTCAAAAACGCTCCAAAAAAATAGGCATAGCAATGAAATGAATAGCCTATGTCCTTCTCCAGATCTTAAGGGACATTTCAAAAAAAATTTCATCGAAATCCGTGCAGTAGTTTTCACGCCAACCGCGTACACATGAAAACAGCTACAGTTTTATTATATGTATAGATATAGATAGATTAATGCTTTTCAACGGTCGATTTTTTTCAGCTATTCTAGTACTCGTTTACATTATTGTAAAATGTCGAAGATTACAATTTAAATAAATCCCTCTATTGTTCAGCTATACTGGGCATAGACAAACCATACTGAGACCCCCAACTCACAATCCTCTTGCCGCTGGCCTCCTCAGTTTTTTTTCAAATTCGCCATTTTGTATTCCTATCGGTGTTATATCAATTCGGAATCCGAATGAATCCGAATGACATGCAAAAACATACAAAAAATACAAAAATAAATGCTGCCAACCTCGGCAGCCGTGGGGAAATGTGAAAGAGTTCGGGAATACCACCTTTCAGCATAACTGAATGCCATTGGTTAGTAATTATAAATTTTTTGAAGGTAAATAATTTGATTTGTGTGGTTGATAAAACTATCTAAAGGAGATGTTTTATATACTAGAAATATATTGGGACAAATATGGTTGTGTATTTCCCGCTTTTCGATATAATTAACTTCAATTTCATGCGTAATTTTTTCTTAAATAATAAAGAAAATTTGCTCAAAATGTTTTTATTTTCCCTCAACCAACATACATTCTTAATTTTTCGTAAATATTTTAGCAAATGTACACTTTTTCCCAAAAAAAAAATATTATTCACACGTAACGAACAATTTCAAATTTAACTGATAAAATTCTATGAACGCTGCAAGCCACTTTGCCCAAAGCGGAAGTGGCTCATATTTTTTGGGAGTGTATTGGTGACTCAGAACTTTTGAAGTTACGTGACATTTGTCAATACGAATTTCTATGTATCAATACTAGCGCAGTAAATCGTGACCACTCCGAAAAATATAGCTTGTAGGCTAAGTAACGGGAAATCGGCCGAAGTTGGTGGTCTCAGTATTGTCTCTGATACTGGGCTCTAATCGCGTAAGCACAAAACGATTGAACGATATCGTCTCGACGGAGCTTCTACTTTGTGTAACAACCTAAAAACAATAATAATTGTTGAAACGATTGGACGATCATCGTTTTTTGTTGCTTCACGTTACTAATTCAACTGCCAAATACTATCGTCGAAACGATTTAATTGAACGATGGCTATTTTGCAATCGTTTCATCGTTTTTGCTGCATTTTTTCACTTCTAAATTAAATTTAAATCTGTGAGCAGTGCTGCCACAAGGGAAAAAATTTGCGTAGCAAATTTGCGTAGCAAAACTTAATTTGCGTAGCAAAACTCAAAAGTCCAAAATATAAATTTTTTTTCGAAAATAAACAAAAAACACTTAATTCTTTATTCAGAGTAAATATTTTTTTAAGGACTAGTACAAGTATAGTTGGTAAACTATATATTTTACAAAACTATAATCAAACAAAAAAAAAAAAAAAAACATCAAAAACTTCACTTAAAAGGCGCTTTGCATGTAACCATTGCCTTAATTACAGGAATTTTGTTCTCATTTCGTGCTTAAAAAAAAAGTAGCAAAATAGGCGTTTTTAGGGAGAGTGCGTAGCAGCGTAGCAAACGGGCAATTGCGTAGCAGTTTTGCTACGATCGTAGCAAAGTGGCAGCGCTGTCTGTGAGTAATATAAAAAAATATTTAAAGGAAGACAACACTTATATTCTCTTTGGAGGCGACTTGCACTCATCCGAGTTGTAAAACCATCGTTCAGAACCATCAATAGTGAAAAAATCGCATTTTCAGCTATTCTCTTACTATTTTTTTTAGCTACATATGTGTAATTTTTTAAATAAAAGTGAAATTCGGCCCCAATTAAAAAAAATAAATGAAGCCCCAAAAAGTAAAATCGCACCCGAATTTGAATAATTACTTTAGTGTTGTTTTGTTTTATATGCGCATTTTTGGGGGCTTATTTAATTTTTACTTTGGGGTCTTATTTCCTGAGGATTTGTTTTGCTGAACCCCAAATGAGAGATTAACTTCTGTATGCAAAGATCGTTTTGACCCCACTTTGCACAAGTTTTCCTAAAACAAAGTATTTTTTTTTTATTTCTTTCGTCTTTTTTAGGCGAAAACTTTTTCATTTATTGCCAAAAGCCTTTCTTCCTGTCCATTCTGAATTGGAATTCTAAACTTTTCTTGAACTTGCTTCTGGTGAGGGCTATGTTTAGTTGACTGTGTGAAAAAAATGGCGAAATTCGCTCTTTCGCTCTTCAATGGAAATTAACCGTGTGGTGTTGGTGTGTACCTGTACTGTAACTGTGCCTCCGGAACGGAATTGGAAGTTGGAACTATTCATGTTTGTGCTAAGAAAGAGGAAAAAAAGAAATTCATGTTCGCATTCATTTAGAGTTGGGTAGTTCCGGACATGTATAGTTCTTTGAACTATGTCAAACGTCGGAAACATTTCCTATCTCTCCGTTTTCATTGATATGCATATGATATGTTAACAGTTCCATATCCATTTCATCATATTCTTTTGCGTTAGCAGTTCCTCTCCATTGAATTCTTTACATTCTTTCTTTTTCGCAGTAGATGTTGATGAAAACTCAATCAAATTAAATGAAATGTATTTTTTTAAAATTTTCGCTTATAAATATAAAGGCTGCGAGAAGCAAGTCAACGAGTATTATTTCTTTTTGAATCGGCATTTACCTATAAAAATAGTTCCAAACTCGTTCAACCCTTTTCTTTCCTATTTCCATTAACGAAAAAATGGAAAAATTCTATCGTTTAATGGAACTACATAGTTCCACGGACATGTTTCCGGGAACTAGTTCCATTTCAAAAAAGAATCGTTCCATGTTCGTTCCATCAAAGGAACTATTTCGCGCAACTCTAAGTAATACCCTATTCACACCGCACCGAAAACCGTGTTTTCGTCAAAAAATCGGTGATACATTCACACCGAACACTGATTACTTTTCGTTTGACTTTTCAATCAGCTGTGAGACATTAGTCGTACAACTTCTGTGTAAACTATTTTAGGTAGTAACAAATTTCGTTCGCATTAATTAAGATTAGTACCCCAATTAAGCGTGGAAAATGATTTTAAGTTGTGCCATCTGTTCGGTCAGCTGTTCTGCTGAATTTGCTGAATATTGCAAAAGGTGTATTTCTCTCAACAACCCAACGATTAGAAGTCATTTTCGTTGAAAAACAACTCATTTTGAAAACTGAAATACGTATGGGTAAACTTCTGGTTTCGATGAAGCTCTCGATAGTTTTCGGCTCTTACTTCGCTAAACATTCACTTGCCTTGCTGTCCTTATTAAACTTGATCCGTTATTTTGAATTTACATTTGCACCTGGAAACACGATTTTAGTTTGCCCAATACCTTGTTTATATGTCATTTCTTCTCCAGGTGCCGGGAGTTGTATCCAATCATCGTCTTGTTGACGCCAATTTGTTAAAGAAGAACTTTGAATAACCAAGATGTTCTTGAGCTGTCAACCTAAAAGCCCGAATCTCCTAATGTTTGTGTCTAAACATTTTCGTCTAAAATAAATGGTCAGCAGTCCACACTTCGTGTGACACGAAAAAATTGCTGTTTTTTTCACGAACGTCTTAGGTAAATTTTGCTGGTTTTTCTATACAAAGAACACTTTGAAAATTCAAAAGGATAAAAATGTTTAATGTATAGAAAATGTGCTTTAAAAATACTTAGCAAAAGGACTGAGTCAGCAAAATAGCAGACTTATTATATTTTCGTAGCAATTGCTTCGATTTATTCATACCGATCTGAGTAAAAGTCAAGTGGCACCTCTTCTCCAACATGTCAAAAGGAAGAGTACTATCTGAATTATTAAGTTTTTATTCACGCGAAACGTAGCAAATGCTTCGATTTTTTCATTTCTTTCGAGCGTGTCCCTTGCGGATATAATATTATACCGTAGACATGACAAGGCCTCCTTATAATCGCCTGTAACACGCTACAGTGTTTCATAAAGCGGAATGAGATTTTGAAATTTAAATCTTGAGAGAAAATACCACCACACACTTTTGTTTCCATATTGGACCTGTCTGTAAAAAAATTGACAGATCCCCCACGAGACATTACATCATTCTCCCGCAGTCAGTCCTGGAAGGTAGGTTTCGAAATTCTTTTGGAATTGAAACTGGGAGAGGATGTAATCAGTGTATTTTGGGATGCATTCTAATATACCTGAAATTGACGAGTGACCAGTTTGCTGACTGGTCCACCTATGCAGATGCTTCTAATTAAAACTACTATAAATTGTTTTACCTACTATAACGAGCAACACATTGTCCTTGCCCACAAACTTTGCATACCCAGGTTTTTCCATGAAAATAGCTCAAATTTAAAAGTTTGACATGGAAAGACAATCAAAACCACAACTAGCAAACTTTGGGCTTAGCGTATAAACAATCCTGGGCACATTATAAATACGAAACGAAACTGTTTGCAGTAGGTATTCAAAATTGTCCCCAGTCCGATGAATAGCTACTAGTACGCGCCATGGCAATATTCCTGAATGAACCCATCACTTTTTCTCGTTTTGGCAACAGGGGAGGTGTTTTGTTTCGACCACAGTGCCTAATTATGTTTTCAACGAAAGTTGTGTCTATGTAGTCCCGTTATCTCGATTTAGTGTCACTTTTCGTACCCTCTCATTGGCATGTGCGAATGAATCCTTGATTTTCCGCCACCCTGCATGGTCTGAAAGTTGTTGTCGCTGTTGTCTTCTAGGTGTTGGAATGGAAATGGTTTTTAATTAGACTCTGACTGCTAGGGGATAAATTCCAGAAAATTGCCAAATAAGTGGTTAAGTGGCTTATGACATCCACTGATAAGCTGGGCATATCGTGTAACTATGCCAATTTGTATGGCAGTCTTCTTTTATTTTTACTATTTCACTTTAGATATAGTGAGCACATTTGGTAATTAAAAGATTTCATCAGAGAAACGAACAAAGAGTGTATGGAGCTGGTTAGTTTTTAACGACGACAGCGCAAGTGTGTGTGTCTGCATAAGTGTCCTTTCGAAAGCCAAAACTATAAGTTTGGGGTAATTGAATTGCCTGAAGCAACTGACAGAATTTGTATTCAAAAATCGGTTCGCACCGGTGATGGACGGGTGATCCTTATCGACAGCGATATACTCGTACCTGTGTATGGTAATGGGTTTCAGACAATAACCTCCAATGGTTATGTGCCAATATCGGATTTCCATCAAAGAGATTTATTACTGGCAAACGTCTGGCACCAGAGTTTTATAAATTTACTTCCAGTTGGATACTTTGCTGCCGAAATCGGACCCATCGTGTCCTACGTGCACACAGCACGTGAACATTAATTTTGAGATATGAGCCCCTAAGTTGCTTAGGCAATACACCGGGAGAGAGTCAAAAGAGTACGTCACAGCATCGGGTTAGTATTTATCGGCTTGCCGGAGCATTTAAGGATTGCACGCAGTCCCAAATTCTCAATGTGGCTGTGGCTATTATTGTCACCATCGACCATGGTCGGGCGGAGCTTCGGCAACATTTTAATTTATCGCTTTGGGAAATTAGGTAAATTTCGAATGGGATCGGATGTGTTGCTGTTGTTGTTGGACAACGACGGCAACGACGACGCACAAGGATAAATTGGATCGTCATGCACATATTGGGGGTATATATGTCGTTGAATAGATTCGATTTTCGGTAGATTCATTTGAATTTATGATGACTTATGGAACGAGTTTTGAATTTGACGTCGTTGGCTGGTGATATTATTTGCAGGTGTTGCAAGGGAGAAGGGACCATTGGGAGGATGATTAGATTCATTATTCATGGTAACGAACTGTGGGGCATACCAATATTATTTGAAACCGAAAATCCATACGGATTTGAATATACCTAATTTTTATATGAAAGTAGAGCATGAAATGCGTTTGTTCGAAATGAATTTATTCAGCTAGCTCAATCATTCGAGTGTGTCCATGGAGCTGGTTACATTTGAGTACATTGGTTGAGTGCATTCCTTGTTAATAACTAAACGACTTTGTTGAAGTGTGGAATTTACACTTCCGTTCTAAAGTGCCATTCGTGCTTTCCGTCAATGATTTTTAAGGCTTCTGATACTCAACAACTTGACTATTGCAAATGGCAGACAGACCGGCAAAGGGAGTTTGAAGTCTGCTTTTAGTTGTGACGTACAAGGGGATATTCACTATTCTTTCAGAACTTCATTTAGTTTTCGATACAAATTTTACTACAGAGCAGGCTGCACCTTACCACCTTTCAGATTGACAGGTGATGTGCTTATGCTTATGGACTAAATAAATAAATAGTTGGCGCTACAGGTCGGTAGGGACCCTGGGCCTAGCTTCTCGCAACCATTCGTTTTGTGTGAGTTTTTCATTTTTGGGACGAATGGAAGGGATCTACAATTTAATGCCGAGTCCAAACGGCTAATTGAGAAGCTTCTTCATGACAGTTATACTCTCGGATGTTTGTCAGACGTTCGCGAGGGGTGGCGCAGTGGAAAAAAACCTTGAGTTGAAATTTGGGTTTTCTCGGGATTCGAACACCCCTCGCTTAGTAGTCCAACACACTAACCACTCAGCCACTGCGCCGACATGCTTATGGACTACGTCCTTTCTAAATTGTTCAAGTTGATAAAAGTCCGCTTCCAGTTGTGTGCACCACCTATACCTATACTCATTAGGATCGAAAACTCTTCCTCTGTCAAACAATCTTCGGAAACGAAAATCACTCGAATAATTTTGCCTTCAAGCTTCAACGTTAAAGGGTATTTTTACATCTGACATTACTATGGTTCATGATTTCTGCACCTCAAAGCGAGACTGCCTAGGTATAGTATCGACTTATGAGAAGTTCGTTGAAGACAGCCGGCGTCACACGATGACAGAGATGAGCACAAATCACCATCGAACGATACTAAAATCGCACCAACGTATACACCCTCCTATACCTTCCATTGGCTTGCAAAAGATGGTAGTTTCCTATCAGCCTAACTTTCTCAACTTCAAAATATCTTAGAAACTTCCTCAAACCGACAGTTTATTAAGTCGGTGGTAGTAGGTACCTACACTTTCTATATTCGAATTTTATTTTTGGGGTGCTTTTGGAAGAGTTTTTGACATATTCTTAGGAATCAGATATCAGACTCTAACAGGGATTGACTCACTAGCAAGACTTGCGACCCTTCTCAGTTCTAACAAGCATAGTTGCAAATTATACCGACAACGACTTTCAAAACTTTGCCGCGACTAAACAAATAATTTAAACAACGAATAATTATAATCCAGGCAAAGCTAGTAAGGCATCCATACCTAAAATTGAATTTTATTTTTTCGAAATCGGAATTCGGAAGCAACTGAAACCATAACCTTCTTTGATTCCACTAAAAAATGGAACAGACAAAATTCCTTAGTCGTGTAAACTACAAGTGAAACGATAATCATTTGCAAATAGCTCCCAAGGTTTGATGCGAAAATACATTCAGATTCACTGCGGAATAATACATTCCTCCCGAATATTTTATATTCAGCAATCTGATTAACATTGCTGACAAGGAAAGCATTTTCATAGGAATTTACTTACGACCACGTTATGGAACGGGTGTACTATTAAAGGAAATGAATAATCCAAATGAAACTTTATGCTGAAAGATTATAAGACTCGTTTGGTACTTTTTTCAAACCATGGTTAGAGGTTTATTAAAAGTTACCCGTTTCTTATCCCATTTCCCATCTTCGCTTTGACTTATCGCCTTCGATCCACGGCTTGTTTTTTTTATTAGATACTTAGCTTTCTTTGGAATTTGTATGATAATCGATTGATTTATGGTAATGGAAATGTAGTGGTGGTCATTGCCTTATTGGTAAAAGTTACAAAAACTATTTACACGCTCGCAAGTCGCAATCACCATTACCTTCGGGACGCTTTAGAGTTATTTGACTCCTTTTTGGACGCCTGAGTCCGGAGTCCGACTAATCTTTTTAAAAATCAGTGAATTCGGACTCCTTTTAAAAATATAGAACGTTTTTATAATTCAAATTTGTCTAGCCTATTTAGTTGAATGCGAAAAAACTTGTTTTTACCTGAACCTGAATTACAATTATATATCGGTAATAAATAATGAAAAATTAAAAGAAAATATTTAGATCGAAATGGAACTCCTTTCTTCAACTAAAACTCTTTTTTAGGATTCTTTCTGAATATTTTCAGAGGTAACACTGGTCGCAATCCTCAAAAACCAACGTACCTACAGAGATGAGATGACAGAGATAGACCACTTTCACTTTCCACTTCACACTTCGCAGTTCGCACCGCACTCCTCTCTTTTCGAAATCTCTTATTCATTCTTCTCACCGGCTTGCTTTGCTTACTGCTTACTTGCTTACTTGCTTACAAACAGCAAGCAAGCTCCCATCTTCCATCAAACTCCCAAGCTTTTTGCTGAAGTCAGTCTGTCAATGCCAAATCAATTCAGTTTCAGTTTTGTTTTTATTAGTGAAGTTAGAAGAGAGTAAAATTTGCAAACTGTCGTCGGTACGGAATTTGCTTAACTCTTTCTCCTCTTTCTCTTTTGTTTGTGTTTCAATAATAATGCCAAAATCTCATTGTGCTCAAGTAAACATTTTAATCAGTTGTTTCAAAAGAATTTATTTATTTAACGAAATTGTGTACCAAAAATTAAGTAATTTAGACGATCGTGTTACCTTTTTCGCGACAAGTTTGTCATGGCGTGTGTATTTGTTTTTGTACGTATTCGCTGTTGGGTTTTCGGTTTCGGAGTTGCATCGCGTTTTCTTGGCTGTGAATGTGAAGTGAACGCTTCTGTGTTTGAATAAAGCCCCAGTTTTGAGTGACTTGTGACTTATCGAAATCAGAATTGAATGAGACATGAGAGTGAATTCATTCTTGTAACGCGATTGCGGCGGCCATTTTGGTAAGTTTCTTTTTTAAATTATTTGGCCATACTATTTCTTGAAAATTACCTATTTAGCTCTGTTTTTTTGTACTTTTTTAAATATGTGTACCTTCCTATTTGCAATTATTCCAAAAATGACGTTTCAACTTTATGAAATAGTGGGTAAAGGTATTCTTAATTTTAATATTTAAAGCTACTCGCCCGTCGATCGGGACTATCGGGACACATCCGGCGTCTGCAAAGGATTGGGGGGACGTTCAAGTATCTAGTTTAGTAATCTGACAAGTTTGATTAGTTTTGATTGGCTTAAGTCGATCATATGATATTTCAGTTCACGTTTATGGAGGGGTAGCCGATGAATCTAGTCAAGAAATTCGTGACTGAAATTCGCATATATGTAGCTGTCGTAGGAAAAGTGTCATTCCCGACCAATATAGTTTTTGCGTTCGGGTAACATCTTGGGCAGACCAATCTAGTCGACTTACAATAACTAGATTTCGGAATGTGCTCATTCTAAACTCAATTTTGGAACATTATCCCGTATGTCTACGGCTCCAATTTACTTGTTAAAATACTTTTTTTGATGAAAATCATTACGTTACCAATGTAAGTAGATTACGTAGACATTTTGGTACATGTCCTTTTCCAGACAAACGTCAGTCAGTACAAAAAAACACACTAATGAATAGCCTATAATTTCTGCGGGGTATTAAGTGACCAGCCACCGGAAATGTTATTCCGCGATACTAATAATCATTTTTAGTGTCGATGCTAAATTTTTGTAACTCACAATGTCGATATTTTCTATACAAAATTGCATATTGTGACCTAAAAAATTAGGCCGGTATTCACCGACCAATATTAAACTAAGAGCTTCGTAAGCCTATTCATCAATATTTATTAGCATATTTAGAAGCGCTCTGAAGACTTACGAGTGGTCCCGACCACTCTTAAGTTTAGAGCAGCAACAACTTCGAAAATTCTAAATCAGCTGTCGCTTTTAAAATGGAAGGGAAGGGAAGAAAGCCAGATCTTAAGGACAAGAGCAAATAATTAGACTTGTCCAAGTAAACCAGATCAGAACCAATTCGGCTCGACAATTTGTTTACCATAAATATTTTGGCAAAAGAAACCTCTTCTCGAATTAAGCATCGTCAAATTTTTCCATGAAGTCAATTCTTACACGAAGTGTTTTCTTCTTTCTTGTTGACGTTGCGGCTTCCTCTAAATACTTGGAGAGCTCCTCTTCATCTGAGCTGGTTTCCAAGGACGAAGTATTGCTAACGAAGTGCCAAGAAGATCACTCATATTAACATACGAATTTAAGATTAATTAGTTTATATTCATACCACTAATATTCAAACTAGCATAGGTTCAACAATAATAGTGCTTGGTGCACACGTCCTTACATTTATGGGCCTCGTAAACTAATAGTCGATTTAAGAAAGCTTGATAAATAAAGGAAAAAAAATTATAAGTTTTTAAAGAAATTAGCAGTAGTTACTTATAGGGTCTAACCAATAAATAATTTTAGTTTCGACTAAATTAAAGTACATAGTTTTACAGTGACGATATTTTTCGTACAAATTTCGAAACTGTGAGTTTCCGTAAATTTGAAGTCGAGACTAGAATTTGTGATTAGTGCAGCGCATAATAAATTGAAACAGAAACAGAATGCAACTAGATTCAGTTCGAAGTCTTCTCAAAACATTCTCAAAGTTTGACAGTTTTGACATTTGTGGTAAATTTTCGAGCCTAAACCATAGAGAAAAGTTATTGGAACTATTTTTCACACAAAATCTGACGGCTCTTTTAGGTAAATTTCTGCCGTTTACGCAGTTTATGTGGGTTTTCCGCGTGAACCCATAGGTATAATAGGTATAGTGTTGCCAGAAATTAAATTTTTCTTTTTTGCACCGATCAAATCGATTTGTCACGTTTTGTGACAAATTTACATGATTTTTGTGTAATAATTGTATTTAAAGGGACATGTTTACCACTTGGAGTTTTTATTGCTTATGTGAGTGAGGAACCATGAAACCCAACACACATAACAATGATACGCTTCCGATTAAGTTGGCAAATCTGTATTTATTCCACAGTTCGAATAACGAACTTTCTTAACATAAATACTCGCAGCCGAAGGATAAATTATTTTTGCCACATCGGCATCATGGCGATGGCACATGCAGAACAACAAATCCTTGTGATTGTGAGTTACGAGTATCAGTATTGTGATTATTCAGATTGTGTTGTGTGTTATTTGGCGCCTTCAACTTGTGCGCCGCGACTGAGCGAAGAAGTATTGATTACATCCCAAGTGTAAAAGATTTGTATGCCTTGCTGCTCCGATGTGTGTAGGAAGTCCGTATGTGCCAAGATGGCAATTGAATAATATTTATAAAATATTTCCCACAAACGGGACGGGAAATTGAAATACTCAAGCTGAAGCCAAGTTCGGGACTGATTTCTATGCGTTGGAGGATTTCTAAATCAATTTTCTTTCTGTTTTGGCAACATTAACATTTTGTTTGCTTGCCAGTGTATTTTTGAAAATATATGTTGCTGTTGTGACGATGGAAAAAAGAAAACCACTCACGCCCATTCTTTGTCTAAGGAATTTGCACAAACAAAAATGCTGTTGTTTCGCATTTATGGAACGTCAACTCAATTCGGTCGACACTAATGAAGAGTGCAGTTGTGATGCTTTCGTTTGTAGGCTGGTGGTTTTTTGTGAATCTATCTATATAAATATGATCGTACTATTAGGAAGTAGTGAAGTTGCCTGAAACTGAATCAGGAGCTGGAGTTGGGGACTGCAATAGCTATTGTGCGAACTCATATGATTGAGTTGCCAACTTATGGACAACAATGTATGCCATTATTGTAAGGCCCCGTACAGTACAGGCTCCGTACCTGGTGAAGAATTTTTTTTTTTTTGTAGGAAGTAGCTAATTATCTTCTGATTTTCTTTCTGAGATCAGCTCTGCCGAATATTTGCTTCCATTTTTAAGCTGCAATTCCAAGGGTTGCCTGTTCTGCTTGCCCCGCGTTTCTTGTCTTGTCAATGTGCATATCATAAGAGAGGCCAAAGTCACAGAGGTTAATAATGTCTATCATCGACATTCGAAGTGTTCGTTTACTGAAGGCACATACGTTTTTGCCATCAGCCCACTCGCCAACGATGTAATATTCGAAGCTCACTCCAATGTAATCTTTGTTTGATGGCAGATGGGCAGCTTTGTATAGAGAGCCATTCATGCTTCACTGTTCTAAGGCTATATTTCGAAGTCTGTCGATGGTCAAAAGCAGTATACCACCCTCGTTTCTGTAGCCAAGCTAAGTCCATTTATATAAGTGTCCTATGATAAAAATCCTTGAGTTGTGTTATAGGCTTTTGAATGATGGATTGAAATTTTGTGACACATTTTTTTTTGTTGATTTGTTTTAATTTTGTAAGTGAAGGCCTGGTAAATGATGTAAAAAAGTAACAAGTTCGATTAATCGCAATATGTGTTTATTTCCACAGAAGTGTAGCCCCCCTTTCATATTGTGCAGCTACCTTTACACATAAAGTTATCTGTTTCCGATATTTTGATACTAAAGAAGTTTACATAACCACTTTCGATGTTAACAATGGTCTTAAAGCCCGATCACTGTGCTGCTCCGTTGTGATTCCCCTTTTGTGGTGCCATAAACCGGCCCTCGCCCTTAAGAACTAAAATTTTTGACCGATTTCCAAGCAAGTTCAGAGCTGCCAGGGGTAACTATCACGATCCTTCAGTAGGAGTGGGTGGTTGCAGCTCCAACTACTCCGATCGTAGAGCGACAAATTCCATCAAATTGTTTTTTTTTTCACTGCGCCGCCTACCGCAAACGGCTGACAAACGTCCGACAGCATGACTGTCATGAAAGAGCTTCTGAATTAGCCGTTTGTACTCGACATAAAATTGTAGATCCCTGTCATTCGTCCCAAAAATGAAAAACTCACACAAGACGAATGGTTGTTAGAAGCTAGGCCTACGGTCCCTACGGACCTGTTGTGAAAACAATTTTTTTTTTGTGTAAGGTAGCTGTTCTTCTATTCCGTCGGTTCCTGGAACTTTTTTGGATTGCTGGTTTTTCAGTGCTTGAATTCATTGTAAATTTTCTGGCAGACTTGTGTCGATTTTGTCTTCGCTAAGGTAGGTCTGGGTGGGGATCAAAACTTTGTGTCTTCACATTTAGTCTTGGCGGGAGTTCTTGCATTTATGGTTGTTTCACGTTTTTATGGCTCTCGTAAGCTCCGATCTTTACAAACACAGCCAGACACAGACCAAGCTTTTATTATTTTTCTAATGGTGATTTTGTGTCTAATATGTGTCGAACCGCGTATGGCTATTTCTTCGATTTACCAGGAGGACCCTGCTTCTGTTGGTACCTTCCACTTAGTGCATAAAAGCATCACATGCGAGCTGTAAGAAGTGTGACGTTCGTAGTCTGTCAGATGTGGAATCTGAGCATTTTCTAGAAGCCTCATCCCGCCTCCTTCAACATTTTTCGTCAAATTGTGAATTGCGTAGTTCGATTTTGTTCTCTAAAAAGACGGAAGAAACTTACTCATAGTCTGGCTGATGTCTCTACTAACTGAAGTATTTGTTGCGCAATGAAAGGCACTTTAAAGGCACTTAATTGCAGACTTGTGGAAGCTGTTTCAAACCCCATTAGCTGACATGAAGGCCAAACTACATTTCATTAGCTCCTATATCCCATCGCATTTCTTCGAATACCAGTAACAAAAATAAACGCATGGCGTAATTTCCTTTAAAAATAGTTAAAAAAAAGGCTTTAACAGCACTAACCTCCTCTCTTCTTTTGACTCCGACTACAAATTAAATATACACAAGCAATATCTAGAACGACAACTTTCCTACAGTAGATGAAGATGCCTTTCCTTTTATTTTACAAGATGCCGCGTGCACAGGAAAGATATAATGTAACACACCCCGGATAAGACAACAAAAAAAGAGTGTTTCCTTCTCCTGTTAAATGCAGAAGGGGATTTAATTTTAACCTAAAATCTCTCACGTCGACGTCATTATTACACAAAAGTTCGTGTTAAAACTTAGTAACATTTTATGGTCTACCAGCGGGTTCGTTTTGAATAAATTTTCCATTCCCGGCATGAAAGATACATAGCTTTAAGATATACCTAAGGATAACCATAAAATCTTATTCTTCTTGAAGAGGCACCTTGCGCGTCTGTATAATAGAGAGTGGTCAGCCCCAAAAAGAGAAAATCACACCACGATCAAGTCCTGAATGGTTTTCGTGCATTTAAAGTATTTTTTTTGTATTTCTGACTGCATATTCGTGTTTTCTCTATACAGCTCCACGAACAAACAACCCCATACAAGATATCCAATCAAACAGAACGAAACCAGCCGACCGACAAGGGGCTGCTTCTCAGCCTTTTCTCTCAATTCTCCTGCATTCATACCGCATAAAGGTGGATTATATGTATAGGTATGGGTAAAAAAAAACACTTCTCCATATTTACGTGTGAACAATTTCCGTTTTTCCTTTATTTCCGGATAGAGAATAAACTTCTATTTCCATAAATCCATTCAGATCGTTGCATTGCATACGGGAGAGGGTCAACACAATGGTGCTACGACTTCGAAATAAACCAGCCTAGCCCACACTCTTTCTCTGGCGAATTTGTTGGCTATAATAAAATCACTGAGCTCGAAACAGAATAAACACGAAATTGCCTTGCATTGCCTTGCTGCTGCTGCTCCTTGAACCCTCCTCCGGCGTTCTCGGGTCATACGATTCGGTGCGGATTTATTCATAGATTCAAGCACTTGAGCCTTTATCAAGTGCAGTTAAACAACTAAATGATTTCCTCTTAATCCGACAGGGATCGGTGCACATGAAATAAGCCCTTAAACAATAGCAAACAAACGGGCTGCAAAAAAAATTGGATAAATAAATAAAAAGGCCCTGAATATATTTTTCGCGGGTGCGGGTGGTTGGGGGATGTTATTTCGATTATGCTCTCATGGAGATTGAGGTTAATTTGCGTTTAATTACCGGAAATGCAAAAGCCGTAATTGAATATTATCTACCCATCCCACGTGCATCTGCATAGTTGCTGTATGAATTTTCTCAATCACGGGCGAGTTATAGCCGAGGAATGTTTACACAAAGAGCTTTGTTTTGCGCGAAGTAATAGTCTTCCTTGGCTACAGTAACCACATGACCACGGCGGTTACGAGTATTATAACTCTAATCTCATTGACGAGTAATTATAATCCAGTATCCTGTAGCCATGACTACTTTCTCAAGCCAATTGATTGTTGGACTAATGACACACTCAAGTGGGTCAAAAGACCATTATGGACTTAAGACGCCGTGTCCTTTTACCACAGGCATGTTCATATTTAACGCTGACTATTTGCAGCAAAGAAAAAAGGGATTTCCCGGAAGATTTAAGACAAACGCTCAGTTCCGATGAAGTTAACAAAGTGATGCGGATACGGAGGACTTTGCTATAGCAAAGAGGAAGGCAGTCCAAACTTTTTAGAAAAGGGTAACGAAAGCACTTTGCATGGCCAAACGCGAGCATCAAGTGACAAAGACTAACGCCAGAAGGAGTGGAAAAACAGCTTGCTCTGTAAGCCTTGAATAACGACAGGCAGAGAGTTAGCGAAAGGAGAAACAAAACAGTGACAGACTTAAAAGTTGAGCTGATAGGATACTATTGGATATCGGATGACGAGCTCCACGATCAAGTCCAAAATCTCTCCGCCCTGCCATGAAGTGACAAGATTGTGGTACTGCACGGAAAAACTAAATGGAGGGAGAAGAAGTTAGGGGGTAAAAATCCCACTCTTTTAGTGGGTTTTGTGTTGAGATGATTAGCACCTCCCAGTGTGATAAAAAATCCATCAGTTAATTGAACAGTGTCATCTGCGAATGTGGCTGTCATTCTATCATCTGCGTGGGGTAGGTATAGTATATGATAAAAATTTAGTGGGTCCTAGTGCACTTCCCTGTGGAACTCCTGCTTGTATAAACCATAGCCAACTTGCACCCCTTTAAATGTGTGGCAGCCTTCCAAAAGATGTCTGTGATTTTTCTGTGATCTTGTCACCACGTCAGCGGAAAGCAAAATTGGTCTAAATAACAAGAAATTAATTTTACAGGGAACAATAATTTGTTTTCAAATATTTTTTATTCAGATACCTATTGTTCAATATTTCAGGTCATATATTTTTCTTAATTTCTTTCAAATTTAGATTCCAAAAATAAAAAAAAAAATCTTTATAAATATCTTTCTAACATTTTAATTTTTTTTTTAAAGCAACATGAAAATGGACATTGAACAGCTTCCTTACAATTATTGTATCCTCATAAAAAAAACTAGACTTTGAACAAAATATGATAATATTTAGTTAAAACTATTCGGGAAAAAGTCGATTATAGTAAATGACTCCCCTCTTCTTGTAGCATCCTATGTCTAATTTTAGATTAAATTTTGATCAAGGTATATTATATTTCTGATTCTCCACTCAGAAAAAAAAAAAACTTAACATTGAATCAAAATTTATTTATTGATATAAACACCGAAAAAAAAGCTTAAACGATGCTTTACATAAAAAATTGCGTAGGGACATAAGACCATAATGGATTTATGTCTCACCGAAGTGGCATATTAGTTCAAAATTTTGTTATGGACTTATGTCCCAACGAAGTTGGCGAAGTTATAAGAAAAATGATAAACAAAGACCTTTTCTGCAGGTAGAGGAAAGGCGCGAACAGTGTTTTTTTTTTTTAATTGGTCTATCTCGAAATCTTAAAAAAACTTTGATGATGGAATATATATAACTAGGGTTCGGATTTTCATGCACTAAAGATCTCAAAATATGCGCTTAAAAATGCAAAATATGCATTTAAAATATGCACTTAAAATTAGATAAACTTAATTTCGGTTCAATTTAGAAACACATTTTCTTCAGTCTATAAGAATACGTTAAATTTTTTATTTTTATTATTTAATAAAATAATAACTTAAAACGAGATCAACATTTAATAAAAAAAAACAAAAACACAGTTAACGTCTTCCTTTGTTTAATAAAAATAAATAATTAAAAACAAATTCCTTAATTCCTTAATTCATTTTGAAAAGTTTTATTTGCATAGTTGTATTTACACACTTTCATTTTGCTTAGCTTTGTGTCGTCGGAAGCTTTTCGTAGCCATTTTGGAGCTTTTGGGTATCGTTTAAATTTCGATCTCATTCATACAGTCCCAGGCAAACAGCCTTTTTTTTCATTTCAATGTTTTGCCGCCACAATCTAGTCAAGCTCATACATGCAGCTTTGTTTATATAGTGCATTATATTGTGGGGTTGGAATATCGTTCAAGATTGTGAAATAAACAAAAGAAAAAGATAATAGTTTTAAGCTTCGTTTGCACTGACATAAAGGGGATATTTTTTTACTGTCTAGTTAACTTTTTGAACAATATACTCTAAAAATATGAATTAATATTATAAAAAATATGCAAATATAGTCAAATATGCACAAAAATTGCAAAATATGCATTTATAGTAAAATATGCAAAAATATGCACTAACGGTTAAATGCCATTTTAAAGGAAATTTCATGATACGTATACATAATAAGTTGCCTTGCATCCAAGGTGTTCATAAAAAAACATGCATTTGCATGGAAATCCGATCCCTATATATAACCAAAGGAAATTTTAGTAAAAGATCCTACGAGAGCATCACAACAAACTGAAACTTAGAAAAATACTTTTTTGTTTCCATTTGCCAATGTTAACAAAATAAAAACGCCTACGTGAAAATCAATTACAATATAGTGCACATGAAAAACAAGTGTTTTTTGCGGCCAACTCAATATACAAAAGAACCAGTACAAATCGGATTTAATGTTTGGCAGCAAAAATCTGAAATGCCCAATCGAAAATGACATAACCCTTTAGAAAGTTTTAGTCACCTATACGGAAAGTGTACGTTCGCAATAGAAGTGTGCATTTTTTTACAATTATTAAAAATCGCCAAACTTTGAAGTGAATTTTATGGAGCCAGTAAAAACTTCGAGTAGCCAAATCAAAGATAAATAGCCAGTAATGCTAACACTGCTATTTGTGTATCACTTGATGGAACTCTCCACAAATTATTTTCCGCTGCATTTTCGCTGTCCATTGGAGACCGCCGGGAAATTTCGTTCCGAAACAGGTCCGTATTAGACTTAAAGCTAGAATCTTGTGCATATTTTACGCATGCGTTTACCTTTACGCATTTGATTCTGCAAGAGTACGTGCATTTAAATTTCACGGACGCCAAGATTCACAAGTAGTTCTAGCCATGCAGACATAGATTTGGGTAATTTTGTCGTCTTGATTTCCACCGTTTGTTTGAAAAGTGTAGTAGGAGAGGGGGTTGGCTTAAGCAGCTGGGAGACACGAAATGTTGTGCTCGGCCATGCTCAACGGGTTTGGGTGGGGATCTTGCTGCTTCCTTTCCTCTACAAAAAAAAGTATATGTGTCTCCCGAAAGGGAGGGTGGCCGCGTCGATTCTACCACATCAGAGGTGATCGTACGCTGATTGCCATCTTGAAAACTCTGTCGCCATTTCTTGGGGATGGGAGTGATATGAAACCGGAGTGTGTGTGCGTGTTTAATTCTTTGGAGCGGCAGGAGAAAATGGGGATTCTTTCCCGCCCAATTTACTGTTCGGTTAAGGATGGCCAGGTGTTATGCCTCCATAAAGGGTTCCCGCCCTCTTTTAGCAATGGATTATCCACCGTTGCTCCTCGACTATCCGCGCCCTAAAGATATTTATGGGATAGTCCCTACATTGAAAGCGCTCAAATGTGAGCTACCTGTGGTGTTGATTACCCGTGTGCATGTTCACGTCCTGGGTCTCACCCGCAGAATCATCTTATCCTTCCATATCAGACTACACTACTGAATAAGCATTTGTGGATTCGGTAACTGTACTAACATTTCATTTTATTCATGTTCAAATTATGCTGATCTTATGGCTATGGTGATAACTATGCAACCTATGATATCTATGCAATAAACAGCTAATTCATACATTGATTCAACATCCCAATTCAAATCGATATCCTACCAACCTAAAAATCGTGTTTGGCTTAACCATTAATATTTAGGAGACAAATCTAACTTATTACTAAACATTTTAAGATACAACAATATGTAGCTTCCAATTATTGGCAAGGAGATATAATAAAAGAAACTTTAACCTTCGATAAATTAAATTCCTCTCTACGAATTATTTACCACCGGATCAAAGCTCTCGGAATATTAAAAAAAACAGTCTTTAATTCTGTTCCACGTTCGGAACGCGAGGCTTACTCGTAGTACTTCTTATATATATATATATAATATCATTGAAAAAAAACGGGGGTACTCACACTTTCCTTTTTCTTTTTCCGCACCGTATCCGAGCTGCTGTTGTGGCCACAAAACACTTCGGGGGGGCTGTTTGATACGCGTCACTGAGAACAAAAAAATTATATATGTATATATAATGGCACCGATAAGCCCGCCTACGGACTCCACATTTCCCGATTTCGAATGAACTAGCCGACTAGTCGGAGAGAGAAATTTAAGCTTGATTATGGACACTGGGGGGGGGGGCTACTTTAAACATTGGGTAAGCAAACAATTCAATATTTTTTCTTTCTA
Organism: Cheilosia impressa; assembly: GCA_948293265.1. Classification (NCBI taxonomy): domain Eukaryota; kingdom Metazoa; phylum Arthropoda; class Insecta; order Diptera; family Syrphidae; genus Cheilosia; species Cheilosia impressa. Next base: position 42,911,602 of record OX411883.1, read on the forward strand.
ACACGAGCACTAGGGCCGGATCCAAACACGATTCATCTAATTTCTACCACTGTTATTTTTTTTTTTTTCTTCTTCGCACGATTTAAGTTGTTTGCCGATCGCGTACAACGAGGGAACTGACAACCATCATTCTTCGGTGTTCTACTCCCGCAACGTTCCCGTATGAGTTGGGATGGTGCTTTTTTCTTCGTTCATTGACTGCGCGGAAGGGTTCCGCCGTCCGCTATCCTCATCAAACACGGTGAGAGCCAACTAACGTCGCCTGTATAGGTAGAGCTACCACGGTACTTCTCGTGATGATGCAATTTTTCTCTGCACGTTTTGCTAATCCTAACTACCAACAGTTGCTTCATAGGGTACTGCGCGGGCCAACTGTGCTCCGTCTTCTCTGGTAATTTCCCACGTCTATGAGACGAAAACCTGGTGGGGTTTACCTGAAAGCGTATGTTATTGCGCGTGAGAAACTAGCATCATTAATAGTCGGAGGATTTACCTTTAGCCGCGAATTTTACCTGCTCACACGCAGGTGGCTAAACGCTATAAACCCCCTTTGGTCTGACTCGCTAAACCACGTACTAAAAGCGATCGTGCTTTTTCTTTAGCGAATCAAATATATTACACGTGGCAGCCAACTTAAGATGGCGTAAGTTAAGTGCTTCAGACTGTAGTCGACAAAAAAAAAGAGACCGCATGCCAGTTCCACGCTCTTATATAGCCGCGGTAACGCCACGATTCGATAAGCCGTAATGCACCCACACCTAAAGAAACGAGCAGGAGAGCGAAGCCGCTGAATCTGCTCGTTCCTCGGTAGACGATTCGTTAAGTCTTGGGCTGAGCTCGCACTACGACGAAAAATACAATTATAAAGTTGACTTCTAAGGTATAGCAGCACGCTACAACACCACGAATTTGAATGAAGTTCACCTTCCTTAAAGACGTGGAAAAGAGCTACTGTGAGCCTGAAAATTAGTCCCACGCCCTGAGACGTCCTTGGAAACTGATTCACTGTCTTATGTCCTTTCCATGCACTCTCCCCACTAGCTTCCCTCGCAAGTCCTCAACTTCATACATGCAGTTGCCTACTAAACCCCTAATCCTGCATCGTATAAACTTGGGACACAACTTAGCGTTGATGCCCTTGGCCTGATTGCTTTGTACAAAGTTTCTCCGAAAGACTTCCTGTCCCGGATGAAACTTCTTACTGGTACTTCTAGTATTATACACCTTCTCGTTTTTACGGTGGGCTTCCGCCAGATGCCGTTTTACCCTTTCCCGTATGGTCTCCATTCGGTCGGAGTGCTTCACCGTGTAAAATTCACTATCATTGGAATTCTGTAATTTTTGAAGGATCGGATACATACCGCCATGGGTAATCATATTAATACCAAACAAACAAAAATAAGGACTTACTCTAATAGACTGATGGTAAGCCGAACAGAGCGATTGTTGCACTTGGGGAATGTACAAGTCCCATTCCTTCTGGTCATCTTTCAAATACGTTCTGATGGCGGATAAAACTGATCGATTAACTCGCTCAGAAGCATTCGCTTGAGGTGAGTATATCGCAGTCAAGATTTGTCTTACGCCATTTCCGTCTAAAAACTGTTTGAACTCCTTTGAGACGAATTGCTTGCCGTTATCGGAATGTACGTACTCCGGAACTCCAAACCTACAGAAAACATCCTGTTCGAGGAATCTAATAACAGCGGCCGAGGACGCTTTTGGCATTGGCTTTAAAAACACGTATTTAGAGAAGTGATCTAGCACGACAAATAAAAAAAGATTGCCTCGCTTAGTTCTAATATAAGGGCCCATGAAGTCTATATATAGTTTCTGAAAGGGTCTATATATATCCATCGGCATCCCCATCCGAGGTCTCAAAACAGTATTGGGAGCCTTGTTTTCCTTCTACCTTCATATCGGGAAACTTCGTAGGATCCTGCATAACCATTTCTTTTATCCCTGCATATTCTACCGAGTCAAATTCCTCACTCTCTAAATCTACAGACATGCTAGCCTCCGGCTCAAGCGAAAGTGCTTCTATAAAACTACGGGAAAGGGTATCAGGAACTATATTCTGGGAGCCTTTCCTGTGCTCAATCTTAAAGTCGAACGCTTGCAGCTTGAGAGACCATCTAGCCAAACGCCCGCTCAAGTCTTTCAAGCCCATCAACCACTTGAGGCTGGCGTGGTCCGTGATCACTGTGAACGGTAGGCCTTCTATATATGGCCTAAATCGTTTGATAGCTAAAACTGCTGCTAGACATTCCTGTTCAGTCACGCTATACTTCTGCTGACAAGAGTTCATTTTCTGCGAAAAGTAAGCTATAGGTTTCTCCTGTTCATCTTCGTCGTATTGGAAAAGAACTGCCCCTATACCGTAGCTAGAAGCATCGCACTGAACTAGGAAGTGTTTAGAGTAGTCAGGATTACTCAGCAATGGAGCGGTAATCAGAGCTGACTTAAGAGCATTAAAGGAAGCGACTGCTTCGGCGGTCATTGTAAAATCTTTTCCCTTTTTCAAGGTATCAGACAACGGCGCGGCTAATGATGAAAAATTCCTTATAAAACGTCGATACCAGCCGCACATGCCAAGAAACCTTCTTACTTGCTTTTGAGAGGCTGGTAACGGGAACTCTTGCACCGCTGAAACCTTGCTAGGGTCGGGTTTTAAATGTCCCTGTCCCACAATATAACCCAAGTACTTAAGCTCCTTACAGCAGAACTTTGATTTTTCCAGGTTAATAGTAAGATTAGCATTTGAAAGGCATTTAGCCGTCAACTTGAGGATTTTAAAATGAGTTCCTAAGTCGGGCGAAATGATGAGTAGGTCGTCAAGGTAAACGAAAACATATTTGCGGAGTTCCTGAGGGATCACTGCATCCATAAGTTTGCACAACCTTTGAGCTGCGTTGCACAGCCCAAAGGGCATGACCGTAAATTGGTAGAGTGGTCTCCATGGAACCGCAAATGCCGTTTTCTCCTTAGACTTTTCTTCGAGCGGGATCTGCCAGAAGGCATCTTTGAGATCCACGCTCGATATGACTGTTGTGTCGTCGAGTCGACTTATCATCCCCTCGACAAGATGTGATGGATATGCCAGCTTTTTTGTAACCCGGTTCAGCTCACGAAAGTCTATGCACATCCTATTCTTTCCTGGTTTCCTAACGAGCACAACTGGAAAGCTCCATGAACTAACGCTGGGTTCTATTACTCCTAAGGAAAGCATCCTGTCCACTTCTTCGTAAACTATTTCCTGGATAGCTGGTGAAATTGGATAAAACCGTTTCTTAATTGGTTGCGCATCTCCTGTATCAATTGTGTGCATTTCTAATGCCGTCCTACCTAATCCTTTTTCCGCATAAGATGGAAACTCATTTATAACCTCCTCTAGCTGGGTCCTCTGTTCGGGACTTAGTACATGCATGGGTGTACTATCCTTCGGGTCTCCATATTCTGGCCTATCTTGACAGCGGCCTTCGGTTACGTTTGTCACCTCCGGTCCAGTGTCCTCTATTTCACTTACTATCTGTGGCGCGATCTTAAAAACCTTCCAGAAGTCTACCCCTAAATATAAAGGCTGCGCGAGGCTTGGTACTAGGTAAATATCAATGTACTCCTCCATACCGTTGTATTCGACCAACACCCGTGCGCGACCAATAATCCTATGTTTACTGTCGTCGGCGGTTTTCACCACGGACCTGAAGCTAGCAACTGGTATCCCTAAATTTCCGATGAGCTCTTCACTTCCTTTGCCTAAACATGAGATCGTTGCGCCACTATCCAGAAGACCTCTTATCTCTCGACCGTGAATTAAAATGTTGACGTATGGACGCGGATCTTCATCCTGTTCTAATGCACAAAAGTCTATCATTTTCCTATATAACAATCTCTTCCTGTATCTTATCCTTACCTTACTGTTTCTTGGAATTGACTCTTGTTGCTTTACTTCGTCTAACTGGAAAATCTTGTTGCGTATCCTATTGTAATTTTTGAGGCGTTCGTCAAAGGAAATTAATTTCTTTTGCCTCCCCTGCCTTAAGTTCTGTCCGTTGGAATTAGATTGTTTACCTCGCCTTAGAATCTGAGGCTGTTTCCCTGCATGTTGTTGGACTACTTCGGCGTGGTGAGTAATTGTATTTGTCCCGACGCTTACAACTAGGGGCCTGTCTGCGTCGAACGGGACTCCCCTGCGATCGCGTTCGACTTCCGGTTTCCCTGGCTGCACTTGGGACATGTAGGCGTCGTAACGTTTTCGAGCCCACACCGGTAGCAAAACAGTCTTCGAATGGGTGATGGACAGCTAACGAAACTGTGACCTGGTTGCTTACAGTTAAAGCAGCATGGCCTACTTGAACTACTAACTCCGGAATTGTCTGCCGGCCTTCCGTGGAGAAAAACCGCTGAAACCTCTTCCGAAATGTCCGGCTCGCTCACCGGCTGATCACTACTCAGTTCATTTACATTTCTGATATTGAAACTAGGATTGCGATACCGATTCTGGTCCCGGGACTGTATCATCTTTTCCGTTCGGCGACACTCGTCCCTGAACTGGTCTAACGTATATATCGACATGGGGTAGATGAAGTTCATTAGCTTGTTGTTAACATTGCCCTTGACTATGCTCAACAACTCCGAATCATGAATTGCTACCCTCAACTGATTTTTCAACTGCAGTATAGAGTTATAAAAACTATCAAAACTCTCCTGCGGGTATTGCTTGCGATCCATGATCTGCTTTATTATTTCGAAATCACTTTCATTAGTCTTAAAATTCTTTAGTAAAGCTTGGCGAAATAACCCCCAGTCTAATCTAGGACCGGTGCGTAAATGTTGCCAATACCATTCTTGAGCTATACCCGAAAGAAGGAGATGAAAATTCCTAAGGACTTCGGCCCAAGAACAGCTATAATTACTCTTGAGTACTTCAACTCTAAAAACAAAGTCTTCCACGGACATCGTTTTCGACGTTCCGTCGAAACTTATGCCCCACCTATCCATCTCAATTCTTCTATTCTGCCTAGTTGTGTGGTATGCAAACTCTGCTCTCTGGAAATGTTGAGTATCTTCACGATATATATGTTCATTTCCTTCTTGTGAAAAGTTATCGCGGGAATCGCTACTGATATTTGGTTGATATCTATGTGTGTTACTAGTTGCTTGGATCTCATTTTGTGCTGGCATTGGAACTGTCTGTCTGTTTGAACTACGTGACGCCCCAGGCTCTGTAACCTCGCGTGCATGCGCTTGAGAATTCTGGTTCAGATTATTCGGGGAATGTGTATTGCTTGAAGCGATTGCATTTTGTACCGACTCCTGAACACAATCTCTGATCATAGCCGTTAAAGATGCCATCATTGAAGCTTGGGTTGAACCGATGCTGGCATCAACCAAGTTTTTGATTTGGGCTGAAAGCAACCTTTGTCTGTCTGGTGAAAATACTGGCGCAACCGAATCTATTTGCGGGAAATCACGACCTGAAGCTTGGGCCTGTGGAGGGAGTGAACAGGTGACGATGGGGTTGGACATCACCGAGACTGTGGTTGTAGGGGTTGTTCTAGCAGTGCCTGTCGGGGAAGTTGTGATCCCGATTGGAACTTGATTCGTCTGCTGGGACATTTCAGAACTATTTCCTAAACTTTGCCTTGACTGACTTGCAGTTCTATTGGGTGGGGAGTGCATGACCTGCCTGTTGGCGGGAGTTTTTTGCGCCTCGAATGACCTGTTACTATCAGCCCCCGGACCATAAGACCGTAACGACATGTTATGCCTAGAATCAAAGTTAGGTTTTTTTCCGCTTTTGCTCACTGCTCCTTTCGATCTATCCATTTGGTAAGCTTAAATTATTGTATAGTTAAAAATATATACCTATTTAAGTTCTATTTATGTATAAATTCTGAGTATACTTGGTATCATATAAATGGGTGAGACCTAGATACGCTCACATGCACAAAACACAAAATTCATATAAACCAAAACAATAAGTAATACTGCCGCTCACTGTACACTATCTAGATGATTCTCCATACTCTTAGGTACTTATGGACTCTTTTAAGATAGCGAAACAATGGAAACTTATTTAAGGTGCACTCCTGTGGCAACTGAAGATATGTCACTGAGCTACTAACAAAATCAACGACTCACTGAAGTACCTACACGGTTAAATATTTTCCTACGCATGTCTGTTTCGATCCCTTTGGAGCAAGAAGGCTGAATTTGATTAATTCAAGGCTCTACGACTTCCAATAGGAATTACACAAACAAAATTCTACACAAATGAAATAGCTAAGTTTTCATCAAAGTGATATTAGTTAGAATATTTTAAAGATTTGCCGTAGCATTCCTGTTGTTACGGCTCCACTCGGTTGGGCGCCATTTGTAGTAGGAGAGGGGGTTGGCTTAAGCAGCTGGGAGACACGAAATGTTGTGCTCGGCCATGCTCAACGGGTTTGGGTGGGGATCTTGCTGCTTCCTTTCCTCTACAAAAAAAAGTATATGTGTCTCCCGAAAGGGAGGGTGGCCGCGTCGATTCTACCACATCAGAGGTGATCGTACGCTGATTGCCATCTTGAAAACTCTGTCGCCATTTCTTGGGGATGGGGGTGATATGAAACCGGAGTGTGTGTGCGTGTTTAATTCTTTGGAGCGGCAGGAGAAAATGGGGATTCTTTCCCGCCCAATTTACTGTTCGGTTAAGGATGGCCAGGTGTTATGCCTCCATAAAGGGTTCCCGCCCTCTTTTAGCAATGGATTATCCACCGTTGCTCCTCGACTATCCGCGCCCTAAAGATATTTATGGGATAGTCCCTACATTGAAAGCGCTCAAATGTGAGCTACCTGTGGTGTTGATTACCCGTGTGCATGTTCACGTCCTGGGTCTCACCCGCAGAATCATCTTATCCTTCCATATCAGACTACACTACTGAATAAGCATTTGTGGATTCGGTAACTGTACTAACATTTCATTTTATTCATGTTCAAATTATGCTGATCTTATGGCTATGGTGATAACTATGCAACCTATGATATCTATGCAATAAACAGCTAATTCATACATTGATTCAACATCCCAATTCAAATCGATATCCTACCAACCTAAAAATCGTGTTTGGCTTAACCATTAATATTTAGGAGACAAATCTAACTTATTACTAAACATTTTAAGATACAACAATATGTAGCTTCCAATTATTGGCAAGGAGATATAATAAAAGAAACTTTAACCTTCGATAAATTAAATTCCTCTCTACGAATTATTTACCACCGGATCAAAGCTCTCGGAATATTAAAAAAAACAGTCTTTAATTCTGTTCCACGTTCGGAACGCGAGGCTTACTCGTAGTACTTCTTATATATATATATATAATATCATTGAAAAAAAACGGGGGTACTCACACTTTCCTTTTTCTTTTTCCGCACCGTATCCGAGCTGCTGTTGTGGCCACAAAACACTTCGGGGGGGCTGTTTGATACGCGTCACTGAGAACAAAAAAATTATATATGTATATATAATGGCACCGATAAGCCCGCCTACGGACTCCACATTTCCCGATTTCGAATGAACTAGCCGACTAGTCGGAGAGAGAAATTTAAGCTTGATTATGGACACTGGGGGGGGGGGCTACTTTAAACATTGGGTAAGCAAACAATTCAATATTTTTTCTTTCTAACACGAGCACTAGGGCCGGATCCAAACACGATTCATCTAATTTCTACCACTGTTCTTTTTTTTTTTTTCTTCTTCGCACGATTTAAGTTGTTTGCCGATCGCGTACAACGAGGGAACTGACAACCATCATTCTTCGGTGTTCTACTCCCGCAACGTTCCCGTATGAGTTGGGATGGTGCTTTTTTCTTCGTTCATTGACTGCGCGGAAGGGTTCCGCCGTCCGCTATCCTCATCAAACACGGTGAGAGCCAACTAACGTCGCCTGTATAGGTAGAGCTACCACGGTACTTCTCGTGATGATGCAATTTTTCTCTGCACGTTTTGCTAATCCTAACTACCAACAGTTGCTTCATAGGGTACTGCGCGGGCCAACTGTGCTCCGTCTTCTCTGGTAATTTCCCACGTCTATGAGACGAAAACCTGGTGGGGTTTACCTGAAAGCGTATGTTATTGCGCGTGAGAAACTAGCATCATTAATAGTCGGAGGATTTACCTTTAGCCGCGAATTTTACCTGCTCACACGCAGGTGGCTAAACGCTATAAACCCCCTTTGGTCTGACTCGCTAAACCACGTACTAAAAGCGATCGTGCTTTTTCTTTAGCGAATCAAATATATTACACGTGGCAGCCAACTTAAGATGGCGTAAGTTAAGTGCTTCAGACTGTAGTCGACAAAAAAAAAGAGACCGCATGCCAGTTCCACGCTCTTATATAGCCGCGGTAACGCCACGATTCGATAAGCCGTAATGCACCCACACCTAAAGAAACGAGCAGGAGAGCGAAGCCGCTGAATCTGCTCGTTCCTCGGTAGACGATTCGTTAAGTCTTGGGCTGAGCTCGCACTACGACGAAAAATACAATTATAAAGTTGACTTCTAAGGTATAGCAGCACGCTACAACACCACGAATTTGAATGAAGTTCACCTTCCTTAAAGACGTGGAAAAGAGCTACTGTGAGCCTGAAAATTAGTCCCACGCCCTGAGACGTCCTTGGAAACTGATTCACTGTCTTATGTCCTTTCCATGCACTCTCCCCACTAGCTTCCCTCGCAAGTCCTCAACTTCATACATGCAGTTGCCTACTAAACCCCTAATCCTGCATCGTATAAACTTGGGACACAACTTAGCGTTGATGCCCTTGGCCTGATTGCTTTGTACAAAGTTTCTCCGAAAGACTTCCTGTCCCGGATGAAACTTCTTACTGGTACTTCTAGTATTATACACCTTCTCGTTTTTACGGTGGGCTTCCGCCAGATGCCGTTTTACCCTTTCCCGTATGGTCTCCATTCGGTCGGAGTGCTTCACCGTGTAAAATTCACTATCATTGGAATTCTGTAATTTTTGAAGGATCGGATACATACCGCCATGGGTAATCATATTAATACCAAACAAACAAAAATAAGGACTTACTCTAATAGACTGATGGTAAGCCGAACAGAGCGATTGTTGCACTTGGGGAATGTACAAGTCCCATTCCTTCTGGTCATCTTTCAAATACGTTCTGATGGCGGATAAAACTGATCGATTAACTCGCTCAGAAGCATTCGCTTGAGGTGAGTATATCGCAGTCAAGATTTGTCTTACGCCATTTCCGTCTAAAAACTGTTTGAACTCCTTTGAGACGAATTGCTTGCCGTTATCGGAATGTACGTACTCCGGAACTCCAAACCTACAGAAAACATCCTGTTCGAGGAATCTAATAACAGCGGCCGAGGACGCTTTTGGCATTGGCTTTAAAAACACGTATTTAGAGAAGTGATCTAGCACGACAAATAAAAAAAGATTGCCTCGCTTAGTTCTAATATAAGGGCCCATGAAGTCTATATATAGTTTCTGAAAGGGTCTATATATATCCATCGGCATCCCCATCCGAGGTCTCAAAACAGTATTGGGAGCCTTGTTTTCCTTCTACCTTCATATCGGGAAACTTCGTAGGATCCTGCATAACCATTTCTTTTATCCCTGCATATTCTACCGAGTCAAATTCCTCACTCTCTAAATCTACAGACATGCTAGCCTCCGGCTCAAGCGAAAGTGCTTCTATAAAACTACGGGAAAGGGTATCAGGAACTATATTCTGGGAGCCTTTCCTGTGCTCAATCTTAAAGTCGAACGCTTGCAGCTTGAGAGACCATCTAGCCAAACGCCCGCTCAAGTCTTTCAAGCCCATCAACCACTTGAGGCTGGCGTGGTCCGTGATCACTGTGAACGGTAGGCCTTCTATATATGGCCTAAATCGTTTGATAGCTAAAACTGCTGCTAGACATTCCTGTTCAGTCACGCTATACTTCTGCTGACAAGAGTTCATTTTCTGCGAAAAGTAAGCTATAGGTTTCTCCTGTTCATCTTCGTCGTATTGGAAAAGAACTGCCCCTATACCGTAGCTAGAAGCATCGCACTGAACTAGGAAGTGTTTAGAGTAGTCAGGATTACTCAGCAATGGAGCGGTAATCAGAGCTGACTTAAGAGCATTAAAGGAAGCGACTGCTTCGGCGGTCATTGTAAAATCTTTTCCCTTTTTCAAGGTATCAGACAACGGCGCGGCTAATGATGAAAAATTCCTTATAAAACGTCGATACCAGCCGCACATGCCAAGAAACCTTCTTACTTGCTTTTGAGAGGCTGGTAACGGGAACTCTTGCACCGCTGAAACCTTGCTAGGGTCGGGTTTTAAATGTCCCTGTCCCACAATATAACCCAAGTACTTAAGCTCCTTACAGCAGAACTTTGATTTTTCCAGGTTAATAGTAAGATTAGCATTTGAAAGGCATTTAGCCGTCAACTTGAGGATTTTAAAATGAGTTCCTAAGTCGGGCGAAATGATGAGTAGGTCGTCAAGGTAAACGAAAACATATTTGCGGAGTTCCTGAGGGATCACTGCATCCATAAGTTTGCACAACCTTTGAGCTGCGTTGCACAGCCCAAAGGGCATGACCGTAAATTGGTAGAGTGGTCTCCATGGAACCGCAAATGCCGTTTTCTCCTTAGACTTTTCTTCGAGCGGGATCTGCCAGAAGGCATCTTTGAGATCCACGCTCGATATGACTGTTGTGTCGTCGAGTCGACTTATCATCCCCTCGACAAGATGTGATGGATATGCCAGCTTTTTTGTAACCCGGTTCAGCTCACGAAAGTCTATGCACATCCTATTCTTTCCTGGTTTCCTAACGAGCACAACTGGAAAGCTCCATGAACTAACGCTGGGTTCTATTACTCCTAAGGAAAGCATCCTGTCCACTTCTTCGTAAACTATTTCCTGGATAGCTGGTGAAATTGGATAAAACCGTTTCTTAATTGGTTGCGCATCTCCTGTATCAATTGTGTGCATTTCTAATGCCGTCCTACCTAATCCTTTTTCCGCATAAGATGGAAACTCATTTATAACCTCCTCTAGCTGGGTCCTCTGTTCGGGACTTAGTACATGCATGGGTGTACTATCCTTCGGGTCTCCATATTCTGGCCTATCTTGACAGCGGCCTTCGGTTACGTTTGTCACCTCCGGTCCAGTGTCCTCTATTTCACTTACTATCTGTGGCGCGATCTTAAAAACCTTCCAGAAGTCTACCCCTAAATATAAAGGCTGCGCGAGGCTTGGTACTAGGTAAATATCAATGTACTCCTCCATACCGTTGTATTCGACCAACACCCGTGCGCGACCAATAATCCTATGTTTACTGTCGTCGGCGGTTTTCACCACGGACCTGAAGCTAGCAACTGGTATCCCTAAATTTCCGATGAGCTCTTCACTTCCTTTGCCTAAACATGAGATCGTTGCGCCACTATCCAGAAGACCTCTTATCTCTCGACCGTGAATTAAAATGTTGACGTATGGACGCGGATCTTCATCCTGTTCTAATGCACAAAAGTCTATCATTTTCCTATATAACAATCTCTTCCTGTATCTTATCCTTACCTTACTGTTTCTTGGAATTGACTCTTGTTGCTTTACTTCGTCTAACTGGAAAATCTTGTTGCGTATCCTATTGTAATTTTTGAGGCGTTCGTCAAAGGAAATTAATTTCTTTTGCCTCCCCTGCCTTAAGTTCTGTCCGTTGGAATTAGATTGTTTACCTCGCCTTAGAATCTGAGGCTGTTTCCCTGCATGTTGTTGGACTACTTCGGCGTGGTGAGTAATTGTATTTGTCCCGACGCTTACAACTAGGGGCCTGTCTGCGTCGAACGGGACTCCCCTGCGATCGCGTTCGACTTCCGGTTTCCCTGGCTGCACTTGGGACATGTAGGCGTCGTAACGTTTTCGAGCCCACACCGGTAGCAAAACAGTCTTCGAATGGGTGATGGACAGCTAACGAAACTGTGACCTGGTTGCTTACAGTTAAAGCAGCATGGCCTACTTGAACTACTAACTCCGGAATTGTCTGCCGGCCTTCCGTGGAGAAAAACCGCTGAAACCTCTTCCGAAATGTCCGGCTCGCTCACCGGCTGATCACTACTCAGTTCATTTACATTTCTGATATTGAAACTAGGATTGCGATACCGATTCTGGTCCCGGGACTGTATCATCTTTTCCGTTCGGCGACACTCGTCCCTGAACTGGTCTAACGTATATATCGACATGGGGTAGATGAAGTTCATTAGCTTGTTGTTAACATTGCCCTTGACTATGCTCAACAACTCCGAATCATGAATTGCTACCCTCAACTGATTTTTCAACTGCAGTATAGAGTTATAAAAACTATCAAAACTCTCCTGCGGGTATTGCTTGCGATCCATGATCTGCTTTATTATTTCGAAATCACTTTCATTAGTCTTAAAATTCTTTAGTAAAGCTTGGCGAAATAACCCCCAGTCTAATCTAGGACCGGTGCGTAAATGTTGCCAATACCATTCTTGAGCTATACCCGAAAGAAGGAGATGAAAATTCCTAAGGACTTCGGCCCAAGAACAGCTATAATTACTCTTGAGTACTTCAACTCTAAAAACAAAGTCTTCCACGGACATCGTTTTCGACGTTCCGTCGAAACTTATGCCCCACCTATCCATCTCAATTCTTCTATTCTGCCTAGTTGTGTGGTATGCAAACTCTGCTCTCTGGAAATGTTGAGTATCTTCACGATATATATGTTCATTTCCTTCTTGTGAAAAGTTATCGCGGGAATCGCTACTGATATTTGGTTGATATCTATGTGTGTTACTAGTTGCTTGGATCTCATTTTGTGCTGGCATTGGAACTGTCTGTCTGTTTGAACTACGTGACGCCCCAGGCTCTGTAACCTCGCGTGCATGCGCTTGAGAATTCTGGTTCAGATTATTCGGGGAATGTGTATTGCTTGAAGCGATTGCATTTTGTACCGACTCCTGAACACAATCTCTGATCATAGCCGTTAAAGATGCCATCATTGAAGCTTGGGTTGAACCGATGCTGGCATCAACCAAGTTTTTGATTTGGGCTGAAAGCAACCTTTGTCTGTCTGGTGAAAATACTGGCGCAACCGAATCTATTTGCGGGAAATCACGACCTGAAGCTTGGGCCTGTGGAGGGAGTGAACAGGTGACGATGGGGTTGGACATCACCGAGACTGTGGTTGTAGGGGTTGTTCTAGCAGTGCCTGTCGGGGAAGTTGTGATCCCGATTGGAACTTGATTCGTCTGCTGGGACATTTCAGAACTATTTCCTAAACTTTGCCTTGACTGACTTGCAGTTCTATTGGGTGGGGAGTGCATGACCTGCCTGTTGGCGGGAGTTTTTTGCGCCTCGAATGACCTGTTACTATCAGCCCCCGGACCATAAGACCGTAACGACATGTTATGCCTAGAATCAAAGTTAGGTTTTTTTCCGCTTTTGCTCACTGCTCCTTTCGATCTATCCATTTGGTAAGCTTAAATTATTGTATAGTTAAAAATATATACCTATTTAAGTTCTATTTATGTATAAATTCTGAGTATACTTGGTATCATATAAATGGGTGAGACCTAGATACGCTCACATGCACAAAACACAAAATTCATATAAACCAAAACAATAAGTAATACTGCCGCTCACTGTACACTATCTAGATGATTCTCCATACTCTTAGGTACTTATGGACTCTTTTAAGATAGCGAAACAATGGAAACTTATTTAAGGTGCACTCCTGTGGCAACTGAAGATATGTCACTGAGCTACTAACAAAATCAACGACTCACTGAAGTACCTACACGGTTAAATATTTTCCTACGCATGTCTGTTTCGATCCCTTTGGAGCAAGAAGGCTGAATTTGATTAATTCAAGGCTCTACGACTTCCAATAGGAATTACACAAACAAAATTCTACACAAATGAAATAGCTAAGTTTTCATCAAAGTGATATTAGTTAGAATATTTTAAAGATTTGCCGTAGCATTCCTGTTGTTACGGCTCCACTCGGTTGGGCGCCATTTGTAGTAGGAGAGGGGGTTGGCTTAAGCAGCTGGGAGACACGAAATGTTGTGCTCGGCCATGCTCAACGGGTTTGGGTGGGGATCTTGCTGCTTCCTTTCCTCTACAAAAAAAAGTATATGTGTCTCCCGAAAGGGAGGGTGGCCGCGTCGATTCTACCACATCAGAGGTGATCGTACGCTGATTGCCATCTTGAAAACTCTGTCGCCATTTCTTGGGGATGGGGGTGATATGAAACCGGAGTGTGTGTGCGTGTTTAATTCTTTGGAGCGGCAGGAGAAAATGGGGATTCTTTCCCGCCCAATTTACTGTTCGGTTAAGGATGGCCAGGTGTTATGCCTCCATAAAGGGTTCCCGCCCTCTTTTAGCAATGGATTATCCACCGTTGCTCCTCGACTATCCGCGCCCTAAAGATATTTATGGGATAGTCCCTACATTGAAAGCGCTCAAATGTGAGCTACCTGTGGTGTTGATTACCCGTGTGCATGTTCACGTCCTGGGTCTCACCCGCAGAATCATCTTATCCTTCCATATCAGACTACACTACTGAATAAGCATTTGTGGATTCGGTAACTGTACTAACATTTCATTTTATTCATGTTCAAATTATGCTGATCTTATGGCTATGGTGATAACTATGCAACCTATGATATCTATGCAATAAACAGCTAATTCATACATTGATTCAACATCCCAATTCAAATCGATATCCTACCAACCTAAAAATCGTGTTTGGCTTAACCATTAATATTTAGGAGACAAATCTAACTTATTACTAAACATTTTAAGATACAACAATATGTAGCTTCCAATTATTGGCAAGGAGATATAATAAAAGAAACTTTAACCTTCGATAAATTAAATTCCTCTCTACGAATTATTTACCACCGGATCAAAGCTCTCGGAATATTAAAAAAAACAGTCTTTAATTCTGTTCCACGTTCGGAACGCGAGGCTTACTCGTAGTACTTCTTATATATATATATATAATATCATTGAAAAAAAACGGGGGTACTCACACTTTCCTTTTTCTTTTTCCGCACCGTATCCGAGCTGCTGTTGTGGCCACAAAACACTTCGGGGGGGCTGTTTGATACGCGTCACTGAGAACAAAAAAATTATATATGTATATATAATGGCACCGATAAGCCCGCCTACGGACTCCACATTTCCCGATTTCGAATGAACTAGCCGACTAGTCGGAGAGAGAAATTTAAGCTTGATTATGGACACTGGGGGGGGGGCTACTTTAAACATTGGGTAAGCAAACAATTCAATATTTTTTCTTTCTAACACGAGCACTAGGGCCGGATCCAAACACGATTCATCTAATTTCTACCACTGTTCTTTTTTTTTTTTTCTTCTTCGCACGATTTAAGTTGTTTGCCGATCGCGTACAACGAGGGAACTGACAACCATCATTCTTCGGTGTTCTACTCCCGCAACGTTCCCGTATGAGTTGGGATGGTGCTTTTTTCTTCGTTCATTGACTGCGCGGAAGGGTTCCGCCGTCCGCTATCCTCATCAAACACGGTGAGAGCCAACTAACGTCGCCTGTATAGGTAGAGCTACCACGGTACTTCTCGTGATGATGCAATTTTTCTCTGCACGTTTTGCTAATCCTAACTACCAACAGTTGCTTCATAGGGTACTGCGCGGGCCAACTGTGCTCCGTCTTCTCTGGTAATTTCCCACGTCTATGAGACGAAAACCTGGTGGGGTTTACCTGAAAGCGTATGTTATTGCGCGTGAGAAACTAGCATCATTAATAGTCGGAGGATTTACCTTTAGCCGCGAATTTTACCTGCTCACACGCAGGTGGCTAAACGCTATAAACCCCCTTTGGTCTGACTCGCTAAACCACGTACTAAAAGCGATCGTGCTTTTTCTTTAGCGAATCAAATATATTACACGTGGCAGCCAACTTAAGATGGCGTAAGTTAAGTGCTTCAGACTGTAGTCGACAAAAAAAAAGAGACCGCATGCCAGTTCCACGCTCTTATATAGCCGCGGTAACGCCACGATTCGATAAGCCGTAATGCACCCACACCTAAAGAAACGAGCAGGAGAGCGAAGCCGCTGAATCTGCTCGTTCCTCGGTAGACGATTCGTTAAGTCTTGGGCTGAGCTCGCACTACGACGAAAAATACAATTATAAAGTTGACTTCTAAGGTATAGCAGCACGCTACAAAAGCGATTTTTATTTTCGCCCATAAGCGAAGTTTCTGTTATGTTTTGATTATGGAATGAGCAACCAGTAATAATGCAGTTGGTATATAATTGCTAGTGTTTTTTTTCGACTGGCCTGTGTCTGTGAGGGGCCCATGACTCTGTGACACCGCCCCCTCCCCCCTTGTGTGTAGGTAAAGTCTCCGATTATCAATTAGTTAGGTATATTTGAATGTGTCTTGTTAATATTTAGTTCCTTTTTTTTTTTTAGTTATTTATGACATTTTCCGGTGGAGACTTTGAAACACGTGAAGTAAAAAATAAACATTGTAGTGCATAACCAATAGTGGCATGTCTGGGGATGCAAAGTGATTTGTCTTATTGTTAGCACTTCTCCCCTAATGTTTTATGAGATCGATCATCTTCAGTAGACGTCTATAATTGTTCATTGATTCGTTTTCCTTTTCCTTAGAAACCAAACCTCCTACTGATGTTTTTAATTTTGCAGGCAAAATATTTAAGCACTCATTTCAGATTGATTAAATGAGAATTCTATGTCGCTTAGAACGAAATTCCCTAATGAATCAAATTGGATTTAGACTATTTTGGAATTTTTCTTATTAAAACTTGAAAATGTATGAAAATTTTATTTATATTCTATAAAAAATGTCACTTTAAACGATTTGGCTAGAAAAAATTATCTCTTAGAAGAAACAGTTTATAAAATATCTGATGAACCGAAAGAGATAAACTAAAATGGATTTAAGATTCAGAAAGATTGCCCTCAAATCAGCAAAACTGAATTAAACTGATTTTCGGTAAAAAATGGATATATACCATTTAAGCTTTCTGCTAACGTCAGTTAAACCGACACGCCAAATGAAATGAAAGACGTTTCGACAACAGAATAAATCTACTTATGCTTCCCACACTCTCTTACCCTTGTTGCTGCAGGTGACTTCTTTTGAATTAACACTTTCAATTCTTGGACAGCGCAGAACTCCTCAGTAAATGACAGTCAAGTTCGGATTGCCTGACCGAATATTCGCCCCCGAAAGCAAACCCCCATAAAGTACCTACCAATTATTTATTTCAAACTAAAACAATCACCCATCCTGTTGACATGAATATAACCCATCGATGGCAACTACACGCCACAAAGTATGCGTACTACCACTCCGCATAATATTTTGACGTCACATCTGGCAAAACAGACAAATAGTCTGCTGTGTCTAAAACTCAATACGATAAATAGTCGAAGATACAAATCAGAGGAATCGTACCCCTCCAGCGAACTGCAGTACAACCGCACAACAACATCTATAAGTTTTTCTCTCTTCGTATATTTAGATAAAAATGTTAACCAATCTGCATATTTATCAAATGGCAACTGCCAACAGTCTCTTTTAAACAAAAATAAATCAATGCAAAGGGACATCTCTCGCTACAGGAATAGGATAACGAAATTTATTTCCCTATCTTATACTGGCGCGTCAATCAGATGACGACTACGACTACGACGACGACGACAGCATGGAGGGGAACTCGAACACCGCCCTGACAAACAAAACAAAACAATTTTGCAAATATGTAGAAAAATCGTTTGCTTTTGCAGTTGAATCACGTTTTCGAAATTTTCAACCAGTTTGACAAGTGTCACAAATTGGATTTAGATTTGTTTGGTGCGCCTGCAAAATGTTTGATTTTGGCACTTCTGGTGAGGGCATAGGAAAAAAAAAAAACCACACACACAAACCCACTATCCTATACCAGTTGCCACATCATAGTTACATTCACAAGTCGATATCTCGGGGGTGATAAAGTTTGGTTGCAGTGCATAATATAAGCGATGTAGCTGGCTGTGTGTTGTAACTATTGAAAGTTACAGGCAGGATATGTGTATCGAACGGCGCTGTAGTTGGTATAGAGTATAACCTTGTGCGAGATACTGGCTTCATGCACAGCACTAGGAATTCATGTCGGGGCATAAAAAGAGTGCCAGCAGTCAATATGGATTTGATTTACGATTAGGTACTCTCCGAGGAGTGGGGAATTTTTTTTTCTTACAACTATTCGAAGTCACATCCTCTACAGTTTGTACATACTGATACTGCTACCGGAGTATATAAGTCATAGTAAGACTGACTTACGTCTTAGATCTCTGCCTTTAAGAATTTTGAGGAAAACTTGCATCTTATGGCTCTCTAAGCAGCTCGGCGGCAAAGACCGTTTTAGTATCGTAGTATCGTCAGCTTTATTTTATTCCGCTTAGCTTTTACTGGGCCTTACTAATAATCATTGCTAGCCTCCGCACTAAATATTTTGTAGGTCACAATATGGAAGTTTGTATGGAACATTTTCCCATTGTGCGCTCGAAAAATGTAGCCTGGACACTAAAACTGATTATAAGTATCCTGGACTGTCTGAAACTTAACTACTAAATACAAACAAAATGGAGGAAGAGCTTTCCCAATTTGAAGTCTACTGCGACCAACATGGTATTGACAGGTGTGTTCAACATGATATGTGGATCGAGCTTCTGAGTTCCAATAGGCATATTGGTTCGAACGCTGGGTCTGGTTACACTGTATAGTCCCTCAAAATATAGAGCTAAGTGCAGTGGCTATCTAAACGGGTGGCATCCTGTCTTTCGTGCAAGAAGAAATGTCTTTAATACCAGATGCGAACTCTGTTTTCGGAGTGCTTGAAGTGTTTTTCTTAGAGGTTTGGTTGCTGGGCAGCAATATCGTTTGCAATTTATTTTGGCAGCTGAGACAGGTGATTTGGGCGCAGATTGTTTTGGCATATTACCAGAAATAGACCCAAGCTAGAAAATCATGTGCAAGTTTATTTCGAAAATCTACCTCGACGAACTTAACATCCAATTAAGGTTCGACATTGTCGTCCTTTCGAGTTAGTTATTCCCAATTGTTGTACCTTCCCACACACACGGTAGTTGATAATGCGCATTCATAGAGACGACCGACGCATGGTCGCCCGTAAAGGTCGCTCCGAAGAAGTTGTTGCTACTGTGGAGCATCTACAGTTGAGGTGGCGCAATATGCCACACAACGTGCGAAACAATCAGCTTATTGCGGTATACATTCGATGAAAGCGCACAGGCTGGCGTAATGATCCCATGGCCTCCACGATTGTATGATGATGATGATGATGATGTCACGCATATGGATTGTATTTTCTGTGAAGTCACTAGTTTAAGGCGATATGCCACTGACCCACAGACGTTGGCTCTTTTGGAAGGCAGCGTTCATCCAGTTATTGCAAACATACGGCTATAATTACTTCCCAAAGTTGTATGCCTTATAAAAACACTTTTACGAGTACCTGCTTAAGATACAGGCAGCAAGCAGCATCATCGCTTAGAAGGAAAAGACTTTAGGAGAAATTTTAAATTTAAATAAAGAATCCTCTTATAAGTCTTTAGCCACCCAATATTCTACTTTGAGACATTTCCACAACCATATCGGGTATATTCATACCAAAAGTTTTGCAAGGTCCATTTCGCTTTATATGTCTTTACATCGAATCCCCAGCAAGTCAGTACTTTTGTGGGCAGAAACGAAAAGTATTGCTTAACGTGAACACCAGCCTTGACGGCACTTTTTCACGATGGGCAAAGGTACCCACATTAGAGTCCTTGAGAAAGACATTGACCAAAACCCCAGAGCCAATACAAGAACTGACCGTGGTGCAATTAGCGTGCCTGCTAAGTTGGCAACAGTCCCATCCAATGGTAAGGGTGAGCCCCATCCAGACACCTCTTCATTCTGAAAGAACGCAATTGTCTCCGCATTCTGTTTAAACCACAGCCCCCAGGAATCCAACCTCAAACGATGGGGCTGCACCAGATTTGGCACAGAGGCTGACCCCATCTCCGTGGTACCATTATATAGCCAATGCTGGAGCTTTCATAACCCGAGAGTTACTACCAATTTGGATTGCCAACCCAATATGAGGAAGGTTAAACTCCAAAAAATTGCAGGTGAATAGAGCATCTTGAATCCCATATTAAAGGGCCATTCATTTTTCGGTTTTGAAAGTAAAGCTAAATAAAACATACATTTTTGATGAAAATTTTATTTCATTATAAAGTCTGGACTTTGCCATTAAGTGTGAAATACAATATCTTTCAAATGGCCGCATCGGGAAGATTCGCAGCATGCAATTCTTTTGAGATCATTTTTAACCACTTTTTCGCATATTTCGGGCGGTATCTCCGCTATAACTTCAGTAATGTTGGTTTTTAATGCGTCTCGAGTTCGGGGATTATTCGCGTAAACACGGTCTTCTGCCTAGCCCCACCGAAAGAAATCTAACGATGTCAAACCGGTGGTCAATTAAAGTCACCAAAACGTGAAATTACGCGACCAGGAAACTTCTCACTCAATAAAGCCACAATGCGTCTTTTTGTGTGGCTTGTTGCCCCGTCTTGTTAAAACCACATATCGTCGTGAAAACTCACACCTTTTTCGTGGGCAGTAAGACATTTCTTTCCAATTATGTTCATCCACATTTTCGTAGAAATAATTTCTGTCACTTTATGAAATAACGTTTTCCATTACCGCGAGCTGCATTTTATTTTATTTGATTTAAAAAAATCTAGAATTGTGTGACTTTATACATTTAGAAAAAAAAATTTAGAAAGAACAGTAAGCTAAAAATTCTAGCTTTAAAAATTATTTTTGAAAACAAGGACTCGTTTTCAAGTTTTCATGAATCAAGTTGCATTTTTACTTTTTTAAATTATTAACGATTGGAAAAGTTAAATTTTACTACATTCAATTTCAACTACGCAGTTGTGTACTTACAAATTTTCTTTCATTCATCATGCCCACAAATGACGACATGAAAGAGAGTAGACGGCCGAAGAGAGTACAGTCAGAAGAATCACAGCACAGTCACTCACAGTCAGCGTTGCCACAAAGATACAATTGTATCAATTTAGCTACATTTTTGCTTCCGTGAAAAAAATTGATACTTAGATACTTTTTTTTTGATTTTGGTTCAATTAGATACATTTTTCAAATTTCCATTAAAATTCAGCATAATCCCCCTTTTTCATATATTTTAAATCTTTTTTCAAATACAAATTCAAATTTTTAGATCTGGCAATATTAATAGGTTTTCTTATTTTTGAAACTGACTATTGCTCATTCTGTACTGATGTTCCCACCCAATCTGATACTGTACTATCTAGCACTAGCCCATTTGCATTCGCAAGTTTCTCCCAATTTATGAGAGTGTGAGAGTTTTTCAATTCAAGTTCCTCTAAACCCCTACTCTCTACAGTTGTCAAATGTCAATAATCTCTGCATTAATTATCTTCAGCTAAGTAACGTTTTCGAAACAATTAAATGGTGAATATAATACGAGTATGTAGATATCTTAATACATAAATTCTAAAAATCTTTTTAGAAGACGAATAAATTTAAAGTCAGTACAAATTACTCTGCAATACTTATTTATATTTTTTCAAGTTTGTTTTTTTTATTTTTTTTTTTTTTTGTATAAAATGTATTGACTGATTGTTAGGTGATGTAAAATGTGATGTTTGTTGTAAGGATTTTTGTTTCTTTCGTTTTAATAACTTTATTTATTTGAAAAAAAACAATATTTTCTTGTGATACATTTAGAGGCTCAAATTTAGATACTTTTGATACATTTTTGAAAAAAAAAAGATACATTTTTTGAAAAGTCAACGGCAACGCTGCTCACAGTTCACAGATAGGAAAGAGAGAATTTTATTTTAAAAATGTGCGGAGGCAGCGTGATCGTTGTGAGACTAAAGTTTGCAATTTGACACTTTTTTCGAGAGTCTGCCGCAATATTTTGCTGTTTTGGCCCTTTTTTTGTTCGGAGAAGGCGCCGTAGACCGAACAAACGACGCCACGAAAGAGAGTCAACGGCCGAATTTTTATGAATTTTGGTATATGAATAGATAAGACCTCTGAGAATGATATATATGCTACTTTTTGCTGCGAATACAAAGGGGATGAGGTAGGGGATTGAAGTTTAAATGACGAACCAATTATTTCTCAAGTTAGGGATTACAATATTCATCATATATGTATCTATAGCTGTTTTTTATTATCAGCTATGATCCATATAGATCATCGATTTACATGCAATTACAACAACAGCACATGATCCTGCTTCTCATCGAGATCATGAATCATGATCTGAAAATTATCTCCACTATTTCCCACTAGATGGCTTGTTTCATTTTTAAGTGTTGGTGTGCCTGCAAACGATAGCCACACAATCACGTTGCCAGACTAAAAAGTGAAACAAAAAAAATCAATTGATTTTTTCGCATTCGAGTTCCGAGTTATTTTTTTTTCGTTCTTTAAACTTATATGCAGGCCAGCCAAACACTTGATAAACAATTAAATACCTACATATTTCATAAATATTTCTTAAATATTTATTAAAAAAAAAACAATTTTTATGAAATGTGTTGCTGGTTTGAAAACATTTATGAAATGTTTCACAGTTTCCCAATCGTAATGGGAAATAATTTTTGTTTTACAAGTTTCCCTGAAAGTGAGCGTTTTTTTCGATTATTTGTTAATAATCCAAATATCAAGAAAAGCTTGGAATACCTAATGAGAAAGTGATGAATGAATCAATTATTTGAATTAAATCACGTGTCGCGTGATTCCCGAGACCAAAATTACAATAATAACTTTACTCGCTGCTAATTATAATCCTATCACATATTTTTCTTCTTATCCAAAAAAGGATGAAATTGAAATATTTTATAAACATTTAATAAATTTATTTAGAAATCTTTTACAAATGTTTATAAATAGTGTCCGATTTGCTTCAGAAACATTTCATAAACATTTCTGATATGTTTGGCTGGTCTGGACACCATAATATGCCAAGATAAACTCAAGTGCTAGCTGCAAAATATTGTTCATGTGTTGCAAATATGTATTTATATAAAATATATTAGTTTTTTTTTTTAAATATGGAAAAGAAAAACTATGCAAATTTGATTCAAATATGGTAACACCCCCGACATTGCAAGTGAAATGACATGTGCCTTGTGTGACGTCACGTTGAGCAGAATATTTGCAATATGGCTGGTGGCAATATGAAGTTTGTAATACCCCTTTATTATCTGCTTTGTTTTTGAAAGCAACTGTTGCCACAATTCAGAAATTTAACTTTTCAATGATCCCTATTGTTTTATTATCGTGATCTGATCCGGATCAGATCACGCTGATAATAAAATACGGCTTATATTTGGTAAGATATAAATACATTTAATGCGTATATTTACATTGAATTTAAATGTGTACCTACCTACTGCTATATTGGTTAGCTTGAAAAGATAGTTTCGAACCCAATAAGTGGCGCTGTTGTTGATATAAATATTTTAATTGAGTTACTCGAAGTACTAATTCTACGCAGACGAAGTCGCGGGTACCAGCTACTCAGTCTTATTTTCGAATAACTTTATGCGGGTTGTGATACTAAGCGATATGCTCTAAAGAGATATAATTATTCCAATTTAATTTATGTAAAATAGGCATCTGGCTTAAACATTTTGTGATTTAAAGCGATTTGTGCTTCTAAGAGATGTGATATTGTTTGGGTCCGACTGTATTCAGTATTCAGCGTAAGAATAATATTCTCTCCATAACTACGCAATCGAGAAAGTTAAAAATGTTAACACATTCTCTCTCCTTTGAAGCCTTACCTTTCATTTGGTTCAAATCTTAGAAAATTCGGTTCTGAAATTACGCCGTTATCGGTACGACAAAAACAAAAGCTGAATTTCAATTTTAACAGTCTCACCTTGAATATTATCTCTTGAAGAGCGTCATATTGTTTTGACTCCTCACAAGGCATTTGTCGACAGCTTTGAGCTTTCTACTGAAAAAAGACCCAGGTATACTAAAGTCGGCAACCAAACATGAACAGACAGAAAGACTACCACATTGCACAATTTGCGATTAAAATACGTGAATTACATATTTTCGCACGAAATTTCTTCACTCGCAAACGTACCCGTCTACAGCCGTCCACTTCCCAATTCGCCCTAACATTCTGTTGAAGTTCAGTTAATCACACACTTTATCTGTCAAATTATCACATCATCAAATTAGTGTCTATTGTTGTAAAAAAAAATAATAATAATAATAATTTCCATTAAACTCTTATTGCCACTCGAAAGCAGGCAAATTACGGTATACACAGATTGGCGTTTAAAAGTCCCTTTCTCCACTTTCAGCTATCTACCCGAATTAGCAATAATTAACATGAATGAATTTCCCCGGTTGGAAATGGCTGAACGTGAACATTCCCCGAGAAAATAGCTATTCTCGTATAGAACAAGCAATCGGGGAGGCGGAGCAACCCTTTTTTGGCCATGTTCCTGCCTAATAACTAACGGAAGTACAGCACTCAGAGGAAGGACGCAGCCAGAGCAGCTAACACCAACTGTTGTTCATTTAGAATTCCTTGTTCGAATGATTCTTAAATTTATTCTGCTCCCAATCTCTGTGTCATGTCGTCCTCTGAGAATTTTTATATTTTTTTTTCTGTTGTGCCTAAGAAGAGTGCAGAAATGTCTGTACGCGATAACATCCGTCTGCTGTGCCTCGGGAAGGAAGTATTATTTAATTAGACAGTGATTTCGCCAGGGTGGTGGCAAATTCATGAAAATTGCCAGATAAGTGGATTATGATAGTCATGCCGATGTCTGGGAGTTGAGGGCTTGGAATTTGCTGGATATTTTATATACAAACTTCTAAGAATAAGAGCGTGCAGATGATGAGCTCCTGGTTGATGTGTTGGCGTTTCATTTAAGTTGGAAGTGATGCCCTGTCTCAAAAGGTGAAGAATGTGCAAAAAAAGTCGCTTTAATGCGGGGCAGTTGTTTCGAGAAAAAAATCAAGCACGTGTTGGCATTTTAAATTGTCCCAATAACCGTCGCGTTTTAAGTGCATCCTCTGAATATTTGACACAGTTTCAGATCCGACATGGACTTGCCTCATGCGAAGCATGAAAATTTAACGAACATAACCATGACATCGGTTTTGCCATCAGGTGGTTAGTCGTTCCCTTGGGAATAATCTCTTTCACGGCTGTAAAATTCAACTGCAGTTTTTTTCGGATTAACGATCACATTTCCGTCCTAATGGGGATAGATGTGAGATTTTTCAATTCGAACGTGTCTCACATATAATTTAATAATTTAGCTGGCCGAAGTGGATTTGTTTATGTTTATGTTTCAGAGGTCTGACTGCCGTCTTCCAGCTTGTCAAAGAGCGAAACAATTTTGTCCACAAGATTTCAGTGCAATGGTGTTTGCTGTGCATTTTTCTCATTCAAAATTGATAAGTCATATCCTACGATACCACTGATAGACAGGTTATAGAGGAACTCAAGAAGGGTCTCATAATTCTGTCCGTAGGAAGGCTTCACTAGCTGCAGCAGCAAGATAAACGTACTGCTTCGAACTTTATAAGGGCTTTCAGTAAGTGTGACAGAAATTTGGCAGCAGACTCTTTCTTGTCATTGCGTTCTGTCAGCACTTTATCATAAAGCCCTATAAGATTCAACGAAGCACCGAAATCTTTAAAATACATTATGAAAATTTGGGGACGTTTCGCAGTTATAATGAGTGTCCTTCCGAGCTCTCCAAGCACCGAATTATCAGAAAATTCGACGAAAGTGGTCGACAGAAAAAGTTGCTGTGCGAAACCCAAACATATCAATTTCCTCTCGTTTTTAAAAACTTCATCACGTATATTGGTACCGTTTGCTTAGTCTGTCCGGGGCCTTTTGGAGGGCCATTCGTATGAAACACAATTGACGCCATTGACACACTGGCCAACGAAGCAGAAAGAAGTAAGCCTTGCTTCCCGAAAAACCATTCTCTAAACCTTGCTTAGCAATCTAAAAGACGATCTCAATTTCCGCAATCCCAGTGTGACTTTAGACCCAGACAAGAGTAAAACAGTCCAGCCTTGCGAACGAATTAAAAAAAACTCTTTTAATATCGAGCTATTTTCGACCTATACTGACTGGTCCTGCACTTGCCCGATATACACATTCTTAACAATAAAGTCGCCTGCCATTTGATTTGCATTGACTCCGCTTGGAGAACAGAGGCTTTCTCTGGCCTAACTAGTCTTATATTTGACCCTGCTCCAGTTATGGAGCTACCCGTTAAAATTTAACTACCAGGGCTCACCCTCTTTCTGAATACAGTCGTGATCGGACTCTGGAGTGTAGAGGAAGACCAACGACTCATAAGCTTCAAAACGGCACGTCATGGCCGTGGACGACAAAAATACCATTTGCGTTAATAAACCTAAAGCCTTGCCAAAAGCACCCTTTAGTTAGAGGGGCAGTTTACATTATATGCAATTTTACCCAGAAGCCATTGAGAGCCATTGTGATCAATCACCCTTATAGTGTCAGAAAATTAGGAGCTCCTTGGATGTCTTCGACTTGACATACTTCGCCTGAAGAAGTTTCTAATCTGGGATCACTCGCAGGTATTTTCGTTCATCTGATATTGGGATAGTGGTGCCTTCAAGCACTGGCTGAGTAGAACTGGTCCTCTGCCTATGAAAAGAACAACCTCAGTTTAAAATGCTGTCAGAAATCACATTTCTAGTGCGCCATTCATCGGACATATCTAAGGCTGTCTATGGGTCAGCGCAGACAGTCTGCAGATCCGGCAGATATATGACATCATAATTCGCGTACGACTAATCGCATATATTTGAACTTTGGAGGGTATATGAAGAGAGTCAACTACTTCACGCACGATGCACCATAGCAGTGAAATCAGTACGTCACTTGCGGACAGCTGTTTTAACAAGGCTGTCACAGCACAGTCTAGAAAATGTTATATTTATTCCTCAGAAATGCCCTGATCTATAATACCAGCATCTCATCCATCTCTCTTCTTCTCTTCCAGAGCCACGTGGCCTCTCAATAGTCGTATTGCCGAAGTCGAAATCGTGGTACGATTTTTGTGCGGAATATTTTGAGGCTTAACCTTTAACATTTTCATCGTATGCCAAACTTCATCAAGTCCATTGTTTTTTATAAAACAATTAGCAGGCCCTTTCATATGTTTAAACTCTTTACCTAAGCTCATGGTAGCATGTAGATATACCTACACGATATTGTGTCGCTTGCTTCAAAAAAAACAACTCAATCTCATTTAAAACTTTGACTTTGGAGCGACCGATCTTTTGAAAAGAGACTTACCAATTGCAGTATCTGCCCAAGATTGATAAAAACAACTCAGTCAGTCATGAATATTTTGGAAGCGCTCTACTCCAAACTTTCTCCCATTGTTTTGTTTGTTTTTTCCAGCGTCTCCTTGGACCAGTTCTACCGGGATCCTAAAACCGGCCATCGCCTTTTGTATATAGAGCTCTTGGGGATGAATGAGGTTTTAAATCGAAGCTGAGGTGTAGAC
This sequence comes from Cheilosia impressa, assembly GCA_948293265.1. NCBI lineage: Eukaryota > Metazoa > Arthropoda > Insecta > Diptera > Syrphidae > Cheilosia > Cheilosia impressa. Next base: position 42,939,292 of record OX411883.1, read on the forward strand.
TGTCGGCTTGAAATTCGCTGGTCTTCTCAGAGCCTACTTTCAGTGTGAATCCTCATATCCGAGATCGAGCTATACCTACGTTCATATGGAATTAAAAAACAAAAAAACTAGCACACATTGCTCGTTGACAGATGACGCGATTCGCGATTTGACCTCTGTTTTCTGATCTTTCGCGCTGAATACCAAACTTGTACATGTCAAGTTGGAGACCTGTTTAAGACGTCTACTTATTACATTGGACGGAATTTTGGGTGCTACACTCAGCAAAGATCTCAATAGCATATAGAGCTCATAGTCCAGTTCTTGGGTTTACCGCACTACGAGAATTTCACCTCCGTAAGCCATCAGAGTCGACGGCCATGTAGGGTTGTAATTCTTTGCTTATTTTAATCTCGAGCAATTCAGCTTCTATATGACCGACAAAGTGTCATTTATGTTATGGAGTCATTGTCATGCATTGTCATTCAGCGATGTCGAAGTTACGTTTTCTATGTCATCTGTCGAGCTATACGGTACCTATAGGATTTTGGGTTCAAAGTAGTTCTTTAAGGCATTTGGTTTAAAATTAAATCTTTAGTCTTTGCCCCAAAGACTCTTCATTGATTTTATTAAGGGCGCATCTATAAAGAGCCTTTTAGTTTTGAAGCTTCACCACTTTCTAGGAGTCAATCCGAAGAGATGAGTTGAGCATTTCATTCAGAGATGAGGTCAGCGAAGATTAAAGTAAGAATTTTCTGCGCCTTGGAAAACCCTACAGCTTCGGCGTATAACAAGCTTAGAGATTGCAGTAAATCTTATGATAAGTTCTACATGCCTTTGATGCCATATGGCATACGCCATCGCAACTGATAAGGAAAGTTAGCGCTGTCTATGTCTTTAGTTCCGGGAAATATGTTGACTAATCTTCAACCTCATAGTCAATCCCTAGGATTACCCAATAAGTGATTAATCTCAGTAGTTTAACACCAAAAAACCCACCAAAGTCTCTACACCAACCCTTATGGAAAACGTTTCCATTTTCTCCAAGCTGCATTTCGTTCTGAACTCCATCGCATATGGCAAACGCGAAACTGTCACAACAACTCATAAAAGTTCGCCTAAAGCCAATCGCATTATCGAAACTCGATCGATGGCTGCCAGACAAGTGATTAACATAACCTAGAATCGTTCAGGGTGCGGGACACCCATTCACTTTGTTCTTTTGCAAATTTGTATTTTTCTCTTTCTGTTAACATTCCGCCAGCATTCGATGCAAATGAGATGTAAATTTGAATCTAATCGAAGCTACGCAAAGATTTGAATCTCCTCAAAAGAATGCGAATATCCTCTTTTGCCGTTCTCCTTATCGTTGGGTTGGTTACATGCAAGCGGATTATATTGATTCCTGCAGTCGTATGCATTTGAAGGGAAATTGAAGCGCAAATTGTTCAAAGAACATTTTTCATCGCATAACATCTCAAGGATTATACTTACAGAGTAGACAATCTCCATCTGCATGGTTTCAATTTAGTACAGATATTAGTGCTGCTCCTGCCTAATCAGCTCATCCCGCGAATGACCTTATTTGGAATTCACATCCGTCGTAAAGTGTGCGGAAATAAAAACTCCCTAATTGAATCAATATAGCACAAGTCCATGTCGCATTTTTACAGTCCTTCGTCATATGAGTGATAGTTAATCCCTCGCACATCCACACGCATGCATCGTTAAAATGATTGCTCTAATTAGGAGTTTATAACTTGTACTCGCATAAAAACTGGGCACAGAAAAAGAGTCTAGCTCTAGATCTCTTTATCGCATTTGTACAGCTCATGGGGGAGGACATAAAATCATCATCATCCGCCGGGTAGGACGATTAACATAATATTCCTCAATAAAAATATTTTAACATGGGTGGGACTTATAATATTCTCTTGACATTCAGACTCGAAGTGGAGGGATGTAAATTATTTTTCAGTTAAGTCCATACACACATCCAGGGTCGGATGGAGACATCTCTGGTGAAAAAGTGTAATAGTAGTGTAGATGTGGACTTAAATCGGTTGTCGCTCTCATCATCTAGTAGTTCATTCCATTCCATTTGTTTGTTTTTTTTTTTTGATTTGGGGTGTGCTTTTTTTCTCTGCCGTTTTTAATGAAGCTTTCCGAGACTTATTTGAAGAGCTGGGCCGCCGGCCTTGTTATTCTTCGGGCTTTTTCTAACTCTTCTGTGTTATATGGTGCAACTCGTTCTTTGAGAATTGGACGTGGGTTCCAATTGCTTGTCTATTGTGCGATTCTGTAAATAAGTGAAGAAGTTTTCTCCTCCGACAAAGTGCCACCCGTTACAGATTTTTCGTTTTTAGTGACCAGTTTAAATTGTAAGATTAAAAGCCATACCTCCTTTAAGAGCACAATTGTGACCTACGATGTAACTTATAGAGTGCAGTGCGTACCACGGCCCAATTTTTCTTAACGCGTCACTACAAAACGTGTCCACGCCTCTCCGAGGTCTTCTTAAAGAACTACTAAAACTTACTTTATAGAAAGGAGGTTCGATTTTATTCCACAAATCATTTTTAACAACGACTTGAGACCATATCTTGCCAATAATTACTAAAACTTGCTATCCTGGGGTCGAATTACCACATCCGTGAGCGAGCAATACGTCACTGAATTTTGTGGATTTGACATAAATGTAAAACAATAACTAGTTCAGTTACGTAGCACTCGGTCACGGAAGCGGTAATTTCTACCTGATTAAAGGTTCGACAGAAAAAGCGCTAAAAGTCAAGGGCGGATTTGAACGACTGCAACCGACGGTGAAGTTTGCTTCTGGGGTAGGGGGCAGAAACCGTATATACGACAGGCGTAGGTTTAAACGCTGACGCGAAGCACGTCAAAGTGTGGTTGTGGGTCAGGGAAGAGAAAGCGGGCTTTATTTTATATTTCCGGTGAAGAAAGGGAAACGTTCCGTTACACAAAACATAAGGACGGCTACCGAATACCAAATTGGACTAGCAAACCGAAATACTTTGGCCATTATTGCCGTACTTAGAATTTATCGTAGCAGGGGAAAACTGAGAGCTAGACTCATACCCCACGTGCAATTAATTTCTGCAGTTAAACGGATCTAGAATAGAAACAAGTTTCTGTCGTCTTTGGTCATAACATAGCATTGTCTTCCCAGAGGAGGATCTGGCAGTGGAAATATCAGCCCGTATGTCTAAAGATCTGCTTGGTCACCGTGCGTGGAATGCCATGCATTGAGAAAACGGATGAATCGGCAAGACAACGTTCGGGAGCCGTTTTAAAATAAGTTCCGTTAAGATTTTACCATGCACAAAGAGAAACCACAAGAGAGGCATTGAAAGGCGTTGAGATCTCCTTCCTTCCAAAACCTAGAGTTTGGAAAACAAATGCGTTTTCTAATGCATGCATATCTGCTGGAGTATAGGCGCAGTGGCGAGTGGTCCCATGTTCGATGCCTCCACCTCTTGCGAACGTTCAAAAAACATCCAAGACCACAACTGTCATGAAAGAGCTACCCAATTAGCCTTTGCGCCATCTTTCTTATTTTATTACATCTGCTAGAAAAGAGCTGTCTTACCGTAGATGCAGGCGTACAAACTCAGATACTTACTGTGTAAACGTAGAGCTTTGATGCGTACGCACTTTACTTCTGAGGGTTTTGAAAAAAAGGATCTTTACGTTAGGGCGTCTCACCTACATATATGCAAAGCTGTAACGCCCGATCTACCTATACCTACGGACGGAAATATTTCCCTCGAATTAAGAAAGGGTTTACGCAACCTCCATTCATTAAGTTTAGATTGTCTCTCGTGGACAACAATCGTTACGTACCTAATTAAGTAATTTCCAACAGACCCAAGAAAGTGACTTTTCTCCGCTCATCGGCAGCCAACAAAAAACAAACTATCCCATTGTAGGCCCAGCTCCTTTTAAGTCTGCAGCTAATTACTCAATTAAAAAAAACACCCACCACTCCTACTCGTTTAAAGTTGAAAACCGACAACACTTTAGAGAGGCAATTATCCTTTTAAACAACTATGCCCGAGAGATATGTGTGTACAAGAGGCTTAGTGTTTCCACTTTAAGCATTTTTTTCTTTTTAAATGTTCTACACAATGCAAACAAAAAAGGAAGAAAAATCTGCACAAGCATTAAATTTACACAAAGACGGCTACACGGGACACATCTCACCCTAAGGGGTGAAACGTCGAATCAAAAGGAAGCGATTAGGTGTATGCGTTCTATGTGTGGTGAACGACAGCGAACCCACTCCAACACACAGTAAGACGGATGGTGGAGCTCAACAGTCAACAGTTGGTTTTGGGGCTGTCGGTGGCCAATAATGGCCTAAGGAACATTGTTTCCTCGTCGTAAGTCGCACTCTCGCTCTGGCACTATGTGAGACAAAGCACCGCCAGCCAGACAGACAATTTATGAGACAACGACAGCCGGGGAAAAGTGTAAAAGATTGAAAGTGGAAACTGTGTGCAGTGAGTGAGTGATACACCGCAGACTGAGGACGTCAAAAAGCTTCTCTCCATGGACCCATTTAGAGGGAGAATAATAAAATTAAACGATGAACAAGTTGATCGTTGAATGTGCGCCTCTGAGCCTGTCCGGTTAGGGAGTTATGAACAATTAAAGTGAGGATTTCCGCCCTTTATCATTAAGGAATTAAAGCAATTAAGCAGTGTGATTGGAAGAGGATTTAAAAAAAATATTCCAGCACTCACGCTTGTGGGATAAAAAATATCCAGTGAGTGCCTGAGGGTGCATTTTAAAACTGATTACATGGCCTGTAGTGGTGCAATGACCTGAAATGGGCAGGTGACACGAGGCAATGATAATGACAACTGCGATGGGTGTAAGGTTGCGAGGATAGTTTGCATGGGGTTGTTTGCCCTCATTACATTAGTTCTGTGTGGTATGGCGGTGGCCACATCCAGGATTTTGTTATAGGCATATCGACGTCGTTTAATCGCTCAGTCGCTAGTGGATCACTGCGTAGCTGCAACCTGAGGCTCTTTGAAATACAACTATCAAGACCTTTAGAGATCTGAAGGATACCACAGAGACAGCTTTCTATGCGGTCAACAACGATATATCAGCCAAGCGAACGTAAACATCGACTATTTACAATTGCTTACCAACAAGCCCCTGGGTACCTAGCTAACTACTGTCACCAGTTACCAAAGTTGGTAGAGGACGCCATTCAATTGTGCGATCTTTCTCTGATACGTTGTCCTTCAGAGAAAGATTTACTTTGGGATGTCCCGCGGAAACAGCGAGTGGAAAGAGTGCTTCTCCGCTTTGTCTCCGCGCGGATGTCATTGCGCAAAGTCGTAGAGGAAACAAAGTCTTTACCTAAATTTTTATCTGTCTAAAGTGACATTTTGTCCAAGTCGTCGATGCGCGGAGTCCTTTTTCGTCGACAGCATAACATATAATGTACCTACTTCGTTTTTGTTCTCATTTAAAGTCAGACCTATCTTGGGGCCTCCATTAAATTTATGCTCATCTGTCAGTTTCGAAAACCGATTTAATCTGATTTTTTCTGTACCATCCCCATTTCCATCAAGGTCAATCCAAACCAACCACACGTACAATTATTCACACGCTTTCATAACAACATACGCAAGAGATAGAACAAAAAATTGCCTCCAATTACTTTTCCTTTAACTTTGCTGGCAATCCATTCATCAGTCAATTACTCTAAAAGCGCGCATATTTGGTTCAATCACTGATAACCATGGTCAATAAAAATCCATTCACAAGGGAAAAACTTCCAAAGCACCCACTGCGTACTTTTGATTCCCAATCTACAAAGCATGGAAGGGTTAGCGCACTAAACGGTAAAGCATCTGCATCAAATCCATCCGGCAAATGCATCCTTCATTTATTTAACATTTATATGTAGATGCACAAATGGCTCTGTATCGGATAGTTCACTTTGGTTGAAAACGCTTTCCGCCTACTGCTGACTTGAATTCCCCTTTCAGAATCTATCCACTTTAGTTGTAGTGCGATGGATTTGCCAGATTTTCGATCGAAGGAAAAATGAAATCGAAATATATGGGAGAGAATAATAGCTCAGCGATGAAAGGACTCTGCTGCTTAATGTTGAGTTTGGCCAATTGATTTCCATCGTAGTTGTTCGCAAAAGTGGTAGGACATGGGATGGTTGCAATTTGCTTGTTAAAGGTGAAATTGTTGTTGCTCAAGTGGTATAGGGGGTTGCGTGATTGAACTCTAGTCAAAGTCTCGTTAAAATATTCCACAACAATGCCAGTGTGATATATTCTAGCTCCTTAGATGAAGATGCCATTGAGCTGACAGTTCACCAACAAGTTGTACCTGCCCTAACCTATTAATGCCAATTTACATTTTTTTTTCGCATTTTCGAACTCGCTCTTTAAAGGGACCTCGGTCACCGACTTCGTCAAAGTTGAATATATATTTTTGTATGTCCATTTGGAAGGATCCTCCCTTGTTCCACAATATCTAAACATAAATCTCAAATTCTTTTGCCATTTGATATAATTTTTTGCCTTTTAACAAGTTTTTTTTTGTCGTACCGATAAAACCAGAATTTTATGAAATACTGACCCAATGAAAGGTGAAGGTTGCATAGTAGGGAAAAATATACCCATTTTGTTTATTTTCTTATAAATTTTGTCGTTTTTAAAATTAGAATAATATTAAGAACTTTGATTACCAATTGGTGTGAGCTTGTCAAAGAGCTGCGCAACCTTGAGCTGACTCACCCCTAGAAATAAATTTAAACTTAATGACAATTAAGCACCTGGCCCTGATGGCATTCTGCCGGCTATGCTTCTAAGGGCTCCAGGTACGATCACAAACATGATCGGAAACATTTTTACACTGCCTGCGACTATGTACCTAGGGCATGGAGAAAAGTAACAGTGGTATTTATACATAAAGCGGGTAAACCAAGTCATACTTCAGCGAAAGACTTCAGACACTTGAAAGGCTTATTGACATTTATATAAGAAGCAAGTGTTGCAACGGAACTCTATATAATGCTCAGCTCAGCATGCATATTTAAAAGGTAAATCAGTAGAGACGGCTCTACACGAAGTAGTAGGCAAAATAGAGAGCAGCCTTCACCAGAAAGAATATGCACTAGCTGCCTTTTTGGACTTTGAGGGTGCTTTTAATAATGTTAGGAAAGATGCAATTAGGAATGCCTTGGTAAAAATCAATGTCGAGCAACGCACCGAACCGAACTCGTACTATTTAGTACAAAATATACAAGATACCCTTCAAGAGCTGCCCAGACTTGCTGGAGTGGAGCTTTCCCTCTCGGAGAGCGCAAAATATCTTGGTACGGTACTAGACCGAAAATTAAATTGGAATTTAAACGTTCGGGAAAGAGTCCAAAAGGCACATAACGCTCTCTTCATTTGTAAGAGGACAGCAGGAAAGAAATGGGGCATTAGGCCGTCAAAGTTGTATTGGCTATATACAATGGTAGTAAGGCCCATAGTTACTTATGGGGCTCTTGTCTGGTGGAAAGCCACGAACAAGAAGTATGTACGGGATATGTTGACCAGGGTACAAAGAACAGCCTGCATTGCCGTTACGAGTGCTTTACGCACCACTCCAACGGCTGCACTGGAAGCTTTTATGCATCTTTTACCACTGGACTTACAAATACAATCAAATGCAGGTACTGGTGCGCTACGGCTCACTAATGCAGGGCTTTTTAATAACAAAAGGATAGGACATAGTACCATCTTAAAGGAATTTTTCTCCGAAATCCCGGAAAAATCGGATGAAAGTCTTGGTACACTCCATACAACGTGTCGTACCCGGACAGACAAGACTGACATAGAAAGCTAGTCGCAAGGGATGATGAGACCTCAGTTTATACTGACGGTTCCAAAACCAGTGAGGATACGGGGGCAGGTATATACTCCAGCGAGTTGGACCTACAAATGGCCCTGAGACTCCCGGACACATGCAGTGTGTTCCAGGCAGAGATTCTGACCGTACTCAAAGCTGCGAAAGAACTTGAAATGATATCGATATCCAATAAGAATATCGCCATCTACATTGATACCCAGGCTGCGCTCAAAGCACTAGAATCACATACCACTAAATCTGAATTAGTCAGGAATTGCCGCACAATGCTTAAGGCATTATGTTTGCAGAACCGTGTTAGATTGTGTTGGGTACCTGGGCATTGCGATATTGAAGGAAATGAAAAAGCCGACGTTCTGGCTAAGGAAGGAGCGGAGCTCCAACTAAATGCAATGATCAAGGGTATCAGACCACCGATGGCCGTCGCAAAAAGGGTTATCTTTGTGAAAACCTCCAATATAGCAGTCACAAGATGGTCGCAGTTGGAAGGACACAGGGTCTCAAAGGCACTCTGGCCCGTCTTTAATAGGAAAAAGTCTAAAGAACTACTAAATCTCAGAAGATACAAGTTAAGGTTAACGATAGGAATACTCTCGGGACACTGCCTTCTAAGGAAGCATGCCATGAGACTATAGGCTTAGCCAATACGGACATATGCAGGTACTGTGAGGACCTACACGGAAGATATCTCCCACCTTTTGTGCGAGTGTCAAGCAATTGCTCGGAGTCGAAGGAAGCACCTAGGCAGGTACTTCTTTAACAACTTAGAGGATGTTGGTTCCTCAAGCAATATAGGGTCACTAATTAGATTCTGTAGGGAAATTGACTGCTTGGGTGATTTGGTTTAGGTTTTTAACCGTAATGGTTATGGGCCCGTCTTGGTGCCTGGTCTTTTGTGACAATCTCACAACCCCACTCAACCTAACCTAAAGACAATTATTACTAGGGTGCATCTTCCAAAAGGTTGGTTTTCATTTATTTTATTGTATTTAAGGACCGAATAATGATTTTTGAATCTCAGTTTATGGCTACATATTCGTCATAAAAAAAAACTTAATAAATTGTCTTTCATTAGCGACTTGGCAACTTCAAAGTTTCAGTGTGAACGCAAACTTAAACCTATTACCAAACAGTCAATGTCGAAATATTCAGTAAAATCAAAATTTTAATCATCGAGATCGTGCGATTTAACGCCTCTAGACTGGCGTCTTAGAGGAGCTCAGAACCAATATTGAACGAGAAATAGCAGCCTTATCGATCAACATGTGCGGCCGAGTCATAGAAAATTGGGCTCAACGTGTCGACCGCTGCATACATTATTAGTGATTCAAGTCAATAAACATTTTTTGAGATATCTCAAGCAGTTTGCATTTAGTTTTAAAAATAAGTTGTCAAGTCAGTAACAATCGAATCTCAAAATGTAGAGTAGTTGCTTCCACTCAAACAGTGGGATTGATAGTCAGTTGTAATGAACATTAATCAAGAAGTTAAATTGAACGATTCACAATGGCTAATTTTTCATGTACATAGAGCTAATGCCTGTCGTTAACTTAATGGTCAACTTCATAGACTAACCAAACTAGACAGTCAACTTTCCGTGCACCTACCCGATTTTCCCCGCAAATTTTGAATGACAGCCCACAGCCCTCTCTTGCGCGCTCTGTTTTTTCTGTCTGTCTCTTTAAATACGTGTATTAATGGCCGCCAGGTGGCACTATTTTAATAACAAACAATTTATAAATCGATTTATAACAATAAATGTAAAAAGAGTAAATTTTGATTATTTTTTTTTAGATAGCATAATGTGTTCTCTATCCATCGTATTCGGCAAAAAAAACTGTCCATTCACTTTTCAGTTTTTTTTTTTATTTTATTTTTATGAATTCCATTTTTGACAGCAAAATTCATGCAGCTGCATAAATGAAATCCGCGAGGGGTTGCTCCAAAAATGAGTTAACAACATGCAAGTTTAACCAAGCTTCCACTAGGGCATAAGTAGAGAATGTTCATGAGCATTGAATAAATTTCTATTAGGCTTGGGGGATGTTTTTAAATTCGTTTATTTAGCACCATTATTTTTGGAAATCAATATGTAATTGGAAATTCTGTTGTTTTACAACACTGAACAGTGTTGAAAAATGCAAATACTATTCCTATTTAAAAAAAAATAAAAAATGTATATTAATATTTATCAAACTTCTAACGAAAAAAAAAATATAATGCGGTATTTAATTGGATTCTGCTATTTGTTTTCCGATTTCAGATTTCGCATATTCAATCGAACGTAAGAATCCAACTTGTTTTGTTAGTTGTTAGTATTCGCATGTTTTATTTCGTTTTCTATATTATTCTTTTACAAATTTTGTAACAATGTACGTATTTTGAAATGTGCTCTGAATTTTTAATAAACCTACCTGAATTTTTAATTAACAAAAACAAGTGCACTCTTTGTGTTTTTGTAATTCAAGAAATAATCAAATCATTTTCTTAATGTTATGAGTATTTCACATAAATTTAGGGCGATCTACGAGGATTTTTGACATAATTTTACGGCAATAGTACAAGGTGTAGAAGTCATCCGATGTTGTTTTCTCTCATTTTTTTTTCTAAATGAAAAACTTCGATTCCGTTTTTTTGATTACGTTTATTTGAACCTTTAGAGTTTTATTGGTCAAGTCGAGAAGATGATATCGGCCAAATGGGCGCCGTCACAATTAATTGTCATACGGGCTCGTTTTATGCCATTTTTCATCACTTCGGCGAGAGCTTCGGGATTCTCGCACTCGTGTCGAATGTCTAGGGTATCGGGCTTGTTCACGTAAACACGGGACTTCAGAAAACCCCACAAAACATGGCCCTATAGCGCGCACCGTCCACTGTTGTCGTTTGACCAGCGGCGTTCTCGAAAAAAAGTGTCCCGATGACTCCTCCAGTGTGAACAGCGAACCATGCAGTAACTTTGAGCGGGTGTAATGGCTCCTCGTGCATTACTCGTGCCCCAGAAGCGATGGTTTTGCTTGTTCACGTACCAGCTGAGGTGGAAATGAGCCTCTTCGCTCATTATAATTTTGGTCGAAAAATCGTCCACTTTGTCCTCGAGATTGAGGATGGATTAGCCGTAAGTTACACGCGTTTGGAGGTCGACAGGCAGCAGCTGATGCACGGACTGGACTTTATACGGAAACGTGCCCAAGTCTGTGACCAAAATTTGCCTTAGGGACGACCGGCTGATGGCTAATTGCGAGGCACGGCGTCTGGTCGATGTTTCCGGCGCAATCGGTGTCGGACGGCAGTGGAATCGGCGACGGAATTCGCGCTGCGCCAACACTACAGACGAATTGCTGCGCAAAAAAAATAGGCACGATTATTACGCATTCTTGGGGAGTGTATCGCTCCATGGCTTATTCACTTGTGTTCTACATCTGTCTAGTCCACGAATGTCAAAAAAATGCATAGCTACTTGCATATTATTACTGTACAAGTATTCATTTTTGGCAATAATTAAAACGGTGTTAAAACATTTTGTTTCAATATGACTTCGAAATTTAAAGCATTAAATTCAACGAAAAAAGTATATTTCCTTTAAAATATGCAAAAAAAAGCTTGAAGTTACAAAATTTCTTTTAACGTGTTAGTTAATTTTTCTCTGATAAATATTATCAGATGGATTTGGATTATTTTATTATTTGCCATTGTAACGAAATTATACTTAATAGGAATTAAATTTGATACCAACAAGTTCATAAACTTTGAAAACTCTTAAATTCAACTGTGATGTGAACGCCGTGTTACTAATGGGCACAAAATATGACAAACACAGTCGCGTCCTCTTGAAATCCCACCAGAAAATGGCTGCAATCTTATGCAGGGCAGGCATATGTACCGTTTCTGCTCTCAGTTGTCTGCCTAGTTTGGTTAGTCTATGCTCTATGGTCAACCCGTCAGCAAATTATGCTAAACAGTTTATCCAATACTTTAGAACAAAATTTGTTGTTACGCACCGTTTAAACAACTATTTTGTTGTTAATCGCGTTGGGAGCTCTGTACGCTTTGTTGATCAATTCACTCAATTGCGGAATAACCCCGTATACCTAGTTGACCAACATGTCGGATTTTGGGAAACAAAAAAGCCCCTCGAGTTAGTCAACTGTGTGTTCCTTGTGGTGGCATAACGAGTTGATGGACGTGTTTATCTACATTTGGTTTTTTCTTGTCATAATTAAATGATTTGCCTGAAAGAAAGTTGAGTCATTTGCAAAAAAAAATTCCAAAAAGTTGAGCAATGGGTTGAACAGATAATGTACAGCATGGTGGAGGGAAATAAGTCCACTTAAAAAAACGTGCACTTAATTCCCACTTATATTGGGAATTAACTCCACTATGCTGTGATCAATAAACCCACGGCTTAAAAATACAAGTGAGCATTAATTCCACTCTCTAGTTTGAAATAAAAATACGAAATGCTTCAAAAAAAAATAATAGCAAAAGAAAACCAAAATAAGCAGGCTGGTTTGAGGAGGGCAGCATCCCCCCATACATTTTCGACATATCCCGCGAATTTCCTTGTTTTGTTACTATTTATAATGTTACCCCTACCCCCGTATTAATAAACAAATGTGCACAAGTTAGTTAGCTGGTAGACATCAGATAGCGTACACAAATTTGACGTAACTTCTGAATAACGAGTTGATAACTTTTACACAGCGTTTATTAATAAGGGGGTTAATGTTTAAATATGTTTTTAAACACAAATAGATTTTTCTATTGCTGGAAAATAATTCCACTAACTTTAAAGTGCAATTTTTCTTACTTTGCGTGAGAACTAAGTACACCTTTGTTAAGTGGACTTACGGGTATTTCCCAATCAAAATGGTTTGAACTCCCATTTGGAGTTTATTCCCGTGGACTTATTTCCCTGCACCGTACAGCTCATTTTTCTCAAAAATGGTGCAATGGGCAACAGTATTCAACAGGCAACAAAAACAAAAGATCGTATAAACGACCTGTACACTTGTTGAGCAACGCGTTGTGCTAATTAGTTGATTGCATAGAATTGGAACCATCGTACATTCGAGTTGAATTCGAAATTGATGCATTGCACTCTAAATAGACGATGGGAATAACATTCATTCAAGCGCATCCTAAAAAGGAAATGTTGTTTTCGATTATTAATGTAGACACGCCAAGGGATAGGAGATGGGGACTTCCTTGCCTATTTGACACTATGTGGTTGTTTTTATTGAATTGTCAACAGCTCATTCTTTCTTTAATTTTTGCTGAGATATTTTTATCCGCGGAGGTAAACAAGGTCAAAGTTCCTTACTACCGCAAAGTTATTACCGTCAATTGTGACAATTCGTCGACCCCTATTCAAAATTAAAGCTCATTCTACCACCTCTATGGTAAATTAGTTTGCTTAAACTCTCTTACCCTCTAAGCACACTCATTCCAAAAACCACTTATCTATAAACTCGATTCTATGGCAGAGAAATCTTATAATCCTCTTCAAATTCACTTCCTTTGTTGCAAAATCTATTTTATATGCAGTCAACTGCATAACACACTACCCAAATAACCACTTAGCCTGGAAACCAAAGTCCATGCTGCCATGCATTTCGATTAAACCACACATGGAATTGTTGCTGACTGCCATCGGCGCTTATGATAATCGAAGCTCTGGTAACACATACATAATATAAGCACAAGGCACACAAACAATTAGTGCGAACCGAATCGAACCAAGCTGAACCGAATGAGTCAAAATCATGAATAAGAGTAATTGAAAACCACTAAATGACAAGTGTTGCTTAATTGCATTGTCTATTATTAACGGTACTGGACGATTGCAGTTGATTTGAAATTTAATTGCGTCAAGCAAATGCCAGCGAGGTCAGCCAGCAATAGAATGTAGGTGAATCAGAAATGCATCGCCAAATGGTTGGCTCTGAGAACAGGTCTTGGTCAGCAGCGAATTTTTGACGGCGCGCAGTGCAGGTGCCATTTTGAACCGCTTTCCTCATGACCGGAACTACTTTAGTGGAACAAAACCTCTTACCACCTGCGATATATCGCGCAAACTTTGGCCAGGATACGATGAGGATTGAACCAAAAAGGAGAGCCCTTTTCTTACTAAGGAATTACAATGTGATCCTAAAACCGATAAACGAATACCTGTGCAAAGGGTGTAGGTTCGACGAGGAATATCAAGATAACCCCCATTTCATTTGTCACTGTCCAAGCCTCTGTCACATTTATAATCGAACTCTGGGCAGCTACAGATCTAGCTGTCTTCTTACTTATGTTTGTAAGTTTTCAAGGACTTCGGGCTGGCGAAAAGCATTTAATAGAGAGCCACTTTTCGCAAGCGTAGGAAGACTACACTCTAAACCAGAGGTTCCCAAACTTTTTCTTCTCGTAGACCACCTTCAAAATGAGCCAGGTTTCGGTGGACCCCCTGCTGCTACATCTTTACCATATTCAGAAAACTCGTCATAAAATGTGAAGAACGATGGAAACTTGAGTGGCGAATGAGTTCCAACCCTAAATTCGGAGTGGTAAAAATTTGTTATTTACTATCGAAACCAGATAAATTTTCGTCACTTAAAACTAGTAAACATTTTTTTCATGCCAACGTAGACCCCCGTCGAGTCTCCCGTGGACCCCTGGGGGTCCACCTGGACCACTTTGGGAATCACTACTCTAAACCAACATCGATGAAGAATAACCCGCAATGGCATCATAATGGATATACACAGATCTAAGTGGGATGAGGGAGAAGCCTCTTTTACAAGGTGGTTTGCGCCACCTATCAGAAAATGCTATAAATTTTGCGATTGGCCCCTAATGTCAGTTCTGTTTTGACATTTGTGTAGTAAACACATGCGAAATACGCGTTAATAAACAATGTTACGCTACACTGCTCCAGAACGCGGAATATTGGTGACTATTTATTTGAGCAATAATCGGTCGGTGACTTTGGCACAGCGTGAATTTCGTCGCAGATTTCCTAGCCGTCCAACGCCTACTGGTGAAACACTGCGACGTTTAGCCGCTCGCCTCGAAGAGACTTGCACAACACGAGATGCTGCCAGGCGTGGCAGACCCCGGAGTAGGCGTTCTGCAGAGAATATTGCTGCTGTAGCCGAAGATGTCACGGAAGCGCCGTCGACATCGACCAGACGACGTGCCACGCAAATGGGTATCAGTCGACGGCCTTTACAGCGAATATTGGTACAAGATTTGAAGATGTTTCCGTACAAAGTCCAGACGGTGCATCAGCTGTTAGCTGCTGACCGCCAATCGCGTCTAACATACGCTCAAGCCATCCTTAATCACCACCAAGAGGAAGATGATTTTTCATCAAAAATAATCATGAGTGATGAGGCCCATTTCCATCTTAGCGGGTACGTAAATAAGCAAAATTTACGCTTCTGGGGCACTGAAAATCCGCGTGTAACCCACGAAGAGTTATTACACCCGCTCAAAGTCACTGTATGGTGTGCTGTTTTCGCTGGAGGAGTCATCGGACCTTTTTTCTTCGAAGACGTCGCGGGCCAAACGGTTACTGTGAATGGTGAGCGCTACAGAGCAATGATCAACGAGTTCTTTTTGCCGCAACTTGATGAATTGGGATTGGAAAACATATGGTTCCAACAGGACGGTGCAACGGCACACACTGCACGTGCCACAACCGATATGCTGAAGGATGCATTTCCCGGGCGCCTAATCTCCCGTTTTGGCGATTTGCACCGGCCAGCAAGATCGCCTGATTTGACCGCTCCAGACTTCTTTTTGTGGGGCTTTTTAAAGTCGCGGGTTTATGTCAACAAGCCTCAGACTCTTGCAGCTCTTAAAGACAATATCCGTCAAGAATGTGAGGACCTATCGCCGGAAGTTTTGGCCAAAGTGATGGAAAATGCCAAAAAAAGGCCTCAAATGACAATCAACTGTGGCGGCGGCCATTTACATGACATCATATTCTCGACTTGATGTAAAAAAAATTAAAAGACCAAATAAAAATAATCCACAAGAAGAATCAAAGTTTTTCATTTTTTTTTTTTATTACAGCCAAAAAACATCGGAAGGTTATTTTTGCGCCACCTTGTACTTACCTAACCTACCTTAGTGTTGTCAACTCTGTGTATTTCTTATTGACACCCATTTGAGAACCACCCTGTCGATTGAGGCATGTATCACTGCCCACCGTCGCGTCGCCTATAGATATATCTGTCAGTTCTTTTAAAAATTAAAAGCTGTCTCCATCCTTATTAGAGGTCCACTAATATATATAACGATCTCTTTCAAAGCTGTGTCCAACCCTGTTAGACGTCCACTTTTGTTTCGTCAGGAAGACCGCGTTCCGAATCAATGCTTAACTGTTTCAACAACAGATTTGACCAGTTTAGTACTTGATTTGATTATAAGCAGATCGACAAATTGCGTAACTTTTAGGACGACTTTAAGGTTGGTCTCAAACCCAATATTTTCCTATAATAATGCCAAGGGTTTTAGGCCGAAATCTAGTTCACTGTCTACCAAAGTTGATCAAAATCCAATCATCCCTGAAACGATCTTGTTCAGACGATCGTCATTATAGGCGATCTACTCCTAGATGGTCTGCAAATAGCTTTTGAGTGGGTATAAAACGGCAAAACAAATTGGGAGCTTCAGCGGCTTTTACTGAGGCCGAATCGCCTTATTGAAATGTCGTGTAGTCTTTCATTTACCAACTGCCTTTATATTTGCAAAAACAGTACTATTTGCTTACTTTTCCCTACTGTCACAGTTCGCTTATAATAAAATCAACACAGACACCGAGAAGGAGACAATTTATTACCAAGCTTACTTAGAACATTTTATATGGAACCTACGTGTCCATCACAGATGCGTTTTACCTCTTGACTGCTGTTGGGTTTTGCTTCGTACTCCACTGTTTGTATCACGAAACGATTTTCATTTTCCGTGAGATACGTTTTACTGTCACTTTTTCTGAAGTAAATTCAAAATCATTCCATGCGGGATAAGAGTCCTAGTTCCATTTATATCTGTTTGAGTAAACCATTGGATTTTGCTAAATGAACTATATAACCGACCGCGGTCGACCATAAACTAAGGCGATGGCAAAACGGCGAATTACTTCATATGCCTGTCCGCATTTGCATATCCACTTCAGTGATTAATGGTGTAATAAAACTAATTACCAGCTATTCGTGACGCATTTAGTGCCCTGCAGGTGCGTTGCGTGTTCAATTAGATATGTGCGGTCAATCTAATGACACCTATACCCATTTAAAAAAAAACCTCAGTCATTGACTTGAGAGTGAATAAAAATGAAATCCATTTCTGAACATCTGGCTACGATTACCATAAAACTTATACTTTGCCCAAGGACGCACACTCATTTATAGGAACAGATATCCAGAATCATTCCCCAATGGGTCCTTCAGCCAAAAGTGCAAAATTCAATTCTCCAAGTTGTCCTTTATTGCAGTTGGACCCGAAACATTTTACAATGAAAATAAAGTAATATTTGCCACCCGCACCACCCCAGCCAGCTTTCTAATCCTGAATGCAAATTTCCAATTTTCTAGGACAATCGTATGTAGAAAATTGTGAAACTGTTCACCTCTTCGCCTTCTGTATGCGGTATATATAAATACGAAACAAGGTCTCGTTCTCTCCGTCTCTCCATCTCGGTTAAGGAAGTTTAATTTATCACGAATGTCCGGGGGGACTTATAAACTATTTATCGCTCTTAGAAGTCCCATTGCCAAAGCTATAAATTCAGTTGGATAATATTGGTTGGTGAAATTTGTATTGATTCTCCAACACCGAGGGAAGAAACTCTACCGAAAAAGTGTGTGGTGAATATTTTTGAAATTGGTTTTAATTGCCTTAAAAAAGCTTTAAGGGTTCGATGCACACAATTGGTGGCATTTAGTTCTTTCTTTGTTAATTGTTGAAGGTTCTCGAAAAAGAAGGCGCAGTTTAAATTGTACGTGTTTTGTGTAAAATCGTTAGACAAAATTGTAACACTCGTCTTAAGACTGACCCATTCGGGCTTGACTTTCAGTTTGGAAAACGAAGTGCAGGGTTATATATCAACTCTGCCAATTTCCTTTAAAATTGAATGCCACACGTTCGTCTATAAGTCATTTAGAGGTTCCAGAATCTTTATCTGCTCTGATATCCATGCTCTATAAACCGCCGAACATCCGTGGGTCTTCTGCAAGTGTTTTTGTGTGAAAGTTTTCAAATTAGGGGGCGTGGCACCCGCATACACCGATTTCATTTAAAACACTTTATCTTAGTATTTTTTTCAGCTTTATCTTTGAAATTCGGTAAAGGGGCATACTAATTATCGTCAGAAAGCTCTTTGCGAAATATGGACTGGATTGAATAGGGGGCGTGGTAGCGTTCATTGACAACCCGCCGATACAGTCGATGGTCACCATTTAATGTGCGACATGTTCGCAAGGTCCGTAGAGATTTCCAACTGACCTTCGACATATTATCTGTCACACGGTATGACAAGCTCAGTTTCGTAAGACCCTCCTTACGACCGTTTCAAAGTGAGTGGTCCACTTTAGTTCAGAATAAATAAAATCTAGAAATTTAGTGCTTCGAAACTCAATAGAAAGTCTTAAATCAGCCGCCCACTCAAATCCGTAAGTTCCTAATGACAAATGTAACTCCTCGTTTGGTTTGTGTTCCATAACAAGGCGCCTAACCTTATCCAAGTTATAGCTGAGCAATTTTATCAGAATCGACGATGTTTTGTGTCCCTTTTTGTTGCCACAATGTGCTGGTTCTGCCTCCATTTACAATTAATTCCATTTCTGCCGCTTATGTGCCAATATTTGCTCATAATTTTATCGGTATTTTTGCAGATGGCTTGTGAAAGTTGTGACCTTGGCCTTGATTTTTTTTTTTCGACATCGATGTTGACATTTTGTTCGACCTTAGTACAGAAGCGAGCATCCTCTATCGTCATTGTAGATCAAGTGTACTTTTTGTGCATTCCTGAGTAAAGATTCTGCGCCCTATGATGAGCAAAAGACCGGGTTCAGCATGCCACTATGAACCCAGTCAAGTAACGCACAGCAAAATAAGTACTTCTGTAGAAGCCGACATTCCACCCTTTCCATTGAAAAGCTCTGAAGCAAATCTTGTTCTTCAATGCAAAACTGTTTCAGAGGTGAGCTGTTATAATGCATATGACTGTCAACAGTCGAGTTGGTCAGTTTAAAGACAGAACAACAATTGCCGCAATCCTGATGATCTTCTGGACTTGATGATGAAAGTTAATGAACTCAATTGCCAAAGTCTAGAGCAGCAATTACAAAGCTTAAATCGTCAGTCAAAGTGAGCAAGAAGTTTTGAAAATATCTTGTGCGGCAGCCCCTACGTTTTTGCCCTGAGAATTGGTTACCAAAAAGACTCAAACACCTTTGTAAACTAGGTAGACTTTTGACGAGCTTAGCTCTTCAGCGACGAAAAGATAAAGCAAAGGAGCGACAAGCCTCTTTGGATCCTCTTTGGAGTTTCGTTGGTTTAACCGGAATAACTTTGGAGCTATGGAAAAAAAATGTTATAGCCATTGTAAGCCACACGTCTTTCAATTACACTAAATGGATCGTGGAGAGCTAAATTGAATGATGACCGCTTTACCCTGCAATGCCTATGAAAAGTCTAGTTTTTTTTGGGCTTTTTGGTCGATTCTTCTTTAAATGCGAATATCAACCATATAAACCATTCTTAGGTTAGGTTTGTCAAGGTGGCTGTCTTGAAGGACTGTAAGGTTGTGAAGAACGTCTTCACCTTCCCTAGTCTGGCTATTCCGCCTATGACTCAGACTCTATAGCACTTGTGCTCACAGAGTGGGTATATAAGGTAAGAGTTCGCTTTGAGCAGGGAATGCTAATTCAAAAGCTTTGGCTCTCGTGTGAAAAGTGATTGCTTATTGAAAATTTAGGGGTGTACTTACAAAATCTGTTCTTACATTCTATACCTACTTCGATTCTTGAACCCCAAACCATAGTATGTGCCATATGATATTGCTTATGATGCATAAACGTACTAAATACCCGAACTCAAGTGTTCTTTTTGCCTAATCGGCATTACTGATATTATTATGACATATGCACCTCGGCTGCGGCCGACGTACCCAGTACTCGTAATTTGAGTACTATAATATGCGCTGTATATATTGCGGTAGGTGCTGCGGATGAATGACTTGGCTTGTGCCGGGTTCAAGTACCGGAGTAGTATGTGCACTTAAATGATTAGTTAAGCGGTCGCTGGTGCGATCCCTTCACAGGACACACTTAGACCAAAACTTGTAAGTCCATTGTGAATCATTGGGATATATAAGTTCAGAAAAATTATTGATTATTCCGGCTATCGTGGGACTTCAGCAAGCTCTAACATCTTCTTCTTCTATATAAACAGAACTGCCACCACTGGCTATTTATCACCGATTTAGCTACTTAAAGTTGGCTCCTCAAAATTGTCATTTGAGATTTATAGCCATTTAGGCCATATACTTCAAAGTTTAGTGATTGCTAGGCTTCTTAGTAATTTATAAAAAATGCAACTAAAACTTCTTAAACGGTTAATTGTGAATGAGCCAACTTTTTAGAAAGTGATATGAATAAAATGCGATAGGTGGCGGTGGTGTTCTAAGTGTTTTCGCTTTAATCGCTTCTAAATATAAGTAAGATAGCGGAAATATATTATATATTATTATATTTATTTTCATGATTCTTGACTTAACAAACTTTGTATTTACTTAATCTACCATAACAATATTAAGTACAAGAATAGGTAGTGACATTTGTATTTGTGTAGTAACAAATAGTGATAATGTCACTTCAGAAAAAATAGCTTGGAAGTGTGGGGTGAATTGTTTAATAAATTTTAAAAGAAAAACATTTTATGAGTTTATACATATTTTTACACAAAATTAACAATAAAAAAGAAAGAAAACGTAAATTTAAAAGAACATTAATTTGTACATAAAATAGCAAATAGAACAATGTAACGTACATGTTTGGACAACATAGGGCAGCAAAACTTTAATTTCCTCGTGATCAAAATCAAGAAGCCATATTTTTACGTATTTTAGGAATAGGGGCAATGATCTTATTCCTCGGATATCTGTAGGAAGTTGATTAAATAGTTTGCACGACACGATGGAGTAAAAGTTTTTGAATAGAGTAGTACGGAAAGGAGGAATAATGACGGCATTAGCTGAATTGCTTCGCAAATTGCGATTGTTTGAAATAGGGCTCTGTAAATAGCCACCTCTCATAAAAAAGATTTTTGAAACTTTGAAATAGTACAAATGTTTTAGTGGCAGAATTTTCAATGCTCTGAACGAAACTATAGAAGGAGCCAAACGATTTACCCCACATACTTTTCTTATAGCACATTTTTGCAAAACAATCAATGGTTCAATCTTCGTTTGGTAAGCGCCACCCCAGCAACTTATTCCGTATTGTAGTTTTGATTGAAATATTCCATAATATACTGTTTTCAAAGTATTTTTGTCACAGAATTGTCTAAGGCGATAAAAGCTTCGTACTGAAGATCGTAAATATTGTTTCAGAATCGAAATATGTTTGGACCAACTCATATTTTGTTCAAAAGTGATGCCTAAATATTTAAACTGATTAATTGTTTCAATTTTAAAACAGCATGTGTTACAAGATGCCTGTTCAAACAACATTGTCCTTGTGGCTTCTTCAGTACAGACACAATTTGACGCATTTGACCATTCGCAATTGTTTGCATGAAAGAAAATTTCGGAGCTAGGGACTCTTGCACATTAAGACTGAAGTGAAGTAATTTAGTTTTATTGCTGACAACTAGTTTGTGTTCCGAAAACCACAATCCCAGGAGGTGAACATCATGGTTTATGTCCGCGCTTAAGTTAAGAGGACTATCCGAGCGGTATGCAATGCCCAGATCATCTGCAAAAGCTGTAACATTCCCTTTAAACGGTTGACTAAATAATGAGTTGATGTAAATAAGAAACAGTATTGGACCAAGGACTGATCCCTGGGGTACACCTAAGTTAATTGTTTTTAGTCTGCTAACATAGTTACCTATTACAACTTTTTGAGTTCTATCCTTTAGGTAGGACTCAAACCAGTTGTGCATAAATCCACGAAATCCTGCATAGTGCAGTTTGTTTAGTAGAACTCTGTGGTCGACCATGTCAAAAGCTTTGGTAATGTCTACAAAAAGCCCAGCGCAACATTTTCTATCATTCAGAGCTTTATAAATAAAGGAGCAGAATTCCAAGAGGGCATCTTCTGTAGAAAGGCCTGAGCCGGTTTGATGCGGTTTTTACTGGTTTTCATTCGCATTTTCAAAAAAAAAAATTACTTGTGTTATGAAAATTGGTTAACTAATTATGGGAGCTCACAGCTCAGTATGTCCCTTTGCCTAACTTGAGTATATAACTTCAAATTCCAGTTCGTGCTTTCTTAGATACAGTAAAGTTTATCATTGCGCGATACTTGAAATTATATTTTTCAGATTTTACGAACTCACAATGGCGAAATTTTCCATATAAAGTTACCCATTGTACACCTACAAAATATTTAGTGTGGAGATTTTAAATGATTATTAGTAAGGCTCATTTAGTTTGACAAAACTTTGTCTAGAAAGATTTAAAAAACATTTTCTACGAGGATATTGCAGGTCGACATCTCATTTATATACAAATAATATTTTTGAAATTTTTAAGAGACAGCTTCGAGAAAAATCACAGGGAGAGAGAGAGAAAATGACCAAGAAACACAAAGAACTTTTTGGACAACAAAAGTTGTCGTTTGAAAACCTTTTCAAAACTCTGGTATGAAATTTCCTAAGCTGGCTTAACAAACTCAGTTTGCTTACAGTTGCTCTTGGCTGCCGATAGGCGGCGCTGCGTTCGTTACAGTGTAGCTATTCACCATTCTCAGATAAATCGGCTTGTAATGTCAAGGGGTATAAATTGCAGCAGTTTGTTTTTCCGTCGTTCGTTTTAATTTCGAATTATAAAAAAGAACGTATAAATAAACTTAAACTGAAAATTTAAAATAAAATTTCCATTGTCATGTTCGTGGACAATTTTTTTTGAAATAGAAGTTCCAACTTCAGAGGAATATAAACGACCACCCTTGGACTTGCTTTTGAAACCCCGATTCTCCGCACAACAATAGGTCCACCGAAGCGATTGGTTTTCGTCCGCAAAACCCTTTGATTCCCTGGACCCAGGGAAAGTTTTGCGCTTGACCAGTACACACCCGAGTACAAAATTCTTTTGCATTTCGGTATATACACAAATTCCTGCCAACACAAAGAAGCACTACTTGTTCACGAAATATTTTGATGGTTTCTCTTTCATGCAACGGATCGATAACGGCACCAGAGTTAATCCTAAAATCTGTCCTTCCAGAATATCATTCACTGCACCATCGCATCGAACTGGTGGACTTATTTCTCGGTAGATTTTAAAGAGTTTAATTGCACGGAAAATCACTTTGCTGGCTAAGAGCAATTAATGAGGATTTCACAGACGGACCAGTCTGCTTTCACAAGTCGCTCCCTCTTCTTCACAGTTGTAATTTAGGGAAAGGAAATGTTTATTTGTGTAAATTTATTCGCATTGATGATTTTGCTGACCTCTTAGGAGTTTCAAAAGTTTTTCTATTTGCGTTATTTTGCCGAATCCCACCTAGTGGAGGACTTTATTTTCTTCGTTGTGGTATTTCTCTGCCGGCAGTTCTCTAAATCCTTTGACATCAAGTTTTTGCATCGCTGTTATTGGTTTGAATAAATTTTTTTTTTGGCTGCGAGCTCAGTTTAAGAAGTTCAAGTTGTATATCGAAAGTTTGAACATCGACGAGTTGTCATGGTGCGAAATGTCACCATGCTCTGATTGGTGATAAGCGTGGGAAATTGTTAAGGGCTTTGGTCCATTCTTCTTAGAAAGAGTAAGTATAACTGAAGGATTTGGTGACTTTCAGCTGTCTTTCCCATCCATATGCAATAGATTCGTTTCTGTACCTAACTGGACTGTTAAGGCTCATAAATCGCGATAGGTACATCTTTCATTGAAGGAAAACACGGGCCGATCTTTCTGAGATCATTTACCCGTACATCAAGTTGTATGCTTTCTGTTTTTCAGATAAGATCTTGTATGACAAACAACATGTGAACGGAGATTTGGCGCTGTCCTGGGGAGCTCAATTCGTGGATTTTAGGACGATTTTCGTCGAAACGATAGACCTCCAAAGCTAAATAGAAACTAAGTGCAAAAATTACTAGTTATAGAGCTTAATCCAGTCCATTTTCCGAAAGCTGGCGATAGTCACAAAAAATTGGGAAGATTCTACGACTTATTACGGTCATCAAAGTTTCAAAAACGATATCGTCCCAAGGATTATTTTTATAGAGAATTTTGATCTTTAGTTGATCTTGCAACGAAAGTGAGTTCGTTATATTGAGCCATTCTACATCCTCGAACAGAGCAACAAAGAAATTTTATTGAAAAAGGGGTTTCCGACTGACGATTGAGTTAGGTAGGACCCTTCCTAATATTTTTTCCCACCATTTACAATCTATTTTTAGCACACTTTTTTTGCGAGAAAACTTTCCATGGCGATCCACGTATCGGGGAGTTGCAGTCATTTTGGGCTGGTTGAATATTTTTCCGACGGTGCTTTTTCGCTTTATTTCTTTTTAAGACCGACGACTTAACTCTATCAGTCTGATAGCTGCTCTGTTCCCCTTTGGTTTGATCATTTTTATTTTGTCAGGAATATGAGATCTCGTGCCTAGAAGAATGGTTATCATTTCCGGGGCGGCATACAATTCACAAGCGAAGACGCATTGTGGTCAAATTAAGCTTCCTTGTCGCTGCAGAGTCTTAGTAAGCTATGAAGTGGTCCATTTCATGAAGTGAAGCTCTATAGCTTTTCATACAATTGAAGCCGCAATACCTTTCGGTTTTAAATGGCAATCAAATTTAAAACAAGTAACAGCTGAACCCATTTAAGCTTCCAATATAAAGGAAGATACCTTGAATGTCAGTGGTTTAGTCGTTGCAGTAAAAAGCTCATAGATAGAGTTTCTGTTTAGACATTCAAGTCGGTCTGATACTGGTATCTTAGTCCATACACCTTCTACAAAAATCGTTAGAAAACACGCCAAGGCTTGTTGCAAGCTTGTCTATAAAAGAGTGTACAGTGGTGAAACCTATTGTAGCACAAGTCTATCAAAAGTGATTGAATTCGTTGCATATCGAGCACTGAGCAATTCTGTTTAGTCGCTTGACATGTTGTTCCACTTACCAACCCTAGCTTGTTCTCCCGATAGCATCCAGGTTTATTATAAATTTGCAAGTAGGTTTCGGAATACATACCTTTACCTGGTGGAACAGATAACGTAGTTCCATGTTTGGCGAGTTCATCATCAGTGAAATTTGAACTGCGTTCTCTTTCCATAAGAGATGGGCAACAGTTAGAGTTTATAAAAATTATTTCAAGCATCCATTAGATAGGGCAAATAACGTTTTCCCTCAGCCGAAATAAGGATTTGTTTTGTCGGTTTTTTCCTCCTGTATAATGTACAATAGTCGGGAACACTGAAGAACGAGTCTCCCATCAACTCCTTTCAGCATTTTTGATCCATATTTGAGGGAGTGGATCGATTCACCATTCAAAAATGGAGACTTGTAGGTTTTTATCAAACCTGAGCTGGGGTCAATGTTTCTTGATGCAAGAGTTCTGAACATAGCAGTGCCAAAGCTTTTGCTTGCTAAAAATGTTAACGGGTGCCAGATGAAACAGAATATGTCAAGAGTTCATTGGAGACAGTAGTCTCAAGTGCTCCGCTGACTTAGAATCAATCTGTGTGGACTTTGTCAAGTTTATCACGATTTATTGTTTTGTCCAAGGCACTCCGGCTCCCACCTAAAAATTCACCGTAGGTCAGTATTTGTCTTAAGGTTTTTTTGCAAGATAAAAGTGCAAAAGAGGCTTTTAAACTCTTTTCGTATACCCTCCACAGGAAGGTATATTCACTTTGCCAATACATTTGTAACGCCAAGAAGGAGTCACCGGAGACCTCATAAAGTATATATATTCTGAATCAGGATCACATTCTGAATCGATTTAGCCATGTCTGCCTGTCTGTCTGTCTGTCTGTTGAAAGCACGATAGCGCTCAAAGTAATTGACGTAGGTGAATGAAATTTGTTGAAAGGGCTTCTTTTTATCACCGTCAGGTTGGTATTGAAAATGGGCTATGTCGGTCAAGTAGTTCTGGTATTTTGCATGACTTGTATGCATTGGAGGGTATCGGCCAGGCCTTTTTACTTGTTTTTTTGAAAGACTGTCTAAATATGTTGAAATTTATAAGAAAATGCAAACAAGACCTGCATTTTATATAGCTCCAAGAGAAAACCCCCACATGGAGATGGAAGGTTAATGTGTGCACTTCTTCATTTCCTATGGAGCAGAGAACAGGCTAAGGTTTGTAGGGATTGTCGCTTTCCGCCCAATATATAACGACTTGAACATAGTTCTCCATTGGACAAGTCCTTCACTTTAAAATCTATGAGCAGTTCATTGACTGTCAAGTTTGAAAGAACAGAGACAGAACACCACAATGTGGGCTTCTCTTATATTAAGAGATCGTTTGAGCTCTATTGGCGCAGAACTGTGTGCTGAAGTTTAAAGTTCGATCAAAACACAAAAATAATATCTTAAGTGCTTTTCCATGAAGCTACCTCCCGCGAACGTCTGACAAACATCCGAGAGTAAAAAGGTTTCTCAAGATCCTTGAATTCGTAAAAAAAAAATAATTTGGCAATACCTACAAATGTCTGTGATAAGGTGTGGTGTCAACTCCTTTTTTGAATGAGCTATGTAGGTACCTACCAGACGGCCTTGCGATTGCATATAACTTTCCCTTCTTATCACAGGAATGTGAACCAGGCAAAATGATGTAGGAAGGCATTTGCGGTTCTGCTGATGGTATTAAGCCGTCTAGTCCTGCGGATTTGTACAGTCAAAAGCCATCAAGCTCCCAAAGTAGTCTTAGAGGTTTATTTCTGTCTTTTTGTTTTCATTTAAAGCCGTACATTGGACAAACTTGTGGCTCAGGATTCCGGGATCAGCTAAAAGTTGAGGGAGTGCGTAAAATATTCAGTGCAATGATTCCGATCCTTCGACTTATTTATACGACTATTAGGTCAAGATTCACATTCGTTGTACCTTCCTTCTAGAAGTCAAATGATTGCAAAGGAAGTCCTTATAGAACTTCTACTTGGTTAAAAAATAATGGAGTCCACACGTTGTTTCAAACCACGTCCTACGCATTCGAGTCCCAGCAAGACCGTCACTGATCGGCATACTGATGAGTACACTGCCAACCGGACTTATTCAAATATGTATGAATCACATATCGGCCATATTCAGGTCGTTTTAAAACAACAATTGTCAAACAAAATAAGGCCCGCTTTCTCTCTCCCTAAATCGATATAAATGTTTATCCACAAAGTTCTATCTGTGTAAATACGACTACGTGACTCTGTTTCTAACCTTCCAATCAGCTCGTCAGCCTTTGCCATTCAGTGTGTCAACAATAACGACTTACCAAACACAACAAATAAATTTCAATTCGTTTTCTTTGGCCGACACCGGTCCGCATTGACTCCCAAGATCCCCTATCGATTTTATGTTCTCCACATGTCAATTGAGTACTTAGTTACGGATTAATAGGTTGTTTCAATATTCCAGAAACGCGTTCCGAAAGCAAATCATCCTTAAACGAAACACCAAACAGCACCCTGCAGTATATAGAGCATGTGTATGGGTACAGCTCAACTTCATTACGAGCGATTGGAATGACATATCGCCAGAGAGAGAGAAAGCAGCGTCTACACGTCAACTGCCTATTTGTACCAATTGAAAATGAGATACTACTACTGTGCGCACATTCGACGAACGACGAACCTCCTAATCGATGTCACGTAGAAAGAACATTTCATCCGTGTAAAAGGATGCGAGGAGCCATTTGATGAAGGTACGATATACTACCATCCTCTGTCGTACCTGAGGATTATATTGATTCACGCGGCAAGAGTGTGTAGCTGCGAAGATACTGGCGACGACAGAGTCACGCCGAAATGAAAATGAATGAAGCGAAAAGGGATGTGAGCCCGGATCTCAATATTGGGAGGGGGTCGTCGCAAGCTCCCATACGAATACCGATGCGGGCACTTAGTGGGGGGCAAATTGTTGCACATCTTCTTGTCAAGTCCATGCTATGCATTCTGAGAGGGTACACGTTCGATTGGGTATTTATCGGTGTAAGGCGATGGTTTTTAGTTGGAATAACGAAATCAAATTTAGTGGAAGAAGCGTTTTAATTGTCCCTTTAATTTATTGCTGCCACATACATTCACACCATCAGCCACCATACACCACCAACAGTAACGAACGATTCAACTTCAACATTCATCGAAACGCATGTGTTTCCCATGCATCCACTCGCTCTTGAGCTGTAGTATCGATTCGAATTTTCGTGCGGACATTCTTGCCTCGAAGCTACTTTGTCTGTATGCAAAGTATGTGCGAGCTCCTGATAAATTGTCAAACGAAATGCTCCCCCCGACGACGCCAAAGAGAGTCCTTCTGTATTGTGAATTCCGAAATATACTGCAACAGGGCAATATCTTTATTTGTATGACGAAATCAACTACAAATTGAATGGAGCCACCTCCCTAGTCCCTATATACAGTTCGATAAGGACTTTGTCATATTTTTTGTTGAAAATTGTTTCTGGGAAGTTATATTTTAAGGAATTTCATTTATGAGAAATATCATGGACCAATATTGACTGTCCATGGAGCAGCAACAGATGATTTAACTGGCGTCCGCGAAGGTTTCTGCTTTAAAAGGAATTTTAAAAAAAATTGTACAAGTTCACGTCTTGTGCCTTGTTCATCACATACCGAATAAATAAGCAGTTGGTGCAAAAGATCCGTATACAAGCACCCTAGGCCTGGCTTCTCACAGCCATTCGTTGACGGGACCCTACAATTTTATATCAAATTCGAACGAAGAATAGCTTCGGATGTGGAAAAACTTTAAAACCGAACCTGAGACCCTTCGCTCAGTAACCACTGAGACACTGCGCCATCCATTTCTTCAGTCAGTCGATTTTAGTTGGGAGACGTAGAGCTGGTTTCTTGTCTTTGGGACCGAGGGCTTGTACTCCCAAAGTCTGACCTTACAACAGCAGTGGCTCTAAAACTATCGTGATCAACCTAAGGCCCCCTTAGGGGACACTCAACCTGATCGCACAGATTGTATACTACTTCTTATAATTCGTTTTGGGTAAAGCCGTTTATCATGATCAAACCACTGAAGTTTGGAGCGTTGTTCGGTGCTTGACGTTTAAACTCCGAGGACTCCGAGCATTCTACTACTTCTTATACGAGTACGATCACTGTGGGGGCAACGGCTCAATGGTTAATGTACTGCACTACTGATCGAGGGGTCTGAGGTCCGACCCCTGGGAAAACCAAAACTACATCTTGAGGCGTTATTTAGTGCCCCTGATAACAGGCTGATGGTTTCTGTCTCAAAACTGAACGAGCTAGACCAATGCCACAGTAGAACTAAGTACTGCTTCTTCAATCGGTGGCAGACGAAGGTACTACCACAATAGGCGATTTCAAGTAATCAGCAGCCTTCCCTCAAAAACGATTGTAATTTTGTGAGCCCTCTTTCGTGATCTACAAAACAACCATTGGTTCCTGATTGTTTATAATACAGCGGCACAGCGACGAGTATGATTCTGTGAACAAATGATGCCCTGTCTGTGCTTGGGTGCGTCTTTACTGTACCTTGAGAAGCTTAGCGAGTGACTGAAGAATATGCAGAAAATATTTCATTATGTGTTCCCCATATATCGAATAAACCACAATAAGTATACCAAAGTTACCTTGGATGACGTATGGCAAAGAATACCCACCATAAGCGTCATGTCAAACGATGGAGGTAGATTTTTGGGCGAAAAAATGCGTAGATTGCACAGAGAAAGTTGGTATAGTACCTACGAGTACACGCGTTGACATTCGCATTTCCTTCCTCTAGATGCTCGCATTTTGTTCTTCCGCGAGGATTTCGTCGAATCATAGCCGATTCTTCCACCGACCTTCAGCTTAAACCAAATCACTACGCAGAATTGTTTTCTGGTTTGAATGTCTTCCAAAGAGAAAGAGTATGGCTATGGCACAATGTCAGTCCCATAAATGTCAAATTCACCAAGATCGGTAGATATTATCTAAGTAGAAAAGAGATGGGAAGTTTGCGTAGAGCTGGCTAATCTCTTCTCCAATGACTTTCGCATAATAAATGCACATGAAACTCTCATAAACTTCTTCTAAATGTTCGCATTTTGTCCTTCAGCGACAGTTCAGCCGATTCTTCCACTGGTTTTGTTCCTAATGGTGTTCTGTGCGATTCGGTATCGATTCAGGTCTACCGAGGCTGAGGAGATTTATTTCGCCGATTAAGTTGGCGCAGATCACCTTAAGGATCAGACGAACGATGCTAAGATTCCACTCATCGGGCGTAATGTTAATCGACCGATGAGCTGATGTTACCAATCAAATCAGCGGTCACGGCGTCAGCTTCATTAAACTGAGCCCACGTTCGTGTTGCCGGGGTTGGTTGTTATCATCGAAAATTTACGTTTCCAACATTGTATTCCTTGAGAACCTGTTAGGTACCTCTGACATTCGTCCTCGTGCCACTTCAAACTCCATGAATAAACCTCAAAGGCGATTCACATCTTCAACCGGGGTAAGCGTCTTTCAAAACTTTAAACAAACTAGAAAAAAAAACCGGCTCTCCCCAAATAGCCCATTGTGACCATGCCGATTTATCCGCAATAGCAAACAAGGTTAAGTCGGTCCAAATGATGGACCACTTTAAAATTCAAATCCCCATTACAAAGTGTCGCGGAAAACTTTTCACATTACACTTTGCCAACCTTTGAGGGTGTTCACTGATCAACACACACAAACCTGCGTTTAGTGGTTCGCGTGGCGTTCTTTTCGAAATAATATCCTTTAAAACTATTTTCCAAGTGGTTTGCGTGGAAATTGTTCTCCTATCTGGTCCTTCATTTGTAAGGCGCACACACACGTACTCTGGTCTGAAACATAGTTACACGTGTCGTCATTTTGTAAGAATAACTTTTTTATTATCTCATAATTCACGAGATCGTCCTTTAATGTCCTGCAGCGATGAAAATAAAACGAGTGCTCACTGTGTTCACCCGAATATCTCAAACGTACGTTTGTCTTTCAAGACGACACGGCGACTTCCTCATACACATGTATAATTGAAGCAAAGCGAAAAAGTACAAACGCAGAGAAACAAGGAGCGCACGGACGACCTGAAGACCGTAAGCCAAAACATCACGTACGTTCCGCATAAAATTCTCTAAGTGAATTCGGTCATAACTTGTAACGTTTCGTGACTTTTTCGGAGGTATACGCAGCGCGGTGAGCTCTGAAGATGAGCGAAGCGAATTGCACGCAAGACAATTGTCTTTTAATGTTCACGTACTGGTGCTCGAGTGTTTGTATACGTTTGAGCATTCTACTCTGGGTCTAGGTATTCAGTGTCCTTAAAATTGGGCTTTATTTGCTATGATCCACAATTGTAATAAGAAGATGCGGCCATTTTTGGAACGTTGATACGCAAGTAGCGTTTTTGTTTTTGAGTGAGGGTGGGCGGTTTTTAACCGACTTCATGATGGGGAATGGCGGTGGGTAATGTGTGCAAAAGTGTCAGGTGTGTTTATTATTTTGCAGTTTTCCTGTACCGAAGGCAGGGATTTTATCAATCGTTTGGGAGATTTTCTGTAACAAATTTGGCCAAGGTCAACAGGGATAGACTACAATGACACTATCTATGATGTGTCTTCTACCTACATAAATAATGCGACAAAAGTAGAAAATAAAACAAAT
This sequence comes from Cheilosia impressa, assembly GCA_948293265.1. NCBI lineage: Eukaryota > Metazoa > Arthropoda > Insecta > Diptera > Syrphidae > Cheilosia > Cheilosia impressa. Next base: position 42,971,233 of record OX411883.1, read on the forward strand.
CAGGAGAGAATAGAACAAGGAAATTTTGCCTCCGACCAAGCCTTCGTCAAACTTCTCTTCTTTAAAACAAAAATAAAACTTAAGACCTCCATATTAATCCACACCATCTCCTCATCGGCTTTGAAAATAAGTCTGAAACGATAGCGTATGTTGGGTAGGGTTATACAAAGTCATGCAATGCCCGCTTTCATTGTCAAACTTCTCCTTTCAAATACGATGAAAAAGTTTCGCTTTTCCCTCAATGTCGTCGAAAGCACCTCCCAGCCCTTGAATATCATAAAAGGTTCGAGACGGTGACGAGCTTTCATATGGTAACTTCTCTACCATCGTATACTGAAAGCAGTACACAAGTCGCAGGCTAAATACCAGAGGAGCAGTATTTTTTTTAAATTTCTTACACCCACTAATTGACATTTACGGAAGAATGCAGGCAACTGTCAGTGGTTCATTTTGCAAGCTCTTACACACGTTTTTACACATTTCTTTATACTAACTAAACCTCGTAAACCTCTTATAGGCGGTCATCGAGATAAGACTCAAGTCAAGACTCTCAATGAAGGCGATTCGGGTTAAACGTCACAATGGACGAAAAAACTTCAAGGAAGTTAAGGACTTTGTCAATATTTTTCTTGTTCCTATAAGGTGGCTCTTCAGTTGGAAGTGAACCAAGGCTTGAGCTAACTTTGTCTACCTACGATCAAGCAAAGACTTATTCTTCTGTATTTCTTCGGGCTGGGAAGTATAGCCCTCTCTTGCAGATCCAACGAGATATAACACAAGACTTTAATCATCCCGGAGCTTCTGTAAGCCTGATAGGTATGGACTTGTCGAATGCGGATGTAAACCTCTTGGGCCTTCTTACATTCAGTCCAGTTTCTATCAATTGGAAGAGAATGAAACGAAGAACTCTACGGGCTGTGCAGCAGGTTGATCTGCCCAAAAAGTTTCAAGGCTTGGACCACTGTTTCACCTGAAGAGTACGAACACTAGCCTGACAAGTTTTTGTGTTGATCCCTGAAGAACCCACTCCGTGTGGTGCAAACTATAGAGACAGCTTGCTAGGGAGTGATCGTTTGTTGAATCAGTCTGTGCCCCGTGGTCCAGCCCGAATTTAAAGCTACTTATAAAAAAGTGACCTACCACCTTTTTACAAACACTTTCTTAAAGTCACTAAACCCGATGGGTATCTCAATACAATGTTGGTGGTGGTCCCACTTCCTTCGACTTGATCGTCTCAGATTTAAGCGACAATAATGACAATGGCGCTCATCTCCTTAAAAAAAACTATGCAGTGTCACCCTTCTTGTAACCAAACACATTACCCCGCCATCACCGCGTTGAGTACGGCACACGTATCCCTCCGTTCCGGGAACGTAAATTGAAAAATTTGTCAAGGGCTACGTGTTAAATCCGTTTAGAGCGCGATTTATGTCCAAGAGCAAACTCCCTCAGCAGCCACCTGCTCCTGTTGACGAGCGAAAGAAAAGTGCATTCTTTCCTCTGACAGCATCCCCATTTGGCAGCATACCAGCGAAAGGATTTTTCATATTTTCATATAAATTGTTGTGCCATTCAACTTGGAGGTGCCAGAGCTATCAACCAGTTAAGGCGAACAGCAGAGTTTTGGTTATTAGAACGCTAAGAGCTGAATTTCTTTGCATCCTTTGAGATGATTCAAAATGGCCACTACACCGGAAGTGGCATTTCTCTTGTATCCATTCCTGCACGGATCTACGGATCTCCGGCCGTAATAAGATGTATAGTCAACTTTTATGCGTAACACTCTGTTCATCCCTATACAGCATAATATACATACAACTGTAACAGGTCGTACCCTCTTCCTTCGTTTGCTTATTGTCTATTAACTCGTACGTAAAAGTTTGTCGTTGGCGTTTTCTCGTTTATTTCTCTTCTGTTTTTTTTTTTTTTTTCATTTTGTGTAACGAAAAAGGAAAAACACATTAAGTTGTTGAACCACGTTCTGCGAAACACGAACAAGAAAAAACGAATTCTTCCTAAAAACGTCACTCAGCAGAAAGTGTTGGTATGTGTGTGCGCCATAGTTTTCATCGTCATCGTAGTGGTGGTACCTCAATAAAACGTTTCAATATTGCAAAAAAGGATGCTCCTCAAAAGAGAACGTACACACGAAAATTAACGCCGAACGTGGCACGTACAAAATTTTACTTAGATGGAAAGATACAAACAAGAAAAGTAAAATAAATATAAAACCCTAAAACGAAAACGGAAGTAGAGGAAGAAAAACACCGGATTGTATACATATAGTGAGTATTATCTCACGCTTCTGATATTTTTTGGCAACATTTCTGTTAGTTAAGCTAAAAGCATGAATAACAGAACGAGGGAAAGAAAAGTTGCTGTGTATTAAGTTTCCGCTCTTTTATGAGTGGATGTTGATTTGGATCCCCTGAAAGGATGGGGCACAACTTTGCGAATGTGATATGAAGCATGGAGAAAAAAAAATAAATGTCGAAAAATAGTGTCGAAAGGGATGCAGCGAGTGCTTTAATTAGGTGGCAATTATAAAAAATCCGAGATGCTACTTGCTACTACATGACACAGTGGAAGGATGCGAGCAGATTAGTTCACTTGGGTACAACTTTGCAAGGGCACCTACAGTTCATCACTTTTTTGAGTAGGCAACTAACTGATCTGTCCCTAGGAATAATAATGCAATTTTTTGGGTCGCAATCATTTCGAGAAATTCGTGGCAAGAAAACTTGTCCAATATGGCAAGATCAAATTTAATTTACATATTAAGAGCAGAGAGAGCTCCTCGTACCTCGTACCATCTTTCGAATATTCCTCCCATAAAGAGAACGGACTTGGAACATCCACTTCAAGAGATATAGACGGGCAGTCCGACGGCTGACAACTGACGACTTGTCACTGACGTATGCCAATTCTTCATGTGCTACAAATATCCAGAGCAACTTTAACAAATAAATTGATCCTCGCGCCCCTCAAGACAGGCAACCAATGCAAGCACCATTGATAAGCACACAACAGCGGAAACATAATTTTTTCAACCCTCCTTTCGATTTAGGTCTTGTATAAATAAAATATTGGAACTAATTTCGTGATAACTTTCCTTTAATAGCCGTCTTAATAAATACAATTTAAACTATTTTATAAGGTCAGCAGCGCGGTAGCAATAGTAGGTCTAATTCTTCTTCTCCATCTTTTCAAAACTAAGCTGAATATCAGCCCAAACTAGCTGTCAAAAAGTTCCAAGAGATTTTCATACGCTTACGACAAAGAACAAGCTGGATAAAAATTTCAGACTTTTGATCCGCATATGAAAAGTTTAAACTTTTCGACCCGTATATAAAAATATTCGAAATTTTAATTTGCAGATTGATACATGCGAAATTCTAGATTTTGACACGGACATCAAAATTTTTTGTTTCTGATCAACATATGAAAAAAAATCTAAATTTTTACCTTCATATGACCATAGTTCGGACTTTTGATTCAGACACAAAAATTAGATATACATTTCACCCGGAAAAGATACAAGTTTTGATTTTTGACCCAGATTTACAAATAGTTTTATATTTTGATTCAGATACAAAAATTAGATACACATTATAACCGGACAAGAATCAAACCTGACCCGGAAGTGAAAAATGTTCAAAATTTTTACTTGGGCTCAAAAAATGGTTAAGTCTTAGCGGACACGCTGCTTCCACTTACCCAGACCAAGGGCTCTGGCATCCGCGATGGCTTGGTCTTTGAAACGGAGGTTCGGTCTTCCTTGTCGTCTCGAACCTGGCGGCTGGGATCCGAAGATCCTCTTAGCTGGAGCATTATTGTCCACTCGCTCGATGTGGCCGAGCTTATGTAGTCGACGTATTTTGGCCTTTTGGACTACATCCACATCTTGGTACAGCCCATAGAGTTCGCGGTTGTATCTTCTCCTCCATTCGCCCTCCTCGCACACAGGACCAAAAATCCGCCGAAGAATTTTTCTTTCGAAGGAGCCCAGTATCAGCTCTCCCTTCCTGCTTATCGTCCAGCACTCGGCGCCATAAAGCAGAACTGGCAGGATAAGGGTTCTCTAAAGAAACATTTTGTCCTTCGAGTTATGAGTTTTGAACCCAATTGCTTTGCCAAACCGAAGTAGCAGCGGTTTCCTAGTGTAATTCTTCGCCGGATCTCTACTAGGATGTCATTTGTGGAGTTCATGTTTACTCCGAGGTAGATAAACTCTTTAACTACCTCGAAATTGTTGCTATCAATAGTGACGTTCTGTCCTAGGCGGTGGATAGATGCTGGTTTGTTTGTTGATAGCATGTACTTAGTCTTGTCCTCATTTACTACAAGACCAACGAATTTCGCCTGTTCTTCAATCCCCGTAAAAGCCTCTATTACGGCACGTTGGGAGCGACCGATGATGTCAATATCGTCTGCATACCCCAGTAGCTGGACGGATTTGTTGAAGATAGTGCCTTCCGTGTTGACACCTGCCCTGCGCACTATCTGCTCTAGCACGAGATTGAAGAAGTCACACGGTGCATGTTTGGAATAGCTCGGTGGAACTACTTCCAAATTCCACATTGCAGCGTGTGTTCTCCAGCGTCACGCTACATAGCTGGATCGGTTTTTGCCGGGATCCCGAATTCGGCCATCGCCACATAAAGCTCCTGACGATGAATGCTATCATTTGCGGCTTTGGCGGTGAGTCTCGACTTGAAATTCATTGGTCTTTTCCAGGATTTGCCTCAGTGTGAAAATTTGGTCTATAGTCGATCTGCCGGGCCGGAAGCCACACTGGTACGTGCCGATTAGTGTGTTGCAGAAAGGTTTGAGACGTTCACACAGTACGTTGGATAGGATCTTGTATGCGACATTAAGTAGGGATATGCCTCGATAGTTCTTGCAAGACATAGGATCGCCTTTTTTGTAGATGGGGCATATGGAGCTGATAGTCCAGTCATCGGGCATACTTTCTTCCACCCATATTTGGTTGATGATTTGGTGCATGCGCCCTACCAAAACATCACCACCGTATTTGAAGAGCTCCGCTGGTAAGCCATCAGAGCCGGCGGCCTTGTTGTTCTTTAGCTTTTTTATTGCTAAGCCAACTTCTTCTATACTGGGCGGTGGAACTGGATCTTCATTGACTGGACGTGGGTTCTCTTCTTGCCCTATCACTCTCTCTACATGATGCCCATTTAGCAGCTGCTGGAAGTGCTGCTTAAACACATCTACTATTCCCTGCGCTTCGGTGACTAGGTTTCCATCACTGTTTCGAAGAGCCTGCGTTCTGGTCTTGAAGCCAGCAGCCAGTTGCTTGGCTTTCTGGTAGAACTTCCGGATGTTGCTTCGATCGCGGGACTCTTCGATCTCCTTGAGCTGGGAGACTTCGTAGGCCCTCTTCTTTCTACGCAGGATTTTCTTCTCCTCCCTCCTCCTGGCTCGATACTCTTCCCTCGCTGCCCTTGTTTTGCGCTGCAGCGCCTTCATATGTGCATCTTCTGTCACCTTTTTCCTGCGTACGCATTCATCATCATACCACGGGCTCTTTCTCTGGGGTGGCTGGTACCCTAAGGTGGTTTCGGCTACCTCTTTGATGATGTCGCGATACTGGGACCACTGGGTGTTGGCATTTGTGGTAGGTGAATGCACTGCGGAGAGTTTCTCACTCAGGCGCTCTTTGTAGACTCTGGCTACTCCAGGTGTGCTAAGGCGTCCAACGTCGAATTTATTCTTCTGGGCGGAACGCAGCTTCTTCTCGTTGGATAGTCGAGCTCTGAACTTAGCCGCAACAAGAAAATGGTCAGAGTCGACGTTTGCCCCTCGGAATGTGTGCACGTTGAGGATGTTGGATGCGTGCCTCGCGTCGATTAGCACATGGTCGATTTGGTTGGCGGTTCGACCGTCTGGAGAGCGCCAGGTTGCTGTGTGGATCCTTAGCGTTGGAAACCTAGTGCTACTTATCACCGTATTACGAGCTGCCGCGAAGTCAGTTAGTCGGTAACCGTTGTCTGTGGTCGTATCGTGGATTCTGTGTTTACCAACTAACCCGCCAAAGATGTTTTCCTTTCCGATTTTAGCATTGAAGTCCCCGAGCACAACTTTGACATCGTACTCCGGACAGGCTCCGTAGGCTCCATCCAGGAGGTCATAAAACTCCTCCTTGATAGGGTCTTCAGCCTCGTCGGTAGGGGCGTGTGCACATATTAGGCTTATGTTTTGGAAAGTAGCTAGGTGATCACTTATCGGCTTAAAGTCAATGACTTTTGTCCTAAGCCGATTTCCCACGACGAATCCGCATCCTAATACATGCAATATTTTATGGCAACTGTAATAAATATCGCAATTTTTCCTTTTCATCATACCTGATCCTATCCATCGTATCTCCTGGATCGCGGTAATATCTGCCTTGTACCGCGTGAGGACAGACTCAAGTTTTTGAGTAGCACCTGGGGTGTACAGCGTTCGCACGTTCCAAATCGTTGTCCGTTGACGTTCCGGGTCTGGTTGCCGTTTGAGGGAAATCGTTATCCGAGGCTTCACGTGTCTCTCCCATAACTAGTGTTTTTTTTACATGGTCGGGAAGTTACCCGGACGGCACAACCCCCAACCTGGAGGCTGTGCCGTCGGGGGTTTAGTTCATGTCCGAACTAAAATTTTTAGAATCGAGTCTGAAAAATTAGAGTTCGGTCCGTATTGTAGGGACAGTGGCTTAGTGTGTTGAATTACTAAGCGAGGGGTCTAGGTTCGATTCCCGGAATCGTAATGTATGTTTCCACTGCGCCACCTCTTGCGAACGTTTGACAAGCTTTATTTATCTATCGTCATTCTGCTTCTGCACTGACAAACGAATTTGGCAGATCTAAAATGGCTTTCTATACTTGATGCAGAAAATAATTGTCCAAGTGCCCATTTCAAGTCCATTTTGCCTTCCAGAACTCATGCAAAACTACCAAAAGACAGATTCATCTCTCAAGTGCTCATCAGCTCTGTTCCGCTCCTACTTCTGCATAAACTCGCCGTTCTAAGACACACACGTTATTCTCACCACATGACTAAAGTGTCGACTCAAGGTCGGGTTGACATTTTAACCTGTTTTGTTAGCTCTCCTTAAAAAGATAATCTGTCATCTTCTTTTTTTTCCCTACTCAAGAGTCAAGACGTTAAACCACTCAATTATATTGAATGATTGTAGAAAACACACAAAAAAAACTTGTTTAGTCATGGCTAGCTTTTCCAATATCAAGATGTCGAGCCGAATGAGTTTTTCTTTACAAAAGACAAGAGTAATGTGCGGCAGAGGGAGAAACCACCTTCCTCCCTCCTATAATTTTCATGGAAGCCCAGGCCCACATGCCAATATAAATGAAATAATGTCGGGTGCTACAGCTTAGGGGCATAGTACTGTGTGTCGGTTGGCGTTCTTCCCTTTTATTCACACATCGTTCATTTTATTCGCCGTGGCTGAGACGATTATTGTTATTGGAAAGCGAAGGATAGTGGTACCAACAGTAGATCAACTCATTCCGGGCTGGGAGGGGAAATTCCACTTAACTACCTGCAAGTCATACAAGCTCTCGATGTCGAAAGATGTGTCGGTATTTTGTTATCCCGAGGCAACCCTTTGACTATTTCCGGGCGGTTTTTTTTCGTTTCCCCCTTTGAAGGAAGTTAATTTTATTTATCGACGAGCCAAGAGCCAAGTGGGCAAAAATGTGGTACTAGTGCAAATTGCAACCTTTCGTCGGTTGGTCGAAGTTTTATGGTTGAATGCTTGGATCAACTTGGCAATATTTTGTAACATTCTTTGGGTGCTGAAGCAATTTATTGCTTCGAGGCGGATATGGCAGAGAGATCAGGAGTTGGATTGAGTTAAGTTGGTTAAAGGTGCAAAGGGTGTGAAGTGAACTTAATCCTGCTAACGGCGTGGTTTATCGACGGCATAGGGATTTATGATATCAGTTGAAGTAGGTTTAAAATGGTGGGGGCCTTTTTGGATTTTTTACATCATGACTCAACGGGGTTTTATGGCTCCAAAGTTAGCAGTTGGCATATGTATACCTATATCACGTCCAGAAAACGACAGATGGAAATCGACTTTCCAGTACTTAATGTCTTCCTATTAAGACTGAGCTCAAAAAAAGCTTTTTATATATCTTTTATGTTTTGAGGAGCGAAGGACAATTAATTTGTTAGGCGCATGAAACTTCTACTTTGAAACAATCGCAATAGACCAACAGAAGCATTGCTGGATTAAATTTTTTTTTGTGGCACTTTAAAAACATTTCCCAAGGGCTGCTCATATATTTGGTATATGTACAGTCCGTTCTTTACTAATCTATACCGCGTTAAAATATCTAAACTGACCTTCTTTTACAATGCTGTCAACTACACTGTTTATAATCCAATCAGCTTAGACAAGACAGCCAAATCCAGGAGGTAGAAGGTTTTCGTCGAATGTTCTCTGCTTAGATTTTGGGTAGCAGATATCGATAAAACATATCCTGCACTTCAAACCGGAGTCAATTTCGTACGGTATTTTTTCAAAAATTCCACCCAAACATACTTTAAAATCAAAAAAGTTACATTTTTTATATACCTAATTAAAAATAACAAAATGCGAGATTTTAAGGCAAACTTGAGAGGAATATGCTTTGTGTATCGGAATAGCACTTAGGCCTATAAACGAGTCAAAAATGCGTCCAAAACGTGTTAAAAAATGTTTCAAAAGTCGCGTCCAAAACAAGTCTCAGATTGCGTATGAAAATTCCTCGAAACCCTCGTCAAAGAATACCTAAACAACGCATCCAAAATCGTTTCAAAATAAAAAAAGTTAAAAAAAACTCCTCAAAAACGCCTTTGAAAATTCGTCATTTGGAAAACGCGTTAGAAACCACTTCGAAATCACACCGAATAAGCCTTTTAAAATATCTTCAAAAATCGAATGGAGAGCACTTTCAAACTGTTCCAAAACTCCATCGAAAAACACTTCCAAACATTTCCGAAAACCTGTCGGAAAAAGCCTTCAAAATTGCGTTAAAAAAATAATGAAATAAGTGCTAAAGGATGCAAAAAATAGCGCCGGAAAACCCTCAAAAGCTGCTTTCAAAACTAGTCTAAGTTCGAGTCCCGAATACGCATAAACCGTCTTCGAAGACATGACGAATGAAACTTCTTCAAAAACACGTTCGAAATCGTGTCTAAACACCACCATCCACCACTCATTAAAAGACACATTTATAACCAAAACCTAAAACTTCCGAAAAACACTTCAAAAAAACCGAGCAAAAATAAACATTAAAAAACCAACACATCCAAAATTGCGTCAGCATATACCTTCAAAAACGCTTGGAAAAACGTCGCAAAAATCTTGTTTAAGAAGAAATCTAAACGCGTTTTCGACTCGTTTTGACAGTGAAAAAGATGTCGCTCTCCAAATAAACAAACTCTGCTGGGAAGGTTTATTCCTTTTTTTTAATTTGGTAAAATTTTTGTTAAATATCGCATAAATTCACTTTGGTTTTTTATTTTGTAATAAAACCCACTGAAACTCCTTACAAAGACGAAATATAATGAGTCTTCCTCCGTAAACTATTACCTGCAAGGGCACAAACCAAAACTACCACCCAAAACCTAAATCCAGTTCAACTAAAGCGCCAACACACGGTCCAATTGTTTTTCTATACAGTATATCCCAATTCTATTCAAATAAATTACCCCACACAGTTGACTGAATTTTAGCAACAAAATAGTAAATAGTGCTGTTTAAGCTGGTTTCGTTTCGAAATTAACTACATTTACCGACAGTCAATTATTTTCGTTTCTTGGATTCCTTGTACCACGGACCGCCACTAAAAAATAAGCTTAAATTTACCCAAATGCGATGGTAGTGCATTTACAGCAAAGGATCTTAGATGTAGCAGTAAATTTCAAATGAACCCCTTTTTTGCACTTTTTTCTTTGGGTGTGTTTTGTTGAACCGTCTTCTCTTGCGATTAAATTAGGTTTGGCTCGACGGCACGTCCTTACACAAATTTATTTGAGCATTTTTTATCTTTTATTAAAAAAAAGACGTCCTCATTGCTCCAGAGAGAAAGAGACGACGATAGAGAAGAATCGTGAATTATATTATCTATTATGTTGGAAGGATAAAAGCACACACACAAAAAAAAAGCGGACCGACTATCCTCCACCAGTGGTAGTGGCAGTGTCCTTGTGTCCTTATTTTATTAAATTGAAAATCCCTCACGTCGATATCGTTATTTAAATGGTTCGTGGTTAAATGTTGTGGTGGCAATTTTCTTCTGGCATTTTGTGGCGAATGAAAATGCGACCGCTGCTATGCATCTTATTTACCAAAATAGATTTTGCGGGAACGACACAAAAAAAGGAAGAAAAAACTAAGTATAAAAGACTGGAACGACCTGAGGTGGTGGGCAAAAAATGATAAAAGAAAAGTGTTGTCTGACTTGTTTTTTTTTTTTGCTTATTTGTTAGGTTAAATAGAGAGGAGAGAAAATTGCATTTTGCACCTTTGGCTATTAGATTATTTAAGCCAGAGGCATGTTTGGTAGTTTTTTTCACCCAACAATACATTCATCTTGGGACTTGAGAAGGAATTTCATGAGAATTAGGACTCCAATAGACCGGCAGAGGTTGTTTTCCGCAGTTGAAAAGGATTTTCAATAGGAGTTAAAAAAAGGAGAATGTTCAGAGGGAATGTGAGATATTTTCAGCTTGGCAGCAACAAATGCCTTAAGATGGTGTTGCCCTATGGAATTTAATATATTTATAATGTTTAGAGTTGAAATTGTTGCCACAGCGACAGAGAAACTTTTCGAATTTTAATTGACCGTTTTGCATCAACAGAAAACGGTCCCAATAGACACATTTTCCCTTAAAGCCCACCCTTACACGTTTCACTATTCATAGAATTTATTCTATCATTGGAAGTCTTTTCATTTGTAGCGAGAAAATGCAACTAACTCAACTGGGACTAGATTTAAACCAAATGCAGTAAGGTGCAGGTCGAAACAACTGCTAACGGGCCGCTAGCTGTCGGTCGCAACTAGAGCTACCTGCTGCTGATCGATGACGGCGGTTGTACTAGCCGTTGCGCTAGCAGATTTTCAGGAACAAGAACAACAGAATTTCGAAAGACAGCATTTTTTGTGAGAATGCAGAATTTTGCAAGCAGAAATTTTGAAGCAGCGTTTCGACCCGATCCCGGGAGCTACCGATCGATGATATTGGTTAAGGGCAAGTGCATCAAGACGATGTTTACACGTTGTCTTGGAAAAGTTACAGATTTCCACAAAATGGAAGTTGAAGCAAAAAAAATTTCTAGTGAATAGTGCGACAGAAACGAATCTTCCTTTAAATATATATCGCATATTCTCGGCTAAAGACGCCATCGAATTCTATGTATACGCAGCAGAAAACTTACAGCTAAAGCTGGAGTAGGCATCGAAGACTTGGCAGAGCAATGCTTTCGGCAAAAATTAAACCAAGCAAAGACTGTTTCGCTCTTATGTTGAATCAGAGGTGTAATTACCGCATCCTTGATAGAGTACTACGTGACTGGATTTTGTAGAATCCACAATATTAAATGACGTATTTCTCGCTCACAGAAGCGGGAATTCGACCCCAGTACTGCTGCATGAGTTTGGGAGTAGAACTTGAAAGTCGAAAAGCTTTGTCACTTGTTAGCTGATGCTCCCGAATGATCTTGACAACATTTTACCCATCCGGATCTCTGCCGAAAAGCTGTATCAGAAAACGGGCCGAGAACCCATTTGCAATGAATAGATAAGGCCAGCTTTTTTGCAGCAGGCGGAAGAGTGGGAAAATCAGTCCAAGAGAAACCCACTAATTTGATGAAATATAAAACCAATTGCAGAGCACTGAAAATTTTTATTTGACGCCCCTGGACTCTAGCTAATGGAGACGTAAAATGACTAACAGCCGCATCTTGCTCAATTTGCAGCCAGAGCGAAGGCCTTTATTAGAACTGCAAAGCAGAAACAAGACTGCCCTCTTCCAAAATTTCCATTGTCATTATCAACTGCAGATTGCTTCAAGTTGATTAAAACTGTCTCCAAAGAGCAAATTACACCCTTTGTCTCAGCTTCTCGCAACCATTCGTTTGTTTGGGTTTTTTTTTTTCCTTGGTCAAATGGTTACAATTTTATCCCGTGGGTTCAAAGCTTTCTCTGGAAAATAGTACTTTCAGATGTTTGCCACAACATTTTCTAATTTTTTCTGAGCAAACATTTCCGTTGGAATGACAGTTTTTTTTAACAAACTCAATTATTTCTTCCCCACACTCCCTCAAGCGAGTGTTTAAATTCAAAAAGTCAATTCTCATACGATTGCACCATTTGTCGAATTTTAATTAAACTCCGTCATCCGCCAAAAGCGCTCAAAATATCATCTCACTCCACAAACAATAAAACTGATTGGAATTCCCTTCGATTCAAAGTGTTCGATACACTTAAAGGAACAGAACACAAAACAACAGAATCAGCTCCACACTCGAACTCGTTGAAATAAGTTCCTACCCAACCATTTCACGGAAAGGGACACCAACCAAACGGTCGAAGGACTTAAGTGGATCCCATAAAATTGAAATTCGCATCAAGGCAAATCTCAATAAAACTGATCGAAGTCATTCGGCGGTGGCGGCCAGCATGTGAGTTTAGAAGAGCCAGGCACTTGCCAGTTGCTACGGTAACAGCGGCGATGAAGGTGGATTTCCTCGATTCCCATCGGATCTCGGTTATCCGGGGGACTATTTTTTGTTCTTTTTTTCTTTGGTAGTACTACGTCTCCTCGGATTGACAATTCGTTTACCTAGAGCTACTACAACTACTACCCAGACTATTCTGCCGAAATGCAAAACAAACCGAGACGACGACGTCACTTTGTTATTCATGTTCGCCAGTGGTTTTGTATGCTTTTGTGTCACTTCTTCTCATGAACATCGAGTTCTTTTAACCAAACAACAGGATACTACTGCAGCGAGCCAACGGCAACAGTTGCAGTGAAGTTGTCCTTTCGCAGCTAAGCCGTTCTCCCCAGCGTACTGCTGGAATCCGTTTACACACTTCAGGAACGGATTATTGGAGAATGGTTTTTGGCCATTTGATTTTACAGTCAATTCGTTTGGTTACTTGATGACATAAGCGAGAATGGTATTGGTCAGTAGGTGGACAGTAATAGCAGCCAAGCTGATTAGTTGGGTTTGTTATCCCGCATTTCAAGTCGCTTCCAAGCGGATAAACAAATAGCCTGCCAGTGGTCCGGCTTAGTTTGTGTACAGACGTGTGATAATGGATTTTAGAAAATCAACTACGAAATTGAAATCGAAATTAAAGGAAGGATTAGTTGCTTTGGCAAGAATTTTATTTAGAGGCATAATATCATAAGAGAAGCGAGATCAGTGGTGTTCAAGGGTGGGGTACTACCACTACCCCGTCATTAATCAAATAACTTGGCTGACTTGAAATAGAAATAGAACGCTGCTGCTGCTCCCTCAATTATTTATCCTTTCATGGAAATTTTTCCCTTTCGATAGGAAAAAATAAACATCGCAATCCGATAGCACCAGTAACATAAACAAATTACACACATGACCGTATATAGTTGCCCACGAACAGCTGCATGGCAATGCACAATAAATTCCCGTCAACAAATGTAATTATACAGTGCTTTTTGCCCACCATATTTTCAAATCAAGTTGACAAATATCCTTTCGTCTTTTCCGTCGCTAGATTGCATTTAAAGCATCAATCAGTGGAGCACAGCAGCACCAACACCAACACCAACAAAAAATGCGACCCACCCTATACCCATACTGATGGAGAAGTAAATTGTAAAACTTGCGTCACGTTGTGGCTGATGGTGATTGGCCATGCTTTCTGTTTTGTTATAACGGACTTTATGTATAAAACGGACTATATGTCGCTTGACTTTGTGATTGTTGTGACAAAGTTCACACGAGCTCTCGATTAAGTTGTTCATTTGGGGACAAATTTTTTACTTTGATCGGCGGAATCAATTTGAGTTGCTTTGCCGATTAAGAGGTTCATGGAATCACTGGTTTGGTAAAAATAGCAACACTATTAGACGGACCTTACTCGTTTATATTTGGTTCCATATTTCAGATGGATTTAGGGGTCAAACATGGAACTGTGTAGGATAGAATCCTCACCCTAGGTGTGTCAATCAGTTATGTACAAGATCCATACCCTGGCTTACCTACTGATGTCTGATGCCTTATATGAGGGGCTGAATTCATGTGCATGTTGACGGCTATACTTTCGGGTCCTTGTTAGAAAAAACGGGAGTTGACTGTGAAACTTTTCGCTGAGCAGCTTAACATACTTATGGCTGAGCCGATAAATCCACATTAGAAACATGTTCACGCATTAGAAATGCCAAGGGATCCAAGGCACCCTGCTTTCCATTTATATTATATGATCGTTTAAATATCCAAGATTAATCTTGACATCATATTTCAGTTACTTTACTTACACCTGCTAGTAGAAAGCTGTGGATATGTCATCATTCTCCTCTATGGAGGCTTGAGTACAAATCATATGTATGCTTTAAAACCAAACTCACGCCTCTAATCTGTGATGTGTGACTAAAATTAGACTAAGACCTAGAATTCAAACTTGCTATTCCGCAGGTGTCTTCCTTAAGGTTCGAACAATGGAAAGCCTGCTGGTCTTAAGCATAGGAAAATCTGTCAAAAGAACTCCTTTTAAACGCATTAAAATGGCACAAAAAAATGCTTTGAAAAGGCTCCTTAAAACGTCAAAAAAGTACATCTCAAAACCTTAGTGTAGTACGGACAAAATCTGTACTGTGATATTATAAAATTGTGTGTGATCAATATGTCGAAAATTAATGATATGTTTGACAAAACTCTGAACGTAGGAAAAGCTCAAAAGGCTACAGAAATTTAATCCGCAAAACTATACAAAAAGCGCGTTAAAAATATGCCAAAGAAGAGACATAAGAGATGCATCAAGATCTCTTTAAAAAACCTGGTAAACGAACCAAAAAACAGGTTCCCTTAAAACGATCCGAGATATTGAAAATGCTACGAAAAGAACTGTCAAAGGCTCATTAAAATGAGCTTGAAAAAAGCCTTATAAAGAACTTAAAGGTGTTGCAAAAACGGTAGGAAAAGCGCAATAAAAAAAGTAGGAAAAGTCGCTCCAAAAAAACGTCCAAAACTTATACCCTTAAAAACGGTTCAAAATCTTTCGACGAAAAAATGTTCCAAAAACGAAAATGTTGTGCAGTCTTGTAGGACGACCCGAAATCTTAGAAAGAGCTCAAAACAAAAAAAAAAATCCCGCAATAAACGATCCAAAAACCGTGCCGTTTACACCTTGCATAAGAGGTATGTAAACTCATAAAATATCTGTCATTTTTGATATTTCGTCATCGGCCTAAACAGTATTTCAAGCGCAAAGCTCAATCCTGAGTCTCGGTTAATTCAAACTTTTAATTCCGTATTCTTCGCATCAATAACAGTGTCTGAAAAAACGTCAAGCCCTAGGTGGTACCGATGACATCTCTGGATATACCGTTTTTGTACGCTACGGTTTGGTCAAGCCAAATCACCGTTTATAACAAATTTCCGCTCCATCCATTTCTGTCATAGCTCCACGGGATGTATTTCGACAGCCCTCACAAACAAAAAGTGTACATCCCCCTATCGATTCGAAAGCAAGTCATAATTAATTCCATACTCGTGCTATTCGCGCGCTATACTCGTACCTTTCCGGCTCGCAAAATGGCTTACAGCTAATTAGATGACTGATCCGTTTTACCATAAAATGGTAAATTAGCAGCAATAGAGCGCCATATTGGAGATAATGAATTATTCGGTAATCTTTTTGTCACGTAGACAGGACTCATTTGTTCCATTCAATATTGACATCAATGCGGGCTATGCGAATGGTCTGTGCAAATGGTTAACAGAGGGATAAGAGGGAAACTTTTCGAAAAGTTTCCTCCTTCCTTCGAATTTATTAGCAAAGCCCTGCAAATTATTTATAGCAAACGAAGCCATCTGATACCTTATTCAGTGCAAGGGTTCGCGGAGAGTGACTATTCAATCGGGTGCCACAAGGGCTAATTTTGATTCGAAGTCGTGTCAGTGAAAACTACTTCGCCTTGCAGTCAGGAGGGGGACTATGTTGCACCTCAAATCGACTCTTGGAACGATTTTGTTGCCAGGTCGCTCCCATTCCAACGAGGTAACCTTGGAAATGAGATTAGCCCCGGTGGACTCGTATGCCTTCTTTCAATATAAAAATATCTCCTCTCATAGCATTGTCTCGAGATAAAAACACTCATACACTCTCACTAAATACCTATATATATGTATGTCCTGTGAATGGGTTGTTATTTTCAATTAAAGTTTCTATTTATCTTCAGATTGCACTTCAATTTGACAACAAACACTCCTGAGGACATTTAAATCCCACCACTCGGATGTTGCTGCTGCTCCTGCTATACACAGAATCATCCTTTCTCTATGGAATTGTGTTTAAAGGGAAATTCTACTTAAGGCAAACGTCAATTTCACTTTGTGAGTTTAATTAGATTCTATCCTTTGGCTATTTGCTGACTATATAAAGCCATAATGTCAATTATGTATGGGTAAACGTGAGTGTGTGTGTGTTTAGTTCTTTCCTTCTACCATGGGAATGGTGCAACGGATAGACCTGAGACTGGCTTCATATCTTAGGTAAATGTTTTGATAATGAAAAGCCTCATAAGGGACCGAAATGATATGATTACTTAAATTGCCAAATACATATGCAGGGTTAGGTGTATTTGGTTTGCATTTTCGGGAAATAATACATCCTGAGTGAAATCTGATGATGATGAGCGTTGAAAGGTTATTCAAATTATGCGGTATAATCTTGTTGCTGTGTTTGAGGGATATACATATACATATTTGATTTGTTGGTCTAAATTGAGTGCAACATTTGAGTAAATGCAGAAGAGTATACATTTGTTGATGTTTTATCGTAGCTCTTTTCGCAGTGATTTTCCGCACTCTTTTGATGCATTTTTCGTAGCGTTTTTTGACAAATTTCTTAATGATTTTTGTAGGGTTTCCGATACGTTTTTTGTCGCTTTTTTGATTTTTCGTCGGTTTTTTTTTACTCGTTTTTCGACGTTAGCACAATTGTTAGATTGATATGTACTGTAGTCAATAAATCACACTTGTGGATATCCATCAAGCGGCTGAAGGAGCTGTATTTGCATTTCTATACCTTGGTTACTTAGATCATTTCTTTTCGTTTTTCTTTTTCTTAGGCGCAGTATGCTCATTCGTTCTTGTAAAAGATAAATGGCGGCGAAGAAAAACCACAATAAAACGGATCCAAGATGACAGAGAACGAGGCTTCTTTTTGAAAAAAAATACCTGAACCCAACCACAAGTAAGCACTTATATTCTTTACTAAGCCACAGAGATTCTGTGTAATAGTTTGTTCCACCACATCTATGCCCACAATGAATAATTTATTCTAACAAACTCAGCAGTATATATATTACCCTTCTTAATACCTACATATTTAGACTTCGAAGTATCCAATCCTTTGTTTGACTTTATTTTGAGCTAAGTTACGAAAACCAACTGTTAGTCTGCCCAAAACAATCACCAGCAGGTTCTGTTTGTATTTCAAAAGAGACTTTCACTTCACTCATAATTTAAGTCACTCGAACCCATTTAAATGCCCCGGGTAAAGTAAGAAAAAACATAAACATAAATTACAGACGACATCACGTCATTACAACGGTTTACAAACCATTTTCCGGAACTCTGCTCGTTCCGCCCAACTCGTTGCAAACTTTAAAATGACAAAATCCCTTGACCTCGTCCTCATCACAGTCGTTGTCGTCGTCGATCGTCTTTTCTGAGCTACAGAAAGAATTTAATCATCAAAACATAGCGGAACTTAGTTCTGTGAAATGCATTTTCAATTTTCATTTCATGTCCCTTCTCGCTTCGGGACGAAACGTCCTCGTCATCATCGTCGTTTGTGTTAAAATACCAAAACCAGTCCAAATAAAATGCTCATTCAAAATTTATCCCCCTTTTGCAACTGTATAATACAGTTTTTAGTTGCGAGTCAAGTCTCTGTCTATATGAAAACTTTGAAAATAAGTGAACTTCTTCTGCTTCAAATTGAAAGTTTGGTGTGAGATCCTTTAAGTCTTGTGACACATTGAAAAATCACTTAGCATTTCCCTCTCTTGAACAAATGAATTGGGAATTGGTGGAGCCACCAACGAAACGGGGTTTTGCTCTTCAAACTTTTTTTTTTATTTGTTTTATAAGTATTTAGGCAGAGTTATACTTTTTTTTTGGTAGCAGAGCAAACAGTTATAAGTATAATTTGTTGCCTCTTTCGATAAAGTTTCTGTGACGTTGATGTATCATTGGGCAATCGGTTTCCATCAGAAATATTTAGACTCAAGGTAGATTGGTTGTTGGGGAATGTTTGTGCATTTACTGAGAGGTATGGTTTTGCAATTTTTTTCGGAAGGTCAAAGGGTTTTTAAGTTAACCTCTAGCCATCAAATTTTATATTATTAATACGTGGACCCACAGTATTATGCTGAAACCGATTCTCTGAATTGAGTAGCTTTCGCTGGACAATTATGCTCACGGACGTTTACAAGACGTTCGCTAGGTGATACAGTTGAAAAATTCTTGAGGTGCAATTTGTGTCTTCCACCGAGTAAAACTGATACCCCTCGCTCGGGTCATTCACCAATTCATACACCGTTTATTTACATTTCGATCCATTTTAGTTCCTCCAAAAAAAGATTTCGTCCGCCGAATCGTTCATCTAAGAACCCGGGGCGATAGCTATTTCAGGAAAATTGGTTGACGTCGCATCGGGACATTGTATTCATTGAAGATTCGCCAAATCTGGTGAGCGAAATAGAATTCTGGGCAACTGCGTTATTTTTTAATAGCATAGAAGAGATAGTGTTTATCGACCAAGAGAAGGTATTTAAATTTTATTAGAAAAAAATAGCCAGGCAACAGATCCCTTTTTTCAAATTTGGGACGATTTGAAGGGCCCTATTTTATGCCGAGTCCAAATGGTTAATTGAGAAGATCTTTCATGACAGTTATACTCTTAGATGTTTGTCAGACGTTCGCGAGAGGTGGCGCAGTGGAAAAAACTATCAAGATGTCATTTGTGTTTTTCCGGAAAACGAAATGATTTATTGAAAGTGCGTAGGTTTTTCCGACTTTTAAATGATGGTTCTCCCTGGGATCACGATGGTTCTACTAAGTTGCCTAGTGTCTGGTGACAGTTCTCCTTCCAACCCTTCCTCTAACCAACCATCCAAGTCTCTAGCTCATTGGGAAGTTACTTTAAAATTGATCGCACAATTTGTACCGATCAGGCGAAATGACCGACCCGAGCTAATAAAATGTTTGTAGTAAAAGGGATTCTAATAAACCTTTCATATGTCCAGGACAAATCTTACAAACAAGGCCCTAACCGAGTACTATTTTTGTTCGTTTAAACAAAATTGGGTTAAGATGGGTTAAGTTTCTGTTGAAAAAAAAAATCCCACCAAAAACATTCTGTAAAAAACTAGCCAAGTCTTCGAGCTGCTTGTTTATCTCTAAAAAGTAATGAAATCTAGACAAAGTCGTGCCAAGTCTAATGCGATGATACTGCGATTTCTTTATTATTATAGTTAATGTTGTGTGACTTGGCCGTTGAACATCAACGTTTTCCAAGTGGCACGATGAAAAACATCGTCAATGGGTAGCGGTTCTGGCGACAGATTGGTGCAATGGTGTCATGGAGCACCTGGTTTTGTACCCTTGTGTATCCTTCAACGGCCAATTCACACAACATTAACTATAATAATAAAGAAATCGCAGTAAGGAGCCTTAGACTTGGCACGACTTTGTCTAGATTTCATTACTTTTTAGAGATAAACAAACAAACAAGATAAACAAAACGGGCATATTGATTTATTTTATTAGGTTTTCTTATTTGACACAGTATTTTTTCTTTTTAGGAGTAGTTTTTTTATTATTGCAAATCCTTCTTTTCTTTTTTTCCGGTTCTGATTCTTGTACAGTAGCAACAGTTTTTCGTATTGCCCATTCGCGTGATGTGTCCCACTACGTTGGATTTTTGCAATGGCAGTCGATTTTTTTCTGAATAGTAGAAGGGGGCATTACCATATCTCTAATACAGCTGAGACCAGCTGAAGGTTCTTCATCAGATACTTCAGACCTACGATTTTTGACATCAAATGAAGCGGCCCACCAAGTTGAATATTTTTTGTAAAGGCGGTATGTCGATTTCTAATAGTTTGGTTGGGCTCTTATGTTTTCTAATCAGGGTCACCAGGTACTCTAGATCTTCGATTATCCTAGTTTTTATAGTTTTCCCTTGATGTGGCCATTAAACCCTAACTCTGTACTAAATTTCAGCTCTCTGAGTTTATGGGAAGGACTGTAGTTCTATTCTGATGATCATGAGTGAGTGAGTGTCATAAATGCGAAACTTTGCTTTCGTTCAACTTCGGAACTTACTGGATGACAAAAATTTCTGCGTATTATCCAGAGGTTCTCAAATAGGGGCCTGAAAATGCGGTGAAATGGTTCCAGTAAAGGATGGTACGCCAGTGTTTGCTTCGCGCTCGACTTGGCGGGGGCACTGTCGTTATCAACCAAGTTTCTAGATATATAAAAACCAGTTGGTTATTTCGAGTTAGTTTGTTAAACGAGTTGACTCGGTTATTTTGTGTCTACTAAGTGTAAGAGCTACATTTCCTAACAGTAGTTTTTAACCGAAAGTTGCCTGATTTTAAATAAGTGATTTTTCTGTTTTAAATAGGTGCTCCAAAAAAAAAACCTTAGCTTCATCCCTGCTACACCACAGTGATAGCTACAAAGAATTCGAGTTAGGTTTCAAGCCATTAATAGACTCAATCATGCCCGGGTCCCTCCAGACTGATTTTAAGCGCTCCCTCGATGCTTAGTAGTAAGCAAGTGATTTATTCACAGTTCGAAGGGTTCAAAGCTGGGTTTTTTTTTGACCTAGCATAACTCTGTTTTTGACCGAAAAATGCGAAAATAAATCGATAATAATTTTTTCCCGCCGTAGGAATTAAGTATAGATATAGGTCGAAGATAGAAGATAAAAAGGAGAGTAGACAAAACGCTCCCTTGCCAATCTCCAACTTTCAGACAGGTTGGCTATGATCTAAAGGCAGCTTTTACAGCTTCTGCGAATACAATGAATCATCTCTCACAGACTTTAAAGAAAAAATGCCCTGCAGTACTAGCTCGACTTTAAAACGCAAATTCCGCATTCCAACATCAGCTCTTTCGCATCGATTTTCCCACTTTAAAGCCGCATATACAGTCGCCATGATGTTATCAATACCCGCCACTAATCACGCCCAAAATGTAACCAAATTGAATTATAACATATCGTGCTGCACATTCCGCGGTTGAATTACTGCACAGTAGCACTGCGGCAGCAGCCCATTCCTATCGTCAATCGACATGTGGGGCTGTTTCGACTGTGCGCTGCAGTTACACCTTAACACAGGTTCGTGCGGTTTTAGATTTACCGCCATGATAGCAACTCACTTATTCGCAATGAATGGTTTTCACTTCGAGTACCGGAAGGATAATTGCATTCCTAACACAGCCACCGGATATAATTTCAGCTCTCAGTAGGCGTGGAATCGTGCATAGAACTTGGAGGAACTACGCGGAGCCATGTTAATTGCTTGCATGTTGCGTCACATGTTTGATAATGCTCCTTGTACCAGTGTCTGCTTGTGAGGCAGCTTTCTTAAGGCGTGAGTTAACTGAGAGCGGAACATCCTAAAAAAAAATTAATATCCTACCTGTACATTATTATTCATTCAAAGTTCATATTGGGACATCGCACACGAATTTTATTACCCCCATTGAACAACTGCGAACTTTATTCGATATTTCGATGTAAATAATATACCTACCTACCTCCAAGAAATAGCACCAGACAATAAATCATGTATGGCGTAAATTTACTGGAAGTTTTCGGTATCCTTTCATCGAGAAGCATACGCCTCGGTATGGGTACCAGTTGTTGAAATTTATCAAATACTGCGGCTGGACAAAAACACAGAAAGACATCTGTATGACTATAAATAGAAGAAGAAGGTGTGGATTTATTTCAAAGAGCTTTTCTTTTAGGCACAGACAAAGCCCCTTGCATAGTAAAAGTTGTTCTACGAGAGTGCCTCCCACATAACAAGTTCTGAATCAGATGAATAATACCTTTTTAATTTCTCTTGGAAAACCGTCTCTAATTGGAAAATTGTATAAGACCAATCCACTGCCCCTACGACTACGATGGGAGTTAATTGTCGGAGCAGATTGAGTCTCTCACAAGTATCGTCAGTAAGTGCGTCTCTTAAATTTTCTGGAGTGTTTTTTTATAAATAGAATAAGCCCTTTTCAGTTGATAAATATGTAGGCAGTGCATAGCAACGTAACAAGGGCAATTTTTAAATTCAGTGAATGGTCTCTAAAAAAAGGCGGAGTAATACAAATTTTATAGTTCCATATTTAGACCCAATCCCCGTTGTAAGCTTGATTATGAACTAGGGTTAAAAAACGTGTTAGAATCGTAACTTTGAAGTTACAATGGACTTACTTTTAAGACTATTACGGAATACGAAACGATAGACCTCCAAAGCTAGGAACTAAGTGCAAAAATTACAAGTTACAGAGCTTAATCCAGTCGATTTTCCAAAAATGTATTGAAAGCTGGCGATAGTCACAAAAATTTGGGAAGATTCTACAACTTATTACGGTGATCAAAGTTTCAAAAACGATATCGTCCCGCGGATTATTTTTATAGAGAATTTTGACCTTTAGTTGATCTTGCAACGAAAGTGAGTTCGTTATATTGAGCATTCTACATCTTCGAACAGAGGAACAAAGAAATTTTATTAAAAAAGAGGTTTCCGACTGCCTATTGAGTTACATATCCTTCCTAATATTTTTTTCCACCATTTGAAATCTTGAAATCTATTCTTAGCACACTTTTTTTACGAGAAAACTTTCCATGGCGATCCACGTATCGGGGAGTTGCAGTCATTTTAGGCTGTTTGAATATTTTTCCGACGGTGCTTTTTCGCTTTATTTCTTTTTAAGACCGAAGACTTAGCTCTATCAGTCTGATAGCTGCTCTGTTCCCCTTTGTTTTGATCATTTTTCTTTCGTCGGGTATATGAGATCTGGTGCCTAAAAGAATGGTTATCATTTCCGTGGCGGCATACAGTTCACAAGCGAAGACACATTGTGGTCAAATTAAGCTTCCTTAATGTAGCTGCATAGTCTTAGTAAGCTATAAAGTGGTCCATTTCATGAAGTGAAGCTCTATAGCTTTTCATGCAATTGAAGCCGCAATGGCTTTCGATTTTAAATGGAATTCAAATTTAAAACCAGTAACCGCTGATCATAGTTCGTTAACGAGTTCAAACGACGTTAACAAAAGCTCTACGATCGCCGATGCAACCATCGTACTGTTATTTCGATTTTTTGTTAATTTGAGGTGTACCTCTTGTGGGAAATTTGCAACAATTTTGCTTCTTTACCAACAATTCAGGACACAATGGACCCAACTGGTCTTGTAACCACCGCCACAAGAGCACCCATTTAGCTACCTACCTACCAGCAATTTACCAATTTAAGATATACCTGGCTAAAATCTTGACTAGTTTTGCAAAGAACTTTCTGACCTTTGAAAGGACTATTTTTTTTTTCTTCAAAATTATATTGACTGAGCTTATTGAACTTTCGCTTTTCATTTTCGTTACAGATTGCTGAAATGAAGACATCATGAATCTGTTCAAATAGCAATCTGACGAAAGCCGATAACTTATGTGAGAACATTTTTATACTTATATTAAAATATAGGGAAGCGTTTTTATACCGCAACTGGTGAGAAAATAATTTTCTAGATAGGTTAGGTTAAAGTGGCTTTTACCAACACATAGGCTAATGTAAGGCCCCTTCTCTACTTGAATAGCATATGAATATATGTAAAAATTGTGTTGATCTACTCGGTGAGACCATTTACCGAGGTCAACGAGGAATCCTATATTTTTTATATCAAAGGATGTCTCGATGTTACTATGGAAGCAATGGCCCCATCAATAACTTGACGAAGGATTTTAATAAGTTAAATCATGTGATTGAACAAAATTAAATTTAAAACAAATTTTAATAGAAATGTAACATACCTATGTTAAAATAACTACCTTTTTTAGAAAAAATATTTATGACTGATTAACTGCGGCATAAATGTTTAGTAGTTAAATAAATTAATAACAGCTTCACTTTATTGATCAAAGCTCAAAGAAAAGCTAAAGTTCTGACCACTGGTCAAGTTCGTAAAAGCACCCAACCTGCCGAAAATTCGATTAGGGCCACTTATTGCTTTTGCCCGCTGCAAAATACCGCATGCACCATTGATGCATTTAAGTAGCGCTACAGGGGCCTCAATCATGCACCACAGAGCTAACATATTTTTGCAAATACCAATCGGAGGGGGACACGGTTGTTGCAGACTAATAAGCTGTGCGCCAAATTATGATGACAACCTCTTTTAGCTTTCATCGATTCACAAGGCAACATCCACAACAGGTCAACAAAGTGTCTGGCTCATGTCCGTCGAACGAATATTCCCAATTGTGTATTGGTGTCGAAATTATTTCCACTCTACCTTTAATACTCACAGCATATATTCCCATTCCCATTCCCGCCACCCCTCCGTGCTATATATGATACGCGAGTATGTTAACAGCTTCTGTGCCTCGATATTCATTATATAACTTTGACAGCTAGTTACGCCGCGCGGAATATATTCGAATTTCAACACGGAAACCTCATTACGACCGTTATTGTAACACAACTCTGTTCGCGCGCGCAAAGAGCACCTATATAGGTAACTATTTTCCAATTTGTACGATAGAAAATCGTGTTCAAATACACACGTGGAAACGGTGTGGGAAAATCTCCACCTGTTCGTATGTATCTGTACGCTTCCTTTGGGGCTTAATTAATTTTCATGCCACTATAAGGCATTACACACAGTAAATACTTTTTGTTTTCGTTTCGCTTTCACAGAAGACGTGTTGCAAAAGCAGCCGCACTCTATGTAAATGAATAATTGCAATGCCACTGCTCATGAATAAAAAAAAAAAAAAACGAAGTTAATCTACACACTGTATAATTAAAACATTTGCATTGTTAACAAACAGAAACAGGAAGACTTGAAACAATAAGCCTGTTGCTGCTCGTTAAAAATCTTGCAAGGAGGTGCTCCCTTCAGCGGGAGATTAGAACGAGAACCAAAAGGAGAGCTTCAAACTTGTTCAAGTCTCCTAAGCGTAATCTACTTTGAAACTTTTCTATAAATTTCTCCGTTCAATAAATTAAAAGTGAAAAGTTGCTCAGGCAATCGCAAATCATTCGAATGAACCGAAAGATCGACTGGAGAATAAAGTTTGTTTTGCAAAACCCCACCACTCTATCGCCGATGGTGTACCCTTTTTTTATATTTATTATTTATTATATTTGTATATAGATTTTGAGAAGTTTACACCTTTTTTGTGTCGTGTTGCGCTATGGAAACATGGAAATGCCCTCAAGGAACACTTTGGCAACTTTTCGCAGCCCATAAAACTTTTGTTTTAGCTCGCCTTTTAGTTGAATTTTTATGAGCACTGAAGGGTTGTTTATGCGCTCAATCCCTTGCAACCTCAACTCTGATGTGTTTCCGTTTTTATTTATTAAGTACTTTTTACCTTTGGAGCCGGTTTTAGCGCGGACTAACTGGGGGTTAATAAGGACGTGGATTTGAAAGTAAGTGGTTGTGCAGCTCGCATGTGAACTTTTTCTCACGGATTGGGATTTTTTTTAATATCATATAGGTGGGTAGATGAGGGGTTCTTTAGCGAAAAGTTCTCACAAGCTTGGTGACCGGAAAGAGTCGCAAGGTAATGTGTGAAATTCTTTTGATAAGTCGGATTGCTGTGAGTTGTATCCCTTTTGGAAATTTTACACAAAAATTCTTATGTTCCACAGAAAAGAGAATTTTTTCCAAAGGAATTTGTATTTGGCAGGGATATTTTCTAATCTTTGTTGGGAACTTGAGTTATACAATTCAAGTGGCATTGCAATTTATTTCTGTTTTGCAAGCACTGCTTATTTAAATCTCGCAAATTTTGTACGAAGAACACACGAAACAATTTCTCACCCAGATTGTGTTTCTAGAATTCTTTTTCAAATACGAATATGAGTATTGAACTTGCTCATTTTGATTTATTCTTTTTTTCCTTCATATTTATATTACAAATTGTTTAAAAACGAAAATCATAAATGATTGATGATTACTAAAATAATAATTTGTTTACAAGAAATATCAGCTTGCTTTGTGTTTTTTTTTTTAACTAAAGCTTGATGAATAGTTTTGTCCCTATAGGTTTAAGTTTTTTTAGTAATATTTTAAATGTAGCTTATTATTATTTTCGCAATGGAGCAGTTATATTAATTCTGCTTCAGATATTAAGTCGTTGCCTAGAAAGACTTTTCGTAACACCCTTAAAATAGGACAGTTTTCAATTCGATGGATGGCATATCTCTTCCGGAATGGTTGCATTTATGCTGCTTTTATATAGGTAGGTCAGTCTGAAGCGGAATATAGTTTTGCAAACCGATAAAGGTTTTTTATTGCATTTCAATTTCAATTCGTTTGAATGACTCTTTCATCTCGCTCCGATATGTGAACTTTTACAGAAGTTCCACCCCTCGTTTTAGGGAATCTTTAAAATAGCTGTCAGTTACATCCACCAAATGCCAATTCATACCGCAGTAGGCCGCAAGCTCCTTCGCTTTACCAATTGATACATTTTTGTGAAAAATTTGTTGCCGAAATATCCTTTGATGATATCTATATTGAATGCTTTTATAGAACTTTTCGTATAGAGTAGCTTCGGGTAATGTGGGGTATTAATCTTTTTTTCTGAAATAGAAACTTATTTTGTTAAGAGGGCCTATTGGTTTTATTCATTGGAATATTGTTGCAAAAAAAATATTTGCAAAAGTTTAGAAGAGTTGCAAAATTGGTTATTTTCAAAAGTGTCGGGTAATATGGACCATTCTATGCGGGTATTGTGGAGTTCTACTCCGCTTATATTGCTTATCAATAATCTTAGAACTCTTGCTTAGATACCCACAGCTCTTAAAAAACTAACTCTGTTGTTCTAACTTTTAAATTCGCGCACTCTCAGAAAAGCATTAAGTTTATTAACCTCGCTGATGTATTCAATAACGGGTAACTTAGGTGTAGTTCCTCATTGCTCAAGTTCTAGAGGTTGAACTTCCTTGGATTAAACATTCAATATTTTTTAAACTAGCTAGGCCAAATTTCCATTGCTTAAACATAGGTATTCAATGTAAATTGTAGTCGTCAACGTATAAAATAAAATTGTAACTAACGAACAGGCCTCGATGAAAATGCATAAAAAAGCTGATGCTTGCAAAGAGGGCGATTCTACACAATGATCAAAAATAATGAAGAAATATCGTGTGAAGGGGAATGTGAACAATTTTAAAATAGCTTAACAAAATAGAATGGTTACGTACAACAAGTTCAAAAAGCAAAAACTCCTAATTTCAAGGGTAGGAATCGGCAAGGCGAAAACCAGAAAACCATTCAAATCGTTTTCCTTCGCACGAACGGTTTGCTAATTCTATTCTCTAGATATATTTTGTGGCTTTCCCACCTAACCAATCTTGGCAGTTCAATGAAAATCAAACGAAAAAAAAATTTAAATGTAATTTTAAAAGGGCCTTGATTGTGGCTGTAGGAATAACCAAATAAAAACTTGAATGAGAAAAACTGTTGTTGTTTCGCTTTTTGGAGTTCATGCAAGCCAAAACGATTGAACAAAGAATCGCAACCTGAAATTAGTCAACGAAGTGCTATGTTCAATTCAATTGAATTTAATTCTCAAGAAAGCTAGCGACACATGGGGAATCTGCATCTGTCACACTTAGATCAATAGATAGATCCGCTGTGATTAGGGTCACCAAACGGACTTCGTCCCAAAAATACAAGAGGGGGACAGGAAAGTCCATAGCCATAGCAAACACATGCCTACTTATTTTTGTATTTACAAACTTTCACAAATAAATATGCATCCGCATATAAGTTTTTTTTTTTTTTTTGAAATTCAAAACTAGGAGCATTTAAAGTTTTTGTCCCCCAATGTAAAAATTGTTATCTTAAAAATGTATGAATTGTGACCTTTTCTCGTTTTTCAACCTGGTAACCCTAGTTGTGGTATGCTCAGTTAGTAGCTTAGTGTGGTAAGTCCGTTGGACTACTAAGCGAGGGGTCTCCGGTTCGTTTCCTGGAAAACAAATTGAAAGAGTTTCTCAATTAGCCGTTCGGACTCGGAATACAATTGTAGATCCTTTCCATTTGTCGCAAAACTGAAAAAAAAAATCACACAAGCGAATGGCTTTGAAAAGTTAGGCCTATGGTCTTTACGAACCTGTTGCACCAACTATTTATTTATTTATTTTTATTTATATTTTCCGACTGAGTTTGAATTAGTATGAAACAAAAAGTAAATGTTGCTCTGGGATCTGTCTTTCGTCTAGGAAATCCATACCGATAGGATGAGAGACGTGATGCTTTAACAAATCCAAATCTTAATGCAATCAGCCAAGCAATTCGAATACACCTATGCAGACATACAAGTTTGAAGAACTGTACAGGTTCAAAAAAGTTTTAAAATCCTTTTTTAAAGTACAGTTGCAGTTCTCCGGGAAAACAGATTATACATCTTTAGGAATTTCTACTGCGCGAAATAATGACAAGCATCCGAAAGTATAACAGTCGTGAAGGAGCTTCTCAATTAGCCGTTTAGACTCGACAGAAGACAGTAGGTCGGTCCTATCGGTCGCAAAAACGAATTGTTTTGAGAACCTTGCGCTAGAGTCCTCCTTGGACATTTGGGCTACTCATTTTCTTTTACTGTACAAATACAAATCGTTCGTGCAATGTATAGAGACAAATCTGTCATACAATATAGTCACGTGTTTTTATTGTAAACTATTCACCCCTATCGGGAATAAAATTTCCCTGGGAATGTTTCCCATTCAGAAATCTGATTTACATTGCTGACAAGGGAAACATTTCCATCGGAATTTGTTCGCGATAACCCTCAGTATAAACATCGTATACATATAAGTATCTGTCCAAAAATATACCCCCAACTTCAGCAAAACCGACCACATTAATCCAGAACTGGTAAATCACAGATAGGCGTGTTTGCATTCGTATCTTCGGCTAACTGAGTTAACTTATCTCTTAACCACAATTATGAAGTACCGGCTCGTAAATCAAATCAATTGCCACGAGGAACGTGACTCGATTGTTTCCACCCATCGTCATCATCATCATCGTTCAGATGCCTTTGCCGCAAGTAAATTACACCTACTTACGTTTTGCGATATGCGCATTGATGGTATTGATGGTACCAATATTTATTTGTTACTCGAATGTTGCCCAAGAATTATTGGCTGTGCATGCTCTTACAAGCGTAATATTTCTCTCATTCAATCGCTCCTCGAGCACAGGTTAATTTATGAAACTTATGTATCCTCGGGGAGCACGAAGGCTACACAAGAAAAAAGACCACTGAGCACGACCCCCTTATAGAAGCGAAACCAAAATCGTAGCAAAGTCGCAATTAATTGTGTTTAAACGATTATTCAATCGACCGGGTAGCTAAGCTTTATGCGGACAGGCATTTGCGGAAAGGGGGCCGGATGCCCTCGATGGATCTCTTTCCCTTTATGAAACACCAGGGAAAACTAACGAAATAAATTATATCCTTATCCGTTGGCATAATTCATGCGTCTCTCTCTTGCTCTTCTAACAAAAAAAAAAAAAAAAATAAATAAATAGTCGGCGGTATTTATATACCTTGTGGTGATAATAGCAGGATGACCTAGTTCAAGTCGAGCGGGGGCGGGTAGCGGTAGCCGGCAAAAATATTGCTTTGCGTGCTGCGCGAACAACCAAATTGCAGTGCGGTTAAACTTTATTTAGGATTATAATCGAAGAAGAGACCATAATTGGATTTATATATTTAGCTCGAAGCATTTTTCGGCAAATGAAGCATCCAACTAATTATAGTTTTAATGAAATATTGTTCGTACACAAATTCTGCATGCATAAATTACAACCTACCGCACCTGTAAAGTGTTTACGAGTATATGCTGCGTCAAAAGCGCACATATATGATTGATACCCGTGTAATCGTTTTGTAATACCATACTTCATGGGAGTGGATTGGGGCTGGTGATCAAAAATATATTTTAGAACATAAAATGCTGGTAGGCATGCACACCGCACCACGAAAGCCAGAAAACCAGCAGCTTACAGAGGAAATTTAACAGATTCACTCTAAATTGTGGTGTTTCCCGGCATCGGAAATGTGGAGAGCCTTACGGGCTAAATAAATCGAAACACATACGAGTATGTGGGTTGTAGGTGCATTATGTGGCGCAGGGAAATAATGCCACGCGAACTCTCCTCATGGGGGAATTTTTGTTCCACTCCAGAGAAAGATGATTCAATTTTCTTGTGTGCAGTAATTTCCCATATTATTAGTAAGGTTTTTTGCACAAATATCGTATTTTTTTGTATAAATTCCCTACTGTTAAATTTAATTAATTTGTAAAAGTTTGTGAAAAAAAACAGTACGTTCGGGAATTCCGCTACGGATATTCTTTAATTGGTAACTACGACAAAAAGGGTCTGCAGCATTATAAGAGTACCAAATGTATTTGAGCCAAAAGTACTTGTGTTAGAAATATTAAGATAGACATCTTAAACCATATACAGCATTGCATTTTGAGCTTCGTCAAAAGTCAGAAAGAACTGAATCTGTGCCAGCGGGATTGAAATTGAGAAACCAATTTTACAAACAAGTTGGAAAGTCTTTACAGGTAGAGACATTGTCCTAAAGGACTGTGGACATTTTTTTAATAGATGAGTTATATAAAAACTAAGTAGGCAGTGGTATGGTATTAGGAATACTTTTTAAATTAGGCTAGGAAACTTGCGAATTGTAGCAAATTGTAAAAAAAGATTTTTTAAAAATTAATAGTCTGTTTACTGTTGACGTCTCAAAAGCCCAATTTCGAAACCTTTTGGACCTACTTAGTAATGGAGATCGAAATTCTTCATGCAAAAGCGCAAAAAGCACAATTAGTTAATGATATGGTTGAGGATGCTTTAGCTCGACTCAAAATCTAGGGGTTCGAAAGATATAGCTTGTTGAGTACTCCTACTGTAGCGGCTTTACAAGTGCTTTAATCAGTCTTTTATATTGTACAAGTTAAAAATGACACACATACGGAGTACGAAAAGATCCCACGGAAATTAGACTCCGCGCAATAAAGCGTGTAAAAATGAAATAAGGACCAAAAAATGAGTATATCTACTAAACAACAACAACAAAAATTACATAAAATTTGGGTGCAATTTTACTGTGCGCGATTTTTCGACAGTGATTTATTTGAATTCAAAGCCTCGCGTTGAAAACCATCAGCGAGTAACCGAATAGAGGAATAAGTCGCGCGATATTCAACGTGAGGCTAACATTTTACATGTACTAAAATAACTGAAAAAATCGAGCGTTGGAAACCATTATTTAAAAAATATTAGGTTCGTTTCAAAAATGAGGCGTGGGTAGTTTTAAAATGAAAATTTATCCCAATTTTGGACCTTAAAACAAGTCAAAAACCGCGTGGAAAAACGCGTGGAAATACGATGCATTTTTGCAATCTGGCGGTTTGTAATTACAACTAGGTGTAGCTAGGAAGAAAAACTCTAAGCTATAAAAAAAATAGTTGGCGCAACAGGTCCGTAGGGACTCTAGCCCTGGCTTTAGCTTCTCATAAACATTCGTTTTGTGTGTGTTTTTCATTGTCGAATGGAAAGGATGTACAATTTTATGCCAAGTCGAAACGGATAATTGAGAAGCTCTTTCATGACAGTTATACTTTCGGATGTTTGTCAGCCGTTCTCGAGAGGAAAATAACCTTTAGAGGGTTTTTTTCGGCAAACGAACACGACCCCTTGCTTAGTGCCAAGCTACTTAAGTTATACTTCAAATATTTTATTTTTCCAAAAGTTTATGTATGTCTTGCTTGAGTTCGATGCGCGGAGCATATGCTACAGATATTATGACGGACGTAATAACATATTCAATAAGTCCTTGTCGGCTTAAAAGTTTCCTATATATGGGCGTCGGAGACGATGGTCTTATATAAGCCGCTCTTGCTTAGAATATTCGGACTACGAGTAACTTATTGTGAAATCGATAGCCTTTCGGAGCGGGTTAGTGGGTTCTTTTCCATGCAGTTACCGACGGTATGACTTTAAAAATCTGTCTTAACAATCGATTTAAATATGCTTTTGCTTGTGGGGCTTACCGCGCTTTTCAGTTTTTTTGTTTCCTCACCATATTTTCTGTGTGTACTTATAGTCCGGTATTATTTTTCTATGCAGCTTTTTGAAAGATACGATAAAGCAGTTAATAGAATCTTGCAATCCATAGAGCTTGAGTTAAGAGTATACCCTCAGTTTAGTATTGCTCTGGACATCTTATCTCAAGTCTTCCCAGTTGGTTAAGTCTCGGTCGTATTTCATCAGCCCCTCGGTGCTTGTTAAATGGTCTGACCGGGGAAAAGATCCATGCTTGCATGATCCGTGATCCAACACCGGCTACATTTTCCACAACGCTTTCAATAGGCAATCCGCATCCATTTACCAAAACCTGAGCTAAGGTTTGCCTTTGCCATAAATCGAATGACATGCCATTTTAAATGACTCTGTTGCACATGGAGCACCACGTCTATTTCTGCAACTCCGCCCACATTTTCCAAATTGTTTGAAAGCAGTATAACAGTATACAACGGGTATCAAATTTCACAAATGTATAGCTGCCATAAGTGGGAAGATACTGTGTTGTGTGGAACGTGCCACGCCTCCTTTTTCAATCCAATCCACATTTTTCAAAGTTCTTTGCCCTTTTTACTTGAGCTCTCATGAGCGAAATAGGGTTTCATGAAGTTTTCTTTTGTTAAAGAGCTTCCACGCCAAGTTGTTCAATTTACTTCCGCCCATTTAGCTTGTAATTTTTTTATAATAGTACCAGCGGTGCCACTTGTACCCTCAGTTTGTTCCACAAGTACTTGTTGTGTTATGTTAAAGACCACTTGCAGTGAAATTGAACAGGCATATTGTCAAACAAGTTGACTTATGTTATAGCGCTCTCGTGTTTCGCTTCTATGGCTAATTCACAAATCAAAAGAGGTAAATAAGCAGTGTTCAAAATAAAGGATTGTCATTCGCATTTTAGTCAAGGCGGCAACACACTTCACCACGCCACCAAAGGATACACAACAAACTCAATGCAACTCCTTCTTCTAAAAACAAACTTGCACTCCAAATGCGAATTATGTGTGTTTAAACAAAGGAAGTGTGTCACCAGTGCCACACAAACTGAGGAAATAATTTCATTCCTCGTCTTAGAGCTGAGCAAATGGCATCCGTTAAGGAACTGCAACTTCTTCTTTTTGTTAGACTTTCCGCAGCCATAATAGAAAAATTGTCTCTGTTGAAAGTGACACAAATAGTTTTTGTACAATCTCCATGCCAAAAACACAAACAAAAATGGGACTCCCTTCCATTAAAAAAAGGGACACACTTTTTGGGTCATCACCAGAGAAGCAAACACCCATGTGAACTTAACACCCAATTCGATAATTGAAATCGAAACCCTTGAACATTTGTGCTGAAAACTTTTCGTTTCTACCCAGAGGAAGAAGGAATAACTCTGAAATGGTTTCTCCTCCAATTTGATTGACACGTCTTTTCAGTATGCAACCAGCGAACATAAAGAAGAGAAATCACAGTTCAACAATAAAAATCAATTGCCATTCACAGTTTAACAGACGATCTGTGGTGCTCTCTCTCTCTCTCAAAAAAAAACCCTTCTTCGTCTGCCAATGGCCATGGCTATTATTGTTATCCGCAGTCTGGTCCGGTGGCTATGGTTACGACTTTCTCGAAACGACCCACATTGAAAATGTATCCCTAGACAGTTTTAAAGGATTTCCAGCAGCTCTAGGAGTCGGAAAGGATTTTCAACAATCGAACAGGACGAAGGAGGGTAGAGAGAAACTGGAGTTAGATAGCGGCAAATGGTGGCAAGAAATAAAAAAGGAATTAAATAGAGTAACCATTTATTCCCGACAGTGACCACAATGTCAGTAATTTCTCTGTTTCCTTTTTCCCTTAAAATAAATGTTTATTTGGACTAGTTAAATTGAGAGGGAGAGAGAGGAAGAGATACAAATTTGGATGAGATAATTTCCGTTTTTTTAAGCGCTGTGAAGGAGGGTTGTAAGTTGTAACTTGTAATTTGGGTGAAAGATGAATTTCGCCTTTAGTTCGGTGCCGAGTGAAGTTCCGTAAGCCCTTTCTCCATCGTCCGAAGTATTTCCTTGGGTTGGGTGTTGTCCAAAGGCAAGTTCACGCTGGTGAAGTTGAATTTTTATGACGTGCATTACTTGTGCTTAATTTATATCTGTCCCAGCTCCCAGCAGTAGCCACGGGTTTCAAGTGACTGGCCTAGTCCATTCGAACTCGCATTGTCAAACATATAAGCGAAAGAAGAAAAATGGCAAAACCATAATATTGCTCCGTCGAAAAATTACTGCCTGGAGTTGCTAGTAGAAGTCGGACAAAACCCCCTACCGTGACTAGATTTAATCATCATTGTCGTCATCAGTCGCTGGGAGAAACGTTACGTGAGCTACTCCGACAAATTTAATGCTTTGGTCAAAAAGCAGTCAGTCTACTGAAGACCCTATCAAAAAGCAGTCTATGACACAGTCTGTGATACAGACCCTGTGCGACAATAACGATCGGCTAAGAAATCGAAGTTGGTTTACGTGAATCAGGACAAAGTCAGAGTTTATAGAGCGCCTAGAACAAATTTCTACTGCGGATTTACTTACCCCAAAAACCAGATTTCTGTTCATCGTCAAAGAAGTAACCAATATCACGGTAGGTTCTCAGCCACCGCAGAAATCAGTCAGTCAGGGTGGGCCCAAAGAAGTTATCCGATGTTGTTTGGCTCTCATTTTTTTTCTAAATTCAAAACTTCGATTCTGTTTTTTGATTATGTTTATTTGCACCTTTAGAATTTTACTGGTCATGTCGAGAATATAATATCGGCCAAATGGGCGCCGTCACGGGGTCGTTTTATGTCATTTTTCATCACTTCGGCTAGAACTTCGGGCGACAGATTCTCGCACTCGTTGGAACCACATGTCCTCCAGTCCTAATTTTCCCAATTGCGGCAGAAAAAACTCGGTTAACATGGCCCTATAGCGCGCACCGTCCAATGTTGTCGTTTGACCAGCGGCGTTCTCGAAAAAAAAGTGGCCCAAGTGCACAAGTCTTTGACCAAAATTCGCCTTAGGGACCACCGGCTGATGGCTAATTGCGAGGCACGGCGTCTGGTCGATGTTCCCGGCGACAGCTCGACATCCTCTTCAGCAGCGGCGATATTCTCGGCACAACGGGCGTTCCGGGGCCGGCCACTCTTGGCAACGTCTCATGTGGTCCCATACTCTTCAAGGTTGGTGGCCAAACGGCGCAGTGTTTGCGCAGTCGGTGTCTGACGGCCGTGGAATCGGCGACGGAATTCGCGCTGTGCCAACACTACAGACGAATTGTTACGCAAAAAATAGACACGATAATTCCGCGTTCTTGGCGAGTGTATCGCTCCACGGCTTGTTCAATTGTATTCTGCATCTGTCTAGTCCATAATGTCAAAACAGATTTGACATTGACGGCCACTTGCAAAAATAAGTGCATCTTCCAATAGGGTGATCTCTTCTGGCCCACCTTGTATTTGCCACCATTTTTAAACGAATTTTGGATTAATCCAAGAAAAGTTTGCGAAAAATATGTTGTTCGGAAATTGCAATTGGTGATTTTCAATTCTTTCCGTATGGGTTTTATTGTTTATACCATTTGTTAACAGCGTTTTGCTCTCTGTTTTTTTTTAACTGATGTGTTACAGTTGAGCTTGAACATGTTTTCGACTTAGCCCGGCCATTTGTATTACACACGCTGAACGGGTAGCATTAATCAAATACATATGTACATAATCTTATCGTCGTACTACTCTCATTTGGTTTTAATTTTGCCTTTAGTGTCTGCCTCTTTGTCTTCGTCGTTGGATTCTTCCACAGGCCTTTTACTACAAAATTGACAAACTACTCTGGAGTTAGTTTTGCTTTCAGCATCCCAACGAGATTTGTCCAAAATAGTTCCAAAGCTAAACCAAGCCCATGCGGAACTCAACCTAAATGACTAACAAGTATTATACCAGTTATGCGACCTAACTACTTTTGCACGTACTCGGAGGTACATAATTCATGATTATGCAATATACGAGCGGTTATCGTCAGATTACTGATACTGTAATACGTCAGGTGCTATCCGCAAATTTTGGTTTTAATCAAATATAAATGTCATAAATATGTTTATCAATAATCCATTTTGTACCACCAAGGTAGTTAGAAATAAAAAAAAGTTTTATAGTCTTCATAAATTCCGTAAAACGAATACCATGTAGCATGTACCCATGCGACTTTGAAAATATACCTACAAAATACGCGTACCAATACTGCCGGTTTTCTGCTGTTAATTGCAAATTATTTATTGTGTTTCATTAAGAGCATAATTATTGACGGACTTGTAATCATTCATCTGCATTTAAATTTTTTATGTGGGTGGAGCTGGAGAATAGCACGATACCGAAAACTGCAAAGCGAACGAAACGATGAACATATTTTATAATCACAGATGCGCTTTTTCTGACGCGTAGCTATACAATATTAAAAAAAAACTTCTTATTGGAAGTTTATTATCGCCGCAAATTAAAGTACAAAAGATGCATCTCAGATAAAACAATTGTGTGAATTATTGTACGATGTAGGTGGGACGAATAAGAGACTTCAATTCACATTAAGGCCATCGACTAGCATGCAACAAGAGAAGTGTGTAGCAGTAAGCTACGACGGTATATTATAATAAAATACTGGCCTCAGGGACTTGTCCCATTCAAAAATAAGTTTGGCATCAATACCTCCACAAGGGGCCCTCTGAATATATATTTCCATACACGAGCTTAGGATGAACTTGTTTAGAGTCTGACTATGCACATGTAGAGCTGAGAACGATTGTAAGAAAAAGAACAATATATTATTTTTAACTCGAAAGTGCGGCCCTCAATGAATCTGTGATCGAGTAGCCGCAAAGGGTAGGAGAACGAATGTCTTAACCCACACTTCGAGAGTAATTATGGGATGGGAGAGGGCTGTTTTGTCAGTACGACTCGTGCTTGGCTATTTAAATACAAAAATGTGACAAGTCCTCAACGATGTCAACATATTGGCAGGCACTCTGAATGGCTAAATTTGAGTTGGGTTTTCCCAACCACTTAGCGTAGAGAGCAAGCCAATTTCTTATTGTCAAATACTTCACTACACCTATTAGTGGTTCTTGTCTTGTAATTAATAGGAAATAGATCTTTACGAAAAAATCACGAAGTGCACGATATGCATTTTGATTTGAATGACCATTTTCATAATAAGCCTGAATAACTTTAACGCGATTGTGTATCTTTCCATGGTTCAAATTGAGTTAGTCTGAAATTGAGAAATTTCAAATGAAATGCAGAAAAAAACTTGACGTTTAGGTGTGGTTCACATTCAACATCGGC
Organism: Cheilosia impressa; assembly: GCA_948293265.1. Classification (NCBI taxonomy): domain Eukaryota; kingdom Metazoa; phylum Arthropoda; class Insecta; order Diptera; family Syrphidae; genus Cheilosia; species Cheilosia impressa. Next base: position 43,009,213 of record OX411883.1, read on the forward strand.
CCTTAAAATTGAACACCCCTTTACAACGCAAAAAATTTAGCAACATTTTTCTTTATATATAAGGAAATATCTTTGAAATTGCAGATTTAGTTTCAACTTAAATAATAAGTAAAATTAATTTAACTTGTATAATTACTTCCTTTAATACATAAATCTAATTATTAAATTTATTTGTTTTGCGTATATCATTTGTTAATACCTTATTTATTTAACAAGGGTATTGTAGACATAATTTCTTTGTTTAGATAAATAGTTATTTCTTACCTTCAAAATTAATTTAAATGACAACTGCAAGTGAGTATTAATCATATCCAACAAAATAGTTTATTTAATTAAGAGAACAATAAATAAAAAAATTGAAAGGTTCAACAATTCTGCTGATGAATCAACATATTAAAATGCTGAAGCAGACAAAATGTTGCTGAGCAACCAACAATCTGTCCACAGATTCAACAAAACAAAACGACAGTGCTGATAAATTATTTCTGTCCAATCGACAACATTTGCTAGTGATGTAACAAAATACAATCGATGAATTGACAAACTAATTCGATATTATTAACAATTTTCTTGCTAATTTAGCAAAAAGACAAAAACCAAATTGATAAATTTCTCTGTAAAACCAACAGTTATTTGTTGTTTTGACAAAACAGCAACGGTAGAATTGACAAATCGCTTTTGTAAAATTAACAACATTATGATTAATTTTACAAATTATTTGTATGCGATTTTTTTAGCACAACAATTTTTTAATCATCACAACAAAAGTTTTAAGACAAGATAAAACTTTTTTTCAATTTGATATAAACATTTTGTTGGACATAATATTGAGAAAACAAAAATCTTGAATGAATCCTAATTTTTATCAAATATACGAGAATTTCATTTTCAGTGTAGAAGTGATTCTTTTAAAAAGTTTTCACAACGCAATCCGTACGATCTTATATTTTTGTTAATAGGTGAAGGCAAATAGTTAGAACCACTTTCAATGCCTTAAACATTATACATACAGATAATGGTAGAATTTGTACCACTGGGCGGACTCTAGTATAAGAAAGAGTCCTCCGAATTCCTCCAAGTTGTTACTTATTATTTTTTAACAGCTCTGCGCTGTTTGACAAGGTATTGATATTGATAAGATAATTTGGCAAAATTACGTAGTCAGATGAAATAGTTTTTGACATGTAGCTAATCGACTGCAAAAAATATGATTTGTTAACTCTAATCTTCATTCACCATGATGTTGTAAATACCAAAAATCAATCCCCGATAATAGTAATCATTTTTAGTGTCCAAGCCAAATTTTTCGAACACGCAATGGCGAAATTTTTCATACAAAATTGAATAGAAAATGTTTAGTGTGAAGGGTAAACATTATTATTAGTGAGGCCCAAAGTCTGTTACATATTTACTAATCAACAAAAAAACAGGAAACACAATTTCGATGATATTGATTCTACAATTGTAAAACTTTATGTTTGAAATTTTAAACGAAGTGCATTCACTACTGTCTTAAAATGCTAAATGCCTCATTTTTTTTGTATTGTTTTGTAAATTATTACGGACATTTTATATAAAATCAAACTGTCAACTGCGCATTTGCTATGCAAAGAGAGCGCTCGTTTGACAGAGTGTAGTCTTAGGTCAAGCGGCAGGTCAAATCGAACAGCTAGACATAGGGGAATGAGAGCCGGCGGAAGGCAATTCTAATGAACTGACACTGACTGCCGATCAAGCATCAATAACTTTCGAGGTCAAATGTGGTCATAAACAGCACACATGCTAACTGCTTCTATATTTAATTTCATTCCTCCACAGTTATACGACATTGTGATCAAATCAATTGAAATCTAATCGCTTCAAACAAGATTTCCAGGCATTAAGTTAATAAATATGTGGTAAACAATAGCAATTAATTAAGAACTTTCATATCAATCGATTAAGCAGTGGTTGTGGTTCTTGCAACAATTTAAATGATAACGCGGCTATCGCGGTTCATACAAAAAGAAAACCTCTTTAGTCGAACGTATTGCGTGAGCCAGAAAGGCAGGCACTGAGATGAGAGCATCAATAATTGTATTCACTGTGACGCTATTAGGGGTAGCGTCAATCGTAGCATCTGCTGGTTGGTGGGAAGATGCAACGCTTTATCAAATCTATCCCAGGTCATGGCAGGACAGCGATGGAGATGGTGTAGGCGACCTAAAGGGTAAGAAATGACACAGTAACCAGTTAAAATCTACGTTTTATTGCATGCAATTATTTTATAGGAATCACCGAGAAGCTGGAGTATCTTAAAGAAATTGGTGTCAGAGCTACATGGCTATCGCCGATTTTCAAATCGCCAATGTTTGACTTTGGTTATGACGTCTCAAACTTTTACGAAATCGATCCAATTTTCGGAAATATGGACGATTTCGACGCCCTTATCAGGAAGGCCAATACGCTGGGTATTAAGATTATCTTGGACTTTGTACCCAATCATTCGAGTGATGAGTGCGAATGGTTCAAAAAGTCAGTAGACCGTGTCGATGGTTACGATGATTTCTACGTCTGGGTAGATGGTGTGGATGACGCTGCCAATCCTGGACAGAAGTTGCCTCCAAGCAATTGGGTAAGGAGTGCTGTCTCTCGATCTCACAAATAAATCGATTACTAGCTATATTCGTTTAGGTTAGCGTTTTTAGCGGCAAAGCTTGGACTTGGAACGAGAAGCGTCAACAATTCTATTTGCATCAGTTTCTGGACAAGCAGCCCGACTTGAACTTCAGAAACGCCAAGGTACGAGCGACCATGATAGATGTCCTCAAGTTTTGGATGGATCGCGGTGCAGATGGCTTTAGGATAGACGCGGTCCCGCACATTTATGAGACAATAAACAGCGACGGAACATATCCAGATGAGCCGTTGAGCGGTTGGACCTCCGACCCGAATAGCTATGACTATTTGAATCACATTCATACCAAGGACAGGCCGGAGACTGTGGAGCTCTTGTACGAGTGGAGGGAGTTTTTGGACAGCTATCAAAAGGAAAATGGCGGCGACGCAAGGTAAGCAGCAGGAATGAATAGAATTGGATGGTTTTAATTTTTTGTTTAGAATTTTGTTGGCCGAAGCTTACTCACCCATTGAAGTGTTGGATCAATACTTCGGCAATGCGACACATTTTGGCGCGCATATACCTTTCAACTTCAATCTGATGTACTTGGGTGGCCTTTCGAACGCTCGGGAGGTTGAAAGTGCCATTAACAGCTGGATGAATGTCATGTGGACTAAGCACCAGTCTGCCAATTGGGTGGTAAGGCTTCTATTCAAAGCATACACTTCAAACTTTCTGTGAAATATGAACTATCTTGCAGCTGGGTAACCACGACAATCCAAGAATCGGTGATCGCTTCGGAAAACACAAGATTGACTTGGTGAATGTTCTTAACGCAGGTTTGCCCGGAACCACTGTCATTTACTACGTGAGTTTTCATTCCATCGCATAGGCTTCTTTGCATCTCGCTAAATTGTTCTGCTTTAGGGCGAAGAAATCGGAATGGTGAACGTACCAACCGAGTGCACAGCTATTTCCTGCGACTCTCGTGATCCAGAGCGTACTCCTTTCCAATGGAATGATCTAGCTTCTGCGGGATTTTCAACAGCCACCAGCACATGGCTGCCCATAGCCGAGGATTATAAGAAAGTAAATACAAAGGTCGAACGAGGAATCGACAGAAGCACACTGAACGTGTTTAAAGGTCTGCAGAGTCTGAAACGAACCCCTGCATTTAAGGCGTTTAAGGACCCCGGTGGTTGGAGCTACGGTGCCGTAAATGATCAAGTATTCCAAATTATAAGGTACGTCGTATCGAGATACAAATCTATTTACGTTTCTTACCATATTTGTTCGTTGACAGGGGAGCTGGAGCTGACCAGTATCGTATTCTCATCAACTTTGGTTACAAGCTAGAAGTTGTCGGCCCGTTGAGCAATTCGGTTCATGACAATGAGAATATCATGGAGTACGTTCTGGTGACAAGGCAGTCGCCACATCGTATTGGGTAAAATTTCCATTTGCTTATTATAACTGGGCTGAGTAAAAATATTTTCCTTTTTGTTTCAAACTTGCAGGGAAAGGGCCGACTTGAATAAGATCTATTTGATGCCCTTTGAAGCTGTCGTCTTGAGAAGCATTTCTTAAACGATTGTATGGTGTATACATTTTGTTAGAGTTGTACGTAGAGTACCATGTTCAATAAATGTATTTTCTAGAAATCGCCTTTTTATAAATAAAAACCATACTTGCAAGAGAAACAGTTCTATGATTTGTTAAGTCATATTATGAGTATGATGCTTCAGTGCTAAGCGAATCAATTAAAAAATCTCTCCAGCCATCGAGATCAGTCATAACCATAAGTCATTGTAGAACATAGGGATATCTTGAAGTCTTGAAATTATATCTGTCCATGTTTCAGGAAAGCCTCTAATATTGAGACGACAACGAATAGCTACATGATTTTATAACGACCCATCTTTGTTGTGTGCATTTTAATACTTGCAGTTGCAAATCCGTCGGTGACAGGTCGCCTATCTATCGATAATGGCAATCGGCCTTACTAATAAAAAGAACACTAATATCGACGATAAGTTGGTTGCCAGCTTTAGTAAAAATGAACAGCATTCGCGAAACTGTACCAATAAACAATAATTAGAAATCCACATTTCCTAGTCCGACATCTTTTTTTGAATTTATTACATTTGATGTCATGGCAGAATTAAAATTTTGTAATCTATTTTCGTGAAAAACAAGCTCAATGGTTTATTTCACAACGAGGATTTTATTCCAAAAATGGAATATATATACAGATACAGATATCTTTCAAAGGCATTTTGAAGCTTATTATAAGCAAAAACAGGAAATGCACAAAATATCCGCTGATCTGTCAAATATCATAAATGCAAATCAGTAATGCCCTATCGGTACCTTCCCCGTTCCCATTTGTATGGCTTCAAATTATACAGTTCGCTTTAAAAATAGAAATGCATTGACTCATTTCCTTCTACATTATGGAATCGTCATGCCTTTTCCAGAAACAAAGCTTTTGGTGACAGACAACAGATCTTATCTTGTGGGGCATTGTACAATGTACAATGTAAGAACCTATTTACCGATGCTGATATATTCCCCGCTTAAAATAAACCTACCGCGCAGTTTCTTAAAAAATAATGCCTAAAAATTAAGATCGTTTGCGCAAATTAAACGCAGTAAGACGTCCACCTGCAGTTTGCATTTATTACACCAAATGTTGGCGACATTCTGCACCTCATTTTCTCGATATACCACCAAAAACAAGATATTTATATATTCAACTGCCTTTAAAATATTTCCGTGACACCCTGTTCTGAAATCTTTAACCCAGTATTGATCTGCATCCTATTCCCAATATTTTGCCATTTATTTCATCGCAATACCTCTTGGAACCCCAGATATTCGCTGCGAAAATTTTACCTGCGTATTTTATATTTTAATTTTTTTTTAGAATTTTCCACCCACAATCGTCCCAAAATACCAGGCGCACAGAATCATCAGAAAATTAGCAGGTACACTACTTGCAGCGAATACAACACGCACAACAGCAATGTGGTGAGTGTGGTGGCAATTTCAACTTTGGTTGAGTTACTAGCTGGTTCACATTAGCACATAACACATCCACCAGAGGCATTACCATAGCGCCTACGGGTATGCAATGCCATTTTGAATTCGAATGACACGATCGTTTGCTGAATTGGATTTCCACGACAGAATTTTTGTTTCGTCATAACTTTGGCATGCTTCAACGGATTTGAATATTTTTAGTATCAATTTGTAGGGAATTTCTCAAACTTTATCTGTGGTGTATATTGGATTGAATAAAGGCATTTTTTTTGTGTTATATATCGGTTTTATTTAGACAAAATTATTTTGACAAAATCATTTTACAATATAGTTAGTTTATTTTATAAGGACGTCTGGTAAGTTAATATTTCTCATCCATTGTCTTGTATGTTGTGTTGGAATGCTGCATCGTTAAATCGGTTATTCAGAGACAAATACGAGGGTCTTCATATTATCTTCTGTGAACCTATGCTGTTTGTTTTCTGGAAATAGAAATGGAACCAGTGTCAGTAAAAGGATAGACAAGAAATTGATATAAATGTGAAATACGAAATCTAAAAGATGGTGTTTGATGCAACACAATGTATATACAGATAATAAAATATAAAATATAACTGCTTTGGTTATTAGTCCAAAATGAGTTTCTCGGATCAAAAAAAGAGTTTTTTACGACGGGTCTATGTTGAACTGGAATAAAGCAAGCTGTGTATGAGATCTTATAGAAATTATTTATTTACTGGAAAGGTGCATGGAAATGGATTCATGTATGGAATAAAAAATTGTTCAAATGTCCGCCGCGGCTTTTCATGGGGACACGGATTCGAGTGGTCGAGTTTTTAATCACTCTACGGCATATATACGTCTGGGATTCAGCGATGGCAATGGTTCTGTTGGCTTTAAGAGCATGCAGCTTATTGGCATAGACCTGCGACTAAAGAAAACCTCACGAAAAAGCTAGCTGGGTCTAATCGCTACGACTTAGGTGGGCAAGTCACCGCTGGGAGAGATAACCCCCTACCCTCAAATAGTTCATGCAGTGAATGTGTTTCTTCTTTTTGGCGCGTAGCCTCGTCCTGTTGGACCACATGTCGTCTACTTAAATATTGTTTAATTTGAACCATAAGAAATCGGTTATCATCATTCATGTCGTTGACGGAGATGGTCTCGCCGTCATTTTCAAAAAAGTACGGGCCAAGGACGCCGCCGCCGGCCCAAAATTCACATTAGTAACTTTTTGTAGATGCACTGCCACCTGGCTAAATCATGTGGGTTGGCGTAGTCTTTCGTATATCGTAACTTTTCTAGCTATTAATCAAAAAATGCGCCTCGTCGATAAAGATGATTTTTTGGCCAAAATTGGGGTCCTCTTACAAACCCTCCGAATGCCAGTCAGCGAACAAAAGGCGTTGTCTTTAGTCATTTACTTTAAGCTTTGGGTTCAGTTGGACCTTGTACGGGTGTAGGCTCAAGTCCCGACGTAAAATACGCCAACTTAAAGTCAGCAAAATGTCGACTTCTTGTACAAGTCGGCGAATTTACTGCATCTGGTTCTCCTGTACACTTTAACGGGGCGCGACAATGATCTCGGCCGATCTGGCGTTCCTTTGACGTGAGTATTTCTCACGTAGGAAAAGTGACGACAAAGCCTTTAGCTTTCTCGGTTCTCGGAGTCTTAAGATACATTTCAGAAACGGTTTCATCTCTCAAGTAGTTTACACTTCAGCTGCTAATATATACATATAACCCCCAACAGTTTTTTTTTTTCGTTGGATATATGTAAGTGCATTCATTGCAAATATAAAATTATCTAGGTACTCAGCACTCTTAAGACTGCTTTCGACAGCCCTTACGAAGCGTTAACAATGTGCTGAATAAAATAGAGAAATCTTTTCACCGGATTCAGTGCATGCAAAGTTCCCCCAATTCAAAAGGGTTTTAGTTAGCTGACAGTCAGTACACGGTAAGTAGGCAGTCACCTTCACAATTTCCTTTTATTAATATTTGTTAAAGAAAAAAATGGCCAAAACAGAAATTGAATGCGATGCTTTTTGGCATTATACCCGTCAAAAAAAAAAAACCCCACGATTATAATTCACTTGAATTTATCACTTGAACTCTGTAAAAAGAAATGAACCCTCCTTACAGTTTTACTACATAAACGATTTTTAAATCGTAGCTTGCCACCGGTGTGCAGCCTCTTTTGATTTTAAATTATCCTTTCAACGTTGTTCTTATGAATGCTAAATCAAATTAAGATGAAAAGCCATTCATTTAACAGCTCATTCAAATCCAAAGGACCTTCAATAGCATCAAGGGACTTTTATGCCCCAGCATAAGCCATACAAATTAAAATGTACAGGGATTTGTGCTGTATCGTATACCCGACTATTATTTATGAAATTTACATTGTCATCCTTGGCATTATGATCTCTAGCAAAGAGCTCTCTTGACTTGTTGTAATAATAATAAATTTGTGTGCACAGGTGGTGGGTGTATCATAATTATCCTGGTATACTTAGATGAAGTGAAAGTGGATGATTAGGGTTAAATTAATTAAGACGCCTTAATCGGCGTCGTCGAGCGGATGTACCTTGGAATTAAGATGTGTATATTCCTTGATTCATACAGGTAAACAAAATACACAAAAAGCAAAAAGTAGAAGTAAGTGCAAAGAAATGTTGAGAAATATCCCCATGCAAGATGGTTTCATATCTGTATAATTATAAAACCGGACAGACGGATAATTAAATCCACCGCAAACGCTGTCGCATGTGTGTATATCGCGCATTATCATTTAATAATTTAATTTCGCCACCAAACAGTATCGAAATAAATGATAATCCAACTCAAAGGTAATGTCCACTACATTTGTGTGTGCACACAATGCATTTGATTTCCGGGTGAAAATGTATTCGTAGCACTTTAACGCCGACCACATAGCATTTGGCGTTTTAATTGCACCCGTTTGGGTGCAGACAGAACGCGAAAATGTTTTTTTAATTCTCCACGCTAATCCGGCTAACATGGTCATTAGCTTAACCGAATTTAAATTCCATTATTTAGGCACCATTTAAGTCTGGCCTAATTTTGCTGCTAATTGACCGACCGATGACTATTATGGAGAGAACGATTATTATTCAGGTATGTTTGATGTATTGATCTCGAAATCAACTGGCAAAGCCCTCTGATTGAACCAATATGAAAGTAACCATCTCTAGAACCAAGACCCGAACAATGCAGAAAAAGGAAACTGTAGTAGTTGTTTCTTTCAACTGAGATAAAGAATGAAAGTATCTACCTAAGCGATTGGCTCAACTTGCAGAATTGCAACTATATCCTTGGATAAAGTAACTATACACGTCTCCCATGCTGTGTAGTTGGAAGAAAGTTTTTACACCCTGCCGACTGCCAAGATTATGTATTCAAATATAGCCTCATCACTTTTGGGGGCAAAGTGTCTAAGAAAACTTTTTGTCCGCATTTGGGTTGTCGGATGCGATATCGTTATCTTTTTTCTTCGCCCTAAACGAGGCTCATCTTAGATCCCTTAGACGCGTCTTGGTGTTGGCAGTCATTGAAAAACTTTGTTGCACTCGATTTGGTATAATTTCTTTTTGTTCTATGCATCATGAGGGAGAAAGGAATATTTATACAAACTGTCAGACAGTTTGTTGTCACAATACAGTTGGTAGTTGTGGCCAATATAAATTGTGGTGGTTCAATAGTGGGCTAGAGTAATTTGTAACCATCCACCCAACCAAAGTAGCTCCATATTATCAAGATTGTGGTTATTTAGAAAAAATAAAAATAACTGCATACTTATGACCGTAATTCAAAGTCCATTAGGCCAAGGAAAGTTGCCTGAAAATAGACTCCAACCAAGTATCTCAAAAATAATATTTTGGTATAAGGTGGAAAAATTTATTTGGACAGGTTAATCTCTTGAACCTACACCGATTCCAAAACTGCCTTCAATACCATAAAGCTATTCTATCCCTGAGTGATATAGTTCAGCGTGAGTTACCATTGTGCAATTTGAGTTTTAACTTCGATTATTTTTGGAGAGCCTGTCCATTTATTTTGCTATTTTGTCTCTTTTTTTAGTTGGAAAAAGCAAAATTTTGTTTCCGAATAAATACAGGGTGCGGCAAGAAAACTTGCTGATTTTCAAAGGAAATAAAACCAAAAGTAGTGGACATGCGTTACAAAACTTGTTTATTATTACCACACACGATCTGAATTTTTCATTACATGGTTTTAAAGATTATATCGGACAAGTGATGGCCTCCGTTTTCAATACAATGAGATACCCGATTTTCGAAGCCCTTCTGAACTCTTTGAAGCATATCGATGGGTATGTTCGCTATTGCTTCACGAATGTTGTCCTTCAGATGATTTAACGTTCGAGGCCGATCGGTGTAAACGATAGATTTAAGGTAATCCCATAAAAAAAATCGCAAGGAGCCAATTTTGGTGAGCGCGCCGGCCACGTAAGGTCTCTCCTCAAGGAGATTAGAACGTTGGAAAAGTAAGCCTCGCAGGCAAATGCCCGTCGCTCTTTTGTCCAATGATGTCGAGTGACTGCAGCGTAGATAAAACTTCATGAAGTCCCCTAAAAAATGAGATACTTTCCACAGACATCCGACCACTCCCCCGCGCTTGGCGCCAAAAAACAAATCAGAAAGTTTTCTTGCCGCACCCTGTACGTTTTAAATGAGATGCAGTTGCCCATCACAACACTTTTATAGTTTTTACCGACCCAATGCTTGTTACATATCGTGAGAAAATCCTTGCAGAGTAGCTTCAGAAATCGTACGTTTTTTTTCTCATCTGAAAAGTTGCAAGATAAAGGGCCAGCTTGCTACTTTTCAGAAATCTGCATCGGTCTAATAGGCTGTTTTTATTTTATTTTTTTCTTCTATTTAAAAAGATGATGAAAAATGAAAAGAGTCCACAGTATTACAGAAGTCAATTTTGACCGAATTAAGAAGAAATTTAACTAGATATTTTTTGGATCAGCTAAATGGAGTTGAGAAGCCTCACGCAGAAAAATCACTTATTTAAAAATCAACCAACTTATGGTTAAAAATTAAAAATGCTAACATAGCTCATACAATTTCCGCACAAAATTTTCTCGGTCGTAGAAAGTGAAACAAAACTGTTTGGTTGATATCAATTAAAAAATGGTTGATAGCAAATTCGAAAGTGCGTTTTTTATACTCTTAGCTTATACTTACCACAACACACCAGAAAATGGTAAGTCACGAACATGTATTGTCGCCAGAAAACAGCTTAAACTTTTTCTTCTACCTAGTCTCAGCGGCTCGGACCAAACAGCAGTCAAATGGGACAGGACAGGAAAAGGCGCGCTGGTACTGGCGACAATCTACATGCCACACGAAACAGGCAATTCACCCCCAGAGCTATCCTGCACACTCGTCAAAACAGCAGAAAGGGAGGGTTGGGACCTGATTGCTGGCTGTGATGCTAACTCCCACCATACGCTCTGGGGAAGTACGGACATAAATGTACGAGGTGAGTCCCTCTTAGAATTTATAATTAGCAACAATCTCTTAGTAGCTAACATTGGCAATGAGCCGACCTTCGTAACTAGGAATAGACATGAGGTGTTAGACTTAACACTCTACAGTAAATCACAAACTCTAACTGTGAAGGAATGGAGAGTCTCCCTTGAGCCATCCTTCTCAGATCACAGAATTATAGAATTTCTAGTAGACGAACAGTTAGTAGGTAGAGGTAAATTCAGAAACCCAAGACTTACCAATTGGGACACTTTTGTCTCAGAAGCCGTGAGGAATAGTCAGAATCTTAAGAACCAAGAAATGAGATCACCAGACGAAATCGATGCATTCACAGATAATTTAAATAAAATCCTAAGCAATGCATTCGAGGTAGCCTGTTCTCTACGGACAATCAGGAATAGGAAAACTCAATCGTGGTGGTGCAAAGATCTCCTTGAAATCAGAAGGAAAGTTAGATCTCTGTTCAATTTGGCCAAACGCACTAACTTACAGACAGACTGGGATCTATACAAAGCCGGTCAACGTAAATTCAAAAGTGCTGTCACAAGTGCAAAACGCACAGCCTGGCATAAGTTTTGCAATGAAATAGAAAGCACTAGGGAATAAGCTAGACTTCGGAAGATCCTATCCAAAGAACCTGCGGTTCCAGGATATCTTAAAGACAACAGTGGTAACTGGACGCAGTCCTCTGAAGAGACTCTAAGTCTGCTTCTACGGACGCACTTTCCGGGTTGCATCCCAGCAACAACCGTCCAGTCTATTTCAAGCATAGCAAATACCTCTGCTACAATTCCAGGGGGTATAGTAACCGAAGAAAAAACTAAATGGGCGATCGATACGTTTGCACCGTTTAAGTCACCTGGGGTGGACGGAATCTTCCCAATCATGCTCCAGAAAGCCAGGTCAATAGTTATACCAGCCTTGATGAGACTCTTCACACGCTGCCTGGAATGCGGTCACATTCCCAAGGTATGGCGAGAAGTAAGGGTCGTCTTTATTCCGAAGGCAGGCAAGTCCAGCCACACGGCTGCGAAGGACTTTAGGCCTATAAGCCTAACATCCTTTATCCTGAAAACCTTCGAAAAGCTTTTAAACGTTTTCATCCGCAGTCGGATTGACAACATGATATCAACGGCACAACATGCTTACATTAAAGGTAAAGGAGTTGAGACCGCGTTACATGAGGTCACCGGCACCATAGAAAAGTCCTTAAAGGACAAAGAATATACACTAGCCGCGTTTCTAGACATTGAGGGAGCATTTAACAATGTCAAAACGTGCGCAGTAAAAAGAGCGCTACTCAATTCCAACGTTGACCTACCACTTATCAACGTGATTGAAAGCCTACTTAATGAAAGGAAAATTAATGCAAAACTAGGTGACACTGACCTTAGAGTGACAGCCTCTAGAGGTACACCACAAGGAGGAGTCATATCCCCCTTACTCTGGGTCCTTGTCATAAATGAAATACTAGTGAAACTCGAAAATAAAGGGGTCAAGGTAACCGCTTATGCGGACGATGTAGTAATACTTGCTACAGGCAAATTCCTACCTACCATAAGCGAACTGCTAGAAAACGCATTACGGATACTCAATATGTGGGCAAAACAATGCGGTCTTGGAGTCAATCCACAGAAGACTGAATTAGTCTTGTTCTGTAACAAAAGAGTGATTCCGAACTTCGATCCTCCAAATATTGAAGGCATACCCCTCAGGGTCGCCGGGAGTGCTAAATATCTGGGTACAATCTTAGACAGGAAGCTTAACTGGAAAACGAACGTCAATGAAAAGTAAAGAAAGCTGCAAACGCTTTCTACGCATGTAATCGAATCTTCGGCAAAAGGTGGGGACCAAACCCTAAAATAATTTTGTGGATGTATACGGCTATTGTGCGTCCAATACTCACGTATGGAAGCTTAGTTTGGTGGCAAGCCACAAACAAAGCATCAAATCTCAAATTAATGACCAAAATACAAAGACTAGCGTGTATTAGCACAACCAGTGCAATAAGGACAACACCTACGGCTGGAATGGAGGCAATCCTCAACCTGATACCGTTAGATCTTTATATGCAAGAATCTGCAGCCAAAAGTGCCCTTAGGATCAGCCAATCCAAAAGCTGGAAACCCTATAAAATGGGACACGCACAGATTCTGAACAAATATATGGGAGATGCTGTCAGTTCTGACTACTTGTCTCCCTACCTTGACTTCGATATAGCATTCTCTTGCTATTTTCCCAGCAGAGAAGAATGGAACACAGATGAACCCACAAAAAGGAAATCGATATCCATCTAAACAGATGGTTCTAAGATGGACTGTGGAACAGGTGCTGGAATTTTCTCTGAAGAATTGAATATACATCACTCGATCAGATTACCTGACCATAGTAGTGTGTTTCAAGCGGAGGTTCTGGCTATCGGCGAAGCTGCCCACATGGTGTCTATGTTGGAAATACCAAAGGATGATATTACCATATTCATTGACAGCCAGGCGGCTATAAAAGCAGTGTCTGCTATTGAAATTAAATCAAAGCTAGTTCGCCGCTGCCGTGAAGAGCTTAAGGTTCTCTGCTCGCAGCACATCACGCGCTTATGCTGGATTCCTGGACACAGGGATAAAACCGGCAACGAGAGAGCTGACGAACTGGCTAGGAATGGATCCGCTATGGATCAAGATCGTGCGATCAAATTTATCAGGCCATCACTCTGTAATCTCAGAGAGAGGGTGGAAGATAAGATCCGAATGAAAGCCAACTACAGGTGGAAAGAATTAACTACCTGCGAATTATCAAGGAAGCTATGGCCGGAATACAATCCAAGTCGGACTAGCAAACTCATGCAGTTTGATAGAATGTCGATACTGGTAGGGGCCCTAACAGGTCACAACTTCCTAAGAAACCATACAATGAAACTGAAACTCAAGAATGACGACATATGTAGGGGGTGTGAAGACTAAGAGGTACATGAGGATGCACCTCACTTCCTCTGTCAATGCCCCAGTCTTTGTCACTTGAGATATAGAACACTTGGTAGATACTACTTCCAAGACGTATATGAACTTTCGAATGTCTCTCTATCTGATCTTTCCAGGTTCATAAACTTATCAGGATGGCTGGACAAAGTCGAGTAATGTGAGGGAGGAAAATTTCATCGCCAACGACATCGGCTAACCCCTCAACAAGGGTATCACAATGGGTCCACAAGGACCTAAGTGGGGTGCTGCAGGGTTACTCTGAAGCATCCACCCATCAACCTAACCTAACCTATACTCTTAGCATTTATCATGGTAGTTTTTAGCAGCGAATACCCATTTTTTGTCAATGCATTAACACGCATTTGCTTTTTAATCGAGCAAAAATCGCACTATGTTAGACACAGTTTTGAGCTTTTCAACATAAATACAGCCTGGAATGTTTGTTAGCTATGTTCGATAGGTGCTGAAGCCATAGGAAGTAGCTAGCAAGTTTATTCCTTCTCACGTTTTTTTCTGTGTTTAAAAAACACAAAACTGAAAAGATATCCAAACGCTAATAGACAGGATGTCTGTTCAAATGAAGGGGCATCCCCAGACAACTGGCATAGCTCTGTTGCTTTTACTTGCCTGAAACTATTTTCTAGAGTTTTTTTTTATACCCTCCACAGAAAGGTATATTCACTTTGCCAATACATTTGTAACGCCAAGAAGGAGTCAACGGAGACCTCATAAAGTATATATATTCTGAATCAGGATCACATTCTGAATCGATTAAGCCATGTCCCATGTGGTCTCTGGGATAACATAAGAACTAGTCCTCCACATACTGGTCACCACAAAACTCTATAGAAATGTAATACCTCGATCGGACTGTCTGTAATCCCTAAGATGCACACGAAGTACGGCAGTCAATCGTCCTTGTTAATAGTAATAATAACTGAATGCGGGTTTATTCTTTTGATGAAATATATTCTTTTCCTTAGACTGAACATTTTTTATGACTTTCAAATGTGAACAAAACACCCGAAAATGCTGGCGCTTACACAATTGGGTATAGGTACCACCAAGAGCAAATTGTTAAGGAGACCCTGAACATTCTTCCGACAATAAACTGAACCGTTTGTCATTAAAATTTAAGCAGCAATGCAAAACGCATTTGAACAATTTGTACGATTTGTGGCGCCTTTTTCTTTTGATGAAATATCAAATAACTCCAACGGTCGGTTGCCTAATCTTCACCAGCATTCTTAGCCATCCGCAGACATTCCTCGTCACAACACCGCACACCCATTTAAACGTCTTCATCAGCGCCTTTCCGTTTGCAAGCGTTTTTTTATTTGTTTTTTAATAAAAATGTTAACTTTCTTCGAAAAGTGTCAACAGAAAGGCTGGGAATGGAACATTTTTTTTTTTTTTGTAGAAGACGGAACACCATCACACATCTTTTGTTAAAGATTTCCATCCTTCCCAACAACATGTTCCGGCACCGACACATATCAACGCACACTCGTATCCCATGTCAAGGCAAGACCTTGACAATACCAAAAGAAAAGAAAAAGTATGGAAAGAAACAAAAAAAAAATGTATTAAAAATCCTGCCATTTATTTGTTTATTCACCCCAAATCCTTAAACGAATGCGCTACCGATTCTCAAGAAAACGTTAACTTTTGGCATACCTACCGTACCGACCGATTCGAAAAATGTCAAGTAGGTAGTAGATGGGGGATAGGAAAATGCACGACAAAACGAACCGTAGGGAAAAATTCAAGCACACACATCCTGGAATACGAATACACATATTCCGACATACAGATTTCAACGATGTCAATTTCCAGTTATGTAAATGCAAATATTTTGAAAATTTTTACTCCCTAAAGGGTGCTAAGGGAGACGTATGCGAGTGACAGCCTAAATAAAATTTGTCGGTTTACTGAATTTGAGATGTGGTTAGGGCCTGTGTAACCGACGCACAGGGGAGGGCGAGAACGAGATATAGCCAGTTCACGAAATCACATGTGGGTGTAGCTATTTGTTTAGGGTTTAGAAATCAATTACAGTTACGGTTATGTCACGTTTAACAGAAGGTAGGTACAGTTTCTAGTTTGTACGAATACTGTTGCGTTACTTACTGCACTTATTGGGGTGTTGGCAAGGCAATTGATTGGTTTGATCCGAGTCCTGGTATAATGTATCTGAAATCAAAGAGAAAAGTATTTCATTTGGGTTTTAATTTTTAATAGAGGTTAGTTGATTGGTAGTTGTGTGCTTTCTCAAATATGTAAAGTGTGTCCCATAATCCACGGAAAATTTTAAATTCGCGCCATTTAATAGTAAGTAATAGTGATACCAACGGAGAAAGACATCACAATGTGACAGCTGACAGTTCGGGGTTAGTAAAAATGGAGTCCTATACGAAAGATCAACTCATTTTCATTGTTGAGCAATATTTAAAAAAAATTATGAAGGTTTGTCAGCTAAAGTCCGCAATTTTCCTACAAAATATGACCAGACCAGGAGCACTACTAGCATGATTTAGATCCCATTTCGACAGCGTGTGCTGTGTGCACCTTTACATATATTTATTTTTAGGAGTTGGAACAAAAATAAAGCCTCCATTAATCAGTTTTGACACTAAGATTGGTCTTCCTGATAGCAGAGATATCTAGCTAAAGATTAACTCTGCAGGAAAACCTACTATCCCAAAAATAAGGCAAGCAGTCAGTTGTCACAGCCACTAGATGACGCTTTTTGCGTAGGTTTTGTAAATAGGTAGATGGGATAGTTTCTTGGAAGATGCTCCCGTTCTATATACTGATCAGTTGTAAACGTTTGTCTATTTGGAAACTGCTTACAAACAAAATGCAAAAGAATGCAAAATTTGTGACTGTACAAGCACATGCTCACTCCCCTACCAACAATCTTCATTTTCAATTGCAAAAACGGTTTGTGCTCGCGATGACGATTTAAAGCCGACTGTGTCGCTTAGCCTGTCACTGTCATCATGTGTCCCCTTCCACTATAAGACTATAAGATTGTATTTATACAAAGCTTTGGAATGGAAACACCGGTTGGTTAGAACAATGTTAGCTAGGAGATACAAACAGCGCTAAATTGTCAACCTTTCTGTGAATCTTGTCCCTGACAAGCTTAGCTAAAATTTGAAAAAAATCCAATAAGCTGAAAATTACGAAGATTTTGTTTGTTTAACAATTTAATGTCTAAACAGCCTTTAACATTTTACTCTATAAATGCGATTCATCGATTTGGCGGTTGGGGCCATGGTCTCATCAATTAAGAAGCTGACAGTCATTCTTTCGAATTTTTGTCAGACATTCGCGAGAGTGCATGTAGATATGAATATAATTCTTATAGCACTGTCATTAATTTTTGAACGACATGGCGTTTAAGATGCCATCCATTTCCACCTAAAAGTTTGATGCACGAACTTTTAATTTCTCTTGAACTTAAAATTCTGTTCATTTAAAATTCAACTGTCAGGTGATTGCTTTTGTCCCAGCCATGTAACCATTATTCGTAGAACAATTTTATCACCAAGTCCGCATCGTTGGTATTCCAATCCCAACCCCATCGCAATGAGGCCTACTTACAAATTTACCGTCGTCGAATCGGCCTCGTAATCATCAAATGCCCTCCCTACCCTATAAACAACAATTATGTACCCATTATATTGAATTCCATTTTCCCTTTTACTACCCACTCAACAGGTTAACGTTTTGAGGCAAAAATTAAACGGGCTATAAAGCCGCGCACAAAAACGCTCCAATTTAACAAATTGACCGGCCACTTCAGAGATCACGTAATGCCGTGCACTCGTACAAAACAATGTTCGGCAAAAGTAAACGTACTAAAGTGTAAGTAATTTCATATTATAGATACATGTTTTACGGTCAACTTGACAATACTGCCAAATAAAAGTGAAATAGGTACCAAAAGTCAATAGCATCTCTAGAGAGCACCACATCCCGGTCGAGGGGTATACCTACTCGTACACATGCACGAGCACATTAACCAATTTAATTGATGCTAAAAAAGGTAAATATTTGGCGTTGGGACCACACGGCGAATGGCCGTACTTAACATAATAATAATCAATTTGGAATTGCTTCAACGGTTCATTGCGTAAATTGTGTACACGCTGCAGCTGGTTGTTGGCGAAATTTTTGCCAACCAAAATGTGCGTATAATTTTGTAAATAATTTGGTTGAGATAATTGAGAGTGATTTGCTTTGTGTTGATGTTATTTCAAAATGTTAACCTATTTAATGTGAATGTGATTTCGGTTTAAATAAATATTTTTTTAAGCTGTCTATACCTAGATATATAAATCGATTACGTGCGAACTTGAATGAGAACTAATTTAGATATAGTTATTTTTATTTCGGACGTAATATATACATACTCGACAAAATTTATTTAATGTTGAATATTGGTTTTGGTTGCATCCACAAACCACAACCCAACCGGGTATTCAGTGTACAAAAATAGACCTTTACTAATAATAATAGTTAAATTGTTGGGAATGTTTAAATCATTAAAAAAGTGGTGATTGTTTGTATTTCCAATTTCAGGTAAAAATTAGTACTAATCTTCAAAGATTTTTGCTAAATTCACCTATAAGAAAAAACTAATTATTTCAATCGACACTCAAAAGTCTTAAAAAATCTAAAAGGTATTCATGGAGACATGTATCAACCTAGTTCTGCTTTTAACCGCTGAAGCGTTTCCTTCTTAAAGATATTCCTCGAAAGACTCTTCGTCTTCAGAAAACGTTCATTTACGTTTGACGGAAAGATATTGGACGATGAACTATACGTGCTTTACCAGCGACATGGACACAAAATTGCGCATCATTCATCTTTAGTAGCCAAGGCAATCGTAGAGCGGAAGGACACACATTCTCAGGCCCTAAGGCCTTCACCTAGCAACGCAGAGGGACAAAACAGTACCGAAAGACCTTTCCCCCTCCTTATACTGAGCTGAGATGATTGTTGTGCGTCAGGCGTTGGGTTACTTAATTTAAAGTCAAGTTGAAGGAACAAAATAGACATGGAAGGACTGTGCAGAACTCCAAAGAGTCCTTCTGGGTAAGATCACAGTTATAGCCACGTAAAACGAAACCGTACAAATGTTCTTTTGCTTTTTTACCGCACTTAAACTAAATTATTGAACTCAATCTTAGTCTTAAAATGTTGCTTAAGAATTGAAAAGTAAGTGTACCTATCAATATCAAATTATCCTTTAGTTTTCTGTAGAAAAATATTTTTTTAATTTTTCTGATTGATCGGAAAATGGTTTTTGTGCAGAAAAATTTATTAATTTCTATTGAAGAAAATTTAAAGATAATTTGCTATTTTTTTTGTAAACTAACTTTAAAAAATATAAGCAATATTTAAGACCAAGATTTGGTTCAACCATCAAGTTTAAGTCGTCAAAAAAAGCAAAAGATATTTTTACACAGTTTTGCTGGCTATAGCTGGGGCCTAAGATGGATAGTGATAGAGACTAGAGAGACGGCAATGGTAGTCTAATACAAATATCTCCGAAATCTCTATATAATTAAGTAAGTAAGTCAATTTAATGGCATAAAAAAGATACGCTCTATAAGTAATTTCATTTTAGTCAAATTTAAAGAAAATAAACTTAACTACTACTTTGGATATTTATGTAATAGCAAATTTTTTGTGATTGATATAGGCGAAAAATCCGAAACAGACGAGAACTAAAATAATTATTGAAACATATTCAGGCCGAGCTATCCTTCAATGTGTCTTAGAAGCAAATACTACATTATGCGCTGTACTTATAATTATATTCAGTGTCCAGCCCACGCTATATGTTAGGAACTCACAATGGGAACATTTTTCATATGAAATTAACCATTTTGATTGTGACGTGCACAGCATTTGGTGGGAAGGTTGAAAATGATTTTTATTTTCTAACCAGACACGTCATAGACAGACTTGCCCTTGTTGATATTCATTTTCAAAAACGTTGTAGGTCGCAGTAAATAATTTTACGCAGAATTTCGTCTGCAAAATTAAGCCAGGACACTAGAAACGATTACTAGACCATCTATACTCCTATATACTATTCCATAAAGACGTGACTGCTAAAAGTATGTTCGCAGTTTCGTCCGAAACTACTGAACGGATTTTGATGAAACCTTCACTTAAATATCCTTTAAGTTACATATTCTGTGTGCAGTAGGCCATTTCTAATTGCGTTTTATTGTTTTAATTATACAAAAATAAAAATTCCTTGTGTGCGTCATATATAATCCCTAAACCATACCCAATTTTTTATTTTTTTTTTACTTTTTGCTTCATTCAACTTTCCATTGTATTCATAAATCGCAGTCAATACAAAAAAGCATCCCACAAGTAACAATTTGACTTCTTTCCTTTTTAGAAGCTCAAAAATTTAAAATAAAATAAATTTTTATTTTTTTATGTTATCCACAGACTTTTTACAAATTTTTATTCAGTTTACATTATTTACGTACTTATAATAATTTAAATTTTACTTTTATGGGTCGCAATGACAATCGAACATGGGTCCTGCTGTGTACTAGTTCAATATACTATACCCCTTAGGCTAATTCGTCATAATACTGTAAATAATAAATAAAAATAGATAGTTGGCGCTACAGGTCGGTAGGGACCCTGGGCCTAGCTTCTCGCAACCATTCGTTTTGTGTGAGTTTTTCATTTTTGGGACGAATGGAAGGGATCTACAATTTTATGCCGAGTCCAAACGGCTAATTGAGAAGCTTCTTCATGACAGTTATACTCTCGGATGTTTGTCAGACGTTCGCGAGAGGCGGCGCAGTAGAAAAAAAACCTTGAGTTGAAATTTGGGTTTTCTCGGGATTCAAACCTGGGACCCCTCGCTTAGTAGTCCAACACACTAACCACTAAGCCACTGCGCCGACGTCATAATGCTGTAGCTCATTGATTCTTTTAAGAGTTTCGTTTAGACTTTCAAAAAATATATACAGCTTACTCGACCAAAGTTGTAAGAAAGACATTTGTCACATTCAAGAATCTAGTTATCTAGTAATCTAGACTAGAATGGTCTGGTTGAGATGTAACCTGAACGCAAAAACTAGATTGGTCGGGAACGTCACGTCAGCCCCATGACCGATTTCCCTCAATCAAAACCGAGATACATCTGGTCAGATGGCTAAACTAGATACTTGAACGTTCCCATTTAGTGTTGGGTACCTTATTTATTTATGAGTGGAAAGTTTCTATTAAAAATCATATGATTGACATATTTTCCAGTGTTAAAAGTGTTTTTTTTATTTTTGTCATTTTCCGCCGATCCATTGAATGATGGTTTCTTTCGACAGCTGTGACTTATTTCGAATGAAATTAATAAGTACCCCCATAAACCCTGAATAAGTAGGTTAGGAAAAAGCAAGTGATTCTGTACAACTTCCAATATCAAGCTGTTGACTGCATAACATTTGATTGCTTCTAAAGGGTCTTTCATTAGCGACTTGACGCCGTGAAACTTTCAGTGTGAACGCACAATTAAACCAATTACCGAACTATCAATGTCAAAATACTCAGTAAAATCAACATTTTTACCATGATGTAGTACACGAAGGAAGAACGTTTACAAATAACTAAAATTTACTACCGAAATTCTTCAGCGATGAAGCGCATTTTTGGTTAAACAACTTCGTCAATAAGCAAAAAATGCATTACTGGACAGATTGAGAACCCTCATGAAAACAGCACTTTATTTGCAAAGAGCCACTGTTTGGTGCGGTTTTCATGCCGGTGGCATCATTGGGCCTTTTCTTTTCGTCGATAAAAATGATCGTCACGTTACGGTAAATGGTGTTCGCTACAGCAATTGCTTGAATTGGACATCAGATATATGTGGTTCAAAGAAGACGGTACCAGAAGTAACAGAGCGGGTGCAACAATCGAGTTATTGAAGTCTCAGTTCGGTGGACGTGTTATCTCGAGAAACGGACCCGTCTATTGGCCGCCGAGATCGTGTGATTTAACGCCTCTAGGCACAAATGAATGAAGTCGAATTCCATTCATAAATGTTTTGATAGTAATTGAAGCCAATGAAAAAAATCTCAAGTAGTTTGCATTTTATTTAAAAAATAAGTTGTTAAGTCCATAATGGAAGGCCCTTTATAATGCCTTCTATAGAAACTTTTTGACATCGCTTCGAACCACAAGCTTAATCGAAACAATTACCTATCCACACATCTTCTCACACATTTTCAGAAGTGTACTAGAGATCTTACCGAAATTTAATTTCAAAACCCTCTATAAAGCCTGTGTACGTGCTTCGCAAAGGTCTTACACAAGTTATTTTCGAAACAATTAGGAAGACCGGGGCTAGTTGGCCTCAGGGGCAAGTTGACTTACTGCCATTTATTTACGGGATGAATTTCATGTCCATTCTTCTTTCTATATTCAATACCGATACCTGTTTAGTCTCCTTTAAATTAATCTTAATCTTAAAATTTTTTGTAAGAATTCTGTTTCGCACGCCATGGGTCAAATTACCCCATAACGTAAGTCAACTTACCCCGGTCTCCCCTACTTTTAAATCGCTCTACTTCGGTTCTAATAATACTATAGAAGCTCTATCAAAGCTGTTGCCCACAGAAATAAAAAATGTGAACCTGAGCAAAGTCAAATTGTTTTTTTGGGTTGAACTGTTTAGAGGCAATAAGTTCAAAATCAGATCATAAGCTACGATTACACATACCACTTTTAATGTCAAATTTTGACATGGCAACGTCATTATGAAGCAAACATCTGTCCCAAATTTGCCACTATGTGTGGTCGCCTATCTAGCGTCTGGCCATGTGGGCTGTCGCAGCGCACTCTCATGAAAGACACGAGTGACCACCTAATGGCCGTATTTTTGTGACAATGACACGTGTTATTGTTGCTTCAGTCATTCAAATGCGAAATTAATGCTATGCCCAAAATTGTTCTTTCTTGCTCTGAAGAAAAAAAAAACAACTATTTTTACCTAGTTAAAAAGTCCTTATTCCGTGGTACATGAACAACTGGAATAGGTATCTCTCTATGTATATATGAAAAACAACAAACACATGCATAATGTATAAACAACGAAAGAATGCACCTCAGGTAAGCATAAATCGTATTTTATTTCTTACAAACTTACTTCTTCGAGTTGTCACTAAGAGTGCAGTCTTAAATGGGCCAGATATAAGTTTTTTTTTGCTTTCTAAAAGCTACACAAAGCCGAGCAAGGGTCAGCGAGCAAATTATTAATACATTTGGTAAACAAAATACTTAGCATTCCGCCAACACTGAAAATAATTTTTCACATTTCCCTTCCTAAAGTACCCCTCTCTTTGCGACGACGGTTATATTAATTTTCTTCCAATTTGTGAAAACAAAGTTCAAACACTTCAACACCGAAATCCAATTAGGTATCAAAACGAGAAAATCGTCATAAAAGTACATAATTGGCAAACAATGTTCGTAACAAAAAATAAAAAAATCCACATGGCTGATTCTATGCAAAAATAATAAACTGCTGCTATGATACGAGATCACAGTCGCAAAAATATATAACAAATTTGAGAGGGAGACGGTTGTCTGCCCACGACACATGTCGCCTGTCGCTCTGTGGAAATTGGCCAAATTCGTTATATCTGATTGTAGATACTTTCATATTCAACACCGAGGCAACCACAGCCGCAGCATATCCAACCCAACACTCAGCCAGAGTGAGTATGAGTAGTTGTTGTCTGTTGGGTTTTTGACGATTTACAAACCAAATGGGAATGCAAATCAGTTAAGCGTGTCATGAAACACTATATGCAACATACATGCGAATTGAAAAATTCCAACCGAATAAGCGTCAAAATTTTTTTCCTGTTAGGTAGTACCTACCTATTATATTTTCTACCAAATTTGGTTGGCTTTAGGTCTTTGGCGAAGCTTTATTATACAGTTTTCAAAAGCAGTCATGGATAAAGTTTAATTACTGACTAAATCATAAATGTTGTATTTTTTTGTTCCAGTATTAGTGCGTGATGCGCGGAGTATAAGGTTGTGGGTATCGTGTCGAACAGAAAACACTCATCGGGATTCCGGACACACGACACAGGAAATCAACTCGATTGCTTTGGACTTTCATAACTCCTTTGGCATTGTTCGCAACTTAATAAAACTATAATTGATTAAACATTTTCGCCGTCGGGTGCTCTCCGGATTAACCGCCATAAAGCATATTATTACGACACCATATAAATTATCCGCAACAAAGGACACATTAGGTTTGCCGTTTGCATGCGTTTTTAATGCGAAGCGTTCAAGTTAAAAACAAATAATTCGCTTCTCGTGTTCACTCCCTTTGTTCAGACTCAGAGTGTGTCTGTGTCTGTGTCGGTTGTAATCGCGTGCTTGAGAGTAGAGAATAGAGATTGAACCCCCTCCCCCTCCCTCTTAAAGAGGGAAGAACGAAGAACTACTTAATCATAAATCTTTTCCTATTGATACAAATGTTATATCCAGGGACACATTTTTGGTAAATATGCGCGTGCTTGAGTTTGCTTGTGTGATTAATTGTTATTACTTTATTAGGAACAGAAAAAGGATTTATACTATACGATGGTGTTGAGAGATGTTTAGCTAGGTGGGGAGTAGCTTTGCTTGAATATTGCATGGATGAGTGTGGCTCTAAGTAGGGGCATCTATCCCAAATTCTGTTGCTATTCGAAGGTTTCGCAGTGAGTTTCTTATAAGCGTTTGTTTGTAGTTTTATTCTGGGCTAGCACTACTTAGTATACAGTCACCATCACGTTTTGTTTTATATGAAAGTGAGGCATCCCATTCAACCCTCAAATCCAAAAGAAGTGCTATATTATGGTTGGTTTATTCTCATGACCAACGGCGTGATCGTCTGGTGGAATGCGCTGGATGAAGTCATTCCGCGATAATAGTAATCTCTTTTAGTTTTAGTTTCAGTGTCACAATGACGAAATTTTCCATACAAAATTTACATATATTTAGTGTGAAGGTTAAAAATGATTATTAGTAAAGCCCTTTCACTATTCAAGTGTCTTTGTCATATGGAAAGAATAGCATGCATCATTGGAAGCTTACCAGCCACTCTAACTAAAATTAGGGTTGCTATGCGTCTTCTTTTTTGAGGACATGTACTCCTTTTAACCCCGGCACGGAGCGTTCTAACGTTTTAAGAAATTGTCCTCTTTTTCAATTTTTTCTTTTTTAAATTGGTCAATCAGGGCACTCATTCCGTATTTTTTTAGACGATTATCATCGAAACAATGAAAGTAGCAACTAAGTGCCAAAATTACGAGTTTGAGACCTTAATCCAATTCATATTCCAATAGAAGGCCAGGGTAATAAACTAGACCGGACATGCTAGTGGGTTCGTTGTTGCTGCCTAATACTTATGGCGATTTGCCTACGGCTGTGATCCACCTGTGTCTCGTTAAGGGAACCGGGGTGGTTTATCCTTGGATCGGGGGAAGGGTGCCGATACAGTCTACCCCTTGCCCGTGAACCTCGGACGACCCCAAGATAGACAATATGTCTTCGGATATGCGATGGGTGACCGAAACAGTGTACCCTCCGTTTATGATCCCCCGACATCTCGTCCGAATTGACCAGTATCTGTGAATTAGTAGATCGGCGAAAACTTACTAGACGTTTAGTAAGCTTGGTCAAGGAGGAAGTGACCGGTCGACAGCTATCCTTCAGATGGTTACCGAAACGGTTGTACCCTCGCCTGTATCCTATAGTAACTTAAAAAGACTTAAAAGTATTAAAATCGTGTACATACTTTATAGAATAAGCCTTTTAACTAGAAATTATTTATTTTTTGTATTGTAATTTATGTTATTTTAAATCAAATGAAATATATTCTTGGTTTGAGTTGTCTGAGCCATGGCAACCCTAACTAAGGCGATGGACTTATTGTTTTATGTGCTAATTTCTATAGGAAATAAGCGACAGCAAATGCGTTTTTTTTTTATAAATTGGTCAACAAGTTGGTCAATTGTCTTTTATAAAAAAAAACAACTCAAAAGACAATACGCCCTAGTAATAAAAAATGTTTGTCTCGACTTTAAATTTATAGAAGCTCACAATTATTGCGAAATTTGTTTTAAAAATATAGCCACTAGTTATATTTAGAGTTGAATATAAAAAAATGTTTTTTGGTAAGGCGCAAAACTACACCCTCCACCAGTTCCAATTAAACAAAGTCTTCGAAACCTCTATACACCCTCTAGTACTGACTGGGAAAGTGATGTAAGATCGGGCAGCATTGATCGCTTTGTTTCTATACAGACGGTTCCATAATCGAAGCTGGAGTATGGCGTAGGTGTTTTCTCCCAAGATCTAAATTGAAAGACTCGCCTTCTTACACCTTCCTAATCACTGTAGTTTTTTTTTATGCTGATTTCATAGCGTTAGAGGAGGTGTTGTCATGGCTAAGGTTCAATAAAATATCCGAGAGGGTTATCACTGTTTCTACCTATAGTGAATTAAATCCCTAGAGACGGTCACCATCAGTTCTAAAACTGTGCCGCATCCTGTTAGTTCAACGGGCAGTTATTTAAGCCAATGAATTCTGTGGGCCTATTCTGGCGTTAGCGTGCCTATACTCTCTGTGGCCTGGCTAATCTAACCTAGCCAATGTCTCGTTACTTCTGTTCATCATCATACTCAAGTCACTTAGACTGATGGCCACCGTCTAGGCTTGGTGTTGACATTGATAACAATGGTTCTTCAGATTTTGTATACAGAATATTATTGGCAGAATGTTATATAAACTTGTAAAAAACATTTTTTCAAAGAAGCTCCAAATTATTTCCGTAATTCAAAAGACACATACAGTGACGCAAGATCGAGAGCAATATGGAGGCCAAACTGGAGCATACTAAATGCGCTATTCACCCAGTGGATAGGGGTTATTAAATATGATAAGGAAGGGCCCTCCTAAAGAGCACGAAAAATCCCCATAGTCACCGGAAGCAAAATAATTACGGCTCTTCCTTGATGAGCTCACAACCTATACACCGCTTAAAACAAGGCGCCCTGAACTAGTGAAAGTGCCTCAATAACACCCATCGACAATGTAAACAGGACAAAGTCTTAGAAACAACCTCGGGGCAAACACTTAGGAACAACGTCAGGTGAACACCAAAGGTACAAAAACAGCTGAAGGAGTTGCAAGTTCGAGACAAGAGATTGGTGGTGCAGGGCTGTCACGTGAAATCGAATTAAGAAGCTCAAACAATGAGAGGAAAAAATCAAAGGTGCTTGTAATCTTTCTGGTAAACCAAAGGTTTAATATAGTTAAAAATGGGGTATGCAATCTGTACTTTGATTTCATATGCAATCTTTAACGTAGGTAAGGTTAATATGTCATTGAAAATTGCCAGTAGAGGACGCCCCTTTTGAAGGTATTAATATTATGGACGATTTCGCAAATTACTTCCTGAATACAAACGGAACGACTTTTGTAGCAAATTCCATTTTCCCCGGCCCAATTTTATGAATGGTCTAAGTTTGCAATATAACACAATGAATGTGGAACGTTGACTTTAAAGTCGATTTTGGGCAAGTTAAGGTCACTATTTATCGCAGAGGGTAGAAGAAGATAAATTTGACACGAAAAGCTCTGGGAGCAGTCAGATCTGATGGCCTCGGTTAGTACTTGTATATCTAAAATGAGATTATAAGGAGCTGCTGTAGGGCGCGACATGTGATTGTTTCTAGAGACATGAGTCGCATTATCGTCTTTGCTCAGTAAGTTTATTTACTTTAAATTCTAAGATGGACCTAAAAAGTCTATAAATACCATCAAAAACCTTAAACAACTCAGTCTTATTTGAAAGTGGACCACACTACAGTTACAGTACCTAATTCGGATAAAGTCGGACTTGATATCAACCCCCCAAAGACAGTATTTGCAGGTAATCTTCATTTAAAGATAGTAAGGTTCCCAACATAGCTCCAGCTAAGCTTAGAAACAATGAATAAAATTATCAAATCAAGCCAAATATCGCATAATTTTATACAGCAAGTTGGTAGATAAACATACAGGACCACACAAAAATGAGACATCGCGCTTGTCATCTACACCTATACAGGATCTTTATGACCTAGAGGGGGTCTACAGCCTAAGATAACAAACTGGCTCAATGCAATGGCAGTCAGACCTTTTCAGCTCTATGGCTCTCTGACCCGCCTCCTTTATCAGAAGATATAAGCGGACACCATTCGTCCACCAACTTTCTTCAACTTTCCCTTTACCAAAGACGGGACTGTCAGATGTCAGGGTTATAGGGGGTTCACTATTTCATTTTCTGTCTTTTCGAAGACGAACCGGTCAAGGACTGTTCACACAACTAGACGGAATGTACCAGTGGCAGAAGTAGTAATTCTACGAGAAGTATGGCCGGGAGGGGAGGGCCAGGAAATTCATGGTATTACAATTCACCTACCAGTCTTGGTGTGTCCTTCAAGACAGCCACTTTACCTAGCCTAATCCTCTACAGCTGGGTTTTACGATGAGCTTACTCGGATTGATTTTTCTCAAGACCTGAATGTATATTAGGTCGAAATAAATAAATTTGCATTCGTCAATAAAAAAGAGAAACTCCCATTAGCTCAAGCACATACTAACAATTCCGAAGGGTCCATCCAAACTGTCAATTGCAATAAATTGCACATCAATTGCCAAACCGTATTATACTCTTGTTGTCAATTACGGTCGTAATCTCTTTACTCCAAAATTTACGACAAAATTATGCCCATCTTCAGAATTATTTAACCAGATTGACAAAGTTGTAATGGCCTACCCGTTTTAATAGACAAAATATCAACACAACACAACACGAGACTGTTGCTAATTTCGATATCCTACCCCTAGTCGAGACGGACCAGATCATATACCCAATCAACATGTGGAACCGATATTAGGCTCCGGAGGGACAGGCACTCTTTTGCAAGGGGCGAATCAGAGTGTGTAAGGACTCTGTCGACACCACGACATGACATTACACTTCTACCCGCCTGAGTCGTCCTCCTCGTTGTGTGATGGCACTCCGCAAAAACTTTCCCAATTATCATAATTCTGCGGCCTTCTTTATCGTTTAACTTTTCATCCATTCTCCCTGTGCACCATTACCACCCACTTCATATCACCTAGCAAACATTCTGTTGCGACTATAGCGGAGGGGATTCAACGAATTATCCTCTCCCAGTTCCTCGCCATATCATCCGCAAAGCCATGGAGAAACACTGTTTTATAGGATTATGTTGTGTGCGGGGTAGTTCTGCTAGGAGGTGGTGCTTCATCCCCCTGGGTCTTATGATAAGTAAAATCAACAATCGGAAAATGTAATAATGAGGCGTGAAATGAACGGTTATTCTCCATTATTTGCTAAGTTTATTTGAATTTATTAAGGATATTAGGGAATCACTACGACTATGTATAGCTGGGTATGCTCGAGCTCGAGGTACGCTCCATTCTGTGAGTGGATATTGAGGACAACGGAAATATTATTGCTAATATTTACATCTCTCATTTATAGTGTAATACGGTGTCCTTGCTATTTGCTTTCTATTCTGTCTCCCTTTCTGTGTGTTAATGTTTACATTTGAGTGGATTTCTTTTCTCGTTCTCGTTAGGTGACAGGATATTTTTACAGCTTTGGGATGTTGTACACAATGACCGGATTTTATGTGTAATTACTGTTTGGCTAGTGAAAATTAGTGTAACTATTGCCATAGGAGATGCTAATGTGTATAAAGTGAGGTTGCGGCTGGGCGAGGGAAGTGAATACCAATTTTATCTGTGAAATCTTGCCATGTGAGCTGTAATGATTATCGTTCCCAAATGTTTCTGCAAATTATTTCCATAATTTACCTGTTCACCTTTTAAAGGGGATATAAAAAAAATCGAATACCCTCAAATGTAGTATAGCAGAAAATTATTGCCGAACAACTACCAGTGGCTATAAGCTGCTGTAAAGCATTAAAGACCGACCGCATTGACATAGTATACTCACTGTTACTGTTACAGAAAACAGAGACAGCGTTGTCAATTTTTTTTAAAAGCGCTAGAATTAGGCAAGAAGTCTCGCGCCTTCGAAATTTCGTGCGTCTATATATATTTTCCAAATGGTTTCATCAACTCAATACTTATAAGGAAACATGCCTGCCGCCGGATAGTCAACGGTCTGACGAGTCTACCTTTTGGTGGTCAACTTAAGTCACTGCTTTACTAAAATCATAAACGTCCGAATACTCAGAGCCACAATCAGAAGGAGAGTAGATGATGAAAATCCCCGGGCAAAAAAATAAAGCGCACAGAAAGGTTTGAAGACTTATATAAGTAGGAATAGTGTTCGAAAGTTTTACCGAAAGATACAGAAAACGTGTGGAGGAGACAAAACCCGAACAGAGAACTTTTGCGGTGATCAGAGACGACTTTTGTGGTCGAATCACCGCATCTTTGATAGTATCATACGTCTTAGTATAGACTATAGAGTGCATTGGACATGCAAAATAATAAAAAATTCAGTCGCGAAGAACTCGATCACGGATGCGGCAAATCGGCCACTTCACTTTAATACACTCAAGTCGAACGGGTATAGCCTTTTGAACTAGGTGGGGAACAAAAAACAATTGGGTACCTCGGCATCATTTAACTGATCCGAAAAAATGTAAACCTTTTATAAATTATTTAGATAATCCGTAAGCCCTTTAAGTCTCCATGACATTGCAAGAAAGACGCGGTATTGTTGGTAGATAGGAACACGATTTTTGTTGTCAAGGTTGTCAGATTGGCCACTACAAATGTAATTTAGAGGGAAGTGGCTCAGTGGTTGGTGTGATGTATTACTAAGCGACGGATCTTTGGTTCGATCCCCGGGCAAAAGCACAAAATAACATATCAAGGTTATTTTCACTGCGCTAACTCTCGCGAACGTCGGGCAAATAAATATCCGCGAGCATAAATGTCATGGAAGATCTTCTCAATCAGCCTTTCGGACTCGGCTCCCTCACATTCGCCCCAAAAATGAAAATTTCACACAGAACGAGAAGCTAGGCCTAGGGTAACTACGAGGACCTGTTGTGCCAATTATGTATTTATTTAAAGAAGTTGAGAAAGCTCGAGACTTTATCAACCTCGGTTTCACTTAAAAGATGGGAAATTTTCATTTAAAATTAAGCGAAGCACTTTGCCTGCCGGTCGCTGTTAGATTCGAAAGGCAATTGACAAATCTTTTGAAGAAATACTAAGGAAATTCTTTGAAGAATCTCATCAGTAGACTTCTCTTTTGATCAGTAAGAAATTGGACTGAAGTCAAGGCCGGTAAAGATGTTCTTTTTCGTTATTAACGCTTAATTCTTCGACTGATTTTCTGTCGCGTTGAAAAGTGACTTATAAAATTGCCTCATGAGCATTCGATCTTCAATCGGAGATAGATATAATGCCTTTTAAGACGATCACTGCTTTGGCGCACAAGTGGAAGCCGATCTCAACCAACTTAGAGTGGACTGTTGGGCCAAGACCACATTGGACTGATCGCACAACCATAATAAATTAGCAACTGATTTTTGGATTATGATATAAAAACCGCGTCTAAGTCATTTCGAAGCGATGCTGTTTAGAAGCGGTGCGACAATAAGTAGGTTCTCAAAACTGACACTCATGGGAATACACATTACTTGTAAAAAAGAAATATGAAAGGTCCAGGTGGCTTCCATTTAGAACTCAAAATTTCACAACAAGTTATTTCATTGATATCATTTATGAATTTAAGTCAAAGCAACATTCGCGCTTAAAAGCCAAAGTTTTTTTTTTGCGTATATTAACTTAATGGACGTCCGTATTTAAACCGTTTCTAATTAATACTCGTCTTTACATTTACAGTTGTATCATAACTTGTACCTGTGGCCCACAATTGACACTTTAAGCCCAAAGATCCTTACAGCTCATGATAGAAACCAAATCCGAGTGCTCGTCGGGGTGGATATAACCGGACACTGTATCATTAGAAACATGGTCAAAGGGATAGGCGTTTTTCTAAATGATTTTTGCAGAAGTTGCAGCGACTATAAGAGGAACTATAACCTGTGACCTATTTGAGCCTCAAGAACCGTGGCCATAAATTCTTTTTTTAAATGATCCAAATGGACACTTTTGCAGTTTAAATAAAATTTTATAAAAATAATAGAAAAATAACGAAAAAGAAAGCAAAAAATAAAAGAAAAAGTTTTATGTACATTTGCCTTGTATTTTATTTCTGGGCCCGCTTCTTTTTGCTCTTTTTAATTTTTTTCCAGCGGCAACGCTGCCTCTAATTGGGTGCACGGTTTTCCAAAGGCTTGGAAGATGGAGCTATGATACCTCTATCAGATCTAAGAAGATTCATCAACAGATCTGAATGGTTTTTTGCATTTTTCTGGGTGAAAATTGCATGGAAACTGCTTCTCTAACCTAATCTAACCTAATACTTGGCTTATAAAGGGTTATGCAATAAGAGGTGTTATTGTGAATGACCCGCTATTTCGGTAGCTGTCACTTTCGAAGCTTTTATTCTTTGACATTTGATAAGTAGAAACTACGCCATTACTAAAAATGGAACGATACACGCTTCAACCACGCATGGAAATTATTAAAATTCACTACAAAATGGTGAAAAAACGTTGTGTCTTTGCTGATTGGGTCCTTGAAATGCATGAAAATGATCCGGAATTCCATCGAAAAATCATCTCGACTGATGAGGCCCATTTCCACCTCGGTGGCTACGTCAACAAGCAAAATTGTCGCATCGGGGGCGCATCTCCATCCTCAACATGAGGCTATCGAGGACATAGGGCAGCCACTTTGCGATTTGGTTATGGAAAATTTCATGAAAAGGATATGGTCCTGTATGCGTGCTCGTGGTGGCCATTTGGCTGATGTTGTTTTTCATTATTAACGGCATACCTTCCTCCTTATTATGAAATAAACATCCGATCATTTATCTCAAAAAATTACATTTTTCTTTGAATACCAAAATAACACCTCTTATTGGAAAATCCTTTACATTTCAGAAATTTTTTTTTTGTTAAAGATATTCAAAATCTATTATACCCACTAATCAGAATGAGGAGTTTTTATTTTCATATTTTCAGCACAACTGCGGTAGCTATAGTGAATAGCCCTCTTGGTACATCCTTCTAGTATGGAAACTACGGACAAAGCAGCTACCCTTGTTCTTGTTGCAGCTCTTTCAAAGCATAATAGAAGAAAATACCATCCCAATAACATTCTATTAAGCTTGCATGGCAGTCATTGAATTGAAGAGAAACGCAATCCAGTTAACTTTGGAAAGGGGTTGCAAGTTTCTTTCTTTATGCACCATCCGGTAAGTTTCAGACATTTAGGTATGAGATCGTCCAACATGTGAGAGGATATACAATAAGGAATGCGGTTGCTTGAACTTGTAAGCACCATCGACTGATGTTATGCCATGCACCATATTCAATCGGACAAAGGAAAAAAATTGCACTCAACCACTGTTCATGCAAAAGGGTTGCACGTCCATTTTTGACCCAACCTTTTACCTTGGCCCGGCTTCAATGCACTGAATGTTTTCAAAACTACCTACCCACTTGATGACCCCGACCCCAGCACAAATCCACATTTGTTCCCAAACTGAACATCGCCAGAGATTTCCTTTACACGCACAAAAACATTCCTTTCATCTAATGCCATTTCCAAATGCAGAGCGCTCTTGAAACCGCACGTAGGTACCTACAAGTAAAACTTGAAAGTAGAAGCCTTGCCAGGAAACCTTCACCTCTTACACCTCAAAAAATATGAAATTCAAAAAAGGAAAAGAAATACCTCACTGTAAACGTGTGTGCTCTTGGAAACCCCTTCTAAATTTCGCCACCGTCATCATCACCAACATCAACATCATTTATATACCTACTCTCGTCACTTTTGCCATCCATTTTTCCAATAAAAATGCGAGCGACCCCTCGAAAGCGGGCAGGAAAAACAGCCAACCCAAGGATGCAACTTAAAAAAAAAACATAAAAAAAAAATGTTCAAAAGGAAAAAGTTGTTAAAGTAACTTTTTACTTAAATAAATCCCATTTCTTTTGTTCACTGCATATTAAGTGATTCTTAAATATGTCCTGGGATTTAACGGCACGAAAAAAAGGACGGAAGTTCGTTTTTGCGTCCGAAAAGTTCTTTAAAAACTTCATGCAAACGTATTTCCATACGCTTAGAATAGCTTAAGAAAGGAAAATGTAAAGGAACGGACTGAAGGAAATATGAGGCCCTCTAGGGTGGAGACTAGAAATTTCGTTCCATACATGAATTCCAAATGGATTACCTACGTAATTTGAATGAACTGGTGTATCAGTGTCGGTGAGGATATAGTCTGAAGGAATATTGAACATCGGCATAGTCCATAGTATAACTGCAGTATTTAAGACGACGATAGTGTTTTAGGAAGCACGTTTTAGAATTTACCAAAACGGATGCGTGTCATTTTTCTATTAATTTTTTTATCGAACCGATTACAGAGATTTTTCAAAACGGATTTTTATGAAACGTGGACCAATTAAAAAGGTGAATTTTTGTGGGTTTATTTCCGCGTGGATTGGTTTGTCGAATAAACAAATCTTAAACATATTTAAATCAATTATTAATCTATGGTTGGTATTTTTTGTTTAATTTATAAAAAAAAATATAGCGCTTTAACTATGGGAGAACTTATAGAAGTATATTTTATTCAAAGAAAGACTCCATACGATCCAGGGTACAACCACATCTTGTACCTTGAACCTCTCTAAGCTGTTAAAGAAAAATCACTATTTTCTAATAAATGGTAAGCAAACACATTTTAGTAGGTATTTTCGCCAAACAATAATACTATGTACAAGGTGGGCCAAAAGAAGTCATCCGATGTTGTGATGTGTTTCTCATTAGGTTCCACTATTAGGTTTTAGGCCTTTTTAACTTCAAACCTTTTATTTTGTTAAAATTGTGTAGTGCCTATGGTTATATTGAATTAATTTTTTTGTTTAACATAGTTCTTGAAAATTTCTTATTATATTTTCTTTGTAATAAGAGTTATTCAACTAAATATGTTAACAAACATTTTTATAATCATGAAATAAATTATACCTATAAACTCTATTATAGGTATAAACTGGCGCAGTGGTTTAGTAGTTAGTGTGTTGGACTACTAAGCGAGGGGTCCCAGGTTCGAAATCGAAATCGCAGCTTAACGTTTTTTCCACTGCAACACCTCTCGCGAACGTCTGGAAAACATCCGAGAGTACAACTGTCATGAAAGAGTTTCTCAATAGCTGTTTGGACTCGGCATAAAATTGTAGATCCCTTCCATTCGTCCCAAAAATTAAAAACTCGGACAAAACGAATGGTTGTGAGAAGCTAGGCTTAGGGACCCTGTGCAAAAACGTTATCAAAAAGCTAGTGATCTGCAAGGGAATTTCATTTTAAATCATAAATCAAAATTAATATTCTGGAAAAATCAAAACAAAAAACAATTACGATATCTAAAAACGAAAGAAAAAATGCGAAAAAGAAATTTTGCCTCACGTACCTAACATTTTTTTATTTCGTCTTAATATTCGCAAACGTATATCTAGCAGTGTAATTAAAATGTTAAGTTTTTGGATATTTCTCATAGTTTGAGGAGCCTTGGATTTTAGCAGTACCTTTTTGACCATTTCGATGGGCCTGTGCAAAAAGATACTGATACTGAGTGGTATGTTTTTTTCAGGAATGATTTTTGATTTTTTTTTTTAAATAAAAGATTAGTGATTGCATTAGGTGTTATCCTAATTGTAATTTTAGCTCTGTTTTTAAGTTATTTTGTTATTTGCATGAACAAAATTTAAAAAATAAAGGCACAATATGTTGACTCTTAAGGTACACATATCTCAAAACTATACTAAGTGCACTTAAGTTTTTATTGCACGATTTACCTTTTCGGGTTATATAGATTTTTTTCTCATGTTTAGGTTGTTCTTTTAATTTAATTGTAGAGTCGTTTTACATAAAGTAGAAATGAGTAGCATTATCTTATTGAAAATGCAGTATAAACAATACTTCTTTCTTTTGACACCTTTGGTTAAGAATGGTTTGGGGGTAAAAAGAAACCTCTCATATTTATACTATAGAAAAAACTGAAGCATTGAAAAACGTCAACGGCTGTCGTTGTTTAACTTTTACACGAAACGATATTGTCTTGTATTGAAGGTAAGTGCAAACGAAAAAAGAATTAACGTTTTCATCTAACAGAATCCCACCCCTGATGTCAAATCTGTGAAATTTGATTTTCGGTTCCGTTTGCAGTGACGGGATCATGAAAAGTAGAAACACAAGTGCGTTGTGGTTGCTAGTAAAAACGTTGTAACAGTAGCAAAAGATATTTAAAAATATATCCAGCACACACATTTAAGGCAATCGGTTAAGTTTCTCCGCCAACGCCAAGCCTTACACTATGAAGTCATCAAGTGTTTTGTGAGGTTTGTTACATTGAACATCGATTTTCTCAAAGCAAAGTAGAGTGAACAAATAAAAGCCCAATAAAACGATCCACAGTCAATTGCTCTGAGTCAGCCCGCAGTTATGCAGCATTTGTGAAAATATGTCGTTTTTTTGTATGGCTCAGCATGGACTTGAGTCTATATTGAAACAAAAATTTATAGCACGCAATCCGAACAAGAAAAAGGCAAACAAATTAGCCGATGGGAAAATTTCGTTCATCCTCTTGTTATTCAACTTGTATTTATAGGTGCTTATAAATATACGTGGATTCTATATATAAATACGTTTATCAATTTTTCATTCATACAACAAATGTCTGAAAGAACACAACTTTACCATCTACCGGACGGTGAACATATTCACGAATGAAATAAATTTCAAAACATTAATTTTTTCAAATCCTTTTCCACCTCATAACATTCTAATACAACTGAGCATGTGCTTCTTTTCGCATTTCTATTGCATTTGGTCAAAAAAAAAACTTGTACCAAATAACTTTGTCGCATACTCTACATTCTATACGTAATACGAAATGCCAATTGAACCTATTGCAATTCAAAATAAAAATATACATATTTTTCCGGTGTCAGAGAGACCGTGCTGTACTTGTACACTGCACACGCAGAGAAGGACCAACGCCAACGCCATTCTCGCATATACTCGATTCGCATTTATGAATATTTCCTCGTGTGCATTCCATTCCCGTGCTCAAAGTTTCTGGAAATTATATGCAAATTCACTTCAATAAAAACAGAAAACGTGTATTGTTGTGTGTTGTGATTTGTTTAGAGAGCAATGGAAAAACTTTTCAACTGATTTTGTCTATTTTTATTTTTATTTTTGCTCACCCCGCAACATGAATGCATAAAAAAACTTATATTGCATTGATGGGAATATACAGAAAAAAATATAATAAAAGCAAGAAACTGTCAAACAAAGTTTATGATAGAACTTTCGAAACGCGCATCAATTTTGCTTGCGAGATCCTTTTTGTGGCTGCGGCTGCTCGGTGCTCGGTGTACCCACCAAGACGTCGGTCGTGGCTGTTATTTCGTTGGGAAACTGCATCAGAACGTAATATCATTAGGGTTTCATTAAATTGCGTTCACAACAAATACCTCATATTGATTTTTCAGAAAAATCTACTTCTTCATTGTTTCGATACTGATTACTTGAACTTTATGGCGGGAAACTTTTTCGCAGCGCCATGATATCGGCACCAACGTACGAGGGTAGTTTGTTCTCAGGGTGATACGTCAGAAACGCATTTCTTCATTATAAAGTTAACGGAAGCACAGTTGATGACAATGAGGTGCTGCAGGTGCCAATTAAATTATTCCCGACTAATAATAACGAGCAAAAATATATTTTTTTCTAGGTTTATATACTTATACCTATCATCACGTGATGGTGAAAATTGAGAACAGAGTTGGTAATGGTGAGCGATAAGGTAAGTGGAAAATTCCAAGACGACGATCTTACTCCAATGATTCTGACACTTGGTGCTAATGTAAGAACACAACACAGTTTGGCTATAGCTAAATTAAGAAGGTAAACCTGGGTCGGCATTTTGTAAGGCGAAAACGTTTTCGTTCGCACGAATGATTAATTTGTTCAATGTGACGAAAAAAAATCGTTCGTGCGAAGACGTTTGAATGTTTTCGCCTTGCAGAATGCCGACCCCCTTATCAAACCAGGGTATTCTGCATATAGGATACAAATTGGAAAAGATTCAGCTAATTC
The DNA here is from genome assembly GCA_948293265.1 of Cheilosia impressa. Classification (NCBI taxonomy): domain Eukaryota; kingdom Metazoa; phylum Arthropoda; class Insecta; order Diptera; family Syrphidae; genus Cheilosia; species Cheilosia impressa. The sequence continues at coordinate 43,047,721 of OX411883.1, forward strand.
CTTGGTCGCTCAATAGTCCGGCACACTATACCCACTTACAAGTTATATCCGGAAAGTGAACTCCTACAAGGGGTGAGTACCTATATAAAGGGTGGGCCATCTAGTGTTTTCTTTTTATCATAGGTTATTTTGACACTGACAGCTGTCTCCCTTTCGAAATCTTGACGGAAAGTCAGTATCATACCTCCGCGGAACGAAATGAGTCGCCTAACGCTTGAACAACGTTGGGAAATATTGTAAACTTATTTGCAATGTGATTGCTGTGTAGCCCAAAAAATGCGTTTTTTGAAAAGAAGTTTTTGCCGAAAGGAGTACGAAAAATCATCTTTTCTGACGAGGCTCATTTTCATATCGGCGGCTACATTAACAAACAAAATTTAGCCGCATCTGGGGCTCGGAAAACCCGCACGTTATTGTCGAGAAGCCAATGCATTCACAGACTGACGGTTTGGTGCGGATTGTGGAGTGGTGGCATTATCGCCAATCGGGAAACGATTCAAGCAAACTTAAGTTCAATAGCATTCAAGCATTCCGTAAGCTACAGCCCGGAACCATTAACAATTTCTGGGAACGTTAAGCCAGCCGAGGCAGCCACTTGAACGACGTAATAATAATTGGGAATATTCGCTCTTACTAATAAAACCATAATAGGTTTATGGAAAAAATGTAATTTTGTTCTTTTGCTTTCATTTTAAAAAATAAACTTGTATTTGGCCCAATAAAACGTTTAATCGCTTTGGGTTGCACAAAATTTTTCTTTCATGCTGCTTTGTAAACGAAACGAATTTTCGTTTTCACGAAACAAAAAAATAACGAAAACTATTTTATTCACATTTTTGATTTGTTTTTTTTTACTAAACATTGCTGTAAAAACGAAACAGACTTTCGTTTTGTACAAGCAAAAAAAATAACGAACGCTTTTATATGGAGTTTTTGTTTTTAAATTCGTTGGGCATTTCTACAGTGAAATTTCATATGAAGTGGTTTGCAATACTAAAAAGTCTTCAATTTAGCGGAGCTGCTAGTGCAGACAAGGGTCCTTAAAATATTTAAAGGCAATAGTTACAATTCTACTTCATCAGGAAGCTGATCTACAGAACAAAATCTGATAATCATTTTACAATTTATTTTATCGGAAAGAAAAAAGTAATAGTTCTGATTTATGGAGACGGGTACCAATTTGGAAGCAAGTATAACCCAAGTATTAATTGATAAATATTAAATAAATATTTAGTACTTAGTTTAAACAAAGCACGGTGTGCCTATTTCTCTGTTGGAGCAAAGCGAAAGAGAAGTGTGCGTAAATGACTTTAACTAGGACTATGTTTATCTAAGAAAGAGTGAATTAAAGTGCTTCACAAAGTTATTGGAATAGTACAAATTGTTTTTGTCAAGACTCTCTAAAAGTGTTGAAACTTAATAGTTTTCGCCATTAAGGTGTGTCCCTTATTGAGTCTCAGGTGCTACTGTCAAAAACCAAAGTTCATCGTGAAACTTGTCCTAAAACTATGCAACGTAAAACAAACAGCTCTTCAAAATAAACAAAGAAGAAGAAATAAACGAACGAGTTATATGAAACAAATTTTCACACCCGCGAATGTTTCCTTGTTTGCTGAAATGAGAAAGTGGCTTTCGTGTGTTTTTTTTAAGAGTCCCTTCCCAAAGTTCTTTCCAAAGGACAGCTCAGTAGTGTAATAGTAACTCATATATGCACTTAACTTAAATAGTGTCTTCAATGATGATCTATATGTAGTCCGCGACACTCCCCATTCTACCACCCCTAACTATAACCAATAGTTAACAAACTGTCTAGTGGTGGATACACCAAAAATTACCGTTCACGACTTATTCTTTCCTCTTGAACATCTTCTGGCTGACACTACTTGAAAAGGGAGAACATCGTTCAGATGTTTCCCATATGGTTGATGGTGAAGGAAGTGAACGCGTCGTTCTGGGTTTACCTCAAATCAAACATTTGAATGGGGTTTCAGTTGCAGCCCCATTTTCGCCATATACCAGACTCTCCATACCTACAAAGACAACAGACAACTTCTTTAAATAGCACACCTTCATAAAAACCTACTCGAATTCCCATGATAAACTTGAGAAACCCAAGTATGTACGTTTTCGAAACTTAAATTCTGAGCCAAAGACTTCCGAAAAAGTAGTCAAACTGCGATGACATTTTTAAAATAAAATATTGACACTTTCAGAGTCAAAACCAGAACATAGGTGAGCCTTTCACCCCATGATCCCATCTTATTGACAGGTGAGCTATCCATCTACAGCTTCAAGACGGTTCGTTCAGAAGTCAGAACTCTTCGTCATTTACTTCCAGCATATCTAAAACCTTAAAGCCGGGTATTCAATTTGAGTCTAGTGCCGGGGCAGTCTCCAACTGAGGTTCCTTTGTCAGCCGAAGCCCAACAAAAATAAATAAAGGCAAATCTTTAAAATGTAATTGAACTTCCATACACAGCTGCAAACTCCCGCTGAGATTAATATTTTCTATTCCCCGCAGGACATTTACTCTATGATGCCAAATATTTATCATGATTTCCGCACACAAGTTGGAAAACACTCGGCAGACACAGCCTCCGTTCGGTTCTCCCCAATAGAGCCCACATGCAGAGTTGAAAAGGCAAATGCAAATTACAATTGCCAAACCGATAACCCACCAAGATGTTTATGAGAAGGATAGCAGCTTTTGTTTGCAAGCAGTCTTGCGGCACTTTGAAGTTTTCACAAATCAAAGACAGTGTTTAATTTCGTGGCCGCACAAAAATATGAATAAAACAATAAGCTGTATATCGACAGCAAAACTCTATTTTGACATGTCAAAGGAACAACAAGACTTAACTTAAGTGGACTTAGAAGTAATATTTTGCAAACAGCCTTTACAAACCACCTGATACAGGTGTGGGCAGGTAGGGCTGACCTTTGAAGACAGTCTTCGGTCGACTGGACTCATCCGGCTTGTCGTATCGATAGCCAGCAGTTGGATAGCTGCTATCCTTGGCTGCAGATGGTGCTTGAGGTAGGTAGGGTTGACCTTTGAAGACGGATTTTGCGCTGTCGGGCTTGTTAGGCTGATCGTAATGATATCCATCGTTCTGATAGGGTTGAGGTTGTTCGGCGCCGAAATTGGGAGAAAAATTCTTGAGGTTTGAAGGCTGATCGGAGACATCTTCTTGCAGAGGGGCGTTGAAGTTGGGGCTAGGATTTGAAAGTTGCTCGAACCGATGGAGTGCTGCTATCGATTGCGGTGGGGCAGTGTATTGATAGCCGTCACTCAAAGTGTAAGTTCCCTGGGGTATGACACTTTGGGCTGGAACTGGCTTGTCATAGCGATAGCCTTGATTTTCAGAGTTCAACTGCGCCAGGCTACTGATAAACTGCGATATGGCGACCTGGTCGGCTGCAGCGGGTTTCTCGTAAGTGTAGCCCATACTTACCGGCTTTTCGTACCGGAAAACCTCGGCTTTGGGGGCGTGTTGAAATCCATTGTACCCTTTGGGGTCTTCACTGAGGGAAAGCACTGAAGCGGAGAATCCTGAAAATGGGTAGCTATTTTGGGAAGATCCGCTGTAGCTACCGCTGCCAGCACTGTTTGAACTCTCAAAAGCGGAGACCGCTCCCAGAGCATGCGCTGAGTTTGACTGAGCATCTGCGAATGTATTTGACAGATGCTCGCCTGCAAAACCGGCTTTCTGACTTCGAACTGGGCTGGCATATTGATACCCAATCGACGGATAACCTACACTTCCAGTGTTTGATAGACTCTCTGTGGCAAAGCCTGTGTTCGGAGGTGGACCAGTGCTGGAGTATTGACCTCCGCTTAAACCGCTGTTCAAAGTCTGCGCAAACCCACTTTCTGCTTGCCGGGGAGCTCCGTAAAAGTAGCCAGACTGTTTCGGGGTCTCATGACGAAAGCCGTCGCTTGATCCAAAGAATGCCTGCCCTGGTCTAGGCCCGAAGAGCGAATCGTGAATAGTTTTCAAGGCCTGATCCGGATCAACCTTTGAAGTGGCACCTCCGTAGGTTGAAAAACCTCTGGGGGCTTCCCTTACAACCTGGGGCTGGGTGTACCCTGTATCCCCGTGCGACTTGTGAAACACGCGAATATTTTGTAATCCAGTTTTGGCGGAGTACGAATAGCCGCTGCTTGCACTCTGTCCAGTGCGGTATCCATTTTGCTTCGTCACCTTGAAGTTGTCACCACTACCACTGGCAACACTTCCCGAATGCACGCCGCTGCCAGTGGACTCGTGGACCAGCACGCCTTTAAGAATCTTGCCCAGACTACTCGGCTGCTGTTGCACGTTCTTTTTATATCCTTGGTTGGGTAATCCCGTGGGTCTGCCGCAGCTGGATGCCAAACACGCCAGCAGTAGCACCAGCATCTGCAAAGGGGGCTTACAATTGTACATCTCGCACTTGTCCAAACAACGTCAACCAAACCTACCTTCACATCGCTAAAGAGATCCATTGTTGGCTAACTAATATCTTATTTCTAACTGATGATCTTCTCATCCTAATGCTCGCTTTTATATCATTAAACGAGAGTTGTTCGCATTTTGCAAATCACAAGATCCGTCGATCGGCTTGCCCCCAATAAAAGTAAGTATACAGTAAAAAGAAACACAGACAGCGCAAAATGTTACAAAACGTAGCGGTAACGGTGCCGCTGATTGATGTATTACGCGTACTCAAGTTCAAGCTCCCATTTCAAGTGTCATTCTGACCCGTTTTCGAAAGGCTCTTTTATGGAACAACGTCAAGTGGTTGCCCAGAAGATGAGCGAGCGGTTATATAAGAGAATCTATTGCTAATCGCTCGCACGTTGTGTGGTGGGTTAAATGTTTTCATTTCTTCAGCTTTTTGTTACAATTGTGCGTGGGTAGCGAGAAAAGAAAGTAGAAGACTGAACTGAACTGAAATTGTTGTGGAGTGAATTTAAATCCAAAAAAAATTATAAAAATATCAATAAGGAGAAGAAAAAGGTGCAGAACAACTTCCGAGACGGCAATAACGACGTAGATGTTATGTAATTCCAACGCTATTGACATTTGAAGTTTATTCGCCGAACAATGAGTAATCGAAAAATGGGTGAACATCAGTCAGTGAATGTGGTGCGTAGGTTGGATGATAGGTTCCTATGATACGATCCCACTAAAAGGTACCAAACTGGGAATAAACTGAAAAAAGGTGGTTCTATTTTTAAAAGAATCCATTTCAATGGCAATTTGTATTTTTGGCACCACTTCAAGCAACTATGAGGCATAATGTGTTGCTAAGGTGAATGGTCATTCAAACACTCTTATCAGTGTGCTAAGTGGCCGGAAAGCAGGGTTGTTAATAGTCTTAAACGTCTATTCTTGTGTGAATAATGTTAAAGTGACCCGCAGATATTTAATAATTTTGAACAAGCTTTGAAGACTTCTAGAACAAGACAAAAAATTGATTTATTACAGAGAGTTGGCTTAGCAACATAGGAGTTTGCTTAACATTAGATTTGGTTTTGCCGGTGATTTGGTCTTGGCCACTCAAACGAGGATACAGTCAACGGTATGAGGGTTGGTCCAACTAAAGGGATTTCCAATGAGAGGTGTTATTGTGAATGACCCGCTATTTCGGTAGCTGTCACTTTTGAAGCTTTTATTCTTTGACATTTGACAAGTAGAAACTACGCCATTACTATAAAAATGGAACGATACACGCTTCAACAACGCATTGAAATTATTAAAAATCACTACAAAAATGGTGAAAATCTTGCAGTCACAGTTCGCAAAACTAAAGCATTTTTTGGTCGTCGTGAAGCACCTTGTCGGACCGCAATACAGAAATTGGTGGAAAAATTCGAGCTGTTGGGACAAGTTAATGATGTGAAGAATAAAATCCGTGCACGTCGCTCAAGAACAACTGAGATTATTGCTGCTGTAGCCCAAAGTGTTGAAGAAAACCCAGGTTTGTCCATTCCTCTTCGTTCTTTGGAATTGGGCATTCCACAAACGTCATTACACTGTATTTTGCATAAAGTCTTGGGTCTTAAGGCTTATAAAGTTCAGTTAACACAAGAAGCCGGCCGATCATCAACAACGAAACCATTGATCTTTTACGGGAAAAGTTTCCGGATTGTGTTATCTCTCGAAGAGGTGATCACAATTGGCCACCGAGATCTTGTGATTTAACACCTTGCGACTTCTTCCTTTGGAGCCACGTGAAATATAAGGTCTACGCCAATAGCCCAGCGTCGATTCAAGACCTCAAAGATAAAATTCGTTAGGCTATCGACGACATAGGGCAGCCACTTTGCGATTTGGTTATGGAAAATTTCAAGAAAAGGATATGGTCCTGTATGCGTGCTCGTGGTGGCCATTTGACTGATGTTGTTTTTCATTATTTATCTTAAAAAATTAAATTTTTCTTTGAATACCAAAATAACACCTCTTATTGGAAAACTCTTTACCTGACATATTCTTAAAAGTCGCTAAAATGTACACAGATTGTTATAGGGAAATATAAGAAAGTATATTTCCAAAGTCCGATAAAACGAAAAAGTAACAGGTCGTTATTTCACACTCCGATAAAACTAAAACAGGACAGCAAACGTGAGAAGTAGCACCCGAGCCGAAGCATGTCGGACAAAATGTAGGGGTTGTGGGCAGTAAGTTAATTTTCTGATGTTACGAAAAAGCGACAGGAAACAGGATGGAGTAGCACTCGTTTGATCTTATTTCTTAACCTCTTTTCCAGATAAAAAGCGGCTATGAATGGACAGTATTTTTCAACTCTAGTGAAACGAAAAAGCGACAGGAATCAAAAGATATAGCGAACGATGTGAGGTTGATCGGACAGAAAGTATGGGTCAATAGTAATCATATAGGTCCCAACACCTATGAAACGAAAAATCGACAAGAAAGAGGACGGGTAGCTCCCGTTCTAAGCCAAATCCTAAAGAATTATGACTCTTTTAGCAGTTGTTCTTAGGTCTGATGAAACAAATGAGCATCATGTCGTTGAGCAGTAATTTCCAAATTCGATAACACGAAGACGTGACAGGAAAATGGATATACTAAGTGGGGTAGCTCGAAAGACAATATATTTAATAAATAATTCTCAGTCCCTGATTGTCACTTTTATTTACTTTTAAGTGTCAAAATATTTAGTTTGGTATGCAATCATCACTTATCTTTATAGGAGAAGGTTTAAGAACTACAAAAATGTTTAACCAAAAAATTCGGACCCCAGTTGCGTGTTGTTATTCAACCATTCTTTCCAGAACTATCTATGTCGAAATTTTATTGATATTTGATACTAGCTACAGCCGCAACTTCGTCAATCATTCTAACTAAACTGAGCAATTTAAGGTCGAAGAAAATTCGACTTGAACGTCTTTATACAAAAGTAGGTTACTCATGACATCCCTTCCTTGAAGGTGAAATTAAAAATTGTAGTGATTTTGTGAAATCTGTGTATTCCCTTGAGAGCAGTGTTTTTTAAGAAGATATACTCAAGAAGCGAGAATACCAAACTTGAGATTTAATAACTATTAAGTTTGGACAATATGTTAGGCAGTTAGTATGTCTACGAAAGCAATTTTTAATCACACTACATCGAGAGTTCCTTTCGCAAATTTGAGGGAAACACTCGCTGTCAAAGTATTATTAAAGGTCCAGCTGTTTCATCTCATCAGCCACTTTCCTCAGAAAAACATTGGGCCTTACCAATAATCATTATTTTGACCTTATAATATTTTGCAAGTCACAATTTGTGCAATTTTGCATGGAAAATATCGGCATTTTGAGTTGGAAAAATTTAGCCTGGACATTAAAAATGACCGCGGTGGCAATCCGCGATTTACATTCAAATACTACGCTTTCGTCCCGCTCCAATAAAGAAAACGAGACACAGTGGTTTTGACATGGCCCACCAGTCAAAAGCAGAACTATGTTCGGATTGAATCTTTGACTGATATTTTTCTAGAATTTGGTCTGTTCGTACCTTCAGCTTCTGAAGTGGAATAGAAGTGATTCATAGCTTTAAATATTTGTGGAAGCGTTGGTTTTCTTTGTCATTTTGCTGTTTTTTTAATTGAGTAAGAATTATTTGAGTTATGACCAGTTAAAGACATGTGAAGAAAAAAATACACTTTTTGAATTCACGACACATCATATATCCTTCTCGGAGTCTAGAGAAACATTTCAAAAACTGTATGCTGATGTCAGACATAAGACTCCCTACAATTTTGTAACACTTATGTTCAGATGAAAAGGCCGAAGTCTCTTAACGAAAGACGCGTTGTTTAAATGAAAGACCAAGACCACAACAGAATGAAGCAACAGGCTTGGAACTCAAAACTGGGTATATGCTTCAAATAAGCAATGATTTGTTTACACCTAAAGTGAAGTCTGTCAAGGGTAGTAAACCTATTTGGTTTAATGGAAAAATCATTAATTTATGTAATAGGGGGGAATAAAAGGTGGTAGGCGGTTCCTGGAACTTCTAAAAGTTTATCGGAAAAATAACTTATTGTTTTAAATAAGTTTCTTTACAGACAGTCCGCTAATAATCTTTTTTAGAGTCCAGGCTAATATTTTCGAACTCACAATGGGGAAATTATCCATACAAAATTTCACATTGTGGCCTTAAAAGCTTTAAGTGCGAAGGTTAAATATGTAAGGCCCAGTTCGTTTTTTCTTAATGCACCCTTTGGGCTAATTGCAACTTATTTTCTGATAGAAGATATGCAAATTTAATAACAAAAAACATAGGAATTTAAAGATTAACTATCGTAACCTAAAACCTGCACATATAAATATCTATTTCATACATTTAAAACAAAGAAATTTAACCACCGAAGTAATTTGTTTAATGGGTATACCTATGTTTAGGTCTATAGATGCATAAATCGCTCTTCTCTCCCCACGGATGGTATCTCGAAACTATCGTGACTTCTTTTTAGAGCGATTTTATCAAGTTATTCGTTGGTGAACTACTACAAGTCATCAACTGCATCTTACAGAAATTTCTCGATCAAAGAAATTTTGGCTGAAACAATAATCGTCAGTCGTCATATTAACATAATATTTTTCTGCAAGACAATTTTTATTACTTTAAAATTCAAAAGAGATAACTGATGACTTGATCAAAATTTTCGGTAGAAACAAGGTCCCCTCCCACGCCTTACAATTTTGGTCTGCGGTTGCTGGTCTTGCAAATCGGGGGGAATAGTTTTGAATTAAACGAAAGACAGGTAAATGGTATGAGGTACGTAAAGTGTGAGCTTCTTAAACTGAAGTAGTTTTAGATAATACGGAAAGGAGGCTAAATAGTTAATCTTTGCACAGTCCTTATTTGGGTGTTTGAGCTTCTAGCATCAACGTCCAGAAACGAATGGTTGTAAAAAGCTAGGTTAGAGTCCATTTTATAGACCTCACAGAGGAAATGTGGGACAAAGTGATTGAAGGATGAATCCCATCGCCCAGCATAAATATGTTAATATTTACCTCAAACCCAACCAACCTAAATGGCATTTTTAAATGGTTGTCCCAATCCATAAATGTATCAAAACTTTCGCCGGATGTTATATGTCAAAGAAGTGAAAGAATTTTCCCATTTGATTGCCCTACCTCCTCGAAGCATAACATATCCTATTGACTTATACACAAGTTCATCAAAGTGTACATATACAACCATCGTAGGGCATCCTGAATGTCAAATACATCCCATAGATTAATTTGTTTACTTGCCCTATACCGCACACAGTCAGTTAGTCAATCTGTCTTCAGGCACCCCTTTATTTGATTTGAATGCCACTACATGTCATATAATTAGATTTTATCCCTCCAAGACATTTGTTTGCATGGGCGAGTATATTTCACTGTCATATGTTGTCGGAGAACGACAGCTATATAACATGTCTGTCGGGCGTACGTATACGCAATGCAAAGTGTTAATTCAAAGAAATAATTTTAAAATCCATTTTCTACCATCGTAGCACACACAGACACACACACACACATCTTGACATACCATTTCTAGGGTTCTTTCCCAGAAACGACATGCTGTGACATATGAAATGACACAAGTAAGACAAATTAGACATTTAATTTGCCAAGAGCTCCTCAACAGGAGCTTCCATCATGGATCGGGTGATTTGCCATTTAAGGGACAGTTACACGGAATATAGTCATTATTACCTGCCAACCTAATAGTGTCAGCTAATTTCCCTTTCGAATTAACCCGATGGCGTGCGTTCGCCGAGACATGATGAACAGATTGAACCGAGTACACTCTTAATTACAATTTAATTTGAAAATGATTTCAAGGAAATCGTATTATATGGCGTGATGTGACACCAGAGTGATAGATGTGCGAAGGATTGAATTTTTCAGTTATACACTCAGCTGTTGTGGAGGTTAGGTGTCAAATGTGTCCTCACAAATTTGGTGAATGCTTCTGCCGAACATGACATGGTTAACTTTATAGTTTGTCTTACAAGCGAAGAACTAAGAAGCAAGCTACGATTACACGTGTCATTTTTCGTGGCAAATTTTAACATGTTGACGTCACAAAAATTCGGCCATTCGGTGGTCACTCGTGTGTCTTTCGTGAGAGTGCGCTGAAGAGACACTTGAAAGGCGATCACACGTAGTGACAAATTTAGGACAAATGGTTACGTCATAAAGACGTCGGCATGTCAAAATTTGACATGTACCACCGTACTTCACTTGACAGAAGCTAGGTCTAGGGTGAACTATTTATTTATTTATTCTCAAGGTGGTGATACATTATTTCTGCGACAAAGATCCATAAATAAAAGAGTATAATTATCGACCGACAAGTCACAGACCAAACTGCATATGGTCGAGTCATGCCACTTTGAGGGCGTACTCCACTAGCTGTGTAGATGGGCATTTAGAACGGCCTTTTGGATAAGACCACCGTGCCCTCTTAGGTAGAGTTTTTCTCATAGCTTACGATAACGCAAGTACCATTAACTTTTGATTTTGCACGTTGATAGAGCTGTCGAAATTTCTAAACAAGTGTTTTTTAAATGACCCCCCTGCCCCCTTTTTGAGGGGTTAAATATAATCAGACTTATTGTGAGTTTCGCCCGAACAATATTCCACCGGAAAAAAAATTTATTTCAGAACTGAAAGTCATTTTTTCGGGTGGAATATTGTTCGGGCGAAACTCACAATAAGGCTGAATATGTATGCAATTTTCAAGAGCTATAGCTTCCTAACCAATTCCCGCAGCGATGTGCATTTTACCCTGCAACAGCGGCGATGGGAAATATAAAATAACTGGACAAGTGCTCCAGACTTTAGCCCCACATCTCGATTAAGGAGGCAACACCCGAATTTGTTTAAAATACTTGAAACCTAGTAATGCATTGTTTAGCAATTCCTTGAAGGCCTTTTTTGAAGCGTTTATAAGGTCGTCTTTTGGTACAGTTTTATCGAGGCTTTTTTCGAAGTTTTTTGGGAGCGATTTTTATGGTTCTTTTTGGAACATTTCTTAAAATTATCGTAAGACCGGCTTTTGACACACGTTTGGCTTTCGGGATATATATAAGTCGGGATTTAAAATGTTTCTTTAACTGATTTTTTTGGGGGCGTCTGCAGAAAGTTTTTGGACGTTTTTGATAATTTTTTCCTACGAATAGTTTCTGTTTTTTCTGTGAATTTTGAAGCAATTTTTCAGAGCATTTTTCTGGGCGAATTTCAGACTGTTTTTGGGGTGTATTTTGGTCGGGTTCTTAAAGCTCTTTTTGAGCAATTTTTCAAACGTTTTACTATGATTTTTGGGGTTGTGGCCACTTATATCCGAACCAACTGGGAGTACAAAACTAAAAAACTGATAGCCTACCCGCAGGCGTCAGTTGAAAACCCACAAAGATTAGTTCCAAGCCAATTAAAACCCAAAAATTTCCAACAATGCCATCAAACCAAAGATGCACAAAATTCCACACAAATAAATGGTCTTAAAGTGAAACCTATATCTCCATAGCTGGGCAATTGTACGCTTGACAATATCTCCTGTTACCACATCCTGCACTAGTAAGGAATTCACAAAATCACATTGCCACCCGAGCACTGTCTGCAGATAGGTACAAGCCAACATAGGCATCTGTTGGATATGGGATTTCTCCGTTGGTCTCGATTTTGTTGGCCTAATTTCGCCACAGCAATCGTTCCCTGGTATATGTATATCGCCCGATGATGGCAACTACAGCAATGTCAGAATTTTGCTACCACCCTTCGGAAGTGACTTTGATTTTCAAATCACCGCATCGAACAAAGAGCAACTCATATCACAGACAGAATAGACAGGACGATTGTATCAAAAGTCAGTAGCATGTCTAGTGGAATCCTTCAGTAAAAACCGACTATGTCGGCTGCCAATCGATTTTCATTACTTCGACCATTTTGCCTGCCATCGAGGGAGGTGGTCGATCCTAGGGAAAGTATCAGCGAAAAGCGTGATGCAGTTTTCCCTGCGACGGATCCTGAATCACAATTAATTTCCACGTTGCCGACAGAAGGAACACGCAGTGGTTTTTGATTGGAATTTAACCATTCTGATCTGGTGAAGCTTCAACTATCTCTTTCTCCCTCTCTGTTGAGCTTTGAATGGCAGGGTTATATAATCCCCCTTTGTACAAGAGCTACATGTTGGTTGATTATTTCACGGCGCTTACCTCAAAGGTCTCACATTTGATTCTAAGACATTTGATGACAAAACGAAATACCACACACAATATATAACCACAAGAAGACGTGGATCTTAATTAAACTTGAGAAATTCACACAAAAAGCCAGTTGTACAACAGGGATCTTCCATGTTCCACTGCGGTAGGGGATTTCAAATCAAAACGAGGAACCCATTTGCATTGAACACCTGCACCGTAAGCGCAAAAATTCCTAAACACTGCACAGTGCACATTGCACTGCTGGCGCAAGATTATTAGTTTTCGCTTGTGTGAAGTTTTTGTGTGTGAACCCCTCCCGCCGCCATGTCATCAGAGCGCATAGACGAGGGAAAACACCGACACAACAATAGGTCTTGTTCTCGGAAAGAAAATGGCAAAGATTTGTCTGGGCAAATATGCAGGACGACGACTTCTTACTGAACACTTTCTGACGGCGGGAGAGTCAGAAGAGAGTCGTTGACGTCGCGTCGTCACGTTGAAAGTCAAAATGTTTTTGAATGAAATATTTTCCACTGTCTTGGGTATGTGTCAGCTAAATCAGAAGCGCACATTCACAGCAGGATAAGCATTTTGTCGATAGAATCACGTCGACACAGATTTTCCAAACAGCACATGTACTTAAAAAAAAAGAAGAGAATACTATTTAATATTTTTTTGCTATGAACAACATAAACATATAAACCTTTTGTTGACGAATAAATTGAAAGGGTGTGTGCATTGTGATCTTTGAGATTGGATGTTATCTCAAAGGGGGAGTTGAAGACAAGAGTTGGAGCAACAGATACATGGAGGAACTTGGGCCTAGCTTTGCAGAAGTATTCGTTTTGGCGCGAGTTATTATTTGCGGGACCAACCGAATCCGATCTGACTAGAGAAATATTCTAACGACGGTTGTAATGCCTTCGGAAGATTGTGAGCGACGTTTCCGAGAGGTGCAGTTGAGAAACCTTATTTGTTTTCTTTCTACCCTTCGCTCTGTAGTAAAGCACAGTAAATACCGAGTAACATTGATCTCTCAGTGGATAAGAGTGAAGCTTTTTTCAAAAAAGAGAACTAATACTTGACTTTCGGTCTTTTAGTCGAGTAATACCAGATGAAACCCTATTTTGGTGCTTTTGTTGATAGAACTTTTGTGATGTTCACCTTATGGTGGATATTACTTCTGGGAAGTCAATCACTTGTTACCTGCACTCGGGCCAAGATCAATTATTATTGATCTTTGTTTTTTGAAGTGATAACTTCTTTAGGCGCGTTGGGGCACTTTTGATATGGGATAAAACCATTGAACTCGCGACACCAATGTTGCCGACACCAGTGTTCGTGAAGACTCTTGAGGCGCGTTGGGCCATTGTATATAAACATTTGTTGGGAAAAACAATTCTCTTAAGTTGTCAGATCAGCGGCATCGTTGCCAGCCTTTTTTAACGAAAAACTGCTAAACTTGAAAAAGATGCCTTTTTAAATAAAAGAATGCCTAAAATATATTTTTTTTTCTGTAAAGTGAAATAGAACCTAAATCAAAAATTTAAACACACTCATAGAAAAAATAAACAAAAACTAATTTTATTTAAACAACAAACAGTTTTAAAATTTGTTTCCAATTTCATTCATCAATCCAGCTTCCACTTCAAGTAAGTTGAATGAAATTGGAAACAATTTTAAAAGCTGTTTGTTGCATAAAAAAAATTGTTTTTGTTTATTTTTTCTATATTTTTGTTTAATTTTTGATTTACTGTTCCACTTTAAAAAAAAAAGAAATTTAGGAATTCCTTTTGAAAAGGGCATCTTTTTTTCAAGTTGGCAACGATGACGCCATCTCAGACAACTTAAGAGATTTGTTTTGCCCAACTGCCAACTAATGTTTATATACAATGGCAAAACGCGCCTTAAGAGAATTTACCTACAAGTGTGTGTGTGATACCAGTGTTCGCGTTGCCATTTGCCAACCACTTTTGCGACTCAGTATGTATGTTAATATGGGGAAGTGTGTTTGCCTTTGCCATGCTAAAGTAATTTCAGACAGAATTTTATTTCTAAAATTTTGCGGGGCAATCGGGTGTGCGTTTCATAAGTTTCACTGGTATTTATTTTAAAGAATACCAATTAATTTCATGCATTTGTAAATTTACGTTTTAAGCAATAGATTGCAATTTTTGTGTTTAAAATAGTCCATCCATCCATCCATCCACTCTATTATTATTTCTGTTTCTGTAGTAGTATATTTACCTCTTGCTGTTCACACACTCAACCAATCTTACACATACAATTTCAACTACGCTGTTGTGTACAAACTATGATTCAGGGAAAAATAATCTTTCATTCATAATGCCCGTAGCGCCGTAGCCGTAGCACAAAAGCCGCCACGAAAGAGAGTCAACGGCCGAAGAGAGCATAAACTAAGTATGAAATAGACTTTAGACCATAAACTAAGTATTAAATAGACCGTCCCGTCAGCTCTTTCAACTTAAGAGAATTTGCCTACAAGCTGTTTTCGGTGTTACTATGTGCCAAGGTATGTGTGCCAATGTTAAAGTAAATTAGACGCACGCATACACTTGCACATACTAACCTGACAGATGCCTCTGACAGTTTATTCCGTGGTAACATTGGAAAAAATTCAAATAATTCAAATAATTGCCCGTTATCGGGACGTGTTAAGAAAGCGGTGGTTGTGGTGTGGTGAATTTAGTACCAAATTATATTAAAACGCATGGTAGGTATACATTATTAGGATTTCTTTCATTTTACCTTGATAATCTATATAGTACGGGATGTTTACATTTTTGTTGTAAACAATGGAAATCGATGAACTTATGAATCATTGACAAAAATAAAAAAAAAGAAGCTTATTAATATAAAAAAAATCTGATTACTACCTATATAGGTAATGATTTTGAATCAAAGGAATTAAAAGAAAATTGTAAGCAGCAAAACTTAAATGTGTGAGATATATCAGTGCCCATGTTCTGTTATTATCACATAGATATATTTAT
Source organism: Cheilosia impressa (assembly GCA_948293265.1). Classification (NCBI taxonomy): domain Eukaryota; kingdom Metazoa; phylum Arthropoda; class Insecta; order Diptera; family Syrphidae; genus Cheilosia; species Cheilosia impressa. The sequence continues at coordinate 43,063,435 of OX411883.1, forward strand.
CACAAAAACGATATGAATTGAAAGAAAATGCTCCTGAGTTAAGTACATAAATTTTCGCATCGACACTTTTTAAGCATTTTCTTTCAATTCATATCGTTTTTGTGATAAATATATCGATGTTATAATTACAGAACATGGGCACAGGGTACAAATCAGTAAACATGTTTATTTTCAATGTGGGTACCTATACCTATATCTATATTTAAAGTTTCGTTCTTTCCCGTATACATTTTAAAGAAAATAAATTTTCGTTGTGTCTATTCGACTTTTTCTTTTTATAAAACATAATTATTAATATTCTGGGCTCACACAATTCATTTCAAATGTAATTTTTAATTATGTCAATTGTATCAAATTTTTTAATAAATTTTATTTTTTTTTTTGTTTTCCATTAATAAACGGAATCTTCATGAAAAGATTGGGCCTTACTAAATTTAAGTTCGAGTAGTTCATAGTGGTTATATCTTCCATACAAATTTAGCAAATGTGAGCTTCCGTAAATTTAAAGTCGATGTTAAATTTGTTATTATTACGCGCAGTATAACTCAAAAATCATACCCACACAGAAATGTGTATATCTTTTCCCTAGAGCATATTTGAATGTTCTTAATCAATGCTTATCTTTATATTGGTTACCGTTTTTCTGTTGATATTTTAAGCGAAATAATTTTTTACCAACAACAACAAACGAAAACAGACACAATAATTATAGGAACAAAAATAACTTATTTTATTTTAACGAATGCATTTTTCACACTTTATTTATTCATATTGATTAGATTCGCTTTACGCATTTTGTAAAATACATGTTTTCGTGGTGAATTAAAACAACGAATTTAAACTCTCAGAACGCATCCATCAGCTGACAGAAACTCACAAAATACACTAACTCTCAGCAGTGTTCTCAGCGCTCTCTCTTTATTTTTCCTACGAAGCGTATTAATTATTCCCTTTTCACTAAACTCAAATTCCCTCGATTTTTTAATGAAACAAACCGTACTTTAAAAGTAAAATTTGTATTGTTCGGAAAGAAAATCACATTAAATTATTCTTCAGTATAAAAATCGCAGTTTTCAAACATTATAATGCATTTTTTTGGTACTAGAAATTGTTGCTAGAGGAAAATCTCCTTTTTATGTACATTTAGTGCGTTGATATTCGTGGTGAAATGTAATTTGAATGTTTTCTAGTCAAATTGTTGATATTCACACAATTTTGATGTTTTTTCCTTTAACGCATGGAAAGCTTTTCGGATATCGTAATTCCCACAAAAAGGTAGAAATACTACTATGTACGAACACTGCTGAGTGTCATTATTTTTTTTACTTCTCCCGCCAATTAGAATTTCTTTTTTTGCTGCTTCACACGTATTCACAGATAGGAAATTTAAGAGAGAATTTTCTTTACAAAATTTGAGGGGGGAATCGGGTAGGTGCGCGGGAGCTGACGGTCTATTTAATACTTAGTTTATGCTTTAGACTGACAGAGTGACAGCTTTAATACGTCTCACCGATTCCCATCGCAATTTTTTTCAATATAAGCCCCTCCCTCCCGCTCGCAATTTTACTGTCTGTGAATACGTGTGAATTCAGCGTGTTCCTACATCGTTGTATCTCTACCTTTTTGAAGGAATTTAATATTTTCGAAAAACTTTTTGTTGACCATGAATATAAACGCACTAAATGCACATAAAAAGAAGATTTGTCTATAGCAACAATTTCTAGTACCAAAAAATAATCATTAAAGTGTTAGCAAACTGCGATTTTTATACTGAAGATTAATCAAGTGTGATTTTTGTCCGAACAATACAAATTTTACTTTTATTTAATTTAAATTCAGTGAAAAAGGAAAATGAACACACTTCGTGGGAAAAATAAAGAGAGACGTCTAAGAACACTGACTGATAGTTTGTGTGTTTGGTGATTTCTGTCTGCTGATGGATGCGTTCTGAGAGTTTAAATTCGTTGTTTTATTTCACAACGAATACATGTTCATATTCTACAAATTGCATAATAACGAATGTTATCAATATAAATAATAATAAAGGAAAAAATTCATTCGCTCAAATAAAATGTTTTCGTTCCTATAATTATTATTGAGTCTGTTTTCGTTTTTTGTTTTTGGCGAAAAATTACTTTTAAATTTAATAGTTAGTTTATGGAAGAGAGTTACAGTCATAGGAATCTAAGAAGGAATTTTCAAAATTTTGTGGGGAAATCGGATAGTAAGAAGCGCTGTTATGTTATTTCAAAACAGTTTTGTTGACAGTTGTCCTAATATTGAAAATTTTAGTCCCGATTGATATAAATATTTTTATGAGTTACTCGAAATACTAATTCTACGCAGATAAAGTCGCGGGTATTAGCTAGTATGCTTTATTTTTCATGTAGGTATACAATAGCGCATTAAACGAAAATGAAAATTGTAGGTAGTACCTATGGTTTTTGTAGTAGGAGTTTATAGTAATGAACTAGAAAACAATTCATTTAAAAGTATTTCCTGCACAACAAAATATTGCCTGACGATTCAAAAAATACACGTAGAGTTGTTCAAGTTTTCACTTCTGTCGGCACTCCCGGAGTGCACTGTTTTTTTTTTTTTAAAGGGTTGTCCAATAAGAGGTGTTATTGTGAATGAGCCGCTATTTTGGTAGGTGTCACTTTTGAAGCTTTTATTCCATGACATTTAACAAGTAGAAACTACACCATTAATAAAAATGGAACGATACACGCTTCAACAACGCATTGCAATTATGTATAATCTTGATCCGGAATCCCATCGAAAAATCATCTTGACTGATGAGACCATCAACAAGCAAAATTGTCGCATCTGTTGCTCGGAAAACCCAAGAGTTATTCTTGAGAAGCCTCTCCATCCTCAACGTTAGGCTATTGAGGGCATAGGGCAGCCACTTTGCGATTTGGTTATGGAAAATTTCATGAAAAGGATATGGTCCTGTATGCGTGCGTGGTGGCCATTTGGCTGATGTTGTTTTTTATTATTCACGGCATACCTTCCTCTTTATTATGAAATAAACATCCGATCACTTATCTCAAAAAAGGGCATTTTTCTTTGAATACCAAAATAACACCTCTTATTGAAAAATCCTTTATTATAAAAAATCGACTGGGGAAAGATCGAATCAATTATTTTTTTTTAAATGATTTACTGCGCTCCTCTATTTTTGAAGTGGCAACGCTTAGTGCGGCACCGTAAACAGCTGTTCCTTAAAAAAACGTACTTCAAACCTTCAATTCTCTTCGACATTCTAGATAGTCCTCGTCGAGGCACTCATGGAAAAAGCTCATTCTTGCTTACTTTTCTGCAAGAGAACACAATGATGTGGCAAATTTAAATGTAAATTAATAACAAACCCACTTCACTACTACTGTGGCACCGCTGTAGTTTTCTAGGACTATTTCTTTTGTTTGAAATAGTCCTTGAAATAGAGTGAGCGTGTTCGTTATAATTATGGCTTCATTTAAATTAGCAGACATATATCTATATTTTAAGTCCGGTCCGATAATGATTTTCTGGTTAAACTTTTTTTGATCGTTTGGGTCAAAAATCGGTTAAAAATGTTCTCCTGTCCGATTAAATCACATTTTATTTTAAAAGAAGCTTAGAAATATTGACAGAAAAGGTTTAAACTAGAGAAGAACTTATTTATGTAAATTATATCTATCTACTGCAGACTCTGTTCTGTGTAACTTATCAGCCCAAGTTAGGAATATCAAAAACAAAAACATTTTGTTGCGATCCAAAGTCGCATTTGCAATAATACACCAGGTATATGTCTTGCAGTAGCAGTATCATAAACATGAACTATACTTTTCCTGCGGTGCTAAAAATCGAGTTGCTCCCAAGTCAAGTGGAATGTAGTTGTTGCTACAACTGCGCTCTGTAGAATCTACTAAACCTTGCTCTATGGCAAAAGCATTCATTTAAAACCGCTTCACTTAAATAGAAACCGCACCTCTTCATGTTGGCATAATCAGCAAAGAGGCAGCGGATTCTCTTATAATTCAAAGCGCAGCAAATTCATTTCAACGACCCGAACCATTATGTGAGATAGAGAAAAAATTTTTTTCAAAAACGGGAGATATTTTTAGATTTGCTTTAAAAAATTAGAGCAAAAAATTCTGCGAATTCTGCATTTTTCTAACTAAAAAATATTAACTACAAAACAAAAAAACATTAAAAAACAAATTTTAATTTACAAGAAACTAAATTTTAAAGTTCAAGAATTTAAGTTAAAAAGAAACAAAATTAATAAGATTAAATATTAAAAATAAATAAACTATATCTATTGAAAAAATTTTGCTTTACAAAATTCTACAAAGAATAAAAAACTATTGAAAAATGTTAAAAAGCGCTTGTTCTTAAACACTTTCCAAACCTTATTTTATTGTTTGCAGAATTTTGTAAGGCAGAATTTTGAAAACAAAGTTTTGAAAGCAGAATTTTGTTAAAAATAATTTGGGCCCCTTAAGATTTTTAGCCCATCCCTACGAAAACAGTGCCTAGCTCTACCTCACTTTTAAAAATATTCAAGACCAGAAACAGTCTAAGAAACTTAAAAGGAACTACCTTGTAGCCGAAAAAATTTCAAAGCATTCACCAGTCTAAGAAAGAGCACCCTACGAACTTGATTAGACAGTGTTAACTAAAGTATTGTAACAAGCCTGATGGGAACTGGGCAAATCGCAAGAAGCTGTCTAACTGTCTACGGAATGGTGACTTTGCAAAACGAATAAACTGAACAAAGGACCACGGAAAGTGTCGCCGCCCTAAACGACCATCTGATATGATCCAACAATATAATGACAAACCATTACCCAAAACACACAGATGCTCCCAAGGAAATTATTTAAATAGTCTCATTTATCTGGACATTCACTCATCGCAGGATCCTATCTGAGAAAACTCCGGTCATTTATTTCCCAAACCAAATACCCAACCCAGACCCATCCAGACCACCTCTTGACGCATCCAAAGGTCCATTGTGTACGGGGATATAATTATCGGATTTCCTTGCCAGATATACACTGCCACAATGTACGAGAAGGTGGTAGAGTTGTTGCCTTGATTTGACATTAATTGTTACCTCTCGGAACAATGAGACGAAAACTGCTTCGTCGGGGATAATGTTTGCTCTGTTTGATTAAATCATCAAAATGGTCATTTAGGACAAGCAGTCGGCAGCGCTGCCAGTACCTACCATACCACCACCACCGCCGCCAGAAGGCTAAGCCCCAAGCTTCTTGAGTGCTATGTTAATTACTCAGCGATAAGATCTACCAGCAAAGGGAATATTCCAGTTTCTATACAGCGCACTAAGATGTTTTGCCTGAGCGTGTATATGGTCTGGGGAGGTATAGGCTGTTGTTTTCAATTAATTCTTTTCTATTTATCTTGAGATTACACTGCACTTCGACACTAACTACCAATGGGAACGTTTAAATTGATTTTGGATTTATGAATACGGTTCAGGGAGGGGGCATGCCCCAAAGATGACTAATCCATTTGAGGCCTTTCGTACAATAAATGGCTTAATTACTGCCACAACAAAAGAGTTGTTGGCAAGTGCAAATACGAACTGACTTGATGTTTGCCTTGCTTTGGTATACTGTTGACCTAAAAATTTCCTATCAAGAAACATGACAATATTGTTCATCAGAGCTCTACTGGCCCTCGTCGTATGGGGGTTTATTTACCAAAACTGATGCTTGGTTTGAAATGAGATGAAGTGTTTTTTGATGGACGAGAAGGAGTGTTGTATTCCTATGCATTCGTGTGCATAGCCACTGAAGACTGGGGAGATTGTATCTCCATATTTAAGGCAGACAAGTTATTTTAATTGAGTAGTTGATGGAAGAATGTAACCAAGAGAATTCGGAATTGTTTTCTTCAGTTCGAGATGCTTGGAAGTCATTTGGGAAATTGTGATATAAGCACCAGTGCCATCTCCCATGGTTCAGCCCCAACTAGCTCGTTGGGTTTCGATGCGAGTTAAGCTCTCCACTTTCAAATCTGCCTATGCCAAACTCTATGAAAATGCAAATATTCCAGCTCCGACGTCTATACAAGTCTAAGAGGGATTCGCCTTTGAAACGGAGGTTCGGTCTGACTCGAAGAACTTCTTGGTTGGAGCATTATTGTCTGTGCAATGTTTGTTGATGTTAAATAAAATAAATACTTGGCGCAACAGGTTCGTGTACGTAAGGACTAGCTTTTTTATTTTTCTACAATTTGATGCCGAGTCCGAACGTCGATGGTTATACCTCTCGGTTGTTTTTCAGACGTCGAGAGGGGGTGTTTGAATTGAACCTGAGCCACTGCGGCTCGAAGTTGCTCGATTTGGCCGAGGGAATTTGGTAAACGTGTTTAGGATTTTTGGACAACATCCATAGAGCCCATTGAACCTGTGGTTGTATCAGTCCTCTCGCATGTAAATCTATCAACGAAATTTTATTATGAAAAAGCCCACAATCAGCAGAACTGGTTGGATAAAGGTCCAGTAGTGCACAAGTTTCGTTACTCTATGCAGAAGTTTTGCAGTGCATTCACCATCATTTTCGTCAGAATGAAGTAGAAGCTGTTTCATTAAAATAATTCTGAAACGGATCTTCATAAGGGTTTTGGAAGAAGGAAACCTTGCATTATTCACCTATTTGATACTCATTGGTGCCGTCGACTAAAACTACCTTTCTTGCCGAAAAGACCTATTTGTGTCACCCGCAGAACCGCCTTTTATTTCGCGAAAGTCAATATAATCACTTCAATGTACTTGCTACAAAAACGGTTGAGAAATACATCGCGTTCGTCCATTCAAAAATCTGTTGCTTCTTTTCATAAATGATTTGCGAGTTTTAAACCAGATCCAGCTAGGTAGCCGTTATCCTCTATGAGTACTCGTAGCGATGTCGCCAGCCGATAATTAATTCCCTTGGAATCGGAAGGCGAAAATTTCCATCATAATTAATGATGTACTCGTACAGGTGGGTGAATAAAACGGAACCTTGTGGCAACCCGCTAGTTACTTCTAACTCCTTGTAACTCGTTGCCAATTTATGAAGTGGTCCGTTTTCCACTTCCTGAATGGCAAACCGCACAGTATTCTTTGGCGGCCTTCTTTCCAGCTTCTATGCCTTTTATAGTGGTCCCGGCTTTCGTTATCCGAGCATTACCTCGCTTATGGTGTCTACTGTAGAACTTGACTTCCAAAAACGGTATTGGTGCTACGACAAGCTCCAGTCGTTTAAAGTGCTATAGCAAATTTTCCGCCTCCAGGTATTTTACAAATAGTATCTTGTAAACAGATATAAGAATGTATCGATCGGATTTCCCATTCCTTTCGACAGTAGGACAAGTCTTTAGCGCATCCATCAAGGTTCAGTGAAAAGGCCGCATGAACTAATTTCTGTATATCAACGATCGTGTGAACGATATCGTTTTTGAAACTTTGAATTCCAAAATAAGTTATATTCTGCTCGAGTATTTGTTGACAAACGTCAGCTTTTGTTATATTTGTGGAAAATGAATCAGATTAAGCTCTCAAACTTGTAATTTTAGCATTTAGTTGCTAGTTTTGGAGGTCTATCGTTTCGTCGATAATCGTCTGATTAGTTACGCAATGAGTACCTAGGTCTTAGGTTACAATTTGGAGTTCCATCCGGTGCCGTACCCTTCCTGCTGCATACCTTTTTGTATGATTTAAATAATTCTTCCCAAATCACAGTGGGTACAGTTGCAGTCTCACAACTGTATGACGGGAATTAAGCCTCATCTATACGATTTTTGAAGTTTTACCCTAGGCGTCATTATGGAGTTTTTTTTTGGCAAGGATTCCTGGAAACAAAGAGACTTGCTAGGTTTAGTTGATTTTTTTAAAGGGGGCTCTACTTTTTCGATGTTCATTTCTACTAGATGACATTGGTAGTCGTCGGCCATTTTTTTAGCGTTCGATAACACACCGATCTGAGTTCTGCGATTTCAGAGGTCTACTAGTATTCTGGGGGTTGCTGTTTTTCCATTCCTTTCCTTTTCCATTCCTTTATTCCTATATTCTACTACCTGCTACGAAATTTCCTGCACTTCAAGCTTCAATATTATATCGGCTTACTGACAAAGGAGCTTGAAAGGTCTTCGCATCTAGGGTGTGAAAATTCCATTTTGACCGCTTGAAGATAGCGATCTAGCTGGACTTTTGCACTTCCGCTGTAAGATCTAAGCTTCTAGTAGAACAGTTCCTCTAAGAATCGTTTTATTTAACAATGTTCCTAAACCGTTTCTTTTATCTAGCATCGCTTCTCAGATTTCTACCTACCTATTTAATAAGATAAGAAAACAACTAACCAAACTTTTGATGAACGAATAAGTTTCGTTCGACCCAGTCGTACACTTTGTATTTAATCTCTTCCCAAAAAGTTGAAAGAAGAGTCCTCCTCCACCTCATAAATACGCACATACTCGGTCTCACCTTTTCGACAAAGTCAATACTGGAGTTAACGACTTTGCATAAGCCTAATACTCCCTTTGTTATCAACTTTGGCAAAAACAAAAGTCTCCTTATTTCACTCACAACTCACGTAATTCGATTCGCTGTTGAAACAGAATTTTTCCCGTTGTTTGCTAAACTCTAAATACCCGAACAAAAAAGGTATTAACACCTATAACCATTTAAAAGTTTTCTTTTATTTTTATTTTCGTTTTTGGTAACAAGAAAAAAAAAAGTTTAGGTAAGCACGACTTTGTGTTACAATTTCTGTACCATCTGACTGGTCCTTCTCTGGCTGTTGTGTATTGTATATTGGCGGCGGTAACATTTTCATTATGTAAACTTTATTCATCTATGCAAATCTACTTACCCAAAAGAAAGGAGAACACAAAAAACTCGAGAGATATATGGGAGAAGTGAGAGATAGAAAAAAAATGTGATTATTTGTTCGGAACCTGTCGTCCTTCAAACGAGAACGGAATCATAAATTATCCCGGCAAACAAAGAACCAAAGTAGGTAGCTATCTGTACTACGCGTGGCGATGTAAAAGCATTGTAATACGCGAAACGTAATTCATTGGAAAAATATTACAAGCCAGTTAGCTGGGGGAGTTGGTGTATATTTTGAAAATGGGAAAAAAAACTTTTTGATTAGGAAAAACGCGAAACTCAGATTGGATTCTTGGCATTCTATGTTTCGGTGGCGCTCTCCCCCATCGATGATGGTGTCTGTTACTACATTGTTCTGTTCATGTCAAAACATAAGTTTCTTCTTAAAACAACATATGGTCGCCGTCGTCGTCGTCCTTAGGTTTGTGTACGACGAACCATGTATCTGGCGCTGAGAGCAAAACAAAAAGGAGAACTTTACGAATAAAAAAGGAGACGAAGGCAGCCACCGAAAGGATAACTAAATGCGTTATAAATCATCAAACAATGTTGGAAGTGTATGTGATAATTTTGTTCTTTCCTTGGATTAAGATTTATGTGGAGCATTTTAAGATTTATAATATTCGAGTATCCGATATAGGTTGGCCGTGATTAAGATGTGTTTAGTAGGTGGGTATCTGTGTGTTGCTGGGGGCGGCCGAGTTTGAACTTAAACTGAAAGTGTAACTTTTTGGGTGATTGCTATGATCTGTGATTGGACAGGGCGAGGAAACTTTTAATCGGCACGTCAAAGGTTGTGAAGTTTTGAACATTTCGGCGGCGGGAAGGATAAAATATGATTTATATCCTCGACAGGAATGGCAGGTTTAAGTGATATGAATCGGTGCAGATTTATGGACGCCATAAAAACTTGTAAGCAACACGAGAATGATTCACTTAAATGTCGACAGCGGTAAGATTTGTTGATGATTGGGGTTCCCTATTGATGACCATTTGGGTGCGGACACATCGTCTGGGAATTATGACGCGACTTAGGCTCGCGTCTGCAACACCTCTTTGAGGAACTGTTCGGATGTGGTAAGAGAGCCTCCAGTTTGTTTAGCCCCTTTTAAGAAGGCAGCAACAACTTTCAGGCGCTAAAAGATTGGGAACAAAATCGTAGTTGGAGGTTGCTTGGATGGGAAACACATTGGGGTCAATGGGCTTTTTGGCGACACCCCTCTTCGTTGATTTTAGATGCATATCAATCAATGATCCATCCGCCTCCACATGCAAGACTAATTATACCGCAATTATTGAACATTTATTGTTTTATTATTCAAGGAAATGTCTTAGATAACAATTTTTATAAATTCCTGCGAGATTGCAGGAGACTGACTTCAACAGTTTTTCAACATTAATTAAAAATAATCGAAATGACACCACTGAAAGGCCCATAGGAACAGACTGACTGAATGCGCCTCAGAAGCCTAATACAGCCACCCTCACAACGAAGATTACTGTGGAAGAATTTAATAGACTTCGAAAATGATGTCCTCAACAGTCGGGATGACAACTAAGTGAATGACATGTTTTTGAAACAATTTTTCAAGCTGACAAAGAAATGATCGCAGACGAGCCAGTGGCAGCTCTCAGTCTACAGGAGTGGGCTATACTGACAACACATTGTTTATGTCCTTCTGTCTTAAATCAAAGGAATGTCACTTAACTTAAGGTCATAGCAAGTCTGCGAGACTGAGCGAGAGCAGTCAGATTCGAACCTTGGCAAAAAACACAATTTAAGGTCTTTTATACTGCGCCACCTCTCGCCGAAGTTTGACAAACATCCGAAGGCACAGTTGCTTCAAAATTGCCATAGTTTACAGCCGTTTGGATCTGGTATAAAATTTTAAGTCAATTTCCTTCGTCCCAAAAAAAAAAACAGCCATAGGCTGCCTATATTTACCTGTTTGGCCAATTATTTAAATTATTTTGTCGTTTCCAACAATGTGGCATTGCCAGCAAAGCTTTCCAATTAATCCGTTGAAAGCCGACTACCTTTTTCAATAACACGACACGGCAGCAAAAATGCTGCAGAGACTGGCTGGTCAAGAAGAGTATCGTGGTGTATATGCTAATGAACTAATGGACCACAGCTTTGGAACCAGCTGATGGACTACTTAAGAAATATGTTACGATCCGACAATGGATAAGAGAAATGCATACAATCAGGTGGCATTGCTTAAGGGTTCGTACTGGGACCACAGCTTTGGAAGCTGGTGAACAGTGAGGGCCTTATAGGCTGGAGAGCCCAAAATAGTCGAAAATATTTGGAGTTAGCTCATTCAGGAGTTGTTACGCTGATGCTGTTCGAATAGGTCGAGACTAACTGAATTGTATGGGCTAATAATTGGAGGAGGAAGACAATAAAGTAGTGACCACTAGCCGCAGAAAGCAGAAAGGTGATGAAGACTGTCGTAAGGTTTCCAAGCGAGGGATAAAGTATATTGGGATACTTGAACTTGCCATCAGACAGCAACTAAAAATCAGACAGCGAAGGAAAACGCTATTCTGGCAAGCTTAGTGCCGAACATCGGGTGACCAAAATATTAGAGAAGACTGACAATACTGGGAAAAGTCGGGAAGAGCAGGATATGGAAACAAAATCATAAAGAGGGACATAGTGCTTTCTGAGCAATATCGCGTCGTACGGAGTAGGATTCCTAAAGTGTGTCAATTGACGCTCTTGCAAAAGAAGTGTAAAAAAAGCATTTCGCCTGAGGGACAGCTAAAACTCAAGGGGGCGCTAAATGAGAATCAGTTACTACAAAGCACGAAACCGCTGTGAGACTGATAGCAGAGATGAGATTGCTTTGACATAAACAGATAGACCTAGAGATATATATCCAACATCGAAGTATGGACCATCAGGGAGCATGGGAGTCTTGAATGTCTACCTAAAAATCAGGAATGGTTTAGAACTTATTTACACATGTTTCGACAAGTCGGTAACCCTGTTTAACCTCAACGGAAGAGAGAGCTAAGGAGCCGTATAGGTAAAGGTTTCTTCTAAGGACAGATTATAAGAATGGTAAGGGTCACTGGTATTTTCCGATGAACACATACTACGACACAATTGAAAAGAAGCCACCCTCATCCTTAGAAGCTCTTTTACTTAAGTAAAGATCAGGGGTCGAATCGCGTCGTCCGTAAACGAGCATTACGTGACGGAATTTGTTTTTGTTTCACATATAAAATCAACTTAATTTCGTGAACGTATAGCTAGATCACGGACGACGCGATTCGACCCCAGCATTCCTGTCTATCGTCATGAACAATCTATGACAGTTATTAACCTCATTTATATGAGAAAAAAAAGCAAGATATCTTAAGCTTGCCTGACTGCATTCTGACTTCAAAATTGGGAATGATATACCTCGAACCATAAGTACGAACTTTAAACATTTTCTTAGCTTTTAAAAATGCATATCGAGATAAAATCCTAGGTCTACGAACGAGCTACAAAACAAGCCTAAGAATATACCTACATATTTAGGAAATATTAGGTACACAAAGAATTTTCTACAGCCATCTTGATTTTTCGTAAATGTTGGCGAAAACGTGCTGGAGGTATCTCACAAGTGGATGCGACAATATAAACAATTCCAAAACGCTTTCAATAGTTGCCATCTTTGATAGATGTACGTTGGCATTAAGAGACTCTCGGAAGTCTTTTACGCCAAGAATTAAAAAGAGGCCGAGTTTGACTTTAGACAAGAAAATTTAACACATCCACCATTAGTAGGACGAGGGCTTAAATGCTATAATGCATCAAAAGGACGCAGAGCTACACCTTTAATTTAAAGAACCCCTAATGGAAATGCTTTCCATGCCCGATTATCCCTTGTGACCTACAGCAAATTTAAATTATTACTATCAGCCCACAAGACCTCGCTTTACACAGAAAATTGCTTTCACAATTTCCAATCACACTTTATTACCTCATCCCCATAGCAAACGGCTCAAAGCATTGTTTTCACTCTTAAATACTTATATACGACCTCAAACTGCATCTCGGGGAACTTTCAGGGTTCCACTGTCTTTTTGTTGCTCTACCCTTAGAATTAGGTATTTAAATATTATTTTCGATTTTTAAAGGATAACTGTACACTCGTGTGTGTGTGTGTATGCAGTTGGAAAGTGAAAAGTTTCCTTTTTGTGCGCCCCGTTGTTCTGGAAAGAAACATTTTCTTTAGCATAAGCACATTTACCATCTTTTCTTGGGCGCTTCGGCGGAAAGTTTTCTACTCGTCTACCGGGTTGTGGCGTACATAGATATACACGTGAATGGAACATTTTTATCTAGCTCCCGTAGTCTCCTTGATTTGGGTTTGAAAAATCGTCAACTGTCTACTCGGAGGCAGCTAGCTATAGATAGTGCGCAGAATGAAACGATAGTTTTAGAGGTTATTTCTGATGATTATAACACCAGCAACGGAGAAAGAGAGAGAGAGATACAGAAAGAAAGGAAAGAAAACTTGTATCGTTGCAGGAAGTGATGAAAACGTGAAAACTTTAAAACCCATTTTACAATGACACTCTTATCTATGCTGCTTTAATGTCTTCTCTAATCGTTTTAGCTGAAGGGGTAGCTGGGGCGGGGGTTTATGTTTTTATTTTTTTATGTTTTGTGCTACAAGTTGAATTATATTATTACTTTCGGAGAAGTGATGGTAATGGAATGAACGTGGTCCTTGGGAGAAATGTTAAATAGTTATTTTCAGAAGGCCTGATTAATGTGTGTCTGTCCCACTTTTGGGTTGCGATGGACAGTTGGGCGCAAGCTAAGACTGGAGTACCTATCAGGATTTTTTTTTTATTCAGAACACCGGTCGAATTTTTTTCAATTTTATCGCATCTCTTTAGTGAGCTCTTGAGCTGCTCCCTTTTAAATAGGTTCAGGATTCGAATTTCGGAGCTATTTTCAAACATCTTGGCATTTTCCGTATCCCTATTTAACAAACGCTCAGTCCTCAATTAAACTCAACTATGACCCAATTCCGAACCGACGACAAAGGACGAATATCAAATAATATCATTACACAACTTCGCCCCGCTCACTCTCCGACTTCTGTTTATTCAGTAAAGCGAGACAATAAATCCCCAAGGCATGACAAACACTGAACATTGAAAAATTACCAAGAACTAGATGTTGAATTTATGTATTTTCGCACACCTCTTCCTAGGGTAGGTAACCTCTGCCTGGAGCTACAACATGTAAGGATATTTTTATTTGAACGCCAGGCAATTTAATGATAAATACGAATTCACTCCATCTAGCCATGGCTCCTAATTACTTTAGCCGAACACCGATTGCATGTGATTTGGTGCTTAATCAAAAGGCTTCTCTGTCTATACGCCGGGCTCTATATGGGCAAGGCATTATGTATTCCTGTTCGGACAAATGAACCTTAAATGGTTGTATTGAAACGCCCACAAAAGAATGTATCCGCACACACACACACAGGCGCACAATATAAATTGTATCTGGTAGGTAAGGAATATGAGAGATAAAATAGTGTTCACATTAAGTTAATTTACCATTGCCTTGCACATTATAGCTGTAGTTGGTTAAAGCAAGCTATTTGCTGAGATGGAAACCTGGTTTTTGTGTACACAGTATTTTACGGAAGAGAGTTGGGGTAGGTACTGGCTACGTACACGATTAAATATCTTGTTTATTGGGTAACAATGAATGCATTGGCAATATATTTGCATTTAGTTCATTAAGCAGAGATGGCCAAGACGATTTAAGTGCTGAGTGCTTTGAAAATGTCTCTAGTTACATTTGGATTTAATGTCGATAGGGGTTGACTGCACAGCACAACAACTCTGTTTGTGTGAACATGTTTTGAACCCTGAAGATATAATTTGTTGGTGGTAGGTATATAGGAAAAGGAAGGAGGGTGTTGTTTTAATTCGTAAAGTATTCTGTCCAAGGAACAATTACTGCCGACTTGTCTTACGCTATTTTAAGCATTTCTATAGGAGATGCGTCACAAAGGGATGTGGGTCAGAGGTTAGTGTGCTATAATAGATCTCTTTTAAGATGGGTTGAGGAAAATAAGATTATTCCGGACAACCAGTTTATGTTTAGAGCGGGGCATGACACTATTCATGCCGCGTCGAAACTGTTCTCCGACATTCAGTGGAATAAAAGTAAGAAACAATGCATGGGTGCCTGCCTGGTCGACTTCGAGAAGGCCTTCGATACCGTATGGTTGGAGGGGCTCTTCTATAAGCTGACCAGAAGGGGCATTCAAAAACCATTGCTGTATATGATTTATGACATGCTTATGGGAAAGAAGTTCGTTGTCAAAGCTGGCAATGTGACTTCGAGCAAGGTTTTCGAAATTAAAAACGGCTTACAACAGGGAGCAGTGAATTCTCCGATCCTGTTTAATATTTACACAAGTGATCTGGTGGGTTCCCTCAGACATGCTATAGCGTACGCAGACGATTTAGTGGCGTACAGGTCAGGACCAAAAATCGAGGTCATCAACATCCTTCTGCAGCGTGACTTCGAGCAAATTAAGAGGTATTGCGATGATTGGCAGTTGAAAATCAATTTCCAAAAATCGGAAACAATTCCGTTCAGGACTCCATTGGCTAGGGGATCTAGTGATACCAGAAAAAACTGGAGAAAATTAACAATTATTGGACAGCAGGGGCAGCCATTGGCGGTGAGAAACATGGTCAGGTATCTTGGCATCTGGCTCGACCAGTATCTGTATTTTGACAAACATATAGGTGCTTGTCTTGCTGGGGCTAGGAGGGCTTACGCTCTGACAAGAAGACTGTTTCGCAGCAGTCAACTTGACACCAGGGTGAAGGTCATTTGCTACGTGGCCCTTATAAGGCCTATCATCGCTTATGGCTGTCCCATGTGGTTCAATATAGCGCCGTCCTATATGGAAAAGATTCGGGTGTTTGAGAGACAATGTCTCAGGGCCTGTTTAGGGTTGTTTAGAACTCCTGAATCTGAGTACATAAAATACTATCCCAACAAGACCCTATACAATGGGGCTCGACTGAATAGGATTGACAATTTCCTTATTAAGATGATTCGAAAGCACGTTGCGAGGGCGATGACCAGTGATAATAACCTGATCTCAGGGGCTTACTACCCCAATTTAATGTACCACGAGAGTACGCTTCGGTCTGGCTTTATCCCGCCTGAGGCATTTCTTCATGTAGACATGAAAGGGTTAGTCCAGCAAAAAGATGGTGTGCCGGTATTGTACCACAGCCACCGCGGCGCGAGGGATTAGCGGCTCATCCACGACGGGTACGCCGCCAATGCTCAGGAGCTCCTCCGTTTTAGCACCGCAATTGCGGATAGGGACAAAACTGATATCCTAAAGCAGTTCACCGAATTTTGGTGGCTTGAAGAAGAGGTGAGGGTTGATACGCTCTCCCGGGCCGGTGCGCTACTTACGTAGCATCCTCCTTAGTTTTAAGCTAGAAATTAAGTTTTTAGGTTTAGGTTTAGAGTAGGGGGTCTTTGGGAGGGGCCGGGCTAGCCAACATGAAAGAGTGCTTCCGAGACTGGACCGACGCTTAAGGCCTCGCTCCAGTCTCGGCGGCGCGTATGTGCACCTTGTTGGCGGCTGTCAGGCGCCCATCGACGCAATCAGGATGGTGACCAATCGGCTAGATTGCTCACCACCCTGATTATAGGTAATTTAGATTAAGTAGCTTAGGTAGTTCTAAGTAGTTTTAGTTTTAGTTTTAATAAAACAATAATAAAGAGTTCAAGTTTTTAAAGTTTCTTGAAGATTAAAAAACAAAACAAAATATATATATATAGATAGATTTAAGGCCGAAAGGCAATAGTTTTAAGCATATTGTTAAGTTTAGAGCGCTCGCTAAGAGCCAGTAAGCTAGAATAAGATAAATGTTAGTTTTAAATTAGATTTAATCGTTTTTGTCTAGAATATAAGTTTAATGAATAAATTAATAAAAATGAATTGAAAAGTAAAGTTAGTGTGCTGGCACTATTGAGCGAGGGGTCTCATGGTCGATCCTTGGAAAAACACAAATTACATTTTATGGCCGCAAACTATCGCGAGCATTTTACAAAAAAAAAACTATCCTGAGAAAGCTTCCTCATTTTGCCGTTCGGACTCGGCATACAATTGTAGATCCCATCGTTTCGATAAGTTGCGCTAAGCTTGGCCTGGGGGTATCTATATCTATATGTAGTAAGAACCTGTTGCGCCAACCATTTATTTTATTTTAATTTCTTGAGACAAATTTTATAATTAATGTAAGGAACATATGATGGCCTCTGGGAAGTGTCAAAAATGAATAACTCTCAACTTTTCTAGTATATCTCCAATGAAATATTGTCTAGTTTTTCAGTGTGTTTAACACGTTTTTCGACGATTTTTGTTTTTCGTTTAAGCTTTTATTGAAGGGATTTTTAGCCGTAATCTCTTTCGATTTTTTGGGGCGCTTTTCGTGGTTGTTTTTAATAGGTTCTCGTAGCGCATATTTGAGCAAAGTTCGATTCGATTGAGTGCCTTTTTAAACCTTAATTTTTTTTATCCTTCTGGTGGTCTTACGGGACGTCTTTTCCGAATTTTCTTTGGGGTGGTTGACATATAGATTTTTGCTTCGTTCTAAGGCTCATTTTGAAGGGTATTTCGGGGACTTTTAGTGCTTTTTTGAGGCGTTGGTTTTGGCAGTCCTAAAATAATTTTTTTAATATTTTTAATTTTTATTTTTTACGGTTTACAGATCAAATTTGTTTGTGTTTTTTTTTCAAAGTTTTGTCTCTCGTTTCGCTGTTGTTTTGGGGATTTATTAAGGCCTTTCCTGGTGGGTACGTGTCTTAAATTATACTCCGGAATGATTCTTTGTCGCCAATTAGATTAGGTAAATCGTCTTACGTGACATTTTTTAGAACGTTTTGTTCTGAATCAACAATATCTTAGGGCGTTTTTTGGAGCGTTTTTGATGCAATTTTAGTGGCTTTTTGGTTCACTTTCCGAATCTGATGGCTTTCGATTTTTTTCATTATCATTTGCGGAGCGTTTTACGAAGCAATACCTATATGCGGCGATTTTTTATTATTTTTTAAGTTTGATTTTATTTTTTTTAATCGTTCCAAACAATAAACGTTTTGTCTTTTTGCGGTTTTAAGGTTTAAGTTTTTTTTTTGCGAATTTTGAAGCGTTTTCCAGTGCGGTTTTGAATAATGTTTTTTGATACATGTTTTCAATTATTTTGTCTGGTACTTTGTTAAGTTTTACAGATTGTTTTGGAGCTATTTCGTAGCAATGCTTTGGATCTTTAAAAGAGAACTTTTTTTAAGCATTTTTAAACGTTCTTTGTATGTCTCTTTAAGTTTTATTTTTTGTTAACGTTTAAGGGAACATTTGTCCAGCATTTTTATGCTACTTTTAAAAATAATCGAAGACCGATAAATTTTTTTAACGATTTTAAACATTCTTTTATAACTTTTCGAGAAATTTTTTGGTGCGGTTTTTAGAGCGAATCTTAAGTCACTTTTACGGCATTTTAGTGTAATTTTTGAGACTTTTTCTGTAGTGGGTTTGAAAACGTTTTTTGGGTATTTTTTAATCTTCTTTCTCTATGCTGAGTATTTTAAGAGTCATTTGTTTTGTATACCGATGGGTTTTTTTGTCGAAGCGATTTACGGACCGTTTTTCGGTGCCTGTTTTGAAGCAGTATTTTAAGCAATCATTGGTGTTTTCTGTGGCTTTTTGGTCTAATGCTTTTTTAAAGAGTTCATGGTCCGCCTTTTTGACACAATTTTGCATGTGGAACTTTTACAGTCTCGAATCTTTTTTTCTGGGAGGACTTAAGGGCATTTTTCGAAGAGTTGTTCGAAAAATTGTTTGTGTGCTTTTTTGAAGGCGCATCTTGGGACATTTTGCAAAATTTTCGTTAATATTTCTCAATAGGCTTTGTGTGATTTTTGTGGTGGGTTTTTTTAAGCTATTTCTTAGAACATTTTCTTACTTTTTTTTGTGTTTTGGGGTCTTTGTTGTCTCTTTAAGGTTTTTAAAAGTTCTTAAAATGTGAGTTTTGTAGAACGTTTTTCCGGCCATTTTTAAAAGCGTTACTCCAAGCAGCTTTTGATGTGCATTTGAGGCCTATTGGAACCGATCGTTCGTTCATTTATTTTTCGCAGCAAAAAAAAAATAAATACTAGGAACTATATTTATTACAACTGTCAACAAACTGTTGTTAAAAATGGACAAACCCTATCGAGCGTTTTAATGTTGTAATAAGCGAACGCTTACAGTATTTCAAGGTTAAAATTAAAGGTGAGCTGTTTGAACTGTTGGGTTTGCTGGTCACACTTTCATTGCAGGAAGTCGCATGTAACCACAAACAATTAGTAGTAAACGGCGCAATATAGGACCATAACTGAGCCAGTGCGGGAACCAGCTATATAATAAATAGCGAGTCATATTAGCTTAAATTGAAGATTATCTTTCTAGATCTGCCTCACATATCCGAGCAGTAAAAAGATAAGCAGTGATGTTGCAAGCAAGGATAATCACTGCTACTGAGAAAGGTTGGCACAACTTAGCAATCAATTTGCGATGAAAAACTTTCTTCTTCGGAGCTAGATTACAAGATATTAATGAACAACAAAACTCAGCGAAGCAAAATACGTGCTACCTGCTATAACAATAACCACACATACGAAGGGAGACCACAGATCACAATCAATTAACAGAAACCCCGAGTCTTGCAAAGTCCACAACCCATACATTTGCCACCGACACCGTTTCAACCACATTTGCCGCAAGGAATCCTTCTCAATTTTCCAATTTGTCCGCATAATACCTACCCCCGCGATATTATTAACGCTTCGGTATCAAGAGAACAGCGCTCCCTTGTAAATAAATCAATTTTTCGTTACACCAGAAACCCTTTCAATCCTCACAAATACGTTTCTTGTCTCGCCACGAGTTCCCAGGTATACAAAACGCTCCTTTACTTGTGCCTTCTGAAAAGCAATTGAGTCAAGTGGCGTAAGCTAATTGTTGATTCAATTCAAACCAGCATAATACGATATCATTTGTAATCATAATTGCTTTCCAGCATATAGGCCGGTGAGGATAGATTAAAATTAGTGAAGCCTTTGTAAACATTTTCAATTAAGAAAGAGAGTCGCTGTGCCCATATCCAAAGGGAAGGATAAAAAGAACACACGCGCGTTTTCCTCGCATTTTCGGTGTGCTTGGAAAATACATTTAGATGTCAAGCATGACAATGTGATTAAGTCTTTGTCGGGCGAAGGACACGGCATTGCATGTTCGTTGTGTCACCGCGGCCACAAACGCACATACACGCATGTCGTATATATGAGTCCGCAACCAAACCGCCACTTGAACGAGAAACCGAAGCGAAACGCCAAAACCCATATAGCCCTCGAATGACCCAAGCGTGATTAATCACCTGTAAAATTTTCGAAGGAGGCATTTAGTGCAATACAACGCGTGCCTAAAAGCTGTTTCCTACGAAAGGGGTTCCATGGTATTTCGCCAAATCATCGACACGTAACGTAACGAGTTTTGTTTTCTTTCTTTTTTTTGTTTTTTGTTCGTTCATTTTCGGGATGATAGTGAATGCGGGAAGGACTTTCGAAAAATACCAACGCTCACGGAGCAACACCTACACAAAACAACCTGAAATACTTGACTAATTGGAATATGGTCGGGGACGGTGACACGCGATTTCAAAATTTCACGCTGAAAGTGTTTTACGGTCTATTAAGGATAAAGGCGAACTACTAATGGAATGGCTGGTGGGAGCAGTGGAAGCCAACGAAGAAGAAGACGAATAACGTGTTTTATGGTTGACAGGTGCTTCCGTAACAAAAGAACTGAAAATAGGTGACACTTTGGCGATGAAGTGGAACGAAATCATGCTTCCCTATCATAGCAAGTATGTATCCGTGTGTCTTTTATTTTCGTGCGGCTTGTCTTCAGTTGACGGGACTAATATGTTTTGGGTGATTTTTTGGTGAAACTTTTTTTTACTGCGATGGAGGCACATGCAACTTCCTTTTGTTGCAGAGGGGTTGTAGAATGATACGTGCACCTATGTTGTCGCTCAAAAAGCTCGCAAAATTAATCACGCAGTTGAAGGCCCGCGAAGGCTGTCCAAAACTAAGATGTGGATCGTACCGTACCTGCAACTGCAGTATGATCTTAGCCAAGACCTGAATGTTTTTGGAAGTCATTTCACAAATTGCCATAAATGTTGCGTCAACATACATAGTAAAATATTCAATTCATAAGCCTGACAGATTAAAAGTGGAAGGGTGTCAAGACCACGCCCGCATTAATCTGTTTAATCTCATCGCTCAGTATATGTTCTTAATGCCGGTATTAGTGGATGGTTTGTTTCGCATTTTCTAGGTACAATATTTACAAAAGACTCAAATAAAGAACAAGGCCTGAGGCGACCATATATACGAGTATATGATGAGCCAATGATTCTTCATTTGTACAGGTCTTTAAAGCTGACGTATGAAGAAATATTTTGTCATTTGGAATGCTAAATACTTCGAGTACTTTTCGAACCAATTTGCGGTGACAAGCTTTGGAAAATTCGATTTAATAGATTTCTTTAGGATGTCAGGCCTCGTAGAACTTTCTTTAGAAAAGTGCGAACGTATAGCGAATTACCACAAGCCCTTTGGCTGGAAGAGTCGTCGAAGGGGTCACAAAAACACATTTGATAGAGAAGGACCACGCTAACTCGAGAGGCCGTATTTTCATTAATTTAAATCCAAAGTAGCGGTTATATATGACTACCCTATCCTAACGCTTAGGCCATGCAGCTAGCTAGGGTTGACCTTTTATTGAGCATCATCACTTGAACAAATAGTTGCGAAAATTTCATTGTAAAGTGCTGTCTTCTGTTCGTAGAAGCCTTTTGCTTGTAAATCGTCGACTATGAGAAATAAGTTCACACAATATTTTTGAGAGTTTTAACAATAAGCAGAGAGTCGTATTTAGAAAATTAACTTAAAAAAACTCACCTGAACAATTACAATTCGCTCCCATTTCCATTGATTCTCAATAATGGTTTGGATTTTTGTATTTTTTATGGCCATAAGACTGTGCTTTGGACACCTGAAAACAAAAGTCTGGAATTAATGGTTGGGTAAAAACATTCAATGTTTCAATTAAATTTATAATAAATATGGTTAATTTTTATTTTACTTGTAAGTATTTAAGTTATTATTTTTTGAAAAGAGTTATTAAGTACCTACAGTGTTCCAAAAGACTGTCTAAAATTGTATAAGCTTCAGATTAGTTAATTTTGAATCTAAGCAAAATCACTATAAGAAAGACAACTACTGAAATTGATCCTTTTACAGTTCCTCAGTCGAAAACTACATACTTGGTTTAAGGTGCTATCTAAGATATAGACTGTTGTGAAAATTTACAAACTTTTAGATATATTTGACTGTAAGATTCTTGAAAATCTTCAACAAGTAATTATTGTTAAATAGTTTTTAAATGAAAAAATTAATAAAAAACAAATTAAATTGAATTGAAAATTAATTGCGCACAATTTTATAGACTTGGCAATTGTATTGAATACAGACTGACTGACCTGAGTGTGCGGCACGTCCAGCCCACAAACCTAACCTAATATCCGGATTGTTATCCAAAACGTTCTTCCGACTTTGAATTGAATTTAACACAAGCTGATGGGAGTATGAAGTTAATTAGGGCAATCATTGTGCATTAAGTCAAACGGACCGACGGACAATGCTAAATTTCATATAGTTACCTATATTTAAATACAGAAGAGATCAGTGAATAGAGCACCCAGGGTTTTCTGGGCGATATAGACAATACATTTCTTCACCTCCTTCTATTGGTCCGTATTTTCTCAGATTGATTCACTCATTGTCAACGTACTTCGTACCTTTCTGCAATCTACTTCCTTGTCTGTATCAGCGTTTGCATTTCCTATCAGTAATCAAATTGTTACTTATGCAGTTGACCTTTGATCTGATTTTTACTAACACTGGTAATGCAATTTATTTAGAGCTTCCAGAGTGCGTTCTGATCGAAAAAAGGAACATTTATTTAGAGCCCCAATGTACTCGTACCTAAGGTCAAAAAGAAAAACTTTTTTTTTGACAGTTATTGCTTTTGCAATACGCCTCTTATTGAAACCAGGTTAAAATTATTTGAAACAATACGTCTTGAAAACTAAAATTTACACCAAAGTGTTGAAATAAAAAAAGAAATATTTAAAAATTGCCACCATTCGATACAAAAATATTTAAAACGACAATTTTTATCAAGTGAAATGTAGAAAGGTGTTTCTGGAATTTCATTATAAATAAATCTGAAGCCAAAATCTTATCAAATCTGGAGAAGAAAAGTGCGATGTAAAAGATTAGTTCCAGTTGTACAGCTGGCTCGCCAGCCGTGGCTCTTTAGGGCGAAGAAATTAAACGGATTAGGAATTGCAGATTTACAAAAGTCATATACATACCTATAGTTACGGTGACCATTCGTCCTCTTTTTCGCTACTATGTCCTCCCTGATTTGTTACTAAAAGAAAACAAAACATTGTCCTCTTTTTTTCTAAAATGTCATCTTAATTCCCTAAAGACCATCTTTCTACCATAAGAAATATGCGAGATTGCGAGTAGGTGTATTCTCAATCCTTACAAAGCTGGAGTTAGATGGTAGTCTTACTTTTGTACTGATTTTTAAAGACCAAATCAATTCCTTTTATTAAACCTACAAAAACATACAATTTTTTATAGTTAAAATGTGCTTTAACCATTTTTCACTGTATAGGTATTTTTACTTAAAAAAATCTCCTCTTTTCTATGACTAAAAAAATGTTAACCGTATATATAGTAGATGATTGAAACTAGGAGAAAAAAACGGAACACCAGCATTTGCACGATGAGCTTCAGATAAAAAGCCATTCAAAACAATCAATCCATTGAATGAAAGACTCATCGATCCCATAAGCACCCATTTTCGACAAAAGACACCAAACTCTGTCAAACGCCTTTTAAATATCAAGTCCAATTTCAATCTTCGGTACTCCCTGAGTAATGAAAAAGATTAGTTCCACTTTTCAGTGAGATAAATATTCCTCCTTTTTAGAAACGCCCAAGACAAAAAATGCCTTTTCAAATGTAAAGGGCCGACATTTTAATTTCCACGATACCATAACATATTCTACAATCAAGTGGTGAAGCTTTAAGAGGATTATTTCCAAGCCTATAACACAACACAACATGATAAACTAATGTCGCATGTATTTAATTTTGTCTTCGAACATAGTGCGGTTCTTATAATCATATTTAGTGTCCAGACAAAATTTTTTTTAAACTCACAATGGCGAAACGTTTCATATAAAATTAACCATTGTGGCCAAAAATATTTAGTGTGAAGATTAAAGGTGATTATTGGTAACGAGCATAGTCCTTAGTTTCCCAATAGCTTATTCAGATGTCTTGATAGCATTCAGAAAAATTTTAAATTTTTAAAAATTATTTTTAACAGCAAGAACTCGTTTTCATAGTTTTCAAGAATGAAAACTGACTGACGATTTGACGAGAAAGGGGTCTGCAATGGATCATGAGAGAGCACTACAGTCGATCAAGCCTCCACTGTGTAATCACAGAGAACGATTGGAAAAAAAAATCGTATGGAAACTAATAACAGGTGAAAAGAATTAACTACCTGTGAAATATCTGAAAACCTTTGGCCAACATTTGACAGAGGCCGAACCATCAAACTTTTACAGTTTGACAGGACATCGCTATCTAAGCTGGTAGGGGCTCTAACTGGTCATAACTTCCTAAGAAACCACATGATGAAACTAAATCTCAAAGATGACGATATATGTAGGGGCTGCGGAGACGAAGAGTTCCATGAGGACACAACTCACTTCCTCTGTCATTGCCCGAGCCTGCGTCACTTGAGAAACAGAACGCTTGGAAGCTATTACTTCCACGACTTACAAGAACTTTCAGATGTCACACTTTCAAATCTTTATAGGTTCTTGAGGACATCAGGATGTTTGGACGGCATTGGGTAACACAAGAAGAGGAAGAAGATACATGAGTAACCATAAATCATAAACACCAAGGATAACCCCCAAAGGGCATCACAATGGGTCCACGAGGACCTAAGTGTGGTATAGTAGGGTTTACACTGCTCTACCAACCCGTAAACCTAACCTAACCATGTGCAGCAGCAATTTAGACACAATAAAATAAGGGCGGACGTAGCCAAAAACTCAAAAAATGCTCAATCGGCTGATTAAAAAAAATAGTTCTCCTAAAGTGATCTTTAAATTCCAACAAATAAGCTTGAGGTATTTTCTCAATTTCGCTTTTAAATCTGAAAACCGAGTTCGTAAACAAATTTAGTATTTTAAAAGTTATTTTTTTATCGGAAGGCTAAAGAAGTTGTATGTATTTAGCTGACAAGTAATTTGGACCATGTAGTCGCATACCACAATGGCATAGCTTAGCTACCTACCTATAGGTGAGTAGAAATCATTGGGTCCGGAGTGGCATCATTATTAATAATAACATAATCTGCATATTGCCATTGAAAAGGTTTAATGTCAATAAAACAAATAACCATGTCGCATAGCTATTTATGATGGTTGCATATTTATTTGTTTTTAAATTATAAAACGTACCTTCCACACCCGTCCCACTTCTCTTTACACATCTACAACTACAGTACTCAACGCCACTTTAAACTATTGTCCATTTTATATTTTATTGTCATTTATCATTTACTATACATCATTACGAAAAAACAGTCCATTCAATTAGGACCATCATGTTTAAAGAGGAAATAATATACTCCCCTAATTAGCATAAGACTCAAGTTAACAACTCGCTCATATTCAATTGGAAATTCGAAAATATATTGCTTATTAATAAAATTTTAATTAATCCCATCGACTATGAAATTGTTATAACAAAATAAAAATGTTTTTTTCTACTTTTTTTTTTGAATTCTGTTCGATACAAAACTGCGGCAAATACTACATGTTAGGAATACGAGTACAACGCATACGCAAGCTGCCTTTCAATTGCTATTTGGAATTTTATTGTTTTCCGGTTCCGAGGGTCGTAAACATTCACGAAAATAAAAACTACCGCCAATAATTAAGTAAATATGTGAGTACGTACATAAAAACAAATGTGAAATAAATTGATTATAAATGGAGGCAAAACTAACCACTAAGTGCAACGAAATCCAATGTATTTAAAGCCGGAAAAATGTATCTATCTGAATGTGTATTGTGTATGGAATTGAGTATCTGGATTTCAGCTGAACGAACAATGTTTGGAGATTGATTTTTTTACTAACTGGACTAATAGGGTTGACGATATGGGTTGACATCGTTTCAATTATTTATACATACGGTGCATTATTTTAAGCAAATATTTAGTTTGTTCACTGATGCATTCCTGCAGCAAAAAATATTGCAACAAAGTTCGCATTTGTATATGTATCTACAGATAGAGGTTAACGAATTTCATTGAATTTAAATTGACAAACTGATTCTGGTGAATCAGTTGTCGGTATCGCATATATCTATAGATGTTGAAAGTGAATATTACTAGACGATGTGATCAATAATATCGACATCTGTTTAATGTTTCGCGAAATTTGGTAGGATTCCTCTAGCTACCCTGGAATTTTAAAGGTCTTGTCACTAACTTGCAGCATTATGCATGGGGATATCTATCCAACTACCAAACAAAAAAAAAAAAACATTGATAACGAGTCAAGTAAGAGCCAATTCAAAAAAACAAAACGCTCAGTTTACCAATTCATGCCCAGCTTCTGTGATGCCTATCATCCACTAAGTGCATTTCCAACCAATGCGTTCGCTCAACGCGTCGCTCAACAAGTACGGGAAGTGTACGAATTCGCATTGCTCGTTGAACATAGTTGTGCATCGCCTTGAGCAACGACTTCACTACAATGTGCTGCATATTATCTGTTCAACCCGTTGCTCAACTAATTCAAATTGTTAAATTTTGTATTTATTTAAATCGTGTTGAAAGCATGACGAGATTTGCGAGCATTTGATGATGCATTGCGCACGCTTTCGCAAATCATTATTATTTTTTTATTTTACCAAAATCAGACATGCTGATCAACAAATTGTAAAAGCTTAAAGGTCATTCAACAACTGAATGAGTGAATCAACTAGGTTCACGCTGTCCGTAACGCTTTCAGCTCTCAGATGTCCGTTTTAGTTTAGAATTGCGTACTTCAACATGATCAATGTGCACGTGAGTTTGTTCAATTATGGAGAGTTTAATAAATTGTGACACAAAAAATTGGACAATCAGTTGTGCACGTAGTGGACGACCGGCATAAGTTTTACTTTTTTGACTTTATTACTTTATTTTGTGTAGTGCATTCAAAGGGTTGAATTAAGAACTTTTGAAGGAAAAGCCTCTGAGAAAAAATCGTTTGGTACATCGGTCAGTTGTCCGATAAATTTCTGAGAAGTTTTCTATATATTGGAGGTGTTACGCCCCGTTTTCAAATGCCGCCCACATTTTCCAAAGTTCCTCTATCAAACAATATGCATCTATGAGAGAAATTTTGTAACTATGACTAAGAAAAGGTAAAAGAGTGTACCAAGATTAAAGTCCTAAATACATTTTGACAGGTGACACGCCCCTTTGTGCTGGGTAGACTCTCAGAATGACCGCAGATTTTCGACGATCATTGGATGCAGGTTCTGGGAACGTTAAAACAAAACATCCAGACAGATAGGCAGACGTTTTGCATTTACTTTTATGGTATATTCACAATGAGAAGAAAAAGAAAAATAGTAATAAGAAGGAGGAGAGTTAGTTTTCCGTGGGAGAACTTTCTTCAATTACTAATATTTCAATTAAATGAAAATTGTACAATGTGCCCTTGGAAAATATTTTTCTTTTGATAGATAAAAGTGAAAAAAACTTCTCGGTGACACAAAAATCCGTAGTAAAATCGCATCCGCAATGGCTTTTCCCTACCATCAGCCTCATTTTGTTTAGCGATTAACAATAAAGACACATCACAGCTGCAATAACCCATTAAGATGGCTATAAATGAATATCCCATATAACAAATATTTACTCGTCCACTTTAGCTTGCCAGGATTGTATCCATAAAATTCATCGCCTCACATTCATTATTCGGCAATAAACCGCATGCGGTAATCGCAAATCATCGTCATCGTCATCATCATCATCGTTGGGTATCGGCCCGTCGTCGTATTGAGTGTCGCACAAACAGAAAATTTACATCGTGCCGAAAGCCCCATAACCAGTTTCACGCTTGAGATACGCTCCGATCCGGGGGCCCAGCCGCCTCACATGATGAATGCCACATTCAGTCGGGTCAACGATTTTTGGCAAACTGCCGGCCGGCCGCCTTCAAACGAATTTGTGTTTTTTCTCTCTCTCTCCGGGTTGTCTTGCTAGCCACCCATCCTTTATCGTAGGCAGATTGATGTTGTTGCGTATGATTTTTGACAGCTCAACTAAACAGTCTCTTTGCTGCTTCTATACTTTATAGCCTGCCATACTTTTGTACTTTAGCAAAAGAGCGCAACTTTTGTACTAAAACTGATGTGCGCATGCCGGTCTGCAAAGGGTTCTCTTCTTGGGGGAACATGAACAGCTGCAGCAGTAGGAAACATATTCCCAAGATCCTTGTATAATCAGTGCGTGCCTTAAGTAAATTAGTTTAGTTTGGTCTTAACTTTTGCCGCTTGTGGTCGCGTTAGGTTCCCGGATGAGAAGAAATTCCTGAGAATATCTACCGCAAAGTAAAAGGATACACAAGTATCCACACGATGTAAACCCACTGTCGACGAAGGACTTTGAACAAAAGTAGGTCGACGACAACATTTGACACTCGCCAGTCTGCGCTGTGCATAGTGACTGCTCGTGTGTATGTCCTGGCGGAAACTTTCAAAATTCATGTTGTTGGCTTTATTACTTAATAGCAACGCGACCAGTTTTATAGTTACCCCGCGGCCATTACCCATTGAATGCAGTCAGTCTGCATTAAATGAATAACACCACCAGAAGGGACAGCACTAATCATCCGAACTATGGTGCTCCCATTCGGAGCGTACTATTACCGTAGACCGCATTGCGAATACCCAACGAAATAAAACAATCGTCGTCGCGTGACACTCGTAATTTAGTGATTGCCCAAGTTTGATAACAAAGAAAAAATGTGAGTGGCCGTTGAATGAATAATATCAAGTGACAAGGATTTGACGGATAATAAATATCTTAGTCCGAGTGATAACCCCGTAGCGGAACAGTAGAAAAGGGATAACCATTAAGCTTATCAGCGCGCAAGGAGAGTCCCTTTGTAATTCAATCCGCAACATCTGTTAACAGTGTCATTATGGTCAATTTCGTCCCTCGCAAAGTTCATAACCCTCCCCAAACGCTAGAGATAATCTAATCAGGCTGTATACACCCCAGCAAGGATATCAAACAAACCGTAGTCGTTCCTACAATTGAGGTGACAATTTAACCAGTTACCTCGAACTGTGTGTCCTTATCGGCGGGTGTAAATTTACTATACCCCAAGGGGAGACAAAAAGGGATACCTCTCTCTCTACACTGCTAAAGAAAATTTCAAGTGCCAAAACGAATCCCTGTATCTTTTGTGGCGTGTCGTCGCGCTCTTTGCTTTTGTTGCGTTCCTTTTTTTTAGTGCTAAAGTCATTGTAGTAAAAGATAAACAAGTGCGAATTTGTCGTTTGTCCTTTTATTTTATTTTTTTCTCTGCTATTTTGCTGGTCCTTCACTGTATTATTTTGAATTTTATTGAATGATGATAATTTGGTTTCTGTTTTTTTTTTGCAGCGAATAAAAGTCAAAAAGATACAATTGGCGTCTCCATTGTTTTTTGTTTAAGATTTTCTTTGTGTGCAGCCGATATGGTGGTGGTGGGTGTGTAATCCGAGTACACCCCCGTTATCGTGCAAATAGACATCGACGATGGGAGGAGGATTTTGTGTTGTTGCGGTTCCGCGTGTTAAAGTGTTGGAAATAGAATAACATGGTTGTGGTGGATGCGTGGTAAAAAGTTTTCGTTGTTTTTTTTTCTGTTTGTTAAAGTGAAGAAAAATGACGCGAATAAAACTGAGACGTAAGGATATTCTTCATTTAATGGGAGTCATCAATATTGTTGGATTGATACGTTGGGGATACTGTGAGCCAAACAATTCCGACGAACAGGATATGTTACACTTTGGTAAGAGTTTTATTGGGGTTTATTTTTATCTTGTACTTATATATTTTTTTTTTGCTGTTGTGTTGGTGGTCAATGATATTGGGCCAGAATACTGCGTTGATTGGCATTGAAATGTGTGTAATTATGCAGCAATTGCTGGAGGTGCGGGCCCACATCGGGCGCCAATTATAATCGGATTGACGTGGCAGGCATCGGCTTATATCCCCTGGGGTTTTTACGGCTCGTTATAGGTTTGTAAATTGACGTAGGGGACGCCGGGCAGCACTTATACTCTTGTTGGACAGCTGATATTGATCAGATTGTTAGTTTTTGTAATGACTTACAAAGACCCACGCGGATGAATTTATATGGTTTGAAACTACGAAGGTATCATGTGCTCTTGGTGTCTTTTTTTAAACTGAAACTTTTCTTGAACTGGCTACAAGTTGGAATAAAGTTAGGCTAGGTTGCGTTGGCCATACTGAGATCAATGTAAATCCATTGTGCTGCTCTGGGGTTTATGATTGTGACAACCCCAACACTATAACAACCCATCATACCCTACGGAATGGCTACTTATGCCTTGGGAAGGTCAAGAAGGTTCGAAAAAGTACATTCCAATGATACTAATGTGAGGTAGGTGTTTGTAAAGGAATTCAAGGAAAATTTTACCTAAAGCTTGCCTATTTTAAAATTGGTGTGAATTATAAATGTAAAGGAACATTTCCGATTACGATCACCGTGTAATATGCAGGTGAGGTCAATCAATGTATAATATCCTAATAGTCCGCAACGAATTCAATAACGTTAACTACTGAAAGTATGCAAGATTTTAATTTTATTATGAACTTTTATGATATGGGAAATGTTGTGGATTATAATTTGAACTACAGGACGGACGGATCAACTCTCAATCTTCTGTTTAATTTATTTATAAATTGTCGCTTCCTTTATAATAAATTCCTTGTTGGACATATTTTTCGTTGTGTGTCAGGCGGTTATAAATATTTTTGTAATGAGCTGGGTCTGAGTACAAGCTTCAGAAAGAGTTTCGTTCCTTATCCATGTTTACAACTTTAAAAATAGAAGGATGTAAATGTATTTTAAACTTGTTTTAAAAAAATAAAAATGTAATAGAAACAGAATTTTTATATAATTTTTTATAGTAACATGGTAAGGCTGAACTACAGAAAATACACCTTAAAGGATGTTGTCAAAATTTCTACAGAGAGCTTTAATTCGCCCCAAAAATTAAGATTCAGACAACCAATTTGTCAGAAGCTAAGCTTTTTTATATATATTGTTTTAATAAATAAGAATTTTTTATTGAGAAGACAAGTCAACAACAATCGGTTTTTTTTTTTTGTATCTCTAAAGTTCGGTGTGAGCTGCTTTTTTGCGCCCTCCAACATATTTTTGAATGGAATACTTGCACTAGTCACTCGATTTTTACCCTGTCATAAGTTAAAACTCCAACAATCTTATCACAAAAAAACCGATCGGACACCATGTTTGCTTCCAATCTTTATTCCTCTGATGACATTGAAAATCTGTATTTTTAACGTCCTAAGTCCTAACCTCTAAACACGCTTAGCCTGGGACGTATACATCTCGGACAGGGGTGGGGAGCTTTTGACTCCACCATGGAGGAAGTTTTTCGGCATTTCTTCTCTAGTTTAATGAGAATTAATTTTCCTGTATGGTTTTGCGTCGATCGTTCCTTTCCCGCAAAAGATCTTGATTTTTAATTTTTCTAATGTAAAAGTATAGGTCGTACTTATCAAGGCAGTGCAATTCTTATTCCTAACTCGTAGAAATACATAAAAATGTACAATTGGTTCGCATGCAATTTTCTACATCATTGCGAGCTAGTTCGGAATCGGAATATAAAAATGTAACTTTAGGCTATAGGAAGATTCCCATATTTCCCGTAGTTACGCCTTATTGCATCCCCTAATACTCCTCACTAAATAATGTTAATAAAGTCATGTACACCCTCCAGACTCATTAATTTTGTAAATAATTCATGATTTGCTTTTAGGAGTAGAGCTGTTAAAGTATTAATGCAGAGCCTTAAGTATCCCTTCGCTCACTGCCCGCCAGAAGCTAGTCGTTTTGGGATTCGGAAATAAAACTACATTCAAACAGCGACACTAATTGTCGATACAGTTAGGTGCCCCAACATATGACAAGAAGTAATTACATAAAAATGTAATCATATGCTAAACCAACCGCCCGAAGGTATTACACAAATATTGCTATAGCTACCTCTATAATAAATAATGAGCACCTATTGTTATTGGTGCGGTGAGGGTAATAATGGGTTTCGTTTAAAAAAAATTACAGTCAGTAATACGGCTTAAACGCATATACTGATTTTTTTACCTTTTAGGAGTAGGAACAAAAATATTTTATTCATACAAAATATTTCTATTTTTTTTTATTTCTAACATTGCATAAAAATGAAAAGTAAAGCTTCCCATTGGTCGGCTCATGAGATCAATAATCTAAATAGCTGGACACATCTGTTTTATTATACCCTCCAGAGGAAGGTATATTCACTTTGCCAATACATTTGTAACGCAAAGAAGAAGAAGAGTCACCGGAGACCTCATAAAGTATATATATTCTGAATCAGGATCACATTCTGAATCGATTTAGCCATGTCCGTCTGTCTGTCTGTCTGTCTGTTGAAAGCACGATAGCGCCCAAAGTAACTGACGTAGGTGAATGAAATTCAGTGAAAGGACTTCATTTTATTGGCGTCAGGTTGGTATTGAAAATGGGCTATGTCGGTCAAGTAGTTCTGGTACCTCCCATACAAAACTAATGTTGGACCCACATGTCTCTCTGTCTGTTGAAAGCACGATAGCGCCCAAAGTAACTGACGTAGGTGAATGAAATTCAGTGAAAGGACTTCATTTTATTGGCGTCAGGTTGGTATTAAAAATGGGGTATGTCGGTCAAGTAGTTCTGGTACCTCTCATACCAAACCAATATTAGAAAACATATTATGTTAAAAACACGATAGCGTCGAAAAGAATCTACCTAGACAAGTGAAATTTTGTGAGAAAACTTATTTTTATTGTCCTCAAGTTAGTATTAAAAATGGGCTATGTCGGTCAAGTAGTTCTGGTACCTCCCTCACAAAACCAATTTTGCATGACTTGTATGCAGTGGAGGGTATCAAAGCATCAGCCAGGCCGCTATTTCGGTAGCTGTCACTTTTGAAGCTTTTATTCTTTGACATTTAACAAGTAGAAACTACGCCATTACTAAAAATGGAACGATACACGCTTCAACAACGCATTGCAATTAATAAAATTCACTACAAAAATGGTGAAAAAGCGTCGTGTCTTTGCTGATTGGGTCCTTGAAATGCATGAAAATGATCCGGAATTCCATCGAAAAATCATCTTGACTGATGAGGCCCATTTCCACCTCGGTGGCTACGTCAACAAGCAAAATTGTCGCATCGGGGGCGCATCTCCATCCTCGACGTGAGGCTATCGAGGACATAGGGCCACTTTGCGATTTGGTTATAGAAAATTTCATGAAAAGGATATGGTCCTGTATGCGTGCTCGTGGTGGCCATTTGGCTGATGTTGTCTTTTATTATTCACGGCATACCTTCCTCTTTATTACGAAATAAACATCCGATCATTTGTTTCAAAAAATTACATTTTTCTTTGAATACCAAAATAACACCTCTTATAGGAAAACCCTTTAGTTGAAGATTGTACTTTCAGTTGCGGGCGATTTTACCAGCTTTTACGTAGCCTGATCATCTGTTTTTTGTAAAAATATTTCACTAATTATTCTTTTACCCACTTCTAAACAACTTAAAGAGCTTGCAAACTTGCGTAAACGTGATGATATGATTCAATCTTAAAAGGTGGAATTTTTTTAAAATTCGGGGAATGAATATGGAATGTAATCCTTATAAATTCAAAAACTGTACAAGCTTTTATTTTTAGTTATGGATATAGGTCACTTGGAAAAAAGGTTTTATTTTAAATACGTAAAAAAATATGTATACAGTTTTGTTAATAAAAGGTTTTATTTTATATATATGTATTGTATAATATTAAAAAAAAATGATTTATTCCAAAAACGATTGTAGCGATTAAAACCAGTATTGAATTTGGTTTTACAGGAGATATAACTAACATGATTGAATGCTTTGTTAAAAATGCTTGTTTAAAAACTGAATTTTTCCAACCGTGTATGTATAATACAATTATAACGTAAATAAAAATTTAAGGCAGATAAAATTTTTACGCATTTCATATGAAATTCTCTGAATTATTGCATAACAGACTCTAATATGGCATAAACAAAAATATAGAGATAGATTTTAAGCAATATGCAAACATTTAAAAGATCTGCCTTCGTTTTTCGCTTTTCACTAAAATTGCCTACAAAGTATTTGTTTTTGGTATTAATAAAAAAAAGTCAGGTAATATGTACCTGTGTTCCCAACAGGTATTAAGTTGTACTAAATTTTCAGCTAACAACATACTATCATTTTATTTGCATAAGTAAACAAAAATCGATTCATATAAATATTTAAAAAAAAACATATATCTAAGTTAGTATTCATTTCTCAGGGGTTTTTTTCCAAAATAGGTTTGAAAACTACTGCGATAAATTGACTCGGGTTTTTTTCTTAGCTCCTAACTTCGGAATGCCTTGGCCTTGATTGAATATACCCAAAAAAGTAATATCTTCGATTAAAGCTATATCGGGTGAAGACCAGTACAAATAATTTTTTTTTTGTGTGTGCGACAAAATCTGTTTATGTTGTGTCTGGCTTTTGGAGTGGTTTTTTTCCAATTTTGAAACCAAAGTTAAATTAGAAATGAATTTCAATTGGAAGTGCAATAAAATTGTAAGTGGATCTGTTTAGCCCGCTTATTGGGTGAATTTGAGAAATGGCAGACTGCGTAACGTAACGTTTCTAACCTTTCGTTAATTGATACACAGCAGGTAATTCTTAGTAAGTTTTGTAAGATAAATCAAGAAATACAGCTCGTTAAGTGGAGCCACATTAAATTTTCATTTCATTCATTCATTATCCACCCATTATCTATTAAAAGAATTGGCAAGAAAACTTTCGTTCTTCCGTCACCATTTCTTAATCATCAAGGGTATATGTACATTCCTATTTGTAGATATATTTCAGACTTATTTTAACTACATCATACTGGGTCTACCTAGAGGAAGGCAGGGATTCCAAATCTGAATTTGGGACACGAATGTAAAGTGACCAAATCACAGAAGCTCCACATTTAGTACCTCAAGTTTTCCAGTGTTCGTTATATGATTTTTGAGTCATCTCTTTCTCTTTAATGACAGCTTACTTTTTTTAGACAATATGGTCTTACCTATTGTCATTATCATGAGATTGCTTAGTGTCACAACAGTAATGTCACATGCAATTATCTTTTTCTCAGTCTCTTTCCTTTTGGATCGTCAATCTGTGCAGTTGATACTTTGATAATTGTACAGTTAAACGATGCAAAATAATATTTAAGACAAATTTTCTGTTAGTAAAATCCAAAAATTTAATAAGTTATTGTATACAAATCGCTTACAAAACTCTTACCAAAACATGCGGGAACTCACAAAAATTCTTCCCTTCGATAACTGCTAGGAACTTTATGGTAACAGATTATTAATTTAAGGAAAAAAAAAACAATTGTTATAAGAGCTATGTGGTAGCAATTTTCCAAAATATATATACCTAAGCTAACCTAATAAAATTTAATAAGAAAACCCACCAAACATGATATGCACGCAAAAGTTTCGAGTGACCCAGTCATGCACTTTTTTAAATTTTAAGTTTAAACATTTCAGAAACTATCCCACGCATTTATTATTAATAAAGGTGAACAAATACAAAGCAATGTTGCAGCTAAAAAATCAAAGAGGGTAATAAAAGGGGGCACCTGTATACCAATAAAGCAAACAAAAAACAACAGAAAAACATTTATTAATAGCAAACAAAAAAAATACAAATATTGTCGTTACAAAAAGCTTTATTTTTTTATTTTTTTGTGGAATAAAAAATGTGTAATTTAAAAAAAATAAAAGTTTCACTTTAAAAAGCCTCGCCCAAGGGTCTTGAACTTCAAAAAGGAGCCATAAGTAGATCAGCGTTTCTTAGGTTCAATGGCGAATCTGTAATGCGGCTCAAGATTTATGTCCAATGAAGACATGAGCTGAACGTTTTGTCAAAACAGTCGGGTCGTGTTTTACTAGCAATTTTTCACTTTCCTAATCCAGTTTTTCTTTAGAATTCTCCTAGAGCTATACCATACGGTCCTAGATAAAGTACCCGGTTGCGATTGTGAATCAGAATGACCAGCGTAGCGGGTTGGCGTGCTGTGCTCCCAAACGAATGAAATAAAACATAAACCACATCTGTCACGAAGCAAAATGAACCTAGTTCCCTTTAAAATGACAGTTGCTAACTTTTATTATCAAATAGAATTCAGTTCCTATATCAGTAAATAAAAGCAAAAGTCCTTAAGCAAGCATATTCCGAATTTATCACACATCTTAACCTTAGAATAATGGGAAACAATTCGTTACGTCCCCTTTAAAATTCCAGCAAAATGACCACACAACTCTAGCCATCTCTATTATCCTCGATAAATTACACACAATTACAAGATCCACCAAAGACCACATAAAAGCATAGATTACAAAGTTTCCCTAATCCATGAAGCAAAAAAGAGCCGAAAAAAAACTTTTCATCCTACCATCGTTTGCTTTTAACTGCGGCAAGGAAACTTTTCCTCGCCTTTCACACACACTCCAACCGATTGCCGGATAACCACCGCCAACGAGCAACAACATCAATACGAGAACACCCGGCCTCTCTCCCTAACTCTCTCTCTCTCTCTGTCTGTCTCAAATGAAGACCGGAAAAAAAGGAGATAGATAAATTGAAATATTGTGCTTCTTATTTGCAAGTGTCAAAATACATATTCCTTGTGTGGCGCCGGGGATAGGGGGAGGCACAAATTAACACTTTTCTGTTTGCACTCATTAGGACCGCAAGAATTCCCATAGAGACTTTGCACTATATGGCAGACCCACACCCCAATCCAACATCACAGGAGACAGGAGGACCAACAAAAAGGGAGAAAGTGAATCTGAATAGGATCCAGCCGCAAAATTTCCGCCACCCAAAGAGGAGGAAAATTCGCACAGCACAAGGATGAAAAACAGCAAACAAACTGAGTCGTGTTTTTCGGGGAGGAGACTGGATACAGAAAGCGGCTCACAAATATAATATCTTCTTTATCAGGAAACACGCTTTGCGAAGTGTTACATACGGCGTGAGCGAGTGGCAGACGATACACAGATGGGTTGGGAATATACACTTCTTGTATTCGGGTACCGATGAGGAATTGCTGCTGTTTTTTCCGCTCGGTTATCATGTTTCGATTCGATTCACGACCTAGGCTACTACACTCTGAGGGGGGTGGATATATTTGTTTGCTTTGCACCTTGGCAACGACACGCAGAAATTCTCAGCATACAAGTTGCACGAAGCGAACTCGAATGCTATACGAAAGGAGGATTACAGACACTTAAGCCTCCAACACAGAAGTGGCACTTTTATTGAAATTTTTCTCGCTTTCAGTTTACTTTTCAATTTGATGGAAGCAGATTTTGAGTTTGTATCCGATCAGTTGCTGTGCTGCTCATCCTGATAAAGTCGGATGTGTTCAGTGCTGCAGGATTAAGCCACGTGTGTGCGTGCTTAAACCAATTCAGTTCGATTTGTACGAGAGCTATGAGTATTTTCGTTCAAGCTGATTTGAGGTCAATCCTTTCATGTTTTGCTGTCGCGCGGAAAGAAAGCGAAACCGATTTCTGCGAAGAGCATTAGTCGCGACAAAGCGTTCATTTTGATAGTTATTGATGCTTGACATAGAAAGAGAGAGAGAGAAACACAGTTTGCACAGATACAAAGTTTTGAATGACATTAATCATTTATCCATCCGTACTGTTGGCTGGTTAAATTTCCAGCAGAAACATGCCGAATTCAAACTAATGGCGGAGATCACATTTCATGTACCTATGCCTCTGTGAATGACGTTGGCCTATGATTTTGTATATATGAAGCATAGTTTCGTGCGAAACCAAAATTTACTAGCCCAGCAGCCGGAAGGAAAACATATTTCGTACCATTTGTTTTGGAATTATAGCGCGTTAGGGGGGAAATGCATTGACGCGCTGGCGTATTTACCAGAAAGCACGCATCAAGTTACAAGAGTTGTAAATGTTTGCTTTGTAAATTGAAATGTGCCGACATAGTAACGAGATAACAGTTTGGAACAATAGTGCTTCGTTTCCTAAATCGAAGTCTTGGTATGCTAGGCAGTTAAAAGGCTCTGAGACTGGATACAAATTGAGCAGACAGTTGGCGCAACACCCTACCCCAAGCTTTTTTAAACCACTCGGTTTGTTGGAGTTTTTATTCGCCGGACGAAGTATTGAAAGGATCCACAAGTTTATGCTAAATTGACGTGCTGTGTCATGACAGTTTTGCCCCCAAATGTTTGTCAGACGTTCGATGGAGTTGGCTCAGTGGAAAAAAGCCTTAAGAAGTAAATGTGTTTTTGCGGGGATCGGACCTGAGACCCCTTACTCAGTAATCCAGCGCATAAACCACACAGCCACTGCATCTACTGGTATGTGACTGGATGGAGCTCTATCTATAGATCGCAATTAAAAGAAGACTCCACTTATTTGCCGGGGCATCTTTAGGAATTCATTTCTTCTGAGCCTCTGAAGTGCCAAATACCTGTTTTATTGCCAAAAGGAAAGGAAAATAACGCCACGAAGATACGATTTTTAAATCCTTTAGCGAATAATAATAGGCTCCAGCCAGCAATTGAAACCGCAGCAGGCCACTCGGGATAAAAGACTTGCGTAAGTCAATATCTGCAGTTGACAGTAGACGCAATGAAATCAAAACAAAGTTCGGGGAATTGAAAACGTATATTTTGAGCTGCTTCGGTCAAAGTGCCAGTCAATTTTTGTAAATTTATAACTAGGTATTTTGGGTATGATTCTGATGAGGCGTACTAGGTAATTGGTACGGTGGTGTGCCACAAGGCTGATTTCTATCCCCAGAAACGTTATATGCGGCAAAAATCCCAGTCTACCCATTTCAAGAGATACCCCAATCTTCGGATTTTCAGACGACATCGCGGTGATGGTTCTTACAGAAAGGATTTAAGTCGTCGAACTGCAGTTATCGAGAGACAGTTGCAAACGAACGTAGATGCATACCAAATAGTTTGCCAACCATTTTTAAAGTTTCTTAGACTTATTATTGCCCAACCTTTTAGCTTCAAATATATAGTCATTGAAAAACTTTAAGCGGGTTCAAGGCTGCTGAAAATGGTCGGCTACATAACAATCACAGAAATGAAATTCCATATCACTTATAGCTATTTATGGCTGGATGGTTGGTTGGTTAAGATGATATCTTATTAAACACCCAAACTATTCACCCTGCGAAATTGTAGGTATCCGAAAACAGAGACCGAAACAACCAAACAGAGAGCATCGCAATACGTCGTAAATTGCTTGCAACGTGCGCTTGATTAGCGATCTTTTCGACGTTAAGGAAGCCAACCTAAGCCAATTAGTTCCAACAATAGAGGAAGTTAAGTTAAGTCTTAAGCCAACTCCAGCTTCCTTTCAAGTATTTCCTTTCGGTAAGGAAGTCTGCCAAAAATCCAGCACTTCGAATAGACTTCGGACCAACAAAAAAAAAATCTTGTTGCGGTGAGACTGTAGAGCTGCATTGTATATCTATCTACATATGCCTGACCTGATTGACTGTGAACAGTCAAATGCTATTTATAACCTGTTTTCATCTGATTTGGTTAAAAATATGTACCCTTAAAACATTCTATTTCGAAAAGGCCTGAAGTAGGCACCGACCCTGCTTATCTATAGGCATTAAGTCTACTTTCTAATGTCAGCGAGACTGATGTGAATAGGACCCTGCTCAAGTATGGAGTTTTAGAAAATCAGTTTTTTTCCAGGTCATTGCCACTTTAAATTGATGCTGCGTGACTGATTGAATTTTAAAAGGCCTTCCACTTCGAAAGACGGTCCCCTAATTACTGACAGAAGGAGCCAATGACACCACTTCAAAAGTTCATCGAAAGACTTCGTATTTGAAAGGCCAACTTGTCCTTACTGAATCCAACAAAATAAAAGATCAATCATGATCCTTAATACAAAAACTTCGCAAAAGAAGGTAGTTTGTCAAAACAAAATGATGGGAAAGCAGCAGAGTGCGGTTGAGTGAGATATCCTCATCACAGAGGTGTAAAAGAATAAATAAAGAATAAGAGAGAGACCCCTTCCCTACGACGATAATATCTAGACTAACTAACTTGTGGCCCGTTCCAAAAATTCAAAGAATTTCTATTTTTTTTTAATTCATTAAAAAGAAAGCGTGAGTGCTGTTTGGTTATATCACTTTTAAATGTTACTTACATAATCTGCACCCTAATTCAAGAAGAACGTATCATCGACTGATCAATATAGGATCTTAAATGAGTTTGAATCAGGTTTAAGCCCAGGGCCCACGGGGCAGATCACGTAATGACGATAAACGCCTGAACGATGTCGTTTTTGAAATCTGTTGAACCATAATACGTTGGTTTCTGGCCGAATTTTTTTTTGTGATAATCGTCAGCTTCTATTACATGTGTGAAGGATACTTTCCGTCCCGTAATTTTGGAACTTAGCTTATAGTTTTGGAGTTTGGAGATCTATCGTTTCGACAATAGTCTTCTGAAAAGCTACATTATAAAAGCCAGGGTATTCACAGGTATAATGTCAACTCCTTTCTCAGTAGGGAGAAAAATCGTGAAACTCTATCCCCCACTTACGAAGCATGACTCCAGTTAGAAAGCTTCCTGTGTGGTTATACCTGGCCCTAACGAGGTATTTGTCGGGACGGAAAATTCTCCAATTTTATACGAATCGGAGGATTTTTTCTGCGAGGTATTCTTCCAAAAGCCTGTTAATGTATATATTGCTTCAATTCGTGTTTCCAGTGCAAAACCAATCGAAAAAAAAACAAGCCCCAAACCATACGAGGACGTGAAAATCTATGCCGCATCGTATTTCAATTATTATTTTTCATGATGACAAGTTTATGATGCGAATTGAGGGTCATTGGTATATTTAGTCAAGAGTCTCGTTGTCTTCTTTGTGGTTGATAAAGTACAAGAGGTGACACAATCCTTGCAAGATAATCAGGTTAAGTTGGCTTCTCCCTCAATTAGGACTGTGATATAGAAATTTGCAATCAGTGGCAGTATGGAAAGGTCGGCTTCGCTCATGTTCATTTCCGACACTCGACACCGACCCCATTCTTACCAAAGCGTACACATTTCCGTTTTCAACTCCGTTTTCAACTCCGTTTTCTTTACTGCTTTGCCTGTGATTCAAGCTGAGTTTTACCGAAAGTTGACCAATGATGCCAATCAGGTAATTTCCTAACTGCCTTCGATTTGATTGCATTAGACTTGAATAATTTTTGAGCTGCTAGACTGTCAACGTAGATGGAAGTCACTTACTTCTCTCGGTTGCAACCATCTAGCCGCTGAAATGCAGCTTTTTTGGGAACACGAGCTGCGGGTAATCTGAGAGGTTTCTGCTTTTGCAGTGCCTCCGCGCTAAACTCTGCTCCATATACGTTTACAAGCTTTGTCTGCAAATGCACATAATTCAAGACTGACTCCAAACTTTTCTGCCAAAAATATTCCAAACAAATAGTTCCAAGTTAAACGCATTTCCCCAGATATAGTTCACCACAAATAACCAGGGCTAATGTCACCTTGAACACTATGGAGCATACCCCACTCATAAAATAAACTAAACCAATGCCACAAACTAACCAACATACCTCTATAAATAAGTTTAAACTCCAGAGCTCCCATCCACCTACTCAGTGCACCAATGAGATTAAAAGTTCCGCAAAAGTTTGCGCATATATACGGTTTCTCCGGGAATTCCCGAGTCGGTACTAAACAACTTCCAAAAGTGTTTTAGAATGTATGAGCGCAGGAGTTCATTGCCAGGCAAATCTTCAAACCATACCGTATCTCAAATTAAAATCAAAGAGAAGACGATTCAATTCCTGTCCATCAGTCCAGCTGCAGCGTCTGATTTGAATTAATTGAAATTGCATCGCATGTGGGGTACAAATTACAGAAAAAAAAAATATAGGTCACACAACGAACCCTTGTGGCAGCCCCCATGTAAGCGCACACGGCATGCTCTTCTTGAATTACACCCTTTTTACGATTGCGTCAATTTAGCCGTATATCCCTGCCCTGCCATTGTGTCATATAAACAATTGAATATGATATAATAAAAGCAAATTGCCGAAGAATGATACAACTCTCGCACTTTTGTTTCAAAAAGCCACCACACTGTGTTGCGGTGTGGTATCAGTATGTGTCACTATAGCTCGCTCAGGGACATGTCAACCACTTAGAAACATGATAGTATCCTTTACTTTAAACACAACGAGCAAACATTAACTTAAATGTGACTCGCAACGAGATATAAGCCAGAAATATTATCCACACACCCCGCAGCCACATGAAAGCTCTCGTATTTGTATATATATTCCCATCGCGCGCGCACACACATAACACATTTGTGAGAACTGTCAAGTGGCAGGGCAATAGTGTAGAGTAGCGCCACCACCACCAGACACCAGTGTTCGCTTTTTTGTGGCAGACAAGTATATTTGTTTGCCTGGCGCACATATAAAACGTTTAACCTGTGGAAAATCCTGTATGAGTGTCCCGTCCATAAGCACTAGTGGTTTGCACAATGACACCGACCATGATGAGAACAACAACAACTACGACTACGACGACGATGACGATG
Organism: Cheilosia impressa; assembly: GCA_948293265.1. Classification (NCBI taxonomy): domain Eukaryota; kingdom Metazoa; phylum Arthropoda; class Insecta; order Diptera; family Syrphidae; genus Cheilosia; species Cheilosia impressa. Next base: position 43,106,593 of record OX411883.1, read on the forward strand.
ACGACGACGATGACTTTTTCAACAAATCAATTGTGCGCCACTCACGTACCTTGTTATATGGGCACAATCATGTCTGCAGGGATATTTATTCTAGCCCCACACCCTAACCCAGCCGCAAGTGTAGTTAGCAGCCCTGCGAGCATAGTGGGGGTATGTGCGCGTACTCAGACTCACCTACTACAGCAACAGCAAGAGCAACAGCAACATGTGTGTGCCTCCGAATGTATGAGCGCGGTATATGATACGATGTCGAGTCGATGTCACTTATTCATGAATCAATTAAAATCAAATCCTCCGCAGCAAGTGAAACACAAATACCAACTTCGATTACGGCTGAGCGGGAAGGCAGGTCTGGAGTATTTTTAAATCTCCCGCCGCACTCGTTTTTCCCAATTTGTATCCGTATACATTACCTTGACAACCGGGTTTGTTGAGGTTTTTCTTTTTTTTTCTTTTATGAAGATTGCGCACCCACCCACTGTCCTTGTGTTTTTAAATTCAATTAGGAGCTCCTTTTTCTGCTCCAACGATTTATTTTAAAATAATTGATTCCATTCCAATATATAAATCGAGAACACGAAAGTTCAGTACAAACAGGGAGCAGCTCTGGCTTCGTTTTGGTACCGCTGCCATCCATCCTGTAGTCGTGTTGATCCAAAATATCCTTTGGATTTTGGTTTTTTTCTTCTTCCATTTGCTACAGTTTAATATTTTTTCCTAAGACAAAACACAAAGCTGTACACTTTTCTGGTTGTGGGATTAAATAATAAATCATAGCATTTATTGCACAGGTGCCATGTTCACAGGAACAGGAACAGAACACCCATAGCTTCACCTAGACAATGCTCGCTACTATAGGTACCTACTATCCTTAATAATTATTTGGATCATTCTTATGTAGGGTCGTACTTTGTTTTTGTGTTTGCTTTCTTTCAGCTGCTTCGAGATGAACCAACAGCAGAAAAAAAATTAAACTGGTGTTGGTGAGGGAGGGCGGGTGTAAATTGAAAGGTGAGGAAAATCCAGAAAGGAGCAGAAATAAAAAGCGAAATTCATAAATAAATATTAGATGAGTTTTAAGAGACTTTAAGAAATGTTGGAATAAGTAACGACCTGGAGGGTGAACCAAATGGATACTTTATGAAAAAGAAAAAGTAATCGGAATGATATTTCATATTGCATCGGGGTATAGCATTTGAAATGTATGACTACAACTCTGCCAATCTTTCAGAATCAATCAGACTTGCGGGCATTTTTCAGCAGAGCAAATGCGGTGCGGAGACTGTGTCTCTGTTGGTAATGAAGCTGAATTCCTTGGGCGGTGACGTTGAACTGGTATCGCTTTGAGGAGTCTAAAATGTGAATAAAGTGTCTTCGACTGTTATTAGGTTGATTGTGATACCAATGGGTTGGGGAGAAGCTTTTTTAAGTAGTTTGTTAAACTCGTTTAAGAAGTTTTTTTAAACTTGTTGAAGTAGTTTTAGCTGCTAATGAAGCGTAAGGGACTTTGTTTGAATAGTTTCGTTTTTGTGAGAGAGCCGTGTAAAATCGTCTACAAAAACCGTTCGAAAACACGCCAAGCCTTGTACGCATTCTTGCCATTAAGGAATTATCCAGTGATAGCACCTTTTAACTTCAAAGCTGATAAACAGTCTGTTAGGAGAGATCAAACTTTCAAATCCAACTTTGGTTGAATCTATACTTCGTCACAAGACATGCTATACCCAGTGTGACCAATTCAATATTTGCAATAATGCTAAGTTCAGCAATATAACATTTTTGTTGCACAACAAAGTGCTAAAAATCATTCTTAATATTTTTATTTGAAATAAAAACCTGATAAAAACCCAAAAAATTAACAAAAGACCGGCCAAGTGCGAGTGTCACTCGGGCACCGAAGGTTCCGTACTTCGCTAGAGTTGGAAATTGCGAAGATTCTTTTATTTTTGCAAGAAGATGGGAAGCATCGAAAGGATGTGTGGGGGATTTTAATCCACTAAAACCGCCTATGCCCCCATTCCCATTTTCCGGCGGAACCATTGTTTAGCATTCCTTAATTGGGGCAACATACCCCGACAAATATTTTATGATGTGTGTGTGTTTGCCTTAGCTTATTAATTTTTCTACCTGGAACCATATTGGACCATGATAACTAAAAAATTTGTGAAGTTTTCATTACCAGCCAACGAATACTAAAATAAAACATGTAACATACTTCCCATGGCAACGTAGCTCCCCTCCCAATTAAAAACACATCCATTGTCATATATTGCAGATGAGGTATACTCCATACATGCTACATTAATTGATTAATGTAAGCTTAAGAGTAGAGAACACGCTCTAATGAAATAAATGACCGAGAGCTGGTTTTTGCACAACAATAGTCATGTCTAATGTGTGCATGAGGAAGAGTATTCATTGGGAAAGTTCCAATGGAAAACGATTAATACGATTTAATGATAGAGAATTGGAAAATGGAGATGACCGAGAGCACAAACACTAGTGTGGAACTGTGGAGTGTGGTCTGTCTGTGGTTCAATTCCAATTGGAATCGATTAAGGGAACACACCAATAACGATTGAAAAATGTTTAAAAGGAGCTTACTTTATATAGTAATTGACAGTTCTTTGTAAATATCTTTTAAAATATTATAACTTTTCCGCAAAATAGTCTTCGGCAGATATATGTATATAGCTACGAGCATGATCTACAAAAAAGGTCTATATCCATTTTTTTCTTAATCAAGAAATAAACAGCTTTTTGTGCGAAAATTTTTTTTTTTCCACAAAATTACTAATTACTCTAAAACCAGTCAATGTATCGCTACCCTTGGTACTTGTCGTTTAACTAGAGGTGAATCCGGTTGTTGTGTGCAAATTTCAGCCTTCTACGTCAATTAGTTTCTGAGATAGACCTAGGAACAAAATTGGTCTAGTGGGTTCGGACAGACGGACAAAAGCGAAACTAATAAGGTTCCGTTTTTTCCTTTGGGTACGGAACCTTTAAAAGAAGTTTTTTCCAGAAAAAGGAAGATTTAACATTTCACAAAAATTAGCATTAAACATAAAAACACTTCGTGGCACCAAGTAGGTACTCGTAGGTACATAAAAATAACATTTAAATTCAATTAAGTTCAACGTTTTCTTTTGTTAAATTAAAATAAATATAATCATTAGTATTGAAATAAATAAATATTGTTGGGCTTCGTTTAAAGCCTCCTTGCAAAAATAGTCAATATATCTTTCTTCTTCAGGTGGAAAAAAATATTTCTGATAAAGCACGAAATTATGCTAAAAAGAATGCTTGCATGATTTAAAAAAAAACAAGTAAAAGCGTTATCATCGGCCTGGCCGATGCCTTGATACCCTCCACTGCATACAAGTCATGCAAAATACGAGAACTAGTTGACGGACATAGCCCATTTTTAATACCAACCTGACACCGATAAAAATAAGTCCTTTCACAAAACTTCATTCACCTAGGTTGGTTCCTTTGGACGCTATCGTGTTTTCAACAGACAGAGAGGCACATGGGTCCAATATTGGTTTTGTATGGGAGGTACCAGAACTACTTGACCGACATACCCCGTTTTCAATATCAACCAGACGCTGATAAAAATAAGTGCTCTCACCAAATTTCATTCACCTACGTCAATTACTTTGGGCGCTATCGTGCTTTCAACAGACAGAGAGGCACATGGGTCCAATATTGGTTTTGTATGGGAGGTACCAGAACTACTTGACCGACATAGCCCATTTTCAATACCAACCTGACGCCAATAAAATGAAGTCCTTTCACCGAATTTCATTCACCTACGTCAGTTACTTTGGGCGCTATCGTGCTTTCAACAGACAGACAGACAGACAGACGCACATGGCTAAATCGATTCAGAATGTGATCCTGATTCAGAATATATATACTTTATGAGGTCTCCGGTGACTCCTTCTTGGCGTTACAAATGTATTGGCAAAGTGAATATACCTTCCTCTGGAGGGTATAACTAGGATAAAATAAAATAGTCCTGCTTAATTTAGCAAGAAATATGCTAAATTGGTCGCCCTGGCTGTAGCAGTTGTCCACCTAAAGGCTGTTCTTTTGAAAGCTTTCATCTTTGTTATTGGCTCATGATTCATCATCCAAGAATGCGCTATAAAGGAAAATTGTGTCTTGAAAGTTCCCTCAAACTGTAGCTGTGTTTACGTTGCTGTATTCCGGTTTACTATCTTATGAAACATAAACGTCGTTTTGGGGTCGATTACTATACGGATCCGCTGTGAAATTATTTAAAGGCGACCAGTTGGCGTTTGTCAATAGGTCTCAGAATGAAACATAACAATCTGTTCGTTGGACTTTGCATAGCTTTGCATGATTTATTGCTTTGTCCACCAGACAACGAAACCGGACAGTCTAAGAGAAAGTGGAAGACGGTTTTATTCGCATTTGTGTGGCTTAGCTTTCTGTTTGAAATAAGACCCAAATCTCTTAGATCCAAATGCTTAGCTCCATAGAAAAATATCAACTTAAGATCGTCTTCTATGTCTGCTTTTTAGGCTTTTACCACCTCTGACAAACATTTGAGAGTACAACTGTCAAAAAAAGAGCTTCTCGATTAGCCATTTGGACACGGCATAAAATTGTAGGTCCCCTCTATTCGGTCCAAAAAAAATTAAGACTTACATATACGAAACGAGTCATTGAGAGAAGTAAGGCCTAAGGTACGGGTCTATTACGCCAGATTTGATCGTTCGTTTTCTCATTAAATTCCTAGATTCTTCATTTGAAGTCATCACAGAACTTGACAATGGGTTTGTTGGATTCTTAGCTTCGAAGCGTCAGAAGACTCTTCTATTTTGTAATGAAAGAGTCTCCAATTTTATAGCTGCTTGACTCAACTAGTAGCTAATCCGGAGATTGCATATATGTACTTCTTTATTACTTTTACTATTTATTGTTTCTTTTTAATTTAAATTTTATTTTTGTTTTACTATTATTTTTTCATAAATTACGACAGGCAAAATTTTCAAGCTTTAAATTTGAAAAGCCGGACAAAAAAGGAGAATTTTGCAAAGCACAATTTTGAAAGCAACATTTCGACCCGCACCCTTCTTTGTTGCCTACGCTATTTTTTTTTATGGTAAAAGCTAATAAAAGGTAAAAATTACCTAAATGGATAATAGATAAGAGCCGGATGATGAGGCTGGATCACCTACAACTTTCAAGAATCATCCAGGAAATTTTGTTAAATTTTTTTCATATGAAAACAAATGCAAATTTCTCTTAGGGGAAAAAGGGGGAACTTTTTTCAAATTTATAGGGGAAAACGAATGCGAAAACAGTCTTCAATGTCTGGGAACACTGGAGAGGTATGAAAGTCTTGCGTTATGACACGTGTATTCGTTAAACTAATTTAAATAACGATAGGCACAATGGTCACAAATACACATCAGTCGTTAAGACTTGAAACACCCACAGCTCTTAGCAACAATTTGCAATTATTGTCATTTCGAGGAAACACAGAATTAGCTGTTCTACGGTATCACAAGATACCCAATTCGACGTCACCCCTGGTCCACTTCAAAGAACTTGATCTCCTTTTGTGCTTTAATGAAAATCACTTTGAATGTCATACCCAGTTCCCTCATATAAATCCCAGCAATTCCCACATTCTGGCACTTTAACATTTCCTCCGACACACTTTAAATTCCCCTGTCAAAGTGTATACGCACAACAACAAAATACGTATAATTTTATCATGTGCTCACTGGAGGATACACGTCACTTTATACACTCAGAGCATTACGGCAGCCGACATTGACGACAACGACGATGAAGTAATCCCCTTTTCTCGCATTCATTCATTTTCACAGTGCACAGCTTTTTGTAAGGTGCAGCTACATAAAGTCTAAGCATTCACATGGAGGAAGCACATTACTCCACTAGAGGTCCTTGTATAGTATTCCTCTTTTTTTTGTTCTCGTGTCTCTGGTGCAATCTGCGCTCCACGCCAACTGACAGGGAGCATACGTTTGAGCATTACGCACGTACCACCAAGCTACCACCGCACGGGAAGGTATGGCCTTAGCCTTACATCTCACAGCGATGGTACGAAACTAAATTACATATTAAATCATTAAATCGTTTCTTCGGAGATGTATGAGATTTATGAAGGCTTTAATTTAATAAACTCTCTAAGAGCGTAAGGGGTTTTGCGCGGTCGATTGTGGATGTTCTGTAGCTTTGCAGATGGTGGGCGATTGTTAGCGTGTATAACATGTATCACTAGGCAACCTTCCTGCAGATAATTTGTAACCTATACCTTGTGGGCTGCACTCATGCACATTCAGCTACTCCACCTACAGGGTACATTCAACATTCAGCATGCAAGGATTGTCCTTGTAAGTGGGCGGATATGGAATAAACGTGTGCACCCGGCAAAGGCGAACGGTGCATTAATGAATACACAAAGTGCTCTCTACGATTTTCGTTAGTCATTGGTTTTTCTCGTTCGTTGAAGGGCCATCAAATGGTTTTCTGCAATTTTCCTGCTCCTGTGAGCGAGTGGGTGGGGGTTACCAGTGAGCTTGTGTATTGTGTAACTAAAAAGGGAAATTAAAAGAAAAATACCTACGAAAGGACGGTGGGAGGGAGCGCAGCCTTGCTACTGATACTGTTGCTGTTGGTGCAAAAGAATTCAGAAAAGAATGCGTTCAGTTATGTTGGCTTGGAAGGGAACTACTGCATTGAAAGTTGTGACGCTTGGTATTTGGGCTAATGAAAGGCAGAAATACTATGACGGTCACCAGTTCGCCAAACTACAGATATTATCAAATGCCTATGGATGCTGGGTCTGGGTTTGTTGCCTTCCATACCAGTCACTTAGGAACATTGTTAAAATTTCCTTTATGTGTTCCCTATATGAGTACTCGTATGTGGTGTGACACTGCATTGTTGCGTGGAAAAATAGAAAAGGTTCGGAGCTTCACTTGAATGCAAAGAACTATTTATCTATGAAATTCAAAAAGTTTCAAAAATCTTTTGTCAAAGTAAAAGATTTTTCAAAAACTATTTCGTTCTAAAAATTATTAAAAAAAAAGAAATTACTATTTTAAGATCATCGAAAGTTGAAGCTTGCTTATGCATAAAAGAAAACTAGCTTTTGCAATGCTTGAATAGACTCATGTATCATAGGTCTGAGTATCGTGAAGATCGGCGAATTTTGTCAAAGTGTAGATCATTTCTTTATGCTTAGGAGCTATTTTGTAGAAAGTTGGACGAGAAGCTTGGAAAAGCTAGGTTTAGCGCCTTAAGTGAAACAGCGCAAGGACTACTACTTATTTTAGAGCAGTGAACTTGAAAAAAAAAACTAACAGCAAACACGGCCTGAGCTCGGTATAAGTGGCCTCACACGGCACAACGGAATCAGTCTTGGACGGATTGGGTCTATGCCACGTAGACCTTTCTATGACGAACATTTTTTATAAGCTGAAGTCAGTAAAGAGGTTAGTGGACTAGATATTTTCTAGAATTTACATTGAAGCCAAAATTTGGTTAATGGTCGATTACACAGGTTGGCATCTCTAACGTGTGACAAATCGTCAAGACCCGAGCAGACGATACCGATGCTTTACGGGTACACTATACTTCCGTGCACCACAACTCACTGCTACTAAGTGGTCGCAACAACGAATATCTCCAACAATAAACCCACCATCAACAACAACAACAACAACAAGTAAAAGTGTTATCATCGGCCTGGCCGATGTTTTGATACCCTCCACTGCATACAAGTCATGCAAAATACCAGAACTACTTGACCGACATAGCCCATTTTTAATACCAACCTACCGACGATAGAAGAAGTCCTTTCACAAAACTTCATTCACCTAGGTTGATTCTTTTGGACGCTATCGTGTTTTCAACGGAAAGAGGGACACATGGGTCTAATATTGGTTTTGTATGGGAGGTACCAGAACTACTTGACCGACATAGCCCATTTTCAATACCAACCTGACGCTGATAAAAAGAAGTCCTTTCACCAAATTTCATTCAGCTACGTCAATTACTTTGGGCTCTATCGTGCTTTCAACAGACAGACAGACAGACAGACGGACATGGCTAAATCGATTCAGAATGTGATCCTGATTCAGAATATATATACTTTATGAGGTCTCCGGTGACTCCTTCTTGGCGTTACAAATGTATTGGCAAAGTGAATATACCTTCCTCTGGAGGGTATAAAAACAACAACAACAACATTAACAACAACATCAAAAACAACAGGTCAACAACAACCATGCTCCGGACAGCCAAACGCGTTGCAAAGTGAATGCCGAAAAGGTCTGCTACTGACAAGCGAAGCCACCTCCAATCCACAAGATTTTCCACTGTATGGAAATTTTTCATTTGACCATAAAATTCACATGGTCTTGTTGTAACGAAAACCGCTGATGCTAATGATGGGCCAATGTACCTAAGAGCCGTCAAGTCTTATCAACTTTTGTTGGCCGTTGCTCTTTAAAAATCGGTCGATCGAACGATCCTTTTAAGGTCACCAAGAGCTGAGACCTCTTAGTTTCAGTCATATATAACACCTTCTACCACCCACACTTAAATTGGTAAATTTTCTAGTTCGACCTACAAAAAAGAAACCGGCCAGGGCACCCTTCTCTGTCTCTTACCCTTGGTTAAAGCTAAGTAAACATCTATGTGAGAGCAGAGCCTTAGTGGTTACAGAGGGCTTTCAAGATCGATTCCCGGAAAAACACAAATTACCTACATCTTAAGCTTTTTAAGGTTTAAGGTTTTTTCTCTCGAACGTCTGACAAACATCCGAGAGTAAGAGTATAAATGTCCTGAAAGAGCTTCTCATTTGGCCGTTTCGACTCGGAATGAAATTGTAGATCCCTTCCATTCGTTCCCAAAAATGAAAAACTTCCACAAAAACGTATAGTCGCGAGAAGCTAGGTCTGGGGTACTTATGAACCTGTTGGTCCATTTATGTATTTATTTATTTTTTAAACATCTATGTATAGGGTGGTGAATTTGGTTCTTGCATTACCTGGGTGCTGGGTCTTGTATTCTCCTTTCACTGGCTGTGAATAATGACGGAGATGCTGAATAAAAAAAGATTATGATTCCAACATAGGCAGCTAAGCTTTTTCTGAGTTTCTGATCTTTAGCATAGGTTTCTTAGATTTTTCACAGTATAAAACCTCTAAAAGGTCGTTTAGATGTTCTTGAACTGGTAGAGTGCTTGGTAAGGGCCTCAATTTTTTTTAGTCTTCTGGCTCAATATTGTTCTACAATGTCCATCTTATTTGTCTTTTTTTCGGCGTAAGGGTCAAAGGTTAAAGGTTAAAACTCTTACTCAGTCTCGAATCGAATTCCAAAATGTCCCCTTAGTCAGATCAGATCCATAAGCTCTCCTCTAATACACTTGTCGGAAAGTGCCCTCAGAAGTCTCTCCTCTAATATCCTTGTCGAAATTGCCCTTGCTAATTGGTAAATCGGTGGCAAAGAAAGCATTCTACTTTAGTAAAATGATTTCAACAAATAAGCTGTACATTAAAACGGAGTTCAGAATGCCAAAGCCCAAAGACGAAAGCTAATTGTAAAACCCCACAAAAATGGCAACTGCTAAGACCCGACTTCTGAAGTAGGGAAAGCACGAAACTCATTCTCAACCAAAAAATGAGTATGACTATTGCTCCTTCGAGTACACCAACTAAAGGACATTCGTCATACTTAAGCAAACTTTTACTCTTTCTTTGGTATATAGAGACAAAAACTCCTCTGGATTTAGCAACAAGCTTAGGGGTTGCGCTCAACATGTGTATATTTGTGCGCAAAATTCCAACTCAAGTGGAAAACATTTTAAGCAACATATTTCCTCTAATTAGTGCTCGTATAGAAAAAGCAAATACCTATCCTTGACTAATACATATTTCGATGTACATGGGGATGAATGACTGACTTCTAAATATATATATACATATATTCAGACAACCCACCTCCAGCACTTGATGCTGCTTCTGCTTGCAGGTGAACCCTTGCATCATCAAAGCAAAAATGTACAACATTTTTCCTTTAACTTCGTTTACAAAATAATTATGAACAAAAGTTGTGCAGTATTGCCATGGTCCTCAAGGATGCACATTGCACACATTCGGAATTCAGATGCAAGAACAGACAACGGGGTGAGTTGTGCACACAGTCGTATACATATCTATCAACCCTATTCTGCACTTTAAATCAAAAAAGATCAATTTTGTATCGCTTCTTTTGCTGGTGTTGTCTATGCGCGTTTATTTATGCTAATTTCTTGCATTGTGTTTAAAATGGATACCGACGACGGTGGATGCGGCATCGATTTTATTCAGCAGAGAAATGGAACTAGGGACCAAGATGTTTGTATATGCACAAATAGTTTTTAATTAATTTTGCAACAATATCCTGCAGAAGACGAATGAATTGGGTGCTCCTTTTGCGTTAGAATAAGGTAAATTGTGTTAAGCAGGGTATTATGTAGGTACCTCTTGTTTGCTTATGAATTTCGAACACAAAGCGTTTTCCGTTGTTGGAATAGAAACCCAAAAGTAGAGGTGAGACAATGATATTGAAGCCAGTTATTTAGTGCACAGTGTTGGCTGAATAGGTTTAAAATGAAAAGGGGGAAATTTGAAGTAATTATGACTGAACATTCATTTTACTTGGTCTGCTGTTAAGATTTCTGACCACTCTGCCTACGGTGACCGGCAGTTCTTTGTAGTAATGAACAGTTCTCTGTTCATTAGGAGTTATTTATACACTTCTTTTTTTTAATGTTCCGAGTTTTAGAAGTTTTTTCATAACTTGTTCTGCATTTCATTTCAATTCCTAAAAGCAACAAGGTAGGTAACATTGAAGTAAACCAAAATTCAATGGCGCAAATAATAATGCTTACGTGCCCCAAAAACTGAACGAGGAAACATGTAAGCTAAGGTATTCTATTTAAGTTTTGAGGGTTTTGTTTTACTAAGAATTGAATTATTGAAAATTGTATTGAAATTCCTTTGGTTTTCTTCAGTTCATTATTTGGAATTCTAAAATATGGTCACCGTAACTATGTCAGACCCAGCAAACTTCTGACATAAATATCCAAGAGCAAAACTGTCATAAGGAAGATTCTCGTTTCACAGTTCGAGATCGGCATAAAATTTTGGGTCCTTTCTCAGTTCTCACTTCTTATCATTCATAAACAGATCCAGGCTCTAGTTAGAATTTGAATCTACACTTTTACCAATTTAATTTTTATCATTGGCAACCCATTTTATGGCTTAGGTACAGGTACCTTACTTCCTATTTTCCAATGATCCGCCAATTTATCACAAGATCTGCGGTGTTTTTTTTTTACACAATTTTTCTGTATGACCGTTTGGTTAAAATAAAATAAAAACCGTCTTCTGCCGAACTAGCTGTAAGAGTGATTGTGCGTAGATCACTGAAATACCTACGCCCTGATGCTATTTTTCTATTGTTTTTCTCTTATTTATTATATCGACGAAAGGAAACAAGTAGGCAGCGAATACATTTGCCAATGACTGACACCTATGTGCAGACATCTAAAGTTGTCAATTTTCCGTAAATCAGAATTTAATTGTGACTTGTGAGTAAATAAAAAATACTGTATGAAGCTTAAGCCATACTGTTTACTGAAAAAAATCTACAAGGATTGTTTGAATAGCTCCAAAGTGATGAGGGTCAAAAACAAATCCAAATACCAAATAGAAAGAGACAAAGTTTACAATTTTGTTATCAATAATGTAAGTTGCTCACTAACTTTTCATTGGCTCACCGAATCTTCTTTATATTTTATATTTTATATTTAAATCGTTGTCGGCGCAGTCCCTTAGTGGTTAGTGTGTTGGACTACTAAGCGAGGGGTCCCAGGTTCGAATCCCGAGAAAACCCAAATTCCAACTCAAGGTTTTTTTTTCCGCTGCGCCACCTCTCGCGAACGTCTGACAAACATCCGAGAGTATAACTGTCATAAAGAAGCTTCTCAATTAGCCCTACCGACCTGTTGCACCAACTATTTATTTTATTTTTTTTATTTAAATCGTTATTACGCGTAATATAGTCTTTTACAACATTCCGTAGGTTGTGCTTATATAAAACAAATAATTATCTATGTTTATAATAAAATAAATGAAAATAAATAAATAACTAAATAAAAAACAACATATATTTACAACAAGTAAATAAATGCACATTAAACTAATAAATATTAAAATATTAATTAAATAATTAAATATTCAATTAAGAAAACAGACAAATAAAACATTAATAAAGAAAGAAAAAGAAATGACTACTAGAGTTAGGAATATTTTAATGGATAATAAAGGTTTTTCCAATAAGAGGTGTTATTTTGGTATTCAAAGAAAAATGCAATTTTTTGAGATAAATAATCGGATGTTTATTTCATAATAAAGAAAGAAAGCAAGGTATGATGTTAATAATGAAAAACAACATCAGCCAAATGGTCACCACGAGCACGCATACAGGACCATATCCTTTTCATGAAATATTCCATAACCAAATCGCAAAGTGGCTGCCCTATGTCCTCGATAGCCTCACGAATTTTATCTTTGAGGTCTTGAATCGAAGTTGGGCTGTTGGCGTAGACCTTATCTTTCACGTGGCCCCAATGTAAGAAGTCGCAAGGTGTTAAATCACAAGATCTCGGTGATCACCAATTGTGATCACATCTTGGAGAGATAATACGGTCCGGAAACTTTTCCCGTAAAAGATCAATGGTTTCGTCGCTTGTGTGGCACCGTTGATGAAAGTAAACGTTGTCCAGATCAATACCATCCAACTCTGACCATAAAAGATCATTAATCATCTCTCGATAGCGTTTGTGGAATGCCCAATTCTAAAGAACGACGAGGAATGGACAAACCTGGGTTTTCTTCAACACTTTGGGCTACAGCAGCAATATTCTCAGTTGTTCTTGAGCGACGTGCACTGGTTTTATTCTTCACATCACTAACTTGTCCCAACAGCTCGAATTTTTCCACCAATTTCTCTGTTGCGGTCCGAAAAGGTGCTTCACGACGACCAAAAAATGCTTAAGTTTTGCGAACTGTGACTGCAAGATTTTCACCATTTTTGTAGTGAATTTTAATAACTTCAATGCGTTGTTGAAGCGTGTATCGTTCCATTTTTAGTAATGGCGTAGTTTCTACTTGTCAAATGTCAAAGAAAAAAAGCTTCAAAAGTGACAACTACCGAAATAGCGGGTCATTCACAATAACACCTCTCATTGGAAACCCATTTGGAGTAGATTTTCTTGGAGTAAGAACCTGATGTGAAGGAATATAAGGGACATAGGCGCGAAGTCACCAACTATGAATAAATACTTGGCCCAATCAATCCATACCATTGGCCTACCTATACTCATGCGTTTGTGTGAGCTTTTATTTTTTGTATGAATGGAAGGGAGGATCTTTAATATTATGCCGAGTCTGAATGGCTGAAATAACGACAAGCCCTTGCAGAACAGTGACACTTTTCGATACTTGTCAAACGTTCGCGGGATGTGGCGCAGTAAAAAAAACACTTTAAACGTATTTTTTGTGATTTCGCGGATAGAAAGTGAAATCGCGCTCTCATCGGCCCAGGACACTGACCATTGAGTCACTGCACCCAGCAATCGAAGAGTTTTACTATAACTATTTTAGGATTTTGTTTGCTAAAAGTTGCACTGTCAATCAAGCGGAAAAAGAAATTTCAAGGCGCTTAGTTTAAATTTAACTGGAAGTGCGTACTTGGAGGTTATACACTCCAAACAACTTGTTTGCTTTCGAAATCGTCAGGTAGCCAAAATAAAGTTTAAATCGGAAAACGGGCTTCCAAGTTATAATGCTCGGTAATATAAAAGACCTTTGGAAATATTTATACATTGCCAGATAAAAATTGAAATTGAAATTGTCCACAAACAGACTAAAAATTATGTTAAATTTTTTGTTTTAAAAAATCGTCTACAACGTCAGTAAAATAAATAACGGGTGATTTTTTAAGCGTAGTTTTTTTTTTTTTAATCGAATAAAACACTCAAATTTGCATCAAATATTCAAAATTTGTATTGTAATCGATAAATTGTCCTTTGCCATTAACGTTTTAAAGACAACTTCACGTAAATGATGTCCGCGGCTCCGTTTGAAATGATCTATTCGGAAGGTCCAATTTTGCGTCACCTTTTCGAGCATTTCGGCCTGTATTCCATGAATTACGCGTGTTATGTTATCCTGTAAGGCTTCAATCGTGTTCGGCTTGTCCACATAGACTAACGACTTTACATCACGGCACAAGAAATAATCAAGAAGCGTTAAATCGCATGATCTTGGCGGCCAACTCACAGGGCCATTTCGAGAGATAAACTGCTCACCAAATTCATCCTTTAACATTTCCATTATATCACGAGCTGTGTGGCATGTGGCTCCGTCTTGATGAAATCACATGTCAACCAAGTTCAACTCAGCCAACAGGGGCAAAAAAAATGTTGCTTATCATGGCTCGATATCGTTCGCCGTCGACGGTAACGTTTCTTCCACGGTCGTCTTTAAAGAAAAATGGACCGATGATGCCACCAGCCCATAAACCACACCAAATTGTAGTTTTTTAATGTTTTAATGCGAGTCGATGGTTTAATGTCCAACAAAGTAACAAACAGTGAAAATTTTTCACAGAGCACGAATTTTTATAATAAATTTCAATAATTTCCAATCGTTGCTCGTTTGTAAGTCTTTCCATGATTAAATGGCAGAGTATACTGAAAACTTTTCACTTTGACAGATGACGTTTGGACGCCATTACTAACCAGTGCTGTCAATCTGAAAAACTTAACTTAAAAAAAAATCACCCTTTAAAAGAGTCCAGTTGTCCTAACTTGCGTTGGTGATCTCAAAGCCACCCTAACATACATATAAAAGCTAAGCGAACTAATTGCTCTGATAGCTTGTTTTCAGTCGGATATATACCGTCTTTCTCTTCCCATCTGGGGATCAACCGTGCAACTCGCCGATCGCAAGTATTCATTTAAATTATTCCAACACATAAAAAAAATTTCTTAACCCAATGGGCACACGAATTAAACTAGCGGACACCCGCCCGCTTTGCTAGACGTTTAACCGCACAAAAACATCATTTTCTTAAATGAAAAATGCTTTTCTTTTAAAACAAAAGTAGCCTAATAACTGCACATATTTATTTCATACATTTTAAAACGAGACATTTTTTTAAATCGGTGCAGTAGTTTTGTAATATTTTTGGACATACCATTTTGCCATTCAGTTTTATATATAAACAGATTGTTTCATGACCCTAACGACACCTAAGAACTGACACACACATCGAAGGGGCATACAATTGGACAGCCTTCCCATGACAGTGGTAGTTACTCCGGACCGGGTGATTGTCAGACCGTTGCGAGAGGTGGGATCTAAATACAGTATGATGCGCTTCTTGGTATTGTTTTAGGCGGGTGTTGAACCGAAAACCGCACTTGCTAAAGAGTTGAACACATTTCGCAGCCAGAATTGAAAGATTGATAATCACTGATATAATGAAGAACGATTTAAATTCTTTTGCAATAAAGTCGCCTAAAAATGACCGAGAATTAAAAACGGGCTCAGTATAAATAATAATAAAGCAAAACAAAGAGCGCAAATAAAAGGCATATCCAACATCGAAATATATAATAAAAGAAGGGAGGGCACTGGAATAACGAGGGAACGGGATTGGAGTACGGATACGGATTCTGCATTGAAATGAAGCAAAACCATGCTCATGGACACAGAGAATATTCCCTTAAATGTGTTTACTTTGTATGGGTAATGGAAGTTATTCAACTGTTTTGAGTACTTTTTATGTAAATAATGGCCCAAAAGTCATCAATGTTATAAAAACGGGCGAAAACAGAGAATTTTTGAAAAGTCGTCGCCTGGGGCCCTGAGGTGTAGAAAGTGGCATAATTTCGCCCAAGCTGATTTAGGGCTGCTAGTACCCCATTCGATAAGACCATTCACTGAATGTTTTATTACTACGTCAATGGTCAAAAAATATTTCTTTCTTTATAAGTGAAAGAAAGTAGGAAGTTCTCCAAATGAAAATAGAAAGTGAATGCGATGAATTTTAGGAGAATTCCTCAAACGCAAAGTTCAGTACTACCCTGTCCTATCCACCACATGACTAGCCACCTTCTCGCCACTGAAAAGCTGCCCCACGAGAACATCAAGTATAACTACATCTTCATCAACATTACAGTTAAATAGCTACCCAAGTCACAACTCTCCTCAGTTGTAAACCAATTTACACCATCATTTATATCAATCAAACTAACATTCTGGGTCAAGAATTTATTCCATCCACTCATTCATCTTGGCACTCTCTCTCTGCGACCAATCATAATAACCAGAACCACCTCTACTCGCATTTCCATTTCATCTGGTTTCGCCGGAAGGTACTAACAACCCGCAAAGCCATTTCCACTGATTGCTCTTGTAATTTCATCTCCTTCTTTGCCTAATTTCGCATTCTCTCGCACACAACTCAAAAAAAAATATGAGTTCCCTGTTCCCTCCCCATAGAAGTGAGGTGTATCTCATTCCCAAGATGCATAAAATTCTACACTAAATCGTGCTATTTCTGGCAGAGAACCACTCATGGTTTAAACAAGCTGCTGCTCCTTCATACTATTATCCTCCCCTTAGCTATGGCGGACCACCAACAAGCGACAACCACCATTCTTCATACATTTTTATACCATCTCGCTATTTTTATTGAAATTTTGGTTACTTTTCTCTTCCCTTCTCTAACGTAGAAATGAAAAATCATGAGGAGCTGCTGGAGGACATCCGAGAAGATACATCGGTGAATACAATACCTGAAAAGGGTAAGTTATCATCCCTCCAGGAGGAGCATATTTTCGTACACTCATAGGTAAAGGCTTTTCTTTTTTTTTTTTTTTGTCCTAGTGCATGGAATATTTTTTGTCTGTACTACAACGAAAAATTAATGACATCTAATAAATGTCCGTGCGGCATCGTCAAATAAACATATCATTGCACGAGGGGGATAGCCGGCATTTTTACGGTTCCTTAAACGTACTTCAATGCAAAGGAATTTTGTGCTGCATACTTTGGGGAGAGCGGACAGTTTTTTTGCCTGATTATGGTACCTAATATTTTAAATCTGAGTGATTGGTACGGATGCATGAATGCATTCATCGGAAAAAAAAATGGAAACGAGTAGAAAGCAGTTGACTTGAAAAATCGTGCTTATAAATGTTTTTCTTTGACTTTGGGATACGGTCGTCCATTGAACCAACATTGTGCATTTTTCGTCTTCAATCGGGGGTTGAACGTTGAGGGTCATTGATGCGAATATTGATGTTAAATTGACCGAACAAAGTGGCTGTGACAAATTTTATGCGCTCCCAGTGTTTGAGACATTTTACGCAGGGGTTCAAGTGGACTTTTATTTATAACAGGAGAGATTTTTTCTTTGGTTCTATTTTTAAAATAAGTCCGACGTAGTCTGAATGTGGACTCTATGTCGTTGACTTGTCAAAAGAATGTTCACATAATAGTAAATTGAATGAATTGAAATTGAATGACCATTTTGGGGCGATGAGCTTTTGTATGGCAGCACACTTTTGTCTTGCTACAGTAAGAGTATGGGTTTTAATGTGACTTATTACATAGTCAAAGATGTAAGCAACTCAGTTCTCTTGATCTGAATAAAATCTAAAAGTGGCATGTAAGTCACAGCTCTCAATTTTACAATAATAAATTACATCGACTGTTCCACAAATTAAAATGGACGACCACCCCATATCCATCCCTGGTATTCTATGCGCACCTTTTTGAAGTCATAGTCGATTCGAAAATACCGCATGTCAAGGGCACTTATCCAATATTGCAAGATCAGCGTTTTCAAAGTAAAGTCACCAACTTAGGCCAACTAAATACTTCAGCCCAAAGCAGCCCCTGATTGTCTAAGAAACTCAAGTTGAACCGGGCCTCCAATATTGCTCCCATGTACGGTAGTCAAAATACTTCGGCCCAAAGCAGTTCCTGATTCTCTAAGAATCTCAAGTTGAACCGGGCCTCCAATATTGCTCCCATGTATGGTAGTCGATCCTAAAGGTTTTCGTTGTTGACAGCCATGTGGAGGCAAAGAGTTGACACATTCAATCCTAAAAATTCGCGAGTGCTTACGATTTTGTTCTCAAACCTATTTTACTTTTGATGACGCTACTGTCCGGGACACATGTTGGCCTAAGCAAACACCCATGATCAGCTGTTGTCAGTTGTTGGTAAAGGTTCCTTTTGAACTGGGTGTGCCATCTTTTTAAGGGTAGTCTTCTACTTCGTAATATCTATGGAGATGAGCTAAAGATTCTTCGTTCTATATCTGGCAGAGAAATTTGGCAAGCCTATATCGCTGTATAACCCGTTCGATTCTTCATTGTACGTCTTCAAACGCCTTCGATAGAAACTGCGATCACACGGACATTTTCCTTGCTTAAAACAACTATAAGTGTATTTTTAACCGACCTTGACACGGTCATTAATTTTTGCACTTTTGCTTTTATATAGCATCAGCTTAATTGCTTACAAGACGGCTCTGTTAGTCGAAGCCTGATGAAACATTGATTGGGAAGAGTATGCCATAAGTCCAGGTAGACAGAGCCGTTTAAAACAAAAGCTCAATATTATATATTCCGGTCAGTGTAACGAACTGTCCTTTCGCGTGGCAACAAACGTATATTCAACTGTAAGCCCAACTTAGTCCACTTCTCCATTAAATGAAATTTTGTCTCTTTATCTAAAACTTGCAACACTGACAGCTCGCCGAGTTCTTCTGATAATTTCAATTCAATCGTACAGCTTATGCAAGTCATTACACGGACTTTTCGTCTTTTCCAGCATCTGCCATGGTGTAAATATTTGGTCGATTATGATCTAGGGATTGCAGCCTTACACTGAATGACAGGCACCTATCTGGTGAACGGCTTTACAAAAATATGTCAGTGCTGAGGAATTTTATGCCTCTGTAGATGATAAGATCAAGATTAAATAATGTGCACATCAAAGAATCTCATAAATCCAGGACTTGGTAAACGATGCTGAGATTTCATTCGTTAAACCGATTTTAGAGATAACTTGGTGCTAAATCCAACATCGTCTACAACTTTAAAGTACTTCAGCAGACTGACAGCAAGCTCCGCAGTTTTATTGGTTTATAATTAAGGATGTTTTTACGTCGTTTAGGCGTGGGCGGTGTTGCGACTTGATTATCCTTTGCCTCTTACTTAGCTTAGCGGAAATTCGTCTTTTAACCTTGACTTTCTTTGTGAAAGATAGCACCCCAGAGGCCGCACATCCTCACATCGCAGTGACGAATCTTCCTTGCAGCCATTGAATGGGTTGATGCTGCAACCATAGCAGTCATCCCTCTTGCTCAAAAAGTCGAGAGTCGCCAGATTTATTTAAAAGCCAACTTTCCGAGTGTTTTCTTTTTTGTTTTCTACTAGACAGTTGTCAGAGTCAATGTTGACATCTCTGTGCGGGAAGATGTCTTAAGAACTGGATTCTTGCGACTTTCGTCGAATCGATTAATCTGGATTTTCGTTGATTTCATGAACTGACCTGGTGTATCCTGGTATTTCTTGAGATGTTAGAATGGCTACCACAATAAGCCTTTCTCAGTTTCCAACAGTGTTGCAAAGTCGCCCGCTTTTCAAGCGCTAATATTGATATCACCAATTGCGATTAGAAGACACTGCTCCTATACCCAGCAAAAATATCTTTGGCACTATCTCTTGGGCCTCCTGTAAGCTTATATTGGCTCACGTCCAAAAAACCTTTCGTCTAGTTCAGATGACCCATCTGCGTCACAGTAGAAGCCGATTCTGCTACCAGTAGCAGCCGCCTTTATAGATGTCACAGTTTTGTCAAACTAACTTCATCATAGGGCTACTCCCTTGCACCTCTTGGATGCCAGTGAATTTAACTTTCAAGGCATCCAATATCTACGTCGGTAGGTCAACAATATGTAGCCTGTATAAATGGTCCAAATATTTTTGGCCTTATGTCGTTTGCATTGGCTGTCAATATAGCACAATCAACCTCATTTGAAGCTGTTTTTCATTTCATAACAAAATTCCTTTGCTCATAAGCTCTGAGGCTCAAGGCGATGACGATTGGTGGATCTTACCAGCACTTACAGATGAGGGGAAATTCGTTGCATTATCCATTGCGACTTTATGCCACCCAAAACACTTTCGAGTCGATCAAATTGTCTCCATTCTTAGTGCTAGTACTCGTTCAAGGCTGCATATAGAGACAAACTATGGCCAATGAAGATTATAGTACGTTGTCAGATAAGATTATAATAATATAGATCAGATTTGTTCAATGAGTTTCAAAGGAGCTCCACATTAGCTCCACTTAGAACAACGTTCATCGTTAGTTCACTGTTCAAGTAGCTATCCAAGGGCCAATACTTGGAGCTGATATGGTCCTTCGAGCCGAATCTCTTCCCACAGAAAATGTCTTCAGAGATTTCGTTTATCTCAGTATAAAATATTTTGCATATATCATCTCCCACATTGGCTTATCCAATCTTATATGCATTAGCAGCATTCTTAGAAGGTACCCTTGGGTTGACGTTTGACGGGGATCCAATAGCAAAAACTTCGCTTACTGTAAAGGTTTTACGTTCGTGTATATGATCTTCGAATCCTACATTCCGATAACGGCCAAACTTAATACTTTAAAAATATTTTCATTTGCCATGATTATGTTTTTCTTTTTTTTAACATTTTTAAAAATGGCCGTCCTTTTGTTTTTGAGTCTTCTTCGAAGTGCTGCTATTAAATTTCTGGCTACAATTTCCCCCAAACTCTTCCAGTAACAGCCCGACAATATTGCCCATGCAATTCATTACAGCACAGATAGCTGCCGCACTCATCAATCACAATAAAGGACTCCGCCATCACTTCGCATAGTCATGAGCAAACCTATTGTTCTCTTTGTCATTCCTCATACATCATTCAAACTACTTGTAGCCTGCTCATCTCAATATAATAAAGCCATCAACTTATTTCATTCGTTTCATTTCCTTTCAGATCTGCCGAAATTCGGTGAGCTGTTACAAAATGTTACAATCCCTGTGGGACGAGAGGCCATCCTTCAATGTGTTGTCGACAATCTACAGACTTACAAGGTAATGCCATACACTTTGCTCGCAACAGCTTTTCTCCCCTCCGCACACATAATATATCCTTACACTTTGCCATGCGATTCCTTTTACTGACAATTCCTTTGACAATAAGTCACATAACCTCTGTCCGCAAAGGAATTCGCCACAAAACAATTTACACCCAATCAAAGTTTCTGCTTTCGATTCTCCTCGTTCTACTCGTGTATACGGACACACGAAATTCCAGTCAATTGATTGACTTCAACGGGAAAGGAAGGCCAAATTGATTTACTACCTTCATTTCCATTTATAGCTACACGGTCGTCCTGCCCGGCTATATATATATGTATGGTTTGTAGTTCTTGGTGGTCAGTCATTCTTCCTAATAATAATTAGGTGAACACATCTTCTTCCTTCCTAAATTGAGGGGCCGAATAACAAGGAACACAATAACAAAATAATGATATCCTGCGATTATCGCCAAACAAAAGAAACACTAAACACAAAGTCCACGAACAAGGATACACAACACACACAATAGGTACACAACACTGCCCTAACTTAACTTCCTTCCTGTCTGCTGCTTTTCCGGAACTAACACTGACTAACATGTGTCTGAGGGTAGTTTCTCTAATTCACCATCACCGGTTGTGTTGGTTTTTTTTTTCTTTTCTTCCTTCTTCGTCCATTTAGATCGCGTGGCTTCGTGTGGACACACAAACCATTCTAACGATACAAAATCACGTAATCACCAAAAATCATCGAATGAGCATAACTCACGCTGAGAAACGTGCTTGGGTATTGAAAATTCGTGACGTTAAGGAAGCGGACAAGGGCTGGTATATGTGTCAGATAAACACGGACCCAATGAAGAGCCAAGTCGGCTATTTGGATGTAGTTGGTGAGTATCTATGCGCTGGTTGCTGAATGGCACAGCGTGAATATTGTGTGTAGAGTATGTCCGGGTATCGTATGAATGGTTAAAAATTTTGGATACTTTTTGATTAGTTGGGATAAGCTTAAGCTACTCCCTGCGATGCACAAACTTTGACCATTTGTGTGAGCGGATGATCTAATATTAATCAGAGGAAACAACTTAACAAGTTTAATCGTTGGATGTATTTAGAATTTTTAGTTTTTGAAGTTGGATATATAATCTGCAATTGCTGGATCCAGGGACATTTTTGAGATTGATCCTGTCAAATAGCTCTACATGTAGCTAAGCCTGTTCGAAGGTGCACGATCAAGGTGCCCAATTTAAGTCGCCATAATGTAGTGTCTTGTACTTTACGAAACTTCCATTTTCCATCTATCATCTTTTTATATTTTTCTTTCTATCTTCAATTTTCAATATCCTAACTTCTACCTTCTATCTTATGTCTTCTTTGTCTTATCTTCAGTGTTCAAACATCCATCCTCCATTTTCTATCTATCTTCTTTCTTCTATTTTCAAACATTCATCTTGAATTTTCCTTCTAGCTTCTGTCTACTATCTACTAACTTCTATCTTCTTTCAAACTATCTTCTATCTTAATTATTCAATCTTCAAACCTTCATTTAACATTTTCCACCCATCATCTACCTTCAATCTTTTATCTTTAATCTTCAAATATACTACTTTCTATCTATCTTCTATCTTCAATCTTCAATGTTCATACTTCAATTTTTCATTTTATATCTATCTTCTATTTCCGTCTTCTATCATTTATCTATTCTCTTCATTATTCAGTATTCTCAGTTCAACCTATATCTTCTACCTTTTTCTAACATCTACCCTCTATATTCTTCCTGTTATCTTCTATTTTATATCTTCACTTTCTACCAAATAAAAGTCTTCTGCCAAATAAAAGTCTTATACGTCTCGAGAATATTTGACCGATCTGATGTCCATGAACCAGCAAACGTCTATATTTCTTCTGCGAGTATTCCTAAAAGGAAGGTTTCGGATTAGTGGGCGTGGCACCCCCCACACAACTAATGCACTGAAGACACCTATCTTCGTGTAACAAATAAAAGTATAAGTATAAAAGATTCTGCGCTTTATTTTACAAGTGGGCGTGGCACTTTCCTTCTGCCAGCTTCATCTTTAAAACTGCACAAACTGGAGAGTATTGTCTTTTGGAAGCATTTTCCAATTGTAGGTGGTATTTGAGAAAGGGGACTTCGTAGAGGTATCAACTGATAGTTCATAAGTTTGTAAGTTGTGCGTTGGAGTAATTTTACGAAAAAAATCACAAGTGGTTCAGAGATAATAACAAGTCTTGGGAAAATACGGATTTACTGTCGACTACTGAAGGGTTACCATTATCCCATGGTCCCTGTTGGTTGAAGTCCAGACTCATTCCAAAGAAGGAGAATAGGAATGCGCTCCAGAATATTGTGGTCAAATTTCATTAAAAACGCCCGACGTTGTTGGTTTTTCTACCAAAGTTGGGTGAGCCATACACACCCAAAACCCTCGCAATTTATCAATTCGATAAAGTGTTCAAAAAAAATAACTTGGCCTCCAACCCACCGTTGAAAATTATTTTCTGAATAATTTCCCTTTTCAATCAGGACATCTCCCATCTGTTTGTAATCAATATAAACCACATTCTCCTTCGGTCAGGTTAAAACCTTGGTCTCTATTCGATTCGCAAATGCGAAACGAACCTAAGTAGTTGGCCTGGGCTCTACAGCCAAAGTAACATTTTATGTTCTACTTATCTATTATTCATCGAAAGTCATTCTGCCTGCGCAAAAACACACACATGAAATCAGTCTCTCAACATATCGAATGATTTTTAAATCAATTCAAGCTTTCATTTGAACATAATGCCGACCGAGAGCTGTACAAGTGTACTCCTCTTTCCCTAGTAGAAAAAGATTACGTATACGTCACGTATGACCGACCGGTCCGACCTTAAAACCAATCAACATCCAATGGTTGATGTATCTATGGCATCTCCCATGCGGCCAAATACACACGGCTGAGGCACAACCAGATACGGAATTAGTTGGGCCGATCATATGCACACGAACTAGCATTAATAGAATTGGTATACCGCATACCTATCCTATACACTACAAGTCAAAGTCAGAGTATATCAAAACGAAACAATTAAAGTTTTCCCAAAGAAATTTCATCTCTGAAGGATTTCGTATTGTAACTGCGGTTGGTATAAGGTAAATTCAATTCCCAGATACAATACTTTACATCGGCTGCTAACAAATGAACTGAGAGCACCGCAAATAAATAATTTAAATTATACCCTTCCAAGTAGCAAAGGATGCTTGTGTGCAGCTAAGGATATAAAAGGCAGTTAGACACGTACTTATGTGGTTCGTTTTTGTTTTTTTTTTTTTTTGTGCTGCTTCCTCCTCTCGGATAGGAATTAAATATTTACTCTTGTCTGTCAGAGTAGATTTTGCAACAGTAGCAATCAAAGATAAACGAAAAAAAAAAGGAGTGCCTACTCGTAGAGAGGCAGGAAAAACGTGTACTATCAGGTGGGCACGTGATGTCATTTGCAAAGGACCACTGAATCCATTCCAACGCCATTATGGGTTCGTTTTTTATTTTTGTTGATGGTTTTATATTTTTATTTATATCCAAGTATCATTGAGTAATCCCGGTGTGTGTGTGTGTGTTTTTTTGTCGTCTCCGAAATACTCCCAATGCAATTAGCCGCTTGGAGCTAAATGCGTGCCAATCAAAGGACGACGGACGGTGTGGGGGGCAAAAAAAAAAACTCAGAAATTAAAAGAGCTTCACACACATTTCACGCTCGTCAAGGAAACCGGTTCCAATTTGTTTAATTAAAACTGTGTACTGTGTCAGTAAATGTTAATTGGATGAAGGGAGGCGATTGTGATGCACGTTACTCGTATACGCTCTTGTAGTGCGAATTTACGGTCACATCAGGCAAAGTTGCACTCCTCTGCAAGGTGGTTGAGACTTGAGAGGTTTATCCGGCAACTTATCGTTGCTACTTGCTAAGCTTCACTGGGGTGAAACATGTGCCATTAAGTGCGGCCTTTTTTTTGACCTGATTTATACGCTTTCTCAGAAATGGTGCGCACTCAGCTTAAGGACAAGGATTTTTGTATTTCGTTTTTGATATGCAAAACATTTCCAGTGGAGCGAAATGTACTTTTTTTGAGTTTAAATGTAAAATTTCAATAACAGCTTGATGGAACTGATTTTGAGGGTCACAATCACAAGTGATCTCTGAAGAGAGTCCATTCGGGAAATTTTAGGAAAGAAGGTGATAACTCCATCACTTCGTAATTGTACTGGCATTTCAACTGAAATGTCTGTAAAAATTCGATTTGAATCGGCGGTATCGATCTTTTCCAGGACCTCTAGTAGTGACAATATGTAACTGAACCTATTACGCCACAACAGGTGAGTAGAATAGACGAGGTCTTTGTTTTGGACGCCTGAGAGACTATCTGTAGCGACCTTGAGTCCCCAAGGTTATGCAAAATTATGAGTTTAAAAGGATCTTATCATGAAGGCAATATTATGTGATCGTATCACCGCGATACTGAAAATGGCGAGCAGAAACCAAAGAAAGCATCGCTGAACATGCTAAGGGCTCACTGAAAGTGCGACGATTGTTAAGCGTTGTAGAACAGTCTTGTGGTAAAGAAGTAAGTTTGAAAAGTTTAGTATCACCCGCTTATAGAGAATGGATTTTTGAATGCTGAAGAGTAAGGAACCTAGATGACTGCCTTGTGGGATTCCAGAAAAAAAACCTATAAAAGCCGTTCTCCATGTTTAGTTTAACAATATGGCTGCCGAGAGCAGGCACTTCAAAAAGGACTATTCTATATGGGATATATTATTAAAAGCCGTACTATGAGCTGCAATAATATTGACTTCTTTACGACTTCTTCAAAGGCTGTTAGGGCATAGGATTGTCTAATTGTTTTAATAACAAAAACTAACATAAACAAACTATTGTTAGAAGCTATGCTTAGCGCCCTATACAGAGCTGTCAAGACAACTATTTATTCTTTTAAAGCTAAAAGTACAGATGACACGAATTGAGCTACCTTTAAGACGGCCGCGCTGGTTTAAGGAAATAAAAGACCTGCTCTCAAATCTCGAGATTTCGTACGAAATACTTTTGAATTGTTTCGATGTTCATTTATGTATAAAACTAGCTATTGTCCATTAATAAATTAATTTGCTGTTAACACCTTTTTGTGTACCGGTATTTCGGTTCTATAAGAACGTCCATATTTTAGGAAATTCGTTATTAGATAGCAACAGACAAAGAAATAATACGAGGGGAATGATAGAGATAAGGAAACACTTGTGCTACGAAGCACATCGAGAGCAGGACTTAATTTTTTAACAATTATAATATGCATATTGAGAATTAAGATGATCAGTTAGCATCAAATAAAAATTGAGAAATTATTAAAAAAAAATTACTACTCACTCTTTTTTCCAATCTCTTGGTTTGGTTAAAACTTGGAGCCATATTAAAAAACGACGTTCGCTGAAAATATAAAGATTGAAATTTATACGAAACAATTTTTTTATTATTCACATGTAAGCAAAATAGTTTTAATAAAATTCCAAAAATTTGGACGAATGGAATGCAATTTTATTTGTTTCTAAAAAAAATTATTAAAACTCACGTGAACAAAGCCAAGCCCAGTATACCTATACCTACGCAAACCTATTGCGGCAACTCTTTATTTATATTTTTAATGCTAAATAAATATTTGGGTTTATATATTATTACACTTAAAATTGTTTCGTGGTAAGCTTAAGTCTTAATCAGAGACAATACTGAGACCACCAACTTCGGCCGATTTCCCGTTACTTAGCCTACAAGCTATATTTCTATAGGGTGGCAAATGCTAAGTGCGCTTGTATTGTTACATAGAAATTCCTATTGACAAATGTCACGTAACTTCAGAAACAAATACACTCGCACCTTGCATATATGCCACTTCCGCTTTGGGCAAAGTGGCTTGCAGCGTTCATAGAATTTTATCCGTTAAATTTGAAATTGTTCGTTACGTGTGAAAAATTATTTTTTTTAGGAATAAGTGTACATTTGCTTAAAATATTTACGAAAAATTAAGAATGTAGGTTGGTTGAGGGAAAATAAAAACATTTTGAGCAAATTTTCTTTATTATTTAAGAACAAATTACACACGAAATCGAAGTTAATTATACCCAAAAGCGGGAAATACACAACCATATTTGTCCTAATATATTTCTAGTATGTAAAACATTTCCTTTAGATAGTTTTATTAACCACACAAATCAAATTATTCACCTTCAAAAAATTTATAATTACTAACCAATGGCATTCAGTTATGCTAAAATGTGGTATTCCCGAACTCTTTCACATTTCCCCACGGTTGCCGAGGTTGGTAGCATTTATTTTTGTATTTTTTGTATGTTTTTGCATGTCACACGGATTCCCAATTGACATAACACCAATAGGAATACAAAATGGCGAATTTGAAAAAAAACTGAGGGGGCCAGCGGCAAGAGGATTGTGAGTTGGGGGTCTCAGTATGGTTTGTCTATGGTCTTAATAGCAATTGAGAAACAAATCAGTGATTACAATAATAGGATTTTTATTAAACATGAAATAAATGATAGGTAAATATCCGTAGGCAAACTGCCGCATCTATTTTTGTTTTATTATAAACTACATAAAAAATAATAAAGCTGTTGATTTGTATATAAATACCTATACATAATAAAAAGAAACAAAATAAAGAATGGACTGCATATTTCTAGGCTACGCGTTCTTTTGGCGAAAAATAATATTTTAACCTTAGTAGTCATTGAATTGAAAATTTGCAGAAGAGATTTTATGTGGAACCGAACGACTATCAAGAGTTAAATAGGGAGAAGTAAAGAGTGTCCCGTAATTCCCGTAAAAAAAATAAATTTTGCGCCATTTTTTCAGCTTTTTTAAACAAAATTATCTTCAGCGATGAAGCTAATTTCCACCTTGATGGCTTCGTTAATCGTCAAAATTGTCGCATTTTTGGCTCAGAAAATCCACGAGTATTTGTTGAGAAACAAATACATCCACATCGCGTGACTGGTGCGGTTTTTCTTCTTCGAAAATGCGGCTGGTCAGGCATTAACAATTAATGGTGTTCGTTATGTTAACATGATTACCCAGTTTTTAGTGCCTAAATTACAAGATATGGACCTGATCAATATGCGGTTTTAACAAGACGTTGCCACATGCCATACAGCCAGAGAAACACTTCAATTACTGCGTGAGTCATTTCCTAATAATGCATTCGGCCGTTTTTGCGATCATAATTGGCCATCCAGATCTTGCGATTTAACGCCATTGGGATTTTTTCTTTGGGGTTTTTCGAAGTCAAAGGCAAACAACCCCACGACCGCCAATGCCTTGAAAGAGGAAATTGGGAGGTGTATTAATGAAATTCGGCCACATTTATGCGAAACGGTCATACATACTTCACTGCGATAGTGAAGGACTTGAACCCGGTCTAAAAATAAAATCGAAAGACCGACTCAAGTCCGTCCTACATAAAAGAAAATATTTTATATCATTTAATTTTTTTTTTTAATCAATGCAAGGCTTACTTGAGTTCTGTATTAGTGGTTCTGTACCGTTCGGCTAAAAGAGCTATAATTTGTCGCATTACTGACCCAGAAGGACGATGCTGCCCGCCCATGGATGAAGCCTTTCCTTAACTTCGTCCCTGTGATTACTCACTCTCATGGCAAAACAAACGTTAACAGAAAATTGTTTAAACTTATACTAATGAGCGATGGGATTTTTTTTATTTCTTGGTTCGTCATCACAAAAAGGCAAAACGAACGCCTTAGGATAAAGTATTTTCGGCCACAACATCACTCTCTATCTGGTTCCATTACAACGATTGAGGAAAACTCTATTTGCTAAGTAACCAGATGAGAATCGTAGGCTGTAATACACTAAAAAAACACTCGACTGGATAATTTTCTTAATCGTCTTGATTGCAAATAGCATTCACTTGCTCATATTTGAGTGTTTAAGGAGACCTTTCTCACAGCCAAGAGTGCACGTTTGTACTGAGGTAATGTTCATCTTCATAAATAACTCGATGTCACCTGTACTATAACCTCACAAAAAACAGACGGTATCTCTACAGCGGAAAAACGTGAAGATGTAATTTGTGTTTTGCGGGGATCAAACCTGAAACCCCTTGCTCAGTAATCCAGCTACTAAGTCCACAACATATATTATAAAATTATGTATCAATTTTTACCGGACGCCAATGTTGTCATTCCACACGTGCAAACGCTTTCCGTATTCTGTAGATAAAAAAAAGGACCCACTTTTACCTCCACATTAATTTTCCACCAATTAATTTAAAACTTTCCTTCCTCGCGCCCCATGGCGACCCTATCTGCTCTGAACGTGTAAATATTTAACAATAACAACACTTCGCCCAAGCAGTTATGCTTGCATTCTGATAATTAATTTAACATAATTATATTTCACATTAACGATGTGGCTTCGCAGAGTATTCCACAGGTATATGCGGATTCCAGTAATGAACGCAAAAATAGCACGTTTCTCTATGCTGGCACTGGCATAACACACTCCCATTTAACAGTGCAACTATACAGTAAGTACAAACAGAAAAACCTATCCCCGTGAAGATAAGCTCTGTGAAACAGAATCTCAATTTATTAATGTTTTTCGTGTGTGTGTGGTTGTATGAGTGTGTGCATAATGAAAGAACAATGATTTATGTGCATTTTAATTATATTCCTCCAAAAAGTGACAAAAATAACACAATATCCTTTGCCATCATATTTTTCGTTACAATATTTCTGCTGTACACACGATGATGCTGTTCCACCATTTACCCATACCGCCACCGCCACTGTGTTCGTTGCGTCAATGTCGTATGCAACGTGCACCGTTCATATGCCATATCCTTTGCTGTCGTGCTGTGTGTACAATTTGAAAATTCTCACATGCGATGTATGCGATACCCCGCCGCCGCCGCCGCTCCGTTCCACAGTTCCACCTGACATTCTCGACTACCCAACGAGTACGGATATGGTAATTCGGGAGGGCAGCAATGTAACACTGAAATGTGCAGCGACAGGATCTCCACAGCCAACGATAACATGGCGCAGAGAGAATGGTGATCCGATACCAGTGCCCAATGGACCAGATGGTAAGTAAAAAAAAAAAAAAAAAAAATAACAAACAATTTTTACCCCCCGTCTCTAGCAAATGAACGTCCGTTTTGGACGAACCATTTCATTTTCAATGCAATATGCATGTGTGCCAGTGTTGGATGTAGAACCAATTTTCACAAATGTTAGAAGCAATTGGCTTTATTTCAATGGCAACGGAACGTTTATAGAGAACGACGACCGTGGGCGAACGGGCGAAATATGTTTACCAGTGCAATAAAACTTGTCGACAAAGTTAAGAGGACGAGAATGCTTTTAAAATTTCGGTTTGGAAATTTGTAGAATTTGCATAGAAGATCGATTTTCTTGGTCTTGTGATTACAACTGAGCAGCTTCGCCTGCGGGGAATACATTGTATTGTTCTTATGCGCATACCAATTACAATTAATTCGAGAGAATTTTTCAGGAGGGAGAGATCTCCCATGCAAGTTGCTAAAATATTTGCAAAATTTGTACTAACTCTGGGAAGATTTCCTGGTTTTCAAGCTGAGTTTTTGGTCCTTTTATCCCTTATTTTTACTCACAGCTTCACTGGTGTCCAAAGGAGTACATTAGATGCTCCTGGTTTTAAATCCCAAGGTATATCTTTTAGTTATAAGTAAAAACCAATGTTGGCCTTACCAGGACCGAACTTAGTACCCGAAGAGGCAGATGCAAGGGCATCAGTGCCATTTATTCTAGATGGCTGAAAGTGGTAAAGAAATTCTTGCTGTTATCAAATGATTGCCAAAGTTTTAGCTGTCTCCAGTATGCAAAATTCCAAACAATGGGTTTGGTGTCTTC
Organism: Cheilosia impressa; assembly: GCA_948293265.1. Classification (NCBI taxonomy): domain Eukaryota; kingdom Metazoa; phylum Arthropoda; class Insecta; order Diptera; family Syrphidae; genus Cheilosia; species Cheilosia impressa. The sequence continues at coordinate 43,137,827 of OX411883.1, forward strand.
TGTAACCATAAAGTGAATAACTGCGTCCTTGTTGGCGGGTTGTTGAATTTGTATTCTTCCTCCCTTGGATCTGTACGATTTTTAACAAAAACCATTTCTCTGTATGTGTCTTCGATGCGATCTTAAAGTTTTTTCCGAATTTTTCGCATTGCATGCTATTTATGCTCGCATATTTAAGTTCTCTTCAAGTCTTGATACAGTCGGAGTTATGTTTGGCATTGTTTTGCAATCCGCACACAAGTATATCTTTTTAACGTTCTCGTATACGTAAAGAGAAAGTAAAAGAAAAATATTTTATTTGAACCAAATTTCGAACTGGAGATTTTAATCAATTCTACGATGAGGGAGAAACTCAAAAAAGCGGGTCGCGCAATTCTGTTCGTCTGTCTGTCTGTCCATCCGTCCCGAGGACTATAGCCTAAACGGCTGCCGTGATATGGTTAAACCATCGGATTCGGAGTTGGGCTCCCATTTTCTTCTCTGCACCATAACCTCAATATTAATGGAACTTTGCATATAAAATTTTCATACCAGTTTGATTTGAAAACGGATCTAACGATTGCAACCAAAATTGATGTCTAAGCTTGACAACGTGAGGTTACCACGACTGCGTACTCAGTTTTTCGATAAAAAATTTAATAATAGTTTTGAAATTTGCACAAATGTATCTTGAAAACAGTCCATACGATTGGGACAAAAATGCATTCCTTTCCTAAGGTTATACGGTTATTTTTAACTTAAAAGCAAACTCAGCTTTTCTATAATTATCGTTCAATAGATTTTTGATAAAAGAAATTTTTTTAAAATTTGGTTTCCTTGCTTTTGACCAAAATACATACTTATAGTAAAATTTATGTTTTCAAAATTTTTGCATCCTCAATTTTCAATTTGCATCACCAAAAACCCAAATTTCAGAAACACCTCATAAAGGGTGTTTTTTTTAGAGGTAGAAATTGGAATTGAAATAAAACACAAGAAAATCGTTTTAATGTCCATCAATTTGACTTTATTGGAGGGATAATTTTATGCCATTAATGTTTAATTATGATTTCGGTCATGTGGCTGGTTCGAATAAAGATAAGTCCAGAGGTCCAATTTTCAACCACTTTTTCGAGCATTTGGGGCTGTATGTCGGCAATAACGCCACGAATGTTGGCTTCCAAGTCCCCTAACGTTTCAGGTTTATTGGCGTAGGCGAGCGACTTCACATATCCCCAAAGAAAATAATCCAATGGTGTCAAATCACACGATCTTGGTGGCCAATTGACTGGTCCATTCCGCAAAATTATGCGCTCATCAAATGTTTCCTTCAATAAATCGATTGTGACGTGCGCTGTGTTGCATGTAGCGTTGTCTTGTTGGAACCACATCTCATCCACATCCAATTCGGGAACAAAATAGTTGGTTATCATGGCCAATTGCTGTGCACGATGGCGAACCGATTCATTCGGGTCCTCTTCAACACTTTGCTCTACGGCGGCAATTGTTTTTTCGGTGCGCATTGTTCGACGTCTCTGCGGATGCGTATTATTACATAGAGTAAACGTAGTGCGAAAACGATCCATGGTTAACCGAATTAATTGCTCTGATGGACGATTATGTCGACCATAAAATGAAAGTAAACTTCGCGAACTTAACCATTATTTTCAAAATAAATTTGCACGATTTGCAAGCGTTGTTCATTTGTCAACCTGTTCCACAAAATGTCAGTTTTATCTCTATTCGAAAAACCAACTTCTAAAAAAACACCCTTTATCTCGAAGCCCCATTTCCGATTTGGAAAACACTCTAAAAACCAAGCAATGCTTACATCCCGAACAAAATCTAATACTCAGTTTTAAGCTTAATAGTTAAACAATTGTATTTTTCAACAGGTTGGGGTCAAAATTCTGCTTTTCAAAATTCTGCAAAGAATAAAAAAAGATTTGGAAAATGTTAAAAAGCGCGCGCTTTTTAATTTGAAGTCCTCTTTTCTTTATATTTATTATATTATTAGAATAACTTGATACTGTTTTTTTTACCTAATATATTTTTTTTCCCCCAATACAGAACTTTTTTTAAAATCCAAATTTTTTTTAATTTTTTCATGTTGTTTATATTTGTTGGTTGGAAAAAGGCAAAATAAACAGAATTTTATTGCTTTAAATTTGAAAAGCAGAATTTTGTAAGGCAGAACTAAAAAAAAGCTGAAATTCGTAAAGGAGAATTTCTGTGTGAAAAAACATAATTTTTGAATATTACTAAAAATAATGTTAGCATTCTTAGTTTTTCTTAAAACAAAAAAAAATCCTATAAATCAGTACTAGATGTTTTTAATTATTTCTCAAAAAATTACTGAATGACCCAAACCCAATCTTTGTTCACAATATCAGTTGCGCAAAACTTATTTTTTAGCAAGCATCTACTTCGCACTACCTATTTCTTTTTTTTAAACCATATTGAATATAAGTGCAGCTTTAAATAATTCCAAACGAAATCAGAAACTCCCACTTCATTTGCACCTACGTCCCACGTCCATCGGCATATTCAGTTTAAATGTAGCTGCTATGGCAAGTTCATAAACCAATTAATAAGTCTATGTAAGAATGTCGGTCTATCACTAATTCTACTTCCAATCATAGCCACCTTTACCCAGCGGCACTAATCTATTCCGATCGAAAATAAAAATATGCCTTCACAGAAAAGAAAACAGAAACTCCTACTTCGCTTGTCATTGTACTCAAAAAAACGTGTAAAATGTAAGAGATTATAAAATAGTATACAGTAGGACCTTATAACCCTCTTACGAAAACGTGCGACAATTGCCTGTTTCTGAGAGCATCTACTTATAAAAACTCACATTTTTACTGGATATCCCATATCAGGTGAACAACCCAAAAGGGGATTTTATCTAACACTACGTTCCTTTTCCTATGTTTTATGAAACGTTTCGCTTTTCAGATTGGTACCTACCTAAAATAAGAAAACATTCAACCAAACTTTCGATAAACGAGAACATTTCGTTCTAATCAGCCTTGGACTTTATTTTATCTCTGATGATTTTAATAATGCACTTGCTGATGATTTCCAGAATGCACTTGAAGAGTCTTTCAGTACTGTACAAGGTTAGAGGTACCTCTCCGATGTGACCAGCAAAGCAGATAAATTTTCAAACAAATTTATGTAGATAACCCTCGTCTTAATTTGTGCACCCTTCATGTCTCTAGTCTTACAAACTGTGATGAGAGAGAATGTTCAATCTTTTTTTAATCGATCTAAAAATCCCTATGCCAAAGAAAAGCTCCGATATGTAGGTCCAGTAAATCGAATGCCCAAATTAATTGGTTGTATAATTCCCATATCCTCCGAGAAACTCTTCCCAGTTTAGGAGTACCACTCTGCAAAGGTTAATTTTGTTATTTTTCTTTTCTGACATTTTCCAAAGTGCGTAATTAATTGCAAAACTCCCAACAATTCAAAAGTTTACTGCACTAGAGCTTCACTTAAATTATAGTTCTCGTCGTGAAAACTTTAAATTGAATACGCAACACGTAACTCTCCTCCCCAACGAGCTAAAGCCTCCCATGCACATTCGTTGTCTTTCTGTAAGCCATCTCACAAAGCCTGCGTTCTCTCTCTTATTTTTTTATAAAATGCCATGTCTACTCATATTATGTCTGTAAAATGTAAAACCATCCACCTACCCGCCTTATTGTATATTTATGAATTCCTTTTACCTGTTACAGCACACAGCTTTCTTCGCTTCTCGCATAGAGCCCTGCAAACACTCGTTTGCCTTAAAATTTACCATAAAATTATTTCACAATCCTTTCTGGCCATCTGCCTTTCATTAAACCTGCACTCACAGGCACAGTCCTTCAAAGACACCATATGTAAATAAAATATTGTTTTACATTTTTACACTTGCAGTCATCAGCTACAATGGATCGTATTTAACTATTTCGAAAGTGAATCGTCTCAATATGGGCGCGTACCTATGTATAGCATCGAATGGTATACCACCGACGGTCAGCAAGAGGGTAATGCTAATTGTTCACTGTAAGTTTTAATCAAAAAAAAAAAAGGAAAATTTTATTCGTTCATTACATCCCATCGTTTGTGTATCTGTGGGGGCAGAAAAGGAGCAAAGAGCATCCTAGAAAATGGACCTGGTGCTTATGAAAAGATTACGTACCCAATCAGATACACAAACTTAAGTGCATTTAATGGGTGACCCCAGAGATTGCCATTCCCAAGCCTTTTACTTTTGCATTCTAGATGCGACTAAAAATGTTAATATATGCAGATACAGTATCTATCTGTCCGTAACAATGCTATCTAATACAAAAACGTTTCTCTTTCAGTTCCACCAATGATCTGGATTCAGAATCAATTAGTTGGAGCTGCCATCGGTCAGAATATCACATTGGAATGCCAGTCGGAAGCATACCCAAAGTCCATTAACTACTGGATGAAGAATGAAACTATTATTGTGCCAGGTGGGGGTTCTTATTTTCTTCTCTTTGTTTTCGATCCGTAGGTCATGTATATAAATCCTTTTTGCCATCGTCGTTGTGTAATTAGATGTAGAAGTAGAGTATAGATCCAGCCGGTAGTACGTATATAAACAACCAGAGGCAGTTCCAATATATGGGACCGAAGGTAGCCGCCAGAGATGACTTCTGACACTCCAACGCTCTCACCTCTCGGTAACGGATGATCCATGAATAAACCATAGACTGTCAAGGTGTGAGACGACGTTGCCTCGCCGACTTTGTGGCTGGGTCTATACTCGTACCAACTCACAATTGTGGTGTGTGGCGTGTGGCCTCTGGCAGAGCGACAACGAATGTAAATCAATTTGAAATCGACTTTGGTTAGGCAAAGTCTGAGATGGTACTGCTACTGATATTAGGAGTCGCTCTCTCCTTGTGTCTGTCTGTTGTTTGCAGCAATTTGACATTTGAATTTTATTTTATTTCATTTGTTCTCTCTTTTTGTGTGTGGCAAATTTCAGGTGACCATTTCGTACAAGCAGTGGTGGACAATGGCTACAAGATTACAATGCGATTGACGGTGAATGATGTTGACATCAGGGACTTTGGTTCCTATCGTTGTGTGGCCAAGAATTCGCTGGGGGATACCGATGGAGCAATTAAATTATATCGTAAGTGATTCCCTTTCGCCTGAAATTTGTTTCAATTGCATGAGTCTATTGGATATGGGGTATGGTTTCTGACACTACTCGAAGGGATGTATTGTGACGCTTTGTGGCTAGCCAGAGCTGGTTGGAAGGTGGGATTGAGGCGGTGTTGTGAAATTCAGATGGACAATAAAGGTACGAAGGCAGTTAGAGTGTATGATAGAAATGGTTTAATTAAAGACAAGTGGGAACACCTTTTAATATTGAGGTTGCGAAGGGGCAGCATACGTCCGATGGTGTGATCGATTTAAAGAGGTGTAAGTTTAATCATGTACGAAGGGGACCCACAACCAGTCTTTTAGTAGTCCCTTGTTTTGCGGGGGAAACTCGTCGTTAGGCCATCAAAAATAACCAGGATATTCATTCACTTTCAAGTTAATCTTTGGACGGGTGTAAAGGGCATAAGTAGCTACGCCGCCACATTTTAGGTCCAGGCGTTGACTTATTTTAAATAAAAAAAAGTCGGGTGTACAAAACAATCCAAGGACGGTTTATCAGCAGGCGCTTTAAGGTGAAGCTGAATATTTACAAAAAAAAAGTTTTAGAAATATAGTAGCAAACAAACAAAGTGACGGATTGACATGCGACGTGTCACACAGGTCGATGCCAGCTTATTTGGGGATACATAAGCAAATTTAAATATATATAGGAAAATTGATAGAAAGTGTCGGGATAGGAGTAAGAATTATGCAGACGAACCCGAATAGCACAGATTGTGATTTGCAACAAAACTTCGATTGTATTTCTGTTATATTTAAGTAATCTGTAACAAAATCCGTTCTATATCAGTTGAATTCATGTTCATGATGGACTAATTGTAACTTTGTCATTCGAAATGTTATAAATACGTTTTTTTAAGTTTTAAATTTGTTTACAAAAAGTGGGGATGTTTGAAATTAGTTTCATAAAAGTTCTTAAGTTTGAGTTCTAAACAGGTTGGTAATATATTGCAGTAACATTTAGTAAATTTTCATTTTCATTTTTGGGTACCTCTAACTAAAAAGTCCATGAAACTTTTATATAGCAGAATCTTAACAACGAAGTAACTTAATTACAATCAAAAGTCGTAAAGTTTTTATTATGTTATATAAGAATCTTAAAGTCATTGATAAGTTTAACAATGAATCCTATATTAACAAGTCAAATATGTTTCATTATAATATGACAGCTACTCTAACGCCATTTGGAATTATTAGCTTCAGTCGTCGTCAATCACTGCTGATTAGTAAAATAATTTTTAATTTCTTATAATGATGTTGATAAGAAAATCGAAATGTCAGCGCCAAGTTCCATAATGTTAACTTCATTATAACTTAACATACTTCACAACACCAAGTGGTTGTAATCAGCGTTGCCAAATCAGCTTTCCGCAATGATTCTATGTTCCAGAAAATGTTACTTCAATGCACAAAAACAAGATATAACCTCGAATGTAATATTGTTCCACGTAGAGGATTCGTAATTAAAAAATATGTTGTACAAGTGAGATCAGGTTTTTTATCCTCGAAGAGGCAAAATAGCACTGATATGTAGTTTTATCATTTAAAACTCAATATGTAAGTAAGCAATCAAATGTAAGTTAAATTGTTTAATGTAACTTAGATTTTTGAAAAATATTGCTTACAATGTACTCACCTCGATAATGACAGATAACTGACGAGGATAATCATTTATTTTAACTGTAACACAGCCGTGGTATTTATATTTCCTGGTTATATCTTATAATCAGTTTTTCTAAGAATGTTTGGCAACAGTGGCTATAATGTGTTCGACCAGACCAAAGTAAGTTACAAAGAAGTTATAATGCTATTAAAGCTTATTTTCAATTATAATGATGTTCCAATAAATATGGAACAACAGTTTACTAACATTCAGTTGTTATTTTGTTATATCTTAATTTCAATACCATTTTAAGCAACATTGAAGTTGTAATAATGGTTCAGGTTTTAATAAAGTTTCATGTAACAACCGCCATATTTTTCACCATTTTCTGTACGCATTTAACCCCATATTTTAAGATGCGAAAAATACCTTTCAATTTTCCCAATACATAACATAGTTTCTACAATTCAGTTTAATAGAAACTGATTAGAGGATATATTAAAACTTGTTTCTACAAGTCTTTTGCGATTTTGAAGCTTAAATACAAATTTTAATATATTCTAATTTTTAAACATTTCTTCTATTTAACACTTTTTGAAGGCACGTGAATTTTCCGGAACCAAAATATTAATGTTTGTGACAAAAGTAGTATTCGTTGGAAGATTTTGGTCAAAAATCGCAGCAAATTCGAACTTCCAATATAACATGCTTTAGATATTAATGCCTTTCAGATCGAATACATTCACCTTTCCTTTTATACTTCATAGTTTGTTTGTCTACATGTAGACTCAAAAAGCATTCTAATAATAACTTATTTAAAACTTCTCGAATGTTTATAGAGACATTTTTTATGCAACTCAAGAGTTACGTTAAAAGCAACATATTTTCGTTGGAACAACGTAATAAAAACTATCATTTAACAAAAAATAACCTAAGTAAAACACAAATACAACAGACTTGTTGCAAAATATGAGGGGAAATGCGGCTATTTTGGTTACAATGTGGGATGTGACAATGTTATATTAGAGTTGTATGTACCAAATTATAACCCAAGTGTGCTATTCGGGAATGCCTCACGATGGTTTAAATCTCTTTGTAACTATCTCAGCTTTCATATGGGAACCAATCCGGCAGAGCGCAGGTGTAAAATTGACTTTATTTTAGAATATGGGTGCAGTTGGGACTGCCTTCTTCCTTGTTTGTAGTAGGTATAAGTTGAACGAATCTTTGAGAGCCATCTTTCTTAATGTCAAACATGTTTAACGACTTTGATTTTGCACAGAAGACCATGGGAGTGTGACTACCCGTCATCAATACCCAGCTGGCTTTTTGGGGTTCAGTCTGTGATCACTGCAGACGTGTTTCCTTGGTGATTTAAAAGCAAATCTCGTTAGATCGACTTCTGTACACATTTTGCCTTCAAGCAATTTAATCTGAATATCACGTAAAGAGGCGCCCAGAGCATTAAAAAGTTTCTCAGACCAAAGAACTCCAATTAGAGAATTTTTAAAACGGTAGCACATGAACCTATGAGCTTGAATGCTTTTGCACCGTCTTTTGCACCAATATGTAGCTTCCACACCTTACGCTGCCTTTCAGATTCCCTCTGTGAATACTAGGAGCATTTATACTGTCCCTCAGCATTTTTCAATTCTACATTCGAGTGGTTGCTTCTCAAGATTTTCTTTGAATGCGAACTTTGATGTAGGTAGTTAGAATGGAGGTGACAACTGCACTAGGGTCTCGACTTGAAGCAGGTTATTCTTCTCTTGCACGATTGAGTGGCATGTATTTTTCGGTGAAGCAGCTTTAGTTTTATCTTGGATTAATCAAGGCCATTGAATTCATTTTTAATTAATCATACTATCAGTTTTGCGGTTGAAAGATGTTAAAAACGCCCTCTTTGACACTTGATCCTTTGCGTTGAAAAATTACCATAATTTTAGAGTTTTTTTAATTTTCCCCAAGTCCCAGCTTCAAAAGAAGCAGTTCCAAATCTATCTGCGGGTGTGAGTGCGCACTCAGGTTCAGTCTTAAAGCAATCAACGAGGAGCCTCGTTAAGTGGAAAGAGTCCCAAATAAAGGTCGGCTTTTTGTAAGGAGAAACGTTTTCGTTTGCACGAATGATTTACTTCTATAACTTAGAGCAAATCATCCGTGCAACGTTCAACGTTTCGCCTTACAGAATCTGACCCCAGATTTATTTTCTATGAATTATGAATGCGATCTGAAAGCCTTAAGAGAATTCCGTCTTTTTTCAGCACACATTGAATCGCTAGATCGTGCACTTCCGCTCAAAAGATGTTAGGTAATTTGTCAGTGGCCTTTTAAGGCCCAAGCCCATAGACTCCAGCGGAGTTTGCATAATTTTTCATCTTGAAACTGTCATTTTAACAAATAAGCGGTATCCTAGCTGTTTCTTCAAGTTGGTTCACAAGTTTACCGGTCACATACGGCTTACTCGAATGTTCTATAAAATCTGAGGTTTTTAAGCACTGCGTCTGATTCTGTGATTGCACGATCGTCTTGAAGATTTTCAACTGTTTCGAGAAATTGCTTACCTTAAGGTTAAGTATATTGAGAAGGCTAAGGGCTCTTAGACCACATTCTTTCTTTGCGGACATTTGTAGAGGCGAACGGGTGACCATTGCGTCTATAAAGCTGCAATGGGATACGTTTTCATTGCGTGTTCTGTACTAAGTTCTTAAGTTCAATTGTTAAAACTAGGTAGTAGTAGTAATTTTATTTCGTATATAAATTTAAAGTAGGTTTTGTTACCACACATTTTACAATTCAGAGATATGATAAATTGTACCTTTCTTCTGAAGCATTATTTTCATACATTAGTGTAATGTTAGGAATTTAAAAATACGACGAAAACCTTCTATTAATTTAATTCGCATTTGAAACATTTACTAGAGGATTATCAGCAAAATCACAGCGTTCTAGAAAATGTCGGTTTAATTTTTGAATTCTTTGAAAAATCAATTCAGCATTCGCTTTACCGTGAGTATCCATCAGGGTCGAGTAATGCCACTGTAGATTAAGCATCATTTTTAATAATTAAAATTTTAAATTAAAACAGAGCTTTTTTAAATAAACATATAAAACTAGTGCGGGAAGCTATAAATATTCTATTGGGCCGTTTTTTTTCCAATCTTGACCTCCATTGGGTTCTTAGTGGTCATTGCTTTGATGATCGCTTTAAACGACCGTAAAAGGTCAGTGTTGGTTAGTTCCATTGGCGCAGTGAATGCTTTTATTTCGTCTTCAGCCTTGGAAACTTTGAAACAACTTGTCAGCGCAAACAGAAGCAACAGCTACTTCGTCTACTGCATGTGTGCCATCAACCCGCCATCCACTTTATTCACTAAGCACATCCATCATATCGTCGCGTCACATAAAGCAACATTCCCACTCCCAATATTCCAATAGCACGCCATCCTTCAATTTATGATCAACAATCCATCCAATTATTTATGTCTGCACAATGTACGAGCACATACATGCACTTTAGAGTCGCACATCATCTGCAGACTTTTATCACTAGACATGGCACTCCTTCAGCTCGAAATTGTGTTTTGCCAATCCCATTGCAATCCAATCCTTACCCAAGTAAGTGGCATAAATATAAAATGTTTACATCCCTCATCGTCTCCTCCGTCGTTCACCATCCGCCGCATCCCATTGCAGCAGCCACTTTTTCGAGTTACCATTTTTCAGTGTGTGCTAATGACATTTAGATGGGTGCCATAAATGATCAACTCTGCATAGAGAGTGGTAGATCCTTGAGAGAACTGTGTCATGTCACCTAGCGTTACGCTCATTGGGTCATATAATTCAATAAACCATCACACACACACAAACGGTGACAGACACAAAATGCGAACAAAACACTTTTATTTATCTGTTTCAACATCGTAACTTTTATCTTGCAGATATCCCACAGACGACAACTGTTACGACAGTAGCACCAACTGTCCCTCTAAACACAATGCCAATGGTTATACTCAAATACAACAAAGGTGGGTTGACATTTTACGAAATACGCATTTTTAAATGTCCAGTTCCAGTATTTTATTGTCCCTATAATTATAAACCCGGACTTACAGCACACACACACACACAATACAAAAACAAAAATAAAAAGAAGCTTGACTATAAATTAAAATTAAAAAAATTGAGTTTGTACTTTTGGTTGTTTTTTGGTTTGTTGCATTTTGTTTCATGTTGACTTTCTTTGAAAGTTTTTCCCTATAATCATTGGCTTGTGAACGTTATAAATGCTTAAACAATGTATGGCTGGCTAGAACTTGTGCAGACCGTTTAAATCTTTGTTTTGTATTTTAGATCAACGGTACAGCAAAGTGCATCGCACAAAGTCAAAAACTGAGATCTCAGCGTCATCACTGAACAATGTTTTCGTTGGAGCAACATCGAGCTTATGGAACTCACCAGACCAAGTTAATCGGGATCAAAGTAAGTATTGTGGGATTTTTTCGATGCAGGTATTTGTATAGTATTTTTGGTGGATTCTTGCGAGGAATAGATTTTAAAGTGGAGCCAATAAGGCCCAATTTAGTCGGCTCTAGACAAGTTGAGGCTGTAATAGACTACTTGAAACAAGAGCTTCAAAGTTACAAGCTCTAGCACAATAACTAAGACTAGATATTTAAGGGCACAACGCTCGCTCGCTCAGAGAAAGATTTCCATTAAACATGGAAAGGAGCAGCCAAGACATGCTTTGGCAAAAACTTGTCAAAACTACGTCCGAAAGATGGCTGATGAACTCGCCAAACACGGAACCAAACTACATATATGCTTCCAGTTAAGGATTCCTTAGCTATTCCAATCGCTACTTGTAAGATGATCATAAAGCTGGATGCTGTCGAAAGAACAAATCCTAGGTGGACAACCGGCTCGACATGTCCAGCTACAAAGCTGTATCTAAAAAGTTCAAGGTATTCGATCTCCCTCGATCGGAAGCATTTCAATGCTACAATAGGTGTCATCATTGGACTCTGTCTCATAAGCAGGCATGCAGCAAGTCTTGGATTGCGGGAGCTGTCTTGCCAAGGAGGAGGAAGAAACTATTTCCCATCTTCTCTGTACTTGTCCAGCTCTCCCACAAAGACGAAAACTCCATTTGGGAGCGTTCTACTATAGTGATCTAAGCGACCTAAAAAACCCTCTTTATAAGCTTAAAATTATTTAGCGAAGTAGGAAGAAAAACACTATATAGATTCATGTGGTATCACAAGGGACCTTATAACGATCTCAGTTTAAGTGTGAAAACTTGCAAAACTACTTCCTACCTAAAATAAAAGCTAAAAGACATAGTTTCAGAATACCTGGGTCGGTAGGCATTATGGAAAACGTGGCAGCTGATTCGCTAGGAAGCCATGGTATAGTAAAACACTACATTACCTGAACCCATTCGCGGGGCAGGGACCTTCAGCGCAGAAGAGCTTGCAACAAAAAAATTTAGGACCAAAGGTCGCAAAGGTGTGGAACGTTTAGACAGCTATTAAATAAAAAAAAATTATAGGACACGTCTACGTAAAAACAACCAGACTCTGTGAGTTCTTGACGAACATTTTTTAGCTAGGTGACGGTTCCGCAGATGAAAGTAACCAAAATGTCAAACACTAAAAATGGGGACACGATTCACAAGCTTTGAAACAAGATAAAGTGGTCTTAATTAAGTTCTTACCAAGGCTTATAGGTTTATATTACTAAGACCACAAACAGTTTACTCCTAAAATTAAGCAAACCATTTTAAGGTACTACAAGAAAAGTTCACTGTGCTCAAAATTATCCTCAACTTTGTTGTAGGGAACAATATACAGCCAAAAGACCGTCGGGAAGACATCAAATTTTAAGACTTCTTATAGCTTGAGTGCATAATCGACGCCTACATCTTAAATTCCATTCGTCCTAAAAATGAAAAAAACTCACACAAAACGAATGGTTGTGAGAAGCTAGTCCCTACGGACCCGTTGCCCCAACTATTTATTTATTTAAATTCTTAAAAATGGCTGAGTGAATTAAGTTTAACATAGAAGCTCAATACTTCTCAACAAAACTTCACTAGTTGCCATCTACATTCGAATTTTTTTGAAGTGAAACTTCCAACAGCTCGTTAAGGGAAACTCCGAACTCAGCTGAAATGAAAAAGCGACAAAGACATTGGGCAGTAATTCCGAACTCCATTGAAATGAAAAAGCGACAGTTAAGAATCACGACTGGGAGACGAACGAAGAGGCGACAGGGGGCTACGCAGCACTCATTTAGACGGAATGAGCCATTGACCTTTAAGGGACAAGGGTGTATAACTTGCATGCCTAAGTCAAATGCTCAGCCTCGGTAAAAACGAACTTAACAAACTGAACAAGAAATCACACACGAAACACATGAAAGAAGCAAACAACTCTAGTGAGATCTTTATTTTGGGAATCAGTGCGATGGAGTTCATGCATCTAGAGTAGAGCATTTAGTGTGCGCAGTGGCTCAGTGGTTTGTGTGCTGGACTTTTGAGTGAGGGGTCTCAGGTTCGATCCTCGGTTTTTTTCCACGGGTCTCTCGTGAACGTCTGACAAACAGCTGTGAGAGGATAAAACCGCCATGAAAGAGCTTCTCTATTGACCAGTTCGGACTCTGCATCAAATTTTAAGTTCGTTTTAATTCGTCCCAAACGAATGGTTGCGAGAAGTTCTTGAGAATGAAGCTTACAAGATCATGTTAATGAGGCTTGAAGGGCCCTGTTTGAAGTAGCCAACGTGCAGTATTAATGAGACTTTATTTTATCGCCTGGGTAGTCTAAGAGTTCTGCCCATAAGATCACCGGCCACAGTCTTCGGCAAACAGCTAGTTCTTAGATGAAGCCGTGGTCACACAAGTGACGCTGCAGAATTCCTCTAGGTATCTCAATTCCTACATAGGGACCTCAATACTTTCCAATACTTTGACGCGTAGTTTTGATCACTCGTACGAAGTTTGGACGATCGTATATTGAGTTAGTTTCAAAGATATCTATTGGGAGCATCAGCATTGACGAATTTCTAAACCATGTCCGTCACCGCTCACCCAACTGCCTTCCCATCTGATATTTCGTCAATGAAGCTATTTCTTCAGGGTTCAATTTCAATGGCAATTGTCCAATGAATGTCAAATACGTACTCCTCTAAACATCACCAAGAAAATGAGTTCAAATGTAATTCATAAAAACTCGAGTAGTTCTCTGAACATATAACCCAATTGACATCTTCCGCTGACAAACAATTTAATTTACTTCGCCCCCAGGACGAGAGATACTATTTCCAAAAAATAAAAGACAAAACTTTGCCAACCCTTTTATTTGTCACCAATCCAATCCGTAATATCCCCTTGGGGGCTAAAACAAAGAAATGTCCTTTCCCTGAAGAGGGAATAAAACTATAACAATATCCAGATGCGTGCAGAATTCACTGCCGTCAGTAATGTCCATTTCCCATTACGACCCACAGACTGAAACGAACCTTGTACACCAGGAGACAGGATGAAGATGAAACCAAGTAGACCAACAGCGCACGAAAGGGACGAAATTCATTTCGTTCCCTAACAAGAATGTGCGATAATAATAAAATAAATGGCACATTTTTCCGAGGCGTGAAAATATGATTTCCGCAGTTTCATAATTTTTCAAGCCCACACCCGTATATCCATAGGTGACAAAAGAAAAAATAAAAATGTCACAATCCCAATGTCCCCGAAAACGGTGGCGGTGGGTGTTTCAATCGTATGTCAAACATATAACAGCTTTACTGTTTAGGGGACTTCTCTGAGGGCGGCTCACATTTTTCACGATACAGCGGACCACGGTTTATATTGTGCGGAGGGGGGGGAGACTCTTGCCACTGCACTGGGGGGACACTATGTGAAACAAAAAAAACAAAAAGGGTGCGGATCGAAATGTATTTTATGGCAGTCGATTCGCTTCGTTTCTTATGACCGACGATTTCATCGACACGAAAAGGCGATGACAGCATATTTCTGTCATTTCGTGCTTTTTGCACCGATGCGTGATGCGGGGGTGCCACTGCCACACACAAGGACAAGTGAACGAGAGTGTCTTCTTCACTTTTCGGCGAAATTGGTTGGCCAATGTTTTTGTTGGCATTTCTGTTATATGACCAACGGAGCGTATATCACAACTACTCATCCTTGGTCGTTTATATATGTATGGTGGTAATAACGTTGGCAAGTTCTATATTTTGTCGCATATTTATCGACAATTTTGAGATTATAAGGGCTCCCCGAGGAGTATTTTACGCCTCGGAGCTGAAAGTACATCCAACTTGGCCAAGAAGACATCAAAGTCGTCATATTGAAGCACGAGGTGGTAAAAACGAAATGATGAAAGAGGTTTCGCAACAGTATGATGCGCAGGATAGGTGGCACAGTTTTACAGGGCTAAGGTAACTTTTTGCAATTACAGATTTTCAGTTTCACCGCCGCTGCTTTGTAGCCAACCTTACAAGATCAATTGAATGACTAGCGAGGGATTTTCTATCTAACTTATGTAACTAATAGTTTTCTATCTAACTTATGTAACTACTAGTTACTTATATAACTAGTAGTTACATAAGTTAGATAGAAAATCCCTCGCTAGTCATTCAATTGATCTTGTAAGGTTGGCTACAAAGCAGCGGCGGTGAAACTCCTTTATGCACAGGATTCTGCAAAAGATGAAGACGAATGGAAGTGAAGTGGGCTTTGCGTCGTCGGCCTATTTTAAGCTTCTTTTAATGCAAACAAATTATTTGGTGGATTTTATTGTTCTAGCACACATGTGGTCAGCAGGTTTCCTTCAACCCTAATATCGATCAGATACTTGTAGAACGGGCGGTTTTTAGTAAGCCAGTTCCACTCAGGTATTTTGGTTTCTGTCTTTGTCCAATAAATTAATTCTTAGACCGAAAAGGCCTTTAGAAGGCTTTATAAAGAAATTCAAATGAAACTGTCATTGTAACCAGACTCTGCGTGTTGGATAGTTGGATGGATCCACTGGGTCTTAGATCTTATTTCTTGAAGAGTGCGCCATTTTTTTATTGAAAAAGTACTCCAGTTAGACCGCTAAAGCATTTTCCTTAGGTTAATTAGAACTTTTTTTTGTTGAAATTGCCTTTGTCTGTTGAGCAAGAAAACAGTACGTTTTTCAGGTTAGAATTTTTAAGGCCTTTGCTTGTCCATTTTTAAGACCTTTGCTTGTCCATTTAGAAAAGTTCTGATTTATGCGGGAGCTCTGTGTTCGAATAGAATTTTCGGTAAACAAGTAAAACAAACAATGTAAAATCGTCTCTGCTAACCTAAGGGTCTGTCACAAATGCGAAAATTCTGCTCTTAATGTTTATATTGTAGGTCAGAAGACAGGTAGTTCATACTGCATGTGGCTATCCCATAAAACGATCGGAGATAAATTGAATGATCGCCAGATTTGACTTCATGACTTTGCATAGTAAGAGTTACAATCAAACTGCGTCCTTGAATATCATGAAAATATGTAAATAGGCTTTCGAGTTAGAAAATGGAAAGACGATGACATTTTAAATTCATCGAACCAATCATTGGAACCAGCAAAGAACTTGACTAAGTTCCCATATATGGGGTCAGAGGTATCACAAACGGTTATCACTTTTACATGCAATAAGTCATCCGAGGAGACCACTTAGTGGCAAACCTTTTGTAGACTCGGAACATATTCGTTGACAGATATCAAATCAAGTGTTAATAAGACCTAGAGCCCATCGAAAGAAATAGGTTGCCCAAAGCTTTCAAAAGGCGAGTGATGGACAAGATAAACGAACGAACGAATTCATATTGACAAGTTGTCCCTATGCAGACTGCAATGGAGACGAAAATACTACCTAAAATTGAAATCTTTAAGGCCTTACTTGGGAGAGCGATAAGTGGGTGTAATGGGAATAGCGCCAACCAAACCAATGATCTTTCCAACTCCAGCCAATGTACAAACATAGACTCGGAAGTTTAGTTTTAGGAATGCAGATGTATCCCCACACCTGCAGTTAGCATGGAGTGCTAAAGACTCACTGCATCGATGTGAAGACGCCATCAGAAATACGAAGTGTATGTAAGATTTTGTTGCGTTACTCGAATTTGTGTGTAGTTAAATTTTGCTACAGTTTTGCATTGGCGTGTTTATTGTTAAGATGGAAATAAGCTGTTTTCGTTTTGGTCATACTTGGGCACAGTCTTCATTTGCTAAAGTAGGAAGCTAGTGTGACACGTGGCAAGGGCTAGGTTCTCATGATCAAATTTCAAAACAAAATGCTCGCCAATCAGCTGTCAAATTGGTTGCCGCTGTAATAAGTGTTGTAAATTCAAAAAAATGCACCTATTACAAAAGATCAAAAAATAATTGCTTCCCACACTGCATCGTTTTATGCCTCCCAGAATCAAAATCGCAATTTGATTTTGTAGTCCCTAATCACTGATTTTAATTTAAACACACGTCGCTATCATCATTGTCAAAGGTATAGCGCTTAACAAACAACAACATTTTGCCCCTTAAAAAGGGGGTCATTTTGAAAAATAGCTATAAGTAACATGAAAAATATTTTATACTTCTCTACAAACGTGCAGAGTTTGAAATGAGTAAGAAATAAGGTAGGCGCAGTTAGTATGAGAAAGCTTAACTATTAACGTGTACGGCAAAAAAAGTCGTGGAGCCCCACCTCATTCGTTGGAAAACTAAAAACTCCCACAGGTGTATGATTTTAAGAAGCTATGCCTCTATACTGACTAAGACTTATTTACTCATTTGACAGTTCGTGAGTTGCAGTGTTTTTAGAAATGCAGAGGGGTATTCAAAAACTCCTTGCTAAGGGTGGAGCGGCGACAACGTTGTCGATTCCATCAACCAGGTATCTCAATCGTAACTATTTATCTAAAAGCAGTCCAAGTGTGCAATCGGCTTGAAGGTTTCTTGCATCACTAACTGTTTGACACTTTTTCTGTATCGCCTTATAAATATTATTTGCCACGGTCCCATGCAGTCGCCGCTCCCTTTGACACTCTCCCGGTGGCGGTCCCTTTAAATCAATGATTTTTCAGTATCGCTTTTCTTACTTAAAAAAAAAAGGGATCACTAACAAACTATACACACAGTGTCTTTGAAATGGGGCCTCACGTCGCCACTCATACTCATATGGCTCCACAAAACCCATTGTTTTCGTCCGAGTCCTTGCACTGTTCTATTGAACTCAGCTCCACTCTAGCACATTATTTGTTGCACATCATCCATGCTCTGCGATGTTCATTTGCAGCATTTTACTCCCCATTCCCTGTGGTTCTTAATTCAGCTTTGTGTTTGATGATGTCGATGTCGAACTCTTTTCTCGCAGTGCAGCAGATGGGTTAAGAGGTTTATAAAAGTTTTTCCACTTTTATGCCTACTTTAGAAAATGGAGAAAAATAAAACAAAAAACACATGTAATTATGCTTTGGTACAGGTAAAAAAAATATAAACCTTCTCGAAGGTGTGCCGTACAAAGGAGCTGAGCGAGAATGCACACCATATGCAATTATTGAACGCTCAAGGCTCAAAGCCTACTGCTGATGCTGGCTTTGCTGCGCTGCTATTAGAGAGTGAACGAAGCGCGTATGCATAATAGCGGAAGTGCATTTTAATGGTGTTTTTCTTTAAGCTTCCTTTCTGTGCTTCGCTCTTTTAATTGTGCGGGCACACAAAGCATCGAAATAAATTAAATTCAAATGCAGGCGCCGATGCCGATCCGAGTGCATATACGATGGATTCAACGAATCGGAAAATACCTACCGCTGGTAGATGGAGGTGGATGGGGACAAAAAAGTAGGACTGTCGAGCCTTAAAGCCCTCGGAAACTTTGATCTTTGATTATTGACTATTGTTTGCTTGAGTTTGTAATGTCTGTGATTATAGAGTCAAGTATTTGGTGGTCGCTTTTGTCATTCTTTTGAATGGCTATGCAGGTTTAGAAGGCTCAAAAGGCCTAATTTTGTCTGCAATTTTTAAAAAAGGGGCGTCCTTGGTACTTTTCAAAATGAAAGCCAGTCTTTAATAGAAACAGGTGCCAAATTGACACTCACCTGGTTGTAAATAATATGGCTAACTACTACTTACTTTACTTAATGGGCTACCGACCCGTGAAGAGTCTCTGTAGCCTTCCATCCTCTGCGATCCCGGGCACGCTGCTTCCAGATATACAGACCAAGCGCTCTGGCATCCGCGATGGCTTGGTCTTTGAAACGGAGGTTCGGTCTTCTTCTTAATATGGCTAACTATGGGAACCCAATTTTATACAGGAACATAGGTGCCTTAGGTTAGAGTATGGGCCAGTGAAATGGATATGACAATGTACGTCGAAGACAGCATCCATCGCTCTGAGAATCATTGAATACTACGGCTTGAACTCGAGTGCACTATTTGCGAAAATTAATGTCAGTTGTATATAAGTTAAGGATTTCAAAAAGACATGGACATACATAAGAGATCTCTTTCGTTTTATTATAAGTTGTGACTATATCTAAGAGTACTTATTGTTGTTCCCTCGACAATTGTTTACAGGCAATTCGACAGTACCTTCTCAACAGATTTTTTTAGGGAAAGACCCTATAAAAAAAAAGCTTTGTTACTCCTCGCTTTCCAATCCAAAAGTTCAAATCGTTTAAACGAACAGGAAAAACTACCACCCATTTAATTTTATTTAAATAGCAGTTACCCGCGACTTCGTCGGCGTGGGACTCTATTAAAATGTACATTTTTAGAAAAATTGTTACTTAAATAGTATTTATTTTTAAAGGATTTCTTTATAGACAATGTTTCTTGTAACATTACCAGACTTTAAGGTGAACTTACACGAGAGCAAGTTACGTAAAACTGACAGTGCGTAAAGCAATCTTCCCTTAAATCTATACCAGTGTATTTCAAAGATTGGCCCTGAGACTTATTGATCGTCATGGCGAGGCACACTTTAAGGGGAAATTGTAATCTCTTAAAGTTAAGGGGGGAGGTCATTAGGTATCAGAGGAATGCGCGGCACGAATACTTTTTCCCCTTGAGCAACCCCGGTCAATATAATAGCTTCGATTAAATTTGTATGCGAAGCATTGATTTGCAGTCTAGTGCCTTTACATAGTTTTGGTGGTTTTAGGTTCCGAAGGAGCATTACGGGTGTGCCTTTCCGAAGAGTTAGCCTATGTCTATGGTATGACATACCCGATGGTTTCCGGGAATTTAAAAGCTCTACCGGATAGTTAACGGCTTTATCAACACATTCTCACTCAGACTTTACCAATACAGCCAACACCAAACGCACAGCTCACAGCAAATAGCCATGTACGCACGCATGGGTTGCTATTAACGTAGAGTAGACTGCACTGCGATTATTATTAATTTCAGTCATACTCACTCGCATGCCCGTCGCACACAACCCAAAGTCAAAAACCGATACGGAATGGAATATGGAACGGCAAGTCGTAATAATATTAAGAACGATTGTAAAGAATAACCGAACGCACTGTGGCTGTGGATATATGTGTATCCATCTGTTATGCTTTCCATGAGTACGATGTACTCAACCCACTCACCCCCAAGCAGAGCTGGCAATCGAGAAATCATTTTAAATTTCTTGCTGATCAAATAGATCTGTCTTTAATTTCTTCTAGCTCTGCCTCTGGAAGGAGCAGAAAGATAAATGATGGCTTAGAATACTCGGGGAAGTATTGACTAAAGAGCATTTTAAGTATTTTTGGATTGGCCAAGCCTTATGAATGTAATAGCAGGTTGAGTGAAGTAAGGTTAAATAAAAAAGTTTGCATCCTCTTTTGCAACCTTTATAACTCGAATTTTCAAAAAAAGGTGAAATAGGTATTCGATGATTTTTTATTTTCTATAAACTTACAAATTTTCAAGTTTATACGATTAACGTATAGTGAGTAACAGAAAAACCTCTCTAAAAAGGGCAGGGAGGGTGGTATCGAAAAATCCCTTCTTAGTGAACGTCTACACAGCTAGTGGAACATAATATCCTGAAAGTTTCATGAACCTACACTTAGCGGTTTGGCCTGTACGATGTCTGTCAACTCAATCACGCTACTCTTTTATGTATATAGATATATCAGGCCACATTTGACATAATTATATAAATTATTTCAGAATTTTATAAAAATGTGAGTCAAACATCCCATTCATCTCTGTTCTCGTTCTTCAAAAATATATAGCTCGGTCTACTTTTTGCTGAGACCCTAGAACTATGTAATTCAATAGAGGTCTTATATTTTTGAAGGGAACTACGAGCGGAGCTATTTTTTTGTATAAGAAAGAAGAATATTGCCTCAGCTTTGTCCCTTCAAGTAGGAACATAAGGCCGACAGGAAGGATCTATATAAATGAGTCCAAAGTGGGCTCAGAGGTTAGCGAGCTGGAATACTGAGGGAGGGATATCAGATCCGATCCCCGGAAAAACACGCAAATTACATCTTCAAGTGTTTTTTTTTTACTGTTCGACGTCTGATAAACATCCGAGAGTATAACTGTCATGAAAGAGCTTCTTATTTCAGCGTTTGGGAATAGCATACAATTATAGGTCCCTTCCAATCGTTTCAAAACTGAAAACCTTCCACAAAACTAATGATTGTGAGAAGCTAATTATACTTTTTTATTTATTTATTAATTTTATACGTGACCAAGCAGAAACATGTGAATTGTCCTTGTCCAAAGCAATAAAAACACAAAATTTCGCTGAGAAATGCTTTCAGAGAACTCACAGAGTTCAATTTACTTGACATTTGCAAGTAGACTGAAAATCACTATCACGCAAGACAAACTTAACCCTGAACTAAAAATATCTCCCCACCGAGTTCATGTGAAAGCAGAAGCACCATCTGCCAGTTAAAAATTTGACTTCACTTCAAATCTACCAATTGAATGAGATTCTTCGTTTCTAGACCGTTTGCTACCTTTATTTGATTTAAATTCCAGTAGTTTCTCAATTTAGTTCACTGAGACGGGTACTGATGCAGAGTACGTTAAAAATGATCTATCACGGCCAACAAATATTTATCTAACTAGGTTCCATTTTCAGTGACGCTTCGGAGCAGTTATGCCAACACTGGCTAATTATCGCCGATTTGGCTACTCGAACTTTTCACTGACTCCTTAAAATTGTTATTTGGGATTTATCCCAAGGCTATTTTTTTTCTTGTTGTTTACATTTGTTAGTTGGAAAAAAGAGAAAAAGCTGAATTTTATTGCCCGAAATTTGAAAGCAGAACTAATAAAAAACAGAATTTCGTAAAGCAGAATTTTTGTGTGAGAAGGCAGAATTTCGCAAAGCTGAATTTTGAAAGCAACGTACTGTGTGAACGTCTCAAACCGTTCTGCAACACACTAATTGGCACGTGCCAGTGTGGCTTCCGGCAAATCCTAAGACCAATGAATTTCAAGACGAGACTCACCACCTATTCATCGACCTCAAAGCCGCATATGATAGCATTCATCGTCAGGAGCTTTATGTGGCGATGGCCGAATTCGGGATCCCGGCAAAACTGATCCAGCTATGTAGCGTGACGCTGGAGAACACACGCTGCAACGTGCAATTTGGAAGTAGTTCCTCCGAGCTATACGAAACATGCACCGGATTTCGGCAAGGAGACGCATTATCATGTGACTTCTTCAATCTCGTGCTAGAGCAGATAGTGCGCAGGGCAGGTGTCAACACGGAAGGCACTATCTTCAACAAATCCGTCCAGCTACTGGGGTATGCAGACGATATTGACATCATCGGTCGCTCCCAGCGTGCCGTGATAGAGGCTTTTACGGCGATTGAAGAACAGGCGAAATTCGTTGGTCTTGTAGTAAATGAGGACAAGACTAAGAACATGCTATCAACAAACAAACAAGCATCTGTCCACCGCCTAGGACAGAACGTCACTATTGATAGCAACAATTTCGAGGTAGTTAAGGAGTTTATCTACCTCGGAGTAAACATGAACTCCACAAATGACATCCTAGTGGAGATCCGGCGAAGAATTACCCTAGGAAACCGCTGCTACTTCGGTTTGGCAAAGCAATTGGGTTCAAAACTCCTAACTCGAATGACAAAATTTATGCTTTACAGAACCCTTATCCTGCCAGTTCTGCTTTGTGGCGCCGAGTGCTGGACGATAAGCAGGAAGGGAGAGCTGATACTGGGCTCCTTCGAAAGAAAAATTGCGGATTTTTGGTCCTGTGTGCGAGGAGGGCGAATGGAGGAGAAGATACAACCGCGAACTCTATGAGCTGTACCAAGATGTGGATGTAGTCCAAAAGGCCAAAATACGTCGACTACATTGGCTGGGCCACATCGAGCGAATGGGCAATAATGCTCCAGCTTAGAGGATCTTCGAATCGCAGCCGCCAGGTTTGAGACTACAAGGAAGACCAAACCTCCGTTTCAAAGACCAAGCCATCGCGGATGCCAGAGCGCTTGGTCTGGATTACTGGAAGCAGCGTGCCCGGGATCGCAGAGGATGGAAGGCTGCAGTGTCTCAGGCAGAGACTCTCCATTTTGACCCGCTCCTCATATAGAATTCTAAAAAAATCCCAACACCTCGGTTGGCTATTTTTGGCTCCAAAACTGGCAGCTGGCAGCACTGCCTTTAATTTTGTTAATAATGTTTCTATGTGTGATTTTCGTATCAATCTGTGCTACTTCTCATCCAATTTAAAAGTTCACGGATGTAAAAATCTGAAGTTTGCAAAGTAAAATAAACTTCTCAACAAAATACACTAAAAATGAAAACATTGAAGCAGTTCATTAAGGTAGCTTTACGTAAGAACAGCACAAGCCTTATCATAGCCAGTTGAGTGTGAAAAAGCGAGGAGCAACAATATTTCTCGCACTAATTTGACAGCTACAGGAGGCAAAAAAAGTGCTGTGTTTAATGGCTCAAAATGTATGCCAATTCGCAGTATACTACTTCGTTGTGGATATTATATGTCATCGAATGTCCTAAGCATGTATAACTGATCGGGCGTAGGTATAGCCATTCTATATCCCAAACTATTCAAAGTGCACAATGTACGATTAGGTACAATCCCAATTTAATCAGCCTCAGTGTGTTCCACGTAAGCATACTCAATTTCCATACTTCATCAAATTGATTGACATCGATCAAAATTGCAGTGCAAATGGGTCAGAACATGCCGCATCAGTTTCGTTACATGACAGGTGTGCGCTATTCACGCGCATAGTCATTAAGTGCACATAATGCATACTCGTACAATGCCAGGGATAAACCAGAAAATTATAACCAGCAGCAGCATACTGAATCGATACGCTGTCAGGAGCATACCTCTCAGATGGTTGTCAAGTTTTTGATAAATAACTAACGACGTTGTTAGAGCCAATTATTAATTGACTGCCTAGGCTCTGTTGCAAGTACATAATTTGAATTTTGTACTCTAAATGTGGATGCCAAGTTTTGGATTCAGTGAAGTACACTTTCCGGGTACTGAGGGCGAAGGATGTATTTGTATATATCGCAGCATAGCAGTTAATTTGAAAAGTTTTCGAAGAGGAGTGGCGGGTTCCCGATGTACAAAGATCAATAAGTTTTGCTGTTTTAATAATTGCCAACACTGTTTCTATTGAAAGTCAACTAGAGAGCTGACAGATCGGAAATGATTTGCGATTAGTATGTTTTTGCATTTGACAATTTCTAATAGAACAAAACATCGATTGCAAAATCGCGGTGAGTTTGCCAAACTTACCGTGCGCGTTACGTTCAATTTAAGGTCGACAAGGCGTCCATCCGAATGAGTTACCTTTCAGTAGGTAAAAATACCATGAATATTTTTGGCGTACTCTAGTTGAGCGAGAACTAATGCCAGTTTAGCAAAACTTAATGATTTAAGAAAGACTTCGATCAACATAAGAGGTCTCTTTTGCCTCATCAAAAGTTCATACTATAGCCACTGTGTGTAAGAGTTCTTATTGCAATTATCTTAACAGCAGGTTACAGACAATTCGACAGTAGTTTCTCAACCGAATTGGAAAAGACCTGATAAGGAAGAATCGATGTTACTCCTCGCTTCATAATTCAAAAGTTCAAATCGTTTAAACGAACGGAGACAGAAATGCTGAACAGTACGCGGTAAGGAACTTCCTGCTCTGGCGGAACTTAGTTCTAGGGTTACCCGATTTGAAAACAACAAAGGGGGACTGACTTCATACATTTTTAGGGAGAAGAATTATTATGTTGGGGTGGCAACAACTTTAGCGAATATCAAAGCGCTCTCAGTTTTCAGTTTCAGATTTAAAAACTTTAAGTAATTTTTTTTTTATAAATTCGTTAACTGAATGTTTTCGAAGAGAAATGAGAAGGAAATAAACAAAGTAAAATCAAATCCCCTTTTTTCAGGCGTCTTTTCTCTATTTTATTTTGAATTTTAGGGGCGAACTCATTTTTAAGGCGAAAAGGGGGATATTCCAGACTGACCCTAAAGAGTCGATTCATCTTTAAAATGTAAAGCTCATTTTCACCTCGAAATATTGCACAGCGATGAGGATAATATTTAGCTAAGCAGCTACGCCAAAAATCCAGAACCTAATTATGTATGCCTCCCCTGGTGAGGTTCTAGAGCCATCTTTCCACTCCGAAGGCAGTCAGGAAGACAATGATATTCGCTGAGTTTGTGCGTCAGCAAGAGTTGCTGCAGTGACGATTCCCCCAAGGATGTTCTTTTTGAGGCAAAAGAGATCCGGATTCCGGACATTCCGTGAGTATGTGACGAGAGGATTTGTCTCTCGCCAGACAGAGTCTGCGTGTAGGGTTCGTTGAGACGCCAATGCGGTGAAGATGTTTTTTCATGAGGCAGTGGCCAATTATTATTCCTGTTAAGATTCAGAGGTTGTTTTGTCCGAAAAAAGAACCAAATGTCATCTTCAGGTGTTTTACCACTGCCCCACCTCTAGCGAACGTCTGACAAACATCCGAGAATACAACTTTTCAATTAACAGGAATACTCTTTATGTACCTGTTGCTGCAACTATTTATTTTAAGCAAAAAGTGGGATTTTCTGAGGCAGAATTTGATTAGGAATTGTCTGATGCAGTTCTGCACAGGTGAGTTAAGCCAGGGCACTCATTCCTCAATTTTTCATACGACTATAATCGAAACGATAGACCTGAAAAAGTAGCAAGTAAGTGCCAAAATTACGACTTTGAGACCTTAATCCAGTTCATTTTCCACAAATGTAATGAAAGCTGACGATAAGGAAACGAATTTAACTTCTTATGGTCATCAAAGTTTCAAAAACTTTATCGTCCCGACGATTTTTGTTATACGGAATTCGTCCCCAGACTTCATTGGATTCTGTACGATATAAGCTCTTCATATAAAGGGTGATTTTTTAGCTGGTTTGGTTTTGGCAACACTGGTTTTGACAACTGACGTGTGTTTAGTACCTTGTGTCACTGTCAAACAGCTTCAGTTTGGTTTGCAATTTAACCATGGATCGTCTTACAAATGAACATTTTATGATCGGCATTCTCGACCTTCTGAGCAGTCTATTCGGGAGATTGTGACCAAATTTCGCACCAAATTTACTTTGTTGGACATTAAACCACCAACACGTTTACGTACTGTGCGTAGTGAAGAAAATATTGCGGCCGTATCAGCTAGTGTGACAGAAGACCGCGAAATGTCGATTCGGCGCCGTTCCCAGCAGTTAGGCCTTTGTTACAGCACTACGTGGAAAATTTTGCGGAAGGATTTGGGCGTAAAGCCTTTTAAGATACAGCTGGTGCAAGAACTAAAGCCAGCCGACCTACCACAACGCCGAATTTTTGGTGAATGGGCTCTTGGAAAGCTGGCCGAGGATCCGCTTTTTTATCGAAAAATTGTGTTCAGCGATGAGGCTCATTTTTGGTTGAATGGGTACGTAAATAAGCAAAATTGCCGCATTTGGAGTGAAGATCAGCCAGAAGCATTGCAACAGCTACCAATGCATCCCGAAAAAGCCACTGTTTGGTGCGGTTTATGGGCAGCGTTACTGTCAATGGTGAACGCTACCGAGCGATGATAACAAACTTTTTTTTGCCCGAAATGGAAGTTCTTGACTTGCATGATATGTGGTTTCAACAAGACGGTGCCACATGCCACACAGCACGCGAAACAATGGCGCAATTGCGAGGCGAGTTTGGTGAACAGTTAATTTCACGTGCCGGGCCGGTCAATTGGCCGCCTAGATCGTGCGATTTGACACCATTAGATTATTTTTTGTGGGGGTATGCCAAGGCTAATGTGTATAGGGACAAGCCCGCTTCGATTGACGCACTGGAAGCCAACATCCATTCATTCATTCGTGAGATACCGGCCGATATGTGTGAAAGAGTATGCCAAAATTGGACTCAGCGGATGGGCTACCTGAGACGCAGCCGCGGTCAACATTTGCATGAAATTATCTTTAAACATTAAATTGCAAGGTTCAAACTATCGATTCAAATAAATATTTCATTCATTTTTTCGAATTTTTTGTGTTTTTTTTTTTTTAAATTCGAAACCTCTTAAAAAATCACCCTTTAGTTCCAGAAACGTTTCTTGTTATTGACTCCACCAAATGGTTCAGGTACAATGAGTGTTGCGCCGACCTCAGCCAGTCCGTCAGCTGTTGAGCTGTCCATTGGGTAATGACTAGGTTTTCCTTACAAAGTTCGTCGATAGCTATGAATGTTTCTAACACCAGTTTCGATTTTATGACAGATGAGTCAAGACCTTTGAGAGTTGCTTGGCTATCTGAGAAGATAAAAATGTTTTTTTTCCGCATATTAGAATTAGATTTATTCCAGGACAATAGTCTGTAGAGTACCTTAGTCACTCCATTCCGCTCTGGCGCTGAAGCTTGGACACCTCATAACGCGGATGAGAATATCTTCGGACGCTTTGGGAGGACGATTCTTCGTAGAATGTTCGGTGTTCGGGCTTTCGACTTTGTCAAACAAATGTACATCAGTTTCATCGAAGATGGATAGGACATAGTCAGAGTGACAACGGAATATAGGAAGACCTTGATTTCGGTGGCGCACACCAGTTAAAGGTAACCTAAACCGACTCGTAGTGCTAAGTTAGCTAAGAATCGGGAGGCCCGAGATCAGCCTGCACTGAAGCACCACGTGAGAGTAAAAAATTCTCAAATTTGTTCACCAAACGTAGATTCGACTTTGAGGGGCCAATGCGTCTCCCGTAAAATGGGCGCAACGTTTTCACTAACGAACAGACGAACACCCATTTTGATAATAAAGATTGCTCGAATGCATAATTTGCTATTGTGTTGTGATTTGGCAGACAGACAAACGCCACTAAAACAAAATGGTCGCCACAGGCTGTCAACATCGACCCGTCCCAATTGAAAAACACTACTTGTCCCTCGGTCCTCCAAAAGTATACCATCCATCAGCTGCGTAAAGCTTACGAAAATTCAAAGTGTTTTGATTAGATTACTCCACTATGAATGTAAGGGTGCTTTGGTAGATGCACGGAACTCTTAAGTCCAACAAAACCGAAATGTTACCGATTCTTATTTTAGAAAGAACAGTCTTATGGCGCTGAGGGATTGGGCGCAATATCAAAGTCGAATTTTTCTACTTTTTCGAGCAGCTGAGTGCATTTATTGGCGAATGTAAGCCAGACCATGGTCGGACAAATTTGAGCAACAAATCTGCTGTCACCTATCACATTGGCTGTCGGTGGAAAAAATGTTTCCAATTCGAAAAACAAAGAACACCCTTTACACAAATTATATGACACACATCTGCCACCCAACTTGACATTTAAGTCACAGCATTCCACCCACTTTCCCGCAGTTGCAATTATTAAATGTTATTTAGGAGCTCTATTTATATTTTTCGAAATAACAACTAACCACCTCCATGACGACCACCGTACTCTGTCGAACACATTTCCCTATTCCCAGTTAATTTTCCAATTATCAGCCATCAAAATGTTTTGTCTAATTAACCGCTCTCACCCCCATCCGAACACTTAACCCAACCCAATTGGGTTTGAAGCAAACCTAAATTTAATCATGTTCCACATGGCTATCAGCTTGACGTTGAATCAATTTCAGCACATTGATATCCGTAGTGTGATGCGCTGAGATACACGAGCGTGTCTCAACCATCTTATAGCCATTGTATACACGAATATTAGCACTAATTGGATAGAGGATAATATACTCGGTATATATTGCTCCGCTAATCCCTCGCCAATATTCAATGGGACACAGCCGTAATTACGATTTGATGCGACGACGATCCTTGCAATGCAACCCATTTCCTGAGCTGTGCACAGCAATATGTGTACCTGCCAGAACCGTCTAACGATTTCAATTCGATGTATCCTTGTGCAGGATACGCCGCCGGTAATTGGAATTAGTGTCGAGTTCATGTTAGATAATTGATACATCAAAAACATATATATATAGGGATATGCCGTTGGACTGATTTTTGAAATTTCTTTTCCCTTTCAGATCCCGATCACAGCAACTACCGCAGTGACGGCTCCAAGCCGTCACCCAAACACGACGCCGACTCACTGACCGACGACAGCTCATCACAGTCCTCGTCAAGCACAAAACGTTCAATAGGAACGCACACGAATTTGTACCTTACCCTATGTTTAGCTTACTTTTTGTTCATCAAACAATTCACAGTGTAGCAAATGGTTCTAGTAAGAGACTTTTTGCAATAAATTTTATATAGCATTGTTTATAACAAATCTACGTTTCTGTATAAAGAGCAAAAACCAAATAAATTACCATTAGAGTATGAAAATAAATTAAGTTGTTATATTGTATAAATACTATTATCAACACAAACAGACAACAAACACAAAAATATCTAAATACAAAATTACTATTACGCATAAAGTAAAGAAATATTTTTTAAATTTAAATAATAAGACTGCAAGTTATATAATATAAATATATCATGTGCTTGAAGAAATATACCTTTCTTCAGTTTCTGAGTTTTATTTTTGTTTGAAAACTTCAAAATTTTGCACAGTTTATTTTTTAAGTTTAAGAGCAACACAAAATTTACTCATATTTTAGGCTAATGGATTAAAATTTTAAATTAGAAGAAATTCAGTTTGCTGTTTGTTTCCAGTTGGGAAAAATATGAATATGAGCTTGTAAAGCGTATCCCGTTGAGCGAGATAAAAATGTTAGCCCCTAAGATGTACACTCAAATTATATATTGTAACTAAACAAAAAAAAAATAAAAAATATTCAATATAAAGTTATAAATAAGATATTGAAATACAAATACATAGCTATATGTCAGAGGATAAACTATTTATTTGTGAACAGAAGATGGATGTGACATTTAAAAGACAAGTATTACAAAATAACGATGAAAACTTAAAAAAAAAAATATTGTAATAAAATAATACAAAAAGTGTAAAAAATTAAAAATAAACGACAATTATTAGAAAAGGAGGAGCCGTTGTATTGGAATTTTTTTTAGGGGCAATTTTGTTTCAAGGAATTTTAATCTTTGACAAATAGGTTGGCTCAATTCGACCTCTGTGCTCTAGCTCAGTAGACTGTTGCTAGAAAGATCACCAGGATCATTAAAGCAGACAGACCCCAGGTGACATTTTCTTCGCTGAAATGAGAAGTTAAACCTGGGCTGTACTGTGTAGTCTAACTAGTTCCTGGACCGGTAGGCAATGGAGGTCAATGCTGAACTGCTCTGCCATCTCAGAAAGAGACGATCAACAATCAAGAAATATTTACTTTCGAATTATTTGAGAAGCGATTTGGAAGCTGCTGGCTATCTGCAAAGATGGGGATGTATCCTAATACTAAGCAGGTATATAAAGTTTTTCTTGGGCGAAGATAGGACTTCCTAGTACATCCTGAAACAAGCTGCATTCGTTTGGAAGACGGAAGCATGTGCTGAGTTAAAGTCAGAGTAAAGCAGTACTTTCAAACACCCTGTCGTTCGTTTAAGATCCGTGAACTTCACCCTTCAAAGCTTAACTTGGTAGTAGTGCATCATTTAGTCCAAGTTTTCCAAAACGATTTCGTTGCTATTTGAAATGGAACCGCGGTCAAATTCTTAACTAGGACCACTGAGATGCTGCTTTAAGAACAACTCCTGCTCTATACCGGCAATTTGTTTGACAAAAATGAGCTGGTAACTGTAACATAAACGTCCAGAGGATGCAAAAAAGGAGCAAATGCTCCTAAATATGTATTTTGCCAACATTATTGACTCGATATATAGTGGACTTTTGATATCCAGCAAACCGGCCTTGGTTTTCCCAATTGGTTGTGATTAGGACACCGAAATAGGAAGTAGGCCTTTGATTCATCATTTTGATACAGTCTTCCATTTGCCGCTTTTCTCCTTTGCTGAAAGGTAAGGCATTCAAAAAAAGCTAAGACCACAAGTTGATTGAATATATAGCGCTGACCAAAACAGGAGATGGGGTCATTAAGGTAATTAAGACATGTTGCCTCAGGTCACAGCTTAAGTCGAATAGCCACAGTTTCTAAGTCAAATAGTCAAATATCGGGCACCAGAGGCAAAGTGGACTTCTTGAAAAATGTCAGGCACAGTCTAGAACTTGCGCTCTGAAAATGATTAGGCACGCTAATACTGCTTCGTATAAATAGCATAGGGAGCTCCAGACGTGACTTATAAAGACGCCTTCATTCACAGGTCTAAAGGTCAATAAGAACCGTCAACGACAGTATTGATAGCATCAACTTTGATAATGAGATCATCTAAGTCTTGTAGATCCGACGAAGGATAGGCCTAGGACATCGTTGTTACTTGGCAGAAGAGGTGAGTTCAAAACTCATCCTGAAACGACATTTCTGAACTGAATGGTTGAAGTTAGAGCTAAGTGCGTAGGTAGAGCTTGAAATATAAAAAAAAAAAATTAACGGACTCCTGCTCGCTGCTCCTGTTTGCTGGGAAGATTTTCTGGATGTAGACAACCCTCCGTTAAAAAGACTATCAAATCATTGCATGTGCTAGAGCTCTCTCTGGCTTTAGAGCTGTAGCATCATACCATCATGTGAATGTAAAAATCAGATTATAGCCAGCTTCGAAGGTTAGATAAGACAGAACGAACCACCATTTTACAGAATGAATACCAGAGTGCAGGAGCTTAGAGCCCAACACTATAGGCTGTTTGAAAGGCTGGATAAGCACAGGTAGAAGCTTTTCATGGTTCGTCACTCCGTCTAGTTAGGTAAAAAAGCAGAAGTCGTTAAGCCACTTGATTATAGGCTTTTGAAAGACGCCTTTCGACACCATGACTCAATATTCAATATATGTCCCTACGAATACAACACAGGGCTCTTTGAAACTAAAGGAAACAGGGAAACGAGCAGGAAACTAACGCGTTTACAATAATGTTAACAAGCTCATTTTAAAGTCTTACTGCAACGTCGCTCAAGCGTTATTTGTTTTCCCTCGTCAGGTATTAGGGAGTTCAGCCACTTAAATAAAAAAAATTCTACCAACTTCTGTACCTCTTAAAAATAACCTTATATGCTTTGGTCATAAGTAGTAAAAGACTTGACTTTTGCTAAAAGCTGCGTGTTCCCTGCCGAGGTTCAAGATGAAAGCCGTGCCTTTTTAAAAAGATGACTGTCCCAACATTTATAAAATTGTTTTGAGGTAAATATCTCAGAATCAGCCTTGACAGCAAGCTGCAGTCCCTAGAACTGAGAGCCTTAACAGCGCTGTGTGTCTTTTGACAGTTTATGGTCACCTTTAGCAAAACATGGGACTTTTCACTAAGATTAGTTGTTAAATCTTTATACTGCGACGAATAGATCACACTCACTTCCTGTGCATCGGTTGTTTGGTGAAAAATAGGACAGCGTGTATATAAGTTTTTGAGTCTTTCCCAAATTTTGAAGAACTTTATATCATAGCAACAGCCGCTTATGACCTCAGGAATCTGATGTAGGTACTCTTGATGAATTTCTCTCCCCTTGAAGTATTTTATTTTACTGGAGCTAAAGGCTACCTTTCTGTTAATGAACGAAGGCTTTTAGTTGGACTCGCATTGGTATCACGAGGGTAATAGCCTTCTACCTACGTTTAGGCACCGAAAATACTATCAAGTCAACTTCTACTTAGCCAGGGATCTAATGCGGGGTCTTTTTAGAAACGGAAAGCTCTGTGGATTACATCTTTCACTGGGGAGATATCATCTGCCCTATAGTGTTAGAAATTTGATAAATTTATGTAACAAAGGGTTTTCCAATGAGAGGTGTTATTGTGAATGACCCGCTATTTCGGTAGCTGTCACTTTTGAAGCTTTTATTCTTTGACATTTGACAAGTAGAAACTATGCCATTACTAAAAAATACGATATACGCTTCAACAACGCATTGAAATTATAAAAATTTCCGGACCGTGTTATCTCTCGAAGAGGTGATCACAATTGGCCACCGAGATCTTGTGATTTTCTTCCTTTGGGGCCACGTGAAAGATAAGGTCTACGCCAACGGCATAACGTCGATTCAAGACCCCAAAGATAAAATTCGTGAGGCTATTGAGGACATAGGGCAGCCACTTTGCTATTTGGTTATGGAAAATTTCATGAAAAGGCTATGGTCCTGTATGCGTGCTCGAGGTGGCCATTTGGCTGATGTTGTTTTTCATGTATAGTAGTTAAATAAATAAATAAATAAATTATTAACGGCATACCTTCCTCTTTATTATGAAATAAACATCCGATCATTTATCTCAAAAAATGTCATTTTTCTTTGAATACCAAAATAACACCTCTTATTGGAAAACCCTATTTTATATTTAAGGCAATGTCCTTGTTCATGTGATTGTTTTTAAAAATGGATGAAGAGGAAGTACCATGTCCCAGTATAACCATGGCTGTTATAACTAGTAGACTGGCAGCGTCGGACCATCTGCTTAAGTGGATTAAATTTTTTCTAGCGGCTTCAAAGTTATCACCCGGATCGCAGAATTCTTTCATGCCGCTGCCTTTCTTGGATTTGTCGTCCAAACAGCAAATCATGTATGCCAGCAAGTCATATGCAGTCGCATATTGATCTTGGACTTCTTGCAATACGTACTACCAGACTAAGCGGTCTCTATGATGGCTTGACTTTTGCGCAGGTCTTAGCTAAGTAACTAGAGCCATGGTTTAAAGACTTATAAGGCATTTGTATTTGACACGCCCGACTTTTCATTGTATTTCAATAAGCATATCTGCGGACTCTATCTCGAAGACCATAAATGCTGGCATAACGAAGTCAGATTTACAAAGAGCTTCTGAACAAAGCTAGCTCCATTAGTTGGGCGAAAAGCTTTAGAAATATTTAATTCTGTTGAAAATGCGCTGCTTCTACTCCACAGTGCACTTCAGAAGTCTGTGAACATGAGTATGTCGAAGCTAAGTTGATCAAAAATGGTTTCGAGTATTTAATTAAGCAAAACCGCGTCAGCTTAAAGGGCAACATTTCAACTCTAACGAGTATGCGAAGAAAACGAAACACTATACTGATAAAGATGAACCCATAACACTGTCGCAAGTACGGAGCCGGCATCCCTACACCTGCCAAATTCAACTATCTCCAAGCCAGCTCTTATAAAAATGTTAAACATGTGTATTGTGTGTACCCTCGAGCTACCTGACGTGAAGTCAGCACAAAATTTATCTAGCCCATTCGGGAATTTCCAATTATTTCCCCCTTCGAGAGTCATGTTCTTGCCGAACTAATAAAAATCGACTGCAACACCTCTCGAGTACCCACAACCGAACATCTGGTTCCAAATATGTAGCCCAATAAATAGTTCCTTTAATAATATCGTTAGCGTTACACTCTCATACGTACACCACTACCGCACATAATTAGAAATTAAACGAAAACACATTTCGCTTCAGTTACCATCACACAACGTCTCCGTAACCATATATACTCAATTTCATCGTGCTTTTCCCTATTTTATAAACCTTTCGCCACCCAAAATGAGAGTGTCAACTGCATGACCACGTCCAAATTCGTTACTGGGCACATTATACTCTCCTTTTTTTTGCTGTTAAAAAAAAACACGGGAAAAACTTTATCCGCATCAAAGTTTAGCGTTTAGCGTGTACATGAGTGGCCAAACAGCAGAACAGCAATGCCATCGGACACCAACAACCTGTAAAAAAAAACCAACCACGACCAGTTGCCGGAATCAAAGTGGGAAAATTTTGAGGTAAAAACTTTGTCCATGAAAATTTACCTGGATGGTTAGCCAGGAGGATATTTTCATTTTTATTTCGTTATATCGTTGTGTGCTTTTCTTTTGTACTAGAGTACTTTTTTCACGCTCAAAATATTAGCTGGAACGTTTCACTTGAAAACGATTTTGAAGCGAATCGAATAGTTTATGATTTGGAAAGCGGGTGTACCCTATTATAGGGTGGTGTCGTTATTGTTTGAATGGATTCCTATCTTCATTTTAGATAGGGATAGAATGATGTAAAGGGAAAAATTAACCTTTACGGAAATGAGATATTTCTAAAACTGAAATTGTCCATCAATCAGCAAGTATCTCAAAAACGACATAATTCGGACGATTCTCAGTCCGAAAATGTGATATCCGAAACACTACTGTTTAAAAGTGACCTAAACGATTTCCCTGAGAGGTTTTTTTTTCGAGTTGGCAACACTTTTTCCAGTGAAAGCTCAATTGACAGCTGGCAGTTGATTTGGGCTCGTTTTAGTTTGCCATTTGACTATGGGTGAACTTACTTTTGCCACTTCACCATCAGAAAAGACTTCTGATAAAGTGATATTGGATTTGGCTACAAGATGGCGCTTTATTTGCCCCAAGTCATACTCGAACAGCAATGGAATTGTCATTCGAATATAACCAATATCTACCGCGATCAATTGAATGATTCGTTTGTTTTCTATTGCATATTGAACTTCTGTAGGACTAATGAAGCACTTGATATATTATTTGGTTTAACATTTCACTAACAGATGGAGCTGGGTACAACAAGGTTTGAAAAGGGAGAAATTTTGCACTTCTTTGACAGACCTCGGTTTTCTGGTGGTGCTCTTTCGAAGCCCATCACATTTGTCACGACTTTAATATTGCCTTTCAAGGGCTACAGCTACTAAGCTTCTGCCCGAGCTATTGTTGCGGTCTCAACGAAGGACGTCGTCATGCGCCATTGGCGAAGATTAGGTATACAAGTCCCTTGCCGTCTTGCGGTTGTAGTTTTCCGACGTATTACATTGTAAGAGCACTTCGTTGTGGATGTTTGTTGGATAGCAGTATTTTTGGCTAAAAGAAGGTAGCTATCTGAGCCAATGTAGGCTTCTCGGATGGTTTGGACATTCAGAGTTCTGACAGAGTCATGCCTTGCGTCGTCGATACCAACGCGGTCAATTTGACAAAGATAACAATGGCTTCTTCTGAAAACATGCAAGTGGAAACCTCATGCTTGACTCTGCAAAGTCAATTTACCCATGTCCAATGCAAGACTTAGCATGTGGCTACTAACTTTGCCAACGAAAGACGTCCACCTTTCCTATTTTGACGGTATTGCTCGTAGGACGAGGAGTTCGTAGAATTGAACTTTGGACGTGTGGTCCGTTTTGTTTATGGAGGCATAAACCTTGGGCTAATGTTGGCAGATTTAGTCTTGATGCGGATTCAAGTCATTTAAAAAAGGAAAAGAATCAAAGAAGATCAAAGGCAACTTCTGGGTTTTGATTAAACGCAGCT
This sequence comes from Cheilosia impressa, assembly GCA_948293265.1. NCBI lineage: Eukaryota > Metazoa > Arthropoda > Insecta > Diptera > Syrphidae > Cheilosia > Cheilosia impressa. Next base: position 43,174,409 of record OX411883.1, read on the forward strand.
TCACAGCTTCTAAAGTTTGGACAAAGAGATCGAATATAGTTCTCAGGAGAGAAGCATCAACTGGATGGTCCTCCAAAATACTCCTGCAGGTCTAAACATCATATGTAGACTGTAAGACGTGGTACAATCTTAAGCCTTTTCAAATATCATTGAAAAGCTGATACCAACCTGACTCGAATAACCAATCCACCGAGCACCTCTGTTGAAAAGAAGATGATATCCAGCTGTAGCATAAAAGGAATGTAGATTGCAGTTCTGTCTCCAAACTTAAAACTGGTCTATTGAGGATCCGCAACCCAGCTTCTTAAAACCTACTCAATTGAGTGCCCATTCCGAAGACTCAATCGGAAATCATATTCAGGAGAGATATCAGCTTTTGAAGGTTTGTCGAACCTTCGTTAGAACTGTGACAGCTTAAAAACTAAAAGCGTCTCTCAATCAATATTGCGTGCACAGCTTCCAATCGACCCTAACCTACCCTATGTCAGATGCGGTTGACCAAAAATCGTCTCCAACACCGACATTTACTTAGGAGGTACCTACAGACAAAATAAAACAATTTTTTTTGAAAACAAAGCCACAACAAACAACAAAGTCATTTGCAGCTTACCGCGGACGACGCCCCGTCACTGCCAGACCTCCCGTCTTTATTTAGGTAAGCTATTTACTGGCATTTAGTCTGGTTGGTTGCATTTTTATCGCTGCCGGTAAAAACTGTGGGCAAAAGCTAAAAATTCAAAAGCTGCAAGTCAAGAGTACTTTTCGCGTAAATTCCTCGTCGTCCTTCGTTTCGAATTATTGCCGCCGGCTACTTGTGGAAATTGCGGCCAAAAAATGTTTGAACTTTTTGTGAGGTTCTTTTTTCGCTTTTTGTGCGTTTGTCAATTTATGTTTCGAATTTTATGGCAAAACAAACCATCCAACTTCAGGACTGCACGGAAAGTTTTGTTCGCTTCGAGTGTGCCCCTTTTTTTGTTGAGTTGGAGGGTGACTTGCATTCGGTCGTGTTTATAAGCTCGCTTTGCATACCAAACCTAATTAGATTGTCTAGTAGGTTGAGTATTTACCGTAGTGGGACATTTTGCGGAGCTAAATGAGTTTGCTCTCTGGCGAGGAGGAGAGTGGAGGCTGCTATAATGCAGGTTTGTTCCGGTTTTTATAGGATTTTTTGTGAAGTATCAACAGCAACAGTCACACAGGTAGCTTGTACTCGTATATTGCAGGATGTGTGAGTAATGCAATTTTGAGAGTATGCAATGCACGTAAGCTATTTGTTGTTTGTGCGAGGTAAACGTTGGTATATCCTTTAAGGACGTTTTTTTTCTGTTGTTTGTTGTTTGTTGTGTGCAAAATTGTTTTTACTGCGCGGAAACGGATGACAGGCATTACGATGGGAAGAGATAGTGTAAACATTTGTCAGTTTTTCGTTGGGCGAGGGCAATTGATGTGACGTATATGGATATGTGGGCAGGTGCGAGAGGGAATGGTGGGAATAGGTATTTATTTCTGCTTTACTCAGCGTTGTACTTAAAGAAATAATTGGGTAATTTGGCTCAAAAATGCCAGCTTTGGCTTTGGCTAAGGAGAAAAGCCTCACATTTGTCTCAAAGCTTAACCGTAATTTTCTTAAGAAATGTTTAAAAAAAACTAATCAGGAAATGAGGATTTACTCGACTGAACGCTGTCACAAACAAAAAAAAAAATAGCTTGTCAAACCGATTCACCAAGTGAACGCACCCGCAAATTTGCATTTACTTATTTTTTAAGAAATCACAACGAAAGTCCACTCCTCGTTCTCATTTAACTAATGTGGCTCAAACTTGTGCGAAATGGGTCAACTCCAAAATTTCTCCGGAACAAAGCTGCTGTACTAAAATTATTCAAAATGTATGATAATTGCAATTGTGCATGGGAGTACCTAAACAAATGTCGCAATTGGTTCAGTCTTTCATTCACTCATTTTCAAAAGACCCATCTATCCATTAAAAGGGTCGAGGATGTAGCGTAGCTATATTGAACGCTCTTGTGAAGCCTCCATAGGTCTAGAATCTAGATCGCCTGCCACACAATAAAAGTCGCTTCACATTACGGTTAGAGCCTAGATGTCTTAAGCCGTGATATCACATACGCATGGAGCAGAGATGTCTAAAGCCATGACCGGTGGTACCACACTAGGTATGGTAAATAATTTTAAGAGGTGTTAGAGCCAATTCAAACCGCAGAAGAACACCTCACTGTTTGGGAAAGTTAAGTGATTTAAACCGAGGTTACATTCGAATGATACGAGGCACGAGGCTACTACTTTGTGACCGCAAATGTGCACACTGCTGTCAACCGACAGCCTTGCAAAAGCAACCTGATTTCCAAGTAAGATTGACTGGTTAAAAAACCAAAAGCATACAATTGGGGTACCTCCTATCTTAAGGCAATGCGATTACCAGCAACAAGCTAACCACTTCAACCATCGACCAGTGCTGCTCTAAAAAAGAAAATTCTAGCAAATCTTGCATAAAATGTTATATACCTTGCCAATAGGGACGTTTCAGTATGTGCAGATAGGAACCAACGAACTTTGCATTGCAGGTATACCCCAGCAGTTGAGAGAAGCAATTTCTGTTCCTTGTATCACATAAAGAGGAAGCACTTACAGCTTGCTGTCTATGGGAAAACAAAAAAATTGTCTTAAGAAGACGCAGCTAGATCGGCGGGAAAGTTGAAAAATTTGGAATGCCACCACCGTCAGTTTTCCATCGCATAGTAGCTATTATTAGCGGGCTCAAACTATTTAACCAACTTGAAATCATACCCGCGGATGAACGGTTCTATACTGAAAGAAATTCCTTCGGCCTACAGCCAGTGATGCCAGATTACAAGATATATCTTTTTTTCAAGATTTTTGAGCTCCAAAATAGGTGCAAGACTTTTGGCCTCAAATTCATCAAATTTCAAGATATTTGATATCAAGAATTTTCGATTTTTTTTTACATTAAAACAACCTTTTCTATTGCAGAAACCCGTTTTCTATAAACTCCATAATTATGAGTTATGTGAGTCGAACGGAGCCCATGTACAATTTCTGTTTTACTAACGTTTCCATCTACTCTAAAGAAACATAAATTTCAACGAATTTGATTAAATAACCGATGTAATATGTTTTTGGAAAAAATTGTTAGTAAAAACAGCCGATGTAAACTTTGCATATCCAATTTTTAAATATTTTATTTTCAATATATTGTCGCTTCCACATTCCTTCGCTCTGCAACTGTTTAAAGAATATTTTTTCTGCTGTAAATTTAAATAAAACAAAAATTCGTAATCGTTTAAGTACTGAAACAGTTGAAAGTTTAATCTTTACAAAGGATTTGTTGCTCTTTAATGGAGTAAGTTGCTATGATTCTAATGTAAGCGATGAATTTCTGAGTCATTTTAATTCAAATATTTTCCAAAATAAAAAAAAAAAAACACAATGACATTATTGGGTATACCTACATAATACGATATACCTACATGTACATAGTTAGGTACCTACTGCAATTTTGTCGAAAAAAATATGTATAGCAGCTTATGTTAAGTACTTTAAAATTGTATTTTAAATTTCGTTCTTTTTCTATTTTGAAAAAATCTTGAAAAAAAAGATTTTTTATTTCCGAAAAACAAGATTTTTAGATTTTTCATCTGGCAACACTGCCTACAGCCTGCCCTAATGTCAATTTACACAGTGACGATCCTTTCAAAAATTACCTACGCAATGAGAGCCCAGCTATTTTTAACTCTCTTCGGGAAATCGTTTCACGTTGCGCTTTTATAGGTTGGTAGGTTAGTTACCTACGTACGTTGCAAAAGTCTACGTCACACTATTCGTGAAACAAAATATTCTATCGGACAGCGTACATAATTCGTTGGCCAAATGTCAAAATTATATTGGGTCATTTGAGGTATGTGAAAAACTTAAAATAAATTAGACAGAAGTTAAATATTTTCAAAAGTTACTCACTGTACTCATTTCTACGTCTCATTGATGAATGCAACTATGCAAAGGCACAGAAGACAGAACCCAGAAGAATTTGGCTCCCACACAAATACACTACTCTAACACACAATCGCGAACTCCGAATACCGACACCGAAAGCGAAAGTGCCGCTACACTTGCGTCGTAAAAAAAAGCTACCAGCGAATTTTCCTTTCATAGTTGAGGAATGAAAATATTTTAATTTTCTTTCGAATGCACTTTTGTATAATTTAAACGAAGCACTGATCACAAATTATTTATGGCAAAAACAAACAGAGAACGGAATAAAACAATTATTGCGAGCTTTGTGCAAACAAATTCGTCACCGACGGCCACGGAACGACCTTACTTCACGAAACTTCCAAGTTTCAACTAAATAAATTCTGAAACTGAAGCAGCTGTATTGATCAGATGCGCAGATCATACACGCAATCACAGAAACAGAACACAGACTGCCTGCCATATACTACGTATTTACAAAGAAAGTATTTACTGGGAAAGTGGGACTGAGAACTCGAAAGGAGATTGTGTAGTCGAATTCAGCCTTGAAGAAGCACTCAAACTATATCAGCATTCAGCACTTCAGCAGTAAGCTAAGATTGAAATGAAGCCGTGCAGGAATGGTGGGGAGTGGGGTACGAGGGGAATTGAGAATTAATTCAAGCTGACACCAAAGCCCCAGCTGAGGGCTGAGCTTATGGAAGTGGTATGGAATGGAATGGTTATTCGGTGTAGTTATGCTGAGTTTGTGCATGAAAATTGCCGTCGAGCGGCAGCTGCTAAAGAGGTCATTTGCTGAATTTCTCTAAAAGGGATTGGCCGCGTTCAAGAATCTAGTTATCTTAAGTCGACTAGATTGGTCTGGATGAGATGTATCCTGAACGCAAAACTAGATTGGTCGGGCACGTCACTTTTTCTGCGTCAGCCACATAAACGTCAACTGAAACAGCTGCCCATTTGACCGATTTCCCCCAAACAAAACCGAGATACATCTAGTCAGACAGAGAGCTGTCAGATTTATTAAGCTATGTAGATACTTAAACGTCCCCATTACCTTCAGCAAAAGCTACCTGGATTTCTTTCAACACCTCGATCTGTTCCGAACAACACGATATAACCGGTTTTACACAGTTGGGATTGGGACTTGGGAGGTTTCGCAATTGGAATTGTTGCAGCTGTTTTAGCGGAGGGAACTCAAATTTTTATTTGCGAAAACCAAGGATTTAAGAAAACGTCAAATATTTTTATTTGACAATTGCAAACAAAATTAGTATGTCTATGGTTGGATTGATAAAATCGAAGTTTGACATCAAACCAAATTTTGTCAGACTCTGTCACACAACTCGACACCGTTTGTTTTGGGTTGACCCCTGTGAACAATAAATTTTCAAATTTGTTTCTCGAGTGCAAACATTCAAGCTGTTTGTCATCCATCATCAACTTTGAGAGGGAAAAACTCCCGACAACAAAATAATGGTCCAAATGGAAGTAGGCGGATAAGGAAATGTCAAGTAGGTATACCTATCGTACTGTCAGAGGACTGGCAGAACGCACATCTATAAATGCGAATTTTTGGATTCGGCATAAGGAAGCAGCGGAGCGTGGACAACCTGGGGATTGACAGACTGTTGCGTCAAATGACACAATAGAAATGTATACCGTAATAGGCTCATAAAAAGTCATATGATTGCCCTTATAGGACCGACCAAGTAGGAATGCGACAACTAGGTGTTCATTATTTATTTTTTAGTGTATAGGAAAAGGTCGACAATGCGGAGAGGGCATGCAATATTATGAAAAGAAGCAGTAGCAGGGTGCAGCCTTATGAGTTATTGGGAGGAAACATAGCGAGAGGTGAACGGTTGCGAAGGATCTTCCTCGCAGATGTTTCTAAATTTGTACATTTAACTCTCGCTATTGTGGCTGCAACTTTGTCAATTTAACTTCAGTGACCGTTTTCGTATTAGATTCGAAACTATTCTAGGTATCTAGTTTAAGAAGAAATAGCTAGGAGATCTTTATATTGGTATAGTTCCAATTCAACCCACCCGGCGAACCTTTACTGATATTTTTATTAAATGCTAACAGCTAGCTGTCAGTTGCAGAAAATTGAAAAGGCAATTATCATTCATGTCCATTTGCTCCTATTCACACTCGGGAGTTAGAAACATGCTGCAATTCACCACTGGAAATGATAAGTATTCCCTAGATTATTCGAGTATTAGAAAAATTTTCCTTCCTAGAATTGTCGACGAAAAAGTTTCTAAATGCACTGACATCCACATATTGATCAATTGCCATATTAGAAATATAAATAGTTATTTCCTACATAATGGGGCTAAAACCGAAACCAATAAATGGACTCAGACTGTTAGCCAACCAATCTAAGTAAAGTTTAATGGAAATCCAAGTCGTTTAGGATACAGCAATGAATGACACCACACATGTCAGAACTGCGAGCCGGTCTATTTAAGTTACCACTATTGTCTGTCATCTGACTACCAATATCATAATGAATGTTTTATCCCAATGGTGAAATTTTCGCTAAAACCAATATCTTTCTATATATATACGGAAATGTCCAGAAAAGTGATCGATGTTCCCAAGTTTATTTCCTAACCTTACTTGAATACACTTATTTCCCAACACACTTCCTTTATCCATTATTAACCACAGCTACCCATTAATCGAGCTGCCCGTGAATTAAGAAAATACATATTTGGAACGTTAAAAAATCTAGTTTAGGAAGTCTGGCAGATTGCTGACTAAATCATTACTATGGGGAATAAAATTTCCCTGGAAATGTTTCCTATTCAGCAATCTGATTTACATTGCTAAGGGAAATATTTCCATCGGAATTTATTCCCGATAGCCCAGGGCACCCATTCCGTAATTTTTCAGACGATTATCATCGAAACGATAGACCTCCAAAAGCAGCAACTAAGTGCTAAAATTTCGAGTTTGAGACCTTAATCCAGTTTAGTTTTCACAAATGTAATGAAAGCTGACGATAGTGTAACAAATTTGGGCAGAATATAACTTCTTGTGGTCATCAAAGTTTCAAAAACGATATCGTCCCGACTATTATTGTCAAGAGTTTCTGTAATAAGTTGACGGTTCGTAACATTTTTTTCATATTTTTGCATTCTTTTTCGTTAAAATAAAAAATAAAATCTTACTTAAATTTGAAAAATGGCCATTTTGATAATTTTTTTAAAAAGTGGGGGCCAATCGGCAACGCTGCTCCGAATCCATAATCCATAAATCCAATATTCCAATAAGAGTTACCATTCCCTATTCCCTATAGCTAGGTAACTTATTGGGAAGATCTCAGCAAAAATGGCTTCATTTGCCCAAAGCTTGTTTTGTTTATTTATATTTTTTTTTATTTTTGGATGCCAATATTCACCGGGTGCATCTTCTCATGCTTCTTCTCTCCTCTGCCAAACATTACATAACCTTCCTCATTACTCAAGAGCAATTTCTTGCACACTCACTACCTACACAGCATACCTACCTCCACTCCCCGCTCCCCCTACACCGGTTAACCATTTCTTTCCATATGGATACCGCTTTCACTCACCTACCTCAGCTGTCAGCAAGAGTCAATTCTCAATTCCCCTCGTACCCCACTCTTTTGAACCAATTTTTTCACACGTCGACATCACTATGTTACGCAAGCTTCATATTATAAACTAAGCTTAAGCTTACTGCTGAAGTGCTGCATTAGGGCTGAATTCGGACTACTCAATCTCCTTCGAGCTTCGAGATCCCAGCCCAGTGACCTCCGCATCTGATCTATACAACTGCACACTGCTCTGCAGCTGCAGTGTCTCTTTACTGTCAGTAGTTGAAGCAAGGTGGAGTTTCGCAAAGTGAAGTCGGTGACGAATTTTTTTACATAAAGCTCGCAGTTTTGTTCCGTTCTTTGTTGTTTTCTTTTTGTCATAAATTTTTTTTTTGTTCTTTCGATCAGTGCTTCCGTTTAAATAATACAAAAGTGCATTTGAAAGAAAACGAAAATATTTTCATTCCTCAACTACGAGAGAAAAATTCGCTGGTAGCTTTTATTGCGACGCAAGTGTAGCGGTACTTTCGGTTTCGGTGTCGGTATTTAGAGTAAGCAATTGTGTGTTAGTGTAGTGTATGTGTCAGCAGATGCATAATTGCATTCATCAATGAGATGTAAAAATGAAACGGTGAGTTATACCTATTCTCCTTTGAAAATGTTTGATAGGTATCTATATGTTTAAAAAAAATCTTCGTAGGTATAGGTACCTACTTTTAAAATTTTGTGCAATTTTTTTGTATACCTAGGTGTAAGCGGAAGAACAGTATACGCTGCTCGAGTAAAACAAAATTTTAGCTATTCTCCTACTTTTCCCTCCAGATATTTATTTGCTAAAATCCTAACTAAATTTTGACGTAGAGTACATGCTGTGAAAAAAAAATTGTTGAATATTAAATTTTCTTTTAGTCATTAAAAGTGCTCATCCCTGCTTATTTTTCCGCAACACAAAAACCCTACACGTTTGCCTACAAGTACGCGAACAGGCCCTAAAACCTATTCACAAGAGAGCGAATTGCCATTTGTGAACAAATCAATTTGTTCATGAGTTGAAAAACACTATTTATTCTACCTCAAAAGCATTATATTTAATTGATTTCAAGAGCGAAATTTACAATTAAAGCAGTTTTCCCGCGAGTAAAAAGTTCTTGCCGTGAACTGTCACACTTGATTCACAATCCACACAATATACAGCCGCGATCCACAAACCGCCGAATGAAAAATCTGTTGAAACTTAACATTTAAAAATTAAACTCATACGCGGGTATCTGCGACAAAAAAAGAGTTTCATGTGAATGAAATGTCAGAATCTAAGAATAAGCGCTTGTTCGGTATACGCTCTCACTTGAATAGTCCTTAACAGCTCCGTTTAACAAGTACGAAGGGAATATTTTATACATGTCTGTATTTTTACATTTTGCCAGATTGATTTGGTGTTGCGGTAGGTACCCTTTTGAAGTCTTGACTGAAACAGCTTATCGTAAATAAATTCGTAGGGTCATATTCTCACATTTCCCTTGTCAGCAATGCAATTCTATTCTTTTTAAAACAGTGCCAGTGCACTCATGAACTCAGATGATCCTGTGGCTCTCACTTGAACCGTCTTTCAGAATTTTTTTAAATTCCTTTTTAGACTTAACTTATGGGAACGTTCAAGTATCTAGGTTGATAATTCTGACAGTTGGATGACTTAATGTATATCAGTTTGAATTGGCTTAGATCGGTCACATGAGCAGCTGTTTTAGTTGACGTTTATCTAGTCAAGAAATATCCGACTGAGTACTAAGCTGACAGTTCGCATATGTGGCTGGCGTAGAAAAAATGACGTTCCCGACCAATCTAGTGCAGGTTACATCTTATACAGACCAATCTAGTCGACTTAATATAACTAGAAGCTTGAATGTCTATTTAATCCTTTATGAAACACAACGGAAAAATTAAACTATGTACAAAATGTTAAAAATCCCTTAGCATCGAATAAATTGTGGAACATGTGGAACAAAAATAAATTGTCGACTTTGTTCAAGCAGCTGCACAAATTTAACGAAAAAGCTTCAAAAGCTGAAAACCTGAATTTCGTCCTATTGATGGTTGGAGTCAGTAATGTATTTTGGTGTCCTCTTGAGCTATCCTTTGAAAGCTGTTTTATAGCAACTAAAATATTTCAGCGCAGAATCCAACTTTCATGTTGATGTTGGATTTTGCCACAAGAACGTTTGAATTCCTTTGAATATTTCTTTACAGTTGTTATTGAACTGTGACAGAGACAAAGTTTGTTAGCTAGCAGACGTCAGTTCGCATATACAAATTTCACGTAACTGCTGTGCAATCATAATTGATGACATTTTGAACACGGGGTTTATTTTTTGTATGGAAAACAAATTCAAAATGTCCTAATTTGTTCAGACATAAGGAAAGTGTCGGTTTCGGTGACCACCTGTCCCTAATTTAAACAGACAGTCGCTTCTTTTCGTAAAAGACGGTTTTCACCGTTTATCGGTAAAACTCTTTCTTTTGACAGAAATTGCATGCATTAAGTATCACATTAAGCGGAACAACAACAACAACAACCTATTTAGGACCTTGCTGTTGTATTATTATTTTTGAGTCCAGCTTCACCTATTTTCTGTTTGCTATATGAAAAGAACTTTAAAACAGTAGCAACAGTCGTTGTCAGCTCTGAAGATAAACCCCAATTCTTGCAACTGGGCCTACAACCGGCGCCTTTATCTTTTCGCGATAACAAGAAAGACAGCACCTTCGTTCATCTCTATAAGAAGCTTATAAAATTAGAATTCACATCGTCCGTACCAAATGAATTGATACGCAGTGTGAACGTTAGCAGAAGAAATTGTCCGCTGTTGTCTGGCCGTTATTTCCTTGAACAGAAAAGAACTAAAAGTTTTATTAGTAAGAAAATTCACTTTACAAAATATTTTACCTAAAAAAATAGTAATTGTTTCGTGGTGTCCTGACCTAACCATTGACAACCCAGAGGTACCAAAAAAACTCCCTTCTCTTCAGTAAAGTTACTTCAAGAAGAAGCGAGGTGCGAAACTGTGGATGTGCTGATGGTTGCGTTCAACACCATTTCATTCGTATTTGCGTAAATACGCCTGTCAGCAACAATCCGCTGTATCGATTCAGATTCTTTAGAATATATAGATTAACCTGGTTTTTGATTAAGACCCTAAGTTCTTCCGCACATATATGCTAACTTCCCCCAAGGCTGTCGTAAAATGTTCCGTGGTTATCTTGACGTTTCGGTTTCAATAAAGGCTCCGACTTTTTTCACCTCAGTGCTGGCCATAGGTTTGACATTTTCCAGTTCCATATTCGTAAAAACCATACAAGGACGGTTATTGATGGTTTGCTGGAAAGTCCTTTATTGTAGCAAAGTTTTAAGTAAAGCCCTCTGCATGATGGAAGTGATGGTTGTGCTGTACTTACCACTAACCATAATCTGTCGGCTATTCAGCATAATCAATTGCAGTACACCCTTTAGTATTCCTATGGGAATGCAAACTTCCCACTGCTGTTACAGACGATTCGATTTTCTAGTCACTGCAACCGGTAGACCTTGCTATATATGCATATAACCGGGTAACTAAATGGTGTCTAAGAATGGCGCATTACGCTCTTTCCCTGAAGCATGCTTCGCAAATCAAAGCTGTGGAGAGGACCTTCTGTGGAGTTATCCCATCGGCAAAGTATTTATTTGACTTGCTTGCCTCAATAATCTTTGAAGAAATGGATAGGCTCTCCATGGTTCAAAGATCGAATGGTGTTACATTTAGAAATTTTTTGGTTTAATCATGTTGACACAGGTCTAGAGCCATATTTAGTTGGTATCACATAATAGCTTAAGCTCAGTAGGTAACCCTACACAATTTGAATGATTTTTGTCGAGCGATATCTGAATTTTACCAGACATTTGACAAATAGAAACTACGCCATTACTAAAAATGGAACGATACACGCTTCAACAACGCATTGAAATTATTAAAATTCAATACAAAAATGGTGAAAATCCTGCAGTCACAGTTCGCAAAACTAAAGCATTTTTTGGTCGTCGTGAAGCACCTTGTCGGACCGCAATACAGAAACTGGTGGAAAATTTCGAGCTGTTGGGAGAAGTTAGTGATGTGAAGAATAAAACCCGTGCACGTCGCTCAAGAACAACTGAGAATATTGCTGCTGTAGCCCAAAGTGTTGAAGAAAACCCAGGTTTGTCCATTCCTCGTCGTTCCTTAGAATTGGGCATTCTACAAACGATATCGAGAGATGATTAATGATCTTTTATGGTCGGAGTTGGATGGTATTGATCTGGACAACGTTTACTTTCATCAAGACGGCGCTTGGTGCCACACAAGCGACGAAACCATTGATCTTTTACGGGAAAAGTTTCCGGACCGTGTTATCTCTCGAAGAGATGATCACAATTGGCCACCGAGATCTTGTGATTTAACACCTTGCGACTTCTTCCTTTGGGGCCACGTGAAAGATAAGGTCTACGCCAACAGCCCAACGTCGATTCAAGACCTCAAAGATAAAATTCGTGAGGATATCGAGGACATGGGGCAGCCACTTTGCGATTTGGTTATGGAAAATTTCATGAAAAGGATATGGTCCTGTATGCGTGCTCGTCGTGGCCATTTGGCTGATGTTGTCTTTTATTATTCACGACATACCTTCCTCTTTATTATGAAATAAACATCCGATCATTTATCTCAAAAAATGGCATTTTACTTTGAATACCAAAATAACACCTCTTATTGGAAAACTTTTTATTTTCACATCGGCATAACCTTAGTAGGCTTACAATAATATTGTATAAATGCTGAGGCGAATTACGTAAGAACGAGCTTTCATTGCCCACCTTTTTAAACTTGCATTGCATTGCCCCACATTTTAAAACTTTAAGCTAACTTAAAGAGATTTGTTTGTAATCTTTGATCTGGGTTTGCCATTCCATTAGAGCCTTAACAAGCTAGTTTTTTAGAAGATTAGTAGCACATTCTTGACCTTAACAGGCATTCGGCATTCTATAAATCGAAACATTCCATACATTTTTGGGTGCACGGAACATTTGCATTTGTAATATAAAGCAAATCATTGGTGCACCCGGAAGCTTTTAAAAATTTCACCTTGTACAAATGCCGATCCTGCTGTCTTGAAAAAAATTGCAGTGACTCCATTATTCGAAAGGGAGTGAAAAGGTATCGCAGAATCATTGAACGCACATTTAGAACTGCCCCTGTCAGTATACAGAATTAAAAAGAAGTCTACTCCTCTCGCAGAGTTGACACTTTCATTTTTACGGCCATTTTTTAGAGTCATTTAAATGACGCTGTGACGTCAGGAAAAAATGTCGCATTAGAGTCATTTTCAAGCTACGATTCGTCATTGGTCATTTGTGAAAAAATGGCGATTACACGAAAGGACCATCATCGTCATTTTTGTCCCAAAATAAAATGACGGACACTGCGCGTCATTTAGAATTTTCCGTTCGGATGCCATTAAATGACGATCACACGGTAAGCACATGCCACATCAAAATGACAAATGTCACCTTTCGTATTATTTCGATTTTGCGTCATTTATCTGTTTTGTGATCAGACGATAATGACCGATGAGAAAAATATGGGGGTTTCTGATTGTATACGGAGCAAGTGGTTGGCAATATTTTAAGGTGTATATTCAATATAGTTGAAAAAAAGAAAAAGTGGGTTATATTTGCTAAATAGAAGTTTTGCATAGCTCTTATTGGATTTCTATTAGAAGTGGGACATTAAGATTATTACAACAATATACAGTATGGATATGTGAAAATTTATCATGATTTGTGCAATCATTTTTGGGAAATAATTAGTAATCTGATTTATTCGAATCTTTTGAGAAAAACTAAGTACGGGATTTTATTTAGAATACTTACATTATCCTTAATTTGTATTTTGGTCTAAATCTTTAGAACGGTTTTTGTAAAATTTGGCAGACAAAACCGTATTAAATATTGCAATGTTTAGTTTGAAAAATACTATTGCTTAACCATGGATGAAAGCATTACTTGGTTTTTAAAGTCTTTTCGAAATCGAAAGAGGGGTTTTCGAGATGTGAGCAGTTTTTAAAATTATCGTCTTCAGTGATTCGAATTAAAAATTAAGGAAGTAATAAATTTGGAAACACCAATTTTACTCGAACTATGCGTTGTGGTCAAAATCGTTATTGCCGTTTGCAGGTAAACTAAAGAAAACTGAATATTAAAAAAAAAAATAATTTTTTACCGAAAATCAATTTTACAATAATAAAGAGAAAAACTGAGTTTGCCATTGACTTAGAAATGACGATACTACCTTAGAAATGAATTTTTGTTACAATCGTAGGTATGGATTGTTTTCGAGATGAGTACAAATTTTAAAAGTAACGTTATTCGATTTTTCAGCGGAAAACTGAGTATTCAGTCATGTTAACCTTACCTACTTAAGCTTAGATGTCAATTTTGGTTGAAATCGTTAGAGCCTTTTTCGAACAAATCAGACTGGTATGAAAATGTCATATGGGAAGAACCATTAATATTGAGGTTATCATGCAAAAAAAAGAAAACGGCCCCGAACTGTAAGACCCCAAACTCAAAATCCGAAGATTGAACAAAATCCGGTCAGCCGTTTAGGATGTAGGCCTCGAAACATACAGACAGACGGACAGAAAAACAACCACAAAAAAAAACAAATTAAAATCAAAATCAGGAATTTATACCTCATTTCAGCACGAGAAAAACACCAATTGAAAGCACAGATATCGTTTAAATGCTTTGTCATTTGCATAGAAAAATGGCATGCCATGAATTTCGTGTGTAGTCATTTTTTGGAGACTGCCATTTAAATGGCGCAACAGCCAAAAAGTTTGGTCATTTGTCCTAGGCGTCCTTAAACGATCACACGGTAATTTTTTTCCGTCATTTTAATGGCACACAAATCATGTCATTTGGTCTGCCATTTCCCTAGTCATTTAAATGACGCCGAAAATGTTATCCCAAAAATGGCTATCACACACAACGACATTTAAATGACGGCTTTGTGACGCGACTTTGTAGTCAGAGCGCCATTTAAATGACGCAAAAAAATGGCCGTGCAATCGGTACTTTATTCACACTTTACAACTGAACACATCGATTTAACGTATTTTTTAAATAAAATATTAAAAAATATATCGTTAGTGTTTTTTTTTTAATTTTAAACTGAAAACTTTGAGCATTTTAACATTTGCTAAGCTTTTGTAACTAAAATTTCAAAATTGTTCTCGTTTTGCAATATGGTAACCCTCTCTACGAAACGGCTATGTCAGTGCGTGAGGATCGTGGGAAATTTCTGTTTCAAAACGAGTCTAAAGTGGCAAAACGAAACTTCTTGGCCGAACATTGTATAAAAATATTTTTTTTTTAAATCAACTAGATGACTGTTTTTCAACATCAGGGAGCGATTTCATAAATCAAATTTAAATTAAACCTACTAAAGTTAACTTAAAACGTACTCAAGTCAACGTCCATGATCAAAAAACCCTCTTTTGAACTATGTAATCGACCCTTGGAACGGCAATATTTGAAACAAGGTTCTTAGATTTGTTTTTCTGTTCCTTTGAGATAAGCAAACATTTTGAATGACATCTGCCTTTGCCTTCGAAAATGGTATACAACGTTATGCCTCTGGTTCCTCCTACAAGAAACTCTATTTCATTTGTTAATAGCTCTTTTTACCAAGTTGCACAAACTACCGCTTGTGAAAGGGGGAAATTATCACCCAACCCCTGAGACTACTGTACATAAAAACACGCACCTTTTGTCATAATACTAGCATTTTTATTGTATACTTCAATATTTTCGTTCATATATAATTACTTTTGCATTTTATATATTTATCCTCAGCGTTGTTACATTGGTTTTTGTTTTATTTCTTATTTTAATGGATAACATGTTAATAATTTCATTTCTCAATTTGACTGATATGTTTCAATTTATTTTTATGCTTTCTCTATTTTTTACTTTATCGTCCAATTTTTTGAACTTAACTTAAATACGTCTACCTCATTTCTACAATGATGTATAATATAACATTTTGCATGCGCGAATAATATTAAATAACTCTGTTTTACTTATGGTTGTATATAAATTTTGCTTAGGTATATATAGTTTTATTTTGTTTTCTTACAATATTTTCCTATAAATATATAAATTTATATTTTGCATTTTACATTATTTATTCAATTCTTCTTCTTTGTATATTTTGTTTGTTTATAAATATGTTTTATTATATTACAGTCTTTGTTTAGATTAGAGGCTATTTTATTTAGCTGTAACTTACTGCAATGTCAGTTTAAAATACGTTTTTTTATCAAGCTTGTTAAGCGGAAATTAAACTAAAAATATGAAGCACTACTTGCCTGTACAATACTTAATAATTTTGACTACTATAACAATACTGCGGTGTATTTACAACTTTTTTTCTTTAATTTTTTTGGTCAGTCAACGGTCTACGGTATAATATTTATATGGTATAGATAATCCTGAATTAATTTATTGCCTTCGATGGGGCATTTCATTTTTTCTAATATGAAAGATTAGCACATCCTACTTCGCATGGGTTGTCCTCTTGCAGTGGCACCAAACAAAAATGCAAAAAAAAAAAAAAAGAAGGAAAAATATCCTGATTTGTTGCCATCAGCTATTAGCGTTTGAATTGACATTGATTTACAGGAATCTTTTAGCTGAGTGTGGATTTTTATGTTTGGTTATGCTTTGCTTGTGATCTTCTTCTTCTTTTTCGTCTATTTAAGCGAGAGATAGAGATTTTCGAGTCCTTTTCGCTTGTGTGAATTTTTATATCGATGATGAAGCAATTGATTGATGTCAAAGTATGACGAACGATGCTGTTGACATGAGTATCAATGTCAGTTGCTCACAAAATTGATATGATATCTGGTTGTGTATTGAATGTGCTGATGAGGCGTCATACACTGTATCGTCGTTCTCGCCAAGGATAACATCTGTGAAAGGGAAACGTATTAGTTTGGGATTATTAAAGAGGTTTTCAAGTACTAAATAAAGGAGGTATCCTCGAGGAGAAATTTTTGCATGTAAAAGTAGTACGTCGGACGTATTAATGAATTCAGTTTATTTCCTTTTTAAATATTCAATTAAATTCATTTACTCTACATTTACTTGAAATAATAGTTTATTTTTCCGACTTCCTTCAGCTAAGTGAGTGCACGAGGCCCCGGCACTGACAGGTTAGACATACAAAACCCGGCAACATCTCAGTAGACTGTAGACTGTATAAAGCCCTTGTTTTGGAAAATTAACTCACAGTTGTCTAGAGGTACAAGCATGACATCTCTCTGATCGCCCCTGTAGATCTTTTGCCGATTGTGGAAGATCGAGAATTGTTTGGGGGCATTCTATACTGGGAGCTGATGGAACGCGCGCTTAAGGGCAATCCTGCTTTAAGACTTCTAATCCACGAACTTCAGTTGGAAATCATATTCCCCAGGAATGCAGTTCTCCCATTTAAATATTTACGTCATTTTTTACTCTGGCAATGCATTGCAATATATCGGAAGGTAGAAGTCCAGCCCCAGATTAAGAAATTTTTATTAGACCTCAGCACACCCTTTGAGCCGTCCGTTTCGTGTATATTTCAAAATTTGTTTTCTTTAAGCAATTACTCCCTCAATTAGGACCAACTTTTCCAACGAATTGCATCATTAAAACCTCGTCAACTGTCCCTGACCATCATCTCTGTTGATGGTCCGTAAAAGGCCAGAATCAATCGTTACGCCCGTTTTATGTCACATCAAACATCATAGCTCGCCTATGTCAACATTGTCCTTTTTTTCGTAGCTTGCTTCCTTATTGACAAACCATTACATCACTCTGAGGTTTATTGGAACTTCATTACCCCAACCAAGATGTAGACGTATAATGTCAATTGAAAATAAACAGCACAAGAAAAGAACAAAAAAAAAACCCCCACCGTCTACCATGTTTACCTACAATTACGTCGCGACAAAGGTTATTGTCCCCGACCCTTTCAATTCTTTATCTTCCTAAAACCATTCGTTTGGTCCTTCGCCGAGTTGTGACTGTATTTATTTAACGTTTACCACTTTACATACCTTTCCTTTTAACAGGATTTTCTGGATCATCACCTGTGTCCACGCTCTTCGCCTGGTGATACAATTCCGAGCTCTTTATTCGTTTTTTACCTAAAGGAGAACAAAAATTGAATTTAAATCAAAAAAAAAAAAAAAACCCCACAAACTCAAAGATGAGTGAGTAATGCAAATCGCATAACTGCCATTCACTTGTGTGTCAACCAAACGGGCGCACCCTCAGCCGATATGGTTAAGGATTTGAATAAATTATTTGTGATTTCTTTTATTGTCGGCGGGATGGTGGAGAAGGTCAGTGGGATAAAGATTTCATGCACGAGGTGTAGGGCAAAGTAAAAAATTAAAATGAATTTATTATTTCAAATTCTCGGAGTCGCCGTTGGCCACACAATCGGTTCAGTTTCCCATAACTAAGTCCTGAATGGTTTACTCACCTTTATGTCTTCCCTCGAAGTTCTCTACGTAGTTGACTGCATTTGGAGGTATTCCTGGCGAGAAGACAGACAAAACGGAAGCGTGTGAGGTCTACGAATTCATTTCGTATTCAAAAGAAAATAAACCAATTCTACAGATTAGGACTGCCATAGGTATAGGTATGTATTTTTTGAAAGTTTTGTTTAATCTGCGCTGGTATTAAAAATGGACTTTGCGGCTAAGCGTATTAGGGAAATTAATCTGGTATTGTCTTACTCAACTTTTGGGCGCCAAAAGAGGTTCCACATTCTGCCGTAAGGAATAAGGACTTTGCTTACTCTGTTGCTGCAATTATTTGTTCTACATTGGCACTCTGAACGCTTTAGGCTTCGGCGACGAACGTTTAAGCGAGGTTTTTCTGTTTTTTTGGGGTGCCGTCACTCAATCGCATTAAGATCGTTGAAAAAATTGTTCTGTAGTTTAAGCCAGCTAGAGATACTCGTAATTAAGGGCGGGTGCAAAGCTATCATGGATTTCTTCCTCCTTCGTCTTTGTAGCTTATTCAAACATCGTTATTGGACAGACCCAATGAGGATGTCTGTCTAAGATGATGGTAGGAAATTTGATGACCTTGGAGTTGTTCGGTCTTTCAAATCGTACAAGTTGTAGATAGTTGGATCGTTTTGTGTCCGAAATCGATTGAACAAGTCTTATTTAGCCATTTTAGCAGCTAAACTATTGGCCAAGTGTATCCTGTATCCTATATGTTTCTATCTTTGGTTTGCTTTCACTACTGCATCGGCAAGATAATTTTTTTTACAGTGGAACATTTTAATAATACCGCCAGAGGAACCCAGTTCATCCCTCAGATGTCGCAGTTATCACCTTCCTCGTTCAGAAATACTCGGCAATCTTCTATTGGTTTAAATTTAATTTCACTAAACATGCTGAAGATTTTAAGGCCACTTTGCTAGTTTATAAATCGGCAACCAGGCTTTGGCGAATGACTCTAGCTTGGAAGACGCTTCAATGCAGATAGTGACAGACATTAGGTAGGGTTTGGGAAGGTATTTTAAGAAGACTCTAGAGCATCAACTTTTTTAGAGCCGGCCAAGAAGATTAAAAGTGGTTTCTAGTCTCTAGTTGATGTTTTATAGCCGAAAGCTATATCAAACCCCATTTTCGTTGGCACGGGATCAGAGATTTTAAGAAAAAATGTACGATTATCTGGAGACGGCTTAAAGCATGTTAAGCCGGTTGGTATTTCTGTCGGTATTAAATTTATTACAGACGATTTGAGGAAACCAATTAAGAACGGAGACTTCTCAAAATACATGTTCCACACAGGCAAGCTTTACCTCAAGTATTCTCTAAGTCTCGGCATTTTTTTCGGACTTCCATCAAGAGTCGATTTTAGATACAATACTCTCTCATTTCTGAATGAACATAGCATCGTTTGTGTCGGGCTGACTCTTAGAAATGGTCTAGGAAACAGCCAAGAGATAGTTTCCATATATCGGAAGGGATTTGAAGGAATTTACGGCCTCCACATAGGCTTTAAAGTCAGGGTGCCATATAATCCAGAAGGATTTGGTGCTCTAGATTATTCTCAGATTATCTTGGCCTTGAACCTGATGTAAGAGTAGTACGCTCGAAAAATGGGGATATTCACTAGTAACAAGGTGGCCGGCAGAGTTTTAGAGTGGTCAATAGTAAACCTTCATCGTTACAGTTCCGCTTTTTTATCATGAAAATGAAAACATCTTCGACGGATTTTTGGTCCTGTGTGTGTGCGAAGGAGATAATACAACCACTTACTCTATCAGCTGTGCCTCTGTACCTGACTTCATTCTCTCGATGTCGCGGAGCTAATATATTCGACGGTTTTTGACTTTTTGTACCAACTCAACATATTGAAAAATTTCTCTGCTCTATCTAAGAGAATCTTCGAATTTTAGCTCTCAGGTTTCAGAAGATAAAGAAAACCGAACCTCTGAAATGGATCCATGCAGCTTTTTCAAATGGAGTTCATGTAGCCCTTGAAAAGGTAGCTGCAGATATGAACTCGTATAAAGCGTGGGGTGACTTCGTACTCACGTGATATTGGAAGTGGATCCTTTTGATTGGGAGAAACGGTGACAGGACTTTTTATGAAGATCCATTACTATTCCATATTTCATAACTCATATCAAGTCGAGTCCCAACTTGCAAGGTCAAAGTATTTTGTACGCCAATCCTACTTTCTTTGCAATGTGGTACATTTTGTACCCTGAAACTTCTTCCCAGGAGTCCAGCGGCGGTCTTGACCGATTCCGGCCCAAACTCCACAGCCCAAAAATATCATCACAATTTTAATTCAATTCGATTCCAAACTTTAATTTTTTTTGTGAATCTCCTGAGTTTTATGGTAGTTACAGGGAAGTCACTCCGAAGTATATCAAGATCACCCACCTGGTGACTCACAGCATATTCGAGTATATGTATAACAAAACGGACCGTTTAAGACCAAGGGTGCCAGCAGCTTCGGCGATGTCAGCACTTAATATCACTGTCCAATAATAACGTAGAGGATGTAGGTTCTTCAAATAAAATTGAGATTTAAATTCTGCAGGCAAATTGAATGTCTGGGCGAACTGGCCTAGGTTTTCAACCGTAATAGTTTCTGAGGGTGGCGGTGGGCCCACTTTGGCGCCTGGTCTTTTGTTACGATCTCACACAACCTCACCCAATCTAACCTAACCTCACCCAATCTAACCTAACCTCACCTATCACTGTCTAAGAAGAATTTGCGGGTTGGGGTCGGAATTCTGGAAGGGGCAAAATTCTGTTTCAAAATTCAGCTTTTCTAAATTTTGCCTTACAAAATTTTGCAATTAATAAAAAAAAACGTTTCATGTTCAAAACATTTTTCAAACCTATTTTTATTGTTTGCAGAACTTTTTAAGGCAGAGATCTAGAGAACATTTTCTTTAATTGGCAATTTTTCCAATTTGTTTTTTTTTTAGTTTTTAACTTCTCTTTTCTTAATTTCATATTTTTTTTAATATATATATTGTTTTCTTTTTTATTTACATTTTTTATTTATTTTTAAGCAAAATAAGCAGAATTTTATTCAACTTTAAATGCAAAATTTTGTAAAACAGAACTAAAAACGGCTGAATTTTTGTGTAAGAAGACAGAATTTTGTAAAACAAAATTTTGAAAGCAGCATTTCGGCCCGCTATTAAGAATTTCATCAGTCACCATATCTTTGGTAAGCCTAAAAAGGTAACAGTCTGTAAGGAAGTGACCCATAAGATTTATGGTTTATTTGGTCTTGGCAATTGTTTTTAACTATCCAGAAGTGAGAGATCATTCGTTGACCAGTTATCATCTTCTAATCGGCCAGTAAAGAACCCTTTTGCAACATCGCTAGTTGTTTTTGACGTTTATAAAGCAGAAATAAGGAGCAAGAACCGGAGCATCAAGGAAGATTACACAATGCACTCGCTTCAAGTCACCTTAAGGTTAAAAATTGCCGTCTCATTTATAATGTCGGGAGTGTAGTTCAGCTCTTGGCAGTCGCTTTTCTTAGAGGATATGCCAACGGAATGTTGGGAGTGTAACTCAGCTCTAGGCAGTCGCTTTTCTCATGTCAAAGACTGCAATAGATCCCTAAAGCAACAACTATATACGGGCACTTTCTTGAAGGCTCCTTTGACCTTCTACCTTCTCCTACAGAAGCTTGGAAACGTTTGAAGCCATTTGGACCCTTCTTCTTCAGATCTTCGACTCTGATTTTAAATTATTTAGAGGGTTTCACAGAGCTGAGGTTGACCTTTTTTGTAGGTATTTTGGTATTAACTTTGAATAAAGAAGACTGCTGTAATCCATAGCCGCACATTGAGTGAATGTTGCCGCTGACTAGTGCGTAAAAAGGTCGTCTATATAGAGTGGCATAAATCTAAGACCTCACTTACCGTTCGCTTATAACTAACAATGAAATAAGAGCTCGAACTTGGCGTACTTACGATACAACTTAATGGTCCCATCGGTGTCGCCCAATGAGTTCTTCGCCACGCACCTAAACGAACCGAACTCTGACTGAGTCAGCGGATGGATGTGCAGCTTCATGGCGACTTTGTAGTCGCCGATCTCTGTTGAATTCGACATGAATGTCGCACCTGCAAAGAACACAAAGAAGTACACATGTAAAAATTTATTTTAATTTAATGACCCAACCAGCTAGGTTTAGGTGTTTGATACATATATGAAAATGAAGAGCCAGTTTCATAAATAATTTCATTTAAATGTCATCCCCTTGGCGAAGTGGAAGTGCTGTGACACGAAGACACAATCACCCAGAGCAGAAGTGCATATAAATGGAGATTTATATGCCAACGAGGTGCGGGGGAGGAATTACTGTTGAATCCTTGTAGTAACCCAAAAACACATTGTGAAGTAGTGATGTTGGTGTAGGGATGCTTTTCCATTATTACGTATGCTAATTTCTGCCAACACACACCTAATTCGAGTTGACAGTGAGACAATTTGAATGGACATGCATATGCGTTGCGTACGGGTCGCTCCTTACAAAGGAGTTGACACGAAAATATGAGAAACCTTTCGCTTCTCCCGAATGAACGCCGTCGTGTATTAAAGTTTTTCTCTTTTCTGTTTTTTTTTTGTCTCTGTCGGAGAGAAACTCAAACTTGCACGTCCCGCGAGTGGTGCATATAATGAATGGAGTGGCGCAGTGTCAGTGCTTGCTTACTCCTGGGATTGGGAAAATGTTTAATGTGTGGAAAAAGTTATTTTAATTATGAGTGCTAATCACATAAGCGGGCCAAAGTGCACCATATTATTTAGGGGGTTTCACAGAGCTGAGGTTGACCTTTTTTGTTTTTTTTTTTTGTTTTTGTATGTATTAACTTTGAATACAGCCGGAGGGATATTAAGAATTGTTTCGGATTTATGGCAGGAAGCCGCAAATTGTTAGTCGATGTTGCGGGGATTACACAAAAGGAGGTCAGGCGAAAACGATGATGGGTAAGTAAATTGGGATGGTCACCGGGGTAGCACAAATACGGTTGAGAATGCACCTCATTTAAATAGTAGGTAAGAGGTTTTTTTCAGTAAGGATGGGGCGATGTTGAAATGGAATAAGACAAGCTGTGTTTGAGGTATAAAAGAAATCCTTTTTCTATTTGAAAGGCCCACGTATGCTATTGTGTATGGAATATTGAATCGTTCAAATGGCCACCGCGGCTTCTTGTGGTGGCACAAATCCGATTGGTCCAATTTTTAATGACTCTGCAGCATGTTTTCAGCTCTATTTGCATTGGTTGCATTAGCTGTAAGGGCATCGGTCGATTGCAGCTTATTGTTATGCCTGCGACTTGCGACTTCAGGAAACCCCACAGGAAAAATTCAAATGGAACGATCTTGGTGGCCAATTTAAGTCACCTCTGCGAAAGATAACCATTACCCTCAAACCCTTCATGCAGAATGACCGTCGTGTCGTCTGTTGTGTGGCACGTAGCCCCGTCTTGGAGCAACATCTCTTCTACCTCTATATCGTTCAATTTCGGGTCGAAAGACGTCTGTTCGCATCGTTGTGTAGCGCTTGCCGTTGATGGCAATGGCCTCGCCAAGTTAATTTTTCAGACCAGTGACGCCGCCCCGGCCAATAATGCACACCAAATGATAACTCTATGTGGATTTAATGCTAACTGACAAAAATCGTGTGAGTTTGCATCGTCGTATTTACGACAATTTTGCTTGTTAAAATTCCCATTCATCCAAAAACGCTCCTCGTCGCTTAAGACGATAATTCGGCCAAAATTTGGGGTCCTCTTAAAAAAATTCCGAAGCCCAGGTCAACAAACAAACGGTTTTGTCTATTGTCTCATTAGCTCTGAGGTCTTGTATCGGTTGGATCTTGTACGGATGTGGGCCAAAGTCTCGACGCTAAATTCGTCAATTTGAAGTCTGCTAAAGGTCGACTTCCTGAGCATGGCGAGAAATGGAAAGACTGCCGCTTTTGCAGGCACCGGCAAATCTCTCGGGCTATCAGTGGTTCCTTGGTGTTGGCTGATTGCCAACATTGATTAGTTGTTTCGAATTTGGCCACTTAACGTTGGAGAGTCGAGTTTGAAGGGCGACCGAATCTGCCGTAAAATGGGCCCAACGTTTGCACTGACGAATACTCATTTTGAATAGTAAAGTTTTTTCATTTGAACATGTAACACAATCGTTTTACTTTCCATTTGGCATTAGTGACTGAGTAAACCACAAGATTAGACCGACACCACCAAAACTACATGGTCGCCACTCGCCACAGACTGCCAACATCGACGCCGCCAGATTGAATAACCCGTTTATATGTAGGTTAAGGGTTTTTTTGAATGGAGTTGGTAGCTGTCGTTTTGAAATTAGGCCACCATCCCAGGACAGTTAAGCTGCTCGTCAGACGTTCGCTAAAGGATGTGGCGCTATTAAGAAAAGCCTTAAGATGTAGGGACCTAATTTTTTTTTTCGGGGTTCAAACCTAAGACCCCTAGCCCAGTAGTTCAGCACACTAACTACTAAGCCAATGTCACATTTTGAAACTATTGACTGCATGCTTAGACCTGTTTTATTCTCATTCTTATGGCGGGTCCTGTATATTGCAAAATAAGCGAATTTCATTTTTATTCGCCATCTGCGCGAAATGCATTCCTACGCATATTTGGCATATTAATTTGATAGCTCATCAGTGAATATAAATCCCATTGACAAATCGATATATAATAAAAATCCCAGACCCACTTTTTAATCATCTTCCTACGCAGTTAACTTAACGCCTACCTACCCCCATTTCCATTGCTACAATGAGTATTAAAATTAAATTATCACCCGCCCGATATATAATTCCATGCCAGACAAAGCGTGTGTCCTTTTTTTGAACGCAAATACTTGTTTTTCACACTCAAATAAGCAAATAAACATTAAAACAACTCGCCTCACGCTCACTACCCTCAACTGACGCCCCAAAACATCAATCGGTTTTCTCTCCATATCGTGAGCAAATAAAAAACCGTCCAACAATTCCCTTTCGATTGGACTCTGCCGATCCGACAACGTCAAGCAAATAATAAACCCTTCTCTGGTCGATGAAACAATATTTCCCATAATAAAATCAATCTCCTGTTTACGATCCGCAAACAACAAGGGAAAACATATTCCACATCATCCGCAGGGAAGCAGCACAAAAAAAAACACAGACACAATCCCATATCCAACTGGAGGATTCATCTGCCACTTTCCGGGCAATAACAACGACTAACAAAATAGCAACAACACAAACAAAAAAGGGGTAGAAACAAATTGATACCAATGTTCAGTTTCAGTGGATTGTTGGTGTTTTTTTTTTTAATTTTTTTTTTTTTTGTAAAGCGGCAACTGCCGGAATTCGTTATGGCAAATTACTTCACACTCTCATCTCGAAAAACCACCGGCATTCTGTTGTTAGTTCTCACACTTGGTTCGACACAACCATACCAGGCAACACCATTTACCATTCACCGCCACCAGCACCACCTCCGTCCTCCGTGTGCCAGCGCAACAAACCGAACCGAACCGAAGCACCCCTCGTCGCTCATGTTGGCCCGAAACCAATGAACATATCCATTTCCATTCGCACCTTTTCATCCATGAAATGGAAACAATCTCAGGGATCTGTGGGTATGCACATGTACCAGCTACCAGTGTTACCCCCCGCAAAAATATACACACACGCCATTGAATTGGAAGCAAATGTGAGCAACCGGTTAAGGGTTGAATTAAAATCACATGCTTGACTTATAGGGGTTGATTTAATGTGATAACTGAATCATCGTTATCAAGTGATTTGCTTTGTTTTTTCTTCTTGTTAATGTTGTCGGAATATATGAACGATTAGGTTCGCTTTTTGTTTTCTGTGTGTGTGTTTTTTTTTGCGACCGTTGGGAGGGCAACATCTCCTTGATTGGCATGGTTACCTTGAAAGTGATTCTCAATTGAAAGTTGGTCTGTAATACTGTGTTGCTGTCGTCCACTTAATTCTTCTTCAAGATCTACAAATGCAACCGCAATATACGATGATATTTATTTTATGCGTTAAATGCGTTTTATCGGGTTGGAAGACATTGCTCAACGCATTGGTCAACAAGTGTAGGTGCTAGTACCCGCACCTACACTTGTTGTTTGCAATTCAGTGAGATAAATATTTTCCCCCGTGTGTTTAAAGATTTGTCTAACCAATCATGCTTGACGAGGATATCTATTGGTCTATCTACTCTTCAACAATTAACAACTCGAGCAACTCATATTTTTGCCAAAAGACTGATTGATCAACAAGGCGTACGCGCCTTATAACGCGTTCAACACAATAATACTAAATTTTAATTGGAATTACTTTGCTTTTGCGCTGTGTTCATTTGTTCAAAATCGCTTTGATGAGTTGCGCAAGCTGTGGACGGCCCGCATTAAAATTTAACTCAATTTAAAAAAAAAAAAAAAACTAATCGGTTGCTCTCGATTGCTTACTCAAACCGCTGAATTGATTGTTTATTTCTACAAAGGAAATGTTTAACAATATAATGACATCTTTTACCGCAGCTTGCACATTTTTCCTTTACTTTCGAGAATAAAGTAAACCGAGATCAAAGAGACCTACTCATATCCTAATAGTAATAAAAGCTTATAATAATAATAATAATAATAATAAATATTCAAAGACCTTAAGAAAACTTGTTAAATCTATTGACAGTCTTGGCAAACGCAAGTCTTATAAAAGTCTTGGAGGATGACAAATCAGTTGAGGTTTGTTTTGCATTAAATAATCTTGCGAACTGTGAGGCTTAGAAAAAAATGTGTTTTAAAAGTTCTTAGATGTCAAATGGTATTACCTACTGAATCGAACTTGTCGTTTGTTATGATCTCAGGAAACAAGTTCAGAACAGAGGCTCTTCTAAAGAACCATTGGTAACTTTAAGTCCATCCCATGTTATGATAAAAAAAGTGTTAGATAGAAAAATGACAGCAAAGCATTTCAAATTAGATAGGAAGGTTCGAGCGTTGAAAGTCGCAACTTGCTGGCTGTTTGCCGAAGCTCAAAGAATTGATTAATATTTGTAACACTTTTTCATAAGAAGGTTTAGATCCTCTTTGAGCTAAAAAAAGTTATTTTTTCAATATCCGAAAGTGAGGTTGAAATTAATATTTATTCTTCGGAAATTATAGTCGAACTTAAAAAAAAATATGATCACTAAGTGAACAAGAGCTACTTTAAGTTTAAAAAATAAACACTTTGGGCGGAACAAAAGCTACTGAATAACACCCAAAAGAGTCAGATGAAATTTTGGTGGTGGCGTTTGGAATAGCTAACAATTCTAAACAAAGTAGATGCTGTCCGCTCAACTATAAGGAGAAGTAGGTCTAAATATTTCGATATTCAAGGGGCCACCGCCACTATTCTGAACACCCATATTTCTAGAATAATGCTCCCAAAATAGTCTTACTTTATTTAAATCATTCCTTTCTGAACAAACAGTTTACAGAAGAATGTCCCATAATTCACGCAAAATTTTAATTTTGCGCCATTTAACAGTGCAGTGATGCCAACGGAAAAAAAGATGACAATGTGACAGCTGACAGTTCGGGGTTTCAACAACAGAAAACATCGAAGCAGTTCGCGAGAGTTTTGCTGACAGTCCAGGAACATCAACTCGGCACCGTAGTCAAAATTGGGCATTTCGAGAAGCTCCCTACAGCGAATTCTCATCAACGACTTGAAACTCCATGCTTGCAAAGTTCAATTGACTCATGAACTTAAGACTACCTACTAATCATGCAGCGCGAAGAGAGTTCGTTGAATGGATTTTGGAATGGATTTTGCTGATATTTCGAGCAAAATCATCTTCAGTGATGATGCTCATTTTCATCTTAATGGCTTTGCATTTGGGGTTCAGAAAACCCTCGAGTAATTGTGAAGAAACAAATGCATTCACACCGCCTGACTGTTGCGGATTTTGGGCTGGAGGCATTATCGGACCATTCTTCTTCGAAAATGCGGCTGGTCAGGCAGTAACAATTAATGGTGTTAGTTATCGTGACATGTTAACCCAGTTTTTACTGAATTCGAAACATGAGAGTCTACATTCAGCACCAATATGATGCCCCACCTATAAATAGGGTTTCAAACTTGCGATCCAGTTGCGTCACTTATAAGACCTATTTCATGCATAAGCACTACAATGATGTAAGATCGTTTTTTAAGTAAAGCTATTACCATTGCCAGTACCAAAACTTTGATAAGTTGCATCCATAAGACCGATCATAACTAGAGCAGGAATCGTCCGATTTGAGCTATATTTTCTTTGTTGTGTTTGTTTATGCCCAAGGAAGGTTCATAGAGCGAGAAAATTGGAAAACCTTTTAAGGGAAACTGGAAAATTCGAAAAAATTAATTTTCTACACATTTTTTTTTTAATTTTGATCGCAGTTCTGCTTTGTACTTACTTGAAATGGGATATTTCGGTAATTCGTGAAGCTGCGGTTTTTAGTTTTTAGCACGGGCAAAGCCGGGACGGTGCATTTAGTTTTATTATATTTTAAACTTATATACCTTTTAAATGAAACTTCCTCTATCTACAAATTTTGACAATATACGGTCTTTTTTCAGCTCTGATGGTCACCTAGCGCAAAAATGGTAAGTCTCATCGTACGTTAGGCAATAAATTTTATTTTTGGGTATCGGGCAATCAAATTAAGTCTTCCTTCCGTTGGCCAGTATTTTCCTCACATGGTTTGATTCGAAATTCGTTCGAGTATCAAACATTTGAAACAAGAAATCCATATGCGTCTCAATTTCACCTGATTTGTATGTTGATTTTCTGTTCCGATAATTGTACACAATGTCTGTTTAATTTTAAACGTTCCCCCGTAGTCCTTTTGTACCGAAATATCATATTAACCGTTGTTTGCAATACCCTGAGGGATAGACTTAATTCAAACCATAATATCGCACTTTTACGATCTCCTATATTAACCGCTCTGAGGCACATCCAATTACGCAAAGTCTTCTCGTCCAAACAATGCGCATATTGCCAAGCAAATTCTCTCCCTCCGCCTGGTGCGTATCCCTCCCTACATGATGAGCATAATTCTATAACAACCCATACCTGAGGAGGTTTCACATTCAAAAGTGAAAAATAAAATCGATCTATATCGATGGACCAATGACTTCAGGTGTACTGCATGGCCCTTCGACTAGTCAATTTGCATCCGCCCAAAACCCTAGCTAAGTGTAGTGAACGTAATAACCAAATAGCCACCCGCTGCACCACCGACTCTCTGAAGCTGTATACAGCGAGACTCCAAACACATGTTGATGTATGGGATGTATTATTATTTATTTCGCACGGACTCTCCCCCCTCCAGCCCGCATGCATGTGTGTAAATCTATAGCACATCCTGAGCCAAATGCAAATCCAACACCCTCTGGGTCTGTGATTTATGCACATGGTAGATGGTAGCCGAAGACCGACATTGGCCCGCTTTGGTATAAATAATCAGCGCGCATCCATATACAGGAAAGAACGGCAAACGGAACGGAAAAATGTGAAAATTCCAAACTGTTGAAGAAATTTTTAACCACCGAACTAGCTAGCCCCCCAACCCCAAACCGAAGGTTGTTGCTGTGAAGAGTTCCGTGGTGGTATGAATGGTGAAGAACTGCATCCGCCGTCTTTCGAAAAGGCTCCGAGTATGCAGGGTATACACACAGGTGAGGGCGTAGGATTATGCGCGGGGTAGTACATTAAATAACGAATTTCCTCTTCTCTGCCCTTACTGCCAAGGCGAACGCGAAACTGGCAATTTAAAAGGCAATTTAGAGCGCTTTCTTTTGAGAAGAAGCCGGGGGAAGGTTACTATTATCCGGTGCATTGAATGCACATTAACGGGCCGAGTAAGACTTCAATGCGGTGTGCACGCCACCAGACATCGCTATTATTACAGCGGCTATGCATGGCGTGGAGTAAATTTTTTTCGTACAGTTTTTAAGGCGCCTTCTAGGTGCATGTAAGTATTGGCGGTTAAGTAACATTCAACAATCTTGCGAGGGACAGAGGCGCCGAGTGAGTAGACTGATATATTGGCGTGTTCTAAAGACCTTACGGTATTAATTATAACCTTTGCAACCGTAATTGCGGTAGTTTCAAGAGTGCGCGGGAGGAGTTTGCAATTTTCGAGAGGCGAATGCGAAAAGTTTTAAGTTCTTGGGTGTCGGATGCTTGAACATCACACCAATGAGGAGCTGTAAAAATTGCGGCCACAATTTTGATTCAGCTTTCAAAAACTTCGGCTAAATATCTTTTATGTTTGAAGGAAGGCTTCAATTTTGGCAAAGTTTTTCAAGCTCCTAAAATGTGACGAATATATAATATAGTTCCATGGTTTTTGACAGCAGTTTTTTCTGCGGCTTATTAGCTCCAAAAATGAACGTACACTGTGCGTAGTCCAAAAGGCTTTTAAGGCCTCCGTTAAAAACTAGCCCAAAGGGGCTTTTTTTAGCCACGAAGTGGCTACAAGTTGTTCGCTACTTCTGAATAGCTCCCTTAAAGCAGCCGATGTCTTTGCACTTATCCAAGACTAAGCTTAATTTTGAAGTTAAGACTCAGACTTTCCGAGGGGATTTTAACATTACCGCATCTGAATAGGACTAATTGTGGGCGGCTGTCTTAAGAGTGGTCATTTCCACTCCAAAACCAAGCAGAATCTAATTGATAAAACTTGTCTCCGTTTTGGAAAATTCCGAAGCTTGCCCGGTTGTCGAAATATAATGTCATCTAGAAACCAGTCTATAAACTGCCGACCAAATTCAATAAACAAAGAGCTTCTAACTTTAGCTTGAGAGTGGCAACGAGTCTATACAAAGCCATTGTCTAAAAGACTGTGGCCCGCCCCCGCCGATTAAGTGTACACTGTAAGCCCTTGAAACTTGGAGGCTATTGGTCTTTATATCTGGCAAATCTAACATGTTTGTACTGCATTGGTCTTTTTATCTTCCAAGTCCGCTTTGAAGTCCTAACCTGTGGTCCAAAAGGGAATCACTACCTAAGCTCGAAGAGAAATTTCGGTGCACAAGTTCTTTTGATTAGGTCGGGGGTTCTATCCTGTTGTAAGTGTGTCACAAATTCTCTTGTTCTCCCCTTCTTTGAACTCGGAGGTTAAGATTTGAGTACGGGAAATTGACGACTCCTGATGAGAAGGCAACTTTATTCGCAGGGAGACTTCATAGTCGGCTGCATCGTCCACATCTTTATGATATTATAGCCAGGAACGGTAGGGTTTACCTGGAAACTTTTGTCTTTCTAATCACTGTTCAGTAAGTTCGAAAAAGTTTGTAGTTGAAGACCTTGATAGCACAAAAATACCATTCTATCTCAATTCGTATTCAATAATAATATTATCCAGACTTTGCTAGTTAAGGTAGGGTTAGACTAGGCTTCCCTTGAGGCGCTAGAGGAGTATGAGGCCAAACCAAGTCAGAAACACAATGCTCATGGCATTATGCTCGTGTCAGATTGTGTTGGACACCTGGTCCCTGTGACATTGTGGTTATCGAAAATTCGACTTTTCGGCAAAAAATGAACCGAAACTCCCATTAAATTTAAAGATTGAGGGCTTAAGACCGCCAACGGTCGTTGGTTAAGAGGATTATTCCCGATAAAACCCTCAATACGGCAGACTCCATATGGTCTCTGAAGGGCTTTTCGAAAGCCTTGTGGCCTGCCTTAGATTGGAAATTTTTTCAAATAAAGGAAACTCGTCGGAGCAAGGTTAACATTAGCAATAGAGAACCCGTGACCGTGACGGCCTACAAGTCGCGGTAGACATCAGACAGTCAAAGATGCGAGAAATTAAGTCCTCTCAGTGAAGATATGGTCACAATCTTGAAGTAGAGAAAAGAAAATTTTCTGTGAAGGTTATTATGTGTGAGCGGGTTGTGGTACTGCGACCTTTTTGGTTTGTGGTACCCCCCGCATACGTCTAAGTGAGGTAATACCCTCATAAGAGTTTCCCTCGCATTATAATTCCTTTCGGAATCATTTTGGAAGTTCTTGTACTCTCGTTTCTCCTTGCCGGAAGAAATACGTACTATAGCACTCTCTCTAGTCCAGTTTCCTTTAAGAATCTTAGGATGAGAGCTGGCTCCAGTGACGGTATTTCCTCATCCGATAGTTGGTACTTGCCCAAGTATTTCAGTCTTTTGTGGGTCAGTGCTGTGAAGGTTGCTCAGACCTTTTTCTTACTTCTTACTTACTTAAAAAATTATGAAAAGGCCGCAAAACTGAGAACATATTTACGTTCTGTAGGGAAATTGACTGGATAGCCGAAATTTGGCTTAAGTTTTGACCATGATAAGGTATCCTAGAGATATCGATTGGCGTAGCCTTCTCAGATGAACTCACAAGTCACAACCCCGCACAAACAAACCTAACTTTTAGTTTTAGAACACTCGTATTCTAACAGGTTTCTACTGTTTCACCGCACTTGCCTTTTTCTGTAACAAAAGGATTTATTTGATAACTTACAGCTTGAGCGAGGCTGCAACATTATTGAAACTGAAAGAGCAAGAGCAGTTGGAAGTAAACTCGTTATTTTGTCGCAAGATTTTGACTTGCGAAAAAAACAGAGCAAATTTATCCTCACTGGCTTAGGCTTTCAAAAACTTTACCAAAGCCTTTTACTACATGTCTACATGTGAGACCACTCGATGTAAATAGATCTACCTGCTCCCATTTTGAAGAAGCGGCTGCTGTACATCTGTGCTTCGTCGCATCACCCTGTCAGGATTTAATATAAAGGTGGAAGCTCAATAACTTTTTCCGCGTTCGTTCATCGATGTCACCTTCGCGCTACTTGAGCAGCATTTAACTTTTGCCTCGCTTTATTTTGAAGAAAACCAGTCTTTTGCATTTGTAATTTCGACAGTCTATTCTTGTTAACTGTCGGCGCAGTGGCTTAGTGGTTAGTGTGTTGGACTAGTATGCGATGAGTCCGGGGTTCGATTCGACAAAAAAAAAAAAACAGTGCACTCCGGGAGTGCCGACAGAAGTGAAAACTTGAACAACTCTACGTGTATTTTTTGAATCGTCAGGCAATATTTTGTTGTGCAGGAAATACTTTTAAATGAATTGTTTTCTAGTTCATTACTATAAACTACTACTACAAAAACCATAGGTACTACCTACAATTTTCATTTTCATTTAATGCGCTATTGTATACCTACATGAAAAATAAAGCATACTAGCTAATACCCGCGACTTTATCTGCGTAGAATTAGTATTTCGAGTAACTCATAAAAATATTTATATCAATCGGGTCTAAAATTTTCAATATTAGGACAACTGTCAACAAAACTGTTTTGAAATAACATAACAGCGCTTCTTACTATCCGATTTCCCCACAAAATTTTGAAAATTCCTTCTTAGATTCCTATGACTGTAACTCTCTTCCATAAACTAACTATTAAATTTAAAAGTAATTTTTCGCCAAAAACAACAAACGAAAACAGACTCAATAATAATTATAGGAACAAAAACATTTTATTTGAGCGAATGAATTTTTTCCTTTATTATTATTTATATTGATAACATTCGTTATTATGCAATTTGTAGAATATGAACATGTATTCGTTGTGAAATAAAACAACGAATTTAAACTCTCAGAACGCATCCATCAGCAGACAGAAATCACCAAACACACAAACTATCAGTCAGTGTTCTTAGACGTGTCTCTTTATTTATCCCACGAAGTGTGTTCATTTTCCTTTTTCACTAAATTTAAATTAAATAAAAGTAAAATTTGTATTGTTCGGACAAAAATCACACTTAATTAATCTTCAGTATAAAAATCGTAGTTTGCTAACACTTTAATGATTATTTTTTGGCACTAGAAATTGTTGCTATAGGCAAATCTTCTTTTTATGTGCATTTAATGCGTTTATATTCATGGTCAACAAAAAGTTTTTCGAAAATATTAAATTCCCTCAAAAAGGTAGAGATACAACGATGTAGGAACACTGCCGAATTCACACGTATTCACAGAGCACAGCCAGTAAAATTGCGAGCGGGAGGGAGGGGCTTATATTGAAAAAAATTGCGGTGGGAATCGGTGAGACGTAGTAAAGCTGTCACCTGTCAGTCTAAACCTAAAGTCTATTTCATACTTAGTTTATGCTCTCTTCGGCCGTTGACTCTCTTTCGTGGCGGCTTTTGTGCTACGGCTACGGCGCTACGGGCATTATGAATGAAAGATTATTTTTCCCTGAAACATAGTTTGTACACAACTGCGTAGTTGAAATTGTATGTGTAAGATTGGTTGAGTGTGTGAACAGCAAGAGGTAAATATACTACTACAGAAACAGAAATAATAATAGAGTGGATGGATGGATGGATGGACTATTTTAAACACAAAAATTGCAATCTATTGCTTAAAACGTAAACTTACAAAGCATGCAATTAATTGGTATTCTTTAAAATGAATACCAGTGAAACTTATGAAACGCACACCCGATTGCCCCGCAAATTTTAGAAATAAAATTCTGTCTGAAATTACTTCAGCATTTCAAAGGCAAACACACTTCCCCACATTAACATACATACTGAGTCGTCAAAAGTGGTTGGCAAATGGCAACGCGAACACTGGTATCACACACACACTTGTAGGTAAATTCTCTTAAGACGCGTTTTGCCATTGTATATAAACATTAGTTGGCAGTTGGGCAAAACAAATCTCTTAAGTTGTCTGAGATGGCGTCATCGTTGCCAACTTGAAAAAAGGATGCCTTTTTCAAAAAGAATTCCTAAAATTCTTTTTTTTGGGTAAAGTGGAACAGTAAATCAAAAATTAAACAAAAATATAGAAAAAATAAACGAAAACTATTTTTTTTATGCAACAAATAGCTTTCAAATTTGTTTCCAATTTGATTCAACTTACTTGAAGTGGAAGCTAAATTGATGAATGAATTGGGAAACAAATTTTAAAACTGTTTGTTGTTTAAATAAAATTAGTTTTTGTTTATTTTTTCTATGAGTGTGTTTAAATTTTTGATTTAGGTTCTATTTCACTTTACAGAAAAAAAAGATATTTTAGGCATTCTTTTATTGAAAAAGGCATCTTTTTCAAGTTTGGCAGTTTTTCGTTAAAATAGGCTGGCAACGATGCCGCTGATCTGACAACTTAAGAGAATTGTTTTTCCCAACAAATGTTTATATACAATGGCCCAACGCGCCTCAAGAGTCTTCACGAACACTGGTGTCGGCAACATTGGTTACACAACATTGGTGTCGCGAGTTCAATGGTTTTATCCCATATCAAAAGTGCCCCAACGCGCCTAAAGAAGTTATCACTTCAAAAAACAAATTCCAACGCCTGACAAACATCCGAGAGTATAACTGCTATGAAAGGTCTTCTCAATTTTCCCTTTGGACTCGGCATAAAATTGTAGATCCTATCCATTCTTCCCGGAAAAAAAGCTCACACAAAACGAATGGTTGTGAGAAGCTACGCCAAGGCTTCACGTCCGCTACGGACCTGGTTAACTCTTGAAGCCCGGTCTCTATTTACTCCAAGGACTCTATTTAAGATTTCGAAAAGTACCTACTTGAGCAATCGATTGAGATGTCAAACCAGTGACTAATTAAATTTATGCAGCCCTGATAATTGCCGAGCCGATCAGTCTCATCTCTGACGTCAGTATGACGCACATAAAGTTTGTTTACAAATTGCATGTGACCGCAAAATTGGTACCGATATCAGATTCCATCTGAATGACACGTACCCACTGAGCAGAAATACCTACGTCACTTTCGAACCCCCCCTCTTTACAGTGAACAAAAAGGACGAAAATAATAATTTGTATTTAATGAAAGAGAGTGAGAGACAAAAACAACTCACCTGGTGGCACAATTTCGCCCCGTTCTCTCGTCCAGTAATTAATTGACTTAGGGAAAGCCTCCGATTGGCACTCCAATGTGACACCTTTGCCCTCGACTGCACCGATTAATTGATTTTGTACTGTTATCATTGGCGGAACTGCAAAAAAAAAGAAAAATAACAGTAAACAAACCCACACAAACACACAACAAAAATGACTTACAATGCACAATCAGAGTTATCCTCTTACTCACTGATGGCGGAACACCATTCGATGCAATGCACAAGTACGCTCCCATGTGTTGTCGCTTAACATGCGGCAGAACTAGGTTAAGGCCTTCAACACTTGAAACTAAAACAGAAACATTACCAAGAATAAGTGTAAGCAGCCACCAAAGTAATGTGCACAAGGTCAGTCGGTTTTTAAAGCAGCACATTGGGAATATTATCGATAAATAATGTTGTCCTGCTCCTTGTCGCATAGTAGTTTTTTTTTTTCTTTTTTAATTTTACAGTCGTTCGAGTCGTATGTAGAACAAAGTAAAGTTCCGTTGACCCAGTGTGGAAAAGGACATCAAATAAATTTTTAAACATGTAACCTGCCTACACTCTACATCGATGACGCGACGCTTCCTGCTATTAAGGAGTATTTTCGTTTTGTGAACTTTTTCTAGTGACGTACGTTGACTTATTGAGGTGTATGAACAGTTTGAGACTGAGAGGGAGACTCGTACAAGGGATGACAGACACTTTGTATAAAAGTCGATATGGGATGATGTGAAACGATTCAATAGTGCGTTGTGGTTGTGGTGATGGTATAAAGGACGAACTTTTTGGATAGTTTAATTCGGAAAAAAAAAATATAAATATCCTTGCATATGTACTTTTTTTTACTCATTACTTTGGGTATAAGAGTGACCTTTAAATTGGGTATGGAACAGGGGTAATTGCCCAGTACTTTCGGGTTTCGGTGTTTGATTTAGTTCAATATGGTTTTTTGCTCTTTGTTGAAGGTTGGGCAATGCAGTTATGGTTGCTACGTGCAACCACATACCAAATTAATTTTTTAGGAGTTGGTACCTTGTTTTCGAGTATGGAAAGAGCCTTTCTACACTCGGCTGACACCACAGGCCCTTTTATTTTTAAATTCAGAGCAGAGTAGAATTTTCGGCAAGCAATCGGGACTAAGGGTAGGTGCTCACAAGCGATTTCAGTCGCAAAAAAGGTGACGTATGTTTTTTTAACGTTAACGAGCGCCGCGATTGCTTAGTGCCATGTTCACATTGAGAGTGCGGTGTGTTATTTGTTGCGATTGAATAGTCGTGCAAGTGAAAAAGGGCACAAACCCCAAAGCAGTCCAGCGGGTTTGTAGGAACATCGGTAGCTGGTGTTAGGGTACGATATGAGTGTGTGCAGCGGTTATTTGTTGGTCGAGGGCAACATTTTCCGAACTTTGGCATACTAAGCCAAGTGCAGCACTTTTGGTAGTACTGAAATGGGAAATTTGAGGAGTAACACCCGAAGAGCTCATTAATTGTTTTCCTATTTAAAAATATTAGATTCTGAATGGCTGAATTGGTGTGCGTCCTTAGGATAGATCTACATATGTGTTGTAATAAAAAAGCAGACTTATGGTCCTTTAACGTGTTAAACAACTTCATTGTAATGAGTCCCAGTAACTTGAAAAACGTATTATTTAGAAAAGGTCCTGCAGATGGTCATTTGTGGATAGAGTCGATAATAGGATAGGATATTCAGCAGCCAACTTTACCAGTTGTACAACTACATTTATATCTAATTAGAAATATGCAAATCAGCCTTCTGACACTAGCGCTTGGGTTTAAAAGGTCTTCGGTTCCAGTTCGAAGGACCAACGCAATAGAGAATAAATTAAAAATTTGACAACAAAAATACTTGCGGAC
Organism: Cheilosia impressa; assembly: GCA_948293265.1. Taxonomy (NCBI): domain Eukaryota; kingdom Metazoa; phylum Arthropoda; class Insecta; order Diptera; family Syrphidae; genus Cheilosia; species Cheilosia impressa. The sequence continues at coordinate 43,212,432 of OX411883.1, forward strand.
CTCTTCAGCCAAACCACTATGTTGCATATGGGATTATCATTGCCACTGGAGATTTTTTTTATGATAAGCCAAATATTTTGCCAAAATCACATGTACACTTTCGAAAGAGAGACACCGCTTTTGTGATTTTCAGCTCGCAAAATTCCTACTAAAACAGCATTCTAGTCCAAAGTATTTAACCTCTCGTGTATTGGGTGGGGATACCTTTAATCTTTGGCTGTGCCAGCGTTATTCATTATCCTTGAAAAAGGCCAAAATTTGCTTGACTTGACTGACTAAAAGTACATTCATAATAGCCCTTTCATCGCTCCTACCCAATGGTTGACTGGACTTTTGCAAAAATCGGTTGGAGGACATGAATTGATTAAAAGAACACGGCTAAAGCGTTCGCATGTACCTAACTGAGTAGCTTCACAGTCCTCTATGATGAACCAGATCAAGGAATAGTCAAAACGCCACCTTAAGTGCAGCCTTGGTTAGCACCCGTCTTGACACATTAACTGCATTCGGCTAGCATATTCTTGACATCCCGATAAATAAAGTTTCATTTACACATTGCTTTTAGAAGACCTTAGGTTAGCCCAGGTTAGGTGGATGTCCTTAGAAACACACTAAGACCAGATTGGTAGGTGATTTGTGATACCAAAAGAATGAGGGAATGGCGAGATGGTCAAAAGAAATTAGAAGACCATTTTATCCTGCAGAAAATAGGGTTTGTCGAAAACGCCTTTTATGTCGTCGAAGATGGGCAAGTTGAATATCACAGAGATTATGTATAGTTGTTCTATTCTAGCAGTCTTTTCATACTTTTTAGCTGGAAATGGATATGAGACTGATCGTGTGTAGTCATCTTTGTCAATCACTAGTAAACCGTCAGGAAGTCTGTAAAAAACTAGTGCTAAACCGGCAGAAAAGATTCCCTTTAAAATGGGAAAAGTTTGTACCTTTCGCACCAGGCAACTTAAAGCTACCAATGATTGTAATTGGAAATCTTAAAGCTTCATAAGTCACCTCACGCAATACATTACATCAGTCTTTTGTAACTTTTGCAGACCAAAACAAAAGGTCTATAAAATAAAAGCGCTGGGAGGCTGACAACGGAATTTTGTCAAAAGATCAAGTTGAACGCAACAAGTAGCGTCTGTAGCAAAAGGTAAAACACTTTAAAGCCAATAAAGCCTTAAGGTCATTTCCCTTTTTCAAGACGCTTAACAAACCTACTGGCTGCGCTCAAGTACTCGCTCGATCTTTATGTATATATGATACACTTGTCGACCTCCAAGCTATCATTTTATAGACCCTTTGTTTTGGTCTGTAAATTTTTGTAAAAATTGGTCTTAACGGGCCTAGTTTAGACATTCGTGATATCATTACGAGGTTAACATTAATGACGGTTTAGGGAAATAGTTTTCAGAGTTCAAACTTTGACAAGTTACTTTCAGCTTCACTTCTTGGGTTTAGTGGAGAGTTCGACAGGTCTATCAATTTCTTCCTTTTTTTACATCTTTTTTGCACTCAAACCGTTACAAGTTGTGGCTTTCTGAAAATATGACTGCTGGATGCGGACTCCAGGATGTCTCTATCTTTTACGTTGTCAAATCGGCAATTGACAGGTTTGTAACATAGGTACTCCCTTACGGATTATTGCGCCTACATGACTAACTCAATTGATAGTCGACACGACAACTGTTCGCAGTGTAAAACAAGTGGATCTCTAGGATGTGAGATGATGGACATTTTAAAAGGTTAATACGTCGGACAGTTACCCGCCAAGCTCGGGCCCCTTTTTATTCCCCTTTTTGAAATTTTTCAGCTGTAACGCTGCTGCAGGAATTAAGTCGCTTAAGCGCACTTTACGAATACAAAGTCGGTTGGTATTTTCCATTCACTGAAGACGCCATCTCATCCATAGACATTTCATCCACACTGAAGAGGTCTTTAAAGAAATACGTGGGGGCTAAGTCAAGCTAGATTTGTGCGAAACTGAAGTACTACAGCTTAAAGCTAGAAAATGGCGGTGCTGGGAGAGTATGCAAAATCCATGAATGAGTTGTTCCTACATAGGTCAGCTTTGCAATCCATTGTATGGACCCACTTTGAAATGCTTTCCCATTATCTGTTCATATAAAACTATTTAAGTCGATGGCCAAAAAATTAAAGTTCACCGCACTTCCTTTCGACTCTTTTCAAACTCCCTCCCCAGACAACACTAAATTTATCAAATACAGCACTCTCCCAACATGCTGCCCTCTATTTAGATCATTTTTACATTTTTTCCAAGTCACAGGAGAAAACTTACCCTCCGAACCGTTCGCCAATCCAATGGGTACTCCATTTTCACGTCTCCACGTAATAGTCGGCTCTGGTGATCCGGTAGCAGCACATTTTAGCGTCACGTTACTGCCCTCTCGTACAACCATATCCGTACTTGTGGGATAATCCAGGATATCCGGCGGTACTACACCAGACGCCACCACCAACAACATCACCATCATTCTGCCAAAGTATAACAGAAAAAAGAAAAGACAACAAAACAGAATAGAATTCCCGACGAGTTCCATCAAAAGGACGAGTGAAATTTACAAACCAGCATTCAATGCAGCCGCCATGAAAGGATAATAGCGTCAGCAGGAGTTTTGGCAGCGCGCACAATACAGCCAACAGCATCGACCAGCATGTGGATTTGCACGTGTGGGTGTGTGGACGATTCACATGAAATTCGACAGGAAGAGTGATCCACAAAAAATAGACAAAACAACAAATAAAAAATAGAAAAAAAAAGCCAAATACATATATGTATGGAGAAAAGGGAAGCAAAACACAAACAAATTATTTTATTTTCAATGTTTTTCCGTTGACGATATATAGTTGTTGGTCGGTGGGTGTAAATTTTTTATTGGGATTTAAAAGTGTTAAAGGTTTGACAGTGGATGATATTTTTGTAGTCTCTTTTTTTTTTTTTTAAGGTACCACCAACTTGGTAGACCACATTTGGTATTGGGGACAGCAAGCAGGATTCGTATACACCGTCATGAGTCACTGCGCTAAACTGCAAACGTTTGGTCCCGGTGGGGGCCGGAAAACGTTCAGTGTGGGCGAATGGGCCGAAATATGGTCATTCGACCATGTTGACAAGTGATGAATATTGGATCATCCTGTGCATTGGCCGTGAAATTTTATTGCATTTGAGGTTAGTTCCGGTGGTTTTATTTCTGTCATATTATCCAACCAACACTTGTGCGGGGGGATGGCACTTTATTTGTGGGCTGAGGATAATAGGTATGGGGCGCGTTATAGGTGGCGGTTTTCATTTTGATATGGGTAATAGTTTGTGGGTCGTTAGTGAATTTTTAGTGAGATGGACTTTTGGATAGAGCAGTAATGAAGAGCATAAGGGCCTGCGAAATGTGTGTGTAAACTTTGTTTTCGTAATTCGCGTGAGTGGTGGTGTGGAGTGGACTCGGATTAAAATGGGCTTGTATGTGTGGTTTGTAGGCATATTCTCATTTTGCACCATTGTGCCTATTTTATTCGAGTTTTTTTTTTTTATATTTGGCTTGTGACTGGAGATGTGGAGCTTTCAATAGAGTTCTGGGATAAAAGCTGATTGGGAGTAAGGCTCAATAGAGGCGTTTCTATCTATTTTAAAGAGGGTACGAAGACTCTTTTAGGTACCATAATAGATCCATTGCTATTCTATTCAAATTAAAAAATACCCACGCCACGAGAAGCATGTCTTATCTTTCGAGGGAGAACCTCTTTAAGAGCGGTACCTCAAACAAAGCCGCATATTCCCTGAATGAATATCGTCGGTGACCAACTCAGCAATTCGACTAAGCGACTGTTTACAATAGGCTGAACAAGAAATTGGATTACTCATAATGAAAGGTCATCTCTCCAAGCTTACAAGACCGGCTGCGTATTAAAATCAGTTAAAATGCGCGAAATTAGAGTTGTAAGACAAATCGTGTATCCCATGACTCTTGTCAATATTCTCTTATGGCTTTTCGGTCTAAAACTGAAGATATGTCGATATCTCCTTCCCCTCCGATCTTGGCACTTTCTCTGCATCTGTAAAGAGCTTTACCCTTTTTATCTGCTAAACATTTAGGGAACGGCTAGCAGCTTCATTTAGAAAACATAAGGTTCTATGAGCAGGCAGTGTGACCAAGTTGTTCTTCTTAGTAGCAGCACAATAGAATTATTTCGGTTAGAGTGCACCTCCACAATCGAGCTTATCAGGTTGAGATGATGATGAGTCTTCATCGCCCTTTCAATCTGCGGAGGTGTTTACAATCTTTTGACTGGCTTGGACCCTTTCTTTGAAAGGACAGATGTTTGCTTGTTGCTATCACGGAGGTATTTAGTCCTGTCCTTGTTTACTACAAAACCAACACACTTCGGCTGTTTTTCAAACTTTAACAAATTTTAATACCTGTAAAAGCAAATGTTACGTTCCGATTGGAGCTGCCGACAGTGCCATTTGATATTTTTTTCCGGGGAATCTGAAGCTAGCCATCGCCATACAGAGTTCTTATCACTGCGGTTTGAAGTCATTGAAAATGAGGTGAAGGTAGGGTCTTTTAAGGACTGCTCTATAAAGTCGCTTCAAAAGCAAATAGGTGGTACAACAGGTCCCTATAGATACCCCACCCGAATAGCACACTTGGGTTATAATTTGGTACATACAACTCTAATAAATATAACTATCAATTTATTTCCTAAGTATTGCAGTAACATTGTCACATCCCACATTGTAACCAAAATAGCCGCATTTCCCCTCATATTTTGGTTCCGGAAAATTCACGCGCCATCAAAAAAGTGTTAAATAGAAGAAATGTTTAAAAATCAGAATATATTAAAATTTGTATTTAAGCTTCAAAATCGCAAAAGACTTGTAGAAACAAGTTTTAATATACCCTCTATATCAGTTTCTATTAAACTGAATTGTAGAAACCATGTTATGTATTGGGAAAATTGAAAGGTATTTTTCGTATCTTTAAATATGGGGTTAAATACATACATGAAATGGTGAAAAATATAGCGGTTGTTACATGAAACTTTATTAAAACATGAACCATTATTACAACTTCAATGTTCCTTGAAATGGTATTGAAATGAAGGTACAACAAAATAACAACTGAATGTTAGCAAACTGTTGTTTCCATATTTTTTATAACATCATTATAATTGAAAATAAGCTTTAATAGCATTATAACTTCTTTGTAACTTACTTTGGTTTGGTCGAACCATTATAGTCACTGTTGCCAAACATTCTCAGAAAAACTTAATATAAGATATAACCGGGGATTGTAAATATCACGGTTGTGTTATCTGTCATTATCGAGGTGAGTATACATTTTTAAAGAATGTAAGCAATATTTTTCCCAAAAATCTAAGTTACTTTATACTTTTTAACATACATTTACATTTTGAATTTTAAATGATAAAACTAGATATCAGTGCTATTTTTCCTCTTGTAGGATAAAAAACCTGATTTCACTTTTACAACATATTTTTCAATTGCGGATCATCTGCTTGGAACAATATTACTTTCGAGGTTATATCTTCCTTTTGTGCATTGAAGTAACATTTTCTGTAATATAGAATTATTGCGGAAAGCTGATTTGGCAACGCTGAGTACAACTACTTGATGTTGTGAAGTATGTTAAGTTATAATGAAGTTAACATTATGAAACTTGGCGCTGACATTTCGATTTTCTTATCAAAATCATTATAAGAAATTAAAAATGATCTCACTACTCAGCAGTGATTGACGACGACTGAAGCTAATAATTCCAAAAAGCGTTAGAATAGCTATCATAATAATGAAACATATTTGACTTTTTAATATAGGATTCATTGTAAGAACATATAAAAAACATAGCAATGACTTTAAGAGTCTTTATTTATATAAAATTCTATAAACGTAATTTGTACATAATAGGCTTTTATAAAAGTGAAGCCCTTTCATGGCCGAATGTTTGTTAGACGGTCGCGAGAGGTGGAGCCTTAAGATATAATTTGTGTAACCTGAGACCGCTCGCTCACTAGTCCAGCACACAACGCAAAGACATTGCTAAAAGAAGTTAGTACTGGGCCTTACTAATAATAATTTTTAACCTCCACACTAAATATTCTGTAGGTCACAATGTGCAATTTAGTATGGAAAATTTAGCTATTGTGGGTTCGAAAAATGTTGTCTGGATACTAAAACTGATTATTGCTATCGTGGACTGCCACTAAGAAGCTTTTAAAACCACATGGCCATGGTAGACTACCAAGCTGCTTACTTACTTATGTAGCACTATAGTTTATGGTAGACCGCCCTACAGACACTGCATAAAAAAGCTCAGGTTTGCTTGAGTACTTTATTTTATTCCCACGGACTAAATTTGTCTCGTTCAAAGGGTAAGAAGTTCAAGTTAGAAGGGTTTTTTGCCTAAAAATCTGGGGGTCCCAAATTTTAGCTGTATATGCGGACTCGACACTCACATCTCAATCCAATTGCTTAGACGACAGCCACCACCACTCCCCCCTCTTTTCGACGACTTGCAAACAAATTGACTCCAAAATGACCGTGTTTATGAACTCCTTCACCCACACTCCGACGGGACATTGTCGCGTTTATTTCTAGGCGACTTCTGTCAATCAATGCGGTTACGTGTGTCCGCACTAGTGAGCCTGCAATTCCGTTTGCCGTTTTCCACTCAACGTATTCCGTACATAGTCCAGTCCACGGCCTCCAAGGAGCACATTTGCCCCATCAAGCATTTAACAGAAAACACAACCGCAAAGGAAACGGAAAGTGCTCCCGAACCGAAAACAATGCCCACCAAAACATGAATGTACACAAATTTACACTCGTTACTTTGGCACCGCATAAAGTTCACCTTACCTAGCACCAAATGAAAAACAAAACAAAAAATACGGCGAAGAAAACATATCACAATCACAACAAGGCCGAGGGCTTCATCCCGACTCTACCCGTCCATGTATTTATACACAATGGCAGGCCGGTCTTTTTTGCGAACCGTGATTTTCGCTGCTTTATTAGCCCACCAAACCGTTCGTCCACACCGAAACGAAAAAAAGCAAAAAACGGGTTAATCCAGTCAACGGTGGAAAATGCTTGGCATTTTCGATTTTCGTATTGAATAGCCGGGACCACTTAATGCTCTCAGTCACGAAATTGTTGAGAACACAAAGTGCTTAATGTGAAAACAACAGAGCGCGCTCCTTCAGAGCAACGCTGTACATGATGGCGCAGAGACCGAGCGTCGGTCAGGTGCGGGCACACTCCATAGATGTTGGGGCATTTTTTTTTTTCGCTCTCCTTCTTCCTGTACCTATGCGCGCTTGTTGTAGGGCACACCATATCGGTCGAGCCGGCTGTTTCCAATCCAATCATACCCACGATTTCTGCGGTTCATGCGATATTCGTACAGGCACTTGCAACAAATATACACAGAGCCGCACAAGGCTCGTACACAAAGGACTGCCATACCATTCACTTACCATTGAACGAATAAGTTTTTGTATATTAAATTCACTCTCAATTCATGATGTCCTGCGACCTGCGATGGCTGTGGTGCTATAGTGGTGTGTGTTTTCTGGTCCGCGGTTTTCAAAACAATTTTTCGAGTTACTCCTCACTTTACTGCTGGTGGACGGTTGATTTTTTTTTTTTTTTTTTTTAGCGAAAAATCATTATAACCCGCGATGATTGCATTGTTCCTGTGGTAGGAATATGTTTAACTTGGTGTTTTGTTTTTTTATTTTCGTTCGTTAATAGAGCGTGATTCGATGTTTGTTGAAGTTGCCTTCCACCACAATGGTAATCAGAAAAAGTTTTGGTGTTATAGTGGTCCTAATGAATGTAATTGGGTTGGCAGAAGGATGGTGGGGGGAGTGTTCAAAGAACCTTGAACATTCTGTTGGAATTAATGCAATTCATTGTGTTGCAGTCAAAGCTTGAAGTGGGTATACTCAGACGTCAGTGATTGGGCTTAAGGAGACTGTAGATACAGCAACGCATCGCTGTTAGTGTTGTTATCGCTATCTCTTCGTTTTTTTCACGTTTCCTTTTCCCTTTTCAACTTACTCAAATTCCCTTTTTTTTGTGGAAAGATCGAATTTTTAAAACTTTTATTACACAGTTAGAAAATTGTATTAAATTAACCTTAAGTATAATAATCGCGTTTTATTATTTTTGATTTTAATGATTAACGAAGCCATGAAAATGCGATTCATTACTGAAAATGATTTTGTTCGAATAAACCTTTATTATTTTTAAAAAATTGCTCAATAATGAAAATGCGTTGTTCTTTCGTATAGCGCTCCATTTTTACTAACCCCGAACTGTCAGCTGTCACATTGTTATCTTTTCTTGCGTTGGCATCACTCTACTATTAAATGGCGCAAAATTTAAAACTAGCTCGGCACGATAAAGGCCAAATCTTTTGCTGTTGCATCAAATTTAGCCTCTAGCTTTGCTAGATCTCTGAACAAGTCCTACGTGCGGAAATTATTTTTGTTGCTCACTCTAATCCACAGAATTCCGAGTGCGATGCCGTATGTAGGTCAATCCCTTGTTGGGTCAAATACGAGACCAAGTCCTATACCAGTTGTGAGGAGATTAATATGCGGAGGAAAGGACAAGACGATTTTGGCTGAAGATTGTCTTCGTGGTTCCACTAAGACTCTGTGCTGATTGTCCAAAAGGGTATATCATTCGGCCGACGCCCGAAGTCATAGTTTAACTTTCAGTGTTCACAACATGAACTGGCGACGATAGTTTAATAGAAAAGATGAGCCAAGGAGACAAGGTGAAGACTTCGCTATTTATAAGAGTGTTTTTTCAAGCTTCGATCTCAGCAAAGTAAAGTAGGATTTTCAGCACGCAATTAGAACAACTACAGTGAGTCTTCGAAGTGTCAAGTAGAGCGTAGTTGTTGTAATTGCGTGCTGAAAATCCTACTTTACCTTGCTTTGTAGAGATTGAAGCTCCAAAAAACAGGCTTTTCATTTTAAAGTAAGCAGCAATTTCAGTTGCTCTGCATTTCTGCCCTCAGTGATGGAAGACGAATCTGATATTGTTGCTTCAATGTTTTCGGACCATTCTACTCTGTCTTCTGAGGGGTTTTGGTTTTTTTTTACCCTAAAAAAAGATGATCGTTAAGATGGTGCAGCAAACTGCAAACGAATGGAGTCTTCTTAGTCTTTCAGCTCAAGCTGATCTTGCTACCGAAACAATGTCCGAGAAATTTGTGAGAGTGTCAAGCAATTGGCTGCTGTTTTTGATGCCAGTCCGCAGGCTCTTCTAAATAGGAAATCCGCTGAAAGCACAAGGAAAATATTGGCAGCATTTCAAACGGATTGTAATCCGGTTTCCTCCAGAGAGGGCGAAGATGACTCTCGTCCAGTCAATAAGGAACCAGTTCAGAACACGCAATATAAAAGAGGTTTGCTTAGCTATTTATTAAAGCTTTAGAACAACAAGGCCTCCAGCCTCCAGCGGTGAAGAAGACGTTTTAGTTGAGCAGCGCCAGTACATGCATTAAATGTTTAAGCCTGACATTATGACCACCAAATGTCCCATTTCGGTTGGGGTTAAAATTCTGGATGGGTCGAAATTCTTTTTACAAAATTCTGTTTTTCTAAATTCTCCTCTTCAATATATTGATTTCAAAATTCTGCTTTCCCAAATTTTGCTTTACAAAACTCAGCAAAAAATCAAAAAAAAAGCTCGCGATTTTAATCGTTTTCCAAACCTTTTTTATTGTTTGCAGACTTTATTTGTGTGAGAAGGCAAAATTTTGCAGAGCAGAATTTCAACCCGTTCCCCTTCCCCCAATCGGATCGTGTCTCGAAAGAATTATTGAGACATGTACCCCTGCCTAACGTGACATAAACGACCCTATTCAGCTAACTGTTGGAACGTCTCAACTTCATTCTATTACTATATCCATTTTTCTGTTTAAATCCTTAAAGGAAAAGCTCATACGCCACTGTTGGGTAAGTTGGCAGTTGATTTCGAAGGAAACACTTAGAAGCGTAACGAATGTGAAACGCACTGGAACTCTAGGTTTAACGTATTCAAACATACGATATGCTGTCACATTTACTGGTTTGTGTCCTCGACTACTGATTGATTGGTCTCACGTTCGATCCCGGGAAAAGAGCACAATTGAGGCCCTTTTCCACTGCGTTACCACTCGCAAAAGTCTGACGAAAATCCAAGAGCATAACTGTCATAAAAGAGCTCCTCAATTCCCTGCCTTTCGGACTCGACATAAAATTCTAGGTCCGTGACAGTGGCGACCTCTATCGGCAAATCTGTATTTTTACCAGCAATTCCCACAGTCAACCACACACCCCTGCTGTTGACTTTTTAAGTCACCACCCCACATTGCTGGCGCTGAGATAAACCTCCTCAAAGTGCAATCGCAATTTCAGTTCAATACACTCCGACCCAGAGTCACATTTCACCTGTCCTCGGTGTAGCCCAATCCCCACTTCGTTGCTTACAGAAAAAAAACAAAACTAACTCCACCAGAAAACCGATTTGAAATTGCCTTTCGTCACTTCATTAAAAACTTGTGTCTGCGTCACGTTTGCCAGGTATAACTGTTCGTTTATTGATTTGCCCATACCCCGAATAAATAGGGCGCGCCGCTTTCAGACTCCCTGCATACAACCATAGTCATACGAGCCTCTGCCACAAAGGAGCTTACACAATTACAAGTAACTAAATTCCGAGTAAGTTCCTTCACCGTCAGTGCCGGCACCGAAACCACATCCCAGCGTATTACCACAGAAAACAATAATGTCCCGTCAGGATTTCTCTCCACTCCCCGATCAGGCAGGACGCAATGCCACAAGATGGGAATATTCACAGTGCAGCGCAGTGCCTGCCGCATATAGGCATCATTATAGAGTCGATGACGAATCCAATAATTATAAGGATAACACAGCAGGACATAACAAATGAATGCAAAATTCGACTTCAACTAAATCCCATACGCACACGGAAATAGGCTTTCCTCCGGGAACAAGGAACAACTGAAGGACTTCTACTTGGGTTTATATAAGGGTAAAGGGCCCCATTTTATTTTGTTCCTTTGACAAGTACCTACAACATCCAGATAGCCTGTTTGACTCTTCATCGGATCCGTATTGATCTGACACATATACCATCCCTTGTCGGTCTCCTTGATGTCCTTGATTTTCAGCTGCCAAGTCTTGTGCTCCGAATAGGTTATGCCGATTCGAATGTTTTTCGTTATAACATGGTTCTGGATCGTGAGTATGGTCTGGGTATCGACACGCAACCAAGCCACCTGCAATTAGACACAAAGAAAACACTAAAATTAGACTCGAGTAAGGAACTTTGTAAACTGGGATTTTTTTCTCCATTTTGTTTGGTTTTTTTTTTTAGAACAAAAGTTTTCGGGCGTGTTATTAACATAATTATACTGGGATTCGCCGGTCTTTGGAACGGGGGTGCTGGTGCTGGTGGGGATGTAAATAATGTTCAATTATATCGTGCGTAGGTATTTACCGAACGCCGCCGCACCGAGTCGCGTTTGAAGAGACGAACGAATTCAAATGATGTTGAGGTCTGTGAAACGCTTGCGGGTATTTTTCACTCGTGTTTGGTTTTTTTTTTCGAAGGAGGGGTGAGTTGAAATTTATTGATTAGAATTTCGTTTTGGGGGCCCGCACTGTCCACAGTCAATCAAAGCCGCAAAATGGGTGAATTACGGCGAAAATCTGCTGTGCCGGGGCTATTTTCGACTAAATGTGCGTTTTAATTAAGTGGCAGGAAAATGTGTGTGCGCTCTCTTTTGGTGTGGGTATATGTGGTGCGCGACTCATAAGGACGAGTGTAATTAATTTTGTTTAATAGGCGATAAATCAGCAGCGGTGTCGGGGATTAGGGAAATGGTGAATTAGAGGTAAAAAATTTGACAAGAGAATGAATAGCGAGCCGTTTGGCGGAGTGACCAAAAGCGGGGAAGCGCATTGCTTCTTAGAAATTACCCCTATGGCAATTGAGATGGTGTTAAGGCATTTTTATTGCGTTCACACGTAGTTAGTTGGAAATTTAAAAAAAAAAATAAAACTGCTGTAAGGGTAGTTGTCGGCTCTCTATAGTCTGGGGGCAGAATCCGTGAAACAATGATCGTCTGGACGATATCCTTTCAGAAATTTTGATGACCATAATAAGGTATATTCTGGCTGAAGTTTTTTGTCTGTTGCCAGCTTTTATTACATTTGTGGAAAATTAACTGGATTTACCTCTTATAATTCTGGTTTATTCTGGTGGCAAGAGCTGTTAAAGACCAACAACCTAAAAACCATCACAAAAATTCAAAGAATGGCATGTATTGGCACCACGGGGGCAATGAGAACCAGCCCCACAGCAGGCCTAGAGGCTATACTCTATCTCAAACCCCGAGATCTCTTTGTACAAGAATCTGCTGCAAACAGCGCCCTTCGGTTAAGCCAGACCAAAAACTGGAAACACAGCCTGACACGGGCAATAATATATGCACGGACTATATCACCCCCCGACTAGACTTCACAAGACGATTTACCACGTGTTTCCCTAACAGGGACGAATGGTATGAATGGTACGTCTCGGACTATCCAGTTCAATCAGACTTCCTGAATACAGCAGCGTATTCCAAGCTGAGGTACTGGCAGTGACAACAGCTGCTAAACAGCTTGCAATGATGGCAATACCTCATGCAGATATTACCTTTTTCATTGACAGTCAAGCGGCAATAAAAGCGATCGCTGCCGTTGAGTTTCCATCAAAGCTTGTAAGTCGCTGTGGGTTCTTGGCGCGCAGCACAACATAAGACTATGCTGGGTTCCTGGGCACAAAGGTGTGTCTGGGAATGAAAAGGCTGATGAGCTGGCAAGAAAGGGATCCTCCCTTGGACTAAACCAAGCCGACACCACAATAATTACTCCCCCTGTAATCTCAGACAGACGATTGGGAACAAAATACTAAAGGCGACAAATAAAAGATGGAGCAAGCTCGTTTCCTGTGGCATAGCCAGGAAAATGTGGCCAATCTACAACAAACGGAAAACAGAACAAATCTTACAATTGAAAAAGAAATCACTGTCCTCAATTGTGGGCATTATCACAGGACACAATACACTGAAATACAATACCAAGAAAATGGGAATCAGTACAGATGACCTGTGCAGACGATGCGGTGATAAGGAGGTGCATGAGAACACCCCACACTTTCTTTGTCACTTCCCAGCACTCTGCCACATAAGAAATAAAATCCTTGGCAGTTACTTCTTCGAGGATTTAGAGGAACGTTCAGATAGGTCCATTAACGATCTACTAAAATTTGTAAATAAAACGGATTGGTTTACTAATCTGTTGGTTTTTCATAGGTTTCCAGTGTATGGGCCTATGGGGGTCATAAACTCCTAGGGTATCGCAACGGATCTACATTGATCTAAGTGTGGCACGTACAGGTTCCTCTAACCTGCGCCAACCCGCTAACCTAACCTAACCTACTCTTATAATCGTAATTTTTGCACTCAGTTGTCAGTTTTGGAGGTTTCGACGATAATCGTCTAAAAAGTTACGGAATGAGTGCCCTGTTGTTTTAGAGCTACGACCGTCAACACTCAGGTGTTCTAAGTAGATTTTAGGGCACCCTCTCAAATTGGGTAAGGAAAATCAGTCGGCATTAACAGTTTGGCATTCCTTGAACCATAGAAGATTTTCTTTTCGATCTTCTTCGGTGAGAGGCAAGAGAGTCGATTCGCTTCCCATCGAAAGATGGCGGTGTTTTAATGCACCTTCAAAGCTATACCTAATGTTTGAGTTTTAGTGAGCCCGGATGGAGGTTTGGTATTCGCATTTTCCGAGGACATGGACCTCAGCTTATACGCCTTTCAAGTCAGCGTGACCGTTGTGCAACTAAAACTGTAATTTGGCACTTTTTTCGAGAACCTCTCACAATTTTTTGCTATTTTGGCAATTTTTTTAGTTGGAAAAGACACTTTGCAACATTTTTCAAATACTGTTATTTCTAATAAAAAACTTTAAAATGTAACGCAGTTGCCTATCACAACACAATTATGGTGTTTATCGAGACGAAGTTCGAAATTTGTTGGCGCCTTTTCAGAATTCTCCAGCGGCACCCTGTTTTCAGTTGCAGCGATCTTTGGGTCACTGCCTCCAGTTGCGCACTTCAAGTTGGTTGAGGTGGCTGTCAGCTCGTTAATTTAGCTGTTAAGTCTCCTGGTCCAGGATCTGTCTACGCAATCGGGACCAAGAACCACTTGAAGAGGTTTGCGATAGAAGCAGTCAAGGAGACCTTCGTCTGCCGAACGTCCACGCCTTGGCTTCATTAAGTAGGACTGGGCTGATTAAGGTCTTGCATAGAGTCTCATAAGTGCTCCTTGACAAGGACTTACAGATTAGTTGCCGCTCCTTAGGCCCAAGTAACATCAATTGGCAAGCGTAACTCTTCTTAACTCTTCGCCTTATTTCAGATTTGATGCCATTTTCAGAGTTGATGTAAGCCGAGGTTAAAACAAGTAAAAGTGTTATCATCGGCCTGGCCGATGTTTTGATACCCTCCACTGCATACAAGTCATGCAAAATACCAGAACTACTTGACCGACATAGCCCATTTTTAATACCAACCTAACGACGATAAAAGAAGTCCTTTCACAAAACTTCATTCACCTAGGTTGATTCTTTTGGACGATATCGTGTTTTCAACGGAAAGAGGGATACATGGGTCTAATATTGGTTTTGTATGGGAGGTACCAGAACTACTTGACCGACATAGCCCATTTTAAATACCAACCTGACGCCGATAAAAAGAAGTCCTTTCACCAAATTTCATTCAGCTACGTCAATTACTTTGGGCGCCATCGTGCTTTCAACAGCCAGAGAGACACATGGGTCCAATATTGGTTTTGTATGGGAGGTACCAGATCTACTTGACCGACATACCCCGTTTTCTATATCAACCTGACGCTGATAAAAATAAGTGCTCTCACCAAATTTCATTCACCTACGTCAATTACTTTGGGCGCTATCGTGCTTTCAACAGACAGACAGACAGACAGACAGACAGACAGACAGACAGACAGACGGACATGTCTAAATCGATTCAGAATGTGATCCTGATTCAAAATATATATACTTTATGAGGTCTCCGGTGACTCCTTCTTGGCGTTACAAATGTATTGGCAAAGTGAATATACCTTCCTCTGGAGGGTATAAAAAGTCGCTTACTACCTCAAAGATATAGCTTTCGTGAAGTTCTGCCCGATTCGTCGAACAAGGATCGGTCCAAGTGTGAACATTTTATCGACTATGGGTAGGCTTTCTCGACCTTAAATCCCAGTGAGGTTATGTATACGAAGAGTTGTAAGCGTTTACACAATACCGCAGATGTGATTTTGTATACGAAGATCCGACAACAACCATCGCTGGAGGGCTCTTCTTTATTGTGAATCGGGTCGTCGATGCATGAGGCATGCATTCATATATCAGACCAAATTTTTAGTTGGTGCAGCTCTAAAAACCTCGGCTGGTAAATTGTCGGACCCATTAAATTCGTTGGCACCATTCCTCGTTTTTATTGAACAGTATACATTCTGCTTCACAGTAGCATTCTGGTCCTTGCAGTTGTTACAGAGACTGCGGAAATAGCTCTTCAAGGATGCCTGGGGCGTCTGTGATTATCTACAAGGTGTCTTATGGTTATCTCTAAAGAGCTCTACACAGAATTTGATAGCCTGATACTTTTTTTTAAGGCAACAGGTTCGTAGGGACCCTAGGCGTAGCTTAGCTTCGTTTCGTGTAATTTTTTTATTTTTGGGACGCATGGAAGGGATCTACAATTTAATTGAGAACCTGTTTTATGACAGTGGCGCGGTGGAAAGAACCCTAAGATGTAATTTGCGTTTTTTTCTGGGATCCCTCCCTTAGTATAGAGCAACACTCTAACCACTAAGCCTACTTCCCTTTATTTTTTGATTTAACTTACATTGCCCCTGGGGTAGCTCTCAATTTCTCGGATAGCGCGCCTTCTTTCTGAAGGGTTGCTTTTTGGAGGGATCTATTCCTATCTTTTAATCGCGGAGCGCGAAACTAGCTCTAGTCCTCTTTTACCGGCTCTAATCTAAATGGACTCATGTTTGCCGATCGCCAATTTCGAACTTTTAAAATACTAAAAAACCTTACAACGATCGCATCAATGTGGTCAATATTACTGACCGTTTGTTGATACAGTGACTACTATCACCTTATGGCGTGGAAACTTGTGTTTCCCAGAAATATTTTTTACGTCACAGAAAAGTCAATCAGCCTCAGTCGGTTACCAAACGTGTTGCCGCATAATCCATGCTCTGCAACTGTCCTACCAACGATGTTCTCCTCGCTTTGTATTGTGTTTTCATCGTCATGTTGCTCGTAAATTTGTTTGAGAAGCTCATTGAAACAATTTTTCGTGGCGTCGTCGCCTCTTTCTTCTGTGGGGTATGAGCCAATATAGGGCTAGCTATTCAGTTCAGTCTTTATGCAGACTGTCATAAAACGATCACTTCTGGCTTATAGCTCAAGACTCTCTCTTTCGTCTTGGACAAGTCCACATCGAAATGACCGCTGTCACTATTCTCTGATAGCAGTCACCGTTTTTGATCCGCCTTTGTGCATTGTTATGTCTCCTTTATGTAAATACTGCTAATTGTTCAACTGCACAACGTCCTAATGTCGTTCAGACTGATTTGAATCCCTGGTTCTACCTACCCAACAACAATTTATTCTCAAAACGATTAGTCCAAGACCAGTTCGTACTCCAATAATTGACCGCTTTAAGACATAGCCTACCAAATTTACTCCCAAAATCTCAGTCCATAAACCGCCTAATGGTTACGCACTCAAATTTATTTACCCACTTCGCACTAACATAAGTGTGTCCATCAGGAAGACGATAATTAAACCGCCATTACGTCGAGAATATTAGGCAAAACCCCCTTGAAAATCCTTCAACGAATGCGATGACAAATGACGGGCCCTACAAAATAACAATTGAACCCGGATCACCTTAATGCGTTCGTTAATTGCTGGTACATCAAAGAAAAATCCTTCCCTCGACCGTTTCGATTTGTGCAAACAGAAATGCCCCCATTCAGTAATGACCCCGATACGAGGTGATGGACACAAGGTACGATTTCGCTCCAAAAGAGTGTATCCAACATGCAAACGGCATGTTATCATTAGGTGTACTGTACTACCTGCGAGAGGAAACAATTGGATACAATTCTCTGCGCTGGCACTAATGACAACAATTACTTAACAACGTCAGCAATTATTACATCGTTTTAGTTAAGAGGCCCCCAGAGCAGCACGTCCCCTTGATGTTTTCTTAGCTCGCGTTTAGTAGGGGTTGAGACGGTCGGTGGTGGGAAATTGGTGGTACATATATCTCATAAATCAAAGCCTTAGAATTTTGTTTTAAGTTGCAGTAGGCAATTTTGTCATTCTGAACTTAAGGAGGGTGCTAAAATTAATTTTTAGAAATTACCCACCGCGCAATGAGTTCAAAGAGACTTTTCCAAGTGAAACCGCGGACATGAATCAATTTATTTCAATTCAATTTTATAGAATTTGTGAAAGTTTAAGCAACATTACCTTATATGAGCCCAGATCTTGAACAACGCACGTCAGAAACGCTTCTCGTCCCACGGATGCTGTTACATTTGGTATGGGAGTGCTGAACTTCGGATCCGCTGAAATGGAAACAACACGAGAGTATTTAATAAAATCGAACCAAGTAGGGGGAAGATGTTGTTAGGTAAGGGTAGCTTGGGTAAAGTCAAGACAAACCAAGAACAGAGTTGTGATATTATACGATAAAAATCCAGGTACGGACATTCTGTTGGCAGCCATACTGTTGGATCCACAGTCCTACATCCTTATGAGGTTACAGATCCTCATAAGGTATTTTCAAGAGACTGTCATACCAATTACTTAAAACTATTATTATTTAGAACAGAACAAGGTTAAAGGTGGATGAAGTGGTTCAGTGGATAGTGTGCTACAAAATACTCAGAGCGAGGTGTCACGCTCGCTTCAGATCGCGCTCATAATGCTCGAGCTCAGTTCAGAGCTCAGCTCTGAACTAAAAAAGAAAAACGCCTATTGTGGCTTTCACAATGCGCTCCGTTCACGAGCTTTTGACAAACATGCGAGAGTATAAGTGCCCTAAGCTGTGCCTAAGCTTCTAAAATCAGTTCTTCGGACTCTGCATATCTATTCGAACCTGTTGAGCCTCATTGTGGAACGTTATAGCCGGAGGTGGCTGATATTTTTTGGACCTGCGGCTAACACGGAGGACGACTGAACTAGTCATGCCCATTTTTAAAACCTCTGATATAACTAGCCATAGCCAGTGAAGGCACCGGTAATCGATGCAAAAGTTGGTTTGTTGGTTGGTCCCGTTTCCTGACGAGGGAAAAACACAAATAACGCATTGAGCGCCGTTTTGAGACCACAACTTACGGAACCTGAAGCTAAAGGGGGGAAAAGGACGTAAAGGGAGCTCACAACCAGCCTGAGGAGTTGATAAATTTGATGATCTTGTTGAACTGTATGCTTTGGATGGCCGACAGGTCATCGTAATGTGAAAGTACTCATCAAACTAGTTGCCTTTTGTAGGTATATTCAGATAATGCAAAAACAGGTACACACTAAAACAATCTATGCTGGAAAACTTTAAGAATCGGAGATGGTTACTTCGCATACCGGCGTCCGATTTAGTCGTTCCTTGGGAAGCCGCAGTTCACTGAAGCTACTTGGCAGTTGTATATTGTAAAGAAATCGCTGATGTAGCAATCATAGAATCGAGACAGGTCACTCAGCTCTTCACAGAAGTAGTACCTCAAGGTAATCCTGTGCGCAGTGCAAAGGACAGGTGAAGAAGAGGGGGGCAATGGTTTCTTTTTTCTCTTCGTTTTCACAGATCGTACAGACGGCGTTATATAGGAGTTGCGTCCTTTAAAAGTCATCTCGAGCTAGTTTTAAATCAGCAGCTAATGAAATCCGCTTCATCAACCTTGTTGCCATAGAGGAACTAAACTAGAGGGCCGACTTTCAGCACACCTACCCGATTTTCCCCGCAAAATTTTGAATGACAGCCCTCTCTCGCGCGCTCTTTTTTTCCTGTCTGTGAATACGTGTATTAATGGCCGCCGGGTGGAACTATTTCCAAAAACAAACAATTTGTAAATAGATTTATAACAATAAATGTAAAAAAGCAAATGTTGATTATGGTTTTTCTAAATAGCATAATTTCTTCTCTACCCATTTTCGTCACCAAAAACTTTTCATCCATTCAAATTTCAGTTTTTTTTTCATTTTATTTGTATGAATTCTATTTTCGACAGCAAAATTCATGCTGCTGCATAAAAGGGGTTGTTCCAAAAATTATGCATTAAACCCAAGCTTTCACTAGGGCATAAGTGAATTTTCTAAAATGTTTATAAACATTCAATAAATTTTTATAAGGTTTGGTGAATGTTTTCAAATTTGTTTATTTAACACCATATTTGTACAAATTCAAAATATGATTGGAAATTCTGTAGTTTAATAACACTTACAGTGTTGAATAATGTTACTTTGGTATTTCAATCGAACGTAAAAATACATATTGTTTTGTTAATTGTTGGTATTTGCATGCTATATTTCGTTTTCTGTGCATATATTCTTTTATAAATTTTATAACAATGTATTTCGAAATGTGCACTGAATTTTTTTACAAACCCCTTTAAATTATTAATTAACAAAAACAAGTGTGTTCTTTGTGTTTTTGGAATACAAAAAGTGACCAAAACATTTTTTTATTGTTCCGAGTATTTCTTAGGTATAAATAAAGGGCGATGTACGAGGATTTTTATATTATGGCTTTTACCGGAAAAAGCCGAGCGCATACATAGTTAAATTTGAGAGCAATATATGTAGTATAAAAAAATATCGAACTTATTTTTCAATTTAGCATTATGCATACTTGGATATAATTACTGTACAAGTATGCATTTGCTAAAACTAAAAAATCTTTTTCACGAAAAAAATAAAGGATTTTCTTAAAAGGTGTTCAAATATTTTGTTTCGATATTTCGAAATTAAAACCATTAAAATCAACGAAAAAAATGTTCTTTCCTTAAAATATACAAAAAAAAAAATTCAATTTACAAAATCTCTTTTAACAAAAGTGAAGAAAACGTTAATTTTTCTCTGATTGTTATTATGAGTTAGATTTCTGCAAGATATTGACAAATTATTATTTTATTGTAACGAAATTATAAAAGGAATTCCATTTGATTCCAACAAGTTCATATACATTAAGAACTCTTAAATTCAACTGTGATGTGAACGCCGTGTAACTAAATGGCAGAAAATATGACGAACACAGTCTCCCAATGGCGGCTAGATTGACATAAAGTTGTAACCTTTTTTTGTATAAGTATGCGTGCGGCATTAATGGCGCTCCTTTGATTTGTACAGGCACGAACACTTATGCAATTTAAGGTTACACAGGCAGCTTGTAGGCAGATTTCCCGTTTCTGCTCTCAGTTGGCCCTCTAGTTTAGTTCCTCTATGCTTGTTGCCCTTAAATTTGAATACCTTCTTGGTAAGGTGGACTGAAATTTTGTCTATGTATCAAAATCAATGCTAGGCAGATCTTATTGGCTTATAGCCTCCAGTGCGGTGTTCTTTTCAAGTCCGCAACAGCTTATTCTGAACGCTTTTGTAGTCCGCTTGATGTTTTAAAAACACAAGGCGCATACTTTCTTTTTTAGCTACCCCAGCCAGCATAGTATGCCTCCTGAATCTTCCCATCACCCAGTTTAAACTCTAAAATATCATTTATACTAAAAGTAGAATATTACGTTCTCTGACTGAAGCTATGGAACTTTCCAACCTCTATAAAAGTATTACCTATAACTAACCTAACTTGCAATGATTTTTAAAAATTCGTTTTTCTCAAAACCTTTTCACCAGCAAGAAATGAAATTAGTTAAGAGGGGATGTGCTCAATATACACTTCAAGCATTAGGTCTCCGCGTAGTTTAAGCTGTCATTCATTTGAGCCTGAGTCTGAGTCTGATCTAAAAATAATTTCAAAACAGAATATTTTTTTTTGTAAAAATGTGAAAAGGATTATTTTCGACTGCAGCTCTGCTTTTGGGAGCGCACATCTCTATAGAAAATATTAAGGTCGGATTGGGATTCTTCTTTTCTGGGAGTTTTTTTTTTTGGGCTCATTTTGAAAATTTCAGAGGTAACACTGGTGTACGGTGTCTATGGGGTGTTTTGGATTCGTCGTTGGAGTTCGTTACACCTAAATATGATATATGGTCGAAATTTCTTTCATCAAAGACTGTGGCCTTACTAATAATTACTTTTAACCTTCACCTTATGTATTTTAAAGGTCACAATATCCAATTTTGTATGGAAAAGTTTCCCATTCTGAGTTCCAAAAAGACTAGACACAAAAAAAGAATTATTAGTATCGCTCTATAAATTCTTGTAGCATTTACATTGCCCCGGCGGCTATTATATCTATAGTCTGCATTGGTAAAAGCTTTACAGCCGTTCGAAAGCAAACAAGTCTTAACTTATGTCGCAGTTGCATGAGTGAAGAAGAGTAGTAAACACATTTTCGCTTGCTACGAAACTGGTTAGTACTGTCCTTGATTAGAAAGCAAACTCTGGGAGAGTACTTCTTTTAGGAACTTGCAGATAGTTGCGGCAACAAAATACGGAAATTCGTCCTAAATTCAAAATGCTTTCAAGACTATCGAGCATAACCGACTTTGTTTATGTAGTCATCCTATTGAACAAGAACCTAATCAACCTAATACTATCAGCACCTTAGTTTTAATGGAGCTTTGAGTAAGCAAACGAAAACCATTGTAGACCCTGCGCTTACAAATGCAACGTGGTCGTTCCAAGTCAGATATTTTTTAAATATTAAAACTTAATGCTTTACCTAAACGGTATAATTCAATGGAGGATTGACAGAAAGATTGTATATCCAATTTCGGTCGATGTTGGATAGAAATATACAAAGGGCCAAGTTGTGTTTCAGAACCCACTGCTGTGGAAAGTCTCTAAAACTTCACTTAAGTCCGAATAGCTCGATTAATGCCATAAGTACATACAAATATTACTGAATATCATAGGCAAACGTTGATATTGGTGCATAACAATATTTAACGATTTGGGCCAGTTCATTAACATAGAGCAAAAGCAATAAAGGCCCGACGACGAAGCCCTGCGGCATCCCTGCAGATACTGTGATTTGACACTGCCACGCATTGATGGCGACAAGTAAAACAGGAGTATTTATAGTATATACATTAGTTTTACTGGTAGTGAAGACACTGCAAGTTTATTTAGCAGCTTTTCGCAGAGAGGAGTTTGCTTCATCGAATCGGAAAATCCAGATCGGTGAGCCTATTCCTATTTTAATTTTTATTTTTTTGCGGCAAGTCACAAAAAGTTGTCAACTGATGAATATTTCCTGATTTCTAAAGTTTTACTGAATTTTTGGTAGTTGGGTTGGGCTTTTGCTAAGAAGATTCCCTGTCCCAGATTGAATTGATTTAAGTCGCAGCTAGAGACAGAGGTCCTCTTTACGAGTGTCAATAAGATCGGGTCTCTTCTTTTACTTGTTTGATAAAGTTCAGGTTGAGGATGAATATTTTCCAAGGAACTTATTCCTGCAGTGTTGGACACCTAGACAGTGACATAGGAAGTGGGTTGTGTCTTCTAAAACTGCGACATCACCACAGCCTCTTCAAAGTTCCCCTTGGGTCAGTCTCTGCTGGTGTAAATTGCTTTCAAACCAAGATTGGGTCCTACTTATCCTTCTATGTTTGAATAAAGGCAGCAATAGCTCACCAAACTGCCAGTTTGGCTGAATGTGTTGGCACTCAAATGGAATCGGTTCTCCCGAACCGGATCATGATATCTCAAATACCGATGGGACATGGTCCCAGTGTATATTCAAGGTAGAGCTGCACTCCATTCAAGAATGCACCAGCCATATCTATATTTAAAAGGCGTTCACATCCATTTATTAATGGACAGTCCAGCAGCTATAAATGTCCTCAGCTCACGCGCCAATGACTTCAAACCAGTCTCACGCAGTTTCAACACCCTTCAAACTCTTAGTCTTAGTCTTAGAAACAAACCTAAACAGTGGTGGATTCCTGACCATGAAGGTTTCGAGTTAAACGAAAACCCCGATGAATTGACCACAAGAGTTTCAGAAACCCCCTTCAAAGGACCGAATCTCTACTACTGTGTTCAGAAATTGGCAATCAATTCAGCTGTTAAAAGATGGGAGCATTCGAAATGCGTCTCACATTGGAAAAGTGTAAAAGTGTGAAAGTGAAAAAGGTCTAAGATAGCCGAAATGAGCTACCCCGCCCTTCAAAAACAATGCCAGCCAAAACGTCCTTAAATTCAAGAGTGATATAAAAAAATATTCAACTTTTTAATACTTTAACACGACTTTCGAATATCTCTGTATAAATAGTAAATAAGGACGAGCCATATCACGTTTCGGCATCCCTTCCAAACTCGTTCGTCTGTGCGGATGACGATGAAGAAATCTCGCTGCTCCGTCAAAATCGGCGAAAACACCACCCAGCCCTTTGATGTCGAAAATGCTTTGAGACAAGGCAATGTGCTATCGTTTAACTTCTTTAACATCATCCTGTAGGCAATTGTGCGAAACTCACAAGCCAACATCAGAGGTACAATTTTTCAGAAGTCTGTTCAACTGCTTGCATATGCTGACGATATTCACATTATCGGAAGATCTCAGCGAGCTGCCAGTGGCGCATTTGCAGGTATTGAAACAGAGGCAGCGAAGATGGGCCTGTCTCTTGATGAGGACAAAACGAAGTATACTCGTATGCTGTCAACGAAAACGGACTCTCAGCATCGACGACTCGGGCAAAACGTCACGATGGACAGATAAAACTTCGAAGTTGTTAGTTGTTAAGTTGTTTGCAGTAAGAAAACGAAGTCAAGAGTGATGCCTATCGATGGTTCTTCGGGCTGAAAAGTCATCCAAGCACTGAAGAACTCTCTGATAGAACCAAGGAGATTCTATGTAAGACCTTAATCATCCCGGTCCTGCTTTATGGTGCAGAGGCATGGACTGCGTCAAAATCGGATGAAAACCTCCTGGGATGTTTCGAGAAAAAGATTCTTCGGGTGATATTCGGTCCAGTTTGTATTGATGGAGCGTGGAAGAGAAGATTTGACGACCAACTTTATGGGCTAAACAGCGATGCTGACCTGGTCAAAAAGCTAAGGATACAGCAGCTAAAATGACTAAGATACATGGATCGTATGGACAGCAACGCACCAGCCCGACGAGTCTTTGAGTCCACCCCTGAACGACAACGAAAAAGAGGAAGATTCCAACTTAGGTGGCGCACACAATTGGAGGGCGACCTCAACCAACTTTGTGCATAACTGGAGACAGCTGGCTAAGGCCCAGGCTGGCTGGAGGGGCTTGTTGGTTAAGGCCGTGGTCCATCCCGGACTGTAAGCGCCACCAAAGTAAGTGATGAATGTTTCTAAAAACGTTCCGCATCTCCAGAACTCCATTTTCCATTGCAAAAATTGTAGGAAAAATCTCAAGAAAGGACAAAGTTTTTTTTTTATTATCTTCAACTTACCCACAACTTCAGCGGCCGTCTCCATTTGCGAATTGTAATTATTATGGCACAACACTATTAGCACAACCATTAGCCACGAATGGGAATGGAATTTCGCATGATTTTCAAATTCATTAAGCATGTTCGCCAGTTTGTTGGAAATAAACATTTTCCTATTGCACTCATTCAAGCCGCCAATTCCGTGCGTACTGTCGTTATGTGTCAGCAGGAAACACTGCGGTACATCCTTGCACAACTGTGTAATCAGGTTCAATAAAACAATTTAATTAAGATGTGTGCTTCCTTTCGAAAACGACACAAACACTCTGTCTCTGTGGGTGGTGGTCACGTGGAACTTCTCACAATGCAACACTTTGCAAGCCTCTGCCGCCGTTTTGCGGTCAAACGAAACATAAAAATAGAACAGAACCACCAAATAAAGACGAAGCGAACATATATATATATATATCGTTTAGCTCTCATTTAATTTCGAAACATTTAGTATTGTTGAGCACGCAACACTTTACACTCTGCACCAGTAACATAGTAGTAGCATGCGAGTTGGGAATTTTTATGGTTCCACCAAAAGCGTCCAGTTTCAGAGATTTATTGTTTTGTTACCTCCCGTCTGTTTTTCTTACCCTCTTTTTATGGTTAAGAATTTAAAACACTCGCAGGTAAAATGGTTAATACTCATTAGGTGAGATATAGATACCCGCCCATACCCACCGTGCCTAACTTTGTTGTGAGCCAAAGCCGACCGATAACCTCCACCAGGATTGTAGTAAACTTCTGTGGTTAGTCATAACGGAAGTATATTGATACGCCATTCACTCGAAGTGGTTTCAGTTTGTCAAATTGTATAAGGGAAGGAAATTCTCATCAACCGCAAATCGGCCTTTAGGTGGTTAAAAATATTTTGCGCACCTACTTTGCCAGTCCACCCGTGAACCTTGTTACATTACTGAAACAGTAAAAAATACAAACAGACACATATTTATTCTGTTTGCTCGCACTATGCAAACTAGATGCATTCAGCTATCATTATGAGTTCAAAGAACTGTCTGACCGAGACCGAGAGTAGGTAACTCTTTTAAAGGTTTTTCACTCTCAAAGGGACCGCAATAGAGATATCCCCATAAAAGCATGAAAATATTTTGCTGTAACTTGAAAGAATCAGCATTTCTGGTCGCGCAGCCATAGATACGAGTACGAGTACTCTATCTGGCAGGACGACTCGGGGGAAAGGGATGCGATGGCAGTAGTAAATGGATACATTAATGGTGATTATTTGAACAGGAGATGTATATTTACAAACAAGTCAATTAGGAAAATTAAAGGCAAAAGTGCAGTTAGTAAGTTGGACCTCCATGTTGGTTTATCATTTTTTGTTTGTTGTTCAAATTCGTTGGATGGGAAAATTGCTGGAGGTAAAGAGTCTGCGATTAGGGCTGAGAGTATAAAAATTCAAAAGTTGTATATGAATTTGCTGCGGAACCGGTCGATACTGATGGGCATTTGAACTCAAACACTTAAAACTTGAAGGTTTGATTTTGAAAGGACATAAAGCGGCTCAAAATTCAGTCAGTTTTATTGGGCCTTCGCTACTGGTAAATTTTAGTACATCTGTAGGCGAACCTAACTTAGAACCTCCAGAACGCAATTGCAAAAGACTACACCATTTTCGACACTTTTGAGATTTATACTAGTTATTTATTCGAAGTGACTTGACAGCATCATCTTATTTTGAAACCTTCCTTCTGATGTGTTTGTGTCTATGTAAACTGCTCCCAGCGCCGATTTTTTCAGTGAGCGGGATTCAGGAAAAGGTTGAATTCAACTCAAAGCCGAGACACGCAATAAAATTTATGTCAGTTTCTATTCATTTTTAACAAAAAATGTGACTGAAGCTGTTTTAATGCGCTTTGCTTTGATGAGCGTAGGTGCTCAGTACCTACAACTGATCTTTGTAATTTTAACATATATAGCAATCTTTGGTTGATAATATTTTATAACCTCTCTGTTTGAAATTGTGAATAATGACTGACGCAGTTTGTAAACTCTCAATTCGGCATTACATCATACATCGGACAGACGAAACGACCGCTAAAAATGGAACAAAAGAGCGGGCCATTCTATCTTCCAATGGGACCGGTTGTTCATTCGAACACATTTGCAACTTACTAAAAAGTCAGCCAAAAGAAGTCATAGAGAAAATGCGCATTCTGATGACCTCATATCAATCAGATCTTGTGATAGGTATATACGGCTCAAAGCTCAACCGTTTAAAATGACGATTCATTGGCCGATATTTTAAACGATTGCTCATACAAAACCAAAAGTCCATAAAAGGCTAACGAAAACTGCGGTCTACGTGCAGCAAAACAAGCGACAGAAAGTCGCAAGTAAACCACAAAATTTTTCTGTATGCTGACGAGTAGTCCTGCGGACTCTAGCCACATATAGCACCATCGACTGGTGGCAAGTCGCCGTATAGTTAACTACTTAGTGAAGGAATTGGTGGATAATTCTAACCCTAAACTAAGCTCAGAAAATGTCAGACTCTTAGGTAGAATTCGTTCGATCTCCTTTAAAACTAATCTTAACAGACCTTTTTATACCCTCCAGAGGAAGGTATATTCACTTTGCCAATACATTTGTAACGCAAAGAAGGAGTCACCGGAGACCTCATAAAGTATATATATTCTGAATCAGGATCACATTCTGAATCGATTTAGCCATGTCCGTCTGTCTGTCTGTCTGTCTGTCTGTCTGTCTGTCTGTTGAAAGCACGATAGCGCCCGAAGTAATTGACGTAGGTGAATGAAATTCGGTGACGGGACTTCTTTTTATCGGCGTCAGGTTGGTATTGAAAATGGGCTATGTCGGTCAAGTAGTTCTGGTACCTCCCATACAAAACCAATATTGGACCCATGTCTCTCTGTCTGTTGAAAGCACGATGGCGCCCAAAGTAATTGACGTAAGTGAGCGAAATTTGGTGAAAGGACTTCTTTTTATCGGCGTCAGGTTGGTATTGAAAATGGGCTATGTCGGTCAAGTAGTTCTGGTACCTCCCATACAAAACCAATATTGGACCCATTTGTCTTTCTGTCTGTTGAAGGCACGATAGCGCTCAAAGTAATTGACGTAGGTGAACGAAATTTGGTGAAAGGACTTCTTTTTATCGGCGTCAGGTTGGTATTAAAAATGGGCTATGTCGGTCAAGTAGTTCTGGTACCTCTCATACAAAACCAATACTAGAAAACATATTATGTTAAAAACACGATAGCGTCGAAAAGAATCTACCTAGACAAGTGAAATTTAGTGAGAAAACTTATTTTTATACCCTCCAGAGGAAGGTATATTCACTTTGCCAATACATTTGTAACGCAAAGAAGGAGTCACCGGAGACCTCATAAAGTATATATATTCTGAATCAGGATCACATTCTGAATCCATTTAGCCATGTCCGTCTGTCTGCCTGTCTGTCTGCCTGTCTGTCTGTTGAAAGCACGATAGCGCCCGAAGTAATTGACGTAGGTGAATGAAATTCGGTGACGGGACTTCTTTTTATCGGCGTCAGGTTGGTATTGAAAATGGGCTATGTCGGTCAAGCAGTTCTGGTACCTCCCATACGAAACCAATATTGGACCCATGTGCCTCTCTGTCTGTTGAAAGCACGATAGCGCTCAAAGTAATTGACATAGGTGAATGAAATTTGGTGAGAGCACTTATTTTTATCAGCGTCAGGTTGATATTGAAAACGGGCTATGTCGGTCAAGTACTTCTGGTACCTCCCATACAAAACCAATATTGGACCCATGTGTCTCTCTGTCTGTTGATAGCACGATGTCGCCCAAAGTAATTGACGTAGCTGAGTGAAATTTGGTGAAAGGACTTCTTTTTATCGGCGTCAGGTTTGTATTCAAAATGGGCTATGTCGGTCAAGTAGTTCTGGTACCTCCCATACAAAACCAATATTAGACCCATGTGTCCCTCTTTCCGTTGAAAACACGATAGCGTCCAAAGGAATCAACCTAGGTGAATGAAGTTTTGTGAAAGGACTTCTTTTATCGTAGTTAGGTTGGTATTCAAAATGGCCTATGTCGGTCAAGTAGTTCTGGTATTTTGCATGACTTGTATGCAGTGGAGGGTATCAAAACATCGGCCAGGCCGATGATAACACTTTTACTTGTTATAAGCTTTCTGTTGTATTTTTAAAATGTCACAATAGATCGAGATTTAGCCTTGTTTTTAAGAAAAGTCAAAACTACAGGCACCTGTTTCACTTGTTAGATCTGATGGCAGCTTTTCAGTATTAAAAGCAAAACTTCTCCCACTGGCAACTAATTTTTTCGAAATGACATAACCACCGGTTAACTATACCTGTTAAGAGCTCAGGCCGAAGCAGCACCTCCTTCTCTATGAAGCATAGGTTAGACCTTGGATATTGCTCCCACACATGTATCTGCAAGCATTTGGAGGAAAAGTGTAGCCTTTTGTTAGTTCAAGTCTTCCAAGTTTCTGCAAAAAAAGCAGACAGCTTTGGACAAGATTAGGAAGTTAGGAAGACGGAAGTCGACCCTCTTTGCAGAAAGGAGACAACTTGTTGACGAAGAACCTTCAATATCGAGCAGTCAGCGGTGCTTGTTCCAGATTGACACTGAATGGACCATCTTTTTTTTGTTTAATTTATTTCAGTCCCCCGCTGGGTCTCCGATAGCTCGGGTCACTAGCAGCCACTCTACCATTGGCAACGCCACTTGAATATTCTGATGGTATTACACAGCCGACAGTCAGTACAAGTATTAAAACGAAAAGAAAGCCTTCTCAACATCAGCGATTCAACGAAATTTCATGATGGATAGATAAAGCCTTGAGGTGGTCTTTGTCTACCGGGTTTGTGCTATAAGCTTTCAAACTTGCAGAGATCAAGTCAAGAAGCTCCATCGCTAATTGATGTCTCTTCGGTCGAATAAGGTACAAGACCCAAGTCATCACCAGGAACTCTGTCGAAAGTTAATGCAAACCTCTTGGGACGGTTTGAAACAAAGATTCTTTGGGTGACAATCCGTCAAGTTTGTATTGATGCACTGTGAAAAAGGATAAATTTTCGGGCTATAAAATACAAAGGCTAATATTAAGGGATCTCTTGGACACATGGAGGACATGGTCAGCAGAGTAAGACTCCACATTAGATAACGCGCAAGCTTGAAGGGCGATCTCAACTTACTTTGTGCGCCTAACTGAATTCAGTCGGCCTGAAGGCAGACTGACAGCGACCGGTGGTCCACGCCCGACTAACAGCGACAGATATTACATAGAGAAAGCAAAAGTTTTGTGTCAGAAACAAGGGAATACACCTCAATTTTGATGATCGTGGACAACATATTCGGTTTACTCTCTAAATTTGTACTCTCAGCTACTTAATTCGTTTCGTTATACGGAACACAAAAACTTTACAAATAGAAAGCACCTTCTGAACCAACTATTAGGTACATTCAAGAAAAGTAAAACCGGTCATCTCGAAGCACTTTTCGTCTCACATTCCCGTCATAGCTTCGACTTAGGTTCGAATAACATAAAAGGTCTGCTTAGATAGCTATACAAGTGAAACTTCATGAATAGATGTCAAATGAGGATGCTCAGCCTAGATCATAGGTATTATAAGACATGCAGTCGATCTCAGTAGGCAATCGAAACAGAGACGGGTAGTATTCAAAGCTGGTTACGTCAGTTAAAGACTCCGCCTCCACCCGTTCGAAAGTTAGCGAGAGGATAATTCGTTCTATACATTTTATAGTATAAAGTAGGGCAAGATGGGCCAAATTCTGCATTTTTAAAGTTGCTTTGGGAAAAATACTTGGCGCGGAACTCACTCACTTCAGTATCTCTCGAGCAGTCTCTGCCTGAAACACTGCAGCCTTAACATAAAACCGGCAAAAATGGATCAGAGAAAACTCCTATTTCACATATTGCTAGAACTGTCTAAGTGGCAAGGAACCGATCTGGTCCACGTTTTAAATGAGCTTAAAAGTCCCCAGGCAGACCCAGGCTGAGGTGGTTACACCAAGTCCAAAGTTTCGCCTCAACGTTTGTGGATTGCCCTCGTTCTTTAAGAGTCGGCAGCGGAAGATTTATGGAAGGTCCTACAACCCCGACCTTTGTAATTTATAGGCGGGACATTGACAACGACATCGTGACGAAAACGGGACACATGATTAAAAATAAAAACGAGGGACCCTAACATAGTTCCTTGTTGCCGAAATTCTGGTCAGATATCGTGACGGCCGACGATAGGGAGGCCAATTTATTTCTCTTCAAAAAGTCACTGGGGACAGCAGATAGTGCATATAACTTGTGGCAATCAGAAACGAAGGCCACGATCTAGTCCCAGACAACTGTTCAAAAAAACGGAAGGATCAAATAGAAACATTTATCAAAGCTCTTAGACAATCTTTGTTTATCCAGAAAAAAGATGTCACTGCAGCCGTAGGTGTAAAAGTTGACACCCCGCCACAAGTGCCAAACTGTTTCGAAAGTTTGCATCTTTTTCTATCTAATATTTTTTTTGACACTCAATTGAAGAAGCGCTTTTGTATTTGTCTTAAATTCATGAAGAATTTAAAAAAACTCAACGGCGCCCTCAACTCAACTGAAACAGTTGCCTTGCAAAAACGGCTAAAACTTTCAAAACTGTCTACAGACCAAAAATGCAAAATCAAAAGCAGAGAACCTACACCACATTCACTTAGAGTTGGCTGTGACTTTGTTGGCTTCAAAGACTGACATTCAAACAATCGCATACAACCCCCCCATCACGTTGCATTAAAAATTAATGCTAAATTCCATTAGGCTGTTCGAAACCATTTCAATTGGCAGTTGGAATAATTGAATTCAGTTGCGAAACCCAACATAGAGTTTCTCATTGATTACGCTGACGTTGCGGCTACCTCTGCACGTCATGTGTGGAGGTCCTTTTTTGTGATGGCAAAAAACATTCCACCTGCATACCAACCGCAAGAAACTATTTTACCGCAAGGTATCAACAACAACAAAAAAACAAAACGGTATCAATGACCTACTACCGCCACGACGAATAATTTTGTTTTGCGGTCTAGGTATGTGAAATTTCAAACACCAACCACCACCACTTGGATATCCACAAAGGTCAGAATGCAGGTGTTTATGGATCCTTCTTATTCACTCGATTAACACTCTATTGTTACACTTTTTTGTTTGGGAATTTTTTTTCACTTCTGGAATGAAATTCAAAGGGAAACCTCAACCGTCTTCTTTTGTGTGCGGCACACAGCCTTCACTTTTCAATTAACCAGGGCAGAGCAGGCAAACCGATCCTTATCAATAATTAAGGTATGCAAACTTCAACTCTCTGACCAGGCCCTTATTCAATTTTCATCGTCATCGTCGTTGTCGACCCACCCACGTTACACGGCATTAAAACTGCATAAATACGAGTTACTCGATGGGCCACTCTATGCCGTATGTGGCATATTATGACATGACACACTCTGGACAGGACTACAGCATAAACAACAACTATGGACTACACAGTATCGGAAAACGTGCCTGTTTAAATTTAAATATCAATTTCACAGATACGACGAGCGAACACGACCGAACGCAACAACCATCGCCGGTGAACTGAATCGGATAGCGCGGTTTGTTCGCACCACGGTGGCTTTCTGTGATTTCGAAAATCTGTTAAATAATGCCATGTGAACTCGGTGGCAGAAAGGACACCTCCACCTCCACTCCAGCTCCAACCATATACCAATACCAACCCCCAAATCCACCCACTGTGGAAGTGGACTTGTGTAATGTTTGGTGAATTTTCCCCCCTTTTGCAGCGCGCGCTTGCAGTGTTTGCAGAAATGTTGGCTGGGCATATGGTGAAAGGTCTGCAGAGCGGTACCATACCACTGTTACACGAGGCAGGGGAAATGGTAAAATGTTAAAGGTTAACAGAAATCTGTATGTAAACGCAACAGTTTTGTTTGGATACAAGTTTGATGTTCAATTTAAACATTAGCTGCAGCAATGCCTTATGCCTACGGTGACCATTTTTCCAATCACATAAAAGAGGACATTTTTTTTAAGTAAAAATATCTATACAGTCAGAAAAGGTTAACGCACATTTTAACTATCAAAATTTGTAGGTTTTTGTGGTTTTGATAAAAGGTATTGACTTGATCTTTGAAAATCAATACAAGATATTCCAATAAAATTATTGATTGTTTCAACAATACTTCGTTCAACTTGTCATAAGATTCATAGGTTAGGTTGGGAGAGCAGTTTTGCATCGAAAGTCGTCCAAACTTTGGAAGAACCTTGCTCCCATACAGGATGAGCGGCGTTCTTGTAAAGCTGGGCAGTGGCATAGAAGGTGTTCCACGGACTCTATTTCCCAGCCTTTGAGCCATGGTGCAGTGTCCGATTAGAACCCCGACGAGCATCCGGATTTGACTTCTGTTAAAAGAGACCAGGCGCTTTGATCTTTTGGTGTCAACCACAGGCCACAGACTACGGGTTATGGCGCAACCGATGGTGTTGCTCTATTGTTCCTTAGCCAGTTGTATGGTGACGCCGTCAATAAAAGTCTTAGCAGTGTTGAAAGGCGGTAGCACCTCTCCGTCCGCAAGTTGAGGGTTCATATCAGAGCCGTATCTGGCCAATTCATCCGCTTTTTCGTTCCCTTCCACCCCAACGTGTCCAGGAACCCAGCAGAGTAGAACTGAGTGATGACGTATAGCCCTAAGTGCCAAGAGGCAATCTGTAACACATTTCGCATTAACAAGGTTGGAGCCGATTGCTTTGAGTGCAGCTTGACTGTCCATACAGATGGTTATTTCCATTGCTGGTAGTCCCATCGATAAGATAGTCTGTGCTGCTTTCTTAACCGCATAGATTTCAGCTTGGAAGACGCTGCAGTGATCAGTCGGTCGAAACGACTGGTTTATAGCAAATCTTTCTGAGAATACGCCGGCTTCTGTACCATTTTCTGTTTTTGAACCGTCCTTATAGACGGATATACCTCTAATGATGGTACTGGGTGAGTTCCAGTCCTGTCTTTTGGGTATAGTGATTCTGAAATTTTTCTCGAATTCATATCTGGGTTTCTCGTAATCAGTAAGTGGCATGAGCCCCTTTCGATCAAAGATTTCAAGTATGCTTGAGTGTTCGCAGTAACCAGGCTTCCAAGGTTTGTTCTCTCGTAATCTGAGAGCGGCTTTGGCTGCCACGTTCTAAGTGAATAGCTCAATGGGTTACAGGTTTGGTAGCGTCGAATATTTTGAGCCATCGTTCCTTGGGTTCAGTTCGAAGGCTAAGCTGAATACACAAATTTAGTGAGAATTAGGTATTAAAACGATTAGCTCCGTAGCCCTGCTCTCAGCTTCTTATAATCATTTTTTCTGATTTTCTATACGACCAATAGGGGGGACCTACAAAATTCTGTCGAATCTCAGCGCCTAAATTGGAAAATGTTTTCCCGGGGCAACTCCACTCTCGGATGTTTTTTAAACGTTTGTAACGCAGTTGAAAACGCCTTCAGGTGTGCAGGTGCAGCACACTTTCCAAAGACACTGCGTTTCAATATCATTTAAGGCAGGAACTCAACGACTCGAAAGGGTTGTCGTGGTGAGCCTTGCGTGATGTAATACATACGTAAAACTGATGGCATTTTCCCTAAGATCCTTTTCAAATCTGAAGCACATAATAATTTATACCTGAAGATGTTCTTTATATCCTATATGGGGATATGTTCCTACAAAAATTATGGTGAAATGTTTAAGTTACACTTATTTCCACGTCAGTGTCAGATCTAAAATTATTACCCTAACCTGATTTGTTTTTATAGACATTTAAAAGAACTATAAAGCAGGACTACACATTTAGAAAAATTACTTCCAACAAAGAGTGCGGTTTCATAGCACTGTCAGCCATTAGAGGAGTACCTCAGGGATCGGTTATTGGGCCAAATTTTTTTTTTAATATATACTTCTCTCATTAAAGACGAACCAATAACGCTTCAACAGCTTGTTTTGCCTTGATATACCCTGGAGTATTCCGGGCGATTTATTAGTAATTTTTGGGACGATTTTTCGGCCCTTTTGGTAGGGAATCAATTGCCAAGTTTTGTGGAGCTATTGGCGGCGTTTTTTGAAACGTTAGTTGGTGGATTTTGTTGCGTTATTCACTTGGTTAAAGAGGCAGAGGATTTTTATCAGTCATTTTTGGTCTTTCTTTAGTGCATTTTTGTGCAGTTTTTTTGTGGTGTTTTGAGCGATTTTCTTCTGGCGTTTTATTTGTGCACTCCGTATGACTTAAGTATTTTTCTTCGGGAAAATGGCAGCTTTTCCTCATAACAGCAGTCTGCGCTTATTAAACATCGGCTCAGTAATTAAAAAATGCAGAGAATATTTCTGGAAGGTAAGAATCACTATTATATGGGAGCTGAAGAGGGCACCATTAAGGCCTTTAGGCTTCCAAATTTTAGCATAAAAAACGTTCGTGATATGCCAAATTTGGTGCAAAATTTTTGATATGCAAAACCAGTAATATTTTTTATCTAATTTTGGACTACGAAACTCGCAGACTGAAGGATACGTCGTTCTTGTGCCGAAGGTTTTGAAATCATATTTTACAACCTTTGGAATATTTGTCTTCATTTGAAGTCCAAAAACTCATTTTTAAAAAAATTTATCAAGTCTTAGAAATAAGGGTGTTGTTTTTTAGAGGTATAGAACTATACGTTGGCAACACTATTTTAACTGGCGGCCATTTTGTCAGCTGTCAAGTGATTTAGTTTGGCATTTTAACATGAATAGACTGATGCCTGAACAACGCTTCCAAATTGTGCAAATTTATTTTGAAAATCATGGTTCTGTTCGAAATACGTATCGCGCACTACGTCCATTTTACGGTCAACATATTCGTCCATACGAGCAATTAATTCAATATTAAATGATAATACGCAACAACAGAGACGTCGTACAGTGCGTACAGAAGAAGTCACTGCTGCTGTAGGGCGTAGCGTAGAGGAAGACCCGAATCAGCCTATCCGCCATCGTGCACAGGAATGGGCTATATTTCCATCCACTTTATGGAAGATTTTGCGGAAAGAGCTTGGTTTGCGTGCTTAAAAAATCCAACTCGTGCAAGAAGTGAAGCTACAGTTGATTTATTGAAGGAAACGTCTGGTAACCGCATAGTTTCACGTTGCGGACCCGTGAATTGGCCTGAAAGATCGTACGATTTAACGCCGCTTGACTATTTTCTGTGGGGATATGCAAAGTCGCTAATCTACGCCGAGAAGCCAGAAACGATTGACCACTTGGAGGACAAAATCCGCCGCGATATTGCCGAAATGTTGGAAAAAGTCATCGAAAATTGGAGCTCCAGATTAGACTACGTCCGAGCCAGACGTGGCGGTCATATGTCAGAAATCATATTTTAATTATAATGCCAGAGGATTATCTTTCGAATAAAGTAAATTTCATGTCAATTTAAGTAAATTTCATGTCAATTTAAAAAAAATCATCTTTGTTTTATTTCATTTCAAAGTTCTATACCTCTAAAAGAAACACCCTTAAAAAACCCATAAAGCAAATACTAGAATTGGAAAATTGAATTGGATTTCCAAAAATGTCGTAGGTAACAATTACGATAAATGCGGTCACACGTCTTGAAGTTGATTGATTGTAGACTGATTTTTCTAAGGTTTCCAATTGTCGACAGCACAAAGTGTTTTTAAAGTAAGTTTCTGGATTTGAGTCTTATATTTTCAAATGGTTTAGTAGCTCCAAAACCAATGGTTAAAATTGGATCCACGCTTCCGAATTAACTTCAAAATTATTGAGGTGTACCTCAAGGAAGCCATATCGGGCCTCTTCTCTTTTTTTCGTTTTGTCAAAGACTTTTCTCTTTCCGAATAAAGCTCGAAATGGGTCTTGTATCCAGATCTAAAGATTTACAAAATAACCTACTGTATGTCAGGTTATTTCCTAATGGATTTTTTTTACTATTAAAACATTTGTCGGCTCCCTCTTTTGGTAGAAACAAATTCCGACTTTCGACAAAACCTGCGTGAATTTGACTGGTATATCCGATTCGATCTCCTCAATATTTTCGCCTTACTTTAAACCCCTTTTAACTTATCATTCTCCCAGTCTTTAAATCCAACAAATACCTTTGTCATGCTTAAATTAAAACTCCTTTTCATTTAGAGTTCCTTTGCAAAAGCAGATCCCTTTGTCATATAAACCAACAGGAAATCCCTTCTACTATAAAATCTAAACGACAATAGGCCTAGTCGCATTTTTCCAACAAATTGAAACGAAATTGCGGAAACAACCCTATTTTATGGGCAATTTTTTTTACATTCATACGTTCATGGCAAAAAATCTTTTTGAAGACAAAAAACGCGCACAGAAGACTACCTACACCCACTGAATAGAGTCCTTTTGCTTGATAAGCTTGTCGTTGCAAAAACTTCCACGGGTAATATTCTATTTTGAGGCGAAAATTGTTATTCACACAACACAGCCGTCAAGTGTTTGAAGAAAGAGGAAAACAATTGACTCCGCACCGGTATTGTCATTTGGGTTTCCGAGTACATAGTCCCTTTTGTAAAGTGTACCAAATGAGTACCACCAGTCAATGGGTTGAGTGGATACGGACGTATGACAAACCTCAGTCAAACAGACAATAGGTTCTTTTCTCGTCGCTAAAGTGATGTAATTGCCTCCGAAGGAAGCTTCTTAATATTAGGTATGAATACGTGTTGTGATATTGAGGGTGATTAATTGTGGATGTGAAAATTCGCACCCCCGTCATAAAGAATCAATCTATAAGTATTGGAATATTAATGAGCGGGACAAACTAATCCGAAACTTCATTACTTAGAGTATGTCGATTTTTTCTCGAATACATGTCGTCCTGTGTGTGTGGAAAACACATCCCTTTGTCGGGTATCTAATCTGTCAGCCACAAAATCCATCAATTAATTAGATTGTGATCCCAATAACAGGATCTAATTGAAAATGGTCGTGTTGACGACTTGAGGAACTTATTGTTTCCGCACAAAGGTGATTAAGTAGAAGATTTAAGGGTTGTTCGACTGTGTCTGTGTGTGGATATTGGGTAGTTCATTCAGTTTCCAATTCACATTAAAGTTTAGTTGTTGCCAGAAAGAGATTGTTTTCAATCCCCATCGCCCTTGGCATGGATGAGAAGGGAGCGTTCCAATAATAGAGCAATAGTTAAAATTACCAATCGTGTGTTAATCTAGAAAAAGAGTCCTTTTTGGACAAGGGACACCAAACACTCTGTGGCAGTGTTGTGGACACACGTGCCACCGATAAAACTGCGCATGTGTGGTTTTTGGAATCGGTTTTCGTAGATTGTTATAGCGTGCATTTTGCAAACAAAAGAAAGGATTTGTCGTCGCACTTTTTATGGATGAAATTTTGAGGAAAACCACAAAATAAAAATGAAGACGACACTTTCCGAAGTCGAGAAAAATAACCACCTCTTTAAAGGAATTCTCTTCTATATTTGGGAGTCCTTTGATCATGTGAATTGGTATTTTTATAAATTTGCAAAGAGATTGCTTATGGGTAGCTATGTGACCATTCCTATGAAAGTATTAAGACAGACTTAAGTAAGCCGAAAAGTAGATAGCTTGCATGGAAAATGCACTAAAAATGTATCCACATAAGTATTCACAAAGTCCTTGCGTTGAGAAAGTGAAATTTACTCAACCTGACCTGAAAATGTTGCCTTTCTGCACTACTGCCTTTGAAAAACGTGGCCTTTCAACCCCAGCAGAAGACTATCGGGCGCACTGAAAATTGAAATAAAACCATAGACCCTTAATCCAATGTATCGAATTTACTAACCAGAGAATCACTTAAATTGGATCGTCAATTCACGAGTTATAAGCTGACAAACACACATACCGACAGAGCGATGGATGTATCAAAAAGCACAAGAGCCACCCTAATAGTTTTCTCTGGGGGCAGATTCCGTATATACATACATATCAACTATCGTCTAAACTCTAAACGATATCGTTATTAAACTTTGATCACCGAAATAAGTAATATTCAGCTCGAATTTTTTTGACAAACGTCAGCTTTAATTATATTTTTGGAAAACAAACTGGATTAAGCTCTCAAACTTGTAATTTGAGCACTTAGTGACTAGTTTTGCAGGTCTATCGTTCCGCCGATAAATTGTCTGAAAAGTTACGGAATGAGTGCCCTGATGTTTGATTCACAGTTTACACTGTCGCAAGAAAAAAGTTCTGCTGCCCCTTATGGCCACCGTATCCTTCAAAGGTATTGTTCTTGAAGGCTTGAAAATATATTTGTGGTACAGGTTAACCTGTCTGGAAAGCTGGTTTGCTTCTTTCTTCAGTACGCTACACATTTAGCTGCGGTTTCTAATACTTACGGGTGGTACCAACTGCACGTTGAATGTAGCTTTACAATGGTGAGTAGATCGCCATCGATAATTTCATTGTTATACCCGTTTACAGAAACTAAGCTTTGATTTTCTTCCATGCATGGGATATTTGGGACGGTATAAAACTGGGGTCAGATTCTGTAATGTTACACAAGCAAATTTCTTCGTGCACACGAAAACGTTTCAACGTTTCGCCTTACAGAATGCCGACCCTGGTTTTTGAAAGCTGCCAATATGTGGCTTTAGCAGGTCAGAAGTAAAACTATTTCTGTAATAATTGCGCTGCACCTCCTATTGCTACTTGTAGTTGTTAAATTTACCACGAGATTCATTTCTCCACACATCTTCTGCACGTTTCCTTTAGTCTGTAGTTTATGTTGTAGTTTTGGGGTTTAGATGGAGTAGTTGTACATGCAGCAGGTTGTGAATGTAGTCAGCATTTGTTGCTTGTGGCAGTCGCTTGCAGCTCATTTAGTTGCTGATAGTTTAGCAGTTTTTTTTTTTTGTTTTTACTGCTGTGTCGCTATATTTTTTCAGTGGTCGTTGAATTGGGCTTTGAGGTATTGCAAAGTGCTTGTCGCTAGCGCTCGTATTTGTCGCTTCATAGCAAATATCAGCAGTCGATTGCAGTTCACAGTTCAGTGGCTGATTCTGTGGCGATTTGGTGTAGTTTAGATTATTAAATCTTGTGGCGTCAAATATGGTTTTGTGGTAGTGCAAAGTATTTGTCGCCGTCGTCTACTTTTGGCACTAAGCCAACCACATGATTGCAGTTGATTTAATTGTTGATTGTGTGGCGGCATTAGCTTGTCAGACACTGTGACAATTATGGCGACTAATGTTGTTTTTGTGGTAGTTCAAAAAGTTTGTTGCCAGAGCAAGTAGTTGTCGCTTAGTTGGTGATATGAATATCAGGTTGCAGCAAATTTGTTGACAGTGTTGTAGTTGCTACTCATTTGGTCACTTTAGCTTATTAGATATTGTGACAGTTCTAGCGACAAATATGGCCTTGTAGTAGAGCAAAGCATTTGTCGCCAGTGCCAATATTTGTAGCTTCGTAGGTGGATAGCAATTGATAAGTGGTTAAAAAAAAATAGTTGGCGCAACAGGTCGCTGGGGACCATGGGCCTAGCTTCTCACAACCATTCGTTTTGTATGAGTTTTTCATTTTTGGGACGAATGGAAGGGATCTACAATTTTACACCGAGTCCAAACGCCTAATTGAGAAGCTTCTGAAAAAAAATCCTCAATCGACTGTGAGATTTGAATAGGTAGTAGCAATTTTCGAAAAGGTTACAATTTCCAAATTCGTGTGGTCAATTTGGAGATATTGGCGTCACACCAAAGAATCCGACAGACTGGATGATTACCTAAAGCTCTAAACTGATTTTGACCTTCGAAATGAATTGACATACTGCGCCCTGAGCAGGACGAACTAACTGACATACAGATGGTATCAGCAATGTGCTGTGCTTCACATTACCTCGAGAGCAGCAGTAGATTAACCGCACATCAGTGGAATTAGCGCGAAGGGAAAACTAATTATCGAATGTCTATCAACTTCATTAGGTACATGTGAGTACACAACACAAGAACCGCTCTGATGCGAATATTTGATTGATTGGATCGGATCGTACAACAAGCATTATGTTCAATTACGGTTATTGGAGAATTTCAAGAGACACCTCCTTGATGTGTGCATCCACGCAGCACAACCTACCTGTTCGGCATTTCATTTGATTTCCATTCCATTTTCTTTTATTTTTGAATTCGTTGAATCAAGGTCCCTGCTCAAAACGTCTGAGGAGTCCCAAATGATATTCCAGATTCAGATACAGATTCAAATTCAAGGCTTCCAAGCACCCTCCAACTATATGAATGCATTTCCAAAATATTCGCAAATCCTTTTCCCAAACGAGACCACCAAAGAGGAGGTAAAAAATCGAATTCAAAGTATCAATTAAAATCACCTCATTGCACACTAACGATTCAATTTGTAAGCAAAAACAAGAACTTTCATTATTTGATTGGATATCCGTTCAGTCTCAGTCGCGCTCAATCAACCACCCACCGTCGTTGGTCGGTCGTCATCCAGGAAGATCCTTAATTCAAACAAATTGGAAACTTGTGCTGGCGAATTCGTCATCATGTTCATGGTAATTGTTATGGAGCTGCATACTGATTTCATATTCGAATGCAATAGGAATTTGCTATAACATACGAAAGGGAAGACAATGACAAATTGTCAGGTAATCGTAGACGGCAGAACTTGGTTTGTATGATGGTTTCTGTGTGCTGTTTGTCCTCGTGGTGTTTCAAAAGGTATGCCATCGCATAAAGGAAATGACGATATGAATATTGAGGTCGAATTAAAATGCATGTTCATTCAAATGCATTCGGGATCAGGCCTCTGGCATTCGCCACCTTAATTGGTAATGACTTATTCATAAAGTGATGGATTTCATTTTGTTGTTTATCGTATTGCTTTGCGCTATGTAAAAGGGAAACCCAAGCACCATGTAGTTGAAGAGGGTCAGAGAAAGTTATCGGTGAGCTCGTTCGATCGCATTTTCCAAAGAAGAAAAAGAGAAACAAACAAGACATACGTGCATGACTGTGTTGCGCTAAACATTTGGACTCCTTTTGAGTCTGTGCATATATGCCTAGAGCTAAACGTTTTGGCTTCAAGTAGTAATGAAAGGTACATCTGATGGATAACCGAGAACAAATGAGATGGCTGATTAAATAGCGAGAGCGCAGAGTTCCAAACAGGCATCTGTATTCCAGCGGAGCGTAACAAATCCCTTCCCATTTTAGCGAAAATATTTGACACTTATCCATTCCGATATAACAAATCTGACAGAAAAATATAGCTTAAGCTGTGATGCACACTTTGCACATTCTTTGCAACCACAATAACCCCGTTTATTTGAAAGTCATTTCCCAATGCAAGCTTCGTCTTTTGTTCTTTCGCGAATCGCCGGAGATTCTTCCATCGACATATGGTGCGACGTCAACCATTTTGCAAGGCAAACACATGTCCTCTTGGGTTTTTCAGATACACTCGTCGGCATACGGAATCATTTTTAAAATTGACGAAATGCGAACTCTTTGGTTTGTTTGAATTAGTTTCATTGGTATAACTATTTTATTCAAACAGCAAGTTTTGCAGTTGCAACTTACAAGAATCCAGAACTAAATTCAGGTCAACTTTAGAAGTTATAACTGGGGACGATAAGCAAAGCCGTCAAGTTTTCACTCAAAATATTGGGTCTTCCAATATAAAGGTAATAGTTCTTTCACCAGACTTCTCTACGCTCCTGAACTATTTCTTTTATTAAGTGAGTACATACCTCAGCTGCCAAGGTATTCGTTTAATCTTGCAGCTTAATAATGTAGCGTCGGGCCAAACTTTTAGAACTGTTATAAAAGAGCTTCTCAATTGGCCGTTTAGACTCGGCATTAAATTGTAAATCTTGTTTATTCTTCCAAAAAAAAAATCGAAAAACTCACAGAAGTCGAATGGTTGTGAGAAGCTAAGCCCAGGGTCCCTACGGACCTGTTGCGCCAAATATATTTTTTTTTAAGAGGGTTGACAACTTTATAGACCATAATATGTCAAGGCTAACCAGAGCTAGGTGAGGAAATTTTGCAGCCTCGAGTTTAGCTACAGCAGCAGCAGAAAAAAAATATTCCAAGGCTATTTCCATTAGTATTCACGACCTTAGTCTACGAGTCTCGAAACCCCTATTCACTTCGGCAATAATCCAAGTTTTTTGTGTCAAAAAAATGCCCTCCAAACTCTAAGAAATGGAAAATGGAGGATAGCTGAAGACTGTACAGAAATTTGTCTGAACAAAGAGACCAGTGCTTCTCAGGCCTTCTGATTATCAAAATGAATCAAAAATCTTTTCAACTTTCTAATGCAGCCCTTCCTATCTACCTATATCCGAAAAGGTGTCGTCCAGGGGGGAGTAATAGTTTCATAGTCATCATCATCCTCCGATGTGAAGGAAACCGATAGTCTGAGGTTCAAAGCCTGGTGAGCTAAAAAGGCAATTAATCAATATTTACAGTTTATGTCCTTATTTTAGACCTTTAAGGTAATTGGTTCAAATTGCTAGAATTATTATTCTACTGCCTACTGGTCTTGAAGCATGAATTATAAATCTCACCAGACGTGCATCTAAAAAGACCATTTTGCTCTTCCAGCTTCAGGACTTTTCAGATATGAGTCTTGAATCGATACATTTGTTGAAATACATTTTCTTTCATCGCTGAAGAAAAGGTTTGACTAAGATCCAATTACGAGTTCTTGGACTGCTTGGGATATCCTCGCTTTCGTGCCTGGTGGTCAAACCCCCTCCTCCTCATACAGGTTGTATTTGTTTCTTATTATTACATGGTCTTGATTCCACCCACCTTTTGAAGTCATTGGGTGTGGTCTTGAGTTGTTGAGTTGAATGACCTTCGAGAGGTGCTGGTGTTGGCCTTTTCAACATTGACACGTTTACAAACAACTTGCCTTTTTTTTAAATACGTCTATCGAACCTATAGCTTTATTTTGAGTTGTTTCAGCTAAGAGATAAAATGTTTGTCATCAGGTTGCAGGTTCGTCACAATTTACAGCCTCGTAAACAGAAAGCACTCAAATCCAAGGGCGAACGCGCCGCTGGCTTGGCATACAAAAAAAATCAAAAAAAAAATTCTGTTTGCTTTATAGTAATTCAGACTCGGTTTTTGTGCGAAGTGTCATTCTTCGGCGGAGCTCTTGTACAGTTTTAACTACCAGATGTGAGATGTGACTAATCTTACAGAAATTGCCTGAATAAATTCGCCATTGGAGCGGTAGCTGTTACCGTGACCGTGACGCGTGACCCAACGAAGCAAGCTTTGTTGTACGACCCTCCTTTTCCTAGGCTGCTTTTTGACATACTAAACCATGAACCACTCTTGTCTTGTAATAGGGCTCTCTCAAATGCATTCATCATTGTTACACACTCACCCAGAAGTCCTATTTTGTCGCAGGGCCCTTCCGGTTCCACGTTCATCAATGGGCCGCTTTCTGCAATCTGGTCCGGCATTCCCTAAATTTTTGTTTGACCGCTTTTTTATGATATGTTTTTGTTTAGTCTTAAGACATATACATGTAAGTGCCAAACAAAATGAATCTGTACCCTATCTTCAAAGATCGTGTATAGACCCCGGATCCGGGCCAAGAAAAGAAGTGCATCACCTTCCGAGTCTTCTGAAAAAAGTCTGCGTTAGAAATAAACACAACTGACGATTTTTGTGACTCTTGATGCGGTTTATTTTCATATTGAGTCCCTTCCACCACCACAAGATCAAAACATAATTGTAGTTTTCGGTGAAAGGAATATCCAGATCCATACATGCCTCCAGCTAATGCCTTAATAAACAACTCATCGCCTTAGCAATGCAAATTCCAACATATTATGTCCACCCTACCTGGTACACATATTTAC
The DNA here is from genome assembly GCA_948293265.1 of Cheilosia impressa. Lineage (NCBI taxonomy): Eukaryota > Metazoa > Arthropoda > Insecta > Diptera > Syrphidae > Cheilosia > Cheilosia impressa. Next base: position 43,257,151 of record OX411883.1, read on the forward strand.
AGTAGGCAGCTATGCCCACTTGAAAACTTTCCAAGAAGTCTGAACTCTGAACTGGAATTATTTCTGCTGCCGCCATTCAAACATTTTAAATCGAACACTTAATTGCTTCTTGATAATTGGTGTCTGTTACCAGTTGTAAAGAAAGTCATAAAACTTTTTCGATTTGGTGCGGCTGCACAGTAGACTTTTGAGAAGTTTCCATAACACGCCCGGCCCGTCAGAGCACAGTCAGCCGGCTTCTGCCTCACTGAAGAACAGCAAAAAAATAACTGCCTGCATGTATACTATACTCGTATGGAGAATGATTGTGCCTGGTGTTGTAATAAATCCTACTGTAACTGATTTGCGTGCCAGCCAGGCATACCCCGCTGCCCGTACCCTTTGGCCGTGGGTAAGTTTTTCTGTATACAGCCATAGCTCCCACTCTCAAGCATGTACAACACTGAGATACTTCCGACACTTGATAATTACATTTCAAACTTTTGCCAGGAAAATAATCCGTCAAAACGAATGGAGAAATTGGCCTCTATCATATTTATTTTTTTTTTTTCGCCATAATACACCTGGATCAATGAATCAAACCCTAGTGTATGATTAATCAACATGCTAGGCTGTAATTAATTATTGCGGATGCCTGTCAATGCTATGCCGGTGGTTTATTGAATATTTAACCACTTGTGTGGTACGTATCCCATGATGAGCATGATTTCCTCTAATCTATGAAGAAGTTGTGGGCCTACTATTTTTTTATTAGCCACAAATACGAGCCCACACACACACATTTTCATTTTCGAGATACATGCAATCATGCCAATCGTTGGAAAAATATCGAATAAATGATTTCGCCTTTTGGTTTGGTGGGGGGAGTGACTGCGAGTCCTGAGAATCGGTACACATGTCACACGTTCCTTGCCATTATATTCACTCACTCACACGATATGGTAATGAAATTGGCCGTCCTAGATCCTTCCTTTTTTAGGTATAGTAGAATGAGGAGGTGGATAATAAATCGACTCGGGTTCATTTGGTGTGGGTTGTTAATTGGCGCAAATCTAATACGAACTAGAGAAGCTCCTAGATCAAACAAAGGTAGAAGAGTTTCGGACCACAACAAAAAATGTCTGTTTGAAAAACTAACTCATCTAATACTTCCTTTGTGCGCGCCTATACCTCGCCCCAGTGACTACAGTCAGAAGAAGAAATATCTAAATCCCATTGAAATGCAATCACAGTCCACGGCAATTTGCATTCAACTCCAACCTGACTAGGCAAACAAAAATTATTTGCAATTTCAGACGCCAAAGGCTGAAACTGATTATTACCGTTTGGCAAATTATACATATCCTTTCCTGATACGAAACCATTAGGCTGCCGGCCGCGGCACAACTCTATTACACGGCGAACAAAGGAAGAGCGAGCAGTTGCGTTGATGACGTGGTCTAGCATTCAAATGCAAACACCATTAGCCTGCGTCTTTCTTCATATTTCCGTTGAAATCGACAGATTCGATACGGGTAATAAGCGTCTTATCGCCGGCCGTCGCCGTAGTCCCCTCGGTACATTGCACCATTTAATTTGGCATGACTCAAATAAGCAGTGTGGCGAACTCCTCGCCAAATTATCGTCCTTCATCGAGAGCGGTGCGGTCGTAGTAAGTTGCACCTAGCATGCATGCGGAATGCTATAGTATCGTTTCGTCGTAATACTTAGTCATTGTGTGTCCACACTTAAGATTCTTTCCCGTGCGACTTAAACCGCCCACCCGATGCAGGAAGTCGAGTGAATTATCGTCACGGAATGTGCCTAATGGCTGAGATTCGCGTGGTAATTTTCAGATTTCAATTGCGGAGTAACGAAAACGATTCAGATCGCATGAGGGAATGGGAGAAGGAATTTTGTGGGAGCGGTTTTATTTTGGCGATGTCGTCGTTTGTTATTGTTAGTAACTTATCCACGAGTTAAAGATCTTTTGATATTTGTTTTTTTTTGGCAACTAAAGGTGGCTATTAGGCGGGCATTCTCAGTGGGGTACTTGTAATTATTTTCGAATAAGTTACCCTCTTTTTAATAAACACTGCGTAAAAGTTATCAATTCAGAAGTTACGTCAAATTTTTGTATGCTATCTGATGTCTACTAGCTAACTAACTTGTGCACATTTGTTTATTAATACGGGGGTTAGTTTTTTATTTTATTTGGGCTGATTTGGGCCGGAGAAGTTTGGGTTTTGATGTACTCTGACATTTAAGAGGAGGGCTCTTCTGAATTCTGGCACATTCGGTGGTGAACTACATGTATGATCTTGGGACAGGATTTAGAATTACAAATTAGACAGATTTCCAGAAGCCGATGCAATTTAATAGTAGCACAAACAAAAATGAATAATTTTTACAGATAATAATTTTGGAAAGTTCCAATACAAATCCAAAAGCAACCAATAGAAGCAGTTCTAAGCAATTGAATCCGTTTTTTAAACCCCTGAGTTCCGAAGAGTGTACGCCCTCAACAAACTAGTTATTCCTAAATTTTCTTAGGACCTTAACTTCTTTCAGTTTCGAAAATTCACTAAGAGCTGCGAATGTAACCACTTTAGGACTCATTGTCCCTACTGAAATACTTTATAGGTATTTGTATAAAGATCTGACATCTGATCGTCCAATTCAAATCCTCCGTAAATGAGCAATACCTGGTGGAATCTGTCTATGTTTCGTATATTTAAATGAGTTAATTCTTTGAATGTATATCTCTTTAACGGATGCGGCGATTTGGCAACAGGTTCATCTGATCTCAACAACTCCAATTCTTCCAATTAATGCGAAGGAATAGTTACAAAAGGTTAGGAGGGCTTTTATTCAAAAACCATTTAAGAGTTCAACATCAGCGCTGAACAGCAATTACTTTTTTAGACTCCACTTTTTTAGATCGTCATCCTGCACACAATAGTTTAAAAAAGCACAATTTTGTTGAAAATTAAAAAAAAAACAAGTAAAAGTGTTATCATCGGCCTGGCCGATGCTTTGATACCCTCCACTGCATACAAGTCATGCAAAATTGGTTTTGTGAGGGAGGTACCAGAACTACTTGACCGACATAGCCCATTTTCAATATCAACCTGACGCCGATAAAAAGAAGTCCTTATGCCGAATTTCGTTCACCTACGTCAAGTACTTTGAGCTCTATCGTGCTTTCAACAGACAGAGAGACACATGGGTCCAATATTGATTTTGTATGGGAGGTACCAGAACTACTTGACCGACATAGCCCATTTTCAATACCAACCTGACGCCGATAAAAAGAAGTCCTTTCACCAAATTTCGTTCACCTACGTCAATTACTTTGGGCGCTATCGTGCTTTCAACAGACAGACAGACAGACAGACAGACAGACAGACGGACATGGCTAAATCGATTCAGAATGTGATCCTGATTCAGAATATATATACTTTATGAGGTCTCCGGTGACTCCTTCTTGGCGTTACAAATGTATTGGCAAAGTGAATATACCTTCCTCTGGAGGGTATAAAAAAACTATAAAAGGTGCAAAAGGTACCTAGATTCGAGTGGCACTATTAAAAATCAAAGCTCTTCGAGCTGTGCAATAATGTAACCAGTTTGTCCCCTGTAAGCAATCGTCTAAAATAACTCGAAGGCTATTGAGCCAGGAAGCTAAAATATGAAATACAGGCAGCTCTTATGAAAAATAGGAGGTGAATATCTTTTGCACAGTTTACAATCAGCCAGTTCTTTCAAAAGCTCAATACTGCAAGCTGCAATTTATAAAAACCAAATCAAAAATTTTTTTTAATTCTAATCGAGGTTGGATTGAGTTATTATATAAAATAAATATATTTACCAATAAATATTACACTTTACTCAATAATAATACAAGAAAATATTTTCAATTACATTTAATCAACTTTTAAAAATATTTTAACTAATATCATAACTAAACTAAACCGAACTATGCCGGTTATTTAGCTAGTATGATGAAATATATTTTAGCTATGCAAAATACTCTATTTTTAATTTTATTGTAAAAAAAGGATATTTGCTTAAAAAAAATTAAGTTCCAACTGAAGATATTTTAGCGATAATTTTATTAAACATTGTTTCGCATATCCTGTGTAAATATACTTAAATGCGAAAACCCTTTTTGGACATTTGAGTTTGCTAGCTGTTTTTCGAGGTTTGTTTTCTGCAAATAGCAGGTAAATAAGAAAATAAGCTCTCATCAACGTAAGAGTAAATGTATATTCTTTTCTAAGAATAGGTGGTTATCGTTGTTGCTGCAATATTGATTGCCTGATTTTTACAGCTCTCTAGTTTATACTGCGATTATAGCCGCATTCAAAAAGTTTGTATTTATCCTCCCAAAAAAACGTATAATTTGGCAAAACAAAGTCAGCATTTTTTTTTAAGATCCCACCGATAAGTTGAAAAACTTGATGGATCAGATTTCAATTCTACTTGCAATTTTCGTCAGTAAAACGTTTTTTAAATAAGTTAATTGAACCGCGTATATTCTGAAGAATAAAACCGAATAGGATTTGACTTAATAAAGGCCGAGCCATTATTTTAATTAAATTTTTATTAAAATTCTCTACTTCTTAAATCATTTTTGAGCACTTCAGATGGAGGCACAAAAATTTTAAATTCGGTATAGAAGCAAACACCAAATATATGTTGAAATAATCATCTAAAAGAAGCACTCCTAAAGATTGTGTTTGGGCTAACTTCGTTAAATTTATGCTTGCATTTTACTGTATATGTAAATGGGTTACTGCAAAGAAATGTGAAGTTAGTATTTTAAGAGACTACTGTTATTTTAAACATGTCGCAAAATATAATATATTCTTATTAACACAATAAAATATTAAAATAATCCCTTTTTTTTTTTTAAAAATCCCGAACTTTAAATGTCCAAGGGAGTCCCAAAATATGAACATAATGTCCAGATATGTTCGAACTGCGGTAACCATACCTGGAATGCGGGCAAGGTCGCCAGCTTAAGATGGGTTCTTCTTCATGCTTTTAGAAAACTTTACAACTCAAAGAAAATAAAATTAATACCAAGATTTTGTATATAAACTATCAAACGGGCGGACAATATCGACTATTTTTTGTTTCAAATGTATTAATGGCTGATGGAAAACCATTAAAGGTATATTCTACCCACCCTGTCACAAAGTGATCTAATTTGGCAGCTATGAAATCCTGGAATTTCAAAATCTGCCGCTTTAAAAGCAAATAAATATGAAACTCATATGTCATGATGTCCAAATTCAGCCAATATTCAGTCTTCTTTGAATAATTTAAACTTTCATTTTAACAATAAGACAAATTCTTCATACGACTAAACAATTATATTTAAGAAAGTAATTAAAAACTATTCAATTGGAAAAATAAAAAAAATAGTGTTTAAGTAAAAGGTAAGTGGTATTGTTTCTAAGTATTTTATGAGAAACTTACTTTTAAAATCACTCACATTTTAAACAGGAATATTAAAGTGCTTACGGAGCAATATAATTTCTCAATTTTTGTTTTCATACCTACGAAAAATGTTGATTAACTTGAAGTTTGTGTATATGCAAATATTAGTTTTAAATTAAAGTAATCGGTCTCTTAACGATTTAAAAGTGATGCTTTGTGGATAAAATAATTGGGATGGATACAAATTTGAGCCTCCCTTTGCGATGAAATTTATTGTAATTTTATTTTCTTGTTTATCCAAAAATAAGTATGTAAAAGCAGAAGAATTTTTCTTACCAAAATGTTAATGAAAAAAGATTTTCCTTTCTCAATATTTACTATCATTAGTCAACTTTTTTTTAATTCTAGGGACGTAGATTTTTATTTATGTATAATTTTATTTTTTCGCAATGTAAATGATATTTAAAAAATTAATTAATGGAAAAGTTTCTGTTCAATGCCTCCTCCGATATTATTATTATTATTCTACAATTTCCTAATTTCGCATTTATTTCGTTTCTTTTATTGAAAACTTTGTAAATCAAATAAATTTGTGTATACTTGTTATAGACACATCCGTTACATACCAATAAACAGATATAATATAGAAACTTTTCTTCAGAATCGGCAGAAATGGTTTTAAGTTGAATAAATTGCCTTTAGTTTTTATGTATTGAAATTTATGGACATATAAACTAAATAAGTAAATAAAATCAATGACTAACATATTTATTTTTATTTATTTTCAGGTAAAAATAATAATGCTGTGCCAACATAAAAAGTCGTAAGTACTAGTCTGTATATTTGCTTAATGTTTTTATTTCACTAGGACCTCAAACTTTATAAGTAAAAATTACTTTTTGTATCTCTAATTATCCAAAAAGGAAGTAACTCTTCTTTGTATGTTGATACTTCAATTTGCCCAATTTAAAATTTAAAAACATCCCGCTCGCGCCATTATTCGAATTACTATTTTTTTCCGATGACAGTCTTTTGGCTAAATATCCGCTTCAGTCTATTGTCGAATGTGTCTACCTGACTGAAGTCACAAGCGTCATGCAAAGCCAATCGGAACCACCTCACTATCTTGGGAGAACAACAAATTCAAACATTAACACCCCGACTTCAAAATCAAACCGTGGAACATTTTTTTCTAAACATTGCTTCAATTTAAACGTGAGCTTCTACAAAAAGCTTCTTCTTAGCCGTCATTCAATTTTGACAAAAGATCCAATTATATTCCTCTAAGCTACATTTTTGTATCTTACCATTATTTCTCATACCGAATCGCTAGACAATTTTAAAAAATAGATGTAATATTCAAAACGTATATATAAATACGCACAAGACAATCCAATTTGATGGCACAATCCTGTGACCACATAAAACCAAATAATCTGTTTATTCCTTTCGCCACACGCATATCCTGCACGACGAAAAGAAAATTGTATTTCCATTTTTTCTTCATATATGAAATATCGTACGTGACCGTAATTGTCAAAAGGGGGCCAGTCTGTCGCCCCAAATATTTAAAAGAAAATATTCCTCCATCTATATCGTTTAATTTAACGACTTTTCATTACACAAAAGAATGACAATGGGAATCGCTTTTAATAAAAGATTAGTTGTTCCCTATACTCGCTATGAATTTATTTAAGGGAGGTCTTTCGGGTTATCGAGGGCTCATGTGTTATAACAAGCTACTTTGTAGTCGGTCTTAGAATGGGGAGGGCGAATAGGTATGAGGTACCTTTGTTGGTAAAATGGAAATTGCCCGCAATGGTGGTCGGGGGAAATAAAATTCGCACCGATCACTGGATTGGATGGCTCAAAATGTTTCTTGACTTTCCTTCATGAATATTACCACAATCGAGAGAAGTGTGGTAAGAGCGTCATGTAACACTCTATTAAATTCCTCCAATGCCTTATTAGGTCCAATTGTCGAGTCGATAATTTGGGACGCATATTTCAAATTACCCCGGACGGACTCATATTTATGAAGCGACTTTCTTCGTCGGCGTGGGCAACTAGATATTTAAAATGCACCCACAAATCTAATTATATGGAAGAATTTAAAATACCCTTTTGTATTGCCGTGAATAGTGGGTTATATAATATCCTCAAAAATATACAAATGATACCTTTCGTTGAGTGGTTCATTTCCTACTTGACATGTAATCGGACATGACATATAATTGATCATCGTTTCACAACCTCATATTTTATATTCACATAGATGTACAGACAAAAAATTTAACAAAAGGTATCAATTGTATATTTTTAAGGACATAGCCCACTCCCTGTAAGAATCTATATATAAAACTTGCCCGAAAGAGTATTTCATCCAGCGCTGTCCACATGATTCTTTACACTCTACCAGATTAACACTTCTAAAACCAGTGATGGTGCATGCATAGAACCTTGAGGGAGACCTATTTATACAAGCTATTGCTATATCTACCAGTTCTCTTCTCTGGCCAATCTTGCGAATAAAATGAAAATCGCTGAGAAGAAAACTATCGTTTGAAGAAACTTTAGTGGAAAATACCTTTGGCATGTGCATGCTCCGGAAAAAAAAGCCTTTTATGGGCGGTTAGATAAGTTGTCCGTTTTTGACTTCCTATTGAATATTCACTTTCGAGACTCACAAGGTGCAACTTTCGGTACCCCTTGAGCACTAGTCAGTAGTCACGCCTTACAAAGGAATCGCAACGCAAAATACTTTCAAAACTTTTCAGTCTTTAGGCCTAACTGCATTATAACAAGCAACATTTCAACATCTCATCATCTCAACATCTTTCCCATCTGTTCTCATTACACTTTGTTAGGTTATGATTCCTCCAAAAACCTTTTGGAATCTGCTGTCAATACCTAGACGATGGACCGATTGTTGGAATTGTTTTCATATCAAATGCGATCGGGGAAATTCCTTTAACGCGTTTCTGAAGTTGAAAAATTTTTCGTCGTTAAAAAATACAACAGGGCTGCATTTTTTGACATTGAGGGAGGTTTTCAAAAAATGAAGAAGAAGAGGAAGTTCTCTTGGCCTACCAATTTACTCAAGAGCCACAGAAGCATCCTCAAAGTCTCTCAACCGTCATGTGTCATTGCAGAGTGTATAGCATTGGCTTTAGCTTTGTCAAAGGATGGGCATAGCTTTCCTAGGGTGAAGAAACTCAAAACAAATTACTCACAATATGAGCTTGTTTTGTCGAACCTTTTCTTGCTAATTCATCTTTTTTGTTTATTGAATGAAACGTTTTCATGTCGAGGGACCAAGATCCATTCCATTGACACATAACCTTCAGCTAACAACGAAACGATTTCCCTAGCTTCGATTTGACTTCTTTTACAACTACTTACTTTTGACCTTTATATTTGTTCCTAGACGGCACTTACAGTCCGGGGTGGACCACGGTCAACAATACTTTTTAAACAACTCAGTTAATTGACTCCAGTTGAGGTTTACCTCGTTGTAGCTCAAAAAGGTTCTTTGTATATTTAAATTTTTAACAAAGGCATCGCCTCTGCATAGCCCGTAAAGTTGGCAATAGAATCGCCTCTTTAACACACCATCGATAGAAACTGAATCGAATATATATAACCGAAGCATCAATCTTTTAAATCGTCCCTAAAGGCTTTTATCCGTTCAGCGGAACCTGGATTAGTAGAGTCTCGTTCAGTTCTTAAATATCATCTTAGTTTCAGCTTTTGACAGTAATTTTGGAAGGGATTTTTCAAATCGATCGTCAGTAGACAAAGTTTGACTTTGGCAAAGTTGACTCCTTCTTAGCCCCTCATGAAGTTTGGCCTGGATCGCGGTTATTAAGAAACCTTTATTTTGACCCTCTTAACACACAGAGCTATCTTATTGCTTGCAAACGCACTATAAGCAGCTCTTAGCACCCGAGGCTAGCTATAAAGAAATTGATACCATCTGGTTGCAGATATCGCAGTTTCAAAGGCAGCTATTGTAACCGCCAAGACGGTACCTTCGCTTTAACAGAGGGACCATACAGATTTTAATATATATGCTCAGTGATTTTGAGAAGACACCTGACCATAGACCGGTGTTTAAATTTGATCCGTTTGTATATTAACGACCATGGAAAGCATGTGCGACCACACTTCTATTTTTCCACTCCTTCCACTTGAAAACGGTCTTCCGAAGTCTTGACAAAGGTATAATAGGCACATGTTCCAAATATTTCTGAAGAATCATCAACCGACCTGTTCCATCTGCTTCCAAAAGCAGCTTGTAAAGGCTCAGATCCAATGAAGATCTAAAACCGCATAGATTTATTATTACATTTTTTATAGTACAACAGGTCCACATAGGACCCTCGGTCTAGCTTCTCACAACCTCCCCTTTGTGAGAGGTTTTTTTCTGGCTGAATTGAAAAGCTTTCTTATGCCCATTATTTGTCAGACCTTTGCGAAAGACGGCACAGCAAAAACAACCGGTATAGTATTGTGTTTTTCGGGGGCTAAACCTTAGTCCAGCACACTAACCACTGAACCCTTCTTGCACGTATCCAGCTTAAGCCAGGGTGCAATTGAATTTAAATAGAATGCCGTTCGTAACCATAAAGCCTACTCTAACCACATCCATCGTCCCACTCTTCAATTATCCATCACCATTACTCTCCGAAAACCAACCCCAGCCATTGTCCGATCGAAACTTTGTCAAATAGTTATTCGGATGATCCTAAAGTCATCCTGTCATCATAATCCCCTTATCAACTCTTTGATGGGATACCTATGCAAATCTGCACAACACCGCCCCTCATACCGATTCGTAGGCATTTTTGTATAATTCCCGCACCACGACTCGTATACACCATCAATCATCGACACATACACAGAACGTCTGTAGGACACAAAGCATTTAGTGTGCTTCATCACCATTATAGTTCGCCTCTAATTTACATTGGAGTACCGATAAATCACCACTCAATGCATGGCTAATTACCCTACTCGGACTTCCTTCCTCTGTTTCTGCTCTGCCTGTCCATACATATATATAGTGCGAAGCGTATATGCTGCCGGTGTGCCTTCCCTCGTTGTTATCGTAAGTCTGCATAAGATTGCTCAAAGCCAAATCTCCGAAGCACCATCATCCATATTAATTTCATAATTAAATACTATATGTATTGAATTAAATTCCGGTGCAAGCTGGCCTAGTTGAAGTTGGTATAGAGCTTGCACTATATATGCCTGGGCTCTTCGGGCGTCATATAAACATCATCGAGCAGTCATAGCTCCTTCATCACACTAGCAAAACCGCATATCCACACATACACAGATGGATGTTGACCATGGGCAGACAGCTGAAATAGCCAACGGCTAGTAAATTGCTACTCTCTCTCTGCTCTACTGAATGATGGACAATCAAAGTTGAAATTATGACAGAATGTATGGGACGAATATCCTGAGATCGTCCTGAGTGGCAACCTGTGATGGGGGGGGGAATGGGGTCGAAATTGCTTACCGAACATGGGTCATATTTTTGCAATTTCAGACAATAACGGAAACTATTTGGAAATGTTGTCGGATTATTTTTCACATCCAAAGCACAGCCCAATTGAACAGATGATGGTCTTACTTACACTTCCGATGATGGAGTTTATGCCCAGAGTGATTCACAAAGAACAGTTTACATAACTAAGCTATTATCGGCATCTGCAAGCATCTTGGGATGTTTTTGAGGAGGAGAGGAGTATGAGAACGCATGCCAAAGTCATGCTTGTGATTGTGATTCATTTTTGTAAGCCCTATATTTTTCGAATTCAAAAGACTGAGGTTTTGTTAGACAATAGGTTATCGGAATGCTTTTGGCCACATTTCGGCATCGGAATATCTATGGAAATCAACTCAGGAAGCTGGCTATAATTTCATCAAAATTGACTAAACACAGGTTCTGCAACCCGAAGAGTTCGTAGCCATAACCTACCTTATATATACCGCATGCAAAGGTCAGGTAGAATCGCGATAAACCACACAATTCCTTTGAAAATACTTCTCCAAACCTTTATAGGAAAGGGCTAGAGCTAAGTGGACTGCAAGGCACTACTTACATTCATCAAGAGCCTCCTTTTAACTTTTTGCAATTGCGATGAGTCCATTATGTTGTCTATGAAAGCCCTGTTTATTGTAAGCTACTCATAAAATGTGTAGTGTATCTATATTTAAAGGAACATTCATCTGTCTTACTGAATCGAGTATCCATACATAAATTTTAATAAAATACAGTTGGCTAGAGACAACCTGGAAGAGAGTCAAAACAATTTCCCCACCATGATTGTCTTGGCAAGTCTACCTCTATATAACCTCTTTATAAGGGACAAAAAGACCTGACATTTGGGTTTCCAATCCGTGTAAAACCGTAGGCTTGACTTCTTACCTGCGTCCACGGTTTGGGAGTTGACTTTTTGAAAATATCTTAAATCCTTTGCTCAACCTCAGACCATTTTAGGTCTTTTTAATATTATTTTTTTTTTTTTTTTTTGAAAGACCATTTTTACAAGCTGCTTAAAATTTTATATTCTACGGGGTACCCCGAGGCAAATTCAGATCAATACTGACCTCTCACCCATTGCTAAACTGGCTAAGTGGTTAGTATACTGGACTACCAAACGAGGGTCTTAGGTTCGATACCTCGAAAAACAAAAATTATGCCATTATATTATTATTTCACTGTGATAACGTCTGACAAACATTCGAAAGACTGTCTTGGAAATTCAAACCCACTGTTCGGGCTTTCCATAAAATTGTAGGTCCTTCCATTGGGCCCAAAGATAAAAACTCATAAAAAATTAATAGTTGCTCCATGTTAGGGCTAGGTCTAGGGTATCTATTTATATGAACCTGTTATGCCTACTGTTTTCTTTTTATTTTTATATAAAAACCATCCCGAGGACTTGCAGTTCATTCTTACACATATTTTAGCTTGTGCAACAGCTCGCCTAGGTCTGGCACGAACGCCTTCTGAGTTGTGTTAGAGACATGGGCCCCGGTGTAGATAGTGACTTATGCTTAAAAACTCGTTTGTCAGTGCAACGTCTTCTTCTGTTTTGTGTCCAATAGATAGATATGTTTAAAACTGTTTTTTAACCTTTCTTTTTGTTATGACATGAGCCTTTGAAACCTTCGTCCAGCGGCACCTTGTGCTGCATTCAAAGCACTAGAAGCTCATCTCAACAGTTTTTCACAAGCTTAGATTTTGTTTCTCTTGCTCTTGTTGATTTTGCCTGATGGCTGTTGATATTAAAGACGGTCTGCTTGGATGGTCCTGATATAGTCCGTGAGGCATACAGGGACTCAGAAGAGACTCAGAGACCCTACCCAGTGTTCAATATTGACCCCATGTATATACGAGCATGGAAATTGCGCATTAATAATAGGTCAACTTATCCATATATCTCAGCAAAGAAGAGGTCTTGAGACAGGTCTTTAAAGTCTAAATATGATGTGATGAGGATAGCCTCAAGCCCTACGGTTCTGATGACGCCGATATGAACCGGGAAAGCAATCTTGACATTTTGAGGTCTTGATGGCTCCAATACTGTGTGCGATGGGTTTGGAATCAATCCAGCCCGTTGGGACCAGAGTCATAGTAGTCTTCTATCAGCCGTCTTTTCTAGAATGCACTGCAAAAGCATTTTTATTGGCAGGAGGTTATACAAGTAACCTCTTGTCCTATTTAAGCTAAAACGTTAAGTAATCACCTCCATTAGTTCATAGCAAAATATTTTCTACTATAGCTGGCTGCAGCGACTTTGTGAGCACCAGGCCACTGAAATATTTACATAATCCCAGGCTTCTTCCATTCTGTTCTTACAAAAAAGTCGACAAAAAGGAAGCAGCAGATATACGAACACAACGCAACACACGCCTACCACCAGTCCGTGCACAAACTTTTCTCAATGAGCGACATCTGCGAGCTGATGTCTAAGACTGTAAGTTTTGCTTGTAGCTTTTATCGCATACAGCACAAAAAAAATTTCTTAAAACTTTAAATTTGTACATCTTCTGAAAGAGTTAGCAATAAAATAAAATCAAAAATACTTTTTCGGGGATTGAACCTGGAACCCCTCGCTGGATAGTACAGCATACTAGTTACTGAACCTCACCTCGTGGGTTTATAATTCAAGTATCCATTGTGAGTTTTACGCGTTAGTATCGCTTTGTTATGTAGCGGGTCCCATTTCTTCTGGCGGCGCTTGGGCTTCATACTCAGCTCGGGAACAAACGTAACTATTAGGAAACCTACGAAACAAGGTGTAGTAACACTTTTAGGAAAACGACTGCCTTTTTCCTCTTGTAGCGAAGTTCTGGGTCGAATGCTATAGGGGTACTGAGTCAAAGTTTCGGGGGTTCGCGTTAGCCAAAGGGTGGATATCTGTCATAAAGCGACACCCTTCCCCTCTTTACTTCATATCCAAGTTAAAAGATGGGGATATATGAAAATGTAGCAACTTTCTGAGTGAAATGCAAACAGGGCCATAGATACTTGCTTGCCGCTCGCTTTCAGTCGGACTTCTCAATTTGTTGCCAGCCAAATCAATATCCACGCCACCAGTCACTGGAAAGAATATAAACGGTCTTGAAACTTTTTCCTTTTAATTGGGCCAAGCAGACTTTTAGTTTTCTTTTCAAAGTTTCTTTTTACGATACCCACAAGGTCGAACAATTCACAGAAAAATTAAATTAAATTAGAGTCGACCAAGAAAAAATTTGTCCGGTAGAAATACTTGCCAAGATTTAATAATAATCACCCCTCCAAGGATAACCATATGCAGTCATTCCCAAGCCGCCTTTTTACCTTAATAATCAGTCCAGTTTTTTTTTAAATATTCTATGGGAAGCACACTGTCAATGTTTGGCCATTTTAGATATCTGCAAGAGCATCATACTAAATGTGGATGGCCACAGCACTTCACCCCAAGGACAGTTCGCCGCAATTGATTGTTAACAAGCGAAAAAGGCATTAGCCTACCTTGCAAGCAACCCCTTGCGCAAGGTATACACTCTAAAGCAGGCAGTCAATAAAATCATAATCTTACCCAGGGGATTTGTAAAGGATTTGCAAGGATTTGCCTTTTTTTTATAAAGTACCAAAGGAAGAAAATAAAAGAAGCGATCTCGACCATTTGGGTTGTGGCCTATTGATTTTGTCATAAACGCTTTTACGTCAGGATCCGGAAGCGGACATTCAAATGAATGACTGACACTACGGGACGTTTTTGTCTGTCTGTTTGTATAGAGTCTTCTCAAAGGATTATCATGGTTGTTGTTGTTATTTGCTTCTGTGGATATCTGGGGTGTATTTCCAGCGAAGAGATTTGGGATATTGATTTTATTTTAAAGGACGTTTTTCAAATGCAAAACTTACATAGTTGGTGGGGGGCGAATGGGTTTGAAATCATGATACACGAAATAAGCGGTCATTTACTTAAATTTGACGAAGCGACTCTTCAGCGATGGTTGGCCGATTTAACACAAGCAAATGGCAGGCGTCGATGTTTGATTTACCTCTAAGGCGAACGTAATTAATAATCTCCATACAATGGACCATTTTGCTGGGTGAGCCTGAGCAGCACCCACACACCACATTTGATGAATAAAGCGCTGCAGGATATGGATTGTATGGTGTGGATGGGGGGACTTACTGATTTAGTTTCACATTGCACGTTGTATGATTTATTCTGGTGTGCAGCGGTGTATTTTGCGGGTGTGCTGGGGGAAATAACCAAAGGGTGTATTGTTGTAACGAAAATTAAAATCGTTGTACAAATTTATTCAACAAGCTCTAACGAATAAAGAAACATGTGGAACGTTTCCAGGAGCTGGCTTTGAAAACCGCTGGATTGAGGGTGAGACTCAGTCCGGACTGTAGAGATAGAAAAGTGAATCTGAAAGCGCACTTGCAATCAACCGAATCGATGGATGGAGTTAATGAAGCAGAAGTCACAGCTGTACTTTAGGGCGTAAAGCTGGGGGTGAGGTGTAAGTCCTATAGTATAGCGACTTGCACAACTAGATTCCTACTAGAGGTCTATAATAGGAGCCTGCTTTACATTTATATATTCTTTATAATTTTTAAAACCGAAACTATTTTTTGGTCAACAAATTCCGCAGCAAAATGCTCCTTCACTGAGTGAGGGGTCTTATGGTTGATCTCCAGAAAAATTCAATTTTAATATTTTTGCCTCAACAACTATCACAAAACAAATTCTAAATTCAGCCATTAAAACTGGGCGAGAATTTGTAGACCTCTTCCATATGTCCCAAAAATAAAAACTCGCCCAAAATGGTTTGGGGTACATTATTTTATTTTATTTTTCGCTAGTGGATCGGAAACTAAAAAATCCGCCACACAACCGCTTCGCAGTACACGTTACTCACCTTCTATTCAACTTCTTTCAATTTTTGTTTAGATGTAGTTTACACTGTATGCCGCCCCAATCCGAACCTTGAAAGCAAGACGCTTATCAGCCTGACTTCAGTTGTCAGTTTAAAAGCCTCTTGCTGTGGCTTTTCTGCCTTCTGCCTTCCGGTAACCAATCAACACGACACAAATGCCAATCAGTGTGCAAGGAATTCTAAGTTTCAAAGCAATCCTCTTCCTTCTTCTACAGAAAGAAGCAGCAAACGAAGGACGCTCTCGACCATTCTACTCCGAACTATGTATATAGTATTAGAAGCAATTTCCTCCAAGGTCGCTGTAATTTCTTTTTAAATCAGCGAAAATCGAATATGTCGTGTCGAGGTCCAATACGGCAATCCATTAACGACATGTTAAATGTTTTTTTTTCAAAAATTGCCAATACCGTTCATGTCAAAACATTTAGCGCGTATACATCCGAGGGAGGCAACCTCTTGAACTTCAATCAATTTCACTATTGCAAGGTAAGCTAAAAACCGACTCTTTTTTGCCTTAAAGTAGGCTCTCTCTCTCTCTCTCTTTATTTTGCAATAAATGAAACTTTGGTTTGGATTACTAGCAAAAGTCACGATACGCCACATAACGTCAATCATTTCAGTTGCAGTCAGTGATGCCAGATTACAAGATATATCTTTTTTTTCAAGATTTTTGAGCTCCAAAATGGGTGCAAGACTTTTTACCTAAAATCCATCAAATTTCAAGATATTTGATACCAAGAATTTTCGAATTATTTTACATTGAAACAACCTTTTCTGTTTTACTAACGTTTCCATCACTCTAAAGAAACATAAATTTCAACGAATTTGATAAAATAACCGAAACAGCCAATGGAAACTTCGCATATCCAATTTTTAAAGATTTTGTTTTCAATATATTGTCGCTTTCACATTCCTTCGCTCTGCAGAATATTTTTTCTGCTGTAAATTTAAATATGTAAAAGCAAAATTCGTAATCGTTTGAGTACTGAAACAGTTGAAAGTTTAATCTTTACAAAGGATTTGTTGCTCTTTAATGGAGTAAGTTGCTATGATTCTAATATAAGCAATGAAGTTCTGAGTCATTTTAATTCCAATATTTTCCAAAATTAAAAAAAAAAAAAAATTACATTACTGCAATTTTGTCGAAAAAGATATGTATAACAGTTTGTTTTAAGTGCTTCAAGATTGTATTTTATATTTCGTTGTTTTTCTATTTTGAAAATAACCTTGAAAAAAGTTTTTTTATTTCGGAAAATAAGATTTTTAAATTTTTCATCTGGTAACAGTCGGTCGGTCGGCCGGCGGCGTGAGTACAAATGTGACCGTTGAAATTCTATTGAATTCGGAAAAGTCAAAGACATGTGTGACGGTAAAGTTGAATAGCGTTTTACGTGCCTATTTTTAGACATATTTACAGTAAGTCGTTGGTTTTCAATTGATTTTTAAATCTCTGTTGTTCGTTTTGTGTTGTTAACATGCCCGTAGACTTGAGGGGACTTTTGGAAGTATGCAGGTTACTGAACAGTAAACATTTTTATAGTTTCGACTGTAAATTTTAGTAACTCAAAAAAGTTATATTTTCCATACAAATTTTGCAATTGTGCACTTCCGAGACAATTTTAGGTGGTAGGTTTTTCATAAGCGTTTTAAGCTTTTTTCCTAAGACTTCTAAAGTCCAGAAGCTACTTCTATCTACAGTACCGGTATTCGGAGTTGTAATAAGGACAAACACACCAAAAATTCTCAGAGAAGAAACCTTATTTTCTGTCGGTAGGATAATATCGGCCAGCAGCCTAAAAGTATCATCCGTAAATGAATACTTAACTTATATACCGAGTCCAAACGGCAAATTGAGAAGCTCTTTCTTGACTGTAATACTCTCGGATGTTTGAGAGACGTTGGCGAGAGGTGGAGCAACCTTAAGATGTTTTTTAAATTTTTTCGGGAATCGAATCTCGGACCCCTTGCCTGATAGGCCAACACACTAACCACTAAACCACGCGTTTAAAATTAGCGCATCGTTAACGTTTCATAGCGTTTACCTTCATGTCAGCCATCAAATATACCTTACAGCTATAAGTCGACAAGTAATAACTTTTTCGGTGTGCCAATAGTCTTAAGAGATGAACTTCCGCAAAGAGTCAGCGAAATACACAGCCCAGTGCCGTCCATTTTTTAAAAACAGTAGCAATTGTTGTGAGAAACATTTAAAAAGCTCCTACCAAAAGCTACGATCGATAGCTGCGACTCATCTACTTACTTTTTATGGTTATATTTCCCAAGTTTTTTTGTCGGCTCTTAGACTTCTTGTGTAAGAATGAAGTCACAATTTAAGACTTTCTTAGGATATCTGGAGACGGACTTTCGACCGACAATAGCTTCAATATGATTTTTGCTACCACTTTGGCCACTGCAGTTAAAATGTACAAAATTATGTATGTACCGTTTTAGCACTGCATAAGTTTTACCCTTTCAAAAGACTTCCTATAATTTTTATACCCTCCAGAGGAAGGTATATTCACTTTGCCAATACATTTGTAACGCCAAGAAGGAGTCACCGGAGACCTCATTAAGTATATATATTCTGAATCAGGATCACATTCTGAATCGATTTAGCCATGTCCGTCTGTCTGTCTGTCTGTCTGTCTGTCCGTCTGTCTGTTGAAAGCACGATAGCGCCCAAAGTAATTGACGTAGGTGAATGAAATTTAGTGAAAGGACTTCTTTTTATCGGCGTCAGGTTGATATAGAAAACGGGGTATGTCGGTCAAGTAGTTCTGGTACTTCCCATACAAAACCAATATTGGACCCATGTTCCTCTCTGTCTGTTGAAAGCACGATAGCGCCCAAAGTAATTGACGTAGGTGAATGAAATTTGGTGAGAGCACTTATTTTTATCAGCGTCAGGTTGATATAGAAAACGGGGTATGTCGGTCAAGTAGTTCTGGTACTTCCCATACAAAACCAATATTGGACCCATGTGTCTCTCTGGCTGTTGAAAGCACGATGGCGCCCAAAGTAATTGACGTAGCTGAATAAAATTTGGTGAAAGGACTTCTTTTTATCGGCGTCAGGTTGGTATTCAAAATGGGCTATGTCGGTCAAGTAGTTCTGGTACCTCCCATACAAAACCAATATTAGACCCATGTGTCCCTCTTTCCGTTGAAAACACGATATCGTCCAAAAGAATCAACCTATGTGAATGAAGTTTTGTGAAAGGACTTCTTTTATCGTCGTTAGGTTGGTATTAAAAATGGGCTATGTCGGTCAAGTAGTTCTGATATTTTGCATGACTTGTATGCAGTGGAGGGTATCAAAACATCGGCCGATGATAACACTTTTACTTGTTTTTACTCAAGACGAAAGTTATCGCCTTTCCGAGCTCTCTAGTTCGAGTATAGTGGGTGCAGAAACTGAGTTTCAAAATACAGTCCATAACGAAAGCGCCTCTCTAGTTAGGGTGGTCTTCTTCTTTATATCCTTCTAGTTGAACACCTCAAGTTGTTTGAGGGCTCCTTCCACTTGTAGGCGCTGCCAAAGGCGCAGGATTATTTTACGTAGCGTTGTACCTTTGGGTCTGATTCGAAAGCTCTTTAGACTTCAAAGTTCTTCACAGCTGAGTCATCTTAGGCGATTTATTACGCACTTTTCTCACCTGGCAGATGTCGCTATACAGCTTCACTGTTAAAGCTTACCTGAGACTCGAAAACTTTTGTATTCAAAACCACCGGACTGGGAGGTTTCGTCTTCCGCCATTGCTAGCATCTTAGCTTCCGTGCCTTTGAGCAGGACTGTCTCCTTAGATGGCCTTTTGGACAGAGGTAACAGGGACTGACACAAAATTCTTCACTTGATTTCTGACACGGTGCCATTTTCAGAGGCAGGCAATATCCCTTCCTACCTCAACGATGACAATGGTGACCATTCTTTCTCTTTTTAGAGGAGAGTCTTTTTCAGACTCTGACTTTTTTTACAGAAGGAGAAAAAAAGGACCATCTTCCTACAGTAAAAAAATATGTAGCCACAACAGATCTGTTCGAAAAGTTGGCTGAGGTTGTCCTCCAACTAGTAACTTCATATGGAAAATTTCGCCATTGTAAGTTCGTTAAATCTAGCTAAGACTCTAAATATGATTATTAGTATCGCGCCAAGCCAACTGCTGTTATTAAACCTACAAGTATTGATAATTTTCATGTGCTTTAAGCATTTTCGACTACATTCCTTTTTTTAAAAACGTGTCCTCTTTTGTGTGTTTAAAAAATTGGCACCCTAATGATGACTTTCCATACGATTCTTCAGAATTATATGCTGATAGAAAGTACCCTGTTTTATTTGCATACTTGCATTGGTAGCCTAAATACATCCTTCCGATATTTGCAAATGCACCAATGACAGCTCGTTATAAGTCTCATCAGTAAGTAGCTGCACAGAGTCTTAACTTGCGAGTTCCGTACAACTTTCTTAAGCGCATATGATGTTCAAAAAGCCTCATGTCAGTGCATCAGCTTTGCTCCCACTAAAAAGGAGCATCGAGCTTTCTCCATCGTCAATCCGCACACTTATGGCACGGATGCCAAAGCTAGCTCTATATAACTTGCCTCTAGAAATGCTGACATACGCAGTCTTAATCGATAAACCGATGGTGGGTATTGATCTGGACTTCTTGGGGTTACTTAAGGGTTTCTCGCAGTGTGAATAGTTGGCTAGTTGTGGACTTACCCAGCCCAAAGCTCCATTGGAAGTGCTACACAGTCAATGTCAATATAGAAAAATATAAGCTCAAATGCAATTCAGACATCATCGGTAGACCCAATAGAAACCTTGAATATATGCCTGAGCTACAATAGGACAGCGGGACCCCTTGCAAAATGGGCTTAGTTATAGGCTTACCTCAGCCAACTTGTCCAGCACATCTGTTGAGGTAGTTATCAAACGGCTTACAGTAACAGGCAGCTGAAAATACAAAGTTTGCCTCTTTTAAAAGACCCATAGCTATTACTCCAAGTCCTACCAATCACAACACATATTTCATTTATTGAAAAAGATGTATTCGTATTTTTCACAGCCTTATAAATACATGTTAAAACTGCACACTTGCACGAGGCTGTTTAAAAGCACGCAGTATGGCTTTCAATGGAACTGCTGCTTGTTCACTTATATTTTTTCTGCATCACCCTTATCTGGTAGCACGTATCGCGCAACTTTTTCATGCCCAGAGTGAAGTGCAAATATTTGTATACATCAAAATGAAAAACAAAACCCAAACCAATGCCAAACAGTTCAATGAATTTCAATAAACTATTCAAAATTCCGTGCGGAATAGTCTGCATCGATGGTAAGGATCCTTGTGAATAATGGCAAAAACATAAATCTATTGATCCTGGCTCATCTCAACACCAATTAACCGGGGTCGATTGTAATTATACAAATTTGCGGCGAATTCCTATATTAATTAGAGCCATTCCGCCATTAGCTCTATAAAAGTGTGGATTGGTAATTATGAAATTTCCTAATGGGATTTTTTTGATCCCCCCACTTGACACTAATGGAAAAAGCATGAAATTAAAAATAATGACTAGACTAGAGTCAGAGTGTTTGCAATTAATTTATTTGTTTGCTAAGGAAGCCCCTCAAAACTCAATGGAAATGTCCTTCCTATTAAATTTGTCTATAGAAAGGTACATTCATTTTTCTATACAACACAACAGGTTATTATTAACAAGTCGAAATGTGTTGGCTTGTTGCAGACAGAGTTGTAGGCACATTTAATTGACCGCACGAAAGCTATATAACATGAACCAATTGTCACGCGTCATAATACATTGCCTCAAACTACGCGCGTAGTTTGCACCGGAGGGTGCGCGTCCTTGTTTATTGCTGACAGATTTGTGGCACGGTAATCGATGACCGATTAGCCAGGCAAATCGTTTTGGCGAAAGAACCCAAACCCGATGGGTGCAATTGGTGAGCGCAGTAAAATCGCTTCCAGCGGGGAATTTGCCGAAAATTATTATGCACGCAACGGTGACGGTGACTCGTTGATTATGATTTTGGGAAAATCGTGCTCTATTTATTTAGACAATAACAGTCCATTACGTAAATAAACAATCGGTTCTATGACTGTTTATGTGTAAGTTTGACGTTTGTGCCCAGGGGCTTATGATGGCTTATGTGAGGCTGTGTGCCATGGATTTTAGGAATTACCTACTATTACGACTGGTTATGTGATTATTGATAAAAGGGATAGTGCCGGCGACGCATTCCTTTTTTCTCAGAATCATTTAGGTTGAGTGGTGACTGCCCTTTAAATTTACGGTTTGGGAAATCCTGCATGAAACCAATGGGAGTGACCTCGCACCTCAGTTGAGTATCTCTCATCTCAAGATGTTGACGACTCGGTCAGGTTCATAAGTGGTGTTTTTTCAACTTTACTGAAAAGGCAGTCTCTAAAGGTGGAAAGGCATACCCTTGATAAAAGTGCAGCGTCTAGATCGCGGAGCTACCAAGAAGTCCTAAATTGGACCTCATAAAAGACGCAGTCATCGAATATAGAGAACATAATGTAATGAGAGCGTCAACCTACGCAGAAAAGTGACCAGATTTACCCACAGAGAAACAGACACTTATCTGAACTCAATTAGTGACAAAATGGGTTAACCAAAACCTTTTTTTCAATTATATCCGAAGTTCGCTTAATATAAAATACCGCTTAACCGAAAAAAAATTGGGGTGAATTGGTTTTTCAGTTAGCAGAGTGGACTGTATTCGAACTTACTACTCCAAAGTCTTGACGTGTTGGGGCAGTGGCTTAGTGTGTTGGACTACTAAACGAAGGTCTCAGGTTCGATCCCCGAAAAAAAAACAAAATTTCATCTGAAGGTTTGTTTTTTGCTCTGTCGCCTCCTCTTGCGAATGTCTGACAAAAATCTGAGTTTATAACTGTAATAAGAGACCTTCTCAATTAGCCGTTTGGACTTGGCATACAATTTTAGATCCCTTCCATTTGTTCAAAAAAACTCACTCAAAAACGAATGAATGTGAGGAGCTAGGCCTAGGGTCCCTACGTGCCAGTTGCGCCAACTATTAATTTAATTTGAACGTCTTGACTGGGCAAGGTAATTTTTGAATTACTTACCTGCTACTTTAAGGATCTCTTCCTGAAACCCTCTGTTGCATCTTCTGCTATTCCAGGCACGTCGCTCCTAACCCTTTTCGTACCGCAATGACTTATTCCTAAAAACGGAAACTCGGTCTTTTAAAAAATGTATTTATTGGGAAAGGATTGTACAACTGACTCCTCTAAAATTGTAAAGACAGCTGTCTTATAAGTCGTTTGTGCCCCTGTATATTCGATATTAGTGCTGAAGATCCTACAGGTCGAACTGCTCTCTACTTCAAGTAGGTTTATTCAATTTTGGTTGGAGTACCCTTTGCTGTCTTGAACCTGTGAGTCGTAATTCGGAGACCCTATTGACTTTACAATAGGTTAGGTTGAATGGACCGTAGCTTACCATAGCTTTTTACCGAATCCACATCTTTGTACAGCTGATAGAGCTCACGGTTGTAGTTCTCCCCGCCCACTTGACCAAAAATCCTTTGAGAGTTTATTTTTTCACGGAAGCCCAATGTCATCCCATAAAGCAGGAACTGATAGAATGATATTTCTTTGTAGTTAGGGTTACCAAACAAACCCCTTTAGGGTGGACAGTCTTTTACGATTTACAAATTATTTGGTAGCTCAAAGTTCCTTTTTCATGCATCTTTCCACTAAACAAAGAAACAGCTTCCACTTTGCCATTTCCTTCTCTTTCAATGTGTACGATTTTCGAAGCAATTGCGCACATTCAAGGCTTCGCTACTTAGACGAATATCTAAACAATCTGAACAATTTTCCAAACAAAAAATAAGATCAAGCGAAGGTTGTGTCTAAAAATGTAAAAGTGCTTCTTAACTCTTTGCCTCGCCTATACCTAAGATAAGAAAAGAAAATCTTAAGTTAAGCTTCTGAAAGTAAGAAATTAAGTTACTGAAATTAAGTAATTAAGTGAATGCTATATTGTGTCAAAAAAGTGTGCCCCTAGTAAGCAATCAAGTCCCTCAACAACGTTACGAGCTATAAAATCCATAACCATCCAGTCCCGAAATGTCTTACTGCTGTTTAAATATAAACACATTCCCATTTCATTAAATCCCCGTTGGACTAATTTTCCTGAGCAAATAGAACCCCCACCTTTAGCCAGCTTACTGCTGGCTGGGCTTTGAGCCCACCCATCCGACGTATAGAGTTGCCAAACAGGAAGGTGGCGATTATCAATAATTAACAAATGCAAACGCCACTTCTTAGTCCTTTGTACAGTTAAAAACCACAAAGCACGACACGTTGCCCGAGGATAGCCAAATCGTATGTTTATTTAGTGAACGAGCTCCGGATCCTGTGTACGATGTGAGAGCAAAATGTGTGCGTGATTCGTTGGCTAACATACAGCCCCCTCCAAATGGAAGTAGCAAACGTGTTTGGTTTTTTTTTTTGCCGTGGAATTGGAAGCTCTGCCAACACTCTTTGTTGAGAATGTCAAAACCCAACTGAATGTTGGTAAAGTCATTCGAATACTGAATTGTGATGTGGACGAAGAACGCTTTATTGTTTCAGAAAAGCGTATAGCAGTACAGAGATAAATTATATACCCCTCAGTGGTAACAGTAGGGCATGGGGCATGCTCTGTTCAGGAAAGGTGGGGTGGCAAAGACAGTGGTAGGAAAAGCGTGGTGAATTTTAAAAAGAGCATGTTGCGTTGACTGATGTGAATGAGTGAATGAAGTTCAGACAGAGTTGGACTTTCACTTCGATATTTGGATATCTTTATTTTTTAAATACATCAATATTTATCCGTACTTTTATTTTCATCTGCTCAGATCTGTGTACGACTTTTAATATAACAAACTACTTGCTTAAATTGGGGGGGGCTTTCGTATAAACTTTTTTAGATTCTACTCTGAGCCTTACCAATAAACATTTTTAGTTTGGTCTTTAAATTTTGCAATTTAAATTTTCAAAAAACTTTACAACTGTCAACTTCCGTCAACTTTAAGTCGATACAAAAATGTCGTTTAACTTCTCTAAATCGAATGTCAAGTCTGGGGTTTGTTTTTCTGAAGCGCATTACTTTCGCTTTTACAGCCTTCAGCCTCCAGAGCATAAGGCTATGAAAATTTTGACAGCAGTCTATTAGGTTTAGGTTTAAAGTACGCTGTCTTCGAAGTTCGAATGCGTAAAGTCCAAGCGCCACCTAAGGCCTTTAGGTCTTTTTGTAATCCATTGAAAGGTTCAGACTTATCAATCAATTAATGTAGTGTTAGGTGCCGTTCCTTGGGTAGGGTTGATACTGATCTTTAATGCAGGTCATTTGCTTGTACCCACCCATTGGCTGAATTCGATGAAAAAAGCGAATTTTGTCGAAAATTATAGCTTTCTCATTATGACCTCCATTCGAGATCAGTATCAATATACACGCAAAGATTTAAAAACTTCAAAAAGGAGTCGGCGCTGACGATCTTTTTCGAGTACTCTAGATACTATTGTGGTCTATCCTTCTGGCTTGGCAAGCTGTGTCTTTTCAGAGCTCTACTCTCAATGATCGCGTCTTACCCTAAATCCTTCCATCTGCTTCGATCTCTGATTTTTTCCAGAACAAGTTCTGTGCTTGGAACAGAAGTTCGAGCTTTCTTTGTCATTTGGATTTTTTTGAACGCAAATCAAAGATTCTTTTGTTATTGTTAGTCGAATGTTGTCGAAGAGGTGTACGTTTTTATCCTAGAGCCACTGCCACATATTTGCATAGAGGTCGTATCTCTTTCTCGATTCGTATTCTAATGCCATTTTTAATTGCCAACTTAGGGTTCCCTCAAGGCTGTCATCTTGGTTCACTTGTCTCTGCCTGTAGGATAAAAATTATGTTGGTTAAAAAAATACTCAGATTTATCAAAACAAGAGCGATTCGAATAAAAACCTTTCTAAGATCATTTCAACTCCAGCTTATTCCGCCAAACTTCAAGTCGACCAGAACTAATTTGTAACTTTTTTTAATCTTTTGTCAGTAAATAGCAAGCCATAACTTTTTCTCTTATTCACCTTTCCCCAAAACCTTTTATTTTTGTAATAATCCCGTCTGTTGTCTGGCTTTAAAAAAAATATCTTGGAACTATTTGTGACATGGATTTTAACTTCCGTTCTTTTAACGCATCACAAGCAGGGTGAGTTCTTTCTTCGAATTTTTAAAACGTTTGTCTAAAGAACTCGCTAATCACCGAACTACTAAATATTTTGACGTCAAACTTGACACGTATACATTGATACTTCTACCAAGTTCGGTCACCAATCATTTAGTATAGAAACCGTGGTGTGATGATGTATTTACCATAAGAAGAACGTCTTTAATTGAATAATTTATAACCCCTTTAAAAAGAAAATGCAAAGCCTCTAATATCATCCTCATTCAGCAACACTACAGATGAATAAGTTCCGAAAACTTTGTACCACTGTATGTGTCAAATGTATGTGAAGGCTTTATTTTTATCTTAGGACTTTTAATGCTGAAAGTGTTCTCCAGCTCATCGGTCACACAACTGAATTTTTGGCATTATAGAAAAATTAAGGCGTACTTTTCACATTTTTTGAAACCTTTACAGATTTGGTCAACAAATTTAAAGTCTTGGTGTCATCATAAAGTGTTGAGTTACAAAGTCATACACCATTGTTTTACTTGTGGAGAAGCTTCGCAAGCCTCTCCAAAGGCGTAGATTACTTTCCATAGGAACAACTCTGATTAATGCGAAATGCAAACTTTTTTCCAATTGTCGGCTCTTGCGCTTGCCAATTTTTTTAAACACTTCACATTTGACGTCTTCTTAAGCATAAAATATAAGCCACCGTATTCTTAAGCCAAGCAGGAGGTATCCCATTACCTGGAATCTTGTTTGTCTGCTGCAAAACCCCCTTAAAATTCAGATATGCAGACCTGGAAACACCCTAAAAGATTCAGGTATACAGGCTGCATATTTGTAGCCCACTGAAGAGAGCACTAAGCCGATGGGGGCATATAAGGATTATCTATATAATGCTGTGCGATTGCGAGGAAGTTAACGAAACCGTAGGTAATTGGATCCTCTGAGATCCTGAGACCACGATGGTCCAAATTGTTGGCTAGCGATCTACACAAATCTTAACTAAACCTTTTTAAACTTAACAAGTCCCCTGTTTGATCTTCTTTAAGCAGTACGGCATGCTCTTCACACCAGGGGTAGGATACTGGCAAAGACAGTTGCTTTCCGGAAAAACACAAATTGCATCTTGAGGTTTTTTCCACTGCTCCACTTCTCGTGAACTTTTCATAGACAATCGAAACTGTCATGGAAGAACTTCTCAATTAGCCGTTTGGACTCGGCACAAAATTGTACATCCCTTCCATTCGTTCCAAAAATGAGACACTCACACAAACGAAGGGTTGTGAGAAGCTAGTCCAAATGTCCTTGCAGACTTGTTGCGCCAATTATTTATTAAGTTGCTTTGCAAATGAGCTCCCAATTAATACTTCAATGGAAATATTAATCGTAAAAGCAAAAAAAAACACTTTCGCATATAAAAAAACGATAAAAGCAACTATTTTCGTTTTCTTCTTAAATTCTATAAAAGAAGTCTTGGTTCGAACAACTTTGACAGCAGCATGTGCATGTGCCTAAACTACCTTCTTAACCATCTGGGCGTGAAAGCAGCATAATACAAAAATTTGTTTTTCTTCTGCACGAAACGCTACGGTCTGTGAAATAGCTTTCGTTTTTTTCCCCCCTTAAGAAACGAAAACTCGCGAGACTTATCGGACAGCCCAACGATCTATCAATTCGGATATGTAATCCCGGGTCTCCGAAACTATATTTTCAATTTCCAACGGCCATATTGTCGCTACCATTTTCGATATCCAAACATTTTCCAACAGTTCCGAAATGAGCTTCAAGTTTCCTCAACTTGTGCACAATTTTTGTGTCAAAATCAATTTTTTTTTTCAAATTATTAAGGAGTTTCCAATCATTCACTTGACTATAAAAAGAAATAAAAAAAAATCCTTTGAAAACGATGGCTAATACCAACTCACACATCATGACGTCTGCACATAAATGTTTTTCTAATTTTTTTCAGTTGCACGTTACGATGCCAAATAGTACAACTATATGCGGCTAAGTATCCATTGTGTGCAGAAAATCACGCGATACATTACAAAAAGAGAGAGAGGCATTCGACAGGGTCGATCGATATACAGGAACAGGACCATATGTATGCGATGATGGACTGTAAGAAAAATACCTGCTAGACCATTAAATTTTTGCCCACCAAATAAGCGGTCATTAGTCCTGGCCAAATTATCGCTCTTCGACAGAGCACTTAAGTTATTTTTAGCGTGCATTTGAATTTAATTTGATTCCTTCATGTTCGGTAGGTATTGCTTTGTATATAGGGGGCGATGGTAATATACCATATACCCTCCCCCTTTGTAGTCTGATGATTAGTGGTTTGCAATGGGGCTAAGCAAAGCAAAAAGACCCATGGAATAAAACACATGACGGCCACATGACTCTATTTTCTATTCCCATTTAAAAGACGGTTTGGTCTCCAAAAGGACTAAGGGACTCTCAGCATTTTTGGGGCTAAAATGTATGATGGAAATTTACTTATCGAAATCCGATATTTTATATGACAAAATGTGCCACCAACAGTTGACGCAACAAATCTTTTCTCGCATACTGCCTGAAATTCAGAAATGAAAAACGGCAAACATAAAATTGAAAATAAACAGCTTAATGCGGTGAGAACACAGTCGTATGCATGTATATATTGCTTGCACGCAACTTGTTTAATTTTATTCGGCGCCTGGCACCGTCTTGCTCTTCGTGTATTTAGTACACATTTTCACCCCTTAGACATGTGTGAGAATGATTGGTAATTAAATCTTAGACAGCCTTAATGAGGATGTCAGAACTTTAGAAAGCCACATCTCACATTGCTTGAGTGAGTCCTGGAAGGGGGTTTTCTTCTAGTTGAGCTTACAGTGTGGGCTCGCAATTGAAATGCAGGAGAAGTACTTTCAAAAGTTGGTTTTCTTTAAAACGAAAAATAAAAAGAATGTTAGCTTGCTGGAGGCCTATAGAATAAAATGAGCTGCATTGGCACTTAACATGGGAATTATTTTTAGTTTCAAAGCCAACAAGACTAGTCCAAGAATGTCCATTAATGTACAGATCGCTGGAGACTACGGTTGTGAGACTACGGTTGATGTGTATAGGGATACAATGAAAGCTCGCCTCTACGAAATAACGCACCACACTAAGGCTAGACCTTAGGAACGCTTTTATCCCCCCACGAAAAGATCCTGCTCGCACTAGATACCAAAGAAATGCCATCAATACTGATGAGCAATTTTTAAAATAAGTGATTTTCTGGAAGACATAAGTCAGCGCAAAACAGTCACGTTCCTCATGGATTCGAATTGGGGCCACCGTTTTTGATTGATTGCCTACGTTTTTACGTTATCCTCTGGGAAATTAAATATACATTGCTCTATCAGACTACCTGACAGCAGCAGTGTCTTACAGGTGGAGGTTAAGGCTATCGCTAAAGCGGCCCCGTAGCGATATTCCCATCTTCATTGACAGTCAGGCGGCTATAAAAGCTGTTTCTGCTACTGAAATAAAATCCAAACTAGTTCACCGCTGCCGCGAAGAGCTCAAAGTTCTTTGCTCGCAGCATACCACAAATCTCTGCTGGGTCCCTGGACACAGAGACAAAACCGGTATTGAGAGGGCGGATGAACTGGCGAGAAAGGGGTCCGCTTTGGA
Source organism: Cheilosia impressa (assembly GCA_948293265.1). Classification (NCBI taxonomy): domain Eukaryota; kingdom Metazoa; phylum Arthropoda; class Insecta; order Diptera; family Syrphidae; genus Cheilosia; species Cheilosia impressa. The sequence goes on from OX411883.1 coordinate 43,286,926, forward strand.
TCTTGACAGAGCAGTTCAATTGATCAAGCCACCACTTTGCAATCTCAGAGAGCGAGTGGAGGACAATATTCGAATGAAAACAAACAACAGGTGGAAATAACTCACTACCTGTAAAATATCACGGAAGCTTTGGCCAGAATATAATAGAAGCCGGACCAACAAACTATTACAGTTTGACAGGTCATCGCTATCTAAGTTAGTAGGTGCTCTAACTGGTCATAACTTCCTTAGAAACCACGCAATGAAACTAAATCTCAAAGATGACGATATATGTAGAGGCTGCGGAGAAGAGAAGGGCCACGAGGACACACCTCACTTGCTCTGTCATTGCTCGAGTCTATTGAGAAACAGAACACTTGGAAGCTATTACTTCCATGATTTACATGAACTCTCTGATGTCTCAATGTCTGATCTTTATAGGTTTTTGAGGACATCGGAATGGCTAGAGAGAGTCTATTAACCACAAAGAAGAGGGGATGAAGAACACCGATGCAACACCAACGGTGGACCCTAACAAGTGTATCACAATGGGTCCACGAGGACCTAAGTGGGGTAGCGCAGGGTTCTCCCTGTTCTACCCACCCGTTTACATAACCTAACCTACTATCCACAATAAATCGAATTTTTATGATACTGATATAGTCTTTGAAGACTTAAAGCTCTATCGAAGGTGTTACGACTGTTTGATGCTTGCTAACATGTTTGGGACTACAGCTTGTGAAGAAATCAAGAAGTATTGACCATCAGGCGCAGAAACGCTGACCGTCGAAACTGTCGATAAGGTATCTTGGGGTAAATCTTATATGTAAATAGGCGATGGCAAATAGTTGCTGTTTTTTCAAATCAACGACTATCTTTTGTCTTTTTGTCAAACTAACAAAAAATATGTCAATAATATCGAATTAGTTTGTCAAATTAATTTTTGTTAAGTCAACAGCAAATATTGTTGATCGTACAGAAATACTTTCGCAGTGCCGTTGTGTTTTGTTGAATCTATAAGCAGATTGCTGGTTACATAGCAACATTTAAAAAATGTCCAGAGTCCGGAAAAGCGTTACAATGCAATCGTATTTATGCACAACTTGGTCTGGCTTGGCTGGGCATGTTTTTCCATGGCTCTAAGTTCAGCTGTTTTGTCTTTAAATATGACAAAAGCAGTGTCGTTATTTTTTGGTAGGTCGTTGGGTCCCAAAACACAACCTTGCGGTACTCCAGCTTTTATATAATTTAATGCATGTAAATAGTAGTGATTAGCATATAGTAACAATTGTTCTCTTAGCAAGATAAGGTTTTCGGAAGAAGATAATCAGGACATTTAAAAGACTCTCGTGAGTGTTGTGGGGTACACACGTATCGAGATTAGCTTAAACAAAAATAAAGCTTATTTGTCTTAAAGTAAATAAAATAAAAATCAGACAATACGAAGTGAAACAAAGTGTAAAGTAATAGTTTCATTCGAATTCTTGTTTTTATAAATTCTTTTTTTTTTTACAAACAAAGAAAAAGAAAAAAATGAATTGCCTGTGTGAAAAAAAAGTCGAACGCAGTGACTCTAAAATTGAGTGCAATGACTGTAAAAAGCTTTTCCATGCAAAGTGTGTTAATGTTTTACCGGTGGATATTGAATTTATGAAAAAAATCGTAATATCTGGAGGTGCTCTCAGTGCTCTACTTCGCGTAGAAATTCATTCTCCACTGAGAGCCCACTCCCCGGTTCTCATCACAAAAGACCAGCGTATGCAATCGAAACCGAAAAACAATCAAATAACACCATAACAATTGAAATGGTTTTTAATGAAATCTGTGAATTAAAAAAAATTAACCAGGACTGCTTGTCTAAAATTACTGTGCTACAAAATGAAAACATTGAACTTAAAACGGCTGTGAATATCTTGCAAGAACGAATTAATATCTTGGAGCAGTCAAAACTAAGCAATACAATTGAAATCTTCAACGTACCAGATGTCAACAATTCTACTGCATTACAAACCGCATTGCAAATTTTCCGCGTCGGAGTGGGTGTTGAGCTGAGTGAGAGTGACATTAACTCCTGTTTCGTAAAAAAAGTCAAAACAAAGGGAGCTGCTTCTAACTCAAACAACTTGCCCAATCCCACTACCAACGTATTATCTATCAATTTCACTCGTCAGATCATAAAAGAGAACATTATGAGAACAAAACAACAGAGAAGACAAAAACTAACAACTAAACTGCTGGGAGACAATCAGGATGGCTCTCAAATTTTCAATAGCATAATATTTTTGCGTAAAAATGAGGGAGATAATGTAATTAAAGTGAGGTGTTTTGAAGACCTCAATAGATTGTAAATCTATAATCTATTTATTATAATGAATAAAAACAACTCAAATTACCAAAAAAATTATGCTATTCCCACCATTTCTACATTGATTACTCATCAGAACATACGTAGTATGAGAGCAAATTTTAATTCTTTTTTAACTCACTTGAATGCTTGTGATATTAATGCTGATTTTATTGTTTTGTCTGAGATTTGGTTGTACGACAATGAAATATCCAACTATAATATTCCTGGCTATGAACCATATCCAAATTGCAATAATTCATACAACTCAGGTGGTATCGTAGTATATGTAAAAACAGAGTACCAACATAAATATGATGTAGTTAAAATTAGTGTGAGTAGTGCCGATATCTTACAAATCAATTGCCATATTTGTAACGAAGAGTTTACCATTTTTTGTGTTTATCGCTTACATAAAAACAATTTAAGCAGGAATGTTTTTATAGAGCAGATGAATGGTTTACTTAAGGATGTAAAGACGAAGAACTTATTGGTTGTAGGAGATATTAATATAGACATTTTAAAAAATTGCATAGACACTGACAACTACATGATACTAATGTCATCATATGGCTTGGAACCTTATGTAACGGAACCGACTCGTATCACAGACTCATCACAAACATGCATAGATCATATTTTTGTAAGGTTAGACAAAAAAATTTCATTTAAATTATCTGCTGAAGTACTAGATCACAAAATTACCGATCACTGTATGACTAAATTAAATATAGCTAAACTCCAATCGAATAGTTTTAATAAATATTTGCCTTTTAGGGCAACTAAGAAAGTAAATTTTAATAATCTAATAGGCTGTTTGATATTTGAGTTTTGGGAGCCTGTGTATACAGAAAATGATCCCTCGGTAGCATACGATATTTTCCTTAATATTTTAAAAAATCATATTGCAAGTTGCACTGAAATCCTGAATTCAAAGAAGTGCAATTTAAAACGTCTTAGGCCTTGGATAAGTAGAGAACTACTAAAAAAAGTAAATGAAAAAAATGAGATTCGGAAAAAATGTTTACGCCATCCACTTAATACAAATTTAAAGAAATATTTTTTAAAGTTAAATAAAGATGTAAAAAAACAGGTGCAGTATTGTAAAGATAAATACTATGCTGATAAACTTTCAAACTGTAGAGGAAATGTGAAAGAAGAATGGAAAGTCGTGAATAATATCCTTAGCAGTCAAACTGATAAAAACAAGATTCTAACAATTGAAGTTGAAGGTGCAACATTATCTGATCCAGTTTCTATTGCTAATCATTTTAATGAATTCTTTGTGGCTGTGGCAACTCAATCAAAGCAACTCCCTCCACAAAATAATTGTAGTTGTAATTTATATGCAGATGTAGTTGATGAAATATCTCAAAGCAATAGTTTTGTTTTTAAACCGTTTACTCCGTTTGAAATTCATAAACAAATCATGTCGCTTAATAACAAAAACTCCAGCACTTCTGACGGTATCACAAACTGCCTTCTTAAACGTATTTCTCTGTTTATTGTTGATTTAAGTCATTTATTCAATTTGAGTGTCAATTGTGGTAACTTTCCCTCGTCTCTAAAAGCGGCTGACGTTACTCCCCTTTTTAAAAAAGGTGCTAGAAATTTAATGTCGCAGTACAGGCCTATCTCTATACTTCCAACATTTTCTAAATTATTTGAAAAGCTTGTAAAAGTCCGCATAATTTCTTTTCTTAATAAAAATAACTTTTTTAGTGATGATCAATTTGGTTTTCGAGAGGGGAGATCCACTGAAGATGCCATACTTAAATTGAGTACTGAAATTAATAATGGTTTTAATAACAATAGTACAAGTATAGCTCTCTTTATAGACATGACTAAAGCATTCGATATGGTTAACCCCAATATACTTTTAGACAAATTATACAAAGCTGGGTTCAGAGGAGTAATGTATAACTGGTTTTCTTCGTACTTGTCGGGGAGAAGTCGACGAGTAAAAATAGATGGAAAGTACAGCGATGCATTAAAAATTACTATTGGTGTACCCCAAGGATCAGTCTTGGGGCCAATTTTATTTTTAATATATATAAACTCTTTGTTTAATCAAAACTTTAGTAGTCGTATAACAGCTTTTGCTGACGACATCACATTTACGTATACTAACAAAAACTTATTTGAATCAGTAGTAAAGCTTCATATGGACTTACAAATACTACGTCAATGGTTCGCCAAACATGAGTTAATTATTAGCAACAAAACTAAACTTATGGTTTGTAACTAAAAAGGTTCATGTCCGAATGATTGCGACATTATCTTCCACTCCGCTGCTTGTACAAAATTGTCCTTAGCTGTTCATGCTTGTGGACAATGTAATTTTTCAGTAGATTCTGTGTGTAGTCCAAATTGCTTTAAAGTTGAAAGTGTTGAACGCTTTAAGTATCTAGGGGTTTTAATTGATAAGAATCTAAGCTGGAAAGCGCATGTAGAGGAGTTAAAAAAGTATATGTTATCTGTTACGCGTAAATTATATCTATTGAAACCACATTGCTCAAAAAAAATTCTTTTAATGATTTACTATGGACTTGCGCACTCGAAATTACAATATGGTATTACAAGTTGGGGTGGAATATACAATTCGACAATTGAAGTATTAAACATTGCCCAGAAACACCTTATAAGAATTATTTGTGGAGCGAACATGTTAACAAATAGCTGGCCCTTATTTTGCAATCTCCGAGTTTTACCAATAAGTCATCTTTATATCTTTAAAGTTCTAAAAGTGTTTTTCTTGCGAAGCGGTTATAGCGCTACTCTCAGAAGCTCAAGTGCTTACGGGTTAAGAGTAAATAATATGGCAGTAGTTGTAAACATCCCTGTAGCCAGAAAAACGCACTTTTGGAAATTTTATACTGCGGCGGCGTCTAGGCTTTTTAACAAATTACCGTATGAAATAAGAATAATAACACAACCCGCGTTATTTTTCAATAAAATTAGAAAATGGCTTTTTAGTATGGATATTTCTATGGTCAAAATATTGTTGAACTTTGCTTATATTTCGTAATCTGCTTTATTTTGCATATATGCACATTCAATTTTTAATTTTTTTCTTTTTTCTTTCAATAAAGTAAATCTTTTGTATTTACCCCACAAGAAACACAAAAATGTTATTTTAATTGATGGTTCATTCGCCTCTAGTCACTCAAGTGCTATAGAATGATACCTATTTCTAAAAATGTTTAATTTCTTTCTTAAATTAAAATTGTAAAATATTTATTTATGAATTTTGTATTAACATTTTAAGAAACATACAATAATAAAAAAAAAAAAAAAAAATGTCCCAATCAAACGGGTCTGAGATACAAATTGTTCTGTCAAAGGAAGATATACTTACATAGCTATGAGATGACCACTATTGAAGCAGGGATCAATGGTAGGTGTCCGTAGGTTCTGAAAAACTTATTTGAACGATCAATACATGATGCAATTTATTTTTGTTTCGTGTCTAAAATTATGGCCACTAGAACCATTTCTAAAATTTTTTTAAGGAGATCCAACCTATGGAATTCAAGAAAGTTATCACATAGTTCTTAAATACAATTCTGCGAGACTTTTTTTCTAGAGCTCACTGTCATAAAAGCCTTGTGCTTGAGAGTTTCTTTTTCGGTTGCGTCAGCTAATAATCATTTTGAACCTTCACACTGAATACTTCGTAGGTCACAATGGGTAGTTTTATGTGAGAAATGTTGCCATTGTGAGTTCGTAAAATCTATCCTGGACAGTGGACACAGTATGTATTAAGTGAATTAAGTGAGGCACGCTAATTTTTTTCAATCTAGCTCTAATCTTGGTTTTATTTGATTGTGGCGACAGACTTAATGACAGCTTGTCACTTTCAACTTTTTTATCTATCTTTTGCATGCAGTCTGATTTGAAGGCGGCACATAGTTTCTAAAGCATTATATGAGACGTTAAAATGTTTTAAGACACGAAAAATACGACAGTTCCTACTTACAGTCCATTTACAAATAGCCCGTTTGGATTGCATAATTCGGTTATCACTTATTAGTCTTGCCAACACAATATTGCACGGACATCTACTTGAAAAAGGTTTTTAAAAACGAGTTTTCTAGATATTGAAATGGCCGACTCTCCAGAGTCTGATCGGGCTATATGCTTTGATGTTTGCGATGTAAAGGTCTCGAGGTAAAAGGTGCAGAAGGAGCGACTATGGTTAATTAATTTCTTCATAACTTCAGAGTAAAATACAATTTTACTTCAGAATAAAACGAAAATAATAGTGATCAAGAACTTAAAAAGTTGATGCGGAGTGACACAACTGTTTAACTCACAAATCAACAAATAAATGTGATGTGAGGGAAACAACGGTTCTTACAAAATTATTGTTCGTAGCCTTTAGTAAAAATATTCATATAAAAATCTAGGAAAGCAACAAATTTAAAAACTATAGAAAATCATTTTAAAATTTATTCATCAATTTAAGGATTAATCAAAAAAATTTTAATTTACTTGTGCTAATGATTTCTTTATACTTGGTTGAGCTTGGTTAAGTTATGGGCCTGAGGATTAGTTTTACCATCACTGGTGTATACCAAAAGCCTCAATTTTAGGTCTCACCAAAGGTTCTAAGAATTATAGACATAGAAATCAAAAGGGCTATGCATGCTTTCTTTACAATTAGTTCAATGCAAGGCTAACACTTGAGCTTGAGGTATAGAGCTACTCCCGCATACGTATCACTGAGCAATAACCTGAATCGTTGACAGTTTGGATGTTGAGGGTTGTATGTTATATCGCATATTTTAGTTTGTCTGGTGAAGAGCATCAGTTGGATTTTAATCGGGTCAAAGACCAAGACAAGACTTTCTAGCATTTTTCATAGTTATATTATTTACAGAGGAAAACTCTCCTACTACCAGTATTTTCATATCCGACCACCTTAGTTCCATCGGTTTCGAAGCTTAAGATGGTTTTGTTTATTACTATGAAACAGTAGAGGTGAAATAACACCGCCCTGGGGTATGCCTTTACTGCGAAGTTTGGTATCGTCGCCATTTTCCATAGTGCTGCCGGACTGATACTGGTACTTTATTGATAGAAGCAAACGATGAAAGTGCCTTCTACCCGTAACTCCGTAAGGGAAGACAGAATTTCTTCAGTTCAAACATTGTTGAAAGCCCCTCCTATGTCTAGAAAGGTGCATAGATTTTTCAGCTGTCCGCACTACTTATTAAAGATGTTCCTCTGCCCAGCCCACATACTTCCCCACAACTTTAAAAGGGGTATGCCACATAGTCCTGCTTCGCGAGTACAAGAAGTGAGCCAAATATACCCCAACCAATATGAGCAAACATTTTATTGCAACCCACTTAAAGTTCTCTCTCGAAGTACGTATAGTGAAAACTGCTGCCTATTAATACGCCAATCAACTTTTACAACAGAGTTACTCAAAAAGTCCCATCAAAAGGGACAATTTGTAACTAATTCCTTTTCGTCGTCATTACACATGCCTGCAACAAAAGCTTTCTCAAAAAAAACCCTCCTTCCCTGAATAGTTAGTTTTGTTAATGCCAATCAAATTGTACGATAATTGGACAACTTGGTCCTTCCGCTGCCAACAATACGTACATTGCCATCCCCTCGCCAACCAAACCCAGTTCGTTCTATATTATCAAACTTGCCAGCTGAACATTCTAATCACTGGATGTTTTACATCCAAAACGGAAGTGTGAATATTGCACACGAAGAACCTTTTTTTTTTTCTTAACTTGCCGACCACGTTTCAGCCATTTTTGAAGAGTCCTTGTAATGCACAATGAGTTGAGAAGTGGAAGTAATTGCAGTCAGCAGTATCTACTTGTGTATACATTCGACGGATCATGATTCTATGCGCGACGGCGATATGACGAACTTTAAATAAAAGGACAACGATGGAAGTAGGTGAGTACTTTGGCAGACCCTAGGTATACTTCGAAAGTGTCGGTCGCCATCCTGTTACGTGAGCTGAATGGGAGTTCATTTATTTCGATAGTGTATATTTTAATTTTAGCTTATTGGCTTTTAAGTAATGTTGCTGCTCCTCAAATTGACTATGTCTATGTAGTTGGCTTTTGAATTCGCCCTACAGGCGTGTGTTTGGGAATTCATTTCAAGTTACGTAAGTAGCGAAAGAAGTTTATTGCGTGCGACACAGCAGATTCGTGTGACTGTTATCGCCATCTTGTATAATTGCTTATGGTGTGGGTTTCAAATAAGGGAAATACACATAGAAGTATAAATAAATAAATTTTGGAGTGCAAAAGGTTCGTATGGGTGTATTTAGAATAAGGAAAGGAAAAGCAGGCAATTTGTTTGTATTTCGAAGAATGGGTGGAAGGTCGTCGGGAAGAAAGACTCCAGCGTGAGGCTGAAGGTGAAGGTCATCGCACATGGGGAGTTATATATTTTGAAACGAAATTATAGATTTTTGGGTACAAAGTTTTTGCTTCCGCCTTGCAATTTAAGACATGCAAGTGTCATAATTCCTCAGCCTGGAGACTATAGCAAGCAGAGACAACATCGCAGCAAAATAGAAATAGAAATGCAAATCCATTACAAGGATCGCGATTCTATCAGCGGATCTTCCGAACCGCGTGAGAGAAAAGACGTCGGACTTGTTTAACACGTTTTTGGGACAACAATTACTAGAACTTTACCTCTTTCGAAGCTTTAACACAGACGGCTACAAACCTATCAACTGCGAGATGAAATTTAACCTATGAGCAGCCCAAAGAGGACCAAGTCGTTAGCAAGGAGCAGGTTAGGCAACCCAATGCGAAACTGCGCTGTTACACTCAGCACATGATCTAATCGCCCTCAGATACTTATTCCATACTTCCACAGGGCACTTCAGAGGAACCCGGTAGTGAAAGCTAAGCCCTGTAGGGTTAAAATGAACTAAGTCTCTGATGAAACAAAAAAACCGAGTATTCGTTGCATAAAACTACCGAGATAAAATTGTTATATGCATACTGTTAAAAAAAACACACACACACTTAATCAGTTGTTTCTAGATTAACATCTTCGTTTCGTTGATATTAATCTAGAAACTTGGTTGCCAACAACTGATTGAGTTAGTTAAATTCTACAGAGTAAGCATGTTATTAGCAATCGAGAAAATTTTGAGGGGAAATTGATAAATCGGTTATTTTTAACCCAGTTCCCTTAATGAAGTTGCGCGGTTGATTTTAATCCACTAAGTCTGTAGCTATATCAACAATATTAGTTGGTAGTTTTTAACCGAAAGTTGGTTAATTTTAAATGAGTGATTTTTCTGCGTGACGCTAATTTTCAACACCCTGGAGACTTCGGTATAATATACCCCGCAACCATCCCAATTACCTTGCCAGGATTTTATCCGCCTTCCGAGACCAATTTAACCACACGAAATCCATTTAACTCCCTCTCCACCAAGGGCCTTGAGCATTTCGGGCCGAATAACACCCGCTCCGGCAGATTTGCGAACTTTAAGGAATTTGATCGCAAAAATTACTTTCTCTGTTGTGGGACTGCTTTTATTTTGAGCCGTGGTGAGAGCGATGGCTGTCTGTAATCCTCAGTGTGGCATATTCAAGATAGAAAAACTCTTAAAAATGCTCGTTGTGCCTGCATTTGTATTTTACTCCTTAACTGATAATCTACTTCTCTCCTCTTAAACGGCGGATGGTCTACAAAACACTTGTTACAATTTTAAGTGTCCATGCTCAATTTTTCGAAGTCGCAACGGCGAAGTATTCCAAACAAAATTGTGACATATTGTGACCTAATTTTATTAAAATATGTAAAGTGAAGGTTAAAAGGGCAGATTTGTAATCACGGTTTAAACTTCTTACCCAGATAAATCACTTATAAGAAATCTACCAACTTTCGGTTAAAAACCACCAAGTAATATTGATAATGGGTAGAAAATAACTTGTTTGGAAACTCGGGTAAAAATAGCCGATTTATGTAGAATTTATTTTACTTGGCTATTATTATCTAATCTAGAAACTTGGTGGAAAAAAATTTATTGAGTTTTTTTTTAACAGTATGCATTTTAACTATTTTGTATCGGGTGTTTTCAACAACGAATACTTGCTTTTTTCGAACAGAAAGTTAGTTAGTTGATTTTAACCCATTTTTAAACCCAACAAAAATTGCACTCGGCTGCCGAGCCAATTTTAGAATATGCTTTCGAAATTTTTCGGTGGTCAGCTTAACTGCCAATTTAAAATAAATAAATAGTTGGCGAAACAGGTCCGTAGGGACCCTAGTCGTAGCTCCTCACAACCGTTCGTTTTGTGTGAGTTTTTCATTTTCGGGACGAGTGGAAGGGATCTGCAATTTTACGACAAGTCCAAACGGCTAATTGAGAAGCTCATTCATGACAGTTATGGTCTCGGAAGCTTATCAGACGTTCGCAAGAGGAGGCGCAGTGATAAAAACGTTGAGTTGGAAATAGGGTTTTTTCTGACAAAAGCTTGCAACTCTTCAAATACATCACAAGGTTAAGGTGACGTGGAATTTTCAAAAAACTTTGAATTTTTCACTATTTTCCAGAAGGGAATATGTTGCCTATTTAAATCGGTTCTCATTAATATTTGGTGTGAAAAATTAAAAGAATTAATTCGGAACTTCATCTTTGTACATACTTAGTACTAGACCTACTGATTTCATAGGTTTGTCATAAGAAACAATGGTATAGGCGTTACCTTTGATATCTTATCAGTTTTATTTGCTACAGCCATCATAAGGGTTCCCAAAATGTGCGTTAAATACAATCTCCAACAATTAATTCCTCGTTTTTATTCGCAAGTGCTTCCCAAATGAACTTAAATTTTGCATTCCATTCGGAATTATTTTCTGACAAAACTCTTTGGCGGACATTTGATGAGAACTTCTTTCTTGACCAAGAATAGGGGCTTAGTAATTTGTAATTTGCATGGCAAGTCCCATAACATAAATAAAACTTTGTTCTAAAGTTTAATTTGATTATTTAAACAATTTTCAAAGTTTAGCTCGAATAGTGAACTGAAAAGAACCAACTATACATCTGAATCAGGGCACTGTAACTCTTGAAAGAAACTGCTTTGATTCAAGTGTAGCTAAACCTTTTGTATGTACTATTTTCAAAGAGATGAGCGGGTATAGGCTCTTAATTAATTAAAGAAATGCTGAATTTTTTGACTTCTTGCGATCGTAGATATTGATATTCGGAAAAGTTTAAACACTCCATCTGGTGGTAAAAGTGTGCACGTAAACGAAGATAATGGAGAATTTGGCAGCACGTATACTTTCCTATTAGGAATGCGGAAAAGTTGCGAGCTTTCAACTATTTACTGGAAGTCCCAGCGGTCACAAATTTTTACCGCATGCTAGGAACAGTTATTGTGTAGATATGTAACCCAAGAAGTCCTATGCGCCTTATATTTGCATCATAGCGTTCAAGTCGTGCTCCGGACTGTTTTTTGTTTGTGCCAACACTCGGATTCAATCTGATTTTTACTTGAATTTATTCCCCATTGAATTTATTGACCAATATAAGGTCAACAAAAGATGCATCATCTTTCATTTTTTTTTTTAATATTACTCATACATGTAAGTATTTTTTTTAAAGTTTATTTATTTGTTGCAGACACAACACAACTCTATGGCAAAAAAAAAATTTTCAATTTCATAGCAATATTTGCCCACGATGTTAAATTGAATTTTCTTGTACCACCGTTGGTCCATTGGGCCTAATCGCTTACATGGGAAACATTTTTTTCCAAATATCTTTGTATTTCATTAATTATCCCATTTCATCAGTTGGGTTTGAGGTAAAGCCAACGCATTCCACACCGCATACACTTTGGGGAGCACAGATTGGTCATTTGCTAATTTCCCCAAAGGATACGCATTAGGCTGGTGTGTTGTGTTTTGTACACAACTCACAGGAAGCGAAATGTAATTCACATGTAAAGCAAAAAACAAAAAAAAAATCCCTTCAACGATTTTACTGCGGATTTGTGTTAAAAAGTGAAATGAAGCATTTTTTCCATTTTATTTTGAATCCACGTTTAGCGGGAAACTAGAAACAGCCGTATCTACTTTATAAAAACAGGACACAAAGGGATGAAACGACGACACCGTGAACATGAAGGCTGCCATCATTAATCACCTAATGGAGTCGTCGACAGCGGCCACAACCTGTTTGAAGGATTTGATGGATATTGTCGGCACAGAGTTGAATTTGAAGCTCAGCGATTTCGAGTGGGTATGGGTTTATGCGATGTTTTGCATGAAAAAAAGGATATTGAATGGTTTGTGGTTAAAGGGGGAATTATTACAAAGAAATAATTAGAGGGAAGAACTGATAGGAATATTGCGGGAGTCGATTGGTCTTTATGTTGTCATCTCTCAAACTTCAGTTTGGAACAATATTGGATTTGGAGATAGAGACTTCGATCTACATTAGTACCTATAGGTTTCACATGAATTAGTTTTTAGCTTCGCCTGAATAGTCCTTGTTCTAGGCATGGAGACATCTTCCATCAAACTTGTCTGCACCCAGCTTCGATGAGAGATTGTTTCTTTACATTCAGTTTGGACGTTACAAAAAGAACCTTTCATTTCTAAGAAGGTACACTGCTGGTGGTGATTGGACCTCTGCAGTGGTTCAGTGGGTATTGCACTGGGGTCGCTGGTTTGATCCAAGGATAAATAATAATTACATCCAAAGGTGTTTTCTACTGCGGTTTTACCTCTCGCGAACGTTTGGAAAACACCCGGGAGTATAATTGCCATTGAAAGTCATCTTAATTCAGTCGGACTCGGCATATAATTAAGGGTTCCGTCCTTTCGTCTCAAAAAATAAAAGCTCACACAAACAAGAAGCAAAATCTAATAATTTACCTATACGGATATGCTGCTTCAAACATTTAATTTATTTAATGAAGAACAAAAAAAAATCATTATGAGAACGATCCCGGTCAAATACTGGTTCACCAAATACTGCCAGTGAAATTAAATGCGTCATAAATATTTAAGAAAAAACCCATAAACTTCCATCGTAATAAAAATATAAATTATTAATTTGATGGACACAATCACAATATTGTGAAGCGATTAATTGTCAGGTATATCAATTAAATTCTTCTCGATGAATAGTAATTACGACACAATTTGTAAATAACCAAGATTGCGTTTTCCCTGTACACAATTTACACTCATACCATTGCCGATTTCCCACAATAATTCAGTCAGTCATTCTCCATCACCACCACCACCACCACCACCAGTACCATAGTATCCGGCCAACGACAATAGCTCAGAAACAGAATCGAAATCGGAATCAGAGAAACCCTTCGGAAATAATTTACCATTCATTCGAGTCGCATTGTGTTTTCCCAAAATGTCTGGAAACTTCCGCCCAGCAATCCGCAAGTGGGTAGGTATATAATACCGTTCGACCCACTTCACTCGGTTCTTGACTCTGTGCGGTGCTTATGGAATCAAATTAAAATTCATATTCTCCGATAAATTTAATTGACAAATTGAATTTTAATGTAACTTTAATTGGTTTGGTACTTACCGCATCCGTATAGGCAAGGTATTAGTGAAGGTACCTGTATATAGATTTGGAAGTCCAAATGGAAAGTGTATTTATTTGTCGGAGCGGAAAGAATCAAGGGATATTTATTTTTGGAAGAGATTTGTTGTTAGAACGAGTCAATTTACTCTTTGTTATGAAAAAAATAAATATGTAGCGTGGAATGCGGGCCCGATGAGGTTGGCTAACCCATACCTTAGAAAACACAGAAAGTCCATTCGACCACTCAGGTCTGCCGACACAACATAGAGTAACTTCGACAACTTAGCACTCCTTAGGCCGAAAGGAATTTGCATTGACTCCATTATCTACAGACTGTCAACTGATAGAAATTCGACTTTTTACTAGGTCAAGTAAACAAGGGACGAGCTGACTAAAAATATTTCGTTTGTTTTAAATCCATTAAGCAATTATTGAGATGAAGCTGTTTCTTTCTCGGCTCCTTTAAGTGAAAGGACAATAATAAATCGTACACATTTGCGACAAATGATCTAAATCAATTCAGTCATACAGATAGAAGTGTACGAAGATGTTAACCTACTGTAGATAGAACAGTGCTACCGAAATTTATTTGAGGCACCACCTTAATACTGTCAGCATTAATATGAACAAAATATTGAATTTTAAACTAAATTGGTGGAGTAGTTTCTGAGGTTTTGAGCCACAAACACGTTTCTAGCCCTTGGGCTGTATAAATAGAAGATGGACGAGAAATATCATTGCAAGTTGTTTTTTTTTTGGTTGGGCTCAAAATTCAGGAAGACTCCAAATTCTTTTTGCAAATTTCTGCTTTTCAAAATTCTACTTTACAAAAATTCTGCAATTAATATAAAAAGTTTTAGAAAATGTTAAAAAGCTCATCATCTTTTTTACTGTGCATTTTTTTTAATTTAGTGTTTTATTTGAATGGAATCGAAATCAGTATCAGTGGAGAGCGAAATGATAAACTAGCAATTCGTTCGTTCTCTTTTTAACTCGATAGAGTCGAGGCACTCGGTCTTGGGCTCGGTGGCGTATGTGTAATGTTGCGAAACATTTAGTTTTATGTAATTTGGTTTGTTTTCCGGTGCAAAAACAAACAACGAACGCGAACAGCCAGCGTACAGCTGACCGTGTGAAAAACGGGGAAATTCAAGAATAATCCCACAGACTTCCAACGATTGGACTAGATATGGCGATTTGACAGATTGACGCATGCACTTGCCAACAACGGTCATGTCCCTACACAACATTGTTTATGTGTCAAAAAGTCAATTTTAAAAATAAAATTTAAAAAATGGCGCTATTCGAAACGTCATGTCTGACAGAACAATATTGACAAATAACATTTTGTGCGATCTATTGACTGTCATCGCAAAAGCCAATCGAAAGGTTAACTGAATCCGCTTGAATTGGTTGGAATGAACGGAATTCGTGGGATAAGGACTTCCTCTCCTTAGAATTTGCCCTTGATGATCGTCGCTTCAATCACATTGTTCACCAGTTTCTTGACGGATTCCGCAGTATGATTATGATCGATCCCCATCCCACCTTAAGCTGTTAATTATGCGTCGGAGTTCCTGGCACATCAAGCGAGTTCAAAAATTCCGTCGGATAGTTGGTCGCTTAATCTTCGTCGGTCACGCTCTGTCAACGGATTTGTACGAATGCAGTTCTTCAGCGATTTGGCTTTGAATACTGAAATTCAAGCTATCGACGTCCTCATTCTTCGCTGCTAGTATTGCCTGTTCGCTATTCCAATCGAGATTTTTGTAATTTTGTGCATGAACATTTTGGTGATGAGTTCCTCCTTCGGCGATGTGAACTCGCAAAAATTTGCCGGGAACGATATCAATCCAGGCGAAACATCAATAGGAATTTGCAAATAACTGAAAGAATTTTAACAAACGTCGTGTCATATCACAACCTCGATAAGCTCTTCCCCACGACAACTATTCTATTTCCCGTCGGTGTACCTATCATAACTGCAAAAGGCTTAAAATTTGTTGAGTCCCAACTTTCTGATTAGCTATCATTATCAGGCCCGGGAAAATGTTTTCTAACATCCTTTTGGCAGTAATCCACATAGAAAACTGTTGAGGAGCGTGTAGCTCAATTGAAATTAATTGTCGGTATGGAAAATTATCTCCCCAATGATGGGGCTGTAATACACACACGTGCAAAACTTGCATACACGTTGAGATAGTTCAAACAACTGCTTGCTAAAGTTTGCAAACTCGTAAACGATTTTTCGCTTGATAATGTCATCGCGATAACGAATTAATTTAATAGGTTGACGAAATTAATTTCTGCAAATATAAAATTTATCTTCGAACTTTTGCCTGTGTCTGTAAAAATATTTCAATTTCACCCGTGCAATTTTGCGGTTTTTCTGAGGCACGTTGCAATTTTATCCTTTACACCTCAGAGATGAACAAATAATAATAAAATTCATAATATTTTCACTGTTTGATGTTATTCGATGTAACATCCGCTTGTTGTTGCAGGTTCGAAATTCATCACGGATTTAATAATTTAACGTGCAAATATTGACATCATACGCGTGTACTTCTGGGGCCACGGGCAGGACAATTTTTTGTTTATCTTTATCGATGCTGTCTCGTTAATAATCAGTCGACGTTTTGTAGATTGTAAGCAGTTGATCAACCATTCGTTGGTTTAAAGAAAAGTTTTCTGCCGAAAGTGTCCCAAATTTATTTATTTTCTACTTTGATAACGTCTTCAAATAGATAAAAGTAGTTCACACGGTACACAGTGGCTTGTATGTGATGAATCACTGAGCGAGGGGTAGCAGGTTCGATACCTGGAAATACACTAATTAGATTTAGTGGGGAGAGAGCTGCTCGGAAATAAAATTGAAGCTCACTTCTACTGGCTCAATACTCGTCAACCAGTCAGACCGAAAAATCAAAACTTTGTCGGAGGGCACAATCTACTGGAACTGTCATGAAAGAGCTTCTCAATAAGCCGTTTGGACTCGGCATAAAATTGAAGATCCCTTCCATTCGTCGCTAAAATGAAAAAGTCACACAAAACGAATGGCTGTGAGAAGCTAGGTCTTGGGTCCCCTGATGAGCCAACTATTAATTTTTGTAATACTATGGAGGCTCATTTCCTAAAATTTCTGAAGAAGCTTCAGTTTGCCAATCTGCCAAAAAATATAGGCTACCGAGGATTTTTTTAAGAAAAGCCACCCAACCACCAAAGGATGAGACTCTTAATGGAAACACGGTTTTCGGAATATCTTGAGAGGATGCTCTGCACCTTTTAAGGCTCTCGCAGACAAAGTCAGTTCGTTTGTTTCGACTAAACGATTTTATCGTCTAAAAGGTGCCGTTTGACAACTATTTCTATGAAGTTTTGAACAATCTCATAGGCGTTTCTAAACTGTCTGCTTTATTTCCGTCCCGCTCTTTCAAAGTATTACATTTTGCATTTTCTCTACACTTTCGAACTTCCCTCCAAGTCTGGTTCAACAATAAACTCGAACTCATAAAACCCCTCAAAGTCCCAACAACCAGACTCGCATTCCTACAACCTGCGTCCGTGCTAATATCCGCTCGCAATCTTGTTTTCAAAAGTTTAACATGCTTGCGGCTCATTAAATCGCCATCGACTTTTTTCCCATGTCTACCTCTAAATAGACTATTGCCAACAAGTCGTTAAAAAAAGAAAAGAAATAATCGCTAAACACTATTGCGAACATGTTCTCAAATCCAATAGCAATTAAGTTGAAATTATTAGACACGAGGTTACTTCCTGCCGCTGCATCGTCGGACAGTGTGGAACATGGAATTGGCATGCGATTAGGTTTTCTCCTCAAATCCTTAATTATAATTGATTTTCAAGTAGGTAATGGGAATTGGTTCTGGTTCACCCTCCATTGGGAGGAGTAGTCCTTGCAATCATCTGACTCGGGTCGGGTTTAATGTTGTTCTCAGAGCTTTCAGTGCTTTGTTTTTGTTTTTGTTTAATACAACCCTGGCCGCCATAATGACTAAACACACGGAACTTTCCATGTTACAGCTGTTTCTACTTCGTTTTCCCTGTTGCAAGTTGTGGGTGCCTTTACCTGTATCAAGTGGTGTTTACATTACATAAATTTTTTATGGTTGTTCTGGTCTATGAACATGTTTCTGTTAGCGGTTTAAATTAACGAATAAGTGACGTGACGTCGCAAATGAATAGGCAGTCAGTTGTAATTTGGTGGAACTCGTGTGGAGCCAATTCTCAATGTTCGTAATGATTAGGTTAAACCGAAGCTGCTAAAGTCGGACTTTGTTTATGCAAATATTATTTATTTAATACTACCCCTGATTGGAATTTTTTGCCGCTTAAGCTTAGAGCTTCAAAGTCTAGGTGGGCCCAAGTTGCAAAACAGGTGTTGAAGTCCTGGCAATTTTTCATTTTTGGATCAAAAATAAATACAAAATCATTTTTAGTAAATTCGTCCTTGAGCTATCAAGCATTCTTACTCTGAAGCTGCGTAGATCTCAGAGCTTACCTTAAACCTACAACGACTTCAAATGTACATAGAAAGTCCAAGAAAAGAGTCCCGGATGAAAAAAAGGAGCCCCTGTCCGATCTTAATATTTTCTTTTCTTTTTTGAAGAAACACTGTTATTTGTAAGTTGTAATTCAAATTTAAAGGTCCGAACCACTGATTTTCAAAGTAGATGAGTCAGGAGTCCAAGCGTTCAAAAAAGAGTCAAAGTGAGTCTATAGCGTCACGAAGGTAGCTCTGTCTATATGTTCAGTTGAAAAGTCGAACAAACAGCTGGTTGTACTCTGGTACCTTTTTCACACTCTCTCACGTTTTGTATGATTTGTTATAAAAGGGTTTTCCAATGGAACGATATACGCTTCAACAACGTATTGAAATTATTAAAATTCACTACAAAAATGGTGAAAATCTTGCAGTCACAGTTCGCAAAACTAAAGCATTTTTTGGTCGTAGTGAAGCACCTTGTCGGACCGCAATACAGAAATTGGTGGAAAAATTCGAGCTGTTGGGACAAGTTAATGATGTGAAGAATAAAACCCGTGCACGTCGCTCAAGAACAACTGAGAATATTGCTGCTGTAGCCCAAAGTGTTGAAGAAAACCCAGGTTTGTCCATTCCATTGTCCATTCAAGACGGCGCATGGTGCCACACAAGCAACGAAACCATTGATCTTTTACGGTTTCCGGACCGTATTATCTCTCCAAGAGGTGATCACAATTGGTGATCACCGAGATCTTGTGATTTAACACCTTGCGACTTCTTCCTTTGGGGCCACGTGAAAGATAAGGTCTACGCCAACAGCCCAACGTCGATACAAGACCTCAGAGATAAAATTCGTGAGGCTATCGAGGACATAGGGCAGCCACTTTGCGATTTGGTTATGGAAAATTTCATGAAAAGGATATGGTCCTGTATGCGTGCTCGTGGTTGCCATTTGGCTGATGTTGTTTTTCATTATTAACAGCATACCTTCCTCTTTATTACGAAATAAACATCCGACAATCCAAAATAACACCTCTTATTGGAAAACCTTTTATTTTTCCTTTGTTTTGGCCTGCTTTAAGAAAACTCTATGCGCATTTAAATATGCCTATGCCTACTTCCAGCTTATAGTGGACATCTGTTTGTAAAACAAAGGATATACCTTAGATCGATAGCTTAAGAAGTTTTAATGCTTCTTCAGCTAGGGGAGTCAAAATGTAAATCGATCTTCGTTTTAAAATCAAATGTAATAAACCTCTAAAAACCCTCACATACATCTTTTTGTATTTCTGACAGACTTGAGTCAATCTTTGAAAAGTTTTTTAAGGTCGGGTTCAAGCCCTTCGCTACAGAAGAAGCCTCCATCGCCTTATACCACACAATGTCTTTCTCCGATTGCCCGAAAGCAAAAGTGTTATCCCCTACAAGACTACACATTTCTTTCAGGTAAATGTTCTCTGAATACTTTTTCGAGACCGGAGCCAGGGAACATAATGTACCCGAAAAGTGCAGATGATAACTGTGAAAACAGCTCATCGCTTTGTTCGTTGGTTCTTGAGATTAGATGCGTCATACCGGTCAACGTGCGACATTGCTGAAATAATCGGGATCCGGTGAAAATTCTGCTTAGCAAAATTCTGTTTTTTTTTAACCCTGCTAAAAAAATTATAAAACATTAAAAATCATCTATTTTTAGATTTTTAGTAAAATTAAAATTAGAAAAAAAACAATATCTGTTAAAAAAAATAAAAAAAATAATGCGAAATTACTTAAAAAATATTTATTATATTTATATTTATTATAATTTCATTTGTTTTCTTTATATACTTTATTTCGGCAGTATAAAAGGACAGCTGAAATGTTGTTCAATCAAAATTACTTCAGTTAGCAGTTTCGCTTCTTTTGTTTCGTATTTTTATAATAAAAATAAAATAAAATCGTATTTTTTAAATACACCCACGATATATGAGTCTACAAAAAAAATAAGAAAAGGGAGTCAAAATTAAAAAACAAAAGTGATAACTTATTTTAGCCAAATCGGCACAGCCGTTCCCAATTGATGAATTACTAAACATTTTTCACACCATTTTTATATATATATGCAATACAAGTATTGGTTACTTCAAAACTATAATAGTATTGTATTGTGAACCGCAAGAGTGAAAAATACAACTATAGAGTGAGAAAAAGGAAAGCCAGACAGACTGGCGCCGTTACGCGTTACGTAACGAATCAGTTTACCCTCCCATAAGAAGTTATGACTTCAAAAACAAATTAAAAGAAAAATTGTTCTCCCCATCTCTGCTTTACAAAATTTCCAAACTCTTTTTTATTGTTTGCAGAATTTTAAAAGCTGAATTTTGACACATCCAGAATTTTGACCACAACCCAAAATAATTACTAAAAAAACAACAGCACCACCTATATCTAGGTGTTCATGGATTGCATGGAAAATAGCCACTGTGAGTTTAGAGTCGAAACTAAAAATGATTACTGGTAAGACGCCTTGAGGCCTAGGAAACGTACGCGAACATAAGTGGCGACAGTGTTTTAAAAAGAGTGCTTCGAAAAAATTGCGATAGGTGGCGTTGTAGTTTCTACAGTAGGTTTACCTCTTAGTACGTCTATCTGGGTGACTGAATGAGCTCAGATGCTGTTTTCAATGCTATCTTCTCCAATTTTAGGCATTGTGTAGACGGGCATATTTAAGATTGCTCCATAAAATGTACGGGCTGATCATACGAGGTCAGTCAAAGTGGAAAAAAATGGGCTGAACTCCGTCAGAAGAATGTAATTCTACCGATTTAACTCACCAATTATTTTATACTCTTATGGGATTTAAACAAACAACTTGAGCGTATAATAAGATTACTTTTTTGACCAAGTATAATTTTGTGTATGCTTTTTTTTTGCTATGGTCAATTCTTCTTAAAATGCAAATATTCAAATATTAAAACTAGTATTCCATTTTTTTTCCACCCTACGTTTCGTTGGTATTTTCCAACTTCTTCAGGGGCAAAATTATTTATTGGAGTATTTATTTGACAACTACACTTAAAATTTCACGGTCCAGAACAGGCGAACAAATAAATAAACTAAACAATTGCATACACAAACAGAACTCAAACTTGTTAACAAAAATATCACAGATTAAGTTGCGGCTGATTTCACAGAGCCACAATGTTCTTGGAGCGTTCCTCGAAAATCCATCTTTCGAGGACATAAATTCAAACTTTAAGTGGTTAGTGTGTTGGACTACTAAGCGACTTAAGGTTTTTTTCACTGCCCCACCTCTCGCGAACATCTGACAAACATCCGAGAGTAATATACTGCCATGAAGGAAATTGGAAATTGTAGATCCCTGCCATTCGTCCCAAAAATAAAAAACTCACACAAAACGAATTGTTGTCAGAAGCTAGGCCCGGTCCCTACGGACCTGTTGCGATTTCTTTTTTTCTTTTTAGGTGGCATGACTAATAACAACAGAGTAAGTTGCTTAAATACTACCAAGTTAGTTTGTTATTTACGACTGAGCAAAATTTGGAGAGGAAATTGATAAATCGGCTATTTTTAACCGAGTTTCCTTAAACAAGTTGACTCGGTTATTTTTAATCCAGTAACTCTGTAGGAGCTATATTAACAGTATTACTTGGTAGTTTTTAACCGATAGTTGATTGATTTTAAATAAGTGAATTTTCTGCGTGTAGTATCGCGGAAAGGGTTTATTTTCTCTCTTCCGTCTTCTTGAGCCCTAGGGCCAACTTTCTGTTTTATAATCTGCCACCGCATTGTCAAAAGCGACCGCCAAGCGTTTACTCGCGGTTTGAATCTCTTTTAAATCACCAACAGCCTACCAACCATTTTACAAAACGTTGCACTTACGAAACTTTCACTACTTCTCCAGTCAATCAGTGAGTCGTGTGCTAATTAAATCGATCATTAAATGCCTTAGCCACTTGAGAGAAAAAGTGGAGCATACTACCCCATTACCGGCCTAAAAGTTCGTCATTTTCCAAACAGTTGGGTGTATGTACCTGAAAAACACACAAGTCGCCAAAGGTATCCCCATTTACGAAAAAATCGATCCCAAAACATGCTTTTCCGTTTTAATGAATCAAAAACAAAATTTCCTGTAAACGTAGCAATGACATGAATTCTACTTTCTGCAGCTGATGCAATCTAATGAACTCTAACTCTAGCTCTGTCTTTGATCAATGACTTTGCCCAAGCACCACCTCTATTCAGCTCCCCACCGTTGCCAGCTGAAACATTTTATTACCAGTTTCGATTATGAATGCCCTTATACCCAGACACAGAGAGTGAGGAGACTTTTACTTTTCGCTTTAGTGACATGAACTTCGTGTTCGATTTTAACTAAATTCAGCCAGTCCACCTTCCACCATCCGCTCTTGCAGTGTTTTGCTGCAACTGTTACCTGTAATTGAATTCGTTGCGGAGAACTTTCTCCGAAGGACTCGATGCGGTTATATGAATTCTAGAGAAGCATCGTCGGCCCGACCAGTTGTCGCATTACCACAGAGAATAATAATTTAGTAAATGGACATTGAGTGGCAGATACTCTCAGGATGGTCATCTCGATCTCGATATAGAAATACTCTAGGAGGCATTAAAGAGAGCTAGGCATAATTCCTCCTCTATGTCCAGGGAATCAAGTACCTAGCTACACACTCACAGGTTATAAGTACTCGAAGCTTACACAAGGAACTTCGTCGAACTGATGCATTACTAAAATGTCATCGTCGGTGGTGTAGGTCGTCGTTCCTTCCCCATCATGCATACATAGAGACAAAGTAAGAGACGTTGCTGCATCCGGACTCTGGGAAATTGGTTCGGTGTATCTGGACACGAATGCAGGTCATAACAAATGCAAATAGATTAGCTAAATGGAATCACTGCCATTCTCGGTAACGTTTTGAGTAATTTTTGAATGGAAATGGAAATTATGGATTAATGTTGCACAAGATGGTGAGAGAGATTCAATTGCGACTGCCAGCCTAACTTGTGCATGGATGTGTCCTCAATTATTTTGTGCGTTGTGTCGCCACACAGAAGAAATTCCGCCCGAAGGGCTGGAAATTTAATGTAGGTAACCCCAAACACAAACACAGCGGGAAATTATTTAAATACAATGGCAAACGGAACTGCCTCGAAGTCCGATTCCTTTCGTTGAAATTTATAACTGCTGGCAGCCAAAAGGTTTACGATTTGCAGACGTCCTGCTGTCGTAGTTCCGATTTTCCTTGGGTTTTTTTTTTTGTTTGCGTTTCCTTGGCGTACGGGCGTGTGTATGTTTATTTGCATAAGCTCCCCTTTTCGAATGGAGGGGGTATTTGGTGCGCTCTACCCACCCTGTGTCTTATTGTCGACAAATGGGGGTTAATTATGACCCAACGTGACACAAATTATGCGAGGGTGTCACAATTGACTATCAAGTGGTTGTGTTTAATTGTCTTGTTCGTCGCTTAGCGTAGGGATACTTGGAGGGCGTACGAATTGTGTGTAAGGGATTTTATAATAGTACGTTGCAGTCCGAGTTGGGCTGTGTCAAATTCCTCATCGCAGAGGGTACTTGGCTCGAGCTAGGGGCTTTTCTTTGCTTGGACGCAAAGTGACATTTTGCTGCACGTAAAAGCAATTGCATCGTAGAGCGCTAGGCCCGAGAGTATCCCATATTCCCTTGGGCTCATGCTGAACCGCCAACAGGCGTATTGTCTCCACTTTCGCTAAACTGCACAGGACCTAAACGCAGAATCCAATAATATTTATCCGTATCATATGCAGAACAAGTGTAAGTGTATTCCCCGCTAGGGTACGTACTTTGGACCGCAGTGATATGGTGACCGCAGTGATATGGTAGCTTGCTTCCACCTCCCCCAAACAATCTTGTCTAGGGTATACTTGTAGAGAGAAATCTTCTTGTACTAGTTGACTAGGACAAAACTGTGGATTTCCATAGTTTCCAGGAAGATTTTGAACGCTTACAACAGGTCGTTTTAAATGTCTCCTTATTGGGGATGCTCTTGGAAAGGTCGCATGCAGCCAAACTTACCAAACTCATTATACTAACAGACCCAATTTGTCGTATCGCTTGCGGTGTTTTTTCAAAGTCAATTATAATGAAATTTTTAACAAATAGAAGATGAATTTCGGTAGGGATGTTCTCTGATTTATTGCCTTGTAAAATCCAAAAAAGTAGCACAAAATTGAAAGGAATGCATTGCAAAGAAAACTGTTTCCTTCAATACTCTTTTCTTTCTCCTTTCTTACAGCTTTTTCTTTTGCTACATCTCCCTCTCTTACTATTTTTCACTCCCCTACTCCTACTCTTATATACAAGGTGGCGCAAAAGTAATCCTTCTAACAGAAAATGCTATAAATTTTGCGATTGGCCCCTAATGTCAGTTCTGTTTTGACATTTGTGTAGTAAACACATGCGAAATACACGTTAATAAACAATGTTACGCTACACTGCTCCAGAACGCGGAATATTGGTGACTATTTATTTGAGCAATAATCGGTCAGCACAACGTGAATTTCGTCGCAGATTTCCTAGCTGTCCAACGCCTACTGGTGAAACACTGCGACGTTTAGCCGCTCGCCTCGAAGAGACTGGCACAACACGAGATGCTGCCAGGCGTGGCAGACACCGGAGTAGCCGTTCTGCAGAGAATATTGCTGCTGTAGCCGAAGATGTCATGGAAGCGCCGTCGACATCGACCAGACGACGTGCCACGCAAATGGGTATCAGTCGACGGTCTTTACAGCGAATTTTGGTACAAGATTTGAAGATGTTTCCGTACAAAATCCAGACGGTGCATCAGCTGTTAGCTGCTGACCGCCAAATACGCTCAAGCCATCCTTAATCACCACCAAGAGGAAGATGATTTTTCATCAAAAATAATCATGAGTGATGACCGCTCCACACTTCTTTTTGTGGGGCTTTTTCACGTCGCGGGTTTATGTCAACAAGCCTCAGACTCTTGCAGCTCTTAAAGACAATATCCGTCAAGAATGTGAGGACCTACGCCGGAAGTTTTGGCCAAAGTGACGGAAAATGCCATAAAAAGGGCTCAAATGACAATCAACGGCGGCGGCCATTTACATGACATCATATTCTCGACTTGATGTAAAAAAAATTAAAAGACCAAATAAAAATAATCCACAAGAAGAATCAAAGTTTTTAATTTTTCTTTAAAATACAGCCAAAAAACATCGGAAGTTTATTTTTGCGCCACCTTGTATTTCTTTAGTTTTATGTTAATTTTAGCTTATTCTTAAAAAACACATGCACTAGGGATAAAAACTTACTTGCCGATCGATGAGCAAAGCTTAATGAAGCATTTTTAATTTTTGGCAAAATCGCTGCTGTTAAAGCCAGCAAATGCACAAAGACCGTCAAATTTGTGCGTCTGTAGTTTTCAATTATTTTTTATTCCAGATTTAGTTAAAACTACATAACCATTTAGAAACACCAGTCATCAGTAACAACAAATTCCAGTCTTGGCTTTGAATTTGCGGTTAGTTTAAGGCAGCACTCAAATTTTCGTCGGGTAAGTTGTGGTCCCAAAACCAAGTTTTAGCACTAACTGCGTTTACAGGCCGGGAATCAGCAAAATAAACCGACCAAACTCAGTTCTTCTGCTTATGAATTATGTATTTTGTTAAATACACAAGTCCTTTTTGAATTGATATCTACTTCCATTCTTCCAAGTCCTGAATCTTTGGGTGCATACCTTATCATTTTGTATGAATGTGCCTTTGAGTGGTTCCACCCCAGTTTCGTTTTCTTTGTTCCCTTATCCAAGGAGAAAATTTGTAGATAACCGATATATGATCCGAATAAGAAAATGGTCTGACCTAGAGGTCTGTTCGTTATTTTCCTATTTGAGACAAATTGTGAATACCTTGCTTTCCGAAAAGGTAATTGATTCTTTATTGAGACTTTACCTGTGGATTCAATCACTGTCCAAAATGGCAACATTCGGTAAACCTACTTACTTACTTACTTAGGTGGTACTACAGTTCGGGGTGAACCAGGGCCTCCACTAACAAGTCCCTGTAATTAGCCCGGTCTTAAGCTAACTGACTCTACTTGCGCACTCCAAGTCGGTTGAGGTCGCCTTCTACTTGTGCGTGCCGTTGTCCCTCTGGGTTGGTGTGGAGAACTCTTCGAACTGGAGCACTGTTGTCCATTCGCTCTGCATGTCCTAGCCATCTTAGACGACTGATACGCAATTTTTTGGCTAGGCCTATGTCGCTGTACAGCTCGTTTAGTTCGTCGTTGAATCTCCTTCACCAAAGCCCGTCAATGCAAACGGGACCGACAATTTTACGAAGAATCTTTCTCTCGAAGCAGCCACGGACATCTTCATCAGCTTTAGATAGAGTTCAAGCCTCAACTCCACAAAGCAGGACAGGGATGATCAAGGTCTTATATATAGTCCCGGTAAACCACATTCTTTAAATGCTTTACTGGTGTTTTTAAGGGTGTTCAAACTTGAATTGTTACTCATTGTACGAAGAAGAAATCCCATTTTTGGTGTAGAAATCCTGATGTTATCCATTTGACTTTATGGCCAGTTGTAGTACGCCTAAATCCTACCCCGTTCCGGCCAAAAGCGGCCCTTACACCACGGCCACCACAAAATTATCGATGCACAACTAGAACTTATAACACGCAATACACTCACCGCGATACAAATATTCATTTCAAGTGTCCAAACTTTTCGAACTCACAATGGCGAAATGTTCCGTACAAAATTGCATATTGCGACCTACAAATCATATAAGGTGAATGTTTAAAATGGTTAATAGTAAGCTCCTTCCACTTAAAACCTTCAAACTTTTTCGAAAGAATTATCCCTGGCTAAGGCCTACGACAGGCATCAATAAATCTATTCTTTTAAATTCATCCACCACCCTGGCTATCCAAACCACAAGTCAATAAATCTGCTTCCGCATAAAACATCGACGATAAAGACAACTTTATGGTGAAATCGTTTGCGTCCAATTTATTTAAATGCCAATTACCATCCGATTCCCGAGTATCGGTCCATAAAAACTGCTGACCTACCTTTTGGGTTAAAACCGTATAATCTACCCCCAGTAGCAGTAGACAATGGCAAAGGATTTCGCCTTCTTTTCACCCTTCTCTGCGTATCCATTGAGCAATATCCTGCGAATCTGTTTGCAGGTTATTGTCTACTGACTTTTTTGACACATGTAAGAACCCCTGAGCATAGATTTACCAAAGCTGGCAATTTTTCCAATTGATTGGGGGTTTGTTTCCCAGATTAGTCCGGTAGAAAATTTAAATTACCCCTCCGCCGCCGTATTCAATTGGAACGCGAGAAAACCCGTACAAATTGCTATTTCGCATGTTTACCAAAAGGTAGTTATGTAGGTAGTTTGCAAAAGCCGGTTGGAAAAAGAAAACCTAAACACGACAGCATACCATTAAATCGAACGTCACTGTGGTGTATGTGTATCCAGGCCTAACAACAACAACATACAGCCAACGGACAACGAACCGTATTTCTTATTTTTGAAAAGGAAATCCGAATTGTTTCCTGGGTTTCATATTCACTGGCATCGGGTAATTAGTATAGTTTTCGCCTGGATGACTGTGCCAGTATGCAATACACCGAAAGCCGAAGCCGTGTAGATTGTACTAACTTTTCCCATTAATTGTGACTTTGGAAGGTAGTTTTCGGTTACCTGTCACACATGGTGACAGGTTTCTAATTATGACTTTTTGCATACCGTACCCAGACCCAGTCCAGTCACAATGAGCCTTATTAAATGACAGCACCACGGACGACAGTTCATAAACGGATTTACAAATGGCGATTTGTTAAGTGGTCCTGTGTAAGTGGAGAGCATAATCATTTGTATGAGTGTGGAAAAGGACAAAGGATTGTTGTGGTTGGTGACGGCTTTGCGGGGCTTTTCGAACTCGTAACTTTTGCACTTATTTGTTAGTTTTGATATAAATACGAGTACAATCGCTTCAACGACAATCGTTTGCAGAGTTACGTCATTAGAGGTCAGTACAGTCTACAGTGTCATGCGTTTGACTGAATGAAGCTTGTTTTCTGGACCATGCGCCTTGGAGCTCTTGTAGTCACCCATCTCTACTTGAATACCGCAGTCTTCACTCTTATATTGAGAACCTTCAAAAAAAGGTATTTCCATCCCGTAATGTGGTTATATTTCCTGTCAAGCTCCGACTATGTTCCGGTATTCTAAAAGTACCAAACCGAAAATGTTTACAATAAAAATTTAGCTCTTAGCAGTCTTAATGGCCAACCATCGACAGATTATGACCGCTCGAAGCCGGTCACTAATCATATTATTGACACAATACACAGCTGCACCAAGTGGCTTCAGCTGGATTAAGCCCATCCAATTTGATTGTGGTTTTCACTTTTTTCCTTGCTACGGACCATTTGGGTCGTGTCTTTGGGGATGATTATTAACGCGTATTCAAGTAGAAAGAACACCCCACTTGACTTCGCATTCAAGAACCTATCTGTCACTTTGTGTGGCAGCTTAAAAACTTAGAAAGTTATCAGCGGGGTTCTAAGCTTGGGAAGTCCACCGCCGATAAAATTTTGAACGCTTAGATAGATCATTAAGGGCCGTTTGCTGATACGACTCATAGCTGATAGTTTATGACCTGAATAAAGTAGCCCATAAGTATTTAAGTAGAACTTAAATCATTAAGAGTCGTATGAGCAAACGGTCCTAAGTGCACGAAAGAAGTCTACCTTAAAATTTGTCGCATATTTTCAGTGTTTTCAAAGCTACCTATAACTGCATATATGACGATCTATTCAGACCCATACCTAGTTTTATCATCCCAACGAAGTCAAGAAGGCAATTAAGTTGTGTTCAGCCTATAAGACCTTAATCCCAGTCCTGCCATACGGTTCTAAAGCTTGGAGTCTATCTGAAGTGGATGAGGATATCGTCGGCCATTTTTAAAGAGAAAGATTCTTGAAAAAATGTCTCAGTCCCGTTTGGGTTACAGTTGTAGAGACGACGAACTAAAAGAGATGTAGAGGGATATCAACCCTGTGTAAAAATTTCACATCATTCGCTTAAGAAAGCTAGAGCATGTAAGGCGGGCTTAGAAAAATGATGTGTCCCGTATAGCCTTGTAGTATAACCCAAAGGGTCTACGCATTGGAGGAAGACCTAGCCTTAAATGCCGCTCACAAGTTGAAGGCAAGCTCAACGGACTCGCTTGCGCTAGCTGTCCAAGTGGTGATTAAAGAGGCTTTTTAGTTGAAGCCTTGCTTCACCCCGAACTGTAGAGCAGCCTAGCAATACAATATTCAAGATGTTGTTCCAATTTTGTCGTGCTTCTTTCAATTACCTAGGGCGCCTTAAAACGGGTTTGAATGTAACCTTGTTATCACGTAGACTTGTCATTGAATCCTTGACATAATCGATCTGGCATTCGCTATTTAGGTGCAGGAAAAGATGTTTGTTATAAGTTTGACTGAGTCTGGTTCTGACATCTGCCTTCGATGATTTTCAGTTCACAGTGAAAGGGCGAAAAATGCTAATGAAGATGACGTGGGCTTCTTGTTTTCTGCTAAAACCTTTGGGTGTCAATGAGGGTTTGCAATTTCGTCGAAAAACTGTCAATTCTACTTAATTGAGGTGTTCAGCTGTGTGGAGCAAGGGGCTAGGGACTGTTCCTTCTGTACACCTTGCCCTAGGAATTACTGTGGACTGTGGAGTTCTGGGAAAATGCATAAAAACCCCAGTGTGAACTGTATGAGTGAATGAAAATTTCCAAAGTGAGTGAGTAGGCAGGCACTTTTAAGGGGGACTGTGCAGCACATTGGGATTGGGATGCATGAGCTTGTTTTTGTTGCCAAGTCATTTAAACTCGGAACAAAAGTCCAAATGGGATTTATTAGGCAAAGTTCGTTAGTCATTTTCATTTCCATAATAGGTACCATAAAAGGGGCAGTGTTGCCATTTCCATATGCCGTGAGTAAATGAAGGAGTCAGTGACTAGCTGATGGGCAGTAACATGTTGCCCGGAACTCTTACCTATGCCAGAAATTGCTTACGCGGTCCTCACCATCCTCACATTTCATCCCAACCCCATTACCTCGAAATCATTTTCGTAAAAAGAAAAAAAAGAAACCGTGTTCACCTTATTTACACGCAATTCTAAACCCCCCGTCATTCGCGAACATAATAAAACCCACTGGAAAAAAAGTAACACAAAAAATAAAACGAAAACGAATGATATCTCCAAGGACTAATCTGGTGGTCGACCTGTTGGAATATCTAAGTAAGATACACTGTCACTGTGCGGCAACAACTTAATTCACTTAGGATACATTAGTTTGTCCTACCAACAAGGATGTATTTTTTTTTTCTCTTGCCCTTGTGAACATCCTTCTCTCTCGGTGTGTTACATCAATCACATTTAGAAGCAGTATCTGGTGCGTAGATTTTCGTGGTTCTGAAAGTGTGTGCCAATAGGGAGTTGAATGTAGAGTGTTGCAAAAAGCAATGATGGAAGAGTATGCAAATTTAATTTGAAAATAGAAGCCGCCAATGTAGGATTATTTTTGATAAGCTGGTGGATAATTTTCCGACAGGCATAGGTCTCTGGTAAGCCGTTTGAAACCTACAAATTCTGAGAAAGTCGACACGTGGTTTAATGTGGGCTTAGAAGTGTTGCATTTGGTTTTTGGGACTGCTTGTGTAATTGTCGTACTGAGGGTACTTTCAAGGGTCTACTTAGATAAACATCTTGGCAACGAGAAGAGCCTAGAAGTAGGTGATGCAATATTGCAGATACCACTCTCTCAGTTTGGACATTTTTATTGAGTCAGACTGCGTTCCACAGTAATCCAGGTAAAAAGGTGCATACCATTGACGTAATGTCGCCTATGGGTATTTTGTGTCGTCATTTCAGCCAAGTTCTGCGACACTTACCACTCGGTTAAGAAACAAAAGTCGAATTAGCGCATGCATGAGCGAGCACTGCGTCACTGAATTTTGTCCAACTTACATGCAAAACTATAACAAATTCAGTTACGTATTACTCGATCACGGGTGCGGTAATTCTGTAAGATGAAAACGTTCGATCGTTTTCGTATAAACGAACGTTTTGCTTCATGTAACTTCGAAAGGAAATTTTATTTGCGCGAAGACAAAAAAGCGAAGCTATTTGATTGACGTTTTCGTTTGCTTTGATCCATGTAACTCCAAAAACTTAAGACGTTTTTGTTTCATTCGAAAGGAATACAGCGAATGCCATTTGTTTGACTTTTCTCATTAACTTTGGTTGTTCAATTAGTGGTTGTGATTAATTTTTATTTCACAAAAAAATATGCTGGTGAATTATTTATTAAAAGCAAGCGAAAGTGATGACTGATGATAGCAATGTGGAGGATTGTGTAAGTTTAAGAAAAATCTTCGAGATTGTTCGGATCCTTTTACTCTGCCCGATGACAGGTTTGCTTATTAAATTGATGTGCATTGAGAATGAGATTGGCAGTTTTGTTTTCGCCCGGTGTTTGTAATCTGCCCATGTATAAAAAAGTGAGATATCAACCCTGAGCATCGTCTTGTGTATATTTTGCCACCCGGTTTCGAAATAAAAACGAGTGTCAATATGGGTGTCCCCTTGGCATAATTTTAGCTTTGAAGGATTATTTATAATATGAGAACGAATTGCGGTGAATATTCGTAGTTTTTGACATTTCATTCACATGAAAACTTTTTTAGTCGCAAATACCCGCGATTGAGTTTCAATTTTAAAGGTTAAGTTCGAACGAATTTTTCAATCGCGACTGTATTTTTTAGTGGATTGCAAATAAAGTGTGACAGTTCGTGGCTAAAATTTAAAATTCGCGGGAAATTGTAAATTTGGCCATTTAAATCAATTGAGAGCCTGTTTTTTTTTGATTAATTTAATATATTTTTTTGTGGTGGAACAAAATAGCGATTTTCAATTCAGAAACACAGCTAAATTGAACTGTTCGCAATTCGCGCTCATGTAAATGGTCCTTGACTGGTAACTTGGCTTATGCAATAGTGACATAGAAAACACCGTATGTCAATTAAAAATAAAACAGCCTCCTATGTTTTTTTTCCCAGAAGAGAGTGTTTTTAGTCAACTAAGGGCTCGTTTTCAGTCGTCAAAGGCAGATCCAATTGAAGAAATCCATAAAAAAAGGTAAAAAATTATTTTCGACGAGTCCGTAAAGATGTGCAAAGTTGTCCCACGACCACTTTTATCGACTCTTACCGAACTGAATAAAATTCATTGTGTACGCATATGAAGGACGGCTTTTCCTGCGTTTAAACCATACAAATTTTTAGGGGTTTTGTGAGAAAATTTAGAATATATTCAGCACAATTGTAAATAGTTTTGCTGTTGCTCAGTCCATAAACTGAGTTTGGTGAAGCTTCCACTATAATGCGCACTGGTTTTCTGTAGAAAGATGCTGCTGTCGTTAAGTGCTAAAGAACTGTATACCTAAGTCTGCTATTATCTGATTTAAATCAAACAAAATGACTAATTGCTCTATTGACCAATCTCCTTCTACTTAGAAAAATGTTCAATAAAAAAACCCACTAACAGAAGATTCTGCGCTGATTCTAAAAGAAGTCCGCCACTGACTGTTGTGTTCAATAGTTCAGAGACATTTTCACCCCCCATTTGCTTGTCACCCATTTTATACCTACCATATACGTCCATATCATACAAAGGACTGATACTTTACTATACTGGTTGTCAACTACAGCGAATAAAACGATTTTAAAACGTTTAATTAATCGGGCATTTAATATTCAGCGCATTTAGTGCAACTAAACCTCATCATCATTATATTCGATGCAGGTAGACTGTGGCCGACCACCGCATGGCCCCCATCAGGAAAGAGTTAACTTGCGTTTTATGATCAATTTTGTATTAATTTTCACATAATTAGTAATTATAATATATAGCCTTTGCATATACATAGGTATGCGTTGGTACGCTATACCAACCCTAATTGTGAATTTTAAGGCAAATTAATTGTCACTTTGCGAACAAAGCGCTTATAATAGTGAAGGGAAATTCCTATGTGAATACGAGGCTGCCAGGACTTAGTTATTGTAGGTGAATTTGTTTTCCCAAAAAGGTTTATAAAGGGAATAGTTGTTGCTCTAATTGTCCGCGCTAACTAAAGTCAGTCGAAAAATAAAAAAGAAAGTACAACACTGGGTCGCGAGAAAATGTCTCCTTCTTCAAAAGTTTAGTTTTCTTGTATGAATTTAGATGTTCGAACTAGGCATACAATATTTGATTGCTTTCATTCATCACATACCTCAGTAAAAACTCACACAAAACAAATAAAGGTGAGAAGCTAGACCTGGTGTAACTCTGCGGACCTGTTGCGCCAACTACCTACCTATAACCTTCGGTCCAAGTGACTATTTTTGTACTTTTCTCATCTGGATTGGCTCTTCCACCCGAAGATCTGCACGAACCTTTTGACTGAAAGTCACTGCTTGTGATGACCATACACTTGCAGGTTTGAATTTACGGATCCGTTGTTTTTTTTCCACTTTGTTTGGAGGCTACAGCCCTTTCATTTATTTTCTGTACATGATACATAGTACGGAATGCCAAAGCCATAGTGCAATTGAACCAGCATAATGTAACCTTAAACGGGCTACAAAGTAATGCAACTTTCACCGGATTGTGATGTCAAACGGTTTGTGAAAAAGGACAATATACACAACTGGCTTCTTTTAAGTAAGACATTCGAAGGATTGTTCTATTCAGCGATGTGCCATTATCCGGCTTCGACTGTACCCCATTTCCCGGCAGTTACTCGCGCTAGGATCGAACAGTGTGTAGTCAGCCGCAGTGCACTATTTCCGCCACTTCCCAGATGATGGGCCAGAGCAATTTCTCCCTGTTTTCGATCTTCTGCGAGTGTCAATTGAGAAATACCCTTCCCATTTAATAGTTAGGCCCTATGAACTGATATGTGCCACGCCCCGTATTCAATTCCTCCCACATTCTGTACATTTCTTTCCATTTATATTTAATCAAATTCAACATTCCTAATTTCGGCAACTTAAGCTGCATTTTAAGCTTTTTAAATGTATTGTGCTGCATAAAAGGTGCCACGCCCTGTTATTCAATACAGCCCACATTTTGCAAAATACTTCAAATAGGCCATGCGCGGTAATTTTCCAAATTTCAATGCCACCGCCGCCATAGAAGTTATGACAGAGCATTTTGAATGGTTTTGTTTTATAGGATGTGCCACGCCTAGTTTCGCAATTGCGCCCACATTTTTCATACGTTTTGAATAAGCATCTTTGAGCTGAGTTTGGCAAAAATTTCTGTCATAAGTGCCAAGAATGGGGTCGTAATTTATTTATTTTTTTGATTTACTTGTTTGTATGGGAGGTGCCACGCCCCTTTGTCCAATGCCGCCCACGCATGGGAAAGTGCTTCAAGTTGGCAATATCCATTTGTCATATTTTGAAGTTAAGGCTGAAATGAGTTAAGTTCACCGACAAAAAGTGGTTCTGGCGATTCCATTTAAGAAACGGTTCAAGGGAATTGCTTCAAACTTTGTGTAGTTTGTGGGATCGTACCTCGGAATGAGATCAGTTATTTGAATGTTACTTTCAAAGCTTCACCTAAGCCCTTGTAAAAACCTCCATAACTGCAGCAAATGCCCGCTCAGTCGTGTAGAGCGGGCATTTGTACTTCAAACTTCGGTTTGAGTAGGTAGGCTAGGCTCACATCCCTAAAACAATCCGGGAAGAGCTTCAAAAAGGATCATTACTTTTCACATATCTAAACAGTATAAAAAGAAGCAAATAACGTGCGACCCAGTCGTGCACATTTTTCATTTATTTCAATTGGGACAATATACAAAATTGATATTCAAACCAACGATATATTTAAAAAGCAGTTACCAAGCCACCTGCATCTCTGCATTGCCCGGGGACGTTTTCATTTCCATAGAAATACGATTTCATTATGATGCCCACTTTGGAGGATTTTCTAGGCTTTGAGGGCTCCCAAAGAAGAGTTTTCGAACCGAAAAATAGAACCCCCCAACAAAAGCGCGGAAGAGGAATTTTTTTTTCTTGTCATACATGAGGACACTACTTCCTTCTTGGAGCAGTACCCAAACAAACAAGTTTATTTTTTTGTTCTCACCCCCAATTGACAGTGCTTCTCACGTTCTGCATAGAATTTTATTTTCCGCTTCAGAGGTGTGGTTGAAGAAAATCAAACAAACAATGATTCCGTTGAACAAGTTGTTTTCCGCTCCTTAAGTGCATGTCTCTGTCATAAAACGTGTTGGAGGATAAACAAAAAAAAATAAAAAAAAACCCAAAGGTGGACAAAAAATAACACGATACACAAACCTCTAAGGAGAAACAGAGACATTTTCATTTTTTTGTTTTTAAAAGAAACATTACACGTTCATTGTCCATGGTGGCGTTGTCGTTGTGTTGCACCATCAAAGAAAAGGAAAACCAGATTCTATTCAATTTGTAGGGATGTGGAAAAGTTTCGGCGTGTATTGTCTCACACATGGTGCCAGGATACGTACATAGGTGTGTAATGTATATCATCAATTTTGTGAGGATGTTCTGTGCGGAAAGCCTCCTTTTGAGTTCGTGTCAGGAGTAGGAAATGATAGCGAAATGATTTGTACGACGTGTAAGGCACCTACATGTCGAATTCCCTTGTCAAGAGAATAAGTGAGAGCACACCATACGTTGAAGAAGCTATAAGGACGTGCAGCTCGAAAAGTTGGTCATTATTTTACGCAGCACATTGGTTTCCGTTTCCGGATTGAAATCAAACGTCGATGTAGTATCATCTGTATGCACTTAAAGTTTAAAAAGATCAACAAATTTAACACTTTGTTGATTACACTTAAATGCAAAAGCTGGTGGTGTTCTTTTCTATCGTTCCGCTGCAACAGAGAAAATGAAACACCGGTGCCTTCGATGTGATGTGATTTGACCATTTTATATTTTAATCTATAGCTCAGCTGCTAAAAGCTGATTGAAAGCCTAAAATTCTTATAATAACATTGAGCATACTTAAATATGAGTTCGATTGGTATTATAAAAGAATTATTTATTTAGTGGAAAGTTAAAGACAGCGAACGCAGACAAACATACGTTTTAGCCGCAAACGCCTACTTTAAGTAGGCGTGGCAATGAGCAATGTGGTTTAAAACTTGATCGTGTTCTTCAGAAAATATACATCAACCCCGAACAGACATAAAATCTCTGACAGTTGATGTACGTACATAGATATTAAAGCTTACCTACTAAAAATTTGTCCCGATCAATCTATGTAGAAGCCGACATATACCGAGTGGGCAGCCAGACCCGTGCAGGCTATAGGCTTTGGTAGCAGACGGACGATTGAGAGAAATTGCGAGACCCGGTTTTTGAGTCCCCTGTCATTGTGGTGTTCTGACTTACATCTTGGGCTCAAAATTTTGTACAACAACAGCAGTGTTTTTGTCATACTATAAATACGACAAAGCTAGAAAGCGCCACGTAAAAGCTGAAATTGAGCACCAAAACTCTAAACCTAAGCGATATCCGAGTTTGTTCTTTTATCTTAAGAGTCATAAGTGTCATCATATAAGAGCTTCTCAATTTAGCCGTGCGGACTCGGCCTAAAATTGTAGTTCCCTTTCGTACGTACTAGAAATAAAAACTCACGCGAGACGAATAGTTGTCAGATGCTTTGCCTAC
The DNA here is from genome assembly GCA_948293265.1 of Cheilosia impressa. Taxonomy (NCBI): domain Eukaryota; kingdom Metazoa; phylum Arthropoda; class Insecta; order Diptera; family Syrphidae; genus Cheilosia; species Cheilosia impressa. The sequence goes on from OX411883.1 coordinate 43,324,129, forward strand.
GGACCTTTTGCGCCAACTATTTATTTTTAATGCACATTTATCGATTTAACAAAAGGTGAGAGTGAGACCCTCTCTGAGCCTACAGTTTTTGTATAGCAAGTGGGATGACCTGTTAGCTTTGGGGTTTGGCGGCTTCAACAGGTGTGATATAAACTACCCATTTAGTGAGCACATAGACCCATGTTATTGTATAAAACAGAATAAAGACACCACAATTAGCCAAAAAGGTCTGTCGGCTCCTATGTTCTTTAGCAAAGTTTTAAACCAATCATAGGTATAATAATTGTAAGTTGAATAAACGTTTGACAGTTAAACTTTTTAACTGAAACATTTTGTGACATAAACCGACTACAAATTCTCTATCATCTATTTCCTTATTAAAGTTCTCAACCTACACTACATATAGCTCTAGCTCAATTGGGATATCCGGCTAGATTTAAAAAATGGCCACAAAGAACCATCATTACAACAAATGTACTGTATACTTGTTTAGCAAAGCTCTGAATCCACACTATTGGCACAAAGTCTCAAGTTTAAGTAGGATATCTTGCCACAAAGATCTTGAGGCCGATCAAATCCCCCAGACTACCTATTTAGCAAAGCCTTAAACCAATTCTACGAAAGCGATGTAACTTTTGACAAAATCGTACGGCCAGTTCAATGGCCTGTTAAATTCCATATCCTGCGACTCTATTTGTGCAGCTTGTCAAAAGCCACAGATCCTTTTTTCCAGCAAAGCTCTGAACATATTCTGCTGCCTCAAGTTGTGAGCTTCCATTAGAATGGGATCACTTGTGGTACAGTTCGTGCACGAATGCGTTATTGCAAGTCTTTTAAGTTGTAGATTTCAGGATGCAACTTAAATAATTGACGAACTGACAAAGTTCTGTTTGTGGGGTTCTCTGAAAAGACGCATACCGCCCTCGTTGGAGTTTCATTTGTTATATGATATAATTTGTCCCATATCATTTCCGCTCAACAAAAGCAACCCTGCTTTTAAATTGCAATTCGTTACTTCTCTCTCTCTCTCGGTGCATATACCGTGCGAAAATGTTGGCTCGCGTTGATAGTTGATACCTTTTTAACCCCTTCGATTCAGTGCTATGCACGATATAATCCCCCTGTGTCATACATCAGACTTTCAGGAAATACCTCAAATTGACTTGACCGCATACGATGTTGCAGTAACTGGACACCGCCCTTACTTTGGGCAGGTATTTTCGCCACCCAATGCATTCGCGCTGGGCCCGTCCGTTTAGAGTATGGCACAATAATTCAATAAAAGTGCCCCCCTCTCCCGTAAGTTAATTCCCTATTTCGCTAAAGTTTAGAATTGCAGACAATAGGCGGCAGCCAGGAGAAATATTTACGACTTGCAGGCATTTTACGGTCGCAATTTGGTGCTTCGCGTAATTTTTGTTTTTTTTTTGTTTTTGTTGTGGACGTCTGTACGACGGGCGACCAAGGAAGTCCACCCGGCTCTCTCCCCTGTCGTCGCAGTCGACAAATGAGGGTTAATTATGACCTATTAGGGATACAAAATTACAATCCACTTCAAAGTGGAAATTTAATTACCCAGCTTAACTAGGTGTAAGGAACTCGTTTAATTTAATTTTTGCTGGGGAAATTTCTAAAGGACATCGCATTGGACGGGCTATTTTACAATAGTGACCTTCATTGTCGGGGTGCGTAGTCTTTAAAATTGTTGGAGTTGTGTAATCATATAAGTGGTCTAGTTCGAAGCTTTAATATGACGTCCGTCTTAAGCACGAAAATGGTGTCAGGCATTTCCTGCAAATATCTCAAGGAAAACTGCGACGGGTAAGTAATATACGGGTAACAACCTTACCAGGCGTGAGCGTGATACAATCCACTTGGGAAATGGGCTACCTAAGTTAATGTTTATGTCGTTGTCACAATATAATGGGGGCGGCTGTGTAGAGTCGCCGAGGGAGAGTCACAACTAGAAAAGCCTATGTCAACAGATTGCAATTACATCGGGATTATGTAAATTTCTCCAGGGACTTTGAGGGAGTATATACAGCTAACGCAGGTGAAAATGTTCCTCTTCTTTTCAAAGAGCCCTTGCTCTCTAATAAGCTCATTGTTTAAGCATTGTTTATGATATGCTGCCGATTCACTGGAAATATATTCAAATTCCAAACAAGTGCGAGAAATGGATCGTAGTCCAAAATCCAATTTGCTGGAGGTTACCATGTGACCACCTAATCATGTGGCTATTATTACTTTGCTTTGTAGGTGAGCACATGAATATTATATGGCTCCCATTGAGAACGATATATTCTACGTGACTACAATATCATTAGGGCGGTAGCCTGCATCGATGAGATGATGGCGGGGGATAATAATCTGGCGAAAGTTGACATTTAAAATAAGTTTTGGAGAGTATAACCTACAGAACGCAGAAGACAATATTTTTTTGTATTGAAATCCTTTGTGATTGGTGGTTCTATTTACCTTTTCACGGGTTGGGGTCAAAATTCTGGATGGGTTAAAACTCTTTTTACAAAATTCTGCTTTCGCAATTTTTAGTTTGTATTTTTTAAACGTTAAACCCGGGTTTAACCCAAAACTTAAGCCCAAGTCCATAATATTCAGTCGTTTAACCCAAGCATAAACCCATTTTTTTTAAACTTGACAGCGTTCAATCCGATTGGATTTAAACGCACTCCGGAAACCAGTTTAAGTTCTTTAACTCGGGTTAAAGCTCAATTTCATATGATTGACATTTTCTTTCTCGCAGGACGCGAGAAATAAGAAAAGTGAAATAGAAAACAAAAAGGAGCAAAGAGTTACAAAAAAAGTGGATTTCATTCATGAAATGGAGAGTTGATAGTAAATCAACGTCGTCCTCGATTTCGATGTGGTGGATTTTCGGTAATATACCCGACTGAAGAATGTCCCTTTCTGAAGGCTACATACATTCCATGATTCTACTAATGCACTAAAAACTAAAATAGGCACACTACAAATTAAATCAATTTCCAAGTGTCAAATAACAAAACACAAATGCCATTATTGTGAATTTTGACATTACGTGGGCTTAAAACGGATTAAAAACGGGTTAAAGTGTTTTAAATCCGCATTTAAATCCAGCGGGTTTAATGCGTGTTTTTCAGTGAATAATATGGACGCAGGTTTAAATTATCGGGCTTAAAAAATGCGGATTAATGATCGGGTGTAAAATAAGCTTAAACCTGAGTTACACCCGGAGTGAATAATATGGCCGTTAATGTTGTTGTTTTTTTTGCAGATTTAAAATAGTTTTTTTTTAATGTAAGTATATTTTTATTTTGTAGGTAATATTTTTGCTAGTTGCAAAAAAAAAACAGAATAAGCAATTATTTTACTGCTTTAAATCAGAAAAGCAGAATTTTGTAAAACAGAACTTACAGCCCTCGATAATTTGGTATTATGGGTATCAATTGATAATTTTACGCCATTGTGAATGCTAATAAAAATATCATTGAAAATGGGTTCTGTTTTGAGGTTTGACATTTCTTATTTGTTTATTTTATATTTTTGAAATAATCCCCTTCAAAAAATAACTTACCTACCGATTACATTTCGGTCTAAAGTCGTCTTTTTCAATAATAAAAACAAGGAAATAAATTTGATGATTTCATCTTTATATATATAATTCTACTGTATGTGTGTTGTGACTGAACTCCTCCTAAACGGCTGGACCAATTTGCATAAATTTTTTTGTATGCGTTTGGGTTGCGCCCCGGGTGGTTTAGATTTACAATTCGGTCCAATTGGACAATGGGGCGTGGTACCTCCCATACAAATCTACTGTATGTCACTGAATAAATTTTTTTTGGTCATCGAATGTTTGAATCATGTTTGCTTTTATTTTTTGACATCTCACAAATTCGTTCTCAATCGTTCAAACAAAAGTAAATTTTAATTTACGCAATAGTGGTTTGTTTTATTTGGAATTGCAAGACAACGAGTGTGGTGTCATTGAAAACAACACAAACTTGAATCAAGCAACAACTACGGCCACACGTAGGAATTCTAATTTAAGTGTGTTGCATTAAGTGCGTTTCGTTATTTTCATATTTAATTTTTTTTGTATCTTTGGATATTTTTGGTGTCGCATTTTCAGTGAATATTAAGTGTATTACATTCACATATAAGTTACGTAACTGAAACAATGCCACGCCTTCGTGGACGAGGAGGAAATATTGGTCGACGGACTATCCATTCACAATTACAGCACAACCATCGGTTAAATACATCGGCACAAGATCAATTGACGGACAATGGAAATGCCTCTATAGGAGTACGAGTACGAGTAGGTGCTTCTATACAGCTTCCAATTGCAAGCGGTTGACTGCAATACTGCATGACAGTTCTTTGCTTTTATAATGCCTTCGGTCAGAAGTTTTAAAGAAGCATCTGGAAAGCGCTTCGAACCACAAGCTTTATGGAAGCAATTCACTTTCGACACATCTCCTGACACATTTTCAGAAGTCTCATAGAGATCTTGCCGAAATTTTATTTCATATCCCTCTATAAAACCTGTGTATATGCTTTGTACAGGTCTTACTGAAGTTATTATCGAAACAGTTAATTCGCAATGGATCAACTTCGGTTAACAAATACTATAGAAGCTCTTTCCAAGCTGTTTCCTACAGAAATTTTAAATTTGAACCTTACCGAAGTCAAATTGTTACTTGGGTCTGTAACTTAAATATAATTTGTTTGCACGACGCTGAGATGTAAATAGATTATAGAAATATAGATTTGAATATCATACCCTGGGTAAATGGAGCTTTAGGGAATAGTGGCGAATCACACACAGCTGTAGTTGACGAATGTGGTTATGTGTCTCGATAACTGGTGGACTGTTTTTCTAAAATATTCCTTCTTTTGATTATTTTTGCATTGCCTGAATGAAACTAATAATAATCTCTATAAGAGTTGCAAAAGCGTTGTGACTTTATAACTCACGAACGGTCAAACCGAATTCGATCAAATTGAGGGTTTGTTTGCATGGTCGTGTAGTTGGTTTATCTAAAGCTTGAACGAAATTGGTCAACGCGTTGGTGAGTTATGGCAACATCTGAATTTGTGTGCTATATGTTTACTGTGTGCTGATGTCATACACACGGTAATGACATCACGCACGATTTTTTAAACAAAACCTCAAAACAAACACGGACTTTATCGTTAAGCACAGTGTTTTTGGACAATCGCTTTTCTGGATGTACTCTGTCGAATGGCAGTAGCGAGGATTGCCGATTGCCCACATTCTGCTTAAGTTGATTTGGTTTATTGAGAAAATCTGAACTCGATTCAATCATTAGCGCGGAAAAATATGATCAAGAAGAGGGCCCGGAAATCTATGAAGTCGTTTCTATGCTTTGAACTTAATTTAATTCCAAGGAAGTTCCATTCGTTTAGTAGAGAGGTTCAACTATCAAAAGGGATGTTAATATTTTAATTAATTTTAGGCGGTACGAAGTTCGCCCGGTCAGCTAGTATTAATATAAATTTTTAACCTCCCGAATATTTGATACGTATCAACAAGGAATTTGTGGTTGATGGAAAATTTGATAATTATCAAATTTTTTGACAACCGTAATACCAAGTTTATCGATAAAACCATTCACAATAGATCTTAAATCTAATACAATTCACAACATAATACCGATTTATTCATTTTGTTGATATGTATCAATTATTATCAACTATCGTGTTTATAAATATTTGATAGCCATAATAGGGCTGTTAAAATAGGCAAAATTTCGTAGAGCTAAATTTTTGTGTGAGGAGTGTCAGAATTTTGAAAGCAGAATTTCGAACTGCTCCCTATTTTCATTTTAAAACTGCTGCATAAAATTGAGTCTGGTTTTCACAGTTGCACTGGTAAATGTCGCCATTAAAGTATCAAAAATGTTTTATCTCTAAGAAATATCTCGTATCTCCTTGGCTTGGGTTGGAAATTGGAATACTGGCTTCTGATTGACGTTACCAGAAGCCCCATAGAAACCTTATTCTCGAAAAAATGGTGTTTTATTTCTTTTAAGAACTATGTTTTCTTTCTTTCTTTTCCAGATTCAACTGCAATTCTTAATTGGTCTGAAGTGAGTAAAGCTTTAAATATTTGTTTGCATATTTTAGAACTTATATCTTTTGTATCTTGATTTTACCAATATTCCGCAGTAAAACTTGATTTTTCAAAACTGCACTCAACCGGAAAGCCAACGACCCGCTATAAGTACTAATATGATTATTACTTTAGCGCACTCTTTCATTTTTACACAGAAATTCTTTTATAAAAAAAGCATACCAGCCCTTAGAGAAATGTGTCAAAATTATAATACTTCAACCATTGGTGTAGCTGATGCAATATAAATAAACTGGAAAATATGCGGACAACTGAATTACCTTATGAGTCTTCTTAGGACCGTCTATGGTATTGGGGTTTTTCATGAATAGAGACTAACACTCTGGCTGACATCAACGGGCGGTGCTCAGTCATTTGAACTGTCTCAAACACTGATGTACATTAATCAGTATCAGGCTTAGTTTACCTCCACCGAGTACAAGTCTTACCATGCAGAGTTAAAATTAGTAGCTTAAAAGTGTAAGTTTTGAATATTAAAAAAATTGAAATCTCTCTCGGAATTCACTGTCGAAGTCTGAGAAGTCTAGCATAAGTCCCTCAGAAAGAGAAAGTCAGGCGGATTAACTCACTAGATTGTACCGACGGCGTCGTTACCTTACTGTCAAAATTAAACTTAAATATTATGTTACTAAAGCTACTCTGACACATTTGAAACTTGTGCCAGTGCGAGGATTTTACAAGATTAGTATGGGTGCTGAAAAAGGAACACCTTATGGACCAACAGCAGTTCAGAATTTATTTTGTTGAATAAAATAGAATAAAAACAGAAAATTGGCATCGACATCGATAGGTGTATTCCCTAATCCGGAAGCCCACATACCTGCGATGTGATGGGCTGGACAGAACGTGAATGGAAAACTGTGAAAGTCATACTGTGACTTAAGCTGTAAAGATCCTTGACAGGCTTTCATCACACTTGGCAGAAATAAAATGACAATCCGCATCAAGGTTATGAGTTCTCAATTAGAAGCCTCATGTGCCTACTTAGGCAAAATTGCTGAAGCTAACAAAGACTTTCTATGAGTTAATCGAAAAAATATGAGCACTGTCTGACATATGACAACGGTGATTGAAAAGCCTGAATAGGCAGGACTACATCTCTGGCAGAACTTAAATAGGACAATATAAAAATGACTACATGTCCGAAAAAAGACTTTTGCTAATTGACAAATTTGGTCTTCTGTGCGGAAACGGCAAAAGGTGGAGTATATACAACTGCAAATTCTACGTGCTGTACCAATATGTGAATGTATTCCAAAAAGCCCAAAATGCTACAGCTAAGAAGGTCTTTGAACCCCAGCCCTCTGGTTGGAGACGACAAGGAAGACCGAACCTCCGTTTTAAAGACCAGGCCATCGCAGATGCCAGACCGCCTGGTCTGGATAACTGAAAGCAGCAGACGATGGAAGGCCGCAGTGTCTCAGACAAAGACTTCACGGGTCGGGAGCCCGTGAAGTAAGTAATTTATGTAATTGACAGAGGATCTTCCCACTCCCATAGAATCAAATCGTCAACCAACTTGACCACGTTGCGAGAGACGTAAAGAACTCTTTCAGTATTCTAAACGTGAGAACGTTCCCAGCTGTAAACATAGGCACAGGCCACTGCCAACCTACAAGTGTGAATATCGCATCGCATTCGTCAACAATCCAATACTATAGACCAAAGAATACCTAACGTTAAACGGCTGTAATTGCTTCGCAACAAAAGTTGCCCTTTGCCGGTTAAATATCTCTCAACCTACCGAGAAGCCCTATGTAGCCGTCATCAATAATTGACCAGTGGTATCGATGACAAGAAGGTCTCATCTGACCTGATACGACAACTAATAAGACAACTTGCATACAAAGCACCACTGCCAAGAATGATGAGAGCGACTCGCAAGCTCTGCAAGAGGAAAGGATATCGAACTCCCCATAGGTAAAAGAAAGACCACGATAGAGGAATTAGAGAGGTGCCGCTTCACCAACAGGACTCGAAAGTTTTACCAAACGGTAGAGAGAAAGTGTAAAGGTTACTAAACCCAAACCGAAAGCCCTAGAGATGATCAAAGCAACCTTGAGTAGAGTCGCAGATCGTCTAGAGAACTAAGGCAAACCTTTCGCCCTCAGACTGTTGAACACCGAAAACGAACAGAACTCCACAGTCCAACAGAATGGACCATTCCATTTAAAAAGCAAGACTGCCACCATATCGAAATGAAGTGAGAATAGGCTTCACTGTCTACAAGATCAAAACGAAACAAGACCAGACAGCAACATATTTGGGTATTTTTGACATCATTGGCAAAACTCACCTACAACCCAGTATTATCATGCAAACAAGACAAGACGAATCGGACGGAACGTCACAAGTGAACTACAACTTTGAGCTTGTTAGAGGCTTTATCTTTTCTCGACTTTAAACACAGAGAAAGACGAAACCTTAACAAACAGGTCGGAATTTGCAAGCCGCTTTCTTTGGTTTGAGAAGCTAAGGTCGATTCGTAGCCCGATCTTTGAAGGCTACTTTGCATTCTATTCTATAGATCTAAAGGATGGTAGCTGATTAAGCGTTTGAAGACATCGTTGAAGGTAACTCAAAACAAATGAACATCAACGCTGTGTCCTGGGAGTCAGGATCAGATCTAAATCAGTAGAGGACGACCTAAGGTGGTGCGCACAAGTTGAAAAGAACCTCAACCAATTTGTAACCATCTAACTGGAGAGAGAGACGTTTGGGTCGAGGTCTCAGTTGCACTCCGGACTGTATAGTTAAAAAATTCGAGGCGATGGAAAAAAGTTTCACTTTAAAAATGTTTTACACACCGAACTGAGGACGGTCCTATTTATTTACAAAAAAAGAACGCAAAAAGCAGACTGCAGACTTTTCCATCCGAGTCTGGGGCACTTCAAAAGAAACCAACTCCAAATCTATTGACTAAACTTTTCGACTACCCTTCTGCTTCCATATCCAAGAGATTCGTATGCAAGTTCAAAGGAGTTCATCTCTTGGTCACTTTTCGCCGATTACTGCAGCATATTGCAGAATTTCAATTCCGTATTAATGTAAGTGATATCGATCCGCATATGGTTGGTAGCAGATTTATATTTAATGAAAGGATTACGTTTATGATTTACTATGTATGTAAAGTTTTTTTTTTTTTTTTCAATATTGGTAATTGCCGCTGGAGATAATTAATTTGTTTCATTGAAACAACATTAACCGAGTGTTGTACTTTAAAGAGAGGGATGTTGAATTTTGTTGTGGAACTTGTTGTAGCTTCTTTGAAAGGGCATTATATCCATAGCGATCTAATGAAGTTGTCAGTAAGTGCAACTTGTTTTCATCTATCAAACTGTCAAAGTATCGTCACACACTTGCGGTGATGCGCCTCTGCACAGTGACATCAACCACCGATGGTTGGCGGTATTTTTGACATACCTATGCACAAGTTGTTTAATCCCCAATGCGGTAGCGATGGTATGGCGGACGGAGAGTTAATTAAAATACCACCGCAGATTGCGGAGGATCATAAATATGGGGCCGGCCTATGTGCGCTATCGTGCTATGTGCATATGCACGGTGTTAACACTCTGTCTGCGTGCGAAACCGACGTGTCATCATTTGACGAGACATAAATAATTGGTTTATCATTGTAGTCCGGGCCGAAGTCATTTAGTGTAATGCCTGTAATTGGATTTGTTTCTCCGAGCGGCGGATAAATGGTGTTATGCAAATTAGATATATCTACCGATGGGTGGTAATTAAACTTGTGAATGTCCTTGCGAGGGTGTTGGGTTGGGGAGTTGATTTAGGAAAGAGTGAGTTGTTGTCATTCATTTTCAATGTCATGGGTTTGAGCATAAATCTAGTAGTCCGCATACAGAGAAGGAATTTCGTACTCATCCTGGTTCTTAAACGGGAAGTCTTGGTCTTGAAATTCGGCCTACAGACATGAGTTTGAGGTGACGAAACGACCGAAGCATTGACCATTCGTGTCGAAGAAGCAGCTGCTTGACATGGAGTGCCCCACATATCTGGTATCCTCTCTATACTAGGCGACAAGTAACACATACAACTAATCTCATTTCGGCGGCTTGTACTCACGATATTATTCTTTCGGAAAGTTCCCAAGTCTCGAGATGATTGATGTTGGAGGAAAAGCCGAAATAAAGACCGACAACTTAGCCTTGATACAAAAATCGGCCCTCGTCTTAATCGAATGATCAGCAGTCTTAAAAAACAGATCAGTCTTGTAAAAAATTCAGAATGGAATCTATCAAGATACTGGATACTTCTTGGCGCCAGTTTCAATGGGACTCCGCTAACACTCCAGGCGCCTTAGAGACGACCATCGATTCGGATTTATTCGTGAATACCTTCACTTCTCTTATCTCAGTTCCATCCATGTTTCGACGCACTGGAGCTCAGTCCGGGAGGACCTTGAGATGACCGAGCAGGAGACTTATTCATGCTCTTAGTTTGGAACGTTCGTCGCTGCGCTGTAGCATCGAATCGATATAAGCATCGAAAAGAGGAGGAGACAAAGCCCCTGACGAAAGCCAACGCCCATGTGGAAATGTTTCGATTTAATGACTTATCCAGAACTGTTTGTCGAATCGAATGGCTCCCAGGGGAGCCTACTGCTCCGGAGTTCACCTCAAGTGATTTGGCCGAATATGCCTTCTTCAAATCTGCAGAAACCTAGATAGCCAGGGGCAGCATACCGCAATGTCTTATTTTGAGTCACTCTGAGAGCGAAAAACTGATAGGATATGCTTCTGATGAAAGACTCACTATTCGAAACGTATGGAAACGATGATGGGCCGAGATAGTACAGTGTACATGGTGGAGTTCCGCACGGTTGCGTGTTTGGTTCGCTATTTTTGGGCCTTATTATCCATCCAGAAACGCTAAATGAGGATGTTTAAGACTGCGAAGGTCCCAATGTTGTCAGATTTTCAGAGGAGCTAAAGCACACTTGCAAAGAAGCAATCGGATTCATTCAAAAATACCTGATGTAATAGCAACACATTAAGGGTTGTAACGCAAACTGCCGATAACCATATCGTGGCCTCCAAGAAAAAGCACGCGCTTCTAATATTCCACCAACATGTTCAATAGAACACTGCCTCTGCAGCGATGATGCAGTGAAGATAGCCGCTGCACTAGCCAGAATGAAGCTCAATATTGGAAGACCAAGTACAGAAGAAGACTGCTCTAATACGAGTCGTTCAACATAGCGACCGACGTCCTACAGTACATAGCAGCCAGCATGATACCGATTGCCCTTCTTGCTTAAGATAATGAAGCCCGGAAAAAAAGAAAAGCAACGGCGTAACTATTGCACAAGGGGTAGTAAGTCTAGACGAACATCAGCAAAGATGGGATCACTCTGAACAAGATCGACGTTAAACGAACACAAGGATAGGGAGTTTTATGTAAGACTTGTTCGACCATTTTGTTTATTGTTAGCAGAAGTTGAAAACCTTTTTGTTGCTAATTCTGCTGTTTCCACTTAGCAATTACGTGGTATCTTCTACATAGGTTGCTTTATAAAAGGTTTTTCAATAGGGACGCTACAAAAGTATAGCGACAGGGACAGCAAACGACGCCGAATTTATTACAGCTCTTTTGACATTTCTCTTCAGTAAGGTTTGCCATTTCATGATGGAAAGATATACGAGCCAACAACGAGTCGAAATTATTAAAATTTACTACCGAAAATCGGAGTCAGTGGCCTCAATGTTAGGAGCGCTACGTCCAATTTATGGTCGTCATAATCGTCCTAGCAGATCAACAATTGAGCGTCTAGTGGAAAAATTTGAATCCACAGGCACAGTACAAAATGTTCCTGTGCCAGTGAGACAAAGAAGTGCCCGTAGTGTCGAGAATATTGCTGCTGCTGAGGCTTCAGTTGAAGAAAGCCCAAATGTGTCTCTCACACGTCGTTCTCAAGCGTTGGGCATCTCTGTGACATCGTTGGGGCGAATTTTGCGAAAAGATCTTGGCCTACATCCTTACAAGATTAAAATGACGCAAGAACTGAAGCCGCTTGACCACCAGAAGCGTCGAAAAATCATCTTCAGCGATGAGGCTCATTTCTGGCTGAATGGCTTCGTCAATAAACAAAATATGCGGTATTGGTCAGGCAGCAATCCACACGTACTCCATGAGTCATCATTGCATCCTGAAAAGATTACGGTTTGGTGTGGTTTATGGGCCGGCGGCGTCATTGGGCCGTACTTCTTCCGTGATGATCAAGACCGGCACGTTACTGTGAATGGGAATCGCTACCGTTCAATGATAACCGAATATTTTTGGCCCCAATTGGATGATATGGACTTGGAGGACATGTGGTTCCAACAGGACGGCGCCACAAGCCACACAGCGAATGCCACAATCAATTTATTGGAAACCAAGTTTGGAGAACGTGTTATCTCGAGAAATGGTCCAGTCGCTTGGCCGCCTCGGTCGTGCGATTTGACGCCGTTAGACTATTTCCTGTGGGTCTACGTCAAGTCTATGGTCTATGCCAACAAGCCAGCGACGATTGATGAACTTCGTACGAATATCGAACGTGAAATTGCAGCAGTGTCGGCCGATTTATGCTTGAAAACCGTCGAAAATTGGGTTCAGCGTCAGGACTTCTGCAAGCGTGGCCGTGGTGGCCATGCAAAAGAAATCGAGTTCCATACATAATGGCATCGAACGTACTTTCACAGGAATAAAGAATTTCATTGATATCCAAAACCGTTTTTGTTTTATTTAAAAAAACTTTTGTAGCGCTCTTATTGAAAAACCCTTTAGTAAAGCCCCTTAAGCGCAGGTATAGTACTGGCCCTTGTACACCGCCTTGAGGTACACCAGTTTTGATTTCTCTTCAAGTTGAGAATTGATTGTCTTGCTTTATTCTAAAGGAATTTTCAACAACCTTTTTATTTTTTTTCTTCTGTAGTTTGTAGAAAAGGCATCTGTGACATACTTTATCAAAAACTCGTGCTATAATTACAAATATGGTAGATCAGAGCCCTCTTGCCTATTCCATTTAACGAGTATCACTGGTTCGCTGAAGGTACCTACCACACCAATTAAAATTCCTAGAGTACGTCTTCGTCGAAACAGGGTTACCTGTTTGGGGGTTTCCGCCCAAATTTAGGTCTTTTTTGATCGATGGGTGGAAATCTGGGGTGAGAAATTGTTCAGGGGGAAATCTAGGGTTTCTTAAAATTTTATTTTATTTTTATTTCGCTATAATATTCTTCCTGGTAACCTTAAAATGTGTTTTAGCAGAAAAATTCAATTTGAAGGCAGTCTTTGAACGTAAGGGATTCGCCGTTCTGTTCCGTCCACAACCAAATAATTCAAAATTGAGCATCATGCGTGTTATTTTAAAAGTCAGTAAAATAATCGACTGATCCTCCAAAGCTATATTTCCAGTGAACACTTTTTTTGGTTGTCCAAAGATATTGATTTATTTTTGCTTACGAAACAAGTCTTTCAAAATAATAGAATGCCACTTTCATAAGGAAAATTTATACAATACATAGTTCCTTTTCAGGATTTCAGCACGGATTTAAGAAACAAAAATTTCAACAAAGTTGAAGGGCTGTGTAAATTTTATCGAGATGGTTTCAAAATGCCACATGCGTTCACATTTTGCGTAGTATTTATTTTCCGCGCACTTTTCCATTCGGAAAACCAAATTTACATATTCGTTTCAAATTTGAAATTCGTCGTACATAAAACGTGTTAAAAATAAAATGGCAAAAGTTGGGGTTTTTTTCAGTTTTATCTGAGGGAAAATATTTTGACCGTCTAGCAACCGTAGCCAACAACTTTATTGGTGGTTGAAATGAGCAGTTCTTCTTAAAAAATGTTTTATAATTTCTCGCCAACTTTTTTTCTACCAACTATGCTAACATTGACAGTGTCGATGTCGAGCGAAAGGAGGTAACCTCTCCAGATGGTTTGCAGTATTTATAATCTGCACCAGTTTTTTTTTCGTCATTCTTTCGAAAGATTTCCCCTGTAATTTTGTCAAAACTCAGTTCTCTTCTCTTGTTCATGGCTTCAGTTTTATCGAGCTTGATTTTGGGATATAGCTCTGCTTCTGAACGCAATAGAAATCGGATTGATCGCTTAAAATAATCAAGAAGGTCTTGGCTCCCATAGGAGTTTTTTTTTGTTCTTGCATTGAATTAACAGACGTCTCCCTGTCATTTGGATACAGTTTTCCATTTCTAAATTCTACCTAACAGTATGTGCACCATTTTTGAATCCTTCAATGGTGATCTACTTTCTTCTTCCGGCCTTTGGTCTGCCAGAACACCATGCTTGCAGATCTCATTGACCGCGGTCCTTAAAAGGCTGGCTACCTCAAAAGCCAAGTCATCGCTATCAAGATAGTCCGTGCGGAAAGAAACACTTGGCAAAGGACCTCAAATTATCAACCGAAGCAGTCCATCACTTGAAACAACTCATATCACACCCGCTGGCTTCGAATCGAAATACGAATATGGGTGTCCCTCTTGTTCCCAGCGGTTGGCTGCCCGAATTATTCCAATTTCTATGCAACGCACAAGGGAGTTTGCATTATACAAATGTGTCACCATCGTCACACATCTCATTAATAGGATTTTCACGTGTTTGCCTACTCATCGAGGCACAATAATTACACACAGGGTCGATTCGGTTCGAGTGCTGCACTAGGCTTTGTTGCTGTACCTCCGCACAGGCAGCAGAAAATCGATTTGAATTATGACGTGGGAGCGGTCAAAAGGGGTCGGACTGGTTCCAGCCTTAAGATCGGCTTGCTGCTTGAACTTTGGTGGTGACAACCAATCTACTTGCAGCCACCAAACTCAATCGCGTACAGTTCACACCCTAGTTGCGTGCAACGTTATCTGATGCGATTGTCAAAATGAGTACCACTTTCATTGTGGCGCCATATGAATTGTCTGCAAGGACCAAGTTTCTCAATTATACCGCAACCTAATTAGCGTCTAACAAGCTAACCGGTAATCAGCCCGTTGCCATGTGAAAGATGTGCGTAGAGTCGTCAAGGTTAGGTTAGGTTAGGTAAGGTGGCTGTCTGGAAAGACACACTTAGACCAAAAAAAGAAGTAGGTCCTTTGTGATACCACATGATGAGGGGAGAAGAAATAGAAGGCCAGGGTAATATACTACACCGGGACATGCTGGTGGGTTCGTTGTTGCTGCCGAATACTTATGGCGATTTGCCTACGGCTGTGAGGGAGCCGGGGAGGTTTGTCTTTGGATCTGGAGAAGGGTGCCGATACAGTCTACCCCTTGCCCGTGAACCTCAGACGACCCCGAGTTAGACGATATGTCTTCGGATAAGCGATGGGTGACCGAAACAGTGTACCCTCCGCTAGTAATCCTCCGACCTCTCGTCCGAAAATTGACCACTAACTGTGAACTAGATCGGCCCTTTACTTTGCGATAACTTGCTAGGTGTTTAGTAAGCTTGGTCAAAGAGGGAGTGACCGGTCGACAGCTAGCCTACGGATAGGCGGGTGGTAACCGAAACGGTTGTACCCTCGCCTGTGTCCTCTGGTAACTTATCGAATAGAGTATAATTAAAAAGAGTTGTAGTGGTGGTTGGTGTAAGATAGGATCGAAGGGGAGACCGATGCAGTTACCCCTTCGCTACCATCCATAAGCAAACCATCCAAATAGTAACTGATGGGGCCAGCTGTTAAGTTATTAAAATAAGTGAAAGATTATTGCAACCATTTGGTCTTGCTAATATATTTGCTGATTTTGCGTGTGTCTATGAGAGACAAGTCACTAAGGTCTACGAAAAAGTATTTTCCTAGGTGTGCTTTGCGCATATTTGCGAGAGCCGGGCAGGTGCACAGAAGATGGAGAACGGTTTCCTCTTCCTCCTCATCCATGCAGCTCCTGCAGAAATCGTTGTAGGGGGCTCCTAATCTACGAGCGTGCCTACCTATCAGGCAATGTCCTGTTAATGCTCCCACTACGGAGCTGATTTTGTTTCTACTAATGGAGAGAAGTTTCTGAGTCCTTTTAGCATCCAGGTTTGGCCAGATTTGCTTGGATGTGGCGCAGGTGTCAATGCTGTTCCACCTGTTATTTGCGACCCTTATTGCCTCTTTAGATAGAAGGAATTTGATGGATTGTATGGGAGCGTACGGTTCACTGTTGTTGTTCGAGTGAAAGCCGCTTCCTTGTCTGGCTAATTCGTCCGCTTTGCAGTTGCCAGGAATGTCACTGTGCCCTGGAACCCAACACAGGGTTAATGAACATCTGTCCGCAATCTTGTTCAGAGATTCCCGGCATTGTCTTACCAACTTGGATCTAGTTGTTGGTGAAATCAGGGCTTTTATTGCTGACTGGCTGTCTATGTATAGTACGATAGCTTTTTCATCTATCGCAAACAAGGCAAGTCTGCAGGCTGCCTCACGAATAGCCATTAATTCAGCCTGAAAGACGCTACAGTGGTCTGGAAGGCGTAGGGCAACGTTGATTTCGGGTGATGGAGAGTAGACTCCCGCACCCGTGCCCGTCGCCATTTTGGATCCATCTGTGTATACTTCAATTGCAAAGTTGTTACCTATAGTGCAATTCACCCATTCGGAACGTTCTGGGATTATTGCTCTGTATTTAATGTTAAAGTCCTCAAAAGGAATAGTATAATCCGTTATATTTGGGATTGTATCAGGAAGAATATCAGTATGCCCCATATGATAGTTGGTCCATTTCTGAGATTCTCTGAGTCTTAAGGCCGCCCTAGACGCGACCAGTTTCCCGTAGATGTCTACAGGAAGAAGGTGTAGTATTGTGTCTAAGGCGGCCGAAGGGGTGGATCTGAGAGCCCCCGTGATGCATATGCTGGCTGATCTTTGTATTCGTTCCATAGATCTAGAATTGTATTTTTTCTTTAGTGCGGGCCACCAAACCAAGATTCCGTAAAAGAGAATTGGTCTGACTACTGCAGTGTAGAGCCAATTTGTTACTCTAGGCTGAAGGCCCCATTTTGGACCTAGGGCCCTCCTACAAGTATGGATAGCAACCGCAGCTTTCCTTGTGCGGTCCTGAATATTAAGCTTCCAGTTAAGCTTACTGTCTAGAATTATGCCTAAATATTTAGCATGATTGCTGAATTTTAGCTCCTTGTTTTTAAGTTTTGGAGGAGTTAAATTGGGAACTTTGTACCTGTTTGTGAACAGGATTAGATCTGTTTTAGATGGGTTAACATCGAGTCCGACTGAATCCGTCCATTTAGCTAACTTGTGGAGAGCGGATTCCATGAGGTCTCTTATTGTGTTAGGGAATTTACCTGATATAGCGATAGCGATGTCATCTGCGTAGGCTATAACTTTGCAACCCATGTTGCTCAGGATGGTGAGTGCATCATTAACTACTAAGATCCAAAGCAGTGGCGACAACACTCCCCCCTGGGGTGTTCCCCTGCACACTGACCGTTTGGATTGGCAGCTCCCTAGTTCCGATAGGATCACTCTGCTGCTAAGCATGTTTTCTATCCAGACGCGTAAGCTGCTGTCAACCCCCAGTCTATGAAGTGCGTTGGAGATTCCTTCTGTTTTGACATTATTGAAGGCGCCTTCGATATCTAGGAATGATACCATCACGAACTCTTTTATTGAGAGCGATTTTTCAATGGTAGCTACTAGTGAGTGTAAAGCTGTCTCCACAGAAAAACCCTTGCGATAGGCGTGTTGGGAATCTGATAGAGAGTTTGCTGATAGATTCTTACGAATGTAAGCATCAATGAGTCTTTCTAGTGTCTTCAAGAAGAAGGAGGAGAGACTGATTGGCCTAAGGTCCTTAGGCGAAACATGTGAGGCCTTGCCACACTTAGGTATAAAGATTACTTTAACCCTTCTCCATGATGCAGGAGTGTATCCGAATTTGAGGCAGGTTCGGAAGATCACTACAAGCCAGGGGGTTAGAATTTCTATAGATTTCTGTATTTCTACTGGTGTTATTTTATCTGGTCCAGGAGATTTATACGGAAGGAAGCTGTTGACGGCCCAATAAATATTACGGCTGTTTACAATCTCGACCGGTGATTCCTGGGCCGAGTAGTTGGGTAATGTTGATGGAGTATCATCTATTGTATTACCAGGGAAGTGTGTGTTCAGGAGAAGATCCAGAGTCTCCTCGTTGGACGATGTCCAATCCCCGCAGGGTTTTTGGATAAAGCTAGGCATGGGTGGAGATTTGGAAATTATTTTCCTTAGCCTGCTCGAGTCGGTAGTGCTCTCTATGTTACCACAGAAGAGTCTCCATGACTGCTTTTGGGCTTTTTTAATCTCTGCCTTATATTGCCTCAGACTGATTTTGTACGTGTCCCAGTCTATTTGTAGTCGAGAGGACTTGGCTAAATTGAAGCATTTCCTACTTGCTTTACGCAACATTGATAAATGAGCATTCCACCACGGTGGTTTGCTCCCTTTTCTGTGTCTACTGATCGGACAAGCTCTTTTAAAGGCTTCATTCATCGAATTGGTGACACTGTCAACCATAAGATCAATGTCCGATGGTGAGTTTGGTTGATTATCTAAGTTACCAAGCTTCTGCTTTAGAAGGGAATTATAAACCTGCCAATTAGTTCTCTTGGGATTCCGGAAAGTTTCAAGTGGAGGTTTAATAAGGTCAATGTTAAATTGGATATAACGGTGGTCCGAGAAAGAAACATCCCTAGAGACCTGCCAGTTGCTAATTATTAGTTTAGGAGAGTTAGTAGCCAGAGTGATATCTAAGACTTCCTGCCTAATCCTATTGATAAAGGTAGGTTCTGAACCTTTGTTACATACTACGAGATTAGTTGTCATAATGTAATCAAAAAGACACTCACCCCTGTTATTTATGCCGCTGCTACCCCAGAGGGTGTGATGAGCGTTGGCATCCGCGCCCACCACGAGGGGAGTGTTGTCTTTCTCAGCTGCTTCTACCATTCTACGCACATTTGTTGCTGGGATGGGCCCTGTATCATCGTAGGGCATGTAAGCGGCTGATAGTCTTAGCTTGTTGCTGCACGTGTCTATCTCCACACAGACAAAATCCGGATCACTGAAATTGGGTATAAGGCGAGCTTTTAGACTGTTCTTTGCCAATATACAGGATCTAGGTTTACCTTCGTTTTTTATGTAAAATAACGTATAGTTCTTTGCCCTTAGTCCAAGTATGGTATTCTTACCATCCACCCAAGGTTCTTGGATGAGGACCACGTCTTCTCCGCCCGTTAGCAGGCGAAGCAGTAAATTAGCTGATGCTATTTTGGAGTGATGGAGGTTAATCTGTAGCAGTCTTAGCATTTTTGCTGACTGATACGGACGCCTCTATCACTGTCCTGTTGCTTTCCTCCGAATCAGAAGAAAGCTCGTCGCTGAGGTTGATCATGGGTGTGCCGTCGCTGGTCTTGCTGCCATCCGTAGCAGCTGGCTGCATTGCAACAGCCCGATATCCTTCCTCTACAGAGGCGGGAGAGGGACCGTCTAGTTCGGCATCCAGGCCGAGGTTAGTCAGCGTGGATACCACACCTGACAGAAGTCTCTCTTCCTTCTCCTGAACTCTGAGAACAAGCTCGTCCATGCCGTAGGAGAATTTGTATCCCCTACTGCTAAGCAGATCGAGTGATTCTTTGTTCATGAGGAACGATACCAGCCTGCCTCTTTCTTCCGGTTCCCCGGCTTTAATAATCTTCCAATTGCTCGTTGGTAGATCGGGGTTTTGTAGACGAATCAGCCTAAGGATATCCGCTTCCGTTGATGGTCCTGGTGGTAGCCAGACACGACCTTTGGGGCGGACGGGTATATCGCTCCAGTGCATCACTTGGAGCCCTGCGTTGGTCCACAACGGTTTGATTTTCGGTACGGTTGATTTGAGAAAATCTACCGCACTGCTATTCTTGCATTTGACAAGTTTAACGCCACTGGAGAACCAGCCACCATCCACGAAGGACGGCGGTTCTGCCGAAGAATTTCCGTCCAGGAATTTTAGGACTTCTCCGGCTAGAATAGCTTTGAGCATCAACCAGTTCTCCCCGCTCATTTTCCCTTCGTCATTGCCGTTGTCGTAAATGCCGTAGAGCATGTTGTCTTTCACGACCTCATTGAAGGGTCTGTGTGCCGTATCAGCATTCTTAGCCTTCTTTGAGGTCGCGGAAGTTTCCTCAAAAGATCTGGGTCGCTTGGTCGTTAAGACTTTTTTGGCAGGAACTACCGAGGGTCTTCCCGAAGCAGGAAGATTATTCGGGTTGCCGCAAACTGGTGTGTGTACTCCTGAGACAGGAGTGAAGGATTTTGTAGGTCCTTCCCTACGGAGAGGGGGTCTCTTCTTAGGGTTGGACTTACTGGGGCCGCTTGGAGGTAAGGACGGTTGGGTGGCGTTGCTTGAGGAGGGATGCTGCGAACCCGAAGCAGGTTGGCTTGTGTCCCCCTTCAAAATTTCGCCAGCCCAACGAATCGTGTCCCTGTCCTTTTGATCCCAGGAACTGTCTGGTTTCGCCAGGACTGCGGCAAGTTTATGTTTTGCTGCACGTATTTGCTTATGTCTTATGGCGCTCGGTGAGGTGTTTTTCCCGCGCCAAACATGCGACGATGCAGCATTGAGTTGCCTGGATTCCGCATCCGAAAACAGATGCGCCAGCGGATTTTGAATCCGAGTCAGACGGGATTGTGGAGTCATCGTCGTTGTCGGAAGTCAGTTTCCTATATTGTGTTAAGTCGTTGTCCTTGTTCATAGCCTGAAGGTCAGTTTTGTTGTTGTTGTTGTTGTTTGGTTTTTTGTTTTGAATGTCCATAAAAATTCCCACGAGTAAGCCGGTGAAGAATGGTCCACCCCAACATAGCCGGTTCTGCTGGGGTAAGGCACTTGGATACGACAGGCCCTGCCAAGGCACCTGAAGGAGCTCGTATACGACTGATCATAAAACCCTCAGCCTTTCATCCCTGGGCACGGTTTGAATAAAACGCTCACACCACCACTGGAATTGGGTTGACTATGTTTTAGCTTCGGTTACCCTCCTCCGGAGACCTTACAGTATGGGAGACCCTGCTGCAGTCGTCAAGCTCGAAAGTGAGCTGTTCGAAAAGTTTGTCAGCGATGTGTGTGACGGAGTAAAATGTGCACTCAGTTCGTTTTTGAAATATGGAAAGATGAGTTTTGAATTCACTTAATTAGGACAACATGCCGTTTGTCATATGGAGCCATTTAAAGGTTCACAGTCTCAGGCCATCCTGTTAATCAACAACTTCCAATTATTTCAACTCGTCATCATTTGTCGAACATGCATCGCATTGTTTATGCAGACATTCATACGAAAGACATAACAATCTCATTTGCACATGGACACGCAAAGTTATATACGGCTTGGAGGTAGGAGGAAGGAGGAAGGGGGGAGACAAGTGACAACGACGAAATACACAATCTCGCAACGTTACTCGAAATGGACAATGGATGGACAGAGAAACCGATATGATTTCGACAAACCGAACCGAACCACATCAATGAATGTCCACCGAAAGTCAATAGGAATGGGATGTTTTACAATAAACAAACATGCAGCAAGAGTCCGGTCGGTAATCCTTTGTATGCCCTTTCAAGCGCAACGATACGGATGGACACTCTGTCTCTCTACCTCTATTGCGAACAAACAAGCAACCGATAGTCGAACCGAGTAATCAAAGCCAACCCATAATGTTCCTCCTCGTCGTCGTCGTTGCACAATCGAGAGCATCGACATTTGATCTCAACTTTGCTTTTGGGCACAAACATCTTCCGCACCCGAGGCACAGCAAATAGAACGCCTGATTAATCGGCTTGCACGTGGGGCTCGAATCATTAATGCGAAACAATTATAATTAAGGGTGTTGATGGGATATTGTTAAGGGGGTTTTTAGTGGGTGGGAAATTTTGCCTTATTTTAACTGTCAAAGAACGGTGTTGTGGCTCTTCTCTTGCGTTGGAGTGGGCATGAGACCCTGTTTACATAGACCTTCAAAAAATCTGGCCTCATGTAACATGATTCTTCATAAACGGGGTACAAATACCGGTCCGTTGTACAACCAAGCAGAAACCACCTCTATTGTCAATGCTCTTTCTACACCACCGTCACAGAAAAGTTTTTGACTTTTTGCCATCAATAGTTCACTTCTCAAAACAAACAGGACCATACCTTTTAATAAAAGCGGTTACATAATTAAGCCTTTCGCTCGTCAGAATTTGTACGCGAAGATCGCACGTTTTAACTAGAATAAGCTTTCCTAAATAATTCCTCAAAATTTAGAAGCAACCATAAAAGAGTTGAATTGTAGTAATTCAGCTTAAGCCAAGTTAAATACAGTCACTATATATTAGGACAAAATTAACTGAACATGGTGTGATGCTTCATCCCTTTCATTTTTTGACTGTCGATTTGGCCCTTAAAAATGGAGACTGAGAAATTAATAGATTTTTTATTTTTGAACAGACAGACGTATGTAACAAAATTTTAGAACGGAATGCGTAGAGTTGGAAGTGAAACGTTAATAATAAAACGTAACGCAAAATGAAACGCTAAAAACTGCCTCTTTAAAAGCGCTTGGCCAAGAGTGAGATCTGAAGCACGTTAAACTTACTCCCTCGCTTCTTTGCAGTCGTTTCATTGCGTTTCACTTTTCGTTACGCTTCTATTTCTCACCATACCGACACAAGTATTAACATTCGCGATATAGAACTTTAATTCAATCGGATACGAAAATAGCGGTCTATTTAAAGAATTAAGGGCCAGTCCCTAAAATCGGTCGTCTTCGTTGCGTTAACATATTTATCTGACAGATGTAGATGAAGATGAACCATAGCCATAAGCAACGGATAACGAATAGCACCGGATGCTAGGTGCAATCTACGTTTGTGTCCGTTGACAGTTTTTTTTTTTTTTAAATTGTGATCAAGACGATGAAGAATTGAGTCGAGACGCCGATAACAGTTCAATGTTCAAGCAAAAATAATTCTGCTTGTGGAATTATTTTACAAAAAAATAATTTTGTCTGACTGTTCCTTTCATTTATTATTTTAATAACGTTAACGACAGATTGTATGGGTTGGACCTTTTACTGCAGCAAACACGATAAATCGGAGTATAAACGAGGCAAAGCTTAATTGAAATAGATCTTTTTAGCACTTTCACTCATGCACACTTGATGCATGGCTTAAAAAAAAAATGCACTCAATTTGCAACACTCAATCGCAAATTTTTAGAACACATAACAAGAGAACCAAACAAATTCAGCGGTAAGACGCACACTTTGCGAAAGTTTTTCAGCACACTGCACAGAGTACAGAGACTTTTTTTTCGATTTTCGCTTTGTTTTCATTGTTTTCGTTTAAGCACTGCATTTGTGATGCCCCGCACTTGCAGCTTGCAATGGGGCTGTAAGTGTGACTGCGACTCTGCGAAGGAGAGGTGAGAGTACTCATACTGAGAATCAGAGAGATCATCTAAGCCATGTGCAGCGTTGCCAAGTCATTCTGGCGTTTGGGCACCGTTTTTGAAATTATCAGCGTTATAATTTTGACCTCTTGGGCAGAAAAACTGTAAATTTTTTTATCTGTTTTTTTAAAACAGATAAAAAAACAAACTCAGTTTATTTTTGATTAAACTCATTTGGCTAAAAACCCTTTTTATCAAAATACATATTACATGTTAGTGAAATTCAGTCCTATATTCTCAGAAATATGTGTGACCTTAGATTACCAAATTTTTTAACAGCAAGAGCACAAAATTCTCTAGTTTACAAAGGCTTTAATTTATTTAATCAACTAGGTACCTAATTTTGCTAAGAGCATAACAAATTTAAGTACTTTTAAAAACTGTGTAATAAACTTTGCAAAACTTGAATTTTTAATGTAACAATGTAAGACAACAAATTCGTTTAAGCTCTGAAAAAACGTCTAAGCGCTAAATCTACTTTTTCGGCCTTAAAAAAAAATTTTGGCCACTAAAATTAACGCTGAAAGCACTGACTTGGTAACGCTGACCATGTGTGCATGACATCGGCAATGTTGGCATAATCAATCAGAATTCAGAAGCACTACTGCAGTTGCTCTATTTTGTCATAATTCAGTCGGAAAAGTCTAGCATCACTGGCTCAGAAGTCAGAAGTTAGAACTCAGATCAGTTTCCACTTCTCGCAAAATATCTAGTTCTCTCCCTAACCTTGGTCTATCGTATGCGTTTCGGTTCGGGTATCGCCCATTCTCAGTTTAAAGTGAAAGTTTGCACAGTTAGGTAGGTCGGTTCGCGGTTTTTTTTTTTTTTTTTTAATTTTGAATGGTTGTAATTTTTGCCAACTGAACGAAATTTGGCTAAAATAAATCTTTCAAAATAGAAAATAGACTTCTTTTTTTTAAATAATTTATCATTTTCGTGTTGTGTTATTCGTTTTTTTGTGCTGCGTTGTAATGAAGTTTTCTCTGCATTTGCTGCTTGCAGAGGCGATGTTTTTGCAGTTCTCTTAAAATGTAAGTCGATTTGCAATTTTTTTCTTAAGGAGTGATAACATTTAGCAATATATTTAAAAAATAATAATAACTTTTAGGTATTTTCAAAGTAAGAAAATAGTTAAAACAAGGTCTTTCGAAATCGAAAACTAATTGTAAATGTTGTCCTAGTTTAATTTTCAGAAGAGATATTATTTTGCTTCACAGCTTTGAGATATTTTAAATGTACACTGTAATTGAAAGAAAATCTACAAAATATGACATAAATCACTTTAGGATATGTTACATCTGCCTGTCTGTCTCTTTGGCTATCTTCAAACGTCTCTACTGTTTTTAGGGAAACCTTAATGGACCTGTACCATTCAGCATGCATGCATCCTTCTTCTGAGGATGGTTCTAGCACTATACGCAAGGTTTTACTTTAGGGGGCGTGGCACCTCTTATTCAACAAATTTCTTGAAAGGCTGTATCTCCTCATTTATGGCTGCTTTAGCTTTCAATTTTTTTGAAATTTATAAATAACATTGGAAATATTTTGCAAAATGTGTACTCTTACCTCCTATTTTAAAAAAGATATACTATATACATAAGAAAACTCAAATTGGAAGTTAAATTTACGCGTTTTTCATGAAATACCAAGCACTTATGGGCGGGGTTGAAAACCGGCTGTAGCATATTTCAAAAATTGTTAAATATTAAAGGGATTTCTTATAAATTCGACACTCGAAAAGATCACCTGGGATAGCTGCCATGCTTTTGAAAAGAGGAAAAAGTGCGTGTATTCAGGCCTAAAATTATTGCAATTTCGTGGTAAACTATGACTCACGGAAACATTTGTCCAAATCCAAAATTTTCCAATCTTTATGGTTTTTTGAAATAAAAAATAATTTCAAGCTGAAAATTTTGCACAATTTCTTTTTTATTTGAAGTATTTTCTTAAAAATGTTCCCCCTGGGGGTCGAGGAAGACCACATAAATCTAAGTCAATCTAAAAACCTTAAAACCGTTTCTTACGCAATATTTACTCCTGCGAGTGTTTCGAGATATTACGGATCTTTTAAATTTAAAACAGATCTTATAATGTAAGTTTTGTTTTAGAACTTTGTGCTCTAAACATTTATTTTAATTTTGCGTGTAAAAATGTCCATGCCGCTCAGGAGATCCTGTGCCATTCTCTACATGGAATTGCTTGTAATTTAGAAAAGATCAAACAACGAAGAGGAAAACCTTCGGTGGGACATAAATATTTATTTAAGGGCAGTTAGTTTTTTGTAATTCTGAGTTTGAAAAATAACACACAGACATCAGGCTAAAACAGTTTTTATAAACTTATTCAGAAAAGTAAATAATTTTAATAATAACAGTGTCAAAAGCAGTTGCACCACAAAGCAAATCCCACTGAATGCGTTGCACACAAAACGTATACGAGAGGCATGAATTTGATAATAGCCTCGTTTCTGAATAGGTGCCGCATATATTCTCTTGGTAATGCAAATTTTTGTAACACGGGCATTTTTAAAAACCAGGCTAAGTGCTTCCAAATGGAAATTTACATATTTTCCATGACACGTTTACATTTCTCGCATGCAATCGCTTTCAAAACCGGTTGCATCTGAAAAGCATTGCGAGACCCCATCCTTAACATGACACCACCGACATTACCAGTCACCCAGCGACACTGATAACAGTGATATTCTTCAGCGTTTTAACATTTTGTTCTTCGAAAAAAAAAGAAAATACATTCGAAACATGCGCATTTCATAGCAAACCACGTGCTCGCCAAACAATAATAACAACCGACAACCGAGCGCTTTCGAACACATAAAAAGGACACGAAAGACGAAAGTTTTGCACTACCTTGGAGACTTTCGAAGATTTTCTATGCTTTGTGTGCGTGTGCCATGTTATCAGGATTCTATTGGTTTTCTTAGGTCTCACGCACGGGTTTTCTTCTGGTTTTCTTTTTTCCTTTTTGATAATCGATTTAATGTGCTTTTTTGGTAAATATCTGGTTGGGAAGAGGAAAGAGCACAACATGGGAGGCGCCTAAGATGTTTTGTATACAAGTATATGAAGGTATCTGCGCGTGGGAGGAGATTTAATTTACATACTTTCTGATATAGGCAAAGTCGTATAAATGGATGTGGGAAGGTGTAAAGTGTTTTGAAAGGTGCCATGTGTCGTGGACAAGGTCAAGTATTTGAGTGTGGCTGATTGGAGGGGTATTTTGTTCGTATTGGGACTTGTCTAAGGGCGGCTTGGAAATAAATCAGAAGAGATAGGGTTTCGATATACCATGGTGTGGTATCCTTGTTGGGCCCTATTGGGGAATAAGGAGTTACTAATTTTTTTACTCGTACTTGTGGCAACTGTGTGATACCTGAATGGTTTGACGACCAATTGCAACTTGAAATAAATTGATAATAACTTCGCCGTATGAATCATTCAATAAGGACAAAACGCTAAGCTTATACCTAATACATTCATCGTAATTTAAAGCGATCCATACACACGACACCAACTAATCAGATTGCAAATATCTTCTGCCAGTTTCAAAAAGGAGGCCTAATAAATATAAATTAGTTTTGATTACTTCACAAAATTTCGTAAAAAATACTCTTCAGCTTGCCGCAGACAATGCAACACAACAGGAACCAAACACGTTACAAACAATTATCGTACCCTGTCGTAGACTTGTGATAGACAAAAATTGAGAAATGTTGTCCAGTCACTTCTCAAAGCTGAATTTCCGATTCTTTTACTTCAGCCCAACTTTTTCCTAGAATGGTGTAAAATTTTGTCCGCTGGGTCTTGGTAAAGTTGAGCTGTTGCCCTCTCCTCCATTGGCCAATTCATTACAGTTCTTAATGGTGGGTCCGCAATTGAAATGAATTTCGTCGTTCTACACGACATCTGTTTTATGGGCTTTTTATCACAAACATGTCGTAGACATGCTGCATAAAATTGTTGCGTCTATGGAAGCGTTTTTGAAAAAAAAAAAGTAGTAAGCATATGTCTTTCATTTTGCATCGTGTGCAGAAGGCCTTAACTTTCTTGGCACAACCTCTTCTCTCTCATTTGTGTAAGTTGTTATTTTTAGTACGAACGAAAGGGATGTAAAATTGTATACCCAAACGCGGCCGGCTTTATTCAGAAATTCATATAGTTCGTGTCTTTTCGGTGGGGATTCTTCCTACGACACCTCAGAAATACAGCACAATTCTTATGTGAAACATATTGACTTTGGAAACAACGTCAATAGCAAAAGTCATGTAAAAAAGATTCAAAACAGCGAGAGCAACTTTATCAACTTTGAACAGAAAATTTTGCGTTTACGTTTACGTTCCATGTAGACGTTGCTGTTGATATTTTTTTTTAATAAGAACTAGTTCGCATGACCCCTTATGCCGAATTCACAATGTCGCGTTGAACGCGTGCGTGCGTTGGCGCGCTTTGACACGCTTTATCGAAACTTTACGATTTTAAATGCCAAAGCACGCGAGCAAAAATTTTGTAAAACGAAATGCTGCTTTGAAGCGAATGCGCGTTGAGAGAGTAGAGTATGCCAGATTAAATCCACTCAACAGTGGACGCGTCTGCGCACATGATCATAAGCCATCCGGCTTTGAATGTCGTGCCGCGGAAGGATGGTTTGGTGTCCTCGTCACGAAGTTCGACCGTGATGTCCATAATCTTCTCTTGTAACAGAGCCATTTGCTCGTTACTGAGAGGATTATGGTCGAGATCAGACGGCACGATGCCAAGTCTGACGCAGCTTAAAACCTTGCTGTACGATACGACACTTTGTTGGCAGTTACGTTATCAGCCTGAGCTCGCTTAACTTCGGACTAAGGAGGGGTATTATCCTCGGATAGCGTACGCTTCACCTCGGGACCCTTGTAGCCTTCCTTTGACTTGGCAAACACTCTTGCTTGCTCCTTTGTACTGCCCTTTTTCATGGCCTGATTAAATCGGCGTTGTTCTGAGGGTGTAAATCTGACGAAACCCAGCTCCCTCTGACCTGTTTTGTCATCGATCTTGGGCCCGTCTATGTCGCCTGGAATTTCATCAGACAACATACTAATGTTGCACAAAGTGCTTGTCTCTGATATGGAGTCACTTAGATGAGACGAATTCTCGTCTAAGCTTCTCATTACCGAGTCGATGGTTGGTGGCTCTGCCCGAGTGGCAGATGTCACGTCATTACTGACAGGGTGTTCGATGTTAACATCCCTATTTGATGATGAATTTATAGAGGCATCATTCTCTGTGTTATTTTTTTAAATTTGGTATATCTATTTTGACCCACGAGTAGGCGGGATATAAACGGTCGCCCGTGGTCTACCCGTTTAACCACAGGAAGGCTATCTTGAAATCGGAGGTCGCCTGGTATCCGAAGTTCGCAAACTTACGACTAAGCACCCTCTTAGCCACGCATCCCTCGGCGAATGCTGTTCAGCATTGGATTAGGGATTTATTAAAGAGGTTTACTCCTCCCCCTGCTCCTTCACCCGGGCTTGGGACCGGCAAGTTACACTAATGTAACCAGGCGGAGTGTAGCGTCCTTTGGTTTCGGGACTCATCTAGAGAAATCTCGAGAATCATTGACCTTACTCAGCCCCTACAACTCGGCAAGTTCGACGCTCATTGGTAGGGGAGACTAAACTAAACATAAGTGATGCCACTGCAACTAAGAACTGCACACCCCACGACATCAAATCGAACAATTCAAAATTCTGAAGTTGTCAAACGTGCGTCAGAGTAGAGAGTAGGTCTACTTAGGCGTCGCGTTGAACTTTACGATATTTACGATCTAAAGTCGATTCAACGCCTGGAGTTGTATTTTGTGTGGCAGCATATGAACGCTTTGATTCTACATAATCTGTCAACGCACGCGCGTCAACGCGACATTATGAATTGGGCATAAACCTATTTTTTAAATATATTTATAAATTCGATTTATTTCGAAACGATTTTCGTGGGTTTTCCGGAACACTTAAAAAATATTGCAATTGCCGTAGGTGGTAGGTTCAGCTCCAGATTTACTAAGTTAAGTCTTTAGAAAAAATGTTTAAAAACTCCTAAAGCTCCTTGTATATGGTATAGGGTCTCGTGTGAGAATATGTAATTTTTTTTATTATTCTTGCATTGTAAAATGCTGATCCTTGTTCTATTGTCACTTTCTCTATGCCAGTGAACATGTTTAAATTGATTTTTCTATGATATATAAAACCTATGCTTTTACATATCAAAAAACTCAAAAATGCAACTTCAAACTCTCTCGTGAGGTCGTAATGCAGTGGATGAATATATTTTTGTACGTGATAAGCAGCGTTAGGGACTATAAAAATAGTAAGCTTCGAAAGTGAAGAGAAATTCTTCAAATTTTCAAACATGAAAGGTATTTTGAAACAGACCTGCTTTTCTTATGCAGATGCACCCACTTCTATTCTCAAAGTTTGACCTCCACATCGATTTCAAATTGTGGAAATTTGCAAAATCAGATCTCAATTCCATGAAGAGCTTTGTCCGTTTTAAGGTGCACTCGATCGGCTAAGACATGAAAGGTTGAAGCAAAACTTACAGTCTGCCTTAAAGAAAATAATTACATTTATTGCGGACCTTATTCCCTTAAAAATGAGTCTCTAGCTGGCGTTACTGTCGGCGGAAAACGTTCCCGAACCGATTGTTATTTCTTTTTAAATTTAGTTAGGATCGAACTGGGAAAAAGTTTGGACTTCAAACAGAATGAGTCAGTAGCGAACGTGTTCGGTGATGACGTCATGCCACTAATAACCCAGTTAAGTGGCGACTAAACTCACACGATATGACGCCACTTGAAATTACTTATTAAAAGAAGCAAAATTATGTGTCGCAATTAGATAATATGCCCTCTACTATGTAAAGCGTGTTATCAGTCTTTCTCGATTATTTTGAGCTGAATATTTACCATAAGTTTATGTAAATCCCTCCAACCAATCTTTACACCGCATGTTTTCTTAGACAGTTGTTTGCACAACGATAACCCCACTAAATTGACTGCTTAACAATTATTGAGTGATTCAGACAGTATCAATATTCCCATAGTGCTTCGAGGTAAATTTGATCATATTTTTGGTACATTCTAACAATATTCGGGTCGCCAACTATTGGAAGGTGGCATTTGCTAAGATTCCCAGTGCAATATATTACACAATCCTAAGTGAACTTTAGTGTATCATTTTTCAAATGCCTAGCTCAGTTTTGGACCAATAAATTTATATGCATTGCATCGATGATTTCCGACAAAAAATACCTATACCTTCCCACAAGGGCTGCTCCCCACTTTGAAACATTGTGGCTGCTCGCCTTCCCACATTCAATATCTTCAGCTGTCATATCACATAACATCGCTTGCCTTTATCATTAACCCCACCATCTGATATTTAATTCTCGCGCCACCATCATCAACCCTTAATGTGGCCAATAGCATTATTCTGTTACTAACAGGGCTTTTAAATATTTTCGGCAAAGCTTTCGAATTTCGAAATTGAAACCCCTTTGCAGATACGAGTATATTCATCGTACGTACAACAGAGTCGAATGGAGCCAGAGAAGTTCACCACAATTCGCATGCTCCCCTGAAAATTCTGCTCTGCTAGTTTAACATTTACACGGCGAAGCTTCTCTGTCAACTCTTTAATGATGTTCTTGTCGTAGTTGGGATTTATTTTTAAAGTAAAAACCCCCTTTCACGGACTATCTCTAACTTTGTGAAATTTCAAATTTTTGTCGGCAAGTGGCTTTTTTAAAAAGTTTCAGTAGGTCGTATAACGTATAACGAAACTTTGTGATTCGATGAGTGCAAGAGTTGACTGTTGCTTAATGTGACACTTGAAATGGCGGACAGATGTTTGTGTTTGTCTGGGAAGTTGTTTTCGCTTATTTTTTACAGTTTTTATTTAAACACGGTTGACATTACTAACCAGTTTGATGTGCAGGCTTAATTTAAAAACTAGTAAAATTCGATTTTAACCTGGCAGATAGTTATGAAAAATATTAAGAGGGAGGCAAATTTTCACAAGTATAACCCATTTAGTTTCGAAAGCGCCCTATATTAGCGTCTTCCACAAATTCGTGTCCCAGTCCCAAGGCAAACAATTTACACAATCGTCGTTTTAATAATGCAAGAATGGTAAATGACACTAAACAGCAATTAGCTTTTGGACAGCCTTAATTGCTGTTGTCATTGAGGGTATAGGTGTAACTACTCTCTGACGGGATGTGTTCAGCCTGTGGGGTACAAAAAACAAACACTATTTGCTCGCAATGTCCACAAATGTGTTTATTTTGATTTTTATATGGTAATTAGGGGATTCATAGTGGTCTTGTGGGGAATTGTGTGCTTTTGTCAACATACAGTCGGGTTAATTATGTGAACTTGTGTGAACTTGATGTAATTGTAGGCTTTTCCGGAATAAAATCATCAAGTAA
This sequence comes from Cheilosia impressa, assembly GCA_948293265.1. Taxonomy (NCBI): domain Eukaryota; kingdom Metazoa; phylum Arthropoda; class Insecta; order Diptera; family Syrphidae; genus Cheilosia; species Cheilosia impressa. Next base: position 43,356,239 of record OX411883.1, read on the forward strand.
GACACAAAGCATGCGGGGTTTTATTTTTATCACCATTTAAGTAGTATTTTGTAGTAGCGGCTATCTGAAACCTAAAATGGTATTGACAGGTTTATGTCTAATGTTTTGAATTCTGTTATGACTTTAAAAATATTTAGAGAAAGTCAGGTATTTCTAGTTTTATTTTTGGGCCATTTAAGTCTCTTTCTAGTTTATTATCGTGTTAGAAATTCTTCCATTTTAGTGCCCTGACTAACACACAATATATTGGAAAACAAATAACACATAGCATTCTGCATAATCTTCAATAAAAAAAAAACAGCCGAATATGTTGTTTTTAAGGCAGTGAAAGTGGTTTTTAACTACAGGGTGGGCCAAAAGAAGTCATCCGATGATTTTTGGCTCTCATTTTTTTTCTAAATTAAAAAATTTCAATTCTGTTTTTTGATTATGTTTATCTAAACCTTTAGAATTTCATTGATCAATTCGAGAAGATGATATCGGCCAAATGTGCGCCGTCACAATTGATTGCCATACGGGCTCGTTTTATGGCATTTTTTATCACTTCGGCGAGAACTTCGGGCGACAGATTCTCGCACGCGTGTCGAATGTTGTCCTCGAGGGCTTCTAGGGTCTCGGGCTTGTTCACGTTAACACGGGACTTCAAAAAACCCCACAAAAAAAGTCTGGAACGGTTAAATCGGGCGATCTTGCGGGCCAGTGGAAATCGCCAAAACGAGAGATGAGGCGACCCGGGAACGCCGCCTTCAAAATATCGGTTGTGGCCCGCGCAGTGTGTGCCGTAACTCCGTCCTGTTGGAACCACATATCCTCCAGTCCTAAGTCGTCTAATTACGGCAGAAAAAAATCGGTTAACATGGCCCTATAGCGCGCACCGTCCACTGTTGTCGTTTGACCAGCGGCGTTCTCGAAAAAAAATGGCCCGATGACTCCTCCAGCGTGAACAGCGCTCCATGCAAATAACTTTAAGCGGATGTAATGGCTCCTCGTGCATTACTCGCGGATTTTCGGTGCCCCAGAAGCAATAGTTTTGCTTGTTCACGTACCCGCTGAGGTGGAAATGAGCCTCATCGCTCATTATGATTTTGGTCGAAAAATCGTCCACTTCGTCCTCGAGATTGAGGATGGCTTGGGCGTAGGTTACACGCGTTTGGCGGTCGACAGGCAGCAGCTGATGCACGGACAGGACTTTGTACGGGAACATGCACAAGTCTTTGACCAAAATTCGCCTTAGGGACGACCGGCTGATGGCTAATTACGAGGCACGGCGTCTGGTCAAGTTTTCCGGCGACAGCTCCACATCCTCGTCAACAGCGGCGATATTCTCGGCACAACGGGCGCTCCGGGGCGGCCACTCTTGGCAACGTCTCGTGTGGTCCCATACTCTTTAAGGTTGGTGGCCAAAGGGCGCAGTGTTTGCGCAGTCGGTGTCGGACGGCCATGGAATCGGCGACGGAATTCGCGCTGCGCCAACACTACAGACGAATTGTTAGGAAAAAAAATAGACACGATTATTCCGCGTGTCTAGTCCACAAATGTCAAAACAGATTTGACATTGGCGGCCATTTGCAAAAATAAGAGCATCTTCTAATAGGGTGATCTCTTTTGGCCCACCTAAGTTTCTCACAATTGTTTGCGTGAGTTTTATTTTTGCGATGAATTGAAGGGATCTACAATTTTTCACTTTAATTATACTCACCGTGAAAAACCCATTAATCTGTATCCCGATCCTTTGCTCAGTAGTTCAGCACACTCCGCACTGAGCCCACTAATACCTCCACCAAAAAGAAGTACCTATTACACCTTAAGAGAGGAGATAGGTTTCACTTTTGCACTTAAATTTGCTAAAAATTCCCACCTTAGCTAGACGCCGATAGTGCAAGTAGTTGGCTTTAACCATCCCTTGCCAACAAAGTCTGCTGAATGCGCAAGATTTTTGTCCATTAAACCTTGCTCCTATCCGCGATATTTAATATCAAGAGCTCTGGCTAGAACAGTTGTCCTTAAAGAATTTTACATATCTCTAGGGAATGTGAAAGGACAAAGCGCAGTGGTACTTGAACTCACGCAATATCTCTCTATGACTCCTCAGTAAGTCGTCTGTTTTTTTTTCGAGTGTCGAAATTCATTGCTTTGCTTTTAGCAGCACTAATCTTTAGATGCCGGGTTTTGCTCTGTGATTTTAGTCTGCTTATTTGAAGCTTCCTTGCGGCCGGCTAGTTTGTAACTAGCATAAAGTCGTGAGTGTAGATCCGACCTTTAATAAGCCTGCCTAATATTAAAGAAATTCCATCAATAAGAAGGCACAAAAAGTATCGGACTAAAGAAATAGCCCTGCGGAACACCATCTATCACTTTAAACCCCTCTGACATTATTGATCCACCTAAAACGCTGTTAGCGCTCAGAACATTTTTCATTAATAGAATTAGAATAGATCCGGCCCTATTTGTAAACGGTGTCAAACGCACCTTTGAATTTAAAAAAAAAAACTGAATCTATAGCATAGACAGAGCAGAACCAGTGTCAGCTGTTGAAGATTATTGTTCAAAGCATTGGTTGCTTGCAAACTTCCATCAACGTTACTAGTCCATCCTTGAAAATGAAAGCAAAAATCATTCCGAGCTAGATAAGTTTGGAGATTAAATACCTCTTGTAGGTTTAGGGAAGACTAATATTTTTTTTTTAATGACAAAGGGCTCTTTGTTAAAGCGAGTAGGCGTACACGTTTTGCTGAGAGGTTTCTTATAAATATATTATATTTGTTAGACTGCCCACAACAAAAATCATTTGGCATTTCCCTGGTTGAAAGTCTTAATTTAAAAATAGTGGCGGTTTACCATAAATATCACTGTGAGAAAATATGGGAATTTCCACATTTGTCTGAGGGAACAAATTTACAGGTTGACATGACACACTAAAGTAGCGTTCGTTTGACCATAAATACCACCGAAATCCAACGTAGATATTCTTAGTTGAATTTATATAGAGCCAGTACCAGCGCTAAAATATTTATATCTGGAGATAGACACATAGAGAGGAAACAATTTAAAAACTTCTCTGAACATATTCGGGTTGGGGTCAAAATTCTTTTTACAAATTTCTGCCTTTCTAAATTGTGCAGAAAACCTTTTTCTTAATTTGTAATTTTTCCATATTCGTTTTTATACCCTCCACAGGAAGGTATATTCACTTTGCCCATACATTTGTAACGCCAAGAAGGAGTCACCGGAGACCCCATAAAGTATATATATTCTGAATCAGGATCACATTCTGAATCGATTTAGCCATGTCCGTCTGTCTGTCTGTCTGTATGTCTGTCTGTCTCTCTGTCTGTTGAAAGCACTATAGCGCCCAAAGTAATTGACGTAGGTGAACGAAATTTGGTGAAAGGACTTCTTTTTATCGGCGTCAGGTTGGTTTTAAAAATGGGCTATGTCGGTCAAGTAGTTCTGGTACCTTCCATACAAAACCAATATTGGACCCATATGTCTCTCCGTCTGTTGAAAGCACGATGGCGCCCAAAGTAATCGACGTAGGTGAATGAAATTTGGTGAAAGGACTTCTTTTTATCGGCGTCAGGTTGGTATAGAAAACCTGCTATGTCGGTCAAGTAGTTCTGGTACCTCCCTCACAAAACCAATTTTGCATGACTTGTATGCAGTGGAGGGCATCAAAGCATCGGCCAGGCCGATGATAACACTTTTACTTGTTATTGCTTCTTTTATTTTTTTATTAGTTAAAATTTTATTTTTCTTTCAATTTTTATTTTTTTTATAAATTCAAAATTATTTTTAATATTTTTTTTTACATTAATGGAAAAAAATAGAACAAACAGAAATTTGAAAAGCAAAACTAAAAAAAGATAATTTTTTATGTCGAAAGACAGAATTTTGAAAGCATCATTTCCACCCGCTCCCATACTTGTTCACTAAAACAATGAACACAGGGAGTGATTTATTTCCGTACTTTTTGTGATGATCGTCGATTTAAAATGCTGTCCCAATTTAAAGTGGAGTTTCAAGTAGCAATTTCCATCTGACCAATAAATCAATCAATTTATTTTCACTCTTCTATGCAACACTGTTCATCGCCCGTCCGATAACTCGTGCCCTCTTGGGAAGCCCAGACCCAACTCGATCTGCCCATCAACCCAACATTAGTCTTAATTAAATTTCCACAGCCAAGGATATGCATTTTGGTAAAAGAAGTCCCCAAGTGTTGCCAATAACCTGCAGATTAAAGCTTGCTTAAAATTTCCGGTTAAACACGAGCACTGCCCCGAACCACTAGACAAACAGAGCTCCAAGAGGCACATAGCTAAAAACCCACAGGAATATGCACAAGCCAGGTTGTGTTTGTGGCATGCGGTCTGATGGCGAACATCATTCAAAGTGCGTGTATCCAAAGCAAAGAGGACAGTAGTTCACTCCTTAAAAGGCCAATATGGGTATGACAGTGATGCCGAAATCAAATCTCTTTTGCATAAACAACTTCTAATTTCTTGACTTTATGCGACAGGTTTGCCTTCGGCCTGAGAAGGGACCTAGGCAAACACTCACACACACACAGGGTTGGCCAGTGGGCGTGTGATGTGCATAAGGAAACATCATCACTAGTCCTTGAGTTTGTACCCGGCCAGAGAGCAATTCAATATAGCTTTGAGGTAACTGGATATCAACACATTGGTTTTGGATGAGTTGAAAACCAAAGTCCAGAACATTGTATTGATGTTAAATTGCAGTGGGCGATGTGGTGGGCGGGGTCGAGGGGGTCTTGCGAGCAACACACAAAAGCCCTTTGTTTGCGTAGGCCTTGCCGTTTGAATGTACACAAACTCAACTGGAAGATTTTCAAATTTCGTTTAGCATAAAAATTTAAACAAAGTGCCGGCAACTCGCAGAATGGATGGCATTTGTTAAACTATTTCCGCTGCGGACAATGGTAATTAATTCAAACACACTCCGACCTATTGACGTTGTTTATTAAATGCTAATGTGAGTGGTGTGTAGTCAACCCGAACGTGTGCATTGAATGGCCAATAATAACTATTGTTATTGTGGTTTAAGGATTATTATGGTTTTCATTTCCTGATTAGCATATCATGATTGTAATTACGAATAAAACCAGTCACGGGATCGTCCGCCGACCCCCGTCAAAAAGTGTCGCAACCCAAAGGCAATCCTTCAACAGTTTTTTTGTTTTTTTTTTTTTTTTTTTGTTGTGTGTTATTCTTCACCAACGGATAATTAAATTAGTCGACAAAAGCAGACAGGATTATTGTTCCGGGTTGCGCTGTTCTTCCATTGTGTGGGGCATCCCCGCCAGGTCAATACACACACCGAACCGAACGCACAGAAAGAGGGTACAAATATAATTGAATTGAATTGAAATACGTTTTTTTGATTAAGGCCCGGCCAATTTAATCTGACACATTTTGATATTTGTCGACGTTTAATTGGATAACGTAAATTAAGCGACTGTTCTATGGATGGTTGCATGGGTATGTTTCGAAATCGAAAGGATGCTGCATCGAGTGGTGTTTTTTTTTGTAATTTCCCTTCTTTGTTACTCGTATGGGGCGAGGGTTGTCTTTTTAAATTGAGGATAAGGAGGGTATTTTGACACGACTGTCCATTGTGCTTGATTGTGTAGATTGCTTAGGTCCTGTGGTGTGTAACTGGGGAAGAAACTTAAGGATGCCATCATCTTCGGTTAGCTCCTAAGTCTTCATTCGCAACCGAGAGGCTTTGTATCTGCGATAGCTATCTTCTTGTCGTTTTTTTAAATTTTAATTTTTTGTGCTGCTCAAGTAGTGTCGCTCTACAGATCTAACCATCTCGGACCAGGTCAGTGCCGCTGTATATTTTGTAGAGTTTGCTATAAAATCCCTCGATGAATTAAGCGTTTAACGTGTGGATCCTTACCCGCTTTCGCTGTCCTACATGCCTCTGGGCCATAAACTAGCAGTAGGATAATGATGGCCTTACCAATAAACATTTTTAATTCCGACTTTAAATTATAGTAGTTCACAATGGCGAAATTTTCCATACAAAATTACCCATTTTGACCTAAAAAATAATAATGATTATAAAGGGTTGTCCAATAAGAGGTGTTTTATTGTGTATTCAAAGAAAAAATGATCGGATGTTTATTTCATAATAAAGAGGAAGGTATGCCGTTAATAATGGAAAACAACATCAGCCAAATGGCCACCACGAGCACGCATACAGGACCATATCCTTTTCATTTAATTTCCATAACCAAATCGCAAAGTGGCTGCCCTATGTCCTCGATAGCCTCACGAATTTTATCTTTGAGGTCTTGAATCGACGCTGAGCTGTTGGCGTAGACCTTATCTTTCACGTGGCCCCAAAGCAAGAAGTCTTAAGGTGTTAAATCACAAGATCTCGGTGGCCAATTGTGATCACCTCTTCGAGAGATAACACGGTCCGGAAACTTTTCCCGCAAAATATCAATGGTTTCGTTGCTTGTGTGGCACGTAGCGCCGTCTTGTTGAAAGTAAACGTTGTCCAGATCAATGCCATCCAACTCTGACCATTAAAAATCATTAACCATGGCCAATTCTAAAGAACGACGAGGAATGGACAAACCTGGGTTTTCTTCAACACTTTGGGCTACAGCAGCAGTATTCTCAGTTGTTCTTGAGCGCCGTGCACGGGTTTCATTCTTCACATCACTAACTTGTCCCAACAGCTCGAATTTTTCCACCAATTTCTGTATTGCGGTCCGACAAGGGGCTTCACGACGACCAAAAAATGCTTCAGTTTTGCAAACTGACTGCAAGATTTCCACAATTTTTGTAGTGAATTTTAATAATTTCAATCCGTTGTTGAAGCGTGTATCGTTCCATTTTTAGTAATGGCGTAGTTTCTACATGTCAAATGTCAAACAATAAAAGCTTCAAAAGTGACAACTACCGAAATAGCGGGTCATTCACAATAACACCTCTCATTGGAAAACCCTTTATAGGCCCTATAGGAGGCATATGCCTCCTTCGACTGTGACTTCACTTTAAAGTTTCCTTCCACAGGGCTTGTGGTTTCACTTCTGAACTTGTCGCCTCGACCTTTCGATCAAACTTTTGACATATGGTTGTTCATCGAATATGAAGACACTTCCCTGTCGAGAATATAAGTGAATTTTTCATCGATAAAGTTGCGCAACTCCATCTCTTTAGTTGCTTAAAAAACTCTGCAGTCCACGCCAGGATACTCCCTTTGAAGACATTCTTCTTAAACGATTTTTTTCCAAGTACAAAATATACACATTCTTTATATTTGAATAATTGTTCTGTATTCCGTAATAAGTTGTTAAAAAAAATGAAATATGAAAATAATTAACATAAATGTTCCCTGCAAAAGCAGCTGGCTATCAGTATAGGGACTTTCAAAACGTAACAGCTAGTGAATTCTAAAAGCCAAGACTTTATTGAAGCTTCTTAGACCTGCCGCAAACTATGCAACAAGGAAAGTACATACCCACGACATTTGCGCTTGAAAATCAATTTTTTTCATTATCTTCCAATGCATTTTATATTTCTTCCATTATACCAGAAAATGTTTGCAACACGTCTGCGACATGTGTACGACATGTGTCAGCACCACAGTTTGCCAAAAAATTTCGTAAATCATTCGATTCTTCAATTGGCTGGTTTTTCGAATGGAATAGTTTTCGAACCACTTAGATGTCTTATTTTGTTCTTCCTTGAATGGGATTTTAATCAAATACAAGTCATCTCTTGAGTCAGTCCATTTTTATTTGTATGAGACACGCATCGTTTACAAATAGCCGAGGGAAAAGCCAATATTGATGGATTTTTGCTCGACTTGACCGTGTGTAAAGGAACTTATGTCGCTGACATGTTTACGACAAACAAATGTTTGCAACGTGTTTTGTGTCCTTTGTTTAGGTACAGAAAGCTTTATGGTCAACCAGAATTTTTTTTTAACTTTCTCGATTACGTAGTAAGAGAAAGATATTGTGTTTGTACAAAGTTTAAAACTCGAGATTTTATTCAATTCTTACATTACGATGATAGAGGAACTCAAGCCTTCTATCCGTCGTCTTCTGACGTTTACAGCCTAAGCGGCTGAACGGATCTGTTTCAAACTTTGGATTTGGAGTTCCTGGGCTTAAAGTTCAGAGCTTACTTTTTTTTTGAACGTTAGCCCGATTATCAACGGTACTTTCCATATAACGGTTTTAAAAAAGTTAGATTTTTTTTCGAAAACAGTTTCAGAGATTGCAACCAATATAGATATTTGAGCGTAAGAAGGTGAAGTTAACATGGCTACATATCAAGTCTTTTGCTAACAAATTTAATAGCGGCTCTCTTGACAATCGGACTTATCTCAAAAACGGTCCATACGATTTTAACAAAAATTCATTCTTAAGGCTCATTCCTGAATTGTACACTGATCTTGAAAAAAGACATTTTTTTACAAATTTGGATTGCAATAGTTTACAGGAAAATGGTTCTCGGAAGAAACAGCCCATTTTATTGTATGAGGCGAAAAGTTCTGCCCCGATAGGCTTGATCGAATTTCTTCAATTTTCGAAATGGGAAGTTGAATCATACACCTCAGATCTAAGAAAGTGGGTTTGGATTAGTTGAAATGTTGCCTCTGGCTGGCTGTTGGTTGTTTGACAAAAAGAAAAACAAATTCGGCCAAAAATACTGTCGCAAAAGCGGTGGCTTTACATCAGCTGAGAGTTCGTTGTTAATAGGAATTTTGTTTTGAAGGGGGAACAAAGTTTTATTTGGCAAATTCTCTTTTATTTTTGCTCTGTTCTCTAAATCATCACGGTAGTTATATTCCTCAAGTTGGTAGGAAAGCTTCCCTGATGATTTAAAATCGTTGACACAACGTCTAGATTTATGAAGGGTCCATCCTACACCTGCGACTTTTATAATGGATAAGCCAGACAATTGAAAAATAAGTAAATCAGTTGGCTGATTTTATGTATTTAAATCAACTTTCTATCCCCGACTCCCGGTTCAAGACCCTCCCCCGTCGTATATCTGTCTGTCATTCTACAAATAATAACCATTAGCTCACAATTCCGAAATATTTCTTGTCACTCTGTTTATGCATCCCACATTCTAAACACCACACAAATGACAAAAAAACCTCCTCCCCCCCCCCCCCCCAAGGCATTCGATATGTATACCTTGCTGTATGATTATATAAAGCGTATAACATATCACTGGACAAAAAATGATTGCATTCAACTATCAAAAATGCCCATAACACGATTTCCGGTCATGCGTTTAGTCCCATTCCCATATGGATAGACTATCGCCTCTCTAATAAAATCCAACCATTTGCATAAGACACACAAAAACAAACTGCTTGTATAAATTTTTGCATTAAAAAGTCCTCCTTCCTGATATGGAGAGGACGACACATTCGCACACATATGACATACTCGTACACTCTCAGTTACGGATACTCTGCCTGCGATAGATATGGCGACATTTGGACAAATTGAATAACACTGGTTCATTGGCCTAACCCTGCATTGGCTTTTCGATTATTTCCATTTGGATTTCCTCTTTGTGGAGCGTGCCCATCCGTATCGTTGTGCTTGAAATCACACAAAAGGACAAAAAGATTTTCTGTTTGCCTTTGGGTGGGGGGGGTTGGAGAGGAGCTGCGACGCTTCAATGGGAATGGAAATGGTAGCGGTAGGTGATGTTGATTTAAAGTCAAACCATGATATTTGACTTTTGTGTGTGAGACATTTTATTGATTTGTTCAGTTTTTGTGTGTGCCCGTTGTGTGTGTCTGTGAATAGCTGCTGTATTAGGAGACAATTTTTATTAGCTTGTTACAAGTTGGAGTGTTCGATTGGGAAGGGGATTATCTGGTTTGTTGATTTCTGGTAATCTGGGTCATTGAAATGTGGGACTTGAAAGTCGATGGCGTTTAACTTTTGTGTTGACTTGTTAACCTCAGTCGGGGGGGCAGGCATTTCAAGTAAATCTCACTTTCATATCGTACTGTTTGGGTCGCTCCTGTCAACATCTATCGAAGGACACGAAAGCTCCTATAAGCTGCTATTATTCTTGCATAATGCAAGTAGTTGCCACACCAACAAATTCGTATGCATGCGTGTTGTCGTCGATGACATGCAATGTTGTAACGCAGCAGCTAAGTGGCAGGATAACAATCCTTTCGTCTCTGTATGCAACACCTAAACAATTATTCGTCACCAAAATTATCGCCCATGTTTGTGAATTTAAATTAGCGCGGGCTATTGTTGCGTTTTTAAGCAGCCTTGGATGGGGGTATATGGAAATAGTGCTTCTTTGACGCGTTTCGGCAGAATTAGCAGATTTGACGTCAGACTTGATGGTGTTTTACATTTTCCTCTGGACAGACAGGGTGAACTTCGATGCACAAATTCAACAGGCTGGCGTTCGCGGTTGAGTAAGTAACGTTCAAAGTTGGGTGATTTGTTTGGTCGTACGTTTTGTACTCACTTCAATAAGTGACGATTTTCTAAGTGATTTTACTGACCCAGCGATTTGTCGGGTCGTAGGTTTAGAAGTTTACAGAAAAAGAGATAAAAGCAATGCGTCCCAGACACTGATCCCAGAGCGACAATTTTAGCACCTTTTGAATGAAAAAGTTTAAAGAAAAGGACAAGCTTAAAAAAAAAACCTCTGTGAAACGTAGGTTAGGCTAAGTTTGCTTAGACGCAGGATTATGAGGAAAATCGTCACAAGACACTAGGCACCTTAGCCGTAAAACGTAAATTGCTTAAAAATAAAATTAAAATGTATTTTTATTACGAAACAATTTCAAATAATGAATTGTTCAGATTAAACATGAAAGGAAACAGCCCATCGAAGATCGAACGTGCATCTACCTAAGAATTTGTGTGTATCTGGATGCAATCACTCTTTTTGGTATTATGTCCATTATAAAAGGGAAATTATTGTTTATGTATATTTTTATGTTGTATGCTTATTTTAAGCTTCTTAATAAAAACGGTTGCATTTGGAGGAACTAGTCTTCAAAGTCTGGGAACACTAGCCCATCCAAAAGTCGATTATAAATCCAGGATTTTAAACGCACAGTCTAATAAAGGGTGTTTTTTTAGAGTTTGGTTTTTCGAATAGAGATAAAACTGACATTTTGTGGTCAAATCTGGCAACTCTAATGTCATTCATGTTCGGTTTGGTTTGCCATTTCATCATGAACCGGCTGACAAATGAACAACGCTTGCAAATCGTGCAAAATTTATTTCGAAAATAATGGTTCAGTTCGCGAAGCTTACCGCAAGGTCCGTTCATTTTATGGTCGCCATAATCATCCATCAGAGCAATTAATTCGGTTAACCATGGATCGTTTTCGCACTACGTTTACTCTATGTGATAATACGCATCCGCAGAGATGTCGAACAGTGCGCACCGAAGAAACAATTGCCGCTGTAGAGCAAAGCGTTGAAGAGGACCCGAATGAATCGATTCGCCACCGTGCACAGCTCACAGCAATTGGCCATGATAACCGACAATTTTGTTCCCGAATTGGACGGCATGAATATAGATGAGACGGCGCTGCATGCCACACAGCGCACGTCACAATCGATTTATTGAAGGAAACATACGATGAGTGCATAATTTCGCGGAATGGACCTGTCAATTGGCCACCAAGATCGTGTGATTTGACACCATTGGATTATATTCTTTGGGGATATGTGAAGTCGCTCGCCTACGCACACAAACCAGACACTTTAGGGGACTTGGAAGCCAACATTCGTGGCGTTATTGCCAACATACAGCCCCAAATGCTCGAAAAAGTGGTTGAAAATTAGACCTCTAGACTTGGCTTTATTCGAACCAGCCCGAAATCATATTTAAACATTAATGGCATAAAATTATCCTTCCAAAAAAGCCAAATTGATGGTCATTAAAACAATTTTCATGTGTTTTATTTCAATTCGAAGTTCTATAACAAAAACACCCTTTAGAAGGCCCCTCTGTCACAGTCATGAACTTTACGCCGAGAATCGCTCACACAAATGAGTATTTTCCAAATTTAAGGCGCATCTATTTTTCGAAATGCTTGCCACACTTTTATTTCCTTCTACAAGTAACCACCAGATGGCGGAATTTGATCCATTGCAGAGTTTATGTAATTTACAGATTTATTCGCACTACACACGTCCCATTGGCGTTCGCTTCAAACAAATCCATCGGCAAAAATGCGCAGCAATAACAATCTAAAATTCAAAATCAAAAGGAAAAATTATAAAATAATAACGCACGCATAATTAAAATTAAAAAAAAAAATAAAAATAACAAAGACCTGATTATACCGAGCGCGCGTTCATGCGAAAAAAGTAAAACAAATCTGCCAACACGCACACAACCCACAATATCACAATACACGAATATGCGTCGCTGGGGCAAAGTGAAACGCCGGCTGTTGATATTATTCATTCATTATTCTGTGGCTATGTGGAGTACCTTACCCGGGGGTTAATTAAAATCCTGCAATGATGGTATGAAATCGAATAACAACCATCACAACACAACATGTCTGCGGTTCGGCGGCTGGGGTGAACCGCCCCCTGTCACAGCCCTAGAGATGGGGATGATCGCAAATGAGACGTAATTATGAATGTGATTAAATTGTTACATGCAAGGACAAAGCAGGGCTACAACACACACGTTGTAGTAAGAAATATTATTTGCTCAGCAAACTCGTCCCCAAGGTGCTTCCACCGTTAAAGGCCCCAAAAGAAAGTGCCCATGAGACCCGCAGCAAGGAAGCTCCCTTTATGTGTTTACATAACCTTCTGACGTAAAAGGAAAACACGGATAGTTCCACTTTCACTATATACGAAATAAAATAAAACTGCTGAAAGTAAACAGAATGTAAACACTCCACTGGGAATAGAGGTAAACCAATATCCCCACCGGTTGGGGTTGTTGATGAAACAGCAGCGTGCTGAATACAGAGCCAAGGACATGCCGAATTGCTCTCCATTTCGCGGCGATGTGTGTTATTATTGCCACCAGAATCTGCTGATGGAGCAATCTGAGAATATATCCCTACCTCTGGCGCATTGAAGCGTCTCCCCTGTTCAAGATGCGAAAAAAGTCTCGCTCCAAGGACATCTCAATAAATGTAAACACTCGCGAATTTTAATCTTTTAACAAATTCCCACCCACACGATGACCGCTCTCTGCCGAGTGTTTGCTTTTCTTTGCACAAATCGAAACCGCAGCGCAAACACAAACAATTAGCCGGAATTCGAAAGCCAAATAGTAAGCTACAGCTTAAGGCTGCAGACTATACGTACTGCTACTTGTATAATACAGCCAAATAATTTTCCAGTGAAGTACAAAACTAACTGATACCGCAAATATTTGCATTAATCGTTTGCGAAACAATGCGAAACTTTTCGCCCCGAAAAAGAGTTCTTTACGCTGCTGAAGCGATTGCAGTCGAGTACCATCGTCAGACTATCCTTCTATTGGGCTTAAACAAATTAGGTATACACGGCAGATACTTCTAGCTGACAACAACAACGACGACGACGACGACGACAACGACGACTGTAATGACGTTGCTTGAAAATCTCATTTCGAGTTGAATAAATATAAACAAGTGGGCGAAATTTGGAATTTTGCTAGCTCATCTCTTTCTTTTTTTTCTATCCTTACCAGACGATAAATAAGTTTGTTTTGCTCTGGAACTTTACTGCAATAAATATAATTTAACAATTGGACGTATATAATTTAGCTTGGACTCAAAATGCACTTGCACAGATTTCCGAGTATATCGATCTAAAATCTTGAAAAATGTGTCAAATCGCCAAACCCTTAGAGAGACTTTTGTCGATTTCTACACTAAAAACGGGCCTAGTCGAAAAAGCATTAAAATGGGAAATAATCCTGTCAGTAGATACCCATAGGTGCACTTGTACAGTTTCAAGTCGCATAAAACAACGTTTGGTGATCCGAAATAAAGTCAAATGGAAAAAGCCCAATTTCCCAAACTTTGGCGTTATTTCGTTTTCATTTTTGAATATGTATGTATTATATGCTGCCCCCTACAACCCCCCTCCTTGGGATCACTGTTTGGAGGTTGGGTTTGGGCGAAGTTTCTTTAATTGGATGCAAAACAAGAATATAAACAAGTTTGCATATACACCTAACCTACTCCAATCCAATCTAAACAGTGACCCCGAGCAGGGGGTTGCAAAGGTGCAGTATGACCCCCCCCCCCTCCCTCCAAACATACTCCATCGTTTATGTATTATGGTTTGATCTTATTTCCATAACTTATTTTTTTGGCAAATAGGCCTTATTTCAATTTTAGAAGGCGAAACAATGCCAAGTTTTGAATTTGGCTTTATTTTGTTTCCTATCCCTACTCGTACTCTATCTATATATTTCGCAACACCCCAAAAATTGTACCAATTCTATCACCCTGCTAACCCCCTACCCTATCACCCTGCAAAGCCCTTCCAATTTTGTCACTGCTTTAAACTATACGACTAAAAATGAGAAAGCAGTGCTGACAACCAGTCGATGAAAAAATCCCAAGCAAAAGCTTAAAATTTCCCTTTTTCTCATGCACCCTCTAAAAACTATCCTAGACTTTTCGAGGCAATAATTTATCCTCGGTAAACAAAGCCGCTGCAAATTTGCTTTTTCCAAACAATTTGTTAAAAACGCGGCAAATTTGAAAATAAAAAAATATGAAACGTTCATTGTGAGGGAAAATGTGTCAAGGGCATATTTAAAAGTTTGCCTTCCGAATATAAAAATTCTTAGGGTCTCGGGCTAGTTCACGTAAACACGGGACTTCAAAAAACCCCACATAAAAAGTCTGGAACGGTTAAATCGGGCGATCTTGCGGGCCAGTGCAAATCGCCAAAACGAGAGATGAGGCGACCCAGGAACGCCGCCTTCAGAATATCGGTTGTGGCTCGCGCAGTGTGTGCCGTAGCTCCGTCCTGTTGGAAGCACATGTCCTCCAGTCCTAATTCGTCCAATTGCAACAGAAAAAACTCGGTTAACATGGCCCTGTAGCGCGCACCGTCCACTGTTGTCATACATCCCATTGCTAAAACGAGCCCGTATGGCAATCAATTGTGACCGCGCCCATTTGGCCGATATCATCTTCTTGACGTGACCAATTAAATTCTAAAGGTTCAAATAAACATAATCCAAAAAACAGAATCGAAATTTTTCATTTAGAAAAAAAATGAGAGCCAAACAACATCGGATGACTTCTTTCGGCCGACCTTGTATCATGTTTTGGATTTTTGCCAGTCTTCTGAAGTGATCTGAAATCAGAGTTGTTCAAGTCCAGGTTGGGTAATGAGCAGTAGAAGAACAACCTGCCACATATTCAGACTTGGAACTTTTTTAAATATCTATAAGAGGCATAGGACTGAATGGTGGAAACCTGGCATAACACAAGAGCTTAGATGTCCTTGATTTCAATGGTACAGTGGTGGATTTCCACCTTAAGAACTATTTTCGGCAAGATCTTTCTATTTCCTCGTTTAGATACTTAGAGAAAGCACTTTGATGGATAAGCTTTAAGGGGTAAATTGCATACTTTAAGAGGCAGATTCCAACAACACAGTTTCAGGGGATATCTAGCGAGATGTTTACGAACCGCTTGCTTTCCTTTAAAGTGATTCCTCTGGGAAGTTATAAATATTAACTCAGAGGTCATACTAAAAATAATTTTTAACCTTCATAGACACTAAATATGATTATAAGTATCGCGTAATGTGCCGTACTAATAATAAATTAAAGTCGCGACTTTAAATTTACACAAGCTCACAATTGTGAAGTTCGTATGGAAAATATAGCCACTGTGAACTACTTGAAATGTTAATTGGCAGGTCAGTGTTGCATTAGATGGGCCTTGCTGAAAATAGTTCTTAAAGCTAAAAACTCATCACTAACGTTACGTTTGCTTAGATGACTTCAGAGTCCGGGGTGGACCTTGGTCTTAGTCAATATCTTCAGTTCAAATAGTCCATAGCTAACAGCGGTCACTTTAATTTGGTTTAGGTCGCCTCTCAGGCTTTAGGCGACGTCTTTCTCCACTGCCTCTTGCTGCCTCTGTAAGACGATTGATTTGCTGCACAGATTGTAGAGCTGGCTTTGTTGAATCTCCTTCTCCGCACCAAAAATCACTTGTAGAACTGTGTTCTTAAAAGGTTACACAACGCTTTCCTATTTTAACTTGGGAATTAATATAATATCCACCCCTTGATGTACTTGGCTACAGAAATCAAAGTTGGTCTTCATTCTGCAGTTTTAACGACCCTTTCTTTTGTAGGGCTCATAGAACCCCATTTATAGTTAATCATTAATTTACCTATGCAGTCTTAACGACCCACTTGTCATTGGGGCTTTCGGAACCCCAATTATAGTTGGGCATTTCTCAGATGCGAAAAAACAACTGTAAGTCTTACCATCGGCAGGGAACCATGCCTACCGTTGGACAGCTTTCTGCCTACTAAAAATTAAATTTTCTCATAGAACTTCTCGGAATCATGCTTTTCGTTAGACTTCAAGGTGGCACATCTGTTGCTGATCCGCTTTCTGCTGCCCAGAAACGACTGGCCTCACGAAACTACACTTCGTCATAGGACCCAACTGTCTCATAGAATCTTACCGTAGGACAGCTTTCTGCCACCCTTCAGGAGCTAAGTTTCGTCGTAGGTTCTTAGGGACACTTTCGCTTGGCTACTTTCTAATACATTTGAGTCTCACAAAACCGCACTTTGCATTGGGGCCCCACGGAACCATGCTTGCAGTTGGACAGTTTTCTGCCACAAAGAAAATCTTGGGGCCACTCTAAACTACATTTGGCCTCCTGGCGCTAAGCCTGGAATGCAGAAAAACGCGAACGTATATCAAGATTCAGTGCGGTTTAATTGAAACCAGTAGTGAAGTCTTAGTATGTTGGGGTCTTACTCACAAGCGTATTGGAGAAGCAACACAAAGTTAGGTGGGAACGAATTGTCACATCTAAGCTGTCGTTCCTCTATTCTGTGTCTGGTCCAATTGTCAAAATTGAGTTCTAAATGCAATCTGACATTGGGTTTGCGCATTGAAAGTTTTTGAAAATTGAGCTCTGTTTTTGGAAATCAAGTCTTCAACATGGAAGCGTTTTTAGTCTACAGGTCTTTTCAGCGTACAATGACATCTTCAATGGGAAAAATCACCCTCATTCGACATGCGTGGACTAGGGTCAGGGCGTTCAGTTTCCATGAACACTAACTGACTCTTTTAGCCTCAAATGTAGGTACGTACTCTACCTGAAAGCCGCCTCAATCACGTGGATGCCCTCTGTAAAGCATCTGTAGCCACTCAACTCCTTATCCCCAAATCGCCTGTCGTATAAACTTGATAATCTGAAATAATTACTCTTTTGATACCCACCTTCGCCCAGAAGACGTGTTAAATCCCTTCTCATCTCGCCTCAGCAATCAATATAATAATCATCATCATCTTCGTACCTATTATTGTCCGTCTAATGATGAAAATTAATTTCTTCCCTTCCATCGGGCGGCTGGAGTATAGCGCCAGACTATAAGACAAATTATCAAATCGACAAAGGTTAGGTGGGTGGCTAATGTTTCTTTTCTATCTCTCTCTCACCCTTTCTCCCTCTCTAACACACACACACACACGTTTTTGGGGGGGAAAAGAAAATCCCCATGGCATGTTCAATAAATCCACAGGATATTCAATATTTCTGTGAACAACAAGCACCGATACAATAGACAAGGAAGAACAGCTACATCTAGACCAACAAAATATAGACAACCCCCCTGGTGCTCCTTAAGACAATGGCTCCGCTCCGTACATATCTGCCAGTAGTTTCATGTTTGTGTGGTAAAAAGGAAAACCAATTTTCAGGATTAATATGGCAATCACGCAACGAGTGTATAGATTCTTTGACAGGTGAACATTTTCACATGCGGCAACTCTGCATGGGATGTTTACATTCGCACACAGTGCGGTGCTGTAAAACTTTCGGTTACTGATATCATATCCTTTGCGTTTGAATATTGACAATGCCCGGTGCCTGGTTAACAGTATATGGGCTCTAATTTGAATTTATAAAGCTTTGGAGACTGGATTTTCCGAAAATTTGTAAGGTGACCCAATCAGCATGCCAACAAAAGCAATTGAAAACCTACCGATCAAAGGACGATTAGAGTTAAATCAATTAGTTATGTCAAACTGCAAGCACCGTAGCTGGCTTGCATTTTGATTGGAAATTAATTAAACCACAAAATCATCCACCAATGAGTGGGGGCAACAGCTATTGAAGTGAGTTGCAATCATTAGGTGCGAACAGACCGCAAAACAAGCTCGCATGGGGGGAGGATGGCGTCGGTCAGTGTGCAGTTGCTAATAACTTCGTTACGTGAAAAACATTAAAGCTGTGCAATATGGTCGAAACAATTAATAGCAGATTGATACTGGTCATGTCATTGATGATGTGCTGGCTCTGGGTGTGGTGGCCTTTTGTTTATAAACTGATCGCATGATTTCGATTGCTTTCCACGATGATTTTGGGAGTTATTAAGTTTTTTTCGAATACATGGTTAGATATTGTGTTTGTACAAAATTTCGAACTCTATTCTGACATTAAGCTGATAGAGGAACTTAAAAAACGTGGGTTTCCCAATTCTGTCCGTTTGTTTGTCTGTCTCTCTGTCCGTATGTCCCGAGGCCTACAGCCTAAACGGCTCAGCGGTTTTCGTTCAAACTGAGTATTTGGAGATTGTGGGCCTACAGTTCGGGGCCGTCATTTTTTTTTAAAAGGTAACCTCAATATGAAAGGTACTTCCCATATAAAATTTGTGTACCAATTAGATTTGTTCGAAAACGGCTCTAACAATTTTAACCAAAATGGATACCTATTTGAACTTAAGTAGGAAAGGTACTTTCAAAATTTGGAAATTATGTATCTCGAAAACGGTCCATCGAACAAAAAATAATTTCTAAGGTAATATGATCATTTGAAACTTAATAGCAAACTTCGTTTTTCTTTTTGTAGATAATAGTGCAATGGATTTTTTTAAAAAAGGCATTTTTTAAATTTTAATAATAATTTTAAATAATTTTAAATTCGAATCACTAACTTTAGAAACTGCTGATGTCTCGAAAACCCCATTTTCGATTTGGAAAACACTTTAAAGCCGCTTTAAATAGTTGAGCAAAGTAAAATATATTTCTGTACAGTATTTGTTACTGTTTTGTTTGCATAATTTTACAAAAGCCGCTCTAACGATTTTGATAAAAATTCTTATGTAAGAAAATAAAAGTATTTTATTTTAGATCCCGTACTTGGTTTTTCTCAAAAAATTCGAATAAATCGGATTATTAATTATTTGTCAAAAATGGCATATCTATGGTATATTTTTGTGATAAAACTTATTTCAATGCAATATTTCCTTTTCTTTTTTTTTATCCATATATTAAACATGCATCTTGTAACCACTGGAAATCTTACAAAATCAGGTAAAATCCCACTTCATTTGCACTCCCATACACGTTCATCGGGATATTCAGTTTGTAACAGCTAGTGCAAATTTAGAAACAAATCTCTGAAATCTTAAATAAAGGGTTTTCCGATAAGAGGTGTTATTGTTAATGACCCGCTATTTCGGTAGCTGTCACTTTTAAAGCTTTTATTCTTTGACAATTGATTAGTAGAAACTACGCCATTACTAAAAATGGAACGATACACGCTTCAACAAAGCATTGAAATTATTAAAATTCACTACAAAAATGGTGAAAAAAACGTCGTTTCTTTGCTGATTGGGTCCTTGAAATGCATGAAATTGATCCGGAATTCCATCGAAAAATCATCTTGACTGATGAGGCCCATTTCCACCTCTATGGCTACGTCAACAAGCAAAATTGTCGCATCTGGGGCTCGGAAAACCCAAGAGTTATTGTTGAGAAGCCTCTCCATCCTCAACGTGAGGCTATCGAGGACATAGGGCAGCCACTTTGCAATTTGGTTATGGAAAATTTCATCAAAAGGATATGGTCCTGTATGCGTGCTCGTGGTGGTCATTTGGCTGATGTTGTTTTTCATTATTGACGGCATTCCTTCCTCTTTATTATGAAATAAACGAAGATATCGGTCTTACAGGAAAACTACTTCCAACCATTGACGCCTTAAACCTGTGTTACTAATATATTCCAGTCAAAAATAAAAAAACATGCCAGATCAGAAAACAGAAACTCCTACTACACTCTTGTCCTTGTACTTAAATATCTTGTAAGGTGTAAGAGCTTATAAAATAGTGCAGTAGGCGCTTTAAACTCTTAAACCAGAACTTTCGAAAATTGCATGTTACTGTTCAACTTTTTAAAACAAACTGCTTATTTGATATGTACTGCCATATCAGGTGAATAATGTGAATTTTGTTCACCACTGTTCGTATATTTCATGAACCGTGCTACTTCTGGGATTTTTACCCACCTACCTCATAAAAAAAGAACACAACCAATCAAACTTTCGATCAACGAGAAAGTTTCGTTCGACCCAGTGGTGCCCTTCATTTTTTTTGTTTTTTTTTTGTTATTAAATATTTTATGTTGGGGCCCCATTTTTTTGGCTCGGGCCCCTTGTTATCCTCTTTCTTTAAATTTTTCAGCTCAGCCGTTCTGACTTGGCGTAAAATTATTGCTGAAATTTGTCTCACATAAAAAAAAAATCACACCAGCGAATGGTTGTGAATAGGGTCCTGTTTTTTTTAAATCCATTAGCATCTGCGTGATGCAAAAATTTGTGTGCAGCCTATCTTTTCTACATTGAAGATAAGTTGATCTGTACCTCGTCCTTTAGTGACATTGTTCATCTGTTTTACCATTTCTTCATAGAGATTGTCTTCTGTCCTATTGGGAAAAAAAAAATTTTCTTGCTGTCGACTAGCAAGCTTTCTTCGGATAGTAAAGTAATAGGCACCTTGTCTGCTAAGGTGCCTGACACTTGCTCTGAAGCCTTTCTTGAAGTGGAGATTGTATTTTAAGCATTCGATCTGTGCCATAGTTCAGATGGGCTGTACTGTACAACGGCCTCAATAAGCAAGCTTCTCGTTCTGGCTTGGGCAGCCCCTGGACAAAGTCCCTAACTATGTAGAGAGCATTTACACTTTAATGTGACGTTTCGTCTGGGTCGCAGGTGGTGAGAGTTCATTTCCGATGACACAATTAACTTTCCTTTGTCCAGATTCATTTCCAGGTACCTCCTTTTTCAATTCATTTATATTCACCGACAGCTTCCCGTGTTATTCCGATAATATCAACACCGTCGCAGTGACATAGTTTATTCGCATCAGCAGTTGTTGGATTCTAGTGTAGATCGCTTCGTTTTGATCGGGAGACTAACATTTTGACCATCATCGTCCGGCTTGAAGGGATCCCACTGCCGGAGAGTGGATTGTCTTCGACCTGTAAGAAGTATTGTTTTTAAATCCCCAGTATTTACTACCGTATTCCGATGCCCATCTTTGCAGGTTTCTATACAGACCTTGCGAAAATGGCTTTTTTCCTTTAGATGAACTTTTGTTTAGGGCATTACCTCTGTGGATTTGATTGCTCTTCCTTTCATAATTAATTTTCTCCTTCTGGGAAGTTGTTGCTCCTCACTTTATTTTTTCCACAGGCAGCTCCTCTCGCAGTAGGTGTGGTTTCGCCAAATAAAAAGGATTTAAAGCTGCATACTGCAGATGTCAAACGGCACTCATTTTCAAAATAAGGCTAAAACCCTGTATGAAGCGACGAGCAATTGGCTTATCGAAATTGCTCATCGCTTAGCCACAACTATAGACGATTTTGTAGGTTTGAAACTCATCGCTCAATCGTTTGGTCCTCAGTTGCATGGCACTGCTGGAACCCAGCACAACTGTGGCGGCCCTATTTGGATTAGTTTCCACCGGATACTCTGCTGATACTGGTGATGGCTTCACTGACAGAGTGACAGGTAATGGGCGGTCAGCAAATGTTTTACCGGTCTCTTGCGTCAATATCGCTTTGCAACACCAAACAGTTTTTTGATTAGCAAAGAGTTACAATTGGAGTTTTGGGAAGGACAACAAATCTTAAAAAAACAATCTCCCTCAGAAGAAAATATTTCCTTTCAGAACCCCAATGAGAACTTGTTTGTATATATATATATATATTCAGCATTTTTTAAATAAAATTCCAATACTCTCACAAATGGGAAGTGTCGTGGACCAAACATGAACCCCTTTTCCTTATTGATAAGAGATAATAATATGGGGCCTAGCACACTGCCTTGTGGTACACCAGTTTCTATTTCCCTTAATGTTGATTAGTCATCGCCTTATTTAGTTCCAAAAAAACGTAGCGGCGATCCTAATGTAGGACTGAAAATTATTTTGGCAGATTATAGCAAACAGAACTTTTCAAAAATTGTATCAAGAACTCCTGAGCTCTTTGCCAGCTGTCCATACTTTAAAAGGGAACCTCATTTTTAAAGATTTAGTGCGCAGCAAAATAATTGATCTTTTCTTACTGGCGGTAACCCTAAAGTGGAATTCGGAGTTTATGGTACTCACTGTGGGCAAGTGGGTCGATATTTATGACACCTGGAACCAAAAATATCAACGTCCAGTATTCTTGGACACCGCTTTATCATGACCGAACGCCTTATAAAAATTTGTTTAAATTTTAACACTTTTGCTATAATACCCTTAATTAAAATGCGCACACGAATCCTTTCGCGTGAACCCACATAGCATGTAAATGTCTAGTGGAATTGCAGCTCTTCTCAACTGTAACTGTGAATTAATTAGTCATTCAAACCAAAATGGGCCATCAAAAGCTCTCCTAAATAAATCCATTTGGCAGCTGCCACCACTCGAAAATATCTGCCAGCTTAATTAGTTCAGCATCAGGTAATTTCGTACTTCAGTATATGTTAACTGAAATCCACATCCTCTCATGTATAGGTAATCAAATAATTTTTTTTTTAACTTAGTGATTAACAAATTCATCCGCAGTCTGCACTTACTATGTCATTTATCCGCGGACGAAACTCTTGCGGTCCATCATCGATTATGGATGTTGAAGCCAAATCGTTGCATCTAAAGAGCCATTGATATTCATCCTGATTATCCACGTTTTATACCAATCACACTGTGCACGAGTTGAATGCATTCATGCATAGTCAGATCCTGATGAAAGGCATCAGGATGCGAACGCTTCGTGGCTCTGCCATTGGCATTTTCGTAGCTGCCTATAGTCAAAGGTCAGAATAACTTAGTACAGCGGTTTGTATTGATTTTGTGGTTTAATTAGACAAACAAGGTCCGCATTTACAAGGATGTGCAACGGTGGTATGACAGCTAAATCCTGTGATCCGAGGCGGCCAGTGACCTTGCAAAGTTTTGAAATGACTGACTGAAATGCAACGCTTTGTGAATTCCTTAAAGCACATTCGCAAAAAGGACATTCTCTTCAATAAATCTCGTTTTCACGTCAAAATACACACCTATCGGTGCACATGACTACTTAGCCAGCTTTCACGTGTGGAAGAAATCGCTACCGCGAACACAATCGTTCCTAATCATCGATGTAATCTACGCGCGCACTGATAGTATCCTTGAATTGAAATGCACTCATTTGAGTTAGCCCCTGTCAGGCTGGTGCGCTACCCCATGCAGTGCATGTCCTGCGTCCACTAATGGAATTATTTACAAATGCAATTCTAACTATTTGGAGTGGCGGGCGGTACGTTTGGGGGTGCTGCTATCGCCCATGATATATCCATTCGTTGATTCCTATTTGCAGAGAGAGGGGGACTGAGAGCGGCTACAATCTAAATAGCTTTTTATTGTGGTTATTGCGAAAAGTCACGACACCGTAATTATGTATGTCAGACGGAATTAGTTCTACTTGAAAGTACACCAGCTGCGCCAAGCTTGCCGCGGTAAGGTGAGCGGCGACTTTCATGAAATGACTTCCTGTGTGTGTACATATACAGATGTGTGGAATATCCTGTTTTGAAGAGACAAGGCCGAGGACAGATTTAGTGAAGTCGGTGGCACTAATCTGATCCATAAATTGGTAGTTAATATTTTTTCTTATTTTTGTGTATAGGACGTCCTTTGTTCGACGCAATGGACGGCATTTTTTCGAAGTCATGCTGTCTGTTCACTATATGCTCTTCAGTGGATTGTTTACACGTTTAATTGACGTATGGTCGATCAGGAGTGCGATAATTTAAATAATGGAAGATAGCGCTTTTTGTTCAACGTTTTTGCTCATCCCTTAGCTTTAGGGATCCATTAACTCAACGTCATACTTTATCGGATCAGTTTCAAGTTTCATCTTATCGTCCGCTTAAGCTTTGAGTTCTAAATATTCCCTTCGAAACATTATTTTACCGTGTAGTGGTAGTTTAGTCATTTTACTTTGAGTCAGCTAAAGCACATTGTAGCCTAACGGTAGAAGAGCAAATTTCCGAAACAGGTTGCGAAGGCGGTAAGTTATGAGTGACAAAATCGCTTAAGCAAGACCTCAATCAAACAATATATCTCTATGTTTCTTTTACTTACTTACTTAAGGTGGCGCTACAGTCCGGGGTGGACCTGGGCCTCAACCAACAAGCGTCTCCAGCCAGCACGATCTTTGGCCAGCTGTCTCCAGTTTCGCACGCTAAGTTGGTTAAGGTCCCCTTCCACTTGCGCGCGCCACCTGAGTCGCGGTCTTCCTCTACTGCGCCGTCCCTCGGGTGTGGATTCGAAGATCTTCCGGGCCGGAGCATTGACGTCCATTCGCTCTACATATGACCCAGCCACCTCAGTCGTTGGACCTTCACTCTTCTCGCCAGGTCGATGTCGCTGTACAGCCTCCTCCTCCTCCTCCATTCACCGTCTATGCAGACGGGACCGAAAATTACTCGAAGAATTTTCCTCTCGAAGTAACCAAGTGTAGCCTCATCCGATTTTGATAGAGTCCATGCCTCTGCACCATAAAGTAGGACTGGGATGATAATGGTCTTATAAAGCGTCACTTTAGTTGTTCGAAAGAGGGCTTTGCTACTCAATTGCTTTCTTAGCCCAAAGAAACAGCGATTGGCAAGAGTTATTCTTCGTTTAATCTCAGCGCTGGTGTCATTGTCTGAGGTCATAGCGGAGCCTAGGTAGACAAAGTCCTTTACCACCTCAAAGTTATATCTGTCTATGGTGACATTTTGTCAAAGACGTCGGTGTTGGGTGTCCTTTCTTGATGACAGCATATACTTTGTCTTGCCCTCATTGACCGCCAAACCCATCTTTGCCGCTTCCGTCTCAATGCTCACGAACGCGTTCTGCCGATTATGTCGATGTCGTCGGCGTAAGCGAGTAGGTGGACGGACTTTTGGAAGATAGTGCCTCTGGTGTTAACATTTGAGTTTTGCACTATTCTTTCAAGAACGATTTTAAAGAAGTCACATGACAGCGCATCGCCTTGTCTAAATCCTTTTTTGATATCGAAGATCTCGGTAAGTTCTTTACCGACCTTAATGGAGCAGCGTGCATTCTCCATTGTCATCCTGCACAAACGGACGAGTTTGGCAGGGATGCCAAAACTAGACATTGCTCTGTATAGCTCGTCTCTATAAATGCTGTCATAGGCGGCCTTAAAATCGATAAAAAGGTGGTGGGTATCGATTTGGACTTCCTGGGTTTTCTCCAAGATCTGCCGCAGTGTGAATATTTGGTCAACGGTAGACTTTCCTGGCTTTGTTTCTTTTAAGCTTGTTAATAAAAACGGCTTACATTTTTCCACTTTTTCATATGAAAATAAATTCAAAGTTCACTTGAGGAACTTTTTCAAATTTAGAGGAAAGTTAATGCTTTTGCTTATAAGAAAGGTGAAAAAAGTTCTAAGAACGGTGCCGATACCGACCGTATTAACCCGTCCACTTTAGTCTGTAATTCAATCCTTCATCAGTATCTTCTTGTTGAGCTTTTTTTCCCATAGCTGGACTAGAACTTCTAAGAACAGCTGGTGATTTCGTGAGTAGCTCAGATTCTACCTTAGAAATAGGTAACAAAGGGTAAAGTTTGACAACACCTGGAGCGATGAAAAATTTCTTAACATTCGAGTGCCTCCGGGTTTTATTTTCTGACCAATAGTCCCTCTTTTATCAGTATTAACTGCTCGTTTAATTTGTGGTGGCAATCAGAGCTCAAAAATCAGAATTTCAGTTTTAATACCCTCCAGGAAGGTATATTCAATTTGCCAATACATTTGTAACGCCAAGAAGGAGTCACCGAAGACCTCATAAGGTATATATATTCTGAATCAGGATCACATTCTGATTTAGCCATGTCCGTCTGTCTGTCTGTTTGTCTGTTTAAAGCACAATAGCGCTCAAAGGAATTGGCATAAGCGAATGAAATTTGGTGAAAGGACTTCTTTTTATCTACGCTAGGTCAGTATTAAAAATGGACTGTGTCGGTCAAGTAGTTCTCGTACCTCCCATACAAAACCAATTTTGCATGACTTGTATGCAGTGGAAAGTATCAAATCGTCGGCCAGGCCGATGATAACACTTTTACTGGTTTTTTCTTAATTTCAGTGCCCTAGGACTTGCATTAAAAATTCCTGTTAATTTAACAAGTTAAAGGCTTAAAAGTGACTTCCAGCTAAAAGGCTTGACCTATAAAATTGGAAACTGGACATAAATCAGGCCTGTATTTAAGTGGATTATTATTTTGATTTTAATTTTTAAAAGATTTAAAGATGTGCTTCGCTAGCTTAACGTCAACTTATTGGAACTTTTTCAAAATCGATAGCATTGGAGCAGAAAAATCAAAAACTTCATTCAGTACTATTCAAAATGGATATTTGACATTTGACGGCGAGGTGTATCTGTAATAGACCCATTAAAATAAATAATTAATTTCAAATTGCACGTTCCACCGCAGCTGCAAAAGTTGAACGAGTCGGCCGATTGCGATGAAATAAAAGCTATAAAAAGTTGCTCCATTAAGCCCTAAGTTATGTCTTTGAAATTGATCCTTTTTATGTGAGTAGTTTCAAAGTGAATCTGTAACAAATCCACCTACAAACAGAAAGTCACTCTTATTTATCTTAAAATGAAGATGTCGATTCTATGAACTAGGAAACTAGGTGCGGAAATGTCCCATAAAAGATATGTCACACCTGGTCAAACCAGTCTGGCATTACAATTTGTTTACTATTATCAACAATCAACAATCACACCAACACTCATCAGTGATTAAAGCAACATAGTGGAGAAACAGTGGAATGCGTTTTCAAATCATCGTTGGTCGTGATATTGGAGGATCTATATGAATCATAGGTGATACTAAAAATCTGCTAATGTAATCAACTTTTGCATAAATTCACACTGCGACTAAGTCTAGCATATAGCAATATAGTATAGCAATCCCACCCATCATGCCTATCATGAGCAATTTGATTTCGTCGTGTTCATAGTATTTGAAGTCTGACCACTGCAGTGTGCAATTTGCTAGAAATATAAATCGAAATAGCATGACGTGCACTTTCGAAACCCACTATCGCCCATTCATTCGACTTTAGTCGGATGTATGTCGAGCAATTTTAATGCTTTGTGTCATTTTCTGCTAATGCAGATATCTACGTCAACCAATGTGTGACACAAATGGCTCGTCATTAACTGTAATCTGTCACTTGATTTGAAACAAAACCGTTTCGTTTCCTTGTGGCATTTACATTTTTCACGCCCCAAATATGGAAGAGAATTTGTGTCAGCCAGAATTTGGGTCACAAACAACACGTATCTGGAATAACTCATCTCGATGACAACTAAAACTGCATAGTTTCGTTAACGTTTGTTACAGATGGTGTGACAAAACACGTGAATCCAATTAAAGTTGTATGTGAGAACGATGCATGTGCGCACAAAAAAAAAATTTGAATCAGGCATGATGACTTTTGGTGACATTTTTACTTTCAATGAATGCAATTCATGTGGCTCAACGTGTTCAAATATAGCTGAACATTTTCCACCGCTGCTATTTGTTTAGTTATTCATCGAAAATTCAATTATTTAAATAAAAATCAGACAACAAATTTTCCAGTCTTTACTACATTTAAGAAAAATATTTCGAACTCGAGATGTCAATCAATACGACATCAACGATCAAAGGGGACCTCTGAAAAGTGGTGCCTCGCAATTCCGTCTCTCTGTCGGTCGGCTCGTGAGGAGTAAACAGTAAAGCCTAAACGGGTGGGCATATTTCTGTCCAACTTAGTGTTTCGTATTCGTGGACTCTGTCCATGCTTCCCATACAACAAGGGTCTAATCGCTATTTTCTTCAACTAGCTTTACGTGCGAGTACACGAATTTAAGTTCTTTTTACATATAAAGCAAAAACTAATTTCCTGCAAAAAATTGTTATTTCAAAAACGGCTCTAACGATCTGAACCAATATTGGTTTTAAAGCTAAGGCAGCCGTTTTCAAAATGACTGTGTATTTTTTTTTTATTTAAAATGCGAAAAACTCTTTACAAAAATTGGTCATTTTTTGAAAACGATATATGAAATTCAGAATATTTAATTCAACAATATTTTTATCGCGTCGCAAAATATATTCTTTTTTTGGACCCTTTACAGGACGGTATATTCACCTTGTCATTACATTTGTAAAGGCAAAAAGGAGTCACCGAAGACCTCATAAAGTATATACCTCTATTCTGAATCAGGATCACATTCTGAATCGATTTAGCCCTGTCCGCCTGTCCGTCTGTCTGTTGTATGGTGAACGGACTTCTTTTTATGGTAGGTTGGTATTGAAAATGGCCTATGTCGGTCAAGTAGTTCTGGTACCTCCCATACAAAACCAATTTTGCGTGACTTGTATGCAGTGGAGGATATCAAAGCATCGATCAGGCCTATGATGACACTTTTACTTGTTTTTTTTTTACTATTATTAAAAATGTATTTCTCTACAATTTAGATGAAAGTTTCACTTTCTGATTTTTACCAAATTGCTTACTCGTAGTAGAATTTTTCATTTCAAATATTTTGAAGACGAAACTACTCGTACTCGTACTCGTATCTTGAAAACCCCTTTTTGATTTGCCTAGATGAAAATTTGAATACAAGGTTATGTCTACATTTTCGAAAAAACTCGTTGTGCTCAGTTAAAATGCAGAACTTTTCAATCAAAAAATTTCATCTCCTTGTTTATCAACTATTTCTAATTTTTTTGCGAACATAGGCCCTAGTTACAGCCATACGTAAAGCGATACAGCAACAAATTTCTTTGCTTTTTTTGACCACTTAAACCTAAAGGTTGAGCTCAATCTTGGCTTTAAAATGTTGCTTATGAATTTGAAAATTAGTTTATCAAAGAACAAAATCCGTAAATGATCTTTACATTTTTTAGAAAAATATTTTATTAATTTTTCGGTACGAAAAACTTTTTCGGATCAAATTTTTAGTTAAAGCCACAAAAAAAATCATTCCAGAGAAATATTTTTGACTTCTTTACTGTTCCATATTTTTTTTTCTTTTTTTATCAGTGGTGATTGATTTCTTGTAATTGTTTTCGTTGGGAAACTTTTTTCTGGCATTATTTTTGCTATGACCGCCTAAACGTTGAAAAAACTCATTTTCATACTGTTCCAACTTTTTCGGTTGTGTCTTGCAATGTTACATGTTGTAGCCATACTGAGGCGATACATATACTCGTATATAATTTCAATTACGTAAACAACATACAGCGGACCTTAACACAAAGACAATTTTAAGGGAGGAGCACCAAGATGGGACTGAAAGCCCAGGACAGTGCCTATGGAAAAATTGTCACAAGACGAAAGCAAAGTCTAAGAGTTCGACACTGATAGTGATTAGTTTACCTCTGTATCACCTTCAACTTTTGCTTCATAGAGAACAAATTATTCCTTTCATTAAATAAAATCATCATTCAAAATGATGATGAACAAATCGCCTGCAATTGATTTCTAGTCGGCTTTGGCTTGACAATATAGGCAATCATCTTTTCCTCGGGATAATACTCGTATAAGACTTTATAAAGGTGGTCAAAAAACGTAGGTAGGTACTACGTGGTTCAACGGACTGTGAACGTTATCATTGCCTGGCGTTCGTTCTTTCAAATGGAGTGCTCTGCTAAGTTATGCGAAAACTTTGCTTCAACTCTCAAAGACATCGTTCAACAACATTTGTTGTTCCTACCCAAGTAACAATTTGACTTCGGTAAGGTTCAAATTTAAAATTTCTGTAGGCAACAGCTTGGAAAGAGCTTCTATAGTATTTGTTAACCGAAGTTGATCCATTTCGAATTAATTGTTTCGATAATAACTTCAATAAGACCTGTACAAAGCATATACACAGGTTTTATAGAGGGATATGAAATAAAGTTTCGACAAGATCTTTATTAGACTTCTGAAAATGTGTCAGGAGATGTGTGGAAAGTGAATTGCTTCCATAAAGCTTGTGGTTCGAAGAGCTTTCCAGATGCTACTTTAAAACTTCTGACCGAAGGCATTATAGAAGCAAAGAACTGTCATGCAGTATTGCAGTCAACCGCTTGCGATTGTAAGCTGTATAGAAGTAGAAGCACTTACTCGTACTTCCTCCTAACTTACTTATGGAGGCTTCATAGAGGTAAAAATTAAGGTGATATGAAATGAATCACAGCAGTCTAAAGAAACCATAATTTATTGAATAGGGGAAAAAAGACAAAAAATAAAACACTTTTAGCACAGTGAAAAATATGTCACTAATATGATTTTAAATAAACACTCCTCGCTCATAAATAAATTACGTAACACTAAATGTCTTGCTGTCAAATTCGATTTACCACTTCCACGACATTATGACGAGTTAGCCTAGGGGTAGTGTACTGACTGGACTACTATGCAAGTGGACCCATGTTCGATTCCCAGTGCGGCACATGTAAGTAAAATTTAATTTATAACGAGTAGGCAAACATAAACTGCATGTAAATTGACAAAAGTCTTCGAAAAGATTTTAATAAGATAAAAAAAATAAGAAAATAAGAAAATGGAAAATTGGAAAATACATATAATAAAAAAAAACATATTTCTTTTTTCTTTTCAATTTTTGAGCTTCTATAAAGTTTGTATAAAGTTTCGGTAAGATCTATCCAAGCTGTTCAGGAAGTCTTAAATAAGTAAATACCTGCATAAAGTGCGCCATAGTGTTTCCATTAGGCTTTATGCAGTTAATATTGCTGGAGATGAAATAGCTTCGATAGTTCCTTACCGACGTCAAATTGTTACTTGGGTATATGACACAAATTGTGATCGATAGCCTAGAAGCTCGGTACAAGACTTGAGCTTGATTATGAAAAACTGTAAGAAACGTTCTTCAATATTAAAAAAAAAAAGTTCACAACGTTCGCACCATTTTTTTTAAATGAACTCCTTTTACGAATCAGCCCCTGAAGATACCTTTAACTATTGTAAAGGGTGTTAATAGCACATCGGATAAATGGCCGCCACGGCTTTGCTGCCAAGTACGTAATCTTTTCTTTAAATTTTCTATGACCGTTTCGTGTAAATGTGGCGGAATTTCATTAATGCACCTCCTAATTCCCTCTTTCAAATCGTTGGTGGTCGCCTTTGACTTCAAAAAACCCCAAAGAAAAAAGTCCAAAAAGTTCTCATTGCAAAAACGGCCGATTACACGATTAGGATATGACTCATGCAGTTATTGAATTGTTTCTCTGGCTGTATGGTAAGTGGCACCGTTTTGGTAAAACCACATATGGGTCACATCCATATCTTGAAATTTAGGCACTAAAAACTAAGTTATTAAGTCACGATAACACTAATTGTTCCTGCTTGATCAGTCGCATTTTCGAAGAAGAATGGTCCGATAATGCCTTCAGCCCAAAATCCGCACCAAACAGTCACGAAGTGTGTAGGTACGCATTTGCTTCTCAACAATTACTTGTGGGTTTTCCAAATGCAACAATTTTGGCGATTAACGAAGCTATCAATATGAAACCCGGCTTCATCACTGTAAAATGTTTTGTACAAAAATTGCGGACTATAACTGACAATCTTCATTAATTTTAAAATATTGCTCAACAATGAAAATGCGTTGTTCTTTCGTATAGAGCTCCATTTTTACTTACCCCGAAATGTCAGCTGTCACATTGTTAACTGAACTATTAAATGGCGCAAAATTCAAATTTTGCATGAATTATGAGACACCCTTTAGAAGCTTATTGACTTGAATTCATACAAATATATTATACTACCTTAAGCTTCCAAGTTGGCTGCTGCTTTTTAAGGTGAATTCTAACACCATCCAATTTGCCCTAAAAATATCAAACCTCACCTTTATATCATTAGAAAGCATCAACAAAAACAAAAAACTAAAATTCACAAGTCTTGAAAGTTAATTGCATTTCCGCAACTTTTTTCCGTTGCTGAATTCTTAATTCGTCTCTTCTGGATATTTTACAATTTACAAACTAACAAGCAGCACCACTTGGACCAGGTTCATGCTGCTGAGCATCTGGCCAATTAAGGGAGGCGGAAGTGTAATTTGCATGCGGAACGGAATATAGTTTGCCCGTCATGATCCAAGGTAGTAATTGAATATTTTACACTAATGAAATTTTGTGGAACTTCTCTTTTTAATTTGGTTTCCAATTCCAACTATCACTTGAATGAATTTTTATCCGTACAAAAAAACAAAAATTTACGTAAATTAAGTTGAAGATAAAGTCCCAATTCCGAGCACGTATTGCAGTCCTTATCACGCTCAGTTAGCGATTGGGCAGACACTTTCATTTCGGAGCGGTGTAATTCGTCAAGGGCAATAACTGCTGTCATTTGAATTGGAAAGGCTTCTGCGAAGAAGGTTGCTGTGCTGAGTGTAAGAGTACTCGTACCTACTCATTTATGCTAATTTGTATAGCGATGCGTTTGTTCTACTGTAGGCAGATGTTGGCCTGTTTAAGTATTCAAAAAACGGTCGTGCCTTTGATTTGGAACTTTCTAAACAGATAGGTGATTTAATTGTGAGGAGTGGAATTGCCGATTTAAGTATATCGCAGAGGGGAATCGTTTGTCCCTGAAGGTTAATATCCATGGGAGTCATTCCGACCTCAAACAAAAAAGGTGAACATGTTCGCGAAGGTCATAAAGGGTATGCGGACTTTCACATAGGCACGGTAATGGGCTCATCGTGATGCAATATGTTGGGTTAGGGTACGTAAAATAAGAGAGCTGACTCTAGGAGAGTGCGTCCTTAAAACAGGGGAATGTCAGCAAAGCTGAAACCTTTCACTTCTATAGTTCGGCTTTACAGCTAGAGCTTACATAGACTCTCGGGACATTTTATTTTCTACACTTTTTAGCATTTAGTCTTATTTTTCTCTAATCGCACACGAAATGGTTTGTAGTCTTTAAAATATCTCCTGAAAACATTTGACAAGCTGTTCGTAGTCTGTCACATCTCGTTGCAAAGTGCCTTTCTTTTTTGTTTTGGGGTCTCCAGTTTTAAAATGTTTACTGAGTGTCCAACTCTGAAAGATGCTGTTTTCACAAAGTAGAGGAAACACAGTTCCACCGACAGTTGTCGAGTCAAGAGCTTTAGTGGGGAAGTGAAGTTAATCCCTCAAATTCATCAGTGAAGGCCCGATCATCGCCTACTTTTAGTTGCTCATCTTCGAAACACCTGTCAGCGATTTCGTTTATCGAACTACAGCGATTGGCAAAATTTGCTCATGACTTTATTTGCAAAGCTTGAAATTTGCGAAAGCAGTAAAAATCCAAGCCAAGGTGAATGCCCGGAGTTAACTCGGAATATACTTGACCGATTTCGGTGAAACCTTCACTAAAATATTTCTAAAGTTCTTCTCCTTCCTATATGCTATTTATTATTCGGCTTTATTCCTTCAAAGATATTTAAAAATAGCTTTACTTTCTGTATTTTTGTGAATTCTAAAGAAATTGTTGTTAATTTTGACATTCAAGTTCCCATAATATTTTTAAATTGAAGTCAGTAAAAAATGTTTTAAAGCCGTTTTTAGACAATACTTTTCCGCGTATTTTGAGCTATCACTCATCTCTCTACTCCTGAGCTGAGCTGCAATAAATATAAACGCAGTTTGATTAAATTCAAAAAAGACCTGTTTTCATGGAATCATGTCCTAGCTTAAGACTTGTCCAGTATCTTCAGAAAAAAAAATGCTTTTTACTGACTGCCCTTAAAATTTTCAACAGGTTCTTCAATCTCCTCAATATGTAGTCGTTCCAAATGCTTCACCCAGCTCCCATTTACCACTCACCTAAAAGTCCGCCTTTCTGTACATACCTATGGCGTGTGTCCTTGTAAAGTATATAGTTAAAAATGATTTTACGGGATATTGAAAAATGTGACTTCGCATTGATATAGCCTTACAAAGTTTTGTCCATCTGGCAGGACTCGCCAACGGATCCCTTTTGATGCTTATCAGAATACCTGCCGTCGACATCTCCATCTCTCGCGAATTCGTTTCATCTTACTCGCAACTGCTGTTCGTCTGACTTGCACCGTCAAAAATCCACCGCAAAATAATGAAAGGGGAAAATACTTCAAAAAGGACTACTAATCGCGTAATGGATTGATGAATCATGTCGGATATAATGGCGACGATCAGAACAGCCTCTGGGTAAATCCCACCCATTGTTTGTTGAAAAAAATCAAAGGAATCCCCGAATGAAATGTCTCAACTCTCGACATTCGACAAACAAACAGACGAACTTTTCCATCTCCGAAACAAAAGATTTGTCCAACAATGTCTGCCTCACCAAGTGGAAAACGATGAAGAACATTCTTGTTCGGAAAAGAGTTCTTCCTCCACTATATGTCATTAAAAACTTCACCAAACAGTTTAGAGAACTTTGTGTGCTCTTCTAAGAAAAACTGCACGAAACTATGTCAAAACATAAATACAAAACTTGTCCCATTCAGGATGAGGATGATGCTCCTCGCGCGACTGTCACAATATTTGCATTTGAATGCACAGCATCTATTCGAAACGCGTGGCACTGGCAATTAATTTCATTCATTCTCGTTTCGATGGGATATGTCTTATGTAATGTCTGATGTCGCACTCGTCCTTTTCAGTTCTCGCTTTTCATTTCTGTGCAGCGTGTCGAGAATGGAGGACGAGGAACCTACCATGTTGGGTTGACATCACTGATTGATTAATTGACATTCCATGTTTGAGATTTTGCTCGAAGTGTTGACGCGTCCTAATAAATTTTCGAGTTATTCAATGGATTGCGGTGCGGTTGGGGGGTCCTGTTCATCACTGGTTGTTCAGCTACGGATAGTTTATTGGCTTTGGTTTGGAGGATTCGCTACTGGGCTTAACTGCAGAAGTGACAGAATTCGACTGTGGTTGAGTGAGTGGTAACCGATGCACTCGAGGTAAACTAGAAAAACCCTGCAGCTCACTCAGGTGTGCGTTTGCTTGTATAAAGCTATAAATATCGTGGGTTCATATTCCTCAGACATTCGTTTGACGGGTAACTTTAGAGGCTTGCAGTGGCGTAGTCATAAAAGTATGTTAAAGTTGGACAGGGCCCTCTTTAACATGGATACCCTTTGCCAATATGGAAGATTATTTCTAGAGCAGGAAGCAAATCATTAACAAAGACCATGACGCCTAATGACCTACCCTAAGTAGGTAACAATCATTTGATCTGGTTGCTGAGGTATTTTCAACATGGGTAGTTCAAGAGGGCTATTACTTTCTCAATCGTTTTTTTTTTTCTATACTTCCTCAAGAAGTACAAGAAGACTTGAGGGCCTTTCTTTATTAATTGCTACCATACAACTGTGGCAGTGTGTATTATGTGGGATAGCAAGTCTTATCGCATGTTCTCCTAGTTAGGTTGGTGGTGGTCGCTGACGATATTTTTTAGCTTTAGTTTGGCCACATCCATTGATCATAAAACGCAGTTCGTCAGCCTACTCTAATCTTAGGTTGGCCTTAACCAGGTTTCTGTTAAATTGTTTGCCTTTGACTGTCTCGAGCAGAATGTGAACTGATTCCGCAAGTGGTTTACTGAACATTCTCTAGCGAGCTTATCAGCTTTTTTTCTATGCCGAGGAATCCAAATCAGGGTAAATTTAAATAGATTCTCTTCGCAATTTTGAGGTTATACTACTGATTTGATTGCCTTGGCGGTTAATGACTGTTTCCAGATATTTCTTGCCTCGTGGTTATGCTTGTTTGCAGTCTGGTTCGACAGCAGTGCCTGCGGATAACACGCTGTTCCAAAAGGAATACGCAGAGCTCGTAGCCGGAAGTCTTTGGGACTTTCAAATGTTTGCAGACTTCAAAAGGACACCCGCACCTATACTCCGCAGTCCATTGGATGAGTTCCATTGAATAAGTAGCTTCTTGAGATCGTTTCTTTTAACCCGTTCGTCTTGGCAATCTAATCTTGTTGCGACTATCAATCCGACTCTTGGAGTCTCAAAGCGTTTTGTGTTGTGTAGTTTGCTATGTGGAGGTCTAAAGGTAAGATTACTGTCGGAACGTCTGGATGGTATTTATTTTGGCGGTCCTGTGAAGCTTTTACATGCAACTCGGTAGGTTTCATAGGGGTTTTCTAAGAGTCGAATAACCCACTATTGACCCATAAAAGAGGATTTGTCATTCCAGCTCTGTATGCATAGGGTGATTCCCCATCTTTTGCCAAATGTCTTGTAACCTGCTGCTTCATGCTAAATTTCAGTTAAGCTTGACATTTGCCATCTCTTTCGGATACCAAACACAGGGCGATAGTATTCTTGGTTCACCGTTTACACGAGGAAGGGCTAAATCGAGTATTTTGGGTTTTTGTAAAAAGCATTTGTTGCTTTTTATTCGGGTCGATATCAAGAAAACACATTCTAGCCGAGGTGTCACTTGGTCAGAGAACTTTCCATAACTTTTCTGATTACGGAGGGAAACTCTCCTGATACTAGTATCACCATATCCGACCACCCTAATTTTGTTCTCTGTTTAAAATTACGAAAATTTTTCTCATTACTGTGAGCCACGGCAGAAATGGAATTACACCGCCCTGAGGAGTACCTCTGCTGTCAAATTTGAGTACCTTTCTTGTTGCCTGAATGATTCTGGTACTAAGCATAGACGCAATCTAATGACTTAGTAAGATGACTTAACCCTGGCTCTGTAAGCAACTCTAGAATTGATTCCATGTTCGTGACAAAATTATTTTTTTTCTCGCATTTACCTATGACAAATTTAACGTTCAAAGTTATCGCCATCAAACTAGCAGGAACTATCGCCGCGAAAATTGCCTTGCAAATGTTCAAGACTATATAATGAAAATGTTGCTCGATAAGTCTTAATTTTGTTTCAGTAGAAAACAAATTGTATCAAATCTCCGGCTCCGAACGGTCCTATTAGTGTCTTTTGAAAGCCTTGCAACTAAAAAATAAAAAAAAAATAAATAGTTGGCGTTACAGGTCGATTGACCCTGGGCCTAGCTTCCCGCAACCATTCGTTTTGTGTGCGTTTTTCATTTTTGGGACTAATGGAAGGGATCTACAATTTTATGCCGAGTCCAAACGGCTAATTGAGAAGCTTCTTCATGACAGTTATACTCTCGGATGTTTGTCAGACGTTCGCGAGAGGTGGCGCAGTGGAAAAAAACCTTGAGTTGAAATTTGGGTTTTCTCGGGTTTCGAACCTGGGACCCCTCGCTTAGTAGCCCAACACACTAACCACTAAGCCACTGCGCCGAAAGCCTTGCAACTGGCCCGCGAAAAAAAGCAACTGAGACGAAAACGTTTGAACGTTTCCGCTTACAGAAGCTGACCCCAGGCCTCCAAAGTTTTACTTTGTGGACAATTGTTAAGGAAACCTTTCGTCTCTGAAAAATTATTTATAAATCAATTTGGAGTTGGTCTGGCTATTCTTAGCCCAAAACTAACGCAACGTTTTGTGTTGTCAAATAAATTGCCTTTTGTATTCCAGTGATGCTGATAAGTCGACAAAAATCTGTCCTTTTGAACCATTTTGCGGCAGACAAAAAATGTACAAAATTTTTTTAAATACAAAATAAAATTTCTAGTTCACTATAGGGATTTCTTAAAAAAACAATTGGCGTAGCTTCTCTCATTCATTTTGTTTGGGTTTTTATTTTTAGGATAGTGGGCCCCACAGTTTAAAGCCGACTTCGAACGGTTGACTTAAGAAACTCTTTCATGACAGTAACACTCTCGGATTTTTGAAAGGCAATTGAAAGAGTTTTCGAGGGAATCGAACCTAGTAGCCCAGCACACTTATCACTGAAACATTTTTTTATGTACCTAGTCCTGCCATAAGTTCTGTTACAAATACAAAGCGCTGTAGAAAAAAAACGAGTTAACATATCGTATTGAAAATAGTTTTGTTTATTAGCTTACATTATTGGCAATAGAATAAAAATAATTTCACTCAAAATGGACGCCTTTGGCTTTCACACAAGATCTTAAACGTAGTGGCCATTGGGCTATAGCGGCACGTACGGTTTCAATAGAGATCGTGGACGCTGCTCTGGTCAATGCTGCTCTAAGACTTTCCAAATTTCTGTGGGGAGTCTTACAGGCCATGTTTTCAAGTTCTGACCACAAACCATAATCCAGTGGATTCAGATCTGGACTCCCCGAGGGCCAATCTTCTGCTGCTATAAAACCAGAAATATTGAGCCTGAGCCATTCCTTCGTGGTTTTGGCCTTATACGCTGGAGCAGAGTCTTGTTGGAAGATCCACCTGTTTCCGTCAAAAAGAGTATTGGTCAAACCTTCCACAACGCCCTCTAGCACGTCTTCTTGGTAAACCTTTGCCCCAGTTTTTACGCCTTTTTCGCAGAAATGGAGGGATGTGACACCTTGATGGGATACCCCCACCAAACCATTACGGAAGCTGGATGATGGCCTCGTTGAATTCTGGGAACGTTTTTTTTTCGCTTCCTTAGATGACGTGGCATAGACCTTGTCATTTTCTTTATTAAAAACTTCTTCCACGGTAAAAATTTTTTCATCCGTTTTCATGCCCATTGGCCGCGTGCCACTGCAGAAGTCGTTTGCATCTTTCCAGCCTAATTTTTTTCAATTGAGGAGTTAGTAGATGTCCCGTGGACCGACGATAGGCTTTCATGTGAAGATCATCCCGAATCAACCTTGCCATGGATCTGGTTGATATATCCAATTCCTTGGACATGATCTTTTGTTTCCTAAGTGGATTTCTCCGAATTCGTTCACGCACTGCCTTTACTACCGCACTTGTATGAACGACGCGAGGGCGACCACTTCTTGACCTGTCCTCCACTCCAGACAATTCGCAGAAACGACCAATAGCCCGATAAACAAAAATTCTCGATATGCCGAGTGGTTTTAGCAACTCAAAAATTTGGTCAGCATTCTTCCCGCACTTAGGTATGCAACGTAATTGCCGCGACTCGATTTTCTTTAACGCCCCACTCCATGTTAATAGATCGCAAGCTGAGACCAAACTGGTAAGTTTTCTTTACTAATCAATGCATGTGTTACGAAAAAAAAGTTAACGGTGCAATTCCCACAAGAAGTTTTTAACGATAAGCGCTGGAAAATGTGTAACAGAACTTATGGCAGGACTAGGTATAGAAACTTTTTAAGTACTTTTTTTCTTAGTTGAAAAATCGAGCAACAATTTCCATAGTTTATGAGTTCAAGGACCTACCTACTCAATCTCCAATCATTCTGTTGTCAACGCTTTGTCCTAAAAGCGAAATGCTACTGTAAATGCATCTAAAATAAAATTATTTTTACAAAATTCAGCAAAAATTCAACTCCTCATTTTTTAATATTGATTTTTTTTTATTTAATTTCTCGTTTTTTTTTTAATTTTTTCAATAGTTTTTTTTTTCTTCTATTTTTTTCAATATTTTATTTAATTTTTATAGTTCCTTTGTGATTTAAGTTTTATTTCTATTTTTTACTTTAAATTTTTAATAACATATTTGTTAATTTAAAATTAATTGTTTTTCAATGTCTATTAATTTTTTTCTTGTTTATATTTTTGTTAGTTAAAAAAAAGGCAGAATTTGTTTGCTTTAAATTTGAAAAGCAGAATTTTGCAGAGCAGAATCAACATCTTTGACAAAATATCGGACGAAATACCACCATCTGCAACCATTTGAAAAGTCCTTCATCCTCGCTCCTTCCCGAGTGGGAAAATAAATTAAAATGAACTCTGAAGATTTTACTGTCTTACTCTCTCTCTCTTTCCCTCCATCTCAAAGGTAGGTTTTGGTTAACCAAAAGTATCCGATATCACTGCCCATCGACTACAAGACCACTTGCTCTGTTAAGGGTTAATTCAACTAAAGTCCTCTGTTGACCAATGGAAATCAGATATCATCAGAGCATCCATCTCCATCTTATATTGCAGTGCAAGTTTATTTCCAAGGGAAGACTGAAGTATTTAATTTTCTAAATTGTGTTGCAGGTGGGGTGGTTCTCAAGCAGCACACAGTTCTAGTTCTCACCAACTCCTTCATATCGAATTAATAATATCAATTCACCAGAGAGCACACAAAAGTGCGCTGTCCCTGTCCAAAAAGTTTGCTACAGTGAAAGGCAGCCCACAGTTGGCTAAGTGATACTATCGTCTAATGGTACTTGTATGCGAACTCAGATTTAACAAGCAAGTTTGGGAAAGTTTTCTCAAGAGACTTTTCACGAAAAACTTTTCATTTGATCTAGTTTACACTTCTCTGGCTGTGGATGCAGTGCGGATGCAAACAAAGTTATGCAACAGTTTTGTAGCCTATTCCCTGTCAGTTGTGGCTCTCATAATTCGTTTAGAGTGAGCTTGAGGTTAATTTAATTTGTGACAGAGCGGGGTATTTTTATTTGGAAATACAGTGATTCACAGGTCGCCTTTGTCGTGTTTATAATTAAACCAGCCCACCCCTAATGCCTGCTGACAATGCCCAGCACGTTGTCAGCGATATATACATGAAACCTATAGTCCAAGTAGTATGGGGTCTGGGCGGAAAATGTTTTACCCTATCTCGTTTTGGATTTCCAGTGAAATTACAACACGATTCAGAATGTTGATTTATAATTCATGACGTTGCGCTTATCGAGAAGGACGATGGTAGATGTACTGTGAATACGGCACCGGTTGTGATTTCGGTACTGATGATGGCACTGATGACGTTGGTGAGGGTGCTACCTATATAGCATAACAAACCAACAATTCGAGGTCTCGTGTAACATTGAATTGATTATTTTGGATTTGCTTTGAAATTCAGTCGCTGTCTGGTCTGGGTCTGTGCTGTACACTTCTGCTACTGTTGTGTTGAGCACGATGTTCTCTGTTCATGTGCGATTTGGT
This sequence comes from Cheilosia impressa, assembly GCA_948293265.1. Classification (NCBI taxonomy): domain Eukaryota; kingdom Metazoa; phylum Arthropoda; class Insecta; order Diptera; family Syrphidae; genus Cheilosia; species Cheilosia impressa. The sequence goes on from OX411883.1 coordinate 43,397,682, forward strand.
GTTTCGTTTTTAGTCTCCATTGAATACTCAACTGCGAGTATTTTAATTACCAATTGAAGCAGTCAGGTAGTACCTACTTTATTTTGCTTTAATGACTGTGGTTAGATTTTGCCACTTGGTGTGCAGCGAATTCAGTATTAGTTCGCCTCAAGTTTCGTAGCGTCCTTTATTTATTTTCGGAAATAATGGATTCTGAGTAGTCTTTCACCAGGAGCGGAACCAGAAATAGAATAGAAACAGGTGAAAAAACACAGTTCAAGGGCAACATTGGCAGTTTATTCGAAGCGCTGGCATGGTCATTATGTGACTACCTGCAATGCAATCAAAGTTCCGTCTAAAAGGTATGCGGGATAAAAACTAAAGTCGTGTGCATTAAAAACTATATGAGAAGCAGTTAAAGTTCCCCCAAAACAAAAGTTCGTTCCCCGTGAAGTTTATTTGAGAATATCCCACGATACATGTAGCAGGTATCATGTGCTGTAATCAACATCGTGTTGATTGCTTATGGTGGAACCGCCGGCGAAGAAAATGCGAACGTTTAGGGAAATTTTATGTTAATAGGAATCTGGGAATTTCAAATTGCAGCTAGTTCTTCTGGTAGGAAAATAATGGGAAATATTTGTCAATCATCTTATTCTGCTAATCAACATCATGATGATTGCTTGTGGAAGATCCGCCGGCGAATAAAATGCGAACGTTTAGACGAATTTTATGCGAATAAGAATTTGGAAATTTCAAATTGCAGCTGGTTCTTCTTGTGGAAGATCCGCCGGAGAATAAAATGCGAACGTTTAGAGGAATTTTATGTGAATAGCGATCTGGAAATTATGAATTCCAACTTTACGGTTGTGGTTCTCCTGGTAGAAAAATATATGCGGAGGATTTGTCAATCCCCGATTTTCTACTTAACAGACAACTTTCTCCCAAGCGGGCTGTCACAGGTGATCAGTTTGGACACAAACTTTTGGTCAGTTATCTTGATAATCAGTTACGCTTCGCGGCTCTTTTTACTCACCCATACTTTTCACAGGGGATTTATTTTTTAAGCAGAATTAATGTTTAAAGTTTAGTACCGTCCGGCTGAACCCTAAGTCTCTACTATGATCTCAGTTTTTCTTCCAAACCTGCCACGAAACCTAATGATAAATAAAATAAAAGTCGCTAATATTAACATTGACCACCGAAGTTGGACCTTTGTCCGTTTTGTACGGGAAACTAAATTAGATGGATAGAGCTTTTATCATCTTCATACGAGTACTTATGGCTTCTTTATATTTATTACAGTTCTCAATTTTTTTTTTATTTAGTTTCGAGTTTCTTTGCTGGGGTATCAACCGAATTTGGCCCACACGTTCTTAAATTAAAACTCACATTACGCGGCGCTGTTATCGCTGCTTCGATAGAATTTGCACGGTTTCCGTCTGAGAATTTAGTGACTGGCTAGGAGTATCAAGGTCAAGAACTCATTCTGTCTTTTTTTAGAAATCTCATTATTAAATAAGTACCCACATGGATGGAGTCCTTTTAATGAAAAAAAAAGCTACCCAATTGCCATGTGTATTTTTCTCTCTATAACCAAGAGCTCTAAGATGTTTGATTGATTGTCATAATTTCTGTACCGCGCTCGGTGACCTGCGAAGCAACTTCAGCTAACTAAAACTCGGCTAAATACGAGTAGGTACTATATATTCGCGAGTAAAATTCCATTAGTTTGAAAATCATAATGAACTCCCAATTATAGATATCATTCACCTAAAGGTCGCACATCTTTCGCATTACTGCATCAATTTGGGCCCAAAATTTGACTCCGCTGCCAGTGATTACTTGGTGTGACCCATTTAATTATAATTCATCTCACACATCGGAAATATTAACTGCCTATCCGTATCCTTAGCGTGTACATTTCGTGTTCTAATTGATAATCTGAATTGGTAACGATTATCAAATAATGGGATACGGAAGGGAAGGTGCCTTCCATTGCAAGTAGTAAACCAAATTACCTAAACAATTACACACCAATTACTTGCGGATCGCATCGCACTTTGGCACAACAATTTATATAGTGCTGCCAGAGTGTGGGTGTAGACCCAGATTCGGAGGAAATTTTAATTATTCCTGTGGGAAATAATTTAACAGTTACACACGCACCACAGGCAATTATGCTGAACATTAATAATTGTCAAAGCGAGATGAGTTGGTTGGGCTATATGGTTTCACATTTCGGATGCCAATCACCAGTTACTTGACAGTGGTTCAGGAAAGGCTAATGTCAAACGCTATTTGTGGTGCGGTAATTTGGTTGTTGGAGCTGCGTATAGAGGTTTGTTTCAATGGCAACTTTTCGGTCGCTTAATCTTCTTCTGAGACTTCGGAGAATATTTACTTTAAAGGGTGATCTTTGGAAACGGTGCTGCACACGCCTCACGTACCATCGAGGATTCCCTTCGTCAAAAAGATTGTACAATGCTGGCATTTTTATAGTCAAAGAAGCCGTTTTTAACATACTCGCCAATGCACTGTCAGCTCTGAACACAGATGGGTCAGATCAACTTGAATCTGGGTGCCACACCTGCCAGACGATCTGTCAGTAAAGGAATGCCAAGGGCAAACGTCCAACTTCCCTGTCTCTTGATAGGCGGACCGCTGATCGAATTGGTCGAAAATACATAACGCCACCCCCGACCCTTCATCTATAAATGGCACAGGCTTGATATTTTGTAATAATTGGACAGAAAGTTAATCTTGACAAGAAAGATTTTTGAAAGATTGTGTGGCACTGTAGACTAGAGACAACCTATGCAATTCTTACGAAGCCTCCACCTCAGCACAGCAAAGAAAAGTTAAAAATTCTCCATAAGCCACTTCATATAGTTACTTGCCTCAAGGTATACCATAAAAGAAACGTCTAAACTTTTGGTTGTATTAAGCGCCCTTGATGAGCTATGCTGTGGATGAGCTATGATGATCCGAAGTACTTTGCATGAATCTAAAAAGTCTCAAGTAGAGCGATTGCGTCCTGATCCTTCAAAAAAATCTTTATAAACAGACCTACAGCAAAAAATTCGGCAAAAGAAGATTTTAGTCTTTGAAAACGCCGGAAAAATAAATGGGCTCGACAAACAGATTTTTGACAAAAATGTGGCTTCTATGTTGCTTACCGCAATATGGGCTTAGAAATGAAGTCTTACCCGACCTACAAATAAGCTACGTCTTGCCTGCAATCGACTATAAACAGCAACTAGCCCTAAGAGAAATATGCAAGGACTTTGTTTCCTTGTATTTTGTTTCCTTTTCCAATGACAATCCTTTACAATGCCTGTTTGCAAAAATTTTAAAAGTTCTGCCATTTTAGAAGCAGCTCTACTTTCGAGTATACATCATAATCACATCGAACCTCTTTAAAAAGATACCCATCTCAATTTCGTAAACTCCTGTTGCGGACGTGTGTGTGGGTTGTGGGAACGTGAAGTCTACATACGCAGAGATTCATTTCACCTTAGGGAAAACTTTCAACGGTGTCGTCATTGCAATTAATTTGCTTCGTTAGAAGGATATCAGCCTCAGTAGGTGATGATACGATAGTGTGTCATGTGTGTGCTTGTGTGCGCATAGTTGGGAATAGTCGATTTTCCTAACCGCTTATCAGAAAATGAAGTTCTCTCCCCACACCCTATACAATGGATTATCTTACGGTTGACACTAATAACTTTTTGGCGAGTTGCATGGCGGCTGTAGCTGTGTGCAATCGATATGATACTGTATGATGTATGCAGGCCTGTAATACACTCACATTAATTACACCTGAAACTTGGCAGCTATTCAATTAGCGTATGCCATTTATCATATATGCCTGCAGTGTACCACTATCTGATGACGGTATAGGTTAGACTAGAGATGGTTTGCATATCGCTTGTAAGGATTCACATCGTATGTTGATGTATACGCCAGTGATTATGTGTGCATATGCGGTTGCAATGCGGTTCCGTAGTAAACTTCTCAACGTAAATGTGATATAGAAGTTCCTTTGAAGTCCACCATATCGATGTGAATCTTATGCACTTTGAAATTGAGGTCTTTTCAATTTTTTTATTTAAGGATCACGCAATTTATAAAATACTCCTTGTTTTGTTTTTTTTTTCAATTTACGTATACCCAAACGGCTAACTGTCGATGTGGTTCTGCTTCTTAAGCCAGATTTAAGTAAGACATATCTACTGTTTGGCTTAAACAAAACGCCTTGGATTCAAAATTTTCGACGCTTTTTTTTGACTGATTTTTTTGACGCCATTAAAAAACACTTGAAGCGTTTTTTGACGGTTTTTTGACACGTTTTTGTTTTTTTGAGGTGGTTTTGTCTTGGGGTTTTGGATGAGTTTTTTTTACAATTTTTTCACGCGTTTTTGATGTTTTTTTGACACAGTTTTGTCTTAGGTTTTTTGACGCGTTTTTCGTGCGTTTTTGAGGCTTTTTTGATGATTTTTTGACGCGGTTTTTCTTGCGTTTTTCACGCGTTTTACACAAGTTTTTTGACGCATTTTTCACGCGTTTTTTCATGCGTTTTTTGATGCGTTGTTGCCGCATATTTTCACGCTTTTTGACACATGTTTTTAATTTACAGAATTTTTGGATTTTCGGAACTTTTAGTTTCCGTGATTTCGGTTCATTTTGCATTTTTATCCACTTTTCGAAACTTTTGTTGAATATTTTTAATTCATTTAATAATCACATGAACTTGAGAATTAAAAAGAAATGTTTATTGTTATTCAGTTTCGTTCTACTGCAAGTAGAAACGCTTTTATTTGAAAGCTTTGTGTGCAGGTCATTATAGAATCGATTTCATATTTATTTGGTTAAGTATATGCATGTTTACAAAAACGATATTATTAAGTAACATTAGCTTATTTACTTGATTTATTAGATTTGACTAATTGGTTGCATCTTGTTTCAGCACTTAAATAGCACAAGGTTCAGGGGAACTGAACTGATTTTCAAGGACATTGTGCAAACTTCCGCAATACAAACTGGTATGTTGTTCACAATTTATACTTCCATTCATTCACATACATACAGCCAACCAACACCATCTCTCCTATTGTCTCACCTTGAATGTTGAACACAGTTCCATTTACAAAAAAAAATTTGCGAGTAGCTTTCAACACCTTGTCAGATTTGGCCATCACTTTCAAACCCCAAACCAAACTTTAGTCACAATTGAAAAATTCATTGGACACTCGTATTTCTTAGCCCGTGTTGTGTTCCCTTGTGAATAATGCATAAACCCATTACAGATCTTTAATTGAATTTTTCATCCTGCCACTGCCACTACCACACAAGAGAGTCCGTGTCGCGTTCATCTTTAATGAAGTTTCAAAAATGAGATTTCATTTTATTTTTTTCTTAAAATTAAACCAGGATATGGTATAGTCGAGTAGTAGGTATATAATATCATCCTTGACGTACATCTCCTCTTTCAGGTTAATGGAAACAATTGTGTACTGTAATGGTTCCGCACTCTGGTTAAGTATTTCTGAGAAAATTTCCACATGTTGCCACTCGCCGGATGAACGATGAACAATGGGGGTTTTGGACAAAAGCAATTATAAAATATACCCATTCCATGATTGCCATATAGTCGGACGATGAGGATGATGTGTTTTGATATTTGACGTGTGGATTTGTTTTTAATACCTACATTTGATTGCAGGGACATTTTTAAAAATTGCATTTAAGGCTGCATGGTTTGTGATCAAACTGGTAGTATAATGTTTCAGACTTTCTTTTTCAATAGAGAGGTTGCATATATTTTTTTTCTTAATGGTTAGCAATGCTTGTCTTCTGAGCGGGATGTTTGAGGATTGCTACCCACAATAAAATTTTTGTTTTCTCTTATACTTTTAAGGGCAAACAGAGGTTAGTATCACAGTTTTAGGTGCAGCTTCTACAACCAGAAACATTTGATAGCTTTAATAGGGCATATCCCTTCCGGAACTGTTTCTGTCCCATATTTATTCTGGTTCTAAAAAAAATGTCATAAATAATAAATGCGTCGAATGACATTCATTCGTACATGTACTGTACAGATAGCTTGCGAGTGAGTCCAATTTTAGCAAAATATCGAGGTTCTTTGAATAACATCGGTTTTCTTTTATCAGAGATTTTTCTGTATTAAATGTTGTTTCTGGTGTCAAAATATTTCGTTTCAACGTGCAGTATTGGACGCTTTTCGCCATTTGGAAATCATAAAAAAATTAACAGTTTTAATTCAATAGGTGTAGGTGCTTAAAATTTGATTAACACAATTAGAGTCCGTTGGATATTTTTGGGCGTACTTAGATTGGTGAATTTTCCAAATAAGATTTTTAAAATCCACTGCGCGATCTCACGATCCACCCAGTTTTTTAGTATTAACCTATCCCAACCGCAGTCATATTTTTTTAAATTTTTAGAAATAATATCTGTAGACATTCGCTAGATGTACTTCCATGGCCCAGGTCAGTAACTAACTAAAAAAAAAACACCTCACAGTCAAAATACTGAATTATTTTGAGTCATATGGGTTGCGTGCCCTGTTTGACTGTGTTCACTCTCGTTTTGTATAGTTCAGATTATTTTAAGCGGTGTTTTGACAACTGAAAATCCGCCTATTTAAAAAGAAAATGCTGCAAATAAGCCGCTTAAAAAAACATGGTTGCCGACGTCGATAGTGGCTTTCACAGGGGGCGCGATTAATGTCATGATTATGACCTTGGACATTAGAAAAGGATTTTCTATTCTATTCTATTTTTTATTCGGTATATCTATTTGCTTCATCCTCTTTACCGAAAAATCCTTTACAAAAATGTTCCTTTTTATTTTTCCTATCTGTCAACTTTATGCATTTGACAAATTTATCAAATTCTTCTTCGGAAGAAATTCCTTGAGCTATTTACTCGTTACTCGATAGTTTGACAGTTTCCTCGTGTTTGTTTATCTTTGTATGATTGTGATCGATTTAAAATGTGTTTGCGAATGTAAATACCTTCTGTTGCTCTCAAACTTTTAATCGAAGCCTTATGAACCTTATGATTTTGTTTTTTTCTCTTTAGTTGGCAACTTTGTTCTTCTAAATTTTTTCAATATCTTAAGTTAGATTTAAACGAACAATCTAAATTTATATAAAATATAAAACTAATTGCCAAGTGAAGCACTTATTGCACAAAAAATTACAAAATAATCTCTAGGAACAATTCTGCCATGTAAAACCTATTAGCTCTTAAAAAATATTGGGTTGTAAACCAACTAAAGAGATATCTTAGAAAAATTGAGTCCACCAAATTTGTACGACCCAATGACATTTAAGGAATCGAATTTAAGTTTCCAAATGAGATTGGGTCGTACGAATTTGGTGGAACAATTTTTCGTGTCAATTTCTTTTAAAAAATCTGTCAAATATTTGCGTTTGACAAAGCAGTAGGAACCTTCATGCTTAGGAGCCAAGTGGGGAAACAACTCATTACTCGTTAGTTTTTCAATTTTAGCCGCTTATTAAATACTTCAGTATCTCATTGTTCATCTCCAACAGAGACACAGACGGAATTTTGTCTTGCAGTCCTTTATTAATGTGCTGTCATTATTTTCAGTCCCACTAAAAAATGTTACCCTCATGCATCTTACAGTGTACAGGCCTTTGTGTGATGCAAACTCGGACCATAGATATTCCGACCGCCCACCACCCTTTGTGCGCACCCTCTTCTCAAGGTCGAAGATGACTCTGCCAACAAAATAAATAAATGCCACTGTCGTTTTAAGCAAACTAATAATTTTCCTCGGGATATCCTTGCACAACTCGACAAAGGAAACTTTTCTTCTCCAATTTGATTGAATTCGTATATCTCAAAGTATTTTTATTTTCCTAAAACTCCCCCAGAACACACACACGGAGGCACATCTGCCCGCCTAAACTATTTAATTTTAAATTGCTTCAACCTTCAGCCAAAGTTTGTCGCTCGGCAGCAGGACCAAACTTTTCGAATTGAATGCAACCTCCGTGGGAGTGTCTTCTGTTACACTAAACTTGAATGTCCTCAATAGTGTTATCAGTCCGATTCGCACTTGCATGCGGGCAAAGCGGAGGCCTATACAATTCCTTGGTCCATCTCCAAATCCAAGGAATGCCATCGCGTCCCTGGACTGCAATTTATCAGCGCTAAATCGGTCTGGGTCGAACTTTTCGGGATCTGGATAGATTTCCGGGTCGTGGTGGATAGCCCGCACTGGAATGAGAACGGGCGTGTCCTTTTCTATGACTAGCTTGGTGCCGGGGATGGGGTAGTCGGCGTTTGCTATACGAGTAAGCGACACCAGGGCGGGATACTTACGCATCGTTTCTGCAAGGAGGAGAATAAAATTAAATAAAAAATCCTTGTTGCCGACGATTTTGGGTCTTACCTTGCATACACTGACTTAGATATGTCATCTCAGACATTGCATCGTAGGACAGCTCGTTGTTGTGCTTTTTGAGAACGCGGAAGATCTCCTCTCGCACCTTGTCCTGTAGAACCGGTTGCTTGGATAACTCCAGCAAGGTGAACGACATGTTACTGGCTGACGTCTCAAATCCGGCCACGAAAAAAACGAACGCCTGAGCAGCAATCTCTTCGATGGTCAAGCCATCCAGGCCGTCGGGGCCCTTTTGGTTCTTCAGCTCAATCAGGAGGTTCATGAAATCATTTCTTTGGGCCTTGTTTGCCTCCCTCTGCGACACTATGTCCTCGATAGCCTTCATAAAGAATTCGGCGTCCTTTGGCTCGAGAGATTTGAAGCCCAGCTGTTGCGCCAGCTTCTTGTATGTCATCAGAAACAGTCGCAGAAGCGCCGGTTTCTGTGGTTCCTCCATAACACGACGACCATAGCTGCAGAGCTCCGAATCCGCGTCATTGCGACTGTCGCATTGGATGCCCAAAACGCAGGTTGCAATCACGTCGGTTGTGAAACGCGACAACAAATCACGTATCTCCAGAACTGCTGACTCCTCCACCGCCTGCCTTATGGACACACTGAATTTCACGGCCACTTCGCTGACAGCCGGGAACATAAACTTCATCTTGCCCGACGTGAACGTTGGCGATAGCTTCGAGCGCATTCTCCTCCAACCGCTGCCCGTCATATTGAACAGGTGGTTCGACAGCGGGTCGAGGACAGCGTTCGAAAAGTGCAGGCGATCAGTGAACACGGCGAAGTCTTTGATAAGAATCGACTTGATTAGGCCCAAGTCTAGGGCGACCACTGCTGGTTGTGTGAACAGATAGACACCGGCGATGGGTGAAGTACCCTTGAATTGCGTATAGATTTGACTCACTTTCTCGAGCATATTGAAGGATGTCAGTCGATTGAGGTTCCCCAATGGGAAGACCGGCGCCAAGTGGGGAACATTCCTCTCCTTCCAATACGCGTACCTCTTGCGCACGAAGAGAAAGACCGTCGAAACGACCGCCGATATAAAGAAGTACAAGAAGTACATCCCTAGACCGGAGTGAGTTCTTTCGACTCTGACAGATGAACTACGAATGTGCACATCTAATCTGGTTCCACTTGTGTAAATACGCCCGAACATGGTGATAAGCGAATACACACAGTACAAGTATGCGCAGTGCTCATGCTCATGAGTCAAAAAGACACCAGAGAGCTGTGGTCGATCGTAGGTATCCGCTGTTGTTGCCTCAATGCACTCGGACAGCATTCCGGGACTTTATTGTCGTTCTAATGACCTTCTGAACTAATTGCAGTCAAAGTAGTCAATGAACTGGTTCATCGAAGCGGCGGTTTTTAGTTTTTACAGCCTGATGGCTTGTACAGATTATCGCTTTACATGTCGAAATCAAGTTTTTGAATGGAAAGATGGTATTTTAAAATTTCCGTCAGGTTTATGACGTTTTTTCTGGGAACTTCAGGTTGGGACTCCAGACTGAAGGTCTCGCTTTAACATTTATGAGGAGCAAGTAAAAGCGCTCAAACTGTCTGCTAAGTCGAACGTTGTTTTTCCAACAAGAACAACTACTTTATCTGTGGGTATTTTTTGCACTCACTGGCGGTGCTAAAATTACTGGTTTACCTACTCATCGTAAATTTGAATCTGTTCAAAAGTTCTGCCGCCAAAATGTCATCAAATATTACATGCAGATAAGTTGGTCTTATGGCTGGCTGTACCGCTTATCTATGGATGTCGGCTCTAATCCCAACCCCTGTAGAAGAAAGAAGATAAATATTTATTCGTTCAGCGTGTGTGTAATCCCAAAAGCTATAGTGACCTGAAAACTGTTGCTATAGAACACTTCTTGCATCAATAAAAACTGCTGCGATCAGATGTGGGACAGCCAGTGATTCTCTGTTCTCTCTATTCGCTGTATCAACCCTTTGTTTACCTTGTGCAAACTGGTTATATCCATAGGTACATAAAATAAAACTGTTGCGGGTGAAGACTTCTGCAGACATTTCGATGAAACTTCTGTTGAAATGTTTCGTAAACAGCTGCTTTAGTAAGTCTGTTTGACTTTCTGTGTCTCAGTCTTTATTTGACGTTTATGGAGGGGTAGGCGACGGATCTAGTCAAGAAATTCGTGACTGAGTACGGCAATTTTCTTCTGATGAACTGCATAATTGCTGGTGATGTTTTCCCTTTAGTGAATGTGTCCTCTTGTAAAAATACTGCCATCACGAAAATCCACTCGGTATATTTAACTCCCTCTGCAATTTTTCGTATAAGATACTGAAGAAAGCATTTTTTGTAGTGATTTACTTTTTTGTAGAGAGATCTAGAGAGAGAAAAATTTGCCTCTCTCTCTTTTGAAATTCAATACCAGAAATCTTTTTTTACGCCTTATGGACAGATGTAAAATTGAACCAAATTCATTTTAACATGCAAATAAAGGGTTTTCCAATAAGAGGTGTTATTTTGGTATTCACAGAAAAACGACATTTTTTGAGATAAATGATCGGATTTTTATTTCATAATAAAGAGGAAGGTATGCCTTTAATAATGAAAAACAACATCAGCCAAATGGCCACCACGAGTACGCATACAGGACCGTATCCTTTTTATGAAATTTTCCATAACCAAATCTCAAAGTGGCTTCCCTATGTCCTCGATAGCCTCACGAATTTTATCTTTGAGGTCTTGAATCGACGCTGGGCTGTTGGCGTAGACCTTATCTTTCAAGTGGCCTCAAAGGTAGAAGTCGTAAGGTGTTAAATCACAAGATCTCGGTGGCCAATTGTGATCACCTCTTCGAGAGATAACACGGTCCGGAAACTTTTCCCGTAAAAGATCAATGGTATCGTTGCTTGTGTGGCACGTAGCACCGTCTTGTTGAAAGTAAACGTTGTCCAGAGCAATGCCATCCAACTCTGACCATTAAAAATCATTAACCATGCCCAATTCCAAAGAACGACGAGGAATGGACAAACCTGGGTTTTCTTCAACACTTTGGGCTACAGCAGCAGTATTCTCAGTTGTTCTTGAGCGCCGTGCACGGGTTTCATTCTTCACATTACTAACTTGTCCCAACAGCTCGAATTTTTCCACCAATTTCTGTATTGCGGTCCGACAAGGTGCTTCACGACGACCAAAAAATGCTTCAGTTTTGCGAACTGTGACTGCAAGATTTTCACCATTTTTGTAGTGAATTTTAATAATTTCAATGCGTTGTTGAAGCGTGTATCCATTTTTAGTAATGGCGTAGTTTCTACATGTCAAATGTCAAAGAATAAAAGCTTTAAAAGTGACAGCTACCGAAATAGCGGGTCATTCACAATAACACCTCTCCATTTGCAGGATTGATTAAATTTGTCAAAATAACGAATGATTACTTAAATATACAACTTTTTTGTTTGTGTAATGTTTAGAGGGAGGCTGAGAGGACAAAGTATTTCGTGGAATGTTGTAATTTGTGTGCTTGAGTATCCTGTAATTGAAAATGGCATTAGAATCAGAGTTTTCTTTCAACTTTTGGTGGAAACCTACTCGGATTTAAGCCTGAACAAACTATGTTTTTTTGAAGAACTTTCTGGTGCAGGAGTCTTCTAAAATTTTGTAGACAGCTAGTAGACAGTAAAAACAGCAGAAACAAAATTCAAAAGTGATTGTTCAATTGCTTTATAGATTCTACTGCAATTTGCAGACAGCTCCTGGATTCATCAAGTTTGATAGCCTTATAGATAACTGATCGGTAAATGTGACAAAAGGTTGTGTGATTCATTGCAACCTCAAGAATAAATTCAAGTGCGATGCATTTTTATTGTGCAAGACTAAGAATTTGCAAAATCCATCGGCTGAGGAACTCCCGCAGTAATCCAGCGAAGTTGCCTTAAACGCCTATTGCGCAGTGTGAATGGTACTGAGCTAGACGAAGAAATTGTAGGAGAAGCTGGTGACCTAAAAGCAAAATGTCAAACGGATTGATTTGCAAATAAAGCGCTCGCCTGCTCTAACAAAATACGTGGCTTTCGACGAATCAAGCTAAAAGCTACTCTAATACAATTCACAGGAACATTTTCCCTTTTTCCTGCTTGAACCTGATCAAAGACACGACTGAGAATCCTTTTGTTGGCTTTTGACACCGAATGATGAGAAGAATCTGCTGCTTTTTGTATGCCATTCTGACCCTGCGCCAAGGGTAACCATCACTCGCAACCGCTTATGCTGAGGCTCTGAAAGATAATTCGAAACAGAACGATAGGTCATGCTTCCTAGTTTGTTTCCATCAAGAATTACACAAGTAATCAGCTCATATCCGCAATAGCAAACAATGTAAATTGTACAGCTTTATCAGCACTGACACGAGGAATAGTATGAACTTGAGCAGCTCAACACCGAGTCCCACGAATGAGACCTGAAACGCAAATGATACTGTTCCAAACAGAGTTGAAGACCAATGAAACTCCAAAGACCTCATTCAAGTCCGAACGTAACCTGTTGGCAAAAGAAAAACAAACTTTTAAAATATTGGAAAAGTTGCCTATAAACCGCTACGTCGTTTTCTAACATTAAATCCGAATTTTATTTGTTCTTGTGTGTATTTGAGTTGGCCGCAAAAAACACAGGAAATCCATTGCAATTGATTTTCGCACATTTATACCAACGCATTTCGAAATATGTAATTCAATTCCTATAAAAACGCGTAAAATGAATAATTCAGTGAAAACAGCAATCCTTCCAACAATAAACAATTCGTAGCCGCCAGCTGTATGCCATACACGTTGATATTGGTGAAAGTATGTGTAAATCTAAATAAAAATGGCATTTCTGAAAATTACCCCAGATCAAAAAAAAATATTTTTCTCCAAAAAATTGATCCGTTTGTCAAATTAAAAGTCATTACTCAATGAAAAAACACTTAAAAATGGGGGGCAGCTGAAAAAAGTCCTTGAAGACTTTCAGAGGCTCCATAATTGCGAAGTGAACTGATGAGCGGAAACTGAGCAGGTGGCTCTGAATTTCCTTCATTTTCATTTAAAGGAAATTCAATTGCGGTTGAAAAGTGCACCTAATTTTAATGTGGCATTGCGGTCAGAAGGCTTGTGGTTTCACCCCAGTCTAGTTATTGATTTTTGCACAGACTTATTTATGATTTCAACCATCTGTCGATTTCGTATCGGATATGCTTTGAATTCTTTGCGCGATGGGCCTTTATAAGGAAAATCTCATGGATATAATTCGCCAAAACAAACTCCTTTTTCATTTTTGAATGTGAATTGTGTCATAAATTTTATTTTTGTTTTCGGTTTTTTTGTTTTTTTAAATTAGAAAGACCGAAAAATATCCAAAAATAGCCCCCAAAAACCTTTCGAAAACTACACAGAAAAAATGCCAAACAAACACCACAGAAAACGCCATGAAACGCTCGCTTTTTTAACATTTTCTGGGCTGCTTTTCAACATGAAAATTAGTAGCGACTCAAAGTTAAGAGAAACTAAAGCCGCTGTGCCACGCAGTGCACTTGGCCCTGAGTTGTGTCCGGCTATTTGCCCGCGATCTGTCAGAAAGTACAGACTCGAAGCTCGGAGGTAGATAACATTTGTAGATGTCACTGTTGGATAAACTTGCCTTCAATACTGTAATAGGGTGCCACGGGTATAAACCTCTGCAGTGTCTTTCTATAATCGATCCTTCCAGTAACCCTCGGCAACAATTTTTGCTTGCTAAAGTCTGCGGCGTTTTGGGTCAAATTCCTTGAACTTAGTTCTCAGTCTGTTTTGCAGAAACAGACGGTGCGTTTGTATTTCCCACCTTCCTTTAACAAGGACCAATATCTCAGACTTTTAGCAGTCTTACTCAGGAAATCAGTGTAGATTGAAAACTGCAAGCCTTTGTCAGGAACAATTGATTACAAAATCGAAAGCCCAAAATACACCATACAAATCAGCAGGTTAAAATTTTCAGCCTTCTTGGCGTAGAAATTTGCGTGGTATTTTCCATCTGACAGTGGATTGGTCACATCAGAGAACGACCTCTAAATCTGAACCATATCTCTGGCATAGGCAGCAGTTCTGATTCCGTTCCAGTCGAGGTTTGAATTTCCTAACTTGACTTTAAGCACTCAATGCCTGCTGTTCCATGTCCCCGTGACTGTTTTATTGTTCCAAACGATAAATAAAATTCCCAAGCTTGCTACCCGCGTTGTGCACCCAAAACTACTCTTGTAAAGTGTGCCTGTTCATGAGAGGGTGCTGCACTGATAAATGCACTCAAACACAAAAGGGCGAGGAGGATTCTACAAATTCCATCATAAAACAAGTGAAAACAACCTAGTACCGTCTGCCACTTGAGGACGCTCAACGCGACTTGTGTAAGGTTGTAAGCACCACCTCGTGGAAAATAATTGATGGACACTACAATTGGGATTTTTGCAAGCGCTTTTCAAATGGTTCGTTGAAATCCTTTGGGGTTTTAATAAATTTCGGAACAAACCTAAATTGATGCGAGACCACACATTGTTCTATTGGATTTAAGTCGATAGCAACCGTTTAAATGCATTCTACGTAGTTACGAACAGCGAGCCATAAATTAGTGAGTTCATATGAAATGCTTTCAGAAATCGATAACTGAAATGAAACCACAAGCCTTCTGAGTTTTGACCACAATGTCACCTTATAAATAGGTGGTCTTTTCAGCAGCAATAATTTTCCTATATAAAAGGCGAATTTCGTGCCGCCCGTGAGACCAAACTGGCAAGTTTTCTTTACTAATCAATGCATGTGTTCCGAAAAAAAAATCAACGGTGCAATTCCCACAAGAAATTTTTAACGATAAGCGCTGGAAAATGTGTAACAGAACTTATGGCAGGACTAGGTATATGAAGCAATTAAAGAAGATGGCGCCAAATATCACTCAACGTGAAAACCTACATATTGGCCAACAGATAGGAATAAAACCCCAGATCTTGTCGACTTCTTTCTGTCCAAAAATATATCTTCAAATAAAATAAGCTTTGAGGAAGGACCTGCTCTTCAATCAGACCATACTTCTATACTTTTAACACTTGTCGATAAACTAATAATAAAAGACCAAGGCCCGAAACTAGTTAATAGAAACTATCCAACTATCATCAGCTATTCAAACAGAAGATCAACTAGAAGAAGCAGTCTAAATATTGACGCTCAGTATACAAAAAGCTGAGTGGGCTGAAACTCCCAAAACAACAAAAAAGATAAAAAAAAACTCTTATCCTCGCGAAATATGTGATATTATTACAGAAAAGAGGAAAGCTGGAAAACGTTGGCAACAGACAAGGGCGCCAAGCGACAAGAACACACTAAATAACTTAAATTATAGAATATTCAATAATGAGTCTTTGAAAACTTACCTCACAAGGCTTACCAATGACACTAGCACCGACTTCTCGCTCTGGAAGGCAACAAAGAAAATGAACAGACCAATAGAACACATTCCGCCAGTAAAAGCCAGAGAAGGCATCTGGGCGAAAAGCAGCCAAGAGAAAGCAAATACTTTTGCTGAGTATCTTGACGACGTGTTCAACCCTTATGAAGATAAAGGTTATCAACTACTCGAAGTAGACCTATTCCGTCGGTAATAGCTAAAGAACTTGTCAAAGAAATTAAAGAAAGCATAAATACCAAGAAGACCAAGAAGGTTTGATTTGATTACAGGAGAAATTTTGAAACAATTTCCACGAAAATGTTTAAAAACACCAGCGCGGAAAATAAATGCTGCATGTGGAAAGTCGCGGAGGTAATAATGATACCAAAACTAGGCAAACCACCTTTCAAAGTTACCTCATATCGCCCAATATCTATTCTACCAATGTTGTCCAAGAAAAAGTGCTCGCAAAACGTCTACAAAAAATATATGAAAATAGATGAAAAATCGCTAGTCCCAATTGACCAATTTGGATTTATACAGACAAAATCAAAAGAGCATTTGAAGAGAAAAATGAGTGCTCTACAGTATTTCTTGATATAGCACAAGCTTTCGATAAAGTCTGGCACAAAGGACTGATACAAAAATTACAGAAGCAACTGCCGAAGCAGTATTCGACTATTCTGGAGTCTTAAATATCAGATCTATTCTTCAGAATTAAACAAGAGACAGAGTACTCAACATTAAGATAGATTAAAGCTGGTGTACCACAAGGCAGTGTACTAGGTCCAGTTCTATATACCTACTTTTCACTAGCAATCTACCTGAAAGTGAAGAAACCCCCATAGCTACTTTTGCTGATGAAACAGCTGTCCTTGCTGTCGGACCAACTGTTGAAATAGCAACAAAAAAGCTTCAAATTACAATAAAAAGTATTTCAGAATGGACTAAAATATGGCAGATTAGATTAAATGGCCTTAAGTCAGTCAATATTAATTTTACGTATGACAACGAACCACACATTCCAATCTACATAAACAGCAATGTGGAATATTCAAACATAGACAAATATCTAGGCATGAGTCTTCTAGACTCTAAACTGCGTTGGGAAGCGCACATAAAGAAAAAAAAAAAAAAAAAAACAGTGCACTCCGGGAGTGCCGACAGAAGTGAAGAAGTTAATCGTCAGGCAATATTTTATTGTGCAGGAAATACTTTTTAATGAAGTGTTTTCTAATTCATTATTAGGTATAAACTACTACTACAAAAATTATACTACAATTTTCATTTTCGTTTAATGCGCTATTGTATACATGAAAAATAATGCATACTAGCTAATACCCGCGACTTCATCTGCGTAGAATCAGTACTTCGAGTAACTCATTAAAATATTTATATCAATCGGGTCTAGAATTTAAATTATTAGGACAACTGACAACAAAACTGTTTTGAAATAACATAACAGCGCTCCTTCTACGGCTACGGCGCTACGGGCATGATGAATGAAAGAGTTTGTTTTCCCTGTCCAACTACAATAAGATATTGCTATACACGCAAGTTCTGAAACCAGTATGGACCCATATTGCTGATTAGTCGTACGACTAGGTGCAGTCTTATTCGGGAAGGCGAATGTCAGTCCCCCAGAAGTTTTTTTTTTAGATGAGTTAAAGTCCATCACTATTGCAGAAGCATCCCGCGCATACTAGCTCTGCAATGTCTTTCGATGATTTTTTACTTCCAGCGAATTCCCAGCACAAAATAAAAAAATTATCTAAAAATCTGTCAAACTTGATGAATCCAGAAGCTTTCTGTAAATTCTAGTAGTATCCTTAAGAAAGCAAACTTTGTATTTAATTTTTTCCTAGAATTCATATTAACTTTTGGTTTTGTCAAAATACTTTTGTCGATGAGTGCATGGGCCCTAGCCTTTTAAACTGCAGGCCAACTCGCTCTCTGTCTCCACAACAACCAACTTTGTTTTATTCATTTATTCGCTGAACTAAAAATCCCTTGACAATTTTACACAACAACGAAATTGAAGTGGTAAACTGAAAATTCGTACTTTAGCGATTAAGTCAAGTGCAAGTGAAACTTTGTAAAGGCGCATCTTTAATACTGCAATCCATCCTTCTCGACGCCATTTTCCTGCGTATTCCTAATTTGTGGTGTAAACTGTGTTAAGTAAAGTGAAGAATCTGTAGGAGATGCTTGTGACCTGAAAAGACGTACGAAACAGATCAAGCAAAACTCCATTTTATGGGTAACGTTCACTTTTACCTGCTGAAATGTAGTCAAAGAGACGGTGGAGAATCCCGTGGCAATAATTGTTGCTGGCTTCTGGCATCTCAAAATCAAAATAACCAGCATCTTCCTGTACGAGTTACTGCCCCTGTGCCAAGGATGGTTGTACACAGAATCACTTATGCCGCTGCTCTGCAAGAATACCAACGATAATCAGAATCCCCGGATTGTTTCTGACGAACCGCCTTACACACGTAATCAGTTCGTCGCCGCACTGGCAAATGATGAACAACTGTCCCAGTACCGCTATAAGCAAAAGAATGAACTTCACCAGCTCAATACCGAATCCGACGAATGTAACCTGAAACGCTGACAGGCAAATAATGCTCGCACAGGAGAGAAAATTGAGCACCAACGACACGCCGAAGATCTCGTTCAAATCCAAACACAAGCTGTTACCGAAAGAAGGACAAGATTTCAAAGAATATTCAACGTCCAACTGCCACCGCATCTGACTTACTTCAATATTAGTCCGTGTCGTTCAACTAATTTGGCAAGGAAAACACTATCCGAAGCCTCGCCAGTCGGACGGTGCCGCTCAATCTCCTGGCCGATGTATTTGAAGTGCATCGACATTTGCCGGGAGAGAAAACACAGAACCATGTCGACTCCGATGTTCGAGCACACACACACATGGCCGCCCCATAGCTCGCTAAAGTACACCAGACAATAGCGCCATGGCGAACGATAGTTGAACGGATGTGCCACCCAGAATGGTGTCTCGTAGGAGAATTCATCTTCGTTCCCCATATACTCGTACACGGAGTGGATGGCAGGCAAGAAATAATTAGCCCAGCCGGCTGTAATGTACACCCCGAACAGAATATAAACTGGTTTGGGCCAGAAGTTCTCGTTCACTCGGTAGGCTAGTTTGTCTTGGTCACTTTTCGGATAAAGGGCCTCGATGATTTGCAGCACACTTCTTAGTCGTTGTATGCCCAAGAGTACAGCGAATATTTTCGTGTTTGAGTTGACGCCATAGGCGATGTAGGCGCAGGTTTTGGTTGCCTCCAAGAGGCTTGAGAAATTTCCGAAATTTCCCTGCAAGTAGACGATTTCGAAAACCATCAGGTAGAGATGATTCAAGACACCGAAAGTTACGATAAGAACTTGGAGTGTGAAGGCAGTCGTTCCCCGCCGCCCGGCGGGATCGAAGCCGACTAAAAGTGCACAGAAATTGGGCAGCCGGAAGAAGTCCTTGAAGTCCTTCAGAGGTTCCATTGCGCTGCGAATTGAGACTGAGCGGCTGGCGCGAAATTCGCCTCATTTATAGGAAAGTTATTGCGGTTGGAACGGACACCTAATTATAGGTGGCGTTGTGGTCAAAGGACTTTACTTATTCGCATTCGGAATGAAGTATTGATTTGGGGGGTCATTTGGCATATTCTTGTGGTTAATGGCGGCCATTTTTCGTATATGTGAACTCCCTTTGTTTTAACACTGGTAAAAAATTAGACCTCGCTCCTTTGTCTTACATCGTATAGAAGAATGTGTGTTGTGGTGCCGTCATAAATGCTTGTTTTGTGCGGAGATTTATTTACCCGTTGGGAGGATTCCCATTGGACCTGAGGAAAGTGCTTGGCACAGATCGCACCAGCATTGTCCATCAATTATATGCGACTACACAAAAATTAGGAGGTATAGTGTTTGCTCCTTTCTTTTGAGCAAGTTGCGAGGACGACCAGCAAGTGGATTCGGTGGTCGGTAGTTTCACCAGCTTTGTTTGCGTTTATTAGTGCAGGAACCTTTCGTGAACAGGAGCTCTCTTGAGTGGCTTTGTGCTCGTGAATTTTGTTTATCGTTTGGAATAATACAGATGTTCACATATGGGTGGCGAGATTTGGTTTCTTTTTTCGCATCTGCAGCTAGTGGGTCCGGATATGTGCCCGCCATAGAAATATTTTGATGCATTTGCGTGTTTTTTGGTGAGGGTTTGATGAGATTTGGACTCGCTTTTGAACGCGTTTTCAGCGCTATTTTTGACACTTTTTTGATGCGGTTTTCGTTGCGACTTTGGTTGTGTTTCTCGTCGCATTTTTGACAACATATCTGAGGCATTTTTGTCGAGTTTGACACATTGTTTTGATGCGTTTGACCAGTTTCTTGACGAGCTTTTTCGGTCCATTTTTGAACGGTTTTTCAACTTTATTCATGACTTGATTTTGATCGTGCTTCATGTCGCATTTTTTTTAAGAGTTCTTTTTGGTAAAGTTTTTGAGGCGTTTATATCCTGTTTGACACATTTTTGAAGAGTTTTTTGAGTCTTTTTTTCACGCACATTGAGGCGTTTCCCGAAAAGTTTTCTGACGAAGTTTTCGGCGCGTTTTTGAACGCCTTTTTACCTTTATTCACGACGCGATCTTGGTACTGGTTCCTGTCGCATTTGTTCAGGAGTTTTTTCACAAGTTCTTTGAGGTGTTGTTGTTGCGTTTGACACATTTTATGAACTTTTCGGCGCGTTTTTTGAAAACTTATTCAACTTTATTCATGATTTTGGTCGTGTTTTTCGTTCCATTTTTGACAAGTTTCTTCGCAAGGTAGTCGAGGCGTTTTTGCTGCGTTTGACACATTTTTTTGACGGGTTTTTCACGCGCTTTAGGGCGTTTTCGGACAATTTTTTCTGACTAACTCCTCGGTGCGTTTTTGAATGATTTTTTAACTTTATTCTTGACGCTGTTGACTCGCTGTTGATAATTAAAGTCTTTTTGTCCCACGCATAAGTTGTAAAGGTGTTATGTGGATGACTTGATTGCAAATGAGTAGCGTTTATAGCAAGTCCATCTAATAATACTCAACGCCCAAACATCAAGGCTTCAATCTGATTCCATCATGTCTCCCTTGCCAAACGCACAGGTCTCATTATATCAAACATAACCCAACTAACGCTACAAAGCCGTCATTTCTCTCCAGCAATATTGATAATTTCAAATAGTTCGCATGATATACGCCACCTGATTTGCAATTAAAGCGAAAATTCAAATCAAAGCCAGTATGGCCACGGATATAGTACAGGATTTTTCGATTTCCAGGCAAAACAATTAATCTGGTGTTGCGTCGCTCCCGACAAAGGCGCACAACACTGCCAGCAGTAGTACAATTATTTCAGTTGAATGAAATCATTCCGTGCGCTCTCTCAATCAAAGGGGTATACTATACCGACACCGGCTGGGATGAGGTTGCTTTCGAATTCGTATATATCAATTCAACACTGAGCCCGTGACGGCACAGATATACCATACGTAGCATCGAAATAATTGATTGGAAACATCACTTTTCTGTTTTCGGCGTAAACATCGCCGATTGGCAATTTTCCGCGACAGTTTTTAATGATTTCTCTCAATCGATGGCGGCAGCGTCGCCAAATCCAATTGAATGTCACCTATAACGGCGGCATGATATGACAATTGAATTGCTTTTTGGTATTCATTTTAATTTTAATCGAAAGTTTTGCCACCTTTGTCATGGATGATTCCGAAAATATTCACATCCTTCCACAGAACATGCGGGTCTTTGTGGAAACTTTTAAACCAAACATAATAAACTCCATACAATTGCTTAACAAAGCGTCGCAAAAAAAATTACAATTGCAAGAGCCCATCAAGTCTAATTATACTCAAAATTACCGCTAAGTATAAAACACCTACATAAGTACTTACATGAGCTCCTCAGTCCTTAGTCAAGCGAAGAAGCTCCCTCCACCATTAAACGAAGAAAGCTGGAAGGGAAATATTCATCCACTTTTCACAAGTCACTGAGTTTCCTTTTTAAATAACACCGAACCAAAGCTTGTTTCTGTGTGCAGGGTATTGGGTGGAGGAAGATGCTACCCCGATGATTGGCTTCTTGTCGATATATCAAATTGAATGGACTTGGAAGGTGGATGTGCGGAACTTTCAATTCATTAATGGAGTGTAAACATTTAATTTGGGTAATTCGATTAAATTCGCAAACTTGAATAAGAAGAAAATCTTCTTAGGCAAGAATACTTGTAAGGACTTTTGAAAGTAGATTTCAATCAGGACAAACTGTCGTTCAATATTTTTTTAAGAAGACTTCTAAAAGCAGCCTAATACTCGTAGCATCGTCGTGCAATACACTTTACAGTATGGGACCAAAAACGACACCTTTTGCAATGCCATGAGGCCATGACCCATGACCATTGACTTACTATCAGTGATGCCAGATCGTGGGTAATTACCCATTTCGTGGGAATTTTTCCTTTCAAAAAAAGCTAAAGGGGCGAAAACGGGGATTTTTTATATCTCTCAGAACAAGTTTTGTAGTTTTTTTAACGTCGGCATGATTATAGGTATGGACTGCTATTGAAATGTCAGTTCCGAACAAGCTCTGCCCAAAAAATTACGCCAACATAATTAGCGCTTTTGGTTCAAAGCGAATAAAAAGTGTAACAAAATTCCAACCATCTTGGATTTCTCCATGATGCTAGAGACACCTTTTGGGTGTTAAGCTACGATTCCATGTGTCATTTTTCGTGGCAAATTTGTACATGCTGACGTCTCATAAATTCGGCCATTCATTGGTCACTCGTGTGTCTTTCGTGGGAGTGTGAGTCGACATGACCAAACTTGGCAGGCAATCACACATAATGAAAACTGTAGGACAAATGTTTACGTCATAATGACGTCGTTTGTGTACGTGTTCTCTCCCGACACTGGTACTAAAATTTAGCTGTCATCGTTTGAATATGTAGTTAAACCGCCCTCACCACTTCTAATCAACTCTGAAACAAGTTGTCAAATCTGTAAAATAGAATAGCAGCACATTATAAACCCTAAAAAGCGCCTACCTACTGACGACGATGACCCTTACATTTTGGAAGCCTATCGAGAAAATCATCAAGATCACAGAAGTTTAAATGGAAACAGCAAAAAAAAGTTCAACAACCATGCTTACAACCAGGACCGGAAATGTCAAAATGTCCAACGATTTCAAACGGCTTGTCCTAACGACTGTACTTCGGCGAGAAATCCATTTCATGGTCCTCTATCCGAGAGGTTGACTGAAAGCCATAATATGCCATTTACTTAATAGTCCGCTTAAAAGTATCTAGCTGGAATCACTTGACTCTCACCTACACACACAAAAGTCATACAATTTTAAAGTGGAATTCATGGACTTCCCAATGCGAACTACATTCAACCAACAGTCCTACACACTTCTGTCCTTTCCACGGTACATACTCGAGCTACACGTATTCGAATAAAGTGATAGGAACAAAAAAAACTAAGTTACGGGCCGACATTTGTGGCGAAAGTAAGTGGCAAAGAATAGACCAGAGGACGTTTGAGGTAAAATCAATTCCATGAAAGCTATATTGCTGTGGCCAGGATTTATTTTTAATTCACAATCTAAATGGAGTTTTGGTTATTGTAAAAAGTCACGATACCGCATAATGTCAGTCATTTTATGCGATTGAGTGTGGAAACGCTGGGAAATTCCATTAGAATCCCCAGTTGCCACCATGTCCATAATGTGAATCGAAACGATACGATAATAATGGGAGTGTAAAGTGTTTCACATGCACTCTCGACAATCAATGCAGCCATTTCGAACAGTTTCGAAAATTATAATGAGTACATTTAGTTGTGCTGCTTCTGTATTGAAAATGTGGCTTTCTTTCTCCACTTTATTATTAAAAATTTGTGCTGCAAATTCCCCATGAAATGCACTAAAAATTGCCTCAGAAAACGGTCTAGTGCGCGACTCAATATAGGACCGCACACAGCGTTTCCAAGTGTTCCCTAAAAACGATCTTAATAACCTTACCGTAAATCTCTCATAACAAGTTCCAACGACTTTTCCTGGCTAATTGTCTAGCACTACTGTAAAAATGTTTTTCGAATTCCTACTTAAAAGTTTATAACAAAAACTCAATGAAAGAACGATAAAGACTTCCGAGAAAAAAGAAAAATAGCAGTCGGTAAACTGTGACAAACTTCCGCAAAGAGTCTCGATAAACATTCCAACAAAACTTTCAAAAAAAAATCCCGCTTCCGCATGCAAAACCATTTTCCTGAGCACAAATAATATTTGGTGCCAAGCAACAAAAATAAATTCCTTGTCACCACACACCCTTACAAATATGTTACTACTTCTAACACCCGCTAGATGGAGCAAATCACCCGGCAAATTGTTGCATTTAACAACCGTCGGCATTTTGACAGTTCGCGCCAAAACAAGTAAATTTTTGCAAAAGATTGCGTCAAACAACGAAATCGCTTTCATTTCTCACAAAACACTCGTCCTGAAAGTTTCACACGCGCTCTGTACAGTGAAATTACGCATTTGCATTTTAAAAACTCCGTTTATTTGGTGTAAATCAGTGCTCTTTGTATTACTTTCATTTGCTGCAGTAACCAACCCAGGAAATAACGAAAATGTTTGAAGCCCGTCTGCTGTCTGCCACCACGCTGAAAAAGGTACTCGACGCCATCAAGGATCTCCTCAAAGAGGGTACATTTGACTGCAGTGATTCTGGAATTCAGGTAAGTTCTCTAATCTACACGCAATTGCAATCACTAAATGTGCAATTCTCTACACAGCTCCAAGCGATGGACAACTCTCACGTTTCGTTGGTCTCGCTTACCCTGCGCTCCGATGGATTTGATAAGTTCCGCTGTGATCGCAACATTTCCATGGGCATGAGTCTCGGCAGCATGGCGAAAATATTGAAATGCGCCAACAACGACGACAATGTGACGGTAAAGGCGCAGGATAACGCCGACACAGTCACCTTCATGTTCGAGTCACAAAACCAGGAGAAAGTGTCCGACTATGAGATGAAATTGATGAATCTCGACCAGGAGCATCTTGGCATTCCAGAGACGGAGTACAGCTGTGTTGTGCGTATGCCGTCCATTGAGTTTGCACGCATTTGTCGAGATCTGGCACAATTCGGCGAATCTGTCGTCATCTGCTGCACCAAGGAAGGCGTTAAATTCTCCGCTTCCGGGGATGTTGGGTCTGCAAATGTGAAACTAGCCCAAACCTCCACGGTGGACAAGGAGGACGAAGCGGTCACCATTGAGATGCAAGAACCTGTGACGCTTACATTTGCCTGCCAGTACCTGAACGCATTCACAAAGGCGACACCATTGTCCAACCAAGTGCAGCTGTCGATGTCGGCAGATGTGCCGCTCGTCGTTGAATATCGCATTACAGACTTGGGACACATTCGCTACTATTTGGCACCGAAAATTGAGGACGACGAGAGCTAAGTAGATTAGCTGCTTCAATGTCGCTGTTATGTATTTGTTCACCTAGATTTATCAGAGTTTTCCGTATTTTCCATTGTAAGCTGTGTCCAGCGGTGTTCACTCTTCATGTGGCCGCTTGTGAGACTGTCTATGATCTAAATAAAGAGAAGGTGTGTGCCTTTTTTTGGAGAAAACTTCATGTCTTTGTTTCCATTTTTTGTCAGCGATATTGACCACAAACTAGCGCAAAACATCCTATTACAGGACGATCTTGAGCGCTGGCGGGTTCTAATCACTTGCACACATTGTTGGGAATCCAATGCAAGGCTAATTCATTTATATTTTTCTAATTTCAGATTCGGAGAGATGTTGCAACATGCGGATACATTCCTTTTTTGATGATGGGTTTGGAAAAACTGTATTTGAAGATCTTCGGAAGCATGGAACTTTACGAATCAAACAGAAACAGAAGATAAGCTAAGAACACGCATAACACAGCAGATTCTATAGATCAATGAGGTTTGGAAACGAGGAATAGTTGCATGTAAAGACATTCTCCTGTGTTCCAGAGGATCGTATTTTGTTTGACTCGAAAACGAAACATTGGACTTGTCTCCGAAGAAATATGACTTGGAGGCAAAATTATTGCTAAATAAATGAAATTGTTCAACAAAACGGAATGTTCTTTATTTTTGTTGCAAATGCAAAACGGAATCAGAATAAAATCCTATAAAATTGAGTGAATTTATGTACTGACAGTTCTACAGTAACACATCTCTATGAGATCTACTACATTCTTTTGTGTTTGCACATCTCTAGCCAAGACCCTGTCACTTGCTTAGTTTTGGCGCGAAACTTTAACTGGGAGCAAATTATTGCAGAGTGCCCCTGCTATCGTTTCTGAGCGACTAGTAACTCAAACAGATTTTTGTATGAGAAATTGTATTTTTGTGACTGACAGACACGTCAACCCACTAGATCCCGTGTTCAGTGGGATGAATCGAATTCGAACTCGGAGTAGATGCAATTTTTGTGAAGAAAATTGTAAACGATGGACTAGATTAAAAGAAATCACTTCTTTTTTTTTTTTTAATATGTTGAAATGAAAAGCGGAGTGCTTACAGGATTGTAAGAGAATAGGACTTTGTCAAGCAAAACAATGCAAAAACGTAGTGCAAGTCTATGAATTGGAACAGGGTTATTCTCTAGCAAGATCAGCAGTACAATTTATGAAAGTAAATAAAAAACAATTCATTGGTTGTTTGTTTAATTTATTTTTTCATTCGGTTTGGTACACATTATTAATGGCGATAGAATAATCCTCGTTGATCGTTGTGTTAACGACTGACTAGTTTTGCCTGAGAATGGACTGGGGCAGATTCCGTATAACAATAATCGTTGGGACGATATCGTTTTTTAAACTTTGATGACCAAAAGAAGTTATATTCTGCCCGAATTTGTTTCACTATCGCAGCTTTTATTACATTTGTGGAAAATGAACTGGAATAAGGTCTGAAACTCGTAATTTTACCACTTAGTTGCTACTTTTGGAGGTCTGCCGTTTCGACGATAATCCTCTGAAAAATTACGGAATAAGTGCCCTGGTCACAATCACAAGAAGGAGGTTTGAAAGCGTAGTTACTTAAGACTTCCGATATTGTACCAGATCGGGTAATCTGAAAGGAGATAAAATTGAAACGTTAGAACCGAGCAGTGTTAACTTTTGGCTGTACTAATAAAAATGGCACAAAAGGAAATCTTGTTTGTTATTGACAAATTGTTAAAGCTGAATAAAACAACTAAACAACGATAAAACGTGAATCGACTAAACCTTGACATAGTTCCTATGGAGTACTGGTCCGAGTTAAACTCAAAACCCTCCTAATTCTGTCAGTAGTCCGAGTTCAGGGGTCAGATTCTGTAAGGCAAACGATCACACGAATGATTTGCCCTATGTTACACAAGCAAATTTCTTCGTGCACACGAAAACGTTGTAACGTTTCGGCTTACGGAATCCCGACCCTTGTCCGAACTTTAGGGTTTTGGTCAGACTGGAGGCGTGAGATCTGTAATAAGCCTGCTAAAACAGACTGCAAGAAGATCGGAAGCGACATCTGTGTTGGACTTCCTTGTCACGGCTTCGATGGTTGATTTGGATGCATGCGGACACAATCTTCCATGGCATGGCTGCTCAGACATATCCAACCAGTGTGTCAGCTGGAATAGATCTGAAACCAAAACTCCACACAAACAGCTTCATTGAAAGACACAAAGAAGCTTACTTAAAAGCAAAGCAAGCATGAGTTGCGAGGGAACTGCCCATATATCCACTTGCAAGAGTCTCTCTCGCTCCCCATAGTTGAAACCAAAGAGACACCACAAACAAAAGTCCATTCAAATATTGTAACCACATTTTTTCTTTATAAACAAAAATACTTAAAACAAAACAGCGACAGCAAATGTTATCAAGAACTAAACAATACAAACTTAAGCCTAACACATCCAGGTCTGGCGGGGCTCCTACTCCACGATGTAATTCGGATGCACAACCAACAGCGCGTCTTCTTCTGAGTCGTCTTCCTCTTCGGCAGCGCCATGCTTGCGTGACTTCAGCTCAGTGGTCTTCAGTGGAATGATAACCTGATCGTGATATATCAGCCGGTCGATAACCTTCTCGATTAAATTCTTTCGCGAGATCAGCTCATCCTCGGACTCGATCTGATCGGCCACTTGCTCCAGGTACCATGCAACCACCTCGCTGCGTTTCATGCCACTATCTTCGCCTTCGGTTTCGCAGCGTGTCTCCTCCTTACGCATATGCAGCACCAACATCGTCGACAGGTTCTTGTAGTCTTCGAAGCTGAGAGTGAGTTTTTTCCTTTGCGACGCTGCCATCGGCTCGTCCTCCGTCGCACCGTTCTCAGTTGCGTTTTCGTCTCCGTTCTCACTTTCCGTAGGCATTTCAACGTCAGCCAAGCCGATATCCTCGTCGTCATCCAGGTGGATGTCGGGCTGTTCCACGCGAATGATGGACTTGTTCAACAATCGGAACGCTTCTTTGACATGTCGCAGCTGCACTTCGTTCATGCACTCCATCTTGGCCATGGCCTCACTCAAACGAATCATGCTCTCCAGTTGGCGGACTGTGATTCGCCATGTGCTGCGCCCGCTGATGCCGGTATCACGTTGGCGCAAATGGCCGTAGTTCTCCACCAGCAGAGTGGCTGCTTCTGCGTTGATAATCGGTTTGAACTGGCGAGCGAACGTGATGTAGCGCAGGACCTCCTCGCGGGTGTACAAGCGCTCAATGTTGTCCTCGATGTTCGAGTGCAGGTCGACGATCTTTCTTGCGATGGCGTAGTCCACGACTTCGTTGCATTCGTCCACGAGAATGAAAAACAGATCGAAACGCGACATAATGGGAGCGGACAGTTGAATGTTCTGCTGCAGGGACTTGGTGCGGTCGTAGCGACCGTTGATTGGATTGGCAGCGGCCAGAATGGACGTGCGAGCGTTGAGAGTTGCGCGCACGCCGGCTTTCGCCAGCGATATCGTCTGCTGTTCCATGGCCTCGTGAATGGCCACTTGATCGCGGGGATCCATTTTGTCGAACTCGTCGATGCAACAGATTCCGTTGTCTGCCAACATAAGCGCACCAGCTTCGATGACGAAGTCGAAACTCTCTTCGTCCCGCACAACAGCGGCTGTCAGACCAGCAGCTGAGGAGGCCTTGCCTGATGTGTATACGGCGCGAGGAGAGAAATCAGCGACTTGCTTGAGGAACTGCGACTTGGCCGTACTTGGATCACCCACGATGCACACATTCACGTCTCCACGGAGCGTTGTCTCTGGAAAGAGATAAAAGAGTTCAATTCGCATGTAAATAAAAAAAAAAAATCTACAAAGGGGACACCCGGGTTTGAACCGGGGACCTCTCGATCTGCAGTCGAATGCTCTACCACTGAGCTATATCCCCATGCTGAAGTTGCATCACCAAAACCCTACATCACTCTATCAAATCAATACTCACTTTCATGCGTCGTCTTGCCTACGCCTCCAAACAACTGCAGCAGGATGCCGCGCTTCACCTCGTCATTGCCGTAGATGGCCGGAAACAGGCTGGTTATCAAATTGTGGTAGAGATTCTTGTCTTTGGACATCTCGTAGACCTTATTCCACTCGGCGTCAGTCATCTGCTTCTTCATGTCTTCAGCGGTGACCTCGCTCATTGGCAGATCAGTTCCACCAAATCTGGCCGTCGTCGCCTGGACACTGCAGGCGAGGAATGCCATCCTGTAGGTCAAGTCTCTCACACCAAGCGCCTTCAGACCACGCACACCATCGCCCTGGCTGTCGCCGGGTTTGTGGCGTGAACCAAAATCAGACTTGGCGCCGGGCATGTTCAGCACAGCAACGTCGGGGACCACAATCAGAGTGCCAGTGAAGTCGTAGCGATCGCCAGCCTGTACTGTCTCCACCAACTCAGAGCGAAGGATGATCTCGACGGAACGGGGAATACAACCGCGGGGCAGTTCAGCTTGCGTCTCTTGGATACGAATTTTCTGAAAATCAATGAACAGACTCTTCTCCACGTCCAGCATGAAGCGGCGCCGATTCGAGCACACAGGATTGCGACATATCGTCGGATTGGTGAATTTGAACTGCTGTTCAACGCCACGTATCTCCGTTTGACAATCGAGGCACATGAATGTACCCAGCACAAGCTCTGGATGGACCGGATGAGTGCGCACCACTTGCCCCGATATACGGATGAGCGTTCCAATCTTCGCCGTCGTAAGATCACGAACTTTGTGGCGCGTAGGCACTTCCGTGAACGAGACATAACAGTCTTTCTCGGTTTTCAAGCCGATGCGGTCTTTGGCGAAGTTCGACACCGATTGACAGAGATACGGGTAGATTCTGTGGATGTAAAGCGGTGATAATTTCTATCTCGCCAGAGTTAGCACAGCATCCTTACCTGTAGTACTCCTCAATGATGGTGGTGGCCAAGTTCTGATTGTACTTCTCGACATCATCGAAGCTTACCTCGAGTGTGCAACGATCTGGGGATTCCAATTCGGTAACTGGTTTCA
The DNA here is from genome assembly GCA_948293265.1 of Cheilosia impressa. Lineage (NCBI taxonomy): Eukaryota > Metazoa > Arthropoda > Insecta > Diptera > Syrphidae > Cheilosia > Cheilosia impressa. Next base: position 43,428,146 of record OX411883.1, read on the forward strand.
GGTATTTGATTTCACCGTCTTCTTTGAATCTGAAAGATGAATGTCGTTGGATTTCTATTGGAAACGCCGCCGAAATTTGTGTCTGCAACTCACTCTTCGAGAAAATCTTGAAATAGTTTCTGACACCGAATGCCGACGTCGTCTTTAACGCGCAATTGTCCAACTTGGGCATCAGCTACATCCATGTTTGGTTAATTTATTTAAACAAAACTTCTTATAACAATAGGGTAAAAAAAAACTTAAACAAAATCGGAAAATACACGATGTTTGCAAAACAGCTTCGCTGCGAGGAATGCGAAAGAGAAATGTCAAATTTCCCGCCGAAAACAACAAATATGGTTGAGTTAAAGTGATTCTAGTTACTGGTAGGTGGCAGCATAAGCGATAGGAAGTGTAGGGTGCGTTTAAAAATTGTCTTTTTTGTTCCGAAATAGTAGATGGGTATAGTTATTTAAACTTTGGGCGGAATAATTTATTTAAGAGTGAAATATATAATTTTATCAACGTCTAAGTGTTGATTTTTAACTGCGGTCATCATTTGGCGAAATGGAATATGTTCTTGCTACAGTTGGCACTTCAAAACCGAAGACAACCATTCGGAGCATAGTTTTGTTTGCTGAGCAGTTTCAAATAAAGTGGTAAATACTGGAAAACAACATATTCGCAATGTTGTTTTCCCGTATAAGTAGGTGTCCATCAAATGTGTTTGTTACAGCTGAGAGGTTAAAGTAATTGCGTTTGTGGCAGTTTAACAATAGTAAAGCAAAGTAGAATCTTCAGCATGCAATTTTAACAACTACATCCTGATCCTACATGTCACTTTTGAGGTTCATACTAGGTATTTATCCCAAGGAAAAGTGACTTCTCGAATATAGCCTAAGAATCTGAAATTGAATTTAAAAAAGTATGAAATATTATTTAAATGCTTTGCTTTGTTTGGGCAATTGTGTATTGTATGGCCGATGAGCTCGCCAAACGTGGCACAACTATACCTATTTCACTACATAAAATACATGCAAATATTTAGTAGTAAACAAAATGTAGGTTTGGCTTAATCATTTCCTAATACAAATTATACAAACTCTTAAACCTTACAAGCTCTTTGAATGGTTTTTTGATGGACGAAAAAGGAACCCGAGACCGTTCTCTTATGGCCGTTTTATTCACTATCCTGCAACTTGCAGATAACTCTGAGGTACGAGGTTCGCCAAGTTGGGGTCGGAGTTGATTTGAAAGAGAGAGTTGAAAATTGCTTTTATGCACTACTTTAATTCTCAACTCAACAGTTGAAATCCAAAAGTTGGCTTAATTGCTGTTTCAGAAATAACCCTGGGATTTTTGGCAGATGACACAAAATTTCCCATAAGTTGTGTTAAACTTTGAGTGAATAAAACCGACCTAAAAACAAACGAGTTTAAGAAAGCTCGATTAAAAATAACCGATTTACCGATTTCCCCTTTAGTTCATATTAATCTAGAAACAACAGATAACAACAAATAAAGTATTTATTTAACCCTTTTTATCTCGTTTGTTTTTAACAACGAATACTCGTTGTTTTTTTTAACAGAGACCTAGTTTGTTTAAATCCATTTCTTTTCAATCGAGCAAATATCGCACTCGGTTAGAGCCAATTTTTAATCATGTAGAAAAAGCTGTTGACGGCCAGCTTCTATTAAAAATTGCAGCAATTAAAGGAGAATATGATTCGACCCGTCTACCAAAAACCAACACAAACGTGTTTCCTTTGTTTCGACTGCATTGCGATTATAAATTAAACTACATACAGTTTCGTAAATTGCTAACACTCCATCTAGCTATCGAACAGGAGCAGAGCACACATCCATCCAACGGCGAGTGTTGTCCTTTTATCAACACAGTTGTGCATGCGACAAGTGTAGGCACACACAACTACCCTAATCAAGGCTAATGTTGAATCGGCGATTAAGTGACAATGACTTCATTAAATTGTCACCGGATAGCCAAATATTATATTAGAATCTCATTTTCAGTTTAATCGACTGCACCATTAAAGAGTGGGAGGCCATTTTAAATGTTTAACCGAGCATTGGCATCGTTTACGCCAACATATCAATGGCATTTGCTGATGCTTATTCGGACAGAGTGACCACAAAGCAGTTGCGGAAAGTATGTGGGTTGGTACAGGAATATGAGCGCAACGCAACAACGAGTGGAAGGATGGAAATTAACGCATCCTAGAATCATTATTGACCTGGGTATCGGTGTCGAAACTAATTACACATACCCATTGCGTGCTGAATATTATTCAATGCTGCAGCACTTGAATTCAATGGAATGGATTCCCAGGAAAGTAAGTCAAACAGACTTGTTATGGCGAACCATATGCTTTGAAAAACCGTGAAAAATTATGTCCGACAATAAGGCAATTAGGTAGGTGCTTGAATAGTTCCCTACTATTCGACTTAGGTCAATTGTACTCAAACGATGATTATAATTGGTTTTGCAGATGGTAAATGATATGAAAGTCGGTCAGGGCATACTCTTTTTATATGTGAAGTATCCCCCGACTGAGATATGACATGAGCGCCATAGTGTTCGGAGTTCAGAGCTTAAGTTCTACTAAGTTCTAACTCCCTGAAGCCTGATTTGACAAGTGGAATAAACTACGATGTGTTTTTATGTCATGTGTCGCCCAATTTGGCCTTCGTATGTTTCTCTTTGATAGATCTCCTTTTTGGAGATTTGTAGTTTGAGAGTGACAGCGTTTGTCACCTTCCAAGAACTTCACACATAAAAATCAGTTAAGAGTTTGATTAATTAACATTGCTTTTCCAAATCGACACTGCTTTCCCAATTCTGCTGCCCACATCCAATTCAATGCAACCATCAGGCAAGACCATATACCTCCCAAAAGTTGCCAAGCTTCTTGATTTAATGTCAGCAGTCATTGTTGAATTGCGGAGTTCAGCTCGAAACCCTTTGCCGCATTAGTCTGAAGATTCACTTTGCTGTTATCGGCTTCCATTTCTTGAACAATTTGACAGTCAACAGACTGCCGTCAGTATAGTTATACGATCAGTGATGACTTCAATCTTCAAACGTTGTTTCCATTCAAATACTCGAAACAGTAGAGAAGAAAGTATGCAACCCTGCGGTGCTCCACTTTGGACTTATAATTCCTCTGCCACCTCTCGACTGGCATTTATCATCATAGATTTATAAAGTAGCTATCCTGCGCAACCAGATTCTCAATTGAAAATGTCCACGGCCTTTTTCGAAATCCATGTACAGTAGAAGTAGCAGTGACATCTATTGGATGTATAATGGCCGTTTGGGATCTATGTCAGAGGAGATTCGTTCTTCTTGCAGTGGTTTGTTATTCTATTCCAAAAATGCGCTTGAAGGGGTCTTAGAGACAACCATGGACCACAGCTGTCATAAACGCCCTCAAAGAAAATAGCAACACAGTGTAACGGAGAGAAAATTTAACTAAGGCCACTTTGCCTTGAATTAGCCATTTGATTAGAACTTTTATGTATTTTTATTTAATTGTAGGTTCCATTTGTTCGAAAAAAATAAAAACGCACGTCCAAGTTTAATTGTCAGAAGCCAGAACTAAGTTTAGCTATGGACCAGTGATACCAACCGACCGAATACTCTTCACTCTGGCCGGATAAAATTTTGAAATCCGAAACGAAAAAACTGTTCAACAAGAAAAACCCTTTTTTGAGCGAAAAAATAAAATTTAAACTTCGCCATACCGTATCTACTTAACGAACCCGCTCACAATATAAAACGCGGCAATCTGACAGTTGCAGTGAACTCGATATATGCCATAAATATACTTTTAGCGATTTATTTGGAAAACTGAATTTGATTGAAAATGTTTTTATCTGAAAAACTTTGTAATGCAAAGAAGGTAAATAATAATTACTAGTACTATTCAAAGTATAACCGAGATTTCTGGTAAAAAATTCTTAATTGAATTTTTTGACCTGTCAAATTTGACAGATTTCACTTTTTTGTAGTGGCAACACTGTTACCTGTCCCGCCAATGTAAAGTTATATGCAACTGGACTCGATTGTCTGTCTGATTGTTCTTTATGCGATGTCGAACATTTTATCTCACCCAAGGGCTGTCGTTTTTTCGTGATATTCCATGTACTATACGCAAGTTTGACACTTATCGAAGATAGAATAGTTATATACCTATAGCCACTTGCTTGAGGCGTCCCGAATAGCATTATAGGGTTATAATTTGGTACATACAACTCTAATATAACTATCAATTTATTTCCTAAGTATTGCAGTAACATTGTCACATCCACATTGTAACCAAAATAGCCGCATTTCCCCTCCTATTTTGCAACAAGTCTGTTGTATTTGTGTTTTGCTTAGGTTATTTTTTGTTAAATTATAGTTCTTATTATGTTGTTTCAACGAAAATATGTTGCATTCATTTAACGTAACTGTTGAGTTGTATGAAAAATGTTTCTATAAACATTCGGGAAGTTTTAAATAAGTTATTATTATAATGCTTTTTGAGTCTACATGTAGACAAACAAATTATGAAGTATAAAAGCAAAGGTGAATGCATTCGATAAAGGCATTAATATCTAAAGCATGTTATATTGGAAGTTCGATTTTGCTGCGATTTTGGACCAAAATCTTCCAACGAATACTACTTTTGTCACAAACATTAATATTTTGGTTCCGGAAAATTCACGCGCCTTCAAAAAAGTGTTAAATAGAAGAAATGATTAAAAATCAGAATATATTAAAATTTGTATTTAAGCTTCAAAATCGCAAAAGACTTGTAGAAACAAGTTTTAATATACCCTCTATATCAGTTTCTATTAAACTGAATTGTAAAAACCATGTTATGTATTGGGAAAATTGAAAGGTATTTTTCTCATCTTAAAATATGGGGTTAAATGCGTACAGAAAATGGTGGAAAAGATGGCGGTTGTTACATGAAACTTTATTAAAACATGAACCATTATTACAACTTCAATGTTCCTTAAAATGGTATTGAAATTAAGATATAACAAAATGACAACTGAATGTTAGTAAACTGTTGTTTCCATATTTATTGGAACATCATTATAATTGAAAATAAGCTTTAATAGCATTATAACTTCTTTGTAACTTACTTTGGTTTGGTCGAACACATTATAGCCACTGTTGCCAAACATTCTTAGAAAAACTGAATATAATGTGGTTTTCCATTGGGACAAAAAAATAAACTTTTTTTTGATCTAAATCACTTTTCGCGTTCCATTGGGCAAAAAAATCAATCTCTTTTTCGATTCGGATCACTTTTTGCAGATCTCGATAATTTTTCAGATTTACACATACTGCCACAAATACCCACAGCTGTTTTACGTCATTGCAAGAAGTTTGCTTTGAAAACAAATGCGCAAAGTGTCGTGAAAAGCAAAATAAAGAAATACATAAAAAGCAATTGATATAATCTTGGAGGAATTATTATCTTTATTGTCTTCCTCATCATTTGGAAACTACGAATCACCGAAACTACTGCATTTGTGTCTACAACAGGGGAAACATTTTTCAGGTCCATATCCATAGCAGATTTTTGCAAAAGCGAATGCAATTTGAACAGCTGATTTTGTTGTCAAATAAAGCACTAATCCATTCACAAAAGCAGATCAATTTCGTTGCATGTTCCATGAGCCGCGATAAATCTGAGATCTGAAAAAGATTTTTGGTGGTCCCAATGGAAAACGACATAAGATATAACCAGGAAATATAAATAGCTCGGCTGTGTTACAGTTATAATAAATGTTATCCTCGTCAGTTATCTGTCATTATCGAGGTAAGTATACACCTTCAAAGAATGTAAGCAATATTTTTCCCAAAAATCTAAGTTACTTTAAACTTTTTAACTTACATTTACATTTTGAATTTTAAATGATAAAACTAGATATTAGTGCTATTTTTCCTCTTCGAGGATAAAAAACCTGATTTCACTTTTGCAACATATTTTTCAATTGCGGATCATCTGCGTGGAACAATATTACTTCCGAGGTTATATCTTCTTTTTGTGCATTAAAGTAACATTTTCTGTAATACAGAAATATTGCGGAAAGCTGATTTGGCAACTCTGAGTACAATTACTTGATGTTGTGAAGTATGTTAAGTTATAATGAAGTTAACGTCATGTCAACTTGGCGCTGACATTTCGATTTTCTCATCAAAATCATTATAAGAAATTAAAAATGATCTCACTACTCAGCAGTGATTGACGACGACTGAAGCTAATAATTCCAAAAAGCGTTAGAATAGCTATCATAATAATGAAACATATTTGACTTTTTAATATAGGATTCATTGTAAGAACATATAAAAAACATAGCAATGACTTTAAGTTTCTTTATTTATATAAAATTCTATAAACGTAATTTGTACATAATAAAAACTTTACGACTTTTGATTGTAATTAAGTTACTTTATTGTTAAAATTCTGTTATATAAAAGTTTCATGGACTTTTTAGTTAGAGGTACCCAAAATGAAAATTTACTAAATGTTACTGCAATATATTACCAACCTGTTTAGAACTCTAACTTAAGAACTTTTATGAAACTACTCTCAAACATCCCCCCTTTTTGTAAACAAATTTAAAACTTAAAAAAACGTATTTATAACATTTCGAATGACAAAGTTACAATTAGTTCATCATGAACATGAATTCAACTGATATAGAACGGATTTTGTTACAGATTACTTAAATATAACAGAAATACAATCGAAGTTTTGTTGCAAATCACAATCTGTGCTATTCGGGGTGGGGCGTGGAACTTTTCATGAGGAAGATACTGGAAAATCATTTCTTATAAATTTGCTAATCGAAGACGGCTTAACTGTCGACCTCTTCAAGGCAGCGGGAGTCGGCTTGGAAGAGAGCATATACCAAGTAGCCTCCAAGAATTGGTCAGTAGAAAGCATGATTGATGAATTGAGTCGCAGCACTGTTTGCCCAATCCACAAGAAAGGGAACCCTCTAAACTGTGCAACTATAGAGGCATCACTGTGTGAACGCCTGAAACCATTTGTCACTGAACTGATTGAACCCTATCAGTGCGGTTTAGAACCGGAAAGTCCACAACCGACCAAATATTCACACGAAAGCAGATCCTGGAGAAAACCCAAAAAGTCCAAATCGATACCCACCAGCTGTTTTAAGGCCGCATATGACAGCATTTATAGAAACGAGCTTTAAAGAGACATGAATAGTTAGGGCATCCCTGCTAAACTTCTCTGATTGCGCAGAATGACAATGGAAAACGCTCGCTGCTCCATTAAGGTCGGAAACAATCTTACCGAGATCTTTGATGAAAAAAAAATTACTTAGAAGGGTGTCATGTTACCCTTTTAACATCATTCTTGAGCCAACACCAATCAATTGCGGATAAAGATCGCAAAAGCGACCAAGGGCTTCGAATGCAAAATTCTTCGAGTGATTTCCGGTCCCGTTTGCGTTGACTGGTTTCGGAGGAGGAAATTTAACAGCGAACTCTACAGAGACGTCCTACTGGTCAGAAAAGTACGCTTGAGTCGTTTTAGATTGCTGGGACATGTAGAGCGAATGGAAACCAACGCTCCGGCCGGAAAAGTCTTCGATTCCAACCCGGTGGGACAACGCAGTAGAGGACGAACTCGCCTTAGGTGGTGTGCGCAAGTGGTCGAGAACCTCAATCAACTTGGAGGCAGGTAGCCAAAGATCGCGCTAGAACTGGAGCGGTGTATTGGTTGAGGCCCAGGTCCACCCCGGATTGTAGCGCCACCTAAGTGAGTAAGTAAGTACAAAGTAATAGCAGAAATTCGAAAACCGCGTGGGATTGATGAAGCAATTTTTTTGGGATAGCAACCTCGATATACGAAGGGGAAGAAAAGAGCAACTGGCCCAAAACCTGTCTTTAGATGTCTCATACATTTCCAGAAGCAGTTCTAGCTGCGAGCGGAATAATTGTTTGGGGCGAGTGGAATACGATTTACAAACAGCCCCCTGCGGGAAATATTTGCCCGTGAGGTATAAAAAATATTTCCGTCTTGAAAATGTCTTGGTCAGCGAAGGTTCATTTAAGCCATCGGTAGGTCAGTTGGAGAAGAGTATTTTCGGAATTATTATGTGTTTAAGTAAAAAATAACGAAAGGGTGAGTCGCAAGATGCTTTTGCGTACCTAACTGAGTTTTTTCCGAGGCGTATTAGACCTGGTTGCAAATGTGCTAACTGTACGACAGATTCGTCTCACTTTTCGCTCATTTGTGCAATCTGGTCAGCTCTGTAGAAGGACTTCCCTAGAGTTTCTACCAACTTAAAGCACGATTACAAAACCCGTTTCGTAAGTAGTCGCATTCAGTATGACTGCCGAAACATAAATCGGTTCAACAGAGCTCTTCACTTTTATTAGTGCCCAAATTAAAAAATATCGATTTCTGCGTGACTTGGATCCACCTCGGCCGTCTCAGACTTGCAGTACAAAAATTGCCCCAAGGTTCCCGCGATTTATCCAGCGCATTTCGTTAATTTCTACTGATATGCGGTTCGATTTCAACCAAGTGCTGTTTTTCGTTTAAATTATTGATAACTTGTCAGTACAAGCGCTCAAACCGTATAAAAACTTTACATTCTCGTCGCTCATCAAAGTCAAGTTACCGCCGTTTATTAGACAAAACGCTTCTGTTCCCGGGTGCTTGCGTGACTCAAGTTTGACCGCCATTAGTCATATAAAAAGCAAACAAACTACAACTATGACAACAAATAGTTAAAAAGTTTTTCAAAAAATAAATACTTTGTGAACGTTAACAACGTTCGTTTCAGAATTGCACCGCCACTAAGCCTTCAACGTGGGGGCAACTTAAAATTTCCATGAATTCTTTATAACATTGCATCATATTTAAAAGGTCAAAGGTAGAGTAGAAACTTGTTTTCCTTTCTGAATATTCCAATTCAATATTAAGGCCGCCCTCATCCATTACCCAAAAATAACGGCCAAACAACTGCATTGAAAACCTGCAACATCACGCCTGAAGTAAGCCAACAAATCGCTCTCCGAAATGTATGCTAATTACCGGCGAACAGACAAAAAACAAATCCCCCAATCTACAGGTGGTCACTGCAACAATCCATTTATCGTTGCCATTCATATCACTTATGCGTAGGGAAATTCAACTACAAATCAAAAAAGAACAACCAACCCCTTTGGCAGCAACGCAACCCAAGAAGACCCGCCTCCGAATAATTTGCGTAGGAGTTAGAAATCGCACTAAAAATAAAAAAAAAATAAAAACATTACAGTGCGGCAGGAGTATGAGAAAACTTGCATCCTAGACACAAACCAATTAGCAGTCATTCGAAAAAGCTCCCGTTTTTGCACTACTGTCAACTTTCGTCACTTCCGCCTACGAATAAATGTCATTTCCATAGTCCGGTGGTTGTCTCCATACTAACTAGACACGCTAAGGATATTCCCATTTCCACCCCATTTGCAGGAGGAAATCGTATAAATACTCGTTGCGTTTGAAAGCTGCATCGCATTACGTTTTGACTAACGTATCCGAACGGTCGACTGGTGAATACAGTTCTTAAAACATTCCTCTAACAAGTGGCACCGTTGCTCTTCGATAGATTTATCGATATAAAAATTAAAATTAAAATTAAAATACAAAAAAAAAATCATCATCTGTGAGTGAATATTTTCCGGTGGCGAATAAAATTCAATTTTGTGAGAAATAGAAAGAAAATTTTCAAAATCACAGTTGCCAACAGTGAAGTGGTTGCTTTTTGTTCTTGTGCATACTTGCAAGTGAAGTTTGTTAACCCCCGAGGATTCTCTTCGAAATATCAAAGGTAAGTTTGCAATTGAAAGGAAGATGATTTTTTTTTACGGAGTGTGGTTTAGGGTTTTTTAGGTTTTGAAAATTCAAAGAAGTTTAGTTGCCTAGTTTAGAAGTAAGTTTCGGACACTAATTTTCTATGCACTTAATCAAAGGTTGCTTTTAAACAAATTCGGTGAGTCGTTTCATAAGCAGTTTCATTGCATAGATATATTTTTCTGAATAAATTGTTGCACTTACCAATTAATGTCGGCAAGATTTGAGGTAGTTACTCCCCAGCTTTAGTAGATCATGCCCTTGATTGGCGTACTGGATGATGTTGCAGCTCTGAAATGAATAAATTGTTTTAAAATTAGAATTGAACGTTTAACAGAAATTAACTCATCAATACTATTGTTTAAAAAGTGATTTTTTAATTAGTGACAGAGTAAAAATGTTTTTCTTTCAAAGACCCAACTAAAACTGCAGCAAAATTATCTTTACAAAAAACAGTCCAAGCATTTTTTTAAAAAAATCAAAAGAAGTAATTTAGGCATTTTCTTAATAATTTCGGATATAAGTTCTTAAACTCAGTCTGTCCCATTTTGGTCTAAAACGAGTTAGTCAATTTTTAAAATTTTAAATAGCCGGCCCTTTATGTTTTATTGAAATTTCTAAATTAAGGGCATGATTTTCGAAAACTCTGTAACACAAGCTAAACTGGGGTCAAATCGACACTTCCGTGAACAAGCTATTCGTTCACGGAATTATGTCGATTTTTCATGTGAAACGAAAACAAATTCCGTCACGTAATGCTCGTTCACGGACGACGCGATTTCACCCCTGTTTTGTTTTATTTGCTGCCGCATCAAGCTTGTTTAGATGACAAGCTTTGCGTTATGGTAATCAATGACGAACGTTGAAAGTGGTTTTTTCACTTCAAACTCCCCGCCGACTTTATTTGAGGATTATTTAAAAAAAAAAACTCAAATTCTAAAAATTAGGCCGCTCGTGCCAAAATTACACTAATAAAAATAATCAATCCAAAACTTCGAACGCGTCTGTTAGAATTCTCTAAAAATGTAACCAATCCGGTATAGTGCTGGAACCTGGAGGCATTTATTATCTCCTCTTTTGAACTTCTAAAAAACCAAACGATTGGCCAAATATTTACAAGAGGGCAGAGACATTTCACCGAATGCCAATTGAAAAGATTAAAGTTCTTGTACTTTAGCGAAAAAGGGTTGGATGGCAGTGATTCAAGTGCATCGCTCGACAGCGTGAATGTGAAGCAAGTGGTTCTGGTTGACACTGCAACCGAGAAGAGCGACATAAACAAAGCGAAATAAATATTATTATTTGTTACAGCGTTTGTACAAAAATACTCGCATTTCAAATAATTAAAGTCCGTATTTATATAACTTTTATATAACAGCCCTATAGAGAAATGTTGCGCATAATATAATTTAAATTTAGAGTATCTAGTCTCTGAAGTAATCTGTCCTTAATTTTGAATGATTTGCGTTTTTTGGGAGAATGGTCAATGATTTGTTTAACATTCTATTTAAAATTTGGTCTTAAAAACAAAAAACAATCTAAGTTTATTATTTAAAAAAAAACAGAAACTCAATTGTTTGTTATATTTTCTTCTGCCATCTCTCTTCGAGACCGAAAATCCCCTCAAAAAGGTAAAATTTCCTACGATCCATTTGCACTGATCCAGGCTTACAAGTTCCAATGAAAAATAGAACATTGTTAAATTATTACAAATGTCTGCTTTTCCAAATAAATAAATTCTATGCAGCGTGTTTCTGATATTAACTCTGCCAAAGGTCGATTTACTTTTACAGTTCCTACATGCTTGAAAACCGTCTTAAATTTATCGTCCGATTTAAACTAAGTTTGTCAGAAATTGTAATCCTACAGCGTTAAAAATACACAACATTTTAAAACCAAAATATAAACAAACAAAAAAAAATATAATGTCCTTTAAAATGTCGACTTCTGTAATTTAAAATGTTGTTTTCTGAAAAAATAGTTGACTTTTCGAAGATAACTAAAGCATAAAAATCTCGTCTTCTAGTAAATAGGCGAAGGAAATTAGTTAACAACCCCTTTCACTGCCTTAAACACAAAATATTCGTTTAATATTTTTTTGTTTGGAAGATTGCGCAGAGATGCAATGTTGTGGGTAATATTATGTTGTGCAACAAATAAACATTTGTTTTAGCAGGCAAGGAATTAACTCAAAAAGGGAACAATTCCAACGACCTGTTATCACTTCTCCAGAAACTTGTAAGTTTCTACAAATAATTGAAATAACAGTGGAAAAATATGCTATGTGTGTTCTGTGTTTTTGAGGGTTCCACTTACTTACGTAGTCCAAGAAAATAGCCACTTAGCTCACAAATCTAGACTATGTAGTTACAAAAATAAAAATACGTAAACGTAAATTGTAAGTTATTTATATCGGTTTGGGAAAGCTGTGAGTTATCACTTACCACCAGAGAAGTAACTATATTGTGCATGTGAAAAAGTCCTAAACTTCGTAAACATATCGATATATCTAAAACTCATGAAATTTGATACAGTAGGAGGACATTTGGATTTCTCGATGATTTAAGTGCGTTCTGTTGGATCGTTGGCTGACACTCACATTCACCAAATCATCAAAGTCCCACCACTGAAATTTTATTTAAATTTAGCAAATCGAAGGCTCCTACAGTTTTATGCCAAACAGAAGCATAGGCATTTAGGACAGTTATTATCTCTTAGATATGTGTTTTTTTTGTCGGCCACAACGTTCGCAGTCGAAAAAAACATAAGACGAAATGATTTTGTGTTTTTTAAGGGATATAACCTATGACCCCTCACTCAGAAGCGCAGCTCACTATAGCCACTGAAGCACTAGGTGATTTTTTTTATTTTGCCCACATGATCTATGTATATGGATCATTGATTTTCATGGCATTCAACTATAAAGCGAGATCCAACTGTTATTATAAACCATGGAAATCAATGATCTATATAGATCATGTGCGTAAAATAAAGAACGCCCCTTGTGAGCGAAGCTTTTGGTAGTTAGACATATTTAAGAATAACACTCTCTCGAAAATCGACCCTACCTTTTATAAGTATGTAATACTTAATTATTAAATAAGTACTAGTTTCATTCCCTTTCTTTTTTTTAATAAATACTAAAAATAGAGTATGGAAAATTTGGATCTTCAAATGAGGATGATGTTTAGAGTCCACCTATATTTCTCGATATTTTTTTTCCCCTCTTAGTCTTCGAAAGTAACAATGAAGTCGATGTTATGGCAACTGATTTCAAAAAAGGTTTTGACAAAACATTACACCAATTACTCCTTTTCAAACTGTCTCTCCTAGACTTTTATATTGCTGATATCGATTTCTTGTTAATCTTCGTATCCGGTTTGAGCCTTTTTTGATTTACGGTATAAGAATTCCGCCGAACTAAAAATAAGGAAACATTTATCGAAGTTAATGCGATTAATCTGTTAAAACGAAATGCCTTGTTATATATATTGCTCTTATTTAGTGTTTACGTAGAATTTTTCGAAATCACAATGGCAAAATTTTTCCATGAAAATTTTCATATTCTGACCCACAAAATATTTAGTGTGAAGGTTAAAAATTATTGTAAGCAAGTAAATAAACTGAATATTAAGTTGGAAAGTCATTTTTAATGTTTTTCTCATGTCACAATAAGTACTTTTTAACCCTTATAGTAATTTAAATTCTAAAAAGAAAACCCTTTTCTCGACTTTTGTGTTAAAAGGAATATCAAAAAATACCAACCCCCTTTTGATGGAATTCTGCTCAAGCTAGCTAATTATTAAGCTTTAGCTATAATTAACTAACTTGTAGTACATTGCTACTACATATCACAAACAAATAAACTCGCGGTATTATTAAGTGACAACAATTATACAAGTGGATGGAGCAATAAAAAAAAGCACAAATGTATGCAAAGGCAACCACGTACGTTGCGTACTTTATTTTCAATTTCCAACAAGGACCAACAGGTGTCGAGAGGGTTTCTATTTTTTGTCACGCAATCCATTTACCATAAGGAATTCAGACAACGAAAACGAATGAAGGTCATCGGACAATTACATCAACCCAATGGTCAGAGTTGTTTCAGGCCGACACCAAGTCATGCTGCAGTACAGCAATAGGGAGCAACAACTTATTCCTTTTTAAAATCCCGTCCTTCCCACTGAACGGATACCGAGGTAATTCAACATCAGAACTGTTTTTGTAAAGCAGAATTAAAGTAGACAAGGTAAATACTGCAAAAAGGGATTAGGTGGTCTAGCCTTGTATAAAGTTATTCCGTTCTCCTTCAGATAAGATAAACCTGAGCTTCTTCTATGAAAATACCTGAGAAAAAACCAAGAGGAAAGGATCTCCTTTAGAAAGAAATTCCGAACATCAGTGTAACCAACTGATTTACGGGGCGATTTAAAGTGTAATAAATCAGTTTTTGACTAATGTGTACGAGTGTGTCCTAAAGCAGGAGAAAAAAGCCGTAATTAACCAGGAGAGCTTTTGCAAGCACACACACGGTATAGGATTTTATATCAGATTGGTTTTTGCAGGATTTTGCTATATGAAAATCAGAGATAAACGAAAAAAAAATAGGGATTATGTTAAACAGACCCAAAGCGAGGATTCAAAAGCCCACATGGAAATAATTAATATAACGTTTTGGGCATTAAAAGTACTGTGCACAAGAAATAATAGAGGAGTGTGAGCTTACAGAACGATGTGTGTCTGTGTACGAAGGATCATATATTTTAATTTCCTATCATCTGGCTTAGGTGCCGGTCCCGTCCGTTTCAGGCGACCGGATTTTATCCTCACAAGACACTGCCATTGCCCAGCAATGCAAAATATTTGCCGGATGTGGTCACCAGCAAAGGCTAGAGAAGAAAATGGAAGTTTGAGGTAGGCTTAAGGCAAACAAAACATCATACAAACTTCGTATATCAACATTCAGTCGATTGCGGTAGCTTAAGTATATTTCAACTTCTAATTCGCATTCACTGCTTGCAGTGACTTTTATAAAAAAAAGTTTTTGCACGCTAAAGAGAAGGCACGGACATTTTTTTATCAAAATCACACTGAAAGGATCAAAGGTAAAAGCCCGACAAAAGAAATGAACATTTCCGTGGGGAATGAAAGACATGCAAGCATGTGTAAGCAAAATTGTTTGATTTGAAAAAGAACATCTGCCACGCCCATACAACTCATCTCTTAACTCTGTTCAAACAATATGTTGGAGATCCTTGCTCAATAAGTATCCGATAATGGTCTTCACATCGATTCGAAGGAGAGGTTTTTGTGGTGGTTTTGATTCCGAGGAGGACATCGATAAAGTCGAAGAGATATCGGTCGCCACAGTCTTATTAGGATTTTTTAATACTATACTACAGTATGTATCGAAGGTTAGGTACCGATTTCAAAATAATAATAAAAAATTCCGGACAATATCGTGACAACAGATTGATCAACTTGCTGAATTTTTCGTTGGCGTGAGTTGAATGTAATGTTAATAACTATACGTGGCTTGGCGAACTGAAGAACGACTTGATCACCTCACTTCAAGATCAACGAGTGACGCACATATCTGCTGTGAGTTGAATATGACACATTGTTCAATATTTACCACTTCGTATAGTGCATCAACGTGTTGATCAGTTTGCGCTCAAGTCAGTCGATTAGCTACACCAGCATACTATTAAATGAGTTGATTAAATTGTTGTTCAAAGCTATTCAACTATTGATCAATTGAACAAGTCTCTAGCAACGGAATAAGTTGGTCAATTAGGAGCATGAGAGTATACCTTAGATTTACGAGGTTATTCAGTAATTCAATGCGTTGATCAATTAGGTACATCAGGCTCGTCAACAAATCAATTCGTTGATCAACTAGGTATTCATAAACCATTGAATGAGTTCATCAACTATAGTTATGCCATGAACGAGGCTAGTTTAAAATTGAATGAGTTGATTAACAGTATTCAATAAGTGAATGTGTTGGTCAATAGTTGAATGTGTTGATCAACTAGATGAATGAGGGTTCCCAACATTTGAGTTCGCCGATCAACCAAGACTAAGAATGATCACACGCAAAATACAGTTCTAAATAAATACTTGGTGCACTAATAAGGGCCCTAGGCATAGCTTCTAACAGTTGATCAACTTAAAAATAAGAAAAATAAAAAGATTCCTTAGACTGAATCACAAAACTTAGTCGATTAGATGTATTATTCTTTTTTAGGAAATAAATAAGTTCAAAAACGAAGTTGACGAGTTGATCAACTAGCTCTTCAAGGCTTTTTACCGACTAAGCAATTTAACAACTAAGTTCAGGAAGCTTATCAGCTATTTTCTGAGTCGATAAATAAGATACACAATAGTTCATTTGCTATTCAACAAAATAAATGAGTTGATCAACTAGTTGTACAATCCTATCCAACTTGTTGATCAACGAAAATAACGAGTTGATGAAATAAGTCTACGATACTAGACTCCCAATGAGTTTAAGAAGGAAAGGTACTTGGACACAACTTTTTAAATAACAAAAAAAATGGTTAAAGCATCAGGTCAGCAAAGGACCGTAGGCCTAACTTCTTATAACCATTCGTTTTGTGTGAGTCTTTTTATTTTTAGCACGAATGGAAGGGATTCTCAATTTTAGGCCAATTGAGAAGCTCTTTTATGCCAATTATACTCTCGGATTTTTGTCAGACGTTCGCGAGAGGTGGCGCAATGGAAAAAACCCTACATTGGAATTGATGTTTTTTATCGGGATTCCAACCTGAAACCCCTCGCTTAGCAGTCCAACACACTTAATATGTAATTTTTGTTTTCCGGGGATCGTACTTTAGACAGCATTATAGAGCAATATGCTGCACAAGTTAGAAAACATCTCCAATGTACGCCAATTTAGTCACAGATTGAGTGATCATCGGCCCCTCTCAGGGAAAGGGAATTACTGCTGACCCGTCGCTGCGGTCTTGGACTCACTGTGTAGAATATTTTCCAATTCGAAATTTCACGAATGGAAATGTCCAAATATACCGGATGTAAAGGGTTTTCCAATGAGAGGTGTTATTGTGAATGACCCGCTATTTCGGTAGCTGTCACTTTTGAAGCTTTTATTCTTTGACATTTGACATGTAGAAACTAAGCCATTACTAAAAATGAATACACGCTTCAACAACGCATTGAAATTATTAAAATTCACTACAAAAATGGTGAAAATCTTGCAGTCACAGTTCGCAGAACTAAAGCATTTTTTGGTCGTCGTGAAGCACCATGTCGGACCGCAATACAGAAATTGGTGGAAAAATTCGAGCTTTTGGGACAAGTTAGTGATGTGAAGAATAAAACCCTTGGACGTCGCTCAAGAACAACTGACAATATTGCTGCTGTAGCCCAAAGTGTTGAAGAAAACCCAGGTTTGTCCATGTCTCGTCGTTCTTTGGAATTGGGCATTCCACAAACGTCATTACACCGTATTTTGCATAAAGACTTGGGTCTTAAGGCTTATAAAGTTCAGTTAACACAAGAACTCAAGCCGGCCGATCCACAAGCAACGAAACCATTCATCTTTTACGGGAAAAGTTTCCGCACCGTGTTATCTCTCGAAGAGGTGATCACAATTGGCCACCGAGATCTTGTGATTTAATACCTTGCGACTTCTTCCTTTGGGGCCACGTGAAAGATAAGGTCTACGCCAACAGCCCAGCGTCAATTCAAGACCTCAAAGATAAAATTCGTGAGGCTATCGAGGACATAGGGCAGCCACTTTGCGATTTAGTTATGGAAAATTTCATGAAAAGGATATGGTCCTGTATGCGTGCTCGTGGTGGCCATTTGGCTGATGTTGTTTTCCATTATTAACGGCATACCTTCCTCTTTATTATGAAATAAACATCCGATCATTTATCTCAAATTTTTCTTTTTTTCTTTGAATACCAAAATAACACCTCTTATTGGAAAACCCTTTAGAAGACGTTAAATTAGATTTATAAACTTGTGTACATAAAATTTAAAAAAAAATTGTTAAAAACAATCAAGTACCTAATTTAAATTAATATAAAGATTATTTAAACAGCAGAAAATATGGCGATCCACTAAGACCTTAGGTCTGATGTGGTTATTCTGTTCTGTAAAAATTGGTAACAATCTCCCGACGGATATGGTTTTACATAAAACCCGGTATCATACCCCAGAAAATCGTTCTCGTTTCTTTTGCCATTCAAAAACTGTTCCAACAAGAAAGTACATATTCATCTTCATTAAATATATCCACAAAAAGACTGGTTGCCTGCGTTAACTTAAACCTATTAATCGCCTATCATCAACATCATTCAAACTCGAACAAAAATGTGTCCCAAATTAAAATAAGGCAAAAAGTTCAATAAATATTCTATCCTTTGAATTTACGCCTACAACTTTAGGGTGAACATCACAAATCGAGTTACTTAGTTGCGGAACTATTGTTCTGTTTGGAATTACCAGTCCTTTTGATAAAACTTTAGCTAAACCCATTCAATGTCGCAATGCTTTTTTTCTCTTCTGTATAAGGGGTCCTTTTCACCCATTGATTGACTTCTGCGATAAGCAAAGGTGAAAGAGCTTCAAATTTAAGCAGACCACTGGGACTTCGATTCAGTTAATCAAATACTCAGCAAAGCCAAATTACAAATATTTTATATACACCTACGCGTATTGATTGGCCGCGGATATTTATGACCCCACCGCTCATGGAACGTACGAATCCAATGCGATACCTACATATAGTCGTACGCCTAGCGGCTCCTACGCGAATGCGACATATTAAGCAATTTCTTCCGAAAGAGTGAATAATTTAAAAAAAGATTATCGAATCCATTTCTCGTCCTTTTGCAGCGACCGAAGGTCACTCAAATCACAATCAGCTTTCTATATAAATCAATTGATATGAATTACAGTCAATGATCTGTTGCGCTGAGCGCATCCCTTGGCAGGACTACGAGTATTTTATAATTTTGTTTCCTTTTTCTTTACCGTGAAATGTATTCAGTCTGCTGCGACGGGGAAGACTGTGTTTGTGCGGTACTATACACACAGCTGGGCTATACGGACAATGATGAGGTCAGGTCAGTGCAGATAAGTAAAATAGAAATTAAAAATAAACCCACACAATTCCACATATACACAACGCGGTATAAGGATATTGATTTTCGAGGATGTGGGAAGCCAAAATGAAACCATGTGTAAAACGGTTCTCTATCTGAAGATAAACGGTTTAGGTCATCAAAGTGTGGTCAGTCGATGTATTCAAAGATGATGAGCGTTCGATAAAAAGGACTCGCAGTAGCTAGTGGTTTCAATTTATTTTTATCAAAAAGCAGTAGAAACAAAAAATGTTCTGGTGGTTTCCACGGTGTGTAGTTAGTAAATTGGAATGAGTTCATTTAGTGATTAGTTTCTCGTTCCGACTCAGTTGAGAGATGTAAATCGATATGTGGTTAGTGGGGATTATGTGGAATTTTCTCTTCACACCTACTAAATTAGGGATCGGTTGCATTTTGAATGGTGCTTTTTTTTAAATTGTTTGGAAAGTATTTTTTGCCCAGTTGTTGATTTTTTTAAGAGGGAAAATATTTGAAAAGCTTTGCTGAGGATAACTACAAGGTGGGCCAAAAGAAGTCATCCGATATTGTTTGGCTCTAATTTTTTTTCTAAATGAAGAACTTCGATTCTGTTTTTTGATTATATTTATTTGAACCTTTAGAATTTCATTGGTCGAGAAGATGATATCGGCCAAATGGGCGCCGTCACAATTGATTGCCATACCTGTAGTACCGCGCTGTGTTTAAAATGATGCAGAACTACTGTCATCGGTTGGACTACTACACAAGGCAGTTTACCCCTTAAGAGCTCTTTCACTGCCACACTTCTGGCGAACGTTTACCAAATATCCGATCATATAACTGTCCATTCGTCCCAAAAACTAAAAATATTCTCAAAATGTTTCTTACAAGCTTGATGGACAGATGGCGCCCTCTATTTATTTACATATACTCAACCGATTGGAAAAAACTTGCGCATATCGTTGCAGATCCAAACCCAACCCAACCCATCTGATAAGATTATGCCACTCGAAAGGTTATCGCGAAGAAAACACTATCGAATTAATTCAAACCAAAAACATAGCAGACATAAATTGTTATTAAACAAGCAAGTAAACAAGTACACTACATCCAGCAGATAGTAATGACAATCGTTAATTAGAAAAACCTGCCCCCAAGTGAAGTAGCCTATTTCAAATAGTTGTGTGCGCACCCTACCCCTCGAAGCGTTTCATTTTCATATTGGTGTATTGATTTCCTTTTACCCACCCACCACCACCACCATCATCATCATCGTGTCCATTTTGTTATGGCCGATGCGGTAGGCAATGGCAGTTTTCGAAATTAATTATTAAAAATAAAACACAATATTGCAACCAATGGCATACTTATGATGTCATGAAAATCCATTTATGGACGGACATCAGCAGCAAAATTGATATCCTGAAGTATTTGTAATTCGAACATATACGAATATTGTAACGAATAGCGTTTTCATTGAGTTAAATGATCCGACCTGAGGCTGAGAGGTTTTTTTGGGTTAATGTGGAGTTTATATGGTGGCGTCATAGAAATAGCTCATTTCAGACTGCTGATGAATGATTTTGAGTATCAGATTCTTAATCGAAGACGAACAATAAACGAGTCTTTCGGGCAACGTATACGATTACGTGCAGGGAGTGAGACTGAAACGGTCTTTCGATGGTGATACAAAAGCTGTGATTAATGTTATTTTAGGAGGCAGCTGATTGTCTTCCTAGTTTTATCACTCACATTGAAATTTAATATCGTAATGATGCGGAAGAATTTCGGAGGTTAACTAACATTGGAACTGATTGAAAGAAATATTGAGCCTTACTAAAAACTATTTTTCAAATAGGGTATTGTGATCTACCAAATATTTAAGGCGAGGGTTTAAAATGATTATTTCTACACACGTAGTTCGACTCATATCCACATATATTGCGCTGTACTAATAAATAGTTTTAGTCTCAACTTTAAGTTTACGGAAGCTCACAATTGCGAAATTTGTATTCTCCACACCTATTGTGAACTACTTAAATTTAAAGTCGAAACTAATAGGCCTATTATCGTTAGCTAGTCGAATTATTCGCGTAAATCGAGTCAGTTGTCGAAACACTCGCCTTGTACGATTATTGTCGGCGAATTAATTTATTTAATTAAATTTAAATTCAATTCATTAAAATTTCTGTGCCTTAAATATTAAATATTCTTTATTTGATTTTTTTGAAGCTCTAAATTGTACCAACCCTTTGGCTATGTTTGGGTTTTGTTCCATATGTATTTAGAAATATTTTTATAATTTTCATTCATTTCTCTAGCTCATAAGTTACATTCGCCTCAGGTTTCACCAAATAGTTTTGTTCGCCAAAATTTTAAGTTTAAGGCGAATGATATTTCATAAATTCCCAAACCGCAATAAGGCGACTTTAAATTCGCCAGCGGTTTGACAGTTCAGGCGAATGAATTTTGTTCAACCATAATACAAATAAGTCACATTCACTTTTTTTTTGTTCGACTCGCTAACGATAATAGGGGCATTAAAGTGTTTATTGGTAAGGCTCATTATAACCTCGAGCTCACATTGCGAAATGCGTATGGCAAGTGAAACTATTGTGAACTAAATAAATTTAAAGACAGAAATTAAATAATATTTAAAGTTATAGGCATATCTGTTGAAAAATTTCTTAGATACCAATAATCATTGTCAGTGTCTAAGCTAAATTCCTCCAACTCACAATGACGAAATTTTTCATACGAAATTGCATATTGTGAACTACAAATTGTATTGGGTGAAGGTTAAAAATGATTATTAGTAAAGCCCTTTGACTTTTAGTCATGGCTATTTTTAGTTTTGATTTAATTAATTTTAATTTCTATATTTTCTGTATTTTCCGTAAAAATTTGTGATTGTGAGCTTCCATTCAGTCACAAGAAGAATTTCTTTTTAGGGGCATTGCAACCAGTAATAATTTATTTCACGAAATCACAAGAGCGAAATTTTCCGCATAAAAGTTGCTATTGTGACCTGAAAAAAACCGAATACTAAAAAAATATTTTTAGTGCCTAAGGCTCTTTGTGCGGTTGTAGTAATAGTTTTCAGCGTCCAAGTTTAATTTCACAAATTCAGAATAGCGACATTTTCGCATAAAATAAAGTATTGTGACCTACAAATTATTCAAAGCAAGAAGTAACTTCGACTATTAGTTCATAGCGAGGTCTGATATTAATCATTTTTTACATCCAGATTGCGCTTCATAAATTCACAATAGCGACATTTTCTATATATGAAATTGCCTATTGTAACCTATGAAATATTTAAACCGAAGGGTAAAACTTATTATTAGTTAGGCTGTTTCGTTTTTGACAGAATTTGATTTGACTCCTATCCAAATTTGCGAAATGCGTATGAAAAATGTGTCTATTGTGAACTAATTAAGACTTGACTTAAAAATCACCATGTGAGCCAACAAATTAATGTACAATGTCACTCTAAACATCGACTTACTCGATATGGAAACGAATGAGGTTGAGGTACCATTCAGCATTCAATGAAACTATCCCATTTGATTAAGTTCCACTCCGATGCCTAATTCCCACTGTCGTGACATTTGAACAAATTTGCGGAGCGACCATATTCCGATGATCGATTTTCAGTAACAATTCTCCATTTGTATAGTCATATTTTGGCTGGAAAGTGTGACTTCAAAGGGTGCGTGCAAAAAGATGAAAAGGGAAGCGATTGCATAATCTCCTTTCCCTTGCCGGACTTTGACTACTGACGGTGACATGTCAAAGTGATATATTGCATTCGGCATTGCTTTTGTCGATTACACGAAACTAGAAGTTGGAAATATATTTTTTTGTCTATACAAAGATGAGTTCTTTTACAATGCAAGTCAAAAACGTTTGACACTCAGTTTGTTTGGTATTTGTCGGATCACATTTGAAAGTCGTAAACTAAGAAGCATCAAAAGGAGGTTAATACAATATTCCATCTCAATAATCTGGTTAGTGGGAAAAAGTTGCCTGAGTGACAAAATGCGAGACATAAATACTTGTTGATGGACAAAAAGAAAGGCTCTTTTAGGGCAAGGAAAAATCCCTATTGGTAGAAACCCTACCTTTGCTTATCATCGCACTCAATTCAATGAACCTTTTTCAAAAATAGCACTTATGATTAGCAAGAGTCTTTGTTTTGCGAACCTTTTTTTACAAACTCAAAAGGACTAACAAATTCGAAACGATTGGGCTAAAAGTTGCTTCTAGGCAATCGCGGCCATTATTCGTATGACAATTAGTTGAGACTCCATCTACTCGCTGTTTGAGTTGAGAGGTGTTTAAAAGAGCACGTCCTACATATGAAGAATTATTCAAAGCCTCTAGGCACAGGTTTCCAATAGAAACTTGGAACTTGGTGGTATTCCAGGCAAATGCCCAATTGCAATACCGACACAATAATTGAAAGTCAATATCGCCATTAAAATGGCAATAGACGAAGATAAATGCCAAATTCGCTATAGAACACAGGTGAAGCAGCAAGACCACGCTTAATTTTGACATACATATCATTAACCTGTCCCTGCCGCATTGTAATACTTAGTTAAATGATAACTACTGACCTTCCGAATTGAGTTCTTGTGCTAGGAGATAGAAGTGTACCAACCAATTCTCGGTGCGCCACAAGGTTCGGTCCTAGGTCCCTTGCTTTACACAAGCGTTATTCCTAATGAATTTCTGCACATAACGGAAATTGTTAATTATCGGCTTCGCCAATATGGTAAAGAAGATGTTAAACTGCTCTATAATAAGACAGTTGTATCCGTACGTAGATGACTAGCCAGCTCGCGCATGCAACTTCAATCGGCTTCTTTGCTTTTGAGCAGCGGATAAAACATACCAAATCTGGAGTCAATTTTGTACAGAAGTTTTTAAATTTGTTCCCGTCCAACACAATACAGTCGAAAAGAGAACAAAGCTGACAAGTCTAACATCGGACGACCGAAAACAATATAAGACTACTCCTTGGCAGGCGATGCCGGTTCAGTCACAATGTGTACGTGGAATAGACTGCAAAAGTTGTTAAACCTACTGAAGTTTAGCCCCGTCAGATCAGGCATTCTGACGGTGCTACCAGTACTTTGCTGGGCTGAGTTTAGAGTTAGACCTGCTGGATCGGTTTTAAAGTTTTACCAACATTTTGCTAGCACGGGCCTTGAAGTTTCTATCAGCACTCTGCTTGGTCGGTTGAGAGTAACCCGTTCAATCACTGTTAAAAGGGTTGGTATTTAGAAAATATATATCAAAAAAGGACGTTTTGCACCGAAACAGCATTTGGCTCTTCAATGAGGACAACCCTGGACACGGCTAGTTTACCTCACAGGCTTTAAGAAAAGCCCAATCATTATTAACCACTGATTTGTAAGTAAATGCTACCAAATTACATTCGAACGATAAGAACTTGTCCACCAAATTTGGGCTTCTTCACTAACTCTTGAAACTAAACAAAAAACTTGAAAGTATGCCAATTTAAATAAATGACCACAAAGTCGGTTTGTTTCCACTCAACAAGGATATCGATTCTCCAAATTCCAAAGCCACATTAGAGAAAACTTGTTGCCGTTCTGAGCTGAAAGAGAACTCAAACATAAATCGTGAGGATCTCCAAATTGCAGTACCTAGTGAGTACATGCCACACCACAATATGAACCAATTAAAGTGCACATTTCCCCCACCTACCGCAAAAATTAGAAATTCCATTTGTGCCATCACTTATGCACTGCAATGACCTTTTCGCATGTGACTTTGCCTGTCCGGTCACATTTAGTGTTACACATACATCTTCTTGGATGGGAAATAAATTGAAATTATTCCACCGGCTGGGACACCTGTTGAATGTCACTCCACTCTCCTGTCCTGCCCATATACTCGTAGTTGGTTTTATGGTCAAAGCACACCACATCGACCGTATCATCTCCATCTAGAGACAGAGCGATACCATTTTGTGCACAATAATACGAAGCAAAAGTTAATTAAGTGCTTGACACAATTTTCACACAAAATTAGCCGCTGCAATGTAATGTTGGCAAATTTGTAACATTAGTGCGTAATTTTGGTTCTTTCCAAATTACGTCGCCACAGCTCACCTGACAGTTTACGTTAATTAATGGCCAGCGGACAAAAAAAAAAAAAAAAACCTTGCCAGGCGTTTTGATTAAATATTTCTTGTTAGTCAATATTTGATACTGATAGCTTGGAGGCATATTTACTACTTTCGCTTTTGGCCTGGATGACGTACGTGTATGCTCGTGTATGCGGGGCAATTAAATCTCTGGGGAAATTACAACGCCAAAAGGAAGGACGGACAGAGAACTTAATTTCTGTCTGTCAATTTGTGATCGGTCAAACAGACCGCCACAAAGGTGGCAGGTAGTCGTGTAATTAAAAGTGTTAACGTCGTCCTCCTAATGGTGGTTTTTGGTAGTTGTGAAGCAAATAAACAGCAGTTTACTCCTATTTTGGACGTGATGGCGCTGGGTGGTGGCTGGTGGGGTGAAACAAATTTTAACCGATGTTGCTCTTTTGTATACGATTTCTCGGCCACACGAGTGATTGCTAATTTAGGTTGACTTTGGACACGTTTTTACATCAACTATCGAGAGTGAGTGACTGCTTCTACATTTTTTTTATATCTTTTCACTGCCGCTGTCATTGAGTTGAAACCAACAATAAATTGCCAGCTTCAATGCCTTTTACATTAAATTTAAGAATGTTTAAAGGTTAGCTCTTTAGACGTTTGGCCGAGCTTCTGAAATGCAAACCGTTTGTCATTAAGTTGTCTTTAGACAAAAAAGGACTGCTGTGTCCTCATCGCTGTTCCTTGCCTGATTTTGACTATTTTTGTGTGCAAAGTATACTGAAAAACTTGGAGTAGTTGTCAAAAGTTTGTTCTGGGGAATGAGTTGATATATGCTCTGAATAGCTCGACAAGAAGCGTTGAAGGACTTGAAATCAGAAATCGTTCAGAGAAGTCGATGTTTTCCTCTACTTTTAGCGCTTAGAGCTTGCGTGCTCATCCTTCTCAGTAGAGAAGAAGCTTAGCTTCCTATACCTGCCCTCTAACTCTTCAAAAAACCAAGCGTTTCATGAAGGTGGTCTGGTAGAAGCCAGCTCATCAATGACACTCATCCTCCGCAAAGGGACCCTCAAGGTGCTGGCAGCTTATTGGGTTTGCAGCCCCTTCAAGGTTAAATCTCCTTAGAGACATCCGCTTTCGTACATTGACACCAAGAAGATGGTGGTCTCAGTCTTTGTTGCTTTCATGGATTGTTCGGACTATTTTACTACTATACCTTTTGTTGTAAAATAAGGTGTAATAAGAAGGTGGCCGGTGTCAGAAAGTTTGTGAAGTGAAGATGACCCCGATTATAGCCTCTGATATCCCGCCTGAAAAAAGGAGACTGTTTGGGGGTAGAAACGGATGATTGAATCAGTCAACCCTACTATTTACACCGCAAATTGATAAAGTATCCTAGGCTAGGTAAGGTAAGGTAGCTAGAAAGACACACTGAAACCATAGTTATATAGGTCCTTTGTGGTACCACATATGGGAAGCGAAAATGGCCAGAACTCTTCTGTGTACTGAATAGTCGTTGCGTGATGTTGTTCAATGATACAGTGACTTAAGTTCAGGACCAACAGTGATACGGGTTTCATAGCGACATTTGGTCAAAACACTACGAATTCACAGTCTAAGATGGTAAGGCTATGTAGAGCTAATAGATAGCAGCGGTCTCCAAATAGAAACCAGACATTCAACGCAACGTGAGAGGTAGAGAAAGACTTAAGTTAAGGTGCTGTAGAAAGGAAACATCGAGCAATTTGGTCCGTTAAGGATCGCGGCTAACTCCAGAGATCTTATTGGTTGAGATTTAGGTTTATAAGTGATGCCAGCCCAAAGACCGCCATTCTGAAAGGCATGTGGCTCTATAACGAGTCTCCAAGAAGTCTTGAAGCTTCAGGGAAGGAGAGCCCAGCCACATTTAGACCATAAATGGTACCTTTACGTACGGTTGAAGCTACTCAATCTAAGTCGGTATACTATTTATAAACTTTAGGTGGTTTGGTGATTGAAACTCGACAAGGCGATTTGATGAATTCTTCTTTAAATCAGGACAGGTAGTGGCAAGATCCCTCTCAACAATAGTTAATAAGACGGGAAAGGTTTTATAAATTGAGAGACATTGTCCAGCTGAGGCACCGATAACAGTACCGATCTCCGATCTATTGAGCAAAAGCAAAGCCTTTGATGGCTGTTCTTTTAGAGTTTAATTTTTTTAAATTCGCAGCACTTTTTTCAGCTGCAATTAACCTGATAGCTGACAGCCGATTTGTTCTCCGATTGGTTTGTCATTTTACCATGAGCAAAGGTTTAAGTTGCACAGCCCCACGTGTGTGAAAAAAAAACAATGGTCGATAATTTAGAAACCACAGAGAGGGTGTTTCTTTTGGAGGTTATTTTTTCAAATTTGCAAGACTTTTCCCAGTGACAATCAATTTGAAAGCAAATAGCTCATTCGTACTCAGTTTGGTTTGTTATTCCAACTTGAGTCGTATTACTGTCAACATAAGTAAGTGTAGATAGATGGGTACAGCAAGAAATGGTGCACATCATTCGAAGCAAGGGAGGAGTATAAATGCTCAACATTTAATGAAAACACTAAGGGCCGTAAAATTGTCTTTCTTACAAATGGGCTTCACTGTCATTCCCATGATTTGTCAGGGTTTTATTAAACTTAAAAGTTCTGTACATCTAAAAGAGGCATTCTACATACTTTAGTACACATTTACTCAGTAGTTAGCCCGATAGATCGACAGGTCTCAGTTTCGATCTCCGGATTCCCTTCTTTTCTCCCCATAAATGAAACCTCACACAAAACGAGTGGTGGTAAGAACGAGTTGTTGTGAGAAGTTAGACACATGTAAGGTCCTCTAAGGCTCTGTGGCGTGACCAACTTATTTAGAAATATATTTAAATTTTTCGGAATTTATTTGGAAAGCGGACACAATGCAAATAAATTGTATAAAAAATGTACCTATAAGTGGCTCTTAATCAACAATCATCCTAATTTCTTGCTTGCTCTCTCTCCCTCTCTGGCCCACCATCGATAACCATTAAGCGCAGAAAAAAGGAAACAAAATTCGTATTGCCAACCAATAACGGCGACCAACGACAGACAAGAATTCCAACTTCATAGCGTTGGCTGTGATTTTTAAGGAGCTATACGTCGGGAAACCCTAGTACAACCTTTCTTACGACAAAACTAGGTTAGGGCTTTAAGCTACGTAGACGTACCGATTGTGGAGACTTTTCTATAGTGTCGGTGAGATTTAATTGTTCGATTACAGTAGATTCAACACCTACAACAATTTGGTTCGCTCCTGTCTATAGTTCGCCCGGTCGGACTAAAACCTAATGCGCGGTACTAACATTCATTTTTAAGGTTCAGACGCAATTTTGCGAACTCAAAATGACGAAATTTTCTAATGAAATTAGCTATGACCTTCAAAACAGCGGAATCACTACCCCCTTCGGCAGTGAGTTACAAGTTCTTTCTGACCATGCTTACAGTGATTGTAGGGGTCACTGTCAATGACAGAAGTACATTCCAGCTTATTAAACGAGCCCACGCGTTGCTCCATGAACCCACAACATAAAATAAAAAATGTCAAACTACCGAGTCATACGCAACACAATACACAATGACGCTGACAACTTTCATTTGAAACCCCTTACATACTACCCTCCACTTACTTACAGAGCTATACCCAATTTGCCCTCTCATACGGTGTCAAAATTTAATTAAACAAGCATTCTGCGAGAGAATATTTGCGGCCATCATTATCATCATCCCATCATCATCAACAAGTAAAAGCAAAGTCGTGTCTCGTGTACCTCGCAAGAGAGATTCTCCGAGCGGGAGTGAAAAAAATATTCAACTCCAAGCCAACTTTTCTAATTACAACCAACCAAAGCTACAGTAAAATATAAACAACAAACTCGCATCAGTAAAATTAAAAACGAAAGTAGGTACACACACCGTACAAGCTCAATCGCAATAACCCTGTGATATAGCGCACATGAGATGGGTCCTTCCACACCGTACTGTACACAAGTACAGGCTCGAGTGTGCATGGGTTATTATTTATGACCCCCAAATTCGGTTTTGAGGTTTTACACTGCACAATACGATAATTATTGTCATATGCCGCAAGACTGTTTTGTTACACCAAAATTCACTGGCTGGTGGTGGCGGCGGTGGTTAGTCGGTGGTACAACACGCACCATTATCATCATTATCCAGTGGGGACTCTGTAGTAATTGACGAATAATTTCATTTTGACCTAATCGGATGGGGGCAACCAGCAGCAGCAGCAGCATAATTCAATTGGTAATTATTGATCTGTTTGGGATGGTGCGTCATAAAATTATCGCATCTGGCGGTGATGCACACAAGTATTAGTGCATTAGGAGGCACTTTTGAAAGTAACTCAATTTTGGATTTAATTGACGAGCTGAAGAGAGTTTTGACAGTAACGAAATATGCCAGATATAATATGGATTAACCGTTTTTCCGCCTGACCCTTATTACTACGATTAATTATAAATATCTGCCTAATAACTGTTAAAGGGATGTTGTAATTTATTTATGAGAGACATTTTTGGAAAGAACGATGGTCCCGAACCTTAAGTCAACCGGATGTAGCTACTACCAACTCGCAAATTTGATATGGGATAAGGCTTGGAGGAAAATCCTTTTCTCTGTATAGAGGTTATTTCCAACTGTGGGATTATTCGAAGTAAGAGGGTAGTAGGTTTCTTAAATTAGCGGCAAAACAATAACTCACCATTTCATTAATAAGTCGAAAGCGTTGTTCATTGATAATGTGATCTTCCATCAGTACCTGAAATACAGAAGGGGAGCCATGTACAAATAACTTTGAGAATAGTTCTTATTTATGAAAAAAAAAATAAAAAATAGGAAATTAACCCTAAGTTCTTTTAACTAGCCAAAAACCATTAAGCGTATAATAAATTTTTTTCAGAAATTCATTAGAGGATTGTATTGGAGTAAGCCAGCTTAATCAAATGTGCAATTCAAATATTTATTAGAAACTAGCTTAAGCCCTGCCCGAGTTATATGAAATGAAACAAATTCCCTTTTCGTTTTACGTTATAATCTTTACTGTGTCAGTGTCAACTTAAAACTACAATCGTCAAAAATTAAACTTAAAACTAACTGACGCTACGTATTATATAAATCAAAAGGAAAATACAAACAACATGTAGGTGCAACACAAGACACAATTGGAGCATCTCTCCCAGTACATAAAAAGCTCCAGATGTTTGACACCAAGCCGTGGTTGTTGCTATGCTGTGTTGTATACAAGCCGGTGTTGTTTCCGTGGCTATGATAAGCTGCCGACTGTACTCTTGGGATTGCATGTCATGTCTCTGCATGTAACTCCCGCGTCGCCAGGAATTAAAAAAACAGTTTTTTTAAATTAACTATTTTTTTTTTGTTGTTGTTGGTTACGCCCAATTTTTGGAGGAGTTTTCGAACATAATATTATTTTGGCAATAAATCTTACAAAACAAAAAAGGTTCGGGGTCAAAATTCCGGATGGGTACAAAAGTCTTTTCACAAAATTCTGCTTTCAATATTCCGTCCGTTTTCAAAATGCTGCTTTTCTAAATTCTGCTTTATGTTTGAAAAACAGAATTTTTTGACCCGCTCTCAAAAAACCAAACAACAAGAAAATTTCTAGATATATTCAAACTGGACGGTTTTATATTTGTTGCCAGTTTCTATGAATTTTTTTTTTACATGATCCTGAAAACCTCGAGGAAAAGGCTTCTTTTCAGAGCGTTTTTCACCAAAGTGTATTTTTTTTTAATTCTACTGCCATGGTTCGGACTTTAATGTAATTGCAGTAGATCTGCAAAAAAAATAAATAAAGTGCCCAACTTGGTAGAACGACATTTTCTCTTTCCTCAAAAGTTTGATCGGTTGTTTTCTTATTTTATTAAGTAAAAAAAAAACGATGCATAGCATATAGGAAAAGGAATAGTGTTAAATAAAATTAACTTTAGGTTATTCATCTGCTGATATGGCAGTACCTAAATATCAAATACCAATGTGAGTTTTTTAAAGTTGAATAGTAACATTCAATGTCGGCGCAGTGGCTTAGTGTGTTGGACTACTAAGCGAGGGGTCCCAGGTTCGAATCCCGAGAAAACTCAAATTCGCGAACGTCTAACAAACATCCGAGTGTATAACTTTCATGAAAAAACTTTCGTCGCATAAATGAAAAACTCACACAAGGGTCACTGCGGACCCTGTTTTAGCAACATTCAATGATCGCAAGGTCTAGTTAAAGAGTTAAAAGCGCCTACTGTACTATTTTATAAGCTCTTACATTTACAAGATTTTTGAGTACAAGACAAAATGTAGTAGTGTTTTGCAATCTGCTGGGGCATGTTTTCATTTTTGAATGCAATATATTTGTTATGCTGGTTTAAGGAGTCTATGATTGGAAGCAGTGTTCATGATAGACCGATATCTTTGCTTAGATATATATGTATGTAAAAATTTAGAGATTTGTTTTTGAATTTGCATTGGCAGTTACAAACTGAATATCCCGATGGATGTGCTTGGTGTGCAAATGAAGTGGGAGTTTTTGATTGTTTAAGGTCCAAGTGGCTGGAATTATTTCAATTTGCATATTCAATATGGTTGGAAAAAAAAAGAAGTAGTGCGTAGTATTTGCTAAAAAATAAGTTATGCAGTAGATATGTTACAGTTAAAAGGAGTTTTAGTTCATTACAGTAGATTATTTGTGAAGACAGATCGGGATTTGTGCAGTCATTTTTGAGAAATAGAGTCAATAATTTGGGGTTGAATCGGCTCGTCGCATTACGTGATGGAATTTGTTTTTGTTTCACCTGTAAAATCAACTAAATTCAGTGAACGTATAGCTCGTTCACGGCAGTGGCTATTCGACCCCTGATTCATTCGAATTTTTTGGGAAAAACTAAAGACGGGATCTTAATTATAATACTTTTATTATCTCTAATAAGCATATTGATCAAAATGGTTGGAGCGATTTTTGTAAAATTTTGCAGACAAAATAGTAACAAACTTTGCAACATTTGGTTTGAGAAATGCTATCACTTAACTATTAAGCTGAAAACTGAGTACAAGATCTTGTTCTTGTTCTTGTACCTTGGCTTTTTAATTTTAATCCAAATCGAAAATTGGGTTTTCGAGATATGAGCAGTTTCTAAAGTTCGCGTTTTCGGTGATTCGAATTGAAAATTAAGGACGCAATAATTTTGGCAACATCAATTTTACTCTAAGCTTACATTTTGGTTAACATTGTAAGCGCCGTTTTTAGATTAATTAAAGACAGCTATTTTTTTTTTTAAATAACTTATGTCCAAATTACAATAGAAGATTAAATTTTTTACCTAAAAACTGAGTATGCAGTCATGTCAACCTCACCTACTTAAGCTCATTTGTGAATTTTGGTTGAAATCGTTAGAGCCGTTTTCGACCAAATCTAACTTCTTTTAAGATTTTATATGGGAAGTACCCTTTATTTGAGATTACCTTGCATAAAAAACGGCCCCGAATTGTAGGCCCACAAACTCCAAATCTGAAGTTTGAACGTTTGGTGTTGTCTTTCATTGTTAAAGGCATACCTTCCTCTTTATTATGAAATAAACATCCGATCATTTATCTCAAAAAATTGCATTTTTCTTTGAATACCGAAATAACACCTCTTATTGGAAAACCCTTTACAATATCTTTCTCTTACTACTATGGAAAAAGTTAAAAACGACGGAAAAAACTCAATAGACCGACAAAACTTCGTTAACAAAGTGAATTGTAGCTGTCAATGGCTCTATTCAGTTATTGATTTTCTAGATCTCGTCGCTTAGTTGGCGCAAGGCAATTGACGAAGCGAATTGCGGGTTCACTTTCTGGCTGAGGAGAAACAAAAAATACCCCAAAACGAACACATACGGAGATTGACTGTCAGAATTTGTCTGATCAGGCAATCACTTAAAGGAGTGTGATGATGAATATAGTTGTGTTATTTGATGGCCGAAGTAAACAAGTCTCGCTAAACATTGAGTTAAGTGTGCGCTTGTATTAAATGTGGTGGTCCGCCCACCACCCGTCTGACATTTTCAATAATTTAGCTTGTTAATAAATTTTATCTAAGCCGACTCCTTGGCAACCCGCCCTTGTAGATGTTATGGCCAATTTAAAGAAATAGGGTAACAAATGCAAAAACCCCATTAATTATCCAAAAGCGTCTTCGACAGTTGTTATTCGTTAAAAGTTTTGCAGACATTTTCATTCGAATATCTCTCTTCGAAAATAATTTAAATAAAACCG
This sequence comes from Cheilosia impressa, assembly GCA_948293265.1. Lineage (NCBI taxonomy): Eukaryota > Metazoa > Arthropoda > Insecta > Diptera > Syrphidae > Cheilosia > Cheilosia impressa. The sequence goes on from OX411883.1 coordinate 43,461,607, forward strand.
AAAACAGATGCCAAACTCTAGCAAATATTTTCCTCTACAAAAGAATGCTAAAGAACAAACAACTTGTCCATAATAACGAAATAAGGACATCTATCCAATACTTGGAAGAATACAAGGCCAAATTCAATTCGTTTAAATATGCCTGAAATTCTTTTTAATTTGATGCACGGAATGCGAATGCATAAATCCGAATATTCGAAGTTAAGCCAACTTTGCTGGACGAAATTTTACCAACAGTCAGTCTGCTTTAGACGGTTTTACCCCAAACGTAAACAAACAATGTTCATTAGCTCATAAAATGCACATGAACAACATTAATCCATTATTCCGGAAACCCATTGTTCGCGTGTCCTTGAGTTTTGGTCGTCGGCTTAATGTTTTTATTCTCTTCTTCTCAAAAAAAACATTCACAACTTGTTTGCTATACAAATATTAATTATTATCTTCGCGCAAATACACCGCCCGTCAGCGAAACAATGTTCACACTGTGTACAAAAGAACATGTGCCCCTTCCGTAAAATCAATTCAATCAATTTTACTGTTCAAGGATTTAATTGAAATTGTATACACCGACCATTCGTCGTCATGAAACGAACTTTTAATAAATAATATCGCAGTTCCATAATCCCAGAATAAAGCATAATCACAAATGGACTGTCACCTACACTGGTGCCTGACGTATCAATCAAAAATGTATCTGAACAGGGTAGTTTTATTTTTTACCTGTGTTGCTACAAGAAATAAATATTATCAATCTTGTTACAATGCCTCGGAGTGGTTAACACGATTTAATCGGTGTGCTGGTGGTGTGTTTGGTAGGACAATCTATTTTTAATCTTTCTGAAAACGACACTAGATAGCGCTCTAAAAATAGTCCTCTTGAACAAGGCCAGATGTGTGTTCTATAATAATAAAGATTTTTCCACTGGACTTGATTAATGCTCTACATATGGCCTGCCGCTTAGCCAAAAGTGATACTGATTTGTGGAATTTGTCCGGGGCTCGCCAACAATGAAAATTTAATTACAGCCCTTTGAACGGCTGCGGGCAATTGATTGTTTGCTCATTTATTTACGAAAGCCTCCAGTTGTTCGGTGTTCAATTCAATATTGGCGGATGGGATTTCAATTAAAATATGCTCAAATGTAATTAACTTCGGCAGTTTGGTCGCAAATTAGCCCAGGGATGGTGGCAAATAAATCCAGTTTAATAATGTGTCCAGAAGTCTGCTTGACATTTAACAACGCGTACACCTTGATCGGTATCTTATCCATATCCACCCCTCTGGGGTAACTACTCGTAAGTCCGGACAACATGTGCCAGTCAGTCACTTTGCTCAGTCTCTTTATGTGATTTGTTTTAATTGGCCGACTTGGGTCATTGCTGAGCTGGCTGCCACAGTGAGATTTGGAAGCAACTCGATTGTAGGTGAAAGTGGTTTTATCCTGAGACTGTGAGCCGATTCGACTTCTGGATGCGTGTGAATACCTCGCGAGTAGATATCTATCCTTGAAAGGAAATTTCATATGTAAGGTGGGCCAAAAGAAGTCATCCCATGTTGTTTGGCTCTCATTTTTTTCTAAATGAAAAATTTCGATTCTGTTTTTTAATTATGTTTATTTGAACCTTTAGAATTTTATTGGTCAAGTCGAGAAGATGATATCGGCCAAATAGGCGCTGTCACAATTGATTGCCATACGGGCTCTATAAGGAGCAAATGCCAATTTTAAATTGCGTTTCTCCAGATTCTTGCAAGGGATGATATGCAGTCCGAAATGGTCAACTCTATTGAGTAGTTGACTCTCTGCTCTTAAGCTTATGAAGACGACATTATACAAATAGTATTATTTCTTGACAAGGCCTTACCACTCAATTGCCGTTTTAGGTTCAAGAAACAACTATCGGCAATAGTAGTCCTCCGCTTGATTTCTGATGTGCTCTCAATTTCAGAGTCTGATATGTAGTCTTTCCAAACTCCATTAAAAAAAGTTACAGATACCTCATTAGAGGTATATCCGTCTATACGGACGGTTTAAAAACAGGAAATGCTGAAATCTATGCGGTTAAGAAAGCAGCACAGACTATCTTATCGATGGGACTACCAGCAATGGAAATAACCATCTGTGTGGACAGCCAAGCAGTACTCAAAGCAATCCCCTCCAACCTTGTTAATGCGAAATGTGTTACAGATTGCCTCTTGGCACTTAGGGCTATACGTTATCACTCAGTTCTACTCTGCTGGGTTCCTGGACACGTTGGGGTGGAAGGGAACGAAAAAGCGGACGAATTGGCCAGATACGGCTCTGATATGAACCCTCTACTTGCGAACGGAGAGGTGCTACCGCCTTTCAACACTGCTAAGACTTTTATTGACTGCGTCACCACACAACTGGCTAAGAAAGAATGGAGCAACACCATCGGTTGCGTCATAACCCGTAGTCTGTGGCCTGTGGTTGACTCCAAAAGATCAAAGCTCCTGGTCTCTTTTAATAGAAGTCAAATCCGGATGCTCGTCGGGGTTCTAACCGGACACTGCACCATAGGAAACATGGCTAAAAAGCTGGGACTCATTGCAAATGACTTCTGCAGAAGCTGCAGAGACGAAGAGGAAATAGAGTGGAACATCTTCTATGCCACTGCCCAGCTTTACAAGAACGCCGCTCATCCTGTATGAGAGCAAGGTTCTTCGAAAGTTTGGACGAGTTGGCGGGGGTACCCCTATCAGACATAAAACTATTCCTCAACAGATCGAAGTGGTTTTGTTAGCCACATGTCCTTACATGTACAAACGGGGTACTCACAATGGGCCTGCACGGCTTCCGGGTGAAAATGTGCATCTGATGCAAAACTGTCCTCCCAACCTAACCTAACCTAAGTTACAGGAAGAAAGAAAAAGACGAAATAAGCGGGAATATACCCAGACAACAAATCCGACTCGCACTTTCCAACATCTAGCTGTCGACGCTTATTTGTAGGGAGCGGCATGAAATGCTGCTTTCAAAATTCAGTCTTTTTACAAATTCTGTTTTTTTTAAGTTGTGCTTTTCAAATTTAAAGCAATAAAATTCTTGTTTTTCCAACAAACAAATTGAACAAAAAATTAAAAACAATTCTAAATTTAAAAAATAAAATGCGAAATAAAGATGTTAAGCAAACAATTTAAAATTAAGTTAAATATTAAAAACAAATGGGAAATTTAAATACAAAAAAGATTAAGAATTAGGATATAAAAAGGAAAAATTAAAAAACAAAGAATTTGATAAAATATAAAATTAAAAAAGAAAAACATTGTCTACATCTCTGCTTTACAAAACCTTTTTTTACTGTTTGAAGAATTTTGTAAAACACATTTTTGAAAGCAACATTTTGTAAAACCGAATTCTGACCCCAACCCTCAGTTGTATCCGCATATTGTCGCCTGCCTGGACGGAAATTCTCTCATCTATTAAATAACACCCATCCAAACAACTCATCACCTCCTCGCAGCCATTATTCCTTTTCATTTTCAATTAAGTACCAATAAACGCTTTAAAATCAATCGAAAAACTCCTCGTAATGGCTACTTATATAACAAAATACTTGACCACACAATTTATCATATACTGCACCCTCCTCTTCGAAGCAAAGGCCAAAGGATATACAATATATATACACGATCTGGGATCCGGATAAGTGTCGAGTCAAAACACTCATAAACGCTTCATCGATTGTGATAAATCCGAACGAGGAACATGTATCCATAAAAGGAATGCAATTGAATCTTCAACGGGAAATAATTTAGCCATTAACACGAAGAACAATTTATTGAGGCGGACAAGATGAACCAGGCGGGTCCTTATGTCATCATTTGGTGAGGAATCTATTTTCGAAAACAGATTCCCATAAAATATTTAGGGACTTTTGTTGGAAAGAGCAATACAGAGGGCTGCTTGCATAAAACAATTTATCTCCCACATGAGCTATGAATATCAATCACAGAAGATGACGAGGAACATGAAAATATGTGTGGCTCTGTGAATTGAAAATCAATTTTGGCTTTAATATTGGGGATAAAAATGCGATTTGTTTTCGAAAGCCTGGGTAAATATTGCTCAACCGCATAGCACTGGTGTTTTGTAGAATGGGCACTGGACAATATGCAGAATAGTTGGGGGAGGGAGCAAGCTTTAGCTTTGGATGACCTTTTAAGGCCGGTCCGCAGCTGATTCGAAACGAAAAATCCCATACAAAAATGACACAACGAAATCTTGAACGAAAAGTTCCGCTCTCCTTTTCGTTTTGCAGTACGCAGCTGTTGCGAAATGACGACGGAAAAGTGGGTAGTTGTAGTAGATTTCTTGGTACAATTCTCCACTTTCTTTTCGCACACGTTTATTGTCCGGGACATTATTTGCTTGTGAAAATTTGACATTTGTACAGCAGTGTTACCAGTTTTTATGAGGTATGGAGCCAAATTTTAAAAATCTTGGAGACAAAAAAAGAATATTAAGATCAAATATAATCAGATCAAAAGTGCACACTTTTTCGCAAATCTTTAGCGTTATCTACTTATTCTGATTACATTGTTTTTAAAGGCAATAGTAAATTAAAATAAAAACAAAACAACACATAGGTACTCTTAATTCAGAGACTTTTCTAGTTTCCATTTTTCAATGTTAAAAACGTTAAGAAAAACAAACGCCTATGAAAACGAGTTTTTTATATTAAATTATTTCGAAATGGGCTTGTTAAATGTATGAAAATCATCTCAATGCAAACAAGAATCAATAAAATTCGGATTTAATGTTCGATTTGGCAGCAGAAATCTGAGATCTCTGATCAAAATCTGAAAAGCCAAATCGAAAACGACATTAGCTATACGAAATGAGTACGTCTCGCAATAGAAGTATACATTTAATAAATTCCCAAGGAGAATAAAAATCGCCAAACTTTAAAGTGAATAGCGTAAATTAGGAAAAATCTCTAATGACAATCCTGAGGAGAGTTTGAGAAAGTTTGAGTAACCAAATCAGATATAACTAGGCAGTGCTGGTAACACTTCTACTTGTGTATCAGCTGATGGAACTCTCCCCGAATTATTTTCCGCTGCCTTTTCGCAGACGTTTCGCTGTCCATTTGGAAACCACCGGAAAATTTCGTTTCTGATCAGCTCCGTACCGGCCTTTACAGTGAAATGTTTTACATGTTGTATACAAACAAGAATGGGAGCTGTTTAACTTATTTGTAATACGGATGGAAAGATAATGGAGAGATGCAACTAGCGCCATCTATTAAAGACTAGATAGGTGAGAATGTCAAGCGATATCAGAATATTGAATTGATTTTCTATGACTGATTTTTGTCAATAAAGCCTAGTATGCTGTTCCAGGAGAGCTAAAATTAAGCGCCTCTCCAATGTTTCTCTCCACCACTTCGCTTAATGTTCGCTTAATTTTGACAGTGTAAGTTCCGTAAAAAAAAAAAAACAGTGTTTGTAAAGTTGATTGACTTGCTACTCTTAATTTGCTTTCGTTTGAACTTGGCGTTGGCGTTAACGTTCTTAAAGTGGCGACCACCGATTCGGAATTTCGGTAGTAAATTTTATTCATTTGTAAACGTTGTTTCTTCACCATGATGAAAATATTGAATTTACTGAATATTTTAACATTGAAAGTTCGATCAATTGTCAAGTCGCAAATCAAAGAGTCGCTAATGAAAGATCCTTTATAATTTATAAGCACAATATTAACGAGTATTTTCTTTTCTTATTTCAGGTAAGCGGAGATCGGACTATATTTTTTCAATCACCGTACAAGTAAGTGTCGGGATATAATTTAAACTAGGTTCGCCCAGTGCTCGAAAATCGACCACACATTTTTTTTTATGTCATTACTATATAGATAAAGAGTGCACAAATGGATTCACACGATTCAATTCATTAGATATAGAATGCATCAAATCACGATCACAGTCACGATTAGACTGTTTTAAGATTTAATCGGTATTGGTTGGCAGTATCAACGTCATAGAAATATAACTGTGCATAGGAAGGTTGATTACCGTACAAAGAAACAGTCAAAGGCCCCATTCTATGATAAAACGTATCATGAATTTTAAAGTGATAAACACCTTGCGTGACATTTTGTGAGACTTTTGCTTCTGAGGAAATCATTGCAAAGGCAGAATTGTAACTGCGAATATTAGCAAAATAATTATTCGCACGGTTTTTATCAGTTTGATCGAAGGTCATAATATAGCTTATTTATGAAAGCGTTCTGACTTAAAGGCGGTATGAACACTTTTCCTTTATGACAGCAAGAAGTAAAAATATTTCGATCCTTACCAGTCGTCTCTGAACTAAAATGTATCGCATTACAAAGAACACATCGTACATTCATCAAACCATTTATGCTATCAGTATTTCTCTCTGAAATTTGCATCAGCAAAAACTTCCAGTCCAGTACACCATTTACTGCGCTAAAATTTCTGTATTTGACTGTATTTGTGAGAGGGTGTTTTGCTATGTTTGGATATTTTGTGTTTAATGATGAGTTGAATCTATGACGTTTTTTTAGTAGTTTCAAAAACTTTTAATTTTCAAATAATATTTAGAACTATTGGAAGTGAAAATGCGTAAATTCTTGGTTCCTACAGCAAGTTAGTGTGCTTTCTCTAATGCTTGCATTATTTTAGTGCAAGTGGAACATTTTATTTTCTACCACTTTTCTACCACCTTTTTTTTAAGGCTATCTAACACCATTTCGCTTTTCTCAAGTCCCATCACTGGACCGGAAGCCAAATCAGACTAATGCAACCACTCCTGCGCATAACTTCTCTCCCTCATTCGCTTAACACAAACGAACACGACACGCATTCATACGCCACGCCCCCACACGCCAAACACTTTCGTTTCGGTGAGGTGGCTCAGTGGCTGCTCTATGTATAGTGCTACACTATACAAATAAGGTCAATAATAATAGCATAGCAACGCATACGCATATAGAAACGTTCTCTGTGTATGATTCTCTTTTTTTAATTTCTGATTCATACAATAGAAGGAGACAGTCACAGGACTTCGACTGAGCGAAAGAAAAATGTGACTTATCCAATTACCCATACCCACCCCTGCGCATATACTTTTCTCTCTTTCTTTGCTTAACTCCCATCATTCAAACGTGACATTCGCCGCACAGATAGCGAAGCTATAAAGCTATCTTTCTTTGTATGTTTACAATGTTGTTGTTGTAACCAAGGTAATTTAAAAACATTATTTTACCTATTTTGCAATAACTTTTTTGAAATTATAATTCTTTTCGACCGATCTATGAGCTGTACGCTTCAATTTGGTAAAAAAAAAAATTCAATTTTACTTCATTAAATAGGGTAAATATGTTCTGAAAGAAATTGGGTCGGCTATTAATATAGTGGATATAACAGTGAAAGAAGTGACGAAAACTAGCAAATTGTCAAAGAGAGTCTTTCTCACAAAAGGATATATAACGACATCAAGACTGTTCCAGTCCTAAATAATTTACTTCTGGGTCCAAATTTGTACAGTCCACGACAGATATAAGGAACCTCTAAAATAAGAAAACAAAAATTGTTCCTTACTCCCGACTTGTTCTTATATCCGAATATGTATTCAAGAAACAAAATCTACAGTGCTTCCAATTTCGTTTCTTATGTGATGTGTTTTCCATCTTGTAATGAGTTCGATCGGGAACCTGAAAGGTGAATGGGTTACGCGAATCAAACGTGTTTTTGAACTGTTTAGAAAAGGCTTTGAAATATTAAAATTTGTATTCAACTGCGAAACGTTTTATGGCGATTTTCCACATTTATCTTTAAGGAAATGTCAAATTTTGACTGACGTTCTTTGTAGGTCTGAACTTAAACTTTGCTGATACTTTCAGACATAGACAGAGGGACAGCGGGGAGGAAGAGAAATAGTGAAGTAGATAGATAGACAGAGAAATAGAGGGATAGCTAGATAGATAGATAAATAAAGAGAGAGCGAGACAGAGAGAGAAAGGCAAAGAATGCAACCCAAATTTGACCTTCTTTCTTGGGCATATCAAAAAGGTTTAAAGGAAAAATCGAAAATGTAAATATTTCTAGTGAAGCTTAGTGATAGTCATCAAAATTTAAGTGACATCAATGTGGCGCTTCGTACCACGGTGATTGGAACGGCCATCTATCTGCTCGATAGGTTACCGAGCCTTACAATTGGATATATTGGTAGAGGTCCCATTCCAATTGTGCGCGCCACCGAAGTAAGCTCGCCCTTTATCGCCTTGTCTCTATGGAGAAGAATTGCAGATTCTCCGGAGCTGATGTCCATGCATACGCTTTTTGTGTCCCTGTCAATTTTTCCGATTAATTCGAACTACTTATTCTCGACCCTACCTTTTATAAGTACTTTCTTTTATAATGAGTACTAAAAACGTGTACGGAAACTTTGGATGTTTACTTATTAATATAGTGATCTCTTACATGGAGAAATTTTGTTAGCTCAAAGCACTAAGTTCGTTCTGCTCCACCCCCGAGAGGGTCCTTAATTCTATGCAATGTATGTAGGTAAGCAGTAGTGAAGGTTATAAAAAAAGAAAATGAAAGTTCTAAGTGGCTTTTTCGGGTTTTTCTCAAACCAACCAATGGAATTTAAATAGTTATTAGATCTTCAGCATTTTTCAAAGAGACCTCCTTAAGTGAATTGAAAATGGGTTTGCCTTATGGTCGCCTGGTGTTTGGAAAGGAGGTTCCTTTTTAGCGATGCGACAAATCAGTAGTTAATGGGTTTCTTAGTTTGGCTGCATGGTGATGGTCACCACCTAGTGGCAAGAGACCCATGGTAGTTGCATACAGTTTATGGCGATATCTTTCTTTTGTTATCAGGTTGATTGGTTCTTGTTGTTGCCGTAGTGGGGCCACATCTTTCTGAATAAGTTAGTCAGGCTGGTCTTTCTTAGGTTGACTTTGAAAAGACGGTTTAAGGAGATTTTCGATATGACTACGATATAGCGGAATGTAATTCTACAAGTAAGGTAGTAATACCTTAGGTTAGAAAGCCGCAGTTTCTTAAAACGTTCAATCAGAATTGCCAAACTTAACTTTGGTTTCTCGTATACATAAATTATATGAAGCAAAGACTGCCGATGGGGAGTTGCAGTACCTCGGTTAAAATTTTAACCTAATAACAATATTTACGGTTTTTTCACTTTCTGAGACAAACTGAGGTCAGAAGTCAGCCATAGAATTGCCGCCAGTTGAGGGGCCTTCTACAAGTGTGATTTGAAGAGATTATATTTGATAGCCTCAAAAACAATTCGTGCCGTTTAAGACGCTAATAGTTTGAATAATTTGGTGAAATTTACCTTTTGAGAAATGGTTTCTTTTTCTTGGGAGCGTATGCAATTCCCTGCGTCGATTTGGGAGAGGTGGACAGATCTGACGAAATAGTTACCAGCAACAGAGCAAGAACAAACGAAGTCATTTACTAAACAATGTGCAAAACTTTGCTAGATTGGCAGCCATAAGCAGGGGGACAAAATAGGAATCGCGCACCGAGCAAGCATTCTTTGGTGAATTTTCCGACAATCTAGACATCAATTGCAAAAGCGCCATTGACTTTGTCAACTCTCAGGTTGATATGAAGCTCTATTCCCACCCTTCGTTAAGTTGTCTCCTCAAAACGACACTTTAGACCTCATTGCCGTTCATGGCAGAGTGGCGGGAATTATCTCCATAAGCAAATAAACCAATCTACTGGTCGACGCTGTGTCCAACGCGAAGCTGTTGAATTTAATATTGCTATATATACGTCGCTCAGCCTCAACACTGGGAGTTCTTCCAACTTTGTCAATGTCATAGGTGTAGATATGCGAGCAATGGATAACATATTTGAGAGACTGAACCTCCGGGGTAGGCTTGCGAGTTCTAAACAGTTGATTCATCATATTAAATCTCACAAAATAATGTGATGAAAACAGAAACAGACTCGGGTAGAACAAGGAGCTATACACAAATCAGAGCTCCTTTCGAGTTCATACAGCGAATAGTGTACCCCCTTCCAAGTAATGGGATTAACTGAATGAAAATACGAAAGTCAGTTCCACTTAGATCAATTTTATCCAGTGGCCGGCGCAAGTTAAGCACGAGCTAAATTACCTGAAATAAGGATTGAGTTCTACAATCCCTAGGACGAATTACCGCATCCATAAGCAAGCGATATGGACTATGTCGACTTTACATGCTAAAGGAAAGCAAATTCAGAACCACTGTCGCACTAGAACGTAGTATATTTTCTAACCGGCCGGCCCATTAAATATCCCAATTAGTAGTTCCAACTTTGTAATTATCGTCCACCCAAAAAAATGGCATCAATACAGTCCAACTCCGCAAAGGTCAAACACGCACCATTTTCTTCTGTTTTTTGTTTTTGTCTAGCTCTCTGCAACCAACCTCATAATTAAAATCCTTTTGTAAATTTTCAAGTCCATTTCATATTTGCTCAGAGTCCTTACAAATGTTGCCATCGATTTTGTGTGTGTGTGTACACTTTTTTCCATTCAACCACTCTTTCCATGTCGATGTCCGACCATCCTTCGCGGCGGACTGTGGTTTTGTATCATGTAACATTTTAAATTCTCCAAGTGGTTTTTAAATTACCCTCTTGTATAAAGGATATTCCATCTGCATGCATGTGTAGTGCACAATTAGAATACAAACACACACACACAGGCACACAAACTCTGTGCAAACTCGGAAGACCGAAAACTACTAACGCCCACCGCCGGCCGCCTGCACTCGAACTCCCCCGAGAGTCGTGTGAAAATTTCAATTAAAACGCAACGCGCATACAATTTTTAAACCACCCAAGGATAGTGTTTCAGTGGCGGAGCACATGAAATTAATTTCCACAAAGTCAAGTCAATTGGAGATGCGTCGAAAGTAAAATTTACAGCGCTGCCCTCAAAACAAGTCACAAGTTATTGGGTATCCGTAGCGGTCTTGGATGGTTCCATGCGGAAGGGAATTCGCTGATCAAAATACCAAAACTAACCCAACAAACTGAGCGAATTACGAAAAATTGAATTCCATTCCGTCAATTTAACTTGGTCTGTATCACTTAGAATTTGCGCGCTACATTCGATTACCCAGCCAAGTACAACGAACCGCTAACCATGTTGTTGGGGGATCTGCATCGAGTGGAGGGGGAATTTGTGGCGGGCGGATTCCTGCACATCCTAGTGGCTATGGGCTAAGTTGTGCTTCATGAAATTACAAACTTTGTCTGTGTGAATACGATGATCTATCAATAAATAATGATAGTTGCAAGTGATACCCGTCCTGAGGGGCACGAGGAGAACTTGTTCATTTGTGGAGGCGAAGTTGATGTCTGGCAGGAGTCAAGTGCATTACTATTCGTATAAAGGACTGCGGGGTTTTGGTGGGAGGTGTCATATCATGTCGAATTGTGGCTAAAATGCATGTTGAATACTTAATGGGCTGGGATAATCGATTTTCTATTTGTTCTTTAAGTGCGCTTTGTTATGGAAATTACTTAAGTAGCCAATTTGGATGTCGGTAAATAAAAGCAGCACCGACTGTGGTTCACTTAAAAGACTAGGATGTAAGGAGAAAAGTGTTGATTTGGGCACTAGAGGTGACCTTCCCATCGATTGACTATGGAAATTTCCAAAAACAAATCACAATTGGAACACCTTGCCGCAACCGATATTGAGGACGCTCGGATACCTAGTTTATGAAAAAACTTTAACTAATAACATTTGTCTGGACTAGGTACACGAATGGCTGGCCACCTTAAATTGTTTTTGTATTTAAATGTATTTACGTGACCAATCTGGGCCAATAAAAAATTAAATAAATGAAGTCAGTCAGCTGTCAGACTTACTAAACTAGAAATCCGAACGTCCCCAATAATTTTAGGTGTGTGCGGAAGCTATAAATTATCCCCTCTATCACTCGCATGGTGCAGTGAACCGGGATGCGTAATAAATAATCTATTACGATACTGTGTCTTCGTTATGACATTTTTAGTGACAAGGTGTATAGTTTATAACCAACGAGGTGACACCCCAATCGACAAGGGATCTTTTTTCCAGACTTAAATGGGTAGGAAGCTTCAAATGGCTGCTGTTCTATATGATTTCAGGAGAATTGTCACAATCAAAAAGTAAGAATCGTCATCTGCATCACTAAACTGACATGCAATGACTTTTGACAGTTTGTATGTGGATTTGTTCACGAATCACGTTGCAAACTTTCTCCCAATTTGTATGGACTAAGAAAAATGTTTCGCTAAACATGGAGCAACATTTAGTTTTTGTTTTCATCGACATCGGGAAGTTAGTTCTGATGCACACTCTCACAGGCGTCTCTCATCGAAAGATGTTCACGCATGGACTATTTGTGTCCTTTGCTTCATTTCATTTCATGCGAATTGCACTAGTTTCTTTTTTTTAAGCGGCAAAGTTTGGTAAAAATTCGAGAGCGCAAGCAAGTGTTCTTAAAAAGTCATTTAGGGATAAAATTGTGGAGCCTTTCCTTTCGCTTTTAAAATAAAAACTCACGCAAGCGAATATTTGTGAGAAGATAGGCCTGAATTCCTACCATAGACCTGTTGGCCAATTTCATTTTTGTAATAGATTCTACTTACCGACTGTACGCCCTCTGCAGATTCTTTATAGTAACCTAAGGGAAATAATGTTCTGGCAATGCCGAAAAAATAAAAGAGATGGTTTCGGGTGAGGATGAATTCTTTCGCTCATAAAGGTTTCATTGAGTTTACTTTAAATTTAATATTTTAAATAGAATTTTTTTTTCAATGTTATTTATTATTTTTAATAGGTTTTGGTTAAGGAATTAATTTTGAGAGACATGTGGTTTAAATAGGAAAAGACAATTAGCCAAATACTGAACAGAGCTCCATACAGGATATAAAAATTTGTCTTTCTGAAATGAATAGTTGGACGGGCTTAGAATTTTTATTTTTTCCGAGCAATATCGTATGCCTAATCTGACCGCAATGGATTTATGTTTACGGGGATTTGCTAAGCATCGTGTATGATGACGAAAACGTCCATCAAACTTTGAAGCAATTTCAAAGCAAGCATCTGTACATTTTTGGCCACGCTACACCTACAGCCAGAAAAGGTCTGAGAAGTCATCGAAAATTACCCACAAGTGTCTAAGTTTGCACAAACTTTTCTGACGTCAATTCAGGAAATTGCTTGTCTCTTACTTTTCCAAGTCAATTTAGTCAAAAAATATCTAACGTAAAGGGTGATTTTTTAGCTGGTTTGGTTTTGGCAACACTGGTTTTGACAGCTGACGTGTGTTTAGTACCTTGTGTCACTGTCAAACAGCTTCAGTTTGGTTTGCAATTTAACCATGGATCGTCTTACAAATGAACAACGCTTGCAAATTATTGAATTTTACTATCAAAATTCGTGCTCGGTTCGAAATGTTCATCCGAGCCGAGGATCCGCTTTTTTATCGAAAAATTGTGTTCAGCGATGAGGCTCATTTTTGGTTGAATGGGTACGTAAATAAGCAAAATTGCCGCATTTGGAGTGAAGATCAGCCAGAAGCATTGCAACAGCTACCAATGCATCCCGAAAAAGCCACTGTTTGGTGCGGTTTATGGGCCGGCGGCATTATTGGGCCATATTTCTTCAAAGATGATGCGAATCGCAGCGTTACTGTCAATGGTGAACGCTACCGAGCGATGATAACAAACTTTTTTTTTGCCCGAAATGGAAGTTCTTGACTTGCATGATATGTGGTTTCAACAAGACGGTGCCACATGCCACACAGCACGCGAAACAATGGCGCAATTGCGAGGCGAGTTTGGTGAACAGTTAATTTCACGTTTCGGGCCGGTCAATTGGCCGCCTAGATCGTGCATTAGATTATTTTTTGTGGGGGTATGCCAAGGCTAATGTGTATAGGGACAAGCCCGCTTCGATTGACGCACTGGAAGCCAACATCCATGCATTCATTCGTGAGATACCGGCCGATATGTGTGAAAGAGTATGCCAAAATTGGACTCAGCGGATGGGCTACCTGAGACGCAGCCGCGGTCAACATTTGCATGAAATTATCTTTAAACATTAAATTGCAAGGTTCAAACTATCGATTCAAATAAATATTTCATTAATTTTTTCGAATTTTTTGTGTTTTTTTTTTAAAAAAAGTTCTAAACCTCTTAAAAAATCACCCTTTAGTTAACAAATTGGCAAAGTTGTGGATAAATGAATTCTTTTGTTGCGAACGTTTTTAGTTAAACTCAGGGCAAACGCAAATTACTTGGAAGTTCTAGGGGCTCCAACCTTTTGCATTTTAAAAGCTCCAAGAGCCAAGTTGATATGATCCCCCAACAGATGGCTCTGGAAAACATTGATTTTTAAAAGAAAATCTTTTTTTGGCACAACTTCTTGTAACTTTTAGTTAAGGACGCATTTTTACAGAGAATTATGCGTACTGCCTGAGATCTGTGAGCAAGTGTCAAAATTTAGTCTGCCTAATATTTTCAGCTTTGAATTAATAAGTGAAATAAGCATGGTAGTAAAATTTGGGTTGCACTTTCAACAGCATTATTAGCAGCATTCCCGGTTGAACGAGTCAGAAGTTAGACAGCTTAAAAGGCTCCAGATTGGTCGCATATTAAAAAAAACATTGAAAACGTGGAGAACCAGTCCTCCGAATGGAATGCACGGATCGGTGGCCTGCGAAGTACAACGAAAAGATCAACAGCCTTAGCAGAGGCAGTGACCCAAAGAAAAATGGATGCCAGTTAAAATATCTAGATGCATACCTAGAAAGACGGTAGAGGCTTGTTACTCTCGAAGTTAAAGGATGTAATGATTGTTTGTTTTTCTATTTTTAGTCTTTGTTAAATTACTTGTAACCTTAGAGTTGTTTGAAATCATTTTGCCGTAGTTGCACCCATTTAATTTTTATTTTTTTTAACATCTGCCAAAAAGCCTTTAGAGACTTTTCTTGTAACAGATGTCGCTTGCCTCTATGTGTGCGCTTTCTTAAAGTGTCTGTGCATTTTTAGCCCTACATCGCAATATATTACAACAGCAATGCCAACTGATTGGAGTCATGCAACGGTGCATCTAAACATGATGGACAAACGTATAAAAACATGATGGTCACTTTGAACATTTTGATGTGAATACATCTCAGTTAGCACCATCACAAATCAGCCAAATCGATTTGTGAACATCTTTTGGCAAATTCCATTTCCCACAACGTCCACAATTACGAATGTCCTTCATCCAGAAATAGTGTGCCATCAAAAATATCAAGCAAACATTTTCTATTTCGCAAAGAGCAACCCTAACCAATATCCGTTCGTTTGCTTCCTACCCTTTCCAATGGCAATTTTCGGAGATCTTCGTAACCCAGTCACATACTCGTATACCCAATAAACTACAATCAAGATGAGAAGTGTGTTCGATAAGCGCAAACTGTATCCCATGTGCATAAGAAGCTGTTGTAAAATATTTCCTTTCATTCAATTCGAAGCCCGGATAGTTCTAGGCGATGTTTTCAAGCGGACGCTGTAAAACTTTTCGCAATAACTTTGTCGCACACAAATATATATGCCCAAGGGAATACACCGTCAAAGCCTATATCCTTCGGCCTACACCTACGCGCTATCATTTGAAAAACTCCCTTTCATGTATTAGCAACAAAAAAAACCGTACAACCACCGTGGTGCACACAGGAAGCTGAAAATTGTTCCACTTCCACCCACATTTCCATTATGTATCCTTCCATGTATGTCACTCGCTTTAGTATTCTTTTGTTTCGTGCTCCACTGACCGAAAGGAAAATGCATTCACAATGAGGACGGGTGATAGTCATTAATGGCAGTCAGCGTCCAAATAAATGGCTCGGCGAGATAGAAGCCATATTTAGTTGCGCTAATAATTGGGACTTACATTTCTAAACAGCTTTTAATTATGAACAGCGTGTGTTGGGGTGTAGGAATGTTGTCCCGACAACAATACCCGTACCTTCTAAGAATATCCCTAAAAATGTGCTCAACCGCGAAAGGTGTAATCATAATAAAATGTAAGATAATTTGAAACAACTTTAAAGATGATCACAAAAGTGGAACAATGAACAGAAATAGCCTGCTGCGTATGGGGGTGGAGCCGCCCCCTTAAGGTAATCTAGAAATTAGGGAGTCTTCCAGGAATTTCACATAATTGGAATTTATGTCATTAAAGGATTCATTAATGTAATCGTTCAGCTGATTAATTCGCGATGTAGACTTATTGGATTGATTGTATGGAGATGTGTCTGAAACCCTGCATTTCACACGCAGACTTGAAGTTTAGGTTAAGGAATGAGGATGCTCAAGCTTCGCACACCAGTTTCTATTTGAACAAATTAATTTGTTAAAAGGAAGGTGTTATAATTCAAATTGAAAGCTTGTCGAGGATTGATTTTTTTAATGCCAATAATATTCCCCACGCTCGACATTCGGGTGTGAGTGGGAACGGAAGGAAAAGCGAGTCCTGAGTAGTACAATTTACGTATGCAAATGCGATAAGGTCCATAAATCGAAGAACATGGAAAGGCATACGCGTGGCTAGGAATGACAAAAGTTTCACCTTTTTAACTATGCAAAGAAAAAGAAAAATTTAAAGATGTGCAGCACGACTGCGTCGCACGATATTTTATCTTTCATTTTTTTAATCTTTTCATTAGAAAAAAATGCTAATTTTACCAAAAAGCAAAAAGGGATTTTTTTCGCATATAGGGGAAAACTTATGCTTTTGCTCATAACAAAAAGGGGAAAAAGTCCTCAAAGTCTGGGAACACTACGGTGAGAGCCGATAAAACAAACCGTACACAAAGTATAAGAAACGTATGAAGTAAAAAAAATATATACGAGCAGGACGATGTGCAGTGTTTTGTTCGTTTAATGTCATTTAAACTGTATTGTTTTTAAAAAGTAAAATTTTAAATTTAAATGATTATACAATTTTAAAGTAAAAACAATTAAAATTAAATTTAAAGCTCAACAATTTAGATTTAAAAAGATTATTTCCAATTTGCATAAATTTTGATTTATTTTGAATTGACAACTTCAAACCATGGAAATTGTTGCCTTAACTCTTAGCCTGTCTTTGGGGAAAGAGTAAGAAACTTGACTTGTTTTTATTAAAGACTTATGAATATATTTTTATAATTGTTTGTAATGTATAGTTGCAATGTTTTTACAATCTAAGCTAAAGGTTAAAAATACACACTCTCTATGGGGAAAAAAAGGACTATTTGTCAAATTTCGCCCTTAAGGGACTTTCCGATCATGTGGTAGTTGGTTTTGTTTACAAAATCTGAAAGTGAGTAATTTTTATGATTTGTATTTTTTTTCCTTATCTCTTTTAATGCAATAACGCTAACGAAACTAACTTTAAAGTGACAAGCAAATGTCAATTTTTTGGCTCCTATATTCTTCAGCACAGGAAATAGTTTGTCAACTTTTTTCAATATTCAACTACTTAATGGCGAAAGGGAATTTTTAGCTTGATTGACTGCCCCAAAAGACTCACCCAATAAGTCTTTGGTGCAAACAAACAAAAAGCTTTTGTAAAAAATAACAATAAAAATTAAAAAACATGGATTGAGGGATTTTTGACAATTATTTTCCATTTGGTGAATTTAAAGTAGTTTTCGAGGCACTAGGGTGGTTTTTCAATTATTGTTTTTAGCAATTGTGGTTGTAGCTATTTTGAAAGCATTATTTAATCAATTTTTTTACAAAATCATGCGAATTTTTTAGGAAAAATTGAGTATGTAGTAATTTTAACCATTTCGTTGTTAGTTTAAATATTAATTTTAGTTCAATTCATTGGCGAAAATTTTATACTTGTTTAAAATAATTACATTGGGAGCTCCGCACTGTAAAATGGCTCCAAACTTTGAACCCACAAACTCCTAGTTTGAAACAAAATTCGACATATCTTAGGAGTCGTCGAAGAGGCAGCAGAAAGATAGACAGAATTGAAAGATCTACTTTTTTTTAAGTAGATATCTCATCGTAGTGTCAGAACTGATTAGCATCTAAGGTTTGAAATTTTATACAAAAACAACACTTTTCATTTACCAATCTACGGTAAGGTTTAAAACTATCAAAGTATAAGTAAGCTTTAAATAAATAAACAATAAATCAGTCAGACTTAAAGAGAAAAAGCTCGAAACTCTTCGAACGTATACTCAGCTGCATTGAAATATCTTGGACAACAACCCAAAAGCTCGACACGAGTCTTCAAGTCCAATCGAGACCAGCAACTAAACAGAGGAAGATGTAGCGCACACAATTGAAAAGCGACTTTAAGCAACTTGGTGTGCATAACTATAGGCAGCTACCTAGAGACAGATCTGACGAGAGAGGTTTGTTGGTTACGCCAGGTTGTCAGAAATCAATTTAAAGTAAACTCAAAAAGTCTAAGGTCGTCCAAGTTATGTCTTCTTTTGTTTCGACGAGCCTAAAGGTCGTCCCAGTTATAATGCCAACTGCCATACGTCTTGTTTTGTTGGAAGCTGCTAATTTAATTAATAATTTATTAAAAATTAAACTGAAATGACACAATGGTTTGACAGTCCTAAAGGTGTCGTATTTATCTGGATGAGAGGTTAGCTCAAAAGGCTGCCCCTATGATCAACAATATCTGGAACTCGTTTACAAATTTAGTCAGGTTGGTCATCTCAGTCGAGGTCTAAATATACCTTCCATTGTCGGTCCCGAGTTAAAAACTTGGCACAACCAATCCATATAAATGCCCTGAGTCTTCTTTTCACAACCATTCGGTTTGTGTGAGTTTTCAAGTTTGAGACGAATGAAAGGGATCTGCAGTTGTATGCCCAGTCTAAACGACTAAACTACGAAGCTCTCTCATGGCAGTTTTACTATCGGAAGTTTGTCACACATTCGCGAGAGGTTCCGCAGTAAAAAAAACCTTTGGGTGTTATTTTTTGGGGTTTTTGCGGGAATCGAACCTGACGACCCTCGATCGGTAACTACTGAGCACATACGGAAATTGTCTGTCTCTGGGAATAGTTTTTGAACCAAACTCGAAAATAGATCAACAGTCAAATCTGGGTTTTGCACTTTGACCATTGAACCTAAAAATTTGTTTTAAAACAATGGGTGTAGTGAAACTTCGTAAGGAAATGCAGGGCCACATGGTAAACGTAACTCTATCTGTTTCAAGCTTGATTCTAAGAGTATAAGAGCCTTTTTTTTAAAGTCGAATACGACAGCCCGCACTCTGGTTTCATGGTGAATTCTATCAACTTATATCGTGATCACCTATAACTTTATAAGTGGATGGGAGGTCTTACAATTTTTGTGAGCGGCCTAAACTTCTTTCGGAAGAGGCGACTGAGATACACTCTCCGTATACCGAGTTTGTGACGTGAAAAAAAGGTCTGAGCTAACTTTTTTTTCAACGCTTTAATAATTTTTTTTTAACGCTACAAACTCGGTATGCGAGGAGTGTATTTCGGTCGCCCCTTTCGATGGAAGTATGCCTACCTCAATCCTTTTTAATTCTAATTCTAATTGAATAAATTATAAGCAAGTCTCTTCTACTCAACTGTCTGTTCCACCCCGCCAACTGCATCCGAAAATCCTATCGCACTCCTGTCTCTCAAAAAACCTTTAACTCACACGAGCATCCGACTACCCCTTTGTTTAAAAAATCTCTAAATAGCTCGCTACCAATTTAGCAGTTTGATTGAAACGCCAAGCGGATTACGCCGACAATTCAATCGGATCGGAATGTTTTGCACTTGCAGGAGCTTTCCAACGATAATAAATTAAAAAATAGTCAACAACTACCCTGACTTGACGCAATCAGTTTAATAAATAACCAACTACTCGCGGCCATCAATCTGTCCTTTCCAATGCCTGCCTATGGACATTGGACATATCTGTGCCACCCTCAAACTGGCACATGTATCGAATTTCACTGAGGTTAATAAAGTTTTCATCGGCTAGTAGCTCTTTCCCTTCTAAAAAAAAAACCGAATTGATGAACCTGTCCCCTGCAAACGTTGCAATCAAATTTGAGCCGATTACAGATTTAACAACGTAACGGAGTCGATCTTTCGGGCCAACGATACACTGATAGCCAGAGGTCAATTTATTTTAAGCAAGTGTCCGTGACACCATCTCCGATGCAAGCTGAGCCCGAAATTTGAAGGTACTTGACGACTGTATACGAAATACTTGTACAAGTACTCGAGTAGGAGAACGAGTCGCAATGCAATTACGAACACCCGCCCCGCATATCAAAGGGTAATGGAGGGAACACAATTTAAACTGAGTTGAACCACCTGCCCCGAAGGGCCAACGTGAACATTATCGGCTTAAGAATGTCGTTCGTTCTCAATCTTAATTATATAAGTTGTGCTCACCAAAATACCGCTTCCGCCACACCCCCAGCGAGCGATTAAAATACCCAATTTGTCTGTTGTCTTTTAAATAAAGGTTATAGGTCGACGTGCCGACATTCGAAATGCATGTGAAAATTTGATTAGCCTGCCACATGGCAATTCCTTCAAAATATCGATCACATTACCTCCATGGGATAATTATTAAATATGCCGACTAGAATGGGTACGTTACGTTCGAAATTTTTCAGGCTCAGTGCCAGAGATATGTACTTTGGAATTCAAATTGCCGGCGAAATTATCTCCTAACGATGATGTGTTACACATTTGATGCTGATGTGATGGGGATGGTCTCATTAAAATAAAAACACGCGCACAACGGTTTGTGCTATTGTTTAGACAGGAAGGACGAAAATTATGACAAATGCCAAGGTTTTCCAGTGCCCTCATGTTTGGTTGGGCATATTGGTCTTGATGGTAAAATTTGGCGAGAGTAAAAGGCTTTTGTTTGCTTTCTTAAATTGAAATAACTTACCCCTTTGAATGGATTTGGAAAGGTAACTGGAACGAAAAAAGAAAATGGCGGTAAAATTATGGGGCACAAGATAAAAATGAAAATATTCGTCAGCAAATGGCGTTCATAACGGTCAAAGGCGACTTTGTTCGTGTCCAGGCTTCTGTGTCATGTAGCAGGACTGGATTGATGGTCTTAGAAAAGTCTCCTTAGTGTTTCTTGACAGTTGCTTACTGATCGATTGCCCCTTTAAACTAAAGAAACGGCGGTCGACAAACTTAATCTTTCGCTTGATTACTGATGTGATGTCTATTAAGCGTTTAAAGGGAAGCCGAGGTAGACAAAGTCCCTAACTACCTCCAAGCTGCAGCTGTCTATTACGCAGGTTGTTCCGCTATAACCATTCTTCAAATGCAATCTCGGAAGTGACAGGTGGCAGAGTTCATCCAATAACGTGAATGTCTATTCATAGGAACACTCTCTTTCTTGATATATGACCTCTATCAAGTCGTCTTTCGCTGCCTCAAATAGCTCGACTGCAAAGCTTTCTGAGTTTAGATTTTCCTATCCTCCAGCATATTTTGGTAAATAGGGCGGACATTTTGGCTTTCAACGTCGAGATTAAATGGTTCTCACTTCTAGCATCGGATTTTTGGCCGTCTGCGCTGCTTTCAGGGGTTTTTACCCACCAATTTTGACCCAGGCTGGCTTGATCATCTCTGTGGTTTTCAGTTCGGAAATAGTTGCCATAACTTCTTACATTTGGGTAAAATTTTCAAACATTTTTAATACAGTGGCACCACTCTTTTTAATCGTTTCCTCGCCAATGTTCCTCCCTACACTCTTGCTCGTAGATCTCACGAGCTGCTGTCGTAATTGACTCCTTGTAAAAGACGAGTTGCTTTGCTGGATGTGCGCTTGCCAGAACTCTTTAATATACTAATACTAAAGCTTTCGTAGGGGGTTTCAGTTGGCATCGATACCTCTGGTCATCGGCACTTGATGCAACCCCTAAAAACCTTATCGATAGGTTGGGAAATTCGCGATCCGCAAAGACTCCGCCGGTTTGTTCCGATTGCAGCCGTTGAACGCCACATCTCTGCACTCTAATTCTTCATTTCATGTGGCTTGGCAATGGTTCGAGTCAACGTTAACAGCTCGGAATGTTTGTACTTCTAAAATATTGGAGGATGAACAAAACAAAAACACGTTTCGTGTTTAACCTTGTTCTTTGTGAAAATTGACGTGAGAAAATCGTGACGACCATCAGCCAAGTTAATTGGCATGTCCGTTTCCAGTCGTGTTGTCGCATTGGCAATGCCATCTTATCAAAGACTTCCACCTTGCCCATTCTTAACTGAGAACTACAAGGTGGACCAAAAGAAGTCATCCGATGTTGTTTGGCTCTCATTTGTTTTCTAAATGAAGAACTTCGATTCTGTTTTCTGATTATGTTTATTTGAACCCTTAGAATTTTATTGGTCAAGTCGAGAAGATGCTATCGGCTAAAGGGGCGCCGTCACAATTGATTATCATACGGGATCGTTTATCATAAGGTGGGCCAAAAGAAGTCATCCGATCGTACCTTGGACATTGTTGATATGTGATAGTCGAGGAGTTCGTTGAAAAGATCGTTGGTACCATCATCTCTACCTTCAAAGGGAGTGCCAAATAAACTGATGGTGACAAATCTACAGTAAGGCCGCAATTTTAAGTCTTTTGTCTGACACTAACAACGAACCCGCATCAAAAAAGCAGCTGCTGCTTGTGTTTTCTATAGCAATAACCGTAGTATGGTAGTAAGTGTCACAGTTCTTCGACCTTTTTTTGCCCGGTCCATATCAATGCACTTCAGGTGATATCTGCTTTGTAGCAGTCGAGGGACAACGGTGTGATTGTATCACAATGGGTCAATTTTGACCTGAGTGTGGCGCGGAATAATCCACACCAGCGCACAAACCTAACCTAACCTAACGTCAACGGTTCAAGGCGGCCTAGTCAGGGTCTGACCATTCCCGAGGAGATCCAAAGGTCCGTAATGTTAAAAAAGTGCCTGGGAAAGATATATTTGTAGTTCTTACTCCGATGCAGATCCCCCGGCATGGAGAAATAGTTCCATATTATACCTCAAGACGAAGAGCACAAAAATCTGACAAAGCTCTCCAAATTAAATCTCTCAGCCTCTTAAATTGTTTGCTCCCACTCGAAATAATCCCACAAACCGAACAGAATTCAAACATTTGCAAAGATGAAGATTTCTTATAAGTTATGAGGATGGGCTTATCGCCTTTCTAAATACAGCCTCCCTTCGGTAGTCCCAGTCAGCAGTATGGCGACCCTCTGCCAAGTGCCTGGGTAGCTCAGTCGGTAGAGCGTTGGACTTTTAATCCAACGGTCCAGGATTCAAGTCCCTGCTCGGGCGGACCCTTTTTTATTATTTTTTTTTCCCCCCATTAAATTTGTTACTTTCATTGGTTTACAAATAATGTTGTTAAATTGTTCTTAAAATAAAAGAAAGAATGCTTGCAGAGCTTTATCGTGCCTAGTTCGACTGACAACGCAGTTACCCCTGGTAAATGTTCTGCTCAACATAATTTTTGCATATACCAGTGTCCATCAAGACAACTCCTTCGACCCCACTGTGTGTGTTGGGGTGTGACGATTCTACTTCCGTGAAATCTTTTCATGCGCTTATTAGCACAATAATTGCCGCCTACTATTATGCCAGCAGATGAGACAAGGACGAAGGGGTGGAAATGTAAGAACATGATAATTTCCATTAATTTTATTAACTGAAGCTATTAAAACACCCGTTACAATTACCAAATGGCATCGGAAGCGGCATGAGAATGAGACATAGTTTTCGCTTTTCCTTGGCGTAAGGGACCACACCCAGATAAGGTTGACTTATTGAATCGAAATTAAGGATACACGTGACAACAAGAGAGCAAAACAGCGGCATGATTTTGGGAGCTAATTACATTGATACCGGAACAGTTGTTGAGTTTAAAAATTATTCTTCGTAATGACACAAAACCCATGGCAATGGTTTTCTAGATCAAAGATAGCACTTAAACAGATTGCTCTGCGAAAAGGTCACCGCCATGCCTTTTGAGCGTAAATCATTAACGTAATTAAAACTTAAGTTCTCAAATGGATGAACAATTAAAAGGTCCAATTGGGATTTTCAGTCTAATCGGAATCTAAATGAGAGGTTATGCGGGTCTAGAGGGGTTCAGCTCTTTTTAAGGTTCCGTACTTAAAGGAAAAAACGGAACCTTATTAGTTTCGCTTTTGCCCGTCTGTCCGAACCCACTAGACCAATTTTGTTTTTTCATCGACAGTACGGAGTTTGTTCGAAATAGGCTTATGAACTTCTGCACGAAATTGGCTCCGGTTTTCACTGTTTCATTGCCAAAAGTCGGGACTAAAACATAGGATTTATGTTTTATTGTTATCCACTGTCCAGAAGTGGATTTCTGAGCTTAGGATTGCACGAATACCTTCCAGCTTTTAGCTATGGAAGTTTTTTCAAATGGTACTTATTGGATTTTAAATTTGAGAAGGCGAGGAAAAGTTTAGGTAGTTGAAAAGTATTTATAAAGTTCGACATAAGACAAAGTCGAGGTGGACATTTAGCCGATATCTGCTTGCGAACAAAGCTGCCTTTGCCATGCGTAGGATGTGCTGCATTTCTATGGATGGATATTTCGTCCCATTGGCTCCAGCCCATGTGTCAATCAACAGTGCTTGGTTTCAAGAAAATCTGCTTCAGTAATTTTCATTCAAAACTTTAAGTCCTTCCAGCATGTGGTGAATATTTTACTCAGATGCATCATTACCGCCCCTGAAAAACCTGTTACATTGCATTATAATATTTTCCCAGCATATTTTAACTACTATGGTGTTTTGCATTGTTTTGCTTTCTCGACGACCTCTTGGGTATGCAAATGTCCCACTGTATCACAGAAACGCCAGCAGAATATACTTCTTCCAACTTGTACTCTCATTCATAGAGCAGATGTTTTATATACTCGTACCAACAGTCCTCTTTGTCCTTTTGTTGTTTTCTTTCGTTTTGCTTAAAGTTGAAAATTTATTTATTTGAAATATTTTTCCCAGCCATTACCTACTTTGGGTCTCCTGGCGAAAAGTAGGTAAGACTTGGATTTTAGAATTTTATTTTTTTCTCTCTTTGCTTTCATACTTTGCCCCTATTAGTCAAGTTATGAGCTTGTGAAAGAACTTTTAGATAAATTAAAAAAGGCAAACAACCTCGTTCGGCTGCAAAAACTGATAAAATAATAAGAAAAAAAAAAAAAACATAGAAAAAACATCAAAAACGGGAGAAAATTGTGTTAAGAAGGTTTGTTCTATGGTTTGCTGGCAGCTCGGCTTATTCATTATGTATTCAGAGTGAATTTGCACCCTAATTATCGTTAAATAATAGTGAAATGCAGACAGGAAGCTCCTGATCTAAAGATTTATCACCCGCGGGTCAAGTGTATTTCATTTTGTTGTTAAATTAATTTATTAGTGGAGTGGGGGTCTTAAAGTCTGGGGAAAAATAAGCACGAGCAAAGGGTTAAAACCCAAAATGGTCGGCGAATCTCATGGGCACTCTCTAGGGAGTACCGCTTTTACTGATACGTACTTCAAGTCGGTAATTGAATTCTAGAGATACAAACAGAAATGGAAATGGGGACGATGTAGAAACTGTCAGCAAGGGTAGGGCCATGAGCTAGACTTGTTTGGAAATAAATGAAAACGATGTCGGTAATACAGATGCGGGTGGGTGTCAGAAATGTCGGCAATACAGCGTAGGCACATCACACCAAGTTGTATTGCCGACATTGTTTCCATTTATGAACGCCAAATTTTTATTGCCGTTGCATTCTCCATTTGCCAGCATCGATCTGTATAACCGACATTGCTTCAATGGGGACGTTCTTATCTAGTATCTAGATTAGTAAGTCTGACAGCTGTCTGAATAGATGCGTTTTGGTTTTAATTAACTGAAATCGGTTATATGAGCAGCAGCTGTTTCAGTTGACGTTTATGGAGGGGTAGTCGACAAATCTAGTAAAGAAATTCGTAACTGAGTAGGTACAAAGTTGACAATTCGCATAATGTGGCTGACGTAGGAAAAGTGACGTTCCCGACCAATCTAGTTTTGGCATTCAGGTTACATCTAGTCCAGACTTATCTCAGTCGACTTTAGATAACTAGTCCCCGTATTAATAAACAAATGTGCACAAGTAAGTAAGCTAGTAGACATCAGGCAGCATACAAAAATTTGACGTAACTGCTGAATAACGAGTTGATAACTTTTACGCAGCGTTTATTAATACGGGGGTAGATTCTTGACTATGCCCGTCAATCTGTATTACCGACATTGTTCCCATTAATCAACTTTAACAGTGAATTACCGACACGATTTCCATGTTTCAACGTAAATTTGTATAACCGATATCGTTTCGTTTGCATTTATCAACAGCAATCTGTATTACCGACCTTTTTTCCCAAATTTACGACGTTTAAACTGGGTCCTCCAACGATAGCTGAAGGTTTGCTGGAAGCACCAAAGTTTAAGGTTAAATTTTAGGATTCCATGTTCAACTCCTGGGAAAACACAAATCAACGTCTGTCAAACTACCGACAGCATAAATGTCACGAGGAAGCTTCTTCATTCAGCCGTTTCGATATGTCATCAAATTGTTGCCACCTTCCATTTGAGAAATAAAGTTCACGCAAACAATTGATCCCTAGAAGCTGCCCCTAGGGTCCTGATTAATTTGTTTCCTGTCATAATTTGAACGAGAGAAATGTCTAAATTATCACAACTGCTAATAAAAAAAATGAGCGGTGATTATGTGCAATGCCGAAGC
The DNA here is from genome assembly GCA_948293265.1 of Cheilosia impressa. Taxonomy (NCBI): domain Eukaryota; kingdom Metazoa; phylum Arthropoda; class Insecta; order Diptera; family Syrphidae; genus Cheilosia; species Cheilosia impressa. The sequence goes on from OX411883.1 coordinate 43,488,433, forward strand.
AGAGTTAATCCTTCAACAAGTTGAAACGGATATCCCCGATAACTCCGACCAATTACCATTAAATTACATTTGATTAATTACACACATCCTTCGTGCATAATATTATCATTTTAACAAAGCGATTAATTGCATTTTTTGCATTGGAAACAGGCGCAGGAGCACGGCAGCCCAGGAACCGTCCGCACTACATAAATCCATTCGACTGTTTCAGGTTCACTTTGGTAATGATGTATAGATCCGGTGGCCGAAAAAAACTCATTTAATTCCGCAAACAATGGGCGCACATCCAAGTCTTGAGTTCAGCCATCCATACGGACATAGACAAACGGATGAAACTCGTAACATCTGTCATTAATTCGCGAAATTTCATTCCGCACAACAATGCGCAACAAAGTCACGGACCAATGGATGGTTGTGAATTTTATAGAGCTAAATTGGATTGTTTTGTTATAAACTGTACAATGTACGAAAGTGCGATTCAAACGAGTTGAATGTCAATTGTTGGTGATTTTCAGAAAGTGACAGTGGATGCCTAAAGCCTGAATGCCAATCCGGTTGATGCACGTCCCAGGTGTATGATGACGATCCGAATGCCGGCATTAAGAGATAATTGAATTAGTGTTGCATTTTCGAATGCAATTGACTGTTGAGGATTATATAGAATTGTCAGATTGCATATTCGAGTTTTGATACGAATCGATATTTATGTGCAACATGAATGTTGAATGGGTAACGATTATCGAACAAGCCGTGATGTCAGGTCGAGGGAATTTAAACACAAAATGAGATGACAAGTTTTTTGCATTTTTTTTTAAATGACAAACCTACCAAACTTTGTGGGTTAAACAACGACTAAGCGATGAGGGAATTCACTTATATATATGCATCTACACAGATATGACGGCAACAGGAAAAGTCATGGCCATGGACTATTGCGGTGGTCCCAAATGATGGTCTAAATCAAAGGTTTTCAGCCCACGGGACAAGTCAGGAATCAATGCGGACCGAAAATATTTAAAGTTACCGAAGCATGTCCATTTTCTTTTAGAGAAAGCCTGAGTGTGTTGGGGGCGCTTTCGACGTATTTTAATACCTGTCCTGAGTACAATTTGAAAAAACATACTAATTAGTTTAAGCAACGTTGCAACACAGAATGCAAAACAAAGGGTTTTCCAATGAGAGGTTTTATTGTGAATGTCCCGCTATTTCGGTAGCTGTCACTTTTGAAGCTTTTATTCTTTGACATTTGACAAGTAGAAACTACGCCATTACTAAAAATGGAACGATACACGCTTCAACAATGCACTGAAGTTATTAAAATTCACTACAAAAATGGTGAAAATCTTGCAGTCACAGTTCGCAAAACTAAAGCATTTTTTGGTCGTCGTGAAGCACCTTGTCGGACCGCAATACAGAAATTGGTGGAAAAATTCGAGCTGTTGGGACAAGTAAGTGATGTGAAGAATAAAACCCGTGCACGTCGCTCAAGAACAACTGAGAATATTGCTGCTGTAGCCCAAAGTGTAGAAGAAAACCCAGGTTTGTCCATTCCTCGTCGTTCTATAGAATTGGGCATGGTTATGATTTTTAATGGCCAGAGTTGGATGGTATTGATCTGGACAACGTTTGCTTTTAACAAAACGGCGCTACGTGCCACACAAGCAACGAAACCATTTTACGGGAAAAGTTTCCGGACCGTGTTATCTCTCGAAGAGGTGATCACAATTGGCCACCGAGATCTTGTGATTTAACACCTTGCGACTTCTTCCTTTGGGGCCACGTGAAAGAAAAGGTCTATGGCAATAGCCCAGCGTCGATTCAAGACCTCAAAGATAAAATTCGTGAGGCTATCGAGGACATAGGACAGCCACTTTGGGATTTGGTTATGGAAAATTTCATGAAAAGGATATGGTCCTGTATGCGTGCTCGTGGTGGCCATTTGGCTGACGTTGTTTTTCATTATTAACGGCATACCTTCCTCTTTATTACGAAATAAACATCCGATCATTTATCTCAAAAAATTTTCTTTGAATACCAAAATAACACCTCTTATTGGAAAACCCTTTACTTTGCGGAGGCTGGTTATGTAGTCGGAAATTCAATTGCCAAAAATGGCGAAACCATATCCGTTTATAAAGGAATGCATGGAAAGCATGGCCAGGCAAGAAAGTTGGTATTTCTAAAATCAGTTTGTCACATCAAACAGGAGAATTGACGATGTTTGGAACGCCCGTATTTTGAGTTTTATTCTTTGGTCATTGACGAAAGTACTGATGCTAAAGATGCGGCTCAATTTGGCATTTTTATCAGAGGTATTTATGACGAATATAGGGTGTAACTCAAGAGATTCATATTGAACTTGAATGCAGTCTTTTTAGTCTGTTTCTAATATATGTCTGTTGTAGTTACGGATAGTGCCCCAGCTGTGATCGAGTGTGACCGAGTGTGTCGCCATTTCGTTACTTTCTGATATCGTGTTTTCTATTTTCATAGGAACTTGGAATTCATGGCGTTCGCTTTTTCGTTTCATCAGAGTTCAAAGAAGTTTGACTTAAAAATTTTAAATTGAAGGATGGGAGTCGATTGTGAAATTCTATAGCCCTTAACTCTTCCATTCACATTCCAATAGTGAAATTCGTTTTATCGTTAAGAATGTGAGAGCGGCAACACGTAGTCCGTCGTTTGGCTATTAGATACAAAAGTCTAAATAAAAAGTTGTTCGTTTCTAAATAATTTCTTCCTTAGCCTGAGTATTTGTCGTACCACTTCGATGTAAAGGTAACAACTTGGGAATTTTTCATCATTTTAACTGTCTACCACATCGCACTAAAGACAGAGATCGGAAGATTGTCTGATCCAGAGTTGCCACTTCAAAAAAAAAGAGGGAAAATGCGATGGATTGGATCTTTCCACAGTAGATGTTTTATTATACAAAAAAACTAAAATCAATTGCTTAAAACTATATTAATAATCACTTTAATGTGGCAGCACATTTATTTCTTGCGAAAAGTGCAGTAGATCCACTGCTATTGCCGCAAAGTGGCCACACTGGTCTGATCAAGGTCCACAGTTCTGTTGTTTATATTAAGAATTGGGTTTAGGTCAGCGTGCTGTTAAAATTATATCAAGGAAAATATAAAAATTTGGAAATACTTTGCATCCCAATAAACGAAAACAAAAAAAAAATTTCTTCTTCGTAAACAATTTAGCAGAGCATGTTGGCCCACACAAATCGCACCTGCGGTCACTTTATTCCCATGTTCGTGAGAAGACCCAATTATAAATGTTGGAATAATTTTTTGCACCTAATTATTCTTCGTGTATTCGGCGCGTGCCATTAATCAGAATCCAGAGCCTTCAGCATCAATTCAATAGAGCCACGCGTTCCTTGAACAATTTTAATGAGCTTACCAGTGTGAATGGGCTTCGCAGTAAATCTCTCAAGTAAAACCGAGCGGACAAAGAGCAGACAGCAGGAATAATAAATTGTCCCAGACGGGAATCAATATCCCGAGTGGATAAACAAATTGGATGAGTATTAACATACAGCTTGGCTCACCCAGACAGCCGGTAGGGTCAAGGAGCAAAGCTCCACAGATGGCCAAGCGAAAGATAATAATTAATAATAATACGATGATTTATGGTCAATCGTGGGCTGCCCCGAAAGCAGAAAATATCCTCCGATTGATCGATATCCATGGATGTAAACACGGCGGCTTAGCAGTTTTGTCAATCATCCACTGTGGGGACTGCTTGCGGGCGGCCGCGTTATTATTTCTCCCCACGCACATGTTTGAGCAAACACAAACCTGGGTCTCATAAGGTTAAGTGGGACAGGGAGAATTATATCGATAGATGGTGGTCAGTGAAATTAAAAGCACCAGCTACGTCCGTTTACTTATTTTGGAGCGCGAAACGAACGCTCCCCTACTCGCCTCTGGTGAGGAAAGAAGTCTCCCAGATAATCGCAAGGTTTGCTTGTGTTTGTTGTTCTCTGTCCAGGGCATAACACTTAATTACGCAATCGATTATTATTGCTCAAATCCGTGACTGGCTGTGGTTTTAGGCATGTGTGTGAGAACGATTGTGTCCTTATCGGTGTCGATGTGGGACTTCAATTTGGTCGACTGGTGACTTATTTAAGAGTCAGTGGCAGTGGCATTGGGCCAGCCATTTAAGATGTGGCAATTAGTGTGTGTCAGCGGGAAGAGTAGCATGAAAGTGAATGTGGCCAGTAGTCGCCTTTGTTTTATCCCGAATCTCCCACGCAAATTGAAGGATGAGGTTTATTTAAAACCCCACTCTCGAACTGAAGCGTTTTGGGTGGATGGTTGCTTGGAATATCTAGACAGAGCCTCAATTTTCAATACAAAAGGTCTGCATAAGTTATTCCCTGAATGCGTTTGAATTTCTTTTGAATGGCAATTGTTTAATTCTACTACTTTACTCATTCACAAAAAAAAAGGATAAACGGTGTGAGAAGAAAAATTGTAGCTACTCAAACTGTTCACTGGTTCATATCCGGCTCGAAGGACCACTGGTTGTTAAAGAATGTGCTCTGTTAAAACCCCTGCGGCTTAATTTAGCAACTTTTTGGGTCAATAAAATAATTGGGAAACAAGGCAAATGAATGAACAGCAACCGCTGGGCAGCATATCCTGAAATTGTCTTCGGCGTCCATTTTGCAGCTATGCGCTTAAGTCTTGGCGGGTTTATGTCCTATTCTCTTCTCTTCGTCATCTGCACTTTCTGAGCTTAGCCGTGGTCGCTGCTGCCCCCAAGACGGTAGTACCCGGTGTGATGTCGCCTACATCGGTTTTTAGAATCAGTCTCTCCGCTACATTCGAAGACTGTGGATTCAGCGTGTTGCCATACTGACATACTGGGTATGGGTAAGGAATTCAGTGTCAGTCCGCAATGCTTCCTATCAGTTTTTGGTTCTTGGAGGTTAAAGTCCATCTTCCCCTGGTCCAGTGTTTTGTCAGCGATGTCTGGTAAAGCTGCCGGTGTTTTTCTCATACATGTTCTTTCATTTGAAGGTCGATAGGGACTACTCGTCCTCCTTTTCGCTGTGTCGCTGCCATTCGCTTTTTTATATTTTTCTTGGTTGAGCGCACATCGGCCCAGGACTTAGGAGAATGCATGACTGGCATAGGAAATTGTTTGCCGACTTTCGTTTGGCCCTCTTGAGTCTGCCATTAGTCTGCTGCAGTGTAAGTTTTGTTTAGGTTTGGGTGGAAAAAATGCAGCTTCACTTAGGCCAGAGTAGGCCCATGGTAAAACCTCAGGAGTGGAGTTTTAAATAAATCAAGATCTCAATCTCTGTCTGGTGTTGTATTGGTTTGTGGAATTTTTTTGGGCCTGCGGTAAGAGTCTGTAAGGCGCAAACGTTGGCACGTTATCGTACGCACTAACGATTTGCTCTAAGTTGCAGAAGTTAAACGTTCGTGCACATGAAGACGTTTGAACGTTTCGCCTTACACAATGCCGACCCTGATCTGCTACCCTTATGGCCTAATTGCGCCTTAAAAAAAGACGGGTTCTACCACTTAGACAGCTGGAATACCTCGGTCTTTTCCGTTTTTGTTGGTTTTGCCCTGGATGCGCCTTATGTACGGGTGCGCTCTGTCTCAAAGGTAACTTTTCATCAGAGAACGTCGAAAGTGTTTTTTAAAGCGCGTAGCATATCACTCGACCTGGCGGTGTTAAAAAACTTTCCTAAGTCTAAGCTTGTCATCACGACGAATTCTCCTGGATGATTGCTACTGCGCTAGGCCTCGTGAAAAGTCCCTTTCTCGACTTGTGTTGTTTAGGATGCTAACATGCCTTTCTAAAAAGGTTCCATCATGGTTTAGAGACCTTCTTAAAGCTTTCGACGCCTGTCAGCACTTCTTCATTAAATAGTGGGACTTGAACTTGTCGCTCAAAACCTGCTCTCTAGCTGAGTGAGAGGTTGTAGTCACAATATTCTTCACATTGTCCACGTTGGTCCTACTGCTTGTGTGTCCCCATTGAGACCGAGCTTCCCAATGTTTGCCGCTTGCCTTCTAATCATGTTGATTGTCTTCTTTTTTCTAAAAATTCATCCGGAATGGCTACACAGGCTTTTGGGTCTCTACTTCTTCCTAAACATTGTTTTCAAGTTCGGCGAAGACAATTGTCCCCGGAGAATAGACGATGTCTTTGTTATTTGATCATGGGGGCGTTGTTTGTCGTATTAATTGCTCTGTGGCATCCGTTGTAGCCTTGGGAGTTTCCGTCATTTCCACGATTTGGCCTTTGGAAACTGTCGGTCCTTCGTTGGCTTCTTATAAATAAATATAAACAACGATAGAGCTTCCCAATTTAGCCTTTCGGACTCGACATAAAATTTGTAGGTCCCTTCCGTTCGTCCCAAAAATAAAGCCTCACACAAGACGAATAGTTGCGGGATACAAGGCCTACGTGTAGGAACTTATACAGACCTGTTGAGCCAGATATTTAAATTTTAAATCAAAGACGCCACCAGTTAAACAGAGACCCACTGCCTAGCATTATATTGATATCATTGACAATACTCAGCGACTTGACAAGCTGAAGAGAAAACAAGAAGAAGACCCAAAAACTTTTCAAGCAACAACAAAAGTCGATTACGGTTGTCCACCCGTCTGTTTTATTCAATGATTTATCGGCCCAGTGGTAGTCGCTTGATCAGTTGACAGCGCAGCAAAGTGCAGGGGTTCACTTCCTGACGGCGGAAGCACAGTAATGTACTTTGAATAGAGGGTTTGACTGCCAGAATTCAACTCTTTAATCGGTCTCTTGAAGGATTTTCATGGTCAGTTTGAAAAAGCCAAAGAGCTCATCTAAAAAATGGCTTAAGTTGCGTAATGCTGTCAATAGAAAGGACACTCAGGGACACAAAATGCTAATCTGTTGAAGTGAACTTAATCTACTTCTACTAAAATTGAATTGAAAAAAAACACACAAGTGGGAAGAAAACAAATCATCCAAAAGGACGACCCAATGTAAAAACTACAAAACGGCTGACTTAATCACGCAGACTTAAATTTGACTCACTCTCGTAGGTCTAAGTATCCATTCCCAATAATAAATTGCTTTGGCCGATAAAAAATAAATACAACAGTCCTTTCCTTTGTTAAAGGTGCGTTCAAATCTTAGTACATTCATCTTCCTAAGCCCAAGTGGATTACGATGACGTCCATCGACATGTCCATACGATTTCTGCACCAATTTCGTCCGACTTTTCTGGGATTACGGTTTTAAAGACAATCCATTGAGTAACATAATTCACTATTGTGTAGGATTTCTACAAAAAAAAAAATCTGACAAAAAAAAGGGTCAAGAGGGCATATTTTCAAATGACACATGTCCACCATTGTGGTTTAACAAATCCCCATTCTTCGGTACTGATCCTTAGGTGGTTTTATTGTCTTGTTCATGTCAAATCAAAGGAATATCATTAGAGGTTGTTCTTTTTATGTTGTTTATGTATATGTAAATGACAGTGACATATTGATTGTCTTAAAGCCGTCGGAGAAGAAATTGTTTTCTTTTACGCCGTCAGGACCCGTGGCTTAGGTCATGTTTGAAAGGCGTTTAAATTGAATTTTTGAATTATTCATGTTTTGCAGTGCAACAGCCTGTTGCAAAATTTTAACCCAGAGGTGATGCAATGAGTAAGTAAGAAAATTTGAATATTTCCTTCGACCACTAGGTTAATAGAGGGAAAGATTTCACAGTTTCTTTTGAAGCAATCCAACTGTTGCGTTGTTTAGGGAGAGGTAAAGGGTGGTAAAATTAAATCCCCCAACTCCGCTGACTTAGCGCAGTGGCTTAGTGTGTTGGCGCGGTCCCAGGTTCGATTCCTGGAGAGCAAAAATTACGTCTTTCCACTCCCGAACGTCTGACAAACTTCCGAGAGCAAAACTGTCATGAAAGAGCTTCCTAATTAGCCGTTTGAACTTGGCATAAAATTGTAGATACCTTCCATTCGTCCCAAACCAATGGTTGTGAGAATCTAGGCCTAGGGTCCTTTCGGACCTATTGCGCCAACTATTTTTTAACTCGACTGACTAAGCTGGCTTTCGTCACTCTACAGAGTTTCTTTTTTAGTTAGTTAAAAAATTAATTACCCGGCCGCACCTGAAGGATGACAAATCTGTGTTTCGCTTAAGGAATGTAGGGAGAAATTTTTATACGGAGGGTTGGTATTTTTAACTTGCACCGAAAGTTGGACATCTCCATCCGTCTTGGCTTGTTAATGTACACTCTTCTGCGTCAAAGGAGGACTGAGAGAACAGGGTCTTATATAGCATAGCCTTTGTGTGTTTTGACAAGGCTTTTCAATTGCAATTGTTTAACTTTAAAGGGTGTCTCCTAAAAAAAAACATTTTTAGTTGCACTTGATTGGTGCGTACCTCTGTATTCCACATGGAGAGCGAGACCCTTCCTTTGTCCTCGATAACCCACTTCGGGATGTGAAAGCTGAGATATTTCATCAGCCTCGATTTCTTTTTCGACATCCAACTAGCCTCACTGACATCAGCTCCAAGAGAACGTCGGCATAGCTTACGCAAGGTCAACTCCGTTGATTAACTCTAATGAATTCATCCGCCCGTACTTTATCCTTCCTAGGAGACTTTTGCGACTCTTTTAGCCAGTCATTTATAATGCATTTTATCAACTGTTGATATCTTCATGTACGCGCTGAGTGAGTGCGGGGTAAGTGTGCTGGACTACGAAGCAAAGAGTCTCAGGTTCGATCCCCAGATAAACATTTTCCACTGAGCTACAGCTGGCAAACTTCTGACAAAAATCCGAGAGTATCCTTGTATGAGCTGTCGATATGCACTCCCGAGAAGGCTCCTCAATTCAGCCATCCGAAGTCGGCATAAAAATGGAGGTCGTTTGCACTTGTTCAAAAAACAAAAACTTACACAATTCGAAGGTTGTTAACCCCTTGGCCCAGGGTAGGGTCCTATATGGCGGTTCAAAGCAGTAAGTCGAACGGGGATAGACTAGCCCCGGTGGCTACTATTGGGAGGTAAATTAAGCCAAGTCAATGTGTAACCATACACTCCGAGGCCGACGCCACTCATAGTCCGTTCAATTTATGCAACACCAAACTGTATGCGGACTTGATACGCCCTCGGCTACGGCAATTACGTTGGTTTAGCTTACTAAGCACATCGCAATTTTAAGTTGCAGTTGTCGAACTTGTCTGCCTGTCAAGCGGTCGTTAAAATCTAGAACCATCTTGGCTTCTACAATCTCCACATTCAACAGTCCCCTTCTTTTGAAATTACTTTTCAAGCACCTTGTCATCTTTCCTCGGACCATACAATTTTTTCTATCGAGCCGCTCTGCCGCATTGTGGGCAACGTCTTCATTTCCCTGCTAATCTGTTATTCCAAGACAATCTGGTCTAAGGGCACCCTCTTGATATTTCCGCTGACCCACATTCCAAGGGCTTGTCGATTGGCCTTTAACTTTCTCTGCAGCACCCTTCAAAGTTATGCAAATGTGTAACCGCACTTTAAATTCCTGCGACACAATTTTCTGCTGCGACACGGGAATGTTTAAGGATAATGTCATAAAGTAGGAACAAAAAAGGGATCAGCCATGTTAAATAGTGCCACTTCAAGTTCAACCAGAAATAGGATGCTTTGCCGTATTTTTTGTTTGCGTTCTCCCGCATACAGGCAGTCCGTTTTTTTGCGGAGAGATCCACTTGTTTTGTTATTCCTCGCTTTGCGTATACACGCAATGAAACTGTATTAGGTATTAAATGGCTTTTTGGGATGTGATTTGAAATTTGAACATATGCGTGACCCCTTGGGGAATTTAGAGGAGTCGCCAAATCGTACAGCGATCCCAGGGTAACCCAGGATAACCATCGGATAATTGCGAACAATTGTCCCAATGAATCCGGTTTGACATCTGGTATTAAAGTAGGCGCGCGAGAAATTTATGAAAGGACATTTGTTAGCTTCAGTAATAAGTCTGTGACAGCATTAGGTCTGTGTAATCGAGAGACCGTATTTATTGCCCTACTTATGTTGCACTGATGGCCATCGGGCGGTCGTTGGATGGATTTGCTAAACAAACACTAAATCTACATAAATGTGTTTATCCTTGGCTGTGTTTGTATTTACTTTTCTTAGGAGTTTTCTTTTTAGTCAGCGACGGGAGGTATTTTTTTCTTATTCTCCTTCAATGGTGGTCTGCTTTAAGTAGTTGCTTATATCCTGGATGAAGTGGATATTGGATTTTTTTTTACCTGGCCGCACCTGAAGGATGACAAATCTGTGTCGCTTTGCCTACACTGGTTTTATGTTTTTTTTTGGGAAAATTCGTCCTGGATTTGTTCATTCAAACAGAGATGTTATTATTCGGAGGCTTTGATGGTATAGTGATTACTTCCCTTCACGGGCGATTGGACACAATTAGAGGACGTGAATTAATGGCACAATTTGCCGACAATTTGCTGTAGGTAATCTTAGGTTTTAAAACGTACTTAAGCTGAGCTGCAGTTAGCTGTGGACCACGACTTAGCAAACAAACCTCTGCGGTCATCCCGATTATTAGTCAACTGTCCCCAAGTCAGTTGAAGTAATTTTTTACACTTATGCGCGACACCTTAAGAGCTTCTTTGTCATGTGGGATTTGAGAAAAATAAAAAAAGCCGAGGAACTGACCAGTTGACGATTAGAAACTCCATTTACATAACCCGAACCCTTTTTCGACATTTATAAGTCGGCTACAAATTTCACAGTAAAAAGCCGGAAGCACAATAATACGACAGACCAAACGAGCCATTGAGTCCCTTGAACTTGTTGTTTAGAGAGTCTTTAATCAAAGTAGGAACGATGCTAAGAAATTTGGGAAGGCTGTCCGACTGGTCTTCACCGACTCTCCAGTGTGCCCCAGTGAGTCTCCAAAAAGACAATACAGCTTAAGGTTTTACATGAGTGAGTTTGTGTAGCCGTTTGTGGAATTATGAGAACAATTGGGTCTCTTCTCCTCCTCATGGTTGGCACCATTATCAACTTTATAAGGAAAGCAGAAACTCCAATAGTCGAAAGATCTCTTGGGCCCATGTGCCTAGGTCGACGTACCTTTTTTATCACTCATGTGATTCAGCAGTTGAAAAAAATGTATATCTTTGACAGATGAATTCAATATTAACAAAAGATCAGTTCAGCGCCATCTAGCAGACACTCCAGAGAATAGATGCGGGATAGATTTCGCTTTGTTAGGTTTTTTCTGGAGGAAGGCGCCTCGGTTGGAAAACGACATTCTCATCGTAAGCCTCCTTGAAAGAAGTTGTGGTCGATACAGCCCAGACTGTAATTTTTAAATCTTTGTCTCATATATTAAGAAGCACTTCCACTGCCTTAAACACAACACAGTCGTTGGATTTTGGTTGCAAAGACTGTGCAGAGATGCAATTCTGTGTGTGAACTCTCTCTATTATTTACTAACTTATAAAGGGTGGACCATCTAGTGGTTTCTTTTTATCATAGGTTATTTTGACTCTGACAGCTGTTTTCCGCTCGAAATCTTGACTGAAAGTCAGAATCATGCATCCGCGGAATGAAATGAGTCGCTTTACGCTTGAACAACTTTGGGAAATATTAAAAACTTATTTCCAAAGTGATTGCTGTGTAGCCCAAACTGTACGTTTTCTGCACAAAAATCTCGGATTATTCGCTTGGAGTGAAAGAATGCGCTACTGCGAAGCCAGCCAAGGCAGTCACTTGAACGAGATTGTGTTCCACATTTTATGGGAATACTCTTCCTAATAAAGCCTTAAAACAGGGAAAAAAATTAGTTTTGTTAATTTTATTGCATTTTTAAGAAGAAACTTGTATTTGACTCACGCTGTATATAGAAATGATGATGGCTTAAACTGCAGTAAATTCTTATGGCTCGCTACTAGATGGCGCTACAATATACCAACTTCTAGACTTTACAGACCATTTCCAAATTGCCAGTCAAATACAAGATAAAATGCCACTTCCATACAAATGTTGCTTATGAATGGTTGTAAACATATCAGGCGCCAATTATTTACAGCGGCGAATAATTGTATTAATTTTTGTCACAGAAACTAGAGCCATCTACTCCCGTATATCAATATAAATTAAAAACAAGTAAAAGTGTTATCATCGGCCTGGCCGATGCTTTGATACCCTCCACTGCATACAAGTCATGCATAATACCAGAACTACTTGACCGACATAGCTCATTTTGAGTACCAACCTGACGCCGATAAAAATAAGTCCTTTCACCAAATTTCGTTCACCTGCGTCAATTACTTTGGGCGCTATCGTGCTTTCAACAGACAGAGAGACATGTGGGCCCAATATTGGTTTTGCATGGGAGGTACCAGAACTACTTGACCGACATAGCCCATTTTTAATACCAACCTAACGACGATAAAAGAAGTCCTTTCACAAAACTTCATTCACCTAGGTTGATTCCTTTGGACGCTATAGTGTTTTCAACGGAAAGAGGGACACATGGGCCTAATATTGGTTTTCTATGGGAGGTACCAGAACTACTTGACCGACATAGCCCATTTTCAATACCAACCTGACGCCGATAAAAAGAAGTCCTTTCACCAAATTTCATTTGCCTATGTCAATTCGTTTGGGCGCTATCGTGCTTTCAACAGACAGACAGACAGAAAGACAGAAAGACAGACAGACAGACAGACAGACAGACAGACAGACAGACGGACATGGCTAAATCGATTCAGAATGTGATCCTGATTCAGAATATATATACTTTATGAGGTCTCCGGTGACTCCTTCTTGGCGTTACAAATGTATTGGCAAAGTGAATATACCTTCCTCTGGAGGGTATAATAAATACAAATCGATGCAGTTCATGGATGTCAGTATGTTGAATGTGCGACGAACTCTGCGAAAAGTGGGCGATGTACGTCGATAGGGAGTGGCATACCCCAGAAAACTGTATCATAGCATTTATGGCAGCAAATCGTTGTACTTGGTCTTTCGAAAGTATTTTGAAAAAAATGTGTCGACTATTTGCAAAAAAAAAATGTTTAAAACGTATATAGGTACTTCATGAAATGTAGGCGGGATTGAATATGGGGCGTGGCCCAGCTTATAGCAAACATTTCTCCGCAAATTTCGTCGAAATTCATAGGAATCCTCTTCCCCATCATCTGGGATAGCCGCCACGAATCTAAAACAGTCCACTCGACCTTTAAAAATTCAACACTTGCAAACAAAAATTCTCTTTAATAATCGGGCTGACATAGATAAACGAAGTCCGTCGCAACCCCCGTCGTATTTAAAATCAAGCAATTACCGTCTGTGGTAAACTGTTCGTTGATACCCTATCCCAACGGCTGAAGAGACACTTTAGTCAAATTCCAATCCTGCTTCTATTCAAATGAGGCAAAGTATATGTGTCGTGTACGTACTTTCAATCGACATCCGTTTATTCAGTATAAACCACTCGACTGCCAATGTGCAGAATTATGTTGGGCACGAGTGTTCAATCTTATGTTCAATTTGCATTGAAATTGAAACGACCAAACATTAAATACAAATTTTCATAAATCAGTGTGCATACAAAGTGTCCGTTTATTATTTAAATATATAGATGTGCGCATTCAGTGTAAAAGTGTTAATGAAGTCAAATATCCTTATGTGCTACAACATACTTTTCATAAAGTTCCATTGACCGTGAAGTGCTTTGAGTTTAAATTTAATTTAAGTAAGGAATATGTCAATAAATACAGTCTTGAAAATATTTCGAAAATAATTTTATCAAGCTCGGAAAGTACTCAGTAATCACATAGGCAGATGGTTGAGACGGTAAAGCCGTACATGGACTCTTAGCGACCAATATTTTTTTTATTTAATCAGCCTTTGATCGATTATGCGAATAAAGTAACGAGTGCGCCATCTTTTATGTCGGTATGTGAACATTGAATAACTTTAAACCCGATTTCCATTATGAGGTTCTATTTTTATTTAATTTGATCCTTTACAATTTATTTGGAATATTTTTAAATACAATCAAGTTGCTAAAACAAAATTTGCGTTTTCATAACTTTTTCTAGCCCTCGGGTGGTATAGCGATCACTCCGGTACGAAGTTCTGCCCTGAGCTCGTCAATGGTCTGCGGCTTGCAGGCGTTGAATTTGCTGTTCAAATAACCCCACAAAAGAAAGTCAGGATGCCTTAAATTTTGAGATCTGAGGGACCATTTAATGTCGACAGCACCTTTAGGGAATTTTTATTATGGAAGCTGCATTGTTTGATTCCCACTGTTAAAATAAAATAAAAATAAATAGTTGTCGCTACAGGTCGGTAGGGGCCCTGGGCCTAGCTTCTCACAACCATTCGTTTTGTGTGAGTTTTTCATTTTTGGGACTAATGGCAGGGATCTACAATTTTATGCCGAGTCCAAACGGCTAATTGAGAAGCTTCTTCATGACAGTTATACTCTCGGATGTTTGTCAGACGTTCGCGAGAGGTGGCGCAGTGGAAAAAAACCTGAGTTGGAATTTGGGTTTTCTCGGGATGCGAACCTGGGACCCCTCGCTAGTAGTCCAACACACTAAACACTAAGCCACTGCGCCGACTGTTACTTGTGTAAAACTCATTTAACAAAACCTAGTACCGACACAATCTGCGCGGACGCAAAGACGCCGTTCCTGGTCATATGCAAAAAGTGTTATGAACTCAAGTTGCCCGCCACGTCCAGGCAGTCTACTCTATTCAACTTATTAGGGAGGGAGGGGGTTTCCTGCTCTCTCTCACATGATCGATTTCGTCGTTTAACACATGGCGAACCGTATTGTTGAAACCAGTAACCGTCCAGACCTTTTTGCGACTTTTGTGGACATTTTCAGTCAACATCTACCGATATTGGCGACGAATAGTGTCAGACGGTGCTTGTTGGCCACTCTATTTTCGACGATATTGCACGTTAAGTTAACGCAACTGAACGAATATTTTCAATGCACAGTGACACTATTTCGGCTGTGAAGCGATTCATGGTTAAAATTGTACTGAACATTGACATCAAGTCAATCGGTGGATAAATGTCAAACCGGGATACTAATAATCATTTTTAGTCTCCAGGCTAAATTTTTCGAACTCACAATGGCGAAATTTTCCATACAAAATTGGATATTGTGACCAAAAAAATATTTAGTGTCGAGGTTAAATATAGTAAGGCCTAAGGTATTCAATGTTTTAATACCGCCATAATAGATGGCGCACCCTGTGTATGACAAACTTTTCTTTTACGAGGCAGTAACTGGGCTTAAATAAGATAGACGGCATTTACTATGTGCTACCAAACATGCCCTTTCACATTTTTTTCCCATTTCAAAAGATTACAGCAAGATTTTTGAAAACCATTTAAGGGCTCAACGAACGTATAGATCCAGCGAAACAAAATTTATAACACCAGTTTGCATGCGAACCAATTATATCCTGTCTTGTGTCGTTTATAAGTGGAAATGTCTTAGATCAACCACGATTACTCAGTAAGGAGCACTCTTGAAAATAAATAAATCGCCGCTTAAGATTAAATTGGCTTTGCACGATAAAGACACGGTACGAGAATTTTATTGGTAATCCCATGCTGATATGTCTTATATTTGTGGAGATGTTATTTTGTGGAAAAGGTGTCCTATTTCGTTTCAACATATTTTTAAAAATTAGCAAAGGTTTTTGTGGTTGCGGGATTTTGAAAAGTCCACATAGAGAGACATCCGAGGCAGCTGCAGTAAAATTTATTCGTCAGAGCTCATTCTATCTGACAACCGTCTTAGGCCGTTCCCAAGCCCCATATTTTTTTTAAATAGTTTTTGGACACTGCCGCAAAATAAACAGTGCGCGATTGATCATTTTTAGTGTCCAGACTGAATTTTAAACTTTTAAATTTTTACTGTACAAAATTATCCATCTTTATACCTCCAAAATATTCAAAGTGGAGGTTAGAAACGATTCTTAGTGAGGCCCAGTGACGTTATAGCCTTTACCATCTTTATGCATGGTTCAGAGAAGTTTCTTACCAAGAACCTGGCTTCGCGTAAAAGTTTCACTGAAAGTCCATTCCCAGTTATACAAATCTTCGATCACGTATGGGTCGTCCCTTTATTTTCGAAAGAACCAAAGCTGTGGATATTCCAACATGGGATACATTTGCAACATAATCAGAATAAGTCTGAGCAGAGATTCTGAAACTACAACCTCTTAAAAGAGTAAAACGGGCGCAGTTTGTTTGACTACCAAGCGAGTTGTCCTCCCGGTTCAACCCCCAAAAAAATAATTAAAGTGTTTTTACGTCTGACAAACATTCAAGGGTTCCTACGTTTGCCCTAAAATAAGGTTGTCAATTAGGTTCTTACCCCAAAAAAGCTCACGAAAACGAATGGCTGTGTGAAGCTAGATCTGGGGTCCTAAATGGAATTGTTGCGATTATCATATATTTCATCTATTTAGCAGATAGTCCACCGTAATATATCAGAAGAGTTGTGATGGAATGATCAACGGCTGCAATCGATCAACACACTTCAGTATATACATGATAGACTGCACTACAGTCTTCTGAGCAGTCCTAGTAAGTAGTCTTTCCTGTTTAAACTACTTTCTTTCCTGCCAAGAAAATTTTAACTGTAGTCTGATAAAATTTCCATAAACAACAAAAACCAAACCATTTAAAGCACGTGTAGTTAAACTACCCACACGACCTTATAGCAAAAAGGAAGCCAGAGTTATATCCTTGAAGCTTTTATGTTTAAAGTCATTGGGAATTGGCAATAAACATTTTTAGTCTCGACTCTAAATCTTCGTAGTTCACTGTGGCTATATGTTCCATACAATTTTTGCAATTGTGAGCTTTTGCAAATTTAAAGTCGAGACTAAAAATGTTTATTGCTAAGGCCCATTGCCTTTACAAATAAAAAATAAATAGTCAGCGCATCAGGTCCGCAGGGATCCTAGACCTAGATTATTCTCACAACCATTCGTTGTTTGATTTTCATTTTTAGGAGGAATAAAAGGGATCTGCAATTTTATGCCCAGTCCAAAGGGCTAATTCATGGTTGCCACTATTATTAGAAAAAAAAATCCCTGACTTTCCCTGACTTTCCCTGACCAGTTTTGAAGTTTTCCCTGACCAAATTTTGCAAATATACAAAAAAAAAACAACGCATTTAAACACTAGTCTAGTTTATAGGCCTATTATCATTAGCGAGTCGAATTATTCGCTTAAATCGAGTCAGTTGTCGAAACACTCGCCTTGTACGATTATGGACGGCGAATTAATTCATTCGCTTGGAAATAAAAGGCTACCTACATAATAAAAACGAAAATGACAGCACCAAAACGACAATTCGAACATTTATGTCAACAAAAAAGGAATTTAAAATGAAAAATTTG
This sequence comes from Cheilosia impressa, assembly GCA_948293265.1. Lineage (NCBI taxonomy): Eukaryota > Metazoa > Arthropoda > Insecta > Diptera > Syrphidae > Cheilosia > Cheilosia impressa. The sequence goes on from OX411883.1 coordinate 43,505,874, forward strand.
TGTGCCTTAAATATAAAATATTTTTTATTTAATTTTTTGAAGCTCCAAATTGTACCAACCCTTTGGCTATAGCTGGGTTTTGTTGTATATGTATGTAGAAATATGATTTGAATGGGTTTTATACTTTTTTCTTGAATTTTCATTCATAAGTTACATTCGCCTCAGGTTTCACCCAATAGTTTTGTTCGCCAAAATTTGAAATTTTAGGCGAATGATTTTTCATAAATTCGCAACCCGCAATAAGACGACTTCAAATTCGCCAACGGTTTGACAGTTCAGGCGAATGAATTTTGTTCAATTCGCTAACCATAATACAAATAAGTCACATTCGCTTTTTTTTTTGTTCGACTCGCTAACGATAATAGGGGCATTATTTTCTTGTTTGAAACAAATCACAATATATGTTATTATTGTCAGTCTTGTTAATTCTTGATGGATTCTGCAATTTTTCATTTCTGTTGGTTTGATGAATATTGAATTTTATATCTTTTTGCGGAAACGTAAGCTCGACACAAATAATTTTTTTGAAATTACAATACTAAAAAAAAAATACAGTGAATTTTCCCTGACTGTTTTCGAAATTCCCTGACTTTCCCTGACATTCCCTGACCAAATTTTCGTTCCCTGACTTTCCCTGACTTTCCCTGACTTTCCAGACCAGTGGACACCATGTAATTAAGAAGCTCTTTCAAGCCAGTTATACTCCTGGATAGTTTTCGGACTTTCGGGAGAGGTAGCGCAATGGAAAAAAAAACTTTAAAGATGGAAAATGTATTTTTTTTTCGGGTGAGCCACTGCGCCTTTTCAAATGGTGAGAACACAAGTCACAGGCAAGAAGGCAGAACAGCTCTTCTGCAACTTTGCAACTTGTTAGCTAAATAAAATATTTGATGGAGTTCTTTGCCAGGAGTACCGAAACTGTTTAAGGTACTCTTACTTCTATGCTCAAAATTTCCTATCCTGCTACTAAGAAGACTCTGCGTAAAACCTTTGAAGTTACATTACTGCTCTACAAATCTGAAAAATGCAGCTGAACAAAATGATTGACACAATAGAAGCGAACTACAATTTTATTGAATTGAGAAATTTTTTTTAGGTCTCTCATCCAGAAATTTGTCAGAAGATTATCGTCGAAACGATAGACCTCCAAACAAAGCAACTAAGTGCCAAAATTACGAGTTTGAGACCTAAAGCCAGTTAATTTTCCACAAATGTAATGTAAGCTGACGATAGTGAAACAAATTCGAGCAGAATATAATTCTTATGCGGAATCTGCCCCCAGGTCAATTATTCTCTTGGATATTTGCCAGACGCTCACAAGAGGTGGCACAGTTGTATTTTTTCGGGGACCGAACCCGAGAGCCCTCGTTTTCGCGAGCCTCTGTTTTTTTTTTAAGAAAAAATATCCCTTCAAGCGGAATATTCTTCAAAAGAGTCGTTTGGGTTGAGGGGTTTTGGAGGAGACAATTCCAAAAACTCAGCTACAGCGAACTAGTTTAACAACTGCGAAATTGTTAACTTGCGATGGCTGAAAATTGTAGAACGAATTAATATCAACGCTAATGCCCAGTGAGTTTTCCATTCTATTGCAGTAGAAAAACAACTCGTTTAAGGTTAGGGTTACATCAACCAACCTGAAGTTTGGCTCTGGTTCTTCCCGAAATGAAGCCGAAGTAAGTTGCTTACTTCAAAATTGGACCGTGTCGGAGTATAGAGATTAAGCCACATCGTTTTTTTAGCTGTTCTCGTGCTAATAATGTTCATGGGAAAAAATCAAACTGGAAAAAAACCTCAAAAAGAACGAAGAAAACGGAAAAACACAAGATAAATAGAAAACAAAAAAAAAAACTTTCCAATCACTTGCAGACAAAATCACAAGAAAGTGCTCATCGAAATGGCTTCAATTCCAATCCAGCAGCAGTGTTGTTGTTTCCGCTGTTTTATGTAAATTTCCAGACAGAAATTATCAACTCAGAATCGCTAGTAGGTTAGGTTAGGTTTGCGGGTTGGTAGAACAGGGTGAACCCGCACTTAGCTCCTTGTGGCACCATTGTGATGGGGGGTTAACCATTGGTGTTAGAAATAAAAAGGAGAAGAAGAAGAGGAAGAAAAAGAAGAAGAAGGAGAATCATAAGAACACGAATCACTATTATGTGTGGGGGTAAACACAATATCCTTGTCAAAAAACGTTTTTTTCCAACTTGAGAGGAAAAATGTTACGTATACGCCCCCGACCCGAAAAATAAAGCAAAAACCACTTCGCGTGCGTAAATTCCTATGCAATTCATTAGGATACCTTCATAAACAGTAATTTAACTATCTGTCATTGCCACAATTTATCCATAAACCATACACCCATCCATACGTGTCGCTTAAATGAAATACTTCCACGCGTTATATGTCTTGTTTTTGGGTTTTTGTTTTATTTTCTTTTACCATCAGAAGATAATTGCTCTCTCGTTACACTTTTTATACACGACAGTAATTAATATTCATAATGAATTGTACGTCACAGCGTGTGCACACCTTCAACCCAATTGAACGCATAACAAAGTTAACCCCACTCGTGAGTGCGTACACTGTAGAATGACTGAGTATGCAGTGCTATAAAAGCAGAAAAGTTTTTTCATTAAACATTTTACAATAATTAACATTTTGCCATAGGTACTCCCGCGTCCCGCCGCCGCTCCACTCTTAGGTATGCGCTGAATTTCCAAACTGAATTTCGCGGTTCATATTCAGATGTGGAAATTGCCCTTCATGGCGGGGACAAAGACCAAAGCTATTTTAGGCAGCCTCAAGTGGAATAATAGAGAAAATATAATTTCCAAGAAACCGAAATGCCACAGAGTTACTCTGCCAACAATCCATGGGAGGGTGTTTGTGGCTTCTCATCCCCCCCATCCCTGCGGGCACACTGTACATCCAACATACATAGTTGTAGACAACAAGTGTAACAAGTATATCTCATTTCTATGGTGTTATTGTTTCTTTTTTATTTCAAGTTGGTCTGCCCCGCGTGGGGGGAGGGGGGTTGTTCGCTCCGAAAACAATTGCGGATTAAAGGGCTCTCGCATTGGGGAGTCACTGCCAACCGATAGTGAAGAGGAGAGATTTTTCACAAGCACCAACAGTAGTACACCCCTCACACAAGGCACAACATGCCAGTTGATGGATAGTACAAATTAGAGGGCGGGAGGGATATAATTTTCCTGCTGCTGGCGTTGTCCTGTTGAGAGGGTTACGATTTGACTTCTATTTAGGTTACATGACGTTGTACGAGTTGCGGAAGTAGCAAACAAGAGGGTGTCACTGAACAAGTTGTTGACATGGTACACCTTTTAATTAGGTTTGTTGTATTAGAAGACCATTATCGGGTTTCTGGTAATCTGTAATATTGAGGTGGGTTTTTTATTACAAAGGAGTTCCAACAGAGTGGTGAAGTTTGAAGTTAGATTGATGGTAATAATCTGCTGTTAACAGTGGGTAATCATGAAGGCCGTAGTATTGCCTGTTTTCGGGGTGAGTTTCAGCGTGGGAATATTTTCGAATAGAAGTCCGAGCTTTACGTGGTAGTGGCATTGATTTTGCGGAATGCTGTGCTGAAGAATTCCGGGTAAGCCATAATAATCCACTTAGACGTAGACGTAGTACACACAGACCGGTCTCGTGCACTGCAGTAGTTGATAACGAAGAATCGGATAGCTGGTGGGAATTCGTCTCGATGGAGCTGTTAGTTCAAATCAAGTTATTTACTAAGTGACTAGTGACGGCGAGACTGGACGAGTGATAGTGGGCGATACGGATTCATAGTATTTGCCGGGGCGTTGTTGCGGAGTGTGATGATTTCAATTTGTTGCCACTTGAGTTGATGCAAAAGGGCGGATGTACATGTAGTTCTTAGGAACTCTTATGCAACAGCGTCATCTAGGCGTAGGTTTAGACGAAGATGGCGAAAATATTTCTATGTTTCCAATTAACATTGTGATTTATTCAATTTGTTGCCACTTGAGTTGATGCAAAAGGGCGGATGTACATGTAGTTCTTAGGAACTCTTATGCAACAGCGTCATCTAGGCGTAGGTTTAGACGAAGATGGCGAAAATATTTCTATGTTTCCAATTAACATTGTGATTTATTTTTTCCTATCCCTAAGACACCCATCAGGTTTTGCTTAGCGTTCCTTAAACAGTTGTCTCAAATGGGAACCTTCGTATGTGTTCTATTGAAGTTTGTGGATCTAAGAATCAGCTGTAGAACTCCTAGTTTGGCAACTTGGTCACGAAGGTCCACTGCTTTCAAGACTGCTGAATTTTAAATTGAAGGTGACAGTCACCTTTTCCTCTGCTTGCTACCACAAAAATTGCTGTTACTATATAAATCTTTTGAAAAACTCCTTGCCACTGACCGTGGTTCTAGAGTAGTATACTCCCGGACGGATTATAGCTATCACTTCGAAAGAAAATGCGATGCCACACCAATTGCTGTCTACAGAATGTCTAAGACATTTGTTCTTTGTGACGGCTGGACCGACTGGCACTAGTACGTACATTACTGAGGCAATTGAATTTTGTTATCGTCAAGAGATAGTGCCAATAAAAAAACAACAACAAGTATTCCCCTGGAGTCTCATCTTCTTTGTGAGAGTCAGGCCCTAGCCAAAACCAGACAATTTCTTAACTCCTCAGGCTGGTTGTAAGTTCTCTATTAGTCCTCCTCCCCCCTTTATTTTTCAGGTTTCAATGCGTTATTTGTGTTTTTCGCTCGTATGGGAAATGCAGCCACTTAAACCAACTAACCAACCAATTCCCCTGGAAGTTACAAGTCCTCCTTTTAGAGGACAGCTTGTACACAAGATCGGTATCTTTGCAACTCTAAGTTAGCTCGTTGGAATCTCAACAAAAAACGAGTTCGAATTCTTACAACCAGTGTGACGAGAAGTGATTCGTTTAGCAGGTGGTATGTGCTTCGGGCAATATTGTCCATGAAAAAGACTCAGAGACTCTTACGAATTATCTCATCCCTTTCTCCCTCTACTACCCCTTGCAAATGCTGCAGAAACAATCTTAACATTTACGGTTCGCAGTACTGATCACATCCTGCCCTTGATTTAGTTCACAGAGGTAGCTAGTGGCATCACATTGGAGGACAAGCTTCGTAAGCTTCTGCGTTTTTAATCTTCTCCCTCTGGTAGCTTTAAATTTAATTTAATTTACCACCAGTGAGCTACTATGTTCAAATTCAAAGAAGAGGCATGAAAGACATAAAAGAGCCTTGAGCTTGCCGCATGAATTGCATTTTTGCGTCTCAAAGGTCCCCAATTGGATCTACAAGGTGGCGCAAAAGTAATCCTCCTATCAGAAAATGCTATAAATTTTGCGATTGGCCCCTAATGTCAGTTCTGTTTTGACATTTGTGTAGTAAACACATGCGAAATACACGTTAATAAACAATATTACCCTACACTGCTCCAGAACGCGGAATATAATATACGATCAAGCCATCCTTAATCACCACCAAGAGGAAGATGATTTTTCATCAAAAATAATCATGAGTGATGAGGAACATTTCCATCTTAGCGGGTACGTAAATAAGCAAAATTTACGCTTCTGGGGCACTAAAAATCCGCGAGTAACCCACGAAGAGCCATTACACCTGCTCAAAGTCACTGTATGGTGTGCTGTTTTCGCTGGAGGAGTCATCGGACCTTTTTTCTTCGAAGACTCGCGGGCCAAACAGTTAGTGTGAATGGTGAGCGCTACAGAGCAATGATCAACGAGTTCTTTTTGCCGCAACTTGATGAATTGGGATTGGAAAACATGTGGTTCCAACAGGACGGTGCAACGGCACACACTGCACGTGCCACAACCGATATGCTGAAGGATGCATTTCCCGGGCGCCTAATCTCCCGTTTTAGCGATTTGCACTGGCCAGCAAGATCGCCTGATTTGACCGCTCCAGACTTCTTTTTGTGGGGCTTTTTGAAGTCGCAGGTTTATGTCAACAAGCCTCAGACTCTTGAAGCTCTTAAAGACAATATCCGTCAAGAATGTGAGGACCTATCGCCGGAAGTTTTGGTCAAAGTGATGGAAAATGCCATAAAAAGGGCTCAAATGACAATCAACTGTGGCGGCGGCCATTTAAATGACATCATATTCTCGACTTGATGTAAAAAAAATTAAAAGACCAAATAAAAATAATCCACAAGAAGAATCAAAGTTTTTCATTTTTTTTTTAAATTACAGCCAAAAAACATCGGAAGGTTATTTTTGCGCCACCTTGTACTTGTACTGCGATGTCATTCAAGTGCTTGAATTACTTTAATCGCCAATACATCAACGGTCGCCCAATTTACAATAACAATTCCACCTCGGTTACTTCCCAGTTCCTTCGACTAAATCGCATACTCTCCGACTACTGATCATTGTTTCCACCGCAAGGCAAACAATCCCATCAATAGGGACTTAGTGCGTTTTGCTGCAAATGCCACTAAACCCAATTTGCCTAGCAACACCTTCAAATCAAAAGCTCTTCCACTGCCAAAGGTCAATGGTCCTCCAATTCCCATGCAAGACCATTCATTTCCCTCAAAAATCCCTCGCTAACAATTCAAATCTCAACCATCAATATCTGCCCAATCATTAAAACAAACCAAAGAAATGAACAAAAAAAAGTTCCACATACGCCCCAGTGCATCGTTAAATCTTAAAAAAAAAAAATGCTCGCAACAATTCTATTGAATTGATTTCTCTTCGGTTGTCACATGAGGAAGGGAAATTAATCATCATCAACATTATCATCCCCAACAATGCGTCACAATAAGTCATCGTCGAGAATCCATACAAAGCTCTATCAAAGAAACTGAATACGTCCTTTTGCCGTCTTAAGTAATACCACCCTCCGGGACATTCTATCGTCGCAGTATAAAATTTCAACTAAACACCATTCGACCTCTGGCTAAATCTAATTAAAAGTTCAATTCAAAACAGACGCATTACCAAATCAGATCGAATCTAATAGATGCCAGGCCGCGTGCGGCATATTCGATTTTTATATTGACAGAGCCAATATTGAAATAGACCTTTGGGCAAGGACTGCAATCGAGAAAAGGGATGATAAATCGGTTCTAGGAAACAACAACAAAAAAATCTATTTGTACTGATAAATGGAATGATAATAGATGGCGCGCACGAAAGCGAAAAAAAAGACACCGCAACCAACTTTTCTATCGAGTGGAGTTCTGAAAACCGATCTGTGGGGAAATTCGCATCGGCAATCACGTGTGGGAAATCAGTCATCATGCGTTGCATATAAGCAGAAAAAATAAGAGAATTTTATTTTAAAAACTAGGATATCAATAGTACGCTTTGTAAAAGCCGTAGCTTAGACTGGGTGTTTGTTTATGGAAATGTAAGCACACCTGCGGCGCTTGGATATTCATGCGAATTGTTTACAAAATAAATTGAGTTCGTATTTACCTTGTGCCTGCTCAAAAATTAATCAAAATGCTGGAAGAATTGGCTTAGGACTGGTCGAATGTGAAACACAACCAAACGGGACAGTATACAAGGGATGCTAAATGCCAGTCCTTACCATGGAATTTCTCTAATTGTATTTGAATGCCTTTTGCCGCCACAGATTATCTCGGTTACCTCAAACCAGCCACAACCACCAGTACAACTTCCTCTGTGCTGCTTGTGAACATACAAAGGGTACGAGTATCAGGTATGAGACCGGGGGTGGCACTCGCTCAAACGGCTGTGTGAGAAACTTTCCATATCGGGTTTGGTAACAATTCGCCTGCTTCCTTACTTAGGATACTTGAACCAGCTAAATGGCAAAGGGTGAACACTTAACCCTATCCGTTTGGGATTGGACGGTCCCTTTTGCCGTTGAACAAAGGGCGCTGATAGTGGCTCTTACCTTTGGGTGATAAAGTTGAAGCTACACTGTTACCAGGACAATTTGTCATGATCATCCTCAATGGAGGTGTGGAGAAACGCAGGAAAGGAAGACAAAGTCCTTGACATCGATGGTGTACTTTATATGATATAAAACGAAGGACTACAGTGAGATAATAACTTAAATCGAAGTCCGCCGATATCACTTACGAATCTGAAAACAGACTTTTTGGGAACTCCTGAGGAATGTACGGTAAAACAAATAAAGTTGTAGCACTCGGTCGATGCGATGTCGATGTGTGTCAAGGTTATGGCAGGCAACCATGACACCCCTTTCCACGATTTACAATGACCCGTTGATTATATGAAACGAAGTTGAATGAAGCAGTTGATACTTTGTCGGAATGAACGTTTGAGAGCATTTTTGTTATGACTCCCGTAAGGGGATGGCTAATCTTGCTAGGGAATATGTAAATGGAAATGAGGCAGAAGGTGGGTGGGTGATGGATGTTGCTTAATATTTTGGTCACCATTTAAGTAGTACGAGTACTTGGCAGCTTTTTTTTGAGTGATTATAGTCGATCTGTTAAGATATGATGTGCGATTGGAAATGGAACGTGTAATCCATTATCTACTTCACCCAACTTCAACAGTTACAACAAATGTAAATCACTTTTTCTATCCGGGCAAAAAGGTCAAAATTTAATCTTCCAGACAAATTTTAGATTTTTTTCAATATCCAAGTCAAAAATAAAAAAATTAAAAAAATTTGTTCACATCAAGTTTAAAATTAAAAAATTCCATGCAAGGGTCAAATTAATTATTTTGAACTCGAAAATAAAAAATGTCTGGGAAAACAAATCTTATGTCACAAAAATTGATAGGTATGTAAAAAGCTAATAAAAAAAATTATTTCAGGGCCGAACATTTTTTACAAACAACTAGCTGACCCGGCGAACTTCGTTCCGCCCGTTAATGAAATGAATATAATCATGCTTATTTTCAGATTCGAACGAATACTCAATTCTAACGAATGTCTCTATTCGTTCGAATGAACTTTGTGTATTTTGAGATTCGAACGAATAATATTCACTATAGAGAATGTCATAAAATGAATTTAAATAAATTCAACTTTCGAAATCAGCGGTTGCACATTTTTATTTTATATGGAGTGAACATACTTTTGTTTTTATATAGAGGCTCTTTTTTCATTGTTTTATTAAAACTATATAAATATTAAAAATATTAACTACTTATTGAGAAATATATGCTAAGATCTACGAAAATGTGAAGTAGAAGTCTTATCTCAAATGGGACCAGGCTTAAGAATATTAAAATGTGTTATTAGTAATATTTTGACACCCTAAAGTCTAAAATTTAAATATGAGCTTATCTAAAATAGGTTTTCAAGTTTTGTTTTAAAGTTGCGAACCTATATTGTTGAAGTAAAGAATGCAAAAAGAAGGATGCTATATTGAACCTCAAGTTTTTAAGTTATTTATTCAACTCAATTCTGGTCACACTACCTTTCAAATATGGTTACTGTATAAACAAAACAAAATTTTTTTTGATACAGTTTTTCTGTAAACAATTGGTGACAAATACCAGCAGACTGGCGATTGTTTTGTTTTTGGGTGAAAGATTAAAAAAAATTCATACATAAGGATGCCTCAAATCCATTTCGGAAAAAAAATCCTCAAGAAAATATGGAAAAGCAACAATTATCACTTTTTAGCCTTAAGAAAATACAGACGAATAAAAAACTGACATTTGTTGCGAACGATTAGAAACTAAAAATACACTCAACATTGGAATGAAAAATTAACTTTCGATTGATAGAATGAACTTCCTATCTGTTCGAAATTCAATATGCAGATTCTTCAAATTCGACACACTTTCGAAAGAATCGAATCTCAAAATAAGCCTAAAATAAATCCGAGTATGCACATACTATAAATAAATAGTTGGCGCAACAGATCCATAGGGACCTAAGGCCTAGTTTCTTACAACCATTAGTCTTGTGCGTGTTTTTGATTTTTGGGACGGATGGAAGGGAAGTACAATTTTATGCCGAGTTCAAAGGGCCAATTGAGAAGTTCTTTCACGACAATTATACTCTTAGATGTTTGTCAGACATTTGCGAGATGTGGAGCAGTAGAAAAAAAATGTTAATTTGGAATTTAGTTTTTTCGAAATTCGAACCTGGGACCCTTCGCTTAGTAGTCCAACACACTAACCACTAAGCCACTGCGCCGACATACTGCTTCATGTAATTCGGTCAATTCAATGTTTAATTTGAAATGCCTGATGCCGAAATTACCATAAATGTCGACATAATTATCTCGTATTATATTCGTTGCTCCAAAAGATGTCAATTGGAAGCATGAATTGTACATTTGAATGTTATCCAAAAAATATTTCGATTCTGGTGTAGTGCCAGAAAGTAGTGATCGTAATGGTTCAGGTGGATATTGTAATTCTGGTAATCGAACTTTCGCAGAAGCACAACACATTCCAGAAGTTTTATTTCTAAATTTGAATGCATTACAATATTGATATAGCTTGTTCATTGCGCCAATAAACACAAATTTGTTCAAAATATAATCAATGGCACTATTATATCGAAATCCTGCAACATTTAAAACAACATTAACATTGATTCGTTCAGCATTTTCATTAACATTTCTTGTTGTGCGATGCGATTGCATTCTCAATCTCTCTTGCTCATTACGATGTTCACGTTGTTCAGATGAATGACCTGAACTTAATGAATGAATTGAGTAAAAATTAATTTAAAAGTTAAAGCTAAAAATGACCTGAACGTGATCGGGCCATACGTTCTCTTTGAATTCGATTTTGATTTTCTCGTTCTTCTTGTGATTGATTTTGCCTTTTATTTGACCTATTTTGCGTTCTACGTGACCGACTACCAATATCACTTCTCCGCTGAGGTGGCATTTTTGATACAAACTAAAAAAAAAATTATATTATAAAAAATCAATCTTCAATAAGTTAAAGGTACCGGCGTAGGAACCCCAGGACTAAACTTTTTCAAAAAGTTGGGAAAACATGAAGAACCTGATTGAAAACTCGAAAAAGTATTTTGACAAAATAAAAATTGATTTCTCATAAAAACAAAAAACCTATTTCACAGTACAAAGACATCTATTTGCTCCGGTTTCGGTAAAAAATTTGTCATAATCTTCCCATTAGTAGTCTTCAGCTTCTCGAACGACATCTTAAGACGTCAAATCACTAAACAAAATCATTCAAAAACCAAAATGTACTGAAACTCATGCGTTTTTCCAAGCACGCACAACCCACGCATACGTTTTCCAATTTCAACCAAACTTCACAAAAATGATATCTAGACCAATACCAGAGATGTGTGAAAGTTTGGTTAAAATCGCTAGATGCGTTAAGGCGTGAATCGGCGACAAACCAACACAATTTTAGGCTCAATTTTTATATATATAGACTAGCTGATCCGGCGAACTTCGTACCGCCTAAAATTGATTAAATTATTAACATCCCTTTTGTTAGTTTAACCTCTCTATTGAACGACTGAAACTCCCTTTGAATTGAATTGAGTTGAATGCATAGAAACTTCATAGGTTTTCGGGCTTCTTGATCGTTTTTTTGCGCTAATGAATGAATCGAGTTGTTCCGGTCAGATTTTCAAAAATTGATGGTTAGCATCTGTGATTGGCAACAATGAACCAATTTTATGAGAAACTTGTCCTTGTATCTGTAATGTAGAAGGAAAGTATTCAAAAGATAAGCTTGGACTTGTAAAAACCTCACAAATTTGGCTGTCTCTTTCAAATGTTTCTTTTGAAATGCCTAAAACCGAAATTACCTTAAATGTCGGCATAAAATTATCTCGTATTATATTCGTTGCTCCAAAAGATGTCATTTGGAAGCATGAATTGTACATTTGAATGTTATCCAAAAAATGTTTTGATTCTGGTGTTGTGCCAGAAAGTAATGATCGTAATGGTTCAGGTGGATATTGTAATTCTGGTAATCGAACTTTCCCAGAAGCACAACACATTCCAGAAGTTTCATTTCCAAATTTGAATGCATTACCAAATTGACATAATTTGTTCATTGCGCCAATAACCACAAATTTGTGCAAACTATAATCAATGGCACTATTACATCGAAAGCCAGCACCATTTAAAACAACATTATCATTGATTTGTTCAGCTCGTTGTTGTCTTTGATCTATTTTGCGTTCTACATGACCGACTACCAATATCACTTCTTCGCTGAGGTGGCATTTTTGATACAAACTAAAAGAAAAAATTTAATTATAAGAATTCAATTTATCTTATCTTCAATCTTGAAAATAAGTTAAAGGTACCATCGTAGGAACCGCAGAACTAAACTTTTTCAAAATGTTGGCAAACCATGAAAAACCTGATTGAAAACTCTAAAAAGTATTTTGACAAAATAAAAATTGATTCCTCATAAAAACAAAAAACTTATTTTACAGTACAAACACATTTTTTTGTTCCGGTTTTGGTAAAAAAATTGTCATAATCTTCCAATTAGTAGTCTTCAACTTCTCGAACGACATCTTGAGATGTCAAATCACTAAAAAAATCATACAAAAACCAAAATGTCCTGAAATTCATGTGTTTTTCCAAGCACGCACAACACACGCATATGTTTTCCAATTTCAACCAAACTTCAGAAAAATGATATATAGACCAATAACAGCGATGTTTGAAAGTTTGGTTAAAATCGGTAGATGCGTTAAGGCGTGAATCGGCGACAAACCAACACAATTTTAGGCTCAATTTTTATATATATAGATTCAAAAATTTTAAATTTAATCGCCTGGTCAATTTTTTGATTTTTTCCAAACTTAAAAAAAAGCCATTTCCTGGGAAAAATATTCAAAATTTATTAAATCAAGTTCAAAATGGAAAAACTGCATGCAAGGGTTAAATTTTTGTGCGCTCCTTTTATTTCCGAGTTACAAATAAAAAAATCAAACTATGGTTAAGCTTTTAAATATATGGTTAAAATTTGAAAAAGTTTTTGTATACCTACCAGAATTGGAAAGAATTGTTTTTTCTATTCGGGTCAAAAATTTCATATCCGGATAAAATTTTGTTTTTTTTATGTAGATAAGAGTCGGAAAGAATTTTTCTTCTATTCGAATCAAAAATTAAAAATTTTGTTTTCCTTCTATCCGGGTGAAATATAAAAAAAGAACAGGTTCGGGTAAAATTTTTGAAATGTTTTCATATCCTGACTAAAAATTTAAAATTTTATCTTGGGTTATAAAATTTTTGTAGATACGGTTAAAAAATTTAAGATTCATGCCCAAATCAAATTTTCGATTGTTTTTAATATTAGAATCGGGTAAAATTTTTCTTCTACTCGTGTGAAAAATTGAAAAATTTCATATATTATATACAAACAACAAAAATATTTGAGTTTGAGCGTGGATATGTTTGTAGAGCTCTGGGAATGTCTTCTGGAAGTGAGTTTAAATAGTTTTGGAGATGGGATTTACTAGTTGTTGTCCGTAGGATGTGTATTAGTAGTCTGCTTAGTTACTGACCTTTGTACGTTTAGGAACAGATCAGCGATTATTCTTTTGGGCGCCAGTGGTTGTTAATTATATTATGCCCTATCAGTCGATGCTCCTTTTTACATGGATATGGAAATAAAAAGAGTAGACCTTTGGAGCACTCCTCCATTTATAGCAAAATAATTCGTTCATACCCCGTCTACTACAATTTGAATCGATCTTCCCTGAAAAAAAACTGTGCACCCAATCCCAGAGTATTTATCTTAACCCTTAAAATTTAGGGTTGTGCTACATCTGATATTTTGAGATGTTCAGGGCTGTATAAACGCGCACCAAGAGTGGATTTTTAAATAAGACCGCCTCTAAATTTTAGGGGGTTCGATAACGAACGTTTAGTCGTACTGATTTCCAACTTTACACATAGACGATATTATTCACGAAGCTGTCACCCATCAAGTCATCACACATATTGTGCTAAAGAAACATCTGCAGATGACCAACCGAAGGCCTTAGTATGCCATTTAATTAGCTCCTTGCGTAATGGAAGCTCTCAGCATGAATTACGCATGAATCGCTGCAACTGCCATAACAACGGTCATAATTATATGTTGTTTCCGGTATAGTAGATCAAGTTAATTGTCTGTGCGGTTCATGTGGGGCGCAAAATAATACGATTCTGCCCCGAGGAATCCTTTAATTTCATTAATGCGACAAGTATGGAACGTGCCTCTACCGATTGTCTTATTAAATCCGAAATTCAGATGCAAAGTTCATTAATCACCGGCAACAACTCACAACGACTTTATGAGACAATTTCTACTACTTGAAACAGCAACAGGTTACCGGCCTGCTAATGGGAAAACGTAAACCCTTTCGACAGCAATGACACTTGAAATCCAATAAATCTACTCGCAGGTATCCAACCCGTGTTCGCTATACACACCACATCCGAACCGTATTCCCTGTATCAATTAAAACCACCGCCTCTCCGGGCCATAAGTACGAAACGGATTAATTATTTGAAAACAAAGCGAACGAACGACTGTGTTTATCCATGAAGCGTAAATGAAGCTTATGTCGGGTATTATGACGCTCCTGCCATTGAATAGCGAAACAAAAGTCGGAGCCAACAAAACCACATGAGTATACCGAACATGAGCGCCAAAGTGTGGTTTCAATTTACAGAAGGATTCTATTTGCTTCCAATAAACGCTACGACGATGATGACGATGGCTAACTACCACCACTCGCATTTTAGTACTTCTCAATTAGATCATCAAGTGTATAGCAATTGAACATTTGTTTTACAGCAAAAGCATATTTTTATTGAGCGAAATATAATTCACTGCCGCATCTGGTTTAGTGTGGCTGTTAAGTAATTGTTTACGTCAGTGGAAAGTCAAAAAGTAGCAGGGGCAGGGATACCCTCGATGGTAATTAGCGGAAGCAAAAAGAAAAAAATTGAAAAGACAAACAATGGATCAACAATGAATAAAAATGTCCACTTGTTCCGGTTGGCGGCAGGAAACACATGTTTTGTGTCATTAATTTCGATGGCGAGTTAATGAGCGATGTCCATTTGGGCCGGAGATATTTATTCAGCAAAGCGATGCTGACAGTCGTTTTCTGCAGGTATTGTGTAAAATAATAACACTTTTGTTTCCGATTTCAATTAATTTTAACGTTTTAATTAATTTGCAAAGCAAACGCACATCAATGGCTCATTATTATTAGCGAGATGAAATCAATGCTGTGTTTGAACAACTGGATTTAGTATGGAAAAATCGTTAAATTATTTAAAAGCATTTTAAAACCGAGTTTTTTTGAACAAATATTGCACCAGAAATTGGAAATTAATTTTTCACTATTTATCCATCAAAGGATTTAAGAAATAAAATGAAATTATAAAAGAATTAAATTTATAAAACGCTTCAGATATGTCTACACAAAGGTATGGTTATAGAAATTTAAGACAAACTGATGAGAAACAAAAGCGCCACCTATCGGATTTTATTGAAACTACCCTCTAAAAACTGCCGACACTAAAAACGAGAAATTGTTAAATTATCAGCGAAATCGGTCGAGCCTTTAGGTAGCAAACCCTTTTTTTCGAAAGAGGTAAAATTTGTATGTAGGGGTTTTCTAGGGATTTACTGAATCGGTTTAAAAAATAAAAGCCAAAGCTAACCACGATATATGTAGCCTATATTTTATTTTATTTCCTTGATGGAGATAAAAATAGTTTACAAGAAAGTGAATTTAAAGTCAGTCATCGCACGAAGAAGCGCGTGTCCCAAGTAAAAAGTCGTAAAAGAGGAAGAACATGTAATCAACTATTTCGTAGACCCGCCAGGGCTGTTCACACACTTATTTTCGATAGTAAAAAGCTACCTTGCAATATACCTTGCAGAATAACAAGTAAAAGTGTTATCATACAAGTCATGCAAAATACCAGAACTACTTGACCGACATAGCCCAATTTTAATACCAACCTAAAGACGATAAAAGAAGTCCTTTCACAAAACTTCATTCACCTAGGTTGATTCCTTTGGACGCTATCGTGTTTTCAACGGAAAGAGGGACACAAGGGTCTAATATTGGTTTTGTATGGGAGGTACCTACCAGAACTACTTGACCGACATAGCCCATTTTCAATACCAACCTGACGCCGATGAAAAGAATTTCTTTCACCAAATTTCATTCACCTACGTCAATTACTTTGGCGCTATCGTGCTTTCAACAGACAGACAGACAGACGGACATGGCTAAATCGATTCAGAATGTGATCCTGATTCAGAATATATATATTTACTTGATGAGGTATCCGTTGACTCCTTCTTGGCGTTACAAATGTAATGACAAAGTGAATATACCTTCCTGTGGAGGGTATAAAAATTGATTAAGCATTGAATTAGAAGTCGCTTTTTTCCAACGCATCGCGACTATTCCTATCGATGTGCGGGTTGACTTCACTCGATTCTAAAGCGTCCTAAAGCGCGTCCACCTAAGGGAACGTAAAGTGTATAAAATTAGAACCCTAAAATATTGGTTAGCAAAAAAAAGTACGTGGATCTGTATATGTCCGCCCGAGAGCGCTGTCCACAATAAGAGTTTTCACTGCGGATTAAAAATTGTAAATGCATACTAAAATTTTTGTTAATAATAAAACTTCAAAGTGCACTTAAATGAACGAACCTAGGTTGGAACCGCAGGACATCAGTTTCTTATATTGTGACGTTCTCAAGATTAAGTTTAAGAATGCAAGACACTTGAGGCGAAACTGTCAACAGTTTCTAGTAAACCAGTCAAATTTTTATGTACAAAAAAGGGAAAAATTCCCAAGACCTAACAATTTTTGACAAATTTTGCCTTTTTTATGAAATGCAACCTACGAAAAATCGTCTGATGAGGAGAAAGAAACAAATGTGGAGAGAAAAATGTGTGAGGTTATGTAGCTATTTCTATTCCTATAATTATTCGCTATCCAACAAAGGTACCAAGTTCAGTTAACGTAACATAGTTTGGGAAGTTTTCCATGTCCTAAAAATAGCTATGATAATTGGAATATTTTTCTACTGAAGCATTCACAAAGCTGTTTAATATTTGCTCAATAGAAAGTAAGAGAAAAGAATTTTTAAAAGAGATTAATTAGAATTATTTTTAAAGATTGTGTGAGCAAAGAAAAGATCATTGGAACATTTTCTCAATTGATATAGTAACACTGCGCTTATGGCAACTGCACTGTGATTTAACAAATTTCGAAGATCATGATTTTTAAACATTAAAAAAAGATTGCTGCTTGTTGAAACCATCAAAATTTAAGACTATGGGCCTCATAAACTTGAGAGCACCACCTGTGGGCTCTGGTTAGTGTGTTAGACTACTAAGCGAGAGGTCCCACGTTCGATTCCCAAAAAAAAAATTCCATCTTAAGGTTTTTCGACTTCGCCACTTATCCCGAACAAACATCCGAGAGTATAACTGCCATGAAAGGGCTTCTCAACTAGCTGTTTGGATTTGGCATACAATTTCAGATGCCTTCCATTTGTCCCAAAAATGAAGTCCTATGGACCTGTTGCGTTTATTATTTATTTCATAAGTCTCAAAAAAAAAAAAAAAAATGCTCAGGTTATAAAGCTGGACAATAGTTGAAATCAGGATGCTTAACCTTGATTACAAGAAAATAAACCACGCAGTCGAAGCATTAGACACCTATTCGTAAACTCGATAAATACCCAATGCTACAGGACTACTGACACGTGCCTGAGATGCTCTAGAAAATAGCTAATTTCCATGTGAATTCTTACGACAACTCGCCATACTCATACGAAGACAGTTATGACTCTATGTCCCTACAATCGGGTTTATAGTACGGACGCGAGATGGAGCGTCGGCATCACTTGCATGCATTGTTCACTCACCCACCCAAAGTCCAAAGACTATTTTTCAGATAGTGCCACACCATCTACGTAAACCAATGTCGTTTATTTCTCTTCTCTCGTTTCCTGTCGCCTTTTCTATTCATTGTATTTCAATAGTGGGATACTGTTAAAATCGAAACGAAACGAAAAAATAAACTATCAAGCGAAAGCGAAAATTTGGTTCACGAAAATCCTATCGTTTTCGTCTTCCTATTTCTCATTTAAAAAAAAACGATTATGCGAAATGCGAAAGCGAAAGTAATTTTCACGTAGCTCTTTTCATTTTCGTCTTCATAATCCGCATTAAAAAAATGAGGATGATTCACGGAACTACTATCGTTTTCGTCTTCCTACTTAAAAACATTTAAGAAGTGCAATTTAAATTGCATAGTTCTAGGATCATTTTCGTATTTCATTGCGCCGGTAGTACTTATAACAAACTTTAGTCCCGACTTTAACTAAAAATGTTTACAATCGGCCTTACCAATAATCAACTGTAGTCTGGAAGTTTACGCAAAGACTAAACACTTTCCAAAATCCCTTTACCAATAAACAAAAATAGTTGCCAGAATATCGCTAACTGTAGGGTTAAATGTTAATGTTGAGAAACCCATGTTTATCTCGGGCATTAGCTAAATAAATCCTCCCCAAATGTCATTTTGCAGAGGAGTGTTGCCCAACCCTCCTAAATGATGGTACGGAATTTCGTAATAGGAGCAAATTTACATACGCTGTTGTTCAGCCTGACCGTTTATAATTATAAACTAATTTTAGTAAATTGTAAAATGTTTTCTGATTTTATTCGTTGGAATACAACAATGCAAGTGGTTTTTGAGTCTAGCAAACACAAATTTGTACAAATGTATGAACAATATTGAAAAATACCTAATGCACTTTTGTTTTATTTCTAAACACTCACCCCTGTATTAATAAACAAAAATGTGCACAAGTAAGTTAGCTAGTAGGCATCAGATAGCATACAAAAATTTAACATAACTGCTGAATAACGAGTTGATAACTTTTACGCAGCGTTTATTAATATGTGGGTTAAAATATGTACTTCGAATATTTTGACTAAAAGAAGTGGTTAGTGCTTTTCTCTGCTTTATCTTGTTTAACCCTTTCGGTATTTTGATGCCATATGGCAACAGGAATTCATAACGTCCATTCTCTCTCTTTGAGTATATTTTTTCGATTTTCTTTTCTGATTAACTTCTTATAGTATCTGATCAATCAGTAGAGGCAAACAAACTGGTTGATATGGTTGATATCATTGTGCTTTTAGCTTTGGTGCAAGGAAGGTCTGTTGGTTGGTTGGTTGGTTTAAGTGGCTGTATTTCCCGAAACGAGGGAAAAACACAAATAACGCATAGAGCGCCGTTTTGAGACCACAACTCGCTGAAAACCTGAAAAATAATGGAGGAGACGGACGATAGGAAAACTTACAACCAGCCTGAGGAGTTAAGAAAGGAAGGTCTGTAGAGCTCGAATTTTTTCCTCGGAAGACTAATTTTATGATTTCATTTTTACATTGGTAATTGACAAATACATTATTAATTTTGATTTTATTTTAATGATAAATAGCAGGGATACAATAAAAAAAATAAAATAGACATGTTGTCCTTCGTTCTGCTGCCACTAGAGACAATTGATGTCATTTGGCAACGTTCCCAAAAACCACTTTAGAACAAATACTTAACAAAAATAATGTTCCAATGTTTTTAGTCTGAGCCTCCGTAACAACAAAAAGAAAAAAAATATTTTCTTAACCTTAGAACAAGAAAGAAGTACCGAAAGGGTTAACCGCTAGTGCTTGCTTTATGATTGATTTTCATTTTAGTTTGTAACGAATGCATGCCGAGTAAAAAATAAATTTGACATAAGTTTGGGATCTTTCCAAGAATTTCTTGAGAGTAGTCGCTAAGGGAATAAAATATCTGTTCATTTAATATTGGACAGCTCATACCTGAATACATTTTTTTTTTTTACAATTCTCAGTACCTTAGGCCCCAGGTAAATTTTGGATGAAGATCTTAAATATTGGTGTGGAAATGGTTGTTGTGAAAATGTTGACTTCGCGGAAAATATAGATACAAGAATTGTCAGCATTCAGCAAAATTCATGCGAAATAATAAATTTGGGAACTGCTGGAGGAATATCAGGTAGAATGTGCGAATTTAAGATATACAAAGTTCTGTATTACTTGGTGCGAATTCATCTAGGAGAAAACATGACAGTTTATGTATATGTAGAAGAATGTGCAAGGCTTTATATTTTTTCCCGAATTAAGTAATAAAGCTATGCAATTTTTAAAAGATCAAATTGTATTTATTTTCACACCTCCATATAAGTTTGCAAGTACAGTTTTGCAAACGGAAATGAATAAGCAGGTTAATATTTCTTTCGAAAATATTCACTTGCTAACGATCTAAATGTGATCTTTAGACTACAAATAAGTTTTGATTTGCATTATCAGCCAACGAATAAATCAAAGCATTCTAATAAACTGTGTTCCGTTTATTGTATAATTTAAAAGATACCTTAATACGACACAAATTCACTCATAAATCAATCGTGAAGTATTAGAAAACAAAGGAAAGCGTACTATAAAAAGTACCGAAAATTGTGTCCGATCGAACAATAGGGCATTACTGATTTGCATACGATATTTGACAGATCAGCGGATATTTTGTGCATTTCCAATTTTCTGTTTTGTTTTTTGCTTATAATATGCTTCAAAAAGCCTTTAAAAGGAATCTGTTGGGCAAATTAATTTGCAATTTAAATATTCCTTTTTTTAGAATAAAATCCTCGTTGTGAAATAAACCATTGACCTTGTTTTTCACGAAAACGAATTATGAAATTTGAATTCTGCGATGACAAAAAATGTAATAGTTTCTAAGAAAGTTGTCGCACTAGCAAATGTGGAGGTCTAATTGTTTATTGGTACCGTTTCACTAATGCTGTACATTTTTACTAAAGCCGGCAACCAGCTAATCGTCGACATTAGTGTTTGATTATTAGTAAGGCCGGATATTTCAATCAGCCTTACCCATAAGCATTTTTAGCTTCGACTTAATTTTTAGTCATTCAAAATGGCTACATTTTCAATAAAAATTTTGCAATTGTGAGCTTCCGTTGATTTAGAGTCGAAACTTGAAATGCTTATTGGAAATGAGCTTTAGTTTTCAAAGTTAATGCAGCAAAACGATCGTGCAAGCGAAAACGAACGAACGTTTTCATCTTACCGAATCCCACTCCAGAATTACTGCCCAGCAAATTATAAGAAGTTCAACCTCAAAAACGACAAAAGAGGGTTATCCTGCTAAAAGAAACCTAACTGGCAGCCTCCAACGCGGTTCTTCGAAAGTGACATTTGGCAGTAAACGCCAGCCAATTTTCTGAAACGGTCTCGTCGAGTCAATGGCGTTTCGCTACATGCATTAGAAATTACTTGACAACTTGTACTACACTCGATTTTGCCCTCGCAGCGCTTTGTGAAAACACTCACAAGTTTTCGAGAATTTCAATTACAATTCACATTTTTTCTGGAGTTACACTGTTTTCTTTCCCCTACAATGCATAAATATAATGCATAAAAAATCTATGCTCACTGAAAGGACCAACTTTCAATTCTACGAACAACTTAAATTTAAATTGCATTTGTGCATGCAAACACGACTGTTTCAGTTCCTAAAAATCCATCGATTGATGTTTTCACATGTTCAAAATATACAGAAATTATATTTCCTCTTCTGGTTGCCACTTATGTCTGCAAATAGACTGACTACCTTAATTTATTTATTTATTTTCCGCGGACCGGAATTGGCTCCCGACAAATGTAATTTGTAAATATACATTGCTTCCCGGAGGTTTTAATCTGCCTTCGTATCCTGTTGTTATTCCAATTGCTCCTCGCCAGATGGAAAGGAAAGACACTTAAATTGTTCTTGTCACATTCGTGTAGTTCCTGCAGCAAACGCTTCCGGCAACCTTCAGTCAAACAAAAACGAGAAGAAAAACATCAAATCACTGTCGCAGAGTACTCGTATTATCCGGCGAACACGTGGTTTCTGTGTTCAGTTGCAGGGCTCCCCTGAGCCCCCGTTTGAAAACATTCAACAACAGAAATAGTTATACCCGTAGTTGCAAACAAAATGCCCCACAGTTGATTTTCTTATTCTAAGGACAAAACTTGGGCTAGAACATAATGTTTGCAAGGCATCAGAAATCGGAATTTGTGGGATTGTTGCATGTATGAGAAGAGAGTCCCAGGATGCGTAATCACATTTCAAGTTCAGGTCAGGATGTGGAGGAAACTTTGGAAACATGTTTTATTTTTTTTTTTTCAATATACCCAAAAACTGGATTTGATTCATGTGTCTAAGGACTTTTACCTAGATGCGTACCATGAATAAAAAAAATCTCTGTTGCTTTCCTAACGAAGACGGATCAAAGTTGGTAAAGTAAAGTGGTGGGCGGAAGTACGACGGAAGACCTCTCTCATGACTGAAAGGTGGATGGGGAATTTCGAAAACTTGTCTAATCGTAGACATAAATGAATTGTTGACAGGACTCGTGAAAAATGCGTGTGAGAAAAAGGACGGCAAACATTTTTTCCCCCTCTTTCTTTAAGAACAACATGACAATTTGGGAGTTTGATTTTTGTGCAATCGTCAAAAATCACAGTTATTTTTGCTGCTTAATTTCGACATGTTTAATACATGTCAAAAGTTTGATTCTATTTACTTTGGCGATTTAAGGAGAACGATGAATTCTGATTAAAGGAGCAAACAAGATTTGTGTTGGAAGTTTTCTGTCTGTTGATTGTGCAATGGCAGACGTAATTGTAGACTTGTTTTGAATAACTCAGATGAGCCGATGACAGCTTTAGCTTTAGTTGAGAAGTCCAGTGACGCGGGGGGAAGGGGGGATACATTTTACGGTACTCGTTTGAAAATTGTGTCGGATAATGATGTAGAATCGAGAGGGTGATACAAGGACAATGTTTTGTCCTTAAAGGAATCAAATTGTGGATTTGTGGCGTTGGTGGAGTTCCATGCAACTACAAGCTCTCAGAGGAAAATAATCCGATGCTATAAGATATAATTTGTATACGAGATGCTCGACAAAATATATGAGCAATGGCCTAAGTAGGTACGACATTAAAGACGGCCTCGGTGAATTAAGTTCGAGAACAGACAAAGGGAGATCCTTGGCAGTACAATACGACCCCACGCCTTCCGACAGGGTTTTGTTGAAGTGGAAAAAAACAAGCTGTGTGTAAGGTATTAACAAAATTCTTTTTTATCTGAAAGTCATATGTGTGCCATTATATAAGATCATTCAAATGTCCGCTGCGGCTATGATGCTTCTCATGACGGCCATGATTCGAGTTATCCAATTTTTACTTTGATTTTTTTTGGCACAAATCCAGATGAATTTGACCGATTGCATTGATTATTTGGGTCTAAAGGGCATTGGTCGATTGGCTTCATGGCATAGACCTGCGACTTCAAAACCCCAAAAGAAAAAGTCCAGCGAGTTCAAATGGCGCGATCTTGGTGGCCAATTTACGACACATCTGCGAGAGATAAACATAATACCTCAAATCATTCATGCAGAGTGTTTGTCGGCGCGTCTGCTATGTATGGCGCCCGTCCTGCTGGAACCACATCGTCTACCTCCGTATCGTTTAATTTGGGCGCCAAAAAAAATCGGTTAACATCGTATCGCCGTTGAGTGGATGTTGATGGCCTCACCAACGTCATTTTCAAAAAAGGACAAGCCAATCCGTCCGAAAATCCGCAACAAGCAGTGAAATTTTGTAGGAGCATTTTCTATACTGGCTAACCTCATATGGATAGACGCCCCATCATGTTTACTTCTTCAATCTCGTGTTACAGCAGATAGTGCGCAGGGCAGATGTCAACACGGAAGGCACTATCTTCAAAAAATTCGTTGGTCTTGTAGTAAATGAGGGCAAGACTAAGTACATGCTATCAACAAACAAACAAGCATCTGTCCACCGCCTAGGACAGAACGTAACTATTGATAGCAACAATTTCGAGGTAGTTAAGGAGTTTATCTACCTCGGAGTAAACATGAACTCCACAAATGACATCCTAGTGGAGATCCGGCGAAGAATTACCCTAGGAAACCGCTGCTACTTCGGTTTGGCAAAGCAATTGGGTTCAAAACTCCTAACTCGAAGGACAAAATGTATGCTTTACAGAACCCTTATCCTGCCAGTTCTGCTTTATGGCGCCGAGTGCTGGACGATAAGCAGGAAGGGAGAGCTGATACTGGTCCTCTGTCCTCTGTGCGAGGAGGGCGAATGGAGGAGAAGATACAACCGCGAACTCTATGAGCTGTACCAAGATGTGGATGTAGTCCAAAAGGCCAAAATACGTCGACTACATTGGCTCGGCCACATCGAGCGAATGGACAATAATGCTCCAGCTAAAAGGATCTTTGAATCCCAGCCACCAGGTTCGAGACGACAAGGAAGACCGAACCTCCGTTTCAAAGACCAAGCCATCGCGGATGCCAGAGCGCTGGGTCTGGATAACTGGAAGCAGGGTGCCCGGGATCGCAGTGGATGGAAGGCTGCAGTGTCTCAGGCAGAGACTCTCCACAGGTCGGGAGCCCGTTAAGTAAAGTAGTAACCTGGGTTGGCGTCGACCCATATAGGGCAGCTTTGCTTGTTAAAATAACCATTGATTTAAAAATTTGCCGCGTCGTTAAAGATTATTTTTCAGCCGAAATCGAGGTCCTCTTTCATAGGCTTCGAAGCCCAGTCAGCCAACCAACGGCGTTGCCTAAGGTCATAAACTCAGATCAGTTTGTACAGGTATAGGACCAAGTCCCGAAGCAAAATTGAAGTCTGCAAAAGCCCGTCTTCTTGTGCACGGCGAGGAATTGACTGCCTAGGGTTCTCCTGTAAACTTTCACGGACAGCGGCAATGTTCTCGGCCAAACTGGCGTTCCTTTGACGTATGGGTGTTGGCTGATTGCTTACCAAAAAGGTTGTCTTGCATTTGGCCACCAAACGTTGGAGAGTCGCCTTTGAAGGGCCGCGTCTGCCGTCAAATGGGCACAACGCGCGCAACGTTTGCACTGGCGAACACTCATTTTGAAAGAAAAGATTTATAATTTGGACGTGCTGCTTGATCGTCTTACTTCCCATGGTGACTTGGTATTTGTGAATGAATAACAAACTCCAGATTAGACAGACACCACCAAAACAACATGGCCGCTACAGACTGCCAACATCGACCTGTCCCTATTAAAAAAAATCAAAACCCATCACCTTCAGTTATGAGAAACTACTCGTATAGATAAATCAAACTCAGAGTATGTAGTTTTCTCTATTGCAAAAAGCTCAAGCATCGAATGTTTAAAATGGCATTTTAAAGTTTAAACATTCGACAGCAAACAGAGGCGAACAGGGCTCTGCAAACAAACTCTGACACCTTAAAAATATATGGAAATTGCTTATTTTGTTAGCTTTTTCTTGAATTTGTTTATTTTTCGTCGTTGTCATTGATTGACATGGAATTGGGCATTTAATGCAAAAATAGATATACCTAGGTAGCTAGTAGAATTTTTATTGCTAAGGGGCGAGTTGTATATGCATTCTTTTACGATGTGGATAAGAGCGAGTCGCCCCCAAAGAAGGGAGAAGAGTGTTTCCTCCTTTAAGCATTTTTTTATACTTCTAAGAGATCTAATTAAAAGTGCAAAAAATGCACCAAAAACTATGAAACGATTGCAAAATAGCCATCGTTCAATCGGATTGTTTTAATGATACTTGGCAGTTGAATAAGTAAAGTTAAGCAACCTTAAGCGATGATCGTCCAATTGATTCGACGATTATTGTTGTTTTTTTTTTTTGTTACGCGAAGTAGAAGACTTGTCGAGACGATGTCATTTGATCGTTTTGTCCTTACGCGATTAGAGCCCTGTTTCTTCTACTGCTTTGAAGTGAATTCTTTTTTAAGAACATTTTTTACTGACATTTTTGACAAGAAAATGTAAAAATGTCAACTGTGCCTATTATACCCTATATTTGTCACTGTCCAATTCTGATATGTCAACGGAAATACGCACCGATGGCTCTTTTCTATCACGTCCCTCTTACACAATTCAAACGGCGACGAAAAAGAAGCAACAACGCGACACATAAATGATGTCAGTCTATTCGTAAAAACTTCCCAATGAGAGCCACCTTTGAGGGACATCTAAAACTAAAAACGAAGAAAGCTTATATCGCATACAGCATCGCCGAACTACTATGGCATCTGCCCTATAACTGACTTGGCCGATTGCAATGAAATAAAAACAAAAGACTGCTTCATACAAAGGCCAATGGTTCTTTGAGAAACCCGCACGGATTGGGTGAGTAGTTTAAACTGACACATTTCGAGAGTGAATTGAGAAAAACTCACCACCAGATCGCCCTTTTCTACTGAAAGCAACGCACTCGAAGAAGATGGCGGTCAGTTTAAATGCCACTTATGAGTCTCCATCTACAAGGTGGCGCAAACATAACCTTCCGATGTTTTTTGGCTGTAATTTAAAAAAAAAAATGAAAAACTTTGATTCTTCTTGTGGATTATTTTTATTTGGTCTTTTAATTTTTTTTACATCAAGTCGAGAATATGAATATGTCATGTAAATGGCCGCCGCCACAGTTGATTGTCATTTCAGCCCTTTTTATGGCATTTTCCATCACTTTGGCCAAAACTTCCGGCGATAGGTCCTCACATTCTTGACGGATATTGTCTTTAAGAGCTGCAAGAGTCTGAAACTTGTTGACATAAACCCGCGACTTCAAAAAGCCCCACAAAAAGAAGTCTGGAGCGGTCAAATCAGGCGATCTTGTTGGCCAGTGCAAATCGCCAAAACGGGAGATTAGGCGCCCGGGAAATGCATCCTTCAGCATATCGGTTGTGGCACGTGCAGTGTGTGCCGTTGCACCGTCCTGTTGGAACCACATGTTTTCCAATCCCAATTCATCAAGTTGCGGCAAAAAGAACTCGTTGATCATTGCTCTGTAGCGCTCACCATTCACAGTAACCGTTTGGCCCGCTTCCATGACATCTTCGGCTACAGCAGCAATATTCTCTGCAGAACGGCTACTCCGGGGTCTGCCACGCCTGGCAGCATCTCGTGTTGTGCCAGTCTCTTCGAGGCGAGCGGCTAAACGTCGCAGTGTTTCACCAGTAGGCGTTGGACGGCTAGGAAATCTGCGACGAAATTCACGTTGTGCCAAAGTCACCGACCGATTATTGCTCCGCGTTCTGGAGCAGTGTAGCGTAACATTGTTTATTAACGTGTATTTCGCATGTGTTTACTACACAAATGTGAAAACAGAACTGACATTAGGGCTAGGGGCCAATCGCAAAATTTATAGCATTTTCTGATAGGAGGATTACTTTTGCGCCACCTTGTACATGTGTACCTCAGGAGCAAATTTCATCAAATTGAATGAGCTCACCCTTTGATGAAATTCACTTTTGCGAATTGGAAAACTTTTCCTGAATTTTGACTCTCACGCACAACAGGGAGAAAAATCGCGCAACTTTCAAAATTATCGTTCCGGTGAGTTTGTTCATTAATCTACTTATCAAAAAGTAATCAAAAGAAGTCAAAACACGCAAAGAATTGGGTTAATTGACCTTAAAAATCCATGAGCAGAACCGAAAAGTCTCGGATCCGCAACCTCAGCGCAACGCCACGAAAGTCGTATCCTGTTCTTAAAGAAACTCGTAATCAAATTTGCCAGCACAAATGTAAACCATCCGAAGGCACTGAATGTCCTTTCGACCTGAAACTTCAAATTCCAGTTGCCATTCCCATCAAAAGATTGCAACTTCCACTTGTATGCTTGCATTATGAGAATGTCATATTTCCCATCAAAAAATATTTTCAATTTTAATTTTTTTTATAATATTATCCTCCATTCATCCAGCCATTCCTTAGGATATGCATCCGATTTCAACACATAACATCCAGATACCATTACAATGGAATTTGAACAAAGCCATTACCTTCATGTTGCAGCATTCGCATGGCGTGTACTCGTACCTACTTGTACTTGCATTGAAAACTGACGCACGACATGCGCTTATGCAAATGGTATAAAAAGAAATGCTTCAATAGGTTGCCAGCTTGTAAGAGGATTTCAATAAATGAATCGGATTTCTGGTGCTGCGCTAGCGGGCAGCTTAAAACAATGATAACTTCAAATAGTTCTAAACGTGCGTCGTCGTCGTCTCTGCAAAGACGGTACATCCGTGCACATCGCACTGAACATCAGCTTACACAAAAAGGATGTTTGATGGAGCTGCTCTTGTGTTAAGTGGGGTGGGTGCATTCGTTTCGACAAGAGGTCAGAAGAGAATATGACGCTGAGTTGTACTCGATTTGTGAGCACAAGAACAAAAACGGAGAAAAGTTGAAGGATTCGCATAGTCGATGACATTTTGCTGGGTTCTTTTTTTGTTACTCGTATCTTAAAGGATCTCGAAAAAGCGCATGAAAGCACTTAATAGGTTGTTTGGTTGGTTTGCACTGGTGCGCATTGAAAGGGGATTTTTAAAGTGAAATATCTAGGAGGCAAGTAGTTTTTTCCTCTGTTCATCGAGGAAGGTCTATTAGGCGGGGAGGGGGCTTAAGAGTCCTTAAGACGAGGAATCGAAGCTGCATATAAATCGAGGCATTATCAGAGCACCATCAAGTGGGAGTTACAGAAATCTTAAACAAATAAATCTAAATAGGAAATTAAATTCACTTACCCTTGTGTCACATTCTTGTACTTTGTTGATAGATGAAAAAAATATTCGATGGCATTCTTGAATGAAGGAGTAGTCTCGTTCCACTAGCACTGAAGAACCGAATTGAATTGAATAGAATCAAATTTAAGGATAAGCACTTTTGTATCGAAAAGAAATTATAAGGAATTTTTTTAACTTAACCAGAAAGAATGAGGATATTTAAAATACCCGCCATCATTGACACTAGCATCGCAAAAATTAACACTTTGTGTAGGCAAATGAAACTTTTGGCATTGAAAAGGAAAAGGGAAAGGGACATTTCTTTCATATAAACGAAGAAGAACAAACGCGCGCTGTTTCAAATGATTTAAAGGAAATCGAACTTAAAGGTACGGAGCAAACATTTACGCTGAGAAATAAACGCGCACTTTATCACTTCAGTCTCTATCACAGTTGTCTTTTATGGTCTGTTTTGGAAAAGCCTGTAAGAAAATGAAAAAAACAAATATATCTTAAAAATGCCGCCTATACTTTATCAATAAAAATATTTTTAAATTTAAATTACAACGAGGTAAACAAAATAACTACCGCAGTAGATTTACTTCATATCTGATCTGACAAGTGAAAAATAAAAATTGAGGACTTAGGTCCAGCTTTTGACTGTCATTCGCTTGCCTGAGTTTTTATTTGTGGACGACAGTGGGGGACCTATACGAAGGTTTAAGTTTAAATAAGTAAGCCCACTTAGGACGATCTACATATAAAAAACCTAGGGGGCAAAATGAGTATGTTTCCCTCTAGTGGATGTAATTGATTTTGTTTTTTTTTGTATGTATGTAAAGGGTTTTTCAATAAGAGCGCTACAAAAGTTTTTTTTAAATAAAACAAAAACGGTTTTGGATATCAATGAAATTCTTTATTCCGGTGAAAGTACGTTCGATGCCATTATGTATGGAACTCGATTTCTTTTGCATGGCCACCACGGGCACGCTAGCAGAAGTCCAGACGCTGAAACCAATTTTCGACGGTTTTCAAGCTTAAATCGGCCGACACTGCTGCAATTTCACGTTCGATATTCGTACGAAGTTCATCAATCGTCGCTGGCTTGTTGGCATAGACCATACTCTTGACGTAGCCCCACAGGAAATAGTCTAACTGCGTCAAATCGCACGACCGAGGCGGCCAAGCGACTGGACCATTTCTCGAGATAACACGTTCTCCTAACTTGGTTTCCAATAAATTGATTGTGACAGTCGCTGTGTGGCTTGTGGCGCCGTCCTGTTGGAACCACATGTCCTCCAAGTCCATATCATCCAATTGGGGCCAAAAATATTCGGTTTTCATTGAACGGTAGCGATTCCCATTCACAGTAACGTGCCGGTCTTGATCATCACGGAAGAAGTACGGCTCAATGACGCCGCCGGCCCATAAACCACACCAAACCGTAATTTTTTCAGGATGCAATGATGACTCATGGAGTACGTGTGGATTGCTGCCTGACCAATACCGCATATTTTGTTTATTCCAGCCATTCAGTCAGAAAGGAGCCTCATCGCTGAAGATGATTTTTCGATGAAAATCCGAATCATTTTCAAGTTGTTGCTCAGCCCAATTCACGAACATACGACGCTTCTGGTGGTCAAGCGGCTTCAGTTCTTGCGTCATTTTAATCTTGTAAGCATGTAGGCCAAGATCTTTTCGCAAAAAAAGCCCCAACGACGTCACA
Organism: Cheilosia impressa; assembly: GCA_948293265.1. Lineage (NCBI taxonomy): Eukaryota > Metazoa > Arthropoda > Insecta > Diptera > Syrphidae > Cheilosia > Cheilosia impressa. The sequence continues at coordinate 43,536,250 of OX411883.1, forward strand.
GAGATGTCCAACGCTTGAGAACGACGTGTGAGAGACACATTTGGGCTTTCTTCAACTGAAGCCTCAGCGGCAGCAATATTCTCGACACTACGGGCAGTTCTTTGTCTCACTGGCACGGGAACATTTTGTACTTGTGTCTGTTGATTCAAATTTTTCCACTAGACGCTCAATTGTTGATCTGCTAGGACGATTATGACGACCATAAATTGGACGTAGCGCTCCTAACGTTGAGGCCACTGACTCCGAATTTCGGTAGTAAATTTTAATAATTTCGACTCGTTGTTGGCTCGTATATCTTTCCATCATGAAATGGCAAACCTTACTGGAGAGAAATGTCAAAAGATCGGCAAGAAATTCGGCGTCGTTTGCTGTCCCTGTCGCTCTACTTTTGTAGCGTCCCTGTTGAAGAACCCTTTATGTATCTACGGCACAAAGGTTATGGGTGTAAGAAGCCAATTTAAACTAAATTACATTACGCAAATAATTTTGCGATCTTAAAATAATATGCTGATCGTGATCACCCTATCGCTTCAAATCCATGCACCTACATGCTCGCTTAGCGACTTAGCGTATCGTATGTAAAATAATACACAACGAGATGATAGATCAAACGATAGGACAGTTAACCTTCCCATTTCCTCGTAGGTAGATAAGTTTTCCATTGTTAGCCGAAGACCATTCGTATTGTAAGCTTAGCTGATATTTGTCGAAACGAGATTAAGTTAGTTGCAATAAAGACTGTACCAAGAATCGTCGTCTCGTGTGTTGTTTTTTTGCACCGAATGTCTTATATGGGCAAAAAAAAAATCACAAAAAAACATTGAAAAAGAAATCCACCAAACCGATTGAGCTAAAATTTGCAACAATTCTTCTGCATTAACCCGGAAGTATTCCTGGAGAGTTTCTTTAAAATTAGACAAAGGGATGTGGCGCTTTCCGTGCAAAACGACATTCCAAACGCTATCTCACGACATAAGTGTTAGCTAATGTTGTAAAATGTGGAACTTCGATAAGCAAAAGACTTTGGGAAAAATCGGCAGAATAGAAAAACGGGGATGGTCACTTCCCAAACAACAGAATTATTTAAAATTCTATTATTGACAACCTTAGCCTTGAAGTTTGGTAAGCATTCTACTAAAAGGGGGGACCTGCCATGGAAATAAAAAACATTTCAAACAACTTTCCGCGGAGCTAAGTTCTAAAATAAAATTGTAGAATGTGGGATTTAATGCGAAAGATAAGGCATGGCAAATAATAATACAGCTAGTAAGTCATGTTTCTGGATACTCGCGAGATATGGCATTAGTAAAAATCCTTAAGACGTTTTTTTTTTTCGGGCGTGAAACCTTACACCCCTCGCTCTGTAGTCCATTAACCACTTGGCCGCTACGCTATCATAAGTCGAAGTTTTTACCACAATTCTTTGGTTTGAAACGACAGCTAGTGTTCCGCAAGGTTGTATTTATGGTCCCACACTTATTGCACCTTTTTATACCCTCCACAGGAAGAGGTATATTCACTTTGTTATTACATTTGTAACGCCAAGAAGCAGTCACCGGAGGCCTCATAAAGTACATATATTCTGAATCAGGATCACATTCTCCATGTCCGTCTTTCTGTCTGTCTGTTGAAAGCAAAGAAATTGACATAGACGAATGAAATTTGGTGAAAGGACTTATTTTTATCGTCGTCGGTTGATATTAAAATTGGGCAATGTCGGTCAAGTAAAGGGTTTTCCCATGAGAGGTGTTATTGTGAATGGCCCGCTATTTTGGTAGCTGTCACTTTTGAAGCTTTTATTCTTTGACATTTGACAAGTAGAAACTACGCCATTACTAAAAATGGAACGATACACTCTTCAAGAACGCATTGAAATTATTAAAATTCACTACAAAAATGGTGAAAATCTTGCAGTCACAGTTCGCAAAACTAAAGCATTTTTTGGTCGTCGTGAAGCACCTTGTCCGCTTGTCGGACCGCAATACAGAAATTGGTGGAAAAATTCGAGCTGTTGGGACAAGTTAGTGATGTGAAGAATAAAACCCGTGCACGTCGCTCAAGAACAACTGAGAATATTGCTGCTGTAGTCCAAAGTGTTGAAGAAAACCCAGGTTTGTCCATTCCTCGTCGTTCTTTGGAATTGGGCATGGTTAATGATTTTTAATGGTCGGAGTTGGATGGTATTGATCTGGACAACGTTTACTTTCAACAAGACGGCGCTACGTGCCACACAAGCAACGAAACCATTGATCTTTTACTGGAAAAGTTTCCGGACCGTGTTATCTCTCGAAGAGGTGATCACAATTGGCCACCGAGATCTTGTGATGTAACACCTTGTGACTTCTTCCTTTGGGGCCACGTGAAAGATAAGGTCTACGCCGACAGCCCAGCGTCGATTCAAGACCTCAAAGATAAAATTCGTGAGGCTATCGAGGACATAGGGCAGCCACTTTGGGATTTGGTTATGGAAAATTTCATGAAAAGGATATGGTCCTGTATGCGTGCTCGTGGTGGCCATTTGGCTGATGTTGTTTTTCATTATTAACGGCATACCTTCCTCTTTATTACGAAATAAACATCCGATCATTTATCTCAAAAAATGGCATTTTTCTTTGAATACCAAAATAACACCTCTTATTGGAAAACCCTTTAGTTCTGGAACCTCCCCTACAAAACCAATTTTGCATGACGTGTATGCATGCAGTGGAGGGTATCAAGGTATCAAAGCAATGGCCAGGACAATGATAACACTTTTACTTGTTTATTGTTAACTAGCTGGTAGCCACCTCTGGTTGGACCGGGGAAACTGGCTTAGCTGTGGTCTCCAGTGATGGAAAATTGTCAGCACACTGTTTTAAGAAATTGATTTTGAAGTATGTCCAATGATATCTGCCCTACTTTAGAAAACTATAAATATTTTCTGAATAAGTCAGCCGATTGCGATGAAATTAAAACAAGGGTCGCCCCATAAAGCCGCATCTAATGTTAGAGAAAACTGAGCGGATTGGGTGAGTAGTTTGAAAGTGGTGCGTTAACAGATCAAAACCCACATGCAAACGGATGTAAAGGAGCACTTTTGCAGACATCCCTGCGAAAATGTTGCTCTATGTTCGACTTGGCGACAACTAGTTTGTATTTTTGGCTTCTAAACATACCCCCACCAGATATTTATGGTGACAAAACCAAAGAGTTCCACTTCCGGGATGCCCATAAAGATTTCATCTTTTTTTTGCAGCAACACGACCTTCGGTCGTTTATTTCTAATGTGTCTCCACCTCAAACAAATATCAGATGCTAATTATGTCTCATTACTTTTCCGTGCACCTTCTAACCTGAAAGGCTGCATTACAAACCGTACATACCCGCCGCTCTCACATGTGGCCCCTTTGCACGCGCGCTAAGGGGTAAAGTTCTCATCTCAATCTCGTTTTTCCATTGTTTTCCTCTGCCTATGCGCCATCTTGAGCAATGCAAACACACATCAGGTATTCAAAAAGTTACACGACGATATTAAAAACGTCATGTAGTGGGTGGTGGTGCTGCCGTACTTCGCACTTGTACTAAATGTTGTCTCTGAGTGTTTTTTTTTTTTTTTGTTTTAAGTTTCCTCATTTCAGCACTCAGCACAGTGGTACTTCAGCACTTTCGTTTAACTTGCATTCGTTGGAGTGGCTCTTTTTTGCAAGAGTTCAACTTTTCTTTTTTGTTAATGGAGGCGACAACTTTTCGCACGTTATTTGCACAACCCTAATGGTGGATCAAACTTGCTTTAACCAGCATCCGCTTTGCTTTTTTTATTGCAGAAAATGACTTCGCAACGACTCCTGTATGGATGTGGAATAATTGTGTTGGTTTCACTTTTGAATGGCAGCAGCGTGGCAGAGATGTCGCCTGGAAGTGAGTTTTGTTTTCAGATAACCACTCGTGCTTGTATTTATTTTTGTTTTGCAATTTCATTAGACGCCATTAACAACTTGTACGAGAATCTTCTTCAGCGCGAGTACGCCGGACCGATATCGTTTCCGGAGAGAGTGGAACGAAAAGCCCAACGGTCACCCTCTCTGCGGCTGAGATTCGGACGCAGCGATCCCGGCAGCGAACTGATGCCAATGGAAGAGAAACGTTGGTTCGGCGATGTCGACCAGAAACCCATTCGCTCGCCTTCCCTCCGCTTGAGATTCGGTCGTGCCGATCCCGCAATGAAGGAAAGGGAAGCCATGAACTGGGATCAGGTTTGTGTTAGAAAATGACAGACTATAAAATTGACTTATGGAAATTTTGCGCTTTTTCAGAACGAATACCAACGAATCAGCCAAGAAGAACTGATCTCCTCCATCATCAACTCGGAAAAGTTAAGGAACCTCTTGGACGACCTCCGCGCATTGAGCGAAAACCAAATGAACTCGGGTGAGTTCCAGCGAGACATCCGCAAGCAACAGACACCACTGAGGCTGCGATGGGGTCGCAGTGCCGGCAATACCCCAAGTTCGGTAAGTCCAAAGACTCACGCACGCTTGACAGAGAAAACTTAGCCAAACAATTTAACCCCATTAAGGTGCATGAACAAGAAGAGCCACAAGTGGTTGCCAATCAAAACGCTGCTGTACCTGATGCTGCCGACAAGGCTTAAATTTATTCAACTCTAACCAAAGACGACCAACACTCATCATTTCACACTAACACAGAAGAATAACATTTGATACATCTTGTCCATAAATTAAAAAAGGCAACTATCTTTATAAATGTAACTTGCAAATTTCTTTCAACATTATGTGATTTTTCGTGTCTAACTGTTTTTTTTTCCTGAGTTGTATATTTCAGAAAATGTGGATTTTAAGTTTTTATTTTTTTTTGATTTAAAGAATCATGTAAATAGTAAATTTCTTCTTGGAAAAATGTGTCCCCGAAAGAGAAGAAGTGAAAATATTTTAGACGGAATTGCAACACAGTCTGGATCAAAAGTCACGAGTTCGAAAAAAATTGTTGTATCATTTTTGGCCCCATTAAGAGTGGGTTTCTATTAATGTGGTATATCTGAGTCTCAGGGAGATTTTAAGTAGAAATTTTTTGTAGGTCGTTCACGACCATCAACGTTGCAACGGAATTGAGTGATGATGAGGTCTATTAAGTGACCAAGTCACATCGAAGTGGTCCAGTGGAACAGTAGTTTACTGTTCGTTTTGTCACACAATTTTGTACCACCGACGCACGGTTTCCTGGTCAAGTAAATTAGTCGTGCAACTGGCTAGCTCGGTTTTGCATAGTTTTAATTTTTCAATCAAGTCACTGAGTGTGATAGCCGTATATATCGCCCTTCAATGTTACCGCGCAATTAGATGTGACTGCCTTTTTGGTAGTCAAGTTAATTGGTCGTGCAACTACAAATTCACACTTCAATAGCTCACATTTGTATTTGAATTGAACACCTAATTCTATAGACAACTGGCAGAGTGTAGATTTGTAGAGCACAACCCTCATGATTGGTATTTAAATTCGATGACTTTTTCAGGCCAAGTCCATGAGTCTCTGTCTTTTAGCTGTCGTTCTCAGTCGTGAACTAACAAAGGTTACAAAAACCCTTTCTGTAAATCGTGCAACTGCTAGTTTACTGCTGAACTAGGATGTAGGAAAAAATTCAGCTCTGGTCATTACAACCTATAATCGAAATTTGAACGTTTTTAAGCCATCAAGCTGTCATTTGAATTTCAACCATTAGTGTACCACGGAGAAATTGTCTACCGAAGGTCCAAGTCTGTTGCCATACTTGCCAGGTTGCACCAGGCATTCGACAAACTCCTTTTTTTTGCGGGTAATTTGACTTCTGTTAAACGAGAACTGAGTGGCGGAGTTTGTTGAAATAAAGCTACGGTTATATCTGCTTAGAAATGTGATAGGTTCTAGCCTTCATCTACAGCTTGCTCTTCTAGTTCTATTTAGCTTTTATGTAGGTAAATGGGTGCTCTTGTGGTAATTATGCCACAGCTTCACTTAGACCATCAGTTGGGTCCATAGAGTCCAATTTTTAGCTTTCAAAAAACGTATCCCCTTTTTTTTGGCAGAATAGGCAAAGTCGTCAGGAGCAATTCAAAAATCTAGCTAAGACATTCACAACAACCTACAGAGCTAGTTCGTTCGTCCCTTTAAAATCGACCATCTCATGTGGAAATACCACATTCTTGTCCACACAGCTAATTTTCCTAAAAAAACATTTTCCGACCGTACTTTTAACTCACTCCTAAACTTTCTTAAAACATTCACCTCTACTCAGTAGAGTCCCCTGAAACGTTGTCAATTACTTCCAATTGAAAGCAAAACAAATTTAAATTCCCAATAAATTCATCTGAAGTACAATCCACCGTGACTTTTGATCCGCACTGTACAGAAAAAAATTCCTTTAAACCTTTTTTAATTTACACCATCACATAGGCAAATAAATATTTTTTGAAACCATAAAAACATTCTAACTTTATATTTATACTATACAAAACTTGTCTAAATGTTCTCTGCATTTTTTGCAGTCAAATTTATTAAAAAAAAATAAATTGTATTGTAAACAATATACCACCAAGTAAAATATAACAGAAAAAAAAATAAATAAAAATATCCAAAGATATAAAACTACACTTTATCTAAAATTTCATTCATTCAAAACGTAAATGTAAATAAATTTGTGCATGTGTTATAAATAAATAATAAATCATAACCTATAAATAAATATTATATATACACATACACTTACATATATTGTATACTAATAGTTTAAAGAAAAAACTCTGAATAATAAGCCTACATGAAAACCACACACAGTATACAGGATGACAACGTAAAAAATGTGTTTCGCGAATGAAATTAAATGGAAATGTCAAGTGGATGATACCAGGATGGAAACCTACATAAACAATGTATGATGATGAAGAAGGTGAATGTGGATTTGTTTTGTTTTAAACAAATGTATTAGGTACATTTTTTTAATTAAAAACAAACACACTCTAATAATAATTTCAAACAAAAAAAAAATGAGGGGAACTTGATCAGTATTTTCAATTATTAATTAATTTATTAAAACTTATTGTTATTATACAAAAAACAAAAAAAAAAGAAACACAAATACAACATCTAGCCAATAAAGGAAAGAAAAAGAAAAGGACATTCGAGTTTTTATTTTTCCCCCCGATGTGATGCGATGCGATGGTGACGAGAGGATAAGTAAACACCCCCGTAAGTATGGGTGTAAATTGTGATTGCCGCCTTGTACAGCGGTTAACAAAGCTGTTAAGCCATTTTTGGGGCTAACGCAAAACACCTTGCCACAGGTGTTTCATTTGCTACGCCCACTTTGCCGGTTTTAATTCAGGTCTTCCTTAATTACCGCTGATACTGCTTTCCATGTCATAAAGCTGCAAACATAATTACAATCGTGTAACGCCAACACGTCCACGCGTTTTGTTTTTGGATGGTATCAAAAGGCATATTGTTTTCGCAGAATGTTCTTCGTCATAATTGTATTCATTGTGGAAAAGGTAAGCTACATGTGATTTTGATAATGGAACAATGTTGTTCCAATGTTGTTGGATTATTCCCCCTTCCTCGCGAAGAGAAAAGTTTGTTTTTAATTGGCGGATTCCTAAGACGTCAACTGTTTTACAGGGAAGCACGAGTATACTGTTTCCCATGTAGGAGATTCATCTGTTAGTAGAGTAGAGAATATCAGGCTCATTTGATTTCAAGTTGAGCCTCGGAACGAAGAAGGCGTCGGAAGAGAAGTAGCAGTTGGGATCGAAACAACACTTATGCCAATTTGACGGACGAAATCACCCTTAAGTTGACTTCGACATTAAAATCCGGGGTGAATGACAAAAAGACGTCAAACAAGAATCAAATCTAGACAGATGGATGAGAGAAATCGGAGGGCATACTTTCCGCAGACCTGAGGATTCCTATAAAATTTCTTGACGCAAGTTTTAAGCAACTGCACTCAAGGCACTGGAATGAAAGTTTTGCCAAAGACAGAAGCTGCCTCGCAAGGCGCGTTAAGCAGTCACGGTCAAGTGTGGCTGACTTGGGTATTTAGAGGACACGGTGGTAATAAACGAGGTACTTGAACTACAGCGGGCTCCCAAAATTAAATTGGTTCCCCAGGGCCATCGGACCCTCTCGTGTAACTAATCTGTTCGTGGTGGCTAGTGGTAATGGCTTACAAAGCGTACATACTGCCAAGATAATAAGCTGACACGAGCTTGGGATATTACTTAGGGCGCCATTTTGAACCAGATTTGAAGGATAGCAGCTCGTGTTTGGATTTTCACAAGCGGACAGATTTAAATCGACCTTCAACTGTCCCGCAAACAATTATGGGGATCAAAGGGTGGATGCACTATGAATTGTGGGTTGTGGTCTTACGATTTCTAAGCAACCGCATTCACTTAGGATATTCAGATGGAACATCTCATCGTTGACAGAAAATGGCCTGGAGCTTGGGGAGGCTTTGTTAAATATTTACTAGGTAGAGATAGATACGAGTATACGGTGTCTTTGTAAAAAATAAAATGGATTCTAAAGCTCGAACCCTGAGGGATGGTTGGAAACTCTTTAAAAAGTAGCACCTTAAGTGTCTGCTCAGGCGGGAGAGGTGATACCCTCAAGTTCCAGGCTGACAGGCAGACTATTGGACTGGATACCATTAGGAGGGCGGTCGTAAAGCTTAAGCTTAAGCAGATCCGCAAGCTCTGACAGGCAGTCCATCTCAGACGTATAGGCAGTCGAATATCATTAAAGGAATGGCACCGCAATTTACGGCGAGCACTTTGCTTAATCCAGAACAAATCTCAGAAGTTGATAGATCTATCGGTTTGATTAGAAAATAGTTGAACCGGTAGAGGAAGTCACTTTTGCGAACCAAATTTCTAAACGTTGTCAAACATGTCGGAGTTAGTGAAATTCGGCCAAAAACGCCCAAGGCCCGAGGTGTAGAGAAACTTTAATGGATGGCTTTTGTCACAAAAGAACTTTAAAAGGTACGAGTATCGTTAAAATTTTAGGGGTAGAATCACTTTGAAATCTCATCGGAAAAGTATTTGCCAAGTGCTTGGAAACGTCTTGCAGAGAGGTACCTTGATACTTGAGACGGTTTTGTTGACTTGGAGCAAGCAGTTCTACGATCACCTCGCAACAAAGCTCTGTAACTGGCAAAAGTATGGAATTTACGGTTCCCTCCACAGAGCCATTCATTTTCTTCACATAAACCGTACAAGCTGTGTTTGGATAAACGACCTTTATACCTTTCACCGTGGTTGTTGGACTTCTTTAGACGTCTTCTTTTCATTAAATTTATATTGGGCTGGATGTTCACAACTGTGACGAACTGGGAAACCTAAGCCATAAGTCATTCGATGAAAACTTGGTCAACAAATGGTAACCTAGAAATCAAAACTGCACATGGACCCGCACTGAATTAGTCGGGAAAGTTTTAGTGTCTCGTTATCTCGTGGTTCTATTTACGATCGATTAAAGAAGCAGTGCTCAGTTTTCCGGCAAAATTTGTCAGGTTTGGTCAGTTTTGAGACTTGGTGTCAAAACTTATTTAAATTTAATTCAGTGTTTGTTCCAACTCTGACAAAAATAAAAATACGATCGTGAATACAAGCTGAAATAAGATACGTACTCGTATATCTGTTGCTCATATTTACAAGGGGTGGGTCACAAAAATTACAAAAGTGAAACTTGAATATGTGAGGGAGTGGAAAATGTCTCCCCTACCCGTATATGCGGTCGTGTGCAACCTAAAACTGAGGTCGAATCGCAGCATCTGTGAACTTTTACACACGAGGGTTAGGTGGCTGTCTAGGAAGACATGATTCCACAGAGAAGATGGCCAGAGTAATATAAGGAGCGTACATACTAGTGGGATTAGGACAACTACAAAAATCGACAAAGCAACAGACCTAGGTCTAACTCCATTCCAACCAATCGTTTGTGGGACTATTGGGGGACCATCATTCATTCAGAGAAAAGAAGCTTGATCAGGACAGTTATGATATCTTTTTTTGACAGACATTCGCGAGGGTTATCGCTGTGAAATTAACTTTAAGGTGTGACCCAAAATTTACATCTGAGCTCTAACTGTGTGTGGTGCGGCCTTGTTGGATTTTTTGCCAAAAACTGTCGTCCAAATGGTGCACTCCAATTAAGCGGCTATTAAATTGATTCATAACAAATTGCTGTCGACCTTTTTCTACGACTGTCAAACGCCAACTGACAAATGTCAAGCAAACCGAAATGGCCGGCCAAACGAAACCGACGTGGAACTGATAAAAAAGCACCCTGTGCCTGTATAAACAATTAAGCTCTAAGCAACATGCGAGTATAGTTTGCATATTCTTCTTGTGGAAGCTAGCACAATGCAGCCTATTTTAATTTGCATATCCCACTCTTTGGCAATGAGATGATTCGCATAATTGATTTTCATGAACTTTATTTACATATTCACATTAAGTTCGCGTGGGTATTTTGGCGAATCGGCGAAGATTCATCTTTCTTACATTTCACCTAAAAATAAATGAATCGCCTGGTGTTTATAAATGAACTCGCTGGCGAACAAAATGTTCGATCGCCCTTCGTTCATTGGTACGTGCTTAACAACGGTTTTTGGGAAAGTTTTTAAAAAAACATAGACCAAAGTTTTTGGCCAAAGTCAACACAATCTGCAGTTACGAATGGAAACTTTGTAGAAACTAGTTTATAATTTTGCTGTCTCAAAAAAAACTTTACCTAGGGGTGGCAAAGAAGGGGGTACGTACAACCTACAGGCAGTCAATAATATCACAGCGCAAAATATCTGTATTTGATGCAATCAAAGTCGCAATAGCAAAAAAAAACTTTGGATTTATTTAAACAGTAGAACTAAGGAGACTGTAACAAATCCTAAGTAGATTTAGCCTGAGGAGAAATATTGTTAATGAACGGGCATAGCCATTGGCAACTTTACTTCATTTGGATTCCTCATCATCATCATAAATAAAGCCCACCATTTGTTGTAGTAAAAAGAAAAACTGAAGCTTTCCCAAACTTGTATTTTTTATACCCTCCACAGGAAGGTATATTCACTTTGCCAATACATTTGTAACGCCAAGAAGGAGTCACCGGAGACCTCATAAAGTATATATATTCTGAATCAGGATCACATTCTGAATCGATTTAGCTACGTCCGTCTGTCTGCCTGTCTGTCTGTCTGTCTGTCTGTTGAAAGCACGATAGCGCCCAAAGTAATTGACGTAGGCGAATGAAATTTTGTAAAAGGACCTATTTTTATCGGCGTTAGGTTGGTATTAAAATTGGGCTATGTCGGTCAAGTAGTTCTGGTACCTCCCATTCAAAATTAATATTGGACCCATATGCCTCTCCGTCTATTGAAAATACGATAGCGTCCAAAGGAAACAACCTAGGCGAATGCATTTTTGTGACTGGACTTCTTTTATCATCGTTAGGTTGGTATTAAAAATGGGATATCTCGGCCAAATAGTTCTGGTACCTCCCTCATAAAGTATATATATTCTGAATCAGGATCACATTCTGAATCGATTTAGCCATGTCCGTCTGTCTGTCTGTCTGTCTGTCTGTCTGTCTGTCTGTCTGTCTGTTGAAAGCACGATAGCGCCCAAAATAATTGACGTAGGTGAATGAAATTTGGTGAAAAGACTTCTTTTTATCGGCGTCAGGTTGGTATTGAAAATGGGCTATGTCGGTCAAGTAGTTCTGGTACCTCCCATACAAAACCAATATTGGACCCATGCCTCTCTGTCTGTTGAAAGCACGATAGCGCCCAAAGTAATTGACGTAGGTGAATGAAATTTGGTGAAAGGACTTCTTTTTATCGGCGTCAGGTTGGTATTGAAAATGGGCTATGTCGGTCAAGTAGTTCTGGTACCTCCCATACAAAACCAATATTGGACCCATGCCTCTCTGTCTGTTGAAAGCACGATAGCGCCCAAAGTAATTGACGTAGGTGAATGAAATTTGGTGAAAGGACTTCTTTTTATCGGCGTCAGGTTGGTATTGAAAATGGGCTATGTCGGTCAAGTAGTTCTGGTACCTCCCATACAAAACCAATATTGGACCCATGCCTCTCTGTCTGTTGAAAGCACGATAGCGCCCAAAGTAATTGACGTAGGTGAATGAAATTTGGTGAAAGGACTTCTTTTTATCGGCGTCAGGTTGGTATTGAAAATGGGCTATGTCGGTCAAGTAGTTCTGGTACCTCCCATACAAAACCAATATTGGACCCATGCCTCTCTGTCTGTTGAAAGCACGATAGCGCCCAAAGTAATTGACGTAGGTGAATGAAATTTGGTGAAAGGACTTCTTTTTATCGGCGTCAGGTTGGTATTGAAAATGGGCTATGTCGGTCAAGTAGTTCTGGTACCTCCCATACAAAACCAATATTGGACCCATATGTCTCTCTGTCTGTTGAAAGCACGATGGCGCCCAAAGTAATTGACGTAGGTGAATGAAATTTGGTGAGAGAACTTCTTTTTATCGTCGTTAGGTTGGTATTGAAAATGGGCTATGTCGGTCAAGTAGTTCTGGTACCTCCCATACAAAACCAATATTGGACCCATGCCTCTCTGCCTGTTGAAAGCACGATAGCGCCCAAAGTTATTGACGTAGGTGAATGAAATTTGGTGAGAGTACTTATTTTTATCGTCGTTAGGTTGGTATTGAAAACCTGCTATGTCGGTCAAGTAGTTCTGGTACCTCCCTCACAAAACCAATTTTGCATGACTTGTATGCAGTGGAGGGTATCAAAGCATCGGCCAGGCCGATGATAACACTTTTACTTGTTTTTGCTTACCTTTCGCCATAGCTGAAATACGGAAAATAAATTTCCTTGAACCACACATACACTTTTTTGTAGTAATGACGTGCATTTGACAGGCAAGCAACTGGGCGTCTGAGCTATAGTGAAATTTTAACAAAAGGACTTACAGAGGAGTAGGATATGGGATTATCTTGCAACATGGATTACTAAGAAACAGCAACCACTATCTATGGACTTCATCTGAAATAAGGTGTATCCTTAAGCAAAACAGCGTTTTTCTTACTTGGAAAAATGTCTGCGGAAAGAATGCGCAGTATACAACCAGCAGCATAATGAACGTGGTACAGAGCAGTTGATTTACCTTGGAGGAGATGGAGGAAGCGTGCATTCCTAGACGATATTAATGAGACCTGCTTGCGTAGGGGTTTTCGGGGGCGTGATATGAAATCAAGAACGAATGCGGATGCTAATAATTTTTGCATTCGTCTACAATTTTTTTTTAAGGCAAATCTATACTCGTAGACGAAATGCTCCATAAAGTAATTCAGAGTGGGTACATTCAAAGGGAGCATTCTTACGTCAGCCACATATGTCAACTTAGCACTCAGTGACGAATTTCTTGACTAGACTAGGTTTGGTCCTGTACTTTTGTAGTAAGAATGGAATATGGCAGAGGTGGGGATCAATTCTCTCACAGAGAGAGAGAGAGACCCTTTCAATAAATTTAGGGAATGCTTTTGTATTAATCTATGAAAAATCACAGATAAACCTTTTAAAAATTCCAAAAAATTGGTGCGAAAATTCGTGAAAATGTCTGGTAAACTCATAGGTTAACAATATTAATAGCTTCATTTAGCGATGTAATTGAGTATATCGTCGCTCCAAAATCATAACTTTACAGTAAAGCCAAAACGTCTGTTTGTACTTTGCGTCTAACATATAATATAATAATGCAAACATCATTTACGTCAAAACTGAAAGTATTAAGAACATTGACTTATTATTATATGGACTGCTAGTAGCCAACTTCACGCGTGTTCCAAAAATAGAGAGCGCTACTGTTTTACAGCGGAAAACAAAATAAACTTGAAACGACTAAATTTACTTCCATTACAAATTTTGCGTGTAGTATGCCTATGCGTTTAGAGGGTGAAAACTAATGTAGGATTTGTGTGTTTTTTTATTCATTATTTTCCAATATATGTATATTTCTATATTTTACTTGGTCTTAGTACCTACTTAGTTCGGTTTTTTATATTTTACGACTGCGATCTCAATTTAATCAAACTCTTAACACTAGCCAAGTGAATTTAATACGAAACACAAAACAAGTGAACAGCTACCTATATTCTCCTAAAAGCAAGAGGATAGGTGGGCCGTTAGCAACATGCTTTTTCGTAGTTAACCCTTGGGTGCCTACGTTAATCTGTTGCGCTAAATATTTATTTCTTTATTTATGGATGATATTTGTTTAGTTAGCTGTTCACACTTTTTTTGGTCGAATAAAAAATTGCTTGGATCATGGTCCTTAAGTGACCGCTGGATTCACTAAAAAGTCATTGGACGCATTAGATGTTAAAACTAAATCCGTAGAAAGAAAAAATAAGAAAAAAGTCGTATATCTCATGATGGATAAAATGGCTATAGGTAAGCAAATTCAGTGGGATGAATTAAAAAAGAAATACGTCGACTAATTCCACTTTTACCGAAGATTTACCTCCCGAGATATAAATATTAAGAGATTGAACGCTACATAGAAAATATGTGTACGTTTTTTATTTTAGTTTGTGAGTCAAAAATTAAAGAAATTGTTATTTCGTTTTGTTTTTCGAAATAATAAAATGTTACAAAATTAATTTCAAATCACTCTTTGTAGCTTTGCTTCTTTTCAATAGATGACGCTCTTTTGTTTACACGTTACCATGGAAATGAATCGCTTCCGACAAGATGTCGCTCTTTTGTTTACATGTTTCTATGGAAACGAACTTTTTTTGAAAAAAAAATCGCTTTTTTGTTTACGTTGCTATGGCAATTTAAACTTGACGGCGGCATGTGCTTCTTTGCTAATCCGCTGTAAAACTGTAGCGCCTGTGTTTTTTGGAAAATATTTTCTCGCAGAAGTATATGAAAATGACATTTCACTAGCAGTCCATATTTAGCATAAACTAAGTATGAAATAGACTGACAGCTTTACTACGTCTCACCGATTCCCCCCGCAAATTTTTTTTAATATAAGCTCCTCCCTCCCGCTCGCAATTTTACTGTCTGTGAATACGTGTGAATTCAGCAGTGTTCCTACATCGTTGTATCTCAACCTTTTTGAGGGAATTTAATATTTTCGAAAAACTTTTTGTGTGTAAAAGAAAAAACCTCAAAATTGTGGGCCACATTTGACCATGAATATAAACATAAAAAGAAGATTTGCCTATAGCAACAATTTCTACTACCAAAAAATAATCATTAAAGTGTTAGCAAATTCCGAATTTTTATACTGAAGATTAATTATTTTGATTTTTGTCCGAACAATACAAATTTTACTTTTATTTAATTTAAATTTAGGGAAAAAGGAAAATGAACACACTTCGTGGGAAAAATAAAGAGAGACGTCTAAGAACACTGACTGATAGTTTGTGTGTTTGACCTAATTCAGATTCGTCGGTCATCCATCCACAAACTTCAACTAAAACAACTATCACTGAAAATTAAATACCAGGTAATACATATTGACAAAATTCCATTGTAAAATTTTAACAAAAATAGTTTTGTTGAACTGAAAAAAAGGTTGTTTTTATCAATTTGAACAATATTTTGTCAAACGGATAAAACATTCACTACAAAACTACTTTGTCCGATTAACAAAACACAATTTTCAGTTTAATGAATCGATATTGTTTCAATTGAACAATTTTGTTGTTGAATAAACAAAGTTTTTATTATATCAACAAAAAACAGAACCAAAAATCGCTTTTGTAAATGTTTGTGAAATTGACAAAATATTACAAACAATTTGTTGAAATGGAAAAAATGTTTGTAGAAATGACAAACATTTTGTAAAATTGATAACACACATGTTGAATCAAAAAAAAATACATTTTAAACATTGTAATCCTTAAATCCAATGCTATTGATCGCGTCATTTATATCAGCAGCAAGTTGTAACCTTTGAATGTGAGTAAAAATAATATTTTAAAACTAATTAAGTGGATGCCGCATATGGAAATACTTAAAAGATAAGCGAAATAAACTAGTGCGATAATAAAGGGTGCTTAAATTTTAAGGGCCGATGTTGAATGTGAACCACACCTAAACGTCAAGTTTTTTTCTGCATTTCATTTGACATTTCTCAGTTTCAGACTAACTCAATTTGAACCATGGAAAGATACACAACCGAGCAACGCGTAAAAGTTATTCAGGCTTATTATGAAAATGGTGATGAGTGATGAGGCACATTTTCACCTAAGTGGATTCGTCAATAAGCAGAATTGCCGCATTTGGGCGAATGATAATCCAAGAGCGATTGTCGAAAAACCAACCCACAAAGAGTAACTGTTTGGTGCGGTTTATGGGCTGGCGGCATCATCGGGCCGTATTTTTTCCAAAATGAGGCCGGTCATGCAGTTAATGTGAATGGTGTTCGCTATCGTGAGATGATATCGAACTTTTTATGACCCGAATTGGAAGATATGGATGTGGACGATATGTGGTTTCAACAGGACGGTGCCACTTGCCACACAGCTAACGAAACAATGGCTCTTTTGCGCGACAAATTCAATGGCCGTGTTATCTCACGTGGTGGCGATGTCAATTGGCCGCCAAGATCATGTAATTTGACACCATTGGACTTCTTTCTTTGGGGTTATTTGAAAGAAAAGGTGTACGTCGATAAGCCAGCAACAATTCAAGAGCTAAAGGATGAGATAATTCGGCACATTAAGGGCATAGAACCTCAATTATGCCTCAGCGTCATCGAAAATTTGGACCATCGGATGGAGGTGTGCCGCCGAGGTCGCGGGAGCCATTTGGCCGATATTTTGTTCCATAATTGAACCATACCAATATTATCATAATAAAAAGAAATGACAATAATTTCCTAAATAATTTGTGTTTTATTCAAAAACAACATCGGCCCTTAAAACTTAACCACCCTTTATATATATGCAATACTAGCAGTTACCCGCGACTTCGTCCGCGTGGGACTCTATTAAAATGTACATTTTCAGAAAAATTGTTACTTAAATAGTGTTTATTTTTAAAAGATTTCTTTATAGACAATGTTTCTTGTTTTTTTTTATTGGGCGGCAGTAACATTACCAGACTTGAAGGCGAACGTACACGAGAGCAAGCTACGTAAAACTGACAGTGCGTAAAGCAATCTTCCCTTAAATCTATACCAGCGTATTTCAAAGATTGGCCCTGAGACTTATTGATCGTCATGGCGAGGCACACTTTAAGGGGAAATTGTAATCTCTTAAAGTTAAAGGGGAGGTCATTAGGTATCAGAGGAATGCGTGGCACGAATACTTTTTCCCCTTGAGCAACCCCGGTCAATATAATAGCTTCGAATAAATTTGAATGCAAAGCTTTGATTTGCAGTCTTGTGCCTTTACATAGTTTTGGTGGTTTTAGGTTCCGAAGGAGCATTACGGGTATGGTATGAAATACCCGATGGTTTCAGGGAATTTAAAAACTCTACCGGATAGTTAACGGCTTTATCAACACATTCTCACCCAGACTTCACCAATACAGCCAACACCAAACGCACAGCTCACAGAAAATAGCCATGTACGCACGCATGGGTTGCTATGGACGTAGAGTAGATCAGAGACAATACTGAGACCACCAACTTCGGCCGATTTCCCGTTACTTAGCCTACAAGCTATATTTCTATGGGGTGGCAAATGCTAAGTGCGCTTGTATTGCTACATAGAAATTCGTATTGACAAATGTCACGTAACTTCAGAAACAAATACACTCGCACCTTGCATATGCCACTTCCGCTGTGGGCAAAGTTGCTGGCAGTGTTCAAAGAATTTTGTCCGTTAAATTTGAAATTGTTCGTTACATGTGAATACAATTTTTTTTTTAGGAAAAAGTGTACATTTGCTTAAAATATTTGCGAAAAATTAAGAATGTATGTTGGTTGAGGGAAAATAAAAACGTTTTGAGCAAATTTTCTTTATTATTTAAGAAAAAATTACACACGAAATCGAAGTTAATTATATCCAAAAGCGGAAAATACACAACCATATTTGTCCCAATATATTTCTAGTATATAAAACATCTCCTTTAGATAGTTTTATTAACCACACAAATCAAATTATTGAAAAAATTTATAATTACTAACCAATGGCATTCAGTTATGCTAAAATGTGGTATTCCCGAACTCTTTTATATTTTTTCCCACGGTTGCCGAGGTTGGCAGCATTTATTTTTGTATTTTTTGTATGTTTTTGCATGTCACACGGATTCCCAATTGACAGAACACCGATAGGAATACAAAATGGCGAATTTGAAAAAAAAAAAACTGAGGGGCCCAGCGGCAAGAGGATTGTGAGTTGGGGGTCTCAGTATGGTTTGTCTATGGAGTAGACTGCACTGCGATTATTATTAATTTCAGACATACTCACTCGCATGCCCGTCGCACACAACCCGAAGTCAAAAACCGATACGGAATGGAATATGGAACGGCAAGTCGGAACAATATTGATTGAGAACGATTGTAAAGAATAACCGAACGCTGTGGCTGTGGGTATGTATATGTGTTTGTGTATCCATCTGTTATGCTTTCCATGGGTACCATATACTCAACCCACTCACCCCCAAGCAGAGCTGTCAATCGAGAAATCAATTTAAATTTCTTGGTGCTCAAATAGATCTGTCTTTAATTTCTTCTAGCTCTGCCTCTGGAAGGAGCAGAAATATAAATGATGGCTTAGAATACTCGGGGAAGTATTGACTAAAGAGCATTTTAATAATTTTTGGATTGGCCAAGCCTTATGAATGTAATAGCAGGTTGAGTGAAGTAAGGTTAAATAAAAAAGTTTGCATCCTCTTTTTCAACCTTTATAACTCGAATTTTGAAAAAAAAGGCGAAATAGGTATTCGATGATTTTTTGTTTCCTATGAACTTACGAATTTTCAAGTTTCTACGATTAGCGTATCGTATCAAAAAATCCCTTCTTAGTGAGCGTCTACACAGCAGGTGGAACATATCCTGAAAGTTTCAAGAACCTACAAGTTTGGCCTGTACGATGTCTGTCAACTCAATCACGATACTCTTTTATGTATATAGATATATTGACGCTATTGTATTGCTAATCCTTCGGAAAAGTTTCAATGTTAACAAGTATTTGCCTGAGAAAGATATTCACATTTTTGTCTATACAATGCATATTATCTTATCTGAAAGTGCAATCGTTTATTATTTATTTCAACAGAACAATAAATAAAGTATTGATAGACTCAACAATTCTGCTGACGAATCAACAAATTCAAATGCTGGAGCTGACAAAATGTTGCTATGTAACCAACGATCTGTTTATAGATTCAACAAAACACAACAGCAGTAATGAGAAATTATTTTTGTACAATCAACAATATTTTTTTTATCATCACAACAAAAGTTTTAAGACAAGATAAAATTCAAATTTTGTCGGAACATTTTGTTGTTCGTATATTGACAAACAATTTGTTGAATGAAGCCCCATTTTTATTTTCAGTGACGATGAAGATAATGATTCCTCCAAAGTTATATCTATTGCCATTTATGTATTCCCTTATTTTGGTTCTCAAGAAACTTTGCGCATTTGTTTGAAGCCAAACTTCTTAAAATGACGTAAAACAGCTGTGCAAAGTACCGGGTGGGCCAAAAGAAGTCATCCGATGTTGCTTGGCTCTCATTTTTTTTCTAAATGAAAAACTTCGATTCTGTTTTTTGATTATGTTAATTTGAACCTTTAGAATTTTATTGGTCAAGTCGAGAAGATGGTATCGGCCAAATGGGCGCCGTCACAATTGTATATTGGTATTTGTGGCAGTATGTGTTAATCTGGAAAAATATCGAGATCTGCAAAAAGTGATCTGAATTGAACAAAACCGGCCAAGTGCGAGTGTCACTCGCGCACCAAAGGTTCTGTACTCTGCTAGAATTGGAAATTGCGAAGATTCTTTTCTTTTTGTAAGAAGGTGGGATGCTTCGAAAGCCTATGTGTGGGACTTTAATCCACTAAAACCACCTCTGCCTCCATTCCCATTTTCCGGCGGAACCATTGTTTAGCATTCCTTTGGCAGGTGTAGCCGACACATATTTTATGATGTGTGTGTGTGTTTGCCTTAGTTCATTTCTTTTTTTTACCTGGGACCACATGGGATCATGATAACTTAAAAAATTGTGAAGTTTTCAGTTAACAGCCACTAAATAAAATGAAACATATAACTCAGAAGCCAGAAGGCCAGAATCATTTCCACATTTCGCATGGCTCCCCTCCCAGTTAAAAAAACATCCATGGCCATACATTGCAGATGAGGTGGACCCATACATACTACATTAATGTAAATGTAAGAGCAGAGAACACACTCTAATGAAAGAAATGACCGAGAGCTTGTTTTTGCACAACACTATGTCAATTGTCAATATGTGAGTATTTGTCGTTTAACTAGAGGTTATAGCGAATGTTGTGTGCAAATTTCTAGTGGGTTCGGGCGGACAAAAGCGAAACTTTTACGTTTTTTCCCTTTGGGTACGGAACTTTTTTTTTGTCCCAATAAAAAACCACATAAGACCCGCGTGGAGTTGTTAGACCGGCCCTATTCGAAGGGCCAAACAATCATTCATTCCAGCGGGTATGTAACAGGTGTCGTGTAGCCCAACGGTCAAATCAATGAAATTTCCCAGAATATATGCTCTTTAGAGGAAGTACTATAGGAAACTAGTTTAACTTTTCGCCACCCTGGGGAGTTTTGGTGAAATTGTTTTTTTTTTTTTTTCAAATAAATATGAGCCGCTGATGCTATGGTTCTCCATAAAACTGTATAAAATGGCTTCCCAACTTACACTGGCTCACATGAGTTGCAAGTTGCAAGTTGCAACTCGTTGGATAAGTACCGTGTTTAGCATAGTCCCAAGAGCTGTTTATAAACGGATAACAATTGTCACAATGAGGAAACTTTTCATCAGTATGTGCAATATAATCTCTCGGTTAGCAAGGAAACGGGAGAACACATCTGAAACTTTCCCGGAAGTCACTTTGCTAAAGCAACACTAGCCTGACACAAATGTATACATTTGCAGTATGTATATAGAGGGCAGTAATGTAGGTAATCCCAGAGTTATTACTTCACCATTAGGAACTGCTGCGAATAAAAGAGAAAAAGTTTAAAGTGCCCACTGGCAATCAAATCAACTACAAGTGTTTGTGCTTAAGTTGCTGCAGTGATGGTGATCCTTGTGGTTGTTGGGACATGTTTATTTTCACTGTTTTATGGGAACCATTAAATTTATGAATATTTCAGTTAATGCACAGTAATGGTTGTATTGAGTGCTATGACATTGCGCTGAATTGCACTTCATCCAAAACAAACGCGGAGATTTACAGTTTATTCACAGATTTCGTCAGACGATGCATCTGTCTTTGGAAATGGTTGATATCGTTAGTGGCGAGTGGAATAGATAAATCCCAAAAGCTAACGTAAAAAAAGCAAGCCCCCAACAGCCATAGAGGATTTATCCGAGTTGGGAAGCGATATGTCAATTTTTGGTGACGCGTACGAAGTTTAGGTATATTTTTGTGTAAGACCTGCTTCATTAACAAAATGTTCTTCCTGTGTCACACTTCACATTATGTTATGTATAAAGGGTTTTTCAACAGGGACGCTACAAAAGTAAAGCGACAGGGACAGCAAACGACGCCGAATTTTTTGCCGCTCTTTTGACATTTCTCTTCAGTAAGGTTTGCCATTTCATGATGGAAAGATATACGAGCCAACAACGAGTCGAAATTATTAAAATTTACTACCGAAATTCGGAGTCAGTGGCCTCAACGTTAGGAGCGCTATACGTCCAATTTATGGTCGTCATAATCGTCCTAGCAGATGAACAATTGAGCACAGTACAAAATGTTCCCGTGCCAGTGAGACAAAGAAGTGCCCGTAGTGTCGAGAATATTGCTGCCGCTGAGGCTTCAGTTGAAGAAAGCCCAAATGTGTCTCTCACACGTCGTTCTCAAGCGTTGGGCATCTCTGTGACGTCGTTGGGGCGAATTTTGCGAAAAGATCTTGGCCTACATCCTTACAAGATTAAATTGACGCAAGAACTGAAGCCGCTTGACCACCAGAAGCATCGAAATATCATCTTCAGCGATGAGGCTCATTTCTGGCTGAATGGCTTCGTCAATAAACAAAATATGCGGTATTGGTCAGGCAGCAATCCACACGTACTCCATGAGTCATCATTGCATCCCCAAAAAGATTACGGTTTGGTGTGGTTTATGGGCCGGCGGCGTCATTGGGCCGTACTTCTTCCGTGATGATCAAGACCGGCACGTTACTGTGAATGGGAATCGCTACCGTTCAATGATAACCGAATATTTTTGGCCCCAATTGGATGATATGGACTTGCAGGACATGTGGTTCCACCAGGACGGCGCCACAAGCCACACAGCGACTGTCACAATCAATTTATTGGAAACCAAGTTTAGAGAACGTGTTATCTCATGAAATGGTCCAGTCGCTTGGCTGCCTCGGTCGTGCGATTTGACGCCGTTAGACTATTTCCTGTGGGGCTACGTCAAGTCTATGGTCTATGCCAACAAGCCAGCGACGATTGATGAACTTCGTACGAATATCGAACATGAAATTGCAGCAGTATCGGCCGATTTATGCTTGCCCGTGGTGGCCATGCAAAAGAAATCGAGTTCCGTACATAATGGCATCGAACGTACTTTCACCGGAATAAAGAATTTCATTGATATCCAAAACCGTTTTTGTTTTATTTAAAAAAAACTTTTGTAGCGCTCTTATTGAAAAACCCTTTATATGAACTTCTGTTAAACGATAAAAAGACCTTCAGCACCTTCATTTTCACATTTCGTATTAATCATTCAAATTCTTCTTCACAATTCCAATCCAAGCACGAGTATCAAAAGTCCGTATGGGAACAGCATTACCTCCGAAATTCTGCATCTTAGAAAGTTGCACCATGACTTTTAGGTTTAATCGGTGTTCACAAAGCTTAAGAGTATAGCCAGATGTGGCGGTGGACTAGTCGTGGGACAAGGAGATGGCTTTCTGTCTACTACCTATGGAATTGACCCATTAATGGGGGTACATATTTTTTCCAAGACTGCAAGCTGCCACATCCTTGTAATTCTTTTGTGGCATGAGGTCCAAGTTCCCGAGGTGCTCGTTACGCATTTTAAGTAACTCCTGCTTTTTTGTACATCCACTAATCATTTGGCTGCTTCCTGCTGGCTTTCGGTGGCATTATTATTCATCTCGAAGTGAAACTCTCCAAATTTGGCATACGTTCAAGTCCGAAGCCAGTCCCGTTGATGGGTAGATGTAGCTGCTGAATTGACGGCTGCCATTGTTTGGTCATAACCGATTGGGCCATTGAGGTATTTTATATACTACAGTTCGCAGTTCGCTGGTCTCGGTCAACTATCAAACCTCCTTTTGCGGTGTCGGTGTCCTTTAGGATTTATTCATATGCCACTCGTGTTAAAAAAGCCGACTTGATCACATCTTTCCTGCTGTTTATTACTTCTACCACGTGTGACAAAAGCAACCTCAAAACCAACAGCTTCAATGTTTTCTTCTAAATGATCATCAAGTCCTTTTCAAAAGTCCGATGTCTTCTAAAACTTATTTAAGTCGCAGATAGTCAATGCTTTTACAAAAAGATCAAAACTTTCAAACCGCAGCTGTCGCACTTAACTTACTCAGGGCTACACCGCCAGATAAAGTAAGGTTCTAATCCCCCGTCTGTGCTGACTCAAGTCTCAGACGCCCGAGTTTATTGTTGTTACCCTTTTCTTGAGCGAGCTCGTCTCACAAAACTCTGTTTGATCCGCAATTTCGCTTCGTTGGCAGATGCATTTAGTTGTGATACCACTTGCGATAGTCTGTCAATTTTCGCACAAGCAAAATTCCGTTCAATTTGTCAGCAGGACAGTGTGTGACAGCTTGAATTGTTGATAGTTGGGTTTGTTTTTTTAGTATTATGGTCGAAGGTGATGTCGCTGTCTCAGTATGTGCTGCAGAGACAATACTATGATTTGTCTCTAATGTGCTGCAGCCAAGTGCAGTCAAGAATACCACAAAATGCAACACCAAGACCTCATACTTAACTTTCTTACGTGAGATTTTTTTATTTTTTTTCTGAAATCAAACACAAGCATATTTTTCCAGCTAAAACCAGCTCTGATTTTCTTGTTTGGTTTATTTAAAGACTAAAGTGAGTTACAAAGCGTGAAACACAAAAAAAAAATACGTAAAGAAAAAGTGAAATGACAAAAATGTGGCGACACCCTGTCCCTTGGGCTATAGTATCTGCCGAATGCTGAAATCCTTCAAATCTGTCTGTGGTATCAGCCTCAAGTTAAGATCGTTGGCTAAGTGTAACATGGAATAGAACGCCACTGACGGTGACAAAGCCTCGGACATGCTGGGTGTGAGAACTTGCGGCAAATGGCTGTAGATCTCCTGAAAGCTGGCCACTCCCGGGGCATACTGCTCGTCCCTCGGTATTGCCAGCTGGGGAATTTCACCGACTACCGGCCTTTGCAACTGCTCCTTTAACAGCTGAGTGCAGCACTTCTTTAAGCTCTTCATGTCGATCACCTTGGCGCGTTTGGCAAATGGTACAATGATTTTCGTAACTTTTTGCGGCGCACCATCAAAATCTGTAGCAATTTCCAATATAGTCTGATCACCGTCTCGGGTTTCTTGTGTGCCAGAGAATGAGGCATGCATGTTGCCAGCGTCGTTACCCTCTCCAGTGAGCCTATTGAATCCATCGTCGTCAATGGCACCGTCATCGCCATGATGATCATCGCCGTCCATGTGATTCGATTCATCGTCAAATGCCGGTTCGGTCTGAAGGTCTGCACAACTTGATTCGACCGCATCTTCTTCGACTGGAATGCCTGGAGCGAATTGGAATTTAAAGAACATGTTTGGATCGATTTGCAGGTCCGTTGGGAGCTTAAGTTTGCGGGCGTCCCACTTCTTCTGGACGTTCGCCTTCCGGGATTTGAACTTGTCGTCCAACTTGACAAAGAGGTCGTCGTGAAACTCCCCAAAGTTGACATACTTAGAGGGACGCTGCTTCGGTCGACCACGAGAACTTTGTGGCTTGGCCGATGGCTGGCTTAGAATCTGCTGCTTGGAGTTTTGATGTTGCGCACCCATTACACTACTGCGAGGGCGATTCTTCTTGAATTTCCAATGCGAAGGCCCCGCCCAGAACTGGCTGATCTTGTCTAGCGGTCGATACGAGTACTCCAACTTTGATGAGGCGTCAACTGGGCGAAGATCTTCGATTAGCACTGCTGGTTTACGTAGTCCCTTGCACTGGTTGATTGCCACACGTTCATCGCTTGTTAAATCTTCATAATCTCCAAAGTCCACATCAACGATGGGTGCGGTTTGTCCTGTAAGCGGAATTGGCTCTACATCTGCATTAATATCGAAGGCCATGGACATTTCGCGATCATCTTCAAATGTCGGCGATTCGATGGCATCATCCTTTTCTGCTTCGTCGTCAATGTCCTCGGGGGTGTCCGAGATAACATACGCGCTATGCATCGGACGTAACTTGAGTTCTTCAAATTTGATTTCCAATAGTTTTTCACACAATTTCATCGGCTCCTCGGAACAGTCGAACGGTTCGGTGTAATCGATTGCTTCGACGGTACTTTTATCCCAAAATTGGAAATCCAGTCGCAGACGCAGCTCCGAGTCTTTTGAAGGAAGAATGTTATTCAGCAGACGATTTGAACTGTTTATGCTGCCCACGATTGAATTGAGTTTTCCAAACACTGGGTCTGTCAGCGGAACTGTGTCCAAACGGGCGTTTAGCGATTCCTTATTCTTGGTCACCGTTGATACCTGTCTGCGGGTGCGTTTTGGTTTAGTGGGTTTTGCGGCAACTGCATCGCCAGGTGCTTTTTCGGCTCCATCTCCATCAGCGGTCGGTTCGTTGCCATTGTCATCTGTTCGAATGATAATAATTGGAAGAGATGTTTGGAGTTATATATTTTTTGAAATGAACGAAGGCTTATGTGACTTGATAGGTGAGTAGTGAGGTGCGTTAAATTTTGTTGTAGGAGGTGATGATAGGTCTTCTTTTTTGGGAAACTTGAATGGTTGCTTTCAAAATTCACCACGCTAACTGCACTAATTGTGAAAAAGACTTGTCGCAGTCAGTAAGAGATTCGATCAATGTGTCGAGCACAGATTTCGTATTTAAAACCGCAAATCCATCTGAAGTCGATGGCCAGTGAGTTCTGCATTATGATTGTCTGCTGTCAGACAAAATGGTTCGAGCAAACTCTGCTTTCCGCGCATTTTTGTCCATGACGGAAGTAATAAAACGTAACTTCAGTTGATCTCCTTTCAACCTTAGGTGCAAATATACAGATCGCTAGGAGCGTTTATTGTTTGTTTATGTTTTTAACGACTGCAAATTCCGTATGTGGCGATAATATGCAGAAATGGTTTTTCCGTCGACCATTTCCACGAATTACATATAAACATCAAAATGGTCAGAACTCTATCTTCGATAATCTACAGAAGCCGCCAGCACGATATGTAGAAATAGGTCTACACATCCAATTGGATGCAGACTTACAACATATCGAAGTATCTACCCAAATCTGTGACTACAATGAATCACAACATCGAGCCATTTAACATGCAGATGGGATTCAGTAAGAAGTTAGAACAGTCCTCAAATATAAGAAGTATTTTAAATATGTACCTACTTAAATGCAGGAAGGAGGAGAGAATATCTACGGCTGAGAAGCCATTAAATGTGTATGTATGAGGTATATGGTGTCCACATTAGCAGCATAAGAACCGTAGAAATATACAATTTGCTCGCTAACCACTCTCCGTTAAAATAAACAACCAAATACATAGTTATAAAAATAAATAATGTAGCTATGCTTCCTACGCGTGCAGTTTCTACGTTGTTCGGCCAGATTATTATCAACCGAATCTATTATGTATGTACTCGGAAACAAAGTTCTTTGTCGTCTCCATGCGGAACACTTGTACTAAACCCAACCAGCCTTATCAACTATCCAAGTATCCAGATATGTAATATTAAAATAAAAAGAAAAACTCACCACCATCCTCTTCGACAGCTCGATTTGCGAACTTTTGGGCATTAAGTCCCGCCGACATTCGCAGTACATCTGTGTGTATAGAATCCACTCGCAGACCGTACACTTTACTAGACGCCTCCAGCGACGAACCAGCTACTTTGAAATTATTCAAAGATTTATGATGCTTGTCCAACAAGGTGGACAGTGTGTCAATAAGCGATAACGACCAAGCATTATCCTTGCTCAATTTATTGCCATTGTATATCTCTAGGCACTTCTTTAGCGTTTCACTTTCTTCCAAAGTGGACGACCCACTCGAGTCGGTGAGCATCGTCCGTCTACGGGCTTGGCGACGCTCTTCTTCGTCATCGTTAATAATAACGTTTTGTACGCCATCACGAAATACACCAGCTTCGGATCGACGTAGCGGCGAATCCGTGTGAGCTGGAGTCATTACAAGTGTCGCAATTTTGGTCTCTTTTGCAGATTCTGGAAAAAAAGGCAATAACTTGGAGGGGAATTCTGATGCATACAAAGATCGTATATTGTACCTCAAATGAGTTTATAAAAAAAAACACACAAAAAGCAAACACCGTTTGTTAATGTTTTATCTTTTTCAAATGGCAAATCGGTGTGATAAAATAAATATTTTTATTGTTAAAATACTGAAACGAAATATATATGTAAATTTTATTAAACGGTAACAAAAGCTTTTTTTTTCTCAGAATGAAAAATTCAGTTGCTTTCAAACAAAAAAAAAATAATAAAAATACTAACGCCGTTTCTTTTCATCACAAATTCTGATACGTCAAATGTTGAATTTGTCGCTTGGGTCAACTGGTGGATGTGTTCGATTTAAGATTTCTTGGGGGTAGCATGCAAGAGATGTTTTATAATTTGGAAAATTGCGCCAATTTTTTTTGCTATTATTACAGTTTTTTTTATAAAACAAAATGTGATATTATGATGTTATTTGTGAAAAACTGGTTTAGCTTCATTGGGGACGTTAGTTAGTTCATGTAAATCGTCAACTGGATTTGCTTGGACTAGGTATGCGCAGCCGTTGCCTAGTCAACTTGAATTGTTTTTTGTATCACGGTTTAATCTGAATTTTTGACACTTCGAATTGTAAATAGACTGTTTCCGAAGAGCATCCTTTCACTTGTAGAATAACAAAGTCGGTTTATAATGGCCAGAGCAGAGTTTTGTTAAAATATGTGTTCTTAAAAAACGCACAATTCCCATTACTTTAACATTACGGCTTTTACTTAATGCATTTGACATTTGACATCTTTTTTCAAGTCGACTATGCTTTTATACAGTTTTTTACACTTTATTATATACTTTTCAGTAATTTTTTAACGTGATTATACTACAGCCATACAAATTATGTTTCGTTTTCCTATAAGTTTTTTAACTGTCACTCGCGAACTACCCTATGCAGTCAGGATTTACTTGACTAGATTTGTTGGCTATCCTTCTATAAACGTCCAGTGAAAAAACTATTCACCCAAACTGGGCCAATAAAAACTGAAATACATCAAGTCAGTTTGCTGTCAGACTTACTAAGCTAGAAATTGGAATGTCCTCATTGCAAAAAAATACGACAGTCGTAATAAAGTATTGTCTCCTTATCTGCTACTACTTTGCTTAACAACTTTAAACAAAAGCGACAGCACTTCAGTGGACAAATTCTTCGTTTACAATAGGTTCGTTTTATTGAACATCTATTTTAGCAAAGTAAGGCAGAAAAAGTAGTTTAAACTGGTATATTTTGCTTTGTGACTCGACTGCCGAAAATGATCCCAGCTGAGAAGAGTTCACTATCATGGTCAATAAAACATTTTGAGGATGTTGCTATCAATTTACTTCCACTTGTGATTAATCCCTATGGTGAATCTCGCAAGTGTCAAGCACTAAGCAGATAAAGTTATTGTTATTATTAGGTACTGAAAGTTTATGGAAAGTTCTTTGCAGGGAAATATGTTCATTAAAACACAACTTCTATTACTTATTCCAAACTTTGTTGTTGGAGGGGAAACTATTCTGGGTTGTTTTTTGAATTTGTCATAATTACGCAATGTATGTGATGCAATGATTGTGAGAAGCTAGGCCCTTGGTCCGCCTTTGGGACCTATTGTGCCAACAACTATACGACCTAAGACCTAAACACAGCTAAATTTGACAAATCTACAAATTCGTAAATCGCTGGATACTTCTTCTAAATGCACGGACTTTGTTCTTCCGCATGGGTTTTTCTGATTCGCTGGTGATCTTCCGTCAGATGAACCCGCAGGGTAGCAACACCCCCTTCCGGAAAACTGAAAGTGAACGAAACGCAAATAGCTAATTTTGCTGGCCCACCATTAACTGTTATATAGATTTTCAAATGAAACAGTTCCAACTACTCTGGCGCCCTCTATTCCTCAGCACCATCGATTTTCCCAAACATTCGAACAGGTCCATTAACGGAAACGTCATCAAGCCAAAGAAATTTATGAACAAAAAACGAATCTCCGACAATCGTTTTCCCATCGTAGCAATAATGTGCCGGTGAATACAAAATTCGTGCACTTAGTTAAGTTTAAATAAGTTTAAGAGAAAAATCCCACACAGTACATGACCACGAGAACCATGAACATCAAAGTGTTTTATCTTTCGTTTCTTGTAAGTTCAATGTTTGAGTAAACGAATCCTCGCCATCCTTTTACAGTACGCTCTTCTCTTGCAGATTACTTGCTCCTTATTTATTTGTGCGTTGACGAAACTCAACTCCAAGGATGTCGTAGTGGACAACATAAATGACTTCAAAGAATTGAAGAAACTCCTACGCACCAAAACGAATGTGCTCATCATGTTTGTGTCCGGCAACAAGGAGGCCCAGTCGAGCATTCGCATTTTCCGCGAAACAGCCGAAGTGGTCAAGGGTGTAGGAACAATGGTCCTCATTGACTGTTCCCAGACAGAGAAGAAGAAGGTTTGCAAGAAACTAAAGGTCTCGCCGTCGCCGGTAACACTAAAACACTACAAGGATGGTGATTTCCACAAGGAATACGATCGTCAAATGACGGTCAGTAGTATGACAAATTTCATGCGAGATCCGACAGGTGAATTGCCATGGGAGGAGGATCCCAAGGGCGCCGATGTGTTCCACATTCCTGATTATACGACATTTCAAAAGTACCTCAAAAAGGACCCCAAACCGACAATGGTGATGTTCTACGTCCCATGGTGTGGATATTGCAAACGTATGAAGCCAGACTACTCAGCAGCGGCAGCAGAGCTGAAGCCAAAGTACATAATGGCCGCAATGGACGTGGAGAGAACCGAAAACGCAATGGCTAGGAAGGTGTACAACATCACTGGCTTTCCCACTTTGCTCTACTTCGAGAACGGCAAAGTAAAGTCCACCTATGAGGGCGAGAACACCAAAGCTGGCCTGATGGCATTTATGGAAAATCCGACAGCGCCGGCGGTCACCAAGCCCAAAGAAGAGGACTGGTCAGCCGATACCAGCTCGGAAATCGTCCATTTGACAACGATGGGCTTCGAGCCGGCTATCAAAGATGAGAAATCTGTTCTGATTATGTTTTACGCGCCATGGTGCGGCCACTGCAAACGCATGAAGCCAGAGTATGAAAAGGCTGCCGTTCTAATGAAGGAGCAAAAGGTCCCGGGCATATTGGCCGCTCTGGACGCCACTAAAGAAAGTGCAATTGGTCAGCAGTTTGCGGTGAAAGGCTATCCCACGGTGAAGTACTTTGTGAACGGAGAATTCCAGTTTGATGTGAACGTGAGAGATGCCGAGAAGATCGTCAGCTTTATGAAGGATCCCAAGGAACCACCACCACCGCCGCCACCAGAGAAACCCTGGGACGAGGAGGAATCCGATGTGCAGCACCTGAACGAGGAAACCTTTAAGGCGGTCTTGAAGAAGAAGAAGCACGCACTGGTTATGTTCTATGCTCCATGTAAGTTCCTAAGCACTTAGATATTCCATATGCCATAGATATCTACTCTAAACACTTTTTGCCTCTGAGTAGTCAGTCAGCCAAACTTTGTCAAACACGTTTACAAATCGCCTGTGGAAAATGTTTACAAATTGTTTGAGGGCCAATTTTGGCATTCCCTCCCTTATTTCCTATGGCAAGAAGCACATAATCAGTAAACACCTCAATCCTGCCACATCCAGTTCCGGCTCTAACCTCCATTTGTTTTCTCAATTCCAGGGTGCGGTCACTGCAAGAAGGCAAAGCCCGAGTTCACCGCAGCCGCTGCCGCATTCCGTGAAGATCCGCGCGTCACCCTAGCAGCCGTCGACTGCACCAAGCACGCGGCTGTCTGCTCTGTCTACGAGGTGCGCGGCTATCCAACGATCAAATATTTTAGCTACCTAAAAACCAGCAGCGACTACAACGGCGGTCGCACCGAAATAGATTTCATCAACTTTATGCAAAATCCCGTGGAGAACAGCAAAGAACCAGCAAAAGAGCCCGAACCATTCGGGACATTCCCCGGAGCTGAAAATTTACTCATTCTGGGCGATGACATCGAAACAAAGGGCAAGGGAATCAAGCGGCTGTTGGTGATGTTCTACGCACCGTGGTGTGGCCACTGCAAGACAATGAAACCGGAATTTGCCCAAGCTGCTGCCAAGGCCACCACCGATGCCTATCGATTGGGCGTAGTCGACTGTAATATCCATCACCAGGCCGTGGAGCGATACAAAATAAAGGGATTCCCCACGTTATTGCTGTTCGAAAATGGTAACCTGTTGGACACGTACACCGGGCCGCGCAAGGCCAGTGATATGTTGCAGTATGTCAGCAAGAAGTCCAAGGACGAACTGTAGAGATGACCGACGCTTGTCTTGCATTGAAACGAACAAACGGGTAGAGGACCACTTGTGGTTTTGAAAACGGAATCGAAACACTAACACAAAATTCTAAGTAATCTCAAATAGGAACAAATCCCTAATCTCACCTTATATCTCTCCCACTCACTGACAATGGAAGTATTTTTTTACTTATTTTGTACTGTATTTTTTTTTTCTACGAGTAAAACTTTAATAAAAATAACTGTTCAAATGTTTCGTTAAAATTTCAATTTTGCTGCGGTTGTACCTCTATTTATTGATGAAAATGAAACCTGGAAAACATCCTGATCATAGGTTTGAGGAGAGCCGCAGCAGGACCACAGGAAGCACCGATCCAAAAATAACTGATCAAATGGGTCATCGTTCCAGTCAGATAGTAAAATTCAAGATTGTGACAACTTTGCGGGGTCCAGCGACAATTACCCTATCAGCGGAGCAGAAGCAACAGCAGTGAAAAACAGAATCGCGTACCCCATCTAGAAAAGCGACTTCCAGTGCAACCCTCAGTCAAAAATGTTGATGAATCGGTTTGATGTAAACTTGCAAAGATGTAGCCAAAGATAGAACTCTTGCCTTTTGAGGCATACATACTCACTAGACATTTGGACAATCCACAACTAGCTACACACAGAACTTCTGTGACAGCAGAGCAAAGGATGCCAGAAATTCGAAAGAAAGCGCCAAGCCGGTGCAAGGGAATCGCTCAAATCTAATTTGGAAGATGGCTACACTCGCTTTCGAGAGAACTGGCAACTGGAAGCGGCTTAGCGCTTTCGCTGAACTTTTAGCATCGATTGTACTACCATCGTGTACTAACTACATGCCGGCATTTATTTACCTAAATCGACCGCGGCATCAGCTCGGCTTTGGATTGGGGCTAGTTGCCCAAGAATGATGTGAATGAAACACTCTGATCTGCAAGTCCCTGTCAAAGGAACAAGAGATTAGTAATTTGAACTTTCTATGTGAACGAGGGTGTGTTTTACTTTGCAAGTCCTTTCGGTTAACCAATCTGATGCGACAAACCACCGACACTTTTCACACACTCCAATTGGAGGACGCGCACAAAGGAAACACAAATCATTTCTCCATGCGATGGTAGCTCGCATAAATTTTACTTTTTTTTGTTTCTTTAAATTACGAGTTATTCACATAAAAAACACTTGTCCACTCAAAACGCCCGCCTGTCTGGATAAATGCTTCTTATCGCTTGCCTCCAACCCTTGGTGCAGATTTCTGTGAAACCTTGGCGGCCTTTTGTTTGGGCGCCGACTTAGCCTTGGCTGGTGCTGGAGCTGTTGCCTTCTTGGCGGCCTTTGTGGCACGCTTTTGTTCCTTGGCAACCTTGATGGCTTGATCGCGTTGTGCCTTGCGTACCTCTGGCTTCATGTTACGCTTGGCCATGATTTCAGCCAATGAAGCGCCAACAATAGCACGTTGGAATTTCTGTGTACGGCGGGTACGCTTCTTCTTTTGCTCCTCTTCGATACCCTTCTTGTGCTTGCGCCTGTAGAGGACAGTCCATGTCACTTTACGTGGATTGCGCTTCATCAAGTAGGAGCGCTCGCATTTCTTGTCGAGGAAAGTGAAGGTCTACAAATAGAAAAATTGTTACTATGTGTTTGGTGGGTTTTGCAGTTGTTGGAATATTTACCTTTCCGTCGATCTTGACCATGGTTTTGCCATGGCCGGGGTAAATTTTGTACCCACTGAATGCACACAAACCGATTCTGAAAAATG
This sequence comes from Cheilosia impressa, assembly GCA_948293265.1. Classification (NCBI taxonomy): domain Eukaryota; kingdom Metazoa; phylum Arthropoda; class Insecta; order Diptera; family Syrphidae; genus Cheilosia; species Cheilosia impressa. The sequence continues at coordinate 43,570,007 of OX411883.1, forward strand.
GGAAAAAACACAAAAATTTCACATTAAACAAATGGATATTATTATTGTGGAGGGAATTTCATAAGGATTTTGCCGAAAGTCGCAAGGATGGCGTTGGAAATTGGAAATTACTTTTTTAGTAATTTGGAATACGTACTTCATCTTGCTGTTGTTGTCACTAGAAAGAAACGGAAATGGGCGAAGTTGTGACAGCTGTCAAATGGATGAATTCTTTTAATTCGACGCGGCGACATCTTGTGGTGGGTATTGGTGGAGAATTGTTTTGATGAATTGTTGGTGGTTTTCTAGAGGGTGGTGCATTTGAATTTTTATGAATTTTGACGGAAAAACAAGAAACGTTTAAATTCTATGCCGTACTCTCTATTTCGTCCCATTCGGAACAGCTTTCCCCTTCCGCTTTTAAATAGGTACTCTGTAATAATTTCAGAAAAAGAACATTTCATTCCACGTCCGAAATACAGAGTAGAAAAGGTTCGTTTTTGAAAATTTTACTTTCGGAACGAAATACAGAAAAGGGCCCCTGCTCAGTTAAGGCGAGCAGTGCCCAGTTCAAGTATCTCTACAGTTATAGCTAGCGAATAATTGCAAACACACATTTTTCCCTAACTTCATTTTGACAGATCACGTACATTAAGATATAGAAAAAACCGAGAAAGATAGAACTTTGAACTATCAAAATTTGACAGAAAGATGGAGAGAAACATTAGAGAAACGCTTGGTTCTGGCTTTCCTGGTGATGATGTATATGGTTTTAAATATTTTGATGATTTACATGGACAGTGGGATTGTCGGTGTGAACCATAAAATTCAATGATCAATCAATCAATCATTTGGATAATTGGGGGAAAATAACAAAAAAAAACGCCTGTGGTTGGGGGCACTATTATATTATTGATGTCGTTTTCCATTGGGATTTTCAGATTTTGCTCTCAGATTCCGGATTTTTCGTGATCCATGGAACATGAAATGAGATCGCAATTTTTTTGCATTTGGTTTGGTGCTTGGTTTGAAAGTCAGCTGCTCTTAAATTTAAATTTGTATTTATAAAAATCCATTTATTCTTGTCTATATCCGTTGCAGCGGCCAAAAGCAAATTTGTCTCTATTTCTCACAGACTAGCACCATTCAACGTTGACAAATGTCAAATGTTTTTTTGTTAGTGAGAGTAGGTGTGAATTTCGATCAGAAATCGAGACTTGCAAAATTGCTTTGGACAATGAAACATGAAATCTGACAGCCAGCTGATTTCGATAGAAAAACTGCTCTGATTCTAAAAATAGATGATTTTTGTGTCCCAATGGAAACACACGCGAATTATCTACCAATAGCCTTATTTATAAACGTATATTATGAATAGTGCATAAAGTTATGCACGCTCTAAAATGCCTCTAAACGCATAAACCCTATTTATAAAAATTATTCAACAATGTTTAGAGCTTTTATAAGCTAAACGCGCTTGGAAATTGTTTAATGCCTGTATAGAGGTGGAATAGTATCGAAATATATTATTATAATATAAATTTGTGAACAAATCACGCACTCACCCCCATTGTAAACGAGGTAACTCAGCCGCCGTTGGATAAATTTATGAATCCATGTTGAATTTTCTGCAGACATCTAGTGGTGAGACCAGCGGACAAAAAAGCTTTGCTTCAAATTTTTGTTTGAGTTCAGTCCGTTAAAAAAGTAAACTCCTTGAAAGTAGTTAAAAACACTTTTCAAAATTGCACAGTATCAGATACCTACTTCCAATATTCTAATATGACATATTATGAACCAAAAAAGCACGCTCTACAAAAAATATATAATTTTCCGGTTTTTCAAAAGGTAAATTTCGGCGCATGCGTTATAAGCATCCTATTCCTATATCCTATTCCTATATGGAAAGGACATCATGTAAATGTCAAATGTCACCAAGGATACCCTTTTTGAAAAGTGTTTCCTGCGATTTGCCCACTCACAGACGAATTTTTCGCAAAGAAAAATGAAATTAACACTACGGCGCTATTCCGTTTTATTGTTTTTTCAATTTACGTTCCTCATTGCGGATTTGTTCTTAAACAGTTTCTCATATTTGGCTCGTGGTGATAGATTCGCTATGATTTTTATGTTTCTGTAAGTAAACACAAATAATGCAGACTATTTGAGTTTGTTGTACCTACCCAATGTCGAGGCCACATAAACTATAATTCATTCCATTTGCAGGACTCAGGATTTGTGCTTAATATTCTCATACGTATTATTTGGATTCAGCATGTATTCGACTTATGTTTATCAGGTGAGTGCATTGAGTATGCAAACTTTACCCTTTGCAATGAATAACCGATTTATACTTCTTGCCATTGACGTAGGTGGGTACACATGCACACATGTTTATTTTGTGTTGTAATAGAGGGTTTCTTATTACTTCTTGGACTTACAGTAGTTAAATATTTACTATCAATAACAATCTATATAACTGTAATCTTAACATTAGGCGTGTTTTTTTTAGCTTCGATCTCAGCAAAGCAAAGTAAAGTAGGATTTTCAGCACACATTTTACAACAACTACTGCGAGTCTCGAAGTGTCAAGTAGAGCGTAGTTGTTGTAATTGCATGCTAAAAATCCTACTGTACTTTGCTTTGCTGAGATCGAAGCTCAAAAAAACAGGGCTATTGAACGAATTCTGACTGCCGTAGCCGTGTCTCTAGTTAACGTTCGACTTTCCGACGTAATCTACATAACTGAACGATATTCTGAGGAAAAAAACTGCTTTCATAAGAGAAGCTCGGTCATAACCTTAAAGGGTGATGTCCAAAATTAATATAAGCGCTGCAGTTTTAAGCCTTTGTCGCTAGCAAAGCGACCCAACCCAACTTGAAGTGTACTATACCTTTGACATTTCGTTACCTCGATAGACGACTTAAGTACTATACCTTTGATATTTCTTTACCTAGCCGTATCTCGATGGATGGCTTTTTTGAACGACATTTTACAAAGAATTAGAATGACAATCCTCTGATATCTGACAGTAATTATACACTTTCTCTTTTTCAGGCTGGCGTTGCTGATTTACTGTGCAAAAAATTCCGCCTACCTTTGGCCACCATAACCATATACTTCTTACTGTCTGTAGCTCATCACTTTTGGATTGTTCTCAACCACCAAAAACATCCGCATTCATATCAATGGCCAACCGGACTGACTGCACTCTTCATCATTCAGCGCTTGTGTAAGTACCGTTTGGAGAGTCCGGAATCGAAAGAATCGTTTCTGAAACCGTTCCATTGGCTCAAAAATACTCTTCCGGTGATTCTGAGAATGGAAAATGGCATTAGGCTTCTTTTATTATGCCCACATGATCATTGATTTCCAGGGTTTACAACAATATTGCGAGATCCTGTGGGTAAAATAAAAAACGCCTATAATTCCAAGGTTGAGAAGATCTTGGTCCCTTCCATAAGTCTCCACAATAAAAACTACCACAAAAAAATTATTGAGCAGGTATACCTCGGGCATTGTGTGGAACTGTTGCGCCAACTTGTTATTTATTCAAATGTAGGGAGCCGTCTATGCTGATGTATTATTATTATGTGAAAGCAGTTGTTGTACTGCGAACTTTTGGTCTATTGTACCCCCTGCTTCCGCCTCAGTGGGGTACCTGCCCTCATAAGAGTTCCCCTTCCTTTCGGAATCATTTTAGAGGTTCTTGTACTCTCGTTTCTCCTTGGCGGAAGAAATCCGTCCTATAGCACTCTCTCTAGTCCAGTTTCCTTTAAGAATCTTAGGATGAGAGCTGGCTCTAGTGACAGTATTTCCTCATCAGATAGTTGGTATGGTACTTGCCCAAGTATTTCAGTCTTTTGTGGGTCAGTCACTGGACTCATCGAAGAATCTGCAGAGACCTTCTTCCAATATACCCAGTTTCCTGATGTGTTCCTTGAGTCTACAATGCCCCGTTAGGATACGGAGGTTATTTTTGCTCATGCCGATGCAGGCTTGGAATCTTTTCCGGTTGTATTGTCCTAGAAGTTTCTTAGCCTGCCTCATGCCTTGAGTGTTATGCCAAGTTCTTGCCCTGTTTTCTTTCTCTAGTTTCCTAAATTCTTCTCTGAGGGTGTGATCCCCTATTCCTCAGAATGGTTTAGGACCTATACAAGCTTCTGATGCTCCCTTTCTTGCTAGGAAGTCGGCCATTTCATTATCCTCTATTCCCATATGGCCAGGCACCCTGTAGAGGGTTATTTTGTTTCTCCTACCCAGTTAATTTTTGTAGGTATTCCCATACAAGTTTGGATTTAATGATGTAGGAATTAAGTGCCATAATTGCAGCCTGGCTGTCTGACATTATAGCTATATCACAGTTGGTTATGTTTCTGTCAAGGTTGATTTGGACACATCTATCTATGGAACAGATTTCAGCCTGAAAGATGCTGGTACTTTTGCCCATCGGTTCAGAGTGTTTGGTTCTAGGCACAAATACTCCCACTCCAGTTCCCTCCTCAGTTCTTGACCGATCTGTGTACCACTGTGTTGTGTTATTGCTCAGTCTGTGAATTATGGATTCGTTGCTCCAGTTCTTCTTGTTGCTGAGCTTTGTAGCAAAGCTCTTTTGGAAATCAAATTTTTTGATAGTATCGTCTGTAGGAAGGACCAATTTTTTGAGTAGTGCATCAAACTGTTTCAGTGTAATGCACTTTTCTCGTCCTATTCCTTCTTTGGCTAGTCTTAGAATCGTTTTACTTGCACATTCCTCAACCACGAGGTGCAAAAGGGGTCAGTTCCAGTATAGCACTTCCAAAGCTGCGGTTGGGCAAGTTCTCATGGCCCCTTAATACAAAGGCATGCCAATCTTTGCACTTTATTGAGTGTCTTCCTTGTAGTGGATAGACTGGTTCTTTTTGCCCGTGCAATCGCTCCATACGTGATCATTGGTCTCACAATGGCAATATACATCCATCTAAGGATGGTCGGTCTACATCCTCAGGATTTGCCCGCTAGGTTCCGGCAAATCATTAGAGCCTGCGTGGCCTTCCTGTTTATCTCATCTGCATGTTTTTTCCAGAGGAGTTTGCTGTCTAGGGTTAGTCCCAGGTATTTAACTTCGTTGACTGATGTCAGTGTAGTACTCGACAACCTTATCGGTCTCAGTCTTTCAAGTTTTCTTTTCCTCGTGAATGGTACTATTGTTGTTTTTGCCGGATTTAGGTTAAGCCCAGCCGAGTTATTTCGAGTCCCCCTTGCATAATATCACATAAGGTTCCCTCAAATTTACCCCTGGCAAAAAGAACTGGCTTGATAATTTCTCAAGTAGCTCGTCCACTACACGACTCCACATTAAGGGAGATAGAACTCCTCCTTGCGGACAGCCTCTTGCAGTGCTGACCTTGAAAATTCCTTCTGATGTGTGAGTTTCTGCTGATCTTGTGCTCAGGAGTTCATACATCCACCTCGATACTGCGCTATTTACTCCTTTTCTATCTAGAGCTCGTATAATTGCATCGTGCGATGTGTTATCGAATGCTCCCTCGATGCCTAAGAAAGCACACAGTACTATTTCTTTTGATTCAAGAGCGCTTTCAATAATCTCAGTCAGCTGGTACAGAGCAGTCTCCGTAGATCTGCCCGCTCCGAAGGCATGCTGACGATGATGAAGAGGCGATATACTTAGTATGTCTTTTCTTAAGTAGTTGTCCACGGCCTTTTCCATCGTTTGAGAAGAAACGATGTAAGGCTGATTGGTCTATAGGACTTCGGTAAACTTGGGTCCTTTTTTCCCACTTTCGGAATGAGCACTAGCTTTGCTAGTCTCCACTGGTTTGGTATATAGCCCAGTGCCAGACTGCTCTTTAAAATGTTTGCCAAGTGTGGAAGTAATTTACTTTGCACTTTTTGTAGTAGGGCTCGCGTGATTCCATCCACCCCTGGTGACTTAAACGGCTGAAAGGAGCAAATTGCCCATTCTAATCGCCCTCTGGAGAAGATTTCGGTCGCTTTTTTCCAGTCCTCTCTTTGGGGTCTACGATTGTTGGTCATGCTTCTATTGTCCGTGGTCGGATGACTGCCAGGAAAATGAGTTTCTACTAGAAGTCGTGCCCTCTGTTCCTCATTTTCTGTAAAGCTGTCATCTGGTTTTCTGAACATTGATGTTCCTTCTGTTGTTGCTAGTGCTTTGTGCACTCTGGCAGCAACAGGAGTATCCATAATTGTCGCGCAGAATTGCCTAAAGCTTTCTCGTTTTGCTTTCCTTATTCCTTTGTTGTATGAAGTCAGTGCCATACTGTAGCTCTGCCAGTCTCCAGTACGTTTCGCTGTGTCGTGTTGGTTATAAAATCAAATTTCTGCAACTGAATAGTGTGACTGTTTGTGGTTCTGTAAATCAGATGTAGGTGGCCGTCTATGCTGACGTAGTTAACGTTTGACTGCTATTCTTACCTAATACTGCAGTTGGCGGCATCTAAAAGCGAAACAAAATGTTAGCCAAGCACTTATTAAATGTTAGGCCTTCACATTTTACAGTATAAATGACTTTGAAACTATTTTTATTTTAAAAATGCCTCTCTTTCGTTGCAGTCTCTCCCGTGTACTACTATCTCTACAAACGGACAGCACTGCGCATGAGCGATCCCAGATTTCACGAGAACATGGATTGGGTGGCTGAACAACTATCCATAAAATGAACGCACGGCCGTTCACAACAAACTCGTATATCAATCTTGTTCTCTTGGATTCAAAACATATGTGTACCTCTTTTACTCTTTGTGATGTAGGCTTCCTCAATTGTTTAGATGTGTAAATACATTTGCGTTGTTACAGTTATTATATAGGTATATTTATTTATTCTCTTGTTTGTCGCTTGTATCGTAAAAATTAACAACAAAAATTGTTTTTCTATAGTGAATACATAACTAAACAATAAAAATTGAGTGAATTACTTGTTTGTTGATGTCAAAACTATTTACAGAATATAAACCGCAAAATATTGTCTACTCCGCATCGTGCGTGGAATTAAATCTATGAAACGTTTGGTTTGTATATAAATCCTTATATCGACATGTTAGTATTACATAAATGATAGATATTGCTCTCCTTTCTGTTTATAGCTAGTAGTTGCATAGTTACCCATTGGTGTCCACCTATGAAGTGGTTAATTATTGAGCAGGGGCACGCCGAAGAGCTTCTCCCACGACTGCCCGATCGCATTGAGGCAGCTCTCTGCGTTCTCTCTCGTTTCGAATGTACACTTCCACAGCTCCGACTTGTCCTGGGTCTCGTCTAGGAAATTTATGGCGAAGATATTGTCATCGGGCCGCTCGACGTCGACCAAATTGCTCATGTACTGCGTGAGGCCGAGTTCCATGGGCGCGTCGGAGTATTGGGTCAACCACGAGGGATTGGATGCAGTTAGATAAACGCGAGTATCAGTGGTGAAGAGGCCCGGCAGGGAAAACGTTTGAACGGTCTTCTCCGACTTGACCTCGCAAACGTTCAGTAGCGAGAACATTTTCAACTGCTCCTCATCGACTGTGCTGGCCAGCCGACTGAGCACATTTTCCGAGGGCTGATAGTTCAGCTTGCATTGACTGGGCAGAGCGTTACCTGAAAAGGAATGCTTAAATTCACCCCCAGTTACTGATAGGACTACGAGCAAACTCACTTGTGAAGTACAACAGCAGGCTATCTGTGCGGAGAATATCCTGCAACAGCAACAGAAATCCACCCCAGTCGCGCAGTGTGAAGGCTAAGCCCACCTTCCATGGCAATAGTTGTATCGATTCCAGTCGATTCACTGTTACACTCACAACGGGGCGTAACCATTTGCTGACTTGTTCGTTCTCCGGGGCGAACGCCTCCATTACATAGCACTTGACGGTGGACATTACGACGATACCATCGCTTAGGGTTCCCGAATTTTCATTGTAGATCTTGCCCTTCACTATCCACTTGAAGTGTTCGCCCTCTTCTTCAAATTTGGTTTGGCAGAAGTAGAACTTCAGGCGATGGTCGATATCACTGAAGTCGGTGTAGTTGAATTTGTACTTTGCACACTTTGCGGGCGAGGACTCCGACTCGATAAAGCGCTGTGTGGTTCGCGACATCAGCATGTTTGTTGACTGCAAGAGACCTGTGGGGAGGATTCAAGTAAACGATGTGTAAAAACGGGTGCCAAATTGGAGTCGGATAGATAAAAGTTGACCCAGAGGGTCAACGCAGTAGAGGAAGACGTCTTTTGATAGCTCCACCTGCACAACATGGACCCCGGAATTATTCACAAAGGAATAGATATATGTGTGACAGCGGACTGCAACCACCTGTTCCTTGAAATATTCGCACTCACCTCCAAACATCGACGACAGCATAGATTCCTCCTTCTTGGCACTCTCCTCCGTCGACGGCTGGGCCCGCTTGGCAACATCATCCAACTCGCTGTGGCCCTTGGTCGGCGTCTTGTTCCCTTGTTCGTACGACGTACACACACTATCTGTCACCGAGCCCGACGAACTACTTTCGGTCAACTGCAGATGCCCCAGCGATGTTTTCTTCTCGTCTTCTCCCCCATTCTTCAGCTGCATCTGCTTCGCAGCATTCTCCTCTTCCTGGTCCACTGCACTGCTCAAACAATCATCTATCGTCTCCAGATTTGGCGTTTGGGAAATACGACGATCCTCCGAGTTCTTTCTACTCGACTGCGCATTGTCAAGCACCTCAATACTACTTTGACTGGGGTTACTTATTATATCGATATCACTCTCACAGTTCGATCTGAAGTCATTGTCCCGATCTGTGGCCGAGCTGCCTGCCACACTTTGATTCGAATCACAGGAACCCTGCGAATTGGATATTTTCGAGCACGACGAAGACTCGTTCAACGAATTCACCGAACCTGTGAACATACAAACAACACAAACACTCAGTTAGTCCCCGACTGTCAAGGTAGACAGAGCAAAATGGTATACGAAATGATATTAACTTTGATTCAAGGATTGCATCAAACTCCTACTTAATTTGTTATTAGCAGTAAGCCTTGATGGTCCTTTACCTGGATGACGCAGGCATGCGAAGAGAAAAAAAATAAATAAACTTGAATTAGTATCAGCAAAACAAACAACAAAAAGAAAAATAAATTTTCCAAGACAGGCCACTTCCACGATTAGTATTAAAGTGCATTCAATGAAATAGAAAATAAACTGGAAATCTAAGAAACAGCGTGAGTGCAGCCTCACCTATGCTACTGTGCATACTCTCGGGTTCACCGCTCGATTCTCGTTTTTCTTCGCGTTGAGGAGGCGTAGCTGGTGTTGCATCATCTGCTGGGGCGACTTCGATTGCTGCAACTGCTGGTTCTAGCACCGCTATTGGCGGCGCAAATGGTTCCTTGTCGAGCGATTTCGGCATGCTGTGGATTTCGGCTACAAAAGAACTCTTGCAGTCGGGACAGGTGACATCTGGGCGGAGGATGGAAATGGTGTGAACATTGTTAGGCTAAAAGATCACTCCTACCTCGCTTGCGATAGTCGTTCAGAGTGCTTTCCTGTGAGAATTGGCAACTGCAGTTGATGCATCTGTAGATCTTCTGGTTCATCTCGGAGAGGTCACGTTTCGAGAGGATCGATCGAAGTTTCTTCTCCAGCTCCTGCGAAAGGAATGAAATGAAGATAAAAACAGGCAGTCTGGTTATCGTGGTCGTAACAAGGCCAAATTTGTCGGCACCACCGTACCCGACACAAAGGGATCTCACAAAAGGAATGTCTAAGAGGGGTTAAATGTTCATCTGCAGACTGAGACATATAAAAGAAATTTGTTGCCTATGATCGGCAACAATGCTGAGCTATCACAACAACCTCATCTTGTTTATGACAGCTGGCATTCCTAAGAGGGAATAGTCGGAGGTGGTCTCTTCTCAATCTAGGAGCCATGTACGAAGCGCTACATTTTCTTCCACCCGACAAGTAGCTAAGCAATGTCCAATACGGCTGAATTGTCAAAACTCACCTGACAAAGTCCCTCCTCAACGGTGTACACTCGCTCCTTCTTATCCACTTTGATTGTATCGAAGTTTATTCGCAGCGTGTTCGACTTGATCCGGTCACAACTCTCCAAAATCTTCAAGCTCCACTTCGTTTTCGTTCTGAAATGCAAAGCAACACATTTATACTCGAACCAACAAGACCGACTATCCTATGCCATTCGTAACTCACTTTTGATTTGAAGTGTCCTTCTCGCGGATATAGTTCGCCGATACAGTCAGGAAAATGGCTTCGTTTTTATCCCTTGTATACACAATATACGTCTCTTCGTCGTCCTCCGGCTCTGAAACTATAATGCAAACGAAAAGGAAGCATTCTCTCAGAAATCAGAGAAACGACGTCAAACGCACTCACATTCTGGTTCGTCCTCTGTACTCGCGTAGATATCCTTCAAATGCGGAGCAGTATCGATCGGCTCGCCGCTGTCCTCTTTCACTGTCGCATCAGCATCCATCGACTGATATATCGTCTGATTTTCCGGTCCGCTCACTGCACTCTCATAGGCTGTGTCTCTCTTAGCTGATTGATCCATTTCGGAGCTTGTTTCATCTAGCGCACTGTCACTCATCGGCGTTGATGTTCGGACTATCACTTCATTGTCACGTGCCACACTGATTTCACCGAGAAAATCATCTAGGATCTGTTGGGTCGTCATTGTGTTATCAGAGCTCATCGCCGGTCCCTTTGACGGAGACAACCCCAGCACATTGTGCACCATTTGAGCATTCTCGTTCTGTAGCCAGCCAGCACCGTATTTTTCGCGTAACGTCTCAATCTGTTTCTTTGTCTCCAAGTGTTCTTGGTTGGCTTCGATTGCGGGCCTGAGTTCTTTTTCTGCTCGGCTGGAGGTCGCATCCTTGGTTGAATGATCTAAATTTTCAATATCGACCGTTCTCACTTTGACGCGGCGGCTTTTCTCAGTTATCGATGAGGTCATGTCGATGCCCTCATCCTCGCCGCCGTTGATTTGAAAACTTCTCGTCGAGCCAACACTGGACGCTGGTGTGTTACTGGAAGATGTCTGCCTACCCGGAGTCAATCGACTGCCTGATCTCATATGCCTCGCAACGAACGCTGAATGGTTGTTATGCTGATGGGTGCCGGTCAGCGCCTTCTCGCTCTTCGACAGCGGCTCGAAGTCCAGAATAAACTTCACCGTGGATGTGTTTTTGTGCAAGAATTGCGAGGCTGCTAGTCGATGTTTCGGGTGGCAGTACAAGGGATTTCCATACAGATTCAGGTACTTTAGGGTGCACAACGCACTCAGCGGGTATAGGTTGTTATGGTCGAGAAGACAATTGTCCGACAGATCCAAGTCGGTTAGAGAGTCCAACCTCGAAATGCCAACAAGATCCTCGACGAAATTGTTACTCAGGTTCAGAAGTTGCAGCCGCTTCGACGTCTCTACATGCAAGTTGGGCACTATCGTCAGCCGATTGAAGCTCAGATCGAGAGTTTTCAGATTGGGCAGCCATTTGATCGCCTCCACGCTGACCAACTGATTGTGGCGCAGATTCAAATGTTGCAGATACTGGGCAAATTCTAGCGAACAATCGACTGTTTGTAGATTATTGTAACTAAAATCGGCGATTTTCAGCTCGTTCCAAACGAATCCGTTTGAATTATCACCGCCGCAATGCGTGATTATGTCAACGACAGACTTTAGGCTGCGTATACATATTAGCTGCTGCAGCTGCGACCGTAACGGCTGAATGCCAATGATTTGCTTCACATTGGTCTTTTGTAGTTCTAATCGCTTCAGCGAGCGGAACTTTGATATATCGATTACCCCGTCGAAGTAATCATCGCCGGGGTAGTGGGTTATGCAGAGGAGAACGGTTTTCTGCACAAAATCATGCACCAGCTGGAGGTCACGGAAGACATTGGACTTGGAGTTGTTCGGCTTGACCACCTGAAACGTTTGTGTCGAGCCGAGCTCAGACGAATCGGCGATTAAGGTGAACGAATCGTTTAGGGCGCGAAGCAAGGAACCTGCAAGGAAGAAAGAATATTATTCACGGGTACTGTAGATTAACGGATTTTGGTACAATAGGCAACATTGCTAGATGTTCGCCTTCGATAAAGTCTTTCCTTGATAAAGAAACTATCAGACAACAGCGATATCAGTCAATTACAGTAGACTCTTGAAGAGCCAAATAAAAACAGAAAAGAAATCCATGATTCACAGCAGATAGTGACGACAAACGCTGCTGTCTGTTATCATAAAACGCGAAGCCGATGATAGATTAAATGTTGGCATACCAACAAGGCAAACAAGAATGTGTAGCAGACGAAAAGACGATGGCGATGGAGGTAGCAACATGGAAATTTGGCGTCGTCGCTTGACAGAAGCTGGGTAAAGTAAGGATCATTGGAAAACACCTGCAGAATATTCGTCGGTTACATCAAAACAAATTGTTCTCCGTAAGATTAGCGATCAAATGTCCAGAGTTCCATCATTAGGTCAGAGCACCCAATTGAACGACAAACAACAATTTGAAAGGGTTACTTCGTTATTGGTAAACACATCAATTAACTGATCGTGTAAATGCAGTTGGAATTACAGCGCAGTCCTCATTGATGAATCAAACATTACATGTTTGCAACAAAGAAAAGTCCGAGACTGCAACAAGTGAACTGATTCCGCTCAATCTGCAGACGATAATTATGTAGACATTGATAAATGTAATTACCTCCACGTCGCTTTCTCAACTAAAGACTTTAACAAGTGATTTGTGGAATCTATTTTTATAAACGACGCAATCGTGGAGCAGCCATCGACTTGAATAGGATGGAAAACAATTTCATTAGCATAACCCCATTGTAGTACTCACCTGTTACTGTTAACTTGAATTCTGAATTTAGAACTTTATCGCCGTTGTTTCGTAATAGATTCGCAAGGTCTGTAATTTTCTGTGGATCCATTTTATTATGATGGGTGGGCCAGAAGCGATTTCAAAGCAAAAACAGACATTCAGAACAGAGCATACGATTTGGGGATGACTTTTAAGTTTTCATAACGTTGTTTATTATTAATTTTTTTCGTTTTTCCTCAAATGAGTCACTTCGTTTTAGAGTTCATGGCTGTTTAAATTGTTAAATTTTCTTTTCTTTTCTTAGGCAAATCACGTTGCACCGATGTTGATTGCGTTCGTCTGTCGACTAATCTAATTGCGTCTTATTTGTCATACACAGTGAATGGCTTTGTATTAATTTCAAATCTAGGTGAATAAATAATAAACACCAAAAATAAGCAAAAACAACGAAGAATAATAAAAACAAATAAAATTAGTTCTTTTGTATAGTTGTTTTTCGTGCAAGTGACATTTTTCTGATGACATCAAAATGTGGTGTTGTCAAAAAACAAACAGCTGTCAGGGAGTGTTTGGAATTTGTTGAAGTTATTTTCTCCTTATTGGTGGTAGATGGTTCGAAACAGTGACTAAAGTTGGTTGTTGGTTGAGGCTATAGATGGCATGCGTGTTCTTCTTGCCCTTTTTGCTAAGAAAATATTTTTTTTTTGTATCGTAACGGCAAGTTAATTGAAATTTAGGGGTTGGTGGGGTTAGATCTGTTTGAGGCGGACAAGTGCGTCTTATTGGATCTTTATAGCAGAAAGTTGTTTGAGATCGGTACTGAGGCTTCCTATTTGATCACTGAGGACTGAGCTGACTCTATTGGCATATTTTGTCACGGCAACGGTTCAGTGCTGAGTTTTGATGTCAAATTGTTAACCTTTGATTAGAAGTGTCATTTTTCGTGGCAAATTTTGACATCGGCCATTCGGTGGTCACTCGTGTGCAGCGTTGCCACTTCAAAAAAAGAGAAGTGCAGTAGATCTTGAAAAAAAAATGCAGTAGATTGCATCTTTCCGCAGTAGATTTTTTCTATTACACAAAAGGTAAGGGGTTTCCTCACGGACACGATACACGAACCACGAATTCAAATTTCAAATAATCTTTCAGAGACAGAATCCCGTTAGTTTAGCAGGAAACGAGAAAACAACAGAAAGATAGACAGAGACTGAGATTTGTTTCATGATCCATTATATCATGAATAAAAGAAGCCAAGGCCAACGCATTTCATATTTCAAAAAGAGAATATGGCCAAGTTCGCAATAAGCTGGTTTCTTCCTTTTTTTACAGTCGTTATTTTTATGCATGGTTTTTGTATGCATGACAGTTGACGGTACAGCCTAGAGAGGGTTTATCAAATAAAAAAAGTCCAGTAGATTGGATTTAGTGGCAGCAGATTTAGTTTTTGCGAAAAGTGAAGAGTGATCTACTGCTCTTGCAGCAAAGTGGCTACGCTGCTCGTGTGTCTTTCGTGAGAGTGCACTGTGACAGAGCGAGTGACCAGACGCTTGACAGGCGATCACACGTAGTGACAAATTTAGGACAAGTGTAACGTCATAGGTAGTGACGTTGACAATAAAAGTGGCTGTAATCGTTGCTGTAGATTAATTTTGTGACGAACCAGGGGCCCTACTCTGTATCTCGTTCCGAAAGTACAATTTTTCGAAAACAAATTTTTTCCACTCTGTATTTCAAAAGTGGGATGAAATGGACTTAAAAATGTCACATTTAGAATTCCGAAATTATTACAGAGTACCTACTTAAAAGCGGAAGGGGAAAGCTATTTCGAATGGGACAAAACAGAGAGTAGGGCCCCAGAACCATATTGATCAATCTGCACTCGCAAGTCCTAAATGGAACCGAAAATTTGTTTTTCACTATTCAAAACATTTAAATCAGGGGCTAAAATCTATATATAAGTACAGTTTTAAAACGTTCTCAAAATAGACATCCTTGTGTTCGAGATGAAAGCAAATTTCTGAGACCACCTTTAATCAAATAAAACACCCCTCTTTACCGAGACAATAAATCTTAATTTATTTTTATCTTTTCTTGATCTATACGTTTGTTTAACAAATGCGAAAAATTAAGTTCACAATAAACCATAATACAAAATGTGTTCCACACGTAATCAATGATTTCTACATAACTACTCTATTGCATTTTAAATTATAAAAAAAAAATATGTATAATGAAATACCATTCAAAAAAGGACACAAACTGAAAACTGGATTCATTGACTGTTGTTGAACTAGCTAATAAGTAAAAAAATGAATCGAAGTACCACCTCATTGTCCACACAACAGAATTAAGGATGAAGGAGTTACAAATAAAACAAAATTTAACACTAAACAATTATAATTTATATGTAAAAGTCCTCAAACACTATATTAGGTGTCTTTATGATTTGTTTTTTGTTTCTTTTTCCTTTTTTTACTTTCTCCTTGTATTACAAAATTTGCATAAAAACTTAGTCCCCTATTAAATACATATTTTACTTGTTTTCAATTCTATTGTGTTGGTGCTGGTGCCGGTTGAGGTTGCGGGCTCAGACGATTGACAAATGAAATGCCGGCGCGCAACACTTTCCCCACAATTGGTGGCGATCTGGCGGCCAGTGCTTCTGTTGCCATTCTGAGCTCGGCAAAGGCGTTCTTTGTGTAGGGATTGCGACGTGAACTGTATCGCATCTGCAAGAAGTGGTAGTAGACGAATGGTGTCATTAGGCCAGCTCTTCCCCTGAAAAAGAATAATTAAAGCCGTGCGATGAGTATAGTTAGGACTGTCTGGTAAAACATAATTGAACGACTTAAGGGAGATCCATAAAGGATGTTATGCGAGTAATGTAGGGATACTTACATAAATGTCAAGATGATCGCCATGGGCATGATGAATATCTCTGAGAAGGCGACACCTTTCAGAATGTTTGTTGCCTGGAATTCGACCAGAGAAATGAGGAATCTAGCTCCCCACCATGAGTTTTGTCCGATTAGCTGAAAGGAGAGAATGTTTTCTTCAGTTTGTGTTCGCAAATGGACGAAAAAAGGTAAAATTTATGTAACCGGTCATGATATCAATAGGAGTTCTCGTAGTGAAGAGTCAGAAATGTTATTATGAACTGCTTTTGGGGGCGGTGTTGAGAAGACTACGCCCGACTGGATACCTACACGTCCTTATTAGATCGTTTGTCATCTAAGTACTTTTACGAAGAGAATACCAAGACAATTAGCTTCCTTTGAAAGCTGTAGTATTATGAACTTTGGTTCTTGTAGTAACTTCACATCGCAATGGCTTCAAAAGGAGCAAAGGGTTATTTATCCACATTCGGCAGTGCTGATTGAAGTCATATAACTTCGCCGCTTTGAACCCAAATTGAACGCCAAACTTGCATCATTTACCTACCCTTCTTTCGCAACAAGTTTCTCAAACCAATTTACAAACATAAAGGCAGCCACAGTGGTAAACTACTGAACAAATAATTAAGAGATTTCGATAGAAACGTTTTAAACTATCATTATAAATGTGTCGCTTTGCCCATCTCGAGACGCATGGTTGAATTGTAATGAAAGCCTATCAACAAATGCACTCAACGAAGCATATCCTATCGAGTTTCATTTCATTTGAAAAATAACAAATTACTTACATCAACGATTTTTAGTGAGTAGCTAGCTGCATGCAACACCGCAAAGAGTACAATTGGCACCAAGATGAACAGTGTCGGCTGTACGTTGAAGAAGATCAACGAAAACATCAGGTAATGGCACGAGTCCTCAGTGAAGAGTCGTGCCAGGAATTCCCGCGACAGAGCGAATCTAGGTAGCCGCTGATGTAAGCGCAACGCATTTGTTGCCGCATTTGCCAGGAGAACTTTGTTGAATGCGCTCTGAGCGGTTCTAAAAGAAAATTGAGATTAAAATCCATTACCATACACACAAATTGAGTGTGACTTACCCAAAAATCGGCAGAATGTAGCCAGCGGTGAAGAGAATCGCCAGTAGTCGTGTGGCCCACATGGCCACGTCAATTTTGTTCGCCTTGAAGTGTTCGATAAGTTTCACCGACACATTTTCTTGCGGCCCTGATGACGGTGGTGGTGATCGTCTCTCATTGTCCTGTTGCGGTTGATCTCCTGTATCGTCTGCCATTCTGATATTCTTATTAGATGCTGGAGAGCAAAAATAGAATGGTTAGGTATAAATTGAGTACGTAGGATATTTGTTGACAAATGACACAGTTGTACTTGTTTACACTCTCTGATGGAAAATCGCTTACGAGGGTGGTAACGTCTGTGTTTATCTACAAGTGCGAGGCCAATTTGTTTTGGAAGCAATGACCAAGGCCCATTCAAGTTGGCCTTAGATGTGCTTGTGAATAGTTGCAAATGAGTTCACAAACACTACTCTGTCATATCGCCCTATAATCGCTTGGTGCGGGTCGATAACGATAAACTGATAGCGCCGCCTTTATTATTGACAAATGTCTGGAATTTAATGGGCTACTACGCTGTAGAAATACTTGTTTCAAAGTTTTTGCAAATGACAAGCTAACACTACAGAAGCGCAGGTGTTCCATTCGGGTATCCATTTTCTGACGTCTATTGCTCGATATACACTATTTAGATTGCCTAATTATGGGATGAAGGAAGATACACGCGTGTTCACTGCATCAGAAATAGACTTTTACGGAGAGATCTGCTCCAAACTCATTTTTGCCGGATCAAAGATCAAACAGAGATGATGTGCCAAAATCGTTTGATACTTAACTGGACCACACAGAGAATCGCTTTTAACAGCGGGGTGATTTCATAAGCAACCTAATAAAATAATTCGACACTGAAAATGATCTATAACGTTGGCGAAGCGCCTGACTCGGATGAATTTTCAGCACGATTTCAACAAATTTACTATACCCCAGGCCAGGCGTTGCCACTGCAATGGTTGAACTAATGGCACGCAAAAGAGCCTTTCAATCGGAACGAGCAGAGAGTTGCCTGTTCATTAGCGGCAGTGAAAGGAAAATGTGAAAAAATCGGCAGACCTAAGGAACAGACAACTTCATGTGCAAACAGTGCAGTTTCTTCTTTATTACAAGTCCAACACTACCCGCAACTGGTTTAATTTTCCTGTGAAAGGTGCAAGTCTTGGCGATACCACTTACGCCAAATTCAATCGAATATGATAAACCTACCCCGACAAATTTGTTGATTCGCTCTTTAAGTTTTTTTTTTAACTAAACACCTGCTAAGTGAGATGCCTAATGATATCCTTGTCACTACAACTCACTATCAACGGCTTAGAAATAAAAAATCCAACATTACCGATTCACACCTTGCGCGCCCACGGTGACTCACTTGAACTCTGTTTCTTGATCGACAAAATTTCAGCGACTAGACGCAGTTTTCGGCTATGGCTACTTTGAAATCTCTCTTGCTTCCCCTTCCAACGTCCCTAGATCCAGCTGTAGAGAGAAATCATTTATATCAAAAACTCTGCCCTCTTATCGCGCGTCCGCAATCTTTACGATTTCAATTAAAAAAGCAAACATGTAGACACTGCTACATAATGTACCGAGGCTTTATGAAAAATTTATAAAAAAAAAAGAAGATAAAAATAAACCAAACTGCAAAAGGTAATTGAGCGTTCACAGGTCGCCGTTCATCGTTTGCGAGTACGGCGATGTGTGTATAGAGAGATCTACAAGCACGCACTGGTATGTGCTGCTGTCGGTTGTCCCACCGCACTTGATCGTCGGCCCTCAGTAGTCAGCCTCGGCAGCGGTGACGAAAATGGTAGTAATGACAGTAACTAACTCTAGTTGGTGTAATTTTTATGCAATAACTCCATTATTGGCCCATTGTAAAGCACAAACAGGTTTTCAAGTAATTGTAATTTTGAATTAAAAGTGAAAACACGCATAAACACAGAAAAAAAACGACCCCATTTACGATTAATTATATTGATTTCTATTTACTTCTATTCAGTATTCACCCCCAAAAGGAAATGAACCTTTGAGCTCACTTATTCATGCACTATTAACTGGGAATAAAACTTATGCGGGTTGCATTTATCAGGCGAGAAAATGAAAGGAGAAAAAGAAATCACTATCTTGTAGGAGGGAAAGTGAAAATTTTCACACATTTCCCACGTCAATTGGAGAATTTTTCACCGGAAAATACCAACTTACCACCTCGTTTGTATGGTAACTGACCAGATTTGCTAGAATTCGGGTTGGTACTTTTAGTTGTCGGATAGATTTACTGAATACGAATATTGAGGCAAATAATTTGATTGTGAAAAATACTTAGTTTTTTTGAAACTTGGTCTTTTTTAAATTTATAACCTTTTTTCGCTGTAGTCTTCTCAAATGTCTTCAAAATTTGTTCTACACTGACGTAGCCATGCCGTACCAACAGTAAAATAAAAATTTAAATTTATAAAAAAAAAGCACATGACATTTTCGAGTTATGGGAAAGGTAGAGTACTGCCAGGGCAGTGTTTATATGGGAACTCGATACTTTTTGCTTTGAAATGTGATCTGTGGACATATAAAGAATTTCGAATTAGTTTTCGATTGGACATTTCGATTACCGAAGTGGCTATTCGCACGATATTTTTGTACTGACTGACGTTTGTCTGGCTTCGGGACACTGCTACGTAATTGACCTAACGTAATGGTATTTTCATTAAAAATAGTGTTTTATGAAAGGAGTTGGACCTTAAAATGTACAGGCTCGTGCCCGAAAATGAAATACTGGGGTTTAGATCCCTTTAAGCGAGCGAAGCGAGCTACATTACCCCTATTTGCCGCGATTTAACTTTGACATTTCGTTACGTAGCCGTGTCCCGAACGTCGTGCGAATAGCATCAGCCTTCGATTACAGCTGAGTCAAGCTATTTATAATATAAAACGTAGAAACGACAGGGTGGCTTTCCGTCCGATTATTTTGGTTAGTTTGTTTTTATTTGTATCATGATATCGTACCAATAGTTCTGTCAAAATTGCTAAAACAAACACAATTTTTACTCTTAAATTCGTCAGAGAATACAAATCTCTGCTGTGATTTTATGAATTACGTTTATTTAGAAATAAAAGTGTGAAAATAGCTTATGACATCAAGTTCACCTTATAAGAGTTTTTTGAATGGTGCCGTTTGAGAGAAAAGTGGTCTTTTTTTGATATTCCTGTCCAAATTAACTTCAAATAAGTATTCATATGACCTTAAATGTATAAATTATGGGCCTTACCAATAAAAATATTTAATTTTTACTCCAAATTTTAGTAAATGTTAGAGTGTCTATTATTTGTATTGAAACGAAAAATAATACATAGTAAAGAGTAAACAGCATAGGTACCAATCATTTCTGAAATATAATCTCGCCCTTTGGTCAGTGCTTACCATAAAACGATTGTAACTTGACCAACTCGAATGACTTTCGTTATTGTGAATACTTCCTCTGAGTTTGACATTTCTCTACGAATAATTTTTTTGCCGAATCCATCTCTGCACTGCGTGAAATCACCCGCAGGTGTAACAATTTTATTAAAATAACACAATTATTCCCGATCTACTGCAAATTTAAGTGCATTTTACAATAACATTATACAAAAATGGCCGCGATGGATATGGAACTAAAGAAGGTAATAATCAATTTAAATCACAAAATGTCATCCAAACTTTCACACCTCTTTTTGTGCAGGCCTTTACCGAAGTGCAAATCAATCGAATTGAAACATCGAAAAAAATGAACATGCTGGACATTAAGCACGACATGGTTAAAACTGGCAAACACAAGTATATCCTCACCGAAAAGGGTACCAATGATTTGCCTGAGGATGCCAGGTAGGTTGAAACGTCTTCCAACTTTGTGACAAAAAAATTATTCAAACTCCACCCTTAGGGTCTACCTATCTGTTGGTCGAATGTTTGTCCTCACCGATGTCAAGAACATGCGTACTGATCTTAAAGCGAAGCAAGACAAATGCGAGAAGGCATTGGAATTGCTGCAGAAAAAGAAGGAATTCCTGGCGAAGAATCTGAAAGATCAAGAGGACAACCTCCGCGAATTGGTACAGCACAAAAAGGACTCTGGCATGAAGTCGGCACAATCTGAATAAAAGGCAATTCCCGTTTAATAATCTATTTAACTGTTTATTTTATAAGAGTTCGTCTAAATTAAAATTTGCATAAGAAACAAACTCGTTGCCGAGGTTTCGTTGGTGTTGTGGACGGAATTTGCATTTCTTTAGGCTTAGACATCTCTGCACCCATGGTTCTACAACTTCCCCAGAGCAAAAGATGACTTTTCCGCTTGGCTTCTGCAGTCGCTTTATGATGTGGGAGATCTTTGTGATGCACTCTTCGGAGAGAAATGGCGGGTCTGCTATAATCACATCGTAGAGGCCGCTATGTTCGTTTAGGTAATGCGGATCTTCGCCTTCGTTGAAGTCGTAAAATACAAAGTCACCAGCAAATGCAGAGAAGCGCTTATCGTACTCAAAGATTGCCACTAAAATGAGACAAGTTAGAAAGCTTAAGGGACTTGGTTAGCTCTCACCATTCGAGTGAATGTTCTTAATTGTCTTGTAGAGCGATGGACACGAGAGCAGTGCTATCCGGTATGCGTCACCGCTGATGAGTCGTTGCACTACCTTGCCCAGATCATTCTTGGTGTCTTCACTGTACCAGAATTGACTTAGTTGCTGCAATAAGGTTGAATAAGGCCGTTTCATTTTACACATATTTCCAATCATTCTACCCAGTCTTCTTCGAACATGGAATCTGTCCCCGATTTTCCGAGAATCCGCTCTTGTTCCTCCTGTTCCCGTTCGGCTTTCTCTCGAAGAAACTCATTCAAGATGTTCAGAGTATCAGTAGGCAGCCCGATTTCTTCGTCGTCTATTGATTCCATTATTTATTTGGATGGTAGGTATATAAAGTATTGCTGCGCTCTAGTGTGTCTAGAATGCTATCTAACCTCAACTTTGATAAATTTGACAGTAAGTTCGTGTCCCATAAAAAAGGTGCTGTCAGTGCTGCCATTGTACAAATTACAAAAATGTACCTAAAATAATTGGTTTTACTTTTTAATCTGTTGTCATTTTATTGCTGCATGAAAAAGAGGTCCTTATGTTTGTGGATAACAAACAATTAAATTATTTGCGACAGCAAACAGCTTGTAAATTTTAGGAACAAATACATCGAAAAATTCACGTCAGAATTGATATTGCTGGAAAGACTACTATTTTCAATTCGCATTTGAAAATATGCAAAGGCAACGAATATTCACAGAAAGAGTTTGAACAAAATAAATGTCATTTCATATGCTTCATTTGACATATATTCCAAAAACTTTTTACCAAAATTCGGTTGTTGGAAATTATGAACAATTTTCTTTGCTCTCTTTTAATAATAAAATGCGAACCTAAAAAAGGCTTGTGTTTCCACCACAAATCAAATCCAGTTGGAATTATGGCAACTTTCTATCGCATCGCGTCGTTAACAAAAAACAGCAGTAAATGAAAAAGCCAAAACAAAACACGAAATAAACAAGAAGAAAACACGAAGAACCAAATAATAAAATATCTACTCCGCGAATCAAATCGAAAGGGGGCCTCAGACAATTCATTGACGACCGCACACACAAACGATCCACCAAACAAAGAAAAAAAAAACTAACTCCCGTGGAGACTTCGCAACCCCAGCACACAGAGAGATAACTTTAACAAACATTTTCTGTGCCGTTTTGTTCTTTGTGTTTTTCTCAGTGAAAAAAAAAAGTTTCGCAAGTAATTTCTTTTATTTAAACTTTTAAAATTGTGAAATATTTTTGTTCGTGTTTATTCCATCTGTTTGACATAACGTCCTCAATATTATAACAACAATTTTAACCGCGATCAATAAAATTACAACCTAGATTTGAAAAAAAAAATCAATCCCCCTTCCTTTGGCTGTATTGGATTTTCTCTGTGGGTAGAATAAAAAAAACGAAATCTTATTGCCTTGTTGCCTTTGTGAAATACCATACGAAAAGAAAATAAATAATAACTTGTCAGCTGTTTAGTAATTAATTCTCCAAAGAGGAGGTTCTTTGTTGCATCTCATCGTCAGTGTGTCAAATATAGAAATATTGTTTTATTTTTCTCGTGAACAACTAAACAGAAACAAAACAGGAGCAACATGAGTGGATACAAAATTAATTACAACCAGGATTTCACGTAAGTGCTGTTTGATTTTTCTTTCTTCTGCAAAATTATGTTATGTAGGTGAATTTTTTTTTTCAATTATTGTATGTACCTAGGCATAGTAACCTAGGCTTTCTGATTAATGTGAATTGAAGTCGTACATTTGCACTAGTACAGGCCTGTAGTTTTATTTATGACGCGGTGAAGCAGCAGCCAGCGCATTTCAAGGGCAGTGGATACACATTTCAGTCAACAGTACATAACTACGGGATGTAGCTATTTATAGCAATACATATTTCGGGATAACTTCGAGATGGGCGCAAAGGAATGTAAATAAACACAAGCAGTTACCTACATCCGCACTCAGATATCGAATTTTCTTACATAACTCTCCAAGGATGTTAGAGATCTGCTTTATTTTATAGCAAGGTGCATTGATGACACCTTACCAACTTTTTCTTGGCTGTTTTAATCCCTTGGAATAAACTTGGAGTACTAATTTCAACGTATCTAATAATACTGCGCGAATCTGTGTACCTACGTAAAACGTAACTGACGTCACGGCCCCTGGTATGAGGTGCACCTAACTGAGGGAAGGTTGCTTTTTTTGTTAGTATAGGTACCTAGGCAAATAATGCATAAAATGTATTTTTAAAGTTTGGTAACTTATAACAGGAGACGCACCGTCCCCTTGTAACTACCTACATCCTTATTAACTGAGTTCTCCAACTACGTAGGTACCTACATTGACAAAAGTTTATCTATTTCGTCATTCATTGAAAATCTGTTTAGAGGATTCATCCTACTTCCAGATAGAATTTTCATCCCGTCTTCGAGCATTAGTACCCATTTAACTTGCTACGATGATTAGGTACTCACATTCGGTTTTTCGAAGACAGCTTTTGAGACAAAAAATTTAAGCAGTTTCCGATATTAGACATCCTCCGCCATACTAATAATCATTTTTAGTGTCCAGGCTAAACTTCTCGAAGTCACAGTAGCGAAATTTTCCATACAAAATTGCATATTGTGACCTACAAAATATTTAGTGTGAAGGTTAAAAATGATTATTAGTAAGGCCCCCTGTGTCTAAACTGACAGTCATTTAAACACACGAATCACCAATAAAGGCTGATGGTATTCGCACGACGTTAGAGGGACGGCTTAGCTCGACGGCTACGGTAAAACGCGGCTCGCTTCGCTCGCTTAAAGAGTTCTAAACTCCAGTATTTCATTTTCTGTACGTTTTAAGGCCCAACTTATTTCTTAAAATACTATTTTTAATTATTAGACTACGCCAAATATATATACCCGTAAGCCGTGTCCCTAACGTCGTGCCACTTTGGCCAATAAAAGACATGAAATGCTCAAGCACTGTCGTAAGCCTTTTAAATGAAATCTAGATTTTCAAATAGTCGCATGCGAACTCTGTGGTGGATAGGGACATACCAGTCAACTGTAGGGAAAGCACGAAAGTGGGACTCCCTACTGGGAGATCGTATAGGGTGCTAGGCTTAGCTTCTCTGACATTGACGACCATTTGTTTGTATTTTTGGGGCGAATGGAAGCGGCCTAGAATTTTATGAAACTGAATGTCTGAATTCAGAAACAGCCAACGGGGCGAACGCGGATGACGGTCCCATATGCCAATAACAAGACAAGGTACAAAATATCCCAGTGCTGCAATAGGCTAACGAAAGACGGTCTGAACTAGGCACTTGCCATCAACAATGGATGTTAGAAACTATTAAACCTGCATTTTTAGCTTCCCAAAATCTACACTATCCTAAAATGGTGGTCTAAATGAACCAACGTTGGGGCGCTGGATTTACCCCTCAAAATCGAATGTCTACAGCCAGCTGGGCTCGTGTCATTGAAATTCCTTTTTTTTTTCTCTTAAATTTGTGTACCACAAAAATATAAAAACACATAAAATACCTGTGTACAATTGCATCACGTACACCAATGGTAGCTCTATCTACCTAAGGCACTTGAATTATTCCACATCACCTTTCAAATTGCTTTTTAAGTCAATTACGATATGACTAGGAACGACGACAACGTTAATGATAACCAGCTGTTCTATACTGCTGTTCTTTACTGCTGCATTGTTCTAAGCAACGAATTGTGAACAAAGCCATCAGAAATGGAGATAAATGCTAACCTTGGACTTGTGGTGTGGTAGCCTGAAATTCTAAGGGCATTTACCTACCTTGGAAAAAAAGAAATAAATCGATTTCAGTTAATTTTAGAACAGAGTGCGATTACATTTGACACTGAACGTCAGTTATGGTGAACGTCATTATTGAGACAGCAACAGTCCTATCCGATTAACAGCTGGTGTCCTTGGTTTAAGGAGTTGCAATTGCTCGACCAACCCCCTTTTCACAACTGGTTACTGGTTACTGGTTCCGAAATCAACTCACCACACACCATCAGCATAAATAAAAACAAAGCAGACTTGCAGTTTGCTTCACTCCAAGGTCACTCACTTGTTGTTTATAATTTAGAAATGAAACTTGCAAGTGATCCGACATCAGCCAGCAGAGAAAAAAACAATGGAAAGCTTGGCCAAAACTTGTTCTTTTAGCATGACGCAACACAGAACAGTCAATTCATATAACTGGATAACCAATACACCTCAACATCAGCTGATGTTTCTTGTTTTCTGCTGAAGCAGATACTGCAAATTATTTTAATACATGAGTCATTTTGGTTCAATTGATTTAAAACAAATTGTTTGAATGTATTCGCGAAGGTCTTTTATTTCCATTAGCACACTTTTTGTTGTTGTGCACAATGTATCTGTGCTTTGGTCTCTCTTTCTTAGTGTTGATCTTAGAAAAGGGAAATAAGCGAAAACAAACAGATCGCCTAATGAAGTTTGCTGGAAGATTCTTTGTTTTTTGTTTGTGCCAACGGCGTAAACTGAATAAATTTGCTCGTCAGGCAAATAGAGACCATTTTGTTTTTTTTTTTCGGATTTTGGCGACGTTTGAAACCTCAGTCCTCGTACTGATAAAGAAATGTGCACAGGCTACCTATACCTAGTTATTTAGCAGACGTCAGTTAGCTTCAGTTGGTAACTTCATAGAACGAGCACACCTAGGTTTGCTCTTTTAATGGAAAGAACAGCTATTATCAATCGAAAACGTCATTAGTAAATTTCATATTAGATTATCTGTCGAATGATAAAAATCATCAGTTAAAGCTTAGTACTCTGCTCGACCTACATTTTCCCTCCCATACAAAATTCTCTCCAAAACTTAGCTGAACTAAATTTTAGCGAACCCATTTCGCTGAGTGGTACGCAGCTCGAGCTAAATAATCAAACTTTTGTTTCAGAATGTACTTCCTGCGTCTGTCAAAATTTAGCGTGACCATTTAATGGGTAGACACATTTTCTCAAGCTAAATTGCGACAGATCGTTGTGTATTTGTTGAAAAGTATGCAAGGGTGAGCTTTTTTAATTATTACATGGACGAGAAGTACCTAGAATCAGAAATAGTTGAA
This sequence comes from Cheilosia impressa, assembly GCA_948293265.1. NCBI lineage: Eukaryota > Metazoa > Arthropoda > Insecta > Diptera > Syrphidae > Cheilosia > Cheilosia impressa. Next base: position 43,596,565 of record OX411883.1, read on the forward strand.
ATAAGAGATAACAACATTTTTGCAGGAAATTTTTTCAAAGAACAGCTGTTTTCGCTGACACTTATCCACTGCGTACTCTATGGGGACGTTCAAGTATCTAGTTTAGTAAGTCTGACAGCTCTCTCACTAAGTGAATCTCGGTTTTGATTGGTTGAAATCGGTCGTGAGAGCAGCTGTTTCAGTTGACGTTTATGGAGGGGTAGCCGACAAATCTAGTCAAGAAATTCGTGACTGAGTACTAAGTTGACAGTTCTCATATGTGGCTGACGTAGAAAACGTGATGTTCCCGACCATTCTAGTTTTTGCAGCGTACTACGCTTAAGGAGTATTCATAGAGAGCGAATTGCGAACTGCGATTAAGCGAATATTTGTAGTTTTTGACATTTCATTCACTTACAAACTTTTTTTGCTTAAAATTAAATTTCTGTATTTTAATCAAGACGCATGTTTTTTTTTTTAATTAGATGCGAGAGTAATTAAATATGTACAATGGTTCCGTGGTAGAACAAATAGCAATTTTTGATTCATAAATGCAGTTCAATTGATTTGTTCGCAATTCACCTATTCGGAATTCGCTCTCATGCGAACGGCCCTTTAGGTAGTAGCGTATGGACATATGCAACAGAAGGTGTGTTTTATTGAAAATATAGTACATCTTAGCTTGCAATTACAACATCTTAACACTGTTTTTGACACTTCAGGAATTCAGCCAGCCACATATGGCAAGAATGGCAACTGTCAATTTAGTACTTTAGTCACGAAATTCTTGGCTAGATTCGTCGGCTACACCTCCATAATCATCAACTAAAAAAGTTTGTTCATGTGACAGATTTTGGCCAATAAAAAATGAGACACATGAAGTCAGCCAGCTGTCAGAGTTACAAAATCAAAATAGGAACTTGAACGTCTTCAATTAATACTGAAGCTACGACTAGACCATGCCACTTTTCATATCGAATTTTGACATGCCAACGTCATTATGACGTAAACATTTGTCCTAAATTTGTTACTACGTGTACTCGCCTGTAGAGCGTCTGGTTATGCGGGCTGTCGCAGCATGTAAACGTTACTCAGACAGGTATCAGACTTACTTCACTAGAAACTTAAACATTTCCATTCACTTTATCAGAAAGGTGAAGGTTTTTTGTGTTTTTGCTGCGGATTTACTCGATTGGACAGATGTCAGAATTGTGTTGACAAGTTTCTGCTCAACTTTACGTTAAATTTTCTGGTGTTATTCTTTTTATTCAAATTTGCATCCACCCATAGTTGGTTGATCCTCTCAATACATCCCGGCGAGTTGGCTTAAGCAATTGCACCGACTAAACAGTTTCTTATGTCAATCGGCTATAGGTATCCGCCTTTTCGTTGAGTTAACTGCTTCTATCCACCTATTCGTTGAGTCAACTGCTTCTTAAAATTCAATCAATGTATTTTAGCAACATTTAAAATTAAACAATATAAAATATAGCACTGCTTTTTAACATTATACTATAATTATATACATCTTATTTTTAAAGCAATATCGTTTTTATTGGAGATGTGATAGATGTCAGTCGTCATTAGCCACAGACGTTTTTTTATATAACCATAAAACTCGACTCACTTCACTCAAAGGTGGTGAACCTAAACTGCGTTGAGCATTGTGTAATAATCTCGTCAATTATTGCCACCCCGAGAATTAGTGTCTCTAATCGATAGAAAACGACATCTAGTCGAGACACGCGTATTAAATTGACGTTCAATCATTTTCGAATTAGCGTTGTCGGGGTGGGGTAGGTGTATAGGTACTTGTTTTTGTACCTTGGTTCCTACTTTTCTACACAATTTTGAACTTGAAATTGGCGTTCATTTGGTTCGCCTTCACCAAAGGCCAACACAACTCCGCCAGAATTTAAATTACCGTCAGTGCGCGCCCTCTATTGTGTGTGTGGGTACATGAATCATGTGCGGCACGTGCAAGATAACATCATGTTTATGGTTATGTGTGCCAAATTTTGTTGCTGTTATTGTTTATAACGCACTCACGTTCTTCTCTTTGTTATTCTCTCTATTACGTTGGGTTTTCTTCGTTGTTATGATTTCTTATTTACACTGTCGTCGAGTTCGAGAGGGGCGTAGCTATATTGGTTTTTTTTTCGAATATTTGTTTCATAATCTCTAAGAGCGTTACGACGAGTATATATTTAGCTGCGGTCACTTGAAGTGGGTTAAGTGTACAAAAAAGTTCAAAAAAATATGCAAACATTTGTGTAGATTGAGTATTGTTCGCTTCTCTCGTGTATGTATATCGGCGATTCCATATTCCGCTTTGAGGCCAAGTCGTCGAATATGTGAAAACAAATACGAAGTTCATGTGTGCGATCATGATCAGAATAAGACACACTTAAATCAAACTCAAGTCAGTACTTGAAATTATTGAAAGTGTCGTTCACGTGTTTGCATCGCTGTCAGTGGGACGAGTTTGTACTTCATTTCACAAAGAACTGAAATCAGAATATAATACATATTTATATCACCTTTGTTATCAGTTTAAAGTTTTGCTGATGAAAGGCAGAAAACGGGGTGCAATGTCCCGACAAACAAAAGCATTGTACAACTATAATTGAGTTGAATCACTCGACAGCTGAGGTAGATAAGGTAAACACCGATAACCCCTTAAAGCTTGATAACATACACGTTCGCATGCACAGAACGTTCGCATTCAAGAATCTAGTCGACTAGATTAATCTGGATGAGATGTAACCTGAACGCAAAAACTAGATTGGTCGGGAACGATACTTTTTCTTCGTCAACCACATATGAGAACTGTCAACTAAATACTCAGTTACGAATTTCTTGACTAGTTTCGTCGTTTACCCCTCCATAAACGTCAACTGAAACAGCTGCTCATTTGACCGATTTCCCCCAATCAAAACCGAGATACATCTAGTCAGAGAGCTGTCACCTGTCAGACTTACTAAACAAGATTCTTGAACGTCCCCAATATTACAAGAGGAGTATAAAACTCACTACAGACTAGGTACAGCGAAGCGCGTTGCTGGGATTTTTATTTGACATTGACGTTAATACGAACAAAACTTGGTTTGCACTTTTATGGGTTTTTCTATTTTTTTTTTATTATTATTGCGCCCGTAGCTGACGTTTGGAAAAAAATTCCTGTCGGTTTTACAAATTTTACAGCTTTTAACATTTCCTCGCAGAGGTTATTTTCAATCTTTGCCATGGAAAAGGGAAAGAGGTATATCATGCGTTTCCCAATGTGTCATTCGGGCAATCCAAATAAAGTACCAAAACAATAGTCACATTAGGTTAGGTTAGGTTTGTGAGCTGGCGTGGAAAGATCCGTGCGGCACTCAGGTCCGTAATGACCCATTCTGATATCTGTCAGGGGAGAGTTTATTCCTTAGCCGCAGTACCCTATTCTGTGAGGACTATTATTAAATAAAAACTTACTGTTGCATATAAACCAACTTGAGGATTTGAAAGAAAGTGGGTTGTGTCCTCAAGAACTCCCTAATCAGCCTCTGCAAAGTTCTTTTTGAGACAGTTGAATTTTCTTCATGTGGTACCGCAGGTTGTTGTGTCCCCTACAGAATTGAAAGGGACTTTCGGCCATACCGCATATGGTTCTCTCTGTTCTCTCTTCACAGAAGAATGGCCATGGTTTCCTTGTGGTAGTCCACGCATCAATGGCTGTCCATCTGGCGTTCGTCTCTCCTGTGGTTTTTTTCGCCTCTTCAAGCCTGATAAACGCAGAGGGACATGTTTGTTCTAGAACATCAGACCAACCTTGCGTTGCAGTTTTTCCTCTTTGTCCTTGCCTGGAATAGCTGCATGTCCAGGGAGCCAGCAGAGCAATATGCTGTGCAAGCTCTAACTCTTCACAAGGTTTGATTTTATTGCTGGAGCAGTTAAGGCTCCTAGGGCCGTTTGCTCATACGACTCTTAACGATTTAAGTTCTACTTAAATACTTATGGGCTACTTTTTTCAGGTCATAAACTGTCACATAAGAGTTTATGTGGAACTTAGTTCGCTATGAGTCGTATGAGCAAACGGCCCTTAGAGCTGTCTGTATGTCAATAAATAAGGTGTTACCTTTCAGAGGTATTATCTTTATCGCAGACTCACGGGCTGCTCTTCTCACTGCCATGATTTCTGCTTGGAAGACACTACAAAATTTGCGAGGCGTACAGATCTTGAGATGCCCAACAGCTTAGAGAAGACGCCTGAACTTTCCCAGTGTCTATTTGTGATCCGTACGTATAAACAGGCGTTGGGTATAAGTCTATCTCTTCATTCTTCCCTGATGGGATAGGCACTCGAGAAGGGTTTCATGAATATAAGCACGGCGTGACGTAAACAGTCATAAGTTCATCGCCAAAGTTTTCCTGTAGCGATGCTCTTCATAACATTTCTATTGACTGGCTGATTATCATGGATTGTACAGAGATGTCAAGCGGAAGCAGGTTGATGATAGCCTCAAGTCCGGCGGTTGGAGTTCACCTCATCGCGGAAATGGCTCCGATACATGTGCGTACATTCATTCCTCACAAGTCATAATTATCAACATCATACCTATAACAAAATACCTCAAATTCTGCACGGAAAATAACAAATAGGTACTCAACTCCACGAATACTGTGTGAATTACCCATGACAATAACACTCAACCCCTTAATGACGTTCTACATAAACGTGCGCCTATTCTCCTTAAAAACAAAATAGTTTGTTGTTATTGTCATTTTCTTGGAAATCGCGTTGATTTGTAATTTGTTTATGTTTTGCTATGCTAGTGTGCGCAGTTAGCCATAAAAACTACAAACTTTCTCTGCTTGTTTATCAAAAAAGTTTTTAAACGGTTTCTCTAACTTACGTCACTGAGTAGGAGACGTAAATATTTTGACCGATATCTTCTCACAATCAGCAGTATGAAAAAAATGCGAAAACAACCACCGAATGACATTTAGTACAACAGAAACGTAAACAGTGATAGACATTGAATAACTCAATTGAATGTCAATTCAGTCAGTGGAGCAGTAAGCAAGAAACGTCATTAAAATCCGTAGCTTTACGCAGTCGTCTACAATATCGAATGACACCCAGTCTATGTAAGCGATACAATGAATGCCATCTAACATAGCCAAGTATATAACATGGCATGAAGCAGAAGCAGAAGCACTACAATCTACAAACTACAATCGCTGAGAACAAAGCTAAAGCTGTATGCCTATGCCTACTCGTTCGTATCATTTCAAGTTGCGAGTTGTGACGACTTTGGAGATGATGTTATATATGGTGATGTGAGAAAAAGTTTCAAGGCGTTTTTATTTTGCGATTTATCTTCGAACGCATAATTTATGGATGTGTTGTCATAGTTTACTCAATTATACAATTATGCTTAGCGTTATCGTGTCGCACGTGAGCGAGCAATGACATATTTTGTATCGCATGAATTTTGTTTTGCATAATTGTTGGCTGGCGTTTCCTCTACTCATGCGGACTTTGAGTCTGAGCTTATTTTCGTTTTGTTGTGTGGATGATGCGTAGTTTTAATTGTATAGTAGCTCTAGCTGTGGGGAGGAAATTGAAAACTTGCTAATAAGCATACGAATTATGAAATCCAAGGAAGTTAAAAAATAACTACATAAAACGAATTACCTAGGTATAAATATCCCTCTGTCTCTTTAAGGTATTTCCAAAGGCCTAGTCAATTAATTGAGCTATTTAAACCATTTTGTATAGGTACCTACATAACTTGAAGTAAGCTACGAAAACAAGAAGTAAGTACAGCCTCGCTAGTCCGGACACATAAAGTTTCTACCGTGTCCGGAATAGCGAAATGCCCGGACTATAGAGAAAAAATTAAATATACATACAATGGACAAATCAAAGACCACAAATATAAACTTCCAATGAGTAAATTTGCAACGATTAAAATGTCTAGATTCCAGAGCCAACTACAAGCGACAAAACTAGAAGGGGATTCCCCGTAATCGTACGAACAAACGTTTTTTCCAAGAAACAGAGACAAATAATATATGTATGTCCGAAACATAGAGGTGTCCGGACTACTGAAGTGTCCGGGCTAGCGAGTGTCCGGACTAGCGAGGCTGTACTGTACTGGTATTGTAAAATGTTTGAATCGGAATAAAATACGACTTTTAGTACAAATTAGTTGTTGGCCTAGCCATTTTAGATGCGCACTTTTCGTACCAGGTCGATGACCCTGTACCGCTCGCAAATACTCTCATACTCTAGATTTCAAGAATTCAGAATGTTTCTAAAGTAGGTACCTACCTACCCATTGTGGGAATACCTATAGGGGATTTTATTTGAATTTAGGGGAAACTAATGCTCTTGGTCATAAAAATAGGGAAAACAGTCTTCATAGTCTGAGAACACTTGTCATGACATTGATTTCGGTAGTGTGGACCGCCTTCGGTCATATTTGCACGTCCCAAACTACCAACTCCCAATATGACTCTATTTCTTACATTGCCCTTAAGGCGCCAAGCGAAAAAGAACAGAAACAGAAACTGAAACAGAACAGAAAGTTTTTTCGTTCTGTAGTAAATTCTGGTTCCGTTTACTTTGCTAGCTCAGCTAAGCTACACAAAACTGAAACAGAAACAGATCCATAAAAACATTTTTCTGTCGCTAAATTCTGTTGCTGACATTTTTTTTTCTGTTCCTAATTCTGTTTCTGTTGCAAATGTATGGGATTCTGTTTCTGTTCCTGTTTCTGTTCTTTGTCACTTGGTGCCATTAGACCCTTTAGATTAGAGTATGTTCCTTTACTTTTATTGTAAAAATGGAAAAGACTGTCAGAATGGGAGTGGTGGAGATAAATTCTCCCAGAGAGAGAGACATTTACAAAGGTTTTGTAGTAATAAAAAATACCCATTTCAAAAATTAAAAAATTTGATACTTTTCGTCTGTTAAACTGTAAGAATTTGCTAATTTAAAATTTTAGTTGATTCATCTACTTAGCGATGGAAGTGATTCGGAATTAATCGAGCTTCTTGTTGATGAATCCGAGTGCCTATATGTGGAAGAGTAAGTACTAATTGAACTATGTATGTACATATAATCATTAGAAAAGAAAAAAAAGCGACACTGCATTAAAAATTACGTGGCAGAGATTATTAATTCTTGTGGAGCAGGGCCTGCCGCTACCATTTTAATACGCAGGAAATAAAAACATGCACCCGTATGCCAATTAGGACAGCAAATTTTAAATCATCTGTCAATGTCAATGTCGTTGAGTAAAAATTCGTAAGATTCTCAGTTGGGGAGTATAATATCTCTCTCCCTCTCGATGACCCCTTTTTTCGAATTTTTCGATTTTAATGACGGCATTGAGTTAAAATTCGAAAGAAAAATTCGTAAAATTTAAAAGTAAAGGAACAGAACTCATATTTGACTGAAATTTGACAGTCATCAGGCCATCAGTTTGTGAATGCTCTCCACCAAGTCATTTCCCGCATTAAATACTTAGGTAGTTCAGCTGGCGGGACACACCGTTGTACCTATGGTCCAGCAGCCTTTTTCGTTGGGCTGAAATTAAGATACCTACCTCTATTCTTATAAATTTTGTTGTTATGGATCGAGAAGTCTTGGGTTTCATTGTCCAGATTGAATAGCTAGTTAGTTCTGCCCAAGGGCAACATTTCGGTCATCTTTACTTCGCGTGATTTTTCCTTATCCACAACACCGACTGTGACACTTCCACAAGGTTTCCTCGGTCTCCACAAATTTCCAAATCAGATTGACTTCAAAGTCCCACACCTCCAAATGGGATAAAAATGTATTCCCACCTGCCACTAAATTTTTGTTTGCTCTCGAAAACGTCAGATCATAGAAGTCTCCACTAACCTGATTGACTGGGACACCCTGTGACCTGTATGGATGCTCATCCAATTTTGTATAGTTATACCTACACTCTACATGTATTTATTGTTGCAGCATAACCAAATATTTATAATGATATGCACACTTGCCTATCTACAAACTTCAATTGAGCCAAAAATACCCACACTTCTGATTAGCAAACACAAACAAAGACGTTCAAACCAAAACGACTTAATTTCCAGTTTCTGTTTGAATAAAGAGCACGCCCATGTAGGTACCTACCTATAATAACAACAAAAATGTGAAAAACAAAAACGATTCATACAATCATACGATAGGTTACCGCTTACGCCTGACGGCAGAAAACTAATGCCTAACATCCGCTGGCATTCATTCATTTTCCTACTCCTGCCATAGGCTGCGTTTCATAGTTTCTTCTTTGTTTGTGTAATAGAAATGTAAACTTAATTCATGATGTAGGTATACCTAAATCGTGTCACGATTATTTTTGTTTCATATTTTATAAGACAGATAAGTTATTCCCTTGAACTGTGCGCCAAAACCGTTACCGATAAGAACTTACGAAGTCAATCAACCGTGGATTGCATTACATAGTCATACAATTTTACTGACATCTAAAAAAAACTGTCAATTTTGGTCAGACATTGATTTGAATAATTCAGAAGGTATCTAGGTACCTATACCTACCTAACCTACCATTCGGTGCTCATGACATGACATAGTTTCAACCGTCCAGTCCCCTTACATGTTTTCCTACTCTTTGAATTACTGTTCGTCGAATTTACATTATTTGTACATTTGCATCTCCTCTCAGTTCCTCTGGAACACAAAACAAAAGAAGCAAAAATACCTAATAAAATTATTCCCACCAATAACAATGACAACATTTACATTGGTTTAATCTTTAATGGGAGCAGGCATTCACCCGAGCGGTCGACCCAACCCCCACGGAACCACATTGCACCAAAGTTATCTCAACGTAGCTACACATTCGCCCGCACACCACTTTACTCATTGCAAAGTGTTTTCAAAACATCAACCCCCCAATTACGCAATTCACAATTCACATGAAGAATGATACGCACTCGCTGGCTATAGCAACTCAGTTTCAGTCATATCTGCTCATGAGATGATTCACGCTCACGTTCACATTCAATGCTGCATTTCCACTACCCAGCATAATGCATACCTACAACTACACGGTATCTATGACATTCAGTTTTAATTGTTTGAAGCCCAGGAATGGTAGGTAGGTATACACATTTCTAATTTTCAAGTCACCCCCCAGCGTCATCATTTTGAAATGAAATTCCAGTTTGGTAGCGTTTCTCGGAATTTGAAAGAAGAGTACCTCTGTGCGATGACGTCTGTTAAATTGTTTCATTCGTTTTATAGAGTTCACACTCTCTTTTCGTTGGAGAAAAGACTAAACAGATTGTGCGATTGGTATTTGTTAGCTTTGCGCAGAGGCGATATCGTAACCAATGAGGTCCTACCGAGGTGCGATTATTGCTAGTTGAAAACTTTAACCAATACCCCGCCATGAGGACGTGAAATACCGTCCGCTACGGCAATTTTTGGAAGCCCGAGAGGGCTGATAATCATTTTAAATAGTAGTATAGTATGTACTATGTAGTGTCTGCTTCTGCTGGTGTCATTGTCATAGTAGGTACATTAACATTAGTAGTGTGTATTGTATAGCCTATAGCGTTTTCGTTGACGTTTGGTTTAAAAGGAGGTTAAGGTCAGTGATGAGACTTCTACCACTTAAGTGGTATTTCTACCACTTTTTACACTTTCGGAAATTCTACCAACCTGAACTCGAAATCTACCACCTTTTACTCATCGCTACTAGCTAATAATATTTCTTTTCCATCATGGCATTAATTTGAAAATTATTCCTATACCTACTCGCCTTAGTTTTACCCATACAGACTCAGCTTTATGCTATCAGTATTTCTCTCTGAGATTTCCATCAGCAAAAACTTCTAGTCCAGTACACCATTTACTGCCCTAAATTTTCTATTTTTGACTGTATTTGTCAGAGGATGTTTTGCTATGTTTGGATATTTTCCCCCGTATTAATAATCAAATGTGCACAAGTTAGTTAGCTAGTAGACATCAGATAGCGTACAAAAATTTGACGTAACTTCTGAATAACGAGTTGATAACTTTTACGCAGCGTTTATTAATAAGGGGGTTTGTGTTTAATAATGAGTTGAATCTATGACGTTTTTTTAGTACATAGTTTCAAAACTTTTAATTTTCAAATAATATTTAGAACTATTGGAAGTGAAAATGCGTAAATTCTTGGTTCCTACAGCAAGTTAGTGTGCTTTCTCTAATGCTTGCATTATTTTAGTGCAAGTGGAACATTTTATTTTCTACCACTTTTCTACCACCTTTTTTTAAGGCTATCTACCACCGTTTCGCTTTTCTCAAGTCCCATCACTGGTTAAGGTACAAGGTCATCCTCAATTATTCCTCATCAACCGGACATTTTTTTAAAGGGGAGAGGGAGACGTAAAATACAATTCTGTGGCAAGAAGGATAGACAGCATAAGTCGACTTATGTCAAAATTGAATTAATCTTACGAGTTATGAAATTCCGATTGGATCCACCATGTGTGCAATATGCATACCCTGATGTCAAATTGTTTTCATTCAAATATCTATAATGGGTATGGTTGCTGTCTGCTGTGTTATATATATCAGCAAAAAAAGCATACGCCATTTTCCCACATTGAATTGAAAGTCAAACCTGCCTGCGGTCCTGAAAAGTGTCTAAACTCTAAAATGACTTATATGCTGTTTTCCTTGTTGCCACAGAATTGATGTAAATATAAATGCAATTAGGCAAGCTACTGTTTTCCTACATACGGGCTACGAATACGAAGAACAGTACACAACACAGCCAAGTCAGTCAGAGTCACTATCACAAGTCAATGGGGACGTTCAACAAGATGACTAGATTCTTGAATGCGGCCAATACAGTGTGTCCATAACAGACAGACATAACAGGCACCGCGCTGAGTGCCACTTTACTGCAATAGCAGTAGATTTACCTGCCGTAAAATACCCTAACATTGACCGGGCCCCTAACATTGACCAAAAACAGGAAAATATTTCTAAACACCGCAGTGGATAGTTTATTTATAATTTCTTTATAATTTTTTGTTTTTTGTATTTGTCATTAGATGTCATATTATATGTTAAAGGGAAATATTAAATGTATGTTCGTTTTAGCAGGAACTTTTCAAATGCTCCTAAAATCGTGTGATTTTGAGTGGTGCAAACTTTTGCCTGTTGTACCGAAACTACCGTTTGTATCGCAATATAATTGCTAAGGGGAGTAGCTCAACGTTTTTTATAATGAAAAATATTTTTGTTTGTCTATAAAAATACTAGACAATTATAAATAATCAGGTTTTTGAAAAACCTATTCGATAATTTCCTACGATTCCTAACATTGACCGACGTGATCTTAACATTGAACACTGCTTCTTTTTAACTATTTTCAAACAATTATACCAATATTTAATTTAATCACCCTAAATACTTCGTAAAGCTAAGTCTTCATAATTTCATTTAATTTGAATCTAATATTCTGTAAATAAAATGTAAAAATTAGGTTTTTTTTTATTTAATTAATTTTTAGTATTAAAAAATGTACATTTAACAAAAATAAATAAAATAAATAAATCAGTGAAAGCAAATCGATTTAAACTTTAACTTTTGACAACAAAAATTGAATAATAAAAAATATACTTGAAAAATATTTATTCCTAGTACATTTCCATCCCTGGTCAATGTTGGGAAGTCGATACCCTAACATTGACCACCCACTTTTTCCTTTATAAATCAAAAACGAATAGAGAAAATTTGGTAAAATTTGCTTTTATTATACATAACGATAGTCCCCATAACCTAATAGTCGAAAGTTGTGGATGTCTATAATCAGAGCTGTAAAATTCAATGTCAAAGCTCAAAACTGGTCTACGGTATTTTACGGTACTTCACTTTTCGCAAAAAATAAATGTGCTGCCACTTTTTTTGTTTGATAGACCTTCTCTAAAACAGCTGTACAAAACCTGTGCATAAAAATAACCGCTGTAAAGAACGTCTGAACGAAGCCAACGTATTGTGCACTTTATTGTATAAAAAAAAACATTAAAGTGATTAGTAATATAAGTTTTAAGCATTAAGATATTTGTTTTTTTCTACTGCGGAAATATCCTACTGTATGCTACTACAGCGTAATAGTAAGACAGAAAAGTGACATTTCATTGCAATACAATCCATATCCATCTCATGCAACAACGACATACCTACCTACACTTTGATTTACGTGGGTTGGCGCTGGGGTTGTCGGTGTGGACTTGTGGTATGATTTTGTTTCGTTTTATATCCTGCTATCTTGCAGCTAATTATTATTGAAAAGAATTATATAAGATTTTACCTGTCAACGTCACTCGTTGCAGTGGTTGTTGATGTTGATTCTTCAGTTTCATCTGGAACCCGCAAGACTCTTGCTGGGTAATATTCCTACTTTCGACCTGTAAATTAATTAATGACTTAAAATAAAATTAAATGACAAATGACAGTAACGTTTAAATTGGTTATTCAATTTTGGCTTTTGTCATAATCCAGAATTCCGCATCTAGTCTAGGTCTGTTGTCAATTTCTTTTAAATTCAATTTAATTGACATCATTGCTTCTTTTGCAGTTGTTGTTGTCACATTGACAGTTTCACTGACAAGACAAGGGGTACATAACAAAAAACCTAATATAAATGGATAGGTAGGTTATTGTTCTTGTACTTGGTTTGAAATGTACGGTTTTGGTTGAAAGTGATAAAGTGAAGTGATAAGAAGTTCTCAATGGCTGTCAAGTATTTTAAAATTATGTCTCTGCTACTATACAATCATTTGGATAGGCCTTCACTCACCATATAGGTACCTAGTTAAGGTTGTAGGTAGATATAGGTACCTACCTATCATAAATTTATTGTGTTGATTATGTGAGGTTATATTTTGTAAATGGACGTGTGGTGTTATAGTTAATTAATTTTATGACCAAGGTAGTTGTTCCTTTGATTTTGGAGCAAAATAGGATGATGGGCAAAGGCAGGATCTAAACTGTCTTCAGAGGCGAATGTGGTTTAAGGTTTCATGGCGCCCGTAGGCCCAGTTGTAATTGAATAAAATTCGCTCGCGTTCTATGAACTTTTTGCACAATTGAGGACTCTTTTCTAAAAAAAAAAAGTGGCGAGCTCTATCCCATTTGCATGAGTACCTACATCAAAATACATTTGAATAACTTTTCGTATTTCTCCTCTCCTTGCAGGTCCATTTCAGTGCTGGGTAAAACCGGCTACCGCCTCTATTCAATCTCGTCGGTCGACAAGGTCGACGAGATCTATTCCAAAGAGAATGAGAACATTCGGATTGTTGAACGACTGTTCAACAGCAGTCTGGTGGTGTTGGTCACCGAAAGCAAACCGAATTGCCTGAAGATGCTGCACTTTAAGAAAAAGCTTGACATCTGTAACTGTGTCTACCCATCGACAATCCTGTGCGTGCGCATGAATCGATATCGCTTGGTGGTATGCCTGGCCGAAAGTATTCACATACACGACATACGTGACATGAAGATCCTGCACTCGATCGAGAACATCTCCCCCAACGAACTGGGCCTGTGCACGCTGTCGTTGAACTCACATCTGGCGTATCCGGTGTCGGCGACATCGGGCGAACTGCGAATTTTCAATGCAAACAAACTGAAACCTGGTATTACGATCAAAGCGCACGAAACTGCGCTGTCAGCGATAAGTTTCTCGCCAAATGGGATGCTCATTGCCACCGCCTCAGAGCGTGGCACTGTGATTCGAGTGTTCTGCGTGAAAAACGGTCAGCGAGTGCAGGAGTTCCGACGCGGAGTCAAGCGTTGCGTGCGGATTGCTTCGCTTGTGTTCAGCGCCAATGCTGATTTTCTCTGCGCCAGCTCAAACACCGAAACTGTACATATATTTCGAATTGACTCCAAGGCTGTTGAGCTGACCGAACGAAAGGCTGTGCTAGATGGTTCCGAGGTAATTGGAGCATCGTCGCTGGAAGACATCAGTGCGGCGGCACAGGCATCGGAATCGGGTGGCGGCTGGTCGGGATATCTGTCGAAAGCCGTGTCCACGTATTTTCCTAGTCAGGTGTGCGATGTACTCAATCAGGATCGGGCATTTGCGACGGCAGTACTGTCGCAACCTGGACTGAAACATGTCTGTGGCTTGGCGAAAATACAAAAAGAACTGAAGCTGATGGTGGCGTGCGAGGACGGATTTATGTACATATATGACTTTAGTGATACGAAAGGAGGAGCTTGCAAGCTGGCACGAGTTCACGACTTGAGGAGCACCCTTGAGGGAGTGATTGGTATGTGCGGGGGTTGGTGGGGCAGACAATTACAGATTTGAAATTAACCCCTAACTTTATTTGCAGAACTGAATCTCAGTGAGAGTACGAACAAGTTGTCGACAACGCCAGCGGTGGTGATAGAAAATCCCGAGGTGAAAAAGGACAATTCATATGCTGGAATTTTGAAAGGCGATCAGGCCAACGCACTCACAGGTATTTATTTGAAATTGTCTCTGAAATAATAAGAAACGCACTCATTAAATAAAAGAGAGAAATCTATGGCTGTATATCTAATTACTAGCCGCCTTGCGTAACTGTTCTCGATTGAACATATATACATACTGTAGTCCTACCGCTGGAGCATATCACTGCGCCGATCAGTCTTTCTGTCATTTTAAAAGTAGCTGTTCTTGATCTCTTCCATATAACCCTTGACGATTATTTCCCTTTTGCATTTACCGGTATTCTAAGTGCGACAACTAAGCAATTGTTTGCTAAAGCTCTTATTGGGCCCGATCGGTTCATTATTAATCAGTATTTTGATTGTTGAAGCTGTAGTGAGAAGTCAGCACCTCAAAACTCGTTCGTCGTTAATTATGTCTTCTCGAAGTAAGTAGGGAGCCGTCTACCGCATGTTAGCTCAGCTGTGATCACCAATTAACTATTTACGTCTGTAGCTAACGCGTTTTCTGATCGTAAACTACACTCCTTTGTTCGCCTCTTCATGTTACTTACAATGCTCTTACCCAAGCTCATGCTCACTCTTCCTTTTGTTGGTGCTAAACTGGCTTTTTGTTCGTTGATCCATTTCTGTTCGTCACGTACTGTGTAGGTACCTATTCACTAAAACCTACCGCTTATAAAAAGTAAACATACTTACTTACTTACTTACTTAACGGGCTCCCGACCCGTGGAGAGTCTCTGCCTGAGACACTGCAGCCTTCCATCCTCTGCGATCCCGGGCACGCTGCTTCCAGTTATCCAGACCAAGCGCTCTGGCATCCGCGATGGCTTGGTCTTTGAAACGGAGGTTCGGTCTTCCTTGTCGTCTCGAACCTGGCGGCTGGGATTCGAAGATCCTCTTAGCTGGAGCATTATTGTCCATTCGCTCGATGTGGCCGAGCCAATGTAGTCGACGTATTTTGGCCTTTTGGACTACATCCACATCTTGGTACAGCTCATAGAGTTCGCGGTTGTATCTTCTCCTCCATTCGCCCTCCTCGCACACAGGACCAAAAATCCGTCGAAGAATTTTTCTTTCGAAGGAGCCCAGTATCAGCTCTCCCTTCCTGCTTATCGTCCAGCACTCGGCGCCATAAAGCAGAACTGGCAGGATAAGGGTTCTGTAAAGCATACATTTTGTCCTTCGAGTTAGGAGTTTTGAACCCAATTGTTTTGCCAAACCGAAGTAGCAGCGGTTTCCTAGGGTAATTCTTCGCCGGATCTCCACTAGGATGTCATTTGTGGAGTTCATGTTTACTCCGAGGTAGATAAACTCCTTAACTACCTCGAAATTGTTGCTATCAATAGTGACGTTCTGTCCTAGGCGGTGGACAGATGCTTGTTTGTTTGTTGATAGCATGTACTTAGTCTTGTCCTCATTTACTACAAGACCAACGAATTTCGCCTGTTCTTCAATCGCCGTAAAAGCCTCTATCACGGCACGCTGGGAGCGACCGATGATGTCAATATCGTCTGCATACCCCAGTAGCTGGACGGATTTGTTGAAGATAGTGCCTTCCGTGTTGACACCTGTCCTGCGCACTATCTGCTCTAGCACGAGATTGAAGAAGTCACATGATAGTGCGTCTCCTTGCCGAAATCCGGTGCATGTTTGGAATAGTTCGGAGGAACTACTTCCAAATTGCACGTTGCAGCGTGTGTTCTCCAGCGTCACGCTACATAGCTGGATCAGTTTTGCCGGGATCCCGAATTCGGCCATCGCCACATAAAGCTCCTGACGATGAATGCTATCATATGCGGCTTTAAAGTCGATGAAAAGGTGGTGAGTCTCGACTTGAAATTCATTGGTCTTTTCCAGGATTTGCCTCAGTGTGAAAATTTGGTCTATAGTCGATCTGCCGGGCCGGAAGCCACACTGGTACGTGCCGATTAGTGTGTTGCAGAACGGTTTGAGACGTTCACACAGTACGTTGGATAGGATCTTGTATGCGACATTAAGCAGGGATATGCCTCGATAGTTCTCGCAAGACATAGGATCGCCTTTTTTGTAGATGGGGCATATGGAGCTGATAGTCCAGTCATCGGGCATGCTTTCCTCCACCCATACTTGGTTGATGATTTGGTGCATGCGCCCTACCAAAACATCACCACCGTATTTGAAGAGCTCCGCTGGTAAACCATCAGAGCCGGCGGCCTTGTTGTTCTTTAGCTTTTTTATTGCTAAGCCAACTTCTTCCATACTGGGCGGTGGAACTGGATCTTCATTGACTGGACGTGGGTTCTCTTCTTGCCCTATCACTCTCTCTACATGATGCCCATTTAGCAGCTGCTGGAAGTGCTGCTTAAAAACATCTACTATTCCCTGCGCTTCGGTGACTAGGTTTCCATCACTGTTTCGAAGAGCCTGCGTTCCGGTCTTGAAGCCAGCAGCCAGTTGCTTGGCTTTCTTGTAGAACTTCCGGATGTTGCTTCGATCGCGGGACTCTTCGATCTCCTTGAGCTGGGAGACTGCGTAGGCCCTCTTCTTTCTACGCAGGATTTTCTTCTCCTCCCTCCTCCTGGCTCGATACTCTTCCCTCGCTGCCCTTGTTTTGCGCTGCAGCGCCTTCATATGTGCATCTTCTGTCACCTTCTTCCTGCGTACGCATTCATCATCATACCACGGGCTCTTTCTCTGGGGTGGCTGGTACCCTAAGGTGGTTTCGGCTACCTCTTTGATGATGTCGCGATACTGGGACCACTGGGTGTTGGCATATGTGGTAGGTGAATGCACTGCGGAGAGTTTCTCACTCAGGCGCTCTTTGTAGACTCTGGCTACTCCAGGTGTGCTAAGGCGTCCAACGTTGAATTTCTTCTTCTGGGCGGAACGCAGCTTCTTCTCGTTGGATAGTCGAGCTCTGAACTTAGCCGCAACAAGAAAATGGTCAGAGTCGACGTTTGCCCCGCGGAATGTGTGCACGTTGAGGATGTTGGATGCGTGCCTCGCGTCGATTAGCACATGGTCGATTTGGTTGGCGGTTCGACCGTCTGGAGAGCGCCAGGTTGCTGTGTGGATTCTTAGCCTTGGAAACCTAGTGCTACTTATCACCGTATTACGAGCTGCCGCGAAGTCAGTTAGTCGGTAACCGTTGTCTGTGGTCGTTTCGTGGATTCTGTGTTTACCAACTAACCCGCCAAAGATGTTTTCCTTTCCGATTTTAGCATTGAAGTCCCCGAGCACAACTTTGACATCGTACTCCGGACAGGCTCCGTAGGCTCCATCCAGGAGGTCATAAAACTCCTCCTTGATAGGGTCTTCAGCCTCGTCGGTAGGGGCGTGTGCACATATTAGGCTTATGTTTTGGAAAGTAGCTTTGATGCGGATCACAGCTAGGCGATCACTTATCGGCTTAAAGTCAATGACTTTTGTCCTAAGCCGATTTCCCACGACGAATCCGCATCCTAATAGATGCAATCTTTTATGGCAGCTGTAATAAATATCGCAATTTTTCCTTTTCATCATACCTGATCCTATCCATCGTATCTCCTGGATCGCGGTAATATCTGCCTTGTACCGCGTTAGGACAGACTCAAGTTTTTGAGTAGCACCTGGGGTGTACAGCGTTCGCACGTTCCAGGTACATACTCTCAAATCGTTGTCCGTTGACGTTCCGGGTCTAGTTGCCGTTTGAGGGAAATCGTTATCCGAGGCTTCACGTGTCTCTCCCATAACTAATGTTTTTTTAAATGGTCGGGAAGTTACCCCGACGGCACAACCCCCAACCTGGAGGGCCAGGCCCTTGACCTTAGGACAGCAGGCCGGTTATTCCGGTGCCAGTAACCCACTCTGGGATGTGAGCGCTGCCGTTGGCCCATTAAGGGTTCATCCGCCACCAACTCTTCTCCAACACCCTGGCTCGGTATTGGAAATCCCTATAGACCTGGTATCCGAATATGTCAGAGCAGCTCTATAGGGATTACACTAAATAGTTCGGCCTGACTGGAACTGTAGACGCCACCGTTGGCTCCATCTAGGGAACTCCTCCGCTGCCGTCTGGTACCAGAGGAGGTGTCTTAGTGAGA
This sequence comes from Cheilosia impressa, assembly GCA_948293265.1. Classification (NCBI taxonomy): domain Eukaryota; kingdom Metazoa; phylum Arthropoda; class Insecta; order Diptera; family Syrphidae; genus Cheilosia; species Cheilosia impressa. The sequence goes on from OX411883.1 coordinate 43,615,096, forward strand.
AAACAACACTCCTCCCCCCTCTCTCGTCTGCTGCCACCAACGACCTTCCAAAGGGGTTGGTTACCCAATCTCCAGTCGAGGTACTAGGCACCCACCAGTCACCCCGTGGAGGTGAGAGTAGGAGTTGATAGTGAGAGGCTAGGTGAGAACGCTTGTGTTCTCATGACATCGCATCACTACCCTTTTACAACAAAAAGTAAACATATACTGTCTAAGTGATGCAGTACATTGTTCATATAAACCTGCACTAGTTTTCGGGCTGTAAACGTACAGCAGACTCATAAAAAGATGGTAAATGTAGTTTGAACTGGGACCTGGCAAAACGTATTTCTAGAGTTTTTATTGTTTAGACAATCTGTGCCGAATATATCGTTTAAGTAGCCACTAGCTCCTGTTCTGTTGAAGTGATCGTATTCGTAACTGTCTTTTGTCGGCAACGCTATGTTATGGAAGGCCCGCCAATAAGGCTGGCAATGTAAGGTTTAATATTGATTTGGACTGTGCGCTTTCACATTTAAAAGTTCTCCTACGTGTCCGCCTACTCACTTAAATAGTATAACCACTTGTGGACTCTAGTGCCTTTACAACGCCTTCGCGGCCATAATCCTTAGTTTTACCCATTTGTTCCCAAATTGATGTTATTCCTCCGCCTGTTCTGCTCCATGTGTTTTAAATAGACATATTGTATATTAGTTTCTTAGACGTTCTCTCGTGGAGCTTCGTGTTAGAAGTGCGATTGGGTCGGAAAATCCGTAATAGGTATCGCAGACACTGGTTTACAACCGTCTCTCTTGTGAAAGTGGCAGTCATTTTACCATATATCAGCACCGATTCCACATTTAACCTGAACAAACCTAGTTTGAGGTTAAGCTTAGTTCCATTCTTTGAAAGATCTTAAAAACATTGCGATGAACAAGCTAAATCGGTAGAGCTATAGACAAGTCTCTTTAAAGGGCTTCTAACAAAGTTGCTCAATCTTTTTTCGTTTACTACGCGGTAGTTAAATTGAAGTGGAATTAAAACGTCGCTAATTGTTGACAGTGCTTTTACAAAAATTCGTAAAATGCACGCAGCATTGGACAAACACACACTGTTCTACTATACATAAAAACTATAGTGCAAACAAATCAATTACAAACACTTCAAGACCCCAATCGCATCAGTCATCAATCAACCAATTCACCATTATTCATCAATCAACTCGCACATATGCATTCCACATCTAGCAACCTAAGAAACTCCAACCTTAGCCATTTAAACTAGACAATCTCCCTTTTATTCCAGCAGAATCGGCCAAATATCGCAGCCTGTGTGACGCTATAGACTCGCCGGCAAAGATCTACGACGAGATGCAGTTTCCACCAGTAGTACCAGTACGGGATTGACACCTGAAATCCGACTAGGTGCTACGACAACAGCGTAGTTTGTAGTTTAGTTAAATTCTACTAGCTGATAAGTTTACAACACAAAAAGAAAATACTAAATACTATATATACCTACTACGACTTCTCTACCTACACATTTTACATAAGGACAATATTATCGATAAATTCTAAATTGAATCACACACACACTCGTGCTCCAATAGAAGAGACACGCACTAAAAGGACTCTCTTTACCTATTTAAATGTAAAAAAAATTGTTTAGAGAAGTCAATTTTAATTTGTTCGTTTATATCGTTATTTTCTTTAAGTTTGACATTCAGGAATTTATCTATCAACAGTACCTGAAAAAAAAAAATAAAATAATTAAAAAAAAAACATAAAACCTATAATAAAACCTCAACCAGACGATGGGTTGTCATAAAAAAAAGTTTATAGTACACATATCCGGATTTAACTATACTTAATCGCAAACGAAAATCAAGCACTCCACCTACCAACAGTAGGCCATAAATATATTTCGAAGTAAGCCGCATCCCAATAGTGGACATAACTACATTCAATATTCCGAGACCTTGCTGTCTGCCACACCAATCAAGTCTAACTTCACTAATCATTCCGAGCCCACTATATAAAACTCTATAAATATTTCCACAGTCAATTGCCGAAAAAGTGCATCCTTGGACCCTTTTGTTAATAAAACGGTATTAATGTTTGACATGTAAACAAATATAAATGTAGAAAGTGTATTTCAGGTGTACCTACATCTTTTAGGTTATTAACAAAAAATAAAGAAACAAGATCTAGCCATTCATGAGCACTTTAGAATATAATATATTGATATATTTTTAAATGTGAAAGAAAATTCTTCTTGTGTATATTTTTGTAAAATATTATTTTAGTGTTAGCTAAGAGGTAAACTTATTTATTTATGTAAAAGTTAAAATGAAAATCTCAACAAAAAAAAAAAAGTATTAAAATATAACGAGACAAAAAAAAGAAATAAAACAACTGAAAATGTAATAAAAACGAATAAAACCATGCAAAACGAAAATGGACAAAAAAATAATAAAATAAAAAGAACCCTTCGTCTAAATGGCTTTTTCCTTTTGTATATTCAAGAATTTGTTTTGAAGTGGGTTAAATTTTGCTGTCCATTATTTTTGTTCTTCGATAAACACTAAGGTTCCACATTGGAGAGCGCTTCGACTCGAATACTGATCAGTTGTGATTGTAGGTAATATTAAGAAGGGGTCCCGTATTCGGTGTAGCGGTTAGAGAAGTACAAGCATCTTACAGTCACTACACTAGGAGTTGTCTGGAGGATCTACGCCAACAACGTTCAGAGGAACACAGAGTTTCAGAAGAAAAGAAAAAAGAATGCGAGATTGGGGCTTAAATAGAGGCAACGTTGCCAAAACCTAGCAGATGGGATTAAACGATTTATCCAAGGATACAATGCCCGGAATGAGCATGGAAAAAATGCAATAACTTCACAATCGGTGCGGATTTCAGATTCTGCGGGTAAACTGCGGATGGTGAAATGCCAAAAAATTCGAAATATATAAATAACACTTGTTTTGAGTGGATTCTGACTTCAAATCGAGAGGCAAGATTTTCTTCTCCTAATGAAAAGATTATATTATGCGCCAATGGAATGGTTTCAAAGGGATTTTTTCCACTGCGGACTGCGGACTCTCCTGGACGCCTTCTTTTTGCCCAATGGAATTCGACATAAGGATAAAATAAATTCTCCTCAGAGCTCAGACAGCCATTCGTTTGTGTGCGATCAAGTTTCCCTTTCAAGCCGCACACGATTGTGATTTTAAAAACGACTTATAGAAAAACCAAGTTAAGTTAAGGCGTCCCTGTCAAACTTGTTCATCTGTAAAGATTGATGAATTAAAAGCCGACATCAGAACCATACATCACCAACTTCTTAGAAATCGACACCTCTTTTGTGGCGGCAACACAACACTAACAAGCTGAACAAGATAAATAAAAACCGCAACGTGAAAACAAAAGCCTCAACCTAAAGGCTTAGAGCAAGCTGACGCGCTGTCATGTAACTTCTTTAGCAACGTTCTTGAAGAAGTACCTCGAAACTCACAAGCTAACATCAGAGGGTACAATTTTTCAAAAGTCGGTTCACCTGCTTGCGTATCTGACGATATTGACATTATCGGAAGACAGCGGCTAGCTGTCAGTGGCGCATTTGCAAGTATTAAAACAGAGGCGGCGACGATGGTTTTGGCTGTTAACATGGATCAAACGGGTTATAGGCTGCCACCGAAAAAGGCCTTTAAGCAGCGGCTCGGACATAATGTCATAGTGGAAAGATGTAACTTCCAAGTTCCAAATAGTAATAGATTTTGCCTACCTGTCTCGACAAATAAGCTCCCGAAATCACATCGACGCAGAGAACAAGCGAAGAATCATTCTAATAAGTAAAGCCCACTCTTATAGACGAAGAGGATATAAATATTATGGAAGACGGGCTGTCAGCACGTAACTTGATACAATCGAGTTCAGTCGATACAATCGAGCTCTGGCAGCACCTCATTTGTCTCAATCGATTCCCTGAATCATCCGAGTTCTCTTTTGCGTGTAAATTGAAAACCTCTATTTCGGGTGATATTCGTTCGAATTTGTATCTTCCTGGTCTTGTGACGATCTTACAGCCCCACTCAAGCTAACCTAACCTAATGGACAATGGAAAATGTAGCAGCCTTGTGGCAGATTTTTTTAAAAAGAAAATAAAAAGGGGCCCCATCGTCACAAAAAAATTTTATTTTCTTCTTTTTGCATTCTTTTTCGTTCGGGCCACTGGTCTTCAGCCTCAAAAAGTGGCCCCCAAAGGCAAAGCTGGTATGCAGAAATATATTAAACGACGATATTAACGGATTTTCACAGTAACGTTGAAAAAATTAAACTCAACTACCTACACTATAAAAAAATCGCATTTGATGAATGGTTTGGATAACCAAGTAATATTTATTGAAATCAGCTTATAAAATTAAAAATTAAATTGATTATAAACCTTTCGTCAAACTAATGTATTTCCTTATGACTTATGAGACGGAGACGTTGACAGTGCGTTTTTTACAGTCTGATCTTAAGCGTGCAGGATGAACCAATTTCTAAGTCGGCTAATTAAAAATCAAGTGCTGTAAAGTATCAGCTGTCAGTGTTAACCTTAACCTTTACCTTAAATAAAAATCTAATATCGTTTTCCATTGGGATGGGACCACCAAAAATCTTTTTCAGACCACAAGTCCGGTCAAAAATGGAATAAAGTAATATATTGAAACTAAAAATAGAAAAAAAAATATATTACATATATTAAAATATGTATGTACTATGTAGTTTCTTAATTTTTCTTAACTTATCTTAAATTTAGCAAAACAATTCATTGAAAAGCCGCATCACAATGTTTTGCAGAAAAGGAAACTTTCCACTCCACTTCGGAGTTTGAAATTCGTAAAATCAACGCTGAAATCGAAAACTATGCTTATTCGTCTTCACTTCGGTCCCACAGTTAGTAGGAGCATTCAAGTTAGACATTCGAATGTTCGTTAAGTATGGCCAAGCATCATTCAAATTATAGAAATCTATCCTTTATGTCTAGTCATAGAACAATATTATTTTTCAGATCAAAAAAGGTTTTTCCGTTTAAAGAATTTCTTCGTTCCGCTTCCGGTTAGACCGGATTTAAAAATTTTCTCCGGTCAGCGTCAAACGTCAGAGTGAAGAGATTTCGGTAAGATATGACCGCAATCCGGTTGAGAAGGGTCGTAGTAATCAGAGACAATGTATGGTTTGTCTATGGTAGTAATCACCCCTATCGAGGTATCCGTTCGGAACGGAATTTTCTCCGATTTGTACGAAATCGGAGAAATTCCATTCGAGGTATCCGTTCCGATTCAACTTTCGGAAAAATTCTCCGATGATGTGTGGCGCACCTTGTCGCATTGCGTGGAACTGCGTTATACGACTAACTTTTGACAGCTACACAGTACATTTTTTCCGAAGCTCTCCGACAACTAATTGCTGCTGAATATTTTAATGTGAAATGAACGCGTTTTGCACTTCATTTATTTTGTTCCGAAACGGATACTTTGAGTTCCGATCAGTGTTATATCGTGGGATTTATCCCTTTTTGTGGGAATTTCGATGTCCGAAAAGCCTTCCGTGGGATAAAGGGATAATGCACCAAATCGTGGGAATTTCAGAAATCTAACAAAAAAACATTCAAACTATAAATTTTTGGTGAAATTCTATTAAAATACATTATATCACCATGATTATCAACACACTGAATGTCCATAAAAAACAGCTCATGTAAATCGTCTTTTATCAAAATTTTCTGGAACCAAAAAAAAATCATAGCAGCGTTACACAAACTGCGGTTTTTATACTAATGTCGTTTTCCATTGGGACCACTAAAAATCTTTTTCAGATCTCAGATTTATCGCGGTTCATGGAACGTGCAACGAAATTGATCTGCTTTTGTGAATGGATTAGTGCGTATTTGACAGCAAAATCAGCTGTTCAAATTGCATTCGTATGTTTCCCCTGTTGTAGACACAAATGGAGTAGTTTCGGTGATTCGTAGTTTCCAGATGATGAGGAAGACAATAAAGATAATAATTCCTCCAACATTATGTCCATTGCTTTTTCTGTATTTCTTTATTTTGCTTTTCACGCAACTTTGCGCATTTGTTTTGAAAGCAAACTTCTTGCAATGACGTAAAACAGCTGTGGGTATTTGTGGCAGTATGTGTAAATCTGAAAAATTATCGAGATCTGCAAAAAGTGCTCCGAATCGAAAAAAAGATTGATTTTTTTTCCCAATGGAACGCGAAGTGATTTAGATCAAAAAAAAAATTGATTTTTTGTCCCAATGGAAAACCACATAAAGGTATTTAACTTGATTTTCTTTCCGTGTACTTTTAAAAACTGTATTTTAACTCAAAAAGTATGGATTTGAAAAGGGAATTTGAGTATTGTGGAAAGGGAAGATGACCACGCTTCGTGGGATAAATGAAGAGCTAGAACACTGGTTCCGATCAGATTTAACTTTCCGATGGAAATTTTTCCGAACGGATACCTCGATGTCGATGGGCTGATTATTAGCAATGAAGAAAATTACATTTAATTATTGAAAAAATACCACCAACGATTATGTTGGGGATGTGGGAATAAAGTTTTTATTTTATTATAGAAAGAAGTAGAAGGGTGGTACTTGTAGTAGTATATAGGCAATGTGTATGCAATTTAAAATTTGAGTTTTTACCAGATTTAGCATAAGCATAAAAGAACTTATCGGTAGCGGCGTTCCCGTTCGAATTTAAGAAACTGCAAAAATTCACACATTCTTTTTTATACGCTTAGGCGGGCTGGCTTAGCCGGAAATTAAAATAACACCTCCTTCCTCACTTTAACTAAAACACTTGACAAATTTAAAAAAACCACTCAGAAGTCGTTTTATCCTGTATACCGAGCGATCATCGACGACATGCTGTTATGCGTTCAAAACGTAAACAACAGTCAAAATCTCACGCTGCAGATAAAACGATATTCCTCATCATCGCGGGTGCGTTTTCTTTCTGATTGCTCAAAAAGTAAATGAAGACTGACTACAGAAATGATCCTGTGAAGTATAGTCTTAACTTTCCACCACTGACAATGTACTACTTATGATATCCGCTACAAAATGATAGTGTGAATCGTATAAACGAACGGTAATCCACACAACACACGTTATGCGGACGACGATGATGATTCATGACTTTTATGTATCTTTGTACATTCCTTCTCTTAAAAACAAATACAAAATTCGTACAGCTACCTGCTATCTACATATACGGCATACCATATACCCTATCCCTAAATCCATAGCCAAAGCATAGTAAGTATTGTATATTTTATATTTTGCTTCGTCTATGCCTACATCGGTACCAGTGACGTGGCGTGGTGCTTTTAGTAGGGTGTTCACTATATTTTTTACCGTAGTAAGATAGTGCATTTTTTATTCTATTCCAGAACCCTACGAGGACGATGAATACTTTGCTTTTAGAATGGCAACCACATAACCAAAGCTTGAATTCATATTTTCTTTCATTAAAGTTCCTAATAAAATGTTTATTAAAATTTGGAGAAGGTAGTGTTGGCCTAACATAATAAATAACGTATTTCGAATTTATCAGCTGAACACAGCTGTGAAAATGGTTTCGCAAGTAGCTTTTCAGTTAAAGCAGTTGCGATTTCAAATATTCGAGCAACCGACCTCTCTTCCATATTTATTTACCCACCCGAGGACCGAGTGGGAATGAAAAATTATACAAAATTCCAGCTTGCGCTTTCAGGTTCTGCAAATTATAGCGCACCACACTACAGGAGAATAAAGCACTAGTGTCGAAATAGGACTTTGGCTCTAGCTGTTCGCTGTTGTATGTTGCATTTTGTATGATCTTGCGTTGTTCTTGTTTTGTTCCTGCACACAGTACCAGTAGGCACAAAAGCACAAAAGAACTTCCAAGTTCCAACTTCCAAAACTATGTTGTCAGGGTGGAGCGAAAACGAAAATGAAATTACAAGTGCGAACTGCAACGAGGTGCGCTCGATGTAGGAGAACACCAAGCCAGGTAGATATCTGTGGAAAAGGGTTTTTGTTTTTTTATTTTGTCTTTTTTTTTGTATGCAATTTTGCCTGTCGACGGTGCTCTAAAGCGAGATGAACACCCCGATGTGTGAGTTTCATTACCACCAAGTTCCGTTGAATGTGAATTGGAAGTATCGATACAGGGAGTTTTGGATTTTGGTTCGATACAACTTTTTCAACATCTTATGTTGAGATCAACTATTCATTTACAGATACTGATTTGTTAAAATACAATTTATTGCAAAGACAAAAACAGAAATGTGTTTCATAATGAACTTAAGTTCAGTGCATTATAATAATAGATTTCGATAGGGTGTGCAGAGAACACCTGCGCACCTTTGAATAAACGTCACTGATCGGTACATTATATAAATCGATTCTTTTCTATCAAACAACCACGTATAGTTCACTCTAAAGCATTTGACACCAGTCCCATACAAACATTTTCTCTTTCATGTATGTAGGTAGGTTACACGTCTTTGGAATGGACTATGCTACATTGCTATGCCGACGCCGAGCCTATAGGTACCTATTTATAGAATTTGCAGTGGCGTTGCGTCGTTCCTTGGCGAGTGCGCGGGTAGTGTAGCTACTCGTGCAAATTTTACTACTGATTAATTTTAATGGGCCGAACAAATAGCGTTGTTAACCTTCACCTTACATAAAAAATATTGTGGGATCTCGTGTTGAATATCAGTCATCTAAAATTCAAATTAAATTCATTGCGCCGAAGGTACTTTAAATTTATGGAAGCTCACAATTAGTACGAAATTTCTATTGAAAATAAAGCCATTAAGGGTACGTAGGTAGGTACCTATTCACTTAATTTTTTCGTTTTGCTGCAAATCATAAACATTTTTATTTCTAAATAGGTAGGTAGGTAGGTACTCAAAAGTATTTTTTGTCTTGAATTCTTGCCATTTTGAGATCTTCCTAAAAAAAACTGGAAACAAACAACAGACGACTGTCTGTCAAAGTTTGACATTTGTAATTTGTGCAACTTTTCGTGGTTGATTTCCGAGCCTCAATCGTCTCCATACAAAATCTGACAGTTCATTTACAAAGTGGTAAATTTACGCAGTTTATGAGGCTTTTACGTGTTTACGAGTATCTCTGGTGGTGACAACAGAAATAATTGGAACCTGTTCTAGTGTATTGTGTTTTTCTAGTGAACACCCTTATTGTGAACAGTGTTGTCAGCTGTTATACGAGGTATATGTAGCCAAAAATTGCCAATACCTAGCAAAGAGCAAAAATGCACATTTTTGTAACTCGTTTTTAAAGACGACAATGTTAAATAAAAAAAAGAAAAACAAAAACAAAACAACACAACAAAACTCTAGTAATTGAAAGACTTTTCTAGTTTCCATCTTCAAATGTTTACAAACAAATAACACATTTTGCTGGAAGGGGGCGTATACCTAGAATCCACATAAACTTTGACAGAGTATTTTCATATTCATGCATAACGTGTGAGATGATAATGCCGCATTTACACGATCACATATTCCTAACACGGATCTAAATAGCCGCGTGACTGAAAGGGACGGCATTACTTAGCACGCAAAAAAAACGTTACACGTTTTTTGGTCGGCCATCTTGTTTACGTGGTAGGGATTATGGGAAGGCTATGCATATTGATATTTTAATAGCTTACGAAATTTCGGTTTTACTATAAAACAAAATGGCTTCCGGAAGTCTGAACAGACAATTATTTATTAATTTCGTATAACTGATTGATGCAAACGGATCTCTCTCTTCCGTCTCTTGGAAAAATGCGCGTTCGTGATGGAATTAATGCAGTTTAAAGTGAATGACAATTTTAAGCCAACTTTTTGTCTAAATTATGGGAAATAAAACAATTATTAATTTAACTTTAAGTTATAGGAAATAGATAGTTTGGAGTAACTGCTGATGCTGACTAAGTCAAATCTAAAGTGGCATCTGTCAAATCCAATTATAGTTGAAGTTCCCACGGGGGTGAGTTCCAAGTTGCTTATTGTTAACTAAATTTGCTAAAGAAAGTAATAATTACTTTGGGAACTTAGGGCTTGCCACTCTCCTTTCTGCATGCATATGAATTTTTCTGAATATCTGAAGTGTGGCGCGTTATTGTATTAACAACTAAAAGTAACACAAATCACAAACGTTCTTACTTTTTTAAGTTTCTCTTTGCCTTACCTGGTCACATTGGTTATCATCAACGATAACTTGAAGCTCGCCTCTGATGGAACAACAAAATTGAGTCACAATAGCTAGCAGAAGTTGACTTTTGTTAAATAAGTTTTATTTCTATGACATGCTAAGTGGGATTTATAGTTCACTAACAAAAGAAGACTTTGCAGTCGAATTTTGTTTTCTCTCCGCGATACCAAATAATTTTTAGTGTCCAGTCAAAATTTTTCGAACTCACAATGGCTACATTTTCCATACAAAATTGCATATTGTGACCTACAAAATATACAAGGTGGGCCAAAAGAAGTCATCCGATGTTGTTTGGCTCTCATTTTTTTTTCTAAATGAAAAACTTCGATTCACTTTTTTGATTATGTTTATTTGAACCTTTTATTAGTCAAGTCGAGAAGATGATATCGGCCAAATGGGCGCCATCACAATTGATTGCCATACGGGCTATTTTTATGGCATTTTTCATCACTTCGGCGAGAACTTCGGGCGGCAGATTCTCGCACTCGTGTCGGATGTTGTCCTTGAGGTCTTCTAGGGTCTCGGGCTTGTTCACGTAAACACGGGACTTCAAAAAACCCCACAATAAGAAGTCTGGAACGGTTAAATCGGGCGATCTTGCGGGCCAGTGCAAATCGCCAAAACGAGAGATGAGGCGACCCGTGAACGCCGCCTTCAAATCGCTTGTGGCTCGCGCAGTGTGTGCCGTAGCTTCGTCCTGTTGGAACCACAGTCCTCCAGTTCTAATTCGTCCAATTGCGGCAGAAAAAAACTCAGTTAACATGGCCCTATAGCGCGCACCGTCCACTGTTGTCGTTTGACCAGCGGCGTTCTAAAAAAAAATGTCCCGATGATTCCTCCACCGTGAACAGCGCACCATGCAGTAACTTTGTCCGGCTCCTGCATTACTCGTGGATTTTTGGTGCCCCAGGAGCGATAGTTTTGCTTGTTCACGTACCCGCTAAGGGTGGCAATGAGCCCCATCGATCATTATGATTTTGGTCGAAAAATCGTCCACTTCGTCCTCGAGATTGAGGATGGCTTGGGCGTACGATACACGCGTTTGGCGGTCGACAGGCAGCAGCTGATGCACGGACTGGACTGAACAAGTTTTTGACCAAAATTCGCCTTAGGGACGACCGGCTGATGGCTAATTACGAGACACGGCGTCTGGTCGATGTTTCCGGCGACAGCTCGATATCCTCGTCAACAGCGGCGACATTCTCGACACAACGGGCACTCCGGCCACTCTTGGTAACGTCTTGTGTGGTCCCATACTCTTCAAGGTTAGTGGCCAAACGGCGCAGTGTTTGCACAGTCGGTGTCGGATAGCCGTGGAATCGGAGACGGAACTCGCTGCGATTATTCCGCGTTCTTGGCTAGTGTATCGCTCCATGGCTTGTTAACTTGTGTTCTACTGTCTAGTCCACAAATGTCAAAACTGAATTGACATTGGCGGCCATTTGCAAAAATAAGAACATCTTCCAATAGGGTGATCTCTCTTGGCCCACCTTGTATTTATAAAGTGAAGTTTAAAAATGATTTATTGGGAAGGCCCTCTATTTCTAAGGACCTGCTATTAACTTTGAGGTAGTTGGGGGATTTGTTTTTACCTCTGGTTGTCCCTCTTACTTTTATATAGAATTTTTAATATTTAAACCTCATACTTACAGTTACAGTCATTAGCTGTGGGACATTTTGTTCCCTCTCGAATATCAAGGCATCACATGTTAGTCCTTTAGATGGCGTATGCACTTGTCGTGTTTTTGGTGACGCACTCAATGTTGGAAAATTAATAAAGACGGTAGTTTTAAACAAAACATGGGAATCATTCTTTCTCTTTCTGTTTTCAAATAAAATGCAACGTTAATTAGGGATGCGCGTCAATCCAAAATCATATAAAAAAAATTGATACTTTTATATCGATGCATAAAAAAAATCGGCCCAAAAAAATCAATAATATCGAGTGTTTCGATACATATCGCGCATCACTAGAACACATTGCCCAGTGCGGTCGGTGGTTAAATTAGAGACAACTTCATGGCTTTCGAATTTAAATTTCTAAAAATAAATTCGTAAAATGCCAAAAACCCTTAATGGTCTATCTGTCACTTCAGCTATCTTCCTCTAGTCCATAAAAACAGGAGCCTTGAAAGGTCTTAATCTATTTTTATTTTACAAATACTGGCGGTATCTACAAGCTGCATTGCAGGCTAACCGTACAAAATCTTAATTTGAGGCATCACCTCATTCTTCGTTTTCATACTCATCTTCTTAATCTCAGGATGGGTATTTTTGGTGACTGTTTTGATACCAGGTCGATGTACCAGAAATGCATTGTTCAGGATAGAGAAATCGTAGTTCATTATACCGAGCAAGTCCGCCTTCGAAGGAAAGAGTCTCAGTTAAATAAAATATCACAGCAGAACTGTACAAACTGACCTGTATTTGCTTGTCGTACCTCCCTTCCCATGTGTAACGTTCGTCGAAGAACGGCTCTGAATTCGTCGTTACATAGAAAGGCTCCCAATAGCTGTGATGTTTCACAGTCAAAAATATTTCAAGTGATTCTGTTTCCCGTGCCAGCACCCATTCGTTAAGTTTCGGGATAGCATGACAAAACATGCAGACTTTCATATGAAAAGGTATCGCCGTAGCTCTACTAAGCATCACTTGAAGATCAGTCTTGCTGTTGGGAATATCTTGGTGTTTTTCCACTTCGAAGACTGCCAAAGGATAGACCCTGTTGAAATGGGAAATTTGCTGTGTTTAGTAAATTTTATTTAATTTCAATAACGCTTCACCTACTGACGTTCGGCGAGTAGAAGGTCCGGGTCTCTGTGGATCATGCTGAGAAAGTCCTTGACAAAGTTCCAATTGGGATACATCTCGATATCCGAGGGAAGCAGGTAGTGCGTTCTAGCCAATCGGCGTGCTATATTTCGACCCACGTTGATCGGATAGAGCATATCCCGGTCGTGGCGGTAGGAGTTGTTAGCCTCGGCTAAGAACGGAGGTTTTTGCGAACAGTTGCCATCAAATATTTTAAAGTCCATGTCAGTCTTGGGTATGAACGATGGCGTGTGCTTAAACGGAAAGTAGATGTGAAATGTTACCAAATCGCGGATGAGATTTTTCTCCGTGGTGCAGCTGCGAAGGTAACCAATACTGCGAAGGGTTCGGTTGAAGTCGTCACTTGGTGCGAAGATTGCGATGCTTACCGGTGCACGCCATCTAGGGGAAGAGAAATTTGCACTTAGAATTGGGTTTCAAAGTGTAAAAAAGGATTTGATGTGCTATTGTTACCGTGATCTTCGTTACACTAGGTGAATTTGACTAAATTTAGTTACTCTGTCAGATCCTCAACAAAGAAGCTATACCTAACCTAAACAGACCTTTAACCAGCTTCATCAGCGATGTTTTTAATAAAGCATGCCCCGGTGTTGACGTTATTTAAAGGATAATCCTCACCTGTTCGCTTTCAGTTTTATTTTACTTACTTATTGAAGCTTCTTTTGTTCTTTGTAAGCATTTTTTTTTTCCAATTTTCTATAGCAGTTTTTCTACGCGCTTTTGAGATGAGTTTCTGCTTAAACGTCATATATTTTCAACTTCCTTTGTAGAGGTGTGAACGCTTTCTTTGGTGTGTTTTTTTAAGTTTGGTTTTACTAACACCTTGTGATACCCAAATTAAGAGTTGTCTAAAAAGCCAGTTGGCAGAGGCCGTAGACAATTGTGACATTTCACCAATACATTTGTGGGACGTATTTTTCTTGCTCCATTTGATAACAGAATGAGTGGATCCCCGAGTGAAACCAGCAAAAACGACTTTAATTTAGTTCAACATGTTTTTCGTTGCCCCATTTTTTGACGTTCACAATTTGTGTTATGTCTGTCTCTTTTTTTCTCAACTCATAAAATTCATTCCGATCATAAGTTTTTTACTCAAATACTCCAAACATTCTGAAGGAACGGAAAACATGTAAACATGTTTCAGAAACTCTATGAGAGCAACTGACAGTCACTAGTACTGCGGTTTCATTTCAATCTGTCAGTTGCAGTCCACGCGAAATAAAATTTCCACCTAAGAATTTCAGAAAGCGATATCAAATTGAAGTAACTAAAGCATTTTTCCCAAACCAGAATGGAAGACACATCTCTAAAAGTCGACATTTCTGATCGGCCGTTCGTATGCGTAGTTTACATATCTAATAATATCTTCGAAGCCTGCTGTCAAATAGAAGTGACAGCGTGCGAGATTCTCTTTTATAGAACTAAATATATAGGTATCCTTAGCTTTTTCTTCAGAACTAGTTTTGCTAGAAATTTAAGGAGATTTTAATTTATTTAAAAAGCAGAAAAAGATAAATTTTATGGTATGAAATTTTCTAAAAATGTCCAAAGAAATATTTCACCGACACTTCGGCCACCATTTTCTCTTTGGTTTCCTATTTTGTCTCCCATTTGACACTGACGTAATCGCAAACTATGTACTAGAGCATTTCGAAAAGGCCATCCGAACGTTCATAAGGAAACAAAAATTTTATATTGTTTAACAATGCACAATCGCTTCTAGAGTTCTACAAATACGTTTGATAAACATCAACTCCCGTATTAATATAAACGCTGGGTAAATGATCTGAACTCGTTACTCCGCAGTTACGTCAACTTTTTGTAAGGGATCTTATGTCTATTAGATAACTTACTTGTTCATATTTGTTTATTAATCCTGAAGTGAATTTCAATTCGTGAAATATATTTTTTTTGGATTTATTTTTCACAAAGTTTTTAAGCTGTCATTTTTTTCATCTTATTATTTTACACTGACGTTTGCGGGAACTGCTCTATTTAATGCCGATAATTGTTATTTGTAAGGCGAATTTATTCTTGGTTTTTTTCTTGTAAGGCTGAATTTCTCTCGTATTTTTTGACATTCCTCCCTTTTCTTAAAAAACACCGGGCAACTCATTCAAATGTCAAAGAAAACCAAGTTGGTGTTCGGTGTAAACACTTTAATGAGTATTTTAAAACCTTTTCAACGTAATTCAGTTATTCGTGAGGTGTGAAAAGGATATTCAATAGTCTCTTACGAGTATGACTATATCGCGGCTTATTAAAAGTGCCTTAACAAATCTTTCCAAAAATTTAGTGCAATCAATAGAAGTGTTTTGTTGAAAACCTAGCTGAGCAAAGTTGAGCTAAGTAAAGTAGACATTTGTGTTTCAGTGGTATAACTTGGTCTCGACTATAAGTTCGATTTAACCTTCTTCTAGATGCATTGCGGTGACTGTGAATGACGCTGAAAGCAGTTTGCTGTAGCAATTTCTAAAACCTTATCAGAAACTTTTAATATGAACTGCTGCTGTCAAGTAACTTCTACTTGTGATAAGCACCCAAAGGAAATCTCGGAAGTGTCAAGGCGGATGTAGTTGCATAACTTGCATGCTGAAGATTATTTTTTACTTTGCTTTAGTGACATAGATTTTCAACTAAGCACTTCGTTGTTACCAATAATTTGTTTTGTTCACTCCTACCTTTATTTCCACTTGCGTTTACCAAAAGCGAATATAAATATTTCCAATTGTTCATACATAACAGTGCCCGCTGTCAGATTGCCTATAACCGTTACAGTTGCTTATTTGGCCGTAATTTCGCAACGGCAACATAGACTTACGTCTTGTCTCGCGCAGAAGGGGTACATGTCGCAAAAAATAACAATAATTTACCAGACACTGTTGTTTGTCTTCGTTTTTATCAAAGACAGCTGATAAAATAAAAACAAAAATTCGCGGACAAATTTAAAAACATTCATCGGTTATGCGATTACAAACAAAAAAGTTGCTCGTGATCGCACCAGTTCTATTAGTTTTCTTTTGTTTTGTCTAAAACCAACCTTTCAACGATCGCCTCCAAATTATCCAAAAACATATATTCACCATGTGTTGTGTATGTCATTGATTCCAGAGAGTCAAACTGTTTGTTGGCGATTATGTAGTTCTCTAGTATAAAGAATTTTCCATTTTGCCGAATTTGTAATTTGGGTGTGCGAAATTTCGCGCTAAACTTATTCAGAGTTTCATTGGTGAATTTGTTTGCATACGTCATTCTGTCGTCATCGTTTTGATCGTGAGTTATATGCCACAGTGTAAATAGGAGAACACACGCGACAAAAATGACCGCGCAATTTAGTAGATAATTATAATTTTTGTAGCGCATTCTACTCCGAATGTTATTGAATGGCTATCGAATTGATACTAAATTGAACTTCGACTGCTAAACGTCAAAGATTAGGCAAGTTACAAGGCGAAGGCACATAGCCATACCCCAGATAATTAATCAAGCTGATTAAACAGAATGAGAATGTTTGAACTAATTTCGGGAAACATACGCCACACATATTTTGTGAAAAATGCACTACGATTAAGCGCGCGAACATTAAAATTTCAAAACAGATGCTAAAAAGCCAAAGAATTAAAGGCAGGAGTAGTAGGTTCCAAAAGACTACATTACTTTTTCAAGTGTTTTGAAAATATTGTTGAGGCTTGTTTATTGCTCGTGGAGCATCCGCGAAAATTTTTGGACTGTTCCTGGTACTATGCGAAGGGTTATACGGAAAATACCATTCCAAAAAAAAATTTAAAATTGAAATATTAAAGGGTTTTCCAATAAGAGGTGTTATTTTGGTATTGAAAGAAAAATTACATTTTTTTGAGACAAATGATCGGATGTTTATTTCATAATAAAGAGGAAGGTATGCCGTTAATAATGAAAAACAACATCAGCCAAATGACCACCACGAGCACACTTACCAGGACCATAGCCTTTTCATGAAATTTTCCATAACCAAATCGCAAAGTGGCTGCCCTATGTCCTCGATAGCCTCACGAATTTTATCTTTGAGGTCTTGAATCACCGCTGGGCTGTTGGCGTAGACGTAGACCTTATCTTTCACGTGGCCCCAAAGGAAGAAGTCGCAAGGTGTTAAATCACAAGATCTCGGTGGCCAATTGCGATCACCTCTTCGAGAGATAACACGGTCCGGAAACTTTTCCCGTAAAAGATCAATGGTTTCGTTGCTTGTGTGGCACGTAGCGCCATCTTGTTGAAAGTAAACGTTGTCCAGATCAATACCATCCAACTCCGACCATAAAAAGCGTTTGTGGAATGTTCAATTCCAAAGAACGACGAGGAATGGACAAACCTGGGTTTTCTTCAACACTTTGGGCTACGGCAGCAATATTCTCAGTTGTTCTTGACCGACGTGCACGGGTTTTTTTCTTCACATCACTAACTTGTCCCAACAGCTCGAATTTTTCCACCAATTTCTGTATTGCGGTCTGACAAGGTGCTTCACGACGACCAAAAAATGCTTAAGGATTGCGAACTGTGACTGCAAGATTTTCACCATTTTTGTAGTGAATTTTAGTAATTTCAATGCGTTGTTGAAGCGTGTATCGTTCCATTTTTAGTAATGGCGTAGTTTCTACTTATCAAATGTCAAAGAATAAAAGCTTCAAAAGTGACAGCTACCGAAATAGCGGGTCATTCACAATAACACCTCTCATTGGAAAAACCTTTATATGTATTCTCTAAACAAAACGTCACCTTTCATACAGCAAAGTTACTAAGAACACTTTACATTTATGGCAGCCTAAGCTTTGAAATTTAAAATTACTAAGCAGATTTAACAATTAAACTGGAAAGCTATAAAAGGTATCCTATAACCAAGGTTGCCACTTGCAAAAAAATGTGTCCTTTGACTTTTCACTGATCTATGAACTTCCTAAAGGGTGTTCCACAGTTCCCGCAAAATGTAATTTTGACAGATAATACAGATTTTTGATTAAAAAGCTTGAATTTTTTATTGATTCATTGAGTATACAGATTGGGGTTATTTATGGAATAGTATATCGGATAATTGGCCACTCTTTTGTTGAAATTTTCTACGGCCGTTTCGCATATATGTCGGTGAATCTCATTAATACACCTGCCAATTCCCTCTTTTAAGGCGTGGGTGGTCTTGGGATGGTTTGGATAGACCTTTGACTTCAAAAACCCCAAAGGAGAAAGCCAAATGGCGTTAAATCGCAAGATCTGAACCGCCAATTATGATCGCAAAAACGGCCAATTACACGATTAGGAAATGACTCTTGAAGTAATTGAATTGTTTCCCTGGCTGTATGGTAAGTGGCACCGTTTTGGTGAAACCACATGTTGGTCACATCCATAGTTTGTAATTTAGGCACTAAAAACTGAGTTATCATTATGTATCGATAACGAACACCATTAATTGTGACTGCCTAACCAGCCGAATTGATGTTCCTGGACTGTCAGCAATACTCTCGCGCTTCGATGTTTTCTGTTGAACGACTTGTGACAGCACACCTCAAGTGTTTAAGATCACTAATTGATCCAGTCTCCCTGCATATTTCAGTTATTTTCTTCACAGTTGATGGTTCTAAATCACTATGACAGCCGAAAATTACGGACTGTAGCTGTTGAACCTTCATTACTTTTTAAATATTGCTCAACAATGAAAAT
This sequence comes from Cheilosia impressa, assembly GCA_948293265.1. Lineage (NCBI taxonomy): Eukaryota > Metazoa > Arthropoda > Insecta > Diptera > Syrphidae > Cheilosia > Cheilosia impressa. The sequence continues at coordinate 43,633,867 of OX411883.1, forward strand.
GTTTTTTTTTACCATTTTTACTAATTCCGAACTGTCAGCTGTCACATTGTTATTCTCTTTTCCTTTGGCATCAGATTTTGTTCACCATGCGGAAGAAAGAAAGTCTGTCAGCATGCGCCTAGTTTTTTGTGCAAAGTTAATTGTACCAAACGTATTTTTCGAAGTCGGACAATGCATATCAATGTTTTAAATTTTACAACTCTAGCACCTACGAGTGTCGAGAAATTTAGTTGACTAAGGGTTTTGCCCATTTTCTCAAATTTCGACGACCAAATTTTACAGGAATACTCTCGGACCAATACGCTACCCTTATCTGTACACGATCTTTAGCAAATCTATATAAATAAAAGAGAGTGACGTTAGTTACTACGCTTATAACTCAAGAACGCCTGGACCGATTGCGATGATTCGCATCAATTCAGACTGGTCTCCGGCCAAACAAGAAGAATACCCAACAAAATTCCAAAAAAATCCCCGAAAAAAAAATTATAAAGAAAATTCGTTTTCACGTACATTTTGTTTGGAGCGATTTTACGACGCCATTTTCATGATAGATGACGTTTAGTTTACGTTACGTTTTGACAATTTTTTGCGACAATTATTTTTGCACCAAATTTGTGTGACGATTGTTTTTTGTAGCAATTTTGTTTTGTCACACATTAAAAACGAACATGATTTCAAATACCGGTTCCGGTATTGCCAGTATATGGCGTTTTGTGCATCAAATTTTGACAGCTGATTGATTTGCACAGTCTTTCCATCGCATACCTAGTATTGTGCTGTGCAGACGTGCGTTGCGATTTATCATAATTTTTTTAAGTCCTATCAAATTTGTATCAGCTTTCAACGGTTATTGTAATTCAATTTGATTTAATACATTGTTTTGAAACGATTTTTTATGACTATTCACGCGTGTTCACATTTCAGTGTTCACAGATAGGAAATCTAAAAGAGAATTTAATTTTCAAAATTTTGCGGCAAAATTGGGCAGGATCGCTGCAGCTTAGTTTATGAACAAAATTTGTGCAAGGTAAGGTGATAGGTGATAGTCATTTTTGTAATAGTCAAATGCGTAAAGGGATCAAAAAATAACTGTGCAAATTTGGCATCATTTTCTTATTTCAAAACGTTGTTGTCAGTTGTCATTTGCACCGAAAATTCAAGGTAGCATTTATATAATCTCAATATTATAAATGCGAAAGTCAGATTGTTTCCTTTTCACGGCCGCAAAATAAATTTTAATAAATTTTGATACCTATAGGGATAGATGGGACCTCTGAGAATAACATAGGCTACTTTTTGTTGCGTGAAGGGGATGAAGTTTCTCAAGTAAGGGATAATAAAATTCATCATGGGTATCTATACTTTTGGTTAGAAAAAAATTCATTTGCTGCGTATTTTACCAATTTAATTTTTTTTTAATTTGTAGGGCTGATTGGTTGGATTGAAAGATAGGATAGTTTTGGACCCGATAAGTGGCGGTGTTGTTGATATAAATATTTTAATTGAGTTACTCGAAGTACAAATTCTACGCAAACGAAGTTGCGGGTACCAGCTAGTTATTCATATTCAAACGATTTTTTAATGAAAGTTTTTAAATTCTGCATCAAAAATGTAAACGAGGTTTTGCCACTTAAATGAGTTTCAAGTACCAGACTTCAGATGATGTATGACAAATGTCCACATCGGCTTTCCGGATGCTATTGGTTTTCCCTGTGAGGACACTTTTGCACAATTGCAGCTTGTCAGTCATTCGTGTAGACCTTACCCTTAAGGTGTTCCCAAAGAAAATCATCGCACTATTTAAAAATCCCTTAAGGCGCCCAAAATCTTGTACTAGAATTTCCAGAAAAAAAAATTGCTGCGTTTTCAAAAAAATAATATCCTACAAAGCGGTTGAGTGATATAAGAATGTGTACTTCCTTGTTCAAACCGTTTATGCCCACAAATGTTAACCCAAGAAAATATTAACCAAGACACAAACCTTTCAACGATCGCCTCCAAATTGTCCAAAAACATATATTCACCATGCGTTGTGTACGTCATCGATTCGAGATAGCCAAATTGTTTGGTGGCAACGATGTAGTTCTCGAGTATCCAATATTCTCCATTTTGTCGAATTTGGACCTTACGCAAGTGCTCTTGCTGTTTCGCACTAAACTCTGTTAGTGTCGAATGCGGGAGTCCATCGGGATACACGTCGCCACTACGCCGAGTGATACACCACAAGAAATAAAAGAGAACACACGCGACAAAAATCAGGAAAATTTTTGGCTGATAATTTCCGTTTCTGTAGCGCATTTTACCGAATGCCTGTTTAGGTTGGAAACTAATAACAAACACTGATTTAGGAAGTGCTAGTTGAGCAACACACATCCCGCGACAAACGGCGACGAGATAAGGCGAGGGCGATATAGAAAGCTCTAGGTCTAGGTATATATCTGCGTATATCAATATTTGTAAGTAAGATAAAAAAGAATATAGTGAAACACAAACCAATAAACATACATTTAGACGGGGGGAATTCAGTGGCGGTCAAGAGTTGTCCAAGGAAAAAAGACGACAGCGTTTTACGACTTTCTTTCTAAGGCTGCCTAAGGGAGTTTGTTTTCTCTTGCTCCATCTACCACGGAAGCTTAAGCAGACGAAAGGTAGGGTCGAAATTTCACTCTCACTTACTCTCAAATTGCCCATTTTATATTTTAGGACAAAGACAAATTCAGACCTAATTCGGTCGTATCCAACTCAAACGCTCTGGTCTGTAAGAGGGACACCTCTCCCAAGGTTTGCCAAACAAAAAAAGAAAGTAAACTCTCCGTCATCCCTTGGTTTGTGTTGTTTTATTGAAAGTTTTATATTTATATTTGCCAAGAGATCCTTGCGTAAAATACCTTTTTGTTATATTTTTATAATCTTATGTGGTATTGGGTTAATTCACGCTGGGACTGGTAGCGGTATACTCCTCCAAGTACTTGTCTTGCTTCTCCAACTGCTGATAGCCGGCTGGCGGTGGAGACATAGCCTTAGTTCCGGCGATTAAAACGCCCAAACTTTGCTGCAGCTGCCAGCGCCTAGCTTCACGTATCGACTTGTTGCGACGCAGAGTCTTCGCCAGCAAAAATGCGCACACCACTCCAAGTAGCTGCAAATGAAACTGTTTTAGCGAGCCTGCTTTGGACAATGACGAACTCCACTACCCACCTGAACGAAAGCGACGGTTGTAGCGCCAGTTGCAATAAGCATAGCACTTTGTGAGATCACAAAGTCCATGCGATTCAAGCATCCCGATTCGAACTTGTACAGGCACTGCGATTCGTAGGAGTCAAACTCACCGCAGCAAGATGGCGGCACATAGATATCCATTGGGTCGGTATTATTTTTGTTCTGACTTAGGACTGGTTTCCAGTCTGAGGGACTGTTGATGCCGCAGCATTCCAACTGCAAGAGGCAAGCGACAAGCGACAAGCTACTGTAGATGAGTTGCAAAAAAATGTGTGTTGGGACTTACTCCAGTTTGCATGAAATCGAATCCTGCCTGAAGGTATTCATTTTCTTCGTATTGATAGAGGGATTCGTTCATTGTCCGTATTAGCATTCCACGTACTTGACCCTGGAGGCAAAAGGCAGCGATGGCAGCTGACGCTTCAAGGATGAAGATCAGGAAGAGGGACACTCCATACTGCGATTGACAGAATTGCAATTATTTGCCGCAGTTTGCGATGAAAAGCACTTACCAAATTGATGAGAAGAACACTCTCCTTGATGGCACCCCAGGCGCCCAGAGCCGCCACGAAGAACATTATGAATCCGGTCGCAATCAGAAGAGCTGGTGGCGACAGGAAGTGATCATCGATGAATTGACGGAAGTCACCGAAAATCGCTTGGATCGTGCTGCCAACCATAATCAACAGGATCGAGGTGATCTGAAATGCAAGAAAATCGCAATTGGAAGTAAGTTTTGGCTTAAGTTTGGATTTTGTTATTATTTTGGTGAGATTTCATCTGAGATTTCAGATATTTGCTGCTTAATCGAACATAAAATCCGAATTTTACCGGTTCTTGTGTTAATTGTGAGTTGCTCGCAAAATAAATATAACATCTGCTTAGTGGTCATCGCATTTCGTTCGCATCGGCTTCCCGGAAGAAGGTTTCTATTTCCGGCGAATTCATTGAAGAAATTCAGCCGATATATGCATATTTTGAAATGGTTGACGTCGCCGGAAATACTGATGGAAGAGTCGTCGGCGATTCGCCAAAACCCAAGCGGAAGAACAAAATGCGAACATCTGGAGAAAGTTTATCCAACTTGGGACACAAGTGATAAAATTACTTTTAACATATATTTTATTACTCCTCATATTTTTGCACAAGCAAAATTTTTTTTCGGCTGCCAATATCCCTTGTTATTTTTAATTGGCGGAGATCTTTATTTTGTAAACTTAAACTGAAAAGCCGCAGTTTGAATAAGAAAATGCGAATATCACTTTTCGTCTCTTTTGAACAAAATGTAACCATGTTCGCGATACCTTCTTCCAGGAGAGCACATTCGCCGAAATTGGCGAGAGAAGTTGTTGCAGTTGAGGTAGTTTTTTATGATTTTTCCTGAAAAATTTTGACAATGGAATCGCAACTTCTTGTCCTTGTTAAATGTTATCCATTAGGCATTTCTAGCTCCTAGCTCCTAAAAGAAAGTCAAAAGCTACGGAAAAAATGATTGAATTGGGCGATCCCCAAAACATATCTAAGAAGCTACAAGTTTGTAGTAGCCTGCTGTTTGTAACTGCAGATATTGAAATTTTGCACAAGCTAAAACTAAACATGCGCACTTAAGGGTACTTAAGGTAACTAAAAGTCTTCAAATTTGTTTATTAACGTTCACGTTGTAAGATGTGATAGAATTGAATGAAGCCGGGTGCGTTCAGAACGTATAGTTCAACATTCAGCGCCGACAAACACGAGCAAGCGATAATTTTCTTTGACAGAAACAAATCTGCTGAGCATATTGCGAACGATTCTAAACAGAAATAAAATGAGTTGCCTGACTATTTAAATGGTTTTCCAAGAAGTTCTTCGTTTTTTCCTTATTTTTGTGAAAGACTAACGTGGTTGCGTGTAACGACATTGCCCTAGTCACAAATTTTCTCATTGGTCGATCGATTCTAACCTATAGCGTCAACGCCATAGAGGAAGACCACCCTACGTTTTGTTCGTTGATTGATGACACAATTTGACTTTTGTTTTGAACTGCTGTATGACGAGTGGAATTATAAAGGGCCATCTGGTGATTTCTTTTTGAGCTACATGTCAATTTGACAAGATATAAGAGACAAAGAAAGAAGTGAACTGGAGAGATCGGTAGGAACAAGCAACAACAAAATTGCATTACGGCTGTTAAGCTCTCTGTTGTAGTGTTGATTCAAGAAAATGATTGCCTAGTACTATCATTCCGTTTTTGCTTGTAGTTAACGGTGTAGACAAATGTACGTTCACTCGCTGACAGAAGAGAAACATTGGGGAAAGTCCCCAAGTATCTAGTTTAGTAAGTCTGACAGCTGTCTGACTTGATGTACCTCAGTTTTGATTGACTTAAATCGAACAGCTGTTCCAGTTGACGTCTGTGGAGAGGTAACCGACGAATCTAGTCAAGAAATTCGTGATTGAGTACTAAGTTGACAGTTCGTATATGTGGCTGACGTAGGAAAAGTGACGTTTCCCACCAATCTAGATTTTGCGTTCAGGTTACATCTAGTCCCGACCAATCTAGTGGACGTAAGAGAACTAGACTCTTCAATGTGATCAGTACTGTCTTTCCAAGAGGAATATAGACTGTCACAATTCAACTGTCAATTAAAAGAGAGTTGTAATTTGAACAGATTTTTTTTTTTTAACAAACTTGTTGTCGGTTTAGCCCCAAACCCTAAAGTATGAAGCCCAAAATCGTATCGAAAACAGTTTCCCAGCTGGATCACAAGGAAGGAGTTATGGATTTCCACCAGTATTTCCAATGAATACACACCCAGCGCAACCATCGTCAGAACTTTCCCTAAATTCGTATTACTCACAGCAAAACACAATATTCTAAGTGTTTATTTCGCTGTATTGGTGTGCGCGCATATTCCCAGCCGTTCGTTATCAGTCTTGCGAAGCAATGTTGAAATTGATAAGACTAAACTGAATGTACTGATAAAATTCATACGAGATACTCATTCGTCAGTTATGAATAAGCGAAAGACACAAAACAAACACTCATTAAATGGGTCAAGCCAGCAACCACTGGGTCACTTCAAAGTGACATCTCTTTCAAACACAAGTTGAAACAATAATTTTACTCACCCCAAACATGAAGCTGATGATCAGTAGCATGTACTTGGCACACTTCATGCCAGAATTCAATCTGTACGCATCAGTAATGGTCGCCATTTTTGATTTGGATTTTACAACTGATGAAATTCAGGACACGTTGTCAGATCAGGTGACTTGTATGGCTTATCCTCTCCTTTACCTCTATTCGATGCACTTAACTTTTGAAATGATTTACAGAAACTCTCTCTCGCAACTGGCGAGAGCTGACATAACCTCCTTCTTCGGTTGAGTGTGTAAGAAAACTGAGACGAAAACGTAAGCTTTGAAGTGTAGGGGTTTTTTGTTTTTTGTTTTTTTTTTGCTAAAATCATTATTGGTGTAAGCTTTTTCTGTTTACTCGGGGCTGGTTTCATCAACCGTTTTGTATGGGTAATTTGTTGGGAAAAGCACAGGTGAGGTGCTTATCAGTGAGACGGATAAGGCGATAAGGTGATAACAGGCGTCATTTGTACTGGATCGGTTCATTGTAGAGTTTTTTTTTATTAGGGTAATTTTTACAACAGATTGGCAATTATTTGTTGTGGAATCTATTTTTAAATTGTAGCGCAATCTCGTGTGCTGTTCATGTCGACTGCACACTGAGAAGGGACAGGGACAACAAATGAAATGACAGTTTGACAAGTACTCGTTTTTTCTTGGGGGCTGTCCAAATTGTACCTGTTTCATGACTGGAGATGGAGACCGTTCTGTGTTTCTTTTACTTTTCCCAGAGTAGTTCACTGGAAATTCATTTAAAATTTTAGTGAGACAGGTCCAAGCGTCCAGGGCAGAGCAACCCTAGGTACCAGTTTTCAGTGGCTTCACGAAGTAATCTTAAATGAAAAACGAAATTTGCTGACAGTTTTAATTGCAAAAAGAAAAAAACTTCTTCAATTTTGTATGATAACAGCATCAGAAATAGCTGCTATAACCCTACCTGCGAAGAACTCAAAAAGGAGCTACCATACGTCGATAAAAACATTTTTTACTGTGATAGCTAAGCGGCCATAAAAACCACCCAGTCAGTCGGGACAATACTGTTCCGCAAAGGATCCATTAAAGAACACTTTTACTAAAAGTGCCGACGGGAACATCGGAGGCTGTAAAATTTGATTGCAGTCTTAGAACCGAGCTCGCTACTCTTCTGTCTTCTGAAAATTTGGCGAATATACTAGACGATAGACCAGGCCTTGTTATATAGAAGGTGCCACGCCCAGTTCTACTATTGCGATTTTGCAAAATCCTAGCGCACTCAATATGAATCATTGAATAAAATTTCGTTACCATGTAATCGACAAAATCTAGGGTTTTGAAATGTTCAATCCAAGTTATCTTAGACAGTTTCAAGTTTGTAATTCACTATATAAATGCTGGCGTTCCGCAAGGCTCCGTTTTTCCTACGATACTCTTTCTCATACAAGGTGGACCAAAAGAGATCACCCTATTGGAAGATGGTCTTATTTTTGCAAATGGCCGCCAATGTCAAATCTGTTTTGACATTTGTGGACTAGACAGATGTAGAATACAAGTGAACAAGCCATGAATCGATACACTAGCCAAGAACGCGGAATAATCGCAGCGAGTTCCGTCTCCGATTCCACGTTTGTCCGACACCGACTGCGCAAACACTGCGCCGTTTGGCCACCAACCTTGAAGAGTATGGGACCACACAAGACGTTACCAAGATTGGCCGGCCCCAGAGCGCCCGTTGTGTCGAGAATGTCGCCGCTGTTGACGAGGATGTCGAGCTGTTGCCGGAAACATCGACCAGGCGCCGTGCCTCGTAATTAGCCATCACCCGGTCGTCCCTAAGGCGAATTTTGGTCAAAGACTTGCGCATTGTCCCGTACAAAGTCCAGTCCGTGCATCAGCTGCTGCTTGTCGACCGCCAAACGAGTGTAACCTACGCCCAAGCCATCCTCAATCTCGAGGACGAAGTGGACGATTTTTCGACCAAAATCATAATGAGCGATGGGGCTCATTTTCACCTCAGCGTGAACAAGCAAAACTATCGCTTCTGGGGCACCGAAAATCCACGAGGAGGCATTATACCTGCTTGCGCTGTTCACGCTGGATGAGTCATCGGGCCATTTTTTTTTCGAGAACTCCGCTGGTCAAACTACAAACGTCAAACAGTGGACGGTGTGCGCTATAGGGCCGAGTTTTTTCTGCCGCAATTGGACGAATTAGAACTGGAGGACATGTGGTTCTAACAGGACGGAGCTACGGCACACACTGCGCGAGCCACAACCGATATTCTGAAGGCGGCGTTCCCGGGTCGCCTCATCTCTCGTTTTGGCGATTTGCACTGGGCCGCAAGATCGCCCGATTTAACTGATCCAGACTTTTTTTGTGGGGTTTTTTGAAGTCTCGTGTTTACGTGAACAATCTCGAGACCTTAGAAGCCCTCAAGGACAACATTCGACACGAGAGCGAGAATCTGTCGCCCGACGTTCTCGCCGAAGTGATGAAAAATGCCATAAAACGAGCCCATATGGCAATCAATTGTGACGGCTCCCATTTGTCCGATATCATCTTCTCGACTTGATCAATAAAATTCTAAAGGTTCAAATAAACATAATCAGAAAACAGAATCAAAGTTTTTCATTTAGAAAAAAAATGAGAACCAAACAACATCGGATGACTTCTTTTGGCCTTGTGTTTATTAAGGAGTCTCTGCCTGCCACTTCAAATTCAATACGCTCTCTTGCTGATGATGGCACCCGAACTTTTTTATGTTCGTTGTTTTAAGCAAGTCCCTGCGTTTTTAATGTTTTTTTTTGTATATGATATGTCACGTTCCTTGTCTATTCTCGCTCACATTTTGCTAATTTTTTAAAATGTCAGTATACATTCACTTACAATATTTTGTTGAAGCTAAGCGGCCAGTTGTTCCTCTTTCATGTTTCCATGACGCAGGTCCTGTTTTTATTTGAACACTTGTCCATAAAATCGATAAAAAGGTCTTAAAAATGAGAATAGTTGCACTGGATATTCGAAAGCATTTGAGAATGAATTCGTTGTATAGAAAATACCACTGCCATATTTCAATCCCGCCCATATTTTGCGACGTGTAACTATTACTTCCATATGTTCCAAGACATATCATTTTAAAAGCTAGGTCATGCGTTGGTTGTTGCCTGTGAGGTGCCACGCCTCCTTTCCTTATCCAAAACCCTTTCTATAGTACTGAATACCAAAAGATGTTCGACAATCCAGCAAATGAATAAAAAGTTGGCCTAAGCCCATTAGCTTCTTAAAAGCTTCCGTTTGTCAGAGTTTTCATGTTTTGGGACCTACAATTTTATGCTGAGTCCAAACGGCTGAATTTAGTAGCTTTTCCGAAACTGTTATACTCTCGCGTGCTTGTGTTTTCCTGTGGATCCAACCTAAAACCCCTCACTTTAGTAGTCCAGCCCACTTTTGTGCAGTAGTAGGCTGCAACAGTTCTTATTAAATTTTATTTTTCTTTTCATGTCTTTGGTTGTTAAAACAAATGTAATGGAAAATCACATACAAAATACACACTAATTCAACATTAATAAAAATTATAATTTAAATTAAACACTGTCCAATTGCACTTGATGGCGCTGTGCTTACATAAAGCCGGTGATACCATTTCGAATCTTGACTTCTCGTGCGATATAGCAGGCGAAAATCACCCCAAAGAACTGTAAAAATTAAACAATCCGTTAGTCCACCGTTATGTGACATTTTTTTTTTTTTTTTTACCTGTAGCACAGCGATAACGACGCCAGCTGCACCTAGACTCACAGCATGGGCGCTGATGTAGTCAGAGAATTCCGTCAGACAGCCGAGAGTATAACGATTCTTGTCCTCAATGTTTGTTGTGCACGAGAATGGTCCGATAGCCCCATTCGGAATAGTACAGCACGAAAGAGGTAGATTTGGTTCGGCGACCACTTTTGTTAATGCCCAGTCCTTGTAGCTCTGAACGCCACAGCATAAGAACTAGAAAAGGAAGATGATTCAAACTCAATCCGAAAGCAGAATTTTTTTTTCGCAACACCCACCTCCCTCTGGACGTAGTCCCATAGATTTGTTGTATCGTCATAATCTGGTTTTTTATAATTTTCAATAGTGTCATATAGTGATCCGTTAATTAGATTTGCGGCATCATTTCTCAGCACATAGCCACTAATGCCAGCGGCCAGTTCCAAAATGAAAATAATTCCCAGCAAAACGGAGAAGATCAAAATCAGACAGTACTGTTCCTTAAGAGCACCCCAGCATCCAATGAAGGAGAACACAAAGACAAAGGCGCCGATAACAATAAGGAAGGTTGGAATCGAGAAGAAGTTCGACACCAAGAAGATCTCGTATTCATCGAAGACGGCTGCGACCCCAACTCCGACTGCGATCAAAATTATACCGGTGATCTAGAAAAATGTACAAGAATATTTTTTTAGATGATGAATTTGAGGCAAATAATTTATTACTCAAATAGAAATGATTCCGCGATACTAAAAAAATATTTTTAGTGTCCAGACTAAATTTTTCGAACTCTCAATAGCGAAATTTTCCATAAAAATTGCATATTGTGACCCACAAAATATTTAGTGTGAAGGTTAAAATTGATTATTAGTAAGGCCGATTGTTTATAATGCGCTTTACTGATAACAGTCTCGGTTTTAAATTTGCGCTCACAATTTGTTGGGAAAATATATCTATTGTGAATGTAAAGGGTTCTCCCATGAGAGGTGTTATTGTGAATGACCCGCTATTTCTGTCGCTGTCACTTTTGAAGCTTTTATTCTTTGACATTTGACATGTAGAAACTACGCCATTACTAAAAATGGAACGATACACGCTTCAACAACGCATTGAAAATATTAAAATTCACTATAAAAATGGTGAAAATCTTGCAGTCACAGTTCACAAAACTGAAGCATTTTTTGGTCGTTGTGAAGCAGAAATTGGTGGAAAAATTCGAGCTTTTGGGACAAGTTAGTGATGTGAAGAATAAAACCCGTGCACATCGCTCAAGAACAACTGAGAATATTGCTGCTGTAGCCCAAAGTGTTGAAGAAAACCCAAGTCGTTCTTTGGAATTGGGCATTCGACAAACGTCATTACAACGTATTTTGCATAAAGACTTGGGCTTATAAAGTTCAGTTAACACAAGAACTCAAGCCGGCCGATCATCAGCAACGAAACCATTGATCTTTTACTGGAAACGTTTCCGGACCGTGGTATCTCTCGAAGAGGTGATCACAATTGGCCACCGAGATCTTGTGATGTAACACCTTGCGACTTCTTCCTTTGGGGCCACGTGAGAGATAAGGTCTACGCCAACAGCCCAGCGTCGATTCAACACCTCAAAGATAAAATTCGTGAGGCTATCGAGGACATAGGGCAGCCACTTTGCGATTTGGTTATGGAAAATTTCATGAAAAGGCTATGGTCCTGTATGCGTGCTCGTGGTGGCCATTTGGCTGATGTTGTTTTTCATTATTAACGGAACGGCATACCTTCCTCTTTATTATGAAATAAACATCCGATCATTTATCTCAAAAAATTGGATTTTACTTTAAATTCCAAAATAACACCTCTTATTGGAAAACCCTTTTATAAGCTAAAAAAATGGTTATCTCTAAGACCCACTCTGAATTGCGCCTACAATAATTGAGGCGCATCTTGTTTTCTTGTTGTCCCAGCTAGTTCACAACCCAACGAGAGACGCGTGCTGGCTAATGCCCTGCAGCGCCATCTAAGTAAATTAAGACCCAACAAAGGAATAATTGTGATCACAGTAGCTCAGTGGCTTGAGGTTTCAAGTCCGTTCCCTGGAAAACCGCAAATCACACTTTAAGGTTTTTCCCGCTGCAAGCCACTATTGTCGCGATCTTAAATGCCAAATGAGTCCGTTCAGCCTAAGAAGTATCGAACTCAGTTGGTATTTATTGTGAAGCATGCTGTACGCATGAGCTCGCACTAATTCCGCTGTCGAGTTGGTAAAAACTAAAGCTCTAACAGAAAATAAACTATTTACTTACCAGGAAAACCAAATTGAACGCAAATAGCGTGTACTTGACACAGTTAGCACTTCCAGTTAATAACGACATCTTTGTATCCTTTGGCTTTGTTTTCTTCTATCTGACATGTTTAAAAATAGATCAAAGAAAGTTGTATAAATTATAGATTTCTTTAGACCTCAATTTTAAATTTATTAATCAGCTAATGCACTTTAATTCTTTTGCAGATATTTAAAAATAAAAATGTATACATAAAACAAAGAATGACAGTTGTTGGCACAAACAAATAACAATAGAACACTTCAAGTTGATAACAGAAAAAAGGTAAGTTGATAACGAGTCAGCGATTAGACTTGTAGGCTTTTATTTGTTCGCGATACATAAAAAGGGAAAATTATCTCCACAGGCTATAGAGGTTTTGGTGAAATGTATATTGATTTGCCCGGCGATTAGGATCCCAATGAATCATTAACGAGTTGGCATGTCGCGAAGGAAATGCTCAATTTATAAATTTATCATGCCTTAGTTGTGTTGCTTTAATGACATTGTTGACGTGGCGAACATTCCATGTCTGTAAGTCATGGTCAAGTACTTTTGTTGAAAGTAACTTCCACCTAAAGGAAATTATTATTTCAGGTGTTAGCTATAATTAAGTGCGCAAAAGTCCAACTAGCATTCCTCTAAAATGAATTAGAAGCATTTGTCAGGAGGTTGGGGTGTAATCTACTGCTATTTCCGTAGATATACATATACGAGTAGAACCTATTGAACTATTCGATTGAGTATTTTGAAAGTCATCCATTACCACATTCGTTAACTGCCTTAGTAACAAACATGTCTTACATTTACTTTCAATACATCTTGTAGGTCACAATAATGTCGAAAAAGTTGCCATTGTAATTTCATAAAATTTAACATGGACACTAAAAAATATAGTAGGCTGTGATTTTTGTGTAGAACTACTAAGCGAGAGGTCTCGCGTTCGATCCCCGGAGAAAACAAAAATTACATTTTACGGTTTTTTCCACTGCGCCATCTCTCGCGAAAGTCTGACAAACATCTGAGAGTATAAATGCCATAAAAGAGCTTCTCAATCAGTCATTTGGATTCTGCATACAATTTCGGATCCATTCCATTCGTTCCAAACATGAAAAACTCACAAAAGCGTTGTTTGTTTAATTTCAAAAATTATTATTATAGCAGGTCGCACTCGCTACTTTATGTAGTTAATTGAAAAAAATATCACCATGTCGGTAATACAGTTAAATAGAAATGAAAATTATTGTCCGTCGTTGTGATTTGAGCTTTATTTTTTTTTAACATCCCTGGCAAACTTATTCGTCTGCGGAGAAGACGATAGAAAAATCTAAACGCTCGACAAGAACACGATTGAAACTTTTGATTTCGTGCTTTCTAGTTACTTTTTCAAAATAATTTTTTAAGATAATTGTACAAAACTTGCAAGAGTTACGTTTTTCCAAAAAAATGTTCAACTATTTGTAAATTAAATTTAATTAATTCGTAGCATTTTCGGGAACACGTACGAGTATCGAGCTGTCAAAATGACGTTTTTGCAAATATGTATAATAAAATGAAACCGGTTTAATCGTAATGATGATAGCGAATTACTGCAGGCGATACAGCAGTTGCTTTTGACATCTTAGGTTGGAAATTGACGGCTAAATGGGGAACTCTTTTGGAAATACAAATAAGCCAGCGGACATTTATTTTTGTAATGATGTCAGCCGAACGGTGACTCTAAAAAGGAGTCTTCTTTTAGTTACTAGCAAGCCACGCCAAAAAAAAAAGTTGAAGAAAGGCTAGGTGCTCAATCTCCGATTTGGAGTCATTTTTTATGACGTGTAAGGATGAGCGGAGAACTTATTGTTCGCAGTAGGTGACTTAGCTGACGGGGAGCTAAAAATCTCTTGAGAGAAATGCTTTGCGTTGGGATGTTTTGGAATTCAAACCCTGTTCCTCGTGGTCAGTAAAAATAGAAGCGATCTTATCTTTAAAGGATTTATAAGAACCGCCTTAGCTCGATGAGTTCGTAAAGCTTTGGTTCTGTTCTGGGCGACTTGGTTTAGACTTTAACTAAAATTGTTCCCTTTGGATATCGATGGGCCTGCTATGGTACCACATATTTTTCGACAATCTCACAACCCTACTCAACCTAATTAAACCTAACCTAAGGGTCTCGTTACACGGAACAACACTACCTATGCTTCCAGATAAGGATTCCTTAGGTATCCCAATCGCTACTTTCAAACTCACAATAAAGCTGGATGCCATCGAAAAAACAAATCTTAGATGGACAACCGGCTCGACATGTCTAGTGACAAAACAGATCTAGCCTAAGCTGGATCTAAAACGTTCTAGGCATCTGATCTCCCTCGATAGGAAGCATATCAGTGCTACAATAGGTGTCATCACTGGACAGTATCTTATAGGCAGGCAAGCAAAAAGGCTTGGCGTAGCATGTAACGATTTTTGCAGAAGCTGTTTTGACGAGGATGAGGAGGAAACCATTTCTCCATCATCTCCTCTGTACTTGTCCGGCCCTCTCACAAAGACGAAAACTCCATTTAGGAGAGTTCTACTACAGCGATCTTAACGATCTAAAAAACACAGACATTCGTAATCTCCTACTCTTCATTAGGAGCTCCAGCTGGTTCAACGAGTAGGAAGAATTAGATACATAGATTCATTTGGTATCACAAGGGACCTTTCACTTCAACCTAACCTAAGGGTCTGGTTCATGCCGAACTGTAGGGCTGTCTAAACAAAAACAGGGAAATAAGAAGACAAAGAAAAGAAGAAGAAAACAAAGAAGACAAAGACAAGAAAAATATATAAAAAGAAGATAAAGAAATAAAGAAAAGAGTCGGAACGATCACTATGAGTATTGGACTTGCAACTGCCTTACCTACTCAACATGTTTTGGTCAAGCTCGCTTAGGATTAGTGGTTATCTACCGCAGTCGGACGGATTCTCCTAGACTTATAATGAAAGGCATATATTGTGTTTACACTTGGCCCTATTATCACCGCTTTTGGTTGTTAACAAATTAAACACTCTGAATAGCTTTTCATGTTTTATGGAGATCCTTTTTGGAATATCGTGAAGGTTATTGGGGAAGTTCTTTTTTTATGTTTTATTTGAATAGTAATGTGCGAGATATCTGTATAGGATGTGAAAATTTGATGGTTCTTCCTCGAAGCAGCTGTAGAAAAAGGTTTGAATTGGATAAACCAAATGTCATGCAAAAAGTGTTAAGCACGATAGCAGCGCACACCTTCAAATTAGGGAAATTCACGTTTAAATTTCACACTATCATCTTTATTTCTATGTAGATCCTTGGCAATCGACCAGCATAGAGCGGACAAGTCGATTTGTTTCGCAAAGTCCTTCAAAATAAACGACATTTAATTCAAGGGCTTGTTCTTCGGTGGAATTGAGCCAGTTTCATACATGAAGACACATCTAACCATTCAAATGCAAACGAAATAATTCTCCTTTTACTGAATACGCAACTTTTAACTGACCATGTATATAATTAAAGCGTAAATTCCGTTTTAATCAAATTTATTGATAAGAGCCTTCCATTGAAAGATATAACAAAATCAGACCGCAATACCCAAATGATGGATTGACTGCGAAGCCTCAAATATCCATTCCTTTTTTATTTCACTTAAAAAGAAACAAAAACGCGCATAGAATTTCTGTACTGAAAAACTATTTTTAATACCAACAGAACCTATTGTTTTAATTCATTGAAAAAGCAACGCTATTCGTGGAGCTTTTGGTTTCAGTATTTATCTGTCGATCGAAATGACTAATTAAAAAAAGTAAATATAATTACTTGTCGTTTATCTTATCAGCGCGACCGAGGAAAGACTATCCGATTCAGGTCGAACGAAAATAATAAAAAAAAACGAAAAATTGTAATTCCACCACGAAAAAAATTTAATTCTGATTTTTTCAACTCACCACAGATTGCACAGACAGCTATCCCAACTTGCGGACGAAAGAAAGTAGAAGTAAATCCGTTTCTCACCGAACTTCTGATAATACTAAAAAATTGAGTGAACGAATTTTGAACACAGTGAATACGGGTGACAAAGCTAGCGCTTCCAAGTTGTGAAACACGACTGACCCTATTTACTGAAATGTCGATGAAAAACCTCTAAAGGTACTCTGTACGGAGATATAATGTGCTCACCTGGGTTATCAACGTAACTGGAAAGCTCTCTTATCGCGCCACAATTGTCTTATCAGATAAAGGTATCATTTTATTCCGGTGCTAAGCAGGTGTGTGGTAGACAGTTTCGCATAAAATGGTAAATAGCGTTTAAATAGGTGCTTGAGGTATATAGTCTTGTTGGGGGTTCAAGATCAATAACAATTCGAAGAGAGACGGTTTCTTGTTTGTTATTTTAATTAAAAGGAATCGAGTCGATTGTAAGTGATTGATTGAGGTACTCGGGCGTATGAGTAATATTTTCATTTCTATGAAACGTTGACAAAAGTATTTACATAGTTGTTCCTTTTTTTTAAGTAAGGTAACCAATTTCTTTAGAATAAGATAATTTATGGGCGTTAATTTTTGCCCACCGCATCCTTAGAAATGTAAGTACAGTAGGATAAAGAAGAAAAACCAGCAAAAGTATTTATATGAACTGATATTCTATACATAAACTTTATCTATGCAAGTTGGAGCAGGTGGTGATAACACTTTTCGGGGTAAACCGTAAACCATCCCGCCAGAAGATGGGTATCTATATTCGACACAAACACCTTCATAGTGAGTATATCGCGTTACTTCTCTCAGGCATAATTGTTATTTGAGAAAGGGAATTGTGAAACTGCGACCTTTTGGTCTTGGAGAGGTGTTTTTCGCTCATAAGAGTTCTGTGCACATTAAAATTGCTTTAGGAATTTACATTTTATGGTACTGTTGCTCTGTACCTCCTACGGCACTCTCTTTAATATAGCTTCTTTTAAAAGTGTGACTATGGGAGCTGGCTCCAGTGACAGTTACTGCTGCTCACTTTGTTGCTATGGAGTCGGCCTTTTTATTAACCTCTATCTCCAATTGGGCAGGTACCCAACAAAGGGTAATTTGCTTTTTCTGCCCAGTTTATTAAGTTCTAGCAAGCATCCCCACACAAGTTTAAGCTTAATGATGAATGAATCATGTGGAATGGAAGCAGCTTTGGCTATCCGACATTATAGCAATATCACTGTTGACTTTGTTGCTGTCGAGGTGGAATTGTACACATCTAACTGCGGCGTGGGTCTTAGACTAAAAGTTGCTGGCAGATCTGTCCACTGAATAAAAATATAAGCAAGGCGAACTAACATTTTTGTTTCGGTGGTGCTAGAGTTTTAGTGGGCATTCATCCACAGGACAATGTTTGCTAAACTTCAATAGACCGCTTTAGACGTTTAACGTTTTTACGCTGTTAGCTTTAATAATATTGTACATTGATCTAAGCTGAATAACTTCGATGCTAAGTTTCAAATGAATTTAGTAAACTCGTTCTTTGAATCTGTACAAATCTAGCTACTTAACCAAGAAGTCGAAATGGCCCATAAGAAGTTCGTTAAACCATTAGTGAGTTGGTTTACCTTCATTTCATGGTAAACTCACCTCGGTAACTGTGGTATATTTGCTGTCCCTAATATTCATAACTACTCATTCATTCTCGTCGTTGATGCGCACAATTTCATTGCAATCGTGAGCCCGTTTGAACAGAATAAGCTTCATGTTATCGCAAAATCTAAAAGCTTTCAATGTAATCATTGAATGTGATTACTTTCTTATGAGTTAAGCCTTTTTGCAGTAATCTTTACTTTTATTTGCACTAAGTGGATCCTTTCAATAGAAAAAAATAGTACCACCATAGTAGGCGGGAACATGTTACTGCGAGCGAAAACTCACGAAAAAGTGATTCAGTTAGCATGAGCATAAGCACGTATCACGTAGTCCTCCATACTTATAATCATTTTTAGTGTCCAGGCTAAACTTTTCGAAGTCGCAGTAGTGAAATTTTCTATACAAAATTGCATATTGTGACCAGCAAAATATTTAGTGTGAAGGCTAAAAATGATTATTAGTAAGGCCCACTGAGAATAAAGTGTGGTCAAGCGGTTTTAATCCGCGTTCTATCAACTACTCACTTTGTGAACCAAACTGGCACTGCTGGCAGCAAGTGAGTCAAAATTCAGGGACAGCAAGTGATTGGCTAATGCAATCGATTGCAGGTACAATTTATGACAAAATGAATTATATATCCCGAGCAGTTATTTTTGGTTCCATCTGCACAACTGTCAAATGGAATGTCGATGTCTAAAGTGTTTCTAAGGGCGAAGTAGAATTCAGTCGCTTTGTGATTTCCAACACTTGAGCGTCATGTGACAACGTTGAGCGAACGTGCAACACTCCAACGTGTTCCCACTGTTGGTTTTCAGTATTTTTTTTTTTTTTACAGCACAATTCAACCAAGCGAATAGGACTTCTTATTGGCGAGGCAAAGACGCTCATATTTCCTCTGCAGGTCTGCTGTCAAAATTAGATTTGTTTAAAAATTTGACAGACAGAACTAACTTAAAGAAACTGCTGGAATTTTGATTAATTGTAATATAAACTATGATAAAGGAACTTGACAAAATCAGTCAAACTTCCCACAAAAAAATTTCATTGCTTTTATTGCTGTCAATTTAAATTCAAGTAGCTTAAGTAATTTTCGATACAATTCATTCCTGGGATATAAAAATGCGCCCGAGGTGTCATAAATGTGCAATTCACCCCTTACTCTTGTAGGAAAGGCTTTGACTTTGTCTACATTTTTGTTTGAAGGCAGAGAGCCATTTACGAATCATATGACCATGACACACCTGATATTTCTCTTTTAGAATCGTCAATTTTGATAAAACGAAACAATGGTTCAGTACTAAATTGCAAGGCAACCATTTTGAACAGTTTTAAGTATGTACCTACATAAATATAAACTTCGGTGACTAATTCCAGTCCAGTACGTCAGGGGTCAAGGTACGGTTGTCAATGAACTACGCCAAGATTGTCTGTCAAGTACCCATATCTGTTTTTGTAATGTCTGCATTCGAAATCCGATATTTCTAGTTTAACCTAATGATAGATGCTATCTTTCTAAGTATGCGTATAGAGTATAGTACAGACATAGAGCATATACCTACAATCAGTTTTTTTATTTACCAACTGTTTTGAAACGTGTAGTGACTTGTTAGCTCAGGTGTATGGAAAATATTTGATTGCGGGTAATTTTTTGTTTGTTTTGTCACAATAATCGCGCTGTTTGGAGGGCATATTTCTTTACGCAGATCTTTAGCCTAATTTGAGGAAGTGGGGTGTATTTCGACTGAAAATTTTGTTTCTTTTCTACACGATCAAGAGGTAAATGGTATAAAAGACATCGTTTTTCAAACCTAAACGGCTATAAGACTGAATAAAATTATTTGATAAGTGCACGGTGGAACGGTTTTAGGGACTACAGTCTTGAAATTTCCTAAGGTGTCATTACAAATGCAAACGTTTTAATTCTTTTGTAAACGGTGTTCAAATTTAAGGTTTCACTTTTAATTCGACGTTTGTTTGTACCAGATTGTGCTACTTTCTAAAGCTGTCTGTATTTTGTTGTGGAAAATCGATCCGCTATACTAATAATCATTTTTAGTGTCCAGGCTAATTTTTTCGAACTCACAATGTCGAAATTTTTCTTACAAAATTGCATATTGTGACCTACAAAATATATAGCGTTGAGGTTAAAAATAATTGTTAGTAAGGCCCGATGTGTCTTATTTTTATATTCTTTCAATAAATATACATCAGGACGCGTTGTTCAGTTTATTTTTGTTTGTTCAATTGAACGCTCCTTGTGATTTACCTTAAAAATACATTTTGACAGCTATCACAAAAAAAACACAGCATAATCTAGTACAAACATTTCAAATGGCGTTAATCTTGAAGTAATGAAGAAAACCATGATCAGTGTCCATTTTGTGTAATTATTATATCCATACAGTTATCACCAAAACTACATTGAAAATTGTGAAACAAAATGTTCACAAGTTAGAGAACATGGGCCAAATGTCAGAATGAAAAGCAGCTTAAATCGGGCAACAAAAATTCAACCCTCTCAGCTTCAGAAATGTTTTTTTTTGGTTGTGCCTGGAGAGGAGTAATCTTCAGAAGATACCATTGGCCCGTACCATTGGTTATGCCCGATTCAGATATATCTAGTCTGCCTACGGGCTAAACCTCACCCCTCAGAGAGGCACTATGAGATCCGGTCGCGCGCGCTCGTAGTAGTAAGAAATTTGTTCCTCTCATTTTTTCATTTTAGTATTAATCGCGTTTGGTAGGTAGCTTTCCAGCGAACGCACCTACTAATACCGTCATTACATGCGGTTTGTCCTTATGGCGCTAGGTCGAACGGTCATGTTCTTTGCAGTCGGCGCTCAAGGTATGTCACGTCTAGAGTACGAATTATTTCATTATTGCAGTGACCGTGAATGCGAGTACGAAGTTTGCGAGCAAAATTTGTTACTTCGTTACTCACGGTAGCAATTCCTAGATCTCTGTGAATATCACTATTCCTTATATACCATGGAGCATTCACGATTGCTCTTAGCGTTTTGTTTTGGAATGTTTGTATTATAGCAATATTGTTTGGTTTGGTACAACCCCAAAGTTGTATACCGTATGTCCAAGAAGGTTTTAGCACTTACTTAGCAGTTTGTTGTATACGCTTGTTTTCGAATATCTTCCGAGTAGCCAATACATTTCTCTAAGTCTGATTGCGAGCTCGTCGCGCTTTTTCTTAACGTGTGGCTTCCACGTAAGTTTTGCTTCTAGGGTCATTCCAAGATATTTCGCCTCGTTTGCGTATGGTATTTGTGCCGAGTTAATGAAAACAGGTAATTCGCCAGGTCTTTGTCCACTCGCATACTTTATTAAGAGCCCGTTGGAGTTTTCCAGTTAATTGTTCGACTGACTCATCCATTGCGAGGATAGCCGTATCATCTGCGAACGTTGCTACGATGGTCCCTTCATCTTGTGGTATATCTCTTGTGTAGAGCAGGAATAATATTGGGCCGAGAACGCTTCCTTGCGGAACACCGGCGTGGATTTCCTTGAATTCTGAGAATTCAGTCTCATGTCTAACACGAAAGAGTCTGTTTTCAAGGTAGGATTTCAATATTTTGTATAATTTTTCCGGTAGGATTGTCCTTAGCTTGTACATTAGGCCTTCATGCCATACCTTGTCGAAGGCTTGCGATACGTCGAGGAAAGCGCTAGAGCAAATCTTTTTGCATTCTAGAGCTTTTTCAATTTCATTTGTTATTCGATACACCTAATCGATTGTAGAATGTTTGTCCCGGAAGCCAAATTGGTGATCTGGTATCAAGCGTCTTTCTTCAATTACTGTTTGTAATCGTTTTAGCAGAAGTTTCTCATAAACCTTAGATATTATTGGCAGTAGCGAAATAGGTCTATATGATTTCATATCATTTGTATTCTTCCCTGGCTTCGGAATCATAATGACTTCGGCTACTTTGCATTGTCTTGGGACATATGAAAGTCTCAGAGAAACGTTTAACTAGTGCTCTTTTCGGTAGCTCCTTCAGAACTTCGCCAGTGATTAGATCGTATCCTGGAGCTTTGTTATTTTCCAACTTTCTTATTGTCATTCGAAGCTCGGACAGAGAAACGGCTTTTACTTTATAGTTGTCGGATCGCGTATTAGCATTCGGTTCTTCGTTTAAAGGTCGTCCATCGAACGGCCAGAAATGTAGTGACAATGAAATTTTCTAAATAACTTGAAATTTGTTTGAATTCATTTTGAAATTTACGCAAATAGAAACTATGTTGCAAGTAAAACCAACTATACAGGAACTAGAGATATCAGAATAGTCTCATAAAACTAAAAGGAAGACGGAAATCTGCACAGTTCTGTTAATTTTTTCTCAAAGTCATTTAGCAGACGTAGTGAAAAACAATCATACAGTTCATTTGTTCTGTTTGACAGATTTACAAAAACTTCTCAACTGAAATGAGGTTCGTTCCTTTAATTTTGTAGTAAGAATAGAACAGACTGTCAAAATGGCAGAGGTGGGGATAAACTCTCTCTCAGGGAGAGGCTCTTACGAAGAAGTTAGAAAACGCTTTGTAGTACCTGATTTATGAAAAGTGACAGATATTATATAGGTAGATAATTTGAAAAAGTCTATCAATAGACAGGTTACTGACAATTTTTTACTTCTGACACCAAGAAATTTGTTGAGTTAAAAAATTGCAAGATTCGGCATTGAGTAAAAATTCATAAATATTACAAGTGAAGGAATAGACCTATTGCTTTCGTCAAAATTTTACGTTGCGTAAGTTTGACGTTTATTCTTCTTCATGATACCATCCTATTTATTTTTACTGAAAAACAAAATGTCAATAATTAAATAAAAATAAATATTTTGCGTACTTTCTCTCGAGACGCCATATTTTTTTTTAAAACGAATGTCAAAAGTCAAATGAAAGATGAAGAAATTTATCGCTGCGCACCGTGTTCAGTTAATACGCGTCGATGACTTTCTAATGTGATATTTGATTAGGCTTCTTCAGATTCCATCTCTGATTTCAGATTTCGTGTGTTTAATGTTCTATTAGGAACATTAAAACGTGACTTCCTTTTTTTTATTGATATTCGTCTGATTGGAATATGTATAGTCTTCGATGTTTTCCATTCACTGGTTAGACTTTTTATTAAAACATTCGCCCCCGTATTAATAAACAAATGTGCAGAAGTTAGTTAGCTAGTAGACATCAGATAGCATACAAAAATTTGACGTAACTTCTGAATAACGAGTTGCTAACTTTTATGCAGCGTTTATTAAAAAGGGGTCAAAATTTAGCGCCCAGATTGAGTTTTTAATATTTGTACATAAATAATTAACAAAAGTAGATTCACCCAATGCAATGCGTTTCTTTAAAAATTTCACAAAAACAAACTCCAATAGTTGTCAAAGTCAAACGCACTTGTATTGGTAAACCTCGAGCAACTCTGAGAAAAAACTGCAGATTAGCAAAAGTGCTCTGAAATCGGAAAAAGGTCGCTTTTTTTCGTATTTATCAAACATTAAAAGTTGCTGCTTTGCCAACATTATTTCGTTAAAATTTTCGACCAGTTGACTTTGCTTCTAACGCATTTTGCAACTCTGTCTAACATCTTTGTTTTGCGTGAGACAGTAAACTGGAGTTTGGCGCACAACCAGGCACCCCAACTTGATGCAATTTAACATTTGTTACGTAGCCGTGTCTTGGAAGATATGCGAATAGCAGCAGCCTATATTAAAAATTTTCATCTTGGCCATTTCTAAGTGACCTACTTGGCTTTAATGCCATATTTTAAAGTTGAATCGAAACACCCTGTATACAAACCATTTGCCTTAAGGAGGCTGATATGTATATCGGCTGAAATAACTTCCAACCTTCCATTGGACGGCTCTTCTTCACTCACTTGAAGCAATTACTAAAGGGTTTTCGAATACGAGGTGTTATTTTGGTATTCAAAGCAAAATGCCATTTTCTGAGATAAATGATCGGATGTTTATTTCATAATAAAGAGGAAGGTATGCCGTTAATAATGAAAAACAACATCAGCCAAATGGCTACCACGATCACGCATACAGGACCATATCCTTTTTATGAAATTTTCCATAACCAAATCGCAAAGTGGCTGCCCTATGTCCTCGATAGCCTCACGAATTTTATCTTTGAGGTCTTGAATCACCGCTGGGCTCTCGGCGTAGACGTAGACCTTATCTTTCACGTGGCCCCAAAGGAAGAAGTCGCAAGGTGTTACATCACAAGATCTCGGTGGCCAATTGTGATCACCTCTTCGAGAGATAACACGGTCCGGAAACTTTTCCAGTAAAAGCTCAATGGTTTCGTTGCTTATGTGGCACGTAGCGCCGTCTTGTTGAAAGTAAACGTTGTCCAGATCAATACCATCCAACTCCGACCATAAAAATGGTTTGTGGAATGCCCAATTTCAAAGAACGACGAGGAATGGACAAACCTGGGTTTTCTTCAACACTTTGGGCTACAGCAGCAATATTCTCAGTTGTTCTTGAGCGACGTGCACGGGTTTTATTCTTCACATCACTAACTTGTCCCAACAGCTCGAATATTTTTCCACCAATTTCTGTATTGCGGTCCGACAAGGTGCTTCACGACGACCAAAAAATGCTTCAGTTTTGCGTACTGTGACTGCAAGATTTTCACCATTTTTGTAGTGAATTTTAGTAATTTCAATGCGTTGTTGAAGCGTGTATCGTTCCATTTTTAATAATGGCGTAGTTTCTACTTGTCAAATGTCAAAGAATAAAAGCTTCAAAAGTGACAGCTACCGAAATAGCGGGTCATTCACAATAACACCTCTCATTGGAAAAACCTTTACTTTGGGGATATGTATCGTCGTGTTTGTCTCATTGAAAACAATTTGCTTATTTAATTTGTATTATTTTATTCGAAGGAGTATAATAATAATAATAAAATTCGTAAAATACTAAAAATTATGAGTATCATTTGTTGTTAATTTTATAATGTTTTTCGGGTCTTTTTTTTCTTTGTTTCTCTTCGCAGATAAATCAAAACTAATATTTTTACCGGTTAAATGATAGGTAAGTGTTATTATTTCTCTTTTCCATTTATAATAACAAGTTACAAATATTGTAATAGCATATTATTGGTAAACTTACACGTCTAACTATGTTTAAGTCTACCTACTGGTATTTACTTTTTTCAAAACAAACAATAGCAAGGTCCTACGAACTAACAATGTCTTCGAAAAAGAATAGTTTTCGGTTAATACTTGTGCGTACACAATTTCAAATAAAACGAAATATGTCAATCACATGTGTATTTGCGGGTTTTTCTCTCCAAATTAGTTGGTTAGTGTATTCGTTTTCATTCAATTTGCTTAAACCCTAGGGCAGTTATTAGTAATTATAAAAAAAAAATCATTTGTTCAAATTAGAACTATTCAAACTACTTCTCATCTGATGAGTTGTCTTTGCGATGTGTTGCAGATGGAAAATTTGCATCATTTGCGATCCTTAGCGGAACGTTTATCTGTAGTCTTCGAAGAGGATGATGATGAGTGTGTGGCGGCTGTGCGATTGGCATTTTTACTGTGACTGTGGATAAACAAAAAGATTACTTTAGATATTTAGACCGTGTTGTAGATAGAGGAGAGAGAAGCTAAAAACTACAATTTCTCGATGCTACATTGTTTAATTCTAAATTTCTACGTGTCCGCAGCTAGATACTAGTAAAACCACAATTACAACCAGGAGACAAAAAAAAAAAACGAGTTAAAAGTTAAAATTCATCTGATTTGGTGTTGTTTTCCGTTTAATACTTTAAGTCCACATTTGATGAAGAGTCCAACCAAGAGAGCATGTTCATAGCCAGTTAACTGAGAGAAAGTAATTTTATTTTTACTGATTGTTAGAAAATTTATATTCTAGTAATAGAGTTACAGTTAAACAAGTGAATTAGTATCGTTATTGAACGGCGAGTGTTAGGAACTTATTACGTTGTTGTTATCGTGAGATGACTTAAGTTCTTGGATTGCACTAACTTTGAGGATTGGTTGCTTAAAAAATTTATGGTGAACGTATAGGATGTTGAGGATCTTTCGTCTGGGATTCTGATATGCAAAAGCAGAGGGAGATCATCAGTTTTTCTTTTGCCGGAGAACGGACATAGTCCTTCAATTCAGTCTTCAAAAACTCACAGAAATTCACAGTTTAGGTCTAGAAATAGGGCACCATTTGAATGGTTGTCGAAACCATACTCGTAGATCGTACAAAAAGCAGCTCAGTGCGGAAGTTACAAGTTTGAGATCAGTTCCATAAATATATTTAAAACTGCCTATAACCGAAAGAGCCATTCAAAAACTCCACTAAAAACAGTGAGGAAGGGAACAATTAAACCCTCAGATGTTTGTCAGACGTTGCACAGTAGGAAAAAATCTTTACATTTAATTTGTGTGTGTTTTCGGCGATCGAACTTGAGGCTCAGCTCAGCACACTAACCAATGAACCACTGTGCATTCAAAAAATAAGTTAAAAATACCAAAAATGATTTCGTCTTGTAGTTAGACGAACTTTAGATGTCTCAAATTACTAGCTTGAGTTCTACTTTCCTGTACAGGGGGCCGTAGAACTTGTGGGTTGAAAAATTAGTGAAAAAACAGTAAGATGGGAGTGCATTTGGTGCTTAAACAAAACCGATTCTCAAACCAGATCAGATCACAAGATCAGTTCACCAAAACAGCTTTTGGTATCTGAATGGACAAGCTGATGTACTCGACACAGCACCACGTCTATTTTATTCGTCCACACTGAAATAAAATGACCGTGATGCAGCTCGTTGGGTATGGGACCAACTCTTTGAGCCGGCTAAAGCATGAATATAAGACTACTTTAGCTCGTAAGCTGACTGCTCATATTACAGGGATAGAATAACTGACTCTAAGAAGTCAATAGTTTGGAAAAGAATATAGCGGATTCGAGTAGTGAATTGTGTTTAAATTCAATCTATTTAAACGAAGTAAGCTTGGCCTGTCGCACTCGACCCCCGAAACTGCGACCATAAATCCATTATCAGCTGCAAATTCTAAGTTAACTCAGACAGCAATCAAGTGGTTCATTGGTTGGACACAAGTCTTAGTAAAAGTTGCCGAGGAATCAATGAAGAAGAAGTGCTATGAGAATTTAATGGCTGGGACCTTTAAACATTTAGTAAGGAACAAAAATGGGCCTTACGAGGCCTATAGGGCACCTTCTGTAACAACTACGGTCCTTGGTGTCTGTCGCTGACCAAAGTCAAGTCTCCCTCTTTGATAACACACGAACTTCATGCCCTCAATCAACTAAATCTGAGTCAAACTATGCTACAGAGCCAGATTCAGATGAGTCGCTCATGCTCAACGCCAAAGCAGTTAATATTCAACTAAAACAATAAAAAAATTTGAAAATTAGTCCAACGGTCTAATAGAAAAGAACACAAGAAACAGTAGAGAGTTTGTGCGTATGAAAGAGAGAGAGATAAAGAGAACGTTGTTAATAGCAGATACTACACTACAACGTTGAATTCAATTCAACATTTCTACGAAGAGTTACGAAAGATAAGTGTTATTGGCCTACAAAGTTAGTTCCAGCACACTACGTCCAGTCAGCGGTAGTAGCTGATTACACCGCTCTTACGAAAATCCCCAAGTTAGATGCAAAAACAGGAGTCAAAGAGAGCAAAGCAACAAATTTTTAAATGAATATCCTTACGCGAGGAAAAATAAAACGATTTCCATTTCACGCGGTGGGAGGATGCTTTAGTTTGTGGACTATTTTTGGTCGTCCCTTATTCGAAATGGAAACATGGAACGGAAATTTTCAGTTTTCTTTGGTTTTTTGTTCGATCGTTTCGTTTAAAATGGATTTTGATTGAGTTTTTCTTTTGCAAGGATAAGCAGAGAAGTGTAGAGCGGTAGAGTGCTGGTAGTGTGTGATTTTTTATTTTTTTTATTTTTTTATTTTAGTGTTTTTGTGCGTGCTTGTGTGCATTTAAGGCCGGGTTAGAGTGCTCCTTGTCTATCTGTCTGTGTATATTCCTCTGGCTATGAACATGCACATATTGCGAAGGGATTTGTCACCCGATGCACTCGTCGTGCCAACGATGGACGTGGCATTTGTTGTTCTAGGCTTTCCTCTGAGTGGTACTTGGCCGCTGATTTGGCGGCGCTTGGCGTCGCATATAATAGATAATTATCGTAAATATTACTAACGTCCGAGTTCCGTTTCGCGGGCGTGTAATACTTAGCCGGTAGGAAGGTGAAAGACGACGTGGAGTTGGTTAGAGAGAGTTTCTTCTCTTTTTTCGTCTGGCTTTGCGCCTTGAGACGTTTCTTACGCGGCGGCGGTATGATACGCGTTACAAGGGGTTGTTCTAATACGTACATCAGTATGTCGGAATTGTTGCCCGACGACGACATTGTGGCCGATTTGCTGCCTGTGGAACGGTGTGGCTTGTGGTGGTGCTCTGATGTGGAATGGCTAGAATGAGCTGAAGAGGGGAGATAATGTTTTAGCAATGAATGTCGCAGATGTAGCCTTGCACTTACCCTTCGATCTTGTCACTCGTTCTGCTGTTGATTTGCTAGATTTCTCGTTCTCCGGGCGGCTGCGAGTCGCCTTTGTGCTACTCTTTGAGTCCACTGTGGAGGTGTGAGAGCTGCGCTTGGGTTCCACATCGGACTTGGCGGGCCGATGTGAGCGACTCTGCGGTGGGTCACGATTCTCGACACGATCTCTGGTTGATGATCGTGGGGTGACCTTACGCCGATCGTTACTTTCGGTACTGCTGCGCAACGATCGTTGCTGCTGGCTTGAATGATGCCGCACCAAGTGTGGTTCGTCTTTCGTTGAGGATCGTTTCGGTTTGCGGATTACTTCGACTTTGTGCGCGATGTCCTCGGTCGAGCTGGTTGCAGATCTCTGCGATTCTCTACTGCTCGATCGGTGCTTGATCAAGCGGCTGGTTGATTTCGGCTTAACATTAACATATTCGGCAGTTTCGCGTGATCGCGATCTCTGCCGTGTGGGTGTGGATGGCAAGCTATCGCCCGACGATGCAGACGACGGACGAGTGGAGCACTCGCGAACAATACGATGTGCAGACGTCTTCAATCGGGTTGCTGTTTTGCTTATCGGTTTTGCAAACTTCTCATCAATTGTTTCGAGGGGCTTTGATGATCGACGCGAGACAGAGCGACGGCGCAGATCTTTTTGAGCGGCTTCGTCAGAGACAGCCTACGCAAATAAAAGTCAGTAACACAAATTTCAAGGGATATCACATGAGAAACCTACCTTCAAAGTTTGATCAGCAGTTCTGGTCATCTCGCTGAGGATCATCTCGTCCCGTTTCAGATCCGTCTGCCTGCAATAGGATCCAATTGGTTTATTAATGTTCTCGTATATTCCATCAGTCTGATCGTCGGAACTGTCTGCCGGACTTCTACTGCGATGACGTTGAGTGCCAAGGGATGGTGCCACAATAGCGGTCTTTGTTATAACCTGCGGCTCCACCAATATCGGACTGTGGCGCAGCAGATCCGGCTTGTCGCTCGGAAGGCTCCATTTGTTCGAAGATCTTTCGTCGTCTTTGCTCGATAGCTTACGACTTGGTAGGGATCGTTTGGGGTTGGTAGTTAGTCTGGGTTTCGATGTTGCAATCGCTGATCGTGCATCTGCGGTGTCAGCAGACGATACTTTGACGCCAAAGTAGGAGAGCTCGTGTTCGCGAAGTTTTCGAGCACCACGAGCTTCTTTGACGATCTTCAGGTGTTCGGATACTTCCGCCGCTGTGAGAGGAGCAACCGAATTCTCCGATTTCTGTTGGACTTCCTGCTGTTTGTGGACTGTGCTTTGTTTTACTGCAAAGAATACAAATTTGATCAGTCTGGGAATTGTTAGTCGAGGGTGGTTCTCCTTACTTGTGTTGATAGTTCTTGGTTTAGCAACCGGCGGCTGCATTCGTATCGATTCGGGTTTCTTGATTGTCGTTGCCAATGGAGAGTGTAACTCGATGTTCATTATGTTCGATTGTGGAACTTCTGTGTGAGAAAAATGTTAGCAAACAAAATTAGTTCGGGGATCGTTGACTGAGCTCAAGTTGCTCATGGTTTTTGTGTTCTAAGGCACCTTTTATCTAAAAAATTGGATAAAGAAGCTCCGGGGTATGGAGGGATTGGGGCATAACTTCCCAGGGAATGCAAGTAAAGCTTTCCCTAATGTTCGTTACATTGTAAGCGCCGAGTCAATGAAAAGTCACGGCTGCCTATGGTTTGAAACGAGGAAAAAATAGTCGCAAAGACCAATCGCTCCTTCAATTATTTGTAAAGTTACTATGGCGGTTTATGGCTTACTACAAAAGTAGAACGCCTCATACTTTAATACTTGACATGGGAATCAAGCAACCAACGCTGCCATTGACAGTTCGAACTTGCGGTGTCCTATTTTTGAAGGCCTGTTCCAAGCCTATTCTTGGCAAATAAGGCCAAGTTGCGACCGAATGATTCCATAAAATCCTACAGAGTCAAACTGTTACAAGTGTTAGGTTAAAACAGAGTTAACTACCATACTTATCCTAGGGATGATCTACTCCTTTCAATAAAAAAAGATTCTCTTTGGCTTACCTTGATGCACTTTCATGGCGGTTTGAATTTTCAAAACTGTCCGTTTCGCCTTCATTCGACTCCAACTACCCGACAGCTCACTGGCCTCGAAGCCAGCAGCATCCTCGTCCTCGTCGTCGTCCAAGTCACCGCCAAAGTATCCCTTGACCTCCTCATCAGCTCTAGCACTATCGTCACTGTCCGGCCCGGCATAGTCATACATCCTTCGCAGCTGCGACAACTGATGACTTATAGAGTTCGTAGTTGAACCAACCACTTTCAGTCTTGGTGCGGCAATAGGTCTCAGACTACTACTCTCCAGGTTGCGATAGTTTTTATTAAACAGCGATGTCTCTAGGCTGGACTGGGAACTATAACTCGATGTCTTGGCTGCTTCAACATCATTCACCGAGGAGCTATACGTCGACGTATTGATGGCCTTTGTGATATGACTCAGACTTGACACGTGCTTGGTGGTCACCGAAGCTGTTGCAGTCTCTGCTCCACTCGACGTATTCGAGGATATGCTTAGCCGGCGCATTGCCTCGTCGAATTGATTCGCCGAACGCAGAGTCTTAATTATAAGCGGAGTGGACTTGAGGCCTTCCTCTGTGAGTGCTGGTGACAGTTTACTCAGCGTGTACAGTCCAACGCCGTAGAAATCGTTCTCCAGCTGGTCATCGTAGTATGACTTGGGGGTACCTGAAATTTGTTGGATTGGTGTGTGTTTTTTGTTGGTACAAACAAAGTGCTAAGAGAGTGTGCAAATTTTTTGTTATTTTTTGTTTTGTTGTTCCGATTAGTTTAAAGAACCAGCTAGGGTTTTAGTATGTCAGTTGGGGGTTAGAGGAGTGAATTAGGAGACCACAAGACGGCATGCATTAATTTGTGAGAAAAATTAGTTAAATATATATAAAACGAACATAAAAAAGGACGTAGATCATCCCAAAAGGATCTAAACAGAGTACAATCTCAAACTATATACACTACAAACATAATGCTGTCCAACAAACTGAGACAGAGATGAGTGTCTAGAGAACAGGCAATTCTAGAAGCTCAACTTTGATATACGTATAAGACTAGAGACTACATAAACATTAGGAGCACACGGTTGGTAAGGAGATTCCGTCTTACCTGGTTCAGTCCACTCGTAGGGCGAGTTGGAGAGGCTTAGGTTGATTTTTGTGGAATATCCGGCGCCCTCCTTACGCTCTTCAACGATGCGAACGCGTTCCGCCACTGATTTGGACGAGACGGTCGTTTCCTTGAAATCTGCAAAAGGATTTACCATTAAATCTGGGACAAAAATTCTTCAAAACAAGGACTCACCTTCCTCAGTTTGGTCGCGCTCGGCGCTGAAGCTCCTCGGTCCGACGGGTTTCAATTGAACGCCCCACAGTGCGTCAGCACTTTCGATATTCTCGCCCAAGTGGTATGGCTTCGGTTTTACCGGTTTGTTCTTCAGAATTCCTCGAATTGATATCTCGTCTTGGTGATCGTCGCCGTCCCTGCTCTCCGAGTCGAAATTTCTTTCCAAATTGATCGGAATCGACACAGTTACGTTACTCATCGGTGACTTGTCATCCGCCAGCTCGTCATCCACGTCCAAGATCGATTTGCGTTCATCGCCAAAGTGTATTACAGGCAGACCTGTTTTGCCAGACTCCAGAGATGAGATGCTGCTACTGCTGCTGCTGGTTAGACTGCTGCTGCTGCTGCTTCGCCTTCTTCGGCGGAAGTTATTGGACGGCGGTGGCTTGCCATCGGTCTCGACGATGTTAACACGACCCGATTCGGCGGCGAAGTGCACTTCTGTCTTGCAGAACTCGACCCGTTTTTGGCGGCGCGAGTTGTCATCACTGAAGCCGGAATTCTGCGGCGAAGTGTCCTTCGAGTAGAAGCCGTTCAAGTGCACCGCCGACGTTTTTCTCAGATTCTCGCGAACATATTGACTCTCGTCGACAGCTATGGAGTGGCGCTTCATCTCTGCCGATTCTGCTTCCGACTGGGGTTGCGTGCGATTGCGCAGGCGGCGATGAACCATGGGCCGAGCTTTACTCTCCGGGTTGGCAATCTTTGCCTGCTCGCCGAAAGTGATGACCGTAGCCCTGGCGGCCGAGTCTGTTGTAGGGGACCAATTGCCCAGATCGCTGGATCTACCCAGCCCACTGTCGGTTGAGTTCTCAAAGCGAAACATGCTCTTGTCGTCGGGCGGTGACATCTTCTCGAATCCGTATGACTTTCGCCGCAGGTGCCACTCCGCCGACGAGGTGTCCTTCGACTTGACCGTTCTCGACTCCAGGCTGTTTGTGGTGTGAACGCTTCCATTCGTCCGGGGTGTGTACTGAAACTCAGCTTCCGGACTTAGGGGAACCGCCTCGTGTATTGGTCCCCGATCGTCGTCCTTCTTCGTCACGAAGTCGTCCTTGTACAGCGATTCGTCACTCAGCTTCTTCAACTTACCACGGATTTCCTTCAGCGATTCGGCTGTCAAAAACGAGGCCGTCTTCTTTTTCGTGGTCAATGGCGAAGCTGTACCACTGCCCGATGCACTTCCCGCATTCAAAATACTATCCAACGCGACCAGATCAACGTGATTATTCCTCATCGCGGTGCTCAATCGACGACCATTCTCCAATTCAGCTCGAATTTTCGACACATTCACCGTACGTTCGGGCAAGTCTGTTGGACGCGACCGGGACACTGGGGACGATAGTTCCGCAGCCGTCGTCGATGGAAACTGAAATGAGCGACGAATTTTGCTGACGCGTCTCCATTCAGCGGGTTCGTCATCATCACCATCATCATAGTCAACGCCACCCCCACCATCTGGATGTCTGACGGCATTTCCATTCGATGTCAAGTCGTCTGTCGAAACGGAACGCCCTCGCTGAAGCGTTGAATGCCTGTGTATGCGAGAAAAACAAAAACACACAATTAATATTGGTTAAGAGAGGGAGACTGACAACTCACCAGGTTGTTTCCTGTCGTCGACGTGACGCTGATGAGTTGACTCTATCATCATTGTCGTCATCAGCGCCTACATCATCGATATCTCGGCTGCAGATATCGATGATTTTGCCACCGCTACTGCTGCTGCCACCGCCTACATACGCATCTGTAGTGGGTAGATCGTAACGACTATTGTCGAAACGAATCGATCCCGTACCGTTACTGGTGGCAGTCGATTTGCGGTTGTGGTTCATTGCTGGTGTCGTTGTCGATGTCGACGACATCGATGATGAGGAGGATGTCTGCTGCAGGATTGCACCAGCAGTTGTGTCGCTTTTCGGTAGTTGTTGTCTCGAAGCGGATGTCGAGAACTGCTGATGGCGTTGTGGCCGGTGTAATGCAGGCGAAATGTTGCTCGATTTGTGTAGGCTGGCGGCTTTGTTTTGACTGCCACAGGTGCCGTTTGTTACGCTGGTTGTGCTTTTCTGTAAAGAAACGAATCAAATATGGTGGTTTCAGGTACTGGTCTTGTGGTTAAATAAAGAGTACTCGATCCCACTGAGTCGGTGTTTAACAATGGAGCTATTTTCGTCGAAAAGTTGTACAGAAATACCCGTATATGGAGGGAGTTATGGTGTCGGTTTTTTGAAAGTTCGTCAACCTTGATCGCTGGGAAATATTTTGAGCTTTCTTTAGGTATAGGGTGTAGGACACTCCACAATCAAAATATTAGAACGAAAATCGATCGATATTACGTCAAACGACAGTCTATGGCAACCGAATTGAGGTGTTAGGAGGTTGAGGTTTAAGGAGGTACTCAGAGTCGAGCAATTGCTTGTTTAAGGATTTAGAATCAATGGCACAAGAACGATCAACTGATCGGTCGGAGATCAACGATCATCTCAGGACTTTTCTTTTAGAAGCTTGAGCGTTGAGTGCCATTGTGCATTATCTGTGAGTTTGACAGGTTCGAAGACGGGCTATACAATTTTTTTTCCATCACCCACCACTGAAGGATTTAGAATCAAGCGCTCAAGACCGATCAACTGATCGGTCGGAGATCAACGATCATCTCAGGTCTATGAGTATTTTTATAAGCTTGGGCGTTGAGTGTCGTTGTGCATTATCTGGGAGTAGACAGCTTTAACCCAAACCGGGTGCTATTCTAGTCAAATTCTCCACCAAGATGAACTAATTGGCATCGTGTTTCATTATCTTCCTCATAAGTGGTGGGTTCAGTCCTTGGCTCTAGTAAAATTCGCCAACAATTCAATTCATTCGTTGGTGCGAACCGATAAATGCCAAATGTAGAACGCAGCTGTGTGTCTTTCTGTCAGTGTCACTCGTCGCAATTATACGAGTACGTTGGCATACAACGCCACAATCACATCGTTCCACTCTCGAGCAATTTAACTAATTGCACTCACGCACAATGTTGCACAGTTTCCCTCCCTAAAATCCTTACACAATATTCCGCGTATAAATTTCCACCATTATCATCATCATCTGTCGATCTATTACCCACCCAACTCTATCTGCCATGCGTATCTTTTTTTATGCTTACCATTAGGTTGCTCAATTTCAAACTCGGCGCTGTACTGAACAAATGATGCTGCTGCTGCTGTAGCGGCTTCGGCTGCTGTTGCTTTGGATGGTGGTTTAGATGGAAATTGCTTGTCAAATGATCTTCATCCGTTGTTGGTCCATTATTGCTACCACTATCAGCCGGCTCATTTGTAAGACTTAGATTTGCGTGGAATCTCTGCGGATGGCTGTTGCTGCCAATGTAACCGCCAGTTATTGAGGTCATTAGAGGACTCGATGAGTTCGATGACGATGCCGACGATGACGATGTCGCTGTCCATCGGGACGATGTCGTTTGTACAGTGTGCGCTCGTATCACCTGCATAGAGCCAGAGGATGTACGAGCCTGGATCACTTCCAACTGTTTGCGTTGGCTGTGCTGGGTGCCGTTCGGCTGTGATACATTCTGTGAGTCGACCACCTGGAAAGAGAAAAGAACACACGGTTTGGTTTGTTGTTTTATCTGGGTCCATTATGAAGGTTGTACATATTTTGTTTGTTCTAACGACTTTTCGGTGACCATTCACCGGAGACTGCGCTCGCACATGAGTCAGCAAAATCTGACTGAGATCTGAGACTGACCATTGCCTGGTTTGTGTAGTAATAGTATAGGACAGCCCAAATCGATATTTCATTGTTACACCGCGTTCAAACAAAGAAGGAGCTCTAACTGCGCCTGTGTGTGTGTTACTTGGTGTAATTGTTCGACATGCGGTAAATGGGGACATGGAAAACACTATGTTACCCATTAAATTTATAAAGGTACCTACTGCGGTTGCATGAGCAATCACTGAAATATTCTCATATACGGTGCCGTTGGTGGGTATATGCAAAATATTATAGGTGGCACGATAAAGTCCATTAATCTGTTGCAGCAAGACAATGGGATTTTTTTTTCGAAATTAAATAATTACACGTCTCTGCTCAGTGATTAAGGTGGTTGTGCAAAGACAAAAGATCCGTCTCAGATGATTGCCGGTGCTATATAGTTGAGAACACCAAATTTCTGCCGAGAATGTAGTTTTATGTCGCTGGGACTATTTCACAAGTGTGCGCTGTATGAATCTAAGTTCGAAATCGAACGATGTTCATAAGCAATAAATTTCGATTTCCAATTTCCAAACGCTGTACAGCGAAATATTGAGCTTCAGAGGTACTTAGTTTTTTTCTAAAAGTTTCCAACAAGTGCACTATTTCCCTTTTTGTGTGCCCTAGGGTCCACTTCCAACAGACCGATTAAACCAAAAGAGCTGGTGCCATCTAGTTGGTCACCTTTTTGCTCGCAAGCTTCGGATGAAACTAGCACATTTCACTAATTAGTTTTTGAAGTGGAGCACGCTGCAGCTGGGGAGTAAACTAGTTAATCTCTTAAAGTCTGATCTAGGCGAACGAAAGTTGAGCGGCAGATATACGTTGGTTTTTATTTTTCTTAAAGGTGTCGTGGATCGTAGCCATAGCCAAGGACAGCGTCGTAAAGGTTGCCCAATTTGTTTACACTGGGCTTTTTGACAGCTGTCACTAAAAGCATAAACATTAAACTGTCCGCGAAAGGGTTGTATGAAAAGTATAAAATGAACAGGGGACTGAATAAATATTGCGGAGGAACTGGACTCACTCACTGTCAAAAACACAACAGATTCCTACAGTTGTGGTCACGTGAAGGCTTTCTACGAATTAGGTTCGAAAAATTTATAAAGTACAAGTACAAGTATTTTAATTTGCAAGCAAAGGTCTTACAAAAAGGGAGAACATTTTATAAAAGATTTCACTCAGCTGTCAAATTAAAAAGTTGGTAATGTCACTGTATTGTTCGCAGCTTCAAACAAGCATTACGTAAGACAACACACTTTTCTAAATAGTTTAGTAAGTCTGACAGCTTTCTAACTTAACACGCCGACTCCACTAGAGATATATGTATCTCTCCGACTAAATGTCTGACATTTATACCATACAATTTTTTCATTTCGTATCGCAACAGCAAGAGAGGTAGTACGTGTAAAATGACATTTCCAGACAAAAAGCAACAAAAAAAAAACAAGCATCTGTCAAATTCATGTCAGACATCCATGTCAGGAAATAATCGCAGAGAGCGATCGCTGACATTCAATCATGATGTGCATTATGAGAGAAATTATCTCATGTGGAGTTGGGGTGTAAAGTATTTCAGTTTTTATTGGCCCAGATCACGTGAGAAGTTTTTCAGTTGAGAAATGTAGTCAATAAAATGGCCACATTCAAGAATCCAGTTATCTTAAGTCGACTAGATTGGTCTGGCTGAGATGCAACCTGAACGCAAAAACTAGATTGGTCGGGAACGCCACTTTTTCTGCGTCAGCCACATATGAGAACTGTCAACTTAGTGCTCAGTCACGAATTTCTTGACTAGATTCGCCGACTACCTCTCCATAAACGTCAACTGAAACAGCCACTCATATGACCGATATCCCCCAATCAAAACCGAGATAGATCTAGTCAGAGAGCTGTCAGACTTACTAAACTACATACTTGAACGTCCCCAATCCTACCTGCAGACTCAGTTGACATTTCGCAGTGTCAAAATTAAAAATAAACCACGAGAATTTAACAACAATTCAGGTTGACTAGTCAACGTGTTCGCATACCTATAGTATAGACAAATGTAATTGACGTTCTACGAGACATAAACTAGTTATCCGAACGTCCCCTTTAATGACACGTGAAGTTTCAGTGCCTTATTAGGTATCCAGTTGTCCATTTTGTGCCAGCCGACTTAAGGGTCAATTATAATTGGATTAATGTGGCTTATGTCAAAAATGAATAAAGATGTGAACGCCAGCAGTTGGCCATCAAACCTATAATAGTCGAGACATACAATTTCTGTTTAATCGGACTTTGGCTTAAGCCAGGTTACCTAACTAAAGTACGCATTCCAGCTTAAGCCAATGTGTGTTTGCACTACAAACGTAAGTGTTCATTATAGGATGGATGAAACATTTAAAGCGCTTTGTTGAATTTTATAGGTTCGTTGATTTTCAATCACTAGCTTAAGCCCACGTAATTCTTTTGTAGTATTTGATATTCTCATTCAATAGGCTACATTCTGAAATTGCATACCAAATTTACACTTAGGACTGTTGAGAAAGGTATCGGAGCGAAGGTCCACATATATAAAGTTATGCTATCGTTAAGTTTTATAAAATAGTTCCACATGAGAACTTTCTGTCACTTTTACGACAACCCTACAGAAAAGCAATAATCCGAACGAATTTTGTTATACCTCCGAAAATGCCCATGCAAATTGAAGTTTAAACTGCGTGACGCCACAGCGTTCAATGAAAAAGTTATTTCCCGCTCAACGTCAACTCGTCGATGAGCTTGTCATAAATCTTCAGTTTCCTGTCATCAGATTGTCGTTCTGCGATAAAACAAAACAACTTTTCGATTGTACTTGCATTTATATAGATATTTTTCCCATATAACATTCGCATACACAACACGCGTAATAATTGCATCCTCACACTCCCACAACTGTCAACGTGTTGTCAATTTGCTTTCTCGCGTTGAAGATCAATCAACAGGCCTAATCAATGTTTTTCCAGGTATGCATACAGAAACCGATTTGTTGACCACTTAACATCATCAACAGCAGCGGCAATTATCACCAAATGAATCAAATGTCATTTTCGTTAGATGCGGCTACGGCCCAGTCCCCAATTAATTGGCTAAGGGTGGGGTGTACCTGTACACGCACTTTACAACACCTCAGCGTCAGCCATCTGCTGTGTCTCCGTCGCCGAATGGCGAGGCTATATCTCCTTCTTCGCACAGCGAAGCAATTATTACTGGCATTCTAGCACGACGACGACGACGACGACGATAGATGATTATAATCTTCAATACATGCTGGGCACTTTTCGCATGATCTTCCCGTCCCCGCCCCACATTGGAGGCCATATAATTGCTAAACACCCCAGCTTAAGCGGTTTGATAAATTAGCGTTGAACTTCCTTTTAGGATTTTCTCTTAATAAATACTGAGTGAAGATGAAGTGATTGTTGGGTAAATTGGCACTGGATGGACACACGGACTATGCTCTTGGATCAGCTGGTTTATCAACCTGAACGATGAATTGCGTCAATTATCGTTTCCTGTGTAAACCCGGTCTGGGTTGGTTGTTGTACGAAGATATACAATGAGATTGATGCAAACAGGATGCGTGTGTATACAAGAGTCATTCTAATGTTGATTGGCGATAATTACCACTTAAACAGTGAAGTGGTTCATAAAGGCTCCCAATCGGTTGTCTTTAGGTCCGATGACAGCAAGCAGGAGAGGTGGCCGACACAATACAAAGTTGACTTGTGGTATGTGCTGCCTTGTAGTACTGTAATGCGTTGTGCCTTGAAGATGGATGAGTGTATTGAATTGGATTTCCCAGTTGCCATCTCCTCTAGTCCTACATACTTGACATAACTTTAAAATACAATGTAGTGTTTCATGTGAAGTAAGTAACTTCATCTACATGAGTTCTTAGCATTGATTTGAGCTGGAAGTAGCAGCAGAGCCTTACGATTTGACTGAAGGCGGGAAATGGGGTAAAACATGTTTATGGGAGAGAGATGTTTCTCAAAAATAAGTCCAGTGCATTCATATCGTCATTCCTGTAGGTTGGTCTATGATAAGTCTGCTAGTAGTCTATCGCTTATACCATCGGCTGAGCACAGCTAAAACTTTATGCTGTGCACCTAATGCATCTAAGTAATTTGAATCTTCAACACCCTCTTTCTGTATCCATCCTTTAACTATCAGAAAATGGTGGTAACTACTAAAAGTTTCAGCTAATCTGTCAAAAAGTTCTCAAGTTTGTATTCAATATTTCAATTAGTGAAATTCACTTAAGTGGAAGCACTTTTTTTTCAAAAGTTAATCGCCCCCTATAATTCCAAAAGCTTGCCAGAACAAAAATTTCAGAGAAAGCGAAACGTCACGCGAGCACGGTGACATTCATACAAAAATCTCTGAAATACCAGCCGCCCAGAAATTGCAGCAGGTACCTATATTGCTTTCTGTTTTAATCTGATTCCCTAGAATTCTGGAAAGACTTCTAGAAATGTGCTACTGACAAGGAATGTAATAGATGCTTTAGTGATGGGTGTTAAACTTCGTTGAATTGTCTTCGTTTATTTTCAAAATGATCATAGGTATGTAGTAATAAATAAATAAATCCAAGTTTCGCCGATATTAACTAAATCAACTACAAAATTGACAGTTGTGACAGTTTAAAGATGGAATATCTATTTAAAAGAAGAACAGACGAAGCTGTTGATGATTCCGTTGTCACCGCACACAGTCCGACAATCGTCTTTCTTCACAAATTGTTGTAGATTTTACCTGTGACATTAGCAACTAAAGCAGTCCCAACGGTTAAATAAGAGTGCAGTCGCTTTCGATTTTCGACGGACTGGGACTCCATTCTGCGTAAGCAGTAAGACAAACTATGTTTGTTTGACGTGGGCACTAGTGCGCACTGGGTTAACCCTAATGCGTTTGATATAGCACTGAACTCGCCCTGGTACTAAAAACCTGTGTTTGACATGGCTTCTAGGGCACCCTAGTTGTGCCCTGAACTGATCCCAGTTACTTTGTGGGGGCAAGAATTCAGAGCTGAGTTTTGCTGTCATTCATTTTCAAACTCGTCATTTACATTGCGAATTCTTTTATCAACTATTTTCATTATGGCAAACCCAAATTCAGAATTTAGTTCACTCATTTTTAACAATAAACATGAAAAAGTGTTACCAAAAGATAAATATTTGTCAATATCAACAGCTGACAGACTTTTGGGTAACATTTTGCGTTCGATATAGAAGTCGAATTTTCAGGGTTGTGCAGGGTTTTTGACAGGAGTGAAAATTAGCTGACACTTCTCTGTGCGCACTAGTGGGCACTAGCGATAGCCACGTCAAACAAACCTACTGTTTCCATTGGAATATTATTTAAATTGAACTTACGTGTCAATTATGATAGCGTAAGTAGATATGTCATGTTGCAGTGACAAATTGTGTTTACCGAGACCTTCTTCTCATTTGCGACTAATTTCCCTTTTTAAATTAAGCTGTTTTACCTTCCCTTGTTACATTTTCTGATCATCTAACGATCAACGAGCTCATGCTACTACTCATCTACTACATTTGCACTTTATTTGTACAAAAACTGAAACAGTTGATAAGATTGAAGGTCCTCTGAAGGCATGACGAAAAATCAAGCACTTTTATACCAGTCGCCCATAAAAAGTAGAAGGTAAGAAATTTGCATCTTGAAAGTTTTTTCAGCAAGCCAACCACTGACAGTCTGGAAAGATTACTAGAGATGCGCAATTAAGTTTAAATGGAGTAGATGTCATAGTGACGTGCATTCATTTGGCTAGAGATGTAAGTAAGAAGTCATCCGATGTTGTTTGGCTCTCATTTTTCTAAATGAAAAACTTCGATTCTGTTTTTTGATTATGTTTATTTGAACCTTTAGAATTTTACTGGTCAAGTCGAGAAGATGATATCGGCCAAATGGGCGCCGTCACAATTGATTTCCTGTATATGGACATAATTCAGCCAAGTATTCCACATCTTTCTTTTTGTTCAAAGTTGTTCTATTTCCTGATAGGCCTGCTTAAGAAATAAGTACAACTTGAGTACCATGCTTGATTACGTCATAAGTCCTAAACAAGGGAACATTTAACTATACTGGTTTCTGATATTAACTAAACGAAAAATCTTCCCACGCCACATGGCATATGCCCGCGTGTAGTATTCGCCCGTATAAACCACCTTCAAGTCGAAACCTATTCCCACGACTTAACCTATCCCAACGAACCTTTTGCGTTTTTCGTCTTTATCACCATCTTCCACCGATGTATATGAACTTTTCCTTTTTTTTCAGGTAGCCGAACAAAGCTCTCACACACACACACGTACTCCTGCATATAGTTATGACAAGAAGCACTCGGAACCTATACCTTGCATTTGCATAGATTCTCAGCGGCACAACTTGAGGGAAAACAAAAACCCTCGTACCTGTATATAAATTGGCTTGCGGTAACACCAGTAGCCGCAGGTTTGGCAGAGATTTCCCATGGAATCGCATAACTAGACAGCTCCCAAGGCCAAGGTGCTGACACCATCTTGATAACCCAAACCGAACTCGAACTGACTCTGGATCGACCACGACCACAATCACCATCAACACCACCGCAATATCATTATCATGACGCGATGATCATCAGTAGGTATGACCAAACTTCCAGCAGCAACCGAATCACCATCACCATCATCATCAGCAGCAGCAGCAGCTCGTCTTCTCTTCATCGTCATCTGCCAATAATCCATGCGAATGAAGACCGAAACAGCCAGCTGAAGCTACAGAGACGCTGCCGCATAGACGTGGCGAAGCACAACAATCGATGTCGTTAACAAAATGCATCCCGATTAGAGGTATCCCATTCCGGGCGCGCATATTCGGTGGATGTAAGATTACAGTCAAGAGGTTAAGGACTCCCTTATGGGGAATGGGCAATCTTTAAATCGTTCTTCCCTTTTGTTATCTTCATTTTCGCACACAGCGCACCCAGCACACACTAAACAAAACTCCACTTAGCTACTCCTCCGAGATGCACATACAGCGGAGCACCTTCGCAGTCAACAGTCACCATGCCAACAACATGAGCGGCAAGAGGCAGATCGTGACAGAA
Source organism: Cheilosia impressa (assembly GCA_948293265.1). Lineage (NCBI taxonomy): Eukaryota > Metazoa > Arthropoda > Insecta > Diptera > Syrphidae > Cheilosia > Cheilosia impressa. Next base: position 43,676,736 of record OX411883.1, read on the forward strand.
GTAATATATTTAAAAATAGTTTGCAAACCTCCTAGGCCACCTTCTACCATCTCTATGCCTACGTCTTCCTTTCTTTCGTTGTTGTTTTTTTGTTTTTTGTCTCGTGCGTTCATTGCAATGCCAGCGGGTATCATGCAATCTTCAAGTATCTGTACCGCTCTTTCTGCACGGCGAATGTGAATAGCCTGTAGAGAAATAGACAAAAACGCTCTTGAAAAATGCAAAACACTTCTTGTATAACGATCTGTCTGCGAATAAATTTCTAAAGATTTTTCAATCCTCCTCTGTACACGACGTCAGGCCAGATGACTCTGGAGAGTCTCAAAGTGGTTTAGCTTAAACTTAAACTTGACTTTCGGTCTGTTAGTGGTTATCGCCATCATCATCATTATCGTCATCGAGCTGACGACTTGTACAGTGCGACCGGCTGGGGGTGCAACCGAATTTTTCCATCAAAATCAAAACCACACAGGAACTTTGGAAAGGTCTCAAACAATTTCACGAGAAGTCCTTATGGATCCAGGTCCACCTCTGACTTAGTAAGACTGTAAAATTATCTAAAGGGAGCTCATTTCTTGCAAGCCGACAACTTGGGAGACTTACAACCAGAGGATTGGACATTGAAGAGGATATTTGGATAACCGAAATAAATTTTGAGTTGCTAATAAAAAATCGAAAAGCTCTAGCGTCGATGACGCCGTTTATAAGAGCATAGCTTGTTTGCACAAAATTGTGGTTCTATCTTCATCTTTCATCCGATCGCGGCAGTGGTGTATGAACGGTTTCGGCACAACTGCGTTTGGACTGACGAGTGGCTGTCATAAGTCGATCTTCTTTCGACCTTGTGATAACTCAAAACTCATATACTTGAAGGACTTCTACGAGCGCGGTTCTCGCATTTTGTGCCAGGAAACAACCACCTGTCAACCTCTTTATATTAACAAAAGAAGCGCCCTTTTTAGCTAACAGCAGGCGTGTAACCATTTAAGCGGTTTGTATATGGGATATTACTAAAAGCATCCATGTTAACATTTTCTTTTTCTTTACAGATGTTTGCAAATCAAAAAGGATGCCACAGTACTGTCTGTTATTGGATTGTCCATTTGAAGGAAGGAAGCCGATCACTGGCAATGTGAACCGGCGCCTAAACATCGACATAAGGGAGGAATATTCAAAAACCAACTTCATAAACTTAAGCGGAGTACAATTACTCGACAGCGTGACTCAATAATGCTTCATTACAATCTAGTTAGCTAAGCCGATATGTAAGCTACAGTTGACAAGAAGCCGGTCTTTGGTGGCAACTTGATTTTGTGGCGGGACACAGAGTATTCATAGATACATATCAAACGAGCACCACATCCGCGATTAAGCTTTTGGGAACAATCACAAGTTTTTCCCGATCACTACACAGGTTCCTGTTGAACTACTATTTCTTTTGAAGACCACTTTTCTGTTTTCAAAGTCAAAGACCCCACTGTGGCATTGTCTGCGATACCAACCGTCATCTGCAATACCACCATCATCATCACCCAAGTCAATTGTCTATTTATGTCTATCCGCCTGTCCTGTCCATTGTTACATCTCTCTACGATCTCTGCAAGCAACCAGCGTCGTCGTTGTCGTGGTCGTTTTGTGCCTCTCCCTTTGCCCGGCAAATGGGACCGTTCGTTCGCCTTCGTGTACAACCACCACAAGAGCGGACCATATCGTTTCGTAGCAGGTTAAAATAAATGGAAAGAGATTTCAAATTCAATGGTGCAATTACTCCTTCGTCTTCTTCTTGTATACGGCATCTCCATTCCAGATGGTTTAACACTGTTGGTTTAAAGCTGCTCGTTGCCATAGAGACCATGACATTGGCTTGGCGGTTTACTGAAGCATACACAGCGTACACCATTGTGTGGTTCTTCAATTCGAGAAAACAGCTTTTACGAGCCATCAATCAATTGGTCCGGCAATTTTACCTTTAAGCCCTCTTTTGCAGATCAAAACAGCGCTATAAGTCGCTTTGATGCCGGTGTCAATGTGTCATTGTGGTTTTTCTGCTCCTCCCCAAGGAATAGCTAGACACTGGACCCTTGAATTGATTGTTTTCAATTCCCCCAAGAGATCTAGCCTGCGGTGCAGCCCTTTGATCGTACAAAAAGATGTTTTGTCCCAAACAACCCGTAGACCTACAAATTCTATTTATTCCGCTCATGTTTCATGTGACAGCTACAGAAGGAGATTGCTATCACAGTGAGGCAAACTGATTTTTCTTGTTTCTTAAAAGCTGACACAAGGATTTGGATCGTTTAATAGAAATCCCCCCATAACAAACGAAAAAATGAAAAGAAAGTCCGAATCGATGAAACTCGTTCGCGGAGCTTGAGTTGATGCTGTGTGTGACTCGGCAGATATAGAGTTGCCGCCAGCACTTTGATCTTCACCGAACAGAGCACAGGAACATCAGACAGAGAACGAAATTAGATTTCGCCATATATTTTTGGCTGAGAGGAATTCTAAGCGCGGATTGTCTGGGAATCTGCGGAATTGATTTTATTTTTAAAAATAAAACAAGTCTACGAGGCTCAAGATAAACAGATTTAGATAAATTACCGCGGCAGAGCTTCCTTTGAAGAATTTCAAGGTGAAAGTGGAGTAGGACTGTTTTGATTTTGATGTGCGGATTCCAGGGGTTAAGTGGAATTAAAAGCGATTATGTCGAACAGACTGATAAGGCATTTAGTTGGCTGTCGCATTCTCAGCGATTAAGCAGTAAATCGAATCGTGCTGCACCGTAGTTTGGCTGTCAGACCGCATTGATCTGTCACGTTTAAAAGTGACCTTTCGGAAGCGAGCGAGCTGCCGACTAATTTGTCATTGTTTAACTGACATATTATGGAATTCAATCTTACAGGCTGAGCCAACAATAAGTCTGACGGTTATCTTGAAAAAAACATGTGCCAATTTTTACAATCACTACTTTTGACTTGAAGAGTGTTCCCTATGAAAGAGAATTATTTACTCCCCCTATTTCTATTTCTACAGCGTTGCTGAAACTTTATGTTCTGGACGATTGCACCTATACGTAGCTTCAATGTGTCCAACAGTCTCTTTCTGGGGCCCTACTCTGAAACTCGATTCTAAAGTAAAACTGTACGAATTCGCAAAATCGAGACTCTGTAATTCTATAAGTACCTAAGTTATGAAATCAAAATTCGGACAGCTCTAGTACTGCCAAGTTTTTTTTTGGATTCTTGGTACAAAACTGGTACTACCGTTTCCGAAAGTTAACGTCAAATTCGTTCGAATTCGCAAATAATCATTCTACATCAAATGTGTTTGCGAGAAGGTCGATTAAAGAAGTTTTTTTTCTCAGAATGTAAGTAAATAAAAATTATAAATTAATAATTCATGAATATTTCATAAACATAGTAATATTCATGTATAATGTTTGTTTTTTGTACAAGGGAATCATTTAAAAGTCCAAACACAAAAGTGTCACAGTTTGAAATAAAGGTGCAATACATGAGCAGGTATCCAGATTTGTCCAAGGGATATTTAAAAACACCCAAAGCTAGACAAAAATCCAAGCATTTATGGACTAATTTCTTTAAATATTTGAATGCTGAGTGTCCACCGCAGCGCGATGCAGCAGGTTTGTTTTTTGTGAACACTTAGTTCTCTTGGAATTTTGTTCAACAAGTACATAAAGGCGTCTTCCGAAAGGCTGTAGTTTTTAACAAAGCTGAAATAAAGTTATTTTTTTGGATTAAGAATGCCTTTAAATAAATACTCAATAGAAAAACCTTTTATCGCTAAGCTCCATTATGTTAGATTTATCTCTAATCCGTCTTCGTTCAACTTGTTGAATTTTTTCCTGATTTTCTTCAAACTCCAACCAAATTGCGACACTGTCCATGTTTATTTATTATTATTTGATTGTTTTACGATAAATTTTTGGAATATTAAAAAAATAATGCGAGACTCGTTTGAATTATGTCAAACATAATGCGAGAATCGTTCGAAATCGCAACTTTGTTGGCAAATAGTTTGGCATTACCGGCATTCGATTCTACTTTCATAGAGAGTACCATTTGAAAGTAGAATCGCAAATATCTTTCGAATAGAATCAATAGTAGAATCGAGTTTCATAGTAGGGCCCCTGTATCCCTATTTTAACTCATAAAAATCGCTGGTAACTAATGACAATTTTAACTTCTGTCAAAATGTACTCAAGGGCACAAGTTGAATCATATATCAGTCAGCGAAATTTACTCAAGTAATAGCTTTTTTGTCAGTGTATACCAGAGGAATTTGAAACCGTCACAAATCCATGTTCATACAAAAAATGTCTCTGAAATACCAACCGGCCAGAAATTGTAGCAGGTACACTACAGTGATCTGATATCCTTCCAATTTCCTCTCAGTGTCTCAGTTGTTGTTTTGTTATGTGGTTATTGTCTCATAAAAAAAAAAATCTGGAAAGACTTCTAGAGATGTGCTTTTTACACAAAACGTAGTAGATTTTATAGTAAGGTGTTACTTCTTTGAATTGTCTTAATTTATTTTTACAACAAAACTCGTGTATTAGATACTAAATGCTGCGTTAAAGTATTATCAACACAGCAACTATGCAAAAATTGTGTATGCTTTCTTACGACTGCAAGCTAACTAAGGCGAAGGATATATATGTTTTCGGTAGATATTTTGCTGCAATTTTCTTGACGTTTCTCCTTACAGCATAATTTTGATAGCTTTCTTTTTTATTTTAAACTTTGACTTGCGTATCATTCGATAAAAAATTGTAGGTCTCTTGCATGTGTCCCAAAAATAAAACTCGCACAAATCATTTATTTATTTTTAGTCAGTTAATTGTACAGTTAAACAAATATAATATGATGAAATTTTAAGCGAACACGAAACTACACTATATGTATTTGTATTTTGACAGGCCGACTAACCCCAATATCGGCAGTAAGACAAAGACAAACTGTTTTCATAGGAATATTATTTACATTTACCTCATGCTGTCATGCATCCCATTGCTAAAACGAGCCCGTATGGCAATCAATTGTGACGGCGCCCATTTGGCCGATAACATCTTCTTGACTTAACCAATAAAATTCTAAAGGTTCAAATAAACATAATCAAAAAACAGAATCGAAGTTTTTCATTTAGAAAAATGAGAGCCAAACAACATCGGATGACTTCTTTTTGCACATAATTATTCTAATCTATTCCATTCCTACTGCTACTGCAAAAGACGATTCTGTGTTTATTAATCATCAATCCCGCAAGCCAGACAAATTAAAATTTCCAAATTCTCATACAAAATCTATATTCAGTTACTAGTCGCCCAGAAAAAGTAGGAGGTACCTGCAATTTTTTCTTAGAAAATGTTTCCTCCAAGACAGAAACTGACAGCTAGACTGGAAAGATTAGCCAGAGATGTGCAATTAAGTGTGAATGTAGTAGATGTCACAGTGATGTGCAACTTTAGCAAAATGGAAATTTTATCAGATTTTATATCACATACGATACGAATTATAAAAGTCCGTCAGCCTCACTTGCTGTCACACTCATCCGTTGGTAAGAGTTTGTATTTCTGTGGCAAAATGAAGGAACCTTCGTCATAATTTGCACGTTCCACATTTTTCTGCATTTAATGCAATTGCCTACGATTGAATATGATAGAACTTTTTGTGCATTTTACTTACCTTGCACAATAATAAATTGTCTTATTGTACTCTATTTGTTTGAGCTTTGTTTGTCTCAACTATAAGGAATAAAATACATTCAAACGTTCTTGTTTATTTATTTCCATTTTCATTGACATTCAATGTTAAAATTGTTTTATTCATATTTGAAATGTCAGCACTCCTCGTCTCACTGTAAAAGAAAATATTATTGTTAGGAGAAGAACAACAATCTTTCAAATACAAAGAAATTCCAAGAATGTACTACTCGCATGCGCACGAAGAAATTCCAGTTCATCTTTGTAACTGTCAAACAGCAATAACAAATTAGACTTGGACGATGTTTTGACTTACAATTACTGCTTATAGCTTGTCCTAATATATGGAAGGACGCTTTCTGAGGTAATGTAAGCATGTACTTTCTATGTCCATCTTTTAAGGTAGTGGAATGGATAAGAACAGCTGTCAGAGAAGTCGTCTTTACATCGTTCATATCATAATTGTAGGAAATCTGTTTTTAAAAATAGCAACTGTTTTTATTATGACGGAAGAAATGACTTCTTATAAAGTTGCTACATCATTTAAAGGTGTATAAATTAAAGGGAGAATACACAAATTTTCATTTGAAAAGTATGCAATATAGAGCTTAAAGTAATAGATTTGTATTTTGAACTAGGTAGCTCCAAGCGAAGTAAAGTGACAGCAGAACATTTTGTGTGAATTAAAATGATGCTTTTGAAAGTCAGACTGGACCAGAAGTAATATTGTCCTCTCAAACACAAGCCATCGCACTGTTTTCACTCCTTCTACAATAAGCTATATGTATATCCTATTTAACAACAGAAAACCGCAAACGTTCTAAAACTTTACTGCTATCATAACGTCACTAAATATTTAACGTCAACCCAGCGGTCATTTACCACTCATTAGATCTTCCTAATTGGGTCTACCGCGCCGAATTTAAAAGATGATTCACACAGTCTCGGCCAAAAATAACGCCCTGGTACAATTTTTTGCTATGTTTTATCGATTCCACGATATTATTTCGACAGATTTGGCGGATCACGATCAATTCCCATCACATCTGCTTGCATGGTTGTATTAACATTATTCCCACATAAATAACTTGTCGCATCCCAAAAATTGCTAATCTCATACATATTCAAACATGATTCCCCAATCTATCTCCATCCCCAAATGACACGATCATCAACACAAGTCGTTAAGAGAGTTCATTGTCATGAAGAATTTGCCTAAAATGGCAGTACGACGCAAATCGATTTCGAGAACGAACCAAGAGGGAGAGACGAACAAAATTTGCCAACAAGGTACAATTTCGTTTCATAAATCAGAAGCAGAGACACCTCCATGCGTCGTTAGCTTAAAAACCATCAGATTTCGAGAATGAGATTAGATTAACCGCCACAGGACCTTGCTTTGTGGTTGATAGTGGTATATCGTGTATCGCATATCTAATGTTGAACAAAGGTTCTCAACTGCGCGAATTACAGAATGGCACACCTTGCGAGGTGGATTTTGTTTTTTGGCTGCGGCTGCACAAAAATTGATTTGGCCTCGAGAATGTTTTGAAATGGAATATCCATCTGAACGACATCAGCGGCGATGGCGCAGCCCAGCAGCCCAGCAGCCGTTTGAGGTTTGACTCACATCCACTGTCAAGATAATCACCGAGAGTGTGGACTTGGCAGCTGCTGTTCTGTTTTGTTCACCGCTTGGTGCGGTTTCTGGGTCGACTTTGTGGTGGCGCGAATTAAAACACTTGTTTCTTACTTTTAAAATTAAACAATATTTATTTGGAACTATGTCCTTTATTATTGAAATACTTTTTACTAATTCTAAAAGGAGCTTAAGGCTACTATGTAGTTACAATAAGACTGTTGATAAATTCATCATACAGTCGTATTTATATACTTTTCTTATCTATCTACAAGGAGACCCAAGCGTACAATCGTCTTGCTTGATAATGAAGAAGAGATAATATTCCAACATTGTATACAAACGATATTATCTCTTTTACATATGTTATCATTGTAGCGTTGTGTGCAAGACTGTACTAGAGACTAAAGATATCATTGAATACAAATAATGTTATCTTTTTTCTCAATATGTTTTGCTATGGATACTTAACTCCCCCCCTTGTTAAACGAAATCGTCCCGATTTTTCGACGCTATTTTTAACATTTCTCTTTCATAAGTTTTGTTATATGCGTCAATCTTTTTTTGTTTTTGACGATCTGTTATACATTGTATAGTTTTTATCATTACGTACGTAAATGCTAGAATAACAATCAGTGTTACAATTGTGTATATAGTTGATAATATCGGTTTTTCTTCAAAAGGAATAATTAGTTTTTTTTAAAGTATCTATGTTATCGAATTTGTACATTGTATCTTCTTTAATTATTTGGTCGATGTAAGACTCTGAATTATGATTTCTTAATATAACTTCTTTAATTTGCTTATGCATGTTTTTGTATATTTTATCGTCTAGATTTATAGTATTTTCATAAGTAACTAAGTTTATACCATTAATTGTTTGATTATTTAACTTATGCTTACCGCTTAATAACATAACACCGGATTCAATTTCTAAGTCGTAATCGTATTCTTGTTTAATGTTGCATTTTGAAGTTATATTCTTTAAAAGTGGAATAAGACAATTTTCTTCTTCAAAGTTAATTTCACAAATGTTTTTACTTAGATGATTTTGACAATTTCTTGTTCTTAAATAAGTTTGGTTACATAAGGCAATTGTTTTATCTGTAATGATTTTTCCATGTTTTGAATTTAAAGGTGTTACTTTATACAATTTACATGATTTAATTAGAACTGGATATTTATATATTGTGATGAAGAATTCATCAGTTCTAGCTAATAATATTTTAGAGTACTCAAGTATATTTATTATGGGTACTTGAATTATTTCATGTTGAATAATATTTTTAATGTCATCTAAGTCTAGGCTTTCTGATAAATATTCATTATTTTTTGCTGCATTAATTGTTCTGGTCAATAATAATAATTGTTCGTACACTTGTTCTATTACTAAATGTTCTTTAAGGCTCTGACCTTCGAATTGTTGCAAAATTTGTTCAAATCTAGAATTTATAGTTTTTTGTTTATTATTGTTTTCTATGAGATTATTTATACTCGTTTCTATGTTAACTAAGTCATAATGGTCAGGATTACCAAACACATATTTGAAAGCTGTTCCTAAAAAGTTAATTGATCTAGTATGCCTAGTATGTTCTTGTAATTGGTCTGCTAAATTCTTAATTTTACTTAACCAAATTTTTTCTTCTTGTGTAGGTTGATATTTACTAGTTACGATATTTACGTAAGGTTGAAATATCGAAGTCAGGTTGGTGGCATGTAACAAATAAGTTTGTTCTTTGAATAAATACACGTCATCTGTTTGCGTAAGTATAAACTTCTTGTTTAGTAACTCAGTTATTTGAACGTTTCCTTGCCCTTCTTGACTCTGTACAATTCCTAGTAATGTTAGGAATATTAATATTTTCGTCATCTGAAAAATGATAATTCTTTATGTTATCCTTGTGAATTTTTATTCCTTCTTTAGAGATTACAGTGTCTCCTTTATCTTCTTCTACTATTCTTGTTATGTATCTGGCGTTAGATTTCTTTCTAAGACCTGTGATTCTTACCATTATCTTATCTCCTTTTTTATACTCTCTGTGTCGAGTTCCTTTATTTAGACGTTCGATCACTTTTTTGGATGCTGAGTTTAGTTTATTTATTATAATTTCACTATTGCTATATTTATTTTGATTAAAGAAAATGTCTCTAGGTTTCAAACCGGTAACTGAGTGTATAGAATTATTTAATTCACGCACTGTTCTAAATATTTCTTCGATAAGTCTTGTTTTATTCTGAATTGTGAATATTCTAGACAGTTCAGTTATTGTACCGTTTACACGTTCTACCTGACCGTTCGCTGTCGATCTGTATACTGGAGTTTCTACTTTAGTTATGTTGTATTTCAAACACATTTGGTTCACCATTTCTGTTTTGAATCCCTTCTCGTTATCTGTCATGAGTCGTTCACATTTTGGGAAATAATTAGATAAGACCTCTTCCATAACGTCGTACAGTCTGTTTCGAGTTTCGATTTCCCGAAGGATTGTATATTTAGAATACTTATCTACTGTTACAAGGAAAGTATACTTGTCGTTGAAGTATATGTCCATATGAATGTGTGTTCCCGCATGTGTTGGTATTTCTGAATTATTCAGAGGTTCTCTGATAGGTTTTCTTTCATATTTTCCAAATAGACATGCTATGCATTTTTTGTTGAAACTCTTTGCTTGTTTATTTAGATCGGGCCAGTAATATTTCTCTGAGATTTCTTGTATATTGTTACGTAACCCTCGGTGTGCTCTTTCGTGAGTTACCCTTACAAGTTTTAGTTGTTCCTCCAAATTTGTCACGTCTTGAAGTTTTCTTGGTGTGAATATAAATCTTACTAGTGGGAATTCTTTTTTTATGTTTTCACCATATTTGTATATGTTTTCAAATTTCGTATGCAAAGCTACAATCTTTTGGGGTTGTATAACTTCTTTCATCTGCCTTAGTAAAGAGTCTTTGTCCTTAAACTTTATTATGAGTCTTATTTTGTTACTAAAATAGATTTGTGTTTCGATATTATTTGTTATATCTTCAATAAGTTCGAACTGTGCAGTGTATGCATTAAAAGGCTGATTCACAGTTTTTATTATATCATTAGAAGAACTTTCAGCTGAATGTGCTGTTTCTATGGTAGAAGTATTTATGCGTTGACGTGATAATGCGTCAGCTACAAGATTTAGGTTTCCTGGTTTATAAACTAATTTTGCTCCAAAGTCTTCAATGATTCCCTTCCAACGTTTCAGCTTTGTGTTGGGATTTTTTCCTGATACAGAATATATAAGGCTCTGGTGATCGGTATATATGGTTAAGTCTGCTATACCATATATGTAGTTTCTGAGTTTTTGTAAGGACCATATGATCGCTAATAGCTCTTTCTCGTTTGTGCTATAGTTCTCTTCTGTCTTACTCAGTGTTCTTGACAAGAAGTGTATAGGTTGCTTATTCTGACTTAGTACGGCTCCAATAGCTATGTTGGATGCATCAGTAGTAAGCTCGAATGGTTTACTATAATCCGGTTGAAAAAGTTCGACTTGTTCTTTCAAATAATTTTTTAAAATTCTAATCGCTTCTAATGCTGAATCATTCAGATTTAACTTAATATTTTTACTTTGTTTTTTGTTTACTTTACCGTTATCTCCTCGTAAATATAATGTCAGGGGCTTGGCTATGCTTGCGTATCCTTTTATAAACTTACGATAGTAACCTGTAAGACCTAAAAATCCTCTCAAATCCTTTACCGTTTGTGGGACTGGAAAATTTTCTATAGCTGCTATTTTCTCAGGGTTCGTAGTGATTCTACCATGTCTGATTATGTGACCTAAGTATTCTACTTCTTCTTGAAAAAACTTACTTTTCTCATCAGATATTTTTAATGTGGCTTTATTGAGTACGTCGAATACTTGACTTATGTGCTGTATATGTTCTTCCTCAGATGAAGAATATATCAATACGTCATCAATGTAAACGTGTACGAATTTACCTACAAAGTCTCTCAAAATGTCGTCCACGCATCTCTGAAATATGCTTGGTGCATTTTTGAGCCCGAAAGGCATTCGTTTAAAATGATATTTTGCGCCATTTATAGCAAAAGCTGTTTTTTCTTTGTCATCTGTTTTGATTTTAATTTGGTGGAAACCTGACTCCAAATCTAATGTTGTAAAGTACTTGGCTTTACCTAAATTTTGAATTGTCATGTTGACATCCGGAATGGGGTATCTGTCTGTTACAGTGTGAGCGTTAAGTTTTTGGAAATCAACAACCATGCGCCGTTTTGGTTTTCCTTTTTCGTCCAAACCTTTTTTAGGTACTGTCCATATGGGACTGTTATAAGGACTATGGCTTTTTTCTATTATATCGTCATGTAAGAGTTTCTGTATTTCTTTGTTTACGAATTCGTTATCTGCTATGGGATATGGATATTGTTTAACATAAACCGGATTATCATTGGTCGTCCTAATGCTTGCTTCTATAGTATCTGTAAAGGGTAACGGTCCTATGCTGTTATTAATCTTCATCAGTCTATCTATGTCTGCTTTATAAATATTATTTTCCCCAATTATGTAATTAATTTTCTGAATAGATTCGACACTGCTTATGGTAGTTAGAGTCATATTACTGAAATTTATTTCCGCGTTTAGAACTTTAAGTCCTTCATATCCTAATATCATATCAAAAGACTGAATATCCTCTAATTCAAAAAATGTTATATTTTTCTTTAATATCCTAACTACTTTCTTTGTATCTACCATAGAATAACCATGCATTGTTTTTATTTTTATAGGTTTAATTTTAATTTTTTTGCTAGAATCGCATTTTCTATTAATGTAATTATGGGTTGCACCAGTATCAATAAGAATTTTATAAATTTTCTTAGAAATAGTACTAGTTAAATTTAAGCAGGGCAACCCGTCTACTAGTTTAAATGATCTATTCTTATGTTATTATTTACCATACATTCCGTTTCATCTGCTTCTGCATATGTACTGCTGACATCGTCTCTGCGTTGTTGTCGGGAGTTATTTACTCTCTGCTGCTTGAAGTTCTGCTGATAAGATCGTTGCGGTCTGTTGTGTGTGTTGAAACTCCCGCTGTGTTCACGTTTCGCTGGTGGATTATATACATCGGGTTTGTATTGATTCCAATTTTGTCGCTGTGCATGTACAATTTGTCTCGAGTTTATCTCCATCGGCTGTGGTCCTTGATTGTGTTGCTGCATATTATCGTATTGCTTCTGGGGTTGATAATTCGTTGTTTGGCTCGAATAATTTGGTCTTCTTTCGTTTCTGCGTTCATGTGGCATATTTTTGTGGTGCTTATCCTGAGTGAGATGTAAATGCCTGTGCACATTATCATGTTCTATTCTGCGAGCAATTGCGAATGCGTGTTCTAGATCATTTATTGTAGCTGAATATAATGATCCTCTTGTAAAGTTGTCACTCATACCATCAATGAATATACGAACTGCGTCGTCGTTAGCATTTTTAATTAGTCTGTCGATTATATTCGGCGGATCACCTGACATAGTGATTTTTGATATTATTAAATTGAGATTTTTATTTATCTCGTCGTGGTATTCAGACAGTGTGCTTCTTTTTTGCGTGATGGCTTTCATCATGTCTTGTAGCACGTATAGAGGTTCTTGATTAGAGTACGTATAATCTAATCTGTTACGTATCGCCTCAAAATTAAAAATTGTGTTATAATTAGTTAACACATTCGCGGCTGCACCCTGTATTTTACTTTTCACTATAGTCAATGCTGCTGCGTACTTACTGTGTGTTTTGAAGTTTTTAATGCTGTCCATTAATCTGGATGCTTCTTCGCGCCACGACCGATAATTTGATTGATCGCCGTTGAAAATAGGTAGGCTTTTAAATGCGTCTAACTGTATTTCACTACCATCTGTATATGTGGTTCTTATTTCCTCTAGCACAGGTATGTTTGGTACTATGCCTAATCCAGATTTTACTTCATTTAGTTTTGTTTCTAAATTAGTGTTTATTTGATTTTGGTTAGTTATTATTGCTGCTAACCTTGCATTCTCTGTGCGTGTGTGCTCTAGGGTTTGTGTTACTGTGTTGCTCCTGGTTTCTAAAGCTTCTAATCTTGCCATTAATACTGCGAGTTGTTCCATTTTGAACTCGTGTCTGTTGTCGTCGAATTTGTGTGTTTTTTTCCTCCACATATACACTTTCACTGAATTGCTTTGCTGCTTCGTACGAAGAAGCTATATTTGTACCTGCTATGCTAGGTAATTCTTGTAACCGGTAACGCGAGTGTTCTGTTTATACTAGATTTCACTACTTGTTCCCGAGGTCCGCTCGATTGAAGTTAAAAAGTATATTTAACCTCCTGGCAGGATCGCCAATTAAAACACTTGTTTCTTACTTTTAAAATTAAACAATATTTATTTGGAACTATGTCCTTTATTATTGAAATACTTTTTACTAATTCTAAAAGGAGCTTAAGGCTACTATGTAGTTACAATAAGACTGTTGATAAATTCATCATACAGTCGTATTTATATACTTTTCTTATCTATCTACAAGGAGACCCAAGCGTACAATCGTCTTGCTTGATAATGAAGAAGAGATAATATTCCAACATTGTATACAAACGATATTATCTCTTTTACATATGTTATCATTGTAGCGTTGTGTGCAAGACTGTACTAGAGACTAAAGATATCATTGAATACAAATAATGTTATCTTTTTTCTCAATATGTTTTGCTATGGATACTTAACTCGCGTCCCTCGGTGAACCTTGAATCGTAATTTTTTGGCCAACTTTTGCGAAAGAAATCGAATGAGTGTGCTCCAGTTCGGGGAATCGTATATTGCGAGCATCTGCGTTCTGGGAGCATGGGTTTTTCTTTTCGAGGTTATTTATGGGGTTTCTGGGAAGGGATCAGACACCATGTGCGGGTCTTGGTGGAGTGTCAATATTTAATTATAACATTCAGCGGGTTATTAAAAATACCCGTGTGACGAGGAAGCCTTGAAGTGTGATTCCAGAGAAATATTCATTAAACTAATTTATGATCTAGAACATTTATGCTAATTCGATGACGGGACACAAAAGGCTTTCCGACCTGCAGGGTCACTAAAGACCGCTGTGAAATTTATGTCTCAACTAAAGAGACATTAATCACAATGAGCAGGAGCACGGTGAGCTCTTGTTTTGAAAGGGTTGTAAAAACGTCGCTGCCAATAAAAGATGAGCGATTTCTTTATTTGAGGCTGACATTTTGAATTGGTTGGCATTTCTGAGTTTACATTTGACAGTCATAGATAGTGGGCGACAAGAATTTATTAAATATCATCTATGTAACTCCGTAATAATGTGTTAAAGTGAGAATAAAACTTTGCTGGCCTTGTGTATTAAAATAATAAATTGCTATCGACCATTTTCCACGACTGTCAAATATAAGCTAGCTAATGACAGTCACCACTGCAGGCTAGGCAAAATGTAGAACAATGTCTTGAAAAATCTGGAGTCGACCGTTTTCCTGACAACTTGTACTGCGAAATTATAAAGGATGGTTAAATTTTAAGGGCCGATGTTGAATGTGAACCACACCTAAACGTCAAGTTTTTCTCTGCATTTCATTTGACATTTCTCAATTTCAGACTAACTCAATTTGAACCATGGAAAGATACACAATCGAGCAACGCGTTTAAGTTATTCAGGCTTATTAGAAAAATGGTCATTCAAATCAAAATGCATATGATCAATTTTCGAAGAAAATCATCTTCAGTGATGAGGCACATTTTCACCTCTGTGGATTCGTCAATAAGCAGAACTGCCGCATTTGGGCGAATGATAATCCAAGAGTGATTGTCGAAAAACCAATGCACTATGCACCCACAAAGAGTGACTGTTTGGTGCGGTTTATGGGCTGGCGGCATCATCGGGCCGTATTTTTCCCAAAATGAGGCCGGTCAGGAAGTTACTGTGAATGGTGTTCGCTATCGTGAGATGATAACGAACTTTTTATGGCCCGAATTGGAAGATATGGATGTGGACGATATGTGGTTTCAACAGGACGGTGTCACTTGCCACACAGCTAATGAAACAATGGCTCTTTTGCGCGACAAATTCAATGGCCTTGTTATCTCACGTGGTGGCGATGTCAATTGGCCGCCAAGATCATGTGATTTGACACCGTTGGACTTCTTTCTTTGGGGTTATTTGAAAGAAAAGGTGTACGTCGATAAGCCAGCAACAAATCAAGAGCTAAAGGATGAGATAATTCGAGATAGTTCGGCACATTCAAGGCATAGAACCTCAATTTTGCCTCAGCGTCATCGAAAATTTGGACCATCGGATGGAGGTGTGCCGCCGAGGTAGCGCCGGCCGTTTGGCCGATATTTTGTTCTATACATAATTGAACCATACCAATATTATCACAATAAAAAGAAATGACAATAATTTCCTAAATAATTTGTGTTTTATTCAAAATCAACATCGGCCCTTGAAACTTAACCACCCTTTAGTTGAATTCAAAGGAAAAAAACTCTTTGGTTGGAAATGGCTATAATTCCAAACAAAGTGTTCGAAAGTGTATAGTTTCTCGGCAACTAGACAACCTCTTACAATTTGTTAGTCAAATACAGAAAAATTTTAATGATATATTGCTGAAATAAAAATAAAAACTAAATGTGAATAAACACTTTGGTTAGAAATACCTATGTTTCCAAACAAAGTATTCTTCATTTGTTTAGAACTAACCATGACTCCAAACAAAGTGTTTATATAGCAATTGTTTCGGTTGTTCTCTCAACAGCAATGCGTTCCATTCAAGGATATCAAATAGCACTCATAAAATACTAGACAGTCGTACACAAAAAAAAAATTCGCAAACAAAATTCTCCATGCATAAGGAATGTGGTTTGTTTTCATTTTCAATCTGCCTTTGGAGTAATGTTTGTGCTACTCAGATTGATCGATTACTTTGTCAACTGTCGGCGATAGAAAATCAGTCTATTAAAACTTATGGCCCACATATGGTGTACGGAATTTTAATGGCTACGATAAACATCTCGATGCGCTGCGCTTATATGGCGCAATGTCAAGAGCTGCGCTGTTTTTAGAGCAATCTTCAGCATTTTTAATCTGAAGCAACACAAGTTCCGCGTATTTGTTCAATAATCCACTCCAGCTACTGTATAAACACTCGCTACTCGTATTTGCGCACACCCACTGAATAACACCTTTTCTGTCTATACAACAATTACGCAAGTGGAACTTTTTTTTTTTCTTAAACTACGAGTATTATAAAAAAATATATCTCACGAAGTCGGTTGCTCAACTCCTTTGTTTTTTCAACACTTTTACTGCATGCAAAAGGAATCAAATAATATTGACCCAAATTCCATGCAATAAACTTGACAAACAGACAAAAAAAATGCACGAACAACAAACAACACCAACAAAACATATTTTTGCAACACGGAAAATTTATTTGCAACGCTCTTCTTTGATCGTTCGCCAAATTGATGCGATGCGGCCGCGATGATCGATTTAATTGTACCCATGGTTGCTCCACTTTCCGCAGTGGAAATGATTTTCTTTTCTATGGAAATAAATTTCTTTAAGGCAATTAGCTACGAGTTTACCATGGAGTTGGAGTATCTAACGCACAAGTAGACGAGATGAGGGAAAACACGAAACAAAAATCAATACTCCACTAATGATGATTGTAATCTGGGGGCAGGATCGTTTGATCGTGATGATGACATAAACGATTGATCAATAAATCGTTTCTTTTTTCTTTTTTTCTGTCATCGCTGTTTTTGCTTGGCGGGCCTACTTTTTGACGACGACGTCAAGTGATGGTGGGAAAAAAATACGTTTGCTGACAATCAATCGATTGATGGGATATTGAAGAAATCGCTTTTTCTCAGCACGGTTTTGATTGGGTGTGGAGCGTGGAGCAGCGTGGAGGTGGAAGACAACATTTGAATGAAGTAATGACTTCCTGGCGACGAAGTAAGGAAGTCCATGGATGTGGTTGGCAAAATAGACAATGATTGGAGTTGGCTTTAGGTAACACACAAATGGTGGGGGGAATTAACTGACGCTAATGTATGCTATAGGTAAACAGGAAGTTATGAGCTCGAGTCACGAACTTTAAATCTATTTTTCTCATTATTATTGGCTTGGGTTAATGACTTGTAAAAAAATGGTCGGTTGAAGAATTTATGGTGTCACTTGTCATCCGAAGGACTGTCGGCATAAATGTTTTTAAGGAGCCTTTCCCTGCTGACAAATGACAATATACAGAAGAGATGAATGGAGAACCGTTAAAAAATTTGTAACCAACAAAAATGCATTTCTGCTATGTCATCCACTCTGTTCTAAAGGGATTTCCAATAAGAGGTGTTATTTTGGTATTCAAAGCAAAATGCCATTTTTTGAGATAAATGATCGGATGTTTATTCCATAATAAAGAGGAAGGTATGCCGTTAATAATGAAAAACAACATCAGCCAAATGGCCACCACAGGACCTTATCCTTTTCATGAAATTTTCCATAACCCAATCGCAAAGTGGCTGCCCTATGTCCTCGATAGCCTCACGAATTTTATCTTTGAGGTGTTGAATCGACGTTGGGCTGTTGGCGTAGACCTTATCTTTCACTTGGCTCAAAAGAAAGAAGGCGCAAGGTGTTAATTCACAAGATCACGGTGGCCAATTGTGATCACCTCTTCGAGAGATAATACGGTCCGGAAATGTTTCCCGTAAAAGATCAATGGTTTCGTTCCTTGTGTGGCACGTAGCGCCGTCTTGTTGAAAGTAAACGTTGTCCAGATCAATACCATCCAACTCCGACCATAAAAATGGTTTGTGGAATGCCCAATTCCAAAGAACGACGAGGAATGGACAAACCTGGGTTTTCTTCAACACTTTGGGCTACAGCAGCAATGTTCTCAGTTGTTCTTGAGCGACGTGCACGGGTTTTATTCTTCACATCACTAACTTGTCCCAACAGCTCGAATTTTTCCACCAATTTCTGTATTGCGGTCCGACAAGGTGCTTCACGACGACCAAAAAATGCTTCAGTTTTGCGTACTGTGACTGCAAGATTTTCATTTTAATAATTTCAATGCGTTGTTGAAGCGTGTATCGTTCCATTTTTAGTAATGGCGTAGTTTCTACTTGTCAAATGTCAAAGAATAAAAGCTTCCAAAGTGACAGCTACCGAAATAGCGGGTCATTCACAATAACACCTCTTATTGGAAAACAGAAACGCCTCGCCGGATGTGCAAGCTTTTACACCCCTACCCAACTTGAAACTCTATTTTTACAGGAAAACGGTCAAAATATGTGAGCATACTAAGCACCCGGTTTACCCAATGCACAATTAAAAAGGCGGGTAAAAAATCATGTTTTACGTTGTAGAAAAATAGAGCTTGAATAGAAAAATGTGGGCTCAGGTGTCTATCGGTTCAAAAGAGGTTACCAATTTTACAAGGACAAGCTTTGAGGCAGCATCTCCAGACTGACTAACTACAGGAAACGGTAGGCGGGACCGATGCTCAAGCAAAAGACTGAAGTCGAGAAACACATGTGAGTTGAGCTTATAAAAACGACTGGAAAAGACTCAAGGGGCATGGTCATGAGTCAACTAAATCATTCTTGACGATTGACCACAAACACCATAATGTTGTTTCCATCAAAAAGAGGACCGCCCGAATGTAAGAAACATTGGATTATAGGATAGACATTAATACAACTAAAAGCCTTTTGTGTTGTTCGTCTCATTGGACCCCTGCATAAGCTTTCAGCAAATCAAAGTAGACAAATTTACAATTCAGAGCGCCTCTGACTCAGCCTGCAGCTATGCAACTGCTATAAACTTGATAGTTTGGTGTATGTCCCGACTGATGGTTCCAAATCAAAAAAAAAAGAAGAAAAACTTCGGCACACAGAAGCACTATATTCCAAGGACATCTACTCGATAAGAAAGACAGAAAGACGTACGTAAGTCTCGTCTAGAATTCGTCGCCAAGTCCAACCAAAAGAATGGCTCGTCAATATAAACCCACCCCACCCAACAAAGGCAGCAAATCCACACCAGAATCTTTTACCCACTGATCTGCATCGCACTAAGTGTTCTATCGCATGTCAGGCACAGATACCTTTTCCACAAGATTCTTGCCCAACTCCAAGTCCCAAGACAAACATTCCACTCTGCCTTCCGTCACCTCATATCCATACAATTGCAATTCTAGCAACAAAATAGAAAACTTGCAAAACTGTTTTTCCTGACGAAATCAACACCAATTACCCTGTTCGAAGAATGCGCAGCGTACGCATGAGACCCCGACTAACATCAAATCCAACACGCAACCCTAAACAACAATAGCACCGCAAGACCCTTTTGCGCCCATACACATATACATATGATGTGTGTAAACTACACAAAGCCGCGTGTGCATGCTTAGCTGCGCTCGTGATTAAATTTAATTATAAATGCTCTCTATAAATATGTTGCCGGCTCACCTCATCATCATGATTATAATTACTAAACGGGCGACATGCTAGAATTCAGTTCTTCTACATGAGTCGCGTTGGGTTTGAGTACTCGTTACTCGTACACCCAGCAAGTGTTGGCAACGTGTGTTGAACTATTTCCAGAGGCGGGGGCATGTGTTGGATGTTGTCATTCATACCACCATCATCCTCCCGTCCGGGGCTCTAGTACAAAGCCAGCCACACATCAACCACATTCAGGTTGATGGCCTTGCGCGCGGTGTGCTTTTTATTTTTACCCAACTGATCTTCATGTGGGTTTAATTATTATCTATACACATATACATGTTGTTTTAATTTTTTTTTTGTTTTTGTTGTATTGCAGACTAGATACGTGTCTGATGGGATAGAGTCGCGCCTGGCAGTCGGTCATTTAACACTTTTTGTTGTTTGTTGTGCTTCGCGAATGTGTAATTATATCACACACGCGGGTATAGAGTCAGAGTGGTTGGTTATCCGAGATGAGAACCGCAAAAGAGACTACCTACTTGATTGCGGTTCTATAACCCTCAAATGGGTGGTTGTGCTTTATTCTGACAGACGAAGATTGAAGTTACAACTCTCGGGCGAATGCGAAAACAAAGAACCGACGTGTGAAGATCGCTTTAGGGCGCAAAATGGGTCTTGAGATGATTGAGGGTGGTCCCTGGTCCCAGCGCAAAATGCTTCAGATGGAGAGATCAATTTCAGACAGAGAGGAGTTTTTTTTTTTTTTTGATAAATAGCTCTTGGATATTCACCAGTGTGGGTCATTGTGCCGCGGGGCCTTAGAATGAGCCTACTCGAATGTATTCTTTGTCAGTCGAGTGGATGTGCGGAGTTCAAGTGAACTGATGTGTAAAGGGGGTGCCTTTTTAGAAGCTAATGGAGGAAATGTCAAGTGACAACCCTGAGGATAAAATGAGAGGCAACTTTTTATTTAAAATGTTAAATTGTTCTTTTTTTGTTTTGCATATTTTGACACGAAAACACTTTGCGCCGAAAAGTGATAACCAAGAGTATTTTTTTTTGGTCATTGTCTTCGCAGTAGATGGGTGTAGGGGGACACTCTGAAAAAATAAATTGTCAAGCGAAGCCTTAATGTTCTTCCTTTAACTATTATTTTTTCAAGAATCAAGTATTTAGCTTGAGAATTAAATAAAAAAAATTAATTGAACTTTTTACCCAACGAAAATTGTTCTTCTCACTTTCAGCAAAGTAAATTTACGAGCTTATAGGGCCTTAGCAATAAACATTTTTAGTCTCGACTCTAAATTTTCGTAGTTCACTGTGGCTATATTTTTCATACAAATTTTGCAATTGTGAGCTTTTGCAAATTTAAAGTCGAGACTAAAAATGTTTATTGCTAAAGCTTAGTATCCTGCTCGCGCTAAATTTTAGCGTCCCTAGTCTCCACTTCGTTTCTCCACACCAAAGATAAATGCTCGCTAAATTATTATTACACACCATATTAATGGGACAAAAACTTTTTCTTCATAACAGTAATCAGTAAAAATAATTTTTACATTTTTCGAATTTCAAACTTCAAAAACATCGCAGTATTTGAATCATTCCAAAACAATGGGTATGAGAAAAATTGAAGAAGATATTATTATTGCAGTAGCAGCTCAAATAATTTCTGTAACAGCAAGCAGAAGAAGACACTTTTCTTCGTGTCCCATAAATTCCTATTTGCAAAAAAGGCAAAAAGGCTGATTTGCAAAAGACCTAAGATTATTTGAAGCTTGAAGAAACTAGTTTTCCATTAACATTGTAAAATTTTTTTTTTTTTGCTTTGCGTTTTCTTTTCTTTCTCTATCAAATTTTTCTCTGCGGTTTCCTCCAAACAAATATCCATAGTAAACGCAACAAAAACTTCTTCCTCCGATTTTCATGTCAAAATTTATCTTCGATTTAATGTACCGGACATTTATTTCGCGAGCTAAATGAGTGGAGACTTTTCATCGACCCATCTACATGAAGTTAAGAATTTAGCGTGCGAGCAGGATACTGCTTTGCTAAACTGCCTCGCTAAATTTTATCTTTGTAGACATTTTTGTATGGGAGATAAAATTTAGCGCGAGCAGCATACTAAGCTTAAGGCCCAGTCTTACTGTTGAATTTGGCACTGCTGCCTTATTTTGACTTAGTTGCGTCCTTACTCAAAACTTATGTCTCTGCAGATATATCTGCGAAAAAATATATAGTGACAACTATAAAAAGCAATAGCAAGTATAGTAGGTAGGTATTAACAAAAATTGTGTTGTTGTTTAAGCAAAGAAATTCTGTTAAATTGGTAAAAAAATTGTAATAAAATTGGCTACACGATATTTTTTTGTAGTACCAGCTTAAAGCTAAAAAGTAATTTTTATTAAATACGGACAATTCACCTTTCATGAATTTCCGTAAGTAAATTCTCGCATGCATTGTTTTGCCACAATCGATGCAAGATAACAATCACAGAGTTCTCAATTTTTAGTCGACTTATGTATATTGGTTTACTAAAAAACACAAAATTTGTTCCCGGATTTTTTTTTTCAATTATCGCGTAAGAGAAATTACCAAGTTAAAAAAAATTGTGGCAAAGCGAAGTTGACTTTTTTTTTAAAGATGGAACGAATTTGCTGCACACCAATAGACCAAGGCAACGGGTGAAGTATACGTTTAATTTCTAATATACAGCCCGTTACATATATGTTGACAACATACACAAATTGAGATTACCTTTGGTGCAAACTTTGACTGATAAAATATTAAAAACATATATCGCTCCTTATCTGCGGAACTAACGTAGTTGATTTTGACGCTTGAATGTGCCCATGTAAAGAAGTGGTGAAAAAATTTATTACTACGAACGATTGACAGACATAATATGGGAACTGATAATTCAGCTTGTTCTATCGGCTGATGGGCACATTCAAAAGCCTAGCAAGTCGAAAAGAATTAACTCGCGAAAAAAATAAGAATTATAAATTGTAATAAATAAAAAAATAAATAAGTGAATAGTGATTTAGCTGTGGCGACAATACTGCGCGTCAGCGATTGACTCTTACACTCTTTTTATAAAAATTGAAAATATATTTTGAAATTTTTGTCAAGCTTTATGAGCATTTTAAAAAAAGTCATACTAAAAAACGTACCACAATTTTCGATATTTATGTTGCTTATTTTTTATAAACGAAAAAGCGACATAGATACTCGTATCTAAAAAATGCGTCCCTTTAAAAATAAGTTTTATGCATGATTTTTTGTACATTTTAATACATCGCTGTTCTAAAAACTAAAAGCAAAATATTTTCCATAGTAACATCAAAAGCGGTTGTTAATACCTCGCAAATATATGGGTACCTACCCCTGAATTAAAATTTTTCGTACTGTTGCTTGCTTTTAGGGAAAGGTAAATTGCATTCATTCAAAAATAGGTTCTTATCCACGGTGGTATATATTTGAATTTACTATGGCAATATCGCGGTGACAAATTGAATGTCACCAAAATGCTTTCATTTAACTGATAAGCATTTTGTATGGGGAATTGTTTACTTTATTTTACCAGCCTTGAAAGTCACCATTTTATTTTTTATACATAATGATTTGTTTCAAATTTTTCGTTGAAATGAGAAAATTTTTTGTTGTAGTTCGGATATCAATAATTAAAACAAGTAAAAGTGTTATCATCGGCCTGGCCGATGCTTTGATACCCTCCACTGCATACAAGTCATGCAAAATACCAGAACTACTTGACCGACATAGCTCATTTTTAATACCAACCTAACGACGATAAAATAAGTCCTTTCACAAAACTTCATTCACCTAGGGATTCCTTTGGACGCTATCGTGTTTTCAACGGAAAGAGGGACACATGGGTCTAATATTGGTTTTGTATGGGAGGTACCAGAACTACTTGACCGACATAGCCCATTTTGAATACCAACCTGACGCCGATAAAAAGAAGTCCTTTCACCGATTTTCATTCACCTACGTCAATTACTTTGGGCGCTATCGTGCTTTCAACAGACAGACAGACAGACAGACATGGAAAATCGATTCAGAATGTGATCCTGATTCAGAATATATATACTTTATGAGGTCTCCGGTGACTCCTTCTTGGCGTTACAAATGTATTGGCAAAGTGAATATAGCCTTCCTCTGGAGGGTATAATAAAGAAAATTGAAATTTTTTTAAAGCAATGTTTGAGGTAACTGTATTAATTTTTTGCGTCATAGTCAAATTTAAAAATTTGAATTAAATAAAAAAATAAAAAAAATAGTTGACGCAACAGGTTCATAAGGGACCCTAGGCCTATCTTCTTGAAATCATTCGTTTTCTAAGAGTTTAGAATTTTCGGAACGAATGGTAAAAGATCTACAATTTATTGCCGAGTTCGAACGGCTAATTGAGAAGCTCTTTCATGGAAGTTATACTCTCGGATTTTTGTGAGAGGTTCGGCACTGCACAGTGAAAATTTTTAAATGCAATGTGACTATAAATAATCAAAGTTATGTCAAAGTTAGGTTAAAAAAACAACTGCCGAAATATTACTCATTTTTACAGCATCAAAAACAAGTTTCGTGTGTAAATGGCAACATTATGCAACCGCGGTCTACGTCTAAGAGTTAAACGAGCTACGCCACCCGCGCTAATGAGTAGTTAGCGCAGCTCAAAATACATATTACAAAGCTTGCAACAATAATAGACATTTGTATACAAAAATCGCAAGTATTGAGCACTTTACTACAAATAATTGCATACCTATAGGTTGATGCTGCATTTTTTGTAGGTTTGATTCACTACTCTTTTTTGCTATGTTGAGTTAGATGTTCAATAAGAAAAATAGTAAATTAAGATATCACCACAAGAAAGGCACATATTTCCTAAACTCCAACACATCGGATAAGAAGTACATATAATACGATATTTAATAATACTATTTAGAGGAAAGCGTACATTCGATGCAACCTTTAATATTCAGGTTGCACATATTGCAAAGAATGTAGGCTTGTCCCGTTTTCTTGTTACAAGTGCCCAATTTAAATAAAATATACCAAAGTATTCCGCTGATCAATTATCCTAGATGAAGATGCAACAATTTGCATTTTGAACGGTCTGCCAGAATAGGATTTTTTGTACAAATACTTATGCCCCATATGCCCTCACTTACAGGAAAAGTATCATCGAGGAAAACTTTTAGGTAGTCTTCCTAAAGTGCCGAAATGAGGTGATCTCATTTGATCTCTGTCTTGTGTTATAATAGTGTTTACGTAAACTAACATGCAGACGAGTGGTTCAGGCAAGGCTTAGATTTCCAATGTTCCTTTGCGGATCAAGTTCCGAAGTAAGCCAAAGCAAAAATCTCATCAATTTACCCATTGAATGTCAATTGGAGGCGAACTGTGTGATAGCAAGAATGATGTTGCCAAACTACAGCAAGAAAAGAAAAACAGCATAACTTTTAAAGAAAACGCAAAAGACATCTCAGGCGATCAACACCGACCACTTAGGGCCGTTTGCTCATACGACTCTTAACAATTTAAGTTCTACTTAAATACTTATGGGCAACTTTTTCTAGGGCATAAACTGTCACATAAGAGTTTATGTGGAACTTAATTCGCTATGAGTCGTATCAGCAAATGGCCGTTAAAAATATAGAAGACCATGCAGCTGCATTGGGTCTTCTTTTTAATATGAGGATACACTGCCGCAGTTGCAACGAAGCAGCAACCTCTAAGAATACCTTTGAAGATATCTCTCTAACAATACACAAAACCAATAGAGACCCGGCTATGGTGGTCTGATTCGAAAATCTCTCAAATCTAAATCAGAATATGCATATGTCAAGAAACCAATAACCTTCCACCTAGACGCATCAACAAACAAGTTCGAAGTTGTGGCAACAGGACGGCACATAGAGCTTGACTGGGTTTTTCGAAAACGCCTAATCTACTCCTACCTATCTATCTGCCGAAGTCGTAATTCTGTTCCCGTTTTTTCACTCAGATATAGATCACATTCAAAGTCAATTTTTATCTGTCCACTGAAGACCGTGCTCCAGCCACATCATCCACATTCCAAATGCAACCCATTTAAAACTACCATGGCATTTTAATGAATTATGCACTCATAACACTATCCGTAGTGCATGTCCTATCAACAATTATCGAGACATTTTAACAATCTCGGCACACATCTCAAGGATAGCCCGGCCAAAGACATTTCAAAATGTCACCAATTAAAACCGAGAAATCATTTATGGCAAAAACGGTGCGCCGCGTTGCCACACGCTAGAAGCATTCCCACCGTCCGTGTTACGGTCTTGTGGTCAGTAGCAGTGGAACCTTCACCGTATATTTCATCTTCCTTCAGTCATTTATCATGTTCGACAGAGAGCCGCATTTACCCCGTTGCCCGTTCTAGAGCACGCTCTCTCCCTCTGCCTCCCACTCGCCGCAATATAACAATAAACCATAAATTATCCAGTCAACCCAAAATGCAATTGTATCTTCTATATATAGACAGAGTTGGGGTTTCTCTTGACTTACCTTGCCGTAGCTATTAAGTGATCCATTTATCCATCGATCAGCTTCCAAGCGGCCAGTTAGAAGGGCTCCCGTATTCGGATCGATTCGCTGCCATTCGCGTACTTCGCGCTGAAATGGTGAGCCACCATTATTACTGCCTGGTATTGCAACTTCCATCTTTATAGCTGGTTCTCTCTGTATGTGTATGTGTGTGTGTGGTAATATAATTTTTATTATATTATACTATTCAATAATAATTTGTTGCTACTGTTGGCAATTCGCATGCTATCCCGACTTTGGAGTTTCTTATACGAGTACGCTATTTAAGTCGAGCTCGCTCTACTTTGTATCTGCGATGTTGCATCTAGAGATGTAGATGCGGTACAGACACCGGTTCAGCTGGACGTGTACCACGTACACACGCACTCTGCAAAGAAGACCAACAAAAGGGGGAACAAAATTAATTAAATCGGAATTGATGAATTATTGATGATGATATAATGAATTGATTATTGGGCCGTCGCCGTGCAAAAGTGCCCGTCTAAGCCAGCAGGCCGAACATAAGTGCTGGTTGCTATTTAATTAGAAGCTTGCGTGAATTTATATAAATCGCAAGAGAATATGCATCGCCAGTGCTGCGGTAATTATTCTCCGGATGGCATCTAAGACTGGTAATTAATCTTGCGGCCGTATCTGTGCATTGGTGCAACGTGGCAGAGCACCCGGAGGCCTTTTGGGAAAGTCAAATGGTACACTGATCTAACTATGGTTAGGCCTGCAATTACATGTGGAGTGAGGGGGGGTTGGGTCGGGGCTCTTGCGGTTGGTTTGCTATCTATAGGAAGTATGCGCGCTCTCATTTTTGCGGTCAAGTTGGTTTTCTGTTACCAAGTGCGGTGTAGTTGATATGCTGTCATGCGTGCACCGTGCTCGCATTCTTGCAACATCTTCGAGATGAACTCCTTCTTTTCCAGAAGAATGCGGAAACCATTTCTGCGTGCTAACTAGATAAGTGAAGAGTGTTTGGATTTGTCGCCGCTTTTTTCAAGACCAGCCAACAGCATGTGTTCTGGTTTCCACTCGAGTCCAGTTTCATTATGGCGGTTTGCACCTTGTCGCATGCACTTTGGAGGCTGCTCGAACTACACAAGCGAGTGCGTGATCTCCAACTCGTATTTGATTGATTGTCTCGAATTATTTGTGTGCAGTTTTTCGTTTGGTTTTTCTCAATCACGAGGTGTCAATTGAAACTCAATCATGCGAGAGAATTCATTTCACGAGCCCGGTGTGTGTGAGCTTTGATTAATGTGAACCGTTTTGTTTTTCTATTATAAAGGCATATGGAATGCGGAACGCTGATGGAGGTGATTATTTTCGCGAGTGAAGTAGGTCGCCTGTACCAAAAAAATTAGATTGATCGTAGGTGGAGGCGGGACTTGTGGCGCGACTGGCTAATGTGTGGAAAATTTGGGAGCTGACTCATGGACAGTATATAAATAGATTGTGGAACAAGGCAAAAGTTTGCGGGGATGTTTCATAATAAGTTTCGAAGGAGAGTCTGCGGACTATTTAGTTTTTCCGTGAACTGAGTGCAAAAAGATAAAAACAGTTCGGAAGCCAACTCTTTTGTTTTTTATAGGTGGAGGGACGAGGCAAGTTAGCAAGTTAGAGTTGTAGTACAGTAAGTTTGCTAGAATATTGAGCAATGGTTCTCAGGTTCGATAACCGGAAGCTACATCTTAAGAGCTTTGCACTGCGCAACTTCTCGCTTATGCCTAGGACTCGACCGCAGGATATGGAATCGACGGTTCAGTCAATCCCTTTTGGTATATTATTCAAACGTTAAATCTATACCTTTAACCGTGGAGGTGCGTCAGGAGTGTTACAGTGCTGACTTGGCGAAGAACGATACCAATTGGGAGAGCTTATGATAAGTCGCTTGCTTTGCGCTGATGATTTAGCCATTCGTGGGCCGTCCTAAAAAGTAACGAGTGCAAAAGTAACGAGTTCAAAAGTAAAATATAAAAAATAAATAAATAATTGGGCGTAACAGGTCCGTGGACACCCTGGGTCTAGCTTCTTTGTGTGTGTTTTTCATGACCCCACGCTTAGTAGCCCAATACACTAACCACTAACCACTAAGCCACTACGTCGAGTTCAAAAGTAATGAGTGCACGATGCAGTAACCTAATTTTGCACTCGTCTATGCGAAGATAAAACAAAAGTAGATGTAAGCAAATCTGAAGAGATGGTCAAAGATCAATAGAAGTAAAGTCCCATTGAAGCAGTTGGAGAAGTATAAAAGGAGCTCAGTTTTTCCGCTGGATTGAGGTCAGTCTATGTCAAATTTGGAACAACTGGGTCAGGAAGTTTACCAGCCGGTTTTTGGAAGGACCGAACTTCGTGTCAAAGCTGAGCTGTTGAGACTTAGTTGGGTGCTTAAACCCTTACCTACATTCATGAGATTTGGGTACTGACCAAAAGAACAAGATCGCAGATAAAAGCTGTCCAAATGGACTTTTTTGATGGGGGTGACTTGCTCAGATCGCATACGAATTTGTAAGACTAGTGTCACTTCTTCTGCTTTATCGTTTAGGATCGGAACGTCGAATTGTAGGCGATGTAAACTCTGACCTCAAAACCACTCTTGCCCTCTTTACAAAAATCGTCGTGAAAATTGGATCTAGGATCGAGCTGCCATGCCTTGAACCACTCACTCCTATAATGCATCTAATCATCACAGAGGCTGATGTGTTTCGCTCTAAAGGCCAGCAGCCAGTGGCTTGGCCTTCTGATTGAACCTCCAAATGTTGTTCCATCAGTTACTCGAATCGTCAGTTGAGCTTCAAGACTGTACGTGCAACCCATTTACAGAGTCTATTTCTCTTCTTTTCTTTTGCAGGGTTTGCATATGCTCACCTCCAGTGCAAACCATTCCAAAAAAAATCCATTTCCGTCTGCTTCCCGCTATGGTTACAATTTGCTTAAAAAAATGCAAGCACTCCTCGTCCTTGAGCTGACATTTTTCCACCAAATCGACCGCCTGTTTGTTGCCATCCCCCGCAACCCAAAGATCAGTCCGTGACGCTTGTTAGCCAAACTTGTGTCTCCGTCTCAATTAAACATCCAATTCCGATCACGAATCCTGGCCAATTGGTCAAATACCACTCTAACCGAAAACTGCACCGCTGCCAACCAACAGCACCGCAACCATCATCATCAACATCATCATCTAACCAATTATCTCGATGGTGCATATCGGGCATACAGGCATAGGCAAGGCAACGCAGCCAGCCTTAACCAAACAACAGAAACACTACCAGAAGCAGCTCTCAGCCATACGTAGACGTAGAGCAATAGCCCAGAGCGCCAAGAGCGCTTTTCGTAGATTTTTATCGAAAATAATAAAATTTAATGGAACAAAAAAAAAATGCCCATACACTACCACCAGGGGTTAGAAGCGGCAGCGAAAAGTGTATCTTCATGGTGCCGGCCGGTTGATGCGACGCATGCGATTAGGCTGCACGTTTCGGGCGCGCTTCTGTTGCCCATTGTTCTGAGTAGTAGTGCGGCGATCGCATGCGGTAAATCTGCACACGGCATAGAAATGATTATAAATTACAGGTAGCCACCATTGTTGTTCAATCATTTAATTTGAATTCGTATCGCTGTATCGCGCGGTCATACAAGTGTACCGCCCCACCGACCGTCCTTCCATACCGCCATCGCCATTATTGTTCGCGTTATTATAATATTAATTTTCAGTTGGACATGCATTCGCCATGCGAAAGGCAGATCACGCAAATTTTATTGGAATCGATCTTGACCTCTAAATGTACAACAACAATTTTTTTTTTGATTTGCAATTTTCGATTCGTTTAACTTAACAGCCAATTATTTTGCTTCGATTCGGTTTTTATGTGATCGTGGTAATAATTTTCGATTAATGATAGGTGGTTCTCCCGGCCGCGTCCGTTGGAAATTCATTACACAAATTGTCTACACTCGAGAAAGCCAAGCTGAAGCGTGTATGCCTAGGGGAAAACAAACACCAGATGAACGGAAGGTTTACGACCATCTGCGTTTAAATTGATCGTTATAATGGGTGTATGTCTATTTGGCTAAGGGCGCAGTGAAGAGTCAACAAACTGTTGTTCGGCATTTGTAATTTGATACAAGTTCTAAGTGATTTGACCGAAAATCGTAGATCAATGATCTGGCGGTGGGTTGGGAATTCAAATCGTTTGATTGAGTTTAGGCGGTTCTTTCACGAGCAGCAGCAATTTCAAGGCCACTTTTGCCAGTATTTATAGAGACGAGCTATGTAGAGTTTTGTCCAACTTTGGTATCACTGTCAAAGGGATCGGTTGTGCAGGATAATGGAGGAGACCGCGAGCTGCTCAACGACAGAGGCGAAATTTTTTAAAAGCCCATGCAACCACGAGGGTGTGCCGACGGCATTAATATTTTTGACAGAACACAGCGGGCTGTCACTGGTGCATTGGCTGGTATTCAATGGAGGACAAAACGAAGTATACGCTGCTAACCAGGAGGGAAACACAACATCGAAAAATTGCATCAGGAGTCACCGACAGCTATAACTTTAAGGTACTGAGGGACTTTGCCTACTTCCTCTGCTATTACTTCTGAAAATGGCATTTCGTCAGAACTTGAGCGAAAAACGAAGTAACTCTCGATAATCGCTGCTTGTTTGGTCAAAGAAGACAATTGAGTAGAAAAGCCCTATCCCGAACGACGGAAGAGATTCTGTATAAGACCTTTATCGGCAGGCTCCTTATTTTGTGGGGCTGAAGTTTGGACTCTATCTAAAGCGAATGAGGAGGGTTTTAAGTCAAATTGTTAAATTGTGGGTCCCGTTTGCATTGACGGGCTTTGAAGGAGAAAATTCAATGACGAACTATAAGACCGGTACAGGGGCATCGACCTCGTTTATGTCAACAGTTGTCTAAAATGGCTTGGACATGTAGATCGAATGGACGGAAAGGCTCGGCCTATAGAGTCTTCGAAACTAAGCCAGAAGGACAGCACACTAAAAGAAGACCTCAGTTGTCTAAAATGGCTTGGACATGTAGATCGAATGGACGGAAAGGACGGAAACTAAGCCAGAGGGACAACACAGTCAAAGAAGACCTCGGGTAAGGTAACGCGTACAAGTGGAAGAAACTGATGAAGCACCTCAGCAAGCTTGGAGTGCCCAACTAGAGGCAGTTAACTAAAGACCGGTCTTACTGGAGAGTCTTGTTATTTGTAGCCTAAGATGAAGACGACGAACGCCATGGGTAAAGATTGGGCATTCCTTTTAGAAAGATCTTGAAAATTCAAGACGACTTAAAGGAGGGAATGCTCTTCAAACTTCCTAGAGTTTGACCCCATATAACTTTCGATCTTCCGCCACCGACTCTGTGTCCTCAAGAGTATACCCCAAACGGAAAGAGAAAAGTCCCATTGCAACAGTTGGACATTTTTATGGAAGGAGCTAAGTTTTTCTGTATGATTGCTCAGGCTGCGTCGAACTTGAGACAGCTAGGTCATTATTTTGTCAGGAAGTTATCAATAGGCAGAACTTCTTGTCAAAGCTAAACTATCAGTATTTAACTTGATGTTCAGTCCAACTCGTGTCAAGAGGAATCTGCAAATGAAAAGGCAAAAAATTACCCTCGTGCACCTAGCTAAAGGACACTTTCCTGCGAGGAAACGGATTCCACAGTACGTCTTGACCAGATAACCGCAGGAAGGAATCCTAAAACACTTATACTCGATTGCCGATCCATTATGTTACCCAGCAGTAGCCCTTTCACCGATGTTGTAATGGAGGGTCGCTGATTTCTTTTTATGGTTAGTGGCGGCTGATTTTAATTTTAAAAAATTGACAACTACAGGCCGATTTTCCAGCAATCTTCGATGCGAAAAACTGTTCAAAAAAGCTGTAGACAATTAGAATGCTGGGCTATCTTCATTTTGTTAGTCCCATTCAATTTGGGGAAAAGGGCCCCTCCAGGAGTTCTATAGATACCGTAAAAAACAAAGTCTTGAATGAAAAATAAAATTTAGTGCTTTGTTTGTGAACATCACCAACGTTTTTGTCATAGTAAGTCAGAAGTCACAGCATTCTTCTTAACAAAAGACACTCTGTTGTGTTCTGTCTACAGTTGGTTTGTATCTTACTCAAAAGAGAGAACCCTACCAGTGAAAATTGGGGACAGTTTTGGTAACGCCAAGGTGTTAAATGTAGGTGTACCTCAAGGCTCTATTCTTGGTCCAATTTTGTTTCTTCAACTGTTCGACTATCCTTTTGCTGGAAAAATATCGACCTTACGTCGGTATCGTATATGACTAGGCTAGCCCGATAAGCTTAGAGGCTGAGCTAAGCTTTGTAACACGATTTGTTTCAAATTTGAAGCAATTTTAAATGCTCGGGTATTTTAATTGATCAAAATTGGAATCGGTCACATCACCAATCTTCGCTCTTCCATTGGTGGCTTTAACATCCTTAGTAAATATTCCTAAAAAAGAACAGGCTACTTTGGTATATTCGCTTCGAAACTAAAGTATGGTATAAGCTGTCGGGGAAGCTAAAATACATCCTGGCGCAATTAGATTGACAATCTTAATCGCCTCCACCCACTCTGTGGTAACAGATTCCTACAAAATTCTGCCGGTCCGAAGTCCGGCAACATTCAAGTTTGTAAGTTTGTCCCACCGTACTCTGCGAAGCAATCTACAGAATTATGTGAAGAATGTCGTACTATCTACATAGAAGCTTCTACCCCGTTGCGTCTTGAAAGTTATTATTTAATGAGTGTCCTGTAGCTTCCGAAACATGGCTTTCTGTTTCGACCCCAAATTAAATTGAAAATGGAAGATTTGGTGCCCTCCACTGAGTAGCTGTGAACTAGCTCAACTGCTGTTGCCCTTGGTCAGAACCTTTCTCAAAACAGTCGCCCGAAAAACACCGTCGGTCATACCTACATCTATATATCTATCCATATGGCTACGTGAATGTACAAGAGAGTTTCTTTCCATGTTACCCAGATGCTCGTGGCCCGCAGCTATAGCAATTTGTTAACTTTTACCACCCACTCCATCCCACACTTCTATATGCAGAAGCAGAGCCTGTTGGTTCGTTTGAATTGAACTTCCACCGCTCCGCTCGCTGTATACCCCCTGCAGCACGACGGGTAAAGTGAAAACCACACGATTTCGTACACCCCCATAAAACGGGCCTCATCGCGCCTTCTCCATATACGAGTACTCGTATATATACAGATGCAAAGATAAAGGAAAATGTTTAAAAAAAGATGAAATGCACTGCCGCACAGTACCGTTAATGGTTAATGGGATCTTTTTATAAATACACACTCGTGTGTTGGCATCATCATCATCATCATCGCCATCACCCAGCTCAACAGCAGCAACACTTAATGTTGGGTGTTGGCCTTTTGCCATGTGTACCCATGAATTGCCACCATTAGGCCAATAATTTTGAACAACATCATCATTTTGACTGTTTGGATGCTGCAACGTTATCTCCTTCTCTCTCTCTCCCTCTCTGTGTGGAACCTCTAATGGTGGATTGGATTTCTGTGTTACAATTGCTTTCTTTTTGCAATTTGGACCATGGGTACGTCTGCGTATGTCTCTATATGTGCAATGGGACTGCGGACTGTAACTGCGGTCAATTTGGACAGATTAACCCAGTTTGAGGTTTTTTTTTTTTGTTTCTTTTGTGAAACTTATTTGCTATTGCTAGAGCACTTGTGGCGCGCTTGCTAATGTTAATGGTAAGGGAAGCGGGTATGTAATTATTTTGTTTATGAAATTGAGGTTAGGAAAGCGATTTTTTTTGTCGGTGCTCTGTGCAATTAACAATTAGTTAAATGATGGCTGTTTTGGTGCGGACAAATAATCGATATGGCCTGATGAATTATTGTGGAAAAGGAGAGAAAGTGTTGGGCTTTTTTCGTGTTTGCCAATTTGCAGTTCATTAGGAGTTTCATTGTTTAGATATTCAAATACAATTACCAGCAGAGTTTAGATTTTCATGTTGTTACTGTTTGGGTCAAATGTGATGGAGTAAATGTTGTAAGAGAAGTAGCTTATGTGGAATGGCATTTTGGTCTTTTCGTCGGCCTCAAATTGGGAAATCGAGGAATGGATGGATTTAAATGGAGTCGCTTACTAATTATGATTGTTTGTTTGTTTTAACGTAAGGTAGTTGAGGTAACATTTTACTCATTATTCCAAAGACGTGTCTTAATGAGATGAGCAGAAAATTAATGATGACAGTGTCACTGGACACTGACTCGTCTGTAAACGAGTATTTAAAACAACATTTTAGATCAAATTCTACTATTAAGGCCTGCAATGTTCAACTCTATAAAGGATATCTTCAATACACAGATTATACGAGTAGTAATTAAAACCGCACCCAAATCCATTTAGCTACGCCCATGACACTGTCGGAATTAAAAGGTAAACATGTGCGTCATACTAATAAACAATTTTAGTCTCGACTTCAGATTTTCGGAAGCTCACGCTTAAAAAATTTGTATGGAAAATACAGCAATTTTGAACTACTAAAATGTTAAGTCGGAGCTAAAAATATTTATTGGTAAGACTCATTAATTATATTAATAAAAACCGAACCCAAATCCGTTCAGAGGTTCACCTAGACCGACGACACTGCAAAAAATAACAGCGCCACCTATCT
Source organism: Cheilosia impressa (assembly GCA_948293265.1). NCBI lineage: Eukaryota > Metazoa > Arthropoda > Insecta > Diptera > Syrphidae > Cheilosia > Cheilosia impressa. The sequence continues at coordinate 43,711,852 of OX411883.1, forward strand.
GATTTAATTAAAATCACCCTCTAAAAACTGCCGAACAAAACGGTGGAATTTTCTATACTAATTAATATTTTTAGTGTCCAGGCTAAATATTACGAACTCACAATGATGAAATTTTCCATACAAAATTATCTATTGTGACCTACAAAATATTTACAGTGAAGGTTAGAAATGATTATTAGTAAGGCCCATTGAGGTTATAGGCAACAAACTGACAAACTTTGCTTTTTATTTATGTTGAAGATGGATTGTATTTTGAAATAGATATGTGCAATGAGATTGCCCTTAGAAGGGTCAAATTTGCAGATATTTCTTCCGAGTAACAAAAGGGAAACTGAGAACTACTTTTGTCATGTTTTCCTGGATATCATGGCGGACGTAGTGTCAAATATTACCTTAGGTATTACTGGCAAGTCACTATTAGTTTAAGGTTTCCAAATATTTTGGCTTACCCAAGATAGACCCAAGACCTCGCGTCTTTTTGGACAGACAGAAGTATATATCACACTGTCGTTGGTCTGATGAGTCTTTGTCTATTCTGACTTTCTACTTGAGTTTAGATTTTCATCACATGATGCCTTGATAACTGCTGTAAGTACATGAGTTTTTTTCAGCAAGTAAATTTTTTTCCGGCGAAGAATTACACTAGTAAACCGCTGCTACTTCGGTTTGGCAAAGCAATTGGGTTCAAAACTCCCAACTCGAAGGACAAAATGTATGCTTTACAGAACCCTTATCCTGCCAGTTCTGCTTTATGGCGCCGAGTGCTGGACGATAAGCAGGAAGGGAGAGCTGATACTGGGCTCCTTCGAAAGAAAAATTCTTCGGCGGATTTTTGGTCCTGTGTGCGAGGAGGGCGAATGGAGGAGAAGATACAACCGCGAACTCTATTAGCTGTACCAAGATGTGCATGTTGTCCAAAAGGCCAAAATACGTCGACTACATTAACTCGGCCACATCGAGCGAATGGACAATGATGCTCCAGCTAAAAGGATCTTCGAATCCCAGCCGCCAGGTTCGAGACGACAAGGAAGACCGAACCTCCGTCTGGATAACTGGATGGAAGGCTACAGTGTCTCAGGCAGAGACTCTTCAACGGTCGGGAGCCCGTTAAGTAAGTAAGTAAGCAATATTTTTCGATTTAGTTTTAGATGCTAATGACGGAAGGATGGAATAAATAGTAAAAAAAAATAAAATAGTTTTCGCAGCAGGTCCGTATAGGTGGAAGGTTCGAACACCCAGAGATAAAACTCGGGTGTCATAAGCTTTAACCAGAAAGACCGTGCCATAACAGAGTCGCAGAAGGCTTCTGAATATTTGCTTGTTGATGGTATGAACCCATATGGTGTGATGTGATTTTTGGAAAAGTGTGGACTACAGGGATTCGTTGTCCATAAAGAACAACACTCTTTAGAGCGCTGTGGACAATTTATTTGAAGAACTCCCTACGCATCAGCGCGGTGACTCTTCTACGAGCTGAGATCTGTGTCGGTGCACGAGTAACAGAGATCTATAGGTACGTCAGTGAGTAAGCTAAATTCTTCGTCTATGCGACCTACTTGAGAATAGATCTGTGTCCGCACGTGATGCTCGCAAGGGCATCTTAGTACTGTCGGCGTACTTATAAAAAATACAGAAACTTAAATCTTGAATATATGACATTGTGAATTGTATCGGCGAATTGAAAAAATTCGCACTGAGGAAGAAAGAACTTGTGGAGTAGAACAAGTCTACTTGTAGCGGGCTTTGCCGAAAACATATCAAGGAAGGTTGTGCTGCCTGGAGCAAGTGTGTTTCTGTTGATGATGTTCTTGTACTTGTATTGTGTTGTTTTTGTTGATGTTGTTGCAATTGTTTTTATTGTTGTTGTGCTTGTTGTTTCTGTTGGGTTTGTTATTTGTTGTTGTTCTGGTACCTGTTTTGATTTAAGTTTGTTATTGTTGCTGCTGTGGGTAGTCGGTAGGCAACAGAAATACCAGCTGCGACAAGCGGGTATTGTGCTTCTGACATCGGTAGCAGTTGCCAATTCAGGTGCCCGTATTAGCTGTCATTATGACGACGACTTATTGGCTGTCCTTTTTTTAGGCTTCTTAATGGGGAGTAAGACATTGTCCAATTTTGTTCTTCCTATCGATCAAGAGCTAGGAAATGTTGCGGCAGATTTTAAAATTCATGTTGCAAACTCTTTTCAGGTATCTATTGATCTCTTAGGTGCAGTTTTCTTTCGAACTTGAAGTATGAATGTCATATCGATGGCCCATTATTTAAACTGCAGGAGCAGTTTTATATTTTTACCTTCTTCTTCATACCTCTTCATGATACCTCTTGAACAAATTGTCGGATATACTCCTTTTTGGGATGTGAGCTACTTTTGATCCATGATGGACTAACAACTTACAGAGGGGCGACATGATGGGAGCGGCACAAAAAGCCACTAATCAACTGCGTCGGAGTTGGAGTACGAACTGTTTGTAAGAGTTTGCAATGGAAAAAAGTCCTAACAGAATAACGGAGCGATATTAGTCTCTCGAAGCGACTGAACAAGGAAATTACAGTTTTCTGCATCTTCCAAAGGCATTAAGTAGAAAGTCAATCATTCTTATCTGTCTTTTTTTTTGTCGAAGGTTGTTACTATCCGATGGAGCAACCAGACACAAAATACAGGTCCATTGTACTGCCAAACAGACACCTTACATTGTTGTACTTAGTTTTCCCGTATTTCGAAGAAAGATGAGAAGGAGCTTCAGTGATGAAGAGCTTAGATGTTCGGCACTCACCACATCAGCCCCAAAGATCTGCCACCTGATGCGAGCAAAGGCTAGACATAGACAGCTACAGAGGAAGTGTTCCGCTGTATCATCATCCTCTCCACAAGCAGGACAGATGGTGGTGTCGCTCAAGCCTAACACATTTAAGTGCTTGGCAGAAACTTGGTGGCCCGAAAGGACACCCACAAGAAGTCTGCAGTCGATTCTCCTAAGAGATAGAAGGAAAGACGCGGACCTTTTACAGATGTCCGGACGCAGTCGTTTGGTCTGCCTACTACCAGCACAGTCACGCCACCAACGCTCGTGTTCACGAGAAACTCAAATATCAATGAATGACCTAACCACAGATGCAGGCAGACCCAACGCAGTTCAGGTCCTGAGAAAGCTTCATCTGAACCCCGTCCAGCAAGCTCATCAGCGATCTCATTTACCTGGATTCCAGTGTGACCTGGGACCCAAACAAAATTCACTGTGTAAAGCCTTCCGACCAAGTTCAGAGAAAGCTTGAGTTCGAGCACTAACTTGGACGAGGTAAGAGGATTAAGCAGCTTAGCTATCACTGCAAACGCATATGCTTCTAGCCCTCCATCTGCCTTACTTTATAGCCAGTGTAATTTCTGTTTCACTAAACAACATTTAGAAAACAACTGCCTCTCGACGCCAACCCATATATATCTAACAAGACAACCTCAAGACAAATTCACAGCGTGTCAAAACAAAAGAGCTCGCCAGCGAACTGCTGTTTTAAAATCAAATTCACCTCCACGCTAATTCTTTCGAATGTCCACAATTCATTTGATTCATTTGCCTGGCTTCGATTCATCACTTTTATTTTCTCAAATTTTTCTAATTTTCACTTTTTCCCGTTTTCTTTCCGTTAAAGTGTAATTTCATGGCTTCTGCCGTAACTTTCAATCACTTTTCTTTTTCTTTCTTGATTTTTTCTTTTTTTTTGTTGTCGGTGGCAATAATCATAATTCTTCGCCATCATCAAATCAAAGAAAAACAACGCCAACAACACAAAGAAGAGGAAAATCGGTGCACGACCTTAAAATTTGTGTTAATCTTCTTTCGAATCAAGCAATTAGTTCGGAGAAATAGATGAAATCAGCGCGAGAAGCAGAGGAAGCTTCGTTTAGAGAAGCATTAGCAAAGTCCGCGACGAGTACAAGTGCAGTCAGTTTTGCGCAAGTCGAGCTGTCCGATTGTAATGTAGTGACAGTAAGAACAGAAAGAGAGAAAGTTCGGTTTCCCTGTATTGTGGTTGTTACAATTTAGGATGAACTTGCGGTGGTTGGCAGCTGGCAGCTTCGTTTGCTGTCACGAAGTAGTGGTTTATTGTTGTAATCAACTCAATGAAGGGGGAAGTGAAATGGATGTCAAAGCAGCGACGAATAGAGAAACATAACAAGAGTACGTACGAGTATCTCTTTCGCTCTCTGCGGCGGAGTATAGTAATTAAATTGTGATTAGTTGTAATTTAAGCCTTTAAGTATTGTTTGTTGCAATCCAATGCAAGTTTGTGTAGTTAACATAACAAATGATTGCTGGTAAGTGGATAAAAGTGAAAGTCATTTTGGGAAATATTACACACACTCGCAATAGAATGCAACTTGGGCTCGTTTTACGAATGTGTGCAGTGCGATTATGTAAGACGTTTGATTGTTATGCGTGTTGTTGTGTCGAAAGGGATAGCGAGACATTTTGCATGGGAAACAAGATGTCAATCGTGGCAGAAGGACAAATGACATAAAAAGAGAAAATTAGCAAAATAACGCGTAACGTTGTTGATAAATATGTCAAAATGACAAGAAACAAGATCAAAATCCGTCTAAAAAATCAATTGCGCACAAAAATAAAATCTGTGAAAATAAAGAAAATTCGGCGGTGGTCGAATGCTCTCCCAGAACGTTTGGCTCGGGAAAGTACTCGAACAGATCTAATGGAAACAGATTGTAAACTTATTTTCAATAACAATCATCTGCCAAGTACTTCTCGGAGTTGTTCAATCGAAAACGTTGTACCTACTTATGATGACAGACGTTCAAGAAAGGTGACACACTGGAAAAAAAAAACCTTAAAATAAATTGCATTTCAGGGGATCGAACCTGAGTCCCTCGCCAAGTAGTTGAACAAGTTAACTACTAAGCTACTGTGAGCTGCCACCCTTATCGTTGCTTCAGCTTTTTCTGAATGCAAATATTTTTGTTACGACCCATAAGTGCCAACATACTCGTAGAGGGTTTACGTGTTATTTTTTTTAAAGGAGGTGCCATTCCCCATTTTCAAAGTCTGCGCATATTTTATGAAATCCTTCCAACAGGAAAAATTTATTTATACATTTATTTTACAAATTTCAAAGCTGAAGCTGCTAGAAATTCAAAATAAAGTGTTTGGAATGGTTTGGTGTTTGGGAGTTGCCACGCCCCTTTACCACTTTGGTCGAATGCCACACCACATTTTGTAAAGTGTCTCGAGCTGACAATAGACCTTTTGTAGTTAACATTTTTCTCAGTTAAGCAAAGTAGAATCTTCAGAACGTAGTACAATATACAATAAACAGACTGTAGGACTTGACACTTTTGTGACTAACGCTAGGTATTAATCACAAGCTTGGAAGAAGCTAAATGCTGAGCGCTTAACAACTTCTATGCGGTAGACTTTTTTCAGCTCTATTTACTTTCACTTTCAGCGAACGGGTACTAGGAGAACGATCAATTGAAGCAAAACTCTAGGCATATACCAAAATAACCAGTTTACACCACTTTATCAAAAATACTTGCATTCCGATAGGTTGAATCGGAGACTTTTGGTCTGCAGCTCTGTTTTTGGATGAAGAATGAAGCTGAATAATAGCCCAACATGTTTATAGAAGTTTTAAAAAAGAATTTGCGAGGTAAAGGCGGCAAAATCAATAAAAAAGTAGGTGTGAAAATGAACGATGTAGGCTTGGAGTCTTCAGAAAAATTTCAAGAAAATGTATCAATGAAATCTCTCAAGCAGTATGCACTTCAATTGCTAAGAGACAGAACGCCCTCTACAGTTTAATTATAAGAACAGATATAACACAAAATAATATAAGAAGAAGATAAACTTACGTAATATTTTTAACAAATGTTTTCTAGACGACACATACCTGCAAAAAATAAATGAAAAAAATGGTTTTAAATAAAATTCAATTAAAATTTTAAAAGAACAAATAATGATGCAGAAAAGTTTTTTAAAAAATAAAATAAATGCTCCTCAGTAGGTAACAAATTTGAAGAACAAAAATGGGAAAAGCTTCTCAAAATTGTGAGAAATTACGCACAGGATCCATAGTTGTGCCATCTATTTGTTTATTTATTAAAGCTGGATCGGAATTATTACATTTTCATTTCACAACTTGCACTGCTGTGAAATTGTAGAGAAGTTGCATTTGGGACAGTAAAATTATAATTTTTCCCATTTATGGACCTTAATCCAGTTTTATTTATATACTACTTAAATAGACAACTAGTACCTACCTAATCTATATAAAATATATAAAAACGAATGGTTATTTCTCTTTGTCACGGCATCACGCGTGAACGGCTGTACCGACTTCGCTCATTCTATTTTGTTGTGTTTGTCTATTGTCAGGGGAAGGTTCTTATAAAAGAAAAAATAAGGAAAGTTTTGCGGAAAATTGGAAAGTTTATGAAAACTTAACTTAAAATTTTAACTTAGCGCTTTGGACAATATAAAATTGTCAAATGCCGTTAAGTGTTTGTGGCAACAATCTTCAAAATCCATGTTTTCCACACATGTAGAATAACAAACAAAACTATTCATATGCCCGTCAGAAAATTAAACTAAGATTGTTATGTCCTATAAAGCATTAGAATAATATGTTTTTGGAATAATTCTTTTTTATTAATAGTTCAAAATCGAATTTATTACTAACAGTTAAGACAGGATAACGTTTGTCGGGTCAGCTAGTCGTTTTTATAAATGGGCTCGTAATATTCTTCGAAACTGTGCTGTCAAAAATCACGAATGTGCAGTGGTGCACTAAAATAAGACCAAATTGGGCAACTGGAATAACACCTCTACCAACTAATGACAAAACTAATAAGAGACATATGGTTCAGTCAGTTCTTAGTTGCTCCTTAACATTATAAGTTATCACTGAAAATGAAACTCAAATTATGGATTTGGATCGAGTACAAACGTGGCTCCCATTTCAAAGTTCTAAAAGTCAAGTGGAATGGTTAGCACTATATTAATGGGCTACAGTCTTTTTCTAATAACTTTAGTTCCGACTCTAAATTTACGGAAGCTCACAACTGCGAAATTTTTATAAAAAAAAATATGGAAACTGTGAACTATTGAAATTTAGAGTCGAAACTAAAAATGTTTAGGTAAGGCCCTTCGTCGTTGTTTCTACAAAATGTGGACCAAATGAAAGATGGTTAAGTTCCGACAAGTTTTTCCGCTTTTTTCTAGTTTTCATAACTTCTTGAGAGTCGTGAATATCTGTACCCAAGTTATATCAATTTCTTTAAGAGTTCCATTCCGAGGACATACCGCCGACTCGTACTTTTTGCATTTAATAACAATAAATAAAACACATCAGGCATACGTGATCACATCATCAATCAAGACCCGACAGACATGACCGCATTACGTAAGAACTTCTATATGACCCCACGTGTCCAGGTTACAGCGTTCCCATTACGTCATTTAAATTCACCACTCCTACCATAAATATCAACAACTCAATTGTGAGCACAAGTCAATGGAAAACACAATCCTCTTGGCGGGGTATAGGCGCCCTCCAAATAATTATTCAGATTCGGCAATGGATATAAAAGATTTCCATATCCAGCTGTATGGCGCCGCCATCAACATGAATACTTAATCAGCCTTATTCGTGGACGCATGCAACAGCCTATGCCATAAGCCACCTTCACTTCATTACAAAGTGCTGCCTCCAAAGACATCAACTAATTTGAAGTCAATCCGAGTAAAGGGACATTAAATCAACCGAACAGAGAGAGAGAGAGAGAGAGAGATAGAGAGAAAGAGCGGAAAGTACGAAAACAAGAATTCCTACTTAGCACCATGTTTTGTGGCCATGCTCTTATGGGAATCTCCAAATATGGACCGACAACTAACCAGTGCAAGAAAAACAACTACGTACCTTCAATCGAACGCCAATAGAACACGACAAGGATATTTTTCTTCAGTTAACCATAAACAGAGTCGACTCGCCGACGAGGAGGTTCATAAACAAGGAACGGAGCAAGCCAACCCCCTCTAGGGACATGCATCCAAGCAGCACCAAGTATTTTATTTATGGCCAAAGTGTCAGTTCTAATCAAATTCAAGGATCTCTGTGCACCGAGAGGGAACAACAACATCTGACGCGATGTACTTATTCTAAATTGGATTTCTAGATTCTGTGCAATTGTGTGTTTGGTGTGTGTGTGTATACATGCACCCATGGCAAGGGAACAACCAAAGAAATATGTATCTGCTGGGCAAGAATTTGCTGCTGCAGAGATCTTAACACTTGGATCTTTCCCTGTTTTGTGAAAACGAAAAGGAGTCACCACAACCGCATGCCATTCCATATTACTCAGTATGGTAGCACGAACAGAGCGACCATGCGATAGTGAAGGAACAATGAGTACAAAAAAAACGAGATCCTACACAAAGTATTTGTTGTCAGTCTATCTTTCTGTTTATGGATAGAAAAGTGTCCCCCACCGCACCTCTTGCGAGAGATGCACATTTATGCAAAGAGTCAGCAGATCTGCACAGCTTATAGAAAAACACGACTGATGGAGGGCAAGAAAATTTATTTCCTTCAACAACGAAGCAGCTGACAGGTCTTGTTTTGTTCTCGGAAAGCATACAAAAAGGTAAACGATCGTTGAACAGTAGCTGACTGCGATGCGACGTGCAACAATGTAGTAAAGGGTCGTGGAGAGTTGCCAGGTGCACGAATGAAATTAATTTGCATGCAAGATGTTTTTTTTTAACAGAACTTTACAAGTAAGTAGAACTCATACCCATTTTATGCGATTACTGTTTAAAAGTTACCTATGAAAGTATCAAGGCTGGGTGGAATAAAACGCAGGCTAAAAGTCTTATTTTCGACAAATTTTTCATCAAGCTGGTGGCGAGTCTTCAGGTCTAAGCTCTTGGAGAAAAGACAAACAAAAGTGAGTACAAATCAGTTGTCAGCTGTCAAGTTGGTTAGAGCTGGAGAAAGTGTTGCCAATTTAAAAAAAAACAACCAAACACCCCTTACAAGAAATGAAAGTTTACTTTGGTTATACACAGGGGAATCGAAAAGTTTTTGTGGGTATTTTTGCGATGAATGAATGGATAGTTTCAGATTTTGTGGTCAATCCGTGACACAGCAATGTACTGCCCAGGCTACCGGTCCAACAGATACTGCAGATTTTGTAGGAATGAAAAACCTTTCAAGTTTTTTAATCGTCAAATTTTAGAAACTCCTATTTAATTTTGAAACTGAAACTTAGTTCAATACGTATAAGACTACAAAACTTTAAAATCAAAGACTTCGTTGGACTTAATATTGACATCCATTTTCTATACATACCTATCTTAGCTATTTCCACCGTCAAAATTGAGTAGAGTTAAAGTTTAAGAGCATTACCCACGTGAATGTAAATAAAAATAAATAAATAATAATAACGGTTAACAATGGAAACAACCCTGGATAATGATCGATTTCCTGGTGATGACTTTGAAAAACGGGAAAAACAACGACTTTCGGAATGTTCGGAGCCTTAAATTGACTAAAGAAGTATAAAATACTATGACAACTATAGTGACTGCCTTAGAGAAATGCGTAAGGCAAGAAGTCTCAAGCTTTCGACACATGACTAAATGCATTACATACTATAATTCGCAGCAAGGTTAACTCGCTATGAGAATGATATGTGATAACGCCCCTCGACTGAACATACGGTGACTCGGAGACTGCAGCATTGCTATGACAAAAGAAAACAATGCTCAGTGATTTTAACGCAAAAATAGGCAAAGCGGACCAATTTGGTAATGGAACAGAAAAGACAAGTGAAAGCCGATGAAGCGATCTGGATTACTTTGTCGAGAATAGTTGTTATCTTACAAATAAATTCTATGATTTTAAAGCTTTATTGGGGAATGAGAGATTTTTCACAACTAATTGTGTAAACAGGGTATGAGCAGTGTTCTCAGACTTGGAAGACTGTTTTCCCATTTTTTATCAGGAAAACCTTGAGTTTTCCGCAAAATTCGATAGAAAATCTCCCCTTTCTCCCCCAAGCGAAATTTTCACGTTTTTGTAGGAACAACTTAAAAACTGTAACAGTTTTTATTAAAAAGGTTAAAGTACCTAAGTATTTCACCTGAAAATGTACAATAATTTCCTTTTCCATTAGACATAATATCAAAACGAGTGAATGCATTTAGATGCAAACAAATTCTTACAGACGTTCGATGGGCTGTTTTCTTTCATGTCTAAGAATAATCTATTCTTTGAAATTGTTTTTAATTTTATTTTATTTTTAGTTTCACAGAGATTTTTGATTTTTCCCTTTTTTTAAGCTTGTGACTCTTTTTCCCCTTTTCAATCAAGAAGCGACAAAATTGGTCCTTTTCCTCTCAATCTGGGACTACTGGGTATAAAGGTTCTCCCAAAAAAGCAGACACCACAATGCGCCTATTGTGATATTGCGACACTCAGAGGAGGTTTTATAAAAAAAATATCTTGACATTTGTCGAAAGAAATTGGTCTGAGAAGAATCACATACAACCACATTTCTTCCTCTATTTTCAAATGAAATTAGTAAAAATCAACAGCAGGAAAAATTTGCCTTTTATGGGACTCTCAACTTAATAACTTCGACCCGAAATTTTTCCTAAAATGAAGCTCGTCCCTCTTTTATAAAAACCAGTTTATTTCCTGTACGCATTTCTATAAAAGAACTCGAAGACTTTTAGCCCTAGGGAAGCTCAAACTTGAAACAGGAATTTATGTTTACAACTCTTAACTTTATAACCAGTGAGGTTTTTAGTTTCTAACCGACAAATAGGAATAGGAGATACGTCAGGTATTCAGTTAGTCTCTGTAGGCCTTACAAATAACCGTTTTTTACTTCACGTTCACGTTAAATATTTGGTAGCTCACATTGGTTTAAAATGATTTATTTCCTCTTATTTTAAAATAATTTATTTATTTAAAATGATCCATTTCATTTTCTCTAAAAATTATTACTTCCGTCTTTAAATCATTAGGTACGTCCGTTCGCCTCTCTATTACTTTCTTGAATGTCTATCACCATGAATCTCTTGGTTCTTATCTCCCCTCAGCGCCAGTGATGTCGCCGTCTCTTTCCCTCCCTAGCTTCTCCTTCTATTTCGCTACATTGGGTTATTTTATTTGGAAAATTTCGCCATTGTGACTGTGAGTTCGAAAAATTTCGTCTGACATAAAATATGATTACTATCGCGCTTTATGTATAAAAAAAAACTTCCGTAACTGACAGAAAGCAAACGGTTCAAACCGTTTATAGTGAAAATTTCAGGGTATGTTCCACAAGCGCTGAAGATACGAACTAAAATGAAATTTATTGGTATGATCCTCGAGCCCTTTTAAAACGTTCACAGAGAAGGAAAGGGTATTGCACACGAGTTCCATCGTTTTTATAAATTACCCCTCTGCCCCCTTTCTGAGGGGTAAAATATTTAAAGTAATACAGAAAATATGCTTCGACTTTGACAATAAAATACACTGGCGTTAATTTAAGAGAAAAATGTTCTGCTACTGTCAGCTTGCTCACACGTAAGCCGAGTAATATTATAGTGCCGCCGAATAAGTAAAAAGATTTATATAAGAATATCCTCTGTAAAACAATCCATTATCCACTAAAACCCCTACAAGTTTTACGGGACACAGGGATGTAAGTCCAAGAGGCATAAATCCATTACGGACTTATGTCCGACTCAGTGATGCCAGACTTTTCGGACTGACTTGCCACGACGACTTTCAAAAATATCCCAAATTAATAATTATAGCTAAGTATCCTGCTCGCGCTAAATTTTATCTTCCATACAAAAATGTCTACAAAGATAAAATTTAGCGAGGCAGTTTAGCAAAGCAGTATCCTGTTCGCACGCTAAATTCTTAACTTCATGTAGATGGGTCGATGAAAAGTCTCCACTCATTTAGCTCGCGAAATAAATGTCCGGTACATTAAATCGAAGATAAATTTTGACATAAAAAACGGGGGAAGGAGTTTGTGTTGCGTTTACTATGGATATTTGTTTGAAAGAAAGCGCAGAGAAAAATTTGATAGAGAAAGAAAAGAAAACGCAAAGCAAAAAAAAAAAAAATTTTACAATGTTAATGGAAAACTAGTTTCTTCAAGCTTCAAATAATCTTAGGTCTTTTGCAAATCAGCCTTTTTGCCTTTTTTGCAAATAGGAATTTATGGGACACGAAGAAAAGTGTCTTCTTCTGCTTGCTGTTACAGAAATTATTTGAGCTGCTGCTGCAATAATAATATCTTCTTCAATTTTTCTCATACCCATTGTTTTGGAATGATTCAAATACTGCGATGTTTTTGAAGTTTGAAATTCGAAAAATGTAAAAATTATTTTTACTGATTACTGTTATGAAGAAAAAGTTTTTGTCCCATTAATATGGTGTGTAATAATAATTTAGCGAGCATTTATCTTTGGTGTGGAGAAACGAAGTGGAGACTAGGGACGCTTAAATTTAGCGCGAGCAGGATACTAAGCTTATACATATAAAAAGCACGAAAATTAATAAAAACAAGTAAAAGTGTTATCATCGGCCTGGCCGATGCTTTGATACCCTCCACTGCACACAAGTCATGCAAAATTGGTTTTGTGAGGGAGGTACCAGAACTACTTGACCGACATAGCCCATTTTTAACACCAACCAAACGACGATAAAAAATATGTCCTTTCACCAATCGTCATCCGTCTAGGTTGATTCCTTTGGACGCTTGATCTACTTGATCGACATGGCCCATTCTCAATACCAACCTGACGACGATAAAAAGAAGACCTTTCACCAAATTTCATTCACCTACGTCAATTACTTTGGGCGCTATCGTGCTTTCAACAGACAGACAGACAGACAGACGGACAGACGGACATGGCTAAATCGATTCAGAATGTGATCCTGATTCAGAATATATATACTTTATGAGGTCTCCGGTGACTCCTTCTTGGCGTTACAAATGTATTGGCAAAGTGAATTTATCTTCCTTCGGAGGGTATAAAAAAATATTCGTACCTTTTTAAGGTTCCGTACCCAAAGGGAAAAATCGGAACCTTATAACTTTGGCTTTTGTCCGTCTGTCCGAACCCACTAGACCAATTTTGTTATTTAATTCGAATGGTTTATCTTCAGATTCAGTATTTGAAATGCCTTTTTATTTGCTCAGAGAAATATAAAATGCCCTTTCTTCGCCCTATTTGAAATGCAAAATGTCTTCAAAATGGGGAACTACCCTCGATCTGGCATCACACCCTCCATGGTTGCAATCAAATTTTGAACTTATCTCCTATCGAAGTGGTACAAAAGTCCATTATACACTTATGTCTCATGGACTTAGGTGCCAGTGCTGTTCTGCTGTGCCTTTAGGGCCAATTTCACGCGTTTCAAGATCCATCACAGCACTAATAGTCTCCTTAGCCTGAGAAAGCATTACACTAGCTAATTTTACAGGTTAATCCAAATTCATGTAGGAAAAAAAACCTCCCCACGCAATTGTATCAACTTTCCCATACTTCACTGTTGCACTTAGGAAACTTGATTTAAATTGCTCCACTTTTTTCCTACGTACTCTCCGAAAGCTGTGATTTATTCTTCTCAGCAGGACTATTCTTCTGATAACGCGTCTTTCTGTTTCGTTTCTCCATACGTATCCAATTTTCTTGTAGCCATAACTAGAGTGCAAGTGCCTTACCCAATTACGCGCTTGCTTTACAAGCAAATAATAAAGTTAGCAGAAGGCGTGTGGTTTAAAACGCTCGATTTAACTTAACACTGTCACCTTTTAAAATTGGTAAAAAAAAACTTGTAGTGGCGGCGATTTTCCCTCCGAATTTTATTACTTTTCCTAATTAGCAGAACTGACTTTTTATTTCAACAGAACCACAGGCGGAGACTCATCTTGGAAATCCCTCACCACATGACGCACAACCCGTCTGTCATCTCAAACCCACGCGAGTTTCAGAAAAAAAGACTTTCTCGTCGTGATTACACTTTTGCATCTTATCTGGTTTCATTTTCTGTGTTTTCATCACACTTCTTGCGAAATTCGCATCGGGCGTACATACACACACTACACAGTCGGTTTTATTTTTTTTGGACCATTCGGAGAAGCACCATCTCATTTAGTGGGTACCTTCGGTAATTGTCGTCGTCATCATCGTCGGTTGGGTACTCTTCGAGAGCAACCAACGCAAAGCGAATACAATTCCAATGCTGATGCTGACGAAGAATAGTGTGTCATTTCACCGTTGTCAAAAGTCAATTGTACGAATTTATATTATATGCGTCTGTCTATGTAACGGTATACTCGTACTTACAGCGGTGTCATATAGTTAATGATTGGCTTTGTTTGATGGCTATGGCAGTTTTTGGTCTCTCTTTTCACTCGTTGCCGATTTTGGTATTGACGACGGGGGCGTAATTTTATGGTATTGTCTGTTGTCTGTTGTCTGTCACAACTAATGATGGATTTCTTTTATCCAGAGATAGACCGTTAATGATGCAATTGGAAAAAGCAACGGCAAACAATGCTGGGGCGGCTATAAGTCTTCCGGTTAAGAGAAACGCAATTTGCATGGTATTGTGAAATTGCCATAACAAGTTAGAGATTGTTCGCTCTCGGTGAGATTGGATTTGGATTGGAAGTGGGCGATTATTGTAAATATGTCACATATCCTATGCCGTGTTTGTTGGTCAATATAGATTTGTTGGCCTTGCATTAGCTCCTGTGACTCCTGTTCGGTAAATGGTGATGGCAACATGTTGCCATTGATTTGAAGGCCGCCTATAAGGAACTTTGTCCAGTTTTGGCATCTCTGTGCCCTGTCCGTCTGTAAAGGGGGAGATGGAGAAAGTTATGTTTGTCGATAACTTTAACGTACAATATTAACAGGATTCAGCTGCATTTTCAAACAAATCCAGTTGCAATCAAATCCATTTTCAAACAAACTCACTCAATAGAGGGCAGCACGGTTGAAGGTTAAACCCTCCTAAAAATTACTACTGTAGACTCCGCAGCGATGATGAGGACGATGAGACCATTCCCAACCACTTTTGTTTTCCTTTCGTCAAGGAGGACTGTTTGAAGGCATATAACAGCCATAAATTCATCGGCGCAGGGACATAAGTCCACGAGGCATATATCCATTATAGACTTGGGTCTCACTAAAGTGGGACATTAGTTCAACACTTTGTTATGGATTTATATGTCCTACTGAAGTCCATTAAAATCACTTATGGAATTATGCCCCTTCTAGCATGTTTTGATTTTAAGTCAAATCCTGCTGCTTGAGAATTGAAATTAATAGCAGAGCTGCCATGCCAGACCCTTAAGCATCCAGCGGCACCCAATGTGGATTGGCCGATGGTCCATTTAAGCTTAGACAAAAAGTACTTGGAGAAAATGAATTGACTTTTAGCTTTAGAAAATTCGAGAAAATAAAAGTAAAAAATTCGCGTAAAGCTAAAACAAAAAGTTGATTAAGAAAATAAATTGACATTCAATCAGCGTTGCCAGAAAGAAAAAATATTGAGGGCCTTTTTAAGGGCCATTTCCAAAATGCACTTTTCGAAAAAAAATTAAAAAAGTTATAAGATAACATAAATATAAAGCGACAGGTACAAGACAAAAAATACGAAGTCGAATTATTATTCAAAGGGTTTTCCAATGAGAGGTGTTATTGTGAATGACCCGCTATTTCGGTAGCTGCCACTTTTGAAGCTTTTATTCTTTGATATTTGACAAGTAGAAACTACGCCATTACTAAAAATGGAACGATACACGCTTCAACAACGCATTGAAATTATTAAAATTCACTACAAAAATGGTGGAAATCTTGCAGTCACAGTTCGCAAAACTGAATCATTTTTTGGTCGTCGTGAAGCACCTTGTCGGACCGCAATACAGAAATTGGTGGAAAAATTCAAGCTGTTGGGACAAGTTAGTGATGTGAAAAATAAAACCCGTGCACGTCGCTCAAGAACAACTCAGAATATTGCTGCTGTAGCCCAAAGTGTTGAAGAAAACCCAGGTTTGTCCATTCCTCGTCGTTCTTTGAAATTGGGCATTCCACAAACCATAATTATGGTCGGAGTTGGATGGTATTGATCTAGACAACGTTTACTTTCAACAAGACGGCGCTACGTGCCACACAAGCAACGAAACCATTGATCTTTTACGGGAAAAGTTTCCGGACCGTGTTATCTCTCGAAGAGGTGACCACCGAGATCTTGTGATTTAACACCTTGCTACTTCTTCCTTTGGGGCCACGTGAAAGATAAGGTCTACGCCAACAGCCCAGTATCGATTCAAGACCTCAGAGATAAAATTCGTGAGGCTATTGAGGACATAGAGCAGCCACTTTGCGATTTGGTTATGGAAAATTTCATGAAAAGGATATGGTCCTGTATGCGTGCTCGTGGTGGCCATTTGGCTGATGTTGTCTTTCATTATTAACGGCATACCTTCCTCTTTATTATGAAATAAACATCCGATCACTTATCTCAAAAAATTACATTTTTCTTGGAATACCAAAATAACACCTCTTATTGGAAAACCCTCTAGTAAGAGTTAAATACCCATGTTCGGTCACCCCTGCTTTGGTCCTACCTTGACGACTCCAAATGGGGTTCTTCCATCCGGAATCCATGTCCGATACAATTCCATTTTCGTCACTGACTATAGGAAATTTTCAAGTTCACCACTCTACATCACGCCGACGACGCACACCCCCCATGTGTCACTAGCAATTAAATTCATAATAACATCCTTCGAGCTGGCAAAGCACATAAATTACTCATTACAGCTATTTAGCACAGTTAACAGCATTCAGCGCAACATGTTTACCATATTTTATAATTTTACAATACAGTCCCAGTCTCATTTCAAATACGAGTATTGTGCAGTCAGACTAGTTGCATACCAGTCATACGAGCAGTCACTAGTCACGTTTCACGTTCCATTTACACTAGCAGAACACACACACAGTCATAGTTGTCTCTCTCTCTTATAAATAAGGTGAATAAAAATTTGCAAAAAAGCGGAATATTCCTATTATAGAAACAAATCACAGTTATGTTCGTTTACACCGTATGCACAGTTCTTGTTCCACCTCTCTCGTGACACATTCATCCTATATCGCTATTAGAACAACAGAAATGTCCCCCATGGTTCCAGCGCACAGATACAGCACGTTTTCTTTTCCTTATTAAATATTCATTGGCGTGCATGGAGTAAAAATAAAAAAAACAAAAAAAACCCAGGGTATCAACGCGATCTGAGTATCTCTGGCCAAAATGTGATTCATACGAAAATTTGTTGGAATGCGAAATACCATGGAAATGGATGGTTTTGGCATGCGAAATGATGCTGGTTATATACAGACGATGGACAATTTATTCCATGAACTTGAACTTGGAAAAGTAGTTGGCTAGATAGATTGGATGACGATTTTACGAGGTTTCATAACTCAGAAAGGGGTTAAGTTGGTTTGAGGTAAGTAAAAAAATGTGAAAAAGGGCCCTTAGGAACCGTAGGAATTAGCTTCACACAACCATTCGTTTGGTGTTAGTTTTTAATTTTTGTGACGAATGGAAGAGATCTATACGTTTTTACCCAATCCAGACGGCTAATTGAGAAGCTCTTTCATGAGCTCAGTTAGAGGCGATTGATTTTCAAAGCCGCTCACAGTTGAGTAAGAGAACCTGTTTAGACAGACAGGGTCGAGGAAACAAGACTGATATCATAAGTCAGCCGTTAAATGAATTTGATGAAGATACTTTGACAAAAGACGTTGGACTTTACCAACGTTTTAACCTTCACACTTAATATTTTGTAGGTCACAATATGCAATTTTGTGAATTGAATAAATTTAGCTTGTACACTAAAAATGATTATTAGTATCGCGGGTTTTAAATAAGTGATAAAGGCAAACATTAAACAACTAGCCGAATGCTGTCACAGAAAAGAGTACCAATAGCGAGGAAGAGAAACTCTCATAAGGCTCCATGATAAAATAGCATCCAAGACACGTTAAATAGATACTAAGCCTCTTTGTTAGGTCACCAACCTAAAGGGATTGGGTAACTCGCTAAGGCTTTATCTACATGTCGACAGAATAGAGTTTATATCTTTGCTCGTGAAAAAATGTTCTCGTCTTATTAAACGGAACTAGACGGGCCACCAGTTTTTCTAACCTAAAAACAGTGTTTGTAACAGGTAAGGTTCTCTGGTGGGGTGAGAAATGCTTGCCAAAAAAAAAAAAAACTTTTTAATGAAGCTAAACCTAAACGCATTAAAAATTGGGGCTTAAAGGCTTTTAAGGAATCCCTGGTTTGGTGAGAAAAGCTTGCTAAAAAAAAGCAGAAAGTAAAGAAAATTTTATCAAGTTGATTTTTTTAAAAAGTTGGGGCTTGACAGCTTTTAAGGAATACAACTGTGAATTTAAGCGATCTTAGAGGGATATTCGGGGCAAATGCTGTGAAAACATTTCAGTAGCGGTACATATCCACAAAGCTCCAGCCCTAAAGTTCATAAAAATTGTGTAGAATTACTGAAAAAGGTTGACTTTGGCAGACGCATAGAATACTTTAAGCCTTCCTTTACACCTT